>OW387023.1:142105219-147105219 GCA_936439885.1 Nowickia ferox
AAAGTTGTTCAAACAAAAGTAAACACATGCAGCTTTAAAGGTTTTTAATTTAAAAACAATTCAATTGTTTTCATAAAATGTAATGAATTAAAAAAACAAATTTTTGTAACAAAATAACTTGAAAAATTCTTTGTATACAGACATCCCAGCAAACAAAAAAAAAACACGACTAATAAAATTACTCCAAAGTCCACACGTACAAAAATATATTTAAAAAAATTTTAATTAAAAAACGATTCAGTTAAAGTCATAAAAAGTTATAAAATAAAAAATTAACTTTAAAAAAATTGTGCATCAAATTAAATTGAAAATTTCTTTATATACATACAACCCAGCAAAACAAAAACCAGGAAGTTGGTTCAAATGATGACGAAATGGTTCGATTTAGGAAACAAATGAATGAATTTTACATTAACATGTTATTAGAGTTTTTGGAATTGAGGGGGAATTGAAATAAATTGCTTGGTATTGCATGTTCTTTGATTCAAAGACCTTTTTCATTGGATAAAATATTTTTTTTTTTTTTTTTTGAAGCAATGCATCTTCACTAAGTTCAACAATGACCAATTTTTTCGGATTTAGGAAAGCATTAAGAATGAATTCACTTCTTGTAAGAATTAAGAATAGTGCTGGCAAAGTATTGAGTAATTGATACCGAGTATCGAATATTTGGAATATTTTTCCGGTACTCAATATTTTCAGAGTTGTATGATGATAAAATGCAACTCTACTTAAAAATATATAATATCGAAAGAGAAGAGTATATGTGTTAGCCTGTTCATATATTTACTTCTGGGAAAAATATATTTTGAACTCTTTGAATTACTTAATTTTTTTTTTTTTGCCCGGATAAATTTAAATAGTTACTAAGTAAAATGAATTAACATTTAATTTAATATTAAATTTTCAAATAACAAAATATAACAAAAGGAAATCCATATATGAAAGAGACAAAACAAAATTATTTCCCCAAAATGATATTTTTATGCAAAAATGGAAAATTGTTGTTTATCTGCTTTGAAAAGTCAAAAATCAATTTCAAACCGTAGGAATGTATTCGGTCTGTTTAAAATACAATAACAAGCAATTTAAATTCCAAGCAAGGATACAACTTTTTATGGAGTTGCTAAATATGGGTTGCTTTTTTTTTAAGAGACAACAAAACGTGAATAACAAAAAGGAGCAAATATCGTTTAAGTTTATTATTATTATATTTTTTTAATAAACAAAAAACCATTCGACTTCTTTTTACTTTCATCAATAAGGACACACAACAAACAGCCTGCTTTCATTATTCTGGCCTCAAATTCAATTATTAAAGTTCACCTTTGGGGGTGCAAATATCTATGTAAATGAAATTTTTTCAATTTAAAAATATAAATAAAGTATTATGTAAGTATGTATCGAAATAATAGGAAAAATATATATATTTATACAAAATATATATATATATGTATCTCCCCTTTCAGTATAAGAAAAAATTCTTACTTTTATGGCTTGTCTTTTTTTTTCTTTTGTTGTTTATATACTTTCTTCTTCTTTTTGAACAAAGAACTGTAAATTGTTAATCACTGTTTTATCTGAGAAAAAAAACGATTCAGCAGCTCTCTCTTGCTCTGGATTAGGATCAGCAATTTCTCGTGATTGGATATTTGAATTTAATTAAAAAAATTCTCCAATTTTTGCTTTGAAAATAAATTGGATATTCCAAAATTTTCATATTTGGGCTGCATTAAGCATTCTCATTGAATTTTATTCGATAGTTTACTATTTTCCCCATTTTTCCGAAGGAATAGACACATTTTTTTTGTTTATTTGAAAATTATTTTTTACCAGAAGCATGAAAAATAATATAATTATAAATGTTTTTACAAAGGTTTAGTCAAACGTCCAAGGCTCGTACAAACCCAAAACATTAAAAAGTAATTTTAAGTTGAATATCGAGCTTCAGAAAATTATAGTAGAATCTCTATTATATATTTTATATCGCGGTTGAAGGATACTTTTTGTCCTGTATTTGGAAAAGGGCAAAAAAACCGTACTAAGCAGAGTTAGAGAATGAAAATTAAGACATACTTTATTTTAAATGGAAATTACGTGTCTTAAATATAACAAGGTGCACAAGGGTGGGAACGGAATTTAACCCACCTTGAACCAAAGATTCCAACTTAGACATTCAAAACTCCCATACGCCTGTAATATTTTTTTCCTTGTTTTTTTTTTGTCAGCGAGAATGAATCGTTAGAACAGTGTTATTTTGAAAAAGCTTGAAGTGTATTTTAACTAATTTTGTTTTTTTTTTTTGTTTGGTAATTAAAGAAAAATCAATTTGAAAAATATAAAAAAAAATAATTGGAATAATAGAATAAAAAATACTTTCGAATAGTTAATTTCAAAATGAACTCGAAAAAATTAATACCTGATATAATAATCAAATAATCGAGTAAGACTTCTTTCAAATTATTGAATTAATAATCGAGTGAAAAATTAATTCGTTGAAAAAATAATAGAAGAAAAGTCAATTTGAAAAATCGAATAAAAAACTATTGGACTACTAGAATACAGTTTTATCCAGTATTTATGACATAATTTTCATTCGAAAAGTATTCATTGAAAATAATAGAAAAAGTCAGTTCGAATAATCGAATAAAAAATTACTCGACTACTCGAATAAAGTTTTTTCCACAATGTACTGCAGACGCCTCGTTCTAAAATTCAAATTTATTCAAAATTATAGAAAAATTTTCAATTCGAACAACCGAATGAAAAAATTATTCGAATGCTCAGATATGTTCAAAAATAAATTCATTAAAAAATTCCAATAACTAACTAATCGCCCGATCGCCCGAAAAGTTTAATAAAAGTATTGAATCGAATAATCGAACAAAATATTTTATAACGAGTATATTTATTTATTTTACTCCTGCAAGGAGCATACAGCCGTATTGAATTGAATGTAGTAAATAGTGAATTAAATAATCGAGTGAAAAATTCATTAAAAATTAAAAAAACAAATCAATAAGAATAAACGTATATGAAATATATTCGCCTACTGGAATATATGTTTCGAAAAGTCGATAACGAGTTTACAAGAAGAGTGAAATTAAAAAATTTAATCGAATATCGTATACAAATTTTATTTAAATAATCGAATAAAAAAATTTAAATACATAGTTAAATTAGGACTTCATTTAATAATATTGTAACAAATTCATTCGCATAATCGAAAAGTAATCAGTAGGAATAATCCAATGAAAATTTTTTGGAATAAACGCAGTAACAACTGGATTATTCAAATATACATTTTTCTAAAATGTGTGGCAGAATACAATTCGAATGAATGAAAAATATTTATTCAAATAATCGAATTGAAATAACTTCGCAAAATCGTATAAAAATTTATGTTAAATAATTGATTAATTTAGAAAAAAAAAATTTAAAAAAAAATTAATTAATTAATACAATAAAAATTTATTCGAATATACAATTCGAAAAATAATTAATTCGAATGAAATAATCGCTCGTTGAAATAATCGCACTGAAACTATTTCGCAAAATCGAATTAAAAATTTTAGTTAAATTATTCAAATGATCGAAAAAAAATTTTGAACAATGGAACAAAAAAATTTATTCAATTGATGCAATTAAAATTTATGGGATTGCTCGAAAATATTTTTTCCAAAATGTATGGCAGAATAATCGATTACAAATCGAATAAACCAAAGAAATTCATTAAAAAAATCAAATTAAAATATATATGAATAATCGCATAAAAATTTAGGTTAAATAATCGAATAAAAAATACTTTTAATATCGAAAAGATCACTTCGAATAATCGAATAAAAAATGTATACAAGTGATACAATAAATATTTATTCAGATAATCGCAAAAAAATTCTTAATTGCTCGAATATATTTTTCGCTAATGTATGACAGAAAATTCGAATACAATTCGAACAAAATTTTAAATAATATATTCATTCAAATAATCGAATTGAAACTATTTCGAATAATAGTTAAACAGTTCAGTAAAAAATCATTCGAATAATCAAAAAAAGAACATTTTGAACAATGGAAAAAAAATTTATTCGATTTATACAATAAAAATTTATTATATTGCTCGAAAAAATAACTAAATCGTTCACATAATCAAATTGAAATTATTTCCCAGTGTATAAATACACTATACGAAAAAAAAAATTATTGGATTTCTCGAATATATTTTTTCCAGAATGTAGCAGAATATCAGATTAAAAATGGAAAAAAATCGCGAACGAAAAAAAAATTCTAAATAATAATAAATGTTAAATTAAATAATCGAATAAAAATTCACTAGAACAATCAAAAGAAAATTATTTTCAATAATCGAATAAAAAAAAAGATATTCACTCAATTATTAAAGAAGCTGCAAAATTTAAATTAAAATTCCTGAAACTTAACCCTGTCACTGAAAATTTAATACAAATGGTGGCAAGTTTATTGGAAATTAATTCCCCCTTCCCCACCCCCCACCTTTTGAAAAATAAAAACAAAATTATTTCTATGACCTTTAAAAACTTCAACAATTTAATTGCAAAACCTATTGTGGATTTTTATTGTTTTTGCTGCTATTCACAAACAAAAAAATAGACATAAACCCAGTCCCTTTTTTATCCTTGTTGTAGTTTTTCCATATCCGCAAAACAGAAAAAAAACTCTGCAAATCTTCCAAAGTGGATTTATTTGTTCATTTATAGCGCCTGAGGTTTCAACCTTTGTTATTTCCCTTAATTTTCTTGTGTCTTTTTTTTCCTCTATTGTTTCTTGTTTTTATGTTTTTAATTCCTACGTGTTCTTTTGTATGTCGTGATGTCAATTTGAAAGGAAAAAGAAAATAAACACTCATATCCTTTTAAATTGTTTAAAGCAAATCGGGTATTGGAAACATGCAGAAGTTGTCAATATATGCAAACTATAGAAAGAACTCAAACACATGGACATGTATGTCCTTAAAGGACGTACATACATACTTATGTATATAAAAATATGTCTTCGATGTTGTTGGTTGTGCACAAAATCAATTGATGTGTAAAACAAATGGCTTTAAAGGTTTAGGTCGTGCGATCACATCTTACACTGCCACACATTTGTTTCATTTATATTTATTCCCATATTGTTAGAGCATTGCTAGCATTTTGTTTAGATTGTATGGTTGGGTCAAAAGATTCGTAAGAAATGGCTAGAACTGGTCAGGCATTAGAAACATTGAAACACAATACATATTGCTAAATAATTTTCTTTTGAGAATGAAACACAAAATGACAAAAGAGCTTTTGTGCACACCTGCATTTGAAAGACTTTAATTTAATTTTAAAATTTTAAAATCTTTAAGCACTTTTTCACAGAAAATTTTTTCTGTTTAAAATACGTTTTAACAAAGAAATTTACATTCAAAAATTTGGTTTGTAAACCTTTTATCCAACCAAAATTATGTCTGTGGCCACAAGGAAAAAGTGCTTAAGTCATTTTTTTTTTAATTATGTTTATTAAGGTCGAGGTCATTTTCGTTTAATTGTAATCTATTTTTTCGATATTTCGTTAACAGTTTGTTAACATCGTCAGGAAATAAGCAATTGAAATTTTAATTATTATTATTTTAATTTTAATTAAATAAACTAAAAAGGTCAAATAAATATAGTTAAAAGTGCTTAAGTCATATTTGACTGTTTTGCGGGAGAGCAGTTTTAAGCGTTCAAGTCAATTTTCAGAAATTTATTTCTTTTACAGTTAAATTGGAAAATTATCTGTTAAACTTTATTTTTTTTTAAGCAAACATCGTTCTACACACTATAAATAATACAAATAAGTTGAAATATATCAAAGTATAACCTAAATTAAGCTATTAATCCAAATGAGATTAGAAGTCTAAAAAACATAAGCAGAAATTCATTTTGCTATAACTGATTGAAAAATCGCACAAATTGTTTGAGATTTTGCCCAGGGGTACTTTCAAATATGCAGTTTGCGGAGACGCCATTAACTCAAAAACAGCTTATCTCGACTTAAGCACTTTTTCCTTTTTGTCAGATTTTTTATGAATGAAGTAAATATTTTTAAAGCTTTAAGGCCTTATTCAGAAAAAAATAATTTAGGTTTTCAAAACTTTTAACAAACAAATTTTCATACAAAATTTATTTTGTAAACTTTTGCAAGCGAAAATTATTTTTAGTTAATTTTTAATTATTATTGTTCGATTTTCATTTCTTTCCATATTTATGATTCGATCAGGCTAAAGTTCGTATCGCTTTGTAAGCCAAATTACATGTGATAATTATTAATGAACCAATAACACCAAAGCCAGTTATAAATATTCTGACAAACACGTAGTAGAACGCAACAATCGGCTCTTTTCGAAGGCCACTACACCTTCATCACTAGCGTTCTTTGTGCTTGATTTTTTCTTTTTTTTTTTCTAAAGTATCGATATTTCATTTAAAACAAAACTATCCATACTATCGATGGCACTATCGATAGGTTTGCAGCTCTAAAAACCGATTTTAAACAATCAAACCCGAAACGAAAATTTCTCTAAACACCCCAAAAATTGTGTTTTTCGGAAAGAGTCCGTACCAAGTATACAAAACCGATTCCGAACCGAATAAAATATATCCTATATTTGACGCTGGTATTGTAGCTTTCCATTGGTGCAAGATTTTTCAAAATCGGTTTAGATTTTTGGGCGTTAAAGCGTAGCAAACAAACAAACTCACTTTCACATTTATAATATTAATAATAATAATATAAAATAAAGATTTATTTATTTAATGGAAAATTCTTGAAAGAAAAGAAAATTTTGTCAGGGAACATCAAATGGCATCAAGTAAATGGCGACCGAGAGCGACACACTGACCTAATCAAAACTTTAGTTTATGCCCAAAACTTTAACCTAGAAAAACTTTAAAATCCAACAAAAGAATAGTTCCTTTCAAACTACTGGCAAAATAATTTAACGAGAAAACTAACTTTTTAAAAGAATTAAGATTTTCTGTTAAGACTTTTGTTGTTTTTTTTTTATTTTTTCTAGTAGTTTAACATTCATTTTTCTGAAAGACAAAATTGAAAACATAAAACATTAAGGGTAATTGCAAAATCTATCTATTGACAAAGCAAAGGACATGTAGACACACACATATATACATACATACATGTGTATGCATGTCCTAAAGTTACACAAGAAGAAGTGTATTTGTTTTCTTTTAATTCTTGTCCTTTTGACTTCAAATACATGAGTGTAAGCTTTTGTTTGCTTAAGAAACCTTAGAGGAAAATCTATTTAGTTTTACTATTGCAATACAATATTCAAAATGCTGATTTTACTTTACTTTTTTTTATTTTGTATTTGTATTTCCAGTGCCAAGTAAACCTCAAAATCTCACCGTATTAGATGTTACGGCAACAAGCATAACGATGTCTTGGCATCCACCTGAAAATCAAAATGGTGCAATTGCCGGCTATCATGTCTTTCACATACATGAGAATCAAACGGGCGTGGAGATTGTAAAACGTAATGCTGCAGACTCAGCCATAACATTTGAGCTGCCAAAATTAAGTAAGTAGAAGCGAAGAAACCAATCATATATTCTTACCAAATCGGTCGCTCGGGCCCATGTGATACAAAACCTAATAAAGCAAAAATAAAATGACTGCTGCATATAGTTTTCATTTAAATGGAATTATATTTTTTATAGCTAAATTCTCATCAAAGAAAAAAATCAATATAAAAATGCCAAGTAATTGGAATTAAATTGAGTTCTTTTTTTTAGCAAAAAAGTACATACTTATATACATACATACATATTTAAAACCTTATTGACTTGTGATTTAATTATTGTAATTGACCTCTCGGGCTTTTTATCTTTTCTCCATTATTATTTTTCGTCTTTAATATTAAATGCAAATACAAAAGTTGTTCTTTGCTCTTGGACATTTCGATGTGAAAGCAATACAATGGAGTACTCGTATAATAATGGCATGTTGAGCTTTATTAATACTATTTGCTGTTACTGTTGCTGTTGCTGTTGCTGTCGTTGTTTTGTTGTTATTGTTGTTTCATAGATCGGAATATTTAAGCACATTTTTACATACTGCCCCCACAGCACAGCTTAAAGGACGGATATTGTCACAATAGCAATATTATTTATTTATTGTATGACAAGACAGTCCAGGCGAATTTAATTTATATTTTAACTAAGGTGGCCAGTTTCATAAATTTATTATTATTACTTTTCTTTATTAAAAGAAAAATGTATTGTACGCTGCAGCCAGAAACTCTACCACAACCATATTACACCCACTTTCTGTGTAATAAAAAATTAAGACCTTTAATAGCCCATTCAGACTAGAGATGGGCGCGTGTTGAATTTTTCCAACACGACGCGGCACGAACACGATTGCCAAGATGTCCAACACGCACAAAATCAAATTGAATAGCAAATAAAGCATTTTTTTATATTTAAATAGATACATATTTTTGTTTAATTTCACAACTTTAAGCTTAAGAGCAACAAATTTGATGGTTTTACGTGTTTGAAGATACAAAATATAAATTTTTTCTTTACTGGAAATTCATGCATACACATTTTAACACCAAAAATCGTTTCGTGTTAATCGTGTCAGTTTTGTTCAACACGATACGATACGAACATGAAGGAAAACACATTTTTTGTTACGAACACTATGTGTTGAGTCGTGCTTGTTCGTGTCATGAAAAAAAACACGACACGAGCCCATCTCTAATTCAGAGTGACATCAACTTGTTTCGAGCTAAAATTTCTTCAGCAAAAAGTAACTTTTGAAAACAATACTTTGGGACCAAAAAAGCATTTTCAGTAAAGTATTTATAGCATATAGTACTACTTGAGAAAAGTACTTTCAGCAAAAAGTAAATTTAAACAAACTAAGGGACCAAAGATCCTTTTCAATAAAGTACATATCTTATATAAAAAAAGTGCCATTTGGGAAAAGTACATTCACCAAAAAGAAAAAGTTAAAAACAATGCTTACGCAAAAACAAAGAACTTTTGGAAAAAGTGCCTTTTAGTTTGAAAAACTTTTCCCCCATATTCATAAAAAAGAAATAGTTTTAAATCCATTTTAGGAAAATTTTTTATGAAAAATTTGAAAGAAAATACATTTCAAATTCATTTTAAATTTTATAAATATGGGGGTTAAAAATTATCTTTTTAAAAAGTTTCTATCAATAAGTACTTTTAAAAAAGTAAGAGATAAAAAGCCACTTTTAAAAAAGTACCTTGTGAAAAAAGTACTTTTAGAAAAAATAATTTTGAAAAAACTATTTTTGAACTATTTTTTTTTTGAAAATACTTTTTTTTTTGAAAAATTTCTTTCGCAAAAAAAATTTTTAATCACATTTTGAAAAAAAAATTAACTTTTGGAAAAATTACTTTTTGAAAAAAAATTTGGCATTTCTATTATTTTTTTTTTAAATTTTGGAAAAAAAAACTATAAAAAATAAGTCTTCAAAAATACGAGTACCCCTCTATTAAGCTTAAGGCAGATACGATTTATCTAAAAGAAAATTTAGAAGAATACATTTCTATGAAAACTCAACATTATTTTAATATTTAATTTTTATTTACTTGATAGTTTTGCATTTAAAAATAGCAGGTTCAGAATAAAACTCGCAAGAGGTAAATTAAAAAAAAAAATTTCAAAATCGGAATATATTTTTTACGACTTACTAAATATTTGAATTTTTAGCCATTAAAGGCCGTGATACACTATCATACAAAGTCGTGCGATCTACGAAAAAGTACAACATAAAATGTTTTGCCCAGAAATAAATACTTAACAGCGCTCTGTTATGTAAAGCCTGGTACTCTGTTCACAATTTCGTGCGAAATGATGTCAAACTACATATAAAAGTATTTGGTGTGAAATATTTGCGAAATAAATTCGCAAAAGTAGTACTCTGTTCTTGTTGTGAAAAACACGTAAAATCATGTCTTTCCATGCAAAATTAGTCTGACATCATTTTAGTTTAGCTGCGAAACAACATGAGCAGTGCTTTTTTCGCACGGAATTTTAACAATGTTGCATACTTTCAAGCAATAAAAGCAAGAAATTTATAAAAATAAACCGCGAGTTGGGCTACATTTAGTACATGTCAAATTTTTCACGCGAAATAATCAATGGTGCTGAAAATTTTTCACAACTTTGGACAGAGTACCAGCCTTAAATATAAAACAGGCTTTGTTAGAAATTCTGGTTGCTGTCTCTGCTAGTAAAAATTCGAATTTATCTTAGGGGCCGTCCATATATTACGTAACGCTCTAGGGGGAGGGGGTCCAAGTTTTGTTACGATTTGTTACTGTAAAATCGGGGAAAACAGCGATACGTAATATGTCCCTTAACACACATCATGTAATACTTTTGAATAAAATTGTATAAGCAGCATAATAATAGCTTCCAGTGTTGTAATCACCCTTATTCCATTTGTCGACATTGACGTCACTTTAACACAATACCAAAAAAATTAGGGCTTGTTTGTGCAACTGACAACCTATTGCCGTTCCCTGAGGTCTAGAAAATAGCATACATAGCATACCTGCCAACGGGAGACAGTTGTTTTCGGCAACGGGTACACAATCCGCAATTTTTTTGGTTTTGTGCTAAAGTCACGTCGATGCCGACAACTGGAAAAAGCATAAATATTCTATAGCAAACTCTATGTTTACTTGAAATAATTTTGTATAAACTTCAATATACGTACACCAAATTAGAATTGTACTCAAAATTTGGAAGTCATCAAAGAACATTATACGAATTTGTGTTTTTCGTAATTACAAATGCATTTTTTGCCTCACAGCAAACTTCTGCTGCAGACTTTTTATCATATGCATAACTTATTTAATAAGAAGTTAGTGAGAGTATGAAATGTTCAAAATTCTGCTTTCATCACTTATTCTTTCATCAATTTTATAGCAGTGATTAAAACTGCTATTAAGTCCAAAACATCAATTAACTCACACAATTCGTTGAGCTCTGGTTACCCCATTCGTAAAATGAGGATATTAAACACACAAATACATTAATACTTAAGCAATTTAGCGAACAAACTTACGCACACACACACGCACACATGCACATGAAACAACGACAATGGTGTTCTTGTGGCCGTTTCATCCTTTGACATTTCATTACGCTTATATTATCTGTTATTAATTTCGACCAAACCATTTTGCTGTCATTGGCCATTGTGGCCAATTGTTGTCAAACCCAAAGAGGCAACACACAAGCGAATGCTAACGTAACAAAAAGGAGACATTTTAAACAGGGCTGCTTGAATATACGATTAAATGTTATTAAACTATATAAATATTTGCAACAAAGGCCGTGGCACTACAGCAGCCATATTTGACAATTTCAATGACGCTTCAAATACAGTGCAGGGAGATGGCATCATTCGCAAGTTTTCACTCACGTTTCTGCTCTCTGGTGGACGGGGATTGATAATCAATACATTTTTTGTCAACATAGTAAATAATGTAAGATAATAAACAATATAATTGGAGGTTTCATACGCTAGTCTTAAGTGTCATATACTACGTTTATACGCATACTATTTGCAAATAAAAATATTTGCAAATAAATTAACTCACTGTTTATACGGCATAGCAAATGTAAAAAACTTGGTAGCACTTGTATAGAAATATTACCTATGATTTTAACTATATTTATTTGACCTTTTTAGTTTATTTAATTATGTTTTTAAGCTCGAGGTCGTTTTCGTTTAATTGTAATCAATTTTTTAAACGAAAACGACCTCGAGCTTAATAAACATAATTAAATAAAAAAAAAATATTACCTATGTTTCAAAAAATTGTGTAAATGTATAAAGTAACAAATAATCATTTGATTTTATTGCCATTATTTTCTTCTATCAATGTTTTTTTTGTGCAATATTTACCAATTTTTTGTTTTTTATTAGCAAACATTTGTAAGTGTGGCAACCTCAACCATTTTATTTGCAAATAGTGCGTTAAGCCTGGTACTCTGTTCACAATTTCGTGCGAAATGCTGTCAAACTACATATAAAAGTATTTGGTGTGACATATTTGCGAAATAAATTCGCAAAAGTAGTACTCTGTTCTTGTTGTGAAAAACACGTAAAATCATGTCTTTCCATGCAAAATTAGTCTGGCATCATTTTAGTTTAGCTGCGAAACAACATGAGCAGTGCTTTTTTCGCATGGAATTTTAACAATGTTGCATACTTTCAAGCAATAAAAGCAAGAAATTTATAAAAAAAAAACCGCGAGTTGGGCTACGCGAAATAATCAATGGTGCTGAAAATTTTTCACAACTTTGAACAGAGTACCAGCCTTTAATCGTGAATAGTTTTCTGAATTAGTAAGTTGCAATAAAAACAATAATATGGCAACAATTTACAGTTTTATTTGCAACTAAGCCCTGCGTATAAACGTAGTAATAGCGTCGTAATGTTTTAAAATAAATATGGATAAAAGGGCCTTCCTTCAAGCTGTCAAAAGAGGCAAACCGGCACCTACTTCGATGTGATATTGTCACTTTATGATACCTAAACACTCATAGAGTAGAACTTTTGAAATGAGAAGACGGAACCGGACTTGTACATTACAGTGACTAAATTTTCGTTCCATAGTAAACAAAAACACATTCATCGTCATATTTCGTTAAATATTAATTTTTCGAAATAATTACATTTAATAAATGCTGATTGTTGTGATTAGTTCTTTAGATTTTCGTAAACGTAACGCAACACACTTAAACAGTGATGCCAACTTTTTGGGCTTTAAAAGCACACCGAAATTTTAAAAAAAGCACTAAAAATCATAATTTTGAGATCTAAAAAGCGTACAAAGCACTAACGTGAAAAACGAGTGAAGTTTAATAATGTTTAATATTTTCTAAGCTATTCTGTATTTAATGAAATATGTCAGACGAAAAAGGTATGCTTTACACTGAAAAAAATAAATATTCCAAGTTTTTATTTTAGTAATTTTACACAAATTCCTTTAAAGCACTACTTAGTGATTTTTCTTAGTTTGGCACTAAAGCTCTAAATTTGGCGTTTTGAGTCTTCATAAAGCACTAAAAATAGTGCCAAAAGCACTAAGTTGGCATCGCTGCACTTAAATAACAAATTCTCTCAGCCGAACTCTGGTATAGAGTGAAAAATTTTAATACATACAATCAATATAAGGTAACAAGGCTTTTTAGAGAAGATGCGTCATCCGTTTGATTTGTTCTATAATTTCAGCAAAAAAATTTGTTTGAACGAAACAATTTGTTGATTGAAAAAAACAGATTTTCAAACAAATTATTACAAATATTTGAACTTAAAAGTTTCCTTGCAGGACCTCAATTGAACAAATTAATATTTGATGCAGAGAATTTTGTATTTGAATTCAAAGAGGAATTTTTTCTGTGAGGGCAGTGCATCCGTTAAACCAGTCAGTTGAGTTGAGTCAATCAGTAGAGTTTTGTATTAAAAATAGCGAAGGTAACATCGTGGTATTCCTGCAGTGAGTTATTTAACATTGTGTGTTTAACATCTTTTAATATCAGAGTAGACTAAATAAAGTGACTAAATTTGATAACAACTCTACAGTGGGACATTTTATTTAATTTCAAATCTTCGAACCTAAAAGCACAACTTATTTAAAGGGTAAAAACTTAACAATATACATAAAAAGACAGTTAACTAAAAAATCCTTACAAAACCAAACACACATATCGTTAACTGAAATGCAAAATCACGTAAATTTTATAGAAAATTTGTAGGGAACACGTGATTGGATGTAATGCCCAATAATTAATTAAAAATGCGGTTTTGAGTATTTGTTGTTAGTTACGTGATTTTGCATTTCAGCTGACGATATAAGATAATAGTGAATCGACTTGCAAGAATATTTATTTTTACTCGTGAGCTCGCCACAACGTGAGTGATAGTTTATCTCTAACGCAGTGGATGCTAAAAATCAACGTTTTTATTACTACACCATCTCAAATTCTTTTGCATTTATAATATTAAAGTTCTTTTTTTCTGCAATAGTTTTATAATTAAAACTTGCTTGTATTAAATATATAAAACCAAAAATATTTTCGTTGTTCATTTTATGGTCATTGACAAACGAATTTTTTTTTTTTTTGTTTGTTTTGTATATGAAAATTTAATGAAATTAAAGCTTTTAACTAATTAACATTATGTAATTTTGTATAATGAGGCTGCATGCAGTAGATTTTAATCAGAAAACAAAAAAAGTCCATCTATTAAATCTTTTCATCTCAAACAAGAAATTTTATTACAAACGAGTAATTATAAAAAAAAAATTAATATGAGTTAACCTCCTGGTTCTACAACCTCTACGGTCGACTTGAGTAAAAAATTTATATGGAAAGCTTTCATTTGTTTGAGTGATTTTCATAAAAAAAATAGACTGGTAGCCTGCCTGACTTGTGGAGACAGGGTGTAATTCCTGACTTGCACAATTTATTTGAATAAAGTAATTAAGTCAGGAAGCCAAAAAAGCTTCCAATGGACTAAAAAGGGACTATTCACCCTTATTATACTTGTCAACATCGACATATGTTATATTGCTTTGCTTGGTTGGTTGGTGTACGTGGGTGGCTGCCCGCTTCACGAAGGCATTCAAATAGAATCCAGATGTTTTCTTTTTCACTCGTTGGTGCCAACCTATGTAGAGCCGTATCTAAATATTCGGATACGGTGATTGGTACTAGATGCAACCCATAGCATTGAGATATTTGATAAGGTGACTCAACTCGAAAGCTCTTGGACATTCGCAAAGAAAGTGAGAGATTGTCTCTTATTTGCTTTCCTCTTGGCTTTGTTTACTTCAAATTTTTGTTAACCACTTCAGTTGATTTGAAACACAGTAAATTAAAATTGGAAAAAAGAGAAAATAATTCTGCCAAAAAAAAGCCGAATTCAATGCAAAGAATAAATAATAATGATAAAGAACATTTTCGAAAAAAATTTATGGGATCAAACTGGAAGTCAACTCTTTCAAACAAAACAAAATAAATCTGTTGGTTACGAGAAATATAAAATTAAATTTAAATAGGCGTGACTACGCCCATTTGTTTAAATGCAAGATTGTGTGTTTTTCAGAGCTCAGGTTGTGTGTTAAGTTTTGTAAAAATCGCTAAAGTAGAACCACGTAAAATAGTATATTTAATTATAGTGGGCGTGCCTCCGCCCATTTTCTTAAATGCAAGATGGTGTGTTTTTCAGAGCTTAGGTTGTGTGTAAAAATCGTAAAAATCGGTTAAATATAACCACGTGAAATTTAATAATTAATCCTAATGGGCGTAGCCCCGCCCATTTTTTCAACTTTAAAATTGTGTAATTACAAGAAGCAAAGTTGTTTGCTAGGTTTCGCAGCAATCAAATAAGTAGAATATCATAAAATCAAATTAAAAAATTTTTGGGCGTGTCCCCGCTTTTTTTTAAATGTGTCCCATTGGAAGTTATGCCCTCTCAGACAAAAAAAAAAGAATTTTTACAATCGGTCTGATATGGCCAGTCTTGAAGTTTAACGAAACAAATTTAAGCCAAAATGCTAAATGTCATGCAACGGTTAATCAATTCATTTTTAACCAGTTAGAGGAAGCTGTGGCAATTATGCTGCAGTTTCAAAAACAACTCATCCCTGAGGGAGCAGTTTAGGGTGTTCAGTTGCGGAGGCAGACCACATTTCACTTTCAGGTGTAGAATTACCTAAAATAAATAGTTGAATTTATCTCACTTTATTTGTGGGCATTTTTAAATTTTAGTAAATTTTTCCTTCACTGTATTTTTTTTTCTTCTTATATTTCAGAGCCCTTTACCGAATACCGCATTAAAGTCAATGCATTCACCACCAAAAATGAAGGCAAATCTTCGGATAAGATCATACAACGTACTGATGTGGCGGGACCAAGCGCACCGATCATTGTGAATTTAACATGCCATTCGCAAGACTCATTAACCATACGCTGGAAAAGACCATTAGAATTTTACAATAATATAGATTTCTATATAATTAAAACGAAAATTGTTGGCCAGGATACGCATCGTGATATAAGGATTAATGCATCGGCCAAGGAATTGGAAACAGCGGTAAGTTTATTTAATTTTATATTATGCAGAGATGTGATTTAAATGCATGTAATTTCCAGAACATGTCTGTATCTATTTTTGTTTTTGTTTTTTTTTTCTAATGGGTCTCAATCTAGCAAAAACTGCTGTTAAATCAAAATAAAGCAAAACCATTTAAAATCCCATACATTTCACGAGTGCATCGTTCGCACTAAAAGAAAATCATACTAAACTGTTTAATATTCATTATTTTGCATCCAAAAAATCTAAATTCCATGTACAAATCCGATTATTTCAAAATAAAACTACAAAACGATATATGTACAACAAAATAAACCATCACATTCACTTTGCGAGTGTATTTATTCACTTATATTAATTTTAAAATCATAAACAACGGCCACTTTCAAAAATGTATCGGTGTCTAAATCACATTTTGCAGTGAAAACAAAAACTGATTTCGTTAAAATCTCATTCATCATTCAGTTTTGGACAATAACTTTCCACTTAATCATACTTTCAAGTTTATGCCCGTAGATGGTGGTAACAAAATAAAATAATAATAATAAAATAAAAAATAAAAAAATGTCAACTTAATATTGATCAATAATAGTTTCGTGCATATATAGATGCGTTTTTATTTCAATAGAAATACTTGTCACAAAAAAAAGAAATAGAAAGATACAAATATCGAAATGTTTTTATGAATACGATGGTGCTGCAGCAATTGTGAAATCAGGCGTAAAAAATTCCGCTAGAAAATTTAGACTATTTTAAGACCTGAAATAAAATTTTCATTACATACTTCCAAATAATTTAAATTCGCACAATGTAATACAAAGTAGCTTTTCATATAAGATGTAAGCTTGTGCCCACCCTCGTATGTATTAAATAATATTCGTAGTAAAAAAAAATTATAAACTTTGTTTATTTGCATATTGGAATTTATTCGGGAAAATCTGAAAAAGTTTAGTTTTTTCTTTTTGCTTTTCATTTAAAAATCTAATAAAAAAAATATTCATACATATTTCGAAAAAAAAATGGATAAAATCGCAAAATAAATACAATTTTTGTCTCTATTTTAGACAACATGTAAAAACACATGCATGCACAAACACACACCTACACACGCACACACATGAACAATGAATGACATCCCAGCAAACATAAATATTTAATGTGAAGTTAGAAAAGTGTTCGTGCTTTTTCTTGAAGCAAAAATTAAATTAATTAAATTAAATTAAAATTCTTCCCAGATAATTTAATATAAAAAATAAACGTTAATACAAAAATTTAGAAATTATCTTTAATATTGCAAATCATTTAATTCAGGGCAAAAACAAAATTTCTAAGCAATTCAAGGAATAAGCAAAACAAAGATATTTTGAACATTATTGCAAGATACTGGGATGGGCATGTCTTGTCTAACCCTGGTCATTGGGGTGTTAATTGGTCTATCTCTTACTGATATATTCTTAAGATGCTTGGCTGAAACGGATGCTTAAAGAGCGGGTCTCGGGAGATCTGATATTTGCGGTGGGAAACATCATTCCCCACCGTATCCATACATTAGTGTATATAAAATGAAATGAAAAATGTGTGGGTGTGTGTGTGTGGCTGTTTGAAACCATGCTTTATGTGTTTGTGTAAATAAAATAGCCCTGTATATAAGCATGTGTAGCCGATTAATATACAGAGTATTTTTATACAGTCAGTTATAGTTGCTCCAAAAGCACTATGGTGAGATTCACAAATATAACCCACATATAATCCACATATGTAAAGCTGATTTTCAATGTGTATATGTAGCGCATTCCGAATGTGTCGGACAAGGGCGTTTTTACTATTGCAGGTGTGATTGCAGGAGTCAGACGCCGCAGGTAGTGAAGGTGATATAGATACCCGGCTACAGGGCATGATTGACTAGAAGTCATAGCGACTTGGTAAAATGTCATGGCTTTTTTAGGTATTACTTGTACCGTTTCGGTCATGAGAGTGTTATGTTATGCCTGAATTATAATGGAAATGTAGAGTGTGGTCAGCATGTTTTCTTTGTCTGTTATATTCGTGAAAATATGAGCTGTAACCCTGTTATCAATTGCTTTTTAATATTTAATGCTTTCCATAACGGTCATTATCTGATCCTCCGACAGATGAAAGAATTTCCTTATGTTTCGACTCCTTACATAGAGCCCACCTCCGGCTCGGTCATCTATTCTTCCGGTATTATGGTTATGCAGTTAATGTGTAAATATCTAATGGCGATTCTGTCACAGATTTCTGTTGTGACACTACCTCATATATAGTAAGATGTCTACTATGCTTTGGTGTCTAGTTATATATATATGTTCTGACTTTCTCTCATCATGTCCACCACACTTACGATGCGTACATTAAAATTGGTCTTAATTCTCTTGTGTAATGTCGAAGGAATTTATCTTTTTCAAAAGGCCCACATCCTTGAGCTTTTCTAATTCTATGCTTTATATGGTCTTTCGAGGATAGTTTCCAATCAAGTATGTCCCCACACTCTTATAGATAATTCAGCTCATATTTTTTGTTGGGTTGCATTCATACAAAAACCCAACAAGTATAAATTTCAAATGTCAATTTTCATGCAGTTGGAGAAAAACGTTGGGAAATGCTACGGGTATTCATATACGAGTATAACAACTTTTTACCAGAATTTTGTTTGACTGTTTTGAATTTTTTTTTTTTTTTGTTGTTTTTGTTGTTTGAGTAAATAATTCTGATTATGAACTCAAGGTAGAGGAGGTGCACATGTATGTACATACGAGTATAAAGTTAGTTGGTGAAAAACAATGAAATATACAGAATTTCTTGTTTAAATTTTTTTATCAGAATTCCAAATAAAGTTTTTGTTCAAAGTCATACATACATACAACACAATCACATACTTCCAAATTTGAAACAAAATCTTCATTTGAATTCGTTAGAAAAATATGTGTATTTTTTTACAATAATCTATCACAATAGCAAACACGTTAGAAACGTTTGAAAACATTGTATATAACTTTTTTAATAAAACGCAAATTTTCCAAGATATGAGGGGAAATTACTAGGTATAGACAATAAAACGGTATTTATTTAAATATTTTAGGAGTTTAGTTTTAACGTTATTTACTAGTGTCCGACCAATTATTCATCCTTCGGCTTACATTTTTAGACAATGGTGGGCGTGCCGTGAACCCCCTAATTTGATCTGGTACTAAGAGCCAGTTTATAGAAGACGACTTTCCGATAATCCGTGCTAACAATTTAGCGTTTTTTTTTCTTTTTTGGATTGCCGATCGGGATTGTGGACGTTTTTTGTTAAACAAAGTAGGTTCTTCCAATGTATTTTAATCCATATATCGCGGTTTGTCTTATCATAATTAATCTCATTTCCAATGTTTGTTGACACATGTCATATCCAGAAAATGATAAAATATTATATTCTTGAAACAAGGTTAACAATCCTGTTATCTTTCCATGACAACTAGGTATGTGACTTTAACTCCATTTAAGCTCCTGGTTTATTCCCCGTTCATATTTCATGATTACTTTTTCATCAGGGAGCTTAAAATTTTTTTATTCTGTTGCGCCGAATAGTACCCACTGCACGAATACCTTGTGTGCGCATATAGTAACAATAGTATTGTATAAAAATTTCAAAGTACACTTTGGGTGAGTGAATTAGCTGCGCTCTAAAAAATATTCTTTTGAAGATCTTTGAATGAGCTAAGTCAGCACTTTTTGTGTTCAAAACAAATTTTAGACAACGGATTTTCTCTTGGATACGAAATCTTGCAAAATGTAATAAAAGCTTAACGTAAACGATATAGATTTCGATAAAGATTTTAATTGAAAAATAAAAAAGTTCAAATTTAATTTAATTTCAAGTTACGCGTATAAGAAAACTAAGCAAATAAAGACAGCTGTGATGCAATTTTCAAAATATCTTAATCTGAAATGTTGGTACGAAAAAATCAATTTCTCAAATTGCTTGGATAAAAATTTATAATCGAAATTGTATACATTTGCTTCATATATATTTAGTTTGCTGCATGCTAGTGCTTCCGCTGAGCGTTTATTTCTAAATTGGCATCATTAGAAAATAATTAAAAAAAAATTCAATGTACAAAAAATTTAAAATATTCAGACATTTATCAAAAGTTAAATAAATGTTCTCTAAAGTAAATAAGTTGAGTTAGTTTAGCCAATGCCAAAAAAGCATTAAAAATATATAATTGTGTCTTCAGAGAACTCAAGTAATTTTTTATTATAAGCACAGATTATATGAATTATTTTTACATTTCGTGGCTTTATTTTATCATAAAAATCTGATTTTTATTCTTCATGTTTTTAAAAATAAGCATATTTGTTTTAATTTTTCTTGATTTTAAGGTTGCCCCTTTTATTCTTTTTTGTGCCACCTTTTTTTTAATTCCCTTTTTGTGTCATGCTGTATACCCGTCTCACAAAACTGGCTGCGTTGGTCTTCCTCTCCTCTCTGCTGTACTTCACACAAGACTCACTCTGCCGACGCTCACTGTTTGTACAACAATAAAGACTCACTGACTTTACTTTTACACACACCCAGCGGGAACAAGAAGGAGTAAGGATGGCTTCTAGAATGTCTCTATAATACTTCTTTTGGATGTACAAGGCCTGCTCGCTCCATTCCATACACACATCTCTTTTACACGCGTTGTCATTGTGACGTAGGGGCTTCTGTTATTGCTTCTTTCGCCAGAGATTCTGGAAAGTCTTCAAATTAATGGATTTTGCTTTTGCTTTGCTTCTTCTCTTCTCCCTTCTCATAGAAGGGAGTGTGGAATGTGTGAATCAAAAAAATTCCTAAGCAGGCTTTAAATAAGGCTTGCACCAAGAAAGCTTTCTGAGTTTTACTGCTGCAAATGCGTTTGCACGACTACCAACTTCTTGCAACTGAGATTTACTATTTCTGCAGAATAATGAACTGAAAAACTTTTCACAATAAGCAACTGAGCCTCAGACTGACTTTATGATACACTGAACTGCCAGCATATGCGTCACCTTTTTTATACTTCACACAAGGCTTCCAGAATGTGACAGCAACATCTAGACAATCTCAGTAGCATCTTCAATGCTTGGTTTCAATCGCGTCATTGGTTCGTGTATTCACTATGTATGTGCGTATATACATACATATGTATGTACATCATTAAAGAAGCAATTTATGGTGGTTCTTTACATAATTTTTATTTTTGTCTGCACTACCATGCATGTGTGTTTGTTTGTGTATCTTCTTAACAAGCAGAAGCTTTTTCGTTATTGTTGTTGCTATAGTTTTTATGTTTACTAGTCACGCATGTGCATTTAGTTCTTTAGCTAAACAATTCTGGATAATTACTTTTGTTTACCAAATGTTTTCTTTATTAAAACATTTGTGTTAGCTCTGTTCGAATATTTTTGCGTAACAATATAATAGCTTTCAAAATGTTTAAAATGGCCTTTATTTTTAATTATCTTTCGAATTTAGTACGAGTTTCTTACTACATCGGCTTATTTGTTTTTTTACTTAAACATCCGATTAAAGAAGTTTTAAACATTACGGTTGTATTTTAAAATTATAATTTTTCTAGAATTCTAAAACTACCCTCGCACATTTCAATATTTTTCATATTTTTTCAAATCAAAACACCTTGCAGCTACCGAAAAATATTTATAAACAAAATTCAAACGAGTATTCACATAAATGATAAATGTTTCCAAAACAAAAGTATAAAACTAAAATCCTGCCAAAAAGTTTATATTTTTAATATACACAGCACATGAACAAAACAGCTTGTTTCCCCAAAAAAAAAAAAGTAAAAAAATTATAAGAAATCTGATCGTTAACACATATTCAAAAACAAACTACCTATTAAATTTACACAAATTGTCAGAAAAATTTGTTGAGAACAAAATTACAAAAACTAAAAAAATCTCTTGGCGACAAATAGAAAACAAAAAATTGTTTTTAAATGTTTTATGCAACGAATCTGATGCAACTGTTAAAAACATTTACAAAAAATTGTAAAGAATATTTTACCTAAACTTTTTAAATATATACGAGTATTTACCAAATACGTATACAAAGTTTTTAATAATTATTTCTTAAATTTTTTTTTATTTTTTGCAGATGATTATACAAAATTTAACAACGTATCAATTATACGAAGTGAAAGTGGCAGCGGCTACGTTTAGCATTATCAATCCGAAAAAAATTATATTGGGGAAATTTTCGGAAGGCAAGAAGGTGAGTTTAATTAAAGACTTTGAAAAAGGCATTAGAAGAAAAAAAATAACAAAACCAAGAAAAACAGTGGAAGTCTTGTATAGACTTGTGTAGACTTCTCAACAAGTTTAATAAGTGATTGACATAAAACATGTCCTGGTGAAAAGCTCAAAATATCAGCTTAATTTTCGTTAAACAATTTCGATGTATTTAAAAAACCACTTGTATTGTAAAAAAATTATTACAAGTTTCAGATTTAAAAAAATTACTTGGGCTTGGGTATTGGTAAAGGGGAATTTGTACACAAATTCCTCGGAAGTCAGGGTGGTAAAAATATTTTAATGGTGGAAATTTGCTAAGAAATTTTATTTAAATTTTGGTGCAAAAACGTAGTTACTTATTAGTTTGGCTGTATCTAGTATATGTATAAAATTCTCGAGTTTGTAATTGAACTCCTCCGAAACGGCTTGACCGATTTTTATGGAATTTTTATGTATTTGTATTCGGTAGATCTAACAACAGATCGTAATCTATTTTTTATACCCCTAAGTGGGCTGAGCCACCCCTATACGAACAAAATATCGTACGTTTTGAAAGTTATAGGAGTCAGAGTATTCAAATTCGGTATGAAGTTTTTTGAGAGCGAGGTGCAAAGTAGTTCAAAATATTGGTAACTAGAATAGAGCCGGGGGAAGGGGCACTGCCCATACAAAGTAATTAATAATAATATTATATCTTGAAAGCTATAATAGCGAGCTAGTTATTATTTTCTACTCTAGAAATTCCTTAGAAATAATTTATGTGGCAAAACAATCCCCCTTATCGTGGTTGGCATTTTTCGACTTCAAATTTGATTAAAGAAAACAAACTAAATTTTTCTTTAATCTGGTACAAAATGCCTGACTTTCGCCGCAAAATCGCCAATCACAATAAGGGAATGTTCGCCGGGTCAGCTAGTTTGCATATAATAACATTTTTGTAAAAAAAATTTCTAAATTATATTGTACAATATGAAAAATTAAGAAAAATAATCACCTGTATTGCGTATGTTGAGTCGAATATTCATCTACGATAAGTTTGTTCTAGATTAAAGAAAATGTGTAAAAGTTTTCTTTAATCTAGGACAAAACTGTCGTAGACGAATATTCGACTCGACATACGCAATACGGCTGAATGTAAGTTAATTTTTTTCATTTATGGATCTATATTCGTCATTTATTGCAACAGTCATATTAAAAAAATACGTTTTTGGAGTTAATAATGCAGAATAGTTTGTTATTTCGTAGTTTTTATTCTGTAAAAATTTCATACAAATTGCTGTGTGCGCTCACCTCTGAAGGGAAAAACATGTATTAATATCCCATTTAAGCTTCACGTTGTGTGCTAAAGTAGTTCTTTTGACTTATGGTTATGTAGCAACAAAGGAGCGATGTATGCATTTAAGTATGTAAATATGTATCTCCTGTCATTTATCCATTTGGAAGTTTGTACTACAAAAATTATGCAATTTTTAAAATCCAAAAAAACAACCTAAACTGAAGTAAATATAAGTTAGAAAAAAAACTATAAAAAAAATAATTCACTGTTGTCTGAATAATATCGTACATGTACATTGATTTCAAAACAGTGTGAAGAAAAAGTATATTGATACATGTATACAAACATTCTCGCAACTCAAGTCACGTTATAATTTTTGTCTAACCTTTTTTTGTTTTTTTTCCTTTGTTGGCATACTTTTCTCACAAGCTGTAAAGTAAATTCATATATTTTCCCTACTTGTCACTTGCCTTTTCTGTAAATTTTATTGTTCACTAAATATGTGTATTTTTTTTACAAATTTTCATCATCAATTTTCTTCTTTAGCAAAACATACCAAAAATAGTTTTGCCAGTAAAATAAAAAAAATAAAAAACAAAAAGAAAGAAGTTTTTAAAAATCATGTAAACTTTGGATGCATGAAGTAACTGAGGAAGGAGAGAGCGACAGTCTTTGCTAGTCGCTGTTATATTTAAATTGCATGCATTTGACATTTTTAAATGTAAGAGATATTTTTCATCTCCATTCAAGGTTTTTTCCCTTAGTATACATCCATATTTAACACGAGTGAAAATGTAAGAGAATAAGTTGTTGTTGCAAGTGCATAACATGGGGAGTGTATAAGTACATACATATGTATATAAACTAAGCGTCTGACTACTGGAAGTAAACTTTGCTAAAATAATATATACATATATTTAAAATTGAAAAATATAATAAAGACTAATTTATTTAACTTTAAGCTATCGTTTGAAATTGCTTTGACAAATCTTTAGGCTAAAGTGAAGAACCGAACACGGAACTGTTTACACCATCCAAACAGTCGACTAGTATAGGAAATTTGTATGTCAATCAATCAATTAAAATAATTGATGCTTCTTAATTTCACTTATAATTTATACCAGAAAATGGCACGAATGCACCGTACACTGAAAGCTAATAAGAGTGAATAAGTCCATTACTCAAGAGATAGCGCCACACTGTTGCTGTCAACAGTTGACTCCTGCCAAAGTTTTAACAAGCTCCGTCATTTAGTTTGTGTTTGACAGCTTTATATGTTTAATATATATGTTTAATATATAATTTTATCTATCCGAAAATAAAGCACCATTTAATTTTTGGCAGACGTTTTTTAAATTTTTCCATCTAAAACGTAATAAAACAAAAGTTTTAGTTTTCCAACCCTGAAACTAGATATTTTTCATAATTATTCTCATTTTTAATACTCATGTCTTTATTTCTTAAATATATAAAAAATATGTGTTTAATTAACAAAGAAAAAAATTTGTTTTATGTACCAAAAAATGCTTTAGTTTTCCAGCTCTGAAGCTGTGCTTTTTACTTCTCTAATTTTTTATACTAAACTTTTCTTTCTAAAACATCAATTATTTTTAATTGCTAAAGGAAAAGAAAATATTAAATTGACTTGGTTACTTTTATTTACAAAAAAATCCCAGCTCTGCAATCATCATTTTAGTTTTTTTTTTTTTGATTTCTTTTAAAATATTTTCAAATATTTCTCTCTAAATATAAAATATGTTTAATTTATAGAGAAAAAGAAAAAAATTTTAATTATGTTACTGCTATATGCCAAAAAAAAATTCATTTTCCAACCCTCGTCTCTTTGGTTTTTAATATCATTTTAATTCTAAATGATATATAAAATAGGTTTAAATTAAAAAAAAATAGTTTCAGCTCTTTACTTTTATATGGAAAAAAAAGTTTAAGCTTTCCAGCTCTGAAACCGTATTTTCGATTTTGCTGATTTTCAATACCAATCTATGTCGGACCATTGCTGATATTCCAGTTCAAAACCGAAGTCTCAAGCTTTTCTGGTAGCTTTGGGAAATCGATTTTACGTACAGAAAGGACAGACGGACATCGCTTATTCGTCTTCCCTATTCATAAGAACCAAAAATATGTATATCTTATGTGTCGCATATTAATATTGTGGAAATTACACGCGGAATGACAAACATATATCCAAAATGGTAAAGGGTATACAAATTAAGACGGGCACTACAAAAAACTTTTATGCGAAATAACGAAAGATTTCGTAATATGTACGAAAGGTTTCATACATATGAAGCACAACTCTTTTTCTGTTTTATAGAAATATGTATATTCAAGACAAAAGAAGTCAAAAGAAATCTTTGCATATTATTTCAGTTGCAAATGTTTTGAGTTACTCTACCATTTTGCATCAAATGACAAATATTTGGACTTATTACAAAAGAAATGACAAACATAATAAACGGGAATAAAGTCATTGAAAATTAATGAGATGTTACATTTTCATTTCTAAAATAAATAAGTTTTTATAAAGCACCAATTAATAAATAATAACTTTACGTTTTCTCAGTTTTTCTTATTTTACTCTTATTGTCACTTTCATTTGAATTATTAAAAAAAAGTGCTTTAAATAAAAACATTAAATTTTACAGCAGTTACAACTTAATTTTAATAATTAAAATACTTTTTTAATTTTTACTTTCCGTTACAAGTTTATTTAACGTACAAAATTTACAACTTCCGCTTGCCGTAGAAAGAAAAAAAAATTATTTATATGGACAAATAAGCAAGAAAATATTAAAAAGGCAAGCAAATAAAATACATATCACTCATTTACTCAAAGAACGTCATAACTAAAAAAAAATGCAATTTTCGAGTTAGTGATACAGAATTAACTCTCATATCGTTCTTCATGTTGTGTAAAAAATTGTATACAAATACCCGGTTTATTACACAGCTCTAGAGAGAAAAATAAAATTTTCTTTTTCTCTTAAGTTGTGTGTAAATTGTAAACTTCAAACTCGTTTTCTGGCAAACTGGTTTTTTTTTTAGTTATGACTTTTTTGAGTAAATGGGCGATATGTCGTCTATCAAGGGAATCGGTTGGGTGAAATTGTATAAAACACAATAGCCCAATTCACAATCTTGTGCAAATGGTCTTGCATCGTAGCATGTGGAAAATGGTATGGCATATTGATACTCACCACTTCACAATTCCTAGTGGTAAGTATCAATATCGGCGGAGTCACGCCCATTATAATTTAATATTTTATTTTACGAGGTTCTACACTAGCGATTTTTACAACACTTAAGGCACACCCTGACATCTAAAATAGACAGAATCTTGCGTTTAAAAACATGAGCGGAGGCACGCCCATTAAAATTTAATTTTATATTTTACGAACTTCTTTTTAACCAACATATTTTTTTTGAAAAATTTTGTTTCGTCCCACACATTTTTTTCGAAAATTTTCTGTTAGTTTTTTGGCAGAATTATTTGAAATCTGTTAAAAATAGTTTTTTGTTTATAATCAAAAACGTCTTGTCAAATATAATGATTTTCTCAGTTCGGTTAGTTTTTTGGACTCAGAAAGCTGAAGCAGCGTTTTGAAAATGCTTCCATATATTTATATCATTTGCTTTGACTGTGCTGTGTTTGCCCAAAGTTTCAAAGACGACAGCAAAACGAAAGAAAGCACAAGACAGAAAAATGAACAAACAACTGCCGACTGTGCTGTTAAACGAAAAAAAAAATTAACTTAACTGTTGCTGTGCTGTGAAGATCTTCGCAGCAAAAGCCAAAGCAACAGCAACAGAATACGAATTTCGACTGTTGCTTTTGCTGTCACTTTGTTTTAGCCAAGTTCAAGGTCTTTAAAGAAGAAATATGTGCAACAATATGAATTTTATATTTTCTCAACATACTAAACATGTAAAACTAGTGCTGGCCACAGAGAGAAATGTATGCGTGTGTGTGTAGTCATTTGTGTAAGAAGCCGATTGAAGTTCGGCACCTGATGCCACTCTGGCCGACTATGGTAAAACTCGTATATACTCGTATAGCTTCGGCAGTTAAAGCATACAAAGGGCCACGAACATTTGAAACTGTGTTTTGACCAAACTGTTTGAAATTTCGAAGTCAAAGCAACAGAACAGTCATCAGCAACGCGCAATGTAGCTGTGCTGTGACTTCACTGTGGACATGTGCGCAGCAAAGCACAGCAACAAAATTTTAAAAAATGATATTAACTTTTCGCAGCACAGATTTTTTTTAGTACTGTTACTGTTTTGCTGGCAGTTTTTCAAACACTGGCTGAAGTGATAGAAAATTTATAAATTTTTGACAGCTTTAGGGTTGAGATTAGCCGAATGTTTTGCGACTTAATTATTCTAATTATTGCAATTAAATGCACAAATCTTAAGAAAAAAATAAAATTGGTATTGTAGCATATACATATTTATATAAGTAATACTACCAAAGTCATCAATCACTACGAAGCTGTGTTTCTTACTCGTGGTAACGTAAATTGGCTTTTTCATAACAAAATTGTACAAATTAGTTGAGCGAATGAATAGCTAATAAAAATAGCCACCTTTATTATGTTTTTCTTTACTTCCATTTAGATTTTCCCCGCTCTCTTTGTTTCAAGCAAAAAAAAAAAAAAAGAATTGGAAAAGATTTTTTTTATGGAACACCTTTTTTTATTATAATAAAAAAAGAAAAGTAAAGATTTTATTATTATTTTCTTGCGTTAAATAAAATATCATCAAACAGCAATACAAGAAAGAAAAAAAAGAGAAAAGAAAAGTGAAAGCAGTAAAACATTTTCTTGCTTACATTTAATACAGATTCATTGCATAAATTTAATTTTGTCATTAAGACTCTCAAAGGTCAAGGGGTTTCGCGTTGAATTAAAAAAAACAATATTTTTTTACCAGTAGAGATTTGCTCATGCCCACCCACTGCAATAGGGTTAAGATTTTTCAAAATATATTTGTGGTTCTTGTTGTAATATTTAATATAATATTTAGGGAATTCACAATGAGTATATTAAAATTTTAATGTGGCAACATTGCGCCATCTTAATTTTTTATTGTGAGCAGGCAACGATATATACTGTGTATATCAAAGTCAGGCAAACACACATACATCTTTATATTATTTACATATTAGTTTATAATATGAGAGAGGGAGAATAAAATGCATGTTTGTACGAATGCTTATGAGAGACTGAATTACTTTCTTCCGTACGCATTAAAATAACAAAATTTGTTAAATTAGAAATTATTGTTGGATAAATTTTTCAAAATAACTTTTGTTCTGCGAAAAATACATCATATTTTTTTACCAACTACAGCTGCGCTGACAGTTTTAAAATGTTTAGTTTAACATTACCATATTGCCATAAAGAAAATGACATGTTTCTTACACTTTTAAATTTGCCACCTGGTAATAAATTTGATTTACAGACCAACCTAAATTACGACGCAAAGCGCAACGTAATTTAGCGCTTAGCTTTTACGCTGAAATGAGTAACCTAAATTAGAGCGTTAACGGTGCGCCAGAAACAGTAATGTTTACTCACTTTGATTAATAAAAAGCTCTAAATAGAAATAAAAAATAAAAATGAAAACGCTAAATTGACCTGAAAGTAGCTAAAGTTACATTACTTAACAAAAACAACAGTACTTTTGCAGCCAACTTCACTTCTTTACGCGCTGTCAAAATTGGATTTTCCAATTGCAAAGCGTTGACGCCGCGTTATTTCGGTTGGTTTCATACATTTTGTGTGGGCATGAGAAATTTTGACAGCCAGACAACGCTTTACGTCGTAATTTAGGTTGGTCTGTTACACATAACCAAAAACATCAAACTTGCCAGACCATATTAAAGTATTAAAGTTGAAACGTTGCAATATTAAGACATATTTTAAAATGCTATTGTGAACCCCCTAATTGTTAAAAACTTTCAAATATATTTGTATGTATTTATTATAATTAATTTTACTGCCATTTCTTATGTACATTTTGTAAAGATTTTTATGTTGACGTCTTTTTGTCCTTTTTTGGCTTATTTCAGATTGGTTTGCAACCCAACTGTGAAAAGATACAACCGCTTTTGCGCCAATCTCATAATGATTATAATTTAGCGGTTTTGGTTGGCATAATTTTCAGCTGCTTTGGCATTGTGCTTATTGTAATGGCGTTCTTTTTATGGAGGTAAGTGGTGTTCTTTTAAATAAATTTTTGCCAAAAAAATAAATAAATAAATAATACAGGGTATTTATATATTTAAGTATAAAACATAATAAGCAGAATTGTACTAATTACCGCCATTAGCAATGAATGAAAATGAAATGTAAACGCATCCATAGTTAGTACAATTAAATTAAATGCACCCGCAAATTCTAAACACGAAATTAAAAAGTTATTTAGACTCCTAAACATTAAATTAAAAATGAATTTTGTGCCAGTAAATAAATGCCTTATTAGTTTTTACTTTTCATTGCCGTGCTGTGACGTTCTTTTCTATATAAAATATTTTGCAGCTGGCAAGCTATAGAATGAATTTAAAATATCAAAACAAACTAATACATACAAATTTTTGTCTGTCACTTAACGTTGAATTCTATTTTCTACAGATTTGTCCGCAACAAAACAGAACGAAAAAGGAAAAACAAACCATATGTACATATTTTCAATTGAGCAGAAACAAAACAGCTGATTCAGAACAGAACAGCACGTGCAAACTAATTCTGCCTTAAAGGTCTCGTTAGCCGAACGTTTAACTATGCCGCATTATACCATTGACACAATTTATAAAAAATATTAAGACTTACCAAAAGGTTTATAAAACAGATTTCCATACAAAATTTTTCTTATTAAGCCTTTATAAAGCCATATGTAATATTTTTTATAAATAAGGCAGCATGACTTTAGGACGTTTGTGTACTCATGGAATATTTGAGAGCGCGCCTTACTTCAAGCAAATAAACACAATATACAAGGATTGTGTATTTTTGTTCAATTGTTTTATTTTTTTGTAAAAAAATAAAACAATTATATGCAATTTTCAATGGATTTGGGAGATTTATTTATTGGTTTAAAAAAATAAAAGAATTGAAATAAAAAACAATGAATAAATACAATCAGCTGTTTGCAACAGTGCTGGCAACTGTGACAAATACATACATACATACATATAATGTAAAAATAGGAGCAGAACTGTATTTATGTAAAAAGTAATGTTTTAAAACTTCAGTAGTTATTTAAATTATATTTTTAACATTATATTTTAATTAAAGCAATAACGGTTCTCAGAAAAACGTGCACACGTCTTGCAAACTCCGCTTCTTTACACTCTCGTAAATAAAGTGTTGCAAATTTTATGGAAATTTTTTTTACACAAACCATGTAAGTTTGCCCAACAATTTTGACTCGTTCAATTGTGCATTTTATAAATAAGAACTTCTTAGAATAATCTGATCAATTTATTTTATTGGCTTTTATTAGGCCTTCTTAAACACAGTTTACACTTTTTATGTGTAATGGCCTTAAAAGCAAAAAAAAAAGCTCGCCGTACACCACCGAATATAAAATATTGTTGCAAGGAAGTTTCGAAAAAAAAATTTTTTGCCCAACGTAGGTGTCGCCAAAAAACATTTTTTCGTTATACTCGTATCTTCGGCATTTAAAGTGGGATCTTAAAGTTTGATATATCGATGTTTTTGTCCTAATGTTTTGCTTCAATAGTAATTGGCCTCAACTATTCCGTTGTAGTATTTAGCCACCAGATCTTAGTTCCTACCACCCTAATGTACCACCCTAATTTCAGAAAATTAAAGCTCGCAAAAAATCATTAAACTTTTGCTGAGGAAGTATTTCGGTAACTTTATTCATCAAAGTTCACTAAAATTTACACATTTCAAAACATTCCAAACATGTGTCGGAAGCAATGGTGAAAATACAAAAATATTGTATCGGGTATACTTTGAGAAAAGTTCATTTAAACCTTCTTTGTCGTTTTTCTCCATTCCGACTTTTTTGGCATATGCTCCAAACAAATAATGGGCTGACGAAGTGTTAATTACTCCAACGGGAGTTGAAACTACTTAACAATCTTTTAAACAAACGCCACTCATATAAACTCTTCCCACAATATTAAATGAATTTAAATTTTAATAGTGTACATATCCATGCACCCTTAAACATATTCAATGGACTGTATTAATTATCAGTATACATATTTGTTTTTAATATTAAAATTGTTCCTTATTTTCCATGATTTTATCTTTTTTTTTTTGTTTAGATTCTGATCTTTTTATGAGGTGGTACTTTTATTTAGCAAAAAGGATGGATTTTTTTTTATGTTTATGAATGTTTTAAATTTATGGCAGTTCTTTCTTCTTAGCTCGTTTGCTTTTTGTTAATTTAAAACAAATTGGTGTTTTGTTTTTAAGCAAGTTTTCATTTAATGAATAAATATTGAATTAGAAAAGTTTTGCTCGCTAATAAATTGTTTATACAAAAGTTAATGGAAGTTAAAACGGCTTGAGGTTTTATTTTTAATTACTTACAAAAAGAAAAAAGAAACAACCTTAAATTGCCATCAGATATCCTTTATAATAAGTGAAATAATTAAAAATGTTCTCTCATACAAATCAGAATGCTCAAGAGAAAAATGTTTTTATGTGCAAAATGTTTGTTTTTAAAGATTAATGTCTACTCAAATAATTTAGTATTATAAAAAAAGTTTTATTTATAAGCAACAGCTATTTGTCTTATTACATGGATTATGTATAATTAAAAAATAAACAAAGAAAGTGAAATGAATGAAGTTTTCACAAAAGATGAAAAACATTAATTAATTAACGCCAACAGCAGATAGGAAATATACAAGACAAATACCACATAAACAATTAAATTGGGTCAACAATATCCTTCAGGCAGTTGCATTAGCACTGCTGATTAAACAGTTATTTTTGAAAAAAAAAAATTAATTTTTATAGAGTACGTATTTTTTAAATCGTAATATATAAACAAAAAACAACAACAAAATACATATATGACAGTTAAAATATAAAAGGTGTTCGAAATCCTAATGTAATATACAGACAATTATATATAGAGACTTGAAATTTTCAAAGTTAGTGTATTTTTATGCATACCACACCAATTAACACTGAAATTTAAAAAATCTAAATTAAAGGGTATTCTATCAGTTAATTTTATTTTGACTATGTAATTTTGACAACTTGCTGCATTTTGCAAACCGTTAGATTCAAACTTTTGAAACTTTCAAAAACGCTAAAACTAAAAAATGCCAAAATAAACAAATCGCCGAAAACCGGAAAAAATCGCCAAAACGAAAAAAGTGCCATAACAAAAAAATCGCTAAGCCTAAAATAAATCGCAAAAAAATCGCCAAAACTAAAAATTCACTTAAACCTAAAATAAATCGCTCAGAAAAATTGCCAAAAACTAAAAACTTCAAAAGTAAAAAAAAATCGCCAAAACTGAACAAAAATATTACCATTACCGTGTCTACATCAGGTAAGATATTCGTATAATATTACATATGAAGTGTCAGTACGGAACCCTTCGTGTGCGAGTCAGTGTCGCACTTTACTGAATTTTTAAAGAAACACATATCAAAAATTTCTTGAGGGACATGTGAAAAAACACTTTTTGAAAAAAAAAATACCTTTTAAGGAAGTAATTTTTCAAAAAATTGGCTGGTGAAAAAAGTATCTTCGAAAAGAACAATCTTTTGAATAAAAAAATTTAAAAAAATTTTTTTTCAACTTTTGAAAAACTTGAAATTTTAACAAATACCTTTTCAAAACAGTTACTTTTGAAAAAAAAAAATTCTAAACAAAAAAACAAACAAATTTTCAAACCAGCACATTTTGAAAAAGTTTCCGTTTCAAAAAGTACGTTCAGAAAATTTTCTAATTTTTTATTGAATCGAGTTTTTAGGTGTTCTAATTGTAAAACTTGTGCCATGTACACATCTTTCTTGTGTTGTCATTTTCAAAATGTATGCAACGCCATTTAAATTAAGTTTTTTTATATGAAAAGCTATGCCAAATAACGAAAAATAGCGGAATTGATACAGGTTGCCGGTAGTACACACCATTGCGATACCACAAAATGCCATAGTGTGTACTGGGCCTTACACTTTTCATTATTTAAAATGAGTCCTATAAAAAGTGCCTGTTGAAAAAAGGATATTTTGAAAAACAAATAACGTTTTAGAAATAGCATGTTTAAAAAATTTCTTATGGAAAAAAATTTATTTTACAAAAAAATTATTTTTTTAAAAATTACGTTTTGAAAATGGTACTTTTTAAGCAAGAGTACCTTTACAAACTACATTTTTTATAAAGTACCTTTTAAGAAAGTTTCTTTTCAAAAAAGTACTTTAAAAAAAATATCTCTTTTAAAAAGCCCTTTAAAAAGTACTTTTGCAATTATTATTTTTTGAGAAAGTACATTTCCAAAAAGTATACTATAAAAGGTAACTTTAAAAATTAATTTTAAAAAAAATTATTTTTTCTAATAAAAGTACTTTTTTTAAATACATTTTTTTTTAGTAAAAAGTTACGTTTGAAGAAGTCCCTTTTGATAGAAGTACTTTTTGCAAAATGTACGTTGGGAAAAATAGTACATTTAAAAAGAATAACTTTTTAAGAAAGTTCCTTTTGCAAATAGTATCTTTTAAAAAAAATTACCTCTTGAAAAGTAACTGCTGATAAGAAAAACTTTTGAGAGTAGTAAGTTTTTAAAAAAGGCCTTTTAAGATAAAAACCTTTTAAAACAGGAAGTGGTATACTGTGTTTTTTGAAACGAAAGAAAATGCTTTCGAATTCGAAAGTTTTTTCTTTTAGTTTTGAATTACAGAGTAGACCCCCAACACTTTTTAGAAAGTACCTTTTAAAAAGGTGATTCTTAGAAAAGTACCTTCTAAAAAGGTTATTCTTTAAAAGTACCTTTTAAAAAGTATGGCACAAAAACTAAATTTTAAAAAGTATCCTTCAAAAAATATACATATGTACATAAGAGTATTTTCGCAAAATACACTATAAAGGCTGCTTATAAAAGTACCTTTTAGAAAATAATTTTTATTTTACTTCAGTCAAAGGATTAAAGCAATTCAAGAAGAATGTAAAAACCTAAAATAAAATCCTGAAACAACTTTAAAAAATCTCTAGCCAAAAAGACTTCAATAGCTCATTTACTTAAAAGACTAATTCATCTAAATTCATATAAAATTAAAAAGAAACATAAGTTCTAAATAAATTGAGTCTTTCAACTCTCAAATGGTCGGTGAGTGAGTGGTGGCTCAACAACTAAATCGTTGTCGTTTATAAAATAAAGCATTTGAATGAAAAGTTTGCGATGGGATCTAAACATCCTGCACATTTAATTGCATTAAAATGAAATGAAACATTAGACTTCTATGGCAAATAAATAAATTATATTTCGGCCCAAAAGATTAAGTGCAAAGCAAACAGAACTTTATTTTAAAACGAGATCTAAGCGAAACAATTTGCATAATTTTTTTCTCTTCACTCTTAAAAAATAAATGAAATATAATGAAATAAAGTATAGACACAAGTATACACACACCACGTCTTTCAGCTGGATATAACCAAAAAAGATAAAGAGAAACTTTTTTTTCAAGGATTCTTAGATGATGGCCGTTGTTAAATGATTCTCCCCCTTTTCGCTTTTTTCTAACCATAAAAAAGAAACTGGATAGGGAAAAAGAAGTTAAGAGTAGTTTGAAAACTAAAATGCAAACATAATAAAAACTTAATTAAATTGTTAAAACAAAACGATAAATAGATATAATTAAAAGTAGATAATTTTTTATAAAAAAGATGATGAGTTACACACTTGAAAAGTAAAAATGGAAGAAATAAATTTTAATAAAAATTGGTTTAAATAACTTGAGCAAAAAAGGCTTGATAGTATGAGTACTTGTAAATGGTAAATGCATTTTATGGCATTTTTACGTACAACAAAAATAAAACTTGTTTTTTTTTAAATTAATTTTCAGCTTTTTATTTTAGTTTCATTTTCCTTATTTTAGTTGCAAAATAAATCAAAGATTTTATTAAAGTAAGCAAATACAAGAATTCAGCTCCCATGTAAATTTATTTTAGAGAAAAATTTGCAGTGTTGCAATGCTTTAGAACTTTACAAAATTTAACAATTTAATTTATTTATTATTTCGTTAATTTTAAGTCCTGATTAGTCTTTACTTTCTGCTGTTGTTTTGTGCCGTTATGTTGCTAAATTTTAATTGCGTACACCAAAGGTGAAAATAATGTCCGTATGTACGTCTGTCCTAGAGAATATGTAAAACTTTGGCCGCTGCAACAACAAATACATATACCTATGACAGTTAAATATTAAAGGGTGTTCTAAAGCGATCAACGAAAAACGTTGAAATTCTAATGCAATATACAAACATATATACAATTCTGTGGCAATAAGCTTTTAAGCTTTCAAGTCGATTTTCAGAAATTTATTTCTTTTACAGTTCAATTTAGTAAATTGTCCACGTTTTTTGGCTACGGAATCTCCACACGTTGATCCTGTCGTAGTAGTTATATCCTATATGTACCTATAAGTTCATAGTGTGTATGTATGTAGGCATATGTATTTTTTCCCACAATGTAACTTAATTTAATTTTTGTCCGAAAAAGTAGAAATCACAAATTGACTTTGATTTATTCTCGAAAAAATAAAAATCGGAAAATAGTTATTTCTATAATTAAAATTTAAGTAGGCTAAAGTTCGTATCTCTTTATAAATATAAATATAAATTACATGTGATAATTTTTAAGGAACAAATAACACCAAAGTTAATTGGAAATATTCTGACAAACACCAACAAAACAAAACCACTAACAATTATTTCTGCTTGAAAAAAGAAAAATCAAGAAATAACAATTATTTCCGGTTAAAAACAAAAAATCCGGAAATAACATTTATTTCTGCTTAAAAAACAAAAATTTAAATTTTAAAACCATTGAAGTTTAGAAAAATCTAGTTTAGAACAATTCAAATGCTGTGGTTGTCCACGTTGTTTGATGTTTCCCTTCTATACAGTTGCTTTTTTTTAAAGTTCGAAAATAATGTCTATTTTTGGTCCCTGATTAATTTCTTTTGCAAAAATACATACATATGTATGTATATTGAAGAAAAACTTTCAAGTGTAAGTTCGAAACTCAACAAACGAATCATAACAGGCCGACTTCTAACTTATTAACTAATCAGATTGTTTTTTTTGCTGATTTTCATAACCAATTGTGCTGAGGCAAGTGCGGTCGTTTCAGTCCAACTCCGAGCTCTCTAACTTGTGTGGGAGCTTCAAAAAACGCATATCACGCTCCCCATATAAAATCCGTACAGACAGACGGACATGTCTTTTTTTCATCTCCTATTCATAAGGATTCAGAATAAGTAACTTTATCTGGCAGGAAATTAATATTGTAGAAGTTACAAAAATCTGGACAAACCTATATATAACCTTTACCATTTTTGGTGAAGGGTATAAAAATGACTCATGTCGAGTTTCATCAAAATCGCGCACGACCGCCGCCCATGAAACCTATACAAAATATATAGAATTATGTATGGAAATTTTTTAAATATTTCGTTTAACATTCGCCAAAAAACTTTATGTATTCTTGATCTATAGTTTTTTTTCACTACATCGTCACAATACAACTCTTGTTTGGATGAATCATGTCTTAGGCTGGTGCAAAAAAGTTCAGATAAAACCAGTAAACTAAGAAAATAAGTCAGCGTTTGTCCTAGAAAACACTCTATACTTCCGGAAACTATTTTTTTTTAAATCAAAAGAAAACACGGTTAATTTAAAAAAATTTCGGCAATGAGTTTGTTTCATATGGGTTTCATGCTAATCTAACATGATTTACAGTAATCTCCAAAGAAAAATTTTCCATTTGAAATAACTCAATTTCATGTTAATTTAACATTGCAGTACTGTTAAATGAAAATAATGAATCCTGTTGAATCAAAGTTATTTCAAAATGAATTTAAATTAATGCAATCATAATATTTATTATTAATTATTAAACTTACATTATTGCCACAGGCATCAGTAAAATGATTGTATGATGGCTTCCCCGGCCAATATTTGAACTTAAACTCATCGCGTGGTAGTCAAAAAAGCAAAAACAAGCCATGCAACTGAGCACAAGAGTATATTGTAGCTATGAACAAAGCAAATAATCACTAACACACTTAAACAACATATTATTTCTTGTAAATTTAATATGATTTACAATCAAAATTGTTGCATGGTGATTTTACATTGGTATTTTTTTCGTGTGTGGACTATTGATGTTTAAGTATCAGTTAAACTTGTTTGTTGGGTTATCTATTGCTTTTTTGTGCATATTTACTTTATTATACAAACTGCTATACAAATATTTATTGTTAATATATTGCGTGAAAATATTTATAAGTCGTTTCTTGCTTAGCACACTTACATACATGGAATTTGTTTCAATTTAACAAAAACAATATACAATTTTCCGTACAAAAACAAAACAAATGCTTATTTTAAAATGCTTATTTTAAAATGAGTTTTTGGGGACCAAACTCCCACTTAACTTTTTTCAATTCACAACACAGACTGATTTTAAGAAGATTTTCTAATCCAATGCTAATGAAAATAAGAAACGGGAATAAAATTAACAGTTTGGCCCACGATATCGACTGAAAATAATCGATGAATTATTTATGGCGAAAACTAAAACATATTTTCTTATTTCAAAAACATGATATGATCCTATAAATCCTACAATTCCTAAAAAATGTCTGCAAAATTCTCTTATGGAAAGTGGGGATTTCAGTTACTCTTTTGCAATAGTTTCATACGTAAATTTTTAGGGCGCCGATACAGAATTTGTCGTTGGACGTTGGACGTTGGTTTTTTTTTTTTTTGTACTACAATGTTCTCTACGAGTATTCAAATTTTCTTTTCATTTTCTTTCGTAATCGTCAAATGAAAAATTGTTCATAAATTTTGTTCTAAAATTATTGTTATAATATTTTGGCTTGTGTCCATGTGTGTTTTGGTTGGAAAAGTTTTGGTTGTTTTTTTTCAATTTAAAAATATTTTTCGGTTATTTCTACTTTTGTTTTTATCTCGTTGTAATCGTACTTTGTGTACTTAAAGCTTTCAGTTTTAACTTCATATTCAGTGACATTTCGATGAATTTTTCCTTTGAATTACTTTTTTAAGTCTACGTCTTGTCAAGGGTTTTAATGCCAGGATGATTGGGGAAACTTAGCTGAGTTCTGAGAAAGATTTTTTTAACGTTAAGTGATGGATTTAATTAACCATACAATGTATGACACAAGGGATTCATTTCTTACGAATTTTGAAGCGTAATTTTTACAGTTGCTTCTTATAATTAAAACCAAACGGCGGTAAAATTAAACAACTTTAAAATTAAAAATTAAAATTTAATTAAATAATTTACTCTTTTATTTGAAAGCTGAACATATGCTTTAAAGCTAAAAATTGTTTTAAGCAATAGTTTTTACTCACAGTAGAGGCTGTAGTTCTCATTATAATTTGAGTTGTCCCTCGAGCAACAGCTAAATGCACACACAATCCAAATAAAAGCTACGATATTTTGCATTTGCACTTACGCAAGACAATTTGCAGCAAACAACGAATAACGCCAATATGTTACTTAAATTCTTCAATAATATATTGATGAATATTTTAAAAAATAAATTAAAGTAATGCGAATAAAAAATAATAATAAACTTAATTGGATTGTTTGCAAATCAATTTTACTAGTCGCACGCAAAATAGCCAGTGGTTGATTTTGATATTGCGTTCGCTTCGTTGACAACTCATTCGAATTAGTGGTATGTAAAATTGTGTGAAAACACTTATGTACGTCTTCTTGCGACTTGTCGTTCGAGTCAAAGTTCGTACAGAAGTAAGATAGTGAAATGAAAATCACTTTTCTTTCCCTTAGAATATGCATGAAGATATTCTTTCGACATAGTGGAAGAGGAAGTAATTCTACAGAAAAATCTAATTTTTTTGAGTTACGACGTTGTTCAAGTAAATGAGCGACATGTTATATGCTAAATAATATTTTTTAAGCAACTGCATATTTGAATATTTCATAGGCTTAAAATAATATTTTCTATAATTTTCCTTAAAAAGTACTCTTAGCTATTTTTCGTTTGAAATTCAGAAATTCTACAGAAATTTGATCCAAGTAGATTTTTCCCCTTCCCCATATTTGAATAGAAATCTGCTCAATAAAATCCCTAATTCTATCACAATTTAAATGAAAAAGGCGAATATATGCTACAAAAGCAACTGCATTAGAAAGTAGAAAAAACAAACTGCAAAAAAATTGGTTGTGGCATGCATAAAAAGTTTTGTGGCATTTTTTTTGTTCTTTCGTTTGCGCAAACTTTTAGTCAAAGAATTTTTTTATTTAAAACTTTAGTTTTGTGCAGTTTTTGGTTGTTTTGCTGGCTGTGCTGGTTGGTTAGAACGCAGAAGATTATTTTGGCAGACTTTGCTTTTAAGATCAAAATACCAGGGCAACAACAAGAACAGCAACCAAGATAATGGAAATAATAACCAACCTATCTAAAACTTATTGTATTTGAAAAAAAAACTAACTCGTAAATAAATAATCAAACTTGTTTAGAAGTTTTTTTTCAGAAATTATTTTTTATGTTTAATCTTTAATAATTTTATTGATTTAAGTTTGCAAAATAATTATAGAGTTTTTTATTAAATTTATAGTTTTTTGCTACGATTCTTTTTTAGTTTTAAAACACTGCATTACAATTTTCGTGTTTTGTGTTTAAAATTTATTGTAGTCTCAACAATTATAAACAATTAATAAATTAAAACGAATGAGTAGGAAGGAAATGCGCTGCTCCGAGTTGCCGGTATCTTAATTTAATTATAGGCAGCTAAAGAATTAAAATTCCACAAAATATTTACATAAAAATCAATTTTCTTAACTTTTATTTAAAATACGATTTTCAGTTGTTTTACGCCTTTCAATTCAGGCATTTTTCTTTTCTCGACTCCGTTTATTTATTTTTTTTATTGTGAAACTTTCAGATATACATAAATATTGCAGAAATTCATTTTCTATTTTAGTGTTCCGTACAACAAATGTGAAAAGGAACCCTATTGTTTTCTGTCACAAGCTATTCTCTCGAGAAATTTTTACTGCCTTATTCATAAAAAAAAATATTTCAGGTTTATTAAACGCTTATTTGACATATTTCTATGGGAAATTTGTCAAATAAACCTGTAATAAACATAAATTATTTTTTATGAATTAGACGGTTAAACTAAAAAAATCCAAAATTAAAAAATGCCAAAACGAAAAAGTCACCAAAATCAAAATGTCACCGAAAATAAAATAAATCGCTAAAATGCAAAAAAAAAATCACTAACAGTAAAAAGGTCGCCAAACAACTAAAGAAATGGCCAAAATAAAAAAAATCGCTAAAAGTATATATTGTAAAAAAAACAACAAAATTTCGGTAAAATGCGAAAAATAAATCGGCAAAACGAAAAAAGTCACCAACAAACTAAAAAAAATCGCCGAAAACCGAAAAAGTCGCCAAAACGGAAAAAACCCCAAATTTAAAAAAAATCGCTAAAACTTAAATTATGTATTGTAAAAAACAAAAAATCGCCAAGAACTGAAATAAGTCGCCAAAGCTAAAAAAAAATCGTTAAAACCAAAAGTATATATTGTAAAAAAAAAACAAAAAAAAATTTGACAAAATCCGAAAAAAGATCGACAAAACGAAAAAAGCCAAAACTAAAAGAAGCGTCAATATTAACAAAAATCACCAAAATCCGAAAGAATCGCCCATAGAGAAACAAGCGCCATACGAAATCCTTCGTGTGCGTTTCAAAGTCGCACTTTACTAAATTTATTTTATTAAATAACACTGTACAAGACGACAAGGATATAGTAAAAAATTGGCATAGCGTTGACATTTCTACTAAGCTCAAATTTAAAAAAAAAAAATAACAAATTTTCCATTCAAATTTTTTGAGTTCCAAAAAATAGACGAACCGGAAAACCCGATTTTGCTAGGACTTTTGGAGTTATTAAAAAAAATAATCACTGTTTTTGAATGGATTTTAATAAAATTGCTATAAAATATTACGTGGAAAATTTTTGTGGAACACTTTAACCCTCTAGCTTTTCATCGTATGGGTCTTTTTATACTCTTTTGCAAAGAGAGCCAAAAAATACCCCTTACCAAGGCATTATATTTCATAATTTTATTTAAAAAAAAAATATAAAATATTTCGCCGTTCGTTTTTTTTTTTGGTAAGAAAGACTGTATCACTCTTATTTACAAGTAAACAATTATTGTCTAAATCCAGTATTTGACATTTGTATGCAACTTGTGGCATGAAAGTTTTAAAGTTGTTGTCGACAGCAGGTATAGACAAGGATATAGATAACAAAAATAAAAAAATTTAAATGGTTTTAAGGCTCTTACACCAGTTCAGTTTCCGTGTTCTATAGTACCCCCAGTCTGAAGTAAAAACGATTTCATGTCAAAGATTTCATTATAAAAGTCATGTCAAGTATTTATGCACTTTCGTAGTTCCAAATTTATTTAGAATTTATTGCATACATATATGTACAATATTTTAAAAAACATTTGCTGATACAATATGAACAAAAAAAAACTTTTATTTATTTTTTGTATTCAATATAAAAATGCTTGTTCTCATTTAAATGAACAGACAGTTAATTAATTTTAAAAGTAAATTGTATATAGCTACACAATTTTGTGCAAAAATTACACTAAAAGTATTTTATTTTATTATTGGATAGCAAATGCATAAAGCGGCAATACTGATTTAATTAAACAAATGGGAGAATGCATTTTAGAGAGACGTTGTATTTGGGATTATTCTGATATGTTGTTGTTGCTTTAATTATATTTAGAACATAAAAAAATTTAGCTAAAAACCTGTTATCAATGTTGCTTATCTAGTTTTAATTACGAAAAAGCGTTAAGAAATTGTTCATAAAAAAAATAAAATATTTTCATACAGATTTAAATATGAACATACATATGCATGACACTCGAACAAGGATAATTCGAATATGGGCATTTTCACGAGAAAGTTCACTTTTTTGTCGTGTGCAACGGCAAGCACTTAAGCTTATATTTCAGAACAATGTTGAGCGGCTGATGCCCTATACAAATATGTAAAGAAGTAAAAAAAAGTTTCGTTTTCTTTAAAAAAACAAACATATTTGTTTGGTGTTGCACGCTACAAAAAGTTGACATTCCTGTGGAAATGCCAATATACGTTTTTAATAATAATTTTTAATCTACATACATACATACATACATATGTATATAAAAATTAATGAATGAATAATTCACCTTTCAAAATATGTATATCATTAGTTATTTTTACCCTACTGCCTTTGTGGGCTAGTTTCTTACTAATTACTTAAACTTGGTTTAACATACGTTTGAGTTAACCAAGAAACAAATTTAAACGGGCTTAACCGCCCATGCTGTTTTTCAGTAATGGATTAAGCGTTGCCAATTTCGTTATAAATGCCATACTTTGTTTTCAATCTAGATGTGGCATTGTTGAAAATATTTTATGTAAATATTTTATGCAATATGACAATTCTTTAAATTTATTTTAAAAAAATTCAATAACTATTTTCTGCGATTTTTGTGAACCAAAAAATAAATAATATGGACTTAAAAAATAGTGACGCTCCAAAAATCGACTAAAAAAGATCATAAAATTTTAAATCCAACGAAATATTTGAAAGAATTCCAATCCATTATACACATGAAAATGATTTGGACGTGTTATTGTCTCCCTTATTTTTCTCATAATTGTCCTATCCAAGTTTAAATAACTTCGTTGTCATAAGAAACATCCATTTTATTTGTGTATGTATGAATGCATTTGTTTATTAAACTTTTTAGTAAAACTGTTTGTTTTTTCAATTGCGTAATATTTATTTCATAATTTTATTACTTGACAGTTCTGACTTGAGTTTAACTGAGCAATGTTGCTCGGTTAAACTAAGATTATTAACTAGATAATCGTTATTTGAAAAACAATATTTTAAGTTTAAACTACAGTTAACTGACAAGTAGAGTTTATCTTTATGTTAAAAACTAGCCCTGTATGTATTAGAGCGTTGCACGAGCAACACCATGAGCATGCCCATGTGATTTCAGTTTAGTAAAATGCATATTTGTAGGCATAAGAGAAAATTACTGAGAGTAGTTTACTCATGAACATTGCTCTAGTATTCATTGCAATGCTCTAGTATCTATGCAGTTTGCGGCACTATATAAACCGAAAGTGAGGACCGATTTTATTGATTCTTACGCCAATCGATTTTCTCAATCCTGAGAGTGTCACTAAAGATATGACATATGATCTAATATGGCGGCCAGCAGACGTCATTTTGTAAATACGAAAAAAAAACAAAAAGTCGGCGAACTATATCAAAATGGGTATCATTCGACAGGTATTTTAAAACCATGTTTTAGGCTTTTCTTATGATTTTTTATTTCAAATGACGGTTCAAAGTTGGTCGCAGTCGGGGTTTTTGTAATTTTTTTTTAGTACTACTTGTTCGATGTTATACAAATTTTAAAAACTATAAAGCGTTATTTAACATAAATTCATAAATTCATTGCCAAAACTTACAGTTTTTGAACAAAAAAAAAATTGGAAATTTGTCCTTTAAATTGTTTCCTCATATTCGAGAAAACCGTAGTTTTTGCAGTGTTATGAAGAAAACATAAGAACCGGCCGGCAAACTCGATTTTTTGGCAAAAATTCGACTTGTGCAACCTCAAAATATAATCCGAATAATCTGAAAAAAATTTTAAAAATATTTGACTTTGTAGGCTTCCAAATTGTGCTTGAACCTCAAAAAAAATTTTTTTGGTACACCCTAATGTACAAATACATATGTATTTAATATCTAATTGGGGGATTCAAACGGTAGGCTTAAGTGTGATAGTTTCATAATGTTTTAAATTATTTTAATTGTTTTCCTTTGAATCTCCCAAATATATCTTCTAATGTATTTCGACTTCGAAAAATATATATATACATTCTTAAAAAAACGAAGTTCATACTTTCACAAAATTTAAATTATTTAAATCTTTTCAATTGGCGTTGTCAGTTTGAGCAAGAAAAATCGCCCAGACTTTTTCAAAAATAGCTAAATTAGCATCTAAGTTTTGTCTTATATTTAAATATCTCACAGTTTTTTCTATTTTCCGTCTGCCATAGATGGAAACTTCAATGCTAATACAAGTATCATTTTTATCTCAATGCCAAAAGTAAGGAGTTGGAACAAACAAATTTTTTTAGATCTAGAATTTTCCAATGTAGCTTAAAAATATGAAATGTTTTATAAATTCTTATTCCATACAGAATTATTTTCTTTTTGTTGTCTTAAGTTTCAAAGGTGAAAAGGAACCCTATTGTTTTCGCTACGTTGTCCGTCTGTTCATTTGTCCGTCACAGGCTGTTTTGTCGAGAACCGTTATATATGACTACATATGTACAATTATATGTATATAGACACTTTAAATTTGCAAAGTTAATATATTTTTATACAGACTACAAAAAATAAAAAAATAAAAATTAAAGGGTATTCTATCAGTTAATGTTATTTTGACTATGTCATTTTGACAACTTGCTGTATCTTGAAAACCGTAAGAGGCAAACTTTTGAAATTTTCAAAAACTCTAAAACTAAAAAACTCCACAATTAAAAAATCACCAAAACCCGAAAAATTCGCCAAAGTTAAAAAAAACCAAAACTAAAAAATCACCAAAAACCGGAAAAAATGGCCAAAACGAAAAAAGCGCCAAATCTAAAAAAAATCTCTTAAACTGAAATAAATCGCCAAAAACCGAAAAATAAAAAAACTACAAAACTGAAAAAACGCCAAAAACCGAAAAAAAATCTTAAAAGCGAAAATAAGCAAACTGTAAAACTAGAAAAACCGCCAAAAGCCGAAAAAAACGTTCACTTTCCTAGGACATGTTCTGTGTTAACAGTAGTGAAGTCTGGAATGAAAAATTATACATGCTGTGCATTACCTTCTAATTTACTATTCATTACCTTTTCCCACTGGGTACTAACAGCAAAAAACTCATTCTCAATATATGAGAATAAAAGTGAGTTTACATGTTATATAAATTCAGCGGGTAAGGGAGAAGCAAAAAAAAACTTTTAATGTACATGTTAATTACATTTCAATTCGATACCTCTTTTCTTCGACTAAAATTACAGCAGAACTCACCAAGTGAGAGAGAAGATTTTTAAATAGTACCAAACCACACTTTTCAAGATTAAATTGTACAAAATATTTTACAACTGTACCAACTTTATCATCCTTAATGCTGGTACTCTGTTCAAAGTTGTGAAAAATTTTCAGCACCATTGATTATTTCGCGTGAAAAATTTGACATGTACTAAATGTAGCCCAACTCGCGGTTTTTTTTATAAATTTCTTGCTTTTATTGCTTGAAAGTATGCATCATTGTTAAAATTCCGTGCGAAAAAAGCACTTCTCATGTTGTTTCGCAGCTAAACTAAAATGATGCCAGACTAATTTTGCATGGAAAGACATGATTTTACGTGTTTTTCACAACAAGAACAGAGTACTACTTTTGCGAATTTATTTCGCAAATATTTCACACCAAATACTTTTATATGTAGTTTGACAGCATTTCGCACGAAATTGTGAACAGAGTACCAGGCTTTAGACAGAAAGTCTTGTACTGCACTTTTTACCTTTCGCCCATTATACACACACCAGCTTCACAAAATGTGCAGGTGAGTACTTATAGGCAATCAAACTTTATTCGAGTTGCCAGTTTTTGAAAAATCACTGCTAATCAGCTAAAGTTAGGCACTTGTCCTTTTGACCTTTTATCTGCCGATAAAAAAAGTGTAACATTGTACATTTTCCCATCCCTGTATTAACACAACAAATCGTCATTATTTTATAGTGTAACACATAAAACACAACATGTTTAATCTAAGGTAAAAAATAAATAAAAACAGAGAAAAAACATCAGCTGTATGTACGAGTAAGTGTATACAAATAAGAATTGCCCACAGACAGTTGGCAAGTGATCGTGGATCGTGAGAGTAAAATAAATAGCAAGACGTGCGAGTACAAAATTCGATCTATGCGAAGAAACAAATGCTTTTTAAATATATTGAAATAGAGTTAACAAAATAAATAAAATAAAATGAATAAAGTTTAATATTAATGTGCATACATACGAGTACATACATAAATAAATAATAATTTGTAATAATTAATTGGAATTTATGGCATTTTTGTTCTATTTTCCAAACTCGTCAGAGTCAAAACGCAATTGTTAAATTATTGAGGAAGATACGGGTTTATTAATCTGCCGCATAACCGTATTATTTTTATACATACTTTTTCACAACTACAAAAAGCCCATATGCAAATAGATATTAGATGAAAAAAACGACAAAAAAAAAGATAAAAGAATTAACGAACTCATAATACAAATGCACTTTTAAGTTTTTGAATAAATAAGTAAAATGTTTAATGCATTTTGGAAATTTAAAGAAATTTTTAACGGAGAAAAAAGAACATTTAGTTCACATACATATAAATAAATATTAATTTTAATAACAATAATACTTAGGGCCAATTTCACCAACTCTATTTAAATATCAATTCATATTTAAATGTCGATTTTCATGAATTTTTGTATAGGAAAATTACTTTTAAATATGAATTGATATTTAAATAAGTTGGTGAAATTGACTCTTAATTACATTAAAAAGAAATGTTCATTAACGTTTTTTTTTTTGATTTTTATAAAAAAAACAAATGCAACAAAAGCTTTAAATTAAAATTCTACATCCATGAGATTCTACCAAAATGTTTTTTATGAAAATATTTATAAATAAATTTAATTAAAAACTCACATACGTACGAAATTAACATTATTATAGCATAAAAGGTTTTCAAAGCGCACAAGCCAACAAAAAAGTTCTTTTGTTTTCGGTGGAACAAAAGATGTCTAGAAATGCAATACAATATAAAAGACCGGCTAAAACGAAACGTGGTAATTGGTTTACGTAAGTTTTATTTCAATTCATTACAAATTTTAGCCATTAGCACTCTAACATTTAAAGATTTATTTTTTAATATGCCAGTACCATACATACATACATATAGATACATATGTATGTATGTACTCGTATGTAGCATCACAAGGTGTGCTGGGAACAATATACGCAGTTTTTTTAATTTATTTGCGTCTAATAACAAGTTATTTACAATTTTGATAAGAAAATTCAATGACAAAAAAGAAAGGAAAATAAAAAATAAGATAATACGTAAAAAACTATTTTTTACACTAGTCAAGCTGCTAAATGGAAAAACACACAAAACATTTTCGCTTAATTTGAAGATGGTTGTACAACTTGGTGAGTGGGATACTGCGCTGGAAGGCGGCCAGAAGTCTGGGAATCTCAATATTATCTTTACGGAGAATTGTAAAATTTATTAAACAAAATACCTTTACGAAGGGTTGAAGATAGAATTTTTAGTTTTACTATAGTACGGTATAAACACAATTGGAACGAACGACGAACTTCGCAGAGGACGACTAATTTGCTGATAGAAATAAGTCGCTTAAATTCGCCTATTGAAGCTCAATTAGGACGAATTAGCATTTAAAGTTATTTATAATTACTTTGAATTTAATATACATATGTAAGTATATGAGGTTTGTTCAAAACGTATCGCACATACGTACGTACATACATATATTCGAATTTTGATTTTTTTGTGGCGTTATGTTGGTACTCATATCTCCCATTTTGAATGTTCAGTTAATTGTTGACAGCTGCTTTGCTTGCACGTGTTTTGGCTCGTCTGCGATTTTTACCTATTAAAAAAATGGAACAAAGAACCTGTAACAAATTTTGTGTGAAAAACGAAATTAAGTGCGCGGATGCATTCCGAATGTTGACTGTGGCATACGGAGAAGCTACCTTGCACCGAAGCAACGTTTATCGGTGGTACAAAATGTTCTCAGAAGGCCCAGAAGATGTGAACGACGATGAGCGTGCCGGACGCCCGAGCACTTCAACAACAGACGAAAAAATTTATGAAGTGAAGAAAATGGTATTGGTCAATCGTCGTATCACCATTATAGAAGTTTGCTGAGGACCTAGACATATCGATTGGCTCGTGCAATTCGATTTTTATCAATGATTTGGGCATGAGACGGGTCGCTGCGAAATTCGTACCAAAATTGCTTAATTTCGACCAAAAACAGCATCGCATGACCCAAATTTGCTCCAGAGGATCATAACTGGTGACGAATCGTGGGTTTATGGTTATGACGTGGAAACCAAAGCTCAATCATCTCAATGGAAGATGCCGCACGAACCGAGGTAAAAATCGAAGACGAGCCAAAACACGTGCAAGCAAAGCAGCTGTCAACAAATAACAGAACATTCAAAATGGCCGAAATTGTCGGCATAAGTGAGAGAGACATGAGTACCAACACAATAAAACACAAGAAAATCGTTTTAATGTCCATCAATTTGGCTTTATTGGAAGGATAATTTTATGCCATTAACGTTTAAATATGATTTCGGGCATGTGGCCGCCGCGGCTGGCTCGAATAAAGCCAATTCTACAGGTCCAATTTTCAACCACTTTTTCGAGCATATGGGGCCGTATGTTGGCAATAACGCCACGAATGTTGGCTTCCAAGTCCCCTAACGTTTCTGGTTTGTTGGCGTAGACGAGCGACTTCACATATCCCCAAAGAAAATAATCCAATGGTGTCAAATCACACGATCTTGGTGGCCAATTGACAGGTCCATTCCGCGAAATTATGCGCTCATCGAATGTTTCCTTCAATAAATCGATTGTGACGTGCGCTGTGTGGCATGTAGCGCCGTCTTGTTGGAACCACAACTCATCCACATTCATGCCATCCAATTCGGGAACAAAATAGTCGGTTATCATGGCTCTATATACCGGTCTCCATTAACGGTAACTGACTCTCCAGCATTATTTCGGAAGAAGTATGGCCCAATGACTCCACCAGCCCATAGAGCACACCAAACAGTCAGTTTTTGTGGATGTAATGGCGTCTCATGTGGATTCTCTTCACTCCAAATGCGGCAATTTTGCTTGTTGACGTAGCCATTCAACCAAAAATGAGCCTCATCACTGAACAAAATTTTGCGATGAAAATCAGCATCGAGATCAATCTCATTTTCGGCCCATACACCAAAATCACGACGCCTTGCATGGTCTCGCGGCTTTAATTCTTGCACAAGCTGGATCTTGTAAGGTCGCAAGCCAAGATCTTTGCGCAAAATCGTCCATAAAGTTGATGGACAAAGCTCCAATTGCTGTGCACGGTGGCGAATCGATTCATTCGGGTCCTCTTCAACACTTTGCTCTACAGCGGCAATTGTTTCTTCGGTGCGCACTGTTCGACGTCTGTGCGGATGCGTATTATCACATAGAGTAAACGTAGTGCGAAAACGATCCATGGTTAACCGAATTAATTGCTCTGATGGACGATTATGTCGACCATAAAATGGACGGAGCTTGCGGTAAACTTCGCGAACTGAACCATTATTTTCGAAATAAATTTGCACGATTTGCAAGCGTTGTTCTTTTGTCAACCTGTTCATGATGAAATGGCAAACCAAACTAAATATTAATCACTTGACAGCTGACAAAATGGCCGCCAGTTAAAAAAGTGATGCCAACTTAAAGTTCTATACCTCAATAAAAAACACCCAATACGTAATCCGCGAAAATTCGCGATACGTTTTGAACAAACCTCTTATATCGCTAATTTGTTCAAAAAACGTCATAACTCGAAAAAAAACTAGTTTGCCAGAAAACGAGTTTGAAATTTTCAATTTCAACATTTTATTTTGCTTTCAAGAGTTGAGTCAACAAGATATTTGTATGAAATTTTTACACAATATGAAGAACGATATGAGGATTAATTCTGCATCAGTAACTCAAAACTTTAGTTTTTTGAGTTATGGCACTGTTTGAGTAAATGAGAGATATTTACATACATACAAAATAAAAGGTGGTAAAATTCTCGTATGTATGTACATACTCGTATGTACGAGGTCTGATCAAAAAATAACCGTTATTTTCAAATTTCGTGAGTTACGTATGTTCAATTTTCGCATTTTTTATTTTCTGTTATGTTGGTACACATGTCTGTTATATATGTTGGCAATATCAGCCATTTTGGATTGACATTTTGTTTTTGACAGATAAAAAGGTTAGTCGTAATTTGGTGTGCTCTTCGATTTTTTACTAAATTTTGAGCAAAAACAACGTCGCATAGACATCGCTCAGGAGCTGTTGAATATCGTCAACGACGATCTGTCAAAAACACCTTGATGATGACAAATTTTTATTATGCAAAACAGATTGTAGATACTGTTCCAAAAAAAGGAGAAGAACTTGGATTAAATTTTTATATCACTGCTTTTGATGGCCAAAATTTTGTGTTGAAAACCTTTAGTTTTAATGTATAATTTCTGAATTTTAAACGCGTAACCGCGGCCTTCGGTTCAAATTTTTGGGTTTTTCGATTTTTCTCTTAAATTTAAGTTCTCTAGCGAAAAATATAACTTCAAATTTTTGTCAGTGTGTCCCAGCCCACTTAATAAACTCGGGATTATGCTATCTATGGCCAGTGCGTATTATTCATGTAATGTTTCGTAGGAAACGGCTAACGAGAGCTACATAAGTAATATATTAAAATCTCTTAAGCCTAAGTACATGAAAGAGAAAGTTTCGATTTTATTGACATAGTCATGCCCACTTTTCAAAACAGAAAATTTTAGCCTTGGATGAGTACACTAATTATGCAAAATTTTAATAAAATTGCTCAAGTTTGAACGCTTTAATGATACCCCCTATAGGGAACATTTTTTCCTCGAAATATTTCCCCTTTCCACCAAGTTGCAATCGTGAATAATTTTTCCCTAGAAATTTTTTTCACTTTTTTGTTCACTTTATTTATGCAGGCAAACTTAATTATTATATCGTATAATTTCGATATTTTCTTTCGATTTAAATATTAAAAAAAGTTCACGATATTTAACAATAATTCACTGCAACCCCTTTTTTCATGGAGTATGATGGAGTATGAATCTCTTTGATTCACACACAGTAAATTTTATGGCGGTACACCACGAAAGAATTTTTTTCTACTGCGCCTAAAATATTTAAAAACACAACTTTAAAGTTAAAAAAAATGCACTTGGAACCTTAAATTTGTGTATTTCTTATTATTAAACTTAAATTTGTTTGATTTTCAATTAATTTTTACGTTTTTCGAATCTTCTTCCCTTTTTTACATTCACTGGGACTGATGCCGGGGAAAAAATTTCTCGGCATATTCACGATAGCATTTTTTTCTTCGAGGGGAATGAAAATTTCGCGGGAACAAAAATGTGTATGCAAAGTATTAATAAAATCGCTTGAGCTAATCGCTACAAATTTAGTTTTTATTTCTGAGCTTAATGAGCGTGGCCGGTTAAAAATTCCGAGTTTTCATATTTTTTTAGTTTATTTCTCACCTAGGCCTGCTTGGGTACCATATTTCTCTCTAGCTATAACAGATCTAATAATTTTAAGCCATCATTCTTTTCACAATTTCTATTATATTGACAGCACTACATTTGCTCATTATCGCTTACAATAGATAAGTTGGCAACAGCGGCAAAAGTGGTCGTATATAATAATTTTCATATAATCGTATGTATTATATTTTTGATAGATTATAGTCGGTAGCCTGCTGTGGTCTAGATGAATTTAATGCTAAAGGCTTTCCATTTGATTTTAGAATGACATTTGCCAAATCCAATTTTATATTTAAATGAGATGTCATTAGTGCCTTAAACACGTACATACATATGTATGTATGTAAGTTCTATGTACATATGAACGCCTATTATTCAGGCATGTCACAGAAATCGATCGAAATTGTTTTCATTACGAATTTTCATTTCGATCGATTTTGTTTTACCTTCTCCACATTTCGATCGATTTTGTTCAATACGAAAAAGCAGCAATTCGATTGTTTTCAATTTAAATGTGGCAATATTGGGCAACGAAAAACAAAAAACACATGGTTATTAGAAGAGCAAAACAAAATAGGAAAGGCACAACATTTTATTTTTAACTTGAAGTGAACAAAATTTAATAATTAATATACGAAATGTCTGCAATAACTGCAGTTTGTGGTGCGCAGGGACGTCAAAACTTTACCGGAAAATTACGGGGAAGACGATTGAGGGATGCTTCAGGTTGACTTTCATATCCAAGCGCAGTGTATATGTTAAAGTTCGATTTATTTTTATTTGACTGAACAGAATATTTCACTTTTTACGATGCTGCATTTTTCCTTTAGACTTAAGGAAATTTTATAATTTGTAAAAAAAAAATTAAATAATACAAAAAAAATTTAAATAAATTGTTGAAAAACATTTTTCTTTATTGAAATAAGTTGCTTCAAACAGATTTTTGTACTTTCACATAAGGAAAATTACAATTCCGAGCATTAAATTTAAAGTGGTTTCGTTTCGAGCATAATTACGGAATTGAAATCATTTCGATCGAATTTGGATTCTGTGACAGGCCTGATTGTTAATATGGCCTTATACGAGTATGTATGGATATATTATAAGGCTTATAATGTAATTTACACAAATATTTGCACTATTTATATGATTTTATTATTATATACATATTTGTTTATTTATTTATGTGTAAAAATACATACATACATACATACAAGTATGTACGAGTATATGCATAATTCTAAATTTTGTATTTAATTTAGCTTTATTCATGTTCACAAATTTGAGTTCATTTATCGTTATTTACGCAGTAATGAACATGAATGTGTGTATGGAAAACAAACTCATGCTCGTACGAAATGGAATCTTTTAGTAAATATTTCTTTTTTTTTATTTTTAATTTAACTCTATACACAAATAAATTTCTTGAAATTATGTAAAATAATATTTTAATAGAAATTAGGACCTTGTTTTATTAGCTGTGTGTGGCTGGTTTCTAAAACCTCTGACAAAAGCCAAGCGTTTTTTTTTTTTTTGAAATTTTATATTTGAAAAGATTTTGGTTGAATGAAAATTGAATTTGGTTTTGTTGACTGTTTTAAGTGTTTTACGTATTTTCTAGGTACATACATATATGTACATATGTATACAATGTATGTATGGTCGAAATATTAAACTATTCATGACAAATTCATATTTGATTTTTAATGGCTTTTTAAATAAACACAAAACGTCATCATATAAATTTGTGTTTGTCGTTTCCTCTCTGCTGATTTGGATATGAAGGTTCTGTTGTTTAGTTTAAACACAGATATTTAATAATCGCTAGTTACGTAAATATTTTTATTCACATTTCGTTTTATTTTTTTTATTTCGTTCCACATCGTTTATGAGCGGCTTAATTTTTATACATTTGGAATAGCAAACCCTTAAAAGAACTTAATGTTTCATTATTGAAATTATGGTATAGTATTAAAACTGTGCCATGCAACTTTTTCCATTGCACAGTGGGGTTTTGAGGCCAAAAGTGTAAATTAATTTATGACTCTGTTAAAAGCAGTGTATAAGTCATCAAGCATACATATGTATACATATGTTTCAAATTCTTTTATCTAATTTTTCGACCTTTTTCAATATATTCAATTAAACTAATTTTTTGAGCTTTAGGTCAATGTTTATTATTATTTTAGTACTTCGATATTTCGTTAACCTTTGGTTAACTTCTTCAGGATATTTTTTTATATTTGAAATTAAATTTTTCTTTTTTTCTTTTTTCTCCTTTCAGTTACAAAAAGGAGAAAAAAAAATTTCATTTCTCCTTTCAGTTACAAAAAGGAGAAAAAAAATTTCATTTCAAATATAAAAAAAATATCCTGAAGAAGTTAACCAAAGGTTAACGAAATATCGAAGTACTAAAATAATAATAAACATTGACCTAAAGCTCAAAAAATTAATTTAATTGAATATACATATGTTTTGTATGTCGTAAAGTGTAAGCACATGTACGAGTATGCATACAAGGCTTCCAATTAGATGTTTGTTAAGGCCGTGATACACTATCATACAAAGTCGTGCGATCTACGAAAAAATGCACCCCTGGTGTGATGAATTGTTATTGTCTTTTGCAAATTTTCATAAACTCCATCATACCAGGGGTGTATTTTTTCGTAGATCTCTCCAAAATCTTTGTATGTATGCTAGCAGATTCAACTACCCCATTCAAATTAATTTGAGCTTATCAAAAATAAATCAAAGGTACTTTTGAGTATCAAATAATATCGAGAAATTACTGGCATACCCAATTTCCGATCCCACGGTAGCGAGTGCTTTAGAATACTCAGCAAAAAAAATTTTCATTTACATAGTTGGTAATTTTTTCCTCACTTCAAAAATTGTTTCACTTAAGCAATTGACACTTTCAAGAGTCTGTTATTTGATATTATGATATTTTATTTTCTTCTTATCGCAATCATATTTCACAGACACAAGAACATAGTAACAACGGTAGCGCTGTACTCAGTATTATTCGTATTATTCCCTCTGTGCTGAAGTAATTGTATTCACTTGTAGTCTGCTTGACGCCTCTATGAATTATTAGCAGCATTATGAGTTCAAAAACGAGAAACAGAATTATTTTAGAATTTTTCGTGCTATTTATTGTTAATTAATTTCTTTTTTTTCTTTAATAAAAGTTTGAGATTTTCTTTTTATTTCATTTTGCTTTTAAGGTTGAAATCTTTAGAAAAGAAACAAGTGTTTAAATATTTATTTTCTTTTTTTTTTTGCTTCAAGTAATAAAAATAAAAGATATAATTATAGCAGGTACGTACATACATACATACATAGTAGATAAGTACATACATATATACTCGTTCATACGAATTTAATTAGTTTACATAATTTTAACATTAACTTACACACAGCCGAAACTTTGCTTATTAGTATGAAAAAAGTACACTAGCATTTAAGACGTTACTATGTATGAGTATGTACTAGGTACCCTGTCGGAAATTCCGTTAACTTTAAACTAACTTTAAGCTAACTATTTCACAACTAGTACTGACTGAAACTTGGTTTACTTTTCAATGTAATCAACTGACAACATTGCGACGTCCTAGGGCCTAGGCGGTAGTCAATTGTCTTACTCTGCAGAATTTTTCGACTAACTTAAAGATAAACACCCTTATGCAAAAACGATTGCTAAAGTTAAAGCATTCGTTAAAACCGGTTTTGCCATACAAAGTTCATTTGTTAAATCAACTTTAAATTTAACAATCGTTTTTGCATAAGAGGGATATTCTTTAAATCACCTGGTAGTCAGTAAATTAAAAAAATTTTGTGGGGTTCGAACTACGTATCATCACACGTTGTATAGTAAACGCGCTACTACCCAGCTGAGGTACCATCTAAAATAATAACAACAAAATGTAAATATAAAATTTAAATTGAGTTTCAAAGTGGCTGAGTGTAAATTTGTTGGCTCTCACCAAAATTCGACTACGTACTCAACTTAGGAATTAATTTGGATCTGTTCTGGAGGACATTGTAGTTAGCTTGTAGTTAGTCTAAGAAAAAGTTAACTATAAGTTAATTATTTCTGTAGTCAACCACACATTATCCGACAGGGTACTTACAATTTGACTTCAAAAAACCCCACAAAAAAAGTCTAGAACGGTTAAATCGGGCGATCTTACGGGCCAGTGTAAATCGCCAAAACGAGAGATGAGGCGACCCGGGAACGCCACGACACGATTATTCCGCGTTCTTGGGGAGTGTATCGCTCCAAGGCTTGTTCACTTGTATTCTACATCTGTCTAGTTCACAAATGTCAAAACAGATTTGACATTGGCCGCCATTTGCAAAAATAAGAGCATCTTCCAATATGGTGAATTCTTTTGACCCACCTGTTAGTACAGCCTGGCTGGCCATATTGTTGCACAGTACACTTCCATCAACGACTACCGAAAGAAATTTCCACATTTGTCGATTACAGTTTCTTTTAAGACAATCTAACAGCAAGCGTACTCAAAGACTGAGTAAAAGAAAAAAAGAAGAGAAGTGTCTTAGGACACCCGGTTATAGCTATGCTGCTTAGCTATATGAAATAAATAACAATGCAATAAAATTATATTATATGACGACTTCAAAACGTTTTCATTTCCTTTCATTTCAAATTAATTTTAATTAATTTTTTGTGGCTGACGGCGGCTGTTCCCTGGTTTGTGCTCATGTGCAAAAACAATACAAAAACAAAATGAGCAATTCTTCTAATTGTTTTTTGTTTTTTTTTCGCTGAATTCAAAGAACGAAGCAAAACAAAATCAAACAATTTGTTTGATTTATTTTCGTACCCTGGTTTAAAGTACAAAGAAATCAAAACAAAAATAAATTTATAACTGTAATAGTGTAGATTATGTTTGTTGCGAAAATCACGTCCTAACTCCTGTGTCGTGACATAAATAGCGTAGCTATAAAAATACTCAACTGGTCAGGCATCAAACTAGTTGGTGGATGTTGTACGCAAGCTATTCCTGCAAGGTTCAATTTAAAATTGTGCATAATTCAAGGACCGAAAATAATTGTAATTTTTTCTTTCTGAAGAAGAGGTTACGACAAAATAACTTTTATCTATTTTAGGTTATTTTGAACTATTATATCGTGAGATATACATATGTATGTATGTATATTATTCTGGTCACCGTAACCAATATAGATAAGAAATGTTTTTTTTTATGAATAATTAATTACAATATCAACAAAAAATATTATTTGGTTACCAATAACCATTATCGAAATTAATGAAGTAGTTTTTGTCAAAAAAATTAAAAGGTTTTATTTTTAGTGATATTTGCGTAAAATTGCTTTAAGCCATCGTATTACAATGCTCTGCAAAAAAAGAGCCCTGACACCGTTCCAGCTGATTCTTATGTGAATTAACCTAATCAATGCGAATAGGACCTCCGTTTTCCCCCATCAACTATTTTCGATGATTTTATGGCCCTGAATTCAATTTAAAAATTATAAATAATTATTTTAACTGTTGATTTTTTCCATAGCTCTGCACTACAATTTTTATCTGGCTTCAGTGCATCTCTAGCGATCGTAAAGTCAATATCTCGGTGTTGTGCGCGAGGATTCGGTGTTCTTACATTGTCTAAATTGAGTAAAACAGTTGACATTTATTCGCTGTGAATTGTAATTATCTAAGAAATTTGTTTTACTATTGAACTATGGCATTTACAGAGGTCGTGGGTTCGATTCCCACCATAGACCCTGGGTGTTTTCCGCAGACAAGCCAATCGCTTCGCCGGTTGTGTTTGTTTAAAAAAAAGAGAAAAAAACTGCTTATAAACTCTACTTTGATTGTCAAGTGGACGATCAAGACAAGCATTGGACTCCAAAAATTTGCTGCACTACTTTTTACAGTAGTTTAACCAAATGGCTTAAATGGGCCGGTAAATCAATACCATTTGCTGTGCCCATGGTTTGGCGTGAACCTACTTGTCATCCTTCGGATTGTTACTATTGTATGACTTTCATCAACGGGATCTCTGGAAGAAGTAAGCACACTATTCAATATCAGAATATTCCTTCAGCTCTTATACCAGTTGCTCACGACGAATCTTTGCCAATTTCAGTGCCCCCAAAAATCTATAAACTAGAACCAGAAACAGATTTCGAAGACTCTGAGCATCAGCCTGGACCATCAAATGAAAAGTGCAGCGATTATGAAGATTTTCAAGTTGATTTAGCTCAGTCGGAGTTGAATGAATGCTCTCTTTCGGAATTTTAAATTATCTAAGAGTAAATCTCAGCTTCTTGGTATCCACTTCAGGAGTGGAATCTCCTAAAAAGGAAGTAAATATCTCTTCTCATAGGACCAGATAGTCAACCTTGAAATTATTTTTTTCGGAGGACGAAAGTTTAGTGTTCTGTCCTGATTAAAATGAAGTTCTGTCATTGAACTGAAGCTACCTTGTGACTCTTGAGAAGTAGAGACTGTTTATAGATTCATCAAAGACGACCTTGAAAGTTGTACTGTTGGCCAATGGAAATCAGTTAACATCAGCCTCAGTTGCATATTCTATAGATATGAAAGAGACCTTCGTTACATTAAACGAATCCTTGATAAAATAAGTTATTGTCTCCAAATATAGGACAATTTGTGCTGACTTAAAAGTTGTTGTGAGTGTAACTGCCGAGCCCGAGACTGGCCTCTGCTAGAAAGTTTCACTCTCGACCACAAAAATGTTGTCCACTATCCACTGGTACCGAAGGAAAATATTTATTTGCCACCTCTGTACATCAACCTCGGTTTGATAAAGCAGTTCGTGAAAGGAATGGACAAGGCAGGTAATGGATTTTAATTTTTTAAAACTAAATTTCCTCGTCCTAGTGACGCTAAAATCAAAGAAGGGGTGTTAGTGGGACCTCAAATCTGACAACTTTTTCAAGACTCAACGTTTGTTGAACTCCTGAATCTAAAAGAAAAACGAGAATTGGCTTGCATTCCAAAACGTATGTGTGAATTTTTTGGGTAACAAAAAAGTGGTGACTATTTCGATCATGTTGAGGAATTGCTGTCAGCGTATGGCGTGTAACATGTCTCTTAAAGTGCACTTCCTGCACTCACACCTGAACTTTTTTTCTGCAAATTTAGGAGCAGTTTCGGATGAACAAGAGGAATGATTTCATCAAGACATCGCTCAGTTTGAGAAAAGATTTTTCGGAAAGTCAAAAATGGAAGCATGTTGGCAGAATACTGTTTGTCTATAGTAAGAAAAACATCAACTTTAGGGTACTAGAGAAAAGCAAGCACCAAATGAAGGTGAAGATGAAGACTTTCGATCCGAAATATTTTGAAAAATAAAAAAGAATTTTTGAAAAATGTATAAAAACTATTGTTCAATAAATTTCAAATTTTTAAATTACCTAAATCGATAAAAAAAAGTGGGGAGAATGAGTAATCCTCCGAAAATGATGGAGGTCATTTTACATAAGATTCAGCTGAAGCGGTCTCAGGGCCGATTTTCATGCAGAACAGTGTAATTTTCTAACAAGCCAACCCCGATTCTTTTCCATTATGTTTCTGGGTTTCCGAGATTATGGAGGCCAATTTAGAAGTTCTACATCTTGCTCATTAATTCACTTGTTTACAACAGTGGCAGTGTGTCTTCTTGGTGGGTTCATGGTATGAGTTTAAATAAGTTTTTTAATTGTCCAATCGCGCCTTCTAATATCCTTTTACGATGCTCAACTCGTTTTTTCATTCCAAATACCAAGTCGAAAGTGCCACAGTAGGATGTGACACTACATACTACATCAATTCGTCTTTTCTGCTGTCTCTGCCTTGCAAAAATTTTTCTTCCTTTCTTAATTAGTGAGAATAAAGGATGTATCCATCCGTAAACATTTAAAATGTTTTTAATTTCACACAAACAAATATTTACAATTAATTCCGCGTTCTATCAGCAAAGCAAAAAAATCAGAAAAAAGTATAATTTGGCATTTTCATTTCTTTTCAGCAGGAAGTGTTTCCACGCTGCCTACTATTACTTAGACGATCCACCACATCATCCAAATGTGCCACAAGTTGATTGGGAAGTGCCCGTTGAAATTGGTGGAGAAATACGTGCCGCTGTGCCCGTAAATGAGTTTGCCAAACATGTGGCATCGTTGCATGCCGATGGCGATATCGGTTTCAGCCGAGAGTATGAAGCCATACAAAACGAATGCATAACTGACGATTTGCCCTGCGAACATTCACAACATCCGGAAAATAAGAGAAAAAATCGCTATTTAAATATAACAGCTTGTAAGTTTTTAAAATTTCCCTACAAACATATACATTACATAAAGCAAAATCTAATTATTATTTAATTTAACACACAGACGACCATAGCCGTGTTCATTTACATCCCACTCCGGGTCAAAAAAAGAATTTGGATTACATTAATGCCAACTTTATTGACGGTTATCAAAAGTCGCGGGCCTTTATAGGCACCCAGGGCCCCTTGCCTGATACATTTGATTGCTTTTGGCGCATGATTTGGGAGCAGCGTGTTTCCATTATTATCATGATAACGAATTTAGTAGAACGTGGACGACGCAAATGTGATATGTATTGGCCCAAGGAAGGTGTAGAAACTTATGGTGTCATACAGGTTAAGTTAGTAGAAGAGGAAGTCATGGCCATGTACACTGTGCGAACGCTTCAGATTAAACATTTGAAGGTAAAGTTTTTCAAGAGATATTTATATAATTTTAGTCTTATTTGTGATAATTAATTTTTTGTATAATTTCCCTCTAAAGCTAAAGAAAAAGAAACAATGTAACATCGAGAAGATTGTCTATCAATATCACTACACTAATTGGCCAGACCATGGGACCCCCGATCACCCTTTGCCGGTACTAAATTTTGTTAAGAAATCCTCTGCCGCCAATCCACCCGATGCTGGCCCTATTGTGGTACACTGTAGTGCTGGCGTTGGTCGTACCGGCACTTATATTGTCTTGGATGCCATGCTGAAACAAATCCAACAGAAAGGTGTGGTTAACGTATTTGGTTTCCTGCGTCACATACGTATACAACGTAATTTCCTGGTGCAAACCGAGGAACAGTATATTTTCATACATGATGCCCTTGTCGAGGCCATTGCATCTAATGAAACTAATTTAAGAGCAGATCAGATTGAGGAATTGAAAAATTGTACTCCGTATTTGGAGCAACAATATCGGAATATCATACAATTCCAGACCAAAGACATACACATTGCCTCGGCTATGAAACAAGTGAATTCGATTAAGAATCGTGGTGCTATATTTCCCATAGAAGGTAGTCGAGTACATTTGACACCCAAACCGGGCGAAGAGGGCAGTGATTATATAAATGCCTCTTGGTTGCATGGATTTAGAAGACTGCGTGACTTTATAGTCACACAACATCCAATGGCTCATACGGTCAAGGATTTTTGGCAAATGGTTTGGGATCACAATGCCCAGACTATTGTTTTATTATCGTCATTGGATGAAATTGTAAGTGTCAAAGTTATTATTTCAAGAAATAAGTTTCACATCTATTATTTATCTGTATTTGCATTTAGAATTTCGCTCAATTTTGGCCCGATGATACGTCACCCATAGAAAGTGATTATTATCGTGTGAAATTTTTGAGTAAAACTAATAAATCCGACTATGTGAGTCGAGATTTTGTCATACAATCCATACAGGACGATTACGAGCTCAGTGTAAAGATGTTACATTGTCCCAGTTGGCCGGAAATGTCTAATCCCAGCAGCATTTATGATTTCATTGTTGATGTTCATGAGCGCGGCAATGACTATCGTAATGGACCAATTGTTGTTGTGGATAGGTAAGTCGCCCAAATTGTTAGAAAGTCTTAATTAGAATCTAAAGAGAGATACTTATGTATATTGAAAACCTAATGATTGTTTCGAAAACTAGAGGGTTTCTCGAATAGGAAATGTACAAATTCTAATAAAATACTTGGTATCACGTTTTTTTTTTATTACTCTGAATATTAATTACAAGACTTCGAGTAAAATCTAGTAGATTTCCCATATACGAGGGCTACTGTTTATACTTCGGGAACTGGCAACACTAATGCCAATAGTTAAAATCTGGCAACACCATAATAAATTGTACTCACAACGTTTTGATGTACAAGTGCTATTTGTTTTGTTTAGAGTGAGTTCAGAAAATCAATTTGGCAAAAAAAATGGACATTTCAAGAGAAGGCTTTCGTTGGATTATTTTTCACAACTTTCGACGTGGATTATCTCAACAAGAATGTGTCGATGAACTCAGTTCTTTGTATGGCGATAAAGCACCATCAAAAACCACAGTCTATCGCTGGTATAGTGAATTCAATCGTGATCGTAGTTCCGTCGCCGAAGAATTCCGTAAAGGTCGTCCAAAAACGGTTGCTGTGCCACAAAACATCGATACAATGCGTGAACTGATAATGCAAGATCGTCATGTGACATATTGTGAGATAAAGGCATCCTTGCACATTAGTTCCACTTCAATACATTCGATTTTACATGAAAACTTTGTTGTAAAAAAAAACTTTCTCGTTGGATACCCTATTATTTTTCAATGGCTCAAAAAAGACTCGCTTCAAGTGGTGTAAGGAAACTATTAAAAAGTTCAACCGGTGTGCTTTAAAAAACGTGTATAAAATCGTGACAGGTGACAAATCATGGATACATGCTTATGAACCGGAAACAAAACAGCAATTGACCGTATGGATATTTCAAGACGAGCTAAATCCCACAAAAGTTTTTTGAGGAAGAAGCACAGCGAAGCAAATGGTCGCGTTTCTTCGGCTCAATGGGTCATGTGGCAACTGTTCCGCTTGAGCAACATTGAACTGTCAATTCTGAGTAGTACGCGACCACTTGTTTGCCGGAAGTCTCCGGAGAAATTCGCAAAACTAAACCCCTAAGACGAATCATTCATCATAACAATGCGAGCTCTCACACATCTCGTCAAACAAGTAAATCTTAAAGCAGTCAAAACAACGAATTGATGACTCATCCTTCATACAGTCCTGACTTGGCACCCAATGACTTCTTCTTGTTCCCGAATATCAAAGGAAAACTGCGTGGTCAACGATGTACAAGTGTCGAAGAAGCAGTTGAAGCGTTCAAAAACCATGTTTTTGAGGTTTTTCATGAGAAATTAAAAAACTGCTATGACAAATGGTTTGAACGAATTCAAAAATGTATTGATCATTAAGGGGAATATTTCGAAAAACAGTAAAGCCATTTTCATTTAAAAATGTTTGTTATTATTTGCTATTACCGAAATATAATCAGTACCCCTCGGAAAACAAAATCTACTTCGTCACTAGATTTTCTCGAAATCTACTAAAAATCTAGTAGAACTTGCAATGCAACTATTGTTTTTTTTTTCAAAATTGTACTAAAATAATAACCGATGTACTCAAAAAGGTGTGTGAATTAGCTATATTGCGTTGTTTGGTTGTAGTTTAGGAAAACATTTAGTCAATGTGTTTTGTTTTGGCCACGAAATTTTGATAAATGTCAAAATAAAAACTTGGTGTAAACGGTAGAAAATTCTACAAGTTTTCTTTAATATTATAGAAACGTCAAGATTTCCATCGTCAACGTCTTACACAAACAGGTTTTAAGATATTAATTGAAATCTTCTAAATGTTGGCATATAATGAATAAAAAAGAAACAAAAGCGAAAAATTTAAAATTATTAATATCTAAGGCTCAGTTAGCCGACTGTAACGCAATGTAACTGTAATGTAGGAAACAGCTGATCGATATTTTTATATGAAAAGTAGGTTACGTTACATTATATCTCTATAATCATTTTCATTATTTTTCACATAACAAAATCGATCAGCTGTTTCCTACCGTTGCAGTTACATTACATTACAGTCGGCTAACTGAGCCTTTAAGCAGCTTTAACAAACTGCCTGTACACTTGTCTGAGTTCTAGAATTATTTCAATAGCGAACTCTTAAGAAGTTTAGAGTCAAAATTCATATTGTATATCAGTTTAATGAAACTCCTCCTTAGACTTGTTGAAGTAGGTTTGGTGAGGACAGTAGTAACAGGTCACACATCAATCTTAAATGAGATGAGTTTAAGTGATCGGAGATCCGTAACCACTGGGTTCATGGACTATAAGGTCGTTGAAAGTGATTTTAGTAGATAGGGACTATTAGGTAAAATCTGATAAGCTATATGAGGGTAGTGCGGTATTTACAGACGGGTCAAAAACGGGCGAAGGCACAGGGGCTGTTGTCTATATCTTTGCAACTACGATTCGTAGTTCTTTCAGACTGCCGAATGAATGCAGCGTTTTTCAAGGCGAGATCTTGGCAATCCCCAGAGCCACGGATCTATTGGCCAGAAATGTGGCTGAAGGCGAGAAGGTACCCTTCTACGCCGTGCTAAAAGCTTTGCAGGGACACAATGTCAAATCGAAACTTGTTAGTGACTGTTAAAAATTATTTTTGTTTTAGCTAATTTTAATTATTATTGTTCGAACTTCATTTGTTTCTGTATTTATGATTTGTGATAATTATTAATGAACAAATAACACCAAAGTTAGTTGTAAATATTCTGACAAACACGTAGTAGAACGGAACAACTAGATGTTTGCGAAGGCCACTACACCTTCATCATCATCTCTAAATGAGATGGTAAAAATGAGCTTGCAGCAAATTGTAATACGATGAATCAAAACAATTCACATATTTTATTTGCAATAAAATTTGCGTATATAAAGCAGAAATCTACATCAACTGACACCACACACAGTAGACCAAACACAAAGAACGCTGATGATGAAGGTGTAGTGGCCTTCGAAAACAGCTAATTGTTCCGTTCTACTACGTGTTTGTCAGAATATTTACAACTAACTTTGGTGTGACTTGTTCATTAATAATTATCACATGTAATTTGGCTTACAAAGCGATAAGAACTTTAGCCTGATCAAATCATAAATATTTTTGTTTTAGTTTAAATATATTTTAAAAATCTTTTTGTTTAATTCTCTATTCTTTAGATATGGTGGAGCTCAAGCCTGTACATTTTGTGCCATTTCTTCGCTGGCGATTGAGATGGAATACTGTCAAATGGCTAATATCTATCAATATGCCAAATTATATCACAATAAACGTCCCGGTGTTTGGACATCTAGTGAAGATATACGCTTAATCTATAATATACTCGCTTTGCTGCCAGGTAATTTGCAGTTGCTGAAATGTACTGCCATTAAACCGGAAATTGAAGATGTTACAACCGCAACACCGGATCTATACAGTAAAATCTGCAGTAATGGTAATGAAATGCTAATAAATAAACACAATCATGATATGATGAAACGTATCAGCAGTAATAATCAAAATCAGTGTCAAAATTTAAATGTTAATTTGAATGCGAATTTAAATTTGAATTTAAATCATAGTATTAATAATGCAACATCACTATCAGCTGCTGGAACAACATTACAAAATGTTTCAACTACTACTACTACTACTACTATTACTACTACAACAACAACACAAGCCACAAATGTATCACAACAAAATCCAATAAATCAAATACAAAGCACCAATACCCTACAAACACCAAATCCTTCACAAATACAAATTTTATCATCATCTTCTTCAACATCTTTAGCAACATCATCATCCCTAATAAATCACAATCAAATTCATAATAATCAAAATTCATCAACAGAATTAGAAAATATTGGCCATAATTGTCATCAAAATCCTATAAATAGTCAAAATCAAAACACAACACCACATCCTCATTGTAGTAATCTTCTTATTTATAATAATCATATTAACAATCCTTTAGCAAATAATGATAGTAATACTAATACGAATTTTAATGATTCTTCTAATACTTTTAATAATACTACTACCACAACCAACACCACCACCACTACTACTACTACTTCTACTACTACTAACAATGGTAATGGCGATTTAACACCAACAACTCCTCTAAATTGTTGCAACACTGCTCTAAACAACTCAACTTCTAATAATATTGCTTTGCAACCACCAAATGCACCTACAAAACCCACAACACCACCACCTTCTGCTACGGTATATCAACAACAACAACAACAACAACAAATGTTGGCTCTCCTAAATCAACAACAATATGTGCAACATTATGCCCACAATGAACAACATGTAAATGACGATGATTGTGATATAACTTCCTACACGCCTCCACCCCCACCGGCTGGTTTTACTAATGTCGCCACAACGACTTCAACAATGGGCGCATCTCTACCACCACCTCCATGCTCTGCTCTACATATTGTTGATCATAATCCAATTGACTCAATCGCGGATTATCCCATTGGTTTGCAAATGTCTACACTACCATCTTCTTCCTCACCAACTACCTCCGCCCTCACACCATTGCAATTGGCAAATGGCAATAATAATGATTCGTCCTCCTCCAACTGCTCCCCCAATTCCTTAAATCCCTCCTCCAATACTATTCACGCTACAAATGGTTCTTGTTTTAATAACTCAACCTCTACAACGGACACAACCACAGTTACTGATGCTCAAAGCTTAGATATCGTAGGTTAAATTTATATTACAGAACATAGTCTAATTTAAGCAACCGAAGAAGAAAAAATAAGAAATTACAAACAAAAAACTAAAATAAAAAATAACGTGTAAAACAAACGAAAATTACAGATAGGAAAAACATGAGATCTTATGCACACAATTCACTGTTACGAAAATGTGAAATTTTGTAGACTAGCACCAAAAACAAAATATAATTATAATTATAATAATTTATCACAAAATCGCCCTTTTTACGAAACGGAAATATAACGGAATCATGTATCACAAGAAACACAAAACAGTATATGAAATAAATATACAATACTATTTATTTCCAACATAATTTTACAAAATATTTACCACCACAAAAAATAAACTATAGGGAAAGGTTTCCAGTCAATAGAACCAAGTTTTACAGCTCAATTAAGATTTGTTGCAAACAAGATACGTAGGATGGCACAATGACTATCGTAGTACCAGCTGCATACATTCTATCAATAAAAAATAATTTTCAATGGTTTAACTTCACTTACAATAAACACTCGCTACCATAAGTTTGCTTATAGTAAATCCTTCAAGTTTGGTTACAGTACACTAGAGATGGGCGCGTGTCGAATTTTTCCGACACGACACGAACACGAATACCAAGACACGCGAAAGATTTTGTCAACACGATACTGCACAACACTCACGAAATATTTTTGTATAGTATTGAAGATAAGAAAATTTACTTTATTTTTTTTAAGAGTCGCTTTTCTAAATATGGCACCGAGTTGGCACTGCCACTTGGTACATTCTGCCACCACAGCTGATACTATCTGTTTACGTACAGAACTTTAAGCTTCAGAGGCCCATACAATATCAGCAAATATGATGGTGTTGTGTGTTTGACGATACAAAATATTAAATTTTTTCTCTACTGGAAATTCATTCATACATATTTTACATCTAAAATCGTTTCGTGTTTTTCGTGTCAATTTTGCTCAACACGAAACGACCCGAACACGCACGAAATCAGATTTGTTGTCACGAGCACTTCGTGTTGAGACGTGCGTGTTCGTGTCACGAAAAAAAACACGACACGCGCCCATCTCTACAGTAAACCCTCGCACTGCTCCAATTAATTTATTTTACAGTTCAAGTTTGTTCTTTTATAGAAAATCCTTATTAGTTCTAATTTGCTTATGATAAAACTTCGCTAATAAAAATAAAAATTATAAACTTTATTTAACTTTGCCATATCCTTAAAAAAAAGAAAAAGTTTTCGGAATGAAATTTTCTGTGACGTAATTTAAATTTAACCTTACAAAAAATAAATAAAAAATATTTCAGGTTTATTAAGCGCTTATTTGACATATTTCTATGGGAAATTTGTCAAATAAACCTAAAATATTTTTTTATGAATTAAGGCTGGTACTCTGTTCAAAGTTGTGAAAAATTTTCACAACCAACTCGCGGTTTTTTTTATAACATTGTTAAAATTCCGTGCGAAAAAAGCACTGCTCATGTTGTTTCGCAGCTAAACTAAAATGATGCCAGACTAATTTTGCATGGAAAGACATGATTTTACGTGATTTTCACAACAAGAACAGAGTACTACTTTTGCGAATTTATTTCGCAAATATTTCAAACAAAATACTTTTATATGTAGTTTGACAGCATTTCGCACGAATTTGTGAACAGAGTACCAGGCTTTAGACCATAAATAAATAAATAATAATAATAATAATAATAATTTCTTATTATGAATGCTGTCAAATAGCTATATAAGTCGAAGAACTTTCGAACATCTATTTGTGACTCAGAAAAACGTATGTAGGCCACTGCACATTGGGTATTTTGAGCTACTTTTTAGGCCAAAATTAATTTCAGCCAACGTTTTGGACCGATATGGCTGAAATTTGGAATTTAAGAGTTTTTCATGAGCACGCACAGCTTTGATTTTTGTAATAGTGGAATTTTTTAGGGTTGCAATTTTATGTGTAAACGAACGCATTTCAGTAAAATCCAGTACAAATTTGCACAAATTTAGGGGTAAACAAACGCACCTATTTACTAACTAACATCCAGATTTAAACGATATGACAACTTCAAAAGTAACACGATACGAATCGACTAATTCTACCATTAGAGTTATGTTCAAATTAGGTAATGCGACCATTTTTAATGTCAAATTGTATGGAGGAACTCGTTAACACCTAATTCAATTTCGTCACTTTTTCATACATATGTATAAGGCCGTAAATATGTATCGCGAAAACGGACGGAACCATTTTTTTGAAATTTCGCTTGATGGAAATACGCAAGGGGGAAAAATAGCGTATAAGCCATGTAAACAAAATCTTGCTTGGAAAAGTCGTTTATTTTTCGTAGGCCTTGTGCCACCTTAACGATAAATTAAAAAAAAAAATTATACTAAATTGTAACGAAGCCAAATCTTGTTTTGAAACATTATTTAAATTAATTTCACTGATAATGAAATTGTAAACAGCATAAGTTTTTTTATTCTTATCACAAATCCAACCATTAAAAAGTTCACAATATTTTAGGCTTATGTAAGTGAAACCCCGAAGAAATCGAAAGGAAAAAATAAAAAAAAATTAATTAAGAAGTATTTTCTTGACACTTTTCCATCGATTAAAAGCACGACAGTTATGCGAAATTTATATTTATGGAAAAAGTCATATATTTGAGGTTAAGTTCGAATTACACGTTTTATTAACAAAAACAGTAACGTCCACTAAAATATTTTGTTTTTTTTTTAATTACTTATTATCCCCTCTCTTCTTCCTATTATGCACGTTTTTCTTCTTGTTTAATAACTCATAAAAAACGTTTTAATTTATATCAAAATTACACTTTTTGTGCTGCACTGAAGCATGTAGCTCGTTGCAAATGTCAATTTCGACTGCCCATAAATCGGCTGATATTTGTTTTTTACAAAAACCAAATATGCAGTTATTTGCTTTGATATGTTCTTAATCGAACTTCATTAACAGAAACACTATTATTGTTAGTGTAAAAAATTATTTAGCCTACTCTCACTTTCCCCTTTTTGTCAAGAAATACTCAGGTATTTCTGTATTCCTGGTGAAAGCAAAGCTGGGAATTTCCATATCATTGTTGTTACATATGACTACTTTTTTCCAACAACAATGCTAAGACAATTTCTTTGGTTTCACGTGGAATACAGGGTGCGAATTACGGCATTAGACATCGAAAAATATTTTCATTTAAACGCTATTGAAATGTTTTAAAATTTCGTTCGATATGAAATGTAGTTATTATTTTTTTTTTTTTTTCATTTTGAAAACTAGTTCCTCTTGACTTGAAACCAATTAATTTTATACAAATAAATCACTGGAAATAAACTCAAAAAGTTGTTCTTTTTGAACATTAATTTAGCTTCCGTATAAAATTTGTTTTATATCTGAACAAAATATGATCCACAAATATACTATACAATGTTGTTTTTAAGAAATTTCTTCGTACATATTTCTACTTTTAGTATACTTTAGATTAACTTATTTATTTAGATTTATTATATTTATATTAAGTATTTGTTTTAATAATTTTAAACTTAAGTATGTATAAATAAAGTGATAGGTTTCTTTTAGTCATTTATGTATGTGTTTTTCAATTGAAATTAAAATTAGCTTAAGTTTTTATAATATTTTTTTTTCTTTTCGAGGTACTATGTATGTATATATAAAACAATTAAAACCTAATTGATATTTAGTGGTTTAACCATTGAAATTATGGTAAAATACAAATTTTTATAGCGTAATAACAAACATATGTATATCTACCCTCACTAAAATATTTATTAAGCTTTTTATTCTAGTATGCTTTTTGTAGCAGAAACATTTCCCCCATTAAAGTTGATTTATGAGAAAAGACAAACGGAACCTGTTTTATTGAAAAAAAAATAATTCATCTTAAAATTGTTAGAAACATCCGTCCTAATTTTAAAATTTGTGTTTTAATCAACAACTAAAGTTATTCCAATCATCTTATAAATAAATGTACAAAATCATGCAAATTAAATCCATAAAATTGCAAATTATTATCTTTTGATAGTAAAAAAAAGGACGTATTGCAAAATAGAAATCAAATTAAAAACTAAAACTCCGCAAATCTCACCCCTTCCTCCCCCTCCCGCTCCCCAACCCATCTAACCCTTCCTCTTGAAACTGTCTAATCTACGCACCAAGGCACAAGTGATTCAACATTGTAAATACACTTTATAAATACATATATTTAATTATATATACATATATTAAAATTTAATTATAAAGAAAATACAACTTTAAGGGAATTATAGACACACACAAAATCGAAACAAATAAATATAATTATAAATACCATAAAAATTAAGATCTTTTGTAAATGTTATGTACTAATTTAAATATTTTTTTAATTTTCGAAAGAAAGAAAAAAGAAAATCTCAGTTAGAGATAAAATAAAACAAAATAAACCAGTAATGACAACAAATAAATTTAAATATATATATATACATAAATTACTTCTAATTTAAACTAAGAACAAAACAATGGAAGGAAAAGTATTATAAATTATAAACAAATACAAAATAAACTATAAAAATGTTTATAAAAACATTAGTAAAAAAAAATTACGTTTTTTATTTATATGAGTACTAAAGTATGTATGTATTTATCTGATGATTAATTTCCTAATTCTGTTCGACGCTTGCATCGTCTTGTCTATGGACGGAAAAAAGTCGCAGTTGTGATTCTTTAAGACAATTATTAGGTCCGTTCTGTTCTGTTATCCAAAAGCGTTCCTGATAACAATTTTTGTACAATTTTGAGAGCGAATGAGAGAGTAATTTTTTTCATTTCCTGTACAAACTAGTACGAACTTTTTCTTCTGGGTAATGTTAGGAACACAACTGGGACGAACGACGAATTTCGTCCACGTCGACGAATTCGTTCATAACAACTCGCTGCGTAAATTCGTCGTGTGAAGCACAACAACGTTGAATTTACTCATCGAATTCCTCTCTTATATGTATTTGATAAAGTTGGTAATTGTGTGTGAGAGAGAGGGAGAAAAAATTGTTTTTTCGTCGTTCGTCGGCGTACAAAATAGAAATAAATCCATCTCAGAGTTTATGTTTGTTCGCACGACGAATTTCGTTCAACGGCGGTGTTGTATTCATTTTCATATCCACAAATGTGTTTTATTTTTTATGACGAAAGTTCGCACCGAAAAATTCGTCGTTCGTCCCAGTTGTGTTCCTAGCATAAGTTCAGACAAGAATTAAATAATCAGCTGTTTTTTTGTTTGCATATGAAACTGAAAACTTAATCAGAAAATTTGCAAATATAGGAAATAAGTTTTTACATACAAATTTATTAAAAAGCCAAATGGAAGGTTTTTTAAACAAAGTTGAAGTTTTAAGTACATTTGTGCATATGTCTCCATTTTTTTTTAACAAAAAAATGCTTTTTTTAAATAATTCACGTAGCTTTTACTTTGTTGGAACTTATTTTCATTTATGCCAATGATGGAAAATTTTTGTTTTTATAATGTTATGCATTTTAAGCGACTAAAATCACTTAAATTAAATTTAATGTAAAAAGTAAGCAACATTAGTATTTCAAGATGTGCAATTATGGTTTTTTGCGTTCCAGCAATTTTGGATAACTTTTGCATGTTCAGAGAGTAATTTTCTTTTTTCTCTCATTAGTCCGAACTTGTACGAAATCTTGTGGAACGCACCTATTATTTATTTTCTATGCTAGAAGGTTTGTGCATATGCTTTGCACTTTTGTTTCAAACCATTATATACAACACATATTTTTCAAACTATTGTATAATAAATAACACTGTGCAACAACACTGTGAAAAATCCACACGGTTTTGACACTACTAGCGGTCTCCACTAGCCATGGACTTGGTATGGGCATCATGTCGTACATCGCAAATGGCTAATGGAGACCTCTCATGTCCATGCTCTGACATGGATGCCCAAACATATGTCTGAGCAACGATGTTCGCTATGAGATTCGTCGCCCGCAACCATTTGCAATAGAAAGAAAAGATATAACGCAAAATACTTTGATATGCCTGAACATGGACATCGAACGTATTCACCACAACAAAGAACTGTTGATGAATTTTTCACAGTTGCTCTGCCCGCGTCATGTTCAAGTCATGTCCAAGTCGATGACTAGTGGAGACGTAGGGTTAGGTTCGATAGCACTACCAAAGGGTAGTAAAACCAACGTGACCAAATGGTTTTTGCCAAAAGCTGTACATGATCGGTCAATAAGCGGGATTTTGAAGAAAATATCGCCAAAAAGCGGGATTAAAAAATAAATACATTATTGCCATATATAGTTTAGAGCTATCTCCAAGTCTGAGTTAGCTGTTGGCCAAAAACCGAAGACAGCATTTTGTGAGGGCGCACTGGTCTTCGAAATCTTTTGAGGCCCATAAAAAATGGTCATCAAAATCACCAAATTGAGTATAGGGTTTAAATCATGGCTGTCCATTTCACCAAACAATTGTTAGAAACATGTGTAGCGGCTGTATTGAGATTTTTTCAATATACCTAAGAAAATACTTTTCGATATATAATGTTTTTGATAATGCCTAATGTTTTTATGTTATTAAACATATAAGAGGCATTATAAAATGTTATTTAGAGGCATTATTATTCTTTTAATATCAATATGATTAGGTATAATGATGAGGAAAAATTAAAGCGAGGGTTAGTGGGGAAAAAATAATGAAAGAAAATTGGATTTTAGTTTAAAAAATGGAATTTTAAGCGTAGTGCCCTTATATATTGATACGTAAAGTAGACCGCTTGCCGATGGGGTTTTTATTAAGGAATCTACTATTTCTTTATTTGATAGACGGAAAATTTTCAATATATTTTGTTTTTAAAAGTTAAATTTTAAAACAGCAAAATGTATTGAAAACTTTATCATTTTACCTAGTCAACAAATAGCCATCTCAGTGCGAACTGCACTCTATTTTCTTTTTGATAAACAAAACAATTTGTTTTAATTAAATTGTAAATAAAATATTTGTGCTTACTTATCGTAAGCACACTGTACTTCAAATTCTCTCACCAATACAGCTGCAAAACATTTCTGGACATCATTGGTTTAAATACCCTTTGATAGTACTATCGAACATATAGCGTCCAGTCCGTGTGTTTTAGTATAACAGGTTTATAACTCAACTAAGTTGAATTGAAACTGAAACAACTTAACTGTGTTTTTTTTTTTGTATTATGAATTACAACTAATTTTAGTTGTCTTCGAAACAATGCTCGAAAATAATGGGTTCTTGTCTATGCTAAGGAACCATAGTAGCCATCACAAAACATTTTAAATATTTTTAATTTTAGCCTTGTAATTTTTTTTTTTTTGTATTTTATGTTTTACAAACATGGCTACAATATTGGTTGACAAATGGGATCGGTTGGCGCCTGGAATAATGAATCAAAACTAATACAATACTCGAAATAAAAATCAAAATACAAATGAAAAAAAAGCAGTTGTCTCAAAGTGGAAAAAGTTGTAAACCGTAATAAAAATTTGGCAACTACAACTCAACTATCAATTAATTATTTATTTATTTAAGAAATACTTTACAAAGTAAATTTGCAAAGTACTGTTACACAAATATGGGCGGAGTAACTAGAGCATATGCCCAAGATGTTATTTACAGTATTTTAAAAAGGTTTTTGTGACTGACTATACACAACCTATGCCTTCACATAGGAAGTAGCAACGTGGTTGTTCCACAAAAAAAAAATTCCACAAAAGAACCGCAAGTATATACGGTTATCCGTGGCAGATCAGTCAACCAGTGCGAGTGAGACGAAAAACTCTCGAAGGCCAAACAAGACACAAAAGCCTGACCGCACTTAAGAAATAATTACGATGACGCGAGAGCTGTTCTTCAACCCAGAGTTGCTTAACGACTGATTTTTATGTTTTTAAAAAATAATTGGGTTATTCACAAGGTATCATAACGTTATTTGTCATTAGTAAAAAAAACCAAAAATATTATGTATATGGCTATGTGAACAACCCCTCATATTTTAGAATGCTATTTGAAACATACTCGTACACGAGATAATGCAAAACAAATGAGAGCAAATGTAACAAAAATAAAATAATCACCCTTATTCCAGTTGTCGACATCGACGTCACTTTAACACAATACCAAAAAATTCGTGCTTGTTTACTCGCTCTCGAGAATAATTTTGTGCTACTGACAGTCTATTTTCTTACCCTAAAGTCAGGGTTGCCGTTGAAAATTTCGAAAAAGTGTCATAAATAGGGTATTTAAGTAAAAAAAGGTCAAAAATTGGGTATTTTAATGTAAAATTGGGTCAAGTTTTTTGTGAACAAAAAAATAACATTTATTTCAATTTAAAAAACAAACACGAATTTTAAAAATTGATTAAATATATTATCACTTTTTAGAAATACTTATTCTATATTTTGTAATCAAGTTTTCACTTGGAGTCCATTCTTCCAGCTCTGATTCGGGCAAGTTGAGGGAGGAAAGCATAGACTCACAAGTTTCTATTTTAAGTTTGTTTGTGAGTTTATTTTTAATCAGTGATAGTTTTGGAAAAATTCCTTAATTTTTTTATTTCACGCCACTGTGTGGTGTTGGTCGTGCAACGCTCTAATATGTAATATAGAGTGTATATATATCGGGCCCCACTCACAGTTGATCATCAGTTCATTTTACACAATTGTTAAACTTTATATGAAAAAAATAGGTATGCATGGAATATGACAGTTGCATAAAAGCCAGTTGTTGTAATAATAATATCGCATGCAATTTTTATATGTACGTTCATAAAATATGGAAATACATATGTATACAAAAAACTTTCGTGATTAATATTGGAACTTTAACTCTTTTTCAAAAAGTGGCATTCATTTTGTTAAAATGATACAAAGGGATAAAATAAAAAAAGGGTCATAAAAAGAGTCATTGGCACGAAAAAGGATCAAAAGTGATACTTTAGTGTCACAACGGCACAGCTGCTTGCAATCAAATAGTTTATTAAGAACAAAATAATGCTTTCAAAATGTATATGAAAACATATGGGGTACTAAAAATCGAAGAGGTAAATACTCCGGGAATATACTCTTATGATGGTCTTATACTGCCCTCTATTAACTAAAAGTTTTACTTATTAAAAATAAACATGAATTGTAATTTTTTGGATTTCAACCCTCCGTTTATTCAAAATTTCCAATACGACACACAAGCGCGGAAAATTTTACAGGTATATTAATGGGCACTGCTATTACGCCAAGTTTGCACTGCCAACATCTGATACTATCGTTGTATGTACATAATGAAACTAATCTCAGAATAATAATTTTCTCAGATCCGCCTGAAAATTGATGACTGCTTAATTAATAATAATTCAGTAATTGGGGAAAAAGTGTAATAAAAATAAAGACATTGATAATAAATAAATATTCTTTAGTTTCTAATTAGAGAAGAAAATTAATGTGAAGCTTCGCTGGAAATGTTTATTATGTGTTTTTATTTCAAGCAATTTTTGGAATTCTTGAATTCTTTTTCCTTTGCTTAAATACCAACGCAGCTAGTGTTTCGGTGTATATCCGATGAGGATTAAATGTACAAATAAAACATAAGAATAGTGAGACGTAATCTCTCTTTATTTTCTTAAACTTTACCTCGTAAAAGGATTTATAATTGCACGTAGTGCTTCGTAGACTTCTAAATGACGAGTAAAAATTTATAGATAAACACTAGTATAACTAGTCAAATTTGGCAAAACAATGCTTTAATACCGTTAGCGGCTTACTCGTTGAAATACTAATAAAAGGTTTCTAACAAGGTTGAAAGAAAAGTACTTTAAATTTGCATTAAGCACTGGGAGAAAAGTATTAGGCGAAACATAAAGAATTTGTACTTAAACAGCCAGTGATGTCTCGAACGTACTTCAGCACTAGTTTTTTTGGGGCTTCCTTATAATGGTGTGACGTATTTTCGTGTTTTTTATAAATATACAAATAATGCAAATATTAGAATAAATTTTTTTTATTTACTGGCTGAACAATATTTTGGAAAAGGATGGTTAAAGCGAGCAATAATATCAAGAAATTTTTATAATGATAAATTTGCAAATCCAAATAAATGTTGGCGAGGTTGAACAAAAAAATAAATGTTGGCGAGGTTGAACAATGAAAACATGAAGCTGGTGCGTGATGGTTTTCATATAAAAATGAAAAATAAAACAACTTTTAGTTAAAAATGTCTTTTTTTCTTTACATTTATTCAATAAAAGACAAACTAAAATAATACTGTTAAGTAGAGGGTCAAATGGCTTTATGGCTACGCTATCCCGTTGGGCTGTTTTACACTTATGCAGAATTCGATAGTCATTAAACCAAAATTACTTTTGGGAAATGCAGAGGGCAGCCAGTCAAGTTTTAAGCCACATTTATGAGGCTATTTATCAAAAATATACGTATATAGTTTAACAGATTTTCAGTTTATTAATAGATTTAAAAAAATAAGAAAATAAAATTGCTTTTACTCACCTGTAAATTATTCGAGCTCAATTCCGCATTATTAGGGAATTTTATAGAGACTTTGTAAAGTTGAATTTTGGGATAAATTGTTCTGAAATTGTTATTATCATTCAGTTTTGTTGTTATTGGACTGTACAATTGGTAGCTGCCATCTACTAAACGCTGATACGAGCGTTCCAATTCCATTATCATCTGAAACATTGGGGAACATGTGCATACAAATAATAAATATAATAGAGATAAATTACAATTTGCTCACATTTTTACTTTTAAATATTCTTTGTACTGTAGAAGGTTGATTAAAATACCAGGTATATTTAACATTATCTTTAAGGTTGGCGTTTTTAATAACAGTTGTTTCATTTGGCAGTTTTCTCTTATTATTTAATGCGAAAGTTTTTCTGAAATAATTGAATATAACTTCAGGAACATGAAACACACTCTCGATAGATGGACAATCTTGTATAGTAATCTTTTCATTTAAACTTTCTATAACATAATCTAACCAAGATTCATAACTCAAAGAAGGCACTGGAGTACATTCTATTTGTTCATCTTCCATAGTGTTTGGTTGTGGAAATGTGGGCAGAATGCCATTACAATCATCAGCAGTTTTTTTAACAGCATCAACATATTGAGTAGTTTTAAAACCAACTCCTTTATCTCTATCGAGTTTTGATATGTTTAAAATTTTGCCAGCTATTTCTATTGGCAACTTTTTTACAGGTTTATCAATTTTTATTATCCTCAATGAGCCTTGTTTTAGTACCACAGATTTTGGAACTGGATATGCTGCTAGACTTGTAGGTTTTATAATTATACATGGCTTCTTTGGAAGTTCTTCCGTATTATTGCCATTGCTAGAAGATTTTAATAATGAATTTTGTTTAGTTTCACATGCTGGAAACACTGTGCCTGTTTCCATTACTTGACACTCCATATTGTTTAGAGTTTCTATATCTTTCGCCAACTCTATGTTGTCATTGGATATTTGAATATTGTGATTTAGTTGAAATTGTTCTATTACACTTAATCCATTGTCATTGAAAGGTATTGGAATTGGTATATTTGTTCCATCTAAAGATGTTGGTAATGATTGTGGCGAATCAATATAAGGAAAATTTAAAGATATTTCTTCATCATTTATCCTGTCTCTTGTAGCGTTCAGTTTTGGATCTTTTATGTTCACTTCTTGCTTGGTCGCTTCTTTCGGCCTTGCCAACTTTTCAATGTTTGAAGTTTTGTCGTCATTAACATTTAAGATGATGTCCGAAAAATCTGGTATATTCTAATAGAAAGGGTATTAATTACATAACTGATTGGTAGTTGCATAAATGTACTTAAAACTTAAAAATTATTTCTTAACCATTCCTACATATAAATATGTCCATATGTATTAGTCCATACTTGTTTATGTATATTTTAAAGCCATTTTAAGCTCACTTTTTATATTAAACTTTGTTTTTCAACTAAATAAAGAACAAACATGTTTTTTAATTAATGTGATAATTTGCATTACAGGTACATACATACATATATGATCTAATAATAGTAGTATTTACATAACTTTTCTCATCTTCATATGAAAATATCACACTAATAAAATATACATATAAATATTTATAGCTAATCGAACATGCATATTAATTGCTTATTGAACATGACTACATTTTTTCATTTACTTACATTCTCAGCAAAAAGTTGCTCGGTAAAGTTGAAGATATCATCTGAATTAACGGATTCCTCAATATTACCAACTTTAACATTTGGTTTGTTGCATTTCTGAAGTGGCAGACCGTAGTCCAGGAATTGAGCGGCTCTTATACTGAAACTCTCAATGGGCATATTTAAACAAGTGGGCATCCACAAGTGTTGCAATAAATCCACAAATTTACTGTATAACATCTTACCCTCAGGTTTATTAAGAATGGCAGATAATAGCAATAGCAGATGATCACAAATTTCTTGCTTCATGACTACCGAGTTGTCTGATTCTAACACGATTTTAAGCTTTTTACATGCACATGAAAATTTACCACTTTTGCCAGGATTATTGTTACTAAACACTGTAACATGTAAACGGCCAGCAGGAAACATTTTCGATTTCACACACTTTACAACAAATACTGATGAGTTCAACTTTTGCACGGGATGTATTTGTTTCTCTTCCAATTGATACAAATTCCACAACTGCTGCTTTTGTTCAATGGGTATATTAAGATTCCACAAAATGCTTTTATCTATGGGATAGACCTCAGCTACAGCAACATTCGTCAGCACTTTGCAGGCTTTAATATGTCGGCAAACTAAATGGGTGGGCTCCAAAACATCGTACTTGCAATTGCCCACGTAACAAACTGCATTTGGTCTGGATTCCAGTGTTCCTCCAGATTCTGTAATTCTAACAAAATTTCGCGGCTGCAGTAATTTCTCCTTACTACGTAAAGAGTAGTATTTTGTTTGGCCATAAGTGACCAATTGTATGGGATCGAAGGGTTTAATTGCAGCCAGTCTCTTAATACGCAAATCGCACTTAACGTTACGACATATTAGAGCTCGTTGGCCATTAATGTAACCGCAAGAAGTACATTTTTTCAAGCCGCGCAACGAAGCACGGTAAATAATATTGCTTTTCGTTAAATTTTCACACTTTATTTCATTTTTTAACATTTTTAGTACTTTGTTTCATTACATGTTCAAACAAAACTATATCTAACGTCACTTAGAGATGCCAGATATATTTCTTAGGCCAGCAAATAAGTTTTGGGCATTAAAGGGACACTAAACAGACTTTCAAAGTAGTTAGTTCTTAATTTCATATAATATATTAAGCCAGAAGAGAAAGAGAGGAGGAATAATCTGGTTTGATATGTTTTCAACAAGTAGTTAAGTAAATCATAAGCAACGTCATAACTGAAAAAAACGAATATATAAGAAACGATGTTAACGTTTTCAGCTCGCATGCAGTTCAATAAAAAAAAATCAATTATAACAAATTGCCTTTATATACAAATAAGGCAAGCGGTAAGCGAAACAAATTAGTGTAGCCACTATCGTGACTGAATTTCCTCTATGTTACATATTAATACCATCACAGAATTTATATTATCAGCTATAATATATATATAAAGTTTAATAATGAAGATCAAATCATTAATGAATTCCAACCAATATTATATAATATTCAAAAATAATAGTCTGGCATTGCAGTAGCATATGTTTGTTATAAGTATGGCACAGCTTATTTACCAGCTCTACAATATAATTACAACACCAAAAAAACACACGCATTATCTTAATAAAAATAAACAGAATAGTGTCAAAATGTTTTTTTTAGAGGTATAGAACTTCGAATTGAAATAAAACACAAGAAAATCGTTTTAATGTCCATCAATTTGGCTTTATTGGAAGGATAATTTTATGCCATTAACGTTTAAATATGATTTCGGGCATGTGGCCGCCGCGGCTGGCTCGAATAAAGCCAATTCTACAGGTCCAATTTTCAACCACTTTTTCGAGCATATGGGGCGAAATTATGCGCTCATCGAATGTTTCCTTCAATAAATCGATTGTGACGTGCGCTGTGTGGCATGTAGCGCCATCTTGTTGGAACCACAACTCATCCACATTCATGCCATCCAATTCGGGAACAAAATAGTCGGTTATCATGGCTCTATACCGGTCTCCATTAACGGTAACCAACGGTCGACCATCAAATGGACGGAGCTTGCGGTAAACTTCGCGAACTGAACCATTATTTTCGAAATAAATTTGCACGATTTGCAAGTGTTGTTCTTTTGTCAACCTGTTCATGATGAAATGGCAAACCAAACTAAATATTAATCACTTGACAGCTGACAAAATGGCCGCCAGTTAAAAAAGTGATGCCAACTTAAAGTTCTATACCTCAATAAAAACACCCTTTATTTTCCGGTGTATATATTTAACAGCACACATGGTGACACCTTATGCAAAAGTATGATGTCTTTATATTGATAAAAAAAATCATATTATCTGGTAGTATCTAATTTACTTGATAGCAAGTAGAACGTCTGAAGAAAATTGATACATAAATATGACATCAAAATCAACTGTTCAAGATGTTCTACAAGAAAAATGGTTCCAAGAACATAAATAATCCATTAGTCAAAGGTGATTCTTCGGAAAGTGTATTGCAGGTAATATGAAACCAATATCATTTTGATATAGCTTTTTCTTAATAAAAATGTATTTGAAAATAAATACATATGTGTTTCTTTATAACACTTCTTATTATTTTTTATTTAGCAGAAAATTTACAAAACTATTGTTTGTAAATTTTTCGAGTTAATATATGAAAAATCGATTTTTTTTAAATATCTGGATTGGATTTTTTTTTTAATTACTATAACAAACTTTTGAAGTTAAAAATTAGCCATAAAAATCGCCAAAAAAATTATTTATCGCCAGAAAAATCAGTATGTCGCCGCCAAATCAAACATTTAGTCGCCAAACAAATTGAAAAATCGCCACATAAATAAAATATAAATATGTCTTCACATTAATGTTCCCGTTCCTTTTTTGTGTACGCTAGTGATCTCACGTATTTATATGTATACCCTGTACTTGCATTTCCGTCAGCTGGTTTTGACATATTTACAATTTATAGAAAACAGAATTCTGCTGATTTCACCTTCAGCATTTTTTCTCTTTTAATAAAAAGCAAAAATTTACAGAAATTTTTCAGTTCCAACAGTTCTCCTGAGAAATCCGATTAACAAACTTTATTCGATCGCGCTATTTTATCGATCTTGGAGAGATATCCATTATAACCTGAACGTGTAATATGGTAAGTGGTCAATATTTTAGAATTTAAAACAAATATAAAAAATAAAATGTGTAGATATGATTGAAATATTTCCAAAAGAAAGGTGCGGTTTGTTCTATGGGCATTTATTTGCGTTGTGAAAACAATTTGAGTAGATGTTTGTGAAAATAGATTTGAGTGTATAAGTATTTCTTTTTATCTAGCCCATTCAACGTATAATTTATGCTTTCGGCCATCGCTCCTTATCTTTAGCGGGCAATCCTCTTAACGCACAAGTTATACGTAACATGTCGGGATCAGTTTTGGCGACAGAGTCATCTGATAAAGGTGAGTACATCTTATTATTAATGATAAAGGCGTTGAGATTAAAGTTGACTTTTTAATAGGCCTGATTATTATTAATCGTCCCAAGGCTTTGAATGCTATTAATTTGGAAATGGTACGTAAGATTTACAAACATTTGAAGAAATGTGAAACAACCAAGTCGCTAGTTGTAATCAAAGGCACCGGTGAGAAAGCTTTCTGTGCCGGAGGTGATGTGCGTGCTGTAATTGAATCTGGTCCCAGCGAGGAGTCGAAAAGTTTCTTTCGTGAAGAATACACCACAAACGCTTTAATAGGAAATTACACTATTCCCTATATAGCACTTATAGATGGCATTACCATGGGCGGTGGCGTTGGTTTGTCTGTCCATGGCAAATATCGCGTCGCAACCGAACGTACTCTATTCGCCATGCCTGAAACAGCTATTGGGTTATTTCCCGATGTCGGAGGCTCATATTTCTTACCACGTTTGCAGGGGAAACTTGGCATTTATTTGGGTCTGACTGGCGTACGTCTGAAAGGTGAAGACGTCTTTAAGGCTGGTGTTGCTACACATTATTGCGATAGTTCAAAGATCGGTGAACTGGAATCGGCTTTGCTCAATTGCCCTGACGCTGACGAAGTTCCGGAAATTTTGAACAGATTTAATAACCCATCAACAAAACCGTTTGCCTTAGAACCACATTTGGATAAAATTAATAAATGCTTTACGGCTGAAAGTGTAGAGGAAATCATTGAGAATCTCAACAGTGAAGGTAGTGAATGGGCAAACAAAACAGCTGAGGTGAGTTCTTAAAATTAAAATGTATATGAGAAGTTGCCTTTAAGTCCCATTTGATATATTCGCTGAGTTATATAATTTTAAATTCAGTATGTTATTGAATAGATGCGAAAGTTATATTGACTATAAACTATCAGTCGTTATGATTAATTATTTATTTATTGCAATATTTGCTATGTATGTTGCACATACATACTACAAACGTGTCCAATTTAAATCTTCAATTAAATGCAAGCAACAAGTGCATGTGTTTGCGTTTTACAGAGTATTTAAAGAATGAATTCTTTTTCTTCTCTTTTCTGAAGTACTATACATATTATTCAATAAAAATTCAAGCCAAGTCATCACTAAACGTTCAACTATGTCTTGCGCATCCTGTAGGACCAGGATCAGGTAGATAACTCAGTGGCCTGAGAATTAAAAGTATACAAACATAACAAGCTAACAAATACGAAACATTTCTTAAAAACAATATTTTACTGAATAAATAAAATATTTTTATTTGTATCTCCAAATTGTTGTAAAAATACTGGTTAAACAGCTATACCGCTAAAAAAAAACCATTTCTGTGGATTGTAAATTAAACAATTAATCGGATATGTTCTGTATTGCACGTTAAAATAAAATGTGCGGAATTCTCAAAGCATTGTTGTTATAAATACATTTTTCCGACAACATTCTCATGATAATTCCGAAGGATTTAATTTCACGTTAAATACAGAACATAACAGAATAGGTAAAATATAATTTTTATAAGAAGTGGAGTAAAAATATTGAATTATGTTTGTATATTTGTTATTCTCATTATTTCTTTAAGTTTTTCCGAATGATACTGAAAGTTTAGTGGTGAGTTGGTATCAAATCATCAACAAAATGCATTTAGTCAGGCTTAACCTGCTTATGCGAATTCATATTTACTCGCTGTTAAATAGAACGAAGAAATTGCAGATACTATTTAACTATGTGAACTGCGTAGTTTTGAAATTATAAACAATCAATGATAGCGACGAGATGTGAGGGGGATTGGACTGTTTTCTATTAATAGACCATTTAAATAAATTACGATCTTTAAATATTCAATAAACGCCATTTAATATTAAAATATTTTATGGAAATTTTCATTAACTGTTCTCTATCTATGTACATATAATAAAAATAATCCTTTATTAAGGTTTTTGCTCTTGAATTAATGAATAAATATGTACTAAAAAGTAAAGACAAATAAAAGCAAAATTAATGCTCTCGAGCAATAAAAGTTTTAAGTCTGAAGTTAATAAAGGAAAGAGTATAAATACTCATATAACTTTGCTTCTTATCATTTTAATAAATTGAAATTTACTTTTTACTTAATACATACATACATATGTATGTGTGTATGTAGAAAAAATTTGTATTTCAATGTTAAATATTATTAACTTCTAATCAATAAACATTTTACATGTAAACGACATTGCACAAATTTTTAATTTGTTTAAGGTTTCATATTAATCAGTTCGTTCTCCTTATAATTTTTGATGTTATTTTGAGATTCTTGAAATTTGATTTATTTCACTTTTACTGCAATGTATGTATATTGCATTTTAATATTTAACGAGCATTTTAAGTTGATTTGTAAAATCCCCGATTTGTTTTTTGGCACACTACGAAATGATAAAAAAAAACATGAATTTTATAATGAAATGTAATTGCCAATCCCATGATGTCGACAACGTTCGACTTGTCGCACACTTACATTCAAAACAAAAACAAATTTTAATATATTGTTGTTGTTGCAAATGTGGGATTAACCCTAAATTGTTTTAAAAGTTTGCAATAAAACTGAAGTTTTTTTTGTATATAAGCTTACAATTTATTGATTCGTTAGAAATGTTGAAATATTTGAAAATTTAATTTTTGGAAAATTTCTGTTTTTTATGGACTATTTAACTGTATATTTTTTTATTTAAAGATTTTGCTTAAAATGTCACCCACCTCATTAAAAGTAACTTTCCGTCAATTGGAGCTGGGAGCAAAGCTCTCTTTGCCCCAATGTCTAAACATGGAGTATCGCATGGTCGTACGCCATTTGGAAAATAGTGATTTTAAAGAAGGTGTACGAGCCTTACTTATCGACAAGGATCAAAAACCCCAGTGGAATCCTAAAACATTGGAAGCCGTAACAGAAGAACGTGTACAATCGTTCTTCAACAAACTGCCAGACACCGAAGAATTAAAACTGTAAATTAAATGCATGAATGAAGTGTTTTAAAGGCATTTTAACTTTTATTTACCTCCCGTATGTTTTGCGAACATTCCACCTGCAAACCACTAATAAAATAACACTCTTTCTTGAAGCATGTTTTTAAATATTTCTTGATTTGCATCTTATATCATAAACCTAAACCTTACCTATTTTAAATTTGCTTTTGAAGCGGCTTGTGTTAATTTTGGTTTTTATTAAAAAAAAGAAAAAGAAAAACATTTTTTAAGTAATATTCAATATATAAATATGAAATTTTTATTTCACATAATTTTTTCTCCACAGGGCCAAATAAGCAGTAAAACTATGCAGCATATTTGAAACACATAAGTTTTGAAAACAATTAAGATGTAAGCATTAGTACCAGAATATTAAGCATTTACATACCCGTAACTAAATTCAATTACATTTAATATTGAAAAATTGTATAATCTTTTATTTGTGGCCTTTTTCATAACTATGTAAATTCATATACAATTAAGTAAAAAAGTGCTAATTCTTTTTTTAAATACATATAAATTGCAGTTTCTATTTTTATAATATGTCTTGTTAATAAAAAAAATATGTATATTTAAGCAAAACTAAAGCAACTGCATATTGTTTTAATTAACACCAAAAATTATGCCGTAGTTTACTACTTTCAGCTTAAAATTTAATTTTTTTATGTTAGCAAGTGCTAACTAAAATCTAAACGAACATGGTAAACAAAAGTTAATAATTATGTACATATGTATGCATATAAGTTGAATGATTTTTAACCTAATAGAAAAACCTGTTTAGAACATCAATTCTTGTAAGCACTGCAAAGCTATTTGGCTTTTATTTTTATCCATTGAATATAAAATCATGAAAAACTTTCATAAGCAATAATAAATAACAACTTAAGTTGTCGACTTATGTTTTTTTAAATGATCCAGGCGTCAATCGAGGATTTACTGTATACTAACGGGACGCATTTGTCATATAAGTAAATTATTGGATTCCTTAATATCAACACAATTTATTTAAACTTAAATATTTATTTAATTTTAATACTTTCCTCAACTATTGAATTCAGTTCGAGTAGTTTTTCCACATCGCTGGGCATAAAATCAAGTTTTGCCAATTCATTAGTCCAATAAGATACATCAACACGCAATTGTAAACGTATTTTGTCATCATCCGATATTGCGCCCGTCGATGACGTTGGGTTCACTGAGGAAGCAGAAGCACCCCCTTTAAGGCTCCTTAATCGCCTTAAGGATTCTTCGGTCTTTTGAACTGAAGTTAATACTTCGTTCACGGCCAGCAGATAACTTAAAAAGAAAAACATTTTATTGTCTTATTGTTAAAAGAAAATTAATAAAAGTATATTACTCTGTTGTTATTTGGTTTAAAACGCTCTTCAAAATAGTCTTAACTATTTTCTTAGTAAGTTTTGATTCATATTCTTCGCTGAAGGATTTTAAAGGTTTTAGCATTTGTTCAACATACGATGAGCAACGTTGTGGCGCATCGCGGTTAGTTTTACGATATAAACGTGGCAGGTCATTGACCTGTTTAACATTTTCTGGACCGGAACTTAATGTCAAAGTGTCTATTACCAACTTTTGTACTTCAATTAAATGTAAATTCAAAGTATCATTCAAATCGCCAAAAGATTTGGATACAGAGCCATGAACAACTTCCAACTGGTTTACTCGTTGTTGAACTGAAGATGAACATAAACTTTTAAGAACAGTTTCCTGTTGACGAGGCATGTCCAACATTAATTTGGTAATATCAGAATGTAATGCCACTAAAATATTGGTTTTTTTATTTTGCAAAGCATGTGCAACATTTTTGGAATTGATAACCTTTAAGGCATCGTTAATCCAATGCGATAATCTTAGCATTATTTGAATATGGAGTTTGTAGAATTTTGGAAATACTTCATGCAAATAGACACCTTCTGACCAACATCTCACAATCGCTCCTTGTGCATAGTTAAATGGCTTCAGTTCATAATGTTCTGAAGAATTATTTAAAATTTCTTCTGTAAGAATAGGTTCCAAAATTGATTCATATTTTCCAGCTATTTCCTGTTATTATGTAAGACATGATTTTTAGTTTTAATGGGCTTTTAAAAAATCAATTTCCCTCACCTGAAAACAAATTTGAAAATACACCGGCAGATTCCATCTAGCCTGAAAACTTTTTGTCTGCTTATGCTGCCTAAAGGCAATAATGGCATCTTCGGTCACCAAAATTTCTTCGATCCTATTCAGAAAATCCCGAGTACATTTATATTTAGCATAAAACACTTCCGAATTGCCAGGCGCAAATATGGACGACATATTGGTTTCCAACCGCATTTCAACATCAGACCAAAAGCTATTTATCAAAAAATTAAATCCTCTCAACTTATCAGTGTATTGAGTTAAGCGCAACAAATCTGTCATATGTAGAGATATGAAATTTAAAACTTTGCTATAAATTCCACCTAAACCTTGAGGAGTTTGTTGTAAACTATGCTCGCAAATTATGTCCGTCATATAAGGAGCCACAACATCTTCCTTAAAAGCTATTTCGGCAACTGAACAAGAATCAAGTGTTATATATATACGAAGACATATTTCTAATAGTTCTGTAGAAACTGAATTGGACGTCTTAAGTGCTTCATTCCAAAGCAAACGTAATTTTTGATGAACAGAACTTTCCAATTTAGTTATTTTATTTTGTTGTTCTTCATTTAAATGCTCCAAGCAAAATTTTTCGTTAAATTTTAACTGCACCAACTCCAAAGCAGACCTTTCCAAGTCAACAGCTTTTATTTGATTAACATTTAACTGAATTGCCAGTAAATCTTCCAATTTTTGAGTGGACTCGTATACTTTTTTTAAACTTTGCAAATTTCGTTTAAACTCTCTTAATTGTCGTTTAATTTCCAATTTAGAATCAATTTCATTAATATTTTCATCAATTATGGCTTGAATCTGAGTTATTTCGTCACGGAAGTTTTCTAAAGGATTTTGTATTGCGTCAATGGATTGATCCAACCCAACAAGATTTGCTGAAAGACTAACGAAGTCTGCGTAATCTTCATTTATAAGATCTATCATTGAAGCCCTCAGGCTTTTTAAATATAGACCCAAGTCATCTCTTAAAAGTTCTAGACTGGAAACATTACGATTCTTATGCAAAAATTCGTCAACAGAAAAATTTTCCTAAAACAAAGAAATAATCTCTATACTTTTCCATAGCGGCCATTCCGACTTTATACCTTAAGAAATTCATTTTTATCGAAACATAATTTATCTCCTTTCGAGTCCAATTTACTGGTTTTATTATGTACAATCATTTTTTAATATAAAATGAAAATGAATGGTATTATAAGAAATTATTGCAAATTATTTTGAACACTTGGCATTTTTCTATCACAGCTGTTTCTTGTTTTTATAATTCAGGAGTTGCCACATCTTCAACTTTTCGTAATTAATCAAAATATTATTTCCGAATATCTCAGATTTTATTAATGAATTACAGTCATCTAATTAAATCTCAACACAATGATTAATTTTTTCATTCATAACATAATTGAAAATTATTTTGAGCGCCAAAAAGTTAAAATGTATATTTGTGGCTTATTTTGTGGAAATAAGTGAAAAATTTTAGCAATATTACAAAATATGCATACCTTCATTTTTATACTCGGAATATAAACCCATTTTAGTTTGATTTACTCAATAAAAAATACTAAATTTTTGTTTTATGGATGATTTTCCATGTTTTTTTTATTTAAAAAATTATTACATTAAGGTTGAATTAAGTTTTAAAACAACTTAAATTCTGGATGGGTAAAATTTCTGTTGAAAGGAGGACGTACACAACCGCTGTTGTCGTTTAAACGGGTCACTTTTCCCCAAACAGCACATACGCGGGTTTTATGTTCTGGATGTTGTGGTACGCATGGCTTGGTTCAGTTTTGTACATAAACACAACGTTTGCCAACGTAAAACTGGCCGTGCTCTTTTCTGCGAGCAACCCCAACCTAAAAAAACGAAAATTTTGTTAGAAAAACTGAAATAGTAAAGCAAAGTGTAATATTTACCTTCAAGATTGCTTGGTTTTCGTGTTGATTTCTCCATGAACGTGGTGTTATCAATTGCACCAATATTGTGGTGTCCAAAGTCACGTATTGCGAGCGGCAAATATTTCTGGCCATAAACATTTATTGCCATCATATTTGTCTTGTCCAGCAACCACAGAGGGTATCCTCTGTGCCAGCAACAATTGAATTACCCTTCTTCTTCAGCCATCCCTGTTCTTTAGTTACACCACTGTTATCGACATAATAAAAAAATTAAAATTTTAATGTTTAATTTGTTTAATATTTATTAATAATTACAAATATAAGCTAATATTAAACATTATGAATAATAATATTTATAATTGGTTCATATTCCTGGCTTTAATTCTTATTTGTGTTGCCACATATAACTGTGCTATCAATAGATGCACTTTACTATCTACATCTCATACCTGCGTTATCAGTAGTTGAACACTATGATTGGCAACTTATAAAAAGTCTGAGAATTGGAAAATATTTACAAAGTTGCAAGTTTACTGTGATATAACTTCTGAAATCAAGAAATTCAGAAAATGAAAGTCACCAATTCTGAAAGAAAATTTTGTTCTCTATTGATGGCAATATAATACAATACGAAACTATGTGTGGTTTTCATTTTATGAATGGAAAGCTTTCGTCCTCATTTTAGTGATTTCGACGAGTTTGCTAGGATATAACTTCTGAAATGAAGTAATTCAGACAATAAAAGTCCTCAATTCTCAAAAGTACTTTAATTATCTATCGCAACATATATGTATGAATACCTTACAATTAATAGTTACTATTTTATAGGCATAAACTTATTTTTGGTAAATTTTCATGACATATTTTTTTTATTTGGCTATAACTTCTGAAGTAAAGCAATTCAGAATATGAAAAATGCTATTTCTGAAAGGTATTTCAACCCTCTATTGAAGAGTATATGCGTTAATAGGGTACAAAAAACCATTTTCTTTTTATATTGAAGAAGAAAAAATTGTAAACGCAATTTTCAAGAGCATTTTTCTCCCCTAGAAACTAAAATAATAATAATGACAGTTACTAAATCTGATTCTGCTCACACAGTAGCACTAAAATTAATAACTTTTATTGAAATATAGTTTAAATTTACCTATTTTTATCGTGTTACAAAATCTGAATTTTTTACAAAGTTTGTTTACATATTTTACTAGGAAGAATACCGCAAGGTTGCCACACACATACTTAATGTACAAAACTGCATTATCATGAAAATATTGCAAATTTGTTAAAATTAATTCACAAATTACTTCTGAATTCAAGTATTTCAGAAATTGGCTGCTATCAAATCGGAAAGCTACTTTTGTCCTTTATCTATTGGTATACGATTTATTACGGTACAATGAATAGTGTCTATTTTATAGGTGAAAGACTACTTCCTACATTTTTTGACTTTAAAAAGTTTGCTGGGGTATAACTTCTGAAGGAAAGCATTTGGGAAAATGTCAGTTACTGTTTCTGAAAGGTATTTTGATTCCCTATTGAATGGTACCAGTCCCTATATGGTACATCGAATAGTTTTGGATTTATAGGTGAAACAAGTATTTCCCAATTTTTGTGACTTTAAAAAGTTTGCTGGGCTATAAATTCTGAAGGAAAGCATTTGAGAAAATGGTAGGTACAATTTCTAAAAGCTATTTTAATTTGCTATCAATTGATATAAGTCACAATACGGTACAACGAACTGTTTTTGTTTTATTAACAGAAAACTTTTTTTTTAATATTAATGACTTTAAAAAGTTTGCTGGATATAACTTCTGAATGAAAGTGTTTCGGAAAATAACAATTACTATTTCTGAAAGCTGTTTTAGTCTTCTAAAAATTAATAGTAATTAATTAATGCTACAATTAATAATTATAGTTTTAAGCGTGAAAGAAAAATTTTCTAACGGTTTAGTGATTTTCAAAGGTTTGCTGGACTATAACTTCTGAATGAAAGCACTTGGGAAAATGTTAATTACTGTTTCTGAAAGGTATTTTAAATCCCTATCGAATGGTAGTAGTGGCTATATGGAACGGTTTAAAATTTATGGGTCTGCAAACTTTTTCCAGAGTGCTATTTTCAAGTGCTCTGTTCTCCTAGAATATGGCAATGAAAAAAATGACAGTTGTATAATTAAGTTCTACGCCCTTGGATGTACCTAATTCAGTTATTTTTTTTTTTATTTTAATTAGTTATTACTTATTTTCAATGCAATAAGTATGTTAATTATTTTGCTAAAAGTTGTTTACTTTGAAAAAGTACTTTTTTTGCATCTCTGAAAAAGTTTGCCAAATAACTGTAAAAGATTGCCAAAAAGTTTGCTTTCTTCTCGCCGATTTTCAGGTGAGTGAACTAATTTCTCCCGTTGACAGCGACCAGTGGCGTCAATGCTGCTGTTTGACCTCATGGATATGTACAATGAATTGGTAGCCTCAATTTGATATACGTATTTGCTCATGAAAAATATTATTTGATTAATTAGTAACTTAAAAATAACTTTGCCAATAGTATCTGTAACTTGTTTTGTACGACTCTTTCAGATTTAACGTGTTCTAGTTGTAAAGCACTATTTCAAATGCAACCATGAAAGCACTGATCTCTATAAACAGACCCTTTCTACATTATGGCGTGCTTACATTTAAGTTAGTTTAGTAAAACCGTTAATTTTGAATGAAATGCATTTCCATGTGAGAATCTTAACATCAGTATGAATACCGATACTTTTATTTTACTTTATTAAGACAAGAGCTAACATTTCCGCATTCATTGCATTTCTGCTCATCTAGCCTTAATTCGAAGTGTATTGCTAGTAAGTACTTAAAACATATCAAAAATGTAGTAAAAGGATGATTGCCTCATAATGATTGCGGTTTTCATAATTTCCGCAAATATCTCTAATATCGCCTTTAGTATTATAGTAGTATTTGACCGTATCTGGATGGCAAATATCACCCAAGCTAATTACAGTGGCATCTCGGGCATTGGCCACCATTTATATGATTTTCGCAGTAACAAGGTCCACCCTTTTCATAATGAGTAGTCAAGGTTAGGTTTGAAGATGGTTGTTTGTAGTGCACCGAGTCCTAATATTTATAACAACCGTTACAGTTGCATTAAGACGTGAAGTAATATACAATTGAATCGGGACACATTCGGCCGTATTTGTTTGTTTTCCATCTTTTTGATATTGGAGCAAATGAGCTGTTAAGTTATTGCCTGAGACGTTTGATAAAGGCCAAAGCAACTTAAATATATTGTAGTAACAAAAAAGGTTCTGATCGTGTTTACAGTTATATTTTTGAAGCCGAAATTATATATTTAGAATTAGAAAATTTGGGAATAGTCATAGGCTAGAAAGGCCATTCTGGGGGTGCATTACCCCTACTCCCAAGAATTGCTATTGCCCCCTGTAATTATTAAAAATTAAATGTAATTATCTATTTTATTATTACTTATGAAAATCACCAGTCATAATGCACCCCTAGAAAAAATTTATAGCTACGCCAATGGGAATAGTTGACCTTGCAGCCCATCCCTAAAATTCCCGCTAGCGGCTGGGATTCACTATCGTACAACTTTTCAGAAAATACAATCCTGGCATGATGGAGTTTATGAACATTTTCAAATGATTCATTGACCTGGGTTGCATTTTTTTCAAAAACCGTGCGATTGTGTAGGATAGTGAGTCCTAGCCTTAAGCAATAGATTTCGGTGAAATTTGGCTCATCCGATACGTTTTTAAGTCTATAAAATTCAATGGATATCTAAAATCGATTTGACGAAGAACTTGGAATTTATTTTACAAAAACAATTTCATCCAAATTTTTCTTCAACGAAATCTCTCCAACGAACCACCCGACCTTAGACAAATTGGAAGCAATCCAAGTGCATTTTTGAGGTTAAGAGCTGATTAGATTTTGAACTTAATCGGCAGAGTAATTTAAAATTTGTTAAAAAATTACAGTTTTATAAAAGTTTTGTTCTCGAAAAATTTCGAGATCTACCCATCCAAATCGTTCACTATCTTACGACATATAACCTCGAAATATGACTAAAACTCGATCTTCGAAAATTGGGTTAAAATCACAAAATTCCTCTAGCGGGATGTTAAAAACTGTATTCAAGCCAATATTTTGTATAGGTACATTTAAGTTTTAGCATGTCTCCATGAGTCACGCTTTCTAAAGCATTTAAAAATATTTCACTCTTTTGGGTAGCACAAGAAACTCCAGTGTTTTTAATACTATTATTAATTGAGTAGGGATATTCAGCCACATATGTACAATATATGTACATGTGTATGTATCTATGTACATATGTATATTCATAGAAGTTAAATTTTCTAATTAAAAAGTTTCAGTAGAATTTTCATCAAATTAGAGTTTGGCATTTTAAATATGTACATACCTAGTATAACTTAATACCGGAAACAGTGTAAGCCGTGAATATCCCACATTTCACCATATAAAACCAGAGCTTTTCATTTTCTAATTTGAGAGTTCAAGGAGTAAATTGTACAATTTATCAATCAGTATTTTATTAAGTTTAGCGCAAGGAAGACTTTGTGTCTACATATTTAAATATCGAACAAACAAAAACTAAACATATGTACCTATATACATATTTAATTTAATATATGTACATATGTATTTATACATACTAGTATGTACATACACATGCATATAATACATATATATATGAATATGTATATAAAAAATTAAAATTAAATTCAAGTTTATCAAGATTTTTTTAAATAGTTAGTTAATGCAACATTATTATCCAAAGAATTTTTAACGATAAGATAAAATGTAGTAAAGTAACATAAAGATATAAAGTTCTCGTATACATAATAATGAATGAATTTAACCGTCCTATGAAACATACCGACATACATATGTATGTGTGCACATATAAAAAAGAAAAACAAGCGGAGCAAACATAAAAATAGATGCCACTGCCCGTTACAACAATTGGAAAAATCGATTTTTCCATCTTTATAAACGAAGTAAGTTAACCAGCAAAAAAGTAAAATAAAAAAATAAAAATAATTCAAAACAAACTTAACAAAATAAGAGAAATAATATAAAACAACAAGAGCAAAAACAACACAGAGAAATAACTAACACAACATTCCGTTAGTTGTTGAAAACAAAAAGCTATTCATATACACACACACAAAAAAAAAAAAAGCTCATTTACACTCTCCCGCGCGTTCTTTATTTTCTCTTGTGATAATTTTCATTTTTGCTGCTACAGCCTGGTGACAATTAGTTAGTAGTCTCCTTTTAAACGTGTCGGGTCGTGCAACGTAGAATAAAATTTATACCTGTGCAATCATAAGTTGTTGGTATCGGAAGTTCCTTTTTTAAATATTCATATGTACATAAGTATGTATATAGATACTTGTACATACATATGTATGCATGCATGTATATATCCCCATACATAAATTTTATTCAAAGAAATTCTTACATACTTGTTGTTGCTGCTGCTGTTATTTAAGCCAAGTGTGTGCTAATGTAATTGGATTGCGAAAAACTCACCCATCAAATCATTCAGTTCAGTGTAGTGTTGTTTTGTAAGAAACATTTTCTTACAGCATAGAAAAATGTAAATTCATTTAAAGAAGCTTTATTGTATCTGTATGCTTTGTACTACATGAGAGCAATTGTGAATGTGTGCGTTTTGTTTGTTTGGACGTGTTCAAGTGTACACTTTTCATCATCATAAGTAATGAAAAAATAAAAATAAGTTTCAGAATATCTACATACATACATACATATGTGCATATGTATATAAAAACAAAAGAATTTAACAAAAAAAGTGGCCAATTATTTTAAAATGTTGCTGGATTTATGAATAATTTATTTTAGTTGGTAGTGATAGTTACGCCCCAAGACCAACTTTTGTATAAACAGGTAAGTTCATATAAATTTTTTTTACATACACATTTCCTTTTCTTCAGAGTTGCCAGAAAGTAAAACTCTCGTTGTTGGGTGGGAGTTTCAGATACAGAAAAAATATAACGTTATCTTCAGTCTTAAACGAGCTAAAGCTGGTTTCACACAACATGTCAGTTATGCGTATCATATGGAAATTCACATGTCTGCCAAAAAACACCAATTTACCGACAACTTATAATTGTTGCTTACAAGCGTACGTGTTTAGTTACATCTGAAAACCCTCTTTCTTATCGATGGCAATGCGAAATAAGAGCTTAAGCGGCCCATAGACTACAACAGCATGCACGCGCAATCAAGCTCTTGAGCAATCATGCTCGAACCGCACAACATACCAGCAAACTGGTAAAATATTCACTTTTTAAAAAAATTTAAGACACAGTTTTTGCTGCAATTTTTATTAATATGTATTTTGTTAATATCAGCAGCTATGTATAACTGCTATATAAGTGCTCAAATTCCATTTTCCATTGAAACAAATTATGTTTCAGCAAATTATGGTTTTTAAATGCATATTTACTCCTTGTCAACATTACGCAACTGAGCTAATTTCACCATACACAATACCAGCAAAATATCAAACTCTATTTGACATCGCTACAGCAAAACGTGCAATCACACAAAATGCCCATACACGACCAAACCGCTGGCACAAACACTTGATTGCGCATGCATTCTGTTGTAGTGTATGGGCCCCTTTAAGTCGACTTAAGCAAAGAAGTGTTTTTCGGAAGCTTTGTCGCTGCCACTAATAGATTAAAAGACTCTAACGTATGGTTCTGCTTTTGTGCGATCCTTTCTTTGTATATCGTCATATAAAAGCAAAAAGGCTTAAGTTACATTTAAAGTATTTTAGAGGAGAAGCAAATAGCGTTATAAGCTTAACTGTATGTACTATTTAGTTCTCAGTATGATATTAGATGAAATATTTTCTTGTTATTCCTCGTTCTTGAGGAGTATAGCGATTCATGTCTTATTGAAATATATTTCCGGAGAATTGAATATTTTTACGGAGCAAGTTTTTCATAATTTTGCAAATTGCTATCGATTATGTGATGCCATAAATATTCAGAATGAAGTTTTGTTGAATGGTCAAGAGCAGTCAATACGTCTTCTTTCTTCTATTCCAGTTCGTTACATATATCGTAAGGATCTTTATTACTCGGCAAAGTCATAAATGTGAAAGAAAGAATAAAATAATATAAATAATTTACAAAAACAAATAAACTAAATATAAAAAACAATCGTTTAACACTTCGATTTCCAATAATTTTTCATATTAATTAAAATACTGCATCGAAAGAAAAATCCTGTTTGATAGAAATTTTCGCTGCTCATAATAGCCAGCGAAGATCGCAAATTAAATTCAACTCATAATAAGGGCCTTTATGTGAAACTGATACATTTAGTAAATTACAATTTCAAAGGAGTTTTATTTCGTGAAGGTATTTTTTCGAAAAATAAGCCATATGCTGCGATTTCATCTGCACTAAAGTTACTCGCTGTCCTACATAATCGTTCGACTTTTGAGAAAATGCAATTCTGTTGTAATGAGTTGTTGTTGTCTTCTGAAATTTTGCATAAACTCCATTAGATCAGGCTTGCATTTTCTCAAAAGTCTTCATAGCAGAAAGAAATCATTATATTGGACCCAAGTGGGTTGGAGTCTTATTTTCTTCCTTACCAGCAACCTACATTACCTTCAACTTCATTACATATGAATCAAAAGGTTTTTCATAAGTATTTAGTGGTTACATTATTTGGACAAACATTTGCCAAGTGTGAACGTATTTTGAGATAGTGTTCATAAAAGCAAAAAACCAGAATCGCATTTTCAATGAAGTTATAATTTATTTTCCTTCTCACTTTTTCACCGAAATAGAATCGATTCCCTGGTCAATGTCCATTTTACTATAAATTTAACAAAAATACATATCAATAATTTACACATTCCTTTAAATTTTACTTACATTTGATATATAAATATGCATACATACATATGTCGTTCCGTAACCGCCAGAAAAGATTAAGCGACATATTTTTCGAGTTTAATTTTTTTGACGAAAGTGGATTATTTACGATCGTAGATATTTTATTTTCGTCAAAAAACGGAGTTCAAAGAAAACGTCGCTTAAACTTTTTGGCGGTTATGGCTCGATGTGTGATTTTCTCTCGGACTGTCATGCAAATTGACTGATTATTTCGAGCCTTTTTTTCGATTTTATCTTAAGCGATATGTTATCGAAAATATATTTTTTTATTGAAATTAAAATTTTATGGGCCTACCCATAGTTTAAAATTATTCAAATGCCAAAATTGTTGATAGATTTTAAGATACGGGCTGTAAAATTTTTATCGTAAGCTAAAATTTATGTACAAAAACATATGTACATATGTATTTTAATATTTAAAAAAAAACCTCCTGAAAAATTTAATTTTTGTCGCTTACGATGAAATCGAAAATAAGGCTCGATTTATTCGAATCATCAAAATTTAAGTAAATTGGCATCGATTTGTAGTTGCACATTTTTGCATATTTTGGTGGTAAGTGCATATTCCCACATATTTTGGCAACAAATTAATAATATTTTTGTAGTTTTAATTATTTTTTAATGCATATTTCAAAAAATTGATAATTAAATTCTGTAAAAACAAAAACCTGCACTGAACTATACAGCTTAGAAGTATGGTGAAGTGTAAATTATAGAAGGGCTTGCACAGAAAAAAATATTCCTTTAAAAAACAACTTTAATTAAAAATAAAACCAAAAATCAATTAAAAATGTAATTCTAATTACATTATTCTTTAATAAGTCGTGAAGTAAGAAGGTCTTCTGAATTTTATCGTTTTCAAGGATATACTTACACGCATGTGTGTGTATATACACACATACATACATATGTATGTATTATCAGTTAAGATATTAGTTTACTTGTGTACATTCATGCTGGCAACTCGTTTTCTTTTATATTAATTTTGTCTTTTTGACATTTTTTATGTTAAGGCTCTACTTTAAAAAGTTTTGTTTAATTATTTTCCTCTTCTCGCTTTTGTTGTTTAGGAGCATGTCACCCACAAATCATCATCCCCCTCATACTTGTCTGTCACCTTATGCTTAACAACAGTTGTATTTCATGTTTACTAGCATAGGGTGATACACTTCATTAAAACTCTCACTCATATCAATGTACTCCTCCTATTTTAGTGGGTACATACAAACTTACATACAGACATTTTTTATATTATCGTTGATGTCATGTTAAACTAGTAACGTGTTATTCGGCTAAATATTGCGGCAACGGAGGTAAATTTCTATTTGAATATATGTACATATTTTTACTTACAAACAAACTTAAAGCAAATTATTGTCATATCTGTCGTTAAGTGTGTACCTGGTCAAATATTTTGTATGTAATTTTATTGTGTAAGAGTATTGAAGCGAATGAATTCATTCCCTGCAGTCAGACTGGGACCAAGTGTCTTTATGTCAATACTAAAATTCTAGTGACAATTGTACCTATTAGGTAAATTGTCTATAAGTTTTTTTTCTATTCGCCAGTATCAAAAAAAAAGAGAGAAAACAGATATGGTGTATTTGTGGTGGAATTGTCAACAACTTGCCAATATATGTGCGTACATACATTTGTATGTACGTAAATTACCAATGGTTGGTATGTCTCCATGTTCCCATAAGAACTACATAGTCACTACCTGGTCAATTATTTTAGTGTTAGTAGTAGATTTTCAATGATTATAGCACAAAGTATTTTATGGGGATAGTACTGGTGACAAAGTCAAATGCGAGTCAGTACATTTTCACCATCGACATTTCTGTCAGGGTACATACATACATGTATATCTAGTATGTATGTACGAGTATGTACTTATGCAAGCAAGCACTTTTCAATAATGCCAAGAGAACAAAATTTTTCTTTTTTTTTTGGGAAGGTCGCACTTAATTTGTTTGCAAAGCATGCAGAATGTTGTAACTTTAGTATAAACAAGTAAGAGTGCTATATTCGGCTGTGCCGAATCTTATATACCCTTCACAAATCATGAAATATAAAGAAAAGACATGCGTGCATATGTACGTATGTACATATGTATATATGTAGATACGTAGACATGCGTAATTTTATGAGAAAACTTTCGTATCCGTTACCAATTAAACTGCAATATGCAGCGCAAAATTGCATTTTAAATGTATCTTGCGCACAAAAGATTCCTTAACTGACGCTTGCTTTGTTAATATGACTGTGTGTGCTTAACAGCGACCTTGTATAAATACATACTTTCAAATTTATTTGGCCTGTTCTGAAAATCATGGTGATTTGAAATCACGTGATTTCAAAAGTAAACCACTAATAGCTGACTTGATAGTGGGTTTTCATTGTATTTTAAGTTTTTGTCATTTATAATAGAATATTTTCCTCCAACTTCCAACGCTTTCAATCGTGCAATTTAAAAAAGGAATTATTTAGTTTTCATTAATTTTTTTAAATCACCGTGATTTGACATGTCGTGATTTGCAGAACAGGTCCGTGTGAATTAAGTCAAGTGAAACTGAAATATAGGCACTTTGCAGTAATATGCACGGGTATAAGGGTTAAAAAATAAGTGTTTTTATATATATACACACAATATATTTTAGTTTATAAAACTTTTTTCATTTACTCTTCCGGAAAATTTTTTAAAAAATGTACATTGGTGCGACTCACTTCAAAAAAAAGTTTTTGTTACCCCTCAATATAATGTCATAAATATCGCTCGTTTATTAAAAAAACTAGTTTATTTTAATCTTTAAAGTTTTCAATTTACACACAACTTAATCGAAAACAATAATTTTATTTGTCTCTCGATAGTTAAGTATACAAGATATGGTATGAAATTTTTACACAATATGAGGATTTTGCATCATTAACCCAAAAATCCCATTTGTTGATATATAATGTTTTTTTTCGAAAATGAGCGATATGTACATATGTAGCTTGTTAAGTTGCAAATAACCTACTAGCAGGAATACAAACTGGCTTTAGATTATATCTATATATATAAAAAAAATTTTTCTTTTTTTTGAAAACGCAACGCTTCTCCTTAGGTAAGTTTATTTAGCAATCGAATAATTAAGTTATTTTCGGACCCAGCAAAAAAGACATGCAAAAGAAATAGTTATTGCATGGGTTCAATTCAGGTGCAAAACGCAAGATTTTAACACTGACGTGTCACTGGCGCCATGGGTTAACATTTAACAAAACTGCTCGTCATTGAAATGAGTGCTTAGAACCCATAAAAGTTCCCTGATTCGATGACGTTTTTCACAAAACAAAAAAATCTTGTCTCAGCCAGGATACGAACCTTGCTGTTAAGACTGTTAAGACACACTCTCTACCACCGAACTATTGCACTCTTATTATTTGGTGGAGATAAAACTTGTTTTATGACAATGTGTCAAAGCGATGATTTAATTCTGTTTTTACATACATGCCTATTTCGTGTGGATATTTATTCCAATATTAATTACCCAGTAATATTGCATGCGTTTTTGATGAGTTCAAAAACTATAGATTTATTACGATTTGCGATGATCTTTAGAATGCATTCGAAGACACAAATGCTAAAGAAAGCATGAAACACTATTAAATTTTGAACGCATTAATTTTTTTGCTGGGGAAAACATTAATAAATTTATCATTTGCAATGATAGATATACATACGAGTACTTAGATACAAACATTCATGTAGGTATTACATACATACTTATTTACATATGTATATACATATGTACATAAGCACCTACATAGGTACATATGTATGTATGTACATATGTAATTAAACTAAGTTTTAGATCTTTAAAATAAGTGCAAAATGACAATAAAACAAAATGTGAATCAAACATTCGTTCTGAAAATAGAAGAACGTGAGTTCATATTCTCATCTCAACATTTATGTTTTTTTCCTACATATTAAAAAATATTTCTTTCATATACTAAAACATACATATACATATATATGTATCTATTTACATACATACATATGTGTGTAGATATATACTATAAAGGAGTTTTTCTGAAGAATTTTAGAAAATATAAAACAAATAGGTACCTACATACATATGTATATGTACCTATTTGAATCTTTTTTAAAAAATATACCTACCTACATAGGTATTTATATACATAAGTACCTTCATCATTAATTGAACTAAGCCAGTGAATCAATCCCTGCCGATTGCCTATATACAAACACCATCTTAATTAAGTGAAGCACTTTTTACTAAATTTATTGAAAAAAGAAACAAAAACCTCATGAATGAAAGAAAATACCAACAACAACAAGCACCATCAAACAAACAATCTTGTCCACTTTAAAATATTTATAAGAAATCCATGATCTTTAGCAAGCGATTTACTTTTTTTTAACATACATATAGATACATACACAATACAGACATTAGCAAACGAATTTATATTTACTTGTGCATATTTATATACATATGTATATGTACTCGTATGTATGTATCAACATGTCTTTAAAAAAAAATCCATAAGTTCTCAACATAACAACCAGTGTTGCCAGAAAATGATGGTGAGATAATGCTAAATCGGTCAAAAAATTCTGCTAAAATGTTCTATAGAAGAAAAGTATAATGCTAGATTTAAATGTAGAAAAAAAAAATTATTGAAATAGCTTTGAATTTCATGTTTATACAAACTCATTAGTATTTACAGGTATTTTTATAGGAAATGTTGCAATTACGTTTAAAAGTTTTTAACGCACTAATAATCCACAATGACAGCAAAAAGCGTTTGGGATAGTTTCATTGTTGCCATTTTAGCATTTTCACTGCTAGATCTTGCATTTTCATTAGTTAAACAGCATTCAACTTGCAAAAAATTCTGCTAAATGCTTTCTTGCAGAATTTGTTGAAAATATAAAATTTTAATTTCTTAAAAAAATTCTTCTGTATGGAGGATTTTTCTCATAAATGTACATGTATTTATTGCAGGGTAAAGGTTCCCTGATGATCTACAGTGAAATGCGCATATGATCCAGCTGACCATTCAATAATCAATTTCAATGTACATACGTATTTTTAATAAACAAATATTTTACTGAATAAGTAAAATAATAATTTGAGATTATTAGTGCGTTAAAACTTTTTTTAACGTTATTATAACATTTAAAAAAAACCACAATCATTAACTATTTTATGTTTGTATGTGCTATAAAAATACATGTAAATACTAATGAGTTTGTATAAACATGAAGTTCAAAGCTATTTCAATAATTTTTTCTACATTTAAATCTAGCATTATACTTTTCTTCTGTAGAACATTTTAGCAGAATTTTTTGACCGATTTAACATTCTCTCATCAGCATTTTCTGGCAACACTGGATAGTTTGCTACTTCAAGTGTAGAGATGTATATGTATTTATAATTGTATGCATGTACAATGTGTACGCCAACCACTACTTTGATACAAAGCGAGCACGTTACTACCCAGCGGGAAAACTCAGAATATCTTCTTCAGGCCTTATTAAATCAATTACTATTTTTATCTAACTGCTAAAGAATGCCTTATAGAAGGCCGCGACTCTTTTGCATAAAAGATAAGATACACATTCAACATTCCCTTCTATGAAAAGGGGGAAGAGAAGTAAAATTTTTTGCGTGTATTTTTACCAAACCAAAAGTAAAATCGATTAATTTGAAGACAGAATTGCTGGCAAAAGAGGCGAAATGGAAAGGCAAAAATGATATAAGAGTGGAATGGAGCGAGTAGACCTTGTACATTCAAAAGAAGGAGTACAAAGGCCTTCTAGAAGGTATCCTTGCTCTTTATTTTTCCCGCTGGGTAAAAATCGTACAAGTATAAAATTGGTATTTGCAAACATGTGTATGTATGTACATATGTATACACATATCGAAAGAAAAAATATATACAAACTAGGAGAAGTGTTCATGCAATTTTCTTGCAAATAATCTACGTAAACCAAATGTTGCCGATTTTTTAATTGTAGGGGACGAATACATGCTTTATTGTTGTACAATTGCAAATAGATATATAAGTATATCGATTCACACCGAAGTCGATATTGCGCTAATAAATATCTATACATAAATAATTGCAAGGCTTAATTTTTAAAACAATTGCCTTATTTATAAAAAATAGTTTATATTTTTAAGCGCACAATTTTCATCACATGTAGCATATATTATGTTCATGGAAAAATATATGAAAATGAATCAGACTTTGGAGATTTGTGTGATCCATCTGGCTCATTTCTTGCAGTTTGTAAGGCTGATTTTGCATCTGGCATTTCTTGTGTGCCATGTGCCAAAAAAAAGCGTAACCAGTAATTACTACGGAAAAACTGTTTGATTCAGACATGTACATATTTATTGATTTAAACTGTTTCCAATAATGTTGGATTCCATAAAATTGTCTATTAGTTATGCATGAAACTGTTCAACTTAATAAATATGTACATACGTGTCAAAATAAAAAAAAATTAATAAACTAAAAAGTTATTAAACTTTTAAGCCTCATGGTAACTTTTGGCCCACCCTGTACAAGTGTTGAATTAATTGTTTAATTGTATCGCTGTGTGTACAAAGTACCAACATTTTATAAATATGTATGTACACACTTTAAAATTTTTGAATTAAATTGGGTGAACCTGGAATACATATATGCATGTGACCAAAATATGCATAAGTAGGTATAAGGGTTAAAAATGTGTATTTGTTTTTAATAAAACAACGCCAGATATCAGTAAATGAGTTCAAATTTTCAGCATGATTCCACCATGATTTTTCCATTGGAAAATCCCTTTCATTTGACAGCCATATCAAAAAAGTGTGAAAAATAGCGGTTCGCAGCTTTGGGCGGCTACCACGTTTTTTGGCTACGGAATATCCACACGTTGATCCTGTCGTAGTAGTTAGGTATATCGTATATGTACCTATAAGTTCAAAGTATGTATGTACATACATATGTATGTAGGTATATGTATTTTTTCCCACAATGTAACTTAATTTAATTTCTGTTCGAAAAAGTAGAAATCACAAATTGATTTTTATTTATTCTCGAAAAAATAAAAATCGGAAAATAATTATTTCTATAATTATTATTTCAGTAGGCTATAGTTCGTATCTCTCTTTAAGCCAAATTACATGTGATAATTTTTAAGGAACAAATAACACCAAAGTTAATTGTAAATATTCTGACAAACACTAGCAGAACGAAAGCACTAACAATTATTTCTGCTGGAAAAAAGAAAAATCAGAAAATAACAATTATTTCCAGTTAAAATATAAAAATCAGGAAATAACAATTATTTCTGCCTAAAAAATAAAAATTATAATTTTAAAATTGGAGCTTAGAAAATATTTTAGAATAATTAAAATGGTGTGATTGTCCACTTTGTTTGATGCTTCCTTGTATGTAGTTTTGCCTTTTTTCTATGAAAATTCAACAATAATTATTATTTTTTGTCCCTGATTAATTTTTTTCCAAAAATATATTTATTGAAAAAAATTTCATCTAAGTTCGAAACTCAGCATAGAAGTTATGACAAACCGACTTCTTACTTATTAACCACGTTAGCCTTTAAATCTTATGCATTTTGTTACATATATATTATATTCAGAAAACAAACAAGCAAATCAAACACAATCCTATCCCCTTTGAAATATTTATAAAAAACCAACGCTCTTTAACAACCGCTTATTTACATTATACCGACATAGCAAACGAATTTATAAATATACATATGCATGTATGTATACTTGGGCACATTGAATATACATACATACGTATTTACAATCATACATACATATGTGCCCTTAATTATGAAAGTGGTCTAAGTCATATGCATATATTTCTGCATCGAAATATGAAATAAATCTGTAATAAACTTGAAAAAATATTTAATAAATATTAAATAAACTTCTATTAATCGACACTAGTACAACTATAAGTTAAAATGTAGCATAATATAAAAATATTTTTTTAATTTCTTCAAATGTAATCTATTAAAATATCTCGATGAAAGAAATATATGACTTAGACCACTTTCATAATTAAGCGCACATACATATATTTTTTATATATTTTATCAACACGCATTAGTTAGCACAATAGTTTATTTGTATACAAAAAAAAATCCCATTTCTTACCACAAACAACTTAATATTCTTCCTTCAATACGTTTGCTAGCATATTGTTGCTGTGCGTAGAGTTGACTACATACACACGTACAAACAATTGGATATTCTTCTTTCAATACTATTTGTAGCGTATTGTTGTTGTTGTAGTTGTTCATATGAACACTCTTATGCATATACTTGTGTGTGTATGTACGAGTGAATGGTCTTCATGGTAGCGTATATTTATACATACATCCATATAAACATACAGTTTTTTGCATGACTCTACTGATTGTTATACACATCAATTCATATGCATGCCTACGAAAAAGCATGTGCCAAGCAAAAACACCATAAGGCAATGTCTATGTATTCGTGACAAAAAGGGGTTTAATACGAAATAATGCTTGTTAAAGAATATGTTTAACTAAAGTAAATATAATGTAAATTCAAGCAAGCTTCAGCGGTGGAGTAGCTAGTGAGGTTAGTAACAGAATTAAATATTGTTGGTTCTACGCATGGCAAATTTTTTGGTAGATTTGTAAAAAATGTGTGATAAAACTTTATATATAGAAAATGCAAGAACCGATTCTTTATTTTTGCTGATTTTCAATACCAATCGTGCCAAGACAAATGCGGTCGATTCAGTCCAATTCCGAGCTCTCTAACTCTTTTAGGAGCTTCATACAATCACTTTCAAGCAACACATAGAAAATCCGTACATGCAGACGGTCAGACGGTCAGACTGTCAGACGGTCAGACGGACAGACGGACATGTCTTTTTTTCATCTCCTATTCATAAGGATCCAGAATAACTAACTTTATTTCGCCGCAAATGAATATTGTAGAAGTTACAAAAATCTGGACAAACCTATATATACCCTTTACCATTTTTGGTGAAGGGTATAAAAAATTTCTATTGAGTACGAGAAAAGTAACAACAACCACTACTCATGTTGTGGCTCACACGTCACCAATAACTTGTTAGTAAAATAAGTTATACAAGGGTGCAGTCAATAAATAGTATACCTACTTATTTCATATTTATGTATACAAACATTGCCTGTGTACATACATATATTCATAAATATTTGTGTATGTATGTATGTATTTTCTGGTCGAGTGGATGTTAAAAAATGTTAAAATTTATTTAAAAGAAGGCTTACGATAATTTATTCCACTATAATTTCAAGAACATTTAAATAAGCAAAATAATAATGGAAAATAAACTCAAAAGGTAAATAACCTAATTACAAATACAACAAGTAGGTACAAATGTGCATATGTACATATTAAATATACTCGTATTAACAACAATTGATTTGCTACTAATTTCAAGTTGAGTAAGCGAAATTAATTCAAAATTCAAACCATATGATTCTTACACATATATGTATGTATATATGTATATGCATACATACATACATACATACATATTTTCATTTCCGTTGCTGTAATTCAAAGAACAGTTGATTAAGCCATAATTTAAGTAAAACTTTTAATCGAAAACAATTTTGCATTACACATGACATTTTGCAAAAAATGCCAAAAAGTTTTGTGGTGAACACAAAATTGAAATATGCACAGACTGCACGAAAAAATTAAATTTGTATTAAACTTTTTTGTGACAGTAATGTACGCATAAATTATCTAAAATTTTATTATAATTTCTCATATTTATTTAACGCATTTAAAAATTAATACGAACTTCAAAAAGTTTGTTCGTTGCTGCTTAAGCGTTTAAATTTATTGTTTAAATTTGTGAAAAATGTTAAGCAACATTCCTCATTTCGTTTTGACATGTAAACAATATTAACTAGCCCTTGAAACTATGCTACAATTTCTTGTGTTTTTAAAAACACGCCATGTGTTTGCTGTAAATTTCATGGAAAACAAGTGTCACTCATATTCAGCTTATTTTTTAGCTTTTTGTTAAAACTCATTAAAATTTTTAGCATTTTCTTCAATCTCAATTGCATGTTCACAAAAAATATGTTATGGACATAAAATAAGTCTTAAGAGTCGCACACAAGGCGAGTTTATTTGAATTTAGTTTTGCCTTTAACTAATGCGGAAGTTGAACGTGTATCCAGAGGCATGAATTCACTTAAAACAAAAATTTTAAATAGACTTATTTTAAATTACATTACGTTAAAGAAAAATCAGGAAGAGAGAAAAACCTCAACTTCTATTGTCTCAAAGTTGATAGTGCCGAAGCTATGGATGAATTTATTTTTGTGGGTAGACAAAATATTTCGATGATCATAGATTCTGGATCGCGTTTTAATTTACTTTGCCAAAAAAAAAAAATTGTGAAGTGTGTAGTGTTTTTAAATATTCGTAGTCATTCTATAAATCAATTTAAAGCAGATGCCGCAAATCAACTTTTAAAAATACTGGCTGTATTTGAAGCGCCAACCAACTAAAATTATTAAAGCTGGGGCCTAGTTTAGATAATATCAATAGCATTCAAAATGTAGAACCGTTTCCGAAGTTTAAAGATATCGTAATCAAATTAGCTGTAGACCCAACAGTGAGACCGGTACAGCAACCTCTGCGGCGGATACCAGTTGCTCTCGAAGTGAAAATAGTGAAGAAAATAGATGAGGCGTTAGCAATAAACATTATAGAATCTGTTTCAGGGCCTACCTCCCGGCTATCGCCTATAGTTGTCGTTTTGAAAGAAAATGGCGAAGTTCGTCTTGCTTTTACATGTGGCGAGCCAACCAAGCTGTGCTTCGAGAAAATTAACCCTTACAAATGTTTAAAATATTCATGACAAAATTAAAAGGAGTGAGTTCTTTTCTAGATTGGATTTAAAATGGGCATACTACCAGTTAGAGTTGCATGAATCCAGCCGAGATATCACCACGTTTATAACCCATAGATTACTATTTCGCTATAAAAGATAAATGTTCGGAATCAGTTCAGCAACTGAAATTTTTCAGAGTATAATGGAACGTTTATTGTCTCCATGTCGTAATGCTTGAAATTATATTGATGATGTTTTCATGAGAACTCTTAAAATTGCCATTTGTGCAATTGGGCAAACTTGCGAGACTTTTGAACGTTCTCATGAAAATCCTTAATGATGTTCTGCTTAACGATAGCAAAAGCGTATGGCGGGTTAGAAAGCTACAATTTTTAGGGAATATGTTGTCCGACAACGGAATATCTTCAGATATGATAAGATACAAGCTATTATGGGCTTTCGAACTCCACAGACAAAAGAAGAGACTAGGAGTTGCTTGGGCTTAGTAAATTATATAGGTAAATTTATTCCGGATATGGCTGATATCACAGAGCCTTTAAGGAGTTTGTTAAAATTAAATTGTAAATTTGTTTGGGGTCAAGACCAACAAAAGTCATTTTACAAATTTAAAAGTTTATTAGCCAATGTACCAAATTTGGCATATTTCCATCCACAAAATAGAACTCGTGTAATCGCCGATGCCCCCCTGTAGCTTTGGGAGCGGTATTGGTACAATTGGACTCTAGCGGAAGTCCACAAATAATATCTTTTGCCAGCAAGAGCTTATCAGATGTTCAGAAAAGGTATTCCCAGACTAAAAAAGAAAGTTTGGCACTTGTTTTTTTTTGCAATTACATTTGACGGTAGACTTACTCGTAGCACTACTTCCTGTTCCTTTGCGGCAAACTGTAAAATATTTACCGTATTTTACAAACTTGTATAAATCTTGTTTGTTTCTCACTTCCGTTCTTTATTGAGTAGGTGGTAAATTTCTCAATTACTGTTTACTCTCGTTAACGCTCCGTTGCACATTTATTATTTAATAATATGTACAAGAATTAAAAATATATATGTACGAGTATGTATGTATGTACAACTAAAAGATGATGATGATGATGATGATGATGATGATGATGATGATGGCAATAATGTTATTGATAATATCAATACCCTTAAACATACATACACAAATCCATCAAACAATTGAGACATTCTCTTTAATATTTACACACACACACATGCATGCGAAAATATGCATATATACGAAATAAACTCATAAAACTATTATAATGACATCGGCAAACATGTTCATCAAAATCATTACATCCTGTTTATTATATTTTGTTGTATTTTCTCTAACAATTTCCTTTCCTCTAACATTTATTGCAGGAAACAATGTTGCCATTGGGGTTTCATGCCCAGATACTTAAAGGCAGATTGTGCTGACACTGATATTTACGACGACGATGATGATGATGAGGTTATGATTGCAATTGCGATCAAGAAAATGATGAATTTGGGAATGAATCGAACAAAGTTATCGAATGAAAAAATTAAACTTAAATTAAAAACAAAAAACTCTTAAATTTAGTTATTTCAACCAGAATTTGTATAGCAAGAATTTTGCAAGTAAACTCTCGTGTCTCATAATAGAAATAAATAGAAAAATAAAACACTAAAATAAAAAAATTAATAAATAAATAATGCATCTACATTTTGAGCGTAACACAAATACAAAATGCGATTGTACAATATTATCACTATCCTGGATGGGAAAGGTACCAGATGACATACCCGAGGTAAGTGCAAAATAAATAAATGTTTGATTATTAAGTTGATATTTACAAGAAAGTAATACATATGTATAAGAAGTTTTTGCTGCTGGCTAAACACTTGTAGACGCATTTTGTCTCTGCTTAGGAAACTCATCAGTAGACTTGAATTAAAAATTCTTGAAAAAAATGCTAAAAATCTTCATATGTTTATAGAAAAATTAACTACGTGTTATTGAGGATTACGTGCATATGTACAAGTATAAAATTAGTAGCGTGCATCATGTTGTCAGAGTAATGAAGTATTCGAAAATTAAATCGTGCAACATCTATAACCTGCATAAGAAACCTCAAACTGTCAATCATTTTTATACCTTCTAAAAAAACAAGATTTCTCGGTCTTCAAAATAGCTATTGGCTTGTGAGATCAACGTTAGAATGAAATCTCTTTCCGCCCAGCTATTTTTCAGATTTGGTAAGAAGAAATAACCACTCGGGCGTAGATAGTTTTGATGAAACTTCATTTTCTTAATAGGTCAATCTAATGGTCGGTGTTAGCTTTAAAGAATTAAAAAATACAGAATATCTTGTGTTTTTTTATATTATTCATTATTCATTTATTAAAAAAGTGTTAATACTTAGCAATTACAAACATTATTTAATACTCATATTAAGTATACTTATGACATCTACATATAAAAAAAAACACAAATGCACGTACATACATAAATATAAAATAAGTGTCCAACCGATCTACCGCATTCGAATAAAAACAAACGTCAGCAGACATGCTGAAATTGTTAACGATCGCATAGTTTTATCTTGTATCGAGTCTTCTTTGACGGGCAAAATACCGTTATGCCTATTTTTAGGTTAATTGTGTCGCTTGTACGGCTTCTACTAAGCATTTGGCTTGGACCACTTCCATAATTATGGGCACATATATATACTACATATTTATGTACATAGAAAGTACATTTGTATCAAGTATGCACATGCAAGTGCTCAAGTGACTGATGTTTTCCATGTATATTTTCATGAACTGTTGTAAAGTGTTTAGTTATTTTTCTTTCCTTTTATTTTTCTCCATGATGTAGTTGCCTGTTTTTGACAAATGCACCATATTTTAACACAAACAAAATGGCTGTTATTCCTCCCCATCGTTAAATAGAAGGAGTAAATGAGCCTTCTATAAGGCCTTACTTAGCAGACACAATGACTACTAGTCTTACTAGGCCTATTTAAAATTCTTCTTTAGCAGGCGTGTGCTGGAAGGCCTGCCTCTGCAGGTCTAACAGAAGTATGGAGTATGGAGGTCTTCCTAAAAGGCCTTCCTGAGAAGGTAGAGAAAAATGAGTATCGAATCTTAAAGAAGGTCTAAGAAGGCCTTCAAAATAGCCTGTTTAGCGAAGGCCTCGTACATTTTACCGTTGGGTTGCATTGCTGTAGTTGTTGTAGAGTTGCATGTACTTGATATAAATTCACTTTGTGCATACGATGTGAGTGAAAACAATGTCAGAAAGATTTGATTTCCATTTGGTTTTTCGTTTACTAGATGTTATCAAATGAATTTAATCAGTAAAAAGAAATATTTTACCACAAAACTAAACAAGGAAGAAAGTTTTTTTTCTAGATTTTCTGTGGTTTTTGTTTTCTTGCAAAAAAAGTACGAAAATGTTTTCTGATGACTTTCCATCGTTGTTTGTTTTTCTACGAAACTTTTTAATAGAAAATTTATTGTATGTGTACATACTACATATCGCGCACTAAATCATAAACAGTCACAACTCAAAAAATTCCAGATGTTCAACAGGGGGAAAAGCTGTTGACGCAAGCAATTATGCAACATAAAAACAGGCATAACGGGATTTTATATTTTTCAAGAACACTTTGTTGCAAAAGATGTTTTCGGTCGTTAGAGATTTTGTTGAGTGATATATTTTTGGGTTGTGACTCTTTATGATTTAGTGTGCGCTATGTACATATTAACATTAATGCATCGGAGTGCAAAAATTATGAGAACTTTAGGTGTCTTTTGCACAATCGGCCGGACACTGCTACCTATATTAAATAAATAAATAAAATAAATTAAACCAAGATCTCATCTTCTTTACATAAAATAAAACATCGTTGTCACAAAAATTGTGACAATCACATTGAGAGTGGAACGATGAGCAAAAATTTTTTGACTGTCGCTGCCAGTTTCCGGCAAATTTGATAAAACTTGTTGCACACAAGTGACATTAGTTTCATTAGCTGGGGATATGTTGCGACCCAATTCCTTTGGCTGTGATTGCAAACCTCCGTTTATATTACTCTGCGATTGCTGCTGCTGCTGCTGTTGTTGTTGTTTATTTGTCGATTGCTGGGCATTCATAAGAATTTTAAGTTTTGTCAATGATGATATTGGGCTTGTCGTTGCAGATGTTTGGCTATTTGACAAAAATGGTACATAGTCAACAGGTAGTGCAGTTGGATGAAAGCCATACATTTGCATTTGTACAAATAAACTTGTCGTGCGATGATCTGTGACAATTGCTTTAAGGGTGGTCGGGGAAATGTGTGCATATTCAATAACGTATGTATTACCATAATTATCTAAGGGATGATATAAATAGTGCTGCAAAAATTCAAAAAAGAAAAAAAAGTTACTTGGTTATTCAGTCAATCAGCATAGAAGAGAAGAGGACAGTAATGATTTTTGATAAATTATTTAAGATTCAAATGTTAATGCAAAATGTGTGCAAATAAATACTCGTACATACTATATGTTCATACAGTTTAAAACGATGAGGCTTAAATTCATTTATTATTCCATTTTCAATTACGATAATCTATTGCAATTAAAACTTTTGTATTAGTATACTCGTATATAGCAGAGAATGGCAAAAGTATAGTTTTAAGTACTTTTTGAGTATTGGCCGTCCAACAACTAAGAATGCGTACAGCTAAAAATATAAAACACAGGCTCATACGCAAACACACGCATTAATTTTAAGCCGAATACATATAACTAAAACATTGAAAATTTTTTAAATTACGCAACACAAATTACTATAAACAAAATTTATAGATTGTGTGAGTGGAAATCATGGGTTTGAGTAAAAAAAAAAATACTCTGACTATTAATCGGCTACAAATGCGTACATACAGGGCTATTTTATTTACCCACACACATAAAGCATGTTTTCACCCTCTAGTCAGCCTAGAACCATATGTCTTTTTGTCAACACTCTTTTCTTTAGCGACAATTGCACTAGTTAAAATGTCGACAACTTTCCTTTTATGCGCGAGTAGAGATACGTCAGAGACAATAGTTCCGTTTATTTCTGGTGACATTGTCAATGAACGCGTCAATAGTTTGTTTTTCTTTTTTATTATTCTGTGCAATAATATGTGTATGTATGTTGCCCCAATCATTATAAGACTGTAGATAAGGGCCACTTAAATGTACTAGTGCATCTTTGGTTCAAATATCGTAAAAGAATAGTGCTAAAGTTTACTGGTAGATTTTCAATGACAACCCTATGTTATATGTATGTATGTCAATAGTCGCTTACAATTTTACTATTCACATAGAGCGAGGAAATATCGATATTTCTAGGGGCTCTAGTCTAGTCCCTAAAATTTATTAGTGAATCTTTGGTGCCAATGTGTCCATGTGGTCCCAAAAGAACTACTTTGTCAGTAGTGCTACAGTCTAGTGATGGATTTCCAATGACAAGCTAATGTTAAATGTCAATAGATGATTGCATTGGCTGGGATACACCTGGTCAGTAGTACTACTGATAATGTCACTAGTAAATCACTACAATTTCACTATTCGCATTTCCTGCAGAGCAAGTAGTCACACAAACAGAAACACACCTTTTCCATTCCATTTTATATATACAAATGTGTGTATACGGTGGCGAATGATAAATAAATATGCCTAGTATCATGCGTATTTTTTTGTCCGATTAAATATCCATATCCTGAGTATAAGCATACTCAGACTATAAGTATGAGAGGGAGAGTCAATGCATTTGGTACGCATGTGCCTTTTTATTTAAAGTTGTGGCGTATTTTAGTTTTTCGCATAAAAAAAGTAGAGAAGTTGGAATCGGCTATGGTCATAGTTGCTTGAGAGAAAACATGGGAGCGCATGAACTGCTTTCGCTACAATTATGATTATACACGCAGTTACTAAAACTATTACTATTTACTTTATTTATTTATTTGAGGGTGGCGTTGGCTGAAGCAGTTAGCACGTTGACTACGAAAGCGAAGGTCCTGGGTTCGAACCCGGTATCAGACAGTCATCAAATAACAACAAAACGCATTTTTCTGATATTCATTAGTGTCCCTTTGTATCAGTTATTGTAGGAAAATTCATGTGATGAATTCATAGTCCCTGGTCACTGAATTATACCGACTTCAGCAGATACTAATTCTCGTGTAACATCAGAGCGCCCTCCTTCGTTGTGTAGCGGAATCATCGGCGAAGTAAAATAACCAATAAAATGGCTACTAATCACACCACCTGTCTTCTCTATCACTATCCCTTTCCTAAAGAAGGTAACATTGTCATTCTATGGTACAAACATGACTACTGATACAAAAAGATTATTAGCGAACTTGTATTGCACTTTAAATTAAATTTTGCTCGTATGATGCAGAGCAGTGATGCAAGATATTTGATTTTACTTCGACAAAGCGATAGATAGTGCAAAATTGGCTCTTATCGTATTTAGCCTTCGCGTCGAAATTGCTTTCACATCGCAATAGAGAGCAATCGCCCAGATCAAATTCGAAAATCGAAAACACCATAACACCAGTCATAAACGAAATATATTTCTAACTACGAATTATAAAACCATTTATTCACAATATTGAACGCAAACTATCAGAGATAGTCGATGCCATATTGTATTTATGTATGTATGTCTAAAAAATCATTTACACTTACCTCGTATATTATAAATTTAACGTATGTAATATAATAAATATCCACATAATAAAATGTTACAGAATGATTTGTTGGCAATTCAGTTGTAGTGGCTGATGTTTGATTGCACTCATAGACAAGAAAATCGCCTTTATAAATAAAAGAAACAAACAAAAAAATCAAATCAATACTATGTATGTATGTACGAGTATTTTACATTCATTCACACATATTATTAAAATGTAAAAAATAAAAATAAAAGATATTTCACACTTACATATGTACATACATACAGACATACATATGTAAATACACACCCTTTTGTCTTTGACCCTGCTCTATGATTTTATCGTAATTGTTATTAAAATCATCTTCTTCGTATTCGATATCCTCTTCATCTAAAGTACCATCGTCGTCATCAATGGCATCAACGTCATAATCTAAATCATCTAAAGCTTTTAACTCCTCATCCGTTAGGCTTAGGGATTGATTAATTTCTCTTTGATAAATTGGTTTCAAAACGCCATCAAACTCTTGATCCTTGTTGAGTATATAGGCAGGATTTACATTAAGCATTGTCTCATTGAAACCATAAATTCGTATAAAAACTTCAAAAGGTTTGGGCTTACTAGTTTCGCTATTTATAGAGGAAATGCTGCCTTCCACCAAATTGTGTTCATAACTGAACTTCACCTTTCCATGGACATTCTGGAAAGAAGTAATAATACACGTTAAAAGAAAGTACTCAGTGGAGGAATTTTTTTTCCAACAATCTGTTATGAAATAGCTGGCTATACTTTTAATGAATTCAAACTATAAACTCAAGTATATTAAATTTTTGGCTAAAAGATATATGGCTCTAAGAAATACGAGTTTGTACATAAGTTGCGAGGATATAATGCTAATGTAACGGGACCTAAGAACGGGACAAAAAAGACGTAACTTGCAAAATTCAAAACTGTCCTTTTGATTGATTTTGATATAATTAAAGATGTATTTCTAGCCATAATTTTTTTTTCCATGTATGCCAAAAAAATGACGAATATATTAACGAAAGTAATAAGACTACTGAGAAACAGATGCACTGAAACTTTTAAAATTTTTTGCTTCTCCTGTAAAATATTTTAAATGTATCTTACGCCCTTTTTTAAATTTATATAACTAGGTTTGTAAATTATGTGTGCTTTCCACGATATTCATATGTGACCCCAAAAAGTATATATGTATGTACATATATTCTGGGTTCTTATGATTAGGGTAGTCGAATAAGAGATGTCAGTGTGCCCATCTGTATGTACATGAAATCAGTTTTTTGAGGCCCCCAGAAAAGCTAGAGACTTCGGGTTTAGACACATGTGTCACAATAAAGGTTAGTATTGAAAATCAGCAAAATCAGGGGCGGAAAATTTTTATTTTTGGTATATATAGGTTTAACTAACAAAAAAAAAACGAAATTAGTTTTAGTTAGTTTTTAATTATTTTGTTCGCTTACTTATTTGTTTCGCTGTTTATGACTCGATTAAGCTAAAATTCGTATCGCTCTGTTTTTATTAAGGAAGAAATTGCACTAAGGACAAATTGTAAATTAGTATGAGAAACACTAGAAGAACGGAACAACATGCTGTTTTTGAAGGTCGCTACACTTTGTGTGAATTGAGACATCAAAAAGTTGTGTAATACACATATAATTGTAAATTATTATGAGAAACACTAGCAGAACGGAACAACATGCTGTTTTTGAACGTCGCTACACTTTGTGTGAATTGAGACATCAAAAAGTTGTGTAATACACATATAATTGTAATATATAATTTTGTTGTATACCCGAAAATATTATTTTTAGAGTTTTGAACATCGTATGTTATTAATAAGGAAAGGATTTTCAGGTACGAGTAAATACACGTTTTCTGTCGTTGGTCGTAGTTCAATGTGAATAAAATATCTTTGCGAATCTAGAAATTTGTGACAAAATGGCATCGGTTTGTTAGTGCATATTTTTGCATATTTTAAAATAATTACATATTTTTGCATATTTCATTATAAATATATATTTTTAGTAGATTTTTGAATTTTTTCATTCTATAAAACAAATTTTGATGTTTTTGATTAGTTGCAAATTATTTGTCCAATTCTTACGAATGTTTAAGAACAAAAAAGAGAAAAACGAAAACAATTTCGACTGGTATGAAAACTCAATTGATTTGAAAAATTAAAAATAATACAAAAACATGGGATAAAAGCCCTTCTAAACCCAAAACCCTTCTAAACCCAAAAATGTTTGTGTATTTTTTTTTGGCGCTCTTTACCGGTTCTGTATTAATTTCATGTAGATAGAAAGTGTTTCAAAAAGCTCCTTTGCGTGTTGCACCCCTTAAAGAAAAATATTCAGGGATACGAATTCCCCCACAGGCTTTAGTAACTAGATGGGGGAGCGTGGTTGAATGCTGTCGAATACTATATTTATATTAACAAAATTAAAGAAATTTTAAATTAAAAAAAAAACTTAAGCACATAATTGATATTTTTGCACCCAGAGAATGGCTTTCGTAGGTATTTTATGCCCCACTGTGCATCCTAGTTTCAATGTATTATCGGCATTTGCTAACAATTAATCTGTAGAGCTTGGCATTCTATTATCTTTGCTTTTTTAGTTTATATTCTTTATTAATAATCCTCATTTATTTAAAAATTATTATTAAAAAATTATGGTCCGTAATAGAGAATAAGAAAAAATCTAAATTTAATCCATTCAGCAATACTCGTATGCATTGAAACGGATTTTTTAAATATTTAAAACACAGCACAAAATAAGAACATCTTAGAATGCACAAATCCTCACCTTATCCGATTCTATTTCTAAGTATGTAATGGGTTCAACAATCGCATATTGAAATTTAATGACGGGTTCTTCGGTAAAACTAATTGGCGGCGATTTTAGAACATCTTTCAATAGCAACTGATCACCAATAATTCGCGTACCGATGCCGAAAAAAGATTTATTTTCCACTTGAACTATAAGATTCGCACACAAGACACAAACTAGGCATACGGAAGCGATAGAAGATAAAGACGGAAGAAAAAACGATAAAAAAGACATTTTATTCTTGTTGCTGGATTTTCTTTTTTTTTTTAACTAAACGAAATCATAAATATTATTAAATATTATATTCGTATGTACGAGTATGTTTTGTTTTTGTTGGTAAAATTTAGCGTATTTTTAGTATTGAAAATATTTTTTTGGTGATACTTCTTGTTTTTTTCTTTATTAAATTTATTTTTATATTTTCCGAAATATTTTCAAAATTCAAAACGTTTAATGTTGATGTTTCGCGAGAACTAATTTAGAAAATTTTGGTCAAGACATGAAAAGGTATTGGGGCAAAATTTTCAAAACTAAAAGCAGCAGAAAATGTACGGCGTTTTTTTTGTGCTCACAGAACGTTTTCAGAAAATACTTAAAAACACACAATATTTTTATTTGCTTTACTTGTGCCACGAGCTTATTGAACATTTTTAGAAATAATTATTTTGCTTAATTTCTAATGCTGTTCCTTAAACTAAAATACAAGGCTATAATTTCTTTATACACATTTATGTAAATGCACCACTTATCACTTTGAAAGCAAATAAAAACAAACAATTGATTTTGTTTTTCTTTCCAAAATATTTTTCAGTCAAAAGCAAAATCCCAAACTTGAATTTTCTGCTTTGATGCAAATATTAAGAAAAATTATTTTGAAAACTTTTTTTTCAATAATTGCGTTTACGGTTGATTGAGCGGGAGGAAGTTTCAATGTGTCTTTAATTTCAACACGTACAAATTTGAGAAATTTCAGTATTTTTTTTTTATATAATTTTTTCTTTTTAGTGAATTTTCCGTTTTAGATGCTGACATTGACCTTATTAATCATTCATTTATTTTTACAGCGAAAATAAAGTTGATTATTTTCTAAAATTTATTTTTAATCAATTTGCTTTTAAAAATGCTATTTCTGTAAGTTACACAAATTGATTTAAATTTTCGTTAAACAAAAAATTAACAACAATAAAATTTGCTTGAGGGGTCGGTTAGAAGACCGATTAATGAGCTTTTGTAAGAATGGGTGGCAGTAAATACACATATGTACATACATATACAGGGTGTTTTTTTAGAGGTATATAACTTCGAATTGAAATAAAACACAAGAAAATCGTTTTAATGTCCATCAATTTGGCTTTATTGGAAGGATAATTTTATGCCATTAACGTTTAAATATGATTTCGGGCATGTGGCCGCCGCGGCTGGCTCGAATAAAGCCAATTCTACAGGTCCAATTTTCAACCACTTTTTCGAGCATATGGGGCCGTATGTTGGCAATAACGCCACGAATGTTGGCTTCCAAGTCCCCTAACGTTTCTGGTTTGTTGGCGTAGACGAGCGACTTCACATATCCCCAAAGAAAATAATCCAATGGTGTCAAATCACAGATCTTGGTGGCCAATTGACAGGTTAACCGAATTAATTGCTCTGATGGACGATTATGTCGACCATAAAATGGACGGAGCTTGCGGTAAACTTCGCGAACTGAACCATTGTTTTCGAAATAAATTTGCACGATTTGCAAGCGTTGTTCTTTTGTCAACCTGTTCATGATGAAATGGCAAACCAAACTAAATATTAATCACTTGACAGCTGACAAAATGGCCGCCAGTTAAAAAAGTGATGCCAACTTAAAGTTCTATACCTCAATAAAAAACACCCTATATATGCACATATCGTTCATTTACTTGAAGAACGTCATAACTCAAAAAACTTGTTTTACATAAAACAATTTTAAAGTGGGGTACACACTATCGAACCTGAGTGACAGTAAAAAATTTATCAGTTTTTAATGATAGTGTTGACTTTTCATATTTGATTTTTAGAGTAACCGTCATTCAAGAAAAAAAATGGTCAAACAAACATGAAAAATAAGAATATTGGATGCGCTTTGTTGATAACAACAATTTTTTTATAATGCATTTTTTAAATTTTTTGTTATCATTTAACAATTCCTCGTACGATTTTGTTTTAATATGTAGGTTCCTTTAAGAAAATAATTTTCCGCGACCAAGTTGTGTAGTTAAAAAAAAATATTGACTAATACTGTTTGGTACACACTATCAATCAAAAACCAATTTGGCCGCTGACTCTCACTCAATAGCAAATATTGTCGACGAAATTTTGTTCACACTATCGATCAAGCCAAAGTTTGAGGAAAACGGTCACTCATGTTCTATAGTGTGTACTCTATTTAAAGGTTTCATTTTACACACAACAAAAATAAACTTTTATTTAGATATTTGTATGAAATTTTTACAGTGCACTATTAACTCAAAAATTGCACTTTGCGAGTTATGATGTTTTTCAAATAAATGAGCCATATGTAAATATATGTAATATATATAAAGATTAATGTGTGTTTTCATGTTTGTGATTATTATAATTCAAACGGATGGACCGAGCGAACGTTTTAAAATTTTTGCAAGCGACTTACTGCCGATTAGAAAAGTACAATAAGCTAATTTCTTTATTTAGTATCGATGCGAGGGAAGGGTTATCACTATAAGCAGCAGTCATCAGTTCTCCAAATTATCTATGGAGAGCTGCAGTAATGAGAATTCAGAAATGTTGTGAGGTTAAAGTTTGTGGTCGGGTCAGAAAACTAGTGACCCGCAGCTGCACAAATTTTTTCACCAATTTTAAAATTTAATAATAAACGTTCACCAATTTTGTAGTGAATTTTAATAAATTCAGTGCATTGTTTAAGCGTATATTGTTCCATTTTATTACAGGTGGAGTCATGACAACTGATAAAAGGGCGGGCTATTCAAAATTAAACGTCTTATTGGAATATACTGTATGTTCTTCCTGCACAAACATGTTTTGTTGTCCAAAGATAACAGAGTACCTAATTTCGGTGTAGATTGATTGATTGATTGGTTTTGATATAATACGAGTATACAAAGGAAAACACTATTCTGCGGGACTATAGGAGCGAGAAGAAGTGGGCTCTTTCTAAATCTGGAGAGGTATTTGAAAAACAAAGTGAATAATCCCTTAGAAGTGACATGACACCTCAACGGTGATAAAAAAATATTCTAGAAAGTTATAGTTTTTGTATCAAGCCAGAACCTGCTCCATATTATGATCTTAGTACTTTTAACGGGGGAAATTCTTGGACATTTATATTTTAATGGACAATTAAATATAAAATTTGATTTGCATTCAAAAAGTACTGCAATTCAATCTACCTAGAATATAAAGTGATGTATCACAATTATTTTCGATTTACTTTTAGGTAACATTTACCCTTATTCTTTAATTGAAGCAAAAAAAAGTCTTCTCTCTGCTAAATTCCAATTAAAGAAGTGTGGTAACTTTTCTCTTTTAATGGTTAATTGAACCATTTGTTCTATCAATTATTTATATAGTTTAATAGAAAACATTACATTTTCATTGTTTTCATTATTTTTGTTTACAAAATATTAAGTTACATTTTAATGGGTGTGGTCCGAACACTCATCGAAATGAGAAGAGATTTATGTGCCATGAAGCGATATGTATGTACTCGTATGTATGTTAAATTCTAATGTGCGTGATATTTCCCGCTGTTAACACGCAAGGCTATTTAATTGTAAGAGCCTAAGGTGTGTGCAAAGTTGAATTTGAATTAAACATAAAGTTAAGATTTAATGGTCAAGGGCACACCCATTTTTCGAGAGCGGGTCGTTACAAACCTTACATTGAGTCACTACAAGGGCTCAAAAAGTGTGTAAAACTTTGTGGAAATCGGTTAAGTAGAAGCGAATGAAATTTTACTTTCCCGACCCAACAATTGCAAAAATTTTTCATTGAATTTTCGCTGCCGACGCAGAGAGGAGTAGTATTTGAGCCAAAAAAAGCTGGCCGTTACTTTTCTTAGTTTATATTGCTTGTGAAAGATCAATTAAACAATCAATTAAATTATAGAGGAACTAATCCTACCTCTGAAAAATTAAATTTTTTTCTTAACTTTTCCCATACTTTTTGTTTGGCAAATGCAACTTTTAACGACTGCGAAAGTTCAAAACCTTAAACTTGGACCCAGGAGACCTTAAGATGACATTCTCGTCCTCACTTTCTTTTGTGCGCGGTGACAAAAATATTATTAGCAAAAATAATGTAAATATTAAAAATATTTACTACTTATGCCTTAATATCAATGAGGGGGAAGTATCGCTCCCCTCAAAGCAAAACATTTTATGATTGACAAAAATATTTCTTAAGGTATGGTCACACTTGGACAAACATTTGCCCATAAAAACGTAACCCCTAAATATTAATGAAGAAGCTTTCAATTCAGAGACGTGTTTGTTAAGTTAAATAGTTTCCAATAAAGTTGGATTCTATGACATTGTCTGTTAAATTTTTATGAAACTGTTAAACTTAAAAAACACGTGTCTGAATCAAAATGTTTTTCACAAATGTTTAGTGGTTACGTTTTTTTGGGCAAATGTTTGTGACCATACCTTTACTCATATTTCCCTGTGCAAGATGAGCAAAAACAGAAAAAAGGTAAAATTTTAAAAAAATCACCAAAAAAAAGGCACAAATTTGTGCAAACTTTTTTTTGCGTCTAAAATTAGAGATTTTAAATTTTATTGTGCTATAAAACATAATTCAAAATAGAGCTACCTCCACTTTTAAAAACCTTCTTCTTTTTGTTTTGTTTGCGAAAAAAATTAAAAATTTTTTTATTTTTAAACAAATTGTTTCAGCATTAATACTCAAGATAATTTTTTTGTTTCAATACCAAAAATTGCTATCAAATCAAATCTTTCAGCAAAAAAAAAAAAAAAAAAAAAAATGAGGTTAATACATTTATTCGTTTAGCCACATAAAAAGTCATATAAACATGTTGAAACCGGAAAAAAACTCATATAATTTTCTTCACTTTCCTGACTTTAGCAGTATCTCAAATCACAACTTAAAGTCTTCAAACTTTACAATATGATGTAAAATTTTGTTGTGTACTTAGTTCTTAAGATTTCTTTAAATTCATTTTTGCCTCAAATACTCCTCTGTGCGACGCCTGACATTGTTTCAATTTTCTAATAAAATTTGAAAGGACTGTTTTTAGAATGTTTACTGCAAATTTTAGTTTTTTATAGTAAAAAATAATTCAAATAATATAAAAATTATATTTTATATTGCAAAATACGCAGGCAAGTACTTCACAAAACTCGAGTCCCATCCTAATCCCCTTGTCCGTAACATCTTGAATTCTACTGGACATATCCGCTTAAAAAAGAGAGACACTACGGCTCTAATACTCAACACTTCAGATGAAACGGCTTGAAAATACTTTATTTTTCTTTTATTTTTTTATTTTTTTTTTTATATAAATTTTTTTTTTTTTGCTTTGCACACTCTTATGTATTATTAATTTATTATCACTAAGTTTATGTCCGACACTGGTCGGGCCTAATAATTATATTTACACCCTGCTTCTACAACGCAGACGGTCGACTTGAGTATAAAATTTGGAAAGCACTCATCTTTCTTAATTCATATTTGAAGATACAATAACTAAATACATATACGAGTGTGTTCAAAAAGTATCGCGAATTTTGAATTTTCGCGGGTTACGTATGTTCGAATTTTAATTTTTTTTTTACCTTGGTTCGTGCGGCAGCTTCCATTGAGATGATTGAGCTTTGGTTTCTACGTCATAACCATAAACCCACGATTCACCAGTCACCAGTTATGAACCTCATTAGCAATGTTCATGAGAGTGCTGTTTTTGGTCGAAATTGAGCAATTTTGGTACAATTTCGCGGCGACCCGTCTCATGCACAAATCATTGATAAAAATCGAATGGCACGAGCCAATCGATATGTCTAGGTCCTCAGCAACTTCTCTAATGGTGATTCGACGATTGGCCAATACCATTTTCTTCACTTCATCAATTTTTTCGTCTGTTGTTGAAGTGCTCGGGCGTCCGGCACGCTCTTCGTCGTTCACATCTTCTGGGCCTTCTGAGAACATTTTGTACCACCGATAAACGTTGCTTCGGAGCAAGGTAGCTTCTCCGTATGCCACAGTCAACATTCGGAATGCATCCGCGCACTTAATTTCGTTTTTCACACAAAATTTGTTACAGGTTCTTTGTTCCATTTTTTTAATAGGTAAAAATCGAAGACGAGCAAAAACATATGCAAGCAAAGCAGCTGTCAACAATTAACTGAACATTCCATATGGCCGAAATTGTCGGCATAAGTGAGAGATATGAGTATCAACATAACGCCACAAAAAAAATCAAATTTCGAATATACGTAACCCGCGAAAATTCAAAATTCGCCATACTTTTTAAACACAACTCGTATGTATTAAAAAAACAAAAAGAAATATTTTACTAGGAATTTGCTGTTTTTTTTGTTTTTTTTTATTTTTTTTGGTTAAGCAACATCTACTATGTATATGCATTTCATTCCTGCTTATGGAAATCATCAGTAGACTTCAACTCAAAAGTTTTTGAAATAAGCTAAAAAAAACTCGATATGCTTGTTAATTTTACAGCAATCATTGTCAGTGTAACACAAACAAACTCATTATCACTAATGCTACCACAGTGATTGATGAGTATTTTGATAGTGTCTAGACCGCTTAATACTATAGTGTAAAGCCATTATTTGAGATAAGGATTGTGTATACAAAAAAATATTTGAGACATTGAAAAGTTATAAAATGACTTTCTATTATACCCAATATTTTTTATTATGCCATAAAATGCACAAATTCAGAAATTTTTACTATTTTGGCAAACAGCCTGCTAAAACAGATGTTTCTACACTTCAATGCACATTTTCAATTGTTATTACAACGTCCAATGTACATACATAATTGGAACAACCTGGAGCAAACATATTTACATGTTTAACGAATTCACTTTAGAAGGTCGTTCGTATACACACTTATAAATTACATATTGAAAACTTTCAATAATATTTAATGCGAAATTTATTTCTCAATGATATTGAGCCCAATAGAAAATATAATAAGAAGATTATTTAGCCAGTTTTTGGTATTTAAAATAATTTATGTTCTTAACCCTCCGCTATCTAAAAAACCTGCACTACTTTAAATATCGTGAGATAATGAACGCATTATATTTTTGTTGGTAGATTTCGAGTATTTTCGATAATAATATTTTCGGAAAAATGTTCTATTCTTAACACGCGACCAAAAACAGGGGTATTATAAGTTTGCAGTGTGTATCCTGTGTATCTGTGTGTTTGTACCAGTCCACGTGCAGACCAAACGGCTGGACAGATTTTGATTTAGCTTTTTCTGTTTGAAAGGTGACTTGATCGAGGTGTTCTTAGCTATGTTTGAAAAAATCGGTCCATACGTTTATGAGATATCACATCTTTTCTAGATACATATGTATATCGGGAGTTCTTAGAATTTTTAAATTTTGTTAAAAAATAATTCTTAAATTACTAAACCGATCGAATACAAAATCTAGTGAGATATTATGTGATATGATTTCTCCAGCTAATTAGGATCCCACAAATTCAATGATAATATCAATTTTTCTAATTTAGCTCAGATATGCCAGGTTTTGTCATAAATTTTTATTTTTTTTTTGATCTACTGAATTCCAGAATAAGCAATATACTGATTATATCTTATTTACTTCAAGGATGATGGCTGGAAGTTAAACCGCACCAATTACTACCAGGAGGGTTGGTTGGCCACCGGAAATGTGCGAGGTATTGTTGGTGTGACGTTTACAACATCCCATTGTCGCAAAAACGTAGAATATCCCTTACGTACAAACTACAATTTAAGAGGACACAGGTCGGACGTAAGTACTTATTCACGAAATATTTTTAAATCGAAAAATTAACTTTAAATTTAATTAAATTTTTTTAAGGTTATCCTCGTCAAATGGAACGAACCATATCAGAAATTGGCCTCCTGTGATAGTTCAGGTATTATATTCGTTTGGATTAAATATGAGGGCAGATGGTCAATAGAGCTTATAAATGATCGTAATACGCCGGTCACGAATTTTTCGTGGTCGCATGATGGTCGCATGGCACTCATTTGCTATCAAGATGGTTTTGTGTTGGTTGGATCTGTGGCAGGCCAACGCTATTGGTCTTCAATGTTGAATTTGGAATCAACTATAACATGCGGTATTTGGACACCCGACGATCAACAGGTGTACTTTGGTACCACCCAAGGTCAAGTTATAGTTATGGATGTTCATGGAGCCATGGTTTCACAAGTACAATTGTGCAATGATGTCGGCATTACATCCATGTCGTGGTCGTGTGAAAAATTTAAAATGGAAGAAGGCGAAGAATCAGAGCCGGGGGTAACCAATGCCGGTAGGTTATTATTACCATTTAAATCATAGAATTATTTAAACGCTTTATATTCAACAGCGAAACGTTCCTTTGTATTGGCCGTTAGTTTTCAAAACGGTTTCATTTATTTACTCAAATCTTTTGATGATGTTTCTCCTTCGCATATCAACACCGGCCTAGATGGCTCCTTAGGCATGGTTATGGAATGGAGTAACTCCCGCGAACTTTTGGCAGTGGCCGGCACTTCCAACAAAACCATCAACGTAAATGATCCCATCAATGGGGCGTCGTTTGAGAATATTTTGAAATTTTATACCGAAACGGGAGCCCTACTCTACCAAGTTCATATACCCAATACAACGGCTCCGGTTTCGGCTTTAACTTGGGGACACAATGACAAACGCTTATTCATAGCTACCGGCACTCAGGTTCATATAGCTTGGGTGTCGCGACGTGTGGCCTCTTTGCAGTTACTTTGTCGTCTACAAATACAAGCTAGTATAGGTTCAGAAACTTTTTTACCATTGTTGCCTTTGCCTTCGAGAATAAAAACCCTTATCGGCAATTTATTTGCTCAAACTATTCGAGTAAGTTTTTGTGCACGCGCTCTCTATGAAGACTCCTCATGCATTTTTATTTCTATTGCAGTGCTGTGTACCTGATTTAAAATCTCTTAGGGAGTTCGTCTCTCGACCACCAATATGTTCGACGCGTTTGCATTGCACTATGATACGCCATGACGATGACTCAAACATAAGTTCCGGGACCTGTTATACTCTTTATTTGGAGTATCTGGGAGGTCTTGTACCACTGTTGAAAGGAAAGAGAACTTCTAAAATACGTCCAGAATTTGTTATATTCGATCCGCAAGTTAATGGTAAAATTAACAAATGTTTTATTTTCAGAAGAGATGATGATTTCCTTTTTTGCAGACTCATCAGAATTTTTTCATCACTCGCCCAGTTCCAAAAGTTCATCATCATCGAGTCATTCAACCAGCACTACAAATAAAAGCCGCACTGATTCTTCAGATAGTGAATACGACGATCGCTTACGTAGTTCACCACACACGCCGCGCAAACGTAAAATACGCCAACAAAAACGTCATGGCTCAAGCAATGAAAGAAACACTACCTTAACTACTAATAGTGATAATGGCGATACCTTAGATGAATTGGCTTATGTGGATACGCTACCAGAGGTGGGTACATACATATATAGAAATTTTTAAAAATTTCCACAAAAATGTAACAGTGATTTATTTAGATTTCGAGAATTATATTTTTCAGTAATTTAAAACTTTAAACTCGTTGCAAAATTTTGGCTATTTTACATACTAAAACTTATGCTCTTACATAATTATCTCCATCTGTAGGAAGTGAAGTTAGTCGAAGTCACCTCAAACATTTGGGGTACCAAATTTAAAATACATGGACTTGCTAAAACCGTCCCGGCAAACTTAGGCCAAGTTACATATAAAACGTCCCTTCTGCACTTGCAACCCAGACAAATGACTTTAGTAATAACTGAGTTGAGAGATGATTTTCCTCTTGGCCCAGATCCGAGCTTTAATCCAAATATATTTTCTGAAGATGAAGAGGAGAGTCTGCCAACAGCCAAGAAATCGCAAGCGGTGCCAGCAGCTGCTGAACCAAAAGTCCCACCTGATACTGGCGGAGGTCCTAGTGCTGTAGGTGGAGGAAATATTCTTACAAGAAAACTTAATGAAATTGCACCACCCATAGCTCCCATGTCGCCTAGACCAAATCGACTTTTGTCAAGAAATAGAAGTTCTTCAAATGGTAACCAAAATTTGGGCTATCAAGGTAGGAGTCCTTTAGCTAGAGCTGAATCGTATGACGACGACTCAACTAGTGAATCGCCAGAAGCTTTACCCTCCACCTCGGCCTCGACTTTCTTCCAAAACAACTCAAGTAATCACAAAATGTTGCGTCCCAAAACCATAACTTCCAGCTATTCACGTTCGAATGGCGGTGCTTGTGGCCAATCACGTCACGCCATATCACCGTTGTTCAATGATGGTTCCGTCCCAACACTGCAATCACCTAAAAATGCCGTTGCCCCTACAGATATTATATTCGAACGGCCGGCGGTTTCGCAAGCCGGCCAAACTACGCTTATGTCTTATTCCAGCAACAATGACTATGCCAACAATGTTGTGCAGGTTAAAAATGCTCTTATGTCAGACAGCATACGATCTGCCAACAGTCATGTCAATCCAGTGCCTCTTAACCTCAACTTAAACTTGGAAAGGATGGATGCCACCAAACAAAAATGCGGTCAAGCATCATCAACTTCAAAGAAACGTGACATGCTTTATATAGATGAGGAAACACAATCGCCCCTAGTGCAGCCAATAGTTGGAGCTGCTGCAGCAACACCTTCTCCTATAGTGGTAGTGGAAAATGTCATGAGAAGAACACCAACAGTAATATCGATAGCACCAGCCATACCTGATGTTATAACACGCAGTTGCAGTGTCGGCTATTTAGACTCCGTTGCAATTACGCCTTCTGATGAGGCGCTGAATGCTTTGCGAAAAGAGGCTCCGAATAAACGCTTGATATTGGTGGATAATCGCAAAGCAAATCGTAAAAAAAAGACTCAGCAAGGAGTAAGTTCTTGATAGATTGCTTCTATTTTTTTAATTAAACAATAATAATGTTATTCTTTAGCACTCTCACAAACCAAAACTTCTTTTCACGGGAAAATCAAAAAGTTTGGATTCTTGCGATCTTCTGTCAGTTCAACCCAAAACTACGACTAAACAAGCAGATAAATTGCACGAAATCAAAGAAACTTCAGTAACAGCATCCTCAGCATTCACAAAGTCCGCATGTTTTACCTGTTCTAATACAACCAAGTCCATCGACAATTGCAAACGTTGCAAAACATCCCCTGAATCAAGTGAAGAAATCATTAAATTAGATGTGGAAACCATGTCTAGCAAAGAGGTTGCCAGCGAAAGTGAATTGCTCAACAAAAAGTCTTCGGACAGTTTGCCAAAACGCAAAATTGATGTCATAACTAGTTTTACGGATAGCCCTCTGTTCACGCGAAAACATCGGTTCGGAAATAGGAATTCTACCGATACGTCTTCGCCAACATTGGGACGCCGAAATGAACATGGTTTCAATTTATACAAACAACTGACCGAAGGACGCTGGAGACGCAAGGAATCCAAACAAACTGCTAATGCTAGCGAAAACCAACAGCATTCGTCAAATGATTTGAATGATCAAGACCAACGTTTAGGTGATAACCGACAAGAAGTGGCTGTAGAAGCTACTCCTGTAGAATCAAGAGCTTCAGTTTCACTACATACTCAGGTATCGATCGACTTTGTTGCTCTTAAACCATAAATCTATATTGTATTGATAATAATCCTTTCTATTCTTAAGGCACTTACTACCTTAGAAAATATTATAAGTAGATTAAGAGATCTAGATGAAGGTCGTTTAACGCCACCATCCTCACCACAACGTTTACCACGCAGTTCACCCGCCTCTCCGGCCAGCAGTAAGAAAAATAAACGTTATCAGAGCAGTTCACCCATACGCAATATTTTAAACTCGCCACTTTTAAATAGACGCCAAAGAAAGAAACAAAACATTATCGATAGTTCGGACGACGAGGCTAACGGTACAAATGGCTCTGGCGAAGAAACTTCAAATAATGGTTGTAGCAAACAATATCGTGATTTAGAAACATTTCAAAAAGCTCAACTTAGGCAAAAGGTAAATAATTTTGTGTACATACAGATTTAGAATTATCTAGGCGCACTGTAGGGTAACGGCCTTACATGAATTCATTTGTCGTGTTTATATCTTCTTAGTCATGACGAAACTTAAAACATAACAACATAGGTTTGAAAGTTAGTTTGAAAGCTTTACATATTTTGAGACATAATGACTGATTGCCGATTGCCTGACACTCATCAATATTATAGGTCACTTCCGTTATAGCTAGAGAGCTCAAATTTTGTATAAAAGTAGCTCTAGGTGTATAAGAAACAAGCAAAATCTAAAATCATTTGGACCGCATTTTATATTAAAACTCTGCACACATATTGCACATGTTGCCACGTCTATAAAATTTTAGCTTTCTGCAAGCAATCAATTAGAATCGTGAAATTTCGTTTTGATACATACCATTCCATTCGTCCGAATCCTAACTTATGAAAAGATCTGGATCCAATGCTAAGTCTAGTGAAAAGATTTACTATATACATCCGTACAAGGTCACCTTTACCAAACTGTGATACCTCTGATAGGACGTCTAGTAAATACTTCCCTAAACATTTGAGACGCATCATGTGCTGATGATCGTCCGCCCAGTGGCTCATCAATAGCGTGACCAGCCAGAATATGCTCTTCTTTCGATTTTTTTTATTATTTGATTTATGGAGATATTGTTTAAGAATGTTGTTTTTCACAGTGTCAAACGGCAATTCAACTGACACAGCATTTAAGATATCCATAGCAAATCCAGCCTTGGTCAGTTCATCCGCCCCCTCATTATCGAAGAACTTGCTGGGTGCAGGAACCCATAATCAAACAAACATAATCAAAGTAAATAACATATTCTCACAGTGACCCAGTAAAAAAACATGACATAAATGGATTTGAACCATGGGTTCAAATCATGACGAACTACATAGTTCGGCTTAGAGGAAACATTCATGATTTTTAAGTATATTAGCTTGTCATTGTAGATCATGTGTTTGTGCGGGAATTTTAATAAATCGATCTTCATTAAAATGAATGACTCGAACCAGTTCATATTCTCTGATTCGAAGATGTTTTTTCATGGGTTAAAAAAGAAATTTTTTTATAAGTCGGTAATGAACTCGTGAATGTTCCCTGATTTTAAAGCTTTTTGTATGTTAATTTTCATCACTTGAATACTGACGAATTTATTCGTATGTAGGAAAGCGTTAAACATGAATTCACTGCATGTAATGATTAAGAAGCCAAAAAAAGGACAAGCTCTTTTAACTACTTTAGTTTTTTTTTTCGCTGGGGAATTACTACACAATTAAGGAGATTTTGTGTCATCTTAGCGCAAAAACTGCTGCCTGGAGTTTTCTTTCATTTAACATTTTACAATTTCTCAATTAGAAAGCCGCAGATAATTAATCCGCACAGTGTATCTCTCTAGTTTCATTTTGCCAATTTTTTTATTGCCTTATGGATGGGAAAGTACTTTAAAGGTTCTGTTAAACTCCATCTTGGCGCCATGTAATCGAAAAGCTTCCTCAGATCCAGAGGGAGGCGATTTAAAATTTGTTCAGGTCTACAGATTCTTGACATTCATCAGCCAGATTTCGGCAACTTTGGAGCACGATTGCACACTGTCTTACCGATTTCTTTCATTTATTTCTTCGTATCTGGGAGATTAATTTTGCAAATTTCTATCTTACTCTCTCGTTTTTAGTTTCTGCTGAGAAAATAAATAAACAGACCTATTGTCAACATGAGACACTGGTCTTGTGATTATATTCAAAAGCATAAAATAAGGCAAGCAAACCGTTATCTGGACACAATCTAGCACATTTCAAATTTCTACCTCTGCCTACCGATTCCTATGAAACTTTGGCAAAGTGGGCGGGATCACATATGTGCGTGCAACAAAAATTTAACATAGTATTTCATGTCTTACTACCCAATCGATCCTTACGAACCCTTCTATACATACATACTCAGGGCTTTTGTAATGAGACAATCTAGCAGTACTTAAAGTGGGCAGGGACACGCCTATTAAAATTTAAGTTGATGTTTCACATGCTTTTTTTAAACGTTTCTTGGAAAACTTTTCATATACTTGCGACTCTTGCAATGACACAATATTGTATTTATAAAGTGGGCAGAGGCGTGGCCGTACATTTTTAACCGACTTCAATAAAAGGAGGAGGTTATCAATTCGTCTGTTTTTATTTTGGTATTGTTACTTCGTAACTCCGTAGATTTTAGACCGATTGTAAAAATTATTTTTCCGCTGAGAGAGTATAGCTTTCATTTGGTCCCATTGTAAACAAGGTCGGCGGGGAGACGCCCTTATCTACTTATCCGATTGCTATAAAACTTCCACAACACATTTTGCTCTCGCAACGACACAATCTCAATAAAACTTCGTATTATATTTCACATGTTTATATTTGACCAACTTTTACGAAAGTTAGCACAATTCTTGAGCTGAAAAAAAAACACAATATTACATCTAAAATACTGGGTGGGCCCACACCTATTAAATTTTAATATTATATTTCACATGCTTATACTCAACCAATTTTTACGAAACTTGGCACACTTTAATGAAATAATTTTGTGCTTAAAGAAGTGGGCGGGGCTATGCCCATTAAAGATTAATATTATATTTCACGTGCTTCTACCTGATCCATTTTCATGAAACTTTGCACAAACCTTGAGCTCTGAAAGTGACACGATGTTAATTTAGAAAAGTGGACGGGCATTAATATTTGCCAAATTGGTCGTGACCACGCCCTTAAAATATAAATTTGGCAGTAAACATTGGAAACTTGGTTAAGTTAGATTAGGTTGTCCGGGGACATACACATAAGCCAGTCCAGGCCTGTTGTGCACTGTCATACACATTGGAAACTAAAACTCTTTAAAAAATTACACCGACTTAAAAAATAAGCATTAAAAAGTTAAACATAATTTAGATTCAGCTAAATGTACTGAGATCAAAGTAAGGATCTACTTCTTTCTTGGTACAACACCTACAAGCTTAATTTCCTATAAATTTTCTCCTGTAACCATTAGGGTGGCATCTGATTTGCAAACAACCTGCTTACTTAGCAATATTTTTTATCCCCAACATATGGGAAGGAGTTACGAACATTTAGCTTTTTAATCTCGAAAAGAATTGTGGCAGAAAATGTGGTACAAGCGTACCAAGCCGTTTATGTAGTTGATTGGGATCTTAAGTTATTTTTTAATCACTTTGAATATATTTTAGTTAAAACGCGGAAGAATAGAACCAAACGGCACTTCCAACTGTAGTAATCCAGCACCTGTGCGACGAGAGTTTGTAATGCATAACAAAGCGCCCATGTGGAATGAAATGAGTCAAGTCTATCAATTGGATTTTGGAGGACGTGTGACACAGGAGTCAGCAAAAAACTTTCAAATTGAATTTCGGGGAAAACAAGTGAGCAAAATAAATACTCGTAAATTATGATAAATTTTATTTATTAGTGCACGTCACTGCATTAATCTTTAATAGGTCATGCAATTTGGACGCATAGATGGTAACGCTTATACTTTAGATTTTCAGTATCCCTTTTCTGCATTACAAGCGTTCGCTGTGGCGCTTGCGAATGTAACACAACGCTTAAAATAATTAATATATTTTGTGTACAGAGACGGGCAGAAGCTGAAAATCTTAAAATAATTTAACTAACAAAAGATCAATTTAGGTTGTAGCTTATGATTCTAAAAACAAAATTTACTGAAAAACATACTTACACTTAAATAGCAAATATTAGCAACAAATTAAGGACTTTAATCATTTTCAAATGATAAAAATATTGTATATATAAAAATATACACAAAGATACACACATGAAAAAATCTAAACATAATTCAGATTAATATTAATTTGTAGTGAAATGCATTATTTTAGTCAAAAACTGTAGTAAACTTTTATTTAATAAATTATGTTTTAGCTTATTCCGGAAATCGACAAAGGTATACTTTTTTTCGAAAACAAAAATTACTAAAAATCACAGCTCTCCAGTAGTACCTACAACGATAATTAATTTTACTGTGTCAGCCGAATTCTTATGAAAACTCACTAATATTTATTATTACTATCAAGGTTCCAAATTTTGTGCCACTTAAAAAAATACATACGTATTTTACACACTGCAATTAACGAGGTTTTACTGTATAGCATGTCCCTTTTTTATACATTTCCGAAATATAATTTTGTAGCAACAACAGAATTTGTTTTTCCGGAATAAGCTTAATAGCGGTGCCATTTTGAACTGACATAGCAATAACAACAACAACAAAATATTGAAAACTAAAATGCTCGTATTGCATGTAACCAAGTTCGATTAATAAGACCTATGGACTGATGAATGAAATCAAGCTAATTCCCAGTGAATACTCAGATTCAGACTCCGCAGTTTTTCTTGCTCAACTTTTGATTTTATAAAATGAGAAAGAAAAAGATAGGTATACAAAAAGTATGTATTACTTTCTCAACTCTCTCATACAAAATCAAAAGTTGAGCAACTAAAACTGACGAGTCTAAAACCAGAGGAGATATTATAAATATTAATTCCGGTGTATTTTATCAAAACATACACGGCTATAAAAAACCTGTTGGTTTAGTCGTAGTTCGTACATGGGTCAGTGGTTGGTAATTTCAATATAAACATTGTTTATAAACAAATGTTTACATAGAAATTATCAACAACGTTTGTACTCCTACAATAGGTTGCGAATTGAGCAACAAGCTTACCCAAAATAAATTGCGGTTTTATTAATGTTGTTTCGAGGTAGTCAGAGCGCCCGCAGGATTCAGCTTATAGGGTGTTTTTTATTGAGGTATAGAACTTTAAGTTGTCATCACTTTTTTAACTGGCGGCCATTTTGTCAGCTGTCAAGTGATTAATATTTAGTTTGGTTTGCCATTTCATCATGAACAGGTTGACAAAAGAACAACGCTTGCAAATCGTGCAAATTTATTTCGCAAATAATGGTTCAGTTCGCGAAGTTTACCGCAAGCTCCGTCCATTTTATGGTCGACATAATCGTCCATCAGAGCAATTAATTCGGTTAACCATGGATAACCTGTCAATTGGCCACCAAGATCGTGTGATTTGGCACCATTGGATTATTTTCTTTGGGGATATGTGAAGTCGCTCGTCTACGCCAACAAACCAGAAACGTTAGGGGACTTGGAAGCCAACATTCGTGGCGTTATTGCCAACATACGGCCCCATATGCTTGAAAAAGTTGTTGAAAATTGGACCTGTAGAATTGGCTTTATTCGAGCCAGCCGCGGCGGCCACATGCCCGAAATCATATTTAAACGTTAATGGCATAAAATTATCCTTCCAATAAAGCCAAATTGATGGACATTAAAACGATTTTCTTGTGTTTTATTTCAATTCGAAGTTCTATACCTCTAAAAAAACACCCTGTACTTATTGTATAAAATTTTCTTCTTCCATTAATTTATGTGTAAATTGAAAACTTTAAGTCATTTTTTGTAAAACTAGTTCTTTTTTGCCTTATGACGGTGTAGTAGTAAACTAGCGATATTTTATTTTACCGTTAGTAAATTCAAATCATTAAACTCGTTTTCTGTAAAACAAATTTTTTTTGCGTTATTATCCTTTTGCACCAAATGATCGCTATGTAAGTTATTAAACGTCTTCTTTATGAAACCAGGAAAATACACCGACTTAAAAGGCATAAATGTATAAAGTGATGATGCACTTTTAGAATCGAAATATAAATGTTAAAAAAAACACACAACTATGGAATGATTGATCAGTTTATTTGATCGTCTCCAGGGCACTGTAGAGCTTATTACCTTAAAAATAAATGTCAAGCATAATAACTGCATTTTCACAAAACAAAGTTTTGTCCTCGAACCGATTGAGGTTATGTGATTAATTAGAAATAACAATTGCGAAATGTGAACGTGAAAGGCTGTAACAGCTTTTCATTAGCGTATTGTTAATCAAAAGTATTTCCTTTTCAATATTTCACTATAATCGGAAAAAAGAGACACCACGATTGAATATTATAGGAATTAACAACGTAAGGAATGTGGGAATTAAATACTAGAATAAATGCTTAGCCCTTTAGTGTCTGAGCTCTACAGCAACTTATTTAAATTACTGAAATTTTTTTTCTTTGTTACTTTCAATAAAGCAAGTAAAAATTAAATATTGTTGAAAACAAAAACTAAACAGTTCTCAGTGTGCAATATGTAATTTATTTTATTATTGTAATTTTAATTTACATATGTTGTAAAAAATTTTATCCCGAAAATATATAAATTTTTAAAGTTTTTATTATAACACTAAAATATGTATTATTATTAAGTATATTATAATTAATTTATTTAAAAAACTATGCTGTGCTTTTAAAATATTGTATGTAAGCAAGTAGTTACGTATGCATATACATGTATGTATGTATGTAAGTAAATGTTAAAATCGCTAATAACAAAATCTTTTAATAATCAAAGGTATATTAAATCATAATAAAACAAAAAGCAGATTTGAAACAAAACACAAGTGTGTATTTTAATAACAAAATCTTTTAATAATCAAAGGTATATTAAATCATAATAAAACAAAAAGCAGATTTGAAACAAAACACAAGTGTGTATTTTGATGAGAATTCTTTTTATTCTTATGGTATTTTGTAGAGTTAAATAAGAATGTTTTAAACATTTTTTTAATTAGATTTGTTTAGGTCCGTGTTATTTTTAAGATTAAAACTAACATGAACAAAAGCAAAACAAAGATACTCCGTTCCATTTTTCTTCTTACTCTTATTTCATAAATTTTTTGTAATTAAATATAATAAAAAAGCAACAAAATTAAAGTGCAATATTTGAATAAAAATATCTTATATTAATAAAAAAAATAAAAGAAGTTTTATTTCAAATTACGGGCAGCAAATAACGATTGTAAAATCTTACTTAAAGGGATATAATGTGGGCACGAAGAGGACAACATTATGGTAGCTGCACTAAAATTAATTTTTTGTAATTATCAATTTGAAAATTAGTTATTGTTGAGAAAGTGGGCCAAATCCAAGAAGGCTGAATATAAAAGCCTGGAAACCTTCGAAAACAGTATGTTGTTCCGTTCTGCTAGTGTTTGGCATAATAATTTACAATTATCTTTAGTGCAATTTGTTCCTTAATGATTATCACATGTAATTTGACCTACAGAGTGACATGATGTTTTGCTTAAGCAATCATATAAACAAAAATAAATATTTATTAATTAGAGCTTACACTTACTTGTAATAAAAGTTTAAAAAACTTCATTTTTATTACACAAAAAGAAAAATCTCATTTCATTTTACATCATTATATATTCATGCACTCTATTCTTACAAAATCAATATTTTTCATATCATACACAATAAGTTTAAATGACGTTGTAAATTCTAATAAAAATTTTGCTACATTTTATTTTCTTGTTAGTTTTCTCTTAATTATAACAAAGTACACTCACTACAACTCAAAATGGTGAACACATATAAAACATAATAATGGATAACCAAAAGTATAAAAAGATAATAAAAACTAATCGGGTTTCTCCTTGTTATGCATTTTTTCATGTTCAATTTCAGACTTTTCCCAGTCAGGTATAGGTTTAGGTTTCACTTGAAAGGAATCGGTCTTGGAGCCTTTAGTTTCAGCTAAAAGAGATTTAGAAAAATTCTAATTTCTGATCATTTTCTTCACTTTCAATAGTTTTACTTACATTTTTTAAAACGCTGTACACCTTCTTTAAGTTCAGTTAATACTTCCTTAGAAGTGTTCATAATTTCCGTTTGCATAGCATAACGAAAACCATGACGTGTATATTTATTAGTATAGAGAGCATTTCGATCTTGTGTGATTGAGGCTTGAGGGAACTTCGCTATGGAAAATGCTAAATTAACTGCTTGGCCTAGTGCCGTGCCGGTAGCTACTAATCGATTAACCAAACCAATTTCTAAAGCTTCTTTTCCAGTGATACGTCGTCCACTTATTAGAAGGTCTAAGGCTCTGGAATAACCTACCATTGAGGCTAAACGTACAGTACCGCCATCACTCAAAGGCACACCAAAACGTCTATTAAAGAAACCTAATATGGCAGTTTCCTCCATTACCCTCAAATCACACATTAGTGCCAATTCCAAACCACTAGCAACACAAAATCCGCTAATACCACAAATAATAGGCTTGCCATTATGTCGACGTGTCGGTCCTACAGAGCCGTCATGACGCAACAAAAAATTTAAGCTTCCCTTTGAGCATTGAGACTCCAGCTCATGAATATCGTAGCCAGCACAAAAGGAACCACCCAGACCGTAAAGTACTGCTATTGGAGAGCTCTGGTCGTTCTCAAATTCACTAACAGCCTTGGATAGTTTCTCAGCAGTACCAAAATCTATTGCATTACGTTGCTTCGGACGATTAATTCCAATCAATGTAATATTTTCATCTTTTTCAACTATAATAGTTTCCTCGAGAGAAGTTTCTGTTGAAAATATTCGTTACTCAAAGTATTGAAATTGGTTTCATGTTCAAAATATACCATGTTGTGTTAATATTGCACTGCATTTAATACTTCTTATTGTATTAACTAAATTATTGATATTTTTAGCATACTTTACATTATTCCTAAAAATTTCCGATGTTTTCATAAACATTATCGCAAAATGTAAACAAAAGATGTTGCCGGAAAATGGAACACAGCCTTTGATAACAGACAAGCTTATTGCGGAAATATGGCATCACTTTAAACAAAAATACTTTTGTATGCGTATAACAGTTTTGGATATTAACTAAAACTATAGCTGGTAACATGATATTAAATACTCACATAAATTATATAAATAACATGATAAATACAAAAAGTTTTAAAAATTGTTTCTTCACATTCTTTTCGTAGTATCATTTGGTAATATTTTTTAGTTTGAGATTTATATGATAACTGCCATTACTTTGAGTTATCGATACCTTACAGATATCGACAGTTATCTTAAACGAGACATCACCAAACATATGACTGTCATTATTATTTGCAATTACATCTAGTTTCCCGGTGAATTGTGAAGATTAATTTACTTGTAATAGGAATTTTACATAAATCTTCTTTAAATTGTTTATTGAGTTAACTCATAATGCTAAAAAAGTTAACTGGACAATTGTGCAGAATTATTGAACAAAATTTTGTTTCAACGCATCGAAACATTTGTGCTTCCACACGCCTTTTCAAAGATGGTAAGTTTTAATTATGTTTTTGAGTGACATAATAAATGAGTGCATTAAACAATTATAGGAACTGCAGATGACCAAAAAGAGGAACAGTCCATTATAATAGACAAAGATAAAAACATAACACTGATTGGGATTAACCGGCCACAGAGTCGAAATGCCATTAACGCTAAAACTGCAGCCAAATTATGTGAAGCTTTTAGAACATTTGAAGCCGACGAGACTTCGCCTATAGCAGTGCTTTATGGTGTAGGTGGTTCTTTTTGCGCTGGTTTTGATATTTTAGAAATGGCAACAGGAGATGAAGGTAAATTGTCAATGGATATGTTAATGATGCCAGAAGGTTCCGTTGGACCTACCAGACGACATATACAAAAACCCGTTGTGTGTGGAATTAATGGCTATTGCATAGCAAATGGGCTGGAATTGGCCTTAATGTGTGACTTGCGTGTCATGGAGGATACAGCCGTATTGGGATTTTTTAACAGACGTTTTGGTGTACCAGTTATAGATGGTGGTACTGCTCGCCTGCCCGCTATGATTGGGTTCTCCAGAGCTCTGGATTTGATTTTAACTGGTAGACATGTTTGTGCTGATGAAGCCCATCAAATTGGTATAGCCAATCGCATAGTACCCACAGGCAATGCTCTTATCAAGTCCTTAGAATTGGCTCATCAATTGGCGAAATTCCCACAAAGTGCACTAAACCACGATAGAAATTCGTTATATTCAGCTGTTTTTGACGCGGCCAATTTCCAACAGGCCATACAAAATGAAATTATGTACACATCCAAGGATATAATAGACCAAATGCAGGAAGGCATCAAATGGTTTAACAATAGTAGGTTATTTTAAGAAATGTAGCTCTTTTTTATTATTTTCATATTTTTTTCATATTTTATTATTATTTTTTTTAAGCTTTCAAAGAAGATACTGCCGAATCTTGGCTAAAACGAGATAAATCCATGGCTGATTGGGATGATGAAGAAGTAGCTGAAGCTGCAGCCAAACTTGAAGCAGAAAAACAAGCCAAAGAACGTGCAAAGATTGAAGCCGAGAAGAAACTGAAGGAGGAAAAACAAAAAAATAAAGAAAAGAAAAAACCCGTAGAGCCACCTCAAAATTCTGACGGAACTGAGTTACCAAAAAAGGAATAAATTATGTTTCTTATATATAGTTATTAATACTAATCGCTATGAGATAATCTCATGTAAATTGCTAAACAGAGTTTAAAAGAACAAACAAAGACTTTTTTAGAATGTATCGCATTTTTATTGTATAAAAGCAATATACGTTCACTTTGCTTGCTTAATTTTGTTTTATTTTTTCAGAACTGAACTATTTCTTACAACTCAGAGAGTTTGTTGAAATTCTACATATGCATACTATAAAACTCATCGAATCGAATTATAAAAGGGAACGATAATTCAGGGCATTAAATTTTAGTGGTTATTTCAAGGAAATTCTTCGTTCTTCGGTTTCTGGCCTGTATAAATCGAAACGAAATAAAATTCTTATCTATCTTGAAAATCTATCTCGCCGGTTTAGTAGCCCAAGTTTCCCCATATAAAAGTTTTAACTTTCCCCTATCAAAAATCATCCTGTGAACGTTTTTGTAACTTGTGAGAAGTTCTCGCGCCGAGAAAAATTAGTTATACTGGTTGTAATATTCATAGAAAAATTTAAATAAACTTGACTAAAATATCAACAAATATACCGACTCATGCTATTTTCTAGACCTTAAAGAATAGAAATAGAACGTCAATAGCACAAAATTGTTCTCGAGAGCGAGTAGACAAGGCCGAAGTTTATGGTATTGTATTGACGGGACGTTGATGTTGACAACTGGAATAAGGATCATAGTTTTTTCTTACCCACCCTGTGTTTCACAGAATGATAGATAAAAAATTTTTCGCCTCGAAAAATTCTCGTATTCCTTGCAAAAATGAGGCACTGATTTTCGAAAATCAAGTTTTGGGTCATGGGAATGTCTGTGTATGTAGTACGTATGTAAGAATGCCTTAACCTACCGGAATCAAATTTACGGCATTCTAGGGACATTTGCACTACTTCGATTTCGAGATATACTGAACCGATTCGATTCGGAAGATTGTGAGAATTTTCGAAAAAAAAATTCAATTAATGTTAAACTAATAAACCGATTCAATCCAAAATCTAATAACCCTTTAAACTCAAACCAACGTCGGTCGACTGCTGAAATTTTTTATTAAAATCGATTTGTTCGTTCGAGAGACAATGGTAAAACGGAAAAATTTATAAAAAAAAACCAATACCGAAAATTTTATCTAAATCGATTAAATGGATAGAGAGATATCGTTGTCTAAAGTTTTGATTTATTTTATTTACTCTAAAAATCTATGGATTTTCCAGCGCTTTGAGCTAAACTTGCCACCCATAGTTGAAATTAAAAACCATTTATGTTTCCTCCAAGATCTAACAAGTTGTATTCAATATTTTATTTATTACTCTATTTTAGTGATTGGTTCACAGTATACATACATACATATACATAGGTAATTACATATATTTTTTTTTTCTTTTTTTCGTAATACATGGAATTTTTATTTTCACATTTAGAAGAATGCTGTTGAGTTTTATATAACTTTTGATGCAAAAATTATTTTGCAAACACATACATAAAGATTTATAATGAGTTAATAACAATTTTGTTAATTTTTGAATCTGCCCATATCTCTCTAAAAGCAATCAAAATATATAGAGGAAGTAATATAACATTTACATATAAAAATCTATTATATAAAAATAAAACGAGTTCTTTTTTAAATCATTATTTATTTACTTGAAGTAGTATTAGACCAATAAATTGGATACTGCATCTCTGTCTGCTAATAATCGTTGTACTAGGTCCAAACTATTGATGGGCGCACGCAACTGCACAGCAAACTGAATAGAAACATAAGCATTTTTTTATATTCAAATAGATACATATTTTTGTTTAATTTCAGAACTTTAAAGTTTAAGAGACCCCTCCCTACACTATCAACAAATTTGATGGTTTGACGATACAAAATATTAAATTTTTTCTTTAATGGAAATTCATACATACATATTTCAACACCAAAAATCGTTTTGTGCTTGTCGTGTCAATTTTGCTCATCACAATACGACATGAACACGCACGAAAATAGATTTTCTGTCACGAACACTTCGTGTTGAGTCGTGCGTGATCGTGTCACGAAAAAAACACGACACGCGCCCATTTCTAGTCCGAACATTTTTATACATTAACAAGTTTTCGTATATCTTGCTTGTCTATAAATTGTTCCGAAACACACGGGCATGTTCCGACACTCGCAAATCGCATAACATTTGCGATTGTGACTTGAACTCGCAAGAGAGTTGTTCTGCAAATCGCAATCGCAAGACTCTTGGCAAATTCAAATCGCAAGAGTATACTGAAGTGAACTGATGAATTTAGCCTAAAACAAACTTTAATGAAACAGTAAAATGATTAATAAATAAAATTAAATATCTTTTCTTTTGATTTCAATCAAAAATAGTAATATTTTCGTAAAATTTATATTATAAAATTTAAATTTATAAAATGTTTTTTTTTGTTTGTTAATTTTGCGATGGCATTGTTTACTTATACACTGACGATTTCAACAAAAAGATGACCTAAATCAATATGACAAGTCGCAAGCAAAATGCTTGGGTTACAGAACATGCTTGGCGATTTGCAACTCACATGCGATTTGAAAACCATGCGAGTGTCTGAACATACCTAAAAAAAAGGAACCGAGTTTGCTGTATTGCCCAGGGACCTTAAATTGTTCATGGTTGTTGGTTCAAAAGCTTAGATGTGCATAATTTTATTAATTTCTGTTTTTTGAAAATAGTTTTTGGTAAAGCTTTATTTATAGTTATTGCCTGGCACGGATTGGAAAGGAAGTTAAAGTAGATTAAACAGGGTTTCTACTCTTTAATTTGAAACTAAAGAAAATACTGTCAAAATTAGGTTAACAGGTTGCCGATGAATGGACCCTTTCTGTTGAACTCACTCACATATGTATTAAATCAATGTCTTTCGTTTCGAATTACAGAGTAGGCCCCTTGGATCAGAAATTTTATGTTTACCTTAAAAAGCTATAAACTTGTGCTGACTTTAATTAATTGTGCGCCAGATGCTTTCCATTTTGCATGACTTTCCTTTAATTGATATTCGGCCTAATTACGAGTGTCGTATTTCGACTACGACTGCGACGATTTGTTCTTTAGTCTAATACAAAATCGTAGTAGTCGGCATCGAAACGCGACACTCGTAATTACACCCATTATTTTGTTGAAAATCCCTTTAAGCCTTTGTGACTCTCAACATCGTGAAACCAATTTTATTTAAGAAATTTTAAGAGCTCGTAGCATAAGCAAAAAAAATCATAGAGTTCAATATCAACATCAAATTAAAAAGTAAAAGTAATTTCGCTCACAATATATTTGCAATAAAAACAATAATTGACTTGGACATTCACAAAATTTAATCAAGTAAAACGCGGGTAATTAACATTGATTTAATAAAAGCGTAGTGTTACTTTAAATCTGTTCTGCTGTAGCAGATACAATTTTTATTAAGAATGACTTTTACACTTTGAAACTAGATATTTTTCCAAAGCTATTGAGCTGAAATAAAATTAATTATTAAATTTAATTAATAGTTTTTATAGAGATTTGTAATACGAGGTGATAAAGGGTTAATAAAATTTATTTGAAAAAAAAAATATAAATAAAAAAATACCTTTTTATATTAATGTGCCAGACATGTTTAAATTTATTTATTTGTGAATGTAAATATGGATGTATATTTATTTACATATGTGTACATACATACACACACAAAAAATCACAAGTTTTATTTCCTAAAATTATGGTATAATTTCAACTAAGTACAGACGTCGAATGACATTAGGTCTGTTCGAGTAACGTGCCATTAGTATACATGCCATGCCATAACCAAAATTCAATTGGTTTATATGGTTATGGCCAAGGCAAATTCAGTAACAGGTGGCCTTTTCCGCCCGGCTGACAACCAGCTGTTGATGTTAAATTGAGCAATTTGAACCAAAATGTCAAAATTTGCTTAGCATCTTCTAACATACTTGTTTTGTACCACATCAAAATACATGTTTTTTTTTGTGTAGCTGCATTGTTGTAGGGAAGAGGTCACCTGATACTGAATTCGCCTTGGTTATGAGGAGTCACCTATAATCAAATACAGTGTTGGCCATTAGTTTGGTTCGAACAGCTTTTTTGTATGGTTATGGTTACGGCACGTCTAATTTAAGCTTTACGACTGATGCATTTTTGTTAGTTTTTATGTAATTTTTCTTTTTTATTATTTCATTTCATATTTTTATACTTAAAATTTATGAATGTTTTTTATTTGTTACTCCCTGATAATGTTAAAAAAATTATAAAAAAAAAGAATAAAACCCGGTTTAAAAACTGTTTAAACAAGCAAACCCGAAATGAAAATTGCCGTAACCAGCCCAAAAATGGGGTTTTTTGAAAAAAAAAGAAATGGTAACTAAATATAAAAAACCGCTTCCGAACCAGATACAATTGGCGATGTTTAACGCTGGTAATGTAGCTTTCCATCGATGAACGAATTTTCAAAATCGGTTTAGCGATTTGAAAATCCATAATAAAATAAAAAAAACGGTTCTAAGCCGGATAAAAAATAGGCTATATTTGATACTGATAATATAGCTTTCCATTGGTAAAAAAAATTTTAAAATCGGTTGAGGGCTTTGAAAATTCGTGGTGAGATTTCAAAATCGGTTAGTGGTTTGGGCGTGAAAGCGTAGCAAATAAACAAATACTTTCACATTTATAATATTATTAAGCATAAGGACCTTTCCAACAACTGATTGATTCTCCGTGTTCCCAAGCTACCCGAATAAAAAGCACAGGCTGCTTCGTGCAAGAAGAACATTAACTACTCCCACAAAACCTCTCTTTTCGAGTAGAGGAGAAAGCTTTTGGTGCGACCAAATGTAAACGAAATTGTTTTTATATTTTGTTATAAAAACGAAAAAATCATTTTGTTTTTTACATTGTTGTAATTTAATAGAATTTCTATCGCCTTACCTTAAACGACGCTTTCAACTGACAATAATATTAAATACAATTTTACAAGAATAATTTCGATAATTAATTGCAATATATGTATACTCGTATATTAACTTAGATTTTTAGGTACATGTATTGTACATATTACATAATGGCATAGTTCATAAAAATTTATGTTTTTCATTCTCATATAAAAAGAAATTAACTATGCAAGCTTAGTTGATACATATTACTACCTCTTATGTTTTTGTATGTGTATGTTTATATATGTATATATAAAAAAATAAGTATTAAGATAATAACAAAGCGTGCTTTTAGAAATTTGAAGGGATTTTTCGTTTCATCTTTTAAACGGAATACTGGAAAACAAAGGTTTTTCTTTCTTTAATACATTTAAAAATATTTTTAGTGGTTTTACTTATTTAATAAGGTATCTATATAATTTATTTTAAAGAGCCCCAGGAACTCAAACAATTTAATTTCTTATCTTTTGGTTGTCTTTAAGTCATCACAACACATTTCAAATTCACATTTTTTTTAATTTTATACTTTTGAAAAGATATATTAATGACGATTTTTTTTTTCAAATATATATGTATGTGCGAAAATTACGACGACTCTACGCTTTATGATGTTTTTAAAGTTTAAAATTTAGTTTTTTAGAGCACACCTTCTTCCCTTCGTTTTATCCCTGATTTTAAGTTTTATCTTTTTATATATATTTTCGAGTGAATGGACGTTTGGTATTGCTACCCCGAATAATCTAGTCATCTTTCCTGTTAATTATAACAGCAGCATCAATTTCATCTTTAGGATGATCCTTATCACCCCAGCCCCAAATCTCGTGGGTACCATCACCAGTGCGCTTCACACGTTGCTTGATAACATCAGAGGAAACCGTTTTCAAATCGTACGCCCAGCCGATTTTTGCAAAGAAGTCAATGAATGCCGTAGTCAAGTTCATAGAATATTGGCCAAATTCAGCGCATTTATAGTCCCATGGGAAAACATGATGATAGTTGTGCCAGCCTTCGCCAAAAGCCAAAACAGCAACAGATGGATTTTCAGCGGGGTTAATATACCTGAAGAAAATTAGAAAAATCGGTTAATAAATCAAATCTGATGAGGACACCGAAAGTGGTAAGGGACTATATAGGTTTGACATTCCTTTAGTAACTTCCACAATATTCATATACATATGTATGTATGTTCTTATGAATAGGTTAGTTCGGTAAGCGGTGTCCGTTTGTTCATCTGTTTGTACGTGAAATCGAATTTCCGAAGCCCCCGAAAGAGCTAGATATTCATTCCGCGTGTTAGACCGATGTACCCGAATTTGTCTTAACTCGATTGGTATGGAGAAAACATAATCAAAAATAATCAAATTCTGAGAAATCTTAAAGGATGATTCCAGGGTTAGAAAATTTTAATTTTTTTGGTATATATATAAAAGTAACCAGCTAAAACTAATTTTTGTTTTTTTTTAATTGAACCTATTTTATATTTTAGAAAAATTAAATTTTTCTTGCAGATTAATAAATTCAAAAAGACCATGCCAGGGTTGGAAAACTGACAACAAAACAGCATGGTGCCCGTTAAACCCAGTTTATATTTGTTTCTTGGTTAACTCAAATGCATGTTAAACTAAGTTTAACTAATTAGTGAGAAACCAGCTCTTTGTTGTTGGTTAAGCTCGTCTAGACGATAAAAAAATTATTTGTTGTTGCCTAAGCATGTCTACAACAAATAAAAAATTTTGAAATTTTTAAAGATCGAACTACACAAAATATACATTTCGCACATTCAGTTCAATTGTGTCATAACTCGTTTTTTGAGCATTTTATCTTGCGTAAAAATTTCATATAAAAAGCTTGTACTATCAGCCACTGAGAGAAGAATATTTTTTCATGCCTTCATTGAGTTGTATGTAAATTGAAAACTTTAAACGTGTTTTCTGCAAAACTAGTTTGATTTGCGGTGCGATTTGTTATTAAAAGAGAACTTACTTATCATAAGGTTTGCCACCGAACTTGTGAGCGGCACTGTTAACCAACCAGGTGATATTCAAAACCAAACACCAACGGAACATTGCCACCACGAACCAGGAATTCAGCAAACTCTCATTCCAGTAATACATGGGAATAGTTGTAGGTATAACAAAGCACAACACAGGCATTAAAATCATATAATACCTAAGGAAAACACAAAGCAATGAGTACAATTTTATAATGTACTTTTAAACGATATTTATGTACAAGCACACATTCATACAAACTTACTTCTTTTGGAACATAAGGATTTTATCCTTTCTCAAATCGCTCAAGTCTAGACCCTTGCCTTTGGCTTTAACTTCAGGATGTTTCTTGCATAACAACCAGCCAATATGAGAAAAGAAGAAACCACGTGTAGCATTGTGAGGATCAGCATCAGTTTCGGAATATTTGTGATGTACGCGATGATCACGTGCCCAGTGATAGGCAGCATCTTGGAATGCAATTGTGTTGAAAATCATCAAAATCAAACGCAGCGGCCATTTGGCTTTGTATGAACAATGGGCCCACAATCTATGTGCACCAGCTGTAATGCCCAGGCCAGATATTAAATACAAGGATAAGGCTAAGAAGAGAACGAAAAATTAATACATATTTCCATTTACAGCATAGCTGCCCAAAGAACCACCAGAGTGCCGAACATCAATCGGCTTCTTATACAAATGAATACACATACGCGCATACGAGTACATTTCTCTCGTGTTTCTCTCGGTGGACAGCATTGATTTACAGACATATGTACATATGTATGTATGTACATACGTACAAACATATAGATATTCAAGGTTCAGTAAGCCGACTGTAATGGAATGTAACTGCAACAGTAGGAAACAGCTGATCGATATTGTTATGTGAAAAGTAATGAAAATGCTTATAGAAATGTAATGTAAAGTAACCTACTTTTCACTTAAAAATATCGATCAGCTGTTTCCTACGTTGCAGTTACTTTCCATTACAGCCAAGCAACTATTTCTTTGTTTATGTACTTTCATTTATTCTTGACTAACAACAATTAAAAACTGTCTTTACATAATTATTGATAACTTCTACTCTTTATTCTAGACTATCTCGAAAATTCACGTTACTGTTTCTAGAAGTTTGTGGATAATTATATTGACCGTTATTTTGAATTTCATTTTATGCTGGCACTACTGTGTGCAGAGTTGTTTCTATTAAAGTGCTGCGTAACATGTTCTATTCGTAAAAATCTTGTATTTTATTTCACACTACTTTCAAGCACTGTGTTTCAGTGTAAACACAAATAACAAAATAAAACTAACAAAACATGAGTCTCACTAAAATAAAGCATCATTCGAAAAGTTTTTCTCTACAGTTTTATTAGTGCTTGTGTTTTAAAAACAAGTAGACACAGGCCTGTTCTGAAAATCACGTGGTTTCAAATCACGAAACGATTTGAAATCACGCAGACAATTTTATGCTGTTCTGCAAATCACGTGGTATTAATTCTTCGAAAACACGAGAAAACAGCTGACTTTTTATATTTTTGCTTTCTTTGTTTATTTTTTGGCACTCTAAATTGAAATAAAAAGTGAAAATTAAGTAATTAAAAATGCCTGGGGCTGCTATATTTGCCTTAATTGCTCTAAAAAGAAAAAGTAAATCTCGAACAAAGCAAAATATTTTTTTTACTAAATATGCAGTGTCCTTAAAAATTTGTTAATTAGGTATGTGATGGAAAACGATCGTTTTCAAAACAATCGTTTTGAAAAGGTGTGATGAACTCCTATTGGTTTTGAGTATAATTTTGGGAGCTAATTTTAAACTACCGACTTCTAAAAAGTACACTAAAAGATAAAATATAATCCACATAATAGGGTTGTGAAAAGAAATTAAAAATAAGTTTTAAAATTATTGACGAAACGACTATAGGAAAGGCATCACACCTTCCATCTTTTTCAAATTGTTTTTGTGTCTAAATCGTTTTTCATCACATATCTGAATATTTATGTTTTTATGTGTATAAAACCCAACTTTATTACAAAAATAAATGAAAAACACATCGCATTACATATAGAATAACATTAATAATCACCCTTATTCCAGTTGTCGACATCGACGTCACTTTAACGCAATACCAAAAAATTTTTTACTCAAAACGAATTTCCGAGAAAAAATAACCAAGTGATTTCATTTTAACAAAGTCATTTAGCATATCGGTTTTAAATCGCGTGATTTCAATATTTTTTGTTTGCAGAATGATTTGAAATCACTTTGACAAAAAGTGAGAATGAATATGGAGGCGAAGTCAAACTCACAAAAAATGGATTTTTATTTATTACAAAATATAATTAAAACAGTTAACAAAAATTTTATATACACAATTAAAATTAGATTTTCAGCTAAATACATATCTGCGATAAATTCAAACGGTTTCAACAATTAAAAAGGTTTCAGATTTCTTCTGTTTTATAGACGAGTTCGACTGAACACTTCCTTCTCTTGATGGCTGCTGATCTTTCGGAACATTTGAATCGGAATTAGATTTTGTAGCAGCATCTTCATCAAAACTGCTTAAATTGTTGTATATCTCAACAACATTATTATTGGATGGTTGGTGTTTATTCTCTAAAATGGAAATTTCAATAATTTCTAAAGGTTGCAACTGTGGCAAGTCAGGGTACGAAGTTAAATTGCTTTCTGATCCTATGATGGGTTTTTGGACATGAGCAATAGTTTTACTAATTGCTAAGGGCTGCAGTTCCAAAACAGTTGAAACGGTCGAAACTGCAGTTAAGGTGCCTTCAGAGGCACTTACTTTCGGTAGTTCAAATTGTTGGTCAAAAGTGTAGTCGCTGGTATAAGCCATGGTATTAACTGCGGCAGATTTTTTTAAAAAACTTGTCAAAGCAATATTTTTTGGCTTATGTTGTCTAGCTTTTGGTAAATCTGTACTACGACCAGCGTAATTTAGTTTTTTAGTGTTGGTACGTAAACGTTTGCTTGGACGGGCATATCTATCACCTGATAAAGAATCTTCACTGTCATATTCAGTTCTTTTTGAATTGGGATTTAAACGACTAATGCTCCTTTTGCGTGAGCCCTGTTGTAAAGGAAACAGAAACTAAGCCGATTTTTCGCACAAGCAAATCATTATATACTCGTACTTACACTGGGTTTAAATAAATTTTGATTTGGGTTGGGCTTATTGCCATTTGGTGCCTGCAGAGGAACATACGAATGGCCAATATTATATCTTCCAGGTCCAGTTCGATTGATCAAACCAACTTCACTTAAATTTTTCAAAGATTTTTGTATGACCATATCGATATTCTGCACAGGCACTAAATTTCGCATTTGATATTTAACTTCCTGCAGTATCTGTGATGTGGTCACAGAATCTTTTTTAGAGTTTCCATTGCTTAAAGTATTCAGCGCCTTCAGAACGTGGCGGTTAACTTTTTGAGGTACTTGGAATGCATCCATATTTTATTTGCGTTAAATTTGATTTAATAAAAAACTACACAAAAATTTTGCAAAAACAAATTGTATACATACGATTTTAAATACAAAATTAATTAATTTTTTTTTGAGAAACTTTTTTTAACTGCAAATTAATAAAATTTATTTTTATATTAATATTGATATAAAATTCAACGCAAGTTGATGTTTTAAATTTAAATTTTCTTTTAAAAATTTTGGAACAAAGAGTTCTGCCGAGTTTTTTAAAGCAACATAACCTTGAGCAAACTTCTCATAACTCTACGTCTCCACGAGATATGAAATTTTGTTGTAACTTGAAGTTATAACTGAGTTGTTAAAACAAATGCATTAACAATAATGTTATAACTTGAAAAAAGCATTAATTTGAGCAGTCTACACTTAACATTAACTTGAAGTTAATGTTAAAGTTAGTAATTTTATGTCAGGTGGAGACCGCAAGTAAGAAATATTTGGAACGTGTAAAATAGTATGCAAATTAAATTCCTTATATCAATTGTCAAAACTCTAAACTCCAGATTGTTTGACGACGTTTTAATAGACATCTTATGGTACTCTTATATATGTATTCCTTTTTCCTACATATATTTTTCCTTATGACTACCCTGAAGTAAGTAACCTTGTGGTCAAGTGTCTCCAACTCATCACTTTTTTCGACTACTTTGGTGACTTTTTGTCGACATTGTCAACGAAGTGTCCGTTTATTAATATTTGCTCTCGATGAGTAGACAATATTTTGTAATATACTTACTCTCGGTGGCAAAAAACACACGGACTGGACAGTATAGGTTCGATAGTATGTAAGTAAGTAAGGCCTCGATTAATGTTTATCCCCAATCGCAAAAAAATCCCCGGGGACAAATCCCCTAAACTGGCAACGCTGTCTCTATAACTATCTCTTTCCCATCACCCTCTCTCACTATCTTCTCTTCAACTCACAGGTAGCACAAAATTATTAGGTCTGTTCCACAAGATTTCGTACAATTCGGACTAATGAGAGAAAAAAGAAAATTACTCTCTGAATATGCAAAAGTTATCCAAAATTGCTGGAACGCAAAAAACCATAATTGCACATCTTGAAATAGTAATGTTGCTTACATTTTACATTAAATTTAATTTAAGTGATTTTAGTCGCTTAAAACGCATAACATTATAATAACAAAAATTTTGCATCATTGGCAACAGCTGTAAAAAGTAAATGAAAATAACTTCCAACAAAGTAAAAGCTACGAGAATTATTGAAAAAAAAAACATATTTTTATATTAAAGAAATGGAGAAATATGCACAATTGTACTTACAACTTCAACTTTGTTCAAAAAACCTTCCATTTTGCTTTTTAATAAATTTGTATGTAAAAACTTTTTTCCTATATTTGCAAATTTTCTGATTAATTTTTCAGTTTCATATGTAAATAAAATACAGCTGATTATTTATTTCTTGTCCGAACTTATCCAGAAGAAAAAGTTCGTACTAGTTTGTACAGGAAATGAAAAAAATTACTCTCTCATTCGCTCTCACAATTGCACAAAAATTGCTATCTGGAACGCTTTTGGATAACTTTGTACAAGTTCGGACTGTTTTGTTATGCATCTGGAACAGACCTATTATTTTATTGGACCCAAGTCAGCTGGACTCTAAATTTCACCCTTCCTTACCAGCAGCCTGTTAACCTAAACTAACCTAATTTTTTGCTAACAATATTTTGCAAAGCTGAAAAACTTTTGTAAACTATGTAACAATAAAAGTATTTAAATGCGAAAATAAAAACAAAATATTTTATTTAATAAGTACCGAAGTATATTTTTATGAAGTTTTTTTAAGCTTATTTAAAAAACTTTTGGGTTCAAATCTACTGATGAGTTTTTTAAGCAAGAACGAAATGCATATATAGATGTTGCTTAACAAAAAAAAAAAGCAAGCAAAAGTTCTATTATGTATGTCCATTAAAAAGACAAAGGCTCAAATTCACAGTCTTTAGTTAACTAGTGAAGGTGGTTTAACCAATCAAATTGGTAAGACAAATTGTTAGTTAAACCACGAGTGTTAGTTAACTATAGACTATCGGTCTAATTTATAAAAAATATTACTGGTTTATTACAGGTTTATTTGACAAATTTCCCATACAAATACGCATTATGAATTTTGAACTAAATGTCAAATAAATATGCTTCGGTACTTATTATTTAAAAACTTAAAACTGATTTCCTGCAAAACTAGCTTCTTTGAGTTATGCTTATGTTGCAATAAAAGAGCGATACGTATGTATGTACATATGTACATACATATTTATGTGTATTATTCAACTTCTCAGTTAAGTAAGTTGTTATATGACTAATATTTTTGAATGTTCTACATTTACAATCCAACTCTATTTAAAAAATTAATATAAACTATACTCTAAATAATTAGAAACTTACCAAAACCTACAGTTAAGAATTTAGCAGAAGTGAACATAAGATAAACGCCATACAATGCAGCCAGATGCAAATAGCCGAATAAAATTATATTACGCCATACAAGTTTTAATTTGCGTCTTTCTGCTTTCTTTATTTTTCCAATATCCTTTACTAAGCCGCCATCAATTGTCTCAGAATCTTGCTCAAACAAGACACCGGTTGTCAGAACTTTGGGATTTCCTCCGGAAATACCACCAGCTGCAGCAATAAGCGATTCAGTAATCGATTGGGTAGCGGGTGCAGCGTTTGGAGGCATGATGCTTTAAGTAAATCAGAACATAACAAAACAATTAAAATTCATATCACATTTATTTTTTCTTTGTCATTGTTAATGTTATATATGCATGTATGTATGTATATGTAACTACACAATTAAATTGTATTTAATTTTTGCTTGGTAAATTTTTCTATTGGCAATTGTTTGAACTCGCTTTAACAGTCATACTTTTACAGCCATATGTAAATAACAGCGTTGAGCGTTATGTTAGCAGCAAATTATTTGTTTACAGTATATTTGAAGTGTATTTTACGGCTGTTAGACGACTTTTACATTGAGGGTTTTGTCCCCACTACAATTTAATAAATTATACTTTTCCAGCTTGGTAATTAAATTAACAGAAAATTTCTTTTACGGTTTAAATACATAAATGTTTTAATTAATGAAATAACATTTAATGGGAAAAATATAATTACAGCAAATAATTGCATATCGATTATAAATATGTATTTCAAAGCAAGATACTACGATTAATCAAATAAAAATACCAAGTTCCCGTTCAAACAGAAAGAAAAAGAAACGACCAAGAAACCTTGATTTGAGTGAACTTTATCTTGTTAAAACAAAATAGCACTAAGTTACAAGTTAAATGCCAATCGAAACAGTCAGAATCATTCAATTATCAAGTACATTATTCATACATACTCGTACATACATTTGTACATAAGTACATTCTTTGTATTTAGAAGAGAATCTTATTTTTATCATGTTTTAAAATTTAAATTGAATTATAAGAAACACACACATCCGTATTTACAAATGTACTTACTACTTATCTTTATTTATTACGATTTGTGAAATATGAACTTGTTCATGCTGCAAAGCATAGTTAAATACAGTTTTTTTGTTATAAACTAAATATGATTACATACAATAGCAACTGGAAAAGTGAGCGTGAGCCTTATTTAACTCACTACAAAATGTAGAAATATTTTTGTGCATACAATTTTAAGTATTTTTGCAGTGTTTCTCGCTCACCATCAACATTCACACACATTTTGCGAAAATCCCAGCTGCCACCAGTCAAGACATTTGGTTCATGTCTAATAGCAATTCGGATTGGATCAGATCATGGCTTAGCCATGGAGAACCTGTTATCTTCCCTAAAATAGCGGCTAGTGTAGTTTTACCTTCCTCATCTAACATTGACCCAAATGTTGCCCAATATTACCCAAATATTATTTCCCTCAATATTGCAATGATTTGGAACCCAAAATATTCTTACATCATACCTGCTCATTAGCCTATTGAGTGCCCTCTCACTAAATACTTTCAACCTGACAATATCAATCTTCAAAGCTTTTAGCGTTGCTTGACTGAAGGATTTGTGTGAGCTTCTACGTCCATTTTAGAATCATTGATGAAGAGCGCACAATTCTCATTTGGCTTAACTCCCGCTTTCTACTCTTCCAGAAATATAGTTCGCTTATCGATGATTTCACAAATATAAATAGTTTGCGGCACTATTGTTATTATTATTATTGTTTTAAATTTCCTTCCAAGTTTTTTCAAACCCCAAAAATTATAGCTAAATTCGTTTCTGGAACAAATTCAATGTTATTCCGATAGTTTCTCTAGTCACGCTACCGTAATCACTCGTTCAGCCCTAGTGATAACAGTTTATTAAAAAAAAACTTTTGCTGTTTTATTGATGCCATCTCACAAAATAACCTCACTCAGATAAACGAATGGGAATTGAGTAACACAAAATCATGCGATAGATGGATGGGATGTTTTACCACGTTTTAATTTCAATTTCGTTTTTGAAAACAATTTATTTATACAAGGTGGGCCAAAAGAAATCATCCTATTGGAAGATGCTCTTAATTTTACAAATGGGGGCCAATGCGAATTCTGTTTTGACATTTGTGAACTAGACAGATGTAGAATACAAGTGAACAAGCCATGGAGCGATACAAGAACGCGGAATAATCGTGTCGTGGCGTTCCCGGGTCGCCTCATCTCTCGTTTTGGCGATTTACACTGGCCCGCAAGATCGCCCGATTTAACCGTTCCTGACTTTTTTGTGGGGTTTTTTGAAGTCCCGTGTTTACGTGAATAAGGCCGAGAACCTGGAAGCCCTCAAGGACAACATTAGACAAGAGTGCGAGAATCTGTCGCCCGAAGTTCTCGCCGAAGTAATGAAAAATGCCATAAAACGAGCCCGTATAGCAATCAATTGTGACGGCGCCCATTTGGCCGATATCATCTTCTCGACTTGACCAATAAAATTCTAAAGGTTCAAATAAACATAATCAAAAAACAGAATCGAAGTTTTTCATTTACATAGAAAAAAAATAAAAATGGGAGCCAAACAACATCGTACTATGTACTTTTTTTGGCCCACCTTGTACGTTAACTTCCATGAGGTTGGTGAGTGTACCTCGTACATTTAATCTAAACATCTTTTATGACTCTTCAATCGTATGTTCTTGTTGTATAGGTATTTTCACAACAGCCGATTGAAATTTCAGGGTGATGTAAACAACAAAGAACATATGAATGAAAATTTATAGCTAATGAAAGAAATTTTTAAGTGATGTTTATTTTTAAATCTATAACAGCAATTAGTAAACAATACGATTAAATGCAAAGGCTTTATTAATTACGAATACGGTTGCCAGATTTAAAATGAAAAAAAAAGCTTGTCGATGATTTGAGGGGAAAATACAAATTTTGGGGTGAAGATAAAAATTCTAAATTTAAGAAGTTAAACTCTTTTATATTATCTTTTGCCAAGAAGAAATATTATTGTACTTTATACACACATACTCGTACATTGTATATACATATCGACCCATAACCGAAAAAAGCTTAGGCCACATATTCGGCCATGTCACAGAGTTCAATTCCGTTCGGAAACGGAATTCAATCCACCTCAAGATATTAAGCCCAGCCGGAGTATACCCCAGCTTACCAGCGCCCCAACAGTCTGGACACACCTAAAGAATTTCAGTATTTTAGTTTTCTTTTTTAGACACCATCTTCTACAAAAATGGGATGGATTGAATTCCATTTCCGAACGGAAAATGAACATGGCTGATTTTTGGAACTACGTTTTTTGACGAAAATTATGTCGCTTAAGCGTTTTTGGCGGCTATTGCACGATATAACTCAAAAAAACTAGTTTGGCAGATAACGAATTTAAAGTTTTCAATTTACACACAACTTAATGGAAAAAGAAAATTTAATTTTGCGTTCAAGAGTTCTGCATCATTAACTCAAAAATTCCATTTTTTTTTCATTATGACGTAGTTTGAGTAAATGAGCGATATGTATGTATGTGGTCATACACTGAAAATAGCCCAAACAACATTTTACGAAAAAAAAAATAAAAAAAATATAATTTTTTCGTACTATAAATTTTTGGTAAAAATTTATTTAATTTTACGAAAGTAAAAAAAATCTTGCGTAATATTTGTTCTTGTGTAATCATATGATTTCAAATTCAGGTTTCCATGAGAACTGCGTGTAAAAAGACGTTACGCAAATTCAGGTTGGTAAATTTCTTAAAGAAACTTCTCTTTGAGTAGTACAGACTTCCAAAAGAAAAGCACACTGAACTTTTGGTATTTATTGCTCTGGTTTTACCTCCGGGATTGAAAATTACTTATATCTGAAACAAAATTATCATTATTATTTTTTGGCAGTGGCAAAACAAGCCACAGCAAAAAATTATTCTTGTTTTCCAAATAATATTCCAAATTTCCAATTTTTCTGACATTTGGTTTAACGAAAAAAATGCTTTGAGGTATTGTATTCATTTGATCTACTACCTGAATGCTAAGTATTGCTTATAATTAAAGAATCCAAGATATTTATTATTCGACATATTGTCATAATTATACTATAAGTGAAATTTATTTGCTGGTGGTTAAGCGCATAAGATAAGGTTTGTGACTGTTCAAATGTGTGGTTGAAGTCTACTGACGATTTGTTAAAGCAACAATGAAATGCATATAGACATCGCTTAACCACCAGCAAATAAATTTCACTTATTATAATTAAAGAACTTTTCATAAATAATTTATCAGTAGTTTGTAGAATATTTGATTTAACTTGATTATAAGCTATGACGCCAGCAATGAAATTTTATATTAAGTTTTTGCCTCGACATCATAAGTTCAGTAAAATAATTTAAAATTTATTGAATTTGTGTATGTCCCATAACAATGTATGAATAATTGAGCTGTTTATTTCGAAATTGACGTAAGACAATTTGAAAAAAAAACCAGCTAATAATAACATTGATAGAAATATAATAGTATCTCTGCATTTATAAAAATAAAGTTTGTTAAGAGCCGCTGAGGTTTTATTCCAGAGAAGGTTTTACTAATTAATAGATATTGCAACAAATATGAATATTTATTGCGAAAGTGACGTAACTCGCTGAAAATAATTGCAAAAGGTTGATGGAAAATAAAATAGATGCTAAATCGAATAAAGATGATTGAAGCTTTTAAACTTATTATGTTTGTATATTCTGATTCTCAATAACGTATTAAGAGTCTAACTATAAATATGCGAAGTTTCTTAGCTAAGTTGAAACATTTTTTGAGTTGCAGTCTACTGATAAGTTCCATAAGCGGGGACGAAATGCATATATACAATGCTTAACCATAAAAAAGCAAAAATTTTAGATATTTAATTATTTTATTGACATGTTTTTGTAAGTGGCGTTATCTTGTGAATTTTTTTTTTAATTTTTTATATTATGTTATCAGACACGGAATCAGGTAAAATATACTTAGTTTAAAAATTGTGGGTTTCAATGAGCATTATTATTTTACCGAGTCATTTGCTTTAGCATCTGATTTCATCAGATAAATAGGCAACTTCTATAGTGTTCATTACAACAAATAAGCTGATACAATAAATACAATAATACAAAAGTACTTGTGTGGCACAACACTCTATTCTTGTGAGAGATGAATAGTTGTTGTTTTTTTTATATTTTTATTTACAGTAGTACCTCGATTTACGTCTCGGTTGCTTCCGGTTGCGTTAATCGAAACGATGTAAATCAAATTTAAAATACTCATAAATAAAACCAGATACTTCCCTATTTTTGTTAACATATGTACAATCAACTCAGGCGACTTAAAACGAATCGTAAATCAAATTTGAAAGGAACAAAAAATATGAGGACGCAAATCGAAACGACGTAAATCGAGGTATTACTGTATTTTCATTACATACTTCATACAACTACAATTCGAGCTGAAAATATATTAAATTTTGACATTAGTTGAACTTCTCATTTGTTTAAGTGAAATTTTAACATAATATCTCTAGTTCCCCTAAGAAATTTTTGACTTAAGCTTCACTGATGATCTGCATTAGCAACAGAGAAATGCGCAAAGGATCCAGATAACCCCAAAGAGAAATGTCAAAAATCCCTTCGAATTTTCATTTCGTGTCTTTTGTTTTGCCCCGCATGCTTCTCAACCACCTTCAACCAACAAACTGAAAACGCCTGCCTGCACAGGCAAGCAGAAAAGGCTCAGTGTGAATTGCGTCTTAGAAGTTTAGATTTATTAAAGTTACGATCTAACACTTTCTTACAAATTTAGATTTATGGTTTTGTTGCCCTAGTAGTAGCACTGTCTTTTTTGTAAAATAAATACATAACCTAAACTTGATGTAAGACGCAATTTACACTGTGCCTTTTCTGCTTGCCTGTGCAGGCAGGCTTTTTCAGTTTATTGGTGAGAGGGGGAGAAAAGCTTTCGGCGTAAAACAAAAGGCACGTAATGAAAATTCGAGGGGATTTCTTACTTTCCTCTTTGCCCTTTTCGTATTCTCAGCATTAAGCGAGTATATAATTGTCAAAAAGGCATTAAAAAAAGTCTGAATGTAAATGTGCATGACTTTTCGTAGGGGGCTTAAAAGAAAATTGTCAAAACAAGGCAGGCTAAAGAGGCATAGTGTGAAATGGCACTAAGTCAATAACTTTACCAATCTAAAAGTGGCATACATATGTATGTAAGTCACTTTACGCTTGTGAAAAGTAGTGATGGCATATGACGAGTCCGATACGCAAGCATCAAAGCCTCTTGATGCACCTAAAGTGACCGTGGAGACATGCAGTTGCAGTGAATTAAGATGTTAGATGACTTCTGGATGCGTGAATATCAAAACTTTTCTAGAACATAATTCTGGCAGGACACAAATTGCCACAAATGCATAAATTGGCCTTAGCATATTTCTGATTTATGAACTAAAGTTTACTCCATTAAACCGACTACCTACGCGTTTTTTAAAGAAAATATCCGTCATGAAATGGCAGTTGTTACTGCGAAAACTTGCCGAACCGTCTTGCGAAATTTACCTAGTCGATAAAATGAGGGGGTTCACATTTGTACGACATTATTTTGATGAAATAAGTTTAAAGTTATGTATTTAAATTAATAATAAGCAATAATAAAATTTTTTCCATTATAAGGTTCACTTATTTTTCAATCGATTCTCTAAACATAAACTTTCTATTAAGACACAATACATATCGATTTAAAAATAAACTTACTTATGCCACTTTCAAAATAAACCGCTCATGTATGCATATACGTATGCCTACGTGTATGTGTGCATGAAAGTATATCGGAACTGAAAATAGAATATTTATAAGTCAATATACATATGTATGTATACTTGAATAAATATAATAATAATTTTTAAATTTCTTTTTGTTTTGAATGTATGCAAGTGTGCGACAAGTCGAACGTTGTCGAAATTGACCAACAGAGGCAGGCTCTTAAATCAAAATGGTATTGTATTGTTTCCTCTGGGCATTCTTGGAGATAACATAAACAGCTTTTTGGAGAATTTTGGTGAAGTACTAAATGAGGGTCTTAAAAGTAAAGGCCCAGGCAGAAATTGTGACTTTGCACAAAAAATATGTACCACCACAAACAACAATGTCAATACAAAATTACGACTCTTCCAAAATTTGTGTACCACCACAGTTACTGCAAACACAAAAATATATCCTTACGTTTACAAATACCGCGTTCTCAGTAATCCTATACCACTACAACACTGTATATAAAAAAATTCGACGTTAGTTTCCAAATGTTATTTTAAGTTTCCTAATACCCTGTTCACAAAATCCTATACTACAACCAAATCACCGTAAATACAAAAATGAGTTTAGTTTGGAAATTTCCATTGTGACGACCTTATAAATTTGTATTTAGAGAGAGTCGGAGGACGGTCATTCGGCGTTATCATTTTAATGTTATTACATTCAAATGTTGGTAAACAGCTGTTGTACTAATGTTATCTGTAGAGTCAGACCATCGTAGCAACATCATGTTAATTGTCTTTTTCTGCCTGGGGTGCCCCCCAACGGCCAAAACTAATAAAATAGCTTAACAGTAAAGAAAAAAGTTTGTAGCTTAATTATTCAGAATTTTCTCTTTTTAGTTGTCCCTAACAAATTTAAATTTTAAATTTGGGGATTAGGTTCAAAGAAAATCTGGCATGCCTGGCAACTAACTACCAAATGACGTCTATTTTCATTTAACGAGTTTCATTAGGAAAACTACCAGTACGTGTATCAATTATCATAGAAGTGGAAGTTTTATTTTGTTGTTGTGAGTTCATTCATATGAACTCTGCTCTGTGATCATAACAATGTGCTTGTCCATAACTATGAAAGTGGTCTGTCTAATGGTCTAATAAATATACATTCATTCATTGTTTCGAGATTTTTTAATGTATAACATTTGAATAAATTAAAAAATAGTTCTTTATTGTGAAATATTTTATTTTATAATACTATTTAATATTTATTTAATGTTTCCAAGAAAAAATACACAGTGTGTCCGAAAATTCAACGTCAAGCCGAAGGTAGTTGACATGAAATTTTTGCAATTTATATAAATTGTTGATGCGTTTAGCCCCAATTTCCAAAAGATTTTTTTTAATTGCAAAAACAAATAAAATAAAATAAAATCGGTTTTAGAAAATATTATTTTTTTTCAACAAGTCTATATGAAAAACTAACTAAAACAGAATATGGGAATCGTTTGACCTTATAGGCCATCCCTGAAACTTTCCGCTAAGCTACAGAGATTCTGGTCAGGTAATATCTAAAATCGATTTGATAAAAACTTTTGAAGTTGTTAGAAAAATAAAAGGTGTTTTTTCAAAATTTTCGTCAACGATATCACTTTAACGAATCGTCCAATTTTAGTAAAATTGGAAGCAATCGACGTTTATCTTTGAGGTTAAAAGCTTATAGACATGTTTCACCAAATTTGTTTCATACAAATTTTTTTTATGGAAATCTGTTTTAAAAACCCTTAGGGCCTAATTTTGTAAAACGCTATGCCAAGCGTTGAAAAATTTTATATGGAAAAAATTTAAATTACAAAAACAAAATACATACAAAATTTGTCAACGCTAGGCGTTGTGTTTTACAAAATTAGGCCCTTAATAATTTTTATAAATAAAGCTGTGGCTGACTTCATAAATTTAATTTGAAGTCCAACACTGCAAAGAAATTCATTTACAAGGCAAAGCAATACTTTATGGCAACACTGCTTTGACAATTAGTGAAATGACAATTTAGTCCATTTATGAACGCGTAAAAGTTTTTTCATTGTGTCATTAAATACATATAACTTTTGTAAAATTAAATTTTTTTAATGAATCATGAGCTATTCTTTTGAAAACCGCTTTCGAATTGGCTTATAATACAAATTGAAACAGCGTTAATAAAAATTATAGCAAGCACAAAAGAATCATAAATGAAAACAAATTTTAAAGATGTTGCGCATTGAAAAGCATTGCTTTGCAATAATGAACTTGCGGCATTGCCAAAAATAACTCTGCTGTGCTTATGAACACTACGCATTAGTGTTGCATTGCAAGCTGCATTTATGAAGTCAGCCTGTAACAAAAACTTTTAACTTGCAATATAATTGCACAATTTTTCGTATTGTACAATAATATTGCCAATGTATATGTCATATTCGAAGGTGGCACAATATATTGGCAAATATCAAAAGACTTTTGATTTTTATTGTACAATCAAGTCAATTGGGTAATGTGGTGGCAACATTGTTCAATGTTGTTTACTTTTTCACTGCCAGGAAAATTGGGCAATATTTTCTTTAAAAATATTGGCCATTTATTGCATAGTATAGGTCAAAATGACAATAATATGTACAACAACATATGCAATAATATTGTATAATGGATGGGCCGCTTTAAACATTTTTTAAGTCTATAATTTTTAACAAGCAGCCTGTTCAACAAAATCGGACCTACACGTTCGTTCGCATTCTAAGTCCCGGTTCACACACGTCAACTTTTGTTGATCAACTCGTAATTCAGCTGTAAGAAAGACGGAGAAGAAAGTATGAATATCTGTTTTTTTTTCTTTTTACAGCTGAATAACGAGTTGATTAATAAAAGTTGAAGCGTATGAACCGGGACTTTGCTTTCGATTGGTAAAATTTATGTGCCAAGAAGCCAATAAAGTTTGCAAAAAGATTGATTTATCACTTTATTATTTTATTTATTTTTTATTTGTACACAGGTCATAAGTTATGTATTAAAATATTATTGAACACTTTTGTTTTGATTATTGCTTTACATTCATTATACAAAGTACTCGCACATTTCGAACAGAACGAATCTATTTGTAAAACAAAACAATAATAACAAGGTGTTGTTGTGCGACTATTTTGCGTAGTATTATTTTTAATTTTTAAAGCAAACGGCTAAGTATAACGAAAATTCCTATCTGGTAATGTTTTGATTCATTACCACGTAAGCAGTGTGATCAGATTTTAAAATAGCATTAAGCTGAATCACGTTTGAAAGAAAGCTAAAAAGTAAAATTTTAAACTTTTCTTTACTTCTTTGACCACTTTGCAATAGTTTCTTATTGCTAAAATAACGATTTTAGTTTGGTTTTTTTCGTTTGAAAGTTGACTTTATATTCTCGCCTATACTTGAAAACAATCGGTTCAGCCGTTTGGTCTGTACGTCGTAAATTTTTAATTTTTGTTCTTAATGAAATTATTTATTAATTTTTTTATTTTAATTTAAAGAAAAATAGAACAAAAACTTCCCAGAATAATCTTAAACAGTTCTCAAAAATTTAAGAATATTTATAGTAAAATACGAAAGTGAATTAATGCTATTTAAAGTAAATCTATTTTTAATTTTTGTTTTAAGTTAATTTATGCCGCTAAATGCACGTTCAACTCAACTCAAAGATAACTCTTTAAAAGGGGTTTCATTCATTGCAATTTTATAGTCAAAAACATAAGCCACTAATATAAATTTAACTTTCGCCATTGTAACTCTAAAAGTGCAATGTCCTCTATTTGTAAATTTGCCACGTCTCTTATAAAATTGACGTACAATTTACATTTTGAATTTTTTTTAATTTTTTCCAATGAAAAAATTTTATATTTTTAAATGTTGAAAAATTATAATTTTTATAACTTTTTTATGTCTTTAACATATTCTTTGAGAACATGCAATTTATATAAAGAAAAGGCTAAAAAGCTAAATGAGTTCTAAAAAAAAACCTAAAAAATAAGCTAAGAGCTAAATTAAAATTTTAAAGCTAAATCCAAAAAATAAGCTAAATTTAGCCCGAAATAAGCTAATATAGTCACGCTGCATGTAAAGGTCGTGATACAATACTCGTATCATACACAGTCGTACGATTCATTCACTAGAAAATCTGACTAAGTTCTGTCACACTAAAAAAAAATCGCAAAAAAATCTCTTATAGGTGCCACACTATTACACAAAAAAAGATGCAAAAACATATGTTTGCTTTACTAATGTAAACAAATGCAATTTTCCGTCATTTAAAATAATTTTTGTGTTTAATTATGTTGTTATACGAGTATATGTGTGCATAAATGATACAAGCAATTAAAATTTTTAAGCGTCTTCTCTTTAAAATAAATGAAGCAGACATTGCTGTTTTCTTATCAGCTGCTTTAAAAAATACATCTCTGATCTAATAGAAATTATCGTTTTATGAAAATGTTCATAAAATTGTGGAAATCGGTCAGACTTGTCAAAAAATCTGCCACACGTATTAAATTTTTAATCCACACTATCATACTTTTTGAGCACACACGATATTTTTGACAGATCGAACGACTGTGTATGATAGTGTAACACGGCCTTAAGCCCCCCGTAGACGAAACATGTCTGACTTGTCATATTTCCCAGTGTAAAACATGTACATGTCGTGTGGTACTTTTAAAACATTGCTTCTGTAAAAGTCAGACGCAAAGTCTTTTGACAAAATTTCAATTAGAGCGTTTTCTATTTTCTTCTGACAACATTTCTGACATCAACTGTTTTTCTTAAGCAAAATATGTCGTCAAAAATCTATGCCGTGAGGAAACATTCAGCGGCGTTCCGATATTGACGGAAGCATTAGCCGCCTAAAGTTGATATATTACAACATTGATATATTTATGTTTTTTTAACTATTAAATAACAATCATGTACAGGGTGTTTTTTTAGAGGTATAGAACTTCGAATTGAAATAAAACACAAGAAAATCGTTTTAATGTCCATCAATTTGGATTTATTGGAAGGATAATTTTATGCCATTAACGTTTAAATATGATTTCGGGCATGTGGCCGCCGCGGCTGGCTCGAATAAAGCCAATTCTACAGGTCCAATTTTCAACCACTTTTTCGAGCATATGGGGCCGTATGTTGGCAATAACGCCACGAATGTTGGCTTCCAAGTCCCCTAACGTTTCTGGTTTGTTGGCGTAGACGAGCGACTTCACATATCCCCAAAGAAAATAATCCAATGGTGTCAAATCACACGATCTTGGTGGCCAATTGACAGGTTATCCATGGTTAACCGAATTAATTGCTCTGATGGACGATTATGTCGACCATAAAATGGACGGAGCTTGCGGTAAACTTCGCGAACTGAACCATTATTTTCGAAATAAATTTGCACGATTTGCAAGCGTTGTTCTTTTTCCAACCTGTTCATGATGAAATGGCAAACCAAACTAAATATTAATCACTTGACAGCTGACAAAATGGCCGCCAGTTAAAAAAGTGATGCCAACTTAAAGTTCTATACCTCAATAAAAAACACCCTATACATGCAATAAAATTGCGTGCCATATTTATATCCTAACATGATTTCTTCGAATTCAAAGAAAAATTCTTTAAAATGAGTGAACTTTTTACGGCGTAAAGAAATTTTTTTGTGCCGGCAACACTCCATTTTGAAACGGAGAACGACATAGGTTTGTGCAAAAATATTTAAATTTTTTTATATTTGATTTTGCTTTAATTGCAGTTATAATTGAAATAATGATGCACACTGCAATTGTATTATTTTCTGAATTCATTTTACAACCACTTTTAACAAAATATTTAATAAAATTTGAGCACAGATCAGCTGTTGGATACAAACACGGACAATGTCAGACGTATTTGTACAAGCACGTTTGTGATCGAATATTATAAACCTTCTGTAAAACACAATTTTTGACAGACATGCAGAATTACATCTGATTTGAAAAGTTGACATGTCAGACGTAAAAAACATGTCGTGTACGACCTGCTTTAAGAAACATCAAGTGACAAACGTAATTGCAAGGCGAACGAACACTACCGACATCGTTAAAGAGGCTGTAATATATTTTTATAGAAGGCATTTTCAACCAATTGTATTTTTAATTTCAAAATTAAATGAACTTTTTGACGTTTGTTTCAAATTTATATAAAATGCTTGCTTGCTTAAGAGTTCTCATGAAAACCCTTATTGAAGTAAATGTCCAAAGAAAATTATGTATATTTGGCTTCAGTGTTGAAATTTATATCATTTTAGATATTGCTGATCCCAAAAATACACAATCTTCTCAATCAAAGTCACGTTTTTATAAGAAACGATTTCCATTGTTTAATATAGATTTCCAAAATCTTAAATTTCGCTAAAAATTAGCATCATAGTGAACAGGAAGATTATTAAAGAAGGGTATATAAGCTACAAGATAAACTGGGGATGATATTTTTCCTTTATTGCAAAGAATAATATATTTTATTCTTATTTCGCCCCTATCAAATGCGTAAGCTGAGATAATATTTAGAAACTTTAACATTTGTGAAACTGATTTGATAAACTGACCGTCGTCTGCAACCATTACAGGAATTTTATTAACTAAAGGTGTTCAAAGGAACGGCAATGAATATTTTGAACCTTCCCTAAATAAATTTAGAAGCAGATAACATTATTTTAGGTTCCCTAATTTTTTTTTTTGTTAATTTATATTACATTTTTAAATGAATAGTGATACTTACAAATGTTTTTACCAAAGGTAAATCAATAATTGTATACACAATATTTCTCATATTCCATTTCATTGAAAATTTGCGTTAAATAACTGATGTTAATAACAATCTCTACCCCAGGTGCTGATGAAGTGCGTGGCTGCACACAAAAATATCGGTATTTCCCCCAGCTAATAAAGTCTAATTTAATGTTTCTTCTCTTCTTTAGAAACTCACATTAATTAATAAAAATATTTCATTCAACAAGAATTGAAATTACTGAACTTAATTAAGCCTGACTTAGAAATTATTTCTGATTAAAATTCACTATAGTTCAACTAAAAATTTAAAATTGTCTCAATTAAATTTTTATGTTATTTTGGTGAAACTAAATACTTTGACTAATATTAATCTCTGTTAAATGAATTTTTTGTGTTTTTTCTTTTTTGTAAAAGTTTTTTATTAAACAAAACGTTAAATTGTGATCAGGTGCAATTTCAGTTAAATAGGGCAATTTGGCTTTATCTCAAGTGTAATTCTGAAATAAACCGATAATATGAAGATTATTTTGGTTATTTAGATAAGTTTTACGAGTATAATAAACACACGCAGTAAACATTGGAAAGTACTGTCCTATTGAGTGAAAGAAAGTGGAACTTAAGTTTGCAGAAATTACTTTAGGCATCGAAGACACAGAAATTAACTACAAAAACTTCAACAATTAAGAATTTATTACAAAAAAAATTCTGGCGTTTTTAGATCCCGCGATTCCCACCCAGCACATTTATTTATTAATATTTTGTTAAGATATACGTACGTATTCTTTTTATTTATTTTTATATCACTTTTAATTTTTATTTTTACAAAAGTAGACAAAACCCAACTGGTTTATAAAATTCACAATTGAACACTACAAGTTTTTGGTCAAAATCGTTTAGCAAACTTAGTTTGGACGGTTAATTTACGAGAGTGTAAGACTTTTAAACGTGTTAATATTCTATAAACTTACAAAAATATATAAATATTAGGCGCGATCGCCACTTGTTTATGACCTCAATTCAAAAATTAAATTGAAAATTCTTCAGCAATGGTTATCATCAGATGAAAGAGAATAAAATGTTGCACAGTGCGATATTTTCATAACAAAAACCATATCGCACACTAAATCATAATCAGTCGCAACAAAAATTAAGAGTATTTGAGCCAAAAAGGTAAAAATGAATATAAAGAAATCTTAAGAACTAAGTACACAGCTATGTAGATACACAACAAAATTTTATATCATATTGTAACTTTAAGTTGTGATTTGTAGCTCTGAGATACTGCTAAAGTCAGGAAAGTGATGAAAATTACATGAGTTTTTAATTTTTTTTTATCGGTTTCATGCTATTTTTATGGCTAAAAGAAAAAAGGTATTACGTTGATTTGTTTTTCTCTGAAAGATTTGATCAAAAGCTATTTTTAGTATATGTTTATACCGCAATAAAATTTAAAATCTCTAATTTTTTCTGTTTTTGCTCATCTTGCATGGGTAAATATGAGTAAGAAACCTTTTTGTCAGTCATAAAATGTTATGCTTTGAGGGGAGGGATACTTCCGCCTACCAATAAAAGCGCAAAACTTTAATTTTTATGATGATATTAAGGCATTAGTAGTACATTTTTGTTGTAAATAAGCCCCCCTATCGTGGTTGGCGTATTTCGACTTCGACTACGACATTTTTGTAGAAGACTTCAGGAGTTTTTCTATAATCTAGTACCAAAGTTTCGTAGTGGAAGTCGAAATACGCCAACGAAATACGGTTACGAAAATGACATTTTACGGTCTTCTGGGTCCAAGTTTAGAGGGGTTTGAACTTTCGCCGACGTTAAAAGTTGCATTTGCTAAACAAAAGTATGGGAATAGTTAAGAAAAAAATTTAATTTTGCAGAGGTATGATTAGTTCCTCTGAGGGGAACTTTTTCCCCTTTTGTTCGATTTTATCTATTTTCAAGGCTTAATAGCCTAGGACTTTAAGACATTATTCAGTCAAATTGCATTGATCTAGGGGCACTCAATAGCTTTTCACAAGCAATATAAACTAAAAAAAAGTAATGGCCAGCTTTTTGGCTCAAATAATCCTCCTGTGCGACTTTAAAAAAAGGAGGAGGTTATCAATTCATCAGTATTTATTTATTTTTATTTTTTGACATTGTTAATTCAAATCTTGGTACATTTTAGACCGATTGTAAAAATTATTTTTTTATCTGACAGGGTATAGCTTCCAATTGGTTCTATTGTAAAAAAGTGGGCGGGGACACTGTCACACATTTTTTTTTATTTGATTTTATGATATTCTACTCATTCGATTGAAACTTAGTAATTACAAGAACCTAGAAGCTAAAATATAATATTTTATTGTAAGTGGTTCAACTTTATCGATTTTTAGAAAACTTATTAACACACACCCTGAGCTCCGGGTGCTTATTATGTAATCCGGAAATGTGTTCAAATAGTAAAGTTGATAACATACAAATTCGAACATTTTTCTTTTCGAATCGAATTACATAATAACCCCCCTGAAAAACACACAATCTTGCATTTAAAATATGGGCGGTGGCACGCCCATCAAAATTTTCACATATGTACTTCTCGTTCTTAACCAACGGATTTTAAATTTTTTTTCCAGTTTGGTCCCATACATTTTTTTTTCTAAAATGTTCTATCAGATCTTTGCATTAAATTCGGGTTTTTCTTGGCAGAATTATTTTATAAACCAGTTCACTGAACAAATCTTTAAAGACCACAAAAATATCATTTGGTACAAATATGCCAGTTTTCATGTTGTACAGTATCAACAGTTTTTTATGCCACTCCTGAGCATCTGGGATTTTTTGAGTTGCGACTGTTTATGATTTAGTATGCGATATGTACATAATAGGTCAACTATTCTCGATTAAATCGCCAAAAATAAAATATGTATGTATGTAAGTCTACATGTATATTTCTATCCATTGCACTGCCAATAACACGTTTCTAACTACTTCAACTGTTTCTGATTTTGCCGCCGGTTGTTGACTTCGTGACCAACAAGAATTTACTAACATTTTGGAGTTGTTTGTTTACTAGTTGATTGCGTATTTTTCCTTATAGACAAGATTATCCAATAAATTAAAAATATGTATAGAAATTAATAAATATTTTTATTATATTTTATCTTTTTTTCTTTTTTGTTTTTTTTAATTATTTTGAATTTTTTTTTTTTTTTTTTTTTGCAAATGCAGTTAATAGAAATCTTTGCTGATATTCACTTTTTAGTTTTTAAATCTTATTTGTTTTGTCTGAAAATTGTCTTTACACACTGATAATTGAAGTTAAACTGGGCAAGCAAAAAAGTATTTGTTTTGCATAATACAATTTTATTTAAATAACACTTTTGACCTCTTGGCTTAACATTCAAACAAATAATCAAGCTTACGAAGTCTATATTTTTTACAGAAGTATAATTTTAATTAATTCCAATATTTGTGTTTTGGAGCTTTTTTCAGGGAAATATAACAATTCAATACACAAATTTGCAACAGTTTCCAAATCAAAAAAGAAGAAACAAAAAATTGTCCAAATCGAAAAATAAAAAACTTTTAAAAACGAGTATAAAAAAACAGAAAAATAAAACTTTATATAAATTTAATTTCCGTTTCCGTTCTTCATGAAAATTACCTACAAGTATGAGCAATATTAGCTGTGTATGTTCTAAAAATTAATTATTTTATTTGTTTGCAACATATAACATTTATAATTTGTAACATCTCTAATATATAGAGTAATAGTATTGATCACGACTGTGATTATAATTGAAGCAATGGGGGCTAACTTTTGTAGTGAAGAGATATTCTACTCCTACATTGTATATTTCTGCTGTGATTTACGTCCACTTATTCTAACTTTTAATTCAGTTTTAGTTATAAATACATATTCGGGGTATTAAAAATTCATAATGTTTTAAATTACTTGTGGTTTTTTATTTCAAACTAAAATTTTAAAACATTATGCCACTATGACACTTAAGACTACCGTTTGAATACCTCCTCCCCACACAACTCATTATTTCAATTTTTTTGTATTTTGTTACCTTATAAGCTTGATTATTTGTATATTAGAACGTTTTACTTAATAATATTGCTACGGGCCTAAAAGCCACACTGGTTTTTTTCGTGCACATCTTGCCTTTTATATGCATCTCTCTTAATTCTAGTTAGTACTTGTCTAATCGATCAAATAATATATGTATGTATGTAATGCCTATTGTATCTACACTTAAAGCATTTTATGACTGTATTAAAGGTTTGACATCTTATAAATTCTTTGCTCACGAGCGATAACAGCGTAAGTCAAAAAACATAGTTTCCAGAAAAACCACTTTTTTTTCGAAAAAAAATCAAAATAAACAAATTGAAATCATTTTGTAGTAAAGAAAAGGTTACTGCATTAACGATTACACCCAAGAGTTTATGAAAATTTTGCTTTTAGTATAATTTGAAACTTATTACAAATTTGATTGAACTTTTTTTAGGACTTACCTTGCGGCTACACGTTCAATAAATTGCTTTAAATTTTTTCATACGTATGGTTTGTCAAAATTTGCTAAAATTGAAGTTGTGACGTAGGCTGCAAGCAATTTGATTTCCAAATTTTATGTTCAAAATGCCGTCGTTGAGGAAACAATTAAAAATTTTCGCACTTCACTATTTTTATTGATTTTATGCATATTTGATTCAGTAAAGAAAATTAATTCTGTTTTAACTTTTTTACAAACATAAAAATTACTTTAAAACAGCTGTTAAATTGAAAGAAAAATTTAATGATGCGTTGAAAGAAAAATTGAAGTCCATCTGGTATTCAATTCCCAAATGTATGAGTGTGGTAGTAAAAAAGTGTGAATGTATTGAACTTTGAAATAAAAATTGAAGCAAAAATTTAACGTGTAGCCTCCAAGTAGGGGCCAATATTGTTTATATATTTATAGTAGGGATGGACACTGTAAAAAAACATCGATGTTTTTCGATGCGATGCATCGCAAATATACATCGATGTTTCATAAAATGCATCGATGTTTTTTTTTACACCGATTATGTTTTTTAATTATTTATTATATTTTCAAAAAATCTTAAGTTTAAGTTTAACATTTGTTAACGCACACAAATTATTATTTTACTTAAGTTTATTTTACATCTCCCAATACTTTTTTTAATACTGTTTAGAAATAAAAGTTTAACAAGTTTATCACCACTCAATTTGTTTCTTTGTATAGCCATCACCTGCGCCGCTTGCGAAAATAGTCTTTCAGATGGAACCGATGTTCCCACCATTGTAAGGTATATAAAAGATATCTTGTAAAGTTTGGGAAACTCCGATTTATAATATTTCCAAATATGCAACGGATTTTCGTTCAGTCTTCCAACAGGAAAAATTATCGCTTATTAGCCGGCTCGGCTTAGCTATTTTTTTCATTACATTTTTTTGACATTTAAACCATAAATTTCTCAATGCGAATTGAGTTAAGTATACCTTATATGAATTTGCCTTGGTTGGGAGTAAAGATGCCAGACACGAACTTATTATCCGCTTATAATAGTGTTGCCAGTTCTTCACATAACATTTACCACGTTGTGTACAAACTTGTATCATGCTAACACATGCATATACAATACGTTTATACGGGCGACTTATTCGCAAATAACTATATTGCAAATAGAGAATTGTCCCGCATAAACGGCGGGATAACTAAACTATTCCTGATTAACACACTATTCGCAAATTAAATGCTTGAGGTTGCCACGCTTACAAATGTTTGATAACAAAAACCAATAAATAGTAAAACTATTTAAAAAATATTGCACAAAAAACATTGATAGAAGCAAATAATGACTATTAAAACAAATAATTATTTAATATTTTGAACATTTATATTATTTTTTTGCCAACATAAGTTTTCTATAGACTAAAGACTTCGTTAGTCTTTACTTTCTGTTGCTGTTCTGTGCTGTTCTGCTTCTAAATTTGCGTACTTACTTTTTCTGTAGTACCTTATTAGCTGTTTCTGACCAGAAGGGTCGCAGTTTTCCACTAAAATGATGAATTTTGCATCGTCCATTGTTATGTTTCAATATAATTTTATGTTTTTCTTTTCAAAATTAAATTTTTTAAATTATAACGCACAATCACAATTTATTTCAAAATGTTTTTATTTAATTTATGCTGCCACTTGCATTTACTTAATTTTTTGATTTTCACAGGTTGAACCGAAACAGAAAAACTAACGACTTGTATTAAATTTCTATAAACAAAAAAGAGTCAGCTGATTCGTAACAGAACAGGAAGTAAAAACTAATTCTGCCTTAACACGTTTTTGTACTTTTGCTATGCCGTACAAACAGCAAGTTAATTTATTTGCAAATATTGGGCGTATAAACGTAGTAATAGATACATATCGCTGTTAACAAGTACAAGTACAAGTGATTGTACAACTGCTTTGTACAAGCGTTATTTTTTTAACTATTGCAATAAATTTTTGTGACGAGGTGTATTTGTGTGAAATGTATTGGAATCACTGAGAAACTCAATCCCGTGAAAATTCGAGTTAGAGCCTTTCTACTTGTTAACAGCGATATGTATACACACTTATATATCAATCGTAATCGTTCTGTATACAATTTGTCATTTCGATGCATCGAAAGAAAACATCGATGTTTTCCGATTGTTTGGGAGCAAAAAAAAAACATCGGATTAAATCGATGTTTCGACACAATACATCGATGTTTTTTGTCCATCCCTAATTTATAGTAAACTTCGTTAGAGATATGAAGATTTCAAGTAAATGTGCAGCGCTTCGTTTGTAGAATTTAATGTTTATATAATTAGATTTTGTCTTAAGTCTACTTGTGCTGTTATCCCTTTTAATCACAGAATTGATTTAAACCTGATTAAACTGAATTAAGTCACATGCATACATACATACCAGAGATCTGCATGATTACGAATCAAACGGCATAATTTTGCATTTTCTAAAATGAATAGCACTTAACATTAAAAAATGAAACATGCAATTGCATGATTCATATCAATGAGACTGTTGTTAATAAATGCATGACACTGCTTGCAATTTCTAGGCTCATTTTATTTTATAAATTATTTTAATACGAGAAAAACTTTTAATTAATACGCAATGTTTATTAACTTAAGACTTTATCTAGTCAACGTGTTTTTGTGAGTTATTTGATTACTATACAAAACAATCAAACAACAGTAAGAATTTTTTATTTATTTTTACTAACAGCACTCAAAACGAGAGAGTGAGTTGATGACAGTCAGTTGTTAGAGAGGTAACCAAGGCACATTAAATACAGGTACACCCATTAGCTGCAACTCTGTGCTTCTCACATAGTTTTACAAAGTAATTGTCAAAAAATTGTATACATCAAACCATGATACAATTATATAAGGTACTTGCACAAGCCCAGCCTGTCTATGTATACAATGCAGAAAGTTGTCAAACTTTGTTTACAAGCTGCAAAAATGTTAGTGTATGTGTGTGAATAAAATGATTACAGTGTTGCCAATGAATTTGCATATGGCTGTGTCTCCAATTACACATTGAAGAAAATTACACTGCACATCTTTTGTGTAGGTTAAAATTAAAACAAAAATAAATTAAAAAAGAACCCAAAATATAATTACACACACATTATACATGAATCTCATTACATGGCCTACACATGAGACTATAAATTACACACTGTGTATTACACACATATTGGCAACACTGAATGACTATAAGCATGCATGAATGCCGCGTCTGCAATTGTACTTTAGTTACCCGGTGATAGATGTTTTTAAAAACAAAAGACATGTGTTTCTGACAATTATCAGTTTATTTCTACCAACAAAATGCGTGTGTTTTTTGGTGCTGTAATTTTGTTGTAGTCGTGCAAGTACCTTGTATAATTGTATCATGCATCAAACAAGGCATAAAAGTAATTGTCAAATGTGTAAACAAAAAATCAGCGGATGAGCAATATGCCTGATGTGTGTACCTGTTTGATATGCCTTGGAGGTAACTCAGCAACCAATATCATTAGTACATATTGATGTTAAAGAACAAAACAAAAGCATTGTAAAAGTGAGTGGAGATCGAAAGTGAATCAACTCATACAGTTCTCTGATACATACATCCATTAATAAATATATACATAGGTACATACATATGTAGATACAACAGGCGTTTTTATTGAGAGTAGGAGAACATTAATTTTGGAACAGTGCACAGTGCGAGAAATTACCCACTATTATTATTATTATTAATAACTATTATTATTAATAACTATTATTATTAATAACTATAAAATAATAATATTGTTTTATCAATTATATTTAATAATTTTCTTGGTTTTTTATGTGTTTTTTATTTTTATTTTAAGCCTGATATAAAAATAACACATCCTATGGTATTTTCCTTTCTAAAAAAAATGCAGCATTTCCATCTAAAAAGTGCAATTTGATGTTTGTTTCTTAAAAATGTTTTGCGCTCTAAAAATCACCCTCACTAATACTGAAAGGTATTCATTCTACTTTACGCCCCGTATAAATAGACAGTGCTGTTTGTCCTGTAACCTTGCGGCTACACGTTCAATAAATTGCTTTAAATTTTTTCACACATATGGTTTGTCAAAATTTACCATAATTGAAGTTGTGACGTAGGCTGCAAGCAATTTCATTTCCAATTTTATGTTCAAAATGCCGTCGTCGAGGAAACAATCAAAAATTTTCGCCTCACTGCAGGTACTTCATGAAATAAGTGCCGATAATGATAAAATTATTTTAAAACAGCTGTTAAATTGAATGAAGCGTTGAAAGAAAAATTGAAGTCCACCTGGTATTCAATTCCCAAATGTATGAGTGTGTTAGTAAAAAAGTGTGAATGGATTGAACTTTGAAACAAAAATTAAAGCAAAGATTGAACGTGTAGCCTCCAAGTAAAACAGTTGACTTTTGTTTATGCATAGAGTTACCAGACAATGTTGGGAAAAATCGCTTCGAATCAATGCGTCATTTCTGTAATGACTGCGAGAACTTTTCGAAAGAAAAAAATTCCAATTTTAAATAAGGGCTCAAATCGTTACATCCGTGATCGCATCGACAATCGTACGAAAACCATCTAATATTTTGCATTCCTCATAGTTTTGGCAATTTTTATCAATAGTATGGCTTGTTTAAAATTTTGCAACTTCTCGCGACTTTTTGCATGTTTTTAGCTTCCTAAAAGTTTTGCCGATTTTTAAACAATATTAGACTTTGTTATCATCCCCCTGTTAGTAACTTTTTGCGAATTTTCGCCATTTTCGCAAATTTGTGGCATTCCAAACAAATGACAAATGTAGCACGGACAACCTGTAGTCTATTGCCTTGTTGCCGCCAAAATAATTATTCCCATATAAACATGTGCATTCTATCATTGACATTTTTGCCTATGTACATATTTATTTTTGTGATATAAAATCCATAAAACGTAAATATTGTATTAAGATAAAATATAAGAAAAAAGTGATGTTAAAGCTACAAATGAAAAGTCCCCAAATCCCTCCCCACGAAATTCTGTCCCCAACTGAGAGGCGAAATCCCCATTTTAGCTACAAATTCCCTAATCTGGCTGCATATCTCTAGTTGTTCTGAGAAATTTTTGATTAAAGGTTCCCTGATAATCTGCATTAGCAAACAGTAAAATGCGCATAGATATGATCCAGCTAACCCCTAAAGGCCATGATTCACTACCTACACAATCGCGCGATCGACGAAAAAATACAACCCTGATCTGATGAATTGTTTTTGTCTTTTGAAAATGTTCATAGACTCCATCATACCAGGGCTGTATTTTCTCAAAAATCGCACGATCGTGTAGGCTAGTGTATCACGGCCTTAAGTGATCAATTTCAATGTATTTTTAATAAAAAAAATATTTTGCTGAAGTGTGGGCAAATTTAAGGTCAGGCAGTAAATTGGCTTAAAATTACACTTTTTTCACAAATTCAGTTTTATTGATACCAATATAAAAGCAGAAATATGGGAATTATGATATCGGGCAAATGTCCACCTCTAGCACGATATCAGACGTCCGCTATTTCACAAAATTTTGAACCACATTTTTCAACAAAGCTCGTCAATGCAGCGCCGAATTTCATCTTTCAGAGCGTTGGTTGTTTCTGGTTTGTTCACGTAAACCCGGTTTGTTAAATGGCCCCAGAGAAAATAATGCAGCGGCGTTAAATCACAAGAACGAGGTGGCAAATTGACATTGCCAAATCGAGAAATTACGCGGCCGGGAAATTTCTCACGCAATAACTGAATTGTTTGGTCGACTGTGTGGCTTGTGGTGCCGTCTTGCTGAAACCAAAGGGTACTGATGTCAACATTAGCCAACTGTGGCCAGTTTGATAGCGCAGAGAATTTACGGTGACGGCATTTCCTTGCTCATTATCGAAAAAATACGGGCCGATTATGACGCCTGTCCGCAAACCGCGCCATACGGTTTTTTGAGGACTGTTTGTGGATTCTGTGAGCCCCATATGCGACCGCCTAATTGAAAATGAGCCTCATCACTAAAGATGATTTTGTTGAAAAAGTAGTTGTTTGCGTTCAGTTTTTTTATAGTAAAGTTTCACAATTAAAATTCTTTCAACTTTTTACTAAATAAATGCCAATGGATGACAGCTCAATTTTTGACATTTCATCATTTGACAGCTAATTTACTTGCTAACCTCAAATTTGCCCACCCTTTATAAGAACTCAATTCGATTAAATTGTCTGAATTGTATACTTTTCCGTTTTTGTATTTTTAACATTTGCTAATTTTTCAGTCCAGTACTTGTCCAGTTGCTTGTTTTCTGTATTTTTTTTTACTTCTAATTTGTAAATTTGCACGAGTATTATATTTCCCTGAAAAAGCTACAAACATAAGTTACGAAATATTTAGAATTAATTAAAATAATATTTTTGTAAAAACAAAACTATGGGCCTTATCGTTGTTGGCGTTTTTCGACGTCAAATACGACAATTTGTACTAGAATAAAAATATAAGCAAAATTTTTCTTTAATCTAGTACAAAATGCTTGATTTTCACCACAAAATCGCCAACAACGATAAGGGGGTACAGTAAACGTAGCAATTGTTTGCTTAAACTTCAACTTCAAATGAGATTTGAAAAGGTAAATTTTTCGCAAAATTTCTAGTATATTTTTTTATTTAGTGCATTTGCAAAAAATATAAAAAGTAATAAAATTATTTATTCATATATTTTGAATTTGTTGGATAATATTATGTTTAAAGACCAATGCGCAATCCAATTGCGAAATTCTTATTGGAATTAATTAAAATAATATTTTCATAAGAAACAAAGAGCTAATTATTTAAATTTATTATTTATTTGCATATTAAACCAAAAGTTCAAAAAGTTTATTTGATAAAATTATATTATTTATTGCACTAGTTAAACTTCAACTATCAGCGTGTTAAGACAATTTTTAGGCAAAAAATAAGATTTTAAAATTAAACTAAATTTTAGCAAGGATCTTCAAGGACTAGGCATATACAAAAAAAAGATTATAAAAATAAATAAAAAATATTTATTAAACTTCAAAGACAATTATTAGACAAAATACACAATATTAAAAAAAAAAATAAAGTAAATTGTAGCAAGAATCTATTGAAAAAAAGTGCATATGACAAAAAGAAATTATAAAAATAAAAATAATAAAATAATAAAAATAAATATTTATTGAACTTCAACCATCACAGTGTAAAGAAAGTTTTTAGGCAAAAAAATAAGTTTTATAAACTAAAGTCTATTTTAACAAGGATCTATGAAAAAAGGTGCATATGGAAAAATATAAAAATAAATAAAAAATATTTTTTTTAATTAAAGTAAATTTTAGCAAGGATCTACATTTAGTGCACATGAAAAAAAATTATAAAAAATAATAAAAATATTTATTAAACTGCAAATACAATTTTAGCAAGGATCTACATTTAGTGCAGGTGAAAAAAAATTAAAAATTAATAAAAAATAATAAATATTATTTTAAGCTACAAAAGCAATTTTAAGACAAAAATAAGATTTAAAAATAAAACAAAATTTTAGCAAGGATCTCTACATACATTTAGTGCACATGAAAAAAAAAATATAAAACTAAATAAAAAATAATAAAAATATTTATTAAACTTCAACTAACAGAGTGTAAAGGCAATTTTTACACCACACAAATAAGATTGAAAAATTAAAGTAAATTTTAGCAAGGATCTACTACATTTAGTGCATACGCAAAAGAGTTATTTATTGGAATTAGTTGGATTATATTTTATTTAAGGACAAATACGCAATCATCAACTAGTAACCACACAACTGCAAAAGGTCAGTAAATTTTTGTTGTCCTCAAAATCAACATGATTACATGCGTAAACATTGCATATTGATTTTTTTTTTCTTTTTAAATATTCGAGTATTTTTCGGTTCCATTCATCGGCAACAAATCAAAGTATACGGTTGTTTAGTCTCGCTCTCTTATGTAATTACATAAATACGTCTATTGTTGGTGTAAAGAAGTGTAACGGTTGGTGCTTTAGGGTCGATTTTTCAATGTCGAAAACGTTCTACTTATCGCACATTAAAAACAAAAATAAATTTTAAAATGTTGTTTTTATTTAATTTTATTTTAATTTTATAAAACCCTAGAGAGAGTGATGGATGTTCATATTAGAACAACCATGAATGAATGAATGAATTATTAAGTCAAAGGGAAACACAGGACACTGCGACCAAAGTAGATCTATTGTATCCCTTGCCAGGTGCTAGAGCACCTCATCCAGACCTACTCTCCTGATGAATCTCAGGATTGTCAGTGGGTATAGTGTTGGCGGTTCCCAATCCTCCAATAGGTGCTTGCCCAATTGGATATATCTTCTGTGGCATAACGCTTCAGAGTCCTTCAGAATATGCTCTGGGGTTTCATCATCGTACTCACAGAATCTGCACAGACTGTTACTCTCAATGCCAAGTCTGCTGAGGTGTTTTCTCAGTCTACAATGACCTGTGAGGAAGCCTGTGAGCATTCTTAGATTGTTTCTACTCAGGGACATGAGAGATATGAAACAATTTTTGTTATACGTTCCAACCATTAGCTTTGCATGCCTCAACCCAGGTAGATTGAGCCAGAGGTGTTCTCTATTACTCTTAATCTCCGTCGATATATCTTCCCGGATTTTGTCCAATCCGAGACCGCAAAACGGTTCTGGTCCGACCATGGGTGTACTAGCCCCCCTTCTGGCCATTTTGTCTGCATTTTCATTTCCTACCACCCCGGCGTGTCCAGGAACCCAGCAGAGTGTGACCTTATTCATGCTGCTTAGCTTATTTAGCTTAATCCGGCATTCCCAAGCTAACTTAGAGGTAAACTCACATGAGCTTAGTGCTTTGATGGCAGCCTGACTATAGGAGATTTTCCCAAGGACTCGTAGTAGTTAGTCCTTGGACCTACGACTCCCACTCCAGTGCCTGCTGGCGTTCTGGAGCCATCAGTGTACCACCTGATGGTGCCAGTTCCAAAGGTACACCGAGGTTCTATTTCCCCCCTTCCCTTCTATTGGCCAGAACAGTTCTAAACCTCTTGTCGAAGTCATACACTTTATTCATCACGTCAGTGGGTTGCGCAAGTAGGGGAAATCGTCTTGCCAGGGATGATTGCTCCCATTGGGTAATTAGACCGTCCCTGTCCGTGTCCCTCCCAGCGATGCTTATTACTTTTGTCTGGCAGCAGTCTCTATCACAATCGTCAGAGGTATGTGTTCAGTGAGGACTTCTATAGCCGCTGTAGGACACGTCCTCATAGCCCCTGTTATACAAAGGCATGCTATCCTCTGTAATTTCTCTAACCGATCTCTGGTCGTAGCCAGCCTGACCCTGTCTGACCAGGCAACAGCACCATAAGTGATGATAGGTCTCACTATCATGGTGTATATCCATCCCAAGATTTTGGGTGTGCAAACCGATGTTTTTCCTGCGACAGATCTACATACCATTAGTGCTTTTGTTGTCAACAGTCGCCTCTAAATGCTGTTTAAATAGCAGCTTTGAGTCTAATATCACTCCCTAGAACAACCATAGATGGCTCTCTCCTCTCAGCCTCTCACCACTCATACACCAAGGGCAAATCGGTTGACACCACGTTACATTCGCTTGTAGGACACATAGAGAAGTCACTCGAGCTCAAAAACTACACCATGGTAGCCTTCATTTAGATTAAAGGTGCCTTTAATAATTTTGTTCCGACGGCAATCATACTACTACGCATAATCATCACTTCCACTATAGGAACGGCTACCATCACCAGGCAGGCCCACAGAGGTACACCTCAAGGTGGTGTGTTGTCACCCCTGTTCTGCTCAAAAAATTGGAATCCATGAATATTAAAACCGTTGCATACGCAGATGATGTAGCGATTGCAATATCAGGATTCGATCACAAAGATTGGAAACGGCACTAAATGAGGTTAGTGCTTGGTGCTCACGGAGCGTCCTCAGTGTGAACCCAACCAAAACAGAACTAATACTCTTTTCCTTGAGATAAAAAGCCCGTCATTGCAATTACTCAATACTAAACGGCATTACCCTAAAACTGTCGGATAATGCCAAATATCTGGATGTTGTCCTTGACAGTAAGCTCGGTTGGATACTAGAGATGGCCATAAAACCAATATTATTGTACGGAATTTCAGCACTAGACTCAAAGATTCTACGCAAAATGGCACTTATGATAACAGGTGTCTTTAGATCCACGCCGACAAAAGCTGTGTTGGCTTCCAGTGGACTTAACGTCTAGGAAGTTAGCTCTACGTGCTGCACTCCGAAACCCTACTTCAATAGGAGTTTTCGAATTTCATTGACAGAAGGATTTTCCCCATTGGATGGAGTCGTACAGGTTTTCAAGGACGGCTCAAGAGGGGGGAAGGGGAGGGGGAAGGGAAAATTTTTGGAGGCGCATATATTCCGTACTTCGGAACTGGAATCTCCTTCAGAGATATCTGCCATCAAAAGAGTAATTAATACACTGGCTAAGGTTCTATTGTAAGTGCAGTCTGCAATTAAGTCCCTCGCAGGTGTGTATAGCACATTTTTTCTTGTCCAAGAATGCCGCAAAGTCCTTGATGTGGACATGGAGCTATTTCAGGCAACATAGTTGTGTATGTCCTGACAAAGAGGGGAACCCTACTCAGAGAAATCGATATCGATAATCTCTATGGACTCCCACTCTAATTATGCTGGAGATACTTTGACGTTGCCTTTCTTGAATCAGCTTAAGATGGATGGCGCAATGAGCGCCCACCTGCGCATTTACTCCTGACAAATGCTTAATTTTAGAGGTAGAATGCGCTGAGTTTGATGCAATTAAAAAATTTTTCGCTTGTCTTGTGGCGTCAGAGCTGTGGAAGTACCTCCATTGAAATTTTTGTTGTACGTCTCACGATTTTTTTTAGTAATTTATTACATTATGACTTCTTTCGATTTTTCTGGCGATTTCGCGATAAGAATATTTTTTAGAGTGGTAAACATCAATTTCTATATAATTTCCGGTGAACTTAAAGAAATTTTTCTAATCATTTTGATTTAGTTTACTACTTTCAAGAGCATAGACTTTAATATTAATAAGATTTTGTAAAGCTCTAAAAAACCCTACTGAACCAAGTTAAACTGATCGTGGTTCTACTCTGATGAACCAAAAATAAATGAGGAATTTCTCACTTGATTGTAAGCAAATGGGAGAAAGTGCCGTTATAATGCATTTGTATTTGATTTTTTTCTTTAAGCTGTCATTTGAGGCTTCTTCTTTTTTTCTGCAAATCTATCTAACTTTGCTTATTTTTGTTGTAATCGAATTGTATAAACAAATTTTGCTTAACAATTACTTGGTTCTATCCTGATGAACCGCAGTGTATTTTACTGAGCTTATGATGTCGATAATAAAATCTTGGGCCTAATTTTGTAAATCGAAAACGCTAAGTCCTAGTTTACACTATGCAAGTCTTATTGCTAAGCTGATTAGTTTGTTAGGAAAGAGAGACGAGGGGAAAAGAAACGTTACTGTTTCCCTCGTCTCTCTCTCCATCAAACTAATCATCTTAGCAATAAGACTTGCATAGTGTAAATATGGACTTAGGGTTGACAAATTTTGTATGTACGAGTATTTTGTTTTTGTAATTTATATTTTTCCATATAAAATTGGTCAACGCGTTGCGTTTTCGTTTTACAAAATTATGCCCTTAATATAAAATTTCATTGCTGACATCATAAATTATAATTAAGTTAAATAAAATATTATACACAATACTGATTAATTATTTATGAAAAGTTCTTTAATTACAAACCACGCACATCATTTAGGTAGTAGAGCAAAGTGAGTGCAATACAACAAAGCAACCTTTTTGTGAAACCAAATGTCAGAAAAAATTGCAATTGAATTCTAAAAATTCAGGAATGGAAAGTGAAAAAACGTTTTCGTTATGAAAAAATTTCATTTATATATTGTTGTGGTATAAATATTATATTATTAAATCTTTGATGCTGCTTATTTGTTCATGTCAAAAAATTAATAATATTTTTAGTTTTGTTTCAGATAATTTTCCATCCGAAAAGGTCAGAGTAGAATAATCCTGTACAGTAAAACTTGCTTATAACGAAATTCACGAATTCTATAGAAATTATAGAAATTAAAGAATTTCCATACGAATTTTATTTTATGTTGATTTTTTATGTAGATAAATAGAAGTTTGTTTCTGCATTAAAGTGAAATATGTATTTTGAATGATTTTTTTAACATTGTTACTACTTCATAATTCGGTATATTTTATCGAACCTAGCAAACACCTTTGGTTCTTGTAATTATACAATTTTAGTGTTAAAAAATGGGCGGGTCTTCGCCCATTAAAATTTATTGTTATATTTCACGTGGTTCTACTTAACCGATTTTTATGAAACTTACCACACACCTTTAGCTCTAAAATAGATGCAACCTTCCATGTGAAAAAATGGGCGGAGTCACGCCCATTAAAATTTAATATTTTAATTAAGTGGTTCTACTTTACCGATTTTTACAAAACTTAACACACACTCTGAGCTCTAAAAAAACCCCAAAATCTTGCGTATAAAAAAATGGGCAGATGTACGCCCATTAAAATTTAATTTTATGTTTCACGTACTTCTCCTTAACCAACAGTTTGGTAAAATCTTTTTTTTTTTTGCGACAATGTTGTATCAGATCTTTGCATTGAAGTCGGTTTTATGGCAGAATTATTTTCTTACTGTTTGTTTTCTGACCAATTTTAATTCATTTGACCGAGGTTTGGTCCTTTCTTACTTCCTCAGTTTTTTGCTTCACCGGCAAAAAAGTCTAGTTTCATTTTTCTTCTCTTCTTTAGAAAATCACATTAATTAATAAAAAATATTTCATTCAATAGGAATTGAAATTACTGAACTTAAGCACGATTAAGAAATTATTCCTTTTTAACAATAAATACATATACATATTTTATTTAATCCATATATCTCGTATATTTTCAAGTGCAAACCGCATAAAAAATATGTTCTGCCATGCTTGAACATGACTATTAGCAGCTGTATTTCACGTGATTGTCAAAATCACTATCGTCTTAATGTTATTGTTGCAATGCTCATTGATTTCACATGGAATAGATAATACTTTTTTGTTTGTTTATATGTTTATGTTTTCTAATTCTTTTAAAATTCGATTGTTATAAATTTAGCCGAACTTCAGCTTCGGTATAAGTTTTCCACAGAGAGCTCGTGCGGTCGGACAATAGAAATTATTATAATATGTTCTTGACTGACCTTGAAGAGAAATTGCCCGCAAAGTGATTGGATTTTATTTTATAATCAGAATATGTGCATACATATGTACTCGTATGTATGCAAAAATTAAATCAATAGTAAATTTGATAAGAGAGTAATAAATCCCAAATTATAATCACACAAATTTTATTGAACTTGTTTAAGCGTACTTGTGTGTATGGGTATGCTTGGTAGTCCCAGTTTAGATAATAAAAGCTTTTTTGGAGAAAGTTTTCATTGTATTCATTTGCATACAGTGAAAGAAATTATTCTTGCAGAAGAAGAGCTAGCTAGCTTCAGGGTTGAAATAACGAACGGACAAAAAAAACGGAAAGATCTCTGTTAATAATTTATATTGTATGAGACTATGTTTTGGTTGTAAGAATACATAGACTAAGTTTGTGATATTCAAAATTTAACAACCTGTTCAATGATATCAAAAGAAAATCCAAGCGAACGAAATCCAATGAGTCCAATTACAGCCCATTATTTACTGTTAGAACTAATTGTTAAATATGAATTAGAATTAGAATTAAACACACCAATAAAATTTTCTTCTAAAACTGCTCTTTTTTAGTCCCGGTACACACACGCCAACTTTTGTTGATATACTCGTAATTCAGCTGTAAGAAAGACGGAGAAGGAAATACAAATATTTCGTTTTTCTACCAGTTGAATTAAAAGTTGTTCAACAAAAGTTGACGCGTGTGAGCCGGGACTAAGTCCCGGCTGTGAGAAAGACGGAGAGTGAACATCTCCTTTTTTCATACAGCTGAATTACGAGTTGATTAACAAAAGTTGAAGTGTGTGAACCGAGACTAAGAAATGAATTAATTACCGTTATTTTAAAATAGACGCATTCAAATAAACATATTGGGCCTGTTCGGAAATCCCAAAGTTCTTCACTGAAAAAGATAGCGCAGAAATAAATGTCAAATATGCAGAGCAGTGAGGCAATTCCGAACAGGCCCATTGTGATGGATTTTTGCAATTTTTCCGCACGCGTCTATGAGGGCATTATGAATAAAATTCCGCGAGAATTTTTTCCCGGGGAACAATTCCAACTAGTAGCAAGAAATAGGGAGAACAAAAATTCCAATTGGAAAAGGGAAAAATTTATCGCGGAATTTTATTCATAATTTCCCTGTGCATGTCGCTCATTTACTCAAACTTGATAAAAAAAATATTTTTTTTTTTGAATTAATGATGCAGAATTAATTATCATATGGTTACTTATATTGTGTAAGAATTTCATACAAATATATAGTTGCCTTAATATAGAGTTTAGTAACTCCCAATTCACAATAGTCAAGTACTATTGATAAGCTTATCGCTTTTTCTTCTTTGAACTTTCATCGGCGTTCACACAATGCAAGTCTTATTTTTCAGTTCATATTTTTTATGCATAGTTTTGTGTATGCAAGTGTGCTGTTTTTAACATTACGAATGAGAAAGCATAACATATTGATTGACAGTACATGAAGACTAAACAAGATATCTGTATGCAACTTTTACACAATATGACGAACAATATGAGGATTAATTCTGCATCATTAATTCAAAAATTACATTTTTTGAGTTATTACGTTGTTTGAGTAAATGAGCGATATGCATGTCATAATTATATCTCAATTACAAGTAAATGTTTTCATTAAAGTCCACATTGTAACTGCTCACAAATTGTCTAATTTTTTAATCACAAATTATATTCCATTCATGAGTTAATAAATTAATTTTTTTTTTATCATTCATATAATTGAATAATGATAATCTCACATTTCTTTTCTAAAAATTTCCTTAATCGTTGCGTTTAAAGAGCAATAAATTTACTTTAAATACACATGGTAAATAATTGCCGCTTTAAGTTGTTATTAAATTTTTAGAACCCACCAGTAAAATAGTAATTTAAACTAAATATTGTATATATAGGGTGTTTTTTATTGAGGTATAGAACTTTAAGTTGGCATCACTTTTTTAACTGGCGGCCATTTTGTCAGCTGTCAAGTGATTAATATTTAGTTTGGTTTGCCATTTCATCATGAACAGGTTGACAAAAGAACAACGCTTGCAAATCGTGCAAATTTATTTCGAAAATAATGGTTCAGTTCGCGAAGTTTACCGCAAGCTCCGTCCATTTTATGGTCGACCGTTGGTTACCGTTAATGGAGACCGCTATAGAGCCATGATAACCGACTATTTTGTTCCCGAATTGGATGGCATGAATGTGGATGAGTTGTGGTTCCAACAAGACGGCGCTACATGCCACACAGCGCACGTCACAATCGATTTATTGAAGGAAACATTCGATGAGGGCATAATTTCGCCCCATATGCTCGAAAAAGTGGTTGAAAATTGGACCTGTAGAATTGGCTTTATTCGAGCCAGCCGCGGCGGCCACATGCCCGAAATCATATTTAAACGTTAATGGCATAAAATTATCCTTCCAATAAAGCCAAATTGATGGACATTAAAACGATTTTCTTGTGTTTTATTTCAATTCGAAGTTCTATACCTCTAAAAAACACCCTGTATATGAAACTTGAAGGCGCGCACAGAAGGAAAAAATTGATTCTAGCGAGAAAAAAATAAAAAATTAATAATTATTGAATTGAGAAAAACATTAAGCGCAACACCCAAGGGGACACAAATCAGTGTATTTAAAAATAAAATTTATTTATAACAAGTTAGTTTGTTTGGGAAATATAGAATTTTAAATATTGAGTACAAATTGGGTTGTAATTCTTTATTGATTTTTATATCAAATGTGTTTGCGTATTAAATCGAAGAAAATAAATTTTTTGATAAAACGCTATTTTAAACAGCTTTTTTTATAGACATGCATATTTGCTATTTCAGTTAATGTTTAGAAACGCAAATATAGAAAAATATTCCTTTGTACACCCAAGTATACCTTGCATTTTTGTGGAACCTTAATATAAATATTATAGCTTAATATTATTTTAAAAATTACCCGCGGAAAATTGTGAATACGACTTTTACATTAGTTTTTCTAACTATACAACCTTTTCTAATTCTCTTGATATTTTTTACTTCTATACGATTTTGTTGTAATGTGTTTCCGAAACATGTAGCCGCAAGGAGACATCAGTCGGAACTTTTTGAAGCAGTGCTTAGACTTCGGTCGGAGCGCTGTATGATAAATTAAAATATGTGCCACTCAAGTAGTTGTTTTCAACAGGAACCCAAAATAATAATTATTCTGGAATTTTTAAAGAAAAAAGAAATCAGCTAAATACAAGAAAACATCAGACAACGTGGACAATCACACCACGTTAGTTGTTTTCAACTGGATTTTTGGAAACTCGAATGATTCTAAAATTTTTGATTTTTGTTTTTTAAAGCAAAAATAATTTTTATTTTTCATGTGATGCATCTAATCTAATTCAAAGACAGATTGATAATTTACAACAATGGTTATTAAAATGGAAGATAAACATTAATACCGATAAATCAACCCATGTAACTTCTTCTTTAAGAAGAGAAGAGTGTCCGCCATTATTTCTAAACGGTGCACCGATTCCAACTTCAAGTTCTGTGAAATACCTAGGAATGCATATTGACAAACGATTAACGTGGAAGCAACATATTAAGGCTAAAAGAGATCATTTAAATATAAAAACAAAAAAAATGTATTGGCTACTTGGATCAAGATCAGATCTTAACCTTGAAAATAAAATTAAAATATATAAGGCAATATTGAAACCAGTTTGGACTTATGGCATTCAACTATGGAGTACTTCAGGCAATTCTAATATAGAAATTTTACAAAGATATCAATCTAAAACACTTAGAATGATAGTCAATGGTCCATGGTTTGTAACAAATAAACAAATTCATAAAGACCTCCAAATTTCCTTTATTCGCGATGAAATAAATAAATTTAGCTTTAGATACTTAAATCGTCTTAGTAATCACTGCAATACATTAGCAATAGCTCTTCTAGATGAAACAGAGGAAGTTAGGAGACTGAAAGGGTTTCACATATTAGATTTACCTATAGAAAATAGTAATAGTAATAATAATAATATTAATATTTATATGTAAATATAATATTAGGTTTAGTTTATTAAGCTTGCTGAAGTTTAATAACAACTGTTAACTTGTTTCTTTTCTTTATCAAATTTACTTATTATTGTTAAATAGATTGTAAATAAATATATTGAAAAAAAAATTTCGAGCAGAAATAATTGTTATTTTCTGATTTTTACTTTTTCGAGCAGAAATAAAAGTTATTTTCTGATTTTTATTTTTTCGAGCTGAAATAAAAATCAATTTCTCTCTCGCACTGGTTGACTGATTTGCGGTTCTTCTGTGGAATTTCGTTGACAACCACGTTGCAACTTCCTATGTGAAGGCATAGGTCCTGTATAGTCAGTCACAAAAACTTTTTAAAAATTATTTTAATAACATATTGGGCATATGGTCTAGTTACTCCGCCCATATTTGTGCAACTATATTCTGCAAAATTACTTTGTAGAATATGTATTAATACATAAATAAATAGAATTTCTGATTTATAATTTGTTTCTAACAGAAATTGAATTAACATTGAGCCAATTCACAAAGTGTTCTATTGCGTCATATTTGTTGTAAGTCATAAAAACGTTTATGACTCATAAAATCTTGCTCATATTTTTCATATAAAAATATTATATCACAATAAAACTTTGTTACCTACTCGTACATATGTTTGTTCAGTCTCCTATTTATTTTACATAAATATTATTTTCTTTTACCATCAAGAGTTATGCTAAAAATACAATTGGGAAGAACAATGAATTTCGCATAGTTCGACAAACTTGCCTTCAAGAAATCGTTGCGTAACTTCGTCTTTTGCACACCATTAAATTTGACGACTTAACAGCCCTAGTCAAAATCCTAGTCAAAAACCTTGCTATGGATATATTTTTATCCCATATATACTAACTACATTATACAAATATTCACTGTGGCAAAAATCACTTCTAAAAATAACAGAAATACGCGAAAAAATGCAAAATTTTAAACAAACCATAATTGTTATCAAAAATCTCTAAAACTCTAAGGATGCCGCCAATAATTCGCAAAAATTGATTTCAACGCGAATATTGCAAAATTCCGCGAGAATTCGCAAAATCGGAAACAATCATTAAAATTCATTAGAAATCGCCAAAACTTAAAAATCAAATAAATTCAGAAAAAACGCGAAAATCGCATGTTCGCGAAAAAACCGCAAGCTCGCGAAAAATTTCTAAATGCATTGAAGAAATCACTTACACTGCAAAGAATATCAATATCTCAGAAAATTATATAAAGCGCAAAAAATTGCTAACATCGCAGAAATTGTAATGTATAGTAAACGTTTTTGTTTAATATTGATGTCATAATAAAACCACATCACCACAATGGACATATTTTAATCAGACCTGTCACAGAAATCGATCGAAATTGTTTTCATTACGAATTTTCATTTCGATCGATTTTGTTTTACCTTCTCCAGATTTCGATCGATTTTGTTCAATACGAAAATGCAGCAATTCGATTGTTTTCAATTTAAATGTGGCAATATTGGGCAACGAAAAACAAAAAACACATGGTTATTAGAAGAGAAAAACAAAATAGGAAAGGCACAACATTTTTTTTAACTTGAAGTGAACAAAATTTAAAAATTAATACACGAAATGTCTGCAATAACTGCAGTTTGTGGTGCGCAGGGACGTCAAGACTTTACCGGAAAATTACGGGGAAGACGATAGACAATTGAGGGATGCTGTTCACTTTCATATCCAAACGCAGTGTATATGTTAAAGTTTCATTTATTTTTATTTGACTGAACAGCATATTTCACTTTTTACCAAGCTGCATTTTTCCTTAAGACTTAAGGAAATTTTATAATTTGTAAAAAACAAAAAATTAAATAATACAAAAAAAAATTTAAATAAATTGTTGAAAAACATTTTTCTTTATTGAAGTAAGTTGTTTCAAACAGATTTTTGTAATTTCACATAAGGAAAATTAGAATTCCGAGCATTAAATTTAAAGTGGTTTCATTTCGAGCATATTCTTCGTTTTTCGTTTTCTGAAGAATATAATTACGGAATTGAAATCATTTCGATCGAATTTGGATTCTGTGACAGGCCTGAATATTTTCGAATTAAAATCGAAAAATAGAAATAAACGTATATGTTTATTTTCTGTCATTTGAATTTAACGTTTATGACAATTTTGTGTATGGCAATACAACAGATCGTTCACAATGGTGCTATTTGGCCTTAAATAGTAATGTATCACTTACATATGACTTTAGAAGACTTTGTGAATTGGCTAATTATGGTAAAAAAATATATAGTTATGTATGTACATATGTATGTACATATGTATATGCATATGCATGTATACATATGTACATAACTATTACGATGAGATCAATGTGTGGGGACTCCACAATAATTTTCCATTTGAAAATTCCGAAAATTCTTTTTATTTAATATACATACATACATAAAAGTGATAAAAATAGTGCTAACATGTTTTTTCGGCTGCGGAATCTCGAACCTAGCACACACAAAATTCTGATTTGGAAGCACTAACAACTTTGGGAAGCAATACATTGCTTACTTGAAAACAAAAGCTTCGAAAAATGTTTCAGAAAAGCACTAACGTAAGGCGAGATCCTTAACAAAGTAGAAAATTATCACAGAAAATTTTGCAAACCAGTAACGTTTGCATCTTATTCTAACTTCTGTGAAGCACTTTAGTAAGGCGAAAAATTCATGGCTTTTTGGAAGCTAAATGTATTGCTTCTAGCTGGCTCATCTCGAACAAAACAAAATGCCTTATTCATGCGCAAAAGCAAGTGATTCTATAACATTGTCTCCTTTACAAAAACGCTTTTGGGAAGCAGTAATTTTTACTGGGAAATTGATTTTTATTTCTGCTCAAAAAAATAAGAATGAGGAAATAACTTTTATTCAGAAAATAACAATTATTTTTATTCTCACATATTTTGCAATAGCAATGACAAGATAATTAAAGAAATAAAATTGAAAACTGTTACAGTTGTCGACTAAAGAAGTTATTATCTAACAACGTATAAATCCCACTGTGTTAAAAATATCTGCCTGCAACAATACCTATAATTCATAAATATTTTTGTGAAACAGACTATTAGTTTGGAAGATATGACTAAGGAATTTTATCGGTAAAATTGGTCTTATATAACAATATATAACGTCTACTGTAATACGAATAGATGCCTATTTTTATTTTCATACATTTATTGTGGATAAGGTTATTAATTTTGACGATATGATTTTTGCGCCCCAGTGTGCGGCGCGAAATATTTTATAAAATAAAGTTAATGATGAAAAGTTTAGCTAAATGTGATTTTTAATTAATGGAATTAAACTGCTTCGATATCTAAATTACTTTTATTATTTGTTTTAGGGACCGGAACGGTTATGTTTTATTTTAAAAATTACTTTTTAATCATTATTTCTTGACTTTTATTCATTCTTCAGAAAATAAAAGTTATTTTTGAGTTTTATTTATTCTTGATTTTTATTTATTTATTTATTTTTTTTTTGCTTTAAAAATTTTAATTTTTAAACTGAATAAAATATGAAAAAAGTACAGCCAGTTTTTAGAAAACATAGGCATTTCGTTTTCATGTTTCGTTTATAAACAATAACGGTTTAATTATCAAACAGAATTGCGGCATAAACACATTTTCCATACAAATTGACACAAAAAATCAGCCCCAGAGAGCAGTCGAGATATAGAAATATATTTATTTCAAAGTACAAAAAATTTAGAAGAAATAGAGAAAGGGTTACACATCCCTTGATTGTGTAATCTGTGGAAGGAAAATTGTAATGGTTTAATGGTATGAGAATTGAAGAAATTTTGAGATTCTATGTGAAGTTTGGTAGATAATAGAAGATGTATGTATGTGCGTTTCTTTGCGGCCTTATATAAACCGAACGCGTGGACCGATTTTAATGATGCTTACGTCAATCGATTTGTCATTAAGGATATGACATTTGTAAAAATTCAATATGGCGGCCAACAGAGGCCATTTTGTAAATACGAAACAAATAAAAAGTCGGCGAACTACATACATATATCAAAATGGGTATCATTCAACAGGTATTTTAAAATCATCTTTAAGTTTCTCTTATGAGTTTACATATCGAATGACCGTTTAGGATGTTGAACGGTTCAAAGTTGTTCGCACTCGGGTTTTTTGAATTTTTTAATTACTACTTGTTAAATTGGTAAAGCAAACTAGCAAAATAAAATGAGTAAAAAGTCGTTATTGCAAGATTAAAGGAAGAAAAATTTCACAAAGATTAAAATGTAGCCATATCGAGCAAATAGTAAAAAGGTGATAAAAGGGCTGAAAGATAATTGCAAAAAGTGCTAGATTTGCTCTTTTTTAGTTTGAGGCCAAACAATTTTTTTGCATTTTGAGTGACTGAAAACGGGCTTGATCTAGCTCGAAAAGGCTAAGTTGGCATCACTGCTGTAAAAAGGGCAAAAACTGGAAAAAAAATACTTCTATCAGACAATGACGTAAATGGCTTGAGTCACTCACCCCTTATTTGTTAAAATTATGCATTTGTTTTTTTATGTTTGTCTTATTAAAAATTACCTGAATTGCAAAACTTACTAAGACTTGCAAATAAATTCTAAGGCGTTAAAATTTTAAAAATTTTGTTTTACATATTGCAAAAATTACAAAAATTCGCAAATAATTTTCACCTTTGCCTTTGAACAATTTTCTCATCATTTTGCATTTTCGTACCAAATAGGTATTATTTTATTTTTTTGTAATATTGTTTCTCATTTGTTTTTGTGTCATCTTGTTTATGTTTCAACTAACACTCTAAAATAAGTGGGTTGCTCACAGCAGTCATATTTTAAAGTTTAAAATTAATACTAATTCATTGATAATAAACTATAGTTTAAAATTTTAAGACATTATGACTTTAACACCACCGATTGAATACTCCAAAATATATTTTCATATAAATATATTCACAACTATTTTACTTGTATAAAAACACTTGTAAGTTTGGGGAAACAGGTGCCAGTATATAAATATATACATATGTATGAAAATATGTAATTTAATTTAAAAAAATTTATATATAATCAGGCCCATTGTAAATAAAATTTCACATGGAAATTTCAGAACGTGTGAACAATTGGTATAAAAAAACTTTATACGATTGCGAAATATTATGACAATTTATGACGAAAATTATTTACAAAGATTTGTCTTTTAGAAAAAGTGGAAATATGTCAGGTTTGCAATTTTATTTATACTGATGATCCGAAATTAAAATCCATGTGAACGAAAAATTTTATTGGGAAATTTTCACATGTGGAATTCATGATAAGGCTGATTAGGTACGTACAATGTTTGTATCTACGTACATATGTACTATGTAGGTATATTTAAATAATTTTTCTCCAAAACTAGACTTTTGGAGTCATGACCATGTTGCAATAATAATAAATAAATATGTTCTAGTCCATACATGTATCTACATATTATCTACATTCATTAAGATTCTGACAAATGGTATGTATGTATGTTGCATGGGCTTAGAATTCAATTTTGTTAAAAGTTCCGGCACAACGTCTTTTACCAGTTCTTATATTTTGCAAAACAACACACATCCGACTGTACAATACAATTCCTTGCCAATGAACATTTGTCAACACTCCTGTCTTTAGCACGTATTTGCATACTTATGTATGTATGTAAATACATATGTACATATATAGATATGTATGCATATGTCCAATATACATATATGTGCATGCATATATGTAAATATGTACATAAATAGTATATGTACTACACTTATTTCACAATATGTACATACTATGCATGGAAAATTTGTATACATACATATGTACAACATTTTAAAGTTAACTTACCTTATCAAATGATGATTCTTGTTTAATTCTCAAATTCTTTTAATCCTGATACTTAGTCTAGGAAATTATTTGTTTTAGTTTCTATTCCTTTTTAAATTGATTTATTTTGTGGTCACGATTTCCTTTTAGTTTCCTTCTTCGTTTTGATGATGAGATAATATTTTGTGCTGTTTATTTGCGAATGTTCTCAAATTTTGCCTGAAGGTGTCTCGCTGACCAGCTGTAATAAACAAACAAATTTATTAAATTTTTTTAGCACAATTAATAATTATTTAGAACAAGTCAAAGGAATTACAAAGTGATTACAAATATGAAGATAAAATCCAAACGTGAACGGTACTTTCTGCAATTATTTTTTTAGTCTGCAGAGAATTTCTGAGATTATTTTTTCTTCACTACGCAGGTATAAGCAATAACTTCCCAAGGTCAGTGGAGCACTAATAACGAGTGTTGCCATGAAGTTTCTATTTAAACTTGCGAATGCTATTTTGAACAGTATGTTGTACATACATGTAATGTTCGATTATTCCCTTGTAAAAACTTCTTGAATTTTTAAAAATAATAGTAAATACTTCTGACTAAAATGTAATATAAACACTTGTTATTAAACCACAGAATACAATTAAACTCATACTAAACTCCGGATTAGGGCTGTGTCATTCATGAACGAACGAGTAAAATTGAACGAATCACTCAAATGAACGAAGTGAGCCGGTCATTTTACTGAGCCGTTTTGGTTCAGTAGAACTGACCAGTGTTGCCATTTTGGTCGGATCCGACCAAATTTGTTCGGAAAAAATTTAAAATTTTTAATTTGGTCGGACCAATTCAATTTTGGTCGGTTTTTGTCTCTAATCACAAACTATTTTTTTTTTGCATAATTTATTTAAAATCTCATATATTTTATCTTAAAAATATTTTTTCCACACTGTTTACCATTTACCAATAAATTATACTCTTCGATGCCGGGTAAGTAGTTATTAACGACGCTTATATTAGATCAGTAACAGTGAACTGATATACTGAAAACGATAGTATAAAACTTTTAAATATGATAACTCTTGATAAGGTACTTTCAAACGACGACTTACCAATTCTGGATCTTGTTTTAAAATTCCCTAAGTTAGTTGACTGTGATCCCTATTTAATAGTTACTGAGTGGAATTTGCTACGGCTCAGCGGTATAAAAACTTTTGCCAATTTAAACATTAATGCTTTTTGGCAAAAAATAGCTTCTATAAAAAACGGATTAAACGAGAAAAGTTTCTCAAATATTTCTTATTTTATTTTTAATTTGTTATCTCTGCCACATAGTTTCGAAGCCGCTGAACGCAAATTTTCCACAATAGCGCTAATAAAAACTAAACTAAGAAATAAACTAGAGGTAAATACTGTCAACGGTATTATGTCGTGTAAAGAAATGATCAAAATGAATAATCCGCAATATGGTTGGTCAGCCAAAAGGGACCAACATAACCAAATGTAAAATCAAGAACTTTAACTTTTTATTTTTAATGTGATGTATTTAATACATGCCTGAATTATAACATAAGTAAATGAAAACAACATATATTAAAAAGACTGAATAAAAATTTTTAATTTACAATTTTAATGTATTTAATTATTAATTACATTACATAAATATTAATTTACATGCCTGAATTCTTTAATGCAAATATGTTATATCTGACATTTTTATTTTACTTAAATATTAAATAAAATGTACATCAAAAAACACAAATATTAATTAAATTTTCAAATTTGGTCGGAAGCAGGCGATTTTGGTCGGATTTTGGGAAAACTTTGGTCGGAAAAAAATTTCAAACGGCAACACTGGTACTGACACATAAAAATAAATTGAACGAAATGAACGACGGATGACCGAGCGCACTTGGCTCTTTTTTTTTTGTTTTGTTTTGCTTTTTCATCGTTCATGTGGGATTTTTTTGTCATTTTCTCGTTTTCATTTGCCTTTTTATCTACTTTTAGTAAGAGTGTTACCATTATGAAATTAATTAAATTGCCATTTATATTTCTTAAGTTTTTAAAACATAATAATAGGAAGTTTTTGTAAAAAGCTACGTTTAAATTTGTATGAAAAATAAAAAAAAATCATCTTGAACACTTCTTAATGCTATTAATATTTCCCAAATTCCTTATTTTATGTCACACAAAAAAATACTTTAATATTGCAAAAAAATTTTACTTGTTGATTTTTCCTTTGTGTTATTTTGTTTGTTTTGATAATTTTGCCAAAAAATAACAAAAACATTGTATTTGTCTCTTTTTATTGACCGAATCAACTGTTTGTTTTTTCATTTTGTTCTTTTTCTTGAAAAGAGCGGATGAACGAACTCGAACGAAAATGAGCGGTCACTTAAATGAACGATTTGGCACAGCTCTACTCCGGATGTAATTGATGTACTATGGTCACACTACCAGATCACAAGGCGGACATCTATTGAATGTCGACTGCGGCCGAGCGCCGGCGGTAAGAACATAGTTTTTGGCTGCGGCTAGCTAACAAGCTAAAGTAGAGTACACACGATCGAACATGAGTGAACAAAAATTTCGACAGTCAACTAAAAATATTTTTGCGAGCAGATTAGTTTTCGACTGATAGTGTGTACTAAAGAGTGCCAGCCAAGAGTTACCCTTTGTAGAATGAACTGCAAAACTTTGACACGGAAAATTATATTGTTACGGAATTCATATAATTTTATTATATGCAAGGTTGTCTCAGATACTAAGCAATTTTATTTATTTGGCAATTATCTCTTAAGTGCAACCAGGGCACTGTTGTTTATTGGCCTTCGATAGTTTTGCGTCTCGCTCGCACTGGTTGACTGATCTGCACGGATAACCGTATATTCTTGCGGTTCTTCTGTGGAATTTCTTTAACAACCACGTTGCTACTTCCTATGTTCCCTTTTACAATTGAGAAATTGAAAGGTAGACAGACGAAGTTTGTTGGCGAGGGGTTGAAGAGGTAGAGTGTGTAGTACACGACCCTCTGTACCATGATACAATTATACAAGGTACTTGCACGACTACAACAAAATTGCAACACCAAGAAACACACGTATTTTGTTGGTAGAAACATACCTATAATTGTCAGAAGCAGATGTCTTTTGTTTTTAAAAATAACAATCACAGGGTAACTAAAGTACAATTGCAGAGGCGGCATTCATGCATGGTTATAGTCATTACAATTACACTACACATCTTTTGTGTAGGTTAAAATTAAAACAAAAATAAATAAAAATAGAACACAAGGTATAATTACACACAGGTTATACATGAATCTCATTACATGGCCCACAACATGAGAGTAAAAATTACACACTGTGTATTACACACATATTGGCAACACTGAATGACTATAATCATGCATGAATGCAGCGTCTGCAATTGTACTTTAGTTACCCTGTGATAGCTGTTTTTAAAAACAAAAGACATTTGTTTCTGACAATTATCCGTTTGTTTATACCAACAAAATGCGTGTGTTTTTTGTTGCTGTAATTTTGTTGTAGTCGTGAAAGTACCTTGCTTGTATAATTGTATCATGGTCGTATCTTTTGATGACTTCAGGTACCATATGTAATACCGACATTTTTCGTATCTTTTCCATCTGAACGTAAAATGTACAGAAAATTAATTTTTTTTTTGAGTAAATATGAAAATCTTTTTTGTTTTCAGCAAATTTATATGAACTTTTTGATATAATCGCCTTAGTATAAGCGCCTCAACTCGTTTATTAATTTTTACAAAAATGAATTTGTTTCGATAACATCCAAAGATAGTTATGTACATATAATTAAGTTTAAAGTTTGTTTACTCTATTTTTAAAAATTACTGCCTAATATTTATGACTTAAATAAATATAAAAATGAATTTATATGATATCATTTTCTTTACAATATTCATTAAATATGAAATAAAAATGTTATGTTAATAAATGTTAAACGTTAAAAATGGCTTTAAAATTTTTTTACAAAATTTATCTTTTTGGGAACAAATGTATCTTTTTGGAAACTAAAATGTATCTTTCTCGAAATTTCACTGGAAACACTGCTGTATACATACTTGATGTGTATCAAGGCATATGTATGTATTTATGTGTAAGTCTATGTAAGTAGCAAACGTCAAGAAGTAAACAAACTATAAATTTTCTGTCTCTATTAGTCATGTTTTAGACTTGGCAGTTTTTCTTCAAGCAAGTCTGAGTTTATGGAAGAGAGGGGAAAGAAGAAAGAAGAGGGGTACTGACTTGCTTGTACAGAAAAGTTATTTCAATTCTCTTTTGTTATTTCATTCGCTGTATTAAAACAACAGCAAAATTGAACAAGAAATCGTCTGAGTGTAAACAAACGAGCAATTTTAAAAGAGAATTGAAGAGAACTGCTTCAAGAAAAACTGCAGAGTCTAAAACAAGACTTAATTTCGCAATTGTAAAAGGTTTGGGCAAGGCATATCAAATAGGTACATGCATCAGGCAAATTGCTCATCCGCTGATTTTTTGTTTACACGTTTATAACGGAGAATTCATTTGACAATTACTTTTGTGCCTTGTTTGATGCATAAAATTTTTTGAAAATTACTTTGTAAAACTATGTGAGGCACAGAGTTGCCACAGTGTTTTCGCTAATGCGTGTACCTGTAGTAAATGTGCCTTGGGTTTGGGCAAGTTCAAAAGAGAATGAAAGCTGTCTGCCTTTCAATTTCCCAATTTTAAAAGCGGACTATGTGAAGGCATATGTCGTGTACAGTCAGTCAGAAAACCTTTTTAAAATACTGTTAATAACATCTTGGGCATATGGTCTAGTTACTCCGCCTATATTTGTGCAACAATACTTTGCAAATTTACTTTGTAAAGTATTTATTAAATAAATAAATAAGGTTTTTTAAAGAAGTGATTAAACAGAGGCCGAAACAAGGCATATCAAACAGGTACATGCATCGGGCAAATTGCTCATCCGCTGATTTTTTGTTTACACGTTTATAACGAAGAATTCATTTGACAATTACTTTTGTGCCTTGTTTGATGCATACAATTTTTTGACAAATACTTTGTAAAACTATGTGAGAAGCACAGAGTTGCCACACTGTTTTCTCTAATGCATGTACCTGTAGTAAATGTGCCTTGGGCCGAAACTAGCCGCATATGTAGGCGGCTGCGGCCGTCAAAACTTGCCGGCGGCAGCTTCGTTCAATGCTCGTTTGATTGGAACCTGTTTAGATGATGGGTGGCATTGCTGCGACACGTCGCCTGCTAGTCGCGCTTGGTTATGCTATGTGCGAGAAGTGCTGCCAGTTAGACTTATTTTTTAACGGTCTAATTCATAAAAAATATTTTAGGTTTATTACAGGCTTATTTGACAAATTTCCCATAGAAATACGTCAAATAAGCGCTTAAGGCCGTGATACACTAGCTTACACGATCTTGCGATTTTTGAGAAAATACAGCCCTGGTATGATCGAGCCTATGAACATTTTCAAAAGACAAAAACAATTCATCAGATCAGGGTTGTATTTTTTCGTAGATCGCGCGATTGTGTAGGATAGTGAATCATGGCCTTTAATAAACCTGAAATATTTTTTATGAATATGCAGTAAATCATTGAGAAATTAATGATTAGTTAATACATAGTTATAGTACACAAATTTTTAACAACTAAAGTTAGAAGAGAAAAAGAGGTAAAGTAAAAAAAGTGAAACTATGTCGATATCTTAATTCTACATTTTCCGAACTGCTACGAATGAACGAAGAAAAAGCATGGAACAAATTAATATCAAAATGTCCCCTGATTATTGCCACAAAATAGTCTTCATGTAAGCGCGCGTCGATTTAAGAAGGGACTCCAAAAGAAAACGCAGCTACGCCACCCTTCCAAGCTTTGAAATGCTATAAACAAAAAATCAGTTGATGATCATTTTAGCTTTTGCCGCTACCTGTTTTTCGTACTCAACACAAATCTTTAAAAGTTTGGTTGCTTTTATTTTACAGTTTAGTAGTGTCTTTTTATCTAGTCAAGTGCAATCGTCAAAAAAGAAAGCGGGTGTAGAAAAGAGGTGCTTAACATCCACGTACATACATACATACGTATTAACACATTGAACAAAAAGTGAGAAATTTTAACTCAAGTTGTAAAAACAAACTAATTTTAAATGTGAAATATAATAAAAACTGATATTTACTAACAAATATTTTAAATTTATAAACAACATATAAATGTACTACATAAATACATCCGTATGTATTTTACACATGTAAAAATATGGACACGTGAATTATGGATTAATTTTTTAATTTATGCGTATGTACATATGTATGTACATATGTATGTACATATATTACGCATTACATTATAAATTCGAAAAAGAAGGTGATGACAAAAGTTAAAAAGGGAAAAGAAGCCAATTCGAAAACTGCACGTCATTCGATCTTCAATATTTGCTTCTATTGAGAAAATAAAAACATAAAACATAAAAACAAACTTTTCAAATGATGTAAGAAATGGACATTAGTTGGTTGGATAATTTATAATCGGTATATTTATTCAATTTACAGCCATGTAAAGTCTTGAGTTTGTTGGTAGAGAAGGGAAAGGTGAATGGGAGCTCAAACTCAAGACTTTCAAAGTAAAATTTGTGTGTTTGTAAAAGCCGTCTGTAGAAAGCGCTGAAAGAAAGATGACACCTTTTAATTGTTATTAACATGTTTTAAGGCCACAGTTAATAAATTTCGTTCTAAACGTTTAAACGTTTGTAAGTATTTACATAGAATATTGCAAAAAAGAACATAAGCGCTAATGTTCTTCATTCTCGTTAATTTAACACATTCATTTAAATATTAAGGTGGTGTAATTAATGCAGGGGCAAATTACGGCATTCGATACTACTCGTAATTTAAAAATATTTCAATAGAGTTTATATGGAAATATTTTTAAATTACGAGTCGTATCGAATACATACGTATTTTTGTTTAGTTTTATTTCTAGTTCACAAAATAGGTCATTTTCGGATATTAGTTTCTACAAAACATTCGTCGAGAAACAGAAAATTTGTGTAGACATTGATGACAAACGATTTAGACAAAACCGATTTGAAAACGATAAAATGTGTGATTGCTTGGCTATACTCGTTTTGTCAATCATCTCCGAATTTGTTTTTAATAGTTTTTTCCAATAATTTTTTATAAATTTCGTTTCACAGCATTATTATAGTATGTTCATATTTTTTTTTTAATTTTATCTTGTAGTGCGTTTTAATAGGCAGTAGTTTGAGATTAGCTTAAAATTTATAGGTACATAAAATCGATCGAAATTCAACACCATCCAGCATGCAAAACCATCGTTTTGAAATCGATCGTTTTCAATCAATCACTTACCTACATATGTACCTGATTATTATTTAAACTAAAATATTTTCTGAGTTAAAGCTTTCTCTTAAAAAATAAATAATTAAAAAAATCAAAACTCCGACTTCAAAAAAGGGGAATAATGAATATCACTTACAGTGGTCCAAAAAACTGGGACAATATAAGATTTAACACAAAAATTATTTTTAATTTAATTATTTTCAAAGCTTCATTTAACAAGATCTTAAACTACAAAAAAAAAATTAATTTATTTACTATTTTAGTACTTGAGATATGATTAAAAAACTTTAGGATCCCCGTTTTAAATCCCAAAACGAAAGTGGGACACCACAAAATAAAACAAAGCTTCACTTTAATATAAAACGCTTTTATATCCGTTTTAGTCTTTGCTGCATTGATTTTAGCAGTTTTAAACATTATAAATTAAAAATGTTGCCCATTCTTCTATTATTATTATTTCTAAGTGGGTTTTGTTTGATATGTTTGAATATTTTTGTACCTGCTCTTCTAGGTGAGTCCCGGTAGATAGATATTTCCCGATATTTATCGCCCGGGAATTCCCGCTTCCAAAAGCCGAATTGGCAGAGAAATTCCAACGAAAGAAGAATAATTTCAAACCTTTTCAGTTTCGCTGATTGTAGTTTTTCCAAAAAAATGTTGGTTTCAAAATTTTTAAAATTTGGTTGGTTTCATTTGGTGTCATGAAACCAAATTGATTTTGTTAATTTCATGGAATGTAATTAAAAGTGGTAGCATTTTTGTTATTAGAAAAAAAGCGCTGAGAAAACCAATTCTAAGAGATTGCACCTATTCACTTGAGCTGTCAGAGACAGCGTAAGTGTACTTTTTTTATTGCGCGCTTATGTTGAAATCTGGAGCTCAAATCGTCACATCCGTGATTGTCGAATCGTACGTAAACAAATTAACTGATACGCCAATCGTATACGCTGAATGGAATTTCAGTACGTTCACGTATGTCATAATCCGAAAATAGTGTTTTTACGTGACGAGTTGTACGTTCACGGATGCGATGATTCGACACCCTGGTTTGCAGATTTGAATATAATACCGTTTAAACAAAGAAGAATATCCTATGGTACTTGATAGAATTAAAAAGGATTTAACGCGTTCGAAAAGTATACGGGCTTTGCAAATTTCGGCTTGGTTACGGTTTTAAGCGGATCTTGTCAACGATAGAGGCTCAGTGACAACAATTTTAAGCAGTACATTTGTCCTCAGGTATATATATCTAATTGGAAATGGACATCAATACGAAATGCGGACCAGGAGACTATTTTTACAATAAATATAAGATTTGTTCTACCTGTAATTAGTTGCATTGCATCGGAAGAGGCATTTTATTATATATTACTTCTTTTTAAGAAGCAAATAGTTCAATAAATAAGTAAATTTACTTAAAATTTTGACAAAAATAGACCGGAAAGTTTGAATTCTAATAATCGAAATCAAAAATGTTTCTAAAAGAGAGACAGAAATACTTTCTCTTTTTGTCTTTCTCCCATCTGAATTAAAACTTGGCGAAACATCCAAATACTAGGCATTACTTGAATAATTTTATAAAGATTGTCCATTCTCCCATAGAATTTAAAAAATGTAGTTAGACCCCTTTTGGGCAAGCAAAGTTTACTTTGACCGCAATTTTGACTTTGTAAAGTCTTAATTCAGCTAAAAGGGATCTAACTAATTGTTTTTAATTATACGGGAGAAAAGAATATCTTTATAAAATTATTCAAGTGATGCCTAGTATTTGGGTGTTTCGCCAAGCTTTCGAAGTTGCTGAACAATATCTACATACATACATAATTCATCGACATCAAACTGTATATATTAAATTGTAATACGAACATCACTACAACTATCATTGTGCGTAAAATAAAAATTTAAATTAGCTTAATAAAATAAAGTAAATAGAAATTAGTATACATATCGTCATAGTTATCGTCAATGCAAACGGACGTAATTACACTTGTATATTTATTACAGGAAAAACAAAAAAACGTTTCAAAGTCTATAATAATAAAGTGTTCTTGAAAATTTTCTTAGAATTTTCCTTGTGGTATGGTATGTATGTTTTTAACCATTTATTTCCTTTTTATGTATATTTAAGCTTTTATGTTAGTTACGTTCTTTGCAATAAAAAATAGATGCATTCGTAATTACGTCCGTTTGAATTTCTTAATGAAGTCGTAATTTTTCTTCGCAGAGGTCTAAATATTTGCGTGAACATGTAGTTTGATAAAATCAATCATAATCAATCAAAAACTCTATTTCGAATTTTTGTATAGTTACGTCCGTTTGCATTTAAATAGCAAATAAATTTCACTTATAGTATAATTATGACAATATGTCGAATAATAAATCTCTTGAATGTTTAATTAAAATATTATTTTTCATTTTGCCTTACAAATACTTTTATTGTTATCCAATGGATTTCTAATTGTATAAAGGTGTAGAAAAATAAAATAGATTTATATCGAATAAAAATTATTTGCTGGGTTTTGTATGAGTTACTAAGCCTACTATGCTTATTTTTCTTTTGTGATTTTCAAAAATATTAATATTTGTGAATTCACAAATAGTTTATGAAAGTCTGTGCATAAGATAAGAGGTTTGTTACTGTTCAAAATGTGTGGTTGAAGTCTACTGACGATTTGTTAAAGCAACAATGAAATGCATATAGACATCGCTTAACCACCAGCAAATAAATTTCACTTATAAATTGTAATAAATAACAAAATTTTATTTAAAAAGTTTTTGTACATACATACATACATGTAATGATTAGAATTTATTCGCCAATTACAATTTCATAATACAATCTGCTATGTATGTATGTATGTATGTACATACATATGTACTTGCAATACGAAATTTGAATCAGGCGTCAGAAAACTAAACAAATAAACAGCTAATCAATAAAGTTTTGTTAAAAGTCACATTCAGAATTTTGTTATCAATCCCATATTGCTTAAGTTCATACATATTTATGAAATCACGCCATAGATTTATACAGGGAACATTCACTCAATGAATGTGCCTTGGATTTACATTTAGATTTGAGAAAGCAGCAATGGAAAATTTATGATATTTTTTTTATAGTAATTTTAAGCAAGCGTTAGGCAAGATGTTAACGCGATACTTCCCCTATACATATGTATACATATGTATGTACATATGTATGTATGTATATAAGTTCAGCATAACTATTTCTGTTTAACAATTGCAGTTACATATGTCCATTATAGATTAGATAAATGTTTAGTTTATAATACAGTGTCTAGAACAAACAAGCATTTTTTTATTATAACAAAAGTAACATTAAAGGTATTCACTTCAACTCCTGTAACGAGTTTAAAGTTTTCAATTTACATACAATTTAATGGAACAGGAAAATTTAATTTTTCTCTGAAGAGAAAATGGAATTTGGAAAAAAATTTTATACAATATGAATAACAACAATTTGACCCAGCAAAAAATAAAATGAGTACTTCTTTATGCATTTTTTTCTGGTTTAAAGAAGTTATTTTTAATCACATATGTAAAGTAATGTTAAATCACATATTTTATTATTATTCTTTCTCTAAAATTAAAACCCATTAAGAAAAGTGATATAAAAGAAGTAGAAAAAGCACCACAACTACGCATACGAACCACTTCAAACTACGAGACCGTAAGCTAATAAAATTGACCGGTTGATGTAAATGATTAAAAGTAAAAATTCTTCAACTTCAAAAATGAACGGAAACTAGAACAGTGGGCAAATTACAGCATTCGATATCGATCGAAATTTTCATACAAACACAATTAAAATTTTATGAATATTTGTTCGATATCGAACGCCGTAATTTGCTCCCCGGTTTCCCTTCTTTTTTTCTTGTGAGGCAGTTATTGCAATGAGATCCTCGAGGATTAATGCTGTGTAATTATCTAAAAATTACTATTTTTGAGTTATGATGTTGTCTTAGTAAATGAGCGATATGTGTGTATTGATTGTTAAGTTTTTGTTAAAATACCGAAAACATATAAAAAAAGTTTTCTGCGGACAAAAATTTTGACGGCCAATACACACGCAAAGTTTACTTTGCAAAGTCTTGCGTGTGTGGGAGAGAAGGGAAAATAGAATGGGAGCTATTTTCCCTTCTCTCCTGTAAACTCAAGACTTTGCAAACTCTTGTTTTAGACTCGACAGGTTTTCTTGAAGCAATTCTCTTCAGTTATCTTTTAACACTGCTCGTTTGTTTACACACAGACGGTTTCTTGTTTAATTTTCCTATTGTTTTAATCAGCGAATGAAATAACAAAAGAGAATTGAAGTAACTTTTCAGTACAAGCAAGTCAGTACCCCTCTTCTTTCTTCTTTCCCCTCTCTACCTTAAACTCAGACTTACTTCAAGAAAAACTGCCGAGTCTAAAACATGAGAAAGTAAACTTTACGTGTGAAAAAGCCGTTTTTAATCGGAAACAATGAGTGAATTTCCCTTTAGGTTATGTTAAGTTTATTGAGGGTAATATTTGTTTACTACGGAAACACTGCCATTATTTACACAACGGAGCATGCGTTGAATGCACGAGTCATCGGTAATCTGCATCATGCTAGGAACACAACTGAGACGAACGACGAATTTTTCGGTGCGAATTTTCGTCATAGAAAATAAAACACATTTGTGCATATGAAAATGAACACAACACCGCCGTGGAATGAAATTCGTCGTGCGAGACGAACTCTGAGATACATTTATTTCTATTTTGTACGCCGACAAACGACGAAAAAACAATTTTCTCTCTCTCTCTCTCTCACTGTCTTTACACACACAATAATCAACTTTATCAAATATAAGAGAGGAATTCGCTGAGTAAATTCGTCGTTGTTGTGCTTCATACGACGAATTTAAACAGCGAACTCAAATCGACGAATTCGTTGACGTGGACGATATTCGTCCTTCGTCCCAGTTGTGTTTCTAGCATCACTCTTTTCCTAATTATTTTTCCTGCATTCAGGTACTCGCTGAATGTTTGTTTTAACCCTTGTTTAGATTGAAATAATAATAAAATGTATTAAATTTAAATCAAGTGTTATTTTATATAATATGAATACCAACCAACAATACTCCAGTAGCGATTTTTTGTATAAATGTGGGCTAGTCTAACACACTCTTGGTGGTGTTGGGGAAGGGGTTATACTACTAAAAAACAGACTCTGGTCTGACTCACTGCAAGGGGTGAAGGTCGTTGTTACTATGCTCATTAAAAAAAATTTAGTTACTACATATCGTTAGCTTAACGAAAAAATCATAAAAGAATCATTATACGAGACGTATATGATAGGGCAAGTTAAAAGTGACTTATTGGTCGAAAAAATCTATTTTTTACTTTTTTGGTGATTCTTATAATAGACAACACGCTCTTTCTAGTACAACAAAGCGCAAATTCCTAATTAGCATTCGTTTTGTCATAAAAAAGCTTAAAAATACACTTATCATACAAAAAAGTAAAAATAATCCGATGTGACAAAATTTTCTGTAATTGATCTGATTCGATTGAAACTCGTCACTCAGTGGTTTTCGAGAGCTCTGATTATGAATCTGACTTTAAAACTCCGAATTGGCGGATGAGTTTTTTTTTAAATCGATCAGATTTGTTTTAAAATTTTTACTCGAAAGGGTTTTGCGGTCGCTGATTATGAATTTAAAGTCGAATTTTTAAAATTCGAAAGGAAGGATCCATTTTGGCGGAGAAGTTTTTTAAAAATTTATCCGGATAGCTTTTGAAAATTTATGATGGATGATTATAATAGATATCCTCTGAACTGAAATCATCTGTATCACTGACAGCACTAACATAAACATTTTCACACAAATACTGTTTTTCCACTTTTTACGGTTCCGTAGACCAAAGCTGAATAGGAACCCTATTGTTATCGCTACGATGTCCGTCTGCCCGTTACAGACTGTTCTCTCGAGAACCGTAAGAGCTACGGACCTGAAATTTAGACAGAATATGTAGAATTTTGGCCGCTACAACAGTTGACAGTAAAAATTAAAAGGTGTTCCAAAACGAGCAACGAAAAATATTAAAATTTTATGTAATATACTCGTACATACAATTATATATAGACACTTGAAATTTGCAAACTTAGTGTATTTTTATACAGACTGCGAAAATTACACTAAAATTAAATAAAAACCAAAATTATCAGTTAATGTAATTTTCACAATCTTGGAAACTGTAAGAGGCAAACTCTTGAAATTTTCAAAAACGCCAAAATTCACCAAAACAAAAAAAGCGCCAAACTAAAAAATCTCTAAAACTAAAATAAAACGCCGGACAGAAAAATCGCCAAATTTAAAAAAAACGTCAAAAGCCGAAAACATCGCTAAAACGAAAAAAGCGCCAAAACTAAAAAAATCGCAAAAACTGAAAAAACTTCCAAATATAGAAAGGCCCTAACTCATTATTTTTTTGAAATCAAGTTTTTTGTATATTTCGATTGTAGAACATCTAATGTATCGAAAAATGCAAAAATCTCGATAGCAAAAAAATAATGAGTTAGGGCCTTTCTATATTAAAGTAACGACATGTAGTGTCCGTACGGAACTCTTAGTGTGCGAGTAAAATGATCGCTTTAGTGAATTTATTTAAACTCATCTTCTGAACGCATTTGACCAGTAAATAGAAAATCGAATTTCGGAAAATCGCGAAGCGCCCAGTAAAAAGGTTAATAATTTATTTCACTAACTTCGAAACAAAACTTCCCTTTTTTAATTTTTTTTTATTTTCTTGGAACTAAAAACACTAAACTGCTAATCAGTAACCTCGAAACACTAGAGTAATTAGATTTAAGCAAATTCGCTCAATTCTTAATGAAAATTCCGACATTTTGAATTTCGAAAGCCTGACCGTAGATTCATGATCAGCGACCGCATAAAAACCATTTGTCATTTCCGATATTTTTCGTTGTGCGGCATTGCTTTCCATATAAAAAACATAATGGGAACGGCATTGCACACATTTTGAAAATGACACCTCAAAATGACAACACAAGAAATGCCATTTGTGTGCTCGGCATTATAATTAAATTTTCTAGCAGTTATTATAATTTTTTTTATTCGGCAAAGTAACCGTAAAGTAAATTTAAGCCCTTATCATTTGAGCTGACGATATTCGTATCATTTGTAATTGTATTTGTAGTAGTGTAGTGTAGTTTTTAATAAATAAAAACGACATATTAATTTGACTTGAACCAAATTTTGATAAAATAATTCATTCAAATACTTTTTTCGTCTCAATAGCTTCGGTTAAGAAACCCCCAATATGCCACCACGTTCGACTGTAGTTGCCAATAATGTGGAACTTTTGGAGGAAACTCCTGAATTGGGAAAGTCCAAGCAGACTGGCGTGCTCTTCGAAACTGATGCCGATACCGTTGATGGTGCTTTAGCTGTCGATGTAACCCAATTGAAAAAAGCCGAGAAACGCAAACTGAAATTGGTATGGCGTAATATTATATTATTTGGCTATTTACATTTGGCTGCTTTGTATGGTGGCTACTTGTTTTTCGCAAAAGCCAAATGGCCAACAGTTTTCTTTTGTAAGTATGAAATTTTTAAGTTTCTGGCTGAAGAGCATGAACTCATCCGTTTAGTGTTTCAAATTCGTTTAGCTATTTTATTGTATTCCATTGGCGTGCTGGGTATTACCGCCGGTGCGCATCGTTTGTGGGCGCACCGTTCGTATAAAGCTAGATGGCCGCTGCGTTTGATATTGATTGTTTTTAATACTATTGCCTTCCAAGATGCTGCCTATCACTGGGCGCGTGATCATCGTGTGCATCACAAGTTCTCTGAAACCGATGCTGATCCCCACAATGCCACACGTGGTTTCTTTTTCTCTCATGTCGGCTGGTTATTGTGCAAAAAACATCCTGATGTTGTCGCCAAAGGCAAAAGCCTTGATTTATCTGACTTGAGAGCTGATCCCATTCTAATGTTTCAAAAAAAGTAGGTTGCTCGCTAATGTGTAATTGTTTTTTGTAATTCGAAAATATGTATGTTTCTTTATCTAGACATTATATGAAACTAATGCCTTTGGCTTGTTTCATTTTGCCCACCGTAATACCCATGTACTTCTGGAATGAGACTTTCATTAACTCTTGGTTTGTGGCTACCATGTTTCGTTGGTGCTTCTTGCTTAACGTTACCTGGTGCGTAAACAGTGCAGCCCACAAATTCGGTGGGCGTCCTTATGATAAGTAAGTTTGCCGCACTTATTACACTTATATATGTAAATACAAAACCTTAATAATTTTTATATGTATATCGTTAATTCTTTTTTATAGAAATATAAATCCCTCGCAAAATGTTGCTGTTGCTGCTTTTGCTTTTGGTGAAGGCTGGCACAACTATCATCATGTTTTCCCCTGGGACTACAAGACCGCCGAATGGGGCAACTATTCGATGAACTTAACCACTGCCTTCATTGATTTCTTTGCAAAAATCGGCTGGGCCTACGATTTGAAATCAGTTGCTCCCGAAACTATTGAAAAGCGTGTCAAACGTACTGGCGACGGTACACATGAACTGTGGGGATATGGCGACAAGGATATAACACCCGAGGATCAAGAATCCATTGTTACTCTTAACAAAAAAAAAATTTAATTAGTTTTAACAGTAAGACACAGCAAAGAGGTTGAAACCTAAATTAAATCCAACTATATTTATCAAATGTTAAAAAATAATAATTAAAGCCAATTTTTTTTAATCAAATGTTAAAGAAGAGGATGTTCGAAAATTCAGCACACTGCTGCATAATATAATTATTGTGTGATGCTTTTTTTAATCTGTATATGGTTTTGCCATTTATTCATTTGTTAAAAAGAAAAGAAAAAGGAAACATTTATAATAAATTCAATTTGTGAATTAGATGATAAAAATAAAACTAGTGATGTATGATGTTCTGATTTACATATCGCTCACTAAATCATAAACAGTATCAAATCAAAAAATCCCAGATGTTCAGGAGTTTACAAAAAAACTATTGATAATGTACAAATGACTCAATTATGTGACATAAAAATAAGCATAATGGTATTTTATATTGTTCCAGAAATTTTTACGGTCGTTAGAGATTTTTTTTAATAAAGATTTTTATGAAAAAACAAAACCATTGTGATAATTATGAGTTGTGACTGTTTATGATTTAGTGTGCGATACGATATGTAAAAGAATAATCTAAAATATTAAAAAATTTGTTGAATGTCATTCCCATTTATGGTGGGTGGCATAATAATCAGCACAGTGTTTAATTTTCGAACAGGCCCATAGTGTTGAGGTTTCTCCGAAAAAGGCAATGCCAAACAGAAACATTATGTGCATATTTTACTAAGTCCTGGGGATCTACTCTTTAATTCGTAACGAAAGAAAATCCTTTCGAATCAGGGGGTCTACTCTGCAATTCGATTCGAAACAAAATGCTTTCGAATTTACATGTCATAAACATACAAATTCGAATGCTTTTTCTTTCGTTTCGAATTACACAGAAAGAATGTTCCTTCGTTTCGAATTACAGAGTAGACCGCCTGTTATGCTGCAACCATTTGTAGGCATCATGTCAGTGCTATACAAAAAATCGGAACTTCTTTTGCCTTCTTCAACCATTATTGAGACAGTCTTTTCAGTAGTATGTTTTAAGGCCTAGAGAATGGCAATACAATGTCGCTTGTCGGCAAAGAGTAGACAAGTGCCAAATTGTTTTTGCTTTGCATTGACGTGCTGTCAACAAATCATAGTCGCAGAATAAGAGGAATATTTATTATTTTTTAATTAAGCTTTATTTCTTTAATACAAAACCAATGCAAACCTCAATATTATGTTAAACTGAATTAAAACATGATTTATATACATACATCCACTGTGTACTGTACTTTACTGTGTGTCCTTTTTAAATTGGAAATAATTGGACGAAGATGTCTAAGTAACTTTGTGCTACAAACCACTTCGCCCTGGCAAAAATTTCAAAACATGTAGCAAGTGTGTAATCAGTTTTTTTTATTCGCTTCCTTCGCTTTATGTTAAGTTTTCGTTTGAATAATTAAATATGTATATGTACATATCGAGCCATAAGCGCAAAAAAATCTTAAGCGAATATATTTTGAATCTGGTTTTTTGATGAAAATCTAATATTTACGACTGCAAATAAACGATTTTCGCCAAAAGAATTAAGTACGAAATTTATGTTGCTTACGTTTTTTGCGGTTATGGCACGATATCGAGACTTATTTTCGATTTAATCGAAGCGACAAATATTAAAGTTTTCAGGAGTTTTTTTTTGTAACATGTTTTATGATTAGGCCAATAAAAATTTTAATTTCGATTAAAAAGTCAACTTTTTACTACATGTCGCTTACGATTAAATCGAAAAAAGGCTCAATGTCCGAGCCCTAACCGTCAAAAAAGCTTAACGGACACATTTTTTGGACCTCGTTTTTTTTGGACGAAAATCGATTATTTACGATAGCAAATAATCGATTTTGTTCAAAAAAATTAAGTTCGAAAATTGTGTGGCTTAAGCTTTTTTGGAGGTTATGGCACGATATGTACACATAACAACATTTCTTATTTTTTAAATTCACTGCTTTCAATGTACCTCTAAAATTTAAAAAATTTGCTGTAGAAGCAAAAACTGTATTTTCATCATTTTATTTATTTAATTTTTTTTAGCCAAAGATTAGAGAAAATGATTTAAGACTTTTACAGTCGTTGGATATGACCATTGTACACGTTTTTTTCAAAACTTTTGTTGACCCAACAATTGGGATATTGTATTTTCAACATTTTATTTATTTAATTTTTTTTAGCCAAAGAGTAGAGAAAATGCTTTAAGACTTTTACAGTCGTTGGATATGTACAATGTACGTACATATGTTCACGTTTTTTCAAAACTTTTGTTGACCCAACGATTGGGATATTGCAACACGAATTTCCTGGAAAATCGAATCACTTCTTCATGGCAAGTATAAAATTTTGCAGAAACTTTGTCTAACTTCCCGCTAAAGTCAATTAATGATTTTACTCCAATTTTCGAAAATCGATCTCCTAACATATTTCAACATTTTGACGTTTTGGCAATCGATTCTGATTATTTTAGCGGTGATGTCCGTCCCAGTCAGCATGTGGAATAGTGTTGAGCGATACTGTGATTTTTTAATAATTTGCTCCTTGTGAACATGATTTCTAAATCGCTGTTCTTTTCAACTGTGACTGCAGTATTTTGTTTGTAGCAGTTCATTTATTTTGACAAAATCTAATAAGAAGACTAACAGTGAAATTAAACAGTTACTGTGATCACTGTTTCACACAAACACATTTCAGCTCTTCTGCTTTAAATTTTAAAGTTGAAAAATATTTATTAGTATTGGTATTTTGATAAATACTAATTACAAGAGCGACAAGAACAAACAAATTGTTTGAAACAATTAGCGCAATCAACCCCATCCAAATATTGAGAATTGTCGTATAAGAGGCAGAGATACAGTAAAATTGCAAATACAAAAATGTGAGAGCTATACATAGTTGCCAGAAAAGACGATTTGACACGATTAGACGATTCTCGACAAACGGTGAACGTATACAAATAAATTCATGTGGTAGCTTTATTTAGTGTAAAGTAAGCATGCAAGAGCATTCACAGTTTGTCTGAAAGAACTACATTTGCAAAACCTGTTACTTGATAAATTCAGTCACAGTTGTGATTAGTGATTTTTCAATCGCTGTGAAAAAGTAACAGGTTTCAAAAAATCGCTCATCTCTAATGTGAAAGATTGTTTCACCAAACTGAGTCTTTTTAGACTACCTTAGGAGATCAAAAACTGATTAATCAGCTCTGCGCTTTTTTTGCCGCATTCGAAAGATGTTCGGTTTGGTAGATTTAGACAAATTTTCGAAAATAAAATTTTCATAACATTTTTTTTTCAAGTTGAAAATCTAATCAGCACTCAATCTCAAAAAGACTTGAACTAAAATCGGATGATTCGTTCGAGAGATACCGTTGACGAAACATTTCAAAAATATCGTTTTTTTTTCAAATAACTTCAAAAGTTTTTTGATTTTATATATTCACTGGTTTTTAGGCGGATGCCGCAAATTTGACCAATATCTGTAGCTTGGCGTGGTCTGCAAAGTCAACCGATTTCCATATTTTTGTTTTTGTGAATTGATAATTCTGAAAATTATTTGAATTTCAGAATTTTCAATACCTTTTTTGAAAGGTACGACGATTTTGTACTAGAATAAACAACATTGCAAAATTGTTGCTTTAATCTATTTATTTAAAAATCGGCGTAGTCGAGGTCGAAATACGACAACGTGAAATTCCAAAAGCAAATAATATTTGTAAGATACATATTTTTAACAGCAGAGAAGGTGTCTCGAGATTTTTTTTAATTTTAATTTTTACTTAAAGTAAAGTATATTAATGCCAAGTGGTCTTGTCAGCGCAGCTGATCGTCAGCTGACTTTACTCCATCCATCAAACTCCATAGAGAATAGCATAAAATCTTAACCTGAACTGTCAACATACAAATAAAAATAATGGGCCTTATCGCGGTTGGCGTTTTTCGACTTTAAGTTCGACTATTTGTAGTTTATTAAAGAAATACGCCAGACTATCGTTGCAAAAATTGCCAATCACAATAAGGGGGAATCCTACAACAAATTTTCGTATGTTTGTTATAATAATAAGGCCATTTGGTATTAAAAAATTTTCGTTAACAGTAGGATTTTATTGGGCATTTTACATCATGCTAAAGTCACAAAATACACAGAGATATCACGACACGGAAGATAATTGTGTTTTCGGACTGTCACGCTCTCTCAGTACCTGTGGCTTGTTTAATGCTCTTTTTACACTGTGTGCTAAAGTGAGCGATAAGTTAAAGTCAAGTTTATCCTAACTAAGGTAAGTTAAACTAAATTTGTTCAAGGAAGTTTATCAAGAAAACATCGAAGTAATTTATTATAACGTACACGCTTAGCACAAATATGAAATACACACTCACACACAAATAACTTGACAGTAGCTTTCCTGTCAGCTGAGATACTGCATACATATACCCTTACTAACAGACCTTGAAACGAACTGTGGCTTAGATAGGAAGTAGCAACGAATTTCCACAAAAGAACCGCAAAAATACGCACTTAGTTGAGGCAAATCAATTTAGTGAGTGCGAGTGAGAAGCAAAACTTACAATGGCCACACAACAAACACCGACCGCACTTAAGAAATAATTACGATGACGCGTGAGCTGTTCTTCAGCCCAGAACTGCTTTACAACTGTATTTCTTAATTATATTAAAATTTTTCTATTACAAGTGTTCTTTATGTTTTTGATATACAAAAACTTTTGACTCTAACATAGAGCCTTGTTGTTGTTTTTTCCATAGTTTGAAATTGCTGTGAAAACAGTTTTACCTTGTTTATTATAACCATTTCTTCTGTTCTGATGATATGTAATTTCAAAATTACTTTTATGTAAAGTTAAAGACCAAAATAATTATTTTTATCTTGAAAATTTTATATCGTCATATAAATTAAAAAAAGTCATAAGTTATCTATGTACATTTAAATAAATTTATAGGAGAAGCAATTATGGGTTTAGTCGGACCTATTCTGTAAACCGAATCGTTTTTAAAACGAGAAATTTTCGAAAACGAATAAATGTCAAATGCCTATTTGGTGTTCTACAAACGTGGTGACATTCGAAATTCAGTTCGAATAAATTATTTGAACGTCAAAGTCAGCTGTTAATAAAAGAAATCACATTTAAATAAAAATAAGCATTTAAAATGACCGGCTCTAAGTTTCACCAAAAATATTTAAACACTATTTAATATAATTAAAGATCTCTATTTAAAGTCAGTTTAAAACTCTTTTTCTTCATACTTGTAGCTAAACTGTAAACAAGTGTGTTGAAAGTGTTTTTAAAACCAATTTTTTACACTTAAATGTATCAAACGGCATGTAATTTGGCTATAATTTGGTTATAAAAGACCTCAAATTATAAATGCTATACGTTTTTTAGTATTTCTTCGGTGATTTATTGGAATAATAGAATATTTGATTTAGTTTCGACCAGGGGGTCTACTCTCTAACTCTAAACGAAAACAAATAATTTGGAATTGTAATGTTAATAACAAACAAATTCGGAAGCATTTGCTTTCACTTCGAAATACAGAGTAGACCACCAGATATGCTTACTCGATTTAAAATCGAATAAAACTGTGTGAATTCGTTTTAGAGAACACCAATAATTTTACTTCGTTTTGAAATCGAGAAATTTACTCTGATTCGGTTTACAGAACAGGGCCGAGTATATTGAGTTCCATTAGTATTTTCACTTTCTCTAATAAATTTGATATTTTGGCCATACACGGATAAAAAGGAATGGTTCCCCGGGAAAAAGTTCACGCGTAATTTTAATCATGATTGTCCTGTTTATGTTTTTGTACGGCTATACTTGTGTTGGAGATGATATTTTTCTTTTATATTCGAACTGTTCAATAGAAAAAATTTCCAGCAAATTAAAATTAACAAAAAATTACATGAAGAATAAGTTGTTGTCTGGTACCACCGTGTCAATATATTTTGCATACAATATTGAGGGCATCATTTTGAAGCAACCAAAAATATGTTGAAAATGAAATATTGGAATTAAAACTTGCCATAAATATATCGCATACAGTAATACCTAATTTACATTAAGCATTTTTTCACAAAATTAGTTGCATGAACATTATGTCATTCAACTAATTCATTTTCAAAGTTCAGAGATTCATGTCATGTTATTTTTTTTATAAATCAGTCTGTTATACTCGTATAGCGCTGCAATTACCGAAAAGAAAAAGTTTGGTTGTTGACATATCGCTATCTTTATTGACACTGGCCGATATAACAGCAATATTCTCCTCAGTGCGCAGTCTTTGCATACGTATTGGTGGATTAATGGTGCGAAATTTAGTCACAATAGCTTGAAAAGATCGATCGACTATGATGACCATAAAATGGACATAATTTACGAAACACATTTCTCACACAGCATGAATTTTGATAATAAAATTCAATGATCTGAAATATTTGTTCGATTTTTAGTGTATTCATGGTGAAATGGCAAACCTTACTGAGCATTTTTGGAATTGTCGCAAGTTACACATCTTTTTTTGCACTGAAAAAATTCACACTGAAAAAGCAAATAGTAAAAAATCAAACACAAAATGTGTTTTATGTAATTTATAACATTTTGGATAATTTTGAGAGTTCGTCTGTGTAAAATTGAATTTCGATTCCGGCAACACTGGCTTTGATGTATGTAGGGTATGATCGCAAAAAATTTTGGAAGATACATATGTGACATTTCACCTCTTTCGTAAGAGTTGATTTCGTAATAAAATTTATTAAAAGAAACATATGATTCGATTATGGATGGCAACCCAACTTCAGTTGCGTTGTCCACTTGCAAAGCAACTAAAATTAAGGGCCTGTCCAAAGATATCGACAACTTTCGACTTGTCGCACACTTACATTCAAAACAAAAACAAATTTTAAGATTTTGTTGTTGTTTCAAATGTTGTCGACATCGTGGGACAGAACCTAAAAATGGTATTATGTATGGCATAATATGCCTCATGGTGCTCACAGACGAAGGATCATGTTTAGAAACATGTGTTTCTACTAATGTTTCCTTTTTTAATACAGACGATGGAATCAAGAACGAAACATCAGTTCTGTGTTTTAGAAACGTATTTACAGTATGCAAGTATGTATGTAGACAAAGTAAATACATATGTATGTAAATGAACATGTCAGGCCCACGTGATTGAGGCTTCAAAAAAAAAAAATTTATTTGTTTTTGTTTGTATTTGTTTAAAGTATAAATTTCCGTTGTATAGATTACAAAATGTTACACTTATAAAATATCAAAGATAAGCAAATCTAGCAAAAGAAATGCATAATGAAATTACATACGCGAATAATCGGTTGTTAGTCATTTGAATAATAAAAGATTAATCTTATTTAGAGACTTCTCGAATTATTCGAATGAAATTCATCTTAAATGGTGTAAGTATTGTACATACATATACATATATGTATGTACGTGTGCATTTGCGAATAATAAAATAATAACTTATTATTTACGAGTGTTATTTCAAATTATACTAATAAAAATAATAATGATGTGGACAATAAAAGCTTTGAATGGACGTTAAACAAATTTAGTCATCAACAATGAATTCCGCAAATACTTACTGACATGCGACTAAAATGAATAGAAAATAAAATGTGTATGTACATACATACATATGTATGTCTGGGGTCTCAAGTTTAAAATTTTATGAGTTTTTATTTCCATATGTATATATCTAAGCACATGCGTACGTCGCATGACTTAAAGAGTATATTTGCCAAATCTATTTGTTTGCTTTCAAAGTACAAATAAACATTTAAAACCAAATCGACAATAAAAACAACTAAAATCAATGGAAAAATTATTTCTATAAACGAGATTTTGTTTGTTTTCTTAATTATTAAAGTGAGATATGCTTAAGAATACTTTTAATGTGGGTATACGCTAAAAATAGTCTGCGGAATGCTATCAATTTAAATTTTTTTCATATCATTATGAATTTAAATGTTTTAATGGGGAACTAATTTAGTCGGTTTTGTTTGTGTCTTTATTAAAAAAATTTACAGTTAAATCTGTTTTAGACAGTTTATGAATAGCTTAATTAAAGACGGCTTTTACACACACAAAGTTTACTTTGCAAACTCTTGAGTTTGTGGGATAGAAGGGATAAGAGCTGCCATCACCGACTTAAACATTCATTATTGTTCGCTTAAATAAACAATATCTAACTATGTATGAATATTTAATTTCAAAAAGTAGATATTCATTAAAAAATAGGTAATCCATCCCTGGCGCTGCCCGATAATTTCAAGCTCAAACCGCTGGAATAACAAATAACTCTGAAAACCGATTTAACGAGAAAGAATTTTTAGAGCAATTAATAAAATAATTTTTTTTCTTCTAAAATTTTCGACAACGGTGTCCCTCGAACTATTTAAACGCTTAAGATCAAAGTGCATCAGTATTTAAAATCGATTTCACAAGAACTTTTGGAGTCATTAAATTAATTTCTCGATTATGGATGGCAACCGAACTTTAGTTGCGTTGCCAGTTGCCAAAATGTTGTTAGTTACGGTAATTGACAAATAACAGCTGTAAATGTCGGTTGCCAAATTGAGAAACCGACGTTTTTAGTTGCTGCATAAGGCCGTGTCAGATACAACTTCAACGCTTTGCGTGACGTTTCTAACGTTGGCAGAAAAGCGTAAAGCAAAATGTGTATGATACAATAAAAACTTTGACAACACTCACTGTTTGTTTCACTCACTGTTTTATTTTATGCATAAAACACAGCACAATTCGATTCATTCGATTACTCTGGAGCCACTAAATCGTTTTTTTATGTACATTTACCAAAAGTATAATAAAATTTCATACATACATGCGAGTTTAGTCAAATAAATTAAGAAAATTGTACCAACGCAAAAAGTTGAGAGTTGCCTAACTTTTCACTTCGCTTTGCGTTAAAAGTACTTTATGTGACATGTTTCATATAAGCATATACATTTCATCTTAGCTGTCAAAGCGGATCTTCAACGCAACGCTAACCAAAAGTTTTATCTGAAACGGCCTTTACTTTTTAAGACAAAAAGGTGGTAAAATTAAAAAAAAAAATCAATTAACAATAATTAATAAATTTAAATTAAATAAAATAGTATTTTTTGGAAAGGCCAAACTATGCTTTGAAGCTAGTAAAGAGATTGTTTGTTAACAATTATTCTAAACCATAAAATTTATTCACAGTGGAGGGGATAGTTTTAAAGGTTTTGAATTGTCCTTTAAGTGGCGTCTAATAAATTCCACATCTTGTACTTTCTTCACTTCACTGAAAAATAATTCCATTGAACTTGACAAGTTTTTTAGCTCTTATGTTTCTCATCAAATTTACTTATTATGGTAAAAATAGATTTTAAGTAAATACTATCAAAAAAAATATTTCTTAAATTTTCAGTTGCCTACTGGAAAAAGTTCCCATACGTAATATTAATTGTAATTACAGCTGCGTTGCCATCCATAATCGAGCCATAAAACGCTTTTTTAGAAAAATTTCTTCAACCATAGCTCTGGAACGAATTCATCAATTTGAAATAAACATTCAGCCGTTAACGTTGTTTTACGATTTAAGAGCTGATTAGATTTATTAATCAATATGATTTAGTAGTAGTTTAAAATTGATTAAAATAACGAAAACTGTAGTTTCCAAAAGTTTTAAAATCAAACAAAAAGAATTAGTTTATAATATTACGAAATCTAAGTTACGCACATCCATATGGACATCATTGTAAAAATAGACAGAATATATCCCCATAAGTTCAAAACGTCGCGATGAAAGCAGTAACTTCCTATTTTTTGTTAGCTGGAGGGTAAAAAGCTGAAATCAGCTAACGCTGAAATACAAAATACTATCACGATAATATTGTAAATAATTGCAAGATTAAATTAAATTTTTTACCTCAGTGAGTTTAGCTTAAGATAGATAGCGTTTGGCTACTTTTTTTTGCGATATTTTCAGTTTGTGCGATTTTTTCCATCTCGGCGATTTTGTCTGTTTTTAAGATTTTTTTTCCATTTAGGGACGTATTTTTTCCGTTTTATGAATATTTTCTCTATGTTGGCAATCTTTTTGCTTTCGGACTTTTATTCCCTTTTCGACGATTTCCCGCTTTTGGCGATTTTTCGGTGTTGGCAATTTTTTACATTTTGATTTTTCTATTTTGACGAATTTTACCATTGGAAATAACATAACATAGTATTTTATTTTTAAGATTTCACTGTCATAGGAAATTTGGAACACGAAAAAGTGATTGTTGTGATAGTTGTAATTTGAATCTTTCTAAGGCGTCAATTGACATTTCTTCAGTATATTTTTGTACATCACAAGAATCACATAGGGCCTTATCGTGGTTGGCATATTTCGACTTCGACTACGACAATTTGGTCATAGATTAAAGAAAATCTGTTTGAAGTTTTCCTTAATCTATTGCAAAAATGTCGTAGTCGAAGTTGAAATATGCCAACCACGATAAGGGGGATAAATATGCTTTGTTTTTAGCTTTTATTTGTTCGTATTTAAAAGAACTGGATTTCTTTTCTATTTCCAGCACATATTTTTTGGTTTTAATAAATTTTATATCTTTAAATATTTACGTAATATTATAGCGCAATAATATTACAGTTTGCAAATTAAATATTTTTGCTATAATCTGCTAAATAATAAATAAAATAATATCTCAATTTTCATAAAAATGGACTTATCACATTTGCTTACAAATAAATATGTATATAATCTGATAAACATTTTTAACTGTCATAAAAGTTAAGTACTGCAATTCTTTTGTCCGGCAAGAACAAGTGGAAAATGTCAAAGTTCGCTAAAAGCTCTAAATTTGAAATGAATTAGCCTTAACGGTATGTGTTTGTTAGGCAGACTAATATTCACCACGCACAAGAGAAGGTGAGTTCCAAAGGGTGATTAAAATCATGTGTTGTTGAACACAAAGCAATGCATAATACTTATAGCATATCCTAAGGCGCAAATATTTAGTATGTTCTACTAAACATTTCCAATGGATCTGAAGTACTAAAATTGTATTAAATGCACATGCATACTCGTACACATCTATGTAAACAAATTCGCACGAAGGAAATTGCAGATGATATGAAAATTCAACATAATATAGAACAGGGCGCAACTATTTAGTACCACTAAAATTTTTGGCAAGGTATCTGGACTAAAATTGTATGTAATTGTATGTATAGTTCCATTTAAAGCGTAATTTTGATTTATTGACAAATGGCTGAGTTATAGGGGTTTAAAGTTCATCCAGTCTTTAATGCTGGATGACGCTTTAAATGGAAGTATACGTCGAAAAACGCAAATGAACCGTTTTATGGATAATGGCTTTTTAAAAATCGATTTTTTAAACAATTTTGGTGTAAAAGTAATAGTTATTTACTGAAATTTACATGAAAATTGCAAAAATTCGAAATATTATTATAGAACGCCAAAAAGAAAATTTTTTAAACATCGCTACCCATTCGGAATATAGGAATCATAAAAGCCAGATTCTTGAAATGACAACCCTATATAAAAATGATTGTAAATTATTCAAATTTGCAGCAATTCCGAATTGCAAACTCTGAAGGCCTGACCCACGATATCGACAACGTTCGACTTGTCGCACACTTACACTAGAAACAACAACAAAATATTGAAATTTGTTTTTGTTTTTAATGTAAGTGTGCGACAAGTCGAACGTTGTCGACATCGTGGGTTTGGCCTTAAATTTTTATGACTTCTTTGGAGTGTATTTTTTACTGGGTACTTTATGTAATGAAAAATAGTTATATATGTATATGGAAATAAGTAATAAAAAATATGCGTAGCGATAGCGAAGTTCTCTTGTTCATCGTTCATTCCACAGAGAAAGTACTCCGTGTGGTACATTCACTGTTGTAAGTAAAAAAAGGAACGATGCACGAAATAAAGAATCGAATTCCTTTAATGTTTCAGATCGGTTCGAACATTTCACCAGAATGAATGATTTTTCCAACTCTATGTGGAATGGTTTTTCATCAATTTGAATTTGGAAACTGAAATCTGGAATTTTAAGTCATTTTGCTAGTGTTTTGGTCGCTTTATGACACTTGTGCTCATTACACTTGGTGAAATATTTAACAGAGTTATACATATGGAAATTAAAAAAAATCGGCTATAGCGAAACCAAAAGACACCTATTAAAATATCTCAAATGTCGTTTTTAAAATATGTAATTTAAAAAGGAATAAACTTATGGCATTTATGATATCGCAATAGTGTGCACTAGTGGAAAAGTTTTTTATTTCCAATAATGTGTTGTAAACAAAAAAAAAAACATAATATGAACGGCATTGCACATATTTGAAAATGACACAACGGAAAAAGTGCCAAATGTGTAGTAAACAAAGTGGTACAAAAAACATTGCAAAATTAAAAAAAAACTATCGAAATCTTAGGAACTTCTTAAATATGCTATTCTTCTTAAGTATTCCTTTCTATTCAACGCTTTTTAAAATTTCAAAATTCGTCAAAAAACTCACCGTATTTTAGCGTTAGCTTCCGATTTTGAGATCCTAATCTAATTACTAAAGATGACAAAACTCAAGTAGGCCTACAATCTACTCGGAAAAAGGGTTTTTAAAAAATATTTATTCACTGTCACACAGTGTAATTTAAATTGAAAATAAAATTTTGAATCTTCTACATTACTTAAAGAAATAAATGATTATTGAGTTCTTGTTTCAACTTTGTTATTTGAAAGTTTAGCATAATAACTCTAGTTGTTGTAAGAAATTTTTGGGTAAAGGTTCCCTGATGATCTGCATTAGCAACAGTGAAATGCGCATAGGATCCAGCTAACCCCTAAATAATCAATTTCAATGTATTTTTATACTGCATTTACCTTGTCCCGAAATCTAGTATATTTGATTAGAAATCTTTTACGAAATCTATATCGTTTACACTAAGCTTTTTTCACATTTTCCAAAATGTCGTATCCGAGACAAAATCCTTGGTCTGAAATGAAGTTTAAATTGTAACGCAAAAAATGCCGACTTAGCTCATTCACACACCTTCAATAGAAAATTGTGTAGAGCGTAGTTAATTCACTCACCTTCTATATAAATTATGTTGTACAGGGTAGTAAAAAATAAATAAAAATATTAGATTTTTAGTGGATCTCCTACAAATTTATTGAAAAATTTGATTTTGTTTTGTATGGAGAATCTAGTAAAAATCAACTAGATTTAGCTCGAAATCTCGTAAATAAGATTTTGAGACAATGTAAATGCCCTATTAATAAAAAAACATATTTTACTTAATAAGTGAAATAATAATTTTAAACTTTTTTTGCTGAAGTTTTTTTTGGCGATATTGCCAAATTAAGTTGTTAACGAGTAAAAGCTTTTAATTTATTATGAAGCTTTCCTTAAAAATGGCTGCGAAAAGAAGCTGAATTATTTAGCGCAAAATTTACATGCCGCCTACCACGCACATTAAGCGTTATTAACTTTTTCATGCAAGGAGCAAAATAAAATACAATATTCAAAGAGAAAAGCAAAAAAAAAAAAAATCAAACAGAACATGCAACAAAACACTGTTACAACTTTGATGATTTAATTATCATTATGTGTACTCGTACATGTTTCCTTACATGTCTTTTTTGTTTTTTGTCTTGCCCGACATCCAGCCATTTATTAACTTCTTTTCCCAAATTATGCACATCGATCAGTTTGGCTGTTACCTGTTGGTTGTTGGTTTGTTGGGGTTTGTAATTTATTTCTTCGTTTTTCTTCTTCGTTAAATGCCCCACTCATTTGCATATAAATTGTTTGTTAATATGTCAAGGTACTGACATATGCCGTTTTGTAAATGGATGGACTTGGAAACATCTTTCTTTATTTTCCTTAACAAAAACTGAAATATAATTTGTTCACACATATAAAAAAAAAAAAAACTAAAAAAAAGATAAGAAATTTTAGCAGAAAAAAACTAGAGTGTCTAAAAAAATCATAAGAATATCTTCTGTAAGAAATGAAATGAAATGAAGACTGCATGCAGGATTCCGATATGCATTCATTTTGTACAGGTTTTTCTTTCCACCAGCTAATTTCGTTAATAATAAACGCTTCAAAGTAAACAATGTGGTAACAAGAATTAATAACGATGCCTGAAACAAGGCTATTTGTAAAACACCTCTACAGGGTGTTTATTTAAAAGGTATAAAATAAGACAATATGGAGTGGAAGTTTCTGTTTTATGGCAATTTTCAAGAAGACATCTCGCGACACGTTAGTAATTCTGTGTGAAAAAAATTTTGATTTAATTTCAATATGGAGGATTTATACAGGGTGTCTGGTAACAGAATTATATTTTCAAACTTAAATAAAAAACGCAATAAATGACATTATTATTTTTTAAAGAGTATGTCATCCAGATGTCTTTCGTCGAGTTGAACATACTCTTCAAAACGGCGCCTTGTGTTCTGCGCCACACGCTGCAGTAAACTTGGTTCAATTGAGCTGATTTCTCGACGAATATTTTCCTTTAAAGTCACAAGAGATTGGGGATTGTCATTATAAACCCTCTCTTTGAGGTAGCGGCATAAAAAAAAATTCATGGGAGTTAGATCGGGCGACCTCGGTGGCCATGGGATGTCCCCAAAGTGACTGATCAGTTGTTGGGGGGAAATTTTCCCGAAGTAAATTCATCGAAGCTCTGGCTGTATGTGCAGTCGCCCCATCCTGTTGAAATCACGTGTGTGAAGAGTACGATGGTTGCATATACATAAATACGTTCCAGTATAGAGAACAATTTCTTATTTCTAAGGGAAGGGAATTTGTAATTGACAACTTTTTCCATACCCTGTTAAGAATGAAGCTTCTTTGGTGTTTATTTCTTCTTTCTTGCGAGCTGTAGATGCTGTTTGACGACGATGATGGTGAGCATGACACGAATGATGAGTTAATTTAGGTGTTTATCATATTCTCATGACTTACTTTTTTTTCTGTTTGCAAAGTGCTTTTTTTTTGATGCTGAGACTTATGTAACTAGAGCAAAATTTGTGTTAAAAAATATTCATAAGCAGAAGTAGATTTTCCGAGCAAATCTTTAGGAGTATGAATTGATAATTTACTAGGTAATAAAAGTAGGAGTTAAAAATCTCTTTCAAGCAGCAAACAACTCGTAAATTCTAACCACTACAGAGATTTATATAAAAAACGAAAGGTACTGTTACGTTTTTGTTCTCTAAAAACACTTCTCCGTGGACTCGAAGATTTGCAAACGAATGAAAGACCCCAGTGTACTAATTACGGTTAAGAATGACACTTAATCCAATTCAAGAGCTTAAACACATACACATAGAATACTTAAATATACCGCAACTGGTTACCAATACGTCTTCCTCGCTGTTGTATGCACAGGTCTCACTCAACTGAGTGCACTGATTTTGCAGCCAAATGCTGATGCTCACTGTATATGCAACAGTACTCAATGCCTTTACTTAATTACTTCTGCAAGTTATCTTCACTTCCAACGGTGTTGACTCTTGGGTGTTTTTTTAGAGGTATAGAACTTCCAATTGAAATAAAACACAAGAAAATCGTTTTAATGTCCATCAATTTGACTTTATTGGAAGGATAATTTTATGCCATTAACGTTTAAATATGGCCGCCGCGGCTGGCTCGAATAAAGCCAATTCTACAGGTCCAATTTTCAACCACTTTTTCGAGCATATGGGGCCGTATGTTGGCAATAACGCCACGAATGTTGGCTTCCAAGTCCCCTAACGTTTCTGGTTTGTTGGCGTAGACGAGCGACTTCACATATCCCCAAAGAAAATAATCCAATGGTGTCAAATCACACGATCTTGGTGGCCATCCATGGTTAACCGAATTAATTGCTCTGATGGACGATTATGTCGACCATAAAATGGACGGAGCTTGCGGTAAACTTCGCGAACTGAACCATTATTTTCGAAATAAATTTGCACGATTTGCAAGTCGGAAAATTGATTTCACGTACAGACAGACAGACAGACGGACATTCCATATTCGTCTTTCCTATTCATAAGGATCTAGAATACATATAATTTTTTGTCGTATATTAATATTGTGGAAATTATACACGGAATGACAAACATATATACATATACCCTTTACCATTTTTGGTGAAGGTTATTATTAAAGATTTAATAAATGGCGGAGCAGTCTTTAAGTTAGCAAATAGACGTACACATTTGAACTTAATAGAGTAGAATCAATAAAAAAATGATGACGATATGGCCTTAAGTCATCATTAAATTATCACAGTAAACAAAACCTTATTATAGTTAAGTTTGAAAATAATAATATTCATTTAACTAAATATTGCTGCAGTAAACTTGACATGAACATTTTTATCGCTATAATCTCATATTATATGTATGTACATATATAATTCAGTTAATATTTTATTAAATGATCCTCCAATTAATGAGGAAGCATAAACTGTTTTCAAGCTAATGTACGGAAATATAATGAGATGCTATAACATTAAATAAAGACGTTTTTAAATTGTTTCGTTAGAAAAATTGTTGGCTTTCAGTTTGATTACATTTTACATCGTTTAACCAATGTACATACATATACATGCACATGTATCTATATATGTATGTGTGAATGTTCTCATGCATACTAGAGCCCTGCGTAAACATTATTGAAATGTAAATACGTCTTAATTTTTAAATGTATTGCCGTGGCATGTATTATACTAAACCAACAATAAGTGCTGACGTATAATAAGCAAAAAGATGTTTGTGTACGAATATATGAGTGTTTACAAGTGGTGTAGCGAATAATTCTTGTTCGTAACAAACACTCCAAATACCACAAGAAGAAGTAGTGCACTGCAGATTTTTTAGATTTTCAGTGTTGCCGTAATTTTCCGGGGAAGTGTCGTGGAACTCATGGAGTTTAAGGATTTTTTTAGCTTAGTTTTTGGGAATCTCCAATTTGATTTGTGTCTTTGTTAAAAGGTTCATGACTCTGCAACCTAAATGAGAGAGCATACACATAACTTATGTGTGTATGTACATGCATGAGGTTTGTATACGTGCACATGCGTAGGAAAAAGCAAAAATCACAAATTCGTTCGTCATGAAATATTTGCTTCTTTACTACTATACCTACAAAAACTGAAACAAATGTCTTGCAAACACTGTTGTTCACCGTTTGTTTTTGAAGACTTCGCTACAGAAAAGAATTTGAGAAATCCCTCATGTCTTGAAAGTTCTTTTAAATGGTATTATGCAGGGCTCTAATAAATACACACATCGAAATATTTGAACAGATGCATGCAGAAGCGATCTGCTCAATACCTTGATAAACATACGAGATTAAGATTTTTCAAAAAGGGGTTCAAGAAACGCAACTGAAGGTGTGTAACTGAAAATCAACCAAAGTGATTAATGATCTAATATTTTATAATATTAAATACTTTTTTTTTTAAACACGCCTCAAGATATTCATACTTCTTATGTTCACTGTTTGCTTTCGTTTTCTGGCGTTACGTTGATTCAGTTTTGATTTTTTCATTTCGATCATTTTCATTTGCCAGCTCTCAGACAGCTCAAGATGATTGTTTAGTTTAATGTGGTTGGGGTTTCTTCCGAATTTTGCATCGAGTGACTGACAACTCTTTCATGTTACACGGGAGACAGGTACTCACGTATACTTACAAACTTACAAACATGTACGGACATATCACTTCAATATAACACCGGGTTGGAAAACTTTACTTTATTGTACTTATGCCAGCGGAAGAATAGCTTAAAAATTTTTGTTAAAAATTTATAATTTTTTTTGATTTATCAAATGAAATGAACTGGCTGTTTTCACAATGTCTGTTTAATTGATTTTTAACGGAAAATTATCTAACTACTAAGATTGGTTAACCAGCATCTATTAAAGGTTCAATTATACGCGCCATAACCATAACCATACGAAACAGCTGTTCGAACCAAACTTATGGGCAACACTGTATTTGATTACCCCCGTCTAATCTGGCAATAAATACATTAACTCGGTGTTAATTTATGTTCGACTTTTCTGTATTGCGTTTGACATTTAGATAATATTAATGAAATTGAGAAAATATACATATATGTATGTACATATATGTATGTATGTACATATAAGTATGTATATTAAAAAAGAAAAATAGTCTCTTAAAAACGTGTGTAGTGAAATAGTTTGTGTTGTTATAAATTTATAAAAATAAAAATTTTTTGGATTAACCAGATATTCACAAGTGAATTATATTTTCGTTCTGCACCTTCCTTGTTGACTTTTTCCGTATTATGGCTTCGATTTCTCATAGCCTTAACATAAGAAAAGCAATCGGCAATACTGCTCCGCTATTCTGCCGGCGTTATTGCTATATTGCCAACATATTTATTGCCAGTATAGCCACCACAGAAACCAATTGAAGTTTGGTTTTTCGCCGTAACTGTGTACTGTTAGATAAATCTGTTGTGGGACTTTTGAAATCAATAAACAAATGAAAACATAAACAGCTGTTTATGGTTATGGCACCACTAATAGTTGAAGTAAATATATGTATAATTATGGCATTACGGTATGGCACGTCTGAGTGAACATTAAGTGCCTGTCCAGACTTGCAATTTTTGTTGCAGCAACTATTTAATTAATAATACAAAATGTATATATTTCTCTTTCAACACTCTCACACATATTCAAGAATTGCTGCAACAAAAATTGCAAGTCTGGACAGGGACTAAGTGAATTGCAAAATCGTTACTGTAAATAGCAATAATTCTCGGTAAATTTTACCATTGGCAAAAATCATTAAAAGCTAGTTTATCGCAATACATTTACTGGTCTCAACTCGCTTTTTGATGCTGCTCTTACCTTACGTAATTAATACTCTTTAGTTTAGTGTTATAGAGTTTTTCGAAATAACCACTTTTCCATGCCTGATGCCGACATGATGATGAAAATGACGAAATGTAAAATTGAAAATGAAAAATGCACGCACAAATCAAAATCATCTTGTGGTTTTTATTTGGCGCCACTCTGCTATTTGATCAATTTTGAATTTGCGTTTATGCGTCATCTTCTTGTTCTTCTTCTTCTCTTTGTTCGTTCGTTACAAAATTTACTCCACCATGTGATCTGAATATTAAAATTGGAGTTATTTGTTGCCTTGTTATGGAGAGTGAAACTTAGTTACGTTTTAACTGTTAATTATGACAAATGAACATGATGATTATTTATATACGCTGAGATAGATTAGTAAGATTACACACGCTTAAACTTAATAACGTTTGTGTGCGTGTTACACATGAGGAGTGTACAGTGAGTGCGAATACTATGATACCGTTAATTTTTTGCTGTTCAAAGTTGATGGAGTAAACATCCCGCTTGGGTAAATCTAATGCTATGTTTCCACTACGAGTTGAATCACATGCTTCGCTTTCTCAATCATGTTTATAAATCATGCTGTTTACACGGCCCATTTGTGCTTCGCTTTGGCATTTTTTATGTACGAGTATATTCACACATACATTCGTATCATACGCATGTAAGTTTATTTTGCTTTTATTTGTTCACACATGTATACACATATACCAATTCAGGGCAGTCATGAATAAAATTCCGCGTGATATGACTCTCTTTTCCAATTAGAACTTTTTGTTTTCCCTATTACTAGCTATTAGTTGGAATTGCTCATGATTGCGGAATTTTAGTCATGATTGCCCTTTTGATAGTTAGTTCAGAAAAACTGGCGATAAGCTGGGAATCAAGTAAATAGATTCATATTGAATCTAATTTGATTCGCTCTCATAATTTTGTATGGCGGAGCAAGTTGATTCGCTCATGATTGAGGTGTGAAGCATCAATAGAGAGCGAAGCACATATAGTGGAAACATATTATAAGCTTTGCTAAAACCCATTCACAGAGAAATGTGTACAATTTTCAAGCTAAGAACCGAATGATTTTTGGAGTAGTGTTTGTGGATATTTCGAACCCAATTATGGCAGTCTGTACAAATTAAAAATTTTTTTTGTGGCATGGGGAAATTCACTTTTTTCCCATTATCTTCTCAAATCAGGCGGTAGTCTGCTATCATTGACTGTCAAACACAAAGTAAATGAAGCAGCTGGTCAAAATTTTGGCAGGAGTCATGTGAGAGTTGCGTATTGACAGCAGCAGTGTTGCCCTTTCAGTTAAGAGGTGAACATTTCTAAAGTCATGGACTTATTGAAGGATTTTATTTTATAAATTTTTCATGTATGTGTGTACGAATGGTTGTATTTTGAAAAGTATAATATTTACTATTCAAAAGCCAGCTTGGTTGTAGATATTTATACATATTTTTTTAGAAAAAAAAGTTCAAACCTTTTTCTTATTCCGCTTTCAAATAACACATACATATATATTACACCAAATTTTAGCCGAAATTGTCCCAATATGTTTTGCAGATTGACCCAGGGCAACGTTTGCTCGAATTAGCTGTTAGAACTAAAGAGTAATTCATCTTATGGTTGCCAATCGCTTGTAATAAATGCCACACTTTAATTTTCCAACTGTTACCAAAGTTTTCTCTTCAACTGTAATCAAATAAAACGCCCTATTAAAAATGTATCTCACAGTATTTGCTCGTGATATTGTGGCTTTAATCATCAAACTTTAACTTATTGCTATAAATAAGTTTTTTATTTTATTTTAACTCCCTTAATTGGCCAAGAGTTATTAAGAAAAGTCAAGACTTCAGAAATAAAATAATTAAGAGACAATATCATAAATATATAAAATTTTTACATATACATAAAGGCTATTTCATTAAGAGCTTCGTATCTTTAAATTTAGATAATACAAAAAGTGTGTGGGTAGAGATATCATTAAAATATTTTATTCGTTTGAAAGACTTATCGATACCATTTCAGTGACGGCCTCGCTGGATGGCACGCAGTCCAGTTGTCATCACATTCAACTCAACTCAAATTGCTAGCGTTACAGAATGTCGAATTTGGCATGGAGAGTGTGGCACTTAGTGCCGTGTCATTGGTGTATACATCACACAATTATTCCCAAAGTAAGTTCGTTAATCAGCGGTAGCGCTCGCGACAGTTAAATGAGCGAACGTTGCCTAACGTTGCCCGAGCAAAACACTCATTTTGATACATTTTTTTTATCATTTGCACATATTGTTAAACGCTATAACCATGCGTGGTGATTTGGTAAAACACACTGAATAACTGACAGCCAATTTGACAGATGTATGTATATCCAACAATGTCGCTGCAATGAACTGCAAAAAGTACGGTAGTCACTATTGTAAGACCTTTTACATGCATACATACATATCGTTACCTTAATATAGAAAGGACCTAAGTCATTATTTTTTTTGAATTCGATTTTTTTGTATATTTCGTTAGAAGAACATCTAATGCATCGAAAAATGCAAAAATTTCGATATCAAAAAAATATTGACTCATGGCCTCGTTTTATTAAGGTAACGATATATAAACTAACATGCACACATATTTAGAAGCCCGTGAGTTGTTTTTAATTTTTACAACATGGAAATTGATTGATTACTATTAATTATATGAATTTGAAAAGATATTTAACCTGCAATTAGTTAAACATAACATCAGTAAATGTAATTAAGGTTGTTTCCAGAACCTTTTTTTTAGAAGGTAAACATTTTAGAGAACATCAGTAGGCAAATGAAATTTTAAATACCATCTACAGTAGACATCATGAAATCCAGTTAAGACATGCTGTTGAGAGTTCATATTTAAAGAGCGGCGTGTTAATGTCGGCATACACATATTAATGTGAGTGCTAATCCAGCAATAATATTTTTATTTGGGCCTTTTCTTGTTCGTAAATAATTCGGCCGATTGGATCCAGGTTACCATCGGCAGAGACTTGGAACTTTGAATAAGAAGTTGTGTTGCTCTTTATATCTTCATAGAAGCAATCTTCAGCAACACTTGGTAATTGGAACGTGAACTCCACTGATGGCACCGAACACGCCCATAGAAGGCATATACGAGGTGTGTTCAAAAAGTATGGCGAATTTTGAATTTTCGCGGTTTACGTATATTCGAATTTTGATTTTTTTGTGGCGTTACGTTGGTACTCATGTCTCTCACTTATGCCGACAATTTTGGCCATTTTCAATGTTCAGTTAATTGTTGACAGCTGCTTTGCTTGCACGTGTTTTGACTCGTCTTCAATTTTTACCTATTAAAAAAATGGAACCTGTGTCAAATTTTGTGTGAAAAACGAAATTAAGTGCATTCCGAATGTTGACTGTGGCATACGGAGGAGCTACCTTGGAACGTTTATCGGTGCTACAAAATGTTCTCAGAAGGCCGAAAAGATGTGAAGAGTGAAGAGACGCAAAAATTGATGAAGTGAAGAAAATGGTATTGGCCAATCGTCGAATCATCATTAGAGAAATTGCTGAGGACCTACACATATCGATTGGCTCGTGCCATTCGATTTTCATCAATGATTTGGGCATGAGACGGGTCGCCGCGAAATTCGTACTAAAATTGCACAATTTCGACCAAAAACAGCTGTTGGACTCTGTCCACGATGACCCAAATTTGCTCCAGAGGGTCATAACTGGTGACGAATCGTGGGTTTGTGGTTATGACGTGGAAACCAAAGCTCAATCATCTCAATGGAAGCTGCCGCACGAACCAAGACCGAAAAAAGCGCGTCAAGTACGGTCGAATGTGAAAGTTTTGCTTATAGGTTTCTTCGATTGCAGGGGCGTGGTGCTTCATGAGTTCTTGCAACAGGGTAGAATGGTCAATAAGGAATATTACCTGCAAGTTATGCGCAATTTGAGCGAAGAAATTCGCCAGAAACGCCCGGATTTGTGAAAGAACATAAATTGGCTTTTGCACCACGATAACGCCCCTGCTCACACATCGTTGCTTGTACGCGACTTTTTGGCCAAAAACAACACACTAATGATGCCGCAGCCATCGTATTCTCCAGATCTGGTCCTCTGTGACTTTTTCTTATTCCCGAAACTGAAGAGGCCCATGAAAGGACGACGCTACGCCACGATTGACGAGACAAAGACAGCATCGAAGGAGGAGCTGAATAAGATAAAAAATGATTTTTTGAAGTGCTTCGAAGATTGGAAAAAGCGGTGGCATAAGTGCATTATATCTGAGGGGGATTACTTTGAAGGGTGCAAAATAGATAAATAATTTTTGGAAAAACACAAAATTCGCGATTCTTTTTGATATATGATTGACCATGTTATTTGGAAAAGACTTTTAGATTTCTCAATTTTTGGTGTAAATATTATATTTCTTTAAGTTTTACTTCAATATTGGTTTAAGAAATGACACGCAAGATTAGAGTTGTTGTGGAGAGGAATACACGAAAAAGAAGACGGACTGCAGATATTGTTGCTATCTGCTTGCCTACTAAATCGAATGATAGCAGGTGTTGAAAGGTACCCAATGCATTTGTAGGAGAAGGGCGAAGAGCACTGGTTATATACTGTAAGCAAAAGTCTTTCAACTTTGTGTAAAATATATAGATGTGTACGCCTTCTTCTCTAAGAAAGGCCACCACACGTAGACGGTATTATGACCGATACAGTGAACAATTTTTGGGATGAGACCCCAACTTTTTCGAATGAATTTCTTGCAGAGATAAAGTGAAATTGTTGCTTTCTTTATTTATTCTTGTGAAAGAGAAGTTTATGTCTTCATTTTGAACTTTAACTATCCTTTTCTCGCAGTGTAGCCCTTAAATAAATTTGGTTCAAGATCTATGCAAGTGCTTAGTTATTTGATATTTTTTTAGACGAGTCTTGCCAAATTTTTAATAATTTTTTTCCAATCATTTCTCTTCGTCTTATAGCTGCCTTTTTTTTGAAAAGCAAAAACTGTTTTACAAAAAAATTTGCTTTTCTTGCCTTCTTGCAGAGTTGCATGTACTTGATTTTAAATCTACTTGGATTTGGTCGCTGTATTACTTTGTGATGACGATTCAGCAAAACTTATTAACTTTCTTCCCCCCCCCCCCAACGAAATCATTTAAAATTATAACAAATTTATGTTAAATAAACTGCTCATGACATTTTATATTGCCGTTTGTTGTTGGAGTTTCTATGACTGAAATTATACATTCATTCATTAAAATCTGTTTAATAACTGGATTTAAATTTCTTAATAATTCGTTACTTTTTAACATAAAAATAAGCGCTTAATTATAACTCGTATACACATTTGCTTTGTTAAATGAAACAAAGCACAGAAATATTTTGTCCATCTTTTAGACACCAAAAATGACATGACAAACTGATAACTGCATCTTAATGTGTTCAAATTAATTTAAACGGATTAATATTCATTCGATACAATAAGAAATGTCCATTCCGCCGTTTACTAAGATAAGATACGATTTGTATAGAATAAATAATACGCTTAAACGCTTAATGTTAAAAATAAAATACAGGCCGAAAACAAATTGTGAAAGGAGGGAGAAAAAACAATCTGAATAAGATTGTATTAGTTTTGTATTTCTTTGCGTGCTTTAAAATGGGGAATTAATTTATGTATTTGAAAGAAATTTATTAAAATTTTTTGAATTAAAAAAAGCTTATGACCAAGCATAATGAGAGTAGATTTAGTACACTGATTTGAAAATCAAGTTAATCTATTCAAAGCTAAATAAATGACTCAAACATTTGTGCGGAAGTGTATTCAGTACCTCGTTTCTGTAGTTTGTGAGAAGCTTTCGCATCGAGAAAAATTAAATAATTGTTTTGGTTGTCATATTTTACACAGGTTTATTTAAATAAAAACTTTAACAAACTTACAAAAATTATCAATAAATAAAGTTTTTTTTTCTCTTAATGATGCTGTCTTTCACAGAATGATAACATTTTTTTCGACTCGAAAACTGCTCACATTCGTTAAAGAAACGAGGCACAGGTGTAATACTAGAGTGTACATATTAGAGATGAGCGCAAGAAATTAAAAAGTGCACAGTGTTGTATTTATTTCAAGACCGAATATAGTTTGTAGTAGTAATTGAGATTGATTGATTGACAAATGTAGAAAACAATGAAACAAAAACGCACAAAATCGTCGTACAACAGTTGAATAGACAGTTGTGTGCAATATTTTTACTGTACACTGCATAGAGTGCACAACTTCATTTCATAAAATATTAAGTGATAATAAGTCTTCTTACAAATAAATACATCCATGAAGAAAGATATTGTTTTTATTTTTTATTTTTTTCAGGTGCTAAATTAATAAATTTTAAAATATAGAAGATTATCATATAAAAACTATTTATTTCTATTTTCTTTCACACATACACAGATTGCCACACTATAAACAGTATTTCATTTCATTTGACACTATTGTCAATTGGAATGCAATAGTGAAATTTGCTTCGACACTACAAAAAATAGTGCGTTTGTTTGGCTGATAAACAAACACTAATGCATGATTTTGATAAAAGTTTTAGTGTTCTCATAAAATCAAGAGCAGTAAAAAAGAGAACAACTCAATAATGTACATCATGACGACTGAGCAGCAAATGTTTTGCGCTCACCTCTAGTACATATGTACTGAACTATTGATCCGATTACAAAATGAAAACCAATTATTTTGAAGAAAAATATATCATTTTGCGCTGCTATCTTATTATTTGAAGTAAAATATAAATTATATGTAATATACTTCGTTCATATCTCGTTCATAGTTTAGTAACTTTTAGAAAATCTTTCGTTAAGAAATGTGTTTTCATTCCGATTTTCAATCAAATTTTCTTCAGATATCGACACGTTGAAGTCATAGAAATGTATTCTGTGCTTGTATATGCATGTAAGCTTATTATAACTTGAAAATGTTTTGGCCTATCGCAAATAAATTTACGACATTTTAAAGACAGTAATCGCATTAACCTTGTGAGAAAATAGACCAATTCTGAAAAATTTGGTTTTTTGTAATTCAAACAAATTTTAAGCTACTGAGCTAATCGAAGTCAATATCTAATCAGGTCTTGAGCTAAAAAATTTACCTTAATCACTTTGAGGTCAGGCTTAAAGGGAAGTGTTCCAGCCATGACCCATGGCAAGGTCAACTCTTTTCCAAATTTATTTTTATTTTTTTTTTGGAATTTCACAGTTCATAAAAAATTATTCTTGAAATAATATCGCTTTCGTAGGTTTTGTTTATGTGAACAAAAGCAACTTCTAAAAATATTCCCCTTATCGCACAGTGGGGAATTTTGCCAAAAAAAAAATGGGATTAATTTTGCAGTTTCTAAACGGTGGGTCTGGTTATTAAACAATTTCATACAGCATTTAAGGAGATAGATTTGGATTTTATATCCCTAAAGGGGGTGGAGTCACAAACCGGATAATGAAAAATTCAAATTCATGCCAAGGTGATGTTTTTAATCTGATAAGAGAGGTTTTTGCGGTTAGATTTTCCTATTCAAAAGCTAAATAAAAGTCCCTAACATTTATGGGTTTTCGCTTACAGCTTAGGAAATATTTGAGAAAACATTAAAATTTAACTTTTTAGACCAAGGTCACTATTCCGCTAATGGAGAAGTCAAATCTTGTCCGATTTGCAAAAAGAAAACCTTTTATGGATTAAGAATAAAATTTTTAACATACGAGTATGTATATCAAAATTTTTGTATCAAAATTAATAATTAATTAATTAAGTTTGGAAAAGAGTCAAATTTTCGCCTTTTTTGTGCAGAAAAAAAGTCTGTTAATAGTTTCGCAATTATAAAAAATTGTGCAAAAATACCAACTCTATATTTACACTTTTTTTTTAAAAGCTTATACTATAAGAAATATTACAAAGAATTTTTTTGTTCAAACTTTTTGTTTAAAGGAACCAGATCATTTTGAAATATACCTATTTTTGTTATAAAAATTGAATTAAAGGCCTTTTTATCGCAAATTCCAAATTTGGAACCAAAAAGTTTATCACGCACTTTTTTCACACAACTTTTTTATGCCTTCTAAATTTTTTTTTCGGCGGGCAGTAGTAAATATTATTTTAAATTTCAAGTAGCTGTTACTTGATAACTTCAGGCACGATTGTGATTACAGATTTTTCAATTACTGTGATTAAGTACCAGGTATGTATGTGCTAGCATGTGCTAGTATGTGCTTATTTTGAGTTTCTTATAAAAAAGTTCTATAATTAAACGTTAATATATCCATCATCTGTTAAACTTTATAAAGTATTTCTCATTATTCCTCTGAGCAATAATAATAAAAAGTTTTATTATCAATATACATACATATATTTATAATGCAAAGAACGAGTAACTATGTAAAAACGCAAGTGGTCACATACATATTTAGTTAACTTGATTTTAATTAAAGTCACCACTTGAAATCAGTTAAAAAACTGTTTCGACCTGGCCTGCAAAAGTTTGCTGTTTAAGTCGTTGGTTTTGCAAATATTCGCACACACGCACAAAGTTTGCTGTTTAAGTCTTCAGTTATCAAATATTCATACACACACACACACACACACATACACATCCATAGTTACCCTTTCAAGTCGGCTTGCCAATTTTTTTGTTCATTCTTTTAAAATGCATTATTGCCAACACTCATTAAAACGCTTAGTGGAAATAAAAAAATTCAAGTTACGATTACGCCTTCACTAGCCAATTTAAGCATAAAATCCAAAACGTGACTAAAATTTCACAACGTCTAATATGCCACACGCAGTCACCTGTACGAAACCAGCAACAAATAGATATTAAACATTAGCTATCTAAACGATTTTCTAAATGTTTCCTTTTTAACAGAGTTATAATGAATTGTTAATGAATTGATCAAAACTGATAACAGGCAGCACACTGAAAAATATTAAACAATTTGAAATAGTTTCAAAGAAAACTTGTTAACATTAAAGAGCCCAACTGCTGGCAAGTTGAAAAGATATTAAGAAATAAGTGTGTGCATAGTTTTGTTAGAGAAATGTTATTTTTTTTTTTGGAAAGAGTTTGAAATTAAAAAATAACACTAAAGCCTGCTCGTTGCAGCATATTTTAAAAATAAAATATGTATGAATAAGCAGAAGATCTTGAACCCACTTCCTTTGGCAAACAAATTTAGCAACACGACAACAACAGCAACAACAGCAACAACAACAATAACAACAATTTATATTCGTGGAATATCAGGCTTAAATGATTCTTAAGCATACAATTCAAACTTAAACACACGCTTATACTTCTAGACACAAGCATATTTACTTGAAAATGATGTTAAAGTTGGCGATAGCAGTGGGAAGGATAATGTTAAGATGTGAAAAAGGCTATACATAATAATAAGAAATAATAAAAACGATACAATAAGCACGTAAATGATCGCTTACGTTATAATCATTTGAAAACCAATCAAGGATAATAAATAATCTTTCAAGTTGAGATATTGAAAATTGCTCACATTAAATTATATTCACACTTTGGCCCCAACACAATACGAACACAGGGCAACAACAACAACACTCCAAGAGCCAGTAGTATAAAGCACAACAAGCAAGGCAATCTTTAGGATTAAATATTAAAAAATAAAGCCAACAACATGACAAACTATAGTATTACTGCTGCAACAACAATAACAAATTCGTAGTCATTGCACCGTGGGCAAAAAGCCTTTTGCTAACAGATTGTTTATGACAAAGTTAAATTGACTTGAACTCAGTTTTCGTATATGTGATGTAAAAATAATATCTACCATAATAATGTTTATTAAGTCTGCCCAATAGTAGTTTTGTTTGTTTGTAATAAAACACGGAGCCAAACAAATCTCTGTTACTGCCCACAGTGAATCTCACAAGTCTCTGTTTTAAGCAGCATTTCCAAAATAAATGAAAAAAAAAATATTCCTTAACAAATTTCAATATTAAGAAATTGTAAAAATCAAGCTTAAACTCTGGCTGATCTGCACACAAAGCTATAAAGAATAAATAAGCATACGAGTATGAGAAAAGAGAAGAAAATATCAACAACATTTAGTTAAAATAAATATAAATTGTTGCAAATAACTGCATACAGCGTTGATACTAAATGCTAAGCTAAAGACCACAAAAGGCATTAAAACGCAACTGCCTGGCATCTGCCTCGGCCGGTCAACATTTTAATATTTTCTTTATTGGAAAATATATGAAAGGCAGAAGACAAAATCCCCAATCAAATGAAAGCAAACAGGCAGCCAAATAACAGATCAAACGTGCAAGCAGCCAAGCAAGCGATCGACTAAACAACAATCCAATGATAAACGGCATTAATTCATATGAAACTGAAATATTTTATTGTCTGCAACAAAAACCACAACAACAATGCGAGCAACATTGATGCAATGCAACAATAAAATGCAGCCATAAAAGCAGCCAGCATACGAGTATACACGTTGGCTGCTGTGGATTTTCTTTTTCTCTTTGTTGCTTTTATTGTTTTGTAGGCTGCTTATCATAATAATAAAAATACATAATAACAATAATGTTAAAGTGGCAAAATGGCAAACTATGTGTAAAATGCATAAAATATATTTTAATAAATGTACTCGCATCAGTAAATTTACTTAGTCTCTTTTTACTAAACGCAACATCATCTGCCAGAGCTGGCAGTCGTTCTCAGCTGAATTGAATTTGCTTGTGTAAGCCGAGCCAACTTTTCTCTCATCGGAAATCCACTCTTTTCTGACGTTCTTCTTATAGCCGAGAATGTGAACGATATGTTTCATAAACATGGGCTTAACCCTTTCAATTTGTGGAGATCTGGCATGATCTAAAAGCACTTTCATAGGCTACGGAATAAGCAGCGGCAACTTCTCCATCCTTTAGTTAATGCACTTCTGCAGGTTATAAGTTGTCGCTAATGTCGCTGTTTCGGATAGATACAAGTTTAATGCACATCTCTGCGACTAGTAAATTGTGATCATTTGCTGCATCTGCACCCCTGGCAACATTCAAAATGGATCCTTGCCGTTTACTGCTTATCAGCCCATATTTAGTTAAACTTAAAAAATATGTGTGAACATTTAAAATTTATTTGATTGGTTAAAAAATCCTTCCCACTGAAATAATTTTTATAAAATTGAAAAAAGGATTTTCTTAAAGAATGAAAAGGAAATAATTGTTTCTACAGACATACGGGCGGATATGCACGTTAAATTACATTTCAATGCAGTGACCTATAAACCACTTGCCACAATAACAAACCTTAACCAATTAAAAACTAAACAATAATCTGCACTTCCAACACATGCATTCACACATTAACAGTCTTTGATGGCGCATTTTAAGTTCATTTCAACAGCCAAAGAAAGTATACGAAACGCCAAGCAAAAAAAAAAAAGATATAAAAAAAAATATTATAATAATGAATAAAGCAACACAACATTAAGGAAACAATTTAATTTGTTCAGTAAGACATACAACAAGTAACAACAAGTATTTATGCTAAATGTTGTTGTGAATTCAACTCATTCATTTGCTCCTCGCACACAGCAGTCACTCAACAACAAAAAAAAAAAAAAAAATGCGAAAGTACCAGACAGGAAATAAGGTGTGCAAAGGGAAGAGACAGTGAGTCTCTGTCTTTAAAACAACCACATGCACATCCATCCATTCATATGGATAATGCACAGTGGGACCTTTAGAATGAATGACCACATAAGCACTTTCGAAATAAGTTAAACGCTAAAAATGTATAATGAAGAAATTATGTATATTGGTTACTTTAAAGTTCGTTTGGAGGTATTACGTATCTGTGGCAAAAAGGAAAAAGCGCTCAAGTCGAGATAAGCTGATTTTGAGTTAATGGTGCCTCCGTAATCTGCATACTTGAAAGTACCTCTGGTCAAAATCTCAATTAATTTGTATGATTTTTCACCAACTTATAGCACAATGACTTTCGACTTTTCTTTTTTAGACTTTTAATCTCATTTGGAATAATAGCTTTATTTAGGTTGTACTATGATATATTTTAACTTAAATGTATTACTTATAGTGTGTAGAATGATGTTTGCTTAAAAAAATAGAAGTTAAGAGAGAATTTCCCAATTTAACTGTAAAAGAAATAAATTTCTGAAAATCGACTTGAAAGCTTAAAAGTGCTCTCCTGCAAAACAGTCAAATATGACTTAAGCACTTTTTCCTTAATTGAATGATATAAAAGTATTATTTTTAAAACATTATACAAATTCTACAAAATCACTCTTCTTAATTAAAATTCTAAAAAATTGTATTTTTCATTCAAATCAAAACATTTCTATTGGGAAATACTTGCCAAGCGTTACCGCTCCTTAAGGCTCATTTAAAAGGAAAATTCATTGGACAAGCATATGAAGAATGGATCAGCATTGCTGTGTTTCGCTACATCTTCATCAATAGCATTCACATACTTAATTAATCTTCTGAGTGCAATATTAGTTGAATAAAAATTTCAGCCTGTTATATAAATTTTTAAATTGAAATATAATACCGGAGTTGTTTATGCAAAAACTAACAAAAAAATCATACACATAAAACATTACATTCCTTCTTTACTATATCTGCAATGAAATTACCTTTTCTATTAGTTTTTCTTCATTCCTCTGCCCTTTTTAGTTGTTCATTTATCGATATTGACCAAAGATGCGGCTTGTATCTAGCAGTAAAAATTGTCACTTGTCTACTCTTTCTCGACAACAATTGACTACTATTAACATGCTACATTAATTTACAAAGCCTTAGAGATTAGTAAAAGATTTTCAATAAGAGCCAACTGCTGCGGATAAAGAGCAGACAAGACAAGACAATATTTACTGTTGTCTTGATGTGACGTCGACGAAGCCATTCACAATAAGGGGCATTGTTTGTTTTACGACTGAACTTGTAAATTGAACACACATTTTGTGACAGATATGCCGGCTGGATTAGTAAAAACAAAGGTTTTTTTTTGTCCCATCAAGTACGCAACAATAAGCGTAACACACTATTAGCCGTATAAATCGAAAGTCCAAAAAACAGAAGAAGAAGTTAAATTGCATTGGATACAACAATATCATGCTTCGGTAAAAACTTGCTCTCATACATATGGGAATGGCAATTGTCCCAAGACTTTTGATTGTTTTTTTTTCGCGTTTAGTTCCTCTGTGCAACGCACGAGTAAGTAGTTAAACTAATGTGAAGAGTGTGAATGCGTGCCGATTATAATAAATTGTACAAATGAAGGAATGCAAGGAATAAGAAAACTCAAATTAAATACGAACAAGGAAAGGAATGTCAGAATACCGAGTTGTTATCTTAAGGGCTTAAATTGAAAATTGCTTTATTTTATGAATATTTAATAAATTACATTAACGATTAGTATTTTGTCTACATGACTTTATATAAGTATAAATAAATATAGTAAATGTATACAAAAACAATCACGTGAAACCGGCCAGGTGATTCCAATTAAATTTGGCCAGTAATGGTTCTGGATTGAGGGAAAGGATACTTTTGCACCCGCCTGATGGTGCTGTTGGCGATGTCAAATAGCTTTAGGATATTTTAAGGGATTTTGAAAACTTTTTAGATACGAGTTTTACTATTTGTAAATTGAAGAATATAATATTTTTCCTTGTTGTAGATGGCGTTGCAGTAGATATCAATTTTTTTTTTAATAAATTGCTAATATTTTTCCAATGTTGTGGGTTCAAAGAAAAGTGAAGCGCATACGTAGCCATTCACCCATTGTCCTTTAAGGGCTTGGTGTCCCCTGTTTTTGCTAACGACACTCTGGCGACCGACCTTAGGCGGTATAACCTTAACATCCGCTCGGAGCAAATCTTATTGCACTGTGTCGGGCTGAGGGCCTGCTGGCAGCCCCAGCACCAGGATCGACTGCTCTAGCCTAATCAGCTATTTATCTTAAACTACTTTGATTACCGAAACCCCAACAGAAAATAATAACAATCAAACCGATCAACCGTTGCCGATCTATGGAATGAAACAAGGGATACGATTTGGAAAATGGAATAACAAAACGCTTTTAGAAATATATCGTCTCGCACAAGTTAGCACAGAATTCCGGGCCTATAACATCGAGTTACTTGGTCTATCCGAAGCAAGATGGCCAGATTAGGGTGAGTTGAGAACTGCAAATGGACTAACTTTCCTTTGCTCCGGCAGTCCAGTAGACCAACCGAAAAGCAATGATGTGGGCTTTCTATTATCCAGTCGAACTCAAAATCCTCTTGTTAGTTGGAAACCACACTATGACAGATTAGAGTGTCTAAACGACTGCATAAGGGCTAGAAACATAACTATATTGCAGTGCTACGCCCCTACTGATATGGCCGAACTACCGGAAAAAGAAGAATTCTACGAATATCTCGAAAGAGCCATAGCGTCTACTCGCAGAGCAATATTCTGGTTGTCGGTGACTTTAACGCACACCAACCGAGAACGCACTATGGGCAAACATGGAATAGGTATTATGACCGAAAATGGTACGCTCTTTGCAGATATATGTGCTGCAAATGACCTAATTGTTGGTGGCACTCTCTTCCCTCACAAACTTATCCACAAAGTGACTTATGTATCCCCTGATAAGCGGACTGAAAACCAAATCGACCACATAGACATCAGCAGCAAGTGGCAAGGATCACTTCTTGATATGAGGAATAAAAGAGGAGCAGAAGCTGCAAGTGACCACCACCTACTTATTGCTAGATACCATCCGTCTCAAAATTTCAGCTATCTGAGAACCTCATAACATCGTACAGAGCAGAAAACTAGATATTAGGAAGTTAGAACAGCCAACCATATCTGCTGCATATATCAAACATCTCTCCAACGACTTAATTTCACACACACATACACACAAGTAGAAGACTGGGATATTACAAAAGACATTTGCTTAAAAGGAACGTAAATAATGGATTTCTGAGACCACATGGGCCTTAATATCAGAGAAGAAAAGTGTCAAAGGCCAATTGAACAACGCAAAGACACGCACAACTAAACAACAACTGCACAGCTGAGCCACAATAATTTGAACGGTTTGATCAAACGTAGCACAAGGCAAGACAAGCATAGATGGGTGAATAATATTGCATATGAGGCGCAAGCTGCTGCCGAAACCAATAGTAGCAGCGACCTTTATAAAGCCACTAAACAACTGACTCAAAAAACATCAATCGCCAAAAAACCTCTTAAGAGGCCGGATGGTAGCGTCACAATGTGTAAACTAGAACAGCTGGAAATGAATGTGGACAAACTACAAGGTGGGCCAAAAGGAGTCAGCCGTTGTTTGTTGTTTGGCTCTCATTTTTTTTCTAAATAAAAAACTTCGATTCTGTTTTTCGATTATGTTTATTTAAACCTTTAGAATTTTATTGGTCAAGTCGAGAAGATGCTATCGGCCAAATGAGCGCCGTCACATTTGATTGCTATACGAGCTCGTTTGATGACATTTTTCATCACTTCGGCGAGAGCTTCGGGTGACAGATCGTCGCACTCGTGTCGAATGTTGTCCTTGAGGGCTTCCAGGGTCTCGGGCTTGTTCAAGTAAACACGGGATTTAAAAAAACCCCAAAAAAAAAGTCTGGAACGGTTAAATCGGGCGATCTTGCGGGCCAGTGTAAATCGCCAAAACGAGAGATGAGGCGACTCGGGAAAAATAGACACGATAAAAACAATGTCAAAACAGATTGACATTGGCCGCTATTTGCAAAAATAGGATCATCTTTCAATAGGGTGATTTTTTCCCCACCTGTTATTATACTGAAATACTAGGCAGCTCCGCAACAAGTGTTCCGCCACCCTATTTATGTACCGCCCACTCTATAAGAAAATACATCTTGACTCTATGCCCGGACCTGACGGAAACTGTTGTAGCCATTAAATCATTAAAACTTAGAAAAGCCCCAGGCAGCGGTAATATATCAAGAAAAGAAAAGTTTCGTACTGTGACTGACAGCTCTTAAGCTGTTTGTAGTTATAAAATCATTTAAGTGTATTAATAGAATTTGTTAAGCGTGAACTGAGGAGTAATGGGCGAAAGAAAGTTAATGTTTAGGCATAAATAAAATCAAAGAATTTGATCATGTTGATTTTGTACTCACAGATACTGACGACCACAAAAGAAAAGAAATAATAAGCTCATAAAATTGCATTTCAATTAAGTGAAAGATAATTGGAAAATAACATTTTTAAAGCCATAAGGCAGGCAATGCTTTCATAAATATTTACAGAGCAAATCTATGAATAGCGATCGAGTAAATGGAAGCAGCGTTAACAAGAAAATTATAGTTTTAAAGATATACTACACAAGTATTTATATTGTAATTTTTATATGTATATAATTTAGGTTTACGATCAGGCTGAAATCGTGTGTACCTCGAATTGAATCTTTACGCACCATAATTACTAATTCCTCAATATTTATTTGCAAGCAAGCAAGCAGCGAACAAGCAACCAACTAAAGGACCATACTCGTATATGAAGCAGCCAATGAAGAGTGTCGATGTGTTCAGCTGACACTAAACATGTTAAATATTTAACAAATTAATGTTGTAATAAATATTTCTGGCCAAGACATGGTTTAAACATCCATAAATATGTTCATACGTACATACGTATGCGTATACTAAAGACTGTGACCATACTGATCATACTGATCTTAAACCTAAACTTAGTGAGAGATAGTGTGTGTGTGTATATGTGCGGATTGTGTTGCTTATAGTATTGAAAGTGGTGGCAGACGGCCCTTAAGACTTCTTTATATGTACATGTACGAGTATGCATATTCTTTGAGACCTGTGCTCAGGAATATGCATTTATAACGGCGTACTTGATTGAGACAACATATATAAATAGTCATATGCACGTCTGTCTGCCTGTCCAAAAACACACTCATCCGTGGCTGACTGACGAAAAAAAACTAACTTGCGGACTGACTGTTTTGTATGTTTGCATGTATGTATGTATGTATATATGTTTGTTTGTCTGCTGGTATTTATGTAGTGAGCTGAGCAAAAGGCATTTAACATTTTGCATATTTTTTCCTGGAAGAAATGTTGTTTTGCATTTTAATTCCAACACATAAATGAAGACCTGCCGTGCGTGCATTGGACATTGTGCGTTTTATAATGTTGCTATAAATGTTGAACTGGGGGCACTACACTCTACTGAAGTACAGCAAAAGTTGATGCAGCTTTTAAGTTCAGTACTTACTTGGTTTCTAATAATGTGCTAGTCGTAAATTTTAACAAGCTGGGCACCCTACTGCTGAAGCTAATTCGAGTACGCTTGACTCAATGGGAAATTGCCTTCCTAGACGGATTAATTTGTATTAAGAAAAATTTACTGTTTTTTTTACCAATTCCTTGATGGAGCTTGTATATACAGGGTGTTTTTTATTGAGGTATAGAACTTTAAGTTGGCATCACTTTTTTAACTGGCGGTCATTTTGTCAGCTGTCAAGTGATTAATATTTAGTTTGGTTTGCCATTTCATCATGAACAGGTTGACAAAAGAACAACGCTTGCAAATCGTGCAAATTTATTTCGAAAATAATGGTTCAGTTCGGGAAGTTTACCGCAAGCTCCGTCCATTTTATGGTCGACATAATCGTCCATCAGAGCAATTAATTCGGTTAACCTGCCAATTGGCCACCAAGATCGTGTGATTTGACACCATTGTATTATTTTCTTTGGAGCTATGTGAAGTCGCTCGTCTACGCCAACAAACCAGAAACGTTAGGGGACTTGGAAGCCAACATTCGTGGCGTTATTGCCAACATACGGCCCCATATGCTCGAAAAAGTGGTTGAAAATTGGACCTGTAGAATTGGCTTTATTCGAGCCAGCCGCGGCGGCCACATGCCCGAAATCATATTTAAACGTTAATGGCATAAAATTATCCTTCCAATAAAGCCAAATTGATGGACATTAAAACGATTTTCTTGTGTTTTATTTCAATTCGAAGTTCTATACCTCTAAAAAACACCCTATATTAACAGACTTTATTGAAGCCCACATTTTTCAAATATGCGAATCTAAAATGTAAAAAGGTAAATAGGCAACAAATATATATAATTTCAGTTTGAAGGCAGAATTAGTTTTTACTTTCTGTTTCGTTACGAATCAGCTGACTCTTTTTTGTTTACAGAGATCTTAAGGTAGAATTAGCCGAACGTCTCCGTTACTTAACGAAACAGCTGATCGTTTTTGTTGATTGAAAACAATGCAAATGCTTACCGAAAATTTAGTGTAATGTTGCCGGCACGTCTCAACCTGCATAAAATAGAATTTCCTAATGTTGTTAAGTCCTAGTTTACACTATGCAAGTCTTATTTCTAAGCTGATTAGTTTGTTAGGAAAGAGATACGAGGAGAAAAGAAACGTTACTAGTCCCCTCGTCTCTCTCCCCATCAAACTAATCAGCTTAGCAATAAGACTTGCATAGTGTAAATATGGACTAAGTGACGTTTGTAAACCAGTGCTGGTACTATTGTATGTTAAATGGAATGGGGGTATTTTGGCTCTGTTTTACGGTACTTTTGTTAATAATAATATCTGTGTGAAAAACAACCTAAAATAATACATAAATATTTGCATATGTACACACATACTTACAGACATAAACACATCCAGACTTATGTGAACGAGTATATATAATAAAAAATATATAAAAATGAGTGAAAACTCTTATTGTGTATGCACATATTTTGGGAAAAAATATTTCATTTGCTACACACATATGTATGTGTGTATGCCCAGATATATATGTTCATATTTATTTATTATAAATGTATAACATACGAGTACATAGATTTATTTTTATGCATATACAACCAATACAGTTCAAGGAGCATTGACATATTTTAGGTATTTTTTCTTCGCTACAGTCACTATTTAAACTTTCTTAATTCCCAACAGCTTTTCTTTTTCATATGAAAACAACAAAATAAAGTAAAGCGTACACACGTTTTTAAATGTTCTATAAGTGCACAAACGTGCTAACAGTACGATGCGGTACAGTACGGCAACAGTAACGTTCGGCTAACTCAGCCTTTACACAAGTCGTTAGTTTCTCTTTTCCGTTCTATTCTGGTTCGATTCAATCTGTGAAAATCAAAAATTTGTTATGTACTTGTAAGTGACAGCAAAATACATAACAAGACATTTTGAAATAAACTGTGATTATGCTTTTAAAATTTAAGAAATTTAATTTTAACAAGCTAATATCAAATGAAAAACATAAAATCATATTGAAACATAAGAATGGATGCTGCAAAACTCATCACTTTGATTGTTAGAAACAGCTGATAGAGAAAAAGTAACTATTAAAATTTAGCCACAGAACTGCACTGCACAGAATAGCAACAGAAAGTAAAGACTAATGAGGCCTTAATAACAACGAATTTACATTTCTTAATTTAAATTTAATTTTTTGTTTGTGATTCCTCCCGTATTACATACAAAAATCTGTTATAATTTGGAAAATGTAAACTTGTATTAAAAAAAAACTTACAGAATAGACAATGTTAACTAAAACAAAAGACTTAAGACACAAACTATGGAGATAAGTTTGCATTCATAGAAAATTTCCATTGGCAACACTGATAACTAACGTAACGCAACTTTCCGTTATATTTTTCAGCTGTTTTTTCTCTTGCCGTTTACAAGCAGTTCTGGTATTTGATGACGTCATGTGCAGTGGAAAATTATAAAAAAACTGAATGCGCCATCTGTGTTTGGCCTCTCTATCTCTCTAATCTAACATACATATTTGGCATATACACCTATACATATGTCAGTGTTAGCAGTGACATATTAACCACTGAAAAAATGAAATCGTATTTAATTACTTAACTTAACTTAATTTTAAATAAAAATTAGCTAATTACGTACTTAATTATTAGGTTAATTAGGGGTTAGTCATAATGTAGTTAGCCAGAAAAAAATTGCTTATAGGCTTTTTTTTTTATTTATTTAAGTATGCCATAGAATACGTGTCGAAACATGAAAACAAAAGGACACATTATAAATGGAAGAGTAGGTTTTTAAAACGAAATAATTTTCAATTACACCCGATTTACACCTAAAAGAAATTACCCCCGCTTTGTCCACGAAGTGGCAATACTGACATATGTTCGTGCTGTAAAGACAAATGTTTCAGATTTTTAAGCCAAGTTTTCCAAAAGGTTCTTGTATTTTGCAAAGTAACTTGGAATAATTTGTAAATATTGCTTTGGCGAATATCTGTTTATAATAAGTTAGCACGATAAAATTGGTACAATTGAACCACAAGCAAGTCAAATCCGCTGCCAAGTTAAAATTACCGCAAGCAGCTGATAATGTTTATGACAGTGCAAAAGAATAGATACCAATTAATTTTCAACTTAAAAATAGATGCAGCGGCAATAATTATCAAAAAAAAAAAAAAAAACGGTTAAGCTTATAATATATTTGCGCGTTTTTTACATAATAATATGATTTCCAAGCACTTCTTCACATTGTATAAGTAGTTACATAATTTTAAAATGTTCATTACAAAATATAAAATAATTTCTATTTAAGGGTGCATTGTAAAATTTCTGAGTTTTTCATTCAAACAAAATTTACCATTGTACAGGGTGTCAGAAAGCTAAAGAAAATACAGCAACAAAAACACACATTTCTACAGTACATTCATTTTATGTTGTTTAAAACCTGATTTTATCAAACTTGCAGTGGGAACGCAAAATCAGCTGTTTATGGTTTTGACGTTAAACCCAGGTTTTAACTTTCGGTGTGAAAACAGTAAAAGAGAGAAAACAGTGCTGCCAAATTAATTCTTAAATATTTTTAACTGGCATTTTGTCATGTATGAGAAATGCAAAAAAGGCCGTTATGCAACAAAGTTTAAAGCGTAGTACATCAACAAGTCGCCACTTAACCACTTTTGATAAATTATTATGCTTAATTCTTGGCATATTCGTTTTGGTCATTTAAAAGTGTTGTAGTTTTCAGCGTCTGTTGTCTTGTTTCTGGCTAATAACTGCTTTTTAATGAATAAATCACCGAATGATTAAAATCTCTTAATAACATTCATTTAATGATATGACTTTTAACGATATCTTAGGAAACGTTAACGATCGTTTTCGACGACGACGACGATGATTATGACTACGATGGCAGCGACGCGACGTTTGCGTTGAATCAACAATGATCATCGCTGCAAAAATTGAGGGGCAGAAGAGTGGATTGCGCGCGTGTGTGTGTACGAAATTAATGCCATCACCAGGATGTGTTAAGCAGTTAAACGACGTTTTATAAGCTGCCTTTATTTATCTTCAATTTAAACTGTGTTTATAAGCAGTTTAATAATAATGTGAGCAATTGTATTATTATTAACGTTTGTGTTTCTTTGCGGAAATAATCAAATTTTATATACAATTTATAAAAGTTTTTAATCGTACTTTGCGTCTTAAGCCCCATTTAATTGCATGTGTACTACTCGTACATAAATATGCGTTTGTATTTTAATTTAAAATATGCGTACGTTAAAGTATTTCATAAATATGCAAAAATGTTATTTCCAAAGCTACGTTTTATTTAATTTTTGTTTGCGTTTACTGTCTGTCGCGCGTCTCTATGTCTGGGCCCGTTTCAAAACAGTTGTTTTCTTATAATTTGCCTACTCATTGCAATTTAATTGTCTTCAAATGCAATTTTAAATACCAGGCATACAAACATTATCAGACGGGCGCACACGAATACAAACTTACGGGAATACCTGTAGACAAGCTAGACGACAGATTTCATATTCATACAATTTTACATACATACAAATATACAAACATGCATGAAGTACGTACGCGTACCTCAACATACAAATTAAATAATTTTCTTACTTGCAAAATATTCACATAAATATTCTAAACACGCAAGCGCATAATGCAAACCTATTAGGCATAATCACAGTCAATTACATAAAAGCTTCAAAAAGGGTAAAAAACTGAATAAAGAAGTACAAAAAAGGAACAAAAATCGACAAAAAAGTATGGAATTAGTTTTTTTTTTAAATTTCGTATTTCGTTTAATTTTATCACGGGTGTGAGAGAGAGGGAGGGAGGTAGGTAGAGAGGGCTAGAGAGAGAAAAGCTGTCGAAACAAAAAATCACCGAATCGATAGTTTGGCTGAAGCGAAAATATAGCAAACAAAAAATTAATCTCGCCTAAATAAAAATAACGCCTAAACGAAAAATTGCAAAAATTAAAGAAAATCGTCTAGACCAAAAAATCGCTCAAGCGCAAAAATATAAAAACTGAAAAAATTGCCAACTGGGAAATCGTTAAAGGAAAATATCGCAAAAACTAAAGCAAATGACAAAGCGAATAAGATCATTCGAACGAAAAAAAACTGTGTAGATTACTAAGGAACTAGGCTGCCATACTTACAGATTTCTTGTCATCTGCTGGTATTGCTAAGGATCAATCCTGGTCTATGCGAGGTCCTTGACTAACCCAGACTAACCTAATCTAACCTAACCTGACGTCGAAAAATAGACTTCATAAAGGTCATCGTGTGAATCCTGTGGAACTTTGAAAATTTCAAGTGTCTATTCATAATTATCTGTGTATTACATTAGGACTTAAACATATTTCGTAGCTCGCTTTAGAACACTCTTTTCTTTTTACCCTTCATATGTTTGATGTTGTAGCGGTCAAAAATTTACATATGCTGTGAAAATTTCAGGTCCGAAGCTCTTACGCGTAACGCGTTTCACGAGAAAACAGCATGTGAAAGACGGAGAGACGGACGTGGTGGAGCAAACAATAGGGTTTGTTTTTTTTTAGAAAAGTAACACTCAGGCAATGAATGGCTACTACTATTACTAGGTGTTACCTTCTTTAGACAAGGGATAGTGATAGAGAAGACAGGCGGTGAAGGAGGAAAGCTTCATTCTTTTACAACTCTGCTTTTTTGCACGTTTTTAATAATGCAGCGTTGCAGCGCCTCTGGTGTCAATGAGGCGTATTAAATTTTCGAAGCTGTGTTTCCATTTTATTGGTTATTTTACTTCGCCGATGATTCGGCTACACTATACCGACGAAGGAGGGCGCTTTGATGTTACATTAGGATTAGTATCCGCTAAAGCCGGAGTAGTTCAGTGACCAGTGTTTATGCCTTCATCACTTGAATTTTCCTACAACAACTGATACAAAGGGATACTAATGCACAGCAGAAAAATGCGTGGTGATGTTATTTTAATGACTGTCAGAACTGGCCTCGAACCCAGGACCTTCGGTTAATTCGGCATTATTAAGGGTTTTTAAACCAGATTTTTATTAAAAATATTTCTTATTAAGCCTTAATAATTTTTACAAATAAGGCTGAAAATATATAAACCTTAAACTAATAATATAAACTTTTTGCATTCCTGCTGTGCTTAAAATGTTTATCACAATGTTGTTTTATGTTTATATTTGCAGCAACTTTAAGTACCACACTTTTTATTTTCAAAGCAGCGTTTTAATTGTAACATTTTTGATCTGGCAATATGTTAATTTGACAATGAATAAATGCTTTACGTTAACAACGTAAATCCTGACAACCTGCAAGTCGATAACTAGTGGGTTGCTCAAGCGACTTGCTGTCGATCGCTCGAGTTGTCAATCGATATCGTGGGTTAGGCTGTAAATAATGTGAAGCGATATGAATATTAATTAAGTATTAAACGTATTTGATTTAGTATAATTTAATGTAAAATTAATAATGAAAGGGGATTGTATTATAAAAAAAGAAAAAAAAATAAATAGAAAATACAACACATGTACTCGTATGTATGTATGTATCATAAAAAAACCCCTCAATTGCCATTTCACAAACTTAACTGGGTCATCAATGAATCTTTAATTAAAATCAAAATTTCAAGCAGATGTTGAGGTTAAGTCCAAAAAATTACTCAAAAAAAAAAAAAAAAAAAAAAATAAGCCAACAACAAATACAAAAGAAACCGTTTATTCAAAATCACAATCATAAATTGGCAAAATACATGTATTTAAGTCGAATAAAACGATAACACCCGTCGTACTCGTAATCATCTTGTAAGCATCAGGCAGGATGCGGCATGTGCATAAAATACTTTAAAAGCATCTCATCAGTTTGTGTTTAAGCAGCTCCTTATTTTAGTTTTATGGCCACAAAATTCGCGTCATCTGTGGCATATCAAATATACAGCAAACAGTGTAAAACAGATGTTGTTGTTAAAAAAATACAAATTTTCAAAGATTTGTCTTAAGCAAATATTTCATTATCACTGATAATGTTGGTGATGCTGGCTGGTGCATAACTTGTTTGCGGTTTTTGGTTGCATGTGCAATGCAACATGCAATATGCAACCTTTAAAATAAAATTGAAAAACGAAATGATGCCATAGTGTTCACGTGATTTATTAGACAATATTTATTTTTTTTAATAACAATAGGTTTCTTGAAACAGATCTTGTTAACCCAATTTAAGATTTTGTGGTTAAACTCATTCAACTTCAAGGGTATTTGATTGGAAAACAACACAAATTTTGGCAAGTGTTGTTGTGGGTTATTATCAAAATGAATTAGGTCAATATGTACATACGAGTATGTTTGTGTACGTGTACGTATGTGTGTATAAATACAGGAAATTTCTCATGTTTGAACTTTTTTGTATTAAATAAAAATTTCCAAAATATATTTTTTTATCATTAAATTAAAAAAAACCAGGTGCCAAAAAAGTTAAATAAAAAAATTATTCACCCGTATTGCGTATGTCGAGTCGCAGTTTTGCCCTAGAATAAAAAACACTTGTGGACATTTCCTTTAATCTAGAACAAAATTCTCGTAGACGAATATTCGACTCGACATTCGCAATACAGGTGATTGTGAGTGTTGCCTACTGTGCTATGCTACAACGCGGACTCACTTAGACCTTTCTGATGAATTGTAATACCACAAAAACTCTGCTTAAGAGGAGTCCCCGACATCGAACCAACCAGATCTTAATATAAAGCTACTAGCACGTTGCAGTTCAATCCTGTTAACGTTCATAAATTTCCGTAAACTCAATAGCAGCTTCGTTGGTCATTCTCTTTCTTGCTAATCCAGGACAGTGATAAAGAAAGTGTTCTACATTCTCTTGGCAGCTGCGGGAAAAGTCATTATGGTTGAACCTTAATCTCTGTGCATGCCTGCCTATGAGACAATGTACAGGGGACGCGGCGGGCCCCAAAACCGAAAATTTTTTCCTATTTCGTTTTTTTATTTAAATGAGTCCTGCTTGCTGATCATGCAGTCATTTCTTGAGGTCCACCTTCTATATATTTGTTTTTTCCTCAGTATGGCACCTAAGTCTGAGTTTGCATGAGAGGGTAAACCTAAACATAAATATTACATATCCAATGGAACCCGTAAGCTTGTCTCAATCCTTGCAACCTCGTCAGAGATATAGTTCTATTAAAGCCCGGGCTCCACATGGCCTTAATATTAAACTCTTCTGCCATCTCTCTTAGAGATGAACGGGAATCGAGAGCTGATGTTGTTCTTAGAACCGGGATTCTAGAGCCATCAAGACGGCTCCACTGTATGTCCTCTTATTATACTACCCAATCGCCTCAGTGTTGCCATTTTTAGTGTCAGAACCTTTTTTGTTTTTTCCCTTTTCGGATTTTTCCCGAGGAATTTCGATCACTCTTCCAACAGTAGAGTCCTGCCAATTTCTCATGTGCTGTTAAATAGCCCATTGTTTTAGTTCGTTCTTGAGTTTTTGAAAAGTTTTGTCATTTTCTAGCGTGATGTTATTCAGTAATGACCGCATCCTCAACATCTTAAACGCCTCCAGTTTCCCAGCGGTACGCTGATGTTCTGAAATCTATATCACCTCGATTTTTCTAAAATACTTGTATGATGATATCTCATTTTCTCATTAAAGCACGTTGCACTCCCGTAAATCCAATGTGTCATCCTGGAACTTATTCTCAATTAGCACCCAATTGCTCTTCTGCAAAACTCTCTGAGGTATAATTACTCTATTGTTTATATGGTCTTTCCAAAATAAACTCCAATAAAGTATGAAACCTAGATGTTTGATCTTGATAATTGATTATTGTTTTATTTTAGAATATGGAAAATGCAAAATATGTAATTTCCGCTTCCTCGTGAACAAACAAATCTCAGTTTTTTCTGGATTAACACCACGATCTCGTTCTTTGGTAACCCATAATGAGGGAGATAATATACATATGTACATACCTCGCAGCTTATCGGGCAGTTCTTAAGCATATGACTTATCTACGTGATTACTTCTTGATCCAAAGATGTTTAGATATTCGATAAGACTCGAGATCGACACATTGTTGATAGCCCCTTCCTTCTATGAATGGCGAAATAAAAATAGCTTTCAATATGATATACAACTGCTTGTAGTTCTGCATCAATCGATCTGCCTCTAATATAAGTGTGTTGCTTGAACTTTATTATATCATGAGGTATTCTCTCCTTCAACAATGTATTCACAATCAGTTTCAATGCTTTTAGTAAGAATACGTTTAATTTTATTGGTTGGTGCGGTTTTGAATTGGCATAACTTTCCTTTCCTGGTTTTGGTATAAAAACAACTATTGCTTCTTCCCATGCCATTGGGGCGTGGTAGGTTGTAAGTATGTTAGCCAAACCTTTTTTCAATTAGGTCAATGCTTTTCTGAAGAAGATGCGCTAAAATATTATTAAATAACAGCTGCTTTAAGTGGCAAAATTTATATACATAACTATATTTGTAGTGGCAATATTTTTGCAAGGGTGTGTTTCTTGCGTTTTTTCTACAATCTCTGTCTGGAAGTCAGTGGGCCTCGACTTCGACTGCGAAGATTTTGTGCAATATTTCTTTTTTGAACTAGTACAAAATACTCGTAGTCGAAGTCGGAATACGAGACTCGTAATTAGACCTATTAAAATTCCTAATAATTTTTCCATCGTTTCCATCCTTCTTCTATCTGAGCTAACAAATATTTCAGGTTTCTATGTGTTTTCGATTGGAATATTTTGATTTTAGAGGCTTTGTTCATACTGTCTGTCTGTTAACAGGAAAGTATTCAGGATTAGCGTTTTTCCTCTCTATGATTATCTTGAAGTATACTGTCAACTTCATTTTATATTCAACCCAGCATACTTCAGGTTTTCCCCCATAGGTTCTGCTAAAGAAACCAGAGGGTTCTGAAGTAAGATTTATGAGAAAGCCTTTTTTTGGCATTTCAGAACAGCACTCTTCTTTAAAGGTATTCCTAATGTCAGTTGCCAGTAGTTCCATCTCCACATTATCAATTGGCGCTGAATAGTTTTCAATTTTATCTTGACCGGTGAGGCTTGCTCCTATTTCTGAACGTTACAGTTGTTTGGGGCAGAGTGTTGTATTGCTATGAAAATGTAACGAATTTCCGAGAAGGAATAAAAATCCCATACGTACCAATAGCGAATCTCATAAATTTTTAAATAGTCTTTTGAACATAAAATGATATGTCCGTAAGATCTTCCCTTACTCTGTGAATAAATGTTGGTTTATTTCCAATGTTGTAGAGTAAAGAGCTAGTTTTCATTTATGAACTCAAATAAAACATCACCTCTTTTGTTGAAATTAGAGCTGTTCCAAGAGATTTGGCGCGATTTGGCGTTACAGCATATTAAAATTATACTACCTTTATTCCTGGTGGATGAAATTATGTACCTTAATTCCGAAAAGAAAATTTATTCTCTGACATAGCATGCATGCTCTGGGTCTGGACTCAGCTGTTGCATAAACAAAATTAATAATTACAGTCGCTTATAATAGAAACCTAGTGCTCAGGTTAGGTAAGCTTGACGAGAGGAGCCTTAATGTTCATGTCAAAGACATACTCATACGCCAGTGTAGGTCTATTGTGCGCTCTCAGGTGAATTAAATGAACCCCACCTTCATAGGAACTCAGTATCATTAATGTATTTCCTCAATACTTTCCAGTCAATACCTCTAAGGTAGGCAATGTCTGGTTAGGTATCATCCTCAAAAAATGCGGAAAGCTGAGCAATGACAAATAATGTGCTCTTTTCTTTCAATATTCTCTCTGCATGTCCTGCATTCATTGTCGTTTGTGGCTCTAATCTGGTGCAAGTGTCCCGCTAATGTGCCGATTAACTTTTTTAGTTCAGCCTGTTTATTTTAAAAATGTTCTCAATTGTCCAGGGTTCCTGCATGAGAACAAACTCTGTATATCTTACCTCTTGTTACTTGCCCCATCAGGGCTTGTGTTGCTATTGTACTCCGATGGAGGCAAACAAAAGGTAAACATAAACACAATTTGACAATTAGCTAGTTATGAAAACAATAGTCAGCTGATGTAGTACTGCCACCTGATAGGTGCAAAGAAGTCCGGTGCCACACAAATTCACAAATTAGCAATAATGCGTCATAATGCCAAGTGAAAGTTCGTTCAATAAACATTTTCGACTGCAGTCGAAAATCGAAAGCATTGAATAATAAACAGTCAATGTTCACACTATGAAATTTTTCTTTTTGAAATTTTCTTTAATTTTTTTTCATTTAAATTTTTGGTTAAAAATGAAATTAATTCTTCTTGATTTTACAACTTTCTTTTTGGTTGTACGACTTGGAAAACAAAAGACAAGAGAGGAGAAAGTGTCACCAACAAACTCCCACTACCTGAATAAAATTTCATTTTTTGAACCGTAACATAGATTACGATCGGAAGTTGATCACAGCAAATGTTATGAAACTCTTTATAGAAATAAAAGTAAAATAATATTTCTTTATAAACTAATGATTTTATGCATGTCGCTATTGTGTTTTAAAGCAATACGTATGATTACAACGTTTATGAAAATTTATTATAATTTAATATATTTATATATTTTCTAACAAATCCATACCGCACTACGGGACCTAACAGGACTGAAGTGAAGCCTAACAAATCCTTAACTTACTGCAATATGCACAAGACTGCAAAAAAGTGTGTACCAGTCTTTTTTTAAAGCGATTGTACACTCGCAATTTATAAATACATACAATAAATACTTACATACTCTATGTTTTATTTTTCTTTCAGTAAATGTCATCTTTGACTGTCAGAATCAAAAAAACGTTAAGAGAAAAAAAAAACACTTATCAATACACATTTATTGTATACTGATCGGTGTTGCGATAAAAATTTATGGCCAAACTGCATCAATTAGAGCAGCAGCAGTGGTCAATGTACTCGATCAATGTATGTATACGGATTCCTATGAACTCGCGTAATTCAAAAAACAATGCCGCGCATAACTCACACAGCAGCCACAGAACTGCCACATTAAAAGTTGTATTAAATGTTGGAATGATCGTACGTCTTTGTGCTTATGATCACCCTCAATTGTTAAAAGTATGTATGTACATGTGAATGCATGCATGTGCATGCATGTGTGTGCATGTATGATCGAGTCTAATAAATAAGACCTGGAAGAGACAAAAAGTGCCTGCTTGCACTAATAAGTAATGAGGTAAACACCTATTGTTGTCCATCAAGCTTATGGTCTGGCATCCATCGTGACTGCCGAGAAGATTTGGAAACAGCAAAAAGTACTAAACGCTCAATTTTGGTATAATGCGCGTATTAGGCAAGTCGACCTTGATTTTAAACAGCCCTTCACTCACTTCACTTTCACACTGACTATTTCAGTTCTTGTTCTTTTGCTGTTTTATAATAATATTATTTCGTTGTTGTTTCCACTTGGTCTGCGCCTGTGCAAACATCTCCTTATTTTAAACGTTTAACGAAAAAGTTTAATGCAGCTTCCTACGTTTCGTCCGTTTGTCTGTCTGCCTGCCTGCCTGCCTGCCTGATTTGTTGTGTACTCATGTCTTGGGCTGTGACATTTTTTGTTTAAAGGTTTTTGGGCATAAATTTGTGTTTAACTTGGCATTATTACAGGCAACGGAGATGGATTAGCATCATTGTTAACAGCCCCAAAATGATGGAAAAAATTGGAAGAAAAAAAAAACAAAAGAAAAACAACCCAGACTGAGTCTCATTTTTGAGTGGGGATAATGTGAACGGACAACAATGATTTTGATGACAGTTGCGCAGTGTTTTTAGGCCAAGATTGATATTGTTCTTTTGTTATCCAGTTATCCAGGTCTTAACGTTCTTTTCTATCTTGATTTAATACAAGTATATTTTCGTTTGTCGTTTAAACGCTTTTTGCCCGTTTGTGTAATTTGTTTCAGTTTTGCTGCAAGTTTTTCTTGGAAATAATTGTGATTCCTGATGCCTTTAAATAACAACATTCCAGTACAAATTGTGTACATACGAGTACGTTTAAATTGATTTTTGGATTTACAAATTCCTTGCAATTTTATTTTTATTTTTGATTTCTTTGTTTGAAGTTGTGGCACGACATCTTTTTCTTGGCTCCGGGATAAGACACTCTTTATCTCTTTTCCTTTTTCTCGAGCTTTGCTTGGTGTTTCGAGCCTTTCGATTAGCAAATTGCTTAATACAAACACCAAAAACTTTAAACCGTGAAAATAAAATGAAAAAATCAAACATATTTGCGCTGGATTAAGCATAATCATTTAGGAATTTTTTTTTAATCTTTTGCTTTGCTTTTGTCCACACCGATTGCAAGTTGTGGCTTAAATGTCCTGAATTTAGATGAATGGACTGGTATTTCACAAAATGATGAAACAATTTGAAACAATTGTCATGGACTTAAGCATATTTTATTCGCATTTTAGGGCGTGAGTGATGAAATGATGATAAATGTGCCGTAAAATCGTCAGCAATTACATGAAATTCAGACATTTCGCTGCAGCAATGAAAGTAAAGATTATTTATTCCCGGAATAGTATAATTAAATAAATGTGCAGACGAAAATTCTTTATGTGTGCCAAGTTAAATGAAACCAGTGCATTAATCAAAAACAAATGCACAAGAGCGATCAGTGCGAAAGTTTCAACACAAAATTCAAGAGTAATTGTTATTCGCAAAACTGCTTGAAAATGAGCTTTAGTAAGCTTTAAAGCTTTAAGCAAATTAGCAAATTATGATTGGATGAACCAAAATAATTTACGTATTCTGTTTGCATTGAATGGGATAAGTAATGGGGTAGTGAAGCGTAGTAAACATAGCCTCTCCTACCCAAATGGCAACCTCACCTGCGGGATGCACCACTGTCGATAATAGAAGAAGCTCTGTCAACGGAAATTGGGCGGTATGACTCTGAGTGATTAAATCCTCTACCCAATGCTAGAGGCGTTGCTGGTTGTCTCAGCTCCAGGATCAGAAGATTAAGTCCATTAAATTTTTCATATAAGCCACTGATGTTAAAAATAAAACTGTAGTTGTATGTGTGAGAAAATTGTCTTATTCGTCTCTGAAATACATAGAAAAAATATATATTTGGATTAAATCCAGTTTTTAAAAGCAGTCCAAAAAACAAAAAGGAGCTTATGTGATAGAAAATTAAAAAAAGAAAAAAAAATAAAAAAGCTGGAGGCAACCCATATTTTCCGAACTATAGGGCTCTGAACTTTTCATAGGAAACTGTGCATAATTTCCAAAAAAATTTTAAATAGCCTTTCTGATAGAAAATTGAAAAATACGTTTAGTGAAGCAGCTCCAGCTGCTTTTCTTAAAAGTTTTGTAACATAAAACACATTAAATTCGATAAAAGCATTGGTTGGTGATCATAAATTATTTTCTTTCAGTGCGTCGCCATCTCATTAACGACTAAATGAAAGAGAATAAGAATGTGTGTCATTTTAGCTAGCACAATTGTTCAGTGACATCAATGTATTAAACTTAAAGATTACAGAAACAATAACAACAACAAAGAACAATGGAAACTCGACACATTACATGATCTAACTCTCATATACTCTGGCAGATCAGCAGATCAACCAAAACTGAGTTGGGTCGGTATTTTCGTATCAAGAGAAATAAAAGTTGCTCACATTGAATTGTCGACGCTCGTGCCAAAACTCCAGTCAGAAACACTTCTTGTGTGAAATATTCTGAAAAAACTGATGTTGCAGAACCATAGATGAATGAAGACTTCTGAGGCCTATTAACTAGGGTAACCGCATTTACAAATCACGGTGATACAATGCTTCTGCTAGGTGACTTCAACACACCAAGTAAGACTTGTGAATACCGGCACTGGAAAGGGCTCTGGGCCGACATGGTCTTGTCCGAACGGCGAGCTCTTCGTGAAAACCTACATAAGTTAGGTTTGGTTGACGAGAGCAACCATCACGTTCATGTCAAAAGACATACACATAAACCGGTACAGGCCTCTTGTGCACCGTCATGCAAATTAAAACGAGCCCCCACTTTCAAAGGAACTCAGTATCATTGACGTGGTGCCTCAATATTTTCTTATCAATACCTCTAAGGTGGTTAATGTCCGATAAAGTCTCATGCCTTCCCTCCCCTCCCAAAAAAAAAACAGGATCTCGGCTGGACAATGAGAAAAGAAGTGCTCCATTGTCTCAATATCCTCCATGCATAACCTGCATTCATTAATACCTCCAATTATGTTCAAGTGCCCTCGTAAGTAAGTGTTAGCCTAGTTCGGCCTTGGTTAGTTTCAACAACCCACTTGTTTTGTCTTCTTCCGGGTCGCCCCAGAGAACCTTGGTTATATTACTTACAGTATCACTATACCATCGTATCCTGTAGGCCATCTTCGCCAAATTTAGTAACCCAATCTTTGCTGCCTTAAATGGCTTTACATTAATAAGAGTTAATGTCAGCAAAGCTCTGTATCTTTTCACCAGTCCATTTGCACGCTCCTTGAAGATTACGCCATGGTGGCACCTATACAAACGTCAAAAATAGATGAATAAGGTGATATAGATCTCCTCGGATTATAGAACTAAAAATTAAACCGACCCTAATGCCTCCAGCCGTCAATAAAGAGGATAATTACTAGTTGTCCGTAATAAACGAGGCATCGACCACGGCAGTCATCAGCAACTTCTAATTGGCATAATTCATTTAAAAGTAGTAGCAATCAAAAAGGTAGATAAGGCCCAAAAAAACATAATGTTGATAATTTGAAGAACCCAACAATCAAGGATAACTTTATATGTTCTCTCAAGGTCTTTTTTCAAACGATTCGGAACAAAGCTGGGATACCATTCAAAACTGTTTTCTCAGTATCATCAATGAACGCATATTCTGAGAAGAAAGCAATGGATCTCTGACAAAACTTAGAAACTAACAACCGAAATATAAGACGAAAAGGGCTTGTAAGAAGCCGTTGTGAAAAAGCCAGACTACGTTCTATATACATACATACTATACGATAGATAAGAATGGTTATATCGATCAGCTGTTTTCTACCCTTACAGTTACATTCCATTACAGTCGGCTAACTGAGCCTTAAATACAAACATACCAAAGAAAACTAACTAATAGCTGTTAAATTACTCAACGTGCGCTAAAAGCTAAATGTTTCCCAACTTTTGCATTTTGCGTTGACTGAGACTTACTGAGTGTGACATAGCTCATGTAAAACCCTGTATTTTACCTTAGCTGTCAGTTGAAAAAGGCGAAGCTTAAAGTATGACGGATTCCATGTGACTCGGCTTTACGTTTTATCTATTTGAAAGCATTCTTCGGTTGTTAAACGCTCCATATTCCTAACTGATATAGCTTTTCCTAAATAAATGTCACTGTAGATGATAGATATTTAACAGCTGACAGCCTTGCCAGAAGGAAGTATGAAAACATTAAAGGGATAATCCGTTATTTATTATTTAATTGTTATCACTCCTCCAACATTTAATGAAAAGATGTTGAAGAAAATGTGTTATACATGTCCCAGAAACTTTTAATTATTCACAGTCATAAATAGCGAGCGTGTTTAATGTTGGGAATTGATAATGGTTCATAAAATGCAATTTTAAACAAATATTACTACAACACTTGCTTGCCACCACTGCCTCTCGGATTGATATGAGTTGGTGCACCGTGTTTCTGCCTGCTAAAGAGATATAAATTCATAAGTTACATAACGTGGCTGGTGTGGTGTTAATTCGGCATGATTTTTTTTTCTATAGATCTCTGTGCCTCTTTTACTTTGAGCAGAATCATTTAAAAGAAAATATTTGCACTGTTCAGTCTGCGTGCAGCAACGCCTGCTTCGTGTTGCTTAAATTCATTGAAATGGTATTTATGTATTTATTTATGTTTATCTGCAGTGAAATGCTTACTAGAATTAACAACAAAATTTAACAAAACGCGCTTAAACAACCTCAAATTGCAACACCTTAAGGCTATTCTCTTAAGAAGATTTCTGCATACTTATATGGACATGTGTTGTACAATGACTAACTAAGAGTTTGACTTTTTCACAAATTTCATTGTGAACCAGGAGTTGCTTGATTCTTTCCCCGGCAGCACACACAAGTGAAATGCCTTGGACCTAAAGAACGCTCACTCATTCCTGCTGGATACAGGACAGCAAGTGAAGCAGTGAACAACAAACATAAATCTGTTTGTGAATAAGCTGCACAATTCATTGTTATTGGACCGGGGGAAAGCAGGGTTAGAGTCAGTTAGTTGCAAGCCTGTTCAATCTATAGTGAATGAGTGAGTGAGTGAGTGGTTGCTGGGCTGTTTGCATTCATTGGAATTCATAATAATTGCGTATCTGGCAGATGCAATTTATCCGTGAATTTGTTTTTAATTTTCAACACATTCGCTAATTTGATTTTTAACTTAACTTCTTTCATTTTTTTTTTGGTTTTTGGTTTGGTGTCTTTATGCCCATTTTTTGTGCTTTTGCCATGGCAATTTTTTGGCCTTCACTCATGCGCAATGTGGCTTGCCACATCCAAACTGCTGTATAATATTGCAACATACGTATAATTTCATTGCTGCTGTTGTTTAAATTCATTTTTTCTCCAAGTTTTCCTCTTTTAAATGCTGCTTCGAAATGGTCGTCTTGTTAAATGCGTAATTTATGTTACTTCAGATGCTGGTGATGTTTGTTGGTGGTAGTGTTGTTGGTTATGGTGTCTGGCCAGCCAATTCCAATCAATAGCCATTCTCGAGCTGTGATACGGTCATGATCATGATGATGCTGCTGCTCTACTAAGCAATGCAGTCATAAGTAAGCATCCTCCAAACATTCTAAAAGCCCAATTCATTTGCCTTCTCTCTATTCTATTCGTTTATTGTCTCAAGCGTCGATGTGTTGTTTGCGCAGGCGCAACTTAACAAATCGATTTTCAACGCAATGCATCTTCCTGCCATACGCTCTAGACTTGATGCAGCAGCATCAATGACGACCAAATTCTTAACGTTTCTTTTATCGAAATTATGTATGTATGTATGTATGTATGTGTGTTTGTATGTATGTATGTATGTAGATCAAGAAGACTTGCACATGCTTGCTATGACTGTTTAAGAAAATTTCAAATTCACAGTAAGCGTGAACACATTAGAGATTATTAGTGAATGGGAAACCTTGGACAGACATGGGGACAGAGGAACTCAGTTTGTATGGACAAGCAAACAGAATTGTGTTAACACACATCTTTATCTTGCCAACTAATAAAATTATCATTTCTGCTGGCTCTTGTTGTTTAGTTTTTATTTTATATTTTTTGCTTTATAAGACTTCTCAACATTTAATTGGGCAGAACTGGCGGGAGCATAGATTTTTAATGGGGATAACAAGACGTTAAGTTAAAGGAAAAAATTCTCACAACCATTAAGAAATTGTCATTAATTGTAACAAATCTTGTTGAATACGGTCATAAATAATTATGGATCGGATGCAAGTGAGTGTTGTAGAGCTTCTTAATTCACTCGCTAATGTCTGGCAAAGTTCTAATGATTTCTTAGATGCAAAATTTATTATTCTTTATGCAGGCACTACATATTATAGTTCGACATTCTAAAGTTACGTATCTATTTCAAATTGAATTTACTATGTTTATTTATTTTTATTTCAGTTACATAGTCTATTAATTGATAAATCTATAAAAGAACTTTAATTTGAATTTACCAAATTTTACTATTGTTGAGAGTAAAATTTTCAAGTCAAAAAAAAAAAAAAAATTAATGTGCATCGAAAATCGATTTGACAAGAAATTAAGGAGTAATAAAATATAAATACTCCAGCAACGATATCTCTTGAACTATATTACAGGTTTTTGTCAAAACTTCGGCATTCGATACACTCCTTAAGTCTTTAAAAATACGTGAATATAAATATGTATAAACACGAAAACCTATCTCTCGAAGGAATCGCCCGAGCTTAGTCAAATTAGTCGCAATCGACGTGTCTATTTGAGGTTAAGAGCTGATTCGATTTTTAACTTGATCGGTTTAGTAGTTTAAAATTTGTTAAAGAAAATGTTTCTGTGAAAATTTTATTTTCGAAAATTTTCGAAATCTACCGAACCAAAAAAAAATTATGAAAATTTTTTATTTACCAAAAAGTGTTTTTGGAAGTGATTTTAAGTTTTTTTATTTTCTTTATTCAGTTTGATGAATATATATTATATTATTTTAATAAAGAAAAAATGCGTTTTTCATTTTATAAAATTTTTATTTTTAGTTTCACGAATTCTGTGGCAGTCCTTATTTTAGTAAAAATATTTTTTGAGTTTTTGAATTTAGTAATTGAACATGAAATAAAATATTTTCTGTGTAGCTTAAAATTTGTTAAACAAAACAGTTCTGTGAAAATTTCTAAATCTACCGAACTGAATCGTTTGACTATCTTACGATATCTAAGTGAGCTCAACATATTTCGAATGCTTCCGTTTCATTGAACTGTTCTAGAGTTATTACCCAGCCGGAACAAGAAGGAGTAAGGATGCCTTCTAGAAGGCCTCTACACTACTTCTTTTGGATGTACAGGCCTTTAATAAGGCCTGCACCAAGACAGTCTTCTGAGTTTTACCGCTGGGTAGTTATTTACACACACTCTCTCAAATACTCACACACATACATACATACATACATCCATACCGACATCATCGCGAAAATTGTCAGAGTCGATTCCCAGGATCTTCAATTTTATTAATATTATGAAAACTCGATTTTTGAAAGTTTGGTATAAAATCAGTAGCTTCCTAAATTCGAAAGTTTTAGATTCTTATTAATTTAAAATAATTTTTAAAATTCGAATAATGTTAGCCCCTAAGGTGTCAATTGCTGCATAATCCAATGACTTCGCGTGACCCCACAGGTGTCAAATTTCACGACCATGGAAGCAAATTGAAGGCTCCACTTCTCGATATTAACTTATCCAAATTCAAATTTTAATTTCAATGAGTCGATGGTTGCGATCGCCGCATGACATCTAGCGCCATCCTGTTGAAACCACATCTCACCCGAATCAATATCATCCATATTTTCAAACTAAAATCATTGATGATGGTGCGGTAACAAAATCAAATTGCTATAACGTGAGCACCTGCTTCATTATGTACACACACAAAAGTAATGTGAATAATTTTGTTATATTATTTAAAGTATTTGTAATATCAATTAAAAAATTAATTAAATTTTCACCTATAAACAATTGGTAATACTAATGAAGTTTTTCCATTCAAATTAATTAATACAATTCAAAAATTTAATTGAATCAATTAAATTTTTAATTGAAAACATTAGTTGGTGAATACTTTTTTCTGTGTACATATGTGACTCCAGCGTATCAGCCGTATCCAACGTATCATTTTTCTGCATATAATGGAGTCTGTCGGGACTGTTGTGGATTGATTTCACTCCATATGCGCAATTTTGTTTATTAACAAACCCGTTAAGCTAAAAATGAGCCTAATCGCTGAACATAATATTGCGATAAAATCTTGCAGCAGTTTCCAACTATTCTACAGCCCACTTGGAACAAGGACGACGCATATGATGCCTCATAGCTTCAATTCCTGCACCGGCTGCATCCTTAAAGGGTGGATGGACAACGAGTCGATAAATTTAGATCTACGAGTACATCCACACTTTCTTTTACAGCAGCTGTTGGTGTTATTGCATCTTTTACTTTCTTGTAAATTGGCCCTTAAGACCACATGCGATTCTGGGAATCAAAAAAACTGCAAATGAGCCTTCATGCGTAAGTGAGAACAAAGCAAAGGAAGGCATTTTTGTTTGTCCCCAATTATGAGAAATCTTTAAGGAATTGTTCAAATCTAAGCTGATCAATAAAGAAAAAAGAGCATGGGTTTGGTAGCTTTCGAAAATCGCAGTTTGCTTGGAAAAATAAGGGCTGCAAATTACGAAGAACTGGTGCAATAACTTATTCTTTCATATCAATAACTCAAATGCAATGCGTAATTAAAAATACAATTCCCGCATTCACACTTAGATTTTTTTTTTGTAGTACCGTACTTGATGAGAATGGTTAAAAATTCTACCGAGATATGGTGCACATGGAAAAAACATTTAACGGCAAGTGGGCCTCAGAAATTTTAACTTAGTTCTGCTGAGAAATCAATAGTGAAACAGCAGATAAAGCTCAATTTATCAATAATTTATATCATGGGAGCCATTTATGTGTAATTTTTTTTTTTACTTTTTTCATGATAAATACGTACATATTTAATACTCTAATATCAGTATTTTATTTAAATAAGAGAATGGAATCAATCTCTGAACAGATTTGCATTCATCACACTAAAGTCCATTAAATTCACATAATGATTTTTGTTTTGTTTTGCAGAATAGTGTAATCATAAGAATGATTCTGATATTAACACAAACATACAAAAACATCAAGACTATGTTGAGATAACAACTAATGTTTTGTACCTTCTGCTTGTTAGGAAATATGCAGTACAATTGTACCAAATTTGGTACAATCACTTTTGATTTGGTACGTTGGTACACTTTACACTTCAGTGGTACAATTTGCAAAAAGTTGTACTTTGCCTTACATTAGTAATAATTTCTCCTAACGTATTTCATCTATTTTGGTAGCACTTGTCCCAGTTCGTATACTTACATACATATATGAAAAACTTTTTGTTCTATAGTATTGTTTGTGTCCCCGTAGACGAAATCTATGCCGTGAGGAAACAAGTAGCGGCGGTTCATTATTGACGGAAGCATTAGCCGGCTGAAGTTGGTATATTACAACGCCGATATATGTAAGTATGTTTTGTTTAACTATTTAAAAGCAATTATGTACATAAAATACAAATAGCGTAGCATTATTACTCGTATATGCTAACTTGGTATCTTCGAGTTTGAAGAAAAAATCTTAAAAATTGTTGAGTTGAAAACTTGGCATGTCAGACATAAAAAACATGTCGTTTACGACCTGCTTTAGCAGATGACTAAATTTTGATACAATTGATGTTAATTTGGTACAATTTTACCATTTTCTTGGTACAATTTAAGAATAGCCTTATCCCCACAGCTTATGACAAGATCGAAAGCTGGTATTTGAGAAGGTGTTGAATGTGCTGTGAGTCTGGATGTTTATAACATTATTCTGTAAGGTCAATGTTAAGTATAAAATGTTTGCATGCATCCGCTAAAGAGTCAGGTGAGTCAGATTCAGTCGAGTCTGGGACAGTGATCAGTAATGAGCAGCGAAAAAGTGAGTAGAGTTGAATCATGACTTATAATTTCTTGTACTTATACTTATGTTGCAGTTGTAGTTGTAGTTGTAGTTTTAGTTGTAGTTGTAGTTGTAGTTGTAGTTGTAGTTGTACTATATGAGTGAGTTGAGTGAGCTGAAACAATGTAAGTAGTATAAGTATTTTTCTGAAATTATAAATCAAACTGAGGTGATTTATGAGTGTGAATGTGATATGATCATGATGTCGACGTCGCATTCATATTTATTGCAACCTATACTTATAAATCGATCTTATCGTCAGTGTGCGTAAATCAGAGTAGTTGAAATTAAATGATGTCTACTCATTTAGATTTAAAATTTTATGAGTCAGTATGAATAGCGAAAAAACGATGCATTACCGATCACTGGTCTGGAAGATCACTGTGTAAAGAATAGCGAAGAAGTTAACATCATGCTATTTTAGCAGTGAAGTAATTTAACATTTTGTTATTAAAAAGCTCTTAATATCACTGTGCAGTAAATAAAGGGTTTTGATTTGTTTAGAATTCAACACTGGGATTTTTTTAAATTTAATTGCAGATCTATGACGCTGCAAAAACAACGTTTTTATAAGTTGAAAAATATAACAATAATATACAATTTTAATTTGTTGTTTTTGGCACAGATTTTTCAGCGTTTGAAATTCATGATCATCACCATGATGATGATGTCTAACAAACACTTAATTTTTTTTTCCTAAAATCAATAAAAAATACAGGATCATAAATCATAAGACCTGTTTTATGTTTTTATTCGTTTTTTTTAAAAGCCTCAACTTCAGTAATGATAAGAATGACACCTTCGTTTATTTGTCCAGCTAACTAAGCTTCGAAATCGATTAAGCAACTAGCAGATAATAGACTGAGAGACAGTATTCGTATGCAGATGGTCATATGTATCGTACAGACATATGTATGTATAGTATGAGTATGTTGTACATCTATAATAAAATACTACTTTATATTGTTTATTTGGGCGGGTCATAAATACTTATCGTAATCCAGCATTCAGCAACAGCAGTTAAAGCATTCAATAACAAATCGCCAAATGAATTATGCCTCTAGTTTTATGTTTTCAGAATGGTACAACTACCATCCCAGTCCCAGCCAGAGGAACGTAAGGGGAGTATAAATTATTAGCAACTCGTACGAATCCATACAAACATACACTTGCATACACTGGGTAGAATAAATGGAAATGTTTGTGCAGAGCATTTATATTGATTTTTAAGTTTTATTTCTTGTGCCTTGTTCTTTTTTTATTATTATTTTGGGGTTTTTATTGTCTACATTTCATGTTAAAGTATGACCATTTTGTAAGGTGGTTGGCTGGTTGGTTGGTTAGTTGGCTAACAGCAAGATAATGAATGGCAATGGCAACGCATTGGCACTGCATTGTGGCAGTCATGCCTTGTAGTTCTCTACATAAATTCTGAAACGATTTAATTTGTTTTTCTCAACTTTTTTTTTACTTCTCATCTGCAGTTTGGCAGCTTAAACTTCATTCATACTCGTACGTAAGTAAGTATGTACCAAAAGTATTTTGAATGTGTCTTTCCAAGAGCAGAGCAAAAAAAAAAAACAATAATAAAAGTATCAAGAAGTATCGCCAATAAACGCCTCTTGTACGTACTAAAAGACAAAATGAATTTGGCAAACAAGCTTTAACCGAAAAGACACATAAAACAAGACCCATAAGCAAAACAGAACTCCCTTTTCTTATTGTTGTTGTAATAAACAAAAAATAATATTGTATGGTATGTTGTAGATATTTGGGCCGCAGAGCAGAGCAGAGCAAGCAAGGTGAACGAATTTTTATGAGCACATCGTTTAACAAATGAATTTACAGCCACGCAACGCCCAAATGTCTGGCGTTTGCAATCAAATAAGTTCAAGAAAATTGCCAGTCAACACAATATTCGCTAAGAAAAATGTGCATGGACAGACAGATGGACAGACGGACAAACATTCAAGCAAATATTATTTCCAAAGGCTGTGCACAATAATATAGTGATTGTCATAGTAAAGATGTGTACTTCTTATTCAGGTACCAATTTTCCTTCAACTTTATTATGAATAGATTGGGATTGAGCCTTAATTAAACCATGATTTTGGCAGAGCGTTGCACAGTGGGCTGTTTTTTTATTGCCAAAAGAGGGAAGCATTAGTGACAACTATTCAATACAGCCAATCACAATAGAGCGGAATATTTTTTTTTGGAAACGTTTAATAGTACTTTCGTCCCTCTTACATTTTGCCGGAATAGTGCTAAAAATGATAAAAACTTTAGGGAGCCAGTGCTGCCAAACTTGAATTATTTTTGAAGCTTAGGATGTGTAGACGTCGCATATAGCTACACCTTCACAGAAAGATGACGCCTTGTGGGTCTGTGATGGAGAATGGACTTGGGACCGAATTGAATAGCGTCTTCTTTAGCTGTATAAAAGTGGCATCACCGTAAGACAAGGTTGCCAAACTTTTATTATTATTGACCCATAGGATGTGTAGATAGCGAAAGTAGTTCTCCATTTGCCGAAAGAAGTGGCTGCAGGGATCAGCGATGAATAATGTAGTTGGTACCGATATGAAGTGTACGGAAGATGCTGTGTAACAGTGGCATACCCGGTAGCCAGAGTTACCAGACTTGAATTATTTTTGAAGCTGCATATATTTATTGCTACAGCTAGTTTAAGTTTCATATGCACTTTCAACAATACCATCTATGGAAACAATTGTACATTGTTTATAAACTAAAATCTTGAATTAGCCGATGGCCTTGGCAGCCAGTGCTATCAATGTATATATTATTGTTATATTTTATATAATTTTAATATCAAGTAAATAAATAAATAATAAATAAATAAAATCTTGAATTTTCGAGATGGAAACATGGAAAGAAAGAAAGAAAAAAAAAATATAGAAATTAAGAAACATAGAGAAAATGAACCATAGAAAAAAAGAAACATAGAAAGAAGGAAACATAGAAAAAAAGATACACAAAAACATAGAGAGAAGGAAACATTGAAAAAACATGGAAAGAAGAAAATATGGAAAGAAAGAATTAGAGAAAGAAGGAAAGATGGAAAGAAAGAAACATAAAAAGATAGAACCACAGAATGAAAGAAACATAGAAAGAAAGAAAAAAAATTAAAGAAAAAAAGCAAACAAAAGGTCAGAAAGAAAGAAGGAAAGAAGAATGGCACCAAGGGAAGAAAAAGAGGGATAAATTAATTTAAAATGGGGGTAAAGATAAAGAAGAGGAGAGACAAAGAAAAAATAAGGTAATAAGGAAACAAAGCAAGAGAAAATTTATGTAAAGCAGAAAGAAAGAAAGAAAAACAGAAAACGAAAAAGAAAACGAGAAAAAAGAAAAAGAAGATAGCTAGAAAAAAACAAAGTAGAAAAGAAGAATGAAAAAAAGGAAAAAAGAAAGTAGAGAGGGAACTGAAAGAAGAGAGAGAAATAAAAAAAAACGAACAAAAGAAAGAAATAAAGAACTAAAATATGTCTTAAATATTAATCTTCTCACAATCAAACTGTGAGCAGAATTAATATTTTTGTTGAACGCATCCTGTTTACAATGAAGAAGGTTTCTGAAACTATGCAGCCCACAAAAATAATAATAATAAGAAAAAATCTAAAACAGCAACTAATACTAAACCCAAAAGCGTATATTATTCCACTTTTATCCATACATCCATTCATATACATCACAAATCTGAGAGCGACCCATTTCTTATAAGTTGCTTACTTTTGTGTTTTAATGCTGTTAGTATTGTGGCTCTTTAGGTTAAAGTTTTTGTTGTTTGTGCAAATGTTTACACAGCTTGTGGTCAACGCCATAATGACCACAATTTGTGCAAGCAATTAATTTTAAGTTTTTAGGAACTATTTAATCATAAAAATGCTACAAATAATAAAATACAAACAAAAACAACAACAACACTTAAGCCAATGCCAATTTATTAACAACATTAACGAAACTCACAGAGATACAACAGACATACATACATACATACATACACATGACTGACAAACAATTTCCTTAGTTGGTTATAACACAGTGATTTGAAAATTGCTCCTCTCAGCTAATGATCAATTAGGGCTTATTAATTTTTCGTTATAGACCATGATGTTATAATTTAGTGGAACAATCAGCCAATATAAAGATAAAGTTAAAAAAACCAAAAACTATATACATAAAGCCTTTTTACGAGTATTTATTTATATTGAGGAGTGTGTGTGTGTGTGTGTGTGTGTGCATGTGTATGCGTTTGTGTGTGTTGAACAAGCCTTAAGGCCATTAAGTGGCCATTTTTCTTGTCTTTCCAAAACCTATTGAAATTTCATCGTCAACATTAAATTGTTGCTGCTTGAGAATTTACTAACGAAAACTGAATAATCAAAAAAAAATTAATAATATATTATATATATTTGAGTAATAATTTTTGGTTTGTTGGGTTACACCATTCTCATGCTGCTTGTTTAAAAGCCACTTGTGTACGTGTACATGTACGTGTGCGTATGTGTTTTTTGTTTTGTGTTTTAATTTTAATCGTGTGCACATAATTGGCTTCTCAGGTAGTTCACAAATAACTGCAAATCGCTGCAAATGATGTGGATGGATATGGTACTCGCATTTATACAACAACAACAAAAAGGAGATAAACAAACGGACGGACAGACAGATATTTGAACGGACAACCAAACACAAATTTACCGTATAAACGTAAATTTATGTTGATGCATGTATGCCTGGAATTGATAAGTGGTGTTTCAAAAGTAAACAACAACTACAGCAACAATGTTTTCCTTTATTATATTATACGTACAACAACAAATACGGCGCTGTTCTCAAGGTGTAATTTAGAGTTTGCATTACATGCATTTGGTCTTAGGAAGCAATCAAGAAAGGCAAAAACTTTCAGCTTGCTTTCGGAAGAGATTTTCTTCATGCACTTCTTTAGCCAAAGTCTAAACCAAAATTAAAAATTTTATACACTAAGAGAAAAAAAGTCATTCAGCTAATGAAGTAGCGCCATTAATAATTCTTTATTAATTATAAATTTCATTAAACTCTTCATTAGTTTTCATTATATGCATGAAATTTTACTCAACAAACAAATTATTCTTCATTATTAGAAGGAATTCTTACGTTAGCTTGTTATTAATGACAAAATTTATTATTCCAATTAGGGAAAGGGAATCACAACTCTTGTCAACAGGCAACTGCCAGATGACTCTTGTTAAAATTTGAACAATGTGCGTTATTTAGTTTGTGTTTGACAGCCATTGACAGCAAACTACCGTATGATTTGGGAAGAAAATTAAAAAAAGTGAATTTCGTGTGTTCACTAAGCATTAATTAGTTTTTGTGAAAAAACTATCACTAAACTCAAGGCTAAGTCTGACAAATGCTGTGATCTGATTACTCCTTGTTGAAACGGTTGGTCACATTTCATTAATTGTGACAAATATACTTTGATATAAACTACCATCATATAAGATATTTCTTCCAGAAAAACAAAAAACACAAATAAATGAAAAAAACAAACAAACAATTCAAATTCACAGTCAATTTCGGGGGTTAAAAAGTGATTTACAGAATTTCGTTGTCGCTGAGGTGTCAATACCCGAAACAATTGGAAAAAATTCACGATATCGTACCATAACGGCCAAAGAAGCTTTAGCGACATAATTTTCGAAATTAGTTTTTTAATAAAATCTTCTAATTGCGATGGTAAATAATCATGTTTTGCAAACGAGGTCCAAATAAAACGTCGGTTAAGATTTTTTTGGCGGTTATGGCTCGATATGGTCTTGGCCGATCGGAGATTGAAAGTAAAGGCCAATTTCACGATGTCGACAACGTTCGATTTGTCGCACACTTACATTCAAAACAAAAACAAATTTTCATATATTGTTGTTGTTTCAAATGTAAGTGTGCGACAAGTCGAACGTTGTCGACATCGTGAAATTGGCCCTAAGAGAGATTGTCGAAGGCATAGGCACTTGATATGGCTCTGTATTTCATAAAAACAAACACTTGGTTATGATAAATGTCCCCGCAAGATAAGTGCCTAATTTGCTCACAATTTACCACAAACACATCCGCGTGACATTTTCGTCGAAGTGTTTGGCATTGTTCAACAGCAATAAGGACGAGGTTTTGTATCATTTCGGAACAGTGGACGAAACCTGGATCCTCCACAATATACCAGATACCAAACAGCTATCGAAACAGAGGGTTTCTCGGGGTCAACCAGCGAAAAAGAAGGTCAAGATGGATTTGTCAGCCAATAAAGTCATTGCGACCGTTTTTTTGGAATAAATTTTACCACTTTTTTTCGCTATGCCGATTTTGTTTAGTTTTGCTGTTTTTTTTTGGTTTTGGCTATTTTTTTTCGTTTTTGAAACTTTTTTCGGTTTCCGGCAACTTTTTGTTTAGTTTTAGCGATATTTTTTTAGTTTTTTGAGGACCTTTTTTATTTTTATTAATATTTTTTGCATTTTATCGTTTTATTTTATTTTTGATGATATTTTTCATTTAAGCTCTTTTTTTGATTTTAGCGATTTTCCATTTTAGCGTTTTTGAAAATCTCAAATTTCACGATTTTCTAAAATACAACAAAGTTGTCAAAATTACATAGTCAAAATTACTTTAACTGATAGTAGTCTTTAATTAAAATACAATAACTTTGAAAATTTCAAGTGTCTAATTGTTAGGAATATAACACTAGAACACCTTTAATTTTTAGCTGTTATATATTTGTTGTTATAGCGGCCAAAGTTTAACATATGCTGTAAAAGTTTCAGGTCCGTATCTCTTACGATTCTCGAGAAAACAGCTTGTGACAGGAAATCGAAATCGAGGCGAAACCAATAGGGTTACTTTTCACCTGGTTTGTCATAAAAATTGACATCCCCACACACAAGAATGCTGATGATGATGGCAGCCTTCGAAAACATCGTATTGTTCCGTTCTGCTAGCAATTTACAATTTGTCTTTGATGCAATTTGTTCCTTAAAAATTATCACGTACAATTTGGCTTACAGAGCGGTACGAACTTTAGCTTATAAACAGAATGACATATAATTTCCAACACAATAATCAAAAACTATCTAAAACAAACCCTGTCGAAAGAAATATACAGAATAGAATAGAAGAAAACAGCTTAAGAACATGTTATTTGTGTATTAGTATGTAGATTAAGTTTTTACTTGAAGATATTTTTAGATTGAGATAATAAACCATTATTTATGAGATGTTAAACTGCTTAACAAATAAATATCGTGGGTCGGTTTCAAATATTCTAACTTTGTTAAACACCTGTTGCAGAGTTTCAGCAATGTCTTATTGATATGAGACCTGAGGCTTTCAAAAGCCCTTGATTCAAAATTCACAACTCCTTCACGAGACACATTCATATCCTGAAATCTTTCATGCAAAAATCTTCATTATTCTGCAAATAATTCTTAATACTTCAAATAGTTATATGTTTTGCTTGATTAGTGTTAACCCTGCGATTATTCCTGCAAACCCTATAATTCCAGTTTGATATACATTCTTAGTTTCACTTAATAGCAGTATGATGTAGTCAAACCAAACATACAATTTATGTATAGTAAAGTGTATTTATCTCTCTAGTTTTTTGTTACAATATCCACAGATTGCTACAAACTAACGAAAAGCTTCACGTTTAAGCGAAATTGCTGAAGAAAAAAAAACAAAACACAAACACACACGCACACTTAATATTCGGAAGCCAGCCAGCCAGCCAGCATGAACGGCAGAAATTGATAAGTGTGTGGATGTGAATGTAGATAAATTTGCCAATAACGACAACAAATTCGATTAACATCAACATCAGTATCACAATCAGCAAACAACACAGATCGTCAGATCATCAGCAATCAAGCAACAACTGATTTAGCAGCAGCAAACACAAACAACAGCAACAGCAACACCAACAAGAACAACAAGAGCGAAGCTAGCTAAAACTGATTTCAAAGGGAGGAAAGTGGCAGACTGTGATCATATCCCAGATCTCCATCATCACTGTCGTTTATGCGTGCATTTAGCATGTTGTAAAAGTATGATGGCCTCCATTATAATCAATTGTGCCTGCTCGTAAAATTAAACGATCTCACAGGAAAATTAAGCGCAATTACGCAAAATCGCCCAAAGGCAAATCAAGCAAATCAACTAACTCTTCTCATCTCACCAGTTCTTTCTCTCGTTCTCCTCCCTCCTTCCATCACTGCTGCGCTTTAGAATTGTTCATTGTGTAGTTTTTATTCTTAAAAAGCAGCTAGAGTCTCTAATTTTTATGAAAATGAAAATAAAAAGCTGAATTAAAATGAGTCAGTTTCACTCAGATTGTTTTAGGGGTCTCATATGAGTGCGGTTTTACATGCCAACGTACGTATAAAAAGTTGAATGTGCTGGCGCTGCTGTTAAACCGACCAACTTGCATGAAGCTGATGTTTATTTTGTGTTCTTTTTTTTTTTTTGCATCACTGCGTATAAACAGATTCAGCGAATTGACTTAATTGCAGCATTTAACTTGTCTTATTGATCATAATAACTCCATAATAATGGAACATGTGAAAACACAAATGAAAAAAAAACAAAAAAATTAAATAACTCCTCTACACTCAATTCACTCGCTCGTTCAGAGGGCCTATTACAGACAGTTCCGATCTGTTCTACAGCCAGCCAGCAAAAATAAAATAACAAAATATTTATAACCTGTACGAAATACTCTTTCGGGACAAGAAGGGACGTTAGAAAGGGAAAACGGCCGTAAGGTGCGCACATTTAAATGTACGAGTACTCGTCAACGCTGTTTCTTATCCGTCTGCCCATGTTGCCTGTACGGAGCCGGTGTCATGTGGTAATGATAGCATTTATTTATTGTGAAAATTGTAATATACCATAAATGAGTTGAGCGTTATAAGGGAATTATTAAATCATTAAATTGGTTACTTTATTTTAATAAGTTTCAGACTTAAATGATGATGGATGAAGGAATGGCGAAAGAAGTGCTTGTGAGTGAAGTTTTGGATTGTCCCAACTTTTGTTAAAGGTCCTAGGGCAGGAACAATTGTTTGAGCCTGGGTAGGCATGAAAAATCTGCCACATATTCATTGGCGTAGCTAAAAATTTTTTGGGTGTAATTTTAACTTAAATAATAGTTACAGGCAATTTTTAATAATTTTGGTGGGGGGGGGGAAGCAGGTGAGGCAAATGCCCTATTTCCTTATTATGAACCAAACCCTGGGAAATTTTTTAATTTCAAACCAGAGATAGGCAACCTCTGCTATTACATTTTACGATTGTATGAGTTACACTCTTACCAGTTGCCAGTAAAATTTCGACTCATTTCACCACTTTAAAATTCTAAATCTCCGAATCCAAACTTAATTTTAATATGGTCAGAAGAAAAAAAAAAGAAAAGCATCTTTCTTGCTGCTCAATTGTGAGTAAATGGTGAGTAAAAAGGTGGTTTTGTAGGACATTTGCTTGAAATAAATTAAATAAATAAACATGGGTTTCGATAATTTTGAATGTAATAAATACAATGTAAATTATAATTAAAATTTTTAACAAAATAGAAGGTGGCCGGCCATAGCGTCTTAAATCATAAAGAATTAAAAGATTTTTTTTTTGGTATTCCAAGTTGGAACAAATTGTTTTCTCTGGCAACGCTGATTCTTAACAGTATACGATGCACACAACCTGCCTGTTTTAATGCTTAAGCTAGACAGATTAATGTTGCTTATTTCTGCACAAGGCGTGTGTACACATACTAGGTTTGTTCAAAACGTATCGCGCGTTTTGAATTTTCGCGGGTTACGTATATTCGAATTTTGATTTTTTTATGGTGTTATGTTGGTACTCATGTCTCTCACTTATGTCGACAATTTCGGCCATTTTCAATGTTCAGTTAATTGTTGACAGCTGCTTGGCTTGCACGTATTTTGGCTCGTCTTCGATTTTTACCTATTAAGAAAAATGGAACAAAGAACCTGTATCAAATTTTATGTGTTGTGTGCGAAATTCGTACCAAAATTGCTCAATTTAACAGCATCGCATGAACGTTGCTAATGAGCTGTTGGACTCTGTCCGCGGCGACCCAAATTTGCTCCAGCGGGTCATAACTGGTGACGAATCGTGGGTTTATGGTTATGACGTGGAAACCAAAGCTCAATCACCTCAATGGAAGCTGTCGAACAAACCAGGACCGAAAAAAGCGCGTCAAGTTTGTTCGAATGTGTAAGTTTTGCTTACAGTTTTCTTCGATTGCAGGGGCGTGGTGCATCATGAGTTCTTGCCACAGGGTAGAATGGTTAATAAGGAATATTACCTGGAAGTTATGCGCAATTTGCGCGAAGCAATCCGCCAGAAACGTCCGGATTTGTGGAAGAACAAAAATTGGCTTTTGCACCACGATAATGCCCCCACTCACACTTCGTTGCTTGTACGCGACTTTTTGGCCAAAAACAACACACTAATGATGCTGCAGCCACCGTATTCTCCAGATCTGGCCCCTTGTGTCTTTTTCTTGTTCCCGAAACTGAAGAGAAACTGACGAGGTAAAGACGGCATCGAAGGAGGAGCTGAACAAGATAAAAGAAATGATTTTTTGAAGTGCTTTGGAAAAAACGTTGGCATAAGTGCATTTGAGTACTTTGAATGTGACAAAATAGATATTCATGAATAAATAAATAATTTTTGAAAAAACATAAAATTCGCGATACTTTTTGAACACACCTCGAATAAGTCTCCCTTAGCGACATCCTCTAGGAGGAGATCTGCATAAAAAAACGACGCTGGTAGCGATGAGATAAAAATGCATATCGCGTGTTCTTTTAGTTTATTGTAAATTCAACAAAATGTATAAATATATTATTTTAAGTGAAATTTATTTGATGGTGACTTCAACCACACATTTTGAACAGTCACAAACGTCTTATCTTATACAAGGTCCAGCAAATAATTTGTATTCGATATTAACCTATTTTATTTTTCTACACCTTTATACAATTAGGAAACCATTGGATAACAAATAAAAGTATTTATAAGGCAAAATGAAAAAAATGTTTGATATTAGGCCTAATTACGAGTGTCGTATTTCGACTACGACTTCGATGATTTTGTGCTAGATTAAAGAAAAAATGTTACAGTGTTCTTTAGTCTAGTACAAAATCCTCGTAGTAGAAGCCGGAATGCGACACTCGTAATTAGGCTGAAAGTTAAATTAATTCACTGCCGGATACCATGATGTTAACTCTGCTGTTTTCTTCACAATACTCAACTTGACTGAACTGCCCGCTTTTAGTAGCTGCAGCGCCATTTTTATAAGAAAGACGCTATTAGCGATAGAGGAATAATGATTATGGTGCTTTTTTTAGTTTATTGTAATAACCATACTTCTGATATATTATTTGTTTCGAAAATTAATAAATATTATATATGCTACATGTTTAATTTTGTTTTTGTAGGTTCGAATATTTGCAATTTAGGGTGCCCCTGTGGCTGAGTGGTAGCGATGCTATCCTCTCTCTTGCAGAGGTCATGGGTTCGATTCCCGCCATAGACTCTGGGTGTTTTTTGCATACAAGCTAATTGCTTCGCGGTTTGTGTTTGTTAAAATAAAAAAAAAAATAAAATAAAAAAAAATTTTACATTGATATTAAGAGCTTTTAAAACACACAATGTTAAATTAACTCACTGCCGGATACCAAGATGTTAACTTCGCTCTTCTTTTCACAAGGCTTGACTTGACTGACTCCACTCTGAGTAGATGTAGAGCCCTTTTAATACTTAACATGAAGTTTCCAGAAGAATTTTAGCCAACATCCAGAAAACCTCAACACCGGGGTGAGGAATTTTGAACAAGTGGCACAAGAGGTAATTTTATAAAAAAAAGTCGCACAAAAAGTATTTTCTTTAAGATAAGTAAAACTCAGGCAATGAACGCCTATACTACTATTACTGGGTGTTACCTTTTTTAAGAAAGAGATAGTGAAGAGGAAGAGATAGAGGAAAGCTTCATGCTTTTTTCACGTTTTTTTAATTAATGCAGTGTTGCAGCGCCTCTGGTGTCAACGAGACGTATTAAAGTTTTAGAAGCTGTACTTAGTACCCATTTTATTGGTTATTTTACTTCGTGATGATTCTGCTACACAATTACGACGAAGGAAGGCGTTCTGATACATTAGTAGGATTAGTATCCGCTGAAGCCGGTGAAATAAAAGTGGTACACTTTTTTTTTATAATTTTTGTTTATAAAAAACATTTCAAAACAAAATAACGACTGAAAAAACAACAAAGCATTCATTGCAAAAGCCATTTGAAACATATTTTAATTCATACATGAGGCCATCAGCGAAAAAGTTTTGTAACCCATATTCCACTAGACTTTAAGTAGATTTTGGCAAAATCTAGAAATCTTCTAAGTACTATAAGAGAAATATTTTTTATATATATTATTAATAACTGATTATTTTTTGTGACCATTTCGCATGATTTAAGCAACATCTGCTGCTGCACGCTTTTTTAATTGTATAACTTTTTATATGTTTCCTAGATTTTATATGACGTGACAAATAAATTACAGCAAAACACTCGTGATTTTGGCAACAATTTCTTTGTTTGGTTTGTTAACAAATACCTGGCGCATTGTAACTCAATTAGTATTAATTTCAAATTCTTAAAGATTCTACGAAACTAGATTCTTTATAAAAAAAAAAACAACAATGCAAAAATAATTGATTGGCTGCTGTAAATTAATGATACAATTTGAAAATTTTTATAAATTGTTATTTGTGTTTGAGATGACCTTTTCATTGTTGGCAGTTCTGGCGATGGTGATGGTGATGGTGATCTTTTTAGTTTATGGTTTTATGGGAATAATGAAAATAATTTATTGTGTAAATAAGGAGCCTTTATTTGGCATTATACTCGTATAGTATTTTGAGAATTAAATAAAAACACTTTTTAAAACACTCCACTAAAAGTAACACTTCATACAATAAATGGACAAGAGAAACAAATTTTCTCAATAATTGTTTTAATTGAAACGAACACAATTGGGGGTTGCAAATGTGGCTTAAGGACAACAAAGCAAGGATACAGATGTATGCTTACATATATAAATTGTGTATGGGTATAGCAAACAAAACTATAGTTATTAATAGATTGCAATAGTTGCGTTGTTGTATTTGGTAAGTGTTAAATTTATTTTTTTGTATATTAAAATGTGTTTTTGTGTTTTCGTATGAGAGCGTGCAACAAGGGTTGCGTGCCTCACAGCTAATAAAATAACAACACCAACAACAACAACAACAATGTTAACAGCAGACGCAGCAATTTATACGAGTACATAAAAAGGGCACTCAGGTGTTAAAATTGTAATTTGATGACGTTTAGTTTTATATTTAGTGCCTATTGTTGCATGTTATTGTTTCTTTTCTTTTACTTTTTTTTTTTGGTGTGTACGTGTGTGTGTGCTGTTATCCTTTTGACTTTATTCCTGCAAGTCAGGACTATTGGCGTGAAAAAATAGCAATTGGAAAAACAAACAGTTTCAACAATAGTTTGCGTTTTTCAGAGTCAACAGCTTCTATTGTTATAATTAATTGAACGTATAATAAGACAATGATTTGCAGATTACTATTTTTATAACAAAATGACATGTTTTTTTTTACAAACATACATACATACATAGGGGTATACCTATAAATAATTTTAGGAATTTGGAAATAATTTCAAATTGCCTTTTCACTTTGCAACAATTGTCTTTAGCTCATACCTGCAAATAAAATGTCTCAATAAAACTAAGAGCTCAATAAAATTTTCGAAAGGTACATACAGTGATGGACAAATAAATAGGGTCACTAAATAACACACTTACAACTTTCGAAATGATAAAAATTCATGTTCAATACATTTATCATTTATAAATTAGCATCTCGCACAGCTTTGCAATTGAAAACAATAAGCATGAAGCAACAAAATGCATATAAACGGTGCTTAACCAATAATACAAGCAAACATTCATAATTTTTTTTCACGCACGCTCCTGTTTAATAGATACAACCATGATCACGCGTGACTCATGCGCGACTCACACGTGACTAATGCGTTTTAGCGTTTTTTTAGTTTTGACACTTTTTTCTGGTTTTGGCGATTTTTTCGGTTTTTGACAATTTGTTTAGTTTTTTTGTGCGACCTTTTTTACTTTTGACGATTTTTTTTGGCATTTTGGCGATCGAAAATGGTCAAGAGTGACTGGAAATGTAACAACAGACGAGGAAAGTTATATATAATTTTTTTTTTTTTGTAATGATAAAAGTGAGTTATTTCCCAAAAATCCAAGCTTATTATTGTATTTTTTCAACTTTGAAAACTGCTTTGAAAAGTTAATAGCTCGGAAAAGTTCATTACCCTTGGAACATTTTGCTGAAATTTTTCGAGATTCTACTTTAAAGTCCTTATTTGGTCGTCCTTAGAAATTCAAGAGATTTACTATTGAATTTTGTCTTTGTATCTAAATTTAAAAACATATAAATCTAACTCTGAAACGCTGTCAACGGCAGCAAAAAAGCCATTAACAGCATAATAATGTTTATGATGCTTTTTAACTCATACATTTATCAATAAATTAAAAATATTATAAACTTGATACGAAAATTAACATTGACAAATACCTACAAACAAAATTTTCTCACACCAAACCAATTTACATAAAGTGTTAAAGAGATTCCCTCAGTCTGTCTTGAATTATAAAGATAACCCAGTATCAAAAAATCCATAAATAATACATCAATTTCTTTTACATACGTATTTTATTATTTACATCAAAACGAATGGAACAACAAATATTTCACCCCAATTACTTTTATCGTGTTCTTACATCTCAAAACGCACTTGAGAGATTTCACCCTACAAATTAAAATGCTGTAACTCCATGTGTTTTACAACACATTCCTCTGTCTGCATGTACATACTTCATTCGCGTCACATTATACCCGTGGTCGGCAACATATACCATTACACTTTACAATTGTGTGTGTTATACTCTTACCACGAGCCGGTGTTGCCAGTGAAATTTTCATTTTCGTCTCATTTACCTAACTTGAAATTTTAAATCTCCAAAATCAAACTTGATTTTATTATGGTCAGAAGAAACACTCAAGTTTTGTTTATAAAGAAAGGAATCTTTTGTTGTTGCTACATCAATGTAATAGTTAGTAGATAGTTTTGTAAAAAATTTTCTTAAAATGATTTAAATATATGCTTGAAAATGCCTTTGCATGTCATATTTTTTCATGCATGACAACGTACGTTGACAATAGAGTTGTGCAGCTCATGAACGAACTAATTCAATTGAACGAGCGGGCTGTAAGCCGTTCAATCCACGAACTGAGTGATTTCTAGATTCTAGATCAAACTCTTTCAGTAGCTCGTTTTAGACACAAACCTTTAATCAAACACATGTAATTTAAATGGGTTATAGGTTTGTGTCTAAGACGACCTAATGAGAGAGTTCCATACAAGTCTTGTGCTTTTTTAGCAAATTTTTTGTATCGTACAAGTACATAAAAAAATTGATATATTGTTATAATATTAAAATATCTGATATACTTAATAATTTTAATTTTGATTGTACATACATAGTACAGTACATATGTATATGTATATAGTTATATTTATTAACAAATTCCGCTCATTAAACTATTTTAGTTTTATTTATTTTTTATACTTCATCTGCCTTGTTTTATGCTCTCTCTTTCTGCTTGACAAAATATTTCACTACAAATGAACTGAGCTACTGAGCTAACTGAATGAAATACTTCAGTAAAGTGAGCTGAGCTGAAAAGAGCGGTCGCTCAAAAGAGCTGATAATCACAAATCTAGTTGACAAACCAAACCTTCTGGTTTGCCATAATCATTTTCAGAATATAAAAAAATTTAGTAAATTCTCATCACACATATTTTCGTATCTTAAATTTCTCTGGCAACGCTGATTCTTAAGAGTATACGATACACACAACTTGTTCTCAACAATGCGTATGTATACATACATATGTATGTACTAGAAGAGTATATTAAAAGTAGCGGCGCCCTTAATTTGCCGACCACGGCATTATACTCAAATGGAATGTAATCATAAACATCATAATCATCAGCATTAAGAACATCATCGCCATCATTATTATGATGCTCGCGGATGATGAGTTCTATATATTTGAAATGCATATGTACATCCTTCTATGGTTCGTTCGTGCAACATTGTTTTGTGGTAAAAATCAAATAAATGAAATGATCCCTCCACGACTACATACCACCCGTGTTATTATATTTTATTTCTAGTTGGTTTTGTTTGTATGGTTTTACTGGTACATGAACCCACTGTAATCAGAAGTTCTTATTTTTCATTTATAAGTGGCTGCCTTTTATCACTCTCTTTCTCACAGAAGCCAATTGGAAAACAAAAGCATCGAAGCAATAGCAAAGTACGAGTATTTATTTATTGTAGCAGTTCCAAAATGAAATGTACTTTAATCGCTTGATTATAAGAAAAGTAACTAAAAAGCGGTAACTTAACGAATTGTTAAGTGATCCCTGGGGTAAAATATGTTTAATAATGTTCACTTAATACAGGCCACGGCAACATTTTACAGCTACACATACACACACACACACACACACCTACACATATATACGCATACATGCACGTCGAATGTTTTGCTATCAAGCACGATGATAAAATGATGAAGAATATTAAATATTGCTTTTGCTTGTTAAAATTATTGCGGCACAGTGGCGCGTAAAAGACGCACAAGCAACCGTAAATATGCAAATGAAAAGAAGCCGAAAAAAGAACGACAAACATAGGGCCCAATGAGTCACGTTTTTTTTTTCAACTAGTGCTTATTTCGTGAATGGTAACACTTAGCTCATGTCTGATTTCACAGATAATTAGTTTTATCCTTCCGCTGAACGAATATGGTTGTGCATACGCTTGAACAACGCTTCGCTAAGTGGGCCTGCGATCGACTTACAGAAGAAGCCGATTTTGCCAAAAAAATCATCTTTTCAGATGAAGCTCATTTTGATCTTGCCGGGTATGCAAAATTGTCGCATTTGGGCACAGAAAACCCGCACGCAAGCAAAATTGTCGCATTTGGGCACAGAAAACCCGCACGCATACATTGAAAAGCCGACGCACCCAAAACGGGTGCCGAAATCATTAAAATGCAGACAATTTATCATAAATTTTGTGCTTATTTTTTTGGTTAAGCACCTTCTATATGTGATTCGGTATTTCGCACTTAAAAAAAATCATGTTTATCTGTTCATTAATAATTACTTTGTATGGAGGGTACCCGTCTCCACCTTCATATACTTCAAAGATTTTGATGGAACATGCCGTTTATTATAAAAGTTATCCATAGCAACTTTAGTGTGTCTTAGTAGTACAGGTGTACCCGTCTCCCCCGTCTTATACTCTATACCAAGATTTTGATGAAACACGCAACTCCTTGAACATACAAAATTTAATGACAATTTTTGGTACCACTGTGAGACGTATGACAATAATGGCGTTTCTACTAATGAAACCCATCATGCTTGGATTGGATTTATACTACATGGGCGTGGCGGATTTTGATGAAATTTTATAGTTTCTATAGTTTTTGGAAAAAAGTATATAAAGCCATCCCATTGTGCAGAGCGTAAAAATGACTACTTCCTTTGACGAATACATTGTACGTTTTCCCAATTTAATTTTGCTCATAAAATTTTATAATCGAATCAGCATTTCAGTAGATATACTTGGATTAATTATCATTAATTTTGCTTTAGGCAGCACTGTGCAACGTTTACCTTCTATCACTCAACGAATTACTTTACGAAGGTCTTAACATATTTTTATTATATTTTATCACATCTGAGAGAATCGTTCCACTGTGCTGTTGTTCCTTGTTAAAATGACTTGTGTTTTATGTGTATGATAATTGTGTAGTTCAAGCAATAATTTATCAAAATTTTATGGGATCCAAGCATACATATGTACTTGCTTCTTTTCACCTCTGCTTCACTCGAATGTCTCGTTAAAATGTTGTTCTTCGATTTGGCTGATATTGTTTGACTTATCAGTCTTGAACAGAAGACACGAATGTTTCTCAAACTGTTTTAACTAAATAAAGAAGAGAATAAAATAGATTTGGATTTGATTGAGCTGTTAATGAATTGGGAATAAGTTTTTTAATAAATGATTAAATAATTTTGAGAAAATAAATTCAAAAAATTTTTATATCTTAATTTCATTCTTAATACTTTTTGTCGATTACCAGTTTTTATATACAAGAGTACGCGTATATCAATTTTATTGAATCGAGATTTTTGCATTTTTCGATACATTAGATGTTCTTCTATCTAAATATACAAAAACTCGATTTCAAAAAAATAATGAGTTAGGGCCTTTCTATATGAAGGTGATATGTACATATGTAACGTTAATGCCTTCTTCATTTTATTTTATGATGTTTGCTTATTTTATGACGTTTCTTTTCCCCTCGTCTCTCTCCTACAAACTAATCAGCCTAGCAATAAGACTTGCTTAGTGTAAACTAGGACTTAGCGACGCATTTACTGCAGCAAAGAGATGAAAACGTGAGTTGGCTCTTCACTCGCGATAGTGTTAACAAAAATTTTTGTTGTAACATTTCTGTGGCAATAAGGAAAAAGTGCTTTTTTTCTCCGCGATTACTATATGCTTCCAAATTTTTCATTCCAAAAGTAATTTTCGATAAAATGCAAAATTAATTTTTTTTCGTCCACGCATTTTTCAATGACGTCACAAAGCAAATGATAGATATATTTTTTTTATCAAGTAGAATAGGAGACGGTCAACTAAATCATGGTTCAAATAAAAAAAAGTCAAAATTGTTAGTTTCCCACAACCAAAGCCCGCAAAGTATGAGTGTAGCCGAAAAAGTACACTAACACATATAAGCCGTTTGATGGTTTATTTGATAGTTTCCAGGGCGTTTAAGTCCTGGTCCAGACTTGCAATTTCGGTTGCAGCAATTCTTGAATATGTGTGAGAGTGTTGAAACAGAAATATATACTTTATGTATTCCTCTCTCGCTCTTTTGCACTTAAAAATAAAAAGTTGCTGCAACAAAATTTGCAAGTCTGAACCGGAACTAAGAAATAAGTACCATAACCGAAAATCTGTCCTTCAGAGCTGCTTTGCGACTGCCCAGCAAAAGTATTAAATCAGCTGTCAGAGAAAAAAGTGTTGCCAATTTGAAGCTCTGTACCACCTTTCCAAGCTGTCTATAATAATAATGTTCATTAAATTTTTAAATTTTTAAATATAAAGATTAATGAAAATAATTTTCTCCTTATTAAGAGTATAATTTATTTGGTACATTTATTAGCAACTAAATTCCTTGAATAATAAACGCAAATCACAAACTCTACATTTCTTCTTTCGGCTACGACTGAATATAGATTTATCTAGATATAAAATTGCTTTTGTTTCCATTCACCAACAAAACTGAACAATGAGCTCCCATTAAGCCTTGTTAGCGTCTGCCAGTTTTTTTCTTTTTCATTTTGTATATATTTTTTTTTTTGCAAAAGCAGTTAATGTGTACTGGTTAAAATAAAATTCCCATAATCGGCCGTAAACCACCAGTGGTCATTGGCTTAAATAAAACAAGAAGATGATGTACGACAGACGACAGACGACATACACCTTTTGATGTTCATTTCCATTCGTTCGTTCGTTAAGTTTATTATTTTTCCATTTAATCTCAAGTATTTGTTAAATTGATTTTAGCACTTCAGCATAATGCGACTGATGATGCATATTGTTCTTTCAATTGACTTTAGAAATGTTTTAAATGCATTTATTTGACCTCTTTGCAAATAAATGAATGAATGAATGTTCTTTGTTAATTGTGTAAAATAAAGTCGGTCAAACAATAGGAATGGATGCCTGTCTGAATGTATTTAGGGATGTTTCGAAGGACATTTTCTATTAAACGAGTATGTATGGACACATAAATGATTTTTAATATTGAATATTCTGCACACACTTCTGGTGTTTTGGAAAGGTATTTTAAGCTAATTAAAAATTTTTAAAAGCAGATGTTTTAAATAGTTTTCAAATTGTTGTTCAAGTGACACATAATCTGTCTTAAATTTTGCAATAGATCTTTCATATACTCGTATGTGTGTATGTACGAGTATGTACGTTTTTTTCGCATTTTTAAACATACGAAATTTTCATATTTCTCTATTGTAAATGGAAATATATTTAAAAATGTGAGAATTTACATATGAAGGCAGGCAAGACTAGATTAAACAAACACTGCACGCTGGCTCCAATTATAATTCTTTGCCAGATCAACTAAAATTTCTGACGTGCTTTTACACTATAAAGATAGATATGACCACTGTATGTCGTTTTCTTGCAAAAAGTAAAAATTTCAAAAATTTCGACTTGACCCTCTTTACAGTGCTTTCACACTGGACATGGTTTAAATAAATGTTGGTTTCAATATTAAAATCAATGTGAGAACTTTTCGACTCGAAAAAACACACAGGATGAACAAAGGAGAAACACAGTACTGAATCGTATGGCAAATATACTGATGCTCTAGGTACATGTTTCCATCGCCTTGCTTCAGCACAGTTGCGCACGTTGATGACAGTCCTGCGGTACAGGATTTCTGGATCAAGGAATGTAACACTTACCTTTATTTATTTTTTCCATCAGAGTGATGACTGCCATCTCGCTCCGATGCAGAGTGATTTGGATAACTTCCACTGCCATTAGTCTTCTAGAAGCTTATCCTCCTGGGAGTTGGATAGTTGTGGGCCCTCTCCTTTATTTATTGGCTTTGTATTAATGCCTATAGGTATGTCCTCCTGGGATCAGAGAAACAAGTCGATCGGCTAAGCCGATGGCGCATTTATCCCGCCGCCGCCGATTGTATCGGTTCGCATCGGCTCATAACCAGCCGAAATTTCATTTGTTCAAAAAGACAAATTTCGGAGAAAAATTATGAAAATCGATTTTCAATTTAAATTTTTAATTTTCTCTTCAAATTTTTATATGCTTATTTGAGCCGCTGAAAATTCTCTCGGCACGTCGCCGCCGCAGATAATTTAACCTTGACTTGCTTCTCTCTGAGTCCTCTTCCTTATGAAAGAGCTCCCGTTTCCCCGTGGCTAGCTTTTGTGAGCGACGGGATGTCCTTTCGCTTCCCTAGTTTTAACTTTGCGGTGTACCATGGCACGAAGTTGATGCTAGCCTCATCATCAATATTCCCCCTTGAAATCACAGCTTATTTTTTTCCATTATACTGTTGTTTATTAGATCCTCAATAGTTCCTTGACGATCCGCAGGAATTTTACCTGGCTATTTTGGCGTAGGATGTTGGCTCCTTACCGTTTTTCGTCTGCATCCTTCTCTTTCGCTTACGTTGACTTGCATCCCCTTAAGTGACTGAGCTGGTCAAATCGCTTGTCTTTATAGTAACCGCGGATGCTCCTCCCTCACCATTTTTAGGCCGACTAGAGTCTCTTTTCGTGTGGGTAAGGCGAAGTTTCCTCGAGTTACTTACAGACGGGGAGCATTTTTTCCTTTTCGCAACAGTGTTCTGCTCCTCTTTAGAACGGATCCTCTTTCCAGCCTCTTTAGAGGTGGTTGTAGTCTCCAGTTGCCCTATATTGATTTCCTGGTTCAGTTTTTCGTGCCAGAAAGTCGTTTCTTTTTGGTCGCTAGCCTAGCAATGCCATCACTGACTTCCTCTATAATATTACTTATGGAGTCGCAGTCGGACTCGGAGTTTTTTAAGGCTGGGGCAACTTAACATCGTCCAACGGTTCCTACTCATCCTTCTCCTTATGTTTAGCGCTTGCCACCTTGACGACTACGGAATCCAAGTCACCCACCCCCGTGTACGTATCACGATCAAATATGCTCTAAAAACTCGAAAAAAATGCTAAAAGTATACCTCGAAGGCGGGTAATATGCAAAAACATGCCTTAAAGGAAAAAACTTGCGGAAATATGCACACAAGAAATCGTTGCCAAAATTCATAAAAAGTTAAGAAACGAATAAATATCTTATCTCTGCATAAAAACGACACATGAGAAAAAATATGCAATTGCATATTTGCGCTTTCCTTGTTTATAAACTAACCTGTACTTTAAAAAAAAAAAATTTCAAAATCTTCCCGGGAGTATTAGGCACGGGCGGAAATTCCCAAACCCTACTTGTCTCTTATGCGTGCATGTGTGTATTTACTTTTATAAATGTGTTTGTAATCATTCTCCTTTTATAATTGACTAAAAGTAATCTATAATTACAATTACATTATTAAATGAATGAAAATGAGTAGTTGCAGTAGTAAATTGAGAGAAATGAGTGAATTCCCCACAAAATGCTCTTTTTATACATATAAAAAATTTATAAATGAAATGATGCCTTGAGGTATCGTACAATTATTAAATGAACTAACAAGAAAGTGTAACTGAATGTAACTTATCTTGGCAATTTTATAGCCCGATGGCTATAAATTATCGTTAAATAAATTAAAAGATGTTGCTGCAAGCAACACACAAACACACAGCTATGCACACACAAAAGCACAATCAAGCAAACATATGTATGGTTACAACTTGCCAACTTGTATCTAGAAAATAAAAGGCTACACACACACAGACTAAAAGTGTAGACAACAAAAATTGCTAGTATTATGTGTTTTATTTACACAAGCTCTTTGTTGTTGTTATTGCTGCTGCTGGTGCTGGTGCTGCTGCTGCTGCTGCTGCTGCTTTCTGCTGTTGGCTGCCAATAAACCAACATTTTAAAAGCCAGGGACACGCCTACTTCTATTTTCTCTACCACATATTTTAAGCGCAACGTGACAGAGAGACTGTGTCTCTGCATTTAGCATCCATTCAAGCAATCGTTCAGCTAGCCAGCCACCACTCTTGGGCACGATTTTACTGTAGCAAACCATAATGGCACTACTCAATTATAGACAACTTTTTTGCAAGCATGTACTCGCACAATTACATATACGAGCATGCAGAATGTACATATGTACTCGTACATGCCACACTGGAAACCTATTCCAAGCTGCATCATCTGAGTGCTCTCACTTGTCTCTGCTCTCACCAGTTCCCTGATACATGCGGACTCTGGAGAAATCTTTTGCAAAAAGAAAAACACACAAATTATATAACTTAAATGCCATAAATTGCGCATACTCTGGTCTGAAAACTGGGCGGCTTAGGAAATTAGGAAAGTCATTCAGATTGGCCATGTTTTTATAAATAAATTTCCTAAATATCGATAACAGAAATAACAAAAAAAAAAAAAAAAAAAAAAATCACCAAACAATGGGTGCGAAACCTGTTAAGCTCGTTGAAAAGGGGAAAAGGATGAGAAGACTTTGTTAAACTGACTGCATTTTATTGCTGTTGTTGCCTTAAATTCATTGAGATGACAGGAGTAGGTGTTTACAGGCACAAACCCCACATTTTAGCACATCACACCATCAAATATACAATTTTATTGACAACAAGGTAAACGTATGCACATACATGCAAACATACGTATGCATGTGTGTTGTATGTAAACGTGTGTGCGAGAGTGTAACACGCCCCTCCCATAAAAACAATAAATAATCTGTATTTACCACTTAAATTGACAGTATGGAAATGCCAATGTCTGGTCTTTATTCCTTAATTTTATTTTTGCACTCAATGCTGCTCTTGTAACCATTTTGCACACACACACACACACACTCACTCTTGCTGGATGTGGGTTGTTGGCTGGGTGGAGTGGGGTGTTGGTGTATTTTTGTCCAAAATTGACTATCATGCTCTAAATGCTGCAGCATCCACACTTATGTAAGTTTAACTAACAAGCAAGGATAAAAAAAGATAGGGATCATTTTCTAAATTAATTTCAATTGGAATAATATTTTAAATTGTGTGGTTAGTGCTTGAAATTACTTTCCTTAAATTGAACAAAAGAAGAACAAAAAGGGAAAAAGAAAATTAAAAATATTATTGGTTTTTACTACTCGCACGTTTACACAGACCAGCAGTGAACTGGATACTGCTAAAGGTGGCTTACAAAAATACAAAACCAAGCAGGAAGAATTTGAGATAAAAGATAGATATTATTTTTAAAGTTATTTTAAATATAGGTTGCAATATGGTATAATCGCTTAAGTCGATTTAGGGACTTAAAAAAGTCTCCTGGTTTGGGTGTGGCATTCACCTACTGGTCTTGAAGTAGTGCTCGTCTACGCTTTTTTTTACGTATTATTAGCTAACCTAAAAAAGAATCTAATAACGCTGAAAAAGTTCAAATCAAATGTCCACAGACACTACTTCCTCCACCCTTCTGCACACCACAAGCTATTATGCAAAATTCATTGCACAAGTAGGGGTCATCCGGTCAGTCCTGGGGCCTAATTCCTGCACTCTTGATCGAAATTACATTCGAGTAGAAATTAATTTCGATAGCATGAAATTTTCCGATGATGTCACTCGATACCAAACGAATCGAGTTTTTGTTTCAGTGTTGGAAAATGGCAAATAAATTCATTTCACAATACTGAATAAATTGCAAGCAAAAACATATATTTGTATACAAGGTGTGTTCAAAACGTATCGCGAATTTTGAATTTTCGCGGGTTAGGTATATTCGAATTTTGATTTTTTTTGTGGCGTTATGTTGTTACTCATGTCTCTCACTTATGCCATTTTGAATGTTCAGTTAATTGTTGACAGCTGCTTTGCTTAATGAAGTATTAATCTTTGTTATTACACTTGTTTAAATATTTGCAAATTAATTGTGTATTTTTTCATCTGAATATCAGAATCAACTATTTTTTTCAACAATCATAGTTATAAGAATAAATTGATAATCTTATAATTATATTACTAATATAGGGTGTTTTTTTAGAGGTATAGAACTTCGAATTGAAATAAAACACAAGAAAATCGTTTTAATGTCCATCAATTTGGCTTTATTGGAAGGATAATTTTATGCCATTAACGTTTAAATATGATTTCGGGCATGTGGCCGCCGCGGCTGGCTCGAATAAAGCCAATTCTACAGGTCCAATTTTCAACCACTTTTTCGAGCATATGGGGCCGTATGTTGTCAATAACGCCACGAATGTTGGTTTCCAAGCCCCTAACGTTTCTGGTTTGTTGGCGTAGACGAGCGACTTCAGCGGATGCGTATTATCACATAGAGTAAACGTAGTGCGAAAACGATCCATGGTTAACCGAATTAATTGCTCTGTCGACCATAAAATGGACGGAGCTTGCGGTAAACTTCGCGAACTGAACCATTATTTTCGAAATAAATTTGCACGATTTGCAAGCGTTGTTCTTTTGTCAACCTGTTCATGATGAAATGGCAAACCAAACTAAATATTAATCACTTGACAGCTGACAAAATGGCCGTCAGTTAAAAAAGTGATGCCAACTTAAAGTTCTATACCTCAATAAAAAACACCCTTTATTAATATTAGTTTTCAATGATTGCAAATAAATATTTTTATAACTAAATATGACACAATTTAATTATGGCGTAATTACTGCCATTAATTATTTAAATTCAACACATTTTTCTAAGTAATTAATTGTTTAGTCGCGAAGCGGTGTTTCCAGTTATTTAAAGCAATTTAACAATTTTAATAACTAATAAATAAATGTTAAGGCGTTATTCCATACAACTTTATTATTTATTATAACTAAATAAATTTTTATAATAAGATTATCGTTTTATGTTAATTGTCTAGTAAATATTTTAATAAGAAACATGTACACAATAACAGCTAAAACTATTTTGCTTTAAACAAAATTTTTCGATTAAACATTCAAGAAGTTTGTGCATAAGATAAGAGGTTTGTGACTGTTCAAAATGTGTGGTTGAAGTCTACTGACGATTTGTTAAAGCAACAATGAAATGCATATAGACATTGCTTAACCACCAGCAAATAAATTTCATTTTTCAATTAAAATTATTTAAGAAAATGCAATTAGAAAATAAATTTTATTTCGCTTTATTTTAAATTTATATATAAATATAAAATTGTCATGAGGCTTGATTTCAAGTTGCATAAAATCCATTTGTGTGTTCAATTTCCTTGAAATTTGTTGCAAAGAATTGAACTGCTAAAATTTGTCGCTTTTAAATGGAAAACGGAACTCAAGAATGACGACAAACTGAAGCAATCAATTTATTTTCAAGTGATTGAGCAATTAAAAAAATAAAAAAATGGCAAAGTTTCAATGGAACTTTATGTTAAGTACAGTGCACAGCAATAAGTAGCTCAACATATGCAAAGTAAAGTAACAAAAGGCAGCTAACACATCTTCTGTGGCTAAAGAGATATTCTTAGATTTGACTTTAATAGTCTTAAATGTAATTTAAATACCTCTGTTGCAGTATAGTTTAATTTTAAAACCATGAATGCTTCTTGCCCTGGTACAAGAGTTAAAGAAAATTTGAAATTCTAAGAATTAAAAAAAACCAAGAAATATAAAAACATATAACGCTTTTAATACTCTTTTGTGCGATTCAGCGACTTTTTGCTGAAACCAAAATTCGTAATATTTATCGATATACTTATTCGTTTGCAGTAACGATTATTACTACGTTTATACGCACGGCTTATTTGCAAATAACAATATATATTGTTGCCATATTGTTTATTTTGCGACTTACTAATTCAGAAAACTATTCACGATTAACGCTCTATTTGCAAATAAAATGCTTGAGGTTGCCAGACTTACAAATGTTTCCGAATAAAAAACAATAAATTGATAAATATTGCACAAAGAAACATTGAAAGAAGAAAATAATGACAACAAAAACAAATTATTATTTGTTATTTTATACATTTACAAAATTTTTTTGTAGACATAAGTAACATTTCTGTAGAAGTGCTACCAAGTTTTTATACATTTACAATGCCGTATAAAGAATGAGTTAATTTATATGCAAATATTTTTATTCGCAAATAGTGCTCGTATAAACGTAGTATATGTCATTCTGTAATTTATATTTTCCAATAGTGCACAGCTGTAGTTTATCACCATTTAATTTTACATTATGTGGCATCTCTGTAGACAAAATGTCAAAATAAGCTAAAAGCATGCTGAAGAATAAAAAACAAAAAAAAAATTAAATGGGTTTGAGCTTGCTTTTTTTTAAATCAACCGACAACGAATATCGTTAAAAGATTGTTGCTGAATAGCCAAGTCAATAAGTTTTTCATTATATTTATTTTAGCGATGCGCTTATCATAATAAAAGTTACAGAATACAGGTACTGATTTTATTTTTAGGAAATTTTTCCTATGGGGTTATCTGAAATCTAAAGTTAAAAACAAAATACCGACTTCTGTGGCGCTTTTGAAAGAAAATATTAGCTGTCATTGGATATTTAAAATTAAACTTTCTTCTGAGACACCTTGTATTTGTTATAGCGATATAATACTCGTAATAAGAGTTACTGAATCCAGGGGGCAAATTACGGCATTCGATACGACACGCAATTTAAAAATATTCCCATATAAACTCTATTGCCGTTATTTACCCCCGGGCTTTGGTGCCAATACTTTTCTAATTTCCATTTTCTCTTTTTGGTTTAATTAAATGAGAACTTTAATTTAATGTCTATTGCATGTTCCCAGTCCTTCTAAAATTTAGCCCACTGTAATATATGAATGTATAATTTTCAAAATTGACCAAATACTGTTAAACATTTTTTTACACGCCAATATGCGCGCTTCCGTAAAAAGTAAAAAATTTCTTTTAAAACGTATGTATGTACGTTATGAACGGATACAGGAAGAAACGACGATGTGTTATTGATCCTTTGTCATCCCTGAATGTTTATATACACATATATTTATACGTACATGTGTAAAGCATTCTCTTCTGCTTGATGCTTCAAACAATTACATAGTGCTACGCATTATAAACGGGGAAGAAACTAATTTTTGTTTACTTAGCCATCTTGATTTGCGATATTATAAAATGAATATGTGTGTACAGGCAAATAAATTGAGAGAGTGTGTCACTACCATTCTAATAGGGCATTTATGCTAGGGGTGTTTCTTTTAGAGACATAGAATTTCTCTTAAATAAAGTACAACAAATTCAATGGAATGGACAAAATTTTGAATTTATTAATTAGCTCACAAATTTCATAACATTTAATGTTAAAAAATAATTCCTGTACTTGGATTCAGTAACTTTTATTACGATAATCGTATTGCTATAATAAATATAACGAAAATTTATCGACTTTCAGTAACATATTTTAACGATATTCGCAGTGGGTTGGAGGAAAAGAAAATAATCATTTTAAGCTTGTGATTGAGTTTTTTTTATTGTTCTTAGTGCTTTTCGTTTATTTTCGCATTTTCTGTACAGAGATATCACACAATATTGAATTAAATGGTGATTAAGATAAAGCTGGAGACTATCGTAAATACATATTACGGAATCACATTATCGCTACCGCAAGCGAATAAATACATATGTCGATAAATATTAAGATTTTATGTTCGCAAATAGTTACAGAATTCGAGTACTGGCATATGGCCTGCGCGACTGGGCCATCTTTTCGAGCATACCTGTACATAGATTCAGTAACTTTTGTTACAATAATCATATAGCTATAATAAATATAATGAAAATTGATCGACTTTGCTATTCAGTAACATATTTTAACGATATTTGATGTCAATTGGGGAAAAAAAATTAAATTACAATCTCAAATTCATTGATTTTTTTATTATTCTTTGTGCTTTTCGCTTATTTTCACATTTTCTATACAGAGATAACACATAATATTGAATTAAATGGTGAGCAAGATAATGTTGGAGACTATCGTAAAAAATAAATTACGGAATCACACTATCGTTACCGCAAACGTATAAATATGTCGATAAATATTACGATTTTGGGTTGGCAAGAACAGAATCCAGGTATTGGTCTTACTTTTTCAACATTGCATCAAATATTGTCTTCTAAATAATCAATCTTTACTGGCTTAGCATAGACCAGAGATTTGGAGGATCATCAAATAAAGTAGTTCAAAGGTGTCAAATTACAAGATCGAGGTGGCCAATTCACAGGTTGATTTCTGAAGATAATTTGGTTAGTAACCATTTGGCTCACCATGGTTTCAATAAATATATTTATGATTTGATCAGGCTAAAGTTCTGACAAACACGTGTAGTTCTTTATGTTTGGTCCACTGTGTGTGGACTTACTTTTATTGCAAATGGAATAAGTGAATTGTTTTGATTCATCGTATTACAATTTGCTGAAAGCTTTTTTTACAACAGTCTTGCCATTGTCGTTTGTTCTTTTTAATTTGGCTTACAAAGCGATACGAACTTTAGCCTGATCAAATCATGAATTTAATTATTATTTTCAGCATATTAGAAGATAATTCAGTTCTAATTCATGCATCAGCTTCTGATGCAATACTTAAAAGCCATGTCACATTTTCAAGGGAAGCGCAATATGTTTATAATAAAGTGTGTTTTTCCACATTTATTTATTTATCATATCTTTCCCATCTAGCCCACTGTGCAATGGGGTGGTGTGCTAGTACGACTTTATGTATGTGGCAATTCCAATAAGTTGGCAGAATCATGGCTAATGGAAAAACGTGCAGGATTTGTAAAGCATACATGCAAACGATAACGTTTATCTCGTAAATTTGTTCAAATTAATTTTTTTTGTTTGGGGTGGGTTAAATATGCTGCTGTTTGTATGGACACATTTTGTCGTTCATTCTCAATTCACTAGAATTCATTTATGCTTGGTTGAAGTTGTTGTCCTTTGACGCCATAATTGTTTGCAGTTTGAAATTCTATTTGAGTTTCATTTCAGTTTTTTTTCTATATACATACATACATACATACATATATATTTATATGTAAATCAATTTAAATGTTTTATTTCTTATTTTTATTAGCACCTCCTTTTGTCATTCGTTAAGAAATAAAATTTTCTTATCTCTATTTTCAACTGTTTATTTGAGTGGTAATGACCTCAATAAATTTAAATTGAATATTTTGTTTTAGTAAATTAGGAAAAAGTGCGTAATGATTTAAAATATAGTCATATTTGGAATTTTTTTTTTACTATTTGTGCTTAAGTTCTTTAAGAAGTACATAAACGAAGTACAGTGGAATTTGGTTTAAACGAATTTCAAGGGACCTGGGAAATTTGTTCGTTGCATAGTAGTGTGAAACTAAAAAAAAGTGGTAAAAGCTCCGCAAGTTCCAAATTCCTTAACCGATTTCTGTAAAATAAACTATTTTAGAAATAAATTACTTTAGATAAAGTGTTATAATTGTGAGGCATTGCACTTAGAGACACCCTGTTGTAAGACGAGGTAGTTCCAAAGAGTGTCGAAATATTTTCGGAGCTTGTAACTTTGGCAAAAATGTATTAATCGATTTTAATGATTTTTGGGTAGAGAAATCGTCATTGAAAGACAAAGATAGAACCCGCTTAGATTACCGCTTTATCTCTTAAAGTTTTAAAGGGAATTGCAAACTTGTTTGTTTTTAGGAAATTACATTTTTTGCTGTTAAGTAAATAACTTCTTTGTTATGAAACGAAAACCATTTTAACATTTGTTAACGCACTCATAATCCCAAATTGTTATTTTACTTACTCAGTAAAATATTTTTTTAAATTAAAAATACATTTAAAATTATTATTGGGAGGTTTGCTGAATCCTATGAGTGTTTCTCTGTTGCTAAGGCAGACAATCAGGGAACCCTTGCCCGAAAATTTCATAGAACAACTAGAGGTATTATGTTAGACTTGCATTTAAATAAATGACAAGTTCAACCAATATCTAAGTTGCAACAAGAACTCAATAATAAACTACGATTGAAGCTGAAAAACGTCAGCCAATGTAACAATACTTAAGTAAGAAAATAAAAAACTTGTTGATTATTTATTTATTTATTTAGGAAATACTTTACAAAGTAAATTTGCAAAGTATTGTTGCACAAATATGGGCGGGGTAGCTAGACCATATGCCCAAGATGTTATTAACAGTTTTTTAAAAAGGCTTTGTGACTGACTGTACACGACCTATGCCTTCACATAGGAAGTAGCAACGTGGTTGTTAAAGAAATTCCACAAAAGAACCGCAAGTATATACGGTCATCCGTGGCAGATCAGTCAACCAGTGCGAGTGAGACGCAAAACTCTCGAAGGCCAATAAACAACAGTGGCCTGGTTGCACTTAAGAGATAATTGCTAACGACGCTTGATGTTGACTCGCCCAGAGCTGCTTTACGACTGAAACTTGTTGATTATGTTTCATCAATTTTAAACACATAACAATATCGATCAGCTGTTTCCTACTGTGGTAGTTACATTCCATTATAATATATGAATGTAACTACATATACAGTCGGCTAACTGAGCCTTTAGTTAACGACGACACTGCTTCGTGAGCACACGTTGTGCATTTTTTTTTACTAACCCGCTGCGTGAGACCATGTGTCAACGTTTATGTGAGTAAAATAACCAAGTATACGTTTTTCATTATTTTTTTAAATTTTTTTTTTATTTTTTTTTAAATTGATTTTGTAAAAGTTCCTAATGTCGAAAGACTAAAAAACATTATCTTCCTGTATAAATATGTAATTTTTTATATTTTTTTTCTTAATTTTGAAAAATGTATTAATAAAAACGCTGTTAATTTTAATGCTCTAATAAAACAATTTTTTGAATGTTAATATTGAAATAAAAGAGCTTAAATTGATTAAATATCTTTGTTTTATTCTCAAAAAACATAAATTAAAATAAAAAACATGAAATATTAATAACACATTTCGAAAAATCTTCAGTTGAAAATCCCGGTGCGTGAGACCGGCCGTCACCATTGAAAAAAAAAACAAATTTGCGTCACCATTGGCGGGTTAATGGAATATTTCTTCAAACCAAAATAGTTATTTATTCATTACATATTCAGTGGAAATGAGTCTGTTGCGAAATATTTGCCCAGTCTGACTTTAATTCTAAGTTAAAAAAAAGTATTTGTTACTTTAGTTTTGAAGCGCTTTAAAATATTTTGTTAACGTTTTTCCATTAATACTTGAAGGCATCTCTGTGTGGTCGTCACATTTACGTAAATTTCCAGATTTTGTGTGTATTTCTTTAGAATTAAGGAATATTCCTTTAAAATTTCCTTGTTAAATATTTCTCTTATCGCGCTCTTTAAAAACTTTTTTTGGGGATGATGTAATGTTATTCAAGCGGAAAACATTTGCCAACCAAAGTACTTGAAATTTCATACAAATTAAGTGCATTTAGTTACAGTCGTGGTTAATTATTTAATTAAGCATTTAATTTGAAATTTTTTAAATGAAATATGCATGCGCAACGATATAAGAGGATCATTTATACAATAGTTTAAGTGAAACAGAGCAGTGCTAGACAAATAAATGTGCTGCCTTGTTAAAGCACTTGAAATAATAAAAAATACGTTTGTATTATATACTTTCTATTAAACATTAAATGCTAATGTCTAATAGCAAGTATTTCTTTGTGTTGCTGCTTTAACAGCTCCACTATATCCCGGTGACCTTCTCTATAAATCTTGATGTTGATAATTATCATTATTAGTGTTTTATGGGAATTGTTACCATTTAAGTTTAACAACTGTTAATGCACTAATAATATCAATTGATTATTTTATTTATTCAGTAAAATATTTTTTATTAAAAATACATTGAAATTGATTATGAGTCGTTAGCTGGATCCTGTGCGCATTTCACTGTTGCTAATGCAGATAATCAGGGAACGTTTATGCATTAAACACATTCACCACAACAAGCTACCGACTACAAAATGTCAAGGATAGAATACACATGTTTGTATGAGAGTGATTCTTTTGAAGACAGCCAGGCAACAGGACGGCAGGTTAATGTCTATGCTGATTTTGTCGTTGTAGTCCAATTAAACTAATTTTTATTTCTTTAGCTACAATGAGAAAATTCAGTGTTGCCAGTATAATACAAAATTTTGAATGAATGATACAGTACAATTATTTCATATTATTAAAAGAAACAATATCAAAAAATTTATGTAAAGCATAAATTGATTCTTTGTATGTAATTTCTCGACCTTGTTTTTAATATCAATTAATGTTGTATTATAGATATTGTATCTATTCAGGCTTTTAAGGTCATTAAATTTCTTCAAATGTAAATAAAAGATGTTTTTATTTCATTTTTAATGTATCCGACGTTTCGTTGGGGTTTTCCAACATCTTCAGGGATAATTATTTTATTGAAATATATTTTATCTTTTATTCCAATTTAATTTCAAGTTTTTGAGATGTATTTTACAGGGACATAAAATGTACAACATAAAACACATAACGTAACAAATAATCGCAAATATAAATAAAATAAAATATCACAGTATTTTCTTAACTTCTAATAACACAGATTCATTTTTATACTTTTACGTCATATAAGTGCATTTTGAAAGAGTAATTAAATTTTTATAAATGCGAAAAATTTGAAGGTGGCAATACTGAACTATGTATTTATACTTAAATATGGGATGCAGATGCAGATGCAGGATGCTGCTGCCATCTCCAAAATAATTAAGTAGCTGCTAGCGGCATTTGAAGTCGTGTGTTCGTGTAGGGAGAAAGACAGAAATAGACTGTACTGTCTTTTTTCTGTATTTCACACAGCTGAATTAACACTTTGCATAGTAAGCCTTGCGCATGGAAAAGGGGTATATGTAAGGAAAATAAATCTAAAAAATAAAAACAGCTGTTAAAGAACTGTTGACCGGGTGCAGGCATTTGGGATTTTTAGTGCGTTAATAACTTGATGGTGTGACAGGTACTTCTCCTCGGCATTACTGAAAATATTTTAGTTTAGAGTCATGTGTGTCTATGTGTATTATATTGAACATTTTCATTTAATGATTTTTAGATCAATGCGGGAGCAATTAAGCGGAAACTACTAAAACTATCATAAACATTAAGATAACCGGTTTTTGTCTCTCCTGTAATATGTATTCCATATCCTTGTGAATAGGGATCTCCGTCTGTCCGTCTACCTGTAGGTGAGACCGGGTTTTCGAAGCTGCTAAAAAAAAGCTAGAGACTTTGTTCTCAGACTAATATGTCAGAAATGGTCTTGAAAATCAGCAAAGCCAAACAGAGTGTTCCAGGGCTGGAAAACTTTAAATTTTTTTGGTATATAAAAGTAACTAATTAAAATATTTTTGTTTTTATTAGTCAAACATATTTTATATTTTAGAAAATAATAGATTGGTATTAAAAATCAGCAGGTTCCAGGGCTGGGAAACTTAACCTTTATTTGGCACACCAAATTTATTTTATATTTTACGAAGTATTATATTGGTATTGAATATTAAAAACTCAAAAAGACAAGTCCAGGGTTGGAAAGCTTAGACTTTTTGTTTAGTATATAAAGATAACTAACTGAAACTTTTTTTCATTCGTTAAACATATTTTGTATTTTAGAGAGAAAGAAATTGGTATTAAAAATGAGAAAAAGAAAAACATGATTTCAGGGCTGTAAAATTAAGGGGTGGATTAATCTGTAATTCGATTAAGGATCCGATTCGAATTAAAGAGTAAGCCACCAAGTAGAACAATTTTTGAACAGTATCGAATCAGCTACGAGAGTGCTATCGTATTTTGATGCATAAGTTTCACCGAAAGCTTAAAAACGTTATCAACTATTAAATACTATTGTATATTCTGAAATTAAGAACTATTTGAGAATTGAAGCCTACACTTGACTCAAACAATTTGTGCATTAAAGCTTTATTCTTAACTAAATTTTTGTCTAATTTAAAATAACAAGAGTATTTCTATATTTTTAAACTTCGAAATTCTCTGAAAACTGTTCACTTTAAACTTGATGCACAGCAATATTGTGTCATGTTAACAGTTCAAAGTCATATTAACTTTATTGCCTTTTCAATTCTCAACGCCAATATGCATTTGAAGTCTTTGACGTTTTTCACATAAAATTTGAACATTTCATTTTAAATAGACAACAGCAGACTATACTCATATACTCGTACCTCAAATAGTTGTCTGCACTTTTGAATTAAAAACATTTAATTCTTCTTGTCTTTTAAGCATTCTAAACAAAATTCATTATTAATTTTGAATGAAAAAGAAAAAAGCAAAAACAAACAACAAAACCAACTACAAGCTTAAAGAAGAATAAGTGTGTGAACAGACAATTCTTCCTATTTTGTAGAATATTTATCTTCATTACAAGTAATAAACAAATCAGAAATGAACAGACTGGTTGTTGCAACTCCAACTTAAATATTACAATGAAATAAAAATTGAATAAAAGTAAAGAACAAAAAAAAAAATTGCAATGCAGCCAAACAATGAAAATAAACAACAAACAATCTGTAGTTAACAAGAATAATACTAGACACCAACATTAACTGCTTGGCAAGCATAGCAACACCACCAGAGGCCCAGGAGTTAACAGTCTGATGTTCATCACAATACATCAACAAAGAACAAAGTGACACAAAACATGAACGCGTCACTTTCCATCACTCAAATGTGACACTGGCCAAAAGACAGCAACAGCAACAGCAACAGCAGCAGCAGCGGCTGCAAAAGCTGCTACAACAGCAATGTACGAGCAAATGGGCTACAAATTTGCAAACCAGGGTAAATAAATGTTGTTGCTACAACCAAACAGGCAGACAGTACAACCAACAGTGACATCAACTTGTACAACTTCTACCAATAAACAACATGAATTTAATAACATGAACTGACCGATAGCTAGACAGACGAACGGACAGACAGACAGACCTTCCTCCAGAAGCACATAAAATATACAAAATAATAAAACAAATCAAATTGAAATACATAATCTCAAATCCAAATTCTCATAACGTCCGTTGTCCTACCAGTGTGTCGGTGCGTCCGTCTGTTGGTTATTAAGTCCGTTCATCCGTGTGTCTGTCCATTTGTTTGATTGTCTTAGAGTCAATCAGTCATTTTATGTTTTCTTTTCTTGTACGCACTTAAAAATATGTTTTCCTTTTTTTTTGCATTGAAGTTTGTAGTAAGAATATTTAAGAAGCTCGCAAAAAAAGCTTCCAAAGTTTCCCAACCAGATTTTAAATCACACTTGCACACAAACTCTAACTTACATGGCAGACACAGTGACGTTCAGCAAATCCGGCTATTTAGTTAAGAAGACGACGAATAGGGGAACGGACGGTCCAACGAATGTACATACGAACACACAGGCTGTCAAAGCCTTAACCGAAATTCATACCGACGAACCATATTGTGTAAGAACAATAAGTTCTTCTTGCTGTTGCCTTTAATGCCATAGATTAACAAGAAGCTAAACCCAAAAGCAGAAAAAGAATTGTAAGAAGAAGAAGAAGAAGAAGAAGAAGAAGAAAAAGAGGATCCAAGTTTTACGAATTTCAAATGAGTTTAGCAGACAATGCGGAGGCAGTTAGCCAACTTATTTCAAACATATTCCAACTCTGCAGTCAACAGCAAAATAATGTTTGTTATAGTTAGTTCTTAGTGTTGTTGCTGCTGCTGCTGGTATTGCTGTCGTTGCTGGACTGGACATACGATTGTATGACATCAAATAATGGAAAATTAAAGAAAACAAGGCATAAAAAGTTCATATGTATTGTAGGTATGTACGTTTGTGTGTCTGTAGTTTTCGCAAGCATTTTAATGACTGTATTGTGGCCGTATTGTACTTCATACAGAGTAAAGGAAAATCGAAACAGGTACAATTGTAAATTTCTTTAAAAATATTAACACAGGACTGATGATTCAAAGCGGACATATGTGTGTTAAACATTGATCAATCTCCAAAGTATAAAAGAGTGATTATGGAAGACTAACGTCGGTATTCATAAAAGTTTTTAAAAGTTAATATTGGTTTAATGTATGAAGTTTGAGTTGGAAAAACAGATTTAAAGACTGTTTGAACTTAAGCAGTCGTTTATGAATATCCCTGTAAATGTTAGAAGAATATTCTAAAGTGCAGAGTATAAAACTTATTTTTAAATTCCGGCTCTTTTAAAGTCTCCCTTCTAGCTGAAATGTTTGCAAGTAACTACCGCTTTCTGGAAAGCAATGAACTTCTGTCTGTGCTTCAACGTGTATCCGCTACTTTGTCTAAAATATTTCAGATATTTTTTTTGGCTCCTGCAGCAAAAAGTGCTTGGACGGAACTCAACATAAATAATGGTAGAATTAGTGAAATCGTATCGTGCGTAGGATTAGTGAAATCGTATATGCGTCATAATCGTACGACTTTTGATAAAACACAACCTGGCACGATAGAGTTTATGAAAATTTTCAAAATAAAACAAGAATTCATTAGATCAGGGCTTTGCAACAACGTCAAAAGTAAGACAATATGATTTAACTAACGACAGCTCTTCGACCGCAACTTAAATATTAGCTAACCTTTCCCACACGCTGTACCAAGCTGGTCAATTTTCCAAGTGTTGGAAGGTTCATGAAGTTGTACCACTTCTGAAGAAAATAGAAAATCATCATCGCACTACCGATTTGGTATGATCGCAAAAAGTTCGCTGCGAGAAATGGAACTAATACAAGGCAAGTCCTATGAAGCAGACCAGTCACTTTTGCATGGCTTAGGATGGCGTTAATTGGTACTTTTTATGAAAATTATGACTTGTCACTGAATTATCTTACAGGATGTAATCGGCGTAGAAAAATAAAAATTATATATAAATCTCATCCCGATATTTAACTGTAACAATTGAAAACTTATTACATTATATTTTCGTACACAGGGTGGGGCAAAGTAAACACCCGATGTTCTATTGCTGTAGTTTTTTTTTGATGAAAAACTTTGGTTCTTGTTGTGAAATTTTTATATATAATCCTTTAGAATTTATTCAATCAAGTTGAAAAAATGATATCGGTCAAGAAGCCGCTACAGAAGTTGGTGATCATACGGGCATTATAGCATTTTCCATCACTCTTGCCAGAACTTTGGCCGATGGGTGCTCGCATTTCTCCTTGAGGACTTCAAAAGTCTGAGGCTTGTTGACGTAAGCCCTCGGGTGATCTGATCGAGCAAACTGAAAATGCTTCCTTCAGAATATTGGTTGTGGCTCAAGCAGTGTGCACCACTGCACTGTACTATTGGAACCACATCTTTTCCAGTCCCAATTCATCTAATCTGTTCATTCACATTCGTCGTTCGGCAGCGGTACTCTCATCAGAACGGCTGCTCCAGGGCCGGCCAGCCTTGGGAACATCTCGTGAGACTCAAGGCGAGTGGCCAAACGCCGCAGTCTTTGTCCAGTTGGTGTCGGACGGCCAGAAAATCTGTGACATCACGCTGCCCAGCTCAACCGACGAATTGCTGCGCAAAAAAATAAAAACATTTATTCCACGTTCTTGAGGAGTAAACCGATTCATGGCTTGTCAATTTGTATTCTGCGTTTGTTTACTTCACAAATGTCAAAACCGAACTGACCTTTGCTGCCAGTTGCGAAAGTTATAGCGTTTTCCAATAGGATGACTACATTTGCTCCACTCTGTAGTTACAAAAGCGATTATATTTTATTTTTCAGTAGAATTTTTTTTTGGGATTCGAAGTGATATCCTCCGGCCTGACGGGCTTGCGCACACGACCACAGAGGCACTCATCAGATTAGGACAACACATCACAAAAATGGTGAATATTTAACCATTCACACTTTATATCTTTTTTCCCCATATACTACTCCGTACTTTTGGTAACACTTCCATTTTCTCAAGTCATAGCATAAGTACGTTTGGATTATTCATCACCAAATTGTCTGCAGTGTTATTATTATTAATTCCAATGCGTTCTGCACTTTGCGAAGTGACGGAAAGTATGCTTAGCTTTCATCTTGTAGATATTTAGAGTCCAACATATTTAGTTTCGTAAAGCCTATTGTACCGAAGACTTACTTGCTTTCCTTTCGTAAGAGAAATTTTATTATTCAACTCACCGTTTCTATGTAAAGTCTTATCTACTTTTGCGCAGATGACAAATACGAATGAATGGGATAGTGCGAACAGGAGGAAGGTCCAATGTTGTACACGTGCGGTGGATAGTGCTGTTGTATAGAGAAGCATAAGCGTTTAATTTCCCTGGCATAAAAATTCAATGCTAAAACATTTTCCAAGTATCACAATAAGCTTGCAGGTACATCAAGGGTGTCCAAGCTCAATTACTGGCCAAATCCGGTCATATCAACATCATATACTTTCAATATATGCTTTAATGTCTGCGCAAAGAAAAATTTCATCTTAAAATCTACGCAAATAAGGTTAATTTTGATTCATGTGTGGTGCTTCATGTTAATTCAACATGATTTACAGTAACCTTCAAAGAAATTTTTTCCTTTTTAAATAATTTTATTTTATGTTGATTTAGTATTCCAGTACTCTTAAATTAAATACAAGAACCATGTTAAGTCAAAGGTGTTTCAAATTGAAACAACATGAGTTTAATTTGAATTATTAATTTTATTTAATTAATCATTTGACTTACGTGATTGTGTGTATTGGCACAGGCATGAGGAAAATATCTTTTGTGTTAATGTCTTTTACAAACAAAAATGGCGAAGCTACGTTAGCTTGCCTGCAGAAACACATAGAGCCTCCAGCAGCAATCAGACCTGCGACCTTCCGACTAAGGGTGCCCCTGTGGCTGAGTGGTAGCGATGCTAGCCCCTCAGTCCGCAGACAAGCTAATCGCTTCGTGGGTTGTGTTTGTTAAAAAAAAAACTACAAGACTAATATACTACATATTAGTCAGCAGCAGGAAGTTTTCGCTAGTAATGCGAAGTTTTTCGGCAATTTAAACAGCATGAACATCAAACAAACAATAACAAAATAAAAAGAACTCACACAATTCAGCACAACAGTGCATTGTAGCTGCGAACAAAGCAAATAAGCACCGACACACTTAAACTACATATTAAATCCAATAAATTTAATGCATATCGTAGTGCACTCTTTCGCCCATATTTGTAGCAATAAATCTTCGGCGAAGAAGAATAATTAATAAAATGGCTACACAGTTCAAAGTAATACGAGTATACCTTTTTGACACCAGAGGCGCTGCAAAGACGCTATAAAAAATAACAACACGCTCAATAGCGGAGTTGTAAAAACGGAAAGCTGAATTAAGCTCCTTTTCTATCTTGTTATCGCTCTGTCATTTCGCAATTTTTAATTTTCTACACTCAGCCAAGGTAAAGGGAACTATTATTTGGATCCAAGCAAGCTGAAAACTTACTTTCTCTTTTCAGCAACCGATCAAAATTAACCCACCCCAGTTATCATTTTAGTTGGAATTTGGAGACTTATAACACCACCCACGTTCTTCACTACCATACTTGGACTGGTGACACCTCATTGCTGTTGTTGTTGTACTGTCAGGCAGCAGCTTTATTACTCGTAGCTCCCTAGTTAAAGTTAATGTTGAATGTACGGGTACCCTTGCACTTTTTAAGCCATCTTTTCGTTCTTATTTGGGCTGTTGCTTCTTTTGTATTCCATTAATTCTTGTTTCATGTCCGCTATTTGTATTCAATTCAATTCGATTGAATTTAATCCTCCAAGCATTCAGTATAATATTTGTTCATTGCACCCCTCATACCCCCATCCCCCCATCCTCGTGGTGCTTCTAAAACTTTAATAAGAGTGCAACACTTGTGATCTTTAGAGGATGATCGTTGATATGGTTTACGGCAAAGGGGGAGTAGGCTAAAGGGGAAAAATTAAGAAAAAATTGTCTTTTAGACCATAATCGACTAACGAGGTGCTGAATATCTTTCCGTCCGTCCTGCCAGCTGTCTGTCGTTTTGGCTTTTTGTTTGCCAAAGTACAGAAAAGAAGACAATAAACTTTTAAATATGAGACAAACGAATTTGTTTTTCATTAATCCTGGCAGCTATAGTCACAATGGAATGCTGGTGTCGAGCCTAAACTTTTAAATTTCTAGAGATCAATTTTTTTCGTTAGTTTGTTGCACGTTGTCTTCTTCAATTTCCTTGATTTGTGCCCCCAGTTCCCAATGTTTCCTTTCTTTCGTTCATATGCAGTACATTTGTTTAGCTTCATACTCGTACATACTCGCTTTGGAGTTTGGTGTGTTCGTTCGTTTGTTTGTTGTGTTGTGTTGTTTCATTGCAACACAGTTGTCATGTTTTTGTCGCTTTATGGACTTCTAATCGTGCGATCCAATCATGAAGCTCACGCACTTAATAAATGTGAAACGTTGTGTGTTGGTATGTGCGCCTGGATTCCGTATTGCTTAAGATTCATTCGCACCTTGTGTGATTTAGATTTTTTTCCGTTGGCCGCTTTTTTTTTGGCGAGTGTCTGTTTTGTGTTACGGAATTGAGATATTTAGATTATTTTGCTTTATTTGTTTGTTTGTGGTTTTTCCTTCTATCTTCTCTTGTATGTGCCCAAGTTGGCTTATTTAACAATGTTTTACGTGTGTTTTAGCCATTTTTTTATGAGCTTGAGTGTTTGTGTGTGTGTGTGTGTGTGTGTGTGTGTTGAAAAAGTTGGGTGACAATGAGCAGATACTTAACCAAAACCCAAAAGTAATGATGTTAGTACGAGTGTAAGCAGAAGCCTTATTAGGTGTGCTGTTGTTCGCTGTGTATATTTGTTGTGGGGATATTACTTTTTTTAGAGATTTTTTTCCTGGTTTTTTATGTGTTTCAGTCTGTGCAACATGGGAAACATTAACTTCAATTTTACTCGTTTTTGATGTTTTCTTAAGTATGTGTGTACGGTTTAACTCTTTTTTTTCAAAGTGATTTCTTAACGACATCTATTCGATTAGTTATTTTGTTTGGTGAGTTTGCAGAGGTTATGGGTGTTTCCATTTCGGTAAGGGAAAGTTGAATACAAATTGGAGGAACATGATTTAAAACAAGGAAGAATGCTATATTCGGCTGTGCCAAATCTGATATACTCTTCAGCGTTGTACGTATGAATAACGTCATCTGTCACAAAAAAAATATTTTAAGAAGACCGACCGAATTATTCGTGTATAAATTATAAAAACACCTTTATAACGACTACTATCACATACTCATCGCTGAACAACTGAAATGTGGCTTGTGATGTTAATTTTTTTCTAAATTAAAAACTTGCATGTAATTGTGAAACACCCCAGTGTACAAATTAGGGTTAAGAATTACACTTTATGTACTAAATAAATACACTTGTATTAATCAAGAGCTTAAACACACGTACAACTTAAATGTTCCACAACTGGTTGCAACGACGTCTACTCTCCGCTGTTGTATTGAAGCAATACCCCTCTGTCTGCTCTTCGTCACACACAAGACTCACTCTGCCGACGCTTACTGTTTACCTTTATAATTATGTACGACTATCAACCACTTTCAACTGAGATTTACCTTACTTCACAAGTAATGAACAATGACAACTAGTTGCAATAAACAACTAAACTTCAGACTGTCTTTTTGATATACTATTCTGCCAGCAGATGCATCGCCTTTTTATACTTCACACAAGGCTTCCAGAATGTGACAGCAACGTCTAGACAATTTCAGCACTATTTCCATTGCTTTTTTTCATTAGTTTGTGTACTAACTATCTATGTTTGTGCGTATATATATCATTAGAAAAAGCAATTTATGGTGGCAAGAAAGTTATTACTACAGGGAACTCAGTAATTGGGTTGAAAGCAGGACCAACAGTTCATGGCGAAGGAGAGAGGATTGTAAAGTCTCGAGGCCTATGTGGCCAAAACTTGATTCAGGAAGATCCAAACTGCTACTGGATATGAATAGGAAGGCGATGCGAATCGTGATAGGCGCATTGGCTGGACACTGCTCAGTAAGAGCAAGAACCAACATTTAGAAAACTTGCACACTAGACTTCTTTAGGATGTGCGGGGATGAAGAGGAACCAGAAATTATTGAACATATTATCTACCACTGCCCGAAGCTGCAACGTCATAAGCTTAGATGGCTGAGTAGACATTTGCATAAGAGCATTAATGATAGTGGGAAGTGTAAACTGAAGGATATCAGGGGCTTCATTATGGGAGTTCAGTGGCTTAGTGACGGATAAAAGAAATACTTCAAGGAACAAATTGGGGGGTAAAGGAGACTATTAACAAGGGAAAAAGAAGAGAATCGCAATGGACCCAACTGGGTCCCCGAGTGAAGAAATCGCTTATTTGTCTACCATATTCATAAAGACCGAGAACCACATAAGTATCAATATTGCTTAAATAATTAAATAATTTGGTGCTCTTTTTAAAAAATTTTTAATTGGAATCACAATTAAGTGTTAAAAAATTAAATTAATCCCCATTGACTTGTCTAAAAAATTTGTATGAAATTCACTAAAAAAATTTAGTGGTTTTCATATACATATATTTACTACTCAAGTCGAAAGTCTGGGTTCTGGATACAGGAGGTAAATCATTGCAATTTCATTAGTTTTAAAAACAACTTGTTCCAAGTTACCAGAAGAGTTTAAGGTTTAGTTTATACTACACAAAACCGTCAACGTGTCTAAAAGATTTTTTAACCGAAAACTTGACCCTCTGTTTCCAACACTCTCAACAGACGACTTTAGTTAAAAATTTATATGAAAAGCACTAATTTGTTTGGAGTCATTTTCACATAAATATTTCATTAATCAATGAAATAAGTAAATACCAATCCAGTTATGGAATTGAGCTATTCAAATTAATATAATGCCTTTATAAATATTTTTTTTTCTTTGGCACTGGAAATTCCCATAACATTAATACAAAGAAAAAATATTTAAGTGCACACGGATGTATCTTAACATCGTAATATTATATGTACACGAAAATGGATTTATCATCTCATACTCTCTTTCCGATAGAGTCGTTGGCACATTTGATGTGTGAATTTGTTATTTAACTAGGATAACATGCGATTGTTTGCAATTCGTTTGTTAAAAAAAAAAAAATAAAAAAAGTAAAAAAAGAAAACAGACTGACACTCGTATACAAAAATGTGTGTACCTTCTTTGGCTGCATGAAGAGGGCTACATTCGCACAAATACACAGGGAAAAGGTGTGAATTGCCGCCACTTTTGTGCAGGTACTGATGTGAGTAAATGTGGCTTAAATAAAGATGTGAATACAAACACTTACGGACAGACGAACAGATAAATACATATATTTTCATTTCAATTTTTGATACTGTGTTTATTTTTTGTTTTTAATTCAATTTATTTTTTTTAAAAGTAGATCGTATGAATGCTGTTTTTGTGAACGTTTTTTCTTTGTTTTTGTTGTTAAATAAGTCCTTCTTTTGTAGTTTTTTTTTGTGCATTTTGTCCCTGGTATCTGTTTCAAATGTAGAGATAAAAAAGAAACATAACATGGGTTTATTGTCGTGTTTATGCTATGTATTTGTGTTTTTTTTGTTGTAATTTTTTTAACATTTTATAGCTTGTTAACAGGGTTGCAATTCCAAGGATTGCGTTTTATATCTGTTTTTGTTTTAATCTATTCATCCCTACTGGGTGCCATTGATTTCAAATTGATTTTTAATTTTACTTTTATATCTATTTTTTACGTATGCACAATTTCTTTTTATTTGTTTGCTTGACTTTCGGTTCTATAATGAATATTTTTATAAAAAACCTTTAAAATTATATGCGAATTCTATTGTGCACAGGGGCACATATGAATTAGGGCAAACAATTTAAGTCCTTTGAAAAATTTAAGAAATTAAGGTTTTTTTCTCGAGTTCCTTTAAAATTTTTCAATATGTTTTCTTGCAACTAGATGTACTTTATCCCAATTATGTTTAGGGTGTCTGGGGCAATCATTTCATTTGATTATTTGTTTTCTTTCTGACTGCTTTAAATTTAAAGATTAAATCTAGTCCAATACATTAGAGCTGACTGTAGTATTTTGCAAGTCAAAATTGTACTGGTTTGTACGATGTCACGTGTTTTAATTTACTTGCTCCAATAGCAGCAATTAAACCTAATTTTCACTCATTGATTTTCCTTTTCTTTCGAAGCAAACAAGGCAATATTCTCGCCTTCACTTACCAAAATAGGAACACATATTACACTGTACAACAAAGAAAAAAAGAAGTAAGAGTGTTATATTCGGCTGTGCTGAAACTTATACAGCCTTCACCAACGTATGCAGTATATATGTACATTTGTGCCCTTAATTATGAAATTTATTTTTGGTGATATTTTTAATTTAAGCGCTTTTTTATCGTTTCGAATAGGGTACGAAAAACTGCCCACAAACGGGGATTAAAATGTTCCGTAAACTTTTACTATATCGTAATCAAAATTAACTTCCAGAAATTAGCCGAAAATTTTATGATTTTAATATTTTGTGAAATACATATTTTAACCTGCTGACGTACTTCGAGTACTTTTGAGGCCTCTGGCAAAAAAAGTACTCTTCGTATGGGATATAAATATTTGCAATTAAATTCTATTATAAGCCTCTGAACATAGCAATGATCGAAACGGACTCATTCTTAATGACTGATTTCTAATATTTAAGTAAATTTGCAGCCTTTTAGTGTTCAGAGATTTATGGTAGAGTTTTATAGAGTAATTAATAATTTTGTGCTCCGTTCTTTGAAAAAAAAAAATTAACAAGGACCATGCAGACGAGTGTTAGTGGGTTAAAATATTCCCCAAAGAAAATTTTCTTCGCAAGAGTTTACATAAAAGTTCTGAGCACTTGTTTTATCTAATTTTTTCTTTTTTCTTTGTTGATTCGCCACCGCAATATACCAGCTCTGTTCAGACATAAGCTTTCACAACCGCGATACAGGTAAGACAGAATCAGTATCTAGAACTTTGTTATTGTGGCACAAGTTTGGTTTTGTTCTACAGTGTTAATTTATTGAAACACGACAGTAGAATTTACCAGTTTCTCAGCTTTTGGCTAAAGATCATTGCTACATTGTACTCTAGATCAAAAAAATAGAGCCAGTGCTTTTGTATGGTTCAAGTTCCAAGGCACAAAGTGTAGGATGATGCCCTGATGCTTAAAATTCAAAAGGTTGTTTAACTTTCCACCTTTGTTAGCATCAAAAGCAGCTTATGAACAAGCCAACTGATTTTGCTGATCAGTGTTGTTAAGTTTTATTGTATTTTTTCTATGCTTTGCAGAATGCGTAGAATGTATGAAATGCGTTGAATGCAACGATGCCCAAAAACGTTGTGTGGCCTTTCAGCTTAAAAACTGGCACAGAGCTTTAGTTTAAGTTTAGATGGGTCGAGAAAGGACTATTAGTGGGCTTATGATCGAAAATATAGAAATATTTCTCCAAGTTCTCTTTTCTCTCATACCATGCTAAGTAAGCTTTTATTAGGTTAAGTTTCAAAGGCTGATGAGAAAATAAATTGTATCAGCTCATTTGGACCAAATTTAAGGTTCCTTTGTGTTACCTCAGGTTAGGAAACGGATAGTGGAAGTGCAGAGCTGAGTTATAGATAAATAGAGAGGAGAGAATCTTTGCTAAACAACTCGATTCTGATTCATTTGAAACTTCATCAGAATGCATTCATTTTAGTCATAAAATCAAGTCAAATTAGAAAGCCCATTAAGCGAGTGTTACAAGGCTTAGATTTTAATATTCTATTGAATTCAACTTTTTTCCCAATAAAAAATACAATATTTAAAAGATGAGAATATCTTTTTACATATAAAACAATCCAGCAAGTCAACTATAGAAAATCTCTTGACTACTTCGACTGATGAGATGATTGAGACCTAAAGAGCGACTCAATTAACGATCATGAGGCAGAAAGGAATAATGCAGCCAAACAAGCAACCATCAGGGAATCGTCCAATTAGTCTAACAACATCAACTAGAGTTAAATAACAAGACAATAAAATGCAAAAAACTAAAAATAAGTAACAAATTAAAAAACAAAAAAAAAAGACAACTGATATGAAGGTACGAAAAATAATGAAGGAACCCACAAAATAGGTAAAGAGCAGAGCCACTCATTTGCTGCAACTCACATTTGTGTGTATGACTGACTACTCACATGCAAACGACATGATGAAACTGAGAAAGAAAATGATGAAATTTGAGATTGCAGTGACCAGTCACCACTAGTCGCAGCACATTGAGGACACTGAATGTAAAGGAAGGTGGTTGCTTGATTTTCCCCAACATATACAAATATTTCCATGGACAGCTTCGCCAACCACCAAATTCATTTATTATCGTGATTTTTTTCCTGGAGAGCACGATCTCATGTTTTTTTTAATGTGTATTTTTATTTATTTTATGTTACTGTTTAGTTCATTGGTTGGCTGTTTGGCTGGCTGATTGGTCTGCAAGTCAATTTAAAACAATAAACGAAGTTGTAGAACTTTTATTTAACTTAAATTAAGTCATTAAAAAAATTCGCAATTGACACATGCAAATTCAATAAAAATGTTACTCTGGCACATTTAAAAAATCTCAAGATTATTTCTTATAGTGGCTGCTGTGTCGTTTAGCGATGAGCTGATTGCCATTTGCTCAACTATTTTGTGTGCGAATGAGGCAAAAGTAATTAAATTTGTCATTAAATTGGTCTATAAAATCATAGAATCAGTACGTGAATCTTTTGAGAAGACACGCAAAGCGAACGAACGTGCATTAAGGTGGGAGCAAACAGATTTATAAAAACAATGAACTAATTGCAATTGCAGTTGATTTTGAAAGCCTTTTCAATGACTTTGGTTAATTTATTTTTCAAAATTGATTTGGTCTACAATTTGAAAATCAATAAATTGCATTGCTCCGGGAAGTGTTCTCAAAACATAAATACAAATAAACCATTTCCATCACTTACACAGGATATCTCTCCTTTGATACTTAAAAAATTTTAGATTGAAAATATTTAAAGATAAGGGCTTTACAGCTCTCACAGTAACAAAGTAATGCCATAATATTGCTTTCAGACTATGGCTTTATTTTTCGCTCTACTTTTTTCAAAATTAAGTTCAAATAATTAATACCGGATCTGTTGTCTAGGATTCTTCCTCTCAATATTGCAACTTTCCTTAATGACGAAAAGCTATTCTACTGTAGTTTTATCTGTTAAAGTTTAATCTTTTGTTGTCTATATAGTGTTGCACTCATTTGAAAAAGAATAGTAGTATTAAAAAATCTTAAGCCGGGCTTGAAGTGGCGATGCATTATAAAAAAAAACTAAATGGTCTGTATATTGAGGCGTGGGAATTTTTGTTGTTGTTGCAGTTTTGTAATCGTCAGTATATCCGGCTCAGCTATTCAAAATGCTCTTCAACATTTTGGCATCAAGGAATAGCTTAGGAGCTTAATTATAACCATGCTGGAGACAATAAGTGCCACTACAATTTGAAGTCATAGCGTGGAGACAAAATCGGAAGAAAGGGAAACAACTGAAAGTAGGGAGTTACCAGCCCTACTCTGGCTGCTTGTTGTTCAATAAATTTTTCTTAAATTAGAAAATAAAAGTATGATAATTCTAGAATCGGGATAATTTATATCATGACCAAGGCTTTGAATATGTCCAGCAACTGGCCCACAGAATGTGATCTAGGAGTAAGCTCTAGTAAAGCTGTACTGGTGTTATTTACCACAAAAACGAAGGTGCAATGATTTGAACTCCCACGGATGCAGAATCATGTACTAAGACTGTCAGATAGTCGTCGTTTTGGATTCTAAAGCAAAATGTGCAACATAGGATACAAAAAAATACGGTTGCTTTAATCTGAAATCGTTCACATCAAAGCAAATTAAGGCTTTCGATATCGACCGAAATTTCAAAATATTTCAATAGACTTTAAATGGAAATATTTTAAAATTTGATGCGATATCGCATGTCGTAATATGCCCTCTAGTTTGTTGAAATTTTTTTTGAACCTGCGTTTACGTTCATACACGAAGTATGTACCCCTTTATATTTCCTTTTCCGATCTATAAATTTTTATTATAAGACTTGATGAGCTAAAATTGATGTGTGCGAACTGGAACTTACTACACCTGTCGTCAGATTTTTGGTGCGAAATGGGGTTTATACTCTAAGATGGTAAAATGGCTGTACAGAGTACACATACGTCAATTTCTGACATATGGATCACCAAAAGTAAATTATATATGGTAGACCAACTCTATATAGTTCAAAGATTACTGTTTTATCGGGACCAAAGGGTCTCTATTAGAGATGGGCACGTGTTGAATTTTTGCAACACGACACGACACGAACACGAATGTCAAGATGTCCAATACGAAACTGCACAACACGCACGAAATCAAATTGAATAAAAAAAAAGGATTTTTTATATTCAAATAGATACATATTTTTGTTTAATTTCAGAACTTTAAGCTTAAGAGACCCCTACAGTAGCAACAATGATGGTTTCACGTTTTGGACGATGCAGAATATTAAATTTTTTCTTTACTGAAAATTCATGCATACATATTTTAATACCAAAAATCGTTTCGTGCTTATCGTGCCAATTTTGCACGATACGACCCAAACACGCACGAAATAAGATTTTCTGTCACGAATACTTAGTGTTGAGTCGTGCGCGGACGTGTTAAGTGTGTTCTCACACCTATAATAGAATTTCATGACAAATATTTTCACAGAATATTTCAACTCTAAAAATCCCTGTTTTGAAGGTGATTTTTGGTTATTTTCAAAAAAATTTAAAAAATACCCATTTCCAGAAGATTAAGAGGGTTAAAGTATACCAACAAAATTTTGCGTGTTATGTTTTGAATAAATGTTCTGACGGCACTTTATACCAAAAGCCAAAGTATCACACGATTCTCTAAATTTTTTTAAGTTCAGTTTCAGGTGCAAACTTTAAATAGGCCGTTGAACGAGTTTCAGATGTAAGCTTTTAAAATGCCGATACACGTATTTTTTTAGTCTCCTCTACAAGATTCAGTTGGCAGAACATTGTTTTGTGTGTGTGTGTGTGTGAGAGAGCGTAATAGCCCAGAGCAAATAATTAACGAAAATCACAATAACATCTCACGGCTGGTCGCGGTGTTTAGGACTCATTGGGCGATATCTAGATGGTACACGTGGAAGTAGGCAGGGTCTTCTCCTTAATATCTTCTGTGGTAACTGTCTAAAGAAGAAACTATTTTTCACCTGATCTGTGGTGATTGCCCGGTATGCTCAATACGCGACACAAACTTCTAGGCAAACATATACTAGACACCCCATCGGAGGTATCACAGAACTGTATAGATGACACCATTCGTTACTGCAAGACAACGGCTTCTCACTGGACAGCCAGACAACTTTTTTTTTCAAATAAATACATTAGTTTTTTTGAGAATCGTACAGTAGATCGAAATAAAAAGCGAGATGTTTTTAGGATTCTTTAATTTCGTAAAAAAGTTAAACAACAAAATTTATATTCATAAAAAAATAAAATGCATTTGAAATTGTGTGAAATATTTTATATAAAATATAACTAAAACTCATTTTAAACTTCATGAATATGGGGGCAAAAGTTTAAACTTTCAAATTTTGATTTAAATTTAGATTTCAAAACTTTAACTTACTTTATTTAAACCAAAGATTTCAAAACTTCATTGGAGCGCTTAACAATTGTCATTCAAATACAAATTTTTTTTCGCTATTGTAATATCTCTGTCAGGTTATTAGTCATCTTTTAAAAGTGTGTCTTTTAAATACTAAACATTTAAAAATTGACTAAACGATTCCCCATTTTAGCGGAATTATTGTTAAATAACAAAATTAATTGCAAAAGAAAAATTAAAAACTTTTCTTTACGGATTTGTATGCCTTTCTAATCATTTGTAAATTAATTGCTTTAATAGCATTAATAAGCCCACTTAAATAATAAATTTATTATAAAAGAAAAATGTTGCGATGGTAGGAAAACAGTTGGAAATTAACATAAACTCTTAGTACAATAGAAGAAATCAATTTTGATATTTGATGCAACAAGAGGTGATAAATGTCAATAAAAGAAAATAAAATTATGTTGAGTTTGAGTGGTTTTTAGGAATATTAGAATACCCTACATTTGTTAATAAACAAGTTGACTTATACGAGAAAATTATTATGGTAAAGAAAACCGTTTGAGGAATGCAAAATTTAAGGGAGTGTCTGGTTAAAAGGATACCACTAGTCGTGGTTGTAGCAACATTCAAATGAGATCAGCCAAATGTTTGCTCGTTAAGTGTAAAACGAGGGTATCTTCCACGGCAGAAAAATCGCATTTCATGACACACTGGCAGGAGTTGAGCGAGATTTTTGAATTGGTTTTTCGTTAAGTATGTATAATAAAAAGACAAATATGGAAAACGATTGGCTTTGCAGACCATCCTTGTAAGCTCAAACCCAAAACAGTAAAAATTTCATAAATTTTTTATCACTGCAGCTTTCTGAGATGTTACTTGTCAGTTTGCAAGTGGGATTTTTTTAAGCTCAAGATAACTTTAAATTGTAAAAGAACGAAAGAAAATTATATATTAATCCAAATTGTGTTTTACTAGCCGTTTGTCAAGAATAACACGAACAATGTTGGCTTTCAAGGAGCAAAATGTGGCTGATTCAGCAGCATAAGCCAGTGAATTCATTTGACACCATAAGAGTGCAAATCGCATGACCTTGGAGGCCAATTGACAGGTATCGCCAAATGTTGATGTCAATAAGTCGATGGTTGAGGTTGCTGTATGGCAAGTAGCGCGATCCTGTTGGAACCACACATCTCGTTTGGAGCAATGCCATCCATGATCCAAAAAAAATCATTGATCATGATGCGGTAACGATTATCATTGAAAGCAAAGCCAGCTCCGGCTTCATATATAAAGAAATAAGGTCCGCTGATATCTTTAGCGTTGAAACCACACCAAACACTGTATTTTTCTAAGTTGTAATGGAGTGTGTAGCAGATATTACGTTTATTACTAAATCCGGATGACGATAATCGTCAATAAGTTGCTTGAGTTAGTTTTGAAAGTAAATCTATATAATTTGGTAAGACTGTTCAAGCGCCAATATTCAAGACAATTTGCCAGAGTATACTAATCAGTGATCAGTAATGAGTAGTGAAAAAGTGAGTATAGTTGAGTCATGACTTATGATTTCTTGTACTCGTACTTATTGCAATGTTTCCTAACTTCATATCAACTCGAAAGTTTGAAGTGCTAAACGCACTGAGGTGATTTATGAGTGTGATATGAGTATGATGTTGACGTCGCATTCATATTCATTGCTACCTATACTTATAAATCAATCTCATCGTGAGTGTGCGTAAATCAGAGTAGTGGAGTTTAAATGATGTCTGCTCACTTATGTTTAAAAATTCATGAGTCAGTATGAATAGGGAAAAACGATGCATTCCCGCTCACTGATATTAATAATAAATGTTAAAAATTGAGCGCAGTTGACAGTTCATTTGACCGACAGTCTTTTCGTAAGTTCTATCGGGTTAAAAAAACACCCTCTTCTTTGAAAATTTAAGTGAGGAGAGTGCATAGGCGTAGCAAAGCTATTCTGCCCCTCCCCTCCCCAAAAAAGAATTGCTGTTCCGGTCTTGAATTACTAAACGTCGCATGTGATTATTTATTTGAATATCAACTGTCAGAATGTTCCACCCTCTTGAAAAAATTGCTAGCTACGCCTGTGAGTAAATGCCTTCAGAATACCGCTTATTTCGTTCCAATGCAAACTCCCTAGTGACGTAACGAACACCAATTTTACAATTTTCACAAATACGAATATTTGTTACATTCCTAATGCCGTGTACACACTATGACATTTTGTGACATCGCTATATTGTATACTGGTGGCAACGTTTATCATTTCCGATATTTTTTTTCGTTATTAAATTACACCACCAAATGACAAGACAAGAAATGCCATATGCGTACTCTGCATAATACACAAACACACACACCCACATACATATACAGATACATATATGATTGCATAAATAGTCGGATAAGATTCCCTTGATCACAAAATTTCGAAATCTGCCGAAAACTACATTTTGAAAATCTTGGCGAAATTATTGATTTTCCATTCATTTCAAAATTTTATATTTCCAATCACCAACTGTAGGGCAACACAAAAGCCATATTTTTTATTACTTAAACAAATACAGATCAATTCTTTATTAATTGTGACATAAATTCGAGTAAAATTAAAATATGAGAAAAATATCCAACTGTTTGAAAATAGAAAATTAATTTATTATTTCTTAAGAGACACACTGTAGAATCGCAGAGACATTAACTAATTGACACTGTATTGTTCCCTATTTGTCCGACCAACACTTACACATGAAAAACCAAGATCGATGGATGATCAATGTTTAGCATTTTAATTTTAATTTTCATTTTGATTTTGTTTCTTTGTGATCTACAAACAACTTCACCTCATTGCACAATCTTATATTTGTGTATAGATAATAGAGATCGCTGCTGGAAACAACTATAAAAACATACATACATACTCGTACAACAAATCCCCCTGCTATTGATCTTTAAATTTTACTGCCTTTTAGTAAAAGTTTACGACATTTTCAGCTGATCTGATCTTTTGTCTTCGCAAGCGTTTTGTCTTATTAATTTTACATACGCGTTAAAGAAAGAGACGTCCAAAGATATTTCTTTTTTTTTTGTTTTCTTGTTTTATTTGGTCAGAATGGTGTGTTGCCAACAAACACATTTACTGCCTGCGATCGCGTTCGCCACCAGACGTTTCCATAGATGAGAAGTTTGTTGGTATTTAAGGTTAAATAAGATGTTTTATTTGTTGCTTTTTTATCAAATTTATGTGAGTGCTAAATTATACAGCGGGAGATTAAATTCGAGGCTATTTTCATATCGATTTACTATGCGACGATCGTACAACGATCGTTTTCATAAAATAATTCGAATGTTGTGAGAAAAACAAAATCTTTATTCATGCTTTTTAAGGCGTCGGGATAAATTATCTTTAGCTGGTGTAAATATTTTTGGTCTTTTGTCTATTTCTTCTCTTCCCTGTTTTTTTATTATCCAATATTATCTTTTTAGACGGTGGGTAATTAATAATTTATTTTTTAACTAGTCTTTGTATTAAAGTGTGTTTGTGTCTTGTTTGTGGTGTTGTTAATTTAAGGTGTTTAACATTTAAAAAATAAAACAAAATAATCAAGACATTAAAGAGGGAAAATTAATTTTATAAGGTGAATAGTTTCACAGGTTTGTTGTATGTTTATAATTAATATTAATTACATGTTAAATCCTTCAGCATTGTGTGTTTGGTTATATAGTGACATATTAATTTTTTATTGTTAGTCCGATGTTAATGAACTCCTAAAGGAGAAAAGCAGCCAAGGAAGTCAATCAGAGGAGGTATAAATGTAGTTGGAATCTCATAAACTGAGTTCAGTTTAAATTAAGGGGCAGTGCAAGGCTCTGTTCTTTCTCCTATCTTTTTTAAGATTTATCTAGATGACCTTCTATTAGAAATTCTTTTGCGGATGACAGCAGGTTTAGCCATACCTTCTTACTCTGCCATAGACCAAGCCAATCAGAGGCTTATGGTTAAAAGCAGAGTATAAATAATATGCTGATCCAAATTAATATTGCCTTAGTCTCTGAATGGGGCGCTTGAAATAGGGTCCATTTCAATGCCAGCAAGACCCAATGTTGTATGATTATACATAAACGTTCTAACCGAATACTTTCTTATTCATAATAATGGATGATGTAAATATTGCGCAGCCAGAAATTCTTGATGTTCTGGGCAAGAACATCTGAACATATTTTTGAATCTCAACAGAAGCATTGAAGTGTCTTTGTTTTTTGAAACGGAGCAAGATAAGCTTTGCTCCTTCTGACCTCCTTATTATTCATACCAACAATATCAAACTGATCTCCCGCAGATCACGAAAATCAGAGGGATTTGACCCATCTTGGTTTACGGTTGTGAGACGTGGGGTCTTAAGCAAACATCTGCCGACCTAACCCCATATCAAATGCAAGCCTTCATTAAAAAACCAGCCAAATCCCAGCCCATGAAGATATCAAAAGAGAAAAACATGTTGGAATAGGCCACACATTAAGGTCGACAAATACCATAGCAAAGGCAGCGCTAATATACAATCCGCAAGGCAATCTTCTCAGAGGTGGCCTGAATAATAGTTAAACTATTTAGAAATAGCTGGTTATATTTACATGTAACGAGGTGACAGGAACTGTCCCAAATTAATCTCATTGAAAATCGTTAAATTAGACCGTTTGCTCCCTGTATGGAGAATAGCGGAACATCATCGTCATCCAACTGCAAATGGATTACTATACTTCTCATATATGGGCTACTCGACCAACTAAGGCTAGAATTTACTGTACAACAATCGTACAACTTTTGAAAAAACACAACCCTAAAAAATTCTGACATAAAAGAGTAAAATTTCGATAGATTACCGTCCTGTTTGCAGATTTTTTTTGCGATTTTTTTCGGTAGCTTCAGCGTTTCTTTTTCCTTTTTCGAGATTTTTTCGGTTTTCGGCGATTTTTTTTAATACATATTGTTAGTCTTAGCGTGTTTTTAATTTTTGGCGCTTTTTTTCGTTTCGGCTATTTTTTTCGGTAAATATGAAGTTTTTTTTACTTTTTGGCGAACTTTACATTTTGGTGATTTTTATTTGTATTTTAGGGATTTATTTTATTTTTGGCGATAGTTTTCATTTTAGCGCTTTTTTCAACATTTTTCGTTGCTCGCTTTAAAATACCATTTAATTTTTAACTGCCATATATTTGTTGTTGTAGCGGCCAAAGGGTTACATATTCAGTGAAAATTTCACGACCGTAGATCTTGCGGTTCTGTGTCGTACAGACGAACATCGCAGGGAAAACAATAGAGATCCTTTTCACTTTTGATGTAGCGTAACAATAAAAATTCCACATACTTTTCTCCACTGATTCGCATCTATTGAATTTTTTGAAATTTTGAGTTCATTCCCTTCACACTAAAAAGTGCGACATACTTGAAAATTCTTAAAAAATTATAAATTGTAAGTATTACATTCAATTTCATCTCATGGCTCTCTACATTTGCCCAAAAAAAAAAGATGCATTTGAAAAATTGCATCCATCGGATAAACATTTTTAAGTATTTTAATCTTATTATCATTTTAGTGGTAAAACAAAAACAAACGTTCATAAGTTAATTCTTGCTTCTTTTTTCTCTCAGACCACTTTTAAGCGATTTATTTATTTTTATTGTTTTTTGTTTTTAATTTAATTTATGACAAAAACAAAATAAAACAAAATTTATTGATATGCAAATTCAGTATTTTATAGCCAATTAAGGCATTCATTATATTGTATTTAAAGTTGGGTTTTGGTGAATTTATTTGACCAGTTGTTAAATGGCTTGATTGGCGCTGGTGAGACTTAAATCTCTTTAAAACACAGACATGCATATAAAAAAAACTTCAATACCAAATCACATACTCAAATACTCAAAAAATATAAATAAAATACAAAAAAAAAAATAAATAAATAAAAAATACATTAGTATTGAACAAAACTTTAACTACCTGTTAAATATTTTTATAATTATTTTTTATTTTTAATTTTTTGCATCCATTACAAAGCAACAACACAAAAAAATGCCATAAAATATTGATTATACAAATATGCCATTAAGTTGGAGATTTTTGTTTTTTGTTAAAAGAGTTTTTTCCATCTTTTGTTTTATTGTCTTTAAGTCCCATAGCGAATTATATAAATTACCATAATTAAGCTAATTAACATGTTAAATCAAATATAAAAGTTTAATTTATATTAGCGCTAATAAAACTCAAATAATCGAATTATCTTTACATTTTTATTGTATCTGCATCTGTATTTGTATTTGTTTTTCTTGCCCCATTAAATGAAGATTAAAGTTTGGAAATAACAAATTATTTTTTATAATCTTTTTGTTCGAGGTGATTTCGACGAGGTGTTGGAATAAAAATTAATTATATTTATGACCAAGTCATCACACAGAAAATTTGTTAGCTTTTAATTACAAATTAGTTGACTGTTTTTTCTCTCTGATTTTACGTAAACTTTGATTTAATTTGCTTATGCGTGTTCTTTTATCTTGGTTGTAAAAAGTTAACGACTTAATTTTTTATTTTTGTATACCTTAAAATTTTGTTAGTTATCTCTATTATGTAAATTTACTTAATGCTTAGCACGTTTTAAAATTTGATTTGGCAAATGGCATATAATTATATTATATTATAATAAGTTAATGGCTCGCTTGTGCTTGGCAACCGAACTTCAGCTGCATTGTCAACTGGCAAAGCATCCGAAATTAAAATTAGTAATATGTATGGCCATTTTCTATTTCTAATTAAAGCTTCAAAATACATATAAGAAATATAAGTGCTAAGAAAATTGTTTATTAAAACCAGGAAGTCGGAAAGTAGGCTTTGCCAAAACGTCTCAATATAAAGTTTGCATGCATTATTGCATGCAGTATTTATATTATGTAAACATTCAAGAAATTTATTATTCGACACACGACAATTATATTATGAAATGCATATAGACATCGCCTAACCACCAGCAAATAAATTTCACTTATAAAGGGTCCGCCAGATAACTTTTTTTTTTTTTAAAACAGGGCGCAAAACATCGAGTGTAGCTTCGGCTGTGTGGCACGTAGCGGCGTCCTGTTGAAACCAAATGTTGCCAATATCCTCTTCTTCAATTTTTGTGAACAAAAATTCGTTCAACATGGCCCGATAACGATCGCCATTGACTGTAACGGCCACTCCTTGCTCATTTTCGAAAAATGGCCCAATTATGCCTCCGGACTAAAATCCGCACCAAACAGTGACTCGTTTTGGGTGCGTCGGCTTTTCAATGTATGCGTGCGGGTTTTCTGTGCGCCAAATGCGACAATTTTGCTTGTTTACATACCCGCCAAGATCAAAATGAGCTTCATCTGAAAAGATGATTTTTTTTTGGCAAAATCGGCATCTTCTGTAAGTCGATCACAGGCCCACTTAGCGAAGCGTTGTTCAAGCGTATACACAACCATATTCGTTCAGCGGAAGGATAAAACTAATTATCTGTCAAATCAGACATGAGCTAAGTGTTACCATTCACGAAATAAGCACTAGTTGAAAAAAAAAACGTTAGATGGCGGATCCTTTATTATGTAAAGATGCAAAGTTGCGAAACATTGTAATCTTAAGCATCAACTTTGAAACCTTTGCAGTTATTGCTTGTTTGCTGCATTCTGAATACTTGTCGACGACATTTCGAAACATTGTGCCGTGTCAACGTGTCATGGTGCAGCATACATACCTCGTCCTAAGACAAAGCAATTGACGTTTTGGAAGTCAGCCTATATTTATATCAAGCACATGCAACGAGAGGTGTGAAATAATTTTTAGTTGTCAAAAAACGGATGACAAAAATATGAAGAAACATCATACAAAATTTGCCATCAAACACTTTAAAAAAATGAATCAGCTGATTTCTGCCCTTATAGACCTTAAGTAAAAGTGCTTAGAAAATCACTTATAATAAAAATCATTAGTTCAATGGATTTGTTTTTTCGATGAAGAGAAAAAAGTACAAAAAGTGGCATCTACTACGACCCGACTACTCATGAAATCATATTTCCTCTACGAACACTTCGCGTTGAGTCGTGCGTCTTCGCATCACGAGAAAAATTAAGCACACGCGCCCATCTTTAATCCACATTTTCGACATTATCTTCCATTTATTAAATTTTAGAATTTATAAACTCTTATTGCTGAAGCCTTCGTCTTCACCTTGCGCTGCATACATTTCTCTACTTATTAACGCACTTAGAAACCGCATGGAAAACATATTGTAACGAATGTTGGAGCAACGTGGTGATAAAATGTAAGTAGAGACTTTTAGTTTGTTATGTTTTCGATATATTATATATAATAAGGGATGAGTTTTTAAGCGCTTTCGGATTTGATTCATAAAAAAACACGTAAAGTTTAGAGAAATGTATGAAATTTTTATGTGAGAACGAATTATATAATTTAATGTTTAAAGATGATTTCATGTAAATTTTGATCGCGGATATGTAAGAAATGGTTCATATGCTGGGTCCAATTTCGGCATAATTTCTTCATCATATCGCCGATATCTCACGAATAAATTCTTCAATATTGTCTTCCAGTGCGTCAACCGTTGCGGGCTTGTCTCTTTAGACATGAGCCTTAACATAGCCCCACCGAAAATAGTCTAAAGGCATTAAACCGCACGATCTAGGCGGCAAATTGACCGGCTCCAAATGTGAAATGAACTGCTGTTCACCGAACTCGCTTCTCAATTGGGCCATTGTTTCATGTGATATGTGGCATGTGGCACCGTCTTGCTGAAACCACATGTCAGCCAAATCCATCTCTTTCATTTTGGGGGGAAAAAAACAAGTAAGAGAGGCCCAATTGCTGCTACTGGCGTCGAATCGATAATTCATGGTCATCAACAACACTGGCGGATACAGCTGCAATATTTTCCTCATATACACTTTACGTATGCGTGTTGGTGATTTAAGGTTTAATAATAAATTTAATCACAAGATTCCAAATAGACTGCTCAGAAGGTCGCCATACTGACCATAAAATGGAAGAAGTGCACGATGCACTTTCTTAACCCAGCATGAATTTCGATAATAAAATTTAATAATCTGCAAGCGTTGTTCATTTGTAAGTCGATTCATGGTTAAATTATAGAAGAAACTGAAAAATCATCCTTTACTTTCCTTTTATTAACATACATATGTAACAGGTGGGCCTAAAGAAATCACCCTATTGGAAGATGCTCTTATTTTTGCAAATGGCGGCCAATGTCAAATATGTTTTGACATTTGTGAACAAGACAGATCGTCGTGTCGTGGCGTTCCCGGGTCGCCTCGTCTCTCGTTTTGGCGATTTACACTGGCCCGCAAGATCGTTTGAAGTCCCGTGTTTACGTGAACAATCCCGAGACGCTGTAAACCCTCAAGGACAACATTCGACACGAGTGCGAGAATCTGTCGCCCGAAGTTCTCGCCGAAGTGATGAAAAATGCCATAAAATGAGCAATCAATTGTGACGGCGCCCATTTGGCCGATATCTCGAAATGACCAATAAAATTCTAAAGCTTCAAATAAACATAATCAAAAAACAGAATCGAAGTTTTTCATTTACATAGAAAAAAAAATGAGAGCCAAACAACATCGGATGACTTCTTTTGGCCCACCTTGTACATCTTTACAAAATTTTCGGAACCAATAGGGCTTAGGTCCTTCTATAAGAAATAAACATAGAAAATAAAAAAAAACAAGAAAAAAAATTAAATAAAAAAGTTGGTGGCGAGCCTTAGTTTAAGAGTTATTTACATCCAAAGTTCCAGTACAAAATTGTCATTATTTGATGTATTTTCCATGTAACGCAGTCAATATTGGTATGATTTAGAAGCTTTTAAGAAGATCTTTAAAGATTTATTAAAATTTAAAAAAATTCACTAACCCATTAAATATTCTTTGCATTAGCCGGCTCTTAGCCGGGCTTAAGGATTTTCTCTATCATGGTTTTTCCCAACACTGTGCTGCGTACTAAAGATTCTTTGCACAGCTGTTAGTTGGTACCAATATTGTCCCGTTACATTCACAAACTTTTTTATTTAATTTTTTCTTCTTATTTTTTAATTTTCTACCTATTTATTTATGAGAAGAGAACTTCAAGCCTTTTTAAGCCAAATTTTCATTAGAATATCAAGGATCTAAAATTCTTGAAACAAAATCTCATTTATAAAAGTATACAATTTTTTTGTAAATTGAAAATTTCCAACAGCGATATTATTTAATAACGCAACCAGTGAGAAAACTATTCATAAGTATTAATTACACAATATTCCTCCACTAAATCACATAAAAATCATACTTTATTAGAGTTTGGAAATATTCCTACAACCTACAGCAATAAAATTTATTGAAATCAACAGATTTTTGAAATAAAATTTAGTGTCACTTCCAAATAAAATCATTAAAATCATATTGAAATTCAATACATTTCTAAAACGCAGAAATTTTCAAGACAATGAATGCCTCGTTCAAACGCTGGCAATGAAGCACAAGCTGGAGAGTATAAATTAAAAGAAAATAAAATACTTACATACCCAGTGTTAAAAGTCAGAAGGTTTTCTTGGTGCAGGCCTTATTAAAGGTCTGCTTAGGATTTTTTTTTGATTCACACATTCCACACTCCCTTCTATGAGAAGGAGTAACATGTTTTGTTTTTTTTTACCAAAAGCAAAAGCAAAATCCATTAATTTGAAGGCCTTCCAGAATCTCTGGCGAAAGAAGCAAGAACAGAAGACCTACCCCGCAATGACAACGCGTGTAAAAGAGATATGAGTATGGAAGGGAGCGAGCAGGCCTTGTAGATCCAAAAGAAGTAGTATAGAGTACTTCCAGAAGGCATCCTTACTCCTTCTTGTTCCCGCCGGTTACATACTTACACCTTCTGGTCAACGTTTCCAATTTAAACGAGCATATGTATGTGTGTGTGTGAATACACATGCATATGTATCTGTGATTGCATTTTAATGGCGTTTTAGTTACAACAGTATTACAATTGTGTAAAATAAATGTTTTATTTGTGTTAGTGTCATGTAAAATGTCATGTTTTTCTCATGTTAACTGATCTAAATATTTTTTTCCATTTCTATTTCATACATAGTTTGGCCGGATAGTGTTTGTTTGTTTGTTTTTTTTTCTTTTTGGTTTTTCATTACAAGTATTTATAGAAAACATTCCATAATAAAACATTTTCACAAAGAAAAAACAAACAATAACAACAACAAGCGACACATTTAACCAGCTTTAAAGCTGCACAGTCACAACTTTTTTGACCATAATCATCATCATCATCATCATCATCCAGTTGGTTGCTGTATTTTCATTATTATTCTTTTAATTTTTTTCACTTTTCGTTTCCAGTGCTGCAACCAAGCCCAACTATAAGCGACCAACATCCAAAGAGACAAAAAAAAGAAAAGCAAAAATCTTAAATACAAAACTCTCAAACAAAACATGACATGACAACTCATCGAACAGCATCAGAGTTGTTGTAATGCGATACTTAGCACTTGATGGGCTCGTAAATATTTTCACTTTGTAATTTCATTGTTTTAAATAAACTTTTTTTTTTAACTCAGCTTTTTTGTTCTCTCTCTCAACAGCAACAATAATAAAAATCTTTAAGAATAATAAATACAGCAACAACATGTTGTTATTGCAGTTAAAGGGACTTCTTTGCAGAGCTTTCAAGGTACGAGATCATTTATTTGATCCATTTATAATTATTAAACATTTTATTTTCACAAATAATACTGTCATTTTATTTTTATTCAGTGCTTATTGGCAATTCAACATGGAAAAGCTGACACCGCAACAATGTCTCCAAGTTATTCAATTTTGGGTCTACTCTGTAATTCGAAACGAAAGCAATGCTTTCGAATTGTAAGATTATTAACATACAAATTCGAAAGCATTTTCTTTCGTTTCGAAATACAGAGTAGACCCCCTGTATTACGAAAAGTTTTCCGCATACTTCGTTCAACATATGGTGTGCGTCATCGAGCTGCCGGTACCACTATTGCCAATAATATCTGCACGTTATTCCATGATACGCTACCGAATAGATCACATTCAGTCTGAATACTATAGAAGGAGAGTGTGTCTGAAGACCGTGACCAATCGATTCTACAAAGTGAGCAACATGTTAAGCTCTCGTAAAGAAAAACTTGAAAAATTTAAAGCTACGTTTAAAAAATATAAGTCTTTTAAGAAGTGGAGCCAATTTTCAATTTGTCTCCAACTCCATGTTTTAGTCTATCTAAATGATTTTAAAAATTAAAGATGCAACATGCATTGAATTGACTTTTTCAAAGTTCTGACTTTTCATCGTGTATCGTTGTCACTGATTCTGTTGTTGTTGTTGTAGTTCAACTTAAACATGTGTGTTATATTTCTTGTTAACAATAATTCCAACAAAATGCCTTTTAGGTTGCTTTATTTGTCGTCAAAGTTTAAAAAGAAATCGCAACATAAAAACTCTTCCTTTTCAACTCTTGTTGTTTTTGCCTTTTTGTTACCGAAATGCTGTGGCACAAAAAAGGCCCTACATGAAAAAGCGACAAATCTGGCACTAACATCCCAGCACATTGAATAAAACTTCAAAGTTATCAGCGAAATCTGTTAAATCTGCAGCTTCAGTACGAAAAACAGCGGCACACATTCAACTCGTACTCGTGTACTCGTACAATATGCAGCGAAAGTGTAGTGCAACCAACCAATAAATGATCTGCTCTTTTTATAATTTAATTTTTATTTTTATTTATCTTTTTGAGTTTTGTGTTTTTCTTTTTAGTTCAGTTTATAGATACAGTCAGTCGCACATTTAGTTATTGTCGTTAACTTCACGCAATTATAATTGTTGGGATCACTTGTGCACGGTGGTGCGAGTGAAGATCATTGTCCAACTACTTGGAATTGAGGTTAACAAATTGTACAATGCACTGCAGAGCACTTGCGCCACGGTGCCATTGTTTGTCATTATTGCAAAAAAAGGAAAATTAAGAATAAACGGCATTAAAGAAGCTGCAGCGGCTGCAACAGGCCACAAGTTTGTTTTGTTGCCACACACAAGCCTCTCAAAGGATTCGTGTTGTTTTTTTTCTCTTTAAGCTAAAAAACAAGGCTTTGGTGTCGGTGACAAGCAACTAAATAAATATAAAAACAAGATAAACATAAGCTCATAATAATGTTTAATGTAAATCGATTTAATATGGACTTGGAATAATACCTTTGGCACTATCTCTCTCTTTCTCTCTCTCTCTCTCTCTCTCAACCAAGCAGTGGCTGACTGCTTTTTATACTAAAAGCTATCGTTCTTTCATAAGAAATATCACATAAATTTTCAAGCTGAAAATCAACGTTTTCTATGCATTTCAGACATCCTTTGAATTCTACAATGAAAATTACATTCTTCGCTTGTTTCTCGGCATCCAAGATCTTTAAAAATAATATAAAATTTGGCATCACTGGGTATCAATATCAGCTGATTTATCCTTACGCTGCGCATGAGGTTTGCGAAAGTACAAAGTAAACTTACTTTCCGCATTCTAAGTTCCAAGTCATATAATACTTTTTGCTCCATAGCTTGCTACATATAAAGACGGCGGTTCCAGTCTTTCTGACAGATGCGTATAGTGCGACACTGAGTAGAAAGTGCAGAAAAAATACAAAATCACTTAATCTTAGCAGCTTAAAAAGTTTGATCAGAGAATGCAAAGACTAGAATTTAAATTAGACTTACAACTTATTTAACGAAAAGGAAACAGAATGCCCACAAGAAACTTTCGATCGACAACTTGTATTAAGGAAACATAATAAAACAAGAAAATTAGTTTTTGTTTTCAATATAAGTAAGTAATAGACATCGTGGGGCAGACCATTAGTTTGTCTTTTATACTGAAAATAAAAATCAATTTTTATATTTTATTTTTTTTTTATATAAATATTAATAAAAAAGTCATCCCGAAAGAAATCGAAAGAGCAGAAAACGGAAAACAGATGAAAGTAAAATTGTAAGTAAAATAATAATTTTGGATTATTAGTGCGTTAAACAAAGAGGTTCGTTCCTGCAGAATATCTGCTGCCTTCAATAAGCACAAGAATCAAAGTTTTATATCTGCAAACTTTTCCAATTTTAATACTACGTCACACCCGTCACATAGAAGGTAATACCTGTAACAGTTTTTAAAGAATTTTGTTTAAGAAAACTGTTTTTTCCAGGCAGTAAGTATTTAATACAATCAAAAGCAGTTCGAACAATTTACTACACCAAAATTAATGTGTGCGTTTTACGGTTTTTTGCAGAATATGTACTAAATTAATAGTTGTGCAAAATCTAGGATTTGTAAGGTCACACCCGTTACAGCTTTCTGACGCCCATTTTGAGCAGAAATAATGTCTATTGAGTGCCTACCTTGCATTAAATATTTTAAGATAAACATCCTGGGGAACTGAACCTTTTTTTAATTATTAATTTTATATTTTTGAATGATTTATTTTAATATTTTATATTTATTTAATGCGAGTCAAAATGAATACGAATTTAAGAAATATATTTAGTTTAACACATCTAAGTGTTAAATCAATAATTATTTTTTTTAATTTTTGAATTATAACAAAAAAATTTGAGTATCATGGTCACACCCGTCACAATTACTCATTACAGGCAGGCAGCTTGAGTGGAAAGTCAGGAATAATTTCTTAATGGAGCTTAAGTTCAGTTCAGTTCAGTTCAGAATATAAAATTTCTTAGATAAAAAAGTATATTTGTTAACTAATGTGATTTTTTAAAGAATACTAAAGTCTAGTTTAATTCTTCTGGGGGAAACACCAGTATTTTTCTGTGCCGCCACAAACTTCATTGAGTGCGTATTGTATTGAGTGGAAAAGTTATTTGCAAAGCACTCAATTCTGGGCATGATTTTAATAAAAATTTTGTAGATAATTCGACTGCAACACCTTACCTCCGTGTTTCTACAACCCTGACCGACGACTTGAGTAGAAAATTTATATGAAAAGCACTCATTATATTTTCTAGACGATGCTACTGCCATTGCTTGTGAAAACTGTAGGTTAATATTTGCTTTCTTTATTAACATGTAGTTTCCACATTGCAACCAAGCGACTTGTCTAGAAAAAAAAATATATGAAAAACACTCAAATTGTTTAGTGATTCCTATAAAAAGCTTCTAGATAAGTATTAAATGTATTGATATATTTGTTATTCAAATAACTGCCAGTTTATAGAAGACAAGTAAAACTTTTCGACTGGTTATTTATATTGAGAAAACAAAAAACGAATTTGAGTGCTTTTTGTAAGTATACTTATTCAAAATATGTTGCACTTCCCCCAACAAACTTAATATGCCACCCAAGTTCAAGAACACATAAAAAAGAAATAATGTACGCATTAATGCTCATATGTGATTTCACAAAAAAAAAACAGGCAACATCAAAATTACAATATGCCGACAAACATTTACCAAATAAAACAGCAACAACCACAATTTGAAGATTCTGGTGACCAGCGACCGATCGTCTTGTTCTAAACTCTGGCTCAAGCTGGAATTTTAGTACCGAGTAAACTTCACTTTTTCTATACAGTTGTTGTTGTTGTTTTTTTTTCTTTTTTATTTTTATACAATAACTAAAACAAAAATCGAAATTGATATGCGATTTAAAAAGAAATAAGAACTACAAAATGCTTTAAATGTTGACAACGACCGAAAGCGACAAAAAGCAAAAAACAAAAATTTAGCAGGACAATATTGTGGCCACTTTCAATGCTGCTGCTGTCTGCGCCAGTGCAGTTTATATAAAATCAAAGTAATGCAGACCAACAGCGAATATAAATATGGCACAAAAAGAGACGCTTGAACGGACAGACAGAGGGCCATACTAACTACAATTTAATGTATGTAAAATTGTATTTATTTAATTTTATTCTTTTGATTATTTTTTTTTAATAAAAGTGTATTTGTCCTTTGGCTTTTAAAAACACATGTACAATCTGTCCCATACAAATAGTTAACATTTATTGAAAATCTGTGTTTGTTCGTTTAATACTTGTATGACATACATGAACACGTATTAATGCAAATAAATAAATTCACAAATAAAATATAATACTCGTACAAGCGAGTAAAAATAAAAAAAGAGCAGAAAAATGTTTATAATGATGTAAATACCAAGAAATTGGGGAATGTTTAAATCGAGCGAGCAAGCCAACAGGCATATCAAACAAATTTGTTGTACTTAAATAGTCAAAAACAATTTCCAACATGCCACACCGTAGCAGCACATGGAGAAAAATTTAGTACACATGTGCACATGTAGATTTGTTAAAATTCTTCAATTGTTTCTATATGACGAAATTGGTCAAATATTTGTGCGCCGCACAGTGGGGTCAAGCCTACTTTTTTTTGCGGATTAATTCATATCTCGACAACTAAAATAGTAAGAGTGCCTAAATTTGAGGTGGATATTTCCTAGAACAAAGTACATGTTTCCACAAAATCTTGGCGGTGTAGTAGGGGGTAAACGGCTAGCCCCCATACAAATTATTTATTATTTTTCTTATACCTGCCGGACTACAAGACTGAGGCGCACTAAATTTGATGAGGATAGCTCTTAGAAAAAACTACATGTTCCAACAAAATCTTGGCGGTATAGGAGCATGGAGTCGGTACCCCCATAGAAAGTGATTATTATTTAATTAATAAACATGATTTTTTATAAAAAAAATAGCGAAGCAGAAACGATATGCATATAAACGGTGCTTAACCAACAAAGCAAGCAAAAGTTCATGCTATTTTTATTCACGCACGCTCCTGATGAATTGCCTGCCGCCATTCACTGACTTCGAATAAGAATTATACAAAAATAGATTATTGAACAAGCCTAAGAAAGTTAGATAAAGTCACTAAATAAAAATATACTTAATGGTATCAAACAAAAAAATTTTGTTTTAAGTAAAACAAAAATAAGCAAATTAACTAACATGTGCATAATTAGTAAAAAACAAACGACAATGGCAAGACTGTTTTAAATTTAGAGATAGTAAAAATGAGCTTTCATTATAAAAAAAGCTTCCAGCAAATTGTAATACGATGAATAAAAAAAAAACAAAGACTGTGATATTAGATTTCAGAACAATTGTGTACTTTTTATGTGATCAAAAATGTTTTATGTAAAATACAAAGATATAAAAACAAATTTAATAAAAAAATGAATTAAGATTACATATTGAATAAAAAACAAAAACATCTCTGAAGAAGTTGGGATTTTCCAACGAAACGTCGGATGACATTGCAAATTTAAAATATTCTTTTATTTAAAATTTAATGACCTTAAAAGCCCATTAATAGTTCAAAAAGAACTTCATATATAAAAACCAATAGAAAAAGGTCAATAATAACAACAAAAAGTAAAAAAAAAACAATTCACATATTCCATTTGCAATAAAATTTGCGTATATACAGCAGAAATCTACATCAACTGACACCACACACAGTTCACCAAACACAAAGAAGGCTGCTGAGGAAGGTGTAGTGACCCTCGAAAACAGCTAGCTGTTCCGTTCTACTACGTGTTTAACAGAATATTTACAATTAACTTTGCTGTTATTTGTTCACATCACATGTAATTTGGCTTACAAAGCGATGCGAACTTTAGTCTGATCAAATCATAAATGTAGAAACAAATGAAGTTCGAACAATAATAATTAAAATTAACTAGTCACACATGTTTTTTTTTTAAATCATTATTATATACAAATAAAACCACGATTACACGTGAGTCATGCGTGACTCAAGCAAGACTCACGCGTGACTCACGCATAGCAAATCACCGAATTTACACATGTCTAATGAAATACAAAAATCAACAATAAAAGTGTTAGCAGATGTCACTAGGAGCTTAGTGTTGGTAAACTCAACGCGTGAGGCTATTACTAATTCGTGCATACCTTCTGAAGCGCACCGATGCACAACATGTTTTTTCTTAAATAACAAAGATTTGTTCAATCTAAAAAACAGAGTTAAAATCTCTGCCCAATTGAGCCCAATTTATAACTTTATGTCCACCTAAACTTCCAATATAAACATCGAGAAAAAGCATTTTTAAAATACTTAATTTGACATATTTAATCAAAACATCAAAAAAGTACTATTACTTTTTCAAAATTACTTGAATCAAATAAAATTTAATTGCAGTAAGTTTTTAGCTTTTTTGTGCTTATTTTCCAGTTTTCTCTCTCACAAATTTCAACTTTAACACGTCATTACAAAAGCACCGTTACCTATATGACATTTATTTTGTGCACAGTGAGGTAGAATATTGTGTACTTTAAGTGAGTACTTTCAGTTCTTACGATACTTGAAATGTTTGTTTAATTAATCCGCGAAATCACCGCCTTTGGCCCCTATACGCGACCTAATGAGAGCAGAAAGTATTTTAAATTGGCTATCAAACAGAAAAAACAGCTGGTTTTGGGAAAACAAAATTAGTTGCCTTCAAACAAAAATTCATCTAATGTAAGCAGAGTTTGATTACATTGGAACAATTGCATAAAAATGTTTCAGCAATTTTTTTATATCCCGCTCTAAGCAGTTCATTTCAAGAAAGTTGTTCAAACTTTCCAAAAATTACTAACTTATTTCTTGCAGTGCATCACACACGGTAAACGAGTATTTAGTGTTAAGAAGAAAAAAAGAATAACTATAACAAACCATCACCTTACGAGTAGTATATATTTTTTTATATGAGTCAAATTTCTTAGAAGATTGTAATCAATGCATTGATTGTTTTTAAATGAAGCAAAACAACAACAACACAGGAAAGAATAACAACAAAAAAGCATTCATTTAAAATCTCTGAAACGTGTTTAAATATCGACCAGACCTCAGTCTGCACACAGTTTATTTTTTTACTTTCTTATTTTTGGTTTTTTTTTATTTTAATCTTTTTAATAATAAACATTCATAACACGTTGATTTCGTAACGTACAAACACATTTAAACAGTCCGGATCTAATTAAAAAGGATGCTGTTGGCTATTTTATGCACTCCTTGGTATTAAAACACGATTAAATGAAAATATTTAGACAACTTCATTAGCAATATCTGTATTTATTTCTTTTTTTTTATGTATAAGTATTTTATTTTGTTTCTGTAAGCATGTGTTTTTTAGTGTTCCGGAGCGATTGTTATCACAAGCGTGTCTTTAATTCTGGTAAATCTAGGATTGATCTTTATTTTCCTCTTGGAGGGTGTGTATGTATGGGAGTGTGTGTATGTGTGTCTGAGCCAGTGCCACTATCCCTGATGATGATCTTTTCCTTGTAATTTGAAATGTTGTCGTTCAATTCGTCTGAATTGTGTGCGTGGCCTGAGTTATGTGAATACGAGTGAGTGAGTGAGTGAGTGTCTTACCTGTTTTGATTGAAATTGAACTTGTTGGGCTATTTTTCATTTCTCATAGTTTACATTTACACATCACGTACATTTTGGGTCAATATCACATATAAGAAATAATGATAATTCAAGTCATTAGTGTTCATTGGTTTACTTTACAACTTCCTTAATTTTTTTTTATTTTTTGAAAAGAGATAAAATATTTTCGATTTCAAAGAATTATTTTGGACTTATTTTTTGTTGTTTCTGTAAAGCTGAGAAACTGTTGGAAAAAACAGCTCTAGTAAAATATTTATCCATCAAAAGTTTCTTCGAAGTAGTGGCTGGATAAAGAACCATTTGAATGTAAATTAGTTTAGCAACTTTTAGAAGCCGTTAGTGTTATAATTTATATATATGAATACTCTGCAATTAAGATGCTATAATTTCTATTACTAATGTTACAAACAGAAAAAGTCAGGATCCTTCGATAAGCGCTTTCTATACTTAAATTTAAATAAAACAGATTTTGTGTGAGATATTATTGAAGGTTTTTGATTCCATTGAAAGATCTATAGATGGCATTATGTATGATATGTAAAGTCAGACTGAGTTTGAGCGATGACATGGGTCACACTGGATTTGAGATTAGCTGTGGCCTGTGATATATTTGCATAGACTTGCGATTTAAGACATCCCCAGAAAAAATTATAAACGGGTAACATCGCTTGGTAGCAAGTTCACATGAGATGACCAGATTGATCACGTGAGATGACCACAACCTCAAATCGCTCGTGCCAAATGTCCAATGTCTTTTGAGTTGTGTGTCTTATAGCTATTGAAATCCCATGTTGTTGGTGTCTTTATCATCCAACTTTAATCAAAAGAATTTGATAATCATCGTCCTGTACCGCTCGACGTTGACAGCCTGACTAGCGTTATTCTCAAAGAAATAGGGACCGATGACACCGCCAGCCCAAAATAAGAGTCGAAAGTGGGGTTTTCAAGATGCATAAACTCAAATATTTTGTCTCCTGATATAACCATTCATCCAGAAATGCACCTGATGCAAATTGTAACGCAATTTCCTTTCCAGCTGAAGTGGAAGTCAATCTGTCTGTCCGTGATCTAATTCTTCCTTTTGTAAATAATAACACGAAGATATTGATGTTTTAATATTCTGCATACACTGTTTAGTATTGAGGTGTCACTCGTGTAGGTTTCTTAATTTCAACATAAGCAAGTGAATCATATATTTTCTCATCGGAACTCACAAGAATAAATCGTAAAAACGCTTCGGAAGCCAGAAGCCTTATTCTTGATAACAACTCCCCGTTAATTTCCCCTCAAACTCGAAGTTTCTCCTTAAATTTTAATTTTGTCTCAATCAGCTTGGGATAGGTGGATTTTATTTTTCGAAAAATATTCATTCCGAGAGAATTATTACCCGTGGAATATTTTGAATTGGGCTGATAAACGAACACCGCTTTTAAACATAAAAAAATTTAAATAAATCCTGCGTAAGCTGAACGCAGGTTTCGGTAATCAGATGGTTTAAGATGAACAGCTGCTTAGGCTACCGCACCCGATCCTGGAACTAGTGCTGCCAGCATGGCCTCCAGGCGGGCTGGCTTAGAAGCCTAATACCGCCTTTGCATAGCGAGTCGCTTTTTACAAGATCCGACGCCGTTTCCAGCCGCCTATAATATGAGCAACAGTCGCTGGTAATAGGTGGCTATTGGTTGTTTGAAGGCGCTAATTACTCGCCTTGACATTCCAAGTATCGCAGGCACTCTGAATTTGTTTGGCGTCCGGCGCCACCCGGAAACCCTTTGACTTTCTCCACTCAAAACCGCTGATTGTCCGCGACTGCTATAGCAGCTACTACACATATCCACTATACGCAACCTGTGGCCGCGCCCGGTAGTATTCAGCTGTGCTTGCTTTCAGCCGGAAGGCCCTATGTTCCTTATAGGAAGAAGGATCTCATATATATGTATTTACATATATAAACCGAACGCAGTTTTCACTAAGTATATTGTTAGTATTGATTATAGCGCTTCACAATAATTTTATTCATTAATAAATATTTACTTAATTCGACATTAATTAAATATCGTTTGAATTTCTCTCCAAAACTCAATTTAAATTCGAAAAAATTTATTTAAAGCCAATGGAAACTTTTTTTAGTTGTTTTTGACCACATTTGAATCTCGACATTTATGTAAATTTTGTTTTAACTGATCAACTTTAATCTTATTTATTATATATACATAAATTGAGTGCATTTAAAACACACTTTCCCACCCTAAATACTATAAATGTTTTATTTTATTTGATACATAAATATTTATCAAAGCTTAGCTCTAGACTAAGTCTAATTAATTTGATTTAAATTCATTTTAAAATACAAAAGTATTTATTATTATATTCGCACTCAGTTACCACTTAATTTTGCGTCAGAAGTCACCAACAACCACAAAACAAATACATAAATTTTTTATTTTTATTTTTTTTTTGTTTAAAATTAATTCATGACCCAACTTCTGAAGAGGGTATCGGTGTTTTTAATCGGTTTAAGCCCACTAAATATAAAATTGTGACTTTTTGCTCTCCACTCATTTCTGGTTTGTTATTCTCCCCTTCATTATTATTATTATGTATAATTTTTTTTTTGCTGTATTTTTTTCTGTGTCAAATTATTAAAATTATTGAAGTCAACAAAAGAGATTTGATCGAATGATAACGGAACGTGTGGGAAGCCTTTTCAGTAATAAACAACACCAATCACAGCAACAGCAACAGCAACAGCAAACAGCAACAACAATACGAACAACACAAGCGATACAACAAACACTGACTCATTATATAAGAATCATAAATCAAGTGGATTAGCGACGTTATCGCGCTAATAACATCAAAATTTAAGCATTTACCAATATTCTTATTATTTTGCTTTAAACAAACAAATGCACACGCACACATACACTCACACATGCACACACTTATATATTCTACATTTATAAACACTCTTACACACACATGCATACCACATGCATACATACATACACGCACATGCATTCAAGCAACTGAGCCAAAGCTTATAAGCAAATTTTCAGAAATCAAGCTTAAAACAACAACAACAAGAAAAATTTACTATATAAATATAATATATACAAATCAGCTGAAAAAACCAGTAATTCAGAGTTTTTTCCTTAAAAAACAATGTTGCGAGACAACGATGCCCCAACCTCTTACAAGCGAAATGTGCAGAACAGTATTCGAGAAGGTGCTTAAAAGCACAAAATTTGATGGCATATAAAAGCACTAAGAAGCACTAAAATTTATTGCATCCAAAAGCGCTAAAAAGTCCTAAGTGTTTCTACATTGGATATATTTCTATTAAGGATATGCGGCTACTATTTGTAACCGCATCAATGTTGCCCCTGCATAGATTTTATGCTTCTGCTACCGCTTAACATGGCAGCTGCAGACCGTGCAAAAATATATCGCTGAAGCTACACAGTGCCTCATGTTGACGAGGACAGCATCTACAGCAGCTTCGTCCAAACACACATACTCTGACATTTGCATTTGAGCTGAACAGCTTTCAAAGCTCTTACAATTTGTTCTTGCTGCAAAATAACTAGCAAGCATTGTTGTCGCCGGCTATGATTGGCTGTTGTCCCTTTTTTAAAACTTTGCACATGGTGCATACGGCTTGGAGGTAGCTGATCTAGAGTCATCCGCGGTAACTTAGGACTGGAACAAACACCTAGCCTAGAGAAAGGGGCGCTGCTGGAGGCAGTTCCAACCCTGGATGCTGTAGTACTTTACAATGGCAGCGAACATATTGCTGCCATGGCTAAGCAATATTGTCAGCAACAATATTGCTGGTAGCATGAAGTGCGATATATTTGATATTTCAACCCACAAGGATCATAGGTAATAGATAGTAATAGATTTTGCAGAGTTATAAACTAGAGCAACAAACCAAGTTAATAATGAGGTACAGAGTTGGAAGTGTAACATGTTTGACCGTGAAATGCTTAGAGTTTGCTTAAACAATGAGGTTATAGAAGGGTCAGCAGAAGAAGCGGCGAAGAGTTTTATTAGTAAGGTGTCACAATCATGTGATACCCCGATGAAAGAGAGATGACTAAAGTGCCAGAGAAACCCCATATATCATATACCATCAATGAAGAGGGAGCTAAAAAAGACCATTAAAAGTTCCACAAGAATATGCTTTAGAGGTGTACATGTGATGACCTCGACAATACTCATTTTGGACTGGCGTATAGGAAAATCATGAAGAGGCTGAAGTCATGCAACTAGCAACGCCAACGGATATTAACTATTCGCGCATTCAGAAGCATTCTTTCCCACCTGGTTCCTCCACAAAACAGTATCATTTGAAATAAAACATAGCGAGATGCTGTAGTGAAGGACTACATAGAATATCTTCTTAGCAAATATTTGAAAGATTCTGGTTTTTCATCGATATAGAAAAAACAAAAACTCAGTCTGAATTCTAAACCGTCACTTGATTTGTCATTGAACAAAGTGTTGTGTCATATAAGGCCGCAGCATAAGCTATTGGCACTGCACACCCTTTCAAAACGTTGCCAGGTTTCAAAGTTGATACTCATGGTTACAATGTTTCGGAACTTTGTATCAGTGCAAGATATAAATACCGCATTCGAAAAGTATACAAACTTTTTTTTATTGATATTCTATTCTACTACCAAACGGCTACAAAGCACTGGATGGCTCCTCTTCTTATAGGCCAATATGTATGTCTGATAGATACCTGTGGAAAACTATTCTAAAGAGTTATCAGTAAAAGCTGCAAGGCTGCGTGCCGTCCGTCAATGGACTTTCTGGACATCAATTTGTGTTTGAGAAATCAAAATCTCTGTAGCCGATATAAGGGGACTTGGAGGAAAAAAAAGAAGCAATAAATAGCAGAAGTTACTCTTGAGACTACTGCATTATGTTGATCCTAGACGTCAAAAATGCTTTCGGATTTTGCAAACTGGGGCAAAATTATGGAGGCATTGCGGTATCCGAGTATTCCACGCGGCTTATTGGGAATTACAAAGAGTTAAAAAGCTCTGTACCACTGAAATAGTCGTGAATAATATTCAGGTATACATATTTTGAACAACATTAAGTTCCCTTAAACTCCGAAACAGCTAGTTCAAGTTAAAGTTTTGAGGTTTTACTGCTTCCCTCTCTCTCTCTTCTTGTTGTGTTGGTTTAATTAGTTCGAGGTATTGGTATTTTTCTAAACCAGGAGGCAATAACATCAAGTTGTTGGGATTAAATGAGATTGCATTCCGTTGAAGGTTTGTTGTTCCGTTTCTAATAACTGAGAAATGCAAATGATAACCGCTTAGTTCGGAAATGTGTTTGTTGTCTTGTATTTGTTAATCATCAATTCATGGAAAGACTAAATAAGCTGGTAATAAATTTTCTCGCTAGTTTTGTAGTCTTTTAGACGTATTTAGATAATAAGCGAACATACACAATTGTTGGCAAATCGGTTAAATGTATAAAAGTTCGAAAAATTATTTATTATAGGAATAGTCTTGAGTGATTGCTTTTTGTGCATATAAAAATATAGATAAATGACCTGTTCAACAATATCGAATGTATACTTTTGTTCTATGATTTACATTGGAAACAAATTTTTTTGTAATATTTATATTTTCAATATTCCTTATTCAGTAACTATCAGTCGATGTCAAGTCGACAATAGCAAAACGTGTGCACATGCGAGTAGTTATAGAAAAACCTTCATATCTGGCAGTAAAATCGCTGTTTTGACAACACTGTGTGTTTGACTAAAAAGAGTTTTCCAAACTGGTAGAGCAAACAAATGTAAATATACATACATACACACTTATTTGTATATTTTTAAAAGTTTTTTCTTTTTGGCCTAAAGACAACTTTCGATAAATGAGAAATACGTATATTTAGTTAAATAAATGATAATTAACACATGCATAGACAAATATGTGACATTTATTGTTATATATAATAAATTTAACATCATCAACAGTAACACAGCATTTGTATTTTAATTGTGACACACTGGTTTTGGAATTTGACTGAATATGAAGCTGTTTGAGATTACAGCTGTCTCTCAAATTGTTGATACGATAGTTTCACTCACTTAATGAGTTAAAGAAATTTGTATTTAATACGATGAATGATAGTAATTAAAATAAATTATTATATACTCGTACATGTTCTATAAATGTATAAATAAATAAATAAAAATTTCGCCAAATAAAAATCAAAATTTACAATTTTAAATGCTTAGTTGAACTATAGTGAATTTTAATCAGAAATAATTTCTTAGTCGGGCTTAAGTTCAGTAATTTCAATTCTTATTGAATGAAATATGTTAATTAATTAATGTGAGTTTCTAAAGAAGAGAAGAAAAATTAAATTAGACTATAAGCTGGGGGAAATACCGATATTTTTCTGTGCAGCAACGCACTTCATCAGAACCCAAGTCTATCTACTGGGGTAGAGATTGTTATTAACATCAGTTATTTTTTCAATGTAATGGAATATGAGAAATATTATATTATAGAAAAAATCAAAATTTACTTAATAATACGAGCAGTACTGTCCCAAAATGAAATTTTTATGAGTTATTTAGCTTTTTTGCTTGGAAGGAATGATTTCGGAGGCATGCGGTGTAGTGGCAGCGTGCCTCCTGCTAATTCAGGGGCCATAGAGCGACTGTAGCGTGTGGAAGATTCTGGAATATTACAGGTTTGCACCATCTTTACGCCAAGCTTACATCTCATTCAAAAATAGATCAAGCAGTTCGCTGAGTCTGCACAACTGCGAAAAAACCAAAATTGAGCTCACAAATTCAGTAAGAATGGTAAACAACATGGAAAGCATTAACCAGTCTGTTCGTGGTGCTCCTAACCTTTTAATTAGGATGGTGCAATGTTTTTTTTTTTTTTTTTTTGATAAAGAGAAGCAACACTCAGGCAATTAATAAACCTTTGAACATACATATGTACGTCGTGCCATAACCGCCAATAAGGCTTAAGCAAAACAATTTTCGAATCTAATTTTTTAATGAAAATCGATTATCTGGGAAAAAAAGTAATTTCGAAATATATGTCGCTTAAGGTTTTTTTGGCGGTTATGGCTAGATATGGTGCCGTATTCAATTATTAAGCCTAACTTAACTCTGTTATTATGTTTGTGATTAATTTATTTAGCATCGTTGCAGCACCTCTGGTGTTAAGTAGGAGCATTAATTTAAGCTGCGTATCCATTTTATTAGTTATTTTACTTCTCCAATGATTTAATGCGATAAATATCGACAATATTATTACATTGTTCGATAGCAAAACTTATAACTTTAAGCTGAAAAAACGTGAACCACGAACATTATCATAAGCGACGATTAGACCACTGTGTTTCATTAAAAAATTTATGACCCGCCCTTAATAACATTTCGACAGCTGGCAACGCAACTAAAGTTCAGTTGCCATCTATAATCGAACCACTAAACATTCTTTTGAGACAACCTAAAGAAAAAGCTGCAAAATAAAAAATATTCTGAAATAAAAAATGTCGTTATATGAGTATGTTCCTTGAAATACTCGTATCCTAATCATTTATAGAATATGATAAAAACTTGTACACTGTATAATCGAAATGTTTTTGTAGCATTTTCGATTACTTTTATTTTCAATCAGCGTTACAATCATATCATGTTTGTGATAACTATAAAATGTTGAGAATTTTTTATACTCAAAACTTAAAAAAATTGACTCTTAACTTCACCTTATTCATTTGTAATGAAGGTTGATAGAAAAATTACCAAGTTGATACCATCAACTTGTCTGTCTGGCCTTTACAATTTTGTTCAACTCCTTGTAATTTTGTATTATTTATTTTATCATAAAATCGCAACAAATGACAAAAATTAACAAGCTTAAATAAGGAACACAACGATAAAGTTGTGCTTCTTGAAAACAGAGACAGCGACTGAAGCAGACGCACTGATGAAGTTGTTTTTGTTGCTGCTGTGGCTTTTGCTGTTGCTATTGCTGTTGCTGTAAGCCACAACATTTAACACATAACAGCTCAATTATGGACAAAAACAAATTATTAAATTTAATTTTAAGCATTTTTCTTTTGGAGTAGTGGTGGAATTTTTAGCATTAACTTCAGAGTATTTAAGCAGGTTGGCAGCGGCCCAACAACTACGCGTAATTTGTTTTTATATTTCCTTTTGCTTTGCTTATATTTTAATTTAATCTGTATTATGAGAAGATTTAATATAAATGTCTCCTATAATGTTGCAAGGTATGCTGACGATAATGGCAATGAAGACAACGCCAGCGACAATGACAACGACAATGAACGAGAAGTTCAAAATGTGTTACAGGGCACCAGGCAAGGCGGGGAATAGGGAAGAAACTCCTGCTGGCAAAGCTTGAACACAAAAGCTCTATAGAGCTGGCAAACACATGATCATAGCGAGAGCATACAACACAATGAATCCAGATGTGGCAACACAGCATGACAGTTTGTATAAATGTTAAAGTCAACAACTTAATTTGCAGTGGATATTAGAACTTAAGTAACGAGCAATTAATGTTCCACCAAATGGACATATTTAGCGTGAAAAAGAAACTCTTTCACACACACGCATGCAACGTAATCTTGCCAAATTGTTAAGTGTTAAAGCTGTTGCACACATACACACACTCACACACACATACATATGTATATGTATGCAAGAACACTCTCAAGCAGATGCATGTACCCCAGACAGCAAGACAAACCGAGGGGAGTGATTAGGTTATTTATTGGGATCTAAGTGATTTCCAATGAGATCCTTAAATATACTGTAAAACTGGACATTAAACACAGCAGGTGAGGAATACGCGAGAATAATAAAAATGGAAAAAGTAACAACATTTTAAGACATGAAAACAAAATACAGACAAACCAACAACCAAACAGTCGAACAAATATAAATAGAGAGAGAGAGAGAGTGAGTGAGAGAATGAGAAAGAGGACCCCTGCAAACGAGCCAAAGAAACAAACTGTTGCGTTAAAATTGTGATGTTGCATGTAGCATGCTGTGCATTCTTGTACTTCAATCTCAACAGTGTGCAACGATTTATTTTGTTGGCACGTAAGGTGAGAAGATTCATATACAATCGAGTCAATAATGCTGCACCATACAACATGAACAACAACTGCCTCAAATAAAAGAGAAAAAAATAAAATAAAATACGAGAAAACCAACAACAAAACGTTAAGGAAAATTATTAGAAACAAGTTGTTATCCCATGTTTGTATATTAGTTAAGATTGGAATCTTAGGTGGAGCAACTGAAGGCAACAACTGATTAATTTTATTTTTGATAAGTCAATATACAGAGACTGGTTTTAATGTTGTCCAACAAAGTATGCAGTCATTAACGATGTGAGATGTACAATTAATTGCTTTTAACGACATCGATTGGAAATTGTAAAACACAAGCGTCTGGTTATTACACGACTAAGGACTTAGATAGAAAATTACAAAGGCTAAAGCAAAAATTTCATGTTCAATTTTTAATTTCTCTATATAACATAATCAGCCTTATTCCAGTTGTCAACATCGATGTCACGTCTACTCATTATCGAAAACAACTGACTGCTGGACCTTAAGGAACTGAAATATTTTGTCAATAGCACAAAATTGTTCTCGAGAGAAAGAGAGAGAGAGAGCAAACACGCCACAACTTTTTTGGTGTTGTATTGATGTGACGTCGATGTTGACAACTGGAATAACGCAAAAGTAACTTTAATATGTTTGCTTCAATCATAAGTTGTTCTAGAGTTTATGAAATTGCTTTCGCAGGTATGCAGTTCTCCTGCTTGTGCCCACAGCAAATTTAAGTGCAAGTACACAATTTATTTATAGGATCAGCACTCAGGGGAAGCAAAACATTGGGAAGAGGATAGAGGAAGTAGTGTCTGTGTACGTTGGATTTGAACATTTCCACATTGAAACAAAAATAGCGATAGCGCTAGCCATTCATCTTAACGGCAGCTCCTTGCTTATTTAGAAAGAAATAAATACCGATGATGCCGCCAGCGTTTAAACTGCACCAAACACGGAAAATTTGTTTTGTAGGCCTTTAACCAGAAAAGAGCTTTATCACTAAATATAATCGTTTGATACAAATGCTCGTCTTCGGCCAGTTTTAAATGAAGCAAACCAGCAAAAATGGGGCGCAAACGATTGCTGTTAGCTTCAATTATTGCACGAACTGAAGATTCATAAGCCAAGATCCTTACCTACAATTTTCTACGTAGTCGAAGCCGACAAAGGCCAACAAGTTGAGAACGACGAGAAATCGACATTTTGGCATCTTCTTCAATGCGTCGTGCTATAGTCGAAATATTCTCCTCCGTACTCACATATCTTTGGCTTGTTGATGATTTTGAATTGAGAAGAGTAAAATTGGTGTCAAAAAGATCTATAAGTCTTCTATCACATACGTCAGGCTTATCTGATCAGTTTTTGATCAATTTTCTTTTAAACCTGCATTTGTGTTCATACACCGCGTCAAGTTTGCTTCATAGTTTGCGTTGTCGTAGAGTGTTACAGATGACATAACAAAACGGAAAAACAAACTTGACTGGTATGGTCAAGTCTGTACTCCCCTCCATTCTCTTTTCCTCTCTCTCCTAAAAACTCAAGACTTGACGAGTCAAATTTGACGTGTGTGAAAGAGGACTTACTGTACGAGTTGCTTGTTCTCTATGAACTTCACAAACTGATTTATTTTTATTTTTTCAAACAAAATGTCCACAATTTGAAAACATTGTTCTGAAGTTAAACGATTCAGGATTGATTTATTTCTTAATCGGGCTCATGTTCAGCATTTTTCTATTTTTTATTAAACAATAAAATATTTTATTAATGAATATGATTTTCTAAATAATCTTGTTTTTAGTTCTTTTAAGCAAATCAAATAGAATTTTTTATAATTCGTTGCAGTACAAGTGTTTGTATAATATAATTTGTATAATATAATTAAATATTAAATAATTAAACGAAAATCATGTTACACCATCAATGAAGAAATTGTAAAAATTTTAAAGTAAAATATCGAATTTTATTGACACTAAAGATACAAAAAAAAATTGTTAATCGAATTAAATGAAATCAAGACAATAGCTTAAATGTTTTTTTCTTCGTTTTTATGTGCCTTAACAATATTATTAGTTCGTATAATATTTTTATATACGAAATGATTAACATTTAAATTATCATCACGAGCATTATCGATGTTGATCATCCATTTACAAAAGAAATATAAATATTTCGTAGAAAATAAAAACATAAATAACATAAAAAATCCCATCAAAAATAAAATTAAAAGAAAAAAAACTCGATCATGTTTAAAAAGTCATGTTATTAATATTGACCTCGTTTACGAGCTCATTTACCAACTAAATAAAACTAAATATAAAATAAACTGGGCCCCAAAAAAATATTACAAGTCAAGATCCAAAATTTACATACATGGACATTCATTTACACGCGCTCTCTCTTTCTCTTCCTCTCCCTTTCTCTCTTTCTCAGTCGCAGTTATGCTTTTACTGGAAAATTCCATATTGTTCGGAATGGTTTTTCAGTTGTAAAAATGCCATTAATTTCAAATATATTACCGCAGTAATTTGATATTTTTGCGCTTTATGCCAGAAAGCAATAAAATTCATTTAAAAAGATTTTTATTTAAACGATGATACTTTATAGTAAATTCCACTTCAGAAGAGTGTGTGTGTGAATATGCAGCTACAGGATGCTTCACGCCAGCAGCAGCATTATCATCATCCTCATCATTGTCATGCAACCTGAACACAAAAAATAATAAAATCTTTTTAAATAAATGTTGCACACTTTCTTTTCATATGTTCAATTTAAAGATGAGGTGTTCGTTCATTCGTTTGTCCGTCAGAAGTGTGCAAGGCGATTGAATAACCAACAAACAATATTATGCTGCTAAATGGCCAGAAATAAATGTTAATTCATGCAAAGACTCACACATACTCGTATCTATATATACGCACAGAATCATTCGGACGGACAGCTGGAGCCACCATTCTATTAATCAGTTTGGTTTCATCAAGGAATGATTTCTTTCTATTTATGACTTATAAGTTCAAAGAAGAGAATGAAATCTCCAATTCATACATAGAGTGCGATGTACTACTGAAATTAAAGAAAAGTAGGCCAACATACGTAGCAGCCAAGCTTAAAGCTGCTCTTGGAGTCAGCAATCCTAAAACTTTTGTTGCAACAAATCAAGGACCACAAGAGATCGAAAATTCGTGTTTTATACTTGCTGAAAGTTTGCTTCAGTGTGTGAACTGGTACATATTTGCTACAGCTTAGCAAGCTTTTAATATAAATGCTGAGATTGTAATAATATGTGAATTTCTATTGTAGCCTCCACTAGTACTTTGTCTTCATTGCAACACGACCATCGAACGCAAAAAACCTGCTTTCATATGCACCCAGAAAGAAAAATTCAATTTTTTATGCCACAGAATTTGTAAAACGAAATACCAAAATTAGTAAAAGTTGAATCAGTGTTTTCCAAGTCATAACCATGAAACGATTCCTTTAAGTTGACGTTGTCTAACGCCATACAGCATTAAAATGCATAACGAGAGTAAATTTTGGTACTCACACTGTCCATGAGCATGCACTCACTGATTGTCGTAGACGTCGTTCATACCTGTCGTTAATTCAAATTTAGCTATCAAAACTGTTTACGATCCATATAACTGACTAAATCACCATAAACACCCAGTTCCATGTTCATGTTATCTGCATGATGAATGGTGTGACTGACAGACGGACAGACCGTCCAAGTTCATAGTAGAATAACAAACAGTTTTAGTGGAGTGCCTATTAGACTGTCTGGCCAGCCCTCTCGATCGTTTTTTTTTCTGGAGAGATTTGCTTATGTTTCAGTTTTTGTAGGCAACAAACACTTTCGTCTTTAGTTTTTTTTTTGTATTTAAAATTATTCACTGCAGCAAGCATCGCATCAGCATATTGTGGCAATAATATTTACAACATTAAAATAAGCTTGTAATGCCACATGTGGTGTTGACCGTTTGTCTTTATTGTCGAATTGTGAAGCAACAACTACATAACAGCACAGCAACTATTCGTTTCCGTTTGTAACATTTTCACTATTAAAATCATGGTAAAAGCTCGTAATCTCATTCATTTTCGTTAAGTATTTAATACCAATTCTGTTTTTCATTTTCTTAATTTTTTTCGCACATACGCATGTTTTGTCTGTCCAGAAGTGTTTTGTTGCTCCTGTCATGCTCATACCTTTGCTTTTATTTACGTAGTGGCTTTAGTGAAGAGAACACTGGTCGTGTGTTTAAGTGTGAACTTTGTATTTTATTTATTTTATCTTGTTAACGATGTTCCCCAGTGTCATCCCAAAAGGGCTCTTTTTCTTTTCTCTTTGTTTTTGGTTTAAATTGTATGAACTTAATTTTGTAAAGTGTCATATAAAAATTGATGGCAAATTTTTGCTGATATTTAAAAAATTCTTGGTAGTAGAGGTGAGTTATTGGTTTAAAATAAATTGGCTTCTTTTACCAACTCAAGTGCCAGAGTCATATGCAATACATTTAAAATATGTTGGAATTTTCTCTCCACATTTTTAAGAAGAAAAAAACGCTTATTTGGCATTAATTAATTTTTTTTGGTAAAAAAGTTCATTTAACCTTCATGGTCAGTAATATAAATTCAGTGGATAATCAAAGATATTGCTCAAACCGATCATGTGCGTCGAGTATGCTAAGACAAACGAAAGACTTAGGAAGTAAACTGTGTAAAAACACAAAATGGGGGTATTAGATAAACTAAGGACTTAGGAAACAAACTTTAAGTAATAATACAAACTGAGGGATACAGGAATCAAAGGACTTAGGAAACAAACTATGTGTAAAAATACAAAGTGGAACATTTGAGAAAACTGAAGACTTAGGAAACAAACTTTATGCAAAATGCAAAATGGGAGGCTTAGGAAATTAAGGATTCAAGAAACAAACTTTGTTTAAAAATATAATAAGTTAGAAAAACTAAGGACTTAAGATACAAACTTTATATAAAAATAATAAAAGGCTGCAATGAGCACATCAGTTTCATAAAATATGTACTATGTATGTACATTCAAAAAGTAATTGCTCAAAAATTATATTACATACATATTTTCTTATATAAAATATTGAATTGAAGGTGATGGTGAATGTGAAGAGAACTTTTAAAAAAAATTTATTTAAATTAATATTATTATTATATTTAAATTGTACAATTCGATAACTTCAAAAATAAATTCTCTCCTAAATTAATTAATTAATCTCTTCTCAGTTAAAGATTTTTCAAAGCCTATCTTGCCAACTTCATTTGGTACTGGTGGAATTTGGTAGTAAATTTTTCACAATTGAATAAAAACGATAACAAGATAAATTAAAAAAATTAAAAGCCAAATTGATCCATGCCCGTTAAAATTTAACGTATAAGGTTCTTACGAAACTTTGTACGTATGTACCTTGGCACTTCGTGACATACAATATTATGGGCGGAGACATGCCCATTTAATTTTAACACTACATTTTATGAACTTCAACAAAACTAATGCTTAATGCTGCAAGTTTCAAATATACTAAATGATAAGAGTTATGTGATCCTAGAAATATTACCAGTATTGCCATACTTTACTTCAATTATTCACCCTTATTCCAGTTGTCGACATCGATGCCACTTTAACACAATACCGAAAAATTGGGAACAAAATTTAACATTATTGTCAAATACATACATATATATATATATTTATATAGTTACACAGAAAAAAGTAATATGAATGAGTTTGTAATATTAATTAAAATATTTGTAATATTAATTAAAATATTAATTAAATTTTCACCTATAAACAATTTGATAATATCAATTAAGTTTTTCCACTCAAATTAATTAATACAATTAAAAATTTAATTGAATCAATTAAATTATTAATTGAAAACATTAATTGGGGAATACTTTTTTCTGTGTATTGAATTTTGAGGATGGAGTTCTTATTCCTGCTAATGCATAATCAAGTATTTGAGCAAGTTAAAAAATAAAAATAATAGTTTAAAAAAAATTCAAAGGTGTTTAAGCCTTTCAATAACTGACTGCCAAAAACCTTCTTTTTCATCCGTGTTAGGGACTCTCTAAGGGCGATTTATATTTTTAAGTAAAGTTCTAATGGAGTCTTTAAAGAAAGATAATCTAAAGTTAAGTTGAAAAAAAATATATTTGAAGTAAAATACCCAGAACTAACAGCGAAAAGAACTATTATGAATAAATGCAACCAATGATCAGCCGGATTATCTAATATAAGGCTTCTGTAAAATTTCCAAAAAAACAAAATTAAAACAAAAGTTCAATAAATAAATAATATTTAGGCTGTAGGTACTTTTAACTTGTAAGAATATTACTTTGCATTTCAAAAATTATTTTTATCAATTTTTCATATTTTATTGTTGTCAAATATTTTTCATAAATTTTACTTTTGATTATTACAAATACCTTCTTGTAAATATTAATATAATTAATTATTTGTAAATTTCAATAAACGAATTTACATTTTTTATAAATATAAATGTGTACTCATTTATAATTGGTGACCCCGAAATAAGAATCATAATAATCAAAATGCCCGTTTTCGAAGAAGTGCCTGCTCGCGGTACATTACAAAATGCGCGAGTTTTGAATGCCGATCAACCTCCAGAAGAGCCTGTAAATATTCCTGAAATATCATCAGTAAAGACTCCTAAGCTTCCTGTTTTTTGGAAAGATGAACCAGAAGTTTGGTTTCTACAAGTTGAAGCATGTTTCCGCATGTGTGGAATTACTCAAGATACTACAAAATTTGAATATTTAGTGATGAACTTGGATCAATCGGTCTTATATATCGTTAAAGATATAATCGTTTCACCACCCTCCTCCAGCAAATACGACGCAATCAAAAATCGTATTATGAAATCATTTGCTGAATCTGCGGAGCAACAATTGAAACGTTTGTTAAATGGAATGGATTTAGGTGATGAAAAACCATCCAATTATCTTCAGCGTATGAAATCACTTTCTAATGGTAAAGTAAGCAATGAAATTTTAAAAACCTTGTTTATGGAACGTTTACCAGACAAAGTGAAGAGTATTTTAGCAGTTTGTGAAACAAATGACGTTGATAAATTGGCTTATCAGGCTGATAAGATTTTGGAAGCTGTTTCAAGTTCAACATCAATGTTTGTTTCTGAAATATCTCCGATTTCAAATGAAAACAAAATTTCACAAAAACTAGAAAATATTATTGCTAGAATCGATGCTCTTGAATCACGATCCAGACCTTCCTTAAGGCGAAGTCATTCAGCTCTCAAAATTCGTGATGGGTCAAGGGGAGTTTCAACCAACAGAAAAAACTCAGGATTATGTTGGTACCATTATCGTTTTGCTGAAAAAGCACTCAAATGCATTCAACCCTGCAAATTTGTTATCCAAAAAAACTAAATTCAAGTCATACAAGTTCCTCGACCGCTTGTATAGATGAATTTTGTAATGGTCGTTTATTTGTTACTGAAAAACATTCAAAAGTACAATTTCTTGTAGACACTGGAGCTGAAATTTCAGTATATCCATGTAAAAATTATAGATCTCCTCAAAAGCTTTCACTTTATGCCGCGAACGGTACAGAAATTAAAACATTTGGTCAGCTATATCTTAATTTAGACTTAGGTCTACGAAGAAGTTTCCGATGGAATTTTATTCTTGCTGATGTATCCCACCCGATTATAGGAGCCGATTTTCTTCGTCACTACCATCTTCTTCCTGATTTGAAACAAAAATCATTAGTTGATGGTATAACCAATCTTAGAACTAGTGGTAATATTATTAATGATACTTTTACTGGTATTAAGATGGTCTCTGGTGAAAGCAAATATCACACTATTTTAAAACAGTACCCAGAAATTTTTATATTATCTGATAACTTTGAAGCTCATCATGATACATATCATCACATTATCACTCAAGGCCCAAGTATTTCCTGTAGACCAAGACGACTAGATCCGGTCAAATTAAAAGCTGCTAAAGATGAATTCCAGTATATGTTGGACAAAGGAATTGTTAGACCATCCAGCAGTAATTGGGCAAATCCTCTTCACATGGTGAGAAAACCAAACGGAGAATGGCGACCTTGTGGTGATTACAGGGCTCTAAATAGTATTACTGTTGCAGACAAGTATCCTGTTCCATATTTAACTGATTTTCAAATGAACCTTCATGGAGCTACAATATTTTCGAAATTAGATCTAGTAAAAGCATTTTATCAAATTCCAGTGCACCCGGATGATATTCCGAAGACTGCTGTCACTACACCCTTTGGGTTATTTGAATTTTTGAGAATGCCCTTTGGATTATGCAATGCTGCACAGACTTTCCAGCGTTTTATTGATGGAGTATGCAGGGAGCTTGATTTTGTATTTGTTTACATTGACGACATCTGTGTTTTCTCAAAATCAGAGGAGGAACATCTTATTCATCTCAAAGTTCTATTTGATCGATTTAAAAAATACGGAATTAAGGTTAATCCCGCAAAATGTGTTTTTGGCGTTCCTGAAATTGAATTCCTTGGACACCATGTTAGTACGAATGGAATCAGTCCACTTTCAGAGAAAGTAAAATTAATAAACGAATTTCCTCTTCCAAAAACTATTAAAGAACTTAGAAGATTTTTGGCTATGCTCAATTTTTACCGAAAATTTCTTCCAAAAGGTGCAGTAGAACAAATGAAACTTAATATATTTTTAAAAGGAACAACAAAAAAGAATGATAATCGCAAAATACTTTGGACTGAAGACTCAGTAAATGCATTTAACAACTGTAAAAAAGCTTTGGCTGATGCTACACATTTGTCTCACCCAGCTCCTAATGGCAAAATGGTTCTCAAGATTGACGCATCAAATTTTGCTATTGGTGCTGTACTTGAGCAATTTATTAATAACTCGTGGCAACCACTTGGTTTTTTCAGTAAAAGGCTTAGCACGACTGAAGAGAAATACAGCACATATGATCGAGAGCTTTTAGCTATGTACAAAGCAATTCGTCATTTTCGTCATTTGTTAGAAGCCAGAAGATTTACAATTTACACAGATCATCGTCCTTTAATATTTGCGTTTAAGCAAAAGTTGGAAAAGGCATCACCACGTCAACGGAATCATCTTGATTTTATTGCTCAATTTTCCACAGACATCAGTCACATACCTGGCTCAGATAATATCATAGCGGATGCCTTATCACGTATTGAAGCAATTCAAATTCAACCCATAGACTATACAAAATTGAGTCAAGCTCAAAAGATTGACTCTCAACTTAGAGAATTTTTGCAGTCACCAGGTAATGAAAAATTTGTTCTTGTTACACTTCCAAATACAGACACTAAAGTTTATTGTGAAATGTCAACTGGTATTGCTCGCCCATATGTTCCAAACGAATTTCGGGAGATAGTGTTTAAGAATATTCACACACTATCACACCCTGGCATTCGAGCCACCAGAAAGCTCATTTGCTCTAAATTTTTTTGGCCATCAATTAACAAAAATATCAACGATTGGTCACGAGGCTGTCAAGACTGTCAACGCTCTAAAATAACAAGACATACCAAAAGCAAACTTGCAAATTTTCCAATTATTAGCAATCGATTTTCCATGATTCATTTAGACATCGTTGGACCATTGCCACCTTCGGAGGAATATTCATATCTATTAACGTGTGTTGATCGTTTCAGTCGTTGGCCAGAAGCCTTTCCTCTAAAAGACATAAAAGCTCAATCGGTCTTTCGAGTTTTTTATGATGGATGGATTTGTCGTTTTGGTATTCCAAGCACTATCGTTACTGATCGAGGAAGTCAATTTACTTCGCATTTGTTCAATACAATAACTAAGAATTTAGGAATATCTCACAATTTTACAACTGCTTATCATCCACAAGCTAACGGATTAGTAGAACGATTTCACCGAACGCTTAAAGCCGGTCTAACGTGTGCTAATAATGCACAATGGACTGTTTCCTTGCATACTGTTCTTCTGGGATTAAGAGTAAGCCTGAAGGAAAACATTGAAGCATCACCATCAGAAATGGTATATGGCGAAACCTTACAACTTCCAGGGGAATTTTTTAAACCCGTTGGAAAAATTGACCCTAAATATCATTTGAAAACAATACAAAAATTAATGCAAAACCTTAAACCAATAGAAACCTCATGTCACCAACACAATTCACAAAAATTCTTTGTACATCAAGAGTTAAGCAAATGCTCCCATGTATGGATACGTCGCGATTGTTACGTAAAGCCTCTTCAACCGAAATATGTTGGACCATTTAGAGTTTTGCGACGAAATAATAAAACATTTGATATCTTAGTTAAAGGCAAAAGGGAAACAATATCAATTGACCGAGTAAAGCCTGCTTTTTTTGTAAATACCAATATTGAAGAAAATAAATTTGAAAGTACCATCAATCAGAAAGTTTTGAAATCAAGATCTGGTAGAACTATAAGACTTCCTGAACGCTTTCACGCTCACTGAGAGGGGAGTACTTGTAGGTACTTTTAACTTGTAAGAATATTACTTTGCATTTCAAAAATTATTTTTATCAATTTTTCATATTTTATTGTTGTCAAATATTTTTCATAAATTTTACTTTTGATTATTACAAATACCTTCTTGTAAATATTAATATAATTAATTATTTGTAAATTTCAATAAACGAATTTACATTTTTTATAAATATAAATGTGTACTCATTTATAAGGCAGAGTAGATAACAAAAAGGGATAACATTTTTACACATATGTATGTATATACGAGTACATACAAAGCCAGAAATTCTAATCATCTGCTTACACACCCACTGATCAGCCTACCAAAGTGCAACAAGCCACGGTCGCAGAATTGCAAAAAGGGATAGAGAAAGAGAGCAGCAAAGCGAAAACATTCATTTGGCTAAATATTTAAAGCATTCAAAAGAAATGTATTAATTAAATATGGACAACGCCTCCAAAAAACAAACAAAAAAATATAAAAATAAAAAAAACAGCAAAATAAAATGAAATTAGCAATAAAAGGAAATAAACCACAAAGATTTGACTGTTGAAAGCGTGTGTTTTAAATTTAGCAAACTCATATGAAAACTACCCTAAAGACTCACGCCGGGAGGGTTCCCAAGAAAACATTTCTCCATTTAAGATATATTATAAGAAAATACAAAAAAATATAAGTAAAGGATTTAATACCAGGACTAACTCATGCTCAGCTTGACTTTCTTAAAAGCCACAAGTCAAAAATGCAAATTGTTAAAAAATTTAAAGGTGAAGACAATAGATGAATTTTCCAATTGTTTGCTGTAAAATATTTGAGAGCACAGCAACTGGTCTACTCAGCTCGCATGTGCTGTTACGTTTTGTGGGCTCAGTACAATCAAGGATCAAATTTCTAAAATTGTCCTTAAGCAAACAGTTTTCTCTAAATTGGATTAAATTCATTGAAAAACAGCAAAGATTTATTTGCTTTCGTTACTTACAAAAGTAACAAGATTTGCCCGTATGCCATTCGAGCTCGCTTGTAATCCTGTAAGGTTCATTAATCCTTTATCATACTCGTATTCTGGTTATTTTTTTTTGTTGTTGTTGTATGTTGCTGATAATACCATTTCTAAACAAGATTAACACAACTTGTGTTTTCTTTGTCTGGCACTTTGTTGCGTTTATTTTCTTATCTAAAATTTGTGCAAAAATTGTACAGGCAAAGTCCCCTTGTTTTTTTTTTTGTAATGGAACTGTTGGTAGAAATGTTGTTTTTAAAGATTTAATAAATCCATTTGCTAACCAATCTTGTTGGTTAACCAGCAGTTTTATTGTCACAACATTTTGCAAGTTTTTGCCTATTTCGCTTTTGAGTTGTTGGCAAAAGGTGTTGTTTGCTCACTAACAATTAAATAAATTCTTAAATCAATAAACAAATAGTAATTGTTAATTGATCTTGTTATTTCAAATGCTTCGAATGCATAACTTCCTGTTAATCCCCTGCTATGAAAATATTGATCTTGTGATCTTGTTTCAAGCAATAAGAAAATAAAAATTATTTAAAGGTACACTATTACTTATCATTTTCATAAGCTTTTTCGTTTTTGACAAAAAATACAGTGATGGTTAGCTAATTAGGGACAAAGGGTTTCAGCCAATTAATTAACCTTTTTGAAAACTAAAATGCCGAGCAAATTATTCATTGAAAAGCATATTTACTTGCAAAAAAAATATATAAGATATATAAGAAAAAAAAAATTTTTTTTAAAATCTCTTTAATCGATAATAAACTACTTCACTTTTTGCCTGGACATTTATATAAGTACAACTTAAATAGTAAATGTAAAAAAGGCTATTTTATATTTTATATATCTTTTTGTCCACTAATGCTAATGAAACATATATGGCTTATGTATATATATGCACAATTAATTTTTTGGTGCAACAGCCTTAAACATCCCAGCAGCCCCCGAACATCACAGCGGCAAAATCGAAAGCGTGAAAATCCAAACCCAAAATACACACATCATCCAAAGGAAAGCTACGATATTTTGCATTTGCACTTACGCAAGACAATTTGCATCAAACATCGAATACCGCCAATGGCGGTATTAAAAACGTTTTTAAAGTGCAAATTTTGTTAGTGGAGAAATCTTTATTTTTTACTTTGTTAAACAAATTCTATTTTTGACATGTTGGATCAACTAAAAAGCCATGTTGTTTTTTTCATTATTATAGTTTTGTATTCTTGATATTACCTGGAAATGTATGTCTTTTGAACAGACCCTTCTGCCAGAATTTCATATTCAAAGTTAAGGCAGCTTTTGTTTGTCAAACGGAGTGTCTCAGTAATCACGCTTTATGTGGTCGAAATTCCATCACAAGACGGTCTTATTATGAATAAATATACAAAAACTTCCTGCAAAATTAAATAATCTAGAAACTTTTAAAATTATTATTTCGTTGGAAAATAAATTAACTCGGGACATATTTCAACAAGAATATTAATTCAAATGTTTTCAAAATTGCGAACAAATTTATTTGCATTTCTGTTGTTTATCTTCCCTAATTATTTGTTTACATCTGATTAAATCGGGATTCTATGCAGGTCAATATAAAATATTCACATTTTCGGAAAAAAACCATAAGACCATAAGTCTTCGTTATAGAGAGTATTTTTTTAAGCCCAATAGGACTTTAAATTGTAAAAACATAAAAAATTAAATTTAAGTCCAAAATATTTTTTCTTAAAAACTCGTCATCTACTGGGTTAAAAAAAAAAATTTGGAAAGAATTGTGGGCATATGCCTGCAGCTCTTGTTGACGAATTGCAAACGTCCAATTTTGGGCCACTTTTTCTACCACTAATGTCCGTGTGTCACAAATAACACGAACAATTTTGGCCTCCAATTTTTGTTTATCAGCATAAGCCAGTGACTTTAGGTGGCCCCACAGGAAATAATCAAGAGGCGTCAAATCGCACTAGCTTGGAGGCCAACTAATATGTTTATTTGTCGAATAAAACTTATTGGGAATAATTTTGTAAAGCAAAACTACAAGCCTTGATAAATTTTATATGAAAAAAAATTAATTTACAAAAACAAAATACAAAAAAAAATTTGTCAACGCTAAGAGTTGCGTTTTACAAAATTAGGCCCATTGTCTAATTTTGATTTCAACAAGTCAATGGTTGCGGTCACTATATGATACATCGCGTAATTCCATTGAGCCCACATTCATATTTCCAAACGAAGAATTATTGATCACAGTGCAGTAACGATGTCAATTGATCGTAAAGTAAGCTGCGGCTTAATTTTCGAAGAAATAAGCTCCAGTGATGCCACCAGCGTAAACCGTGCCAGCGTTGCAGTTTTATTTTCTTCTCTTGAGAATTGGCTTCACTCCGTAAGCGGTAATTTTGTTTATTTAAAAACCCTCTAGACCAAAAATTGGCCTCCTCCCTGAACTCACGAAGCGACAATTTACTTTCAAAAAATGTACTGAAAAATGTGTGTCGACGTCCGAGGGATATTTAAATTATAAACGGCGAAACCAGCTACTTGGAATGTTTTAAATGCCTGATGTAATTTGCCTTGATGTCTATTATGCATTTTTCAAAGCGAATTGAGGTGAGTCTAGCTTATATGAATATGCCTAGGGAAAATACCACAAGACGAATTGACTTCAGGTGAATTCACCTCGAAAATATTGTTTTACTAAAGGCGAATTTATATTGGATGGTCGAAACTACTTAGGTGACTATTTTCGCCGCTTTTAATTTGAATGTCCGTTACATGTCATTTGACATTTTTCAGTACATTTTTTGTATGCCTTGGTATTACTTATTTGATTGACAGAAACATTGCAGGCAACTGAAAAAATTATAATTGAAATTTTGTGCGTGCCAAGATAAATAAACCATGGAAAATTCTATAATGATGATCATTAGAAACATAACGGTTACCTAAACCAATTCACAGAAAAAAGATTAGAAAATAAAGAGTACAACATGATTTTGTTTGCACTTTTATGTGGTATGGAATGCAGGGACTTGCTGCTGGTGGCTGCAATATTGTTTGTATACCAAATTAACAATCAAAAACACTAGGACATGCACACTGTACATGCAACATGAAAATTTAATTAAATGGCACATGAGGAAGGACAAAGCAGAGGTGCTGGCTAACAGGTAATAAAAGAAGAAAGTTCGTAGAGGCATACCAGTAATCATGGCAAGTATAAATACCATAAAGTCTTGTTAAGGAATTGCAACTTGTAGCATTATCATGTGGCACTAACAACATGATGTCTGATGACAACTGCGCTTAAGTGAAAAATTTACTTGTTTCTTCTCACTTGGTTCTATCAGCCTTGTTTTGTTTATTTTTTCTTTCTCTTGTTAATTCTGTTTTGTGTGGTTTAGGTTAAAACAAAAAATGTATGATAATAAAACAACAATAGAATTGTATATGTTTTTAATACGAGTACACTAACTGCTACACTTGTATGTTGACCACATTCTAGGAAGTTCTGTTCGAAAATTTCTGAGATACAAAACCCTTGTCACAACACATTGTCCTTTTTGTATTCACAGAGCAAATTACAGCAGAAATGCCTTCAGCAATAATGAGCTGGAGTGAGGGTGAGTGCGACAATCGTGATTAACAACAGCGGCAGTTGCATAACGGTTCCCCAAATAATAAAAACATTTTACACAATAAATTGTTGATTAAGAGATGATAAAGAAAAACCAGGAATAAATACAAACATAATTATTTAAACATATATTAGTTAGAGAAAGAGAGAGTAAGTGAAAGGGAGAGGGAGTGACATTTCAGGGACCAAGAGGTGCTGCAATGTTTTAATTTGATTTTAAACTGCTGATAAACTAATATCCGTGGAAAATGTCAAAATAATATTAACAACCGCACTAAGCAAACTCACGTACTTTGTTTGTATTGCAGTGTGTTATACCCAGTGAGTAACCGAGTGACTGAGTATGCAGACAACAGACCTGGCAGTATTATTGAACCATTTGTCACCAGTACGATCATTGATCGTTTGATTACATTATTTTTCTTTCCTACAGTTTTAGTCGTACCTTTTTTTATTGCTTGACTAATTGAAATGCACTTGCGGTGTAAAAGAATTCAATGAATTTTTTTATGTTGTATTAAAAAAAAATTATCGAGCTTCAAATAATATATGGATGTTTTTGTTTTATTCAATTCCACTTAAAACGCCTAGCAACCAGACCATTAAAGTTTACAGTGGGCTTAGAAAGAGTAAAATGTTCTTATTATTATTTTATTTTGCCTTGTCTGGCTCCCTATACTGAACACGAAAAATCTGTTTCAAACTTTTAACGGCTGGTAGCGATTTGACACATTTCGAACAAAACGTTCTTTGATCACAAGCTAAAGCGTGAAAATGCAACACATTGTAAAATGGAAAACAAAAAGTTGCCAGTTTATGAAGGAAGATATCAAAATTACCTGACCTCTGATCACACATTCCGTCTTGTTACGTAAGGCGTTGACAATGGAAATATTGTTACTTGTAAATGTTACTTGTAAAACTCTTGATTTTTTTTTTTAATAGATTGAAGGAAATCAGTGCAAGTTTCTTTTAATTCATATAAAAACTTCAAGATTTCCATCACCAACACCTTAGACAATCAGGCTTATTGTCAAGTCGAGAACGCTGTCAAATAGACAGCGGTGAAATCAAAATACTAGCGAGCTCTATTTGCAAAACCATCGATTCTTGCAATAAAGTGGTAAAAAAAAGTTGGCAAGAACTTTTGGCTTTCTTAATACAACAAAACATTCTTTTTGAAATAGTTGGTCAACCATGTATCTTTAACGGACCAATCGATTTCAAACGAGAGATCTGGTTGTTGTTTTTTAGTTTAAGATAGTTAAGGGTGTAGAAGTCACGAAAGGGCTAACTGCCAAGCAAACAGGGCTCTTTTTTGACATTTATGATCAATATACTCTGGCAAATAATAATAATGAGTAGATTCACGCTTGAATAACGCTATCGAATTATACAGATTTACGTTGAAAATCATGCGCACTGACTAATAGCAGTCGAAGTGCGGATAGATTTAATGCCACATACTCAACACATCGATCGAGGAATGTGCATACTGAAGAGGAGCGGTTCTGATAAAAAGATTAGGAAAGCCATTAGATACTTCGATGTGTTTGCACATGTTACATAGAAATCTAGACATGACGTATATCTTTTCGTAAACACTTGCGATATATAAAATCTAAAGCATCAAAAACCTGTTTAGCGCTGTTCTGTATCAAGCAAAATACGAGATGCCCCAGATATCTTCAGAGAAATTTGTTCGCTAATATAATAAAGAAGTATTATCCTCTATGGTCAATTGTGTATGGGGCTGGATGCTTTGCGAGTATATAGCGCGTTCCAAACTTTGTAATACGAGGTTGCCTTTACGATTGCATACACGGGTTTGGGGTGAAAAAGTGTCATCAGCGTTGATCAATGGTTGACAAGGGGGGACGAACTTACTCAATGATACCCGATATCGGGACATGGTTGCCTGGAAGACATGGTGACTTGGACTGCTATCTCACTAAGTCCTCGACTGTTTGTTTTAGACCCATTAGGTGCGATATAATGAAAAAATAATTTCAATAGAATGTGAATTGAAATTTCGCATGTGCCCTGGTGGAAACTTGATTTCGAAAATTTGTTATTTGGTAGCGGGAAGTTCAAAAATATTTCAGACTGAAAATAAATCATACTTTAAACTGATTTTAAAATTAAAGAAAATTATTACTTTAATTGAAATTTATTTGCTGGTGGTCTATATTTTATATGTGCCTAGCCAAATCATCAGTAGACTTCAACCACATTTTGAACATTCACAAACCTCTTATCTTATGCACAGGCTTTCAAAAACTATTGGAGAATTCACAAATAAGAATATTTTTGAAAATCACAAAAGAAAACTAAGCATAGTAGGCTTAGAAACTTTAACAAAACCAATGAAATATATAGACAATGTTTAACCACCAGCAAACAAATTTCAATTAAAATAAACTTATGGCAATATGTCGAATAATAAATTTCTTAAATAAAAATTATTACTCCCAAACGATCAAGTCTTTATAATGTGCCATAACCGCCAAAAGAGCTTAAGCGACATAATTTTCAAAATAAATTTTTTGAAAAAAATCTATCATTTCCGATCGTAAATAATAGATTTTCGTCGAAAAAAAAAACGAGGTTCAAAATATATGTCGGTTAAGCTTTTTTGGCGGTTATGGCTCGCTATGGTTCCATAGAAACCAATAAGCAACATTATTTAATGCTTCAACACTTAATGATTATTTTAAATTGTATGCTCAATTGCCCCACCGTGCAACATTTGTAATGTGCATATGAATTGCCTTCTTCTTCTTCTTCTTCTTCTTCAGCATGTCTCTGCAGTTACTGCTTTAAATATTTTTACGCTGTTGTTGTTGCTGTTGTTGTTTTCGTTGCATTTGAATTGATGATTATCATTTATGTGTGATGATGGGTTCTTTCCCGTTAAAAAAAAAACATAACTTACGCTTTTCGAAAATGGTCTAGTATTTTTCTCTGCAACACAAGAAAATGCCTTTAATAAATACATATTGTGTTATTATTAAGTATTATCAATTTTATTATTATTATTGTTATTATTACATGTTGCTGTTGTTGCTGCTGTTTTTTGTTGCCGTCGCGTCGTCGATTAAATAAACTTATTATTATGGGTAATAAATTGTATTTCCAATGAAACGACTAAATTGATTTAAGTTGAGTTTGAAATATTTTCTGTTAAATTTTTAATAACAAAAAAAATTAATTTTAATGTTGCCATTGCCGCAAACGTATGTATGTATGTACATATGGTTGCAGACATGTATGTGTGTTTGTGCAGTAGTGTTTTGGTGTCATTTGAATAATTTTGATTTTGATTTAAATTGACAAATGACATGTGTGATTTGGTTGGTTTGTTATATTTTTTCCACATAAATTTAGTGTCGTTTTCGAAGAGGCATTTGACACGCCATCTAGAACATGTTTGAAATGAAAACAACAACAACAACAACGTCGATAACAACAACATACGCAGGTACTAAGCATGTATGTATGCATACAAAAATTATGGTGCCATCACCCTTAATGATTAATATGCAAGAGCTGGTGATTCTCATCAACAAATGATGTTGTTAATTAATGACTTTAAATGTTGTTTTCATTATTTCGTGTTACAAAAACGCAACAAAAATTATATATGTATGAGTATGTAGCTCTCGACAAGTGAAATATTTGAAAAACTATTCTTTTACTATGAAAAATTATATAAATATTTTTTGGACAGTCATCATTTACATATATAGAAAAACATTCTAACAATTTTCTAATTACTTAATTTTACGCTTGTTAACTTTATGCAGACCAAAATTTATTTTTAAGGCAACAGCTGTTATTGGGTTCCCGTTTTTGAGAGCCGGACTTTTAACAGTTTGTGGCATAAAGAACATTTTTAACTTCCGTTTGTTTGCTTTGTACAATGATACAAATCTTGGAAAGTTTATGGTGACTAAACATTCCCTTCCAATTCTGTCTCAATCTAATGTTTCCTTCACATTTTCCTGTATTTAATGCCTTTTTCTCTTAAACATTTTCTTAACAGCGTCATTAACAAGTACTTTAAAGTAAAAACAATAATTTTTGTTTTCCATTGTCAAGTGCTTTTCATCTCTGGGAGTCTGCGCCGGTCTCTCTCTTAAATTTTGTATTTGATTAGTCATTTTGAATTAACTTCTCCCAATAATATTTAGTTGTATTTAAGCGGTACTTGAGCTAATTTTTTTTTATTTTGTTATCATAATCTAATGTTCTTTTAACAAGCCCAGTTTGAATTGTTTAAATTGTTGTTTCACCAAAAAAAAAGGCATAAAATAACATAAAACTCATTTAAACAAGTGTTTGCTTTTGCTACGTCATCGCCGTCATTATTGTTGTATGTTTTATGTTTGGCTGTTGTTGCTGAAGTGGCCTGCTTTAATTTTTTGTTTGTTTCTTTTCTGTTTTGTTATTTCAACGAAAGTTAATTATAGGGGGAATTAAACTCATTCCAAAGAGGTAGAAACAGCATGAATAAATAGAAAAACAACTTAATTGGATTTAAATTATTTATTCTATTAAATTAAAGTATCTTAATAACTGTGTTACTTTAAAAGAGCAGTGTAAGATGTCGGAGCATAAAGCAGACTTTTCAGAAATTAAAGATATCTGTTGATTAAAAGGAATATTTCTCAAGCGTTAGATTATTTACGACATTAAGGTATTTCAAACATGTGAACATATTGCTTATTGAGTTCAAAAACTTTAAAAAAAATAAAAAAAAACTTAAATAAAAATAATGGCATATCCCACTTTATTTTATAAAGGGTCTTCTAAGAAAAGATTTCATTTTGAGATGTAAATAAACACACAAAGGATACCGTAAGGACATTACATATCGTCGGCTTAGAGTGTACACCAGCTAAATCCACTTTTTATAGTATATGACATTTTAATACCATTCGAAAGAGAAAGAGACGCCTCATCGATTTGCTTACATATTTATTTTAATTTGAAGCTCTATATGTCGAAGAAACTTAATGTATTAGGCTAATTTCTTAAGCTTTGTATAGAAACCGTTAACAGTATTTTGTCTCTCCTGTTAAATTTGCTGGAAGTGAGTTAGCAGGTTTACACTCTAAGCCAACGATATGTAATACTATACGAACTTTAGCCTATATAATCGAATATCTCACCTGATGTTGACATTTTTTTAATTAAGTACACGGTAAACTCTTCTTTTTTGGTTTTTGACGATTTTTTTTAGTTTTAGCACTTTTTTCGTTTTCGATATTTTTTTTTTTAATATTGCCATTTTTTAGATTGTCCTTTTTTCATTATTGGCGCTTTTTACGTTTATGGGTTTTTTTCAGTTTTTTTTAGCTTTTTTAGTTAAGTTTTGGCGATTTTTTAGTTTTCTGAATTGTTTTTTTTGGTTGGGCGATTTTTTTAGTTTTGGTGTCTTCTTTAGTTTTTTAACGACCTTTTTATTTTTGGTTTTTTTGTTGCATTTTAGAAATTTATTTTATATTTGCTGATATTTTTCAATGAAGCGATTTTTCCTGTTTTCTACGATTTTTATTTTTAGGTTTTTTTAGTTTTTCTTATATTGGGTATTTGTTTAGTTTTAGGCGTTTTCGAAAATTTCAAGAGTTTGCCTTTTATCCTTTAATCTTGATTTTATAATTTCAGTAGCCGCAAAAGTGGAAAATTTCCCGACAATTTTTTAATTTCATTTGTTTGGAAATTTTTCACTTTTGCGTCTACCTAAGCTCTACCTAAACGGTGTTAAGAATCATTTCTAGCAAGTTCATATGTTGTAAAAAGTTGTTTATTGAGATGTTAAGTACATTTTTGTAGTTGATTGTTTACTTGAATTTTGAACGGTTTGCTACCTATGGACCTGAACAGGGAAAAAAGGGTAAAAAATATAATTTTTTTAAACTTTTGCGATTTTGATCTTGAAGATGAAGTGTTTTTGATTTTATATGTTAAAATTATGCAACTTTGCCTCAGAGAGTAAATAAAAATTCCGAACCGTTTGCAAGATATGAGCCTGAGAAAATGCAAATATGATACCCAGGACCCAAATTTTTGGGGGCCCATAAAAAAGAGTGCACGACTTGGGGCAAAAATGGGAGACACAGGTCTCCTTTTCTTCTCGTCTTTCTCCCTCTCTCTCCCTCTCTCAAACTAATCAGCTTAGCAATAAGACTTGCATAGTGTAAGCTAGGACTAAGTTTTTATTTGATTGCAACCCATGAAAGACTTTAGCAAAATTAACATTAACAATTATGCAGCCACAATCTTAACAATTTATGATTTACAAACATTTTTCATCAAATAAATAATTTTAGTTTTTAAAAATATGCTTTGATACTTTTTTTAATAATAAATTATTCTGTTAACTGCAATTAAAGCAGGCAATAAAACCGAATTCCGCACCTGAGTTAGAGTTGAAAGAAAAAAGTCTAGTTTTATTTCGCATTTATTTTGAGTACAACAGTGTTGCATGCACAATGCTCATTAACTGCAATTAATGCAGAAAAATATTGTACATAAAAAACATAATTGTTGTACTCGTATGTACGAGTATGAGCGGCAGATGCCGCTTAAGAAATATTCATAGTAAGAAAATAATAGATACTGTTTAATTTTAAGCATGCAGAAATAACTATTAATGTTTACTGTGGAACAAAGATGTTCAAAGTTTATCTATACCATATTTCGAGTAAACAAAAATTATTATAAAATAAAGAGTTGTTTGATGGACACAGTATTTAGAATATGGCCTGTAAAGAAAAATAATTAAGGCAGAAAAGGAAAAGGAAAGGCCATTCTGGGCGGGATATTGCCTCCCCCCCTCCCCCTCTCCAAAGAAAAGTTCCTTATGTAGGAACGAAATGCATATAAACAGTGCTTAACCAACAAAACAAACACAAATTCATAATAATAAAACTTTGGTTTGCAAAATGAAGTGAAGAAAATACCTTATTAAGAAATTATTAATTGAACAAAAAAATTAAAAAAAAATTTTTTTTCACTTTCGTTGACACTGTGCAATGACTAACTCAGCATGCATATGTTAAATAGCTTTAGGAAAAAAAAAAATTAAAAATAAAGTCTTGTTAAAATTCTTAAAATGTGTTTGCACTGCAAGTTTTTCCTTGTCTATTTTATTTTCTTAATCAAGTGCAAATTTGCAATAATTAAATTACATTTTACTTAAACAAGTAGGAGAACTGATTTATTTCTGCTCATTTTAAATTCGAACACACAACCAACTGCCATAATGAATGTTCGTATGAGTGAGTGACTGACTCGAATGACTGACTGACTGAGCCTCACTGGACTGCTGAATGAATGTACGAGTATGAATGCGTGGTTGAATTAAAATTGTATTTTATTAATTAATTACAAACAGTTAATAAAGTAATTTTCTCGCCTTCTTTGCGTTATTGTTGTTGCTGGTGCTGCTGCCTCTGTTGCATGTTGCCAGCCTCAGTGCAGTAAAAATGCAAATTAATAAATGTTAATAATGAAAATTACACAAATCTGAGCAGTGAAAACAGTTAATTAATGCAATTAAATGACATTCTTAAAATATTCAAATTGAATACAAAAGTATATAATTAAAACAAAAAGTAAAATTAATATTAAATACAACTGACAGTAGTCTCGGAGCAACTAAAAGCAGTCGAAGAAGTTTATTATAGAAAATTATTTATGTAAAAAAAAAACACATAGACAACAGCAGGCTGCCGACTACAATCTGTCAAATATAGAAAACACAATTGTTTGGACCGACTACAATCTGTCAAATATAGAAAACACAATTGTTTGGACTATTATTTTGATGCCTCACAGCTTCATGACTGTAGGACCACTTTTTTCGCTGTCACCAAATATATAAACTGCTGCTAACATTATACAAACTGTGAAATGAATGATGCTTATGATGTAGCTGTCGTTGTCAATATAATTAATTAGCTGACTGCACTGCGACAATAACAGTCAGCATCATTTGTAGTCGTGTTGTTGTGTAGCCCATTGTATGCTGTGTGTTTAGCTAGTGTTGCAGAGATATAATTTTCTTATTATATTTTATTTTATTTTATTTATTTTTATTCTGGTTCTAGGGTACCGTACACCAAAGGTGAAAAGAATCCTTTTCATTTCGCTACGATGTCCCTCTGTCTGTCACAAGCTGTTTCCTCGAGAACCGTAAAAGCTACGGACCCGAAATTTTCACAGAATGTGTAAAACTTCAACGACTACAACAACAAATATATGACCGTTAAAAATTTAAGGGTGTTATACACTTGAAATATTCAAAGTTAATCACACTAGTTTTTATGTAGACTACAACAACGCAATTAAAAAAATAACTCAATATTAAAGGGTATTCTATCAGTTAATGTAATTTTGCCAACTTTTTATATATTGGAAACCGTAAGAGGAAAACTGAAAGCTCTTGAAAGTTAAAAAAACGCTAAAATTAAAAAAAAATTAAAAAGCTCTTGAAAGTTAAAAAAACGCTAAAATTAAAAAAATCGCAAATTTAAAAAAAAAATCCCGCAACGAAAAATCACCAAAATAAAAAAAAACGCTTAAATAAAAAATATCACCAAAAATAAATCGCTAAAATGCAAAACAAAAATCAACATAAATAAAAAAGTCGCCAAAAAACTAAAAAAATCGCCAAATAGAAAAAAGCACCAAAACAAAAAAACGCTAAAGCTAAAAAAAAGCTAAAAATAAAAAACAACCGAATTTTTTTTTCAAAAAAACCAAAAAAGCGTCAAAACGAAAAAAGTGTCAAAAATAAAAAAATCGCTATAAGTAAAAATATCGCCAAAAACCTAAAAAAAAAATTAGGAAAACGAAAAATTCTACAAATTTAGTTAAAAAATTTTACATTATGTAAGATATTCTATTATATAGCCTAAAGCCTGGATCACACTATCGGCACAATATACCGATTTTCGTCGGCTCACTGCAACAAAGTCATAAGTAATAAGCCAAAATGGCGTGATTACTCAATATATTCTGTAACAAGTCTATATGGCTTTATTACCAAGGCAGTATAGTGCAAGTATGCCCTTATATTTCCTTATATTAGTTGAGAAATAAAACAAATTTAGCTTATTACTTATGACTTTTTTTCAGTGAGCCGACGAAATCGATATGTTGTGCCGATAGTGTGATCCAGGCTTAAAGCTCGTATAGTAATACTATATATTATATATTATACATATATTTATTTATTTATTTTTGCAAGAATAACCCCGAATCTATCCTTCACACGGACGAGTCAAAAATTGGAAACCGATCGTATAGTGAGTCGTAATATACGTAAATTCTTTCGCTTGTCGAATCATTGAGATCACGGCTATAGCGGCAGGCAATAAATATCTAAAAGAGATTGACAACGAACTACCTATCCGTATCCTTACGGAGCCTTAAGAAATCATAAAGTTCAATCTCGAAGCCTCCTTCAATGCAAAAATGAGATAAACTCATAAATCGAGATAATTTGGATTCCAAGACACCAGGGTGTCTTCGGAAATGAAGAGGCGGATAGACTTGCAAACATGGGAACATTACTGAATAACATCACACTAGAAAAATCGAAATATTTTCAAGAATTCAAAAATGAATTAAAACAATGGGCTATAGAACAACACACCACATATTAGGAGAACTCTACTATGAATAGTGAAAAGACGATGGAGATTCTAAGTTTAAAAAGGCCAACACTTCGGAACTTGGTTAGCATAATAACAGGACATACAGAGCTAAGAAGCCACCTGACTCGCATGGGTCTTGTGGACGATACGATATGTAGAGCTTGCCAAGGGTACGACGATTAAGCTCTCCAACACTTTTAGTGTCACTGTCCAGCATTCTGTCAAATTATAAGACACATCTTTCGTCTGGAAAATATACCAGATAAAGAACAACTTAGGAGTTCAGACTGTAAAAACCTGAGAAAGTATATTGAGGAGACTAGGTTACTAATCTGAATAAAGTTTAATAGCTATTCATGGTTTTTATGGGGTATCTTCCCAATATTTATTATCAAGATCGCACAACATGTTATAATAGCATAGGTGTAATCTGAAACGGATTGGGTCAATTATTACTGCCCCTCTTTCAACTTAAACTAACCTAGTGCTCGTGAATTTATTCAATTTTCACAAAGTTTTTACAACTAGTTGTCACGTCAGGCAGCAATAAGTGTATTTAAAGGCAAATGAGAAACATTCAATTATATTTAAAAAAAAAATACTGAAGTATACTTACTTGACGTTAAGGGTAAATTTTACCAACTTATTTAAATATCAATTCATATTTAAAAGTCATTTTTCCATACAAAAATTAATGAAAATCGAAATTTAAATATGAATTGCTATTTAAATAGAGTTGGTGAAATTGATCCTAAGTCTGTAATGTATTCATATGAAGAAAGAAAAGAAAAGCACATAGAAGCTGCTTAACGAATAACAATAAAAAAATTATTCATATGAAAGAAATAAAGTTTTTGCAAACTTATCACAGCAAAATTTAAATTCCTTAAAAATTGTTTTAAAGATACAAGGACTTCTCGCACATTCTTGTATTCATCTTGCAGAGTAACATAAACGAGTATGTTTGCAACTATTTACATATGTATGTATGTGCACGTGTAAGCATGTGTGCGTGTGTCAGTTTCCTTATTAACTACACCTCATTTTAATCATTATCAAAGTGAAAAGAATCACAATTAATTACTTAATTTCCTTGAAGACGTACATACTTCTGCACTCATCCCATCCCCATCATCAGCAGTCGCTTCAGCAGCAAAATATCCATACAAATACAACAAAATCTTCATTGTCTTTGCATGACGAACCTGTTGTCGTACACACCTTTTAAATGACGACAAACCAAAATATTAAAGCAAACCCCACTTTAAAGCGCACCATGCCACAAGTTTATTGCCACGTTCATTGAAGAGTCAATTCTTTGGGACAACATCAAGAACAACATACGACAAGTATTTACTAATCACACCACTATACGAGTACACTTTTAATAATAAAAACACAAAGTCATCCAATACTTAGTTAGGCAGGCCTTATGTGGGGAAAGAAGTGTCCCAATAGAGTTGTTGCTTTTGAGTACACAATTGTTATTTCATTAAATTTCCAACAATGTTTATGGACAACTCAGCTCGCTTGAATACACTGAGAGAGTTAGCGCGCGCCTCTTCGATCATACGACTGTATGCGAGTGCGTATAAATATTTAAATTTAAAAGCCCATTCCGTAAAAGTCAATAGAATAACAACAATGTACTCGTATGTATGTGTATACGAATGTTGTACGAGTACAACAGAAATCAAATAATCAAATAACAAAATAAAACAAAACATAACAAACATAACAGATTAGTTACCACATCCCATATCAGGGTAATTATTGTTAAATGCGATAACAATCTTGTAGTGTGGTGACATTTATTTATTTTCCTTAATTTTGTTATATTAATCTTTTTCGAATACATACTCGTACTTACAAACGCATTTCGAAGATACCCCGTCCGTCTGTCCTTTTGCCCAGCTATTTACACGTTTGACCGTGTCGTGTCGTCTGTCTGTTATTGTTATAACAACGTGTTTGAAATGCTTGGCCCGTTTGCAGTGTAGTCGTTTTCCTACATCAGTTTGGATTTTATGTCGCTGAAGTTGAAGCTGGACGCAGAAGAAGACTTTGTCGTTTGACTAATCATGCTTGTTTGGTATTCATTTACTTTTTTTGTTTCTTAAAGAATTAAATGCAAAGCTCCTCACTCACTCAGTCTGAGAGGCAGGCAGCCAGGCAGTCAGCCAGCAACCAACATCATTAGCACGAATTGTAGTTGTATAAAATGCATATTATTAGTATCATTATTGGCCATCGATTGTGTTGAACGTACGTTGTTGTTGTTGTTGTTGTGGTCTCTGCTGCCGATGACGAAGAATAAGAAGAGAACGTTGAGGATGATTTCGCATAAATTAATTTGTGCAATATGTAAATAATTTAGTGATCAGTTTAATTTCTTATTTTTGTGCATCTCTTCTCTTTGGATCAATAATGTTTGTTGGTTTTCTGATAGATCGCACTCAAATGATTGATGTGCACATTTTGCTTTAAAGATACTTTTAGCCAAGAAAGAAAATTGCTTGTACAAATTTGTATACTCGTATGCTTCGATTGAGTTATAGATTATAGATTTATTTTTTTTAATGAATATAATAAAAATAAAATATAATATAAATATAACTTAATTAGCAGATTATATTATGCACATATTTTTTTTTTTTTACTAGCACAACTCTCATGTGTCATTAATTTACTATCAGTAAGTTTATGTCCGACATTGGTCGGGCCTAATAATTTTATTTAGATTTGAGATTTGAACACTTATTGTTAGTTCATATTTGAAGACACAATAAATAAATATACGTCAAAAAAAAAGAAAAAATTTAATAAGAGAGATTCATAAAATGTTTGTTTATTTTTCATGCTCATTTAAGAAAGTGCATCCTACACTTCTGCCATTTTATGGTCATTCAGAATCTAGTGACTAAATTTCGCACCAAAATTACATTATTGAACATTAAACCAGCAATGCGCGTACGTACAGTGCATACAGAGGAAAATATCGCAGCTGTGTCCGCCAGTGTTGTTGGTGACCGTGAATTATGGATGCGGCGCTGTTCGTAGCAGTTGGATCTCCGTTACTTCACTTTTTTTGCCCAAAATGGATGGGGTAGACTTGGCTGACATGTGGTTTTAGCAAGACGGTGCCACATGCCACACACCACGCGAAACAACGGCCCAATTGAGAGGCGAGTTCTGTGAACAGTTTATTTCACGAATTTATTCGTGAGATACCGGCCGATATGTTTGCGAGAGTATGCCAAAATTGGCTCCAGCGTATGAACCATTCCAGGTGTAGCCACGGTCAACATTTACATGAAATCATCTTTAAACATTGAATTATATACATGTATATCGTTCTTTCGACTCAAATAATGATTTCATACATTTCTTTAAAAAATCACCCTATATAAATTGATATTTATCATATATTTTTATTATATAATTTTTTTAAAATACTTTCTATAATTTTTGTAATAATGCGAGGTCCCAAGATAAGACACCTATCTGCCAACCGAGTGAGATATAATTTTATCAATTCTAAAGCAACTTTTGAGATATTACGACGTTGCAGCAAATGATCGTTATGTATGTTTGCGTATTCCTAAGAAAATTTATGGTATGAGCGCACCTGCATACTTAAAATGTGGAAACACTTTACAAGCGAGCGAAAAAATTAGACAAATCAACATTATTTCCATTTCATTAGAACGATTTTGTTAGGCTATCAAATTAGTGAAAAGTTAAAAACAAATTGGCCACAAAACTTTTAAATAAAAAAAAACAGAATCTAATTGTAGTTTAATTATTATTATTCGAACTGCATTTGTTTCTATCTTTAATGAATTGAACAGGCTAATGTTCGTATCGCCTTTTAAGCCAAATTACATGTGATAATTATTAATGAACAAATAACATCCAAAGTTAGTTGTAAATATTCTGACAACACATAGTTGAACGGAACAGCCAGCCGTTTTCGAAGGCCACTAAACCTTCATCATCAGCGTTCTTCTGTGTTTGGTCCACTGTGTGTGGTGTCAGTTGATGTAGATTTCTGCCTTATATACGAAACTTTTCTGCAAATGGAATATGTGAATTGGTTTGATTCATCGTATTTCAATTTGTATTAGGTCGTTCAATAAGTGCTACAAAAGATCTGTTACGCTGTATGCGGATGGTAAAATTTGGTCTTACGTTTGATCTTAGACTATAAGCTGTTAAATTTGATTGTAATATATTCCGAACGTTTAGACAATATGTATGTATACATTTTATATATTATATATTAAAGCTTTAAATTTAACATGTTTATGAGTTCAACTTCCCCTGTATGCAAATTGAAACAGTTTAAATGAATCTTAGATTAGAAAAAGTGCATTTGGGAAGGAGTTTGACATAAATTTAATCGAGCGATGGCTTCGATTACGATTACAATCGCAAGTGCGAACCCTAAAATTTTTAATGCAGGAAGAAAAAAAGAATATGAGAATCATTAGTTCATTCAGTTCAATTTTAGCTCGATCGAATATTTCTCATAATTGTTATTTGATACATGCTTTAATTTTTAATTATTATTTAATTTTTTCCAGTGTACCTTTATTTCGCCTCTGCACATCAGTGTGACCATAGTACCTTTTTCAGAGCTAAATTTTGCTTTATATTTTTTGATTTAGCTTGAATTATTACCTTTAGCTCTAACCTTTTTTTTAAGCTTCTTTTAACAATGTATTTAACTTTTTCTATAATTTGAATTGCATGTAGTTAATCGATGGTTCACCGGCAGAAGTTTTGGGGAACGCAACGTTCATCAGAATGTGCAAAGGAGTCAGGAGAGGAGATATTACTCAATAATATTTTTTATAATATTATTGTATGATTTTTAATCAGGAATAATTTCTTAAAATTGCTTAAGTTTATTATTTTCAATTGCAAGCCAGCAGGCTGATTTTGCTGCAGTGGTCAAAAATTCGATTGGCAACAATTTCGGTTTTCTCAAATTATCTGTTTTCTCTGTGTAGTTCTGTAGAATGTTGTCCATTTTTTTTTTGTATTGGCAGACACCCAATCACTCACTTCTGTTAGGAATTGTTTGCGAAAAATGTTATGAAACTTATGGGTCCCATGTTTATCAGACAAAACTTAAGGCCATGCACTCAGATGTCTGGTCATGAAAGCCAAGCGAAATTTTAGCTTTTGCAGTCTTTGAAAAGGATTAATGGAAGCAGACGCCTTGCAAATATATCGCCTTTTTCTCCATAGACTTATTGTAACAGCGTTAGTCAAAAAGCATACTTTGGAGAAAAACCACTTTCAATTTAAGACCGCCGAAACCAGTATTTTGACAAACCAATTTTAAAGCGGTATGATGGAAAATCGTTCAAATATTATTTTGTTTAAATCTTTATAATAAACTTCGTTAAGAGACATGGCAATTTCACGTAAATATAAAGTTTCGTTTGTAGAGCTTTGTAGCATATATAACACGATTTTGTCGTAAGTCAATTTATGCTGTTATTGCTTTTAAGCACAGATATGATTTCGATATAAAAAAAGCTATTACAACAACTTGAACTCAATTGAAAAAACCTAAGATTGAAAATCTAAAATTAAAATGATTTCCAATAGTGTTGAAAAAAGTTTAAGACACAATTTTCATGAGCGTTACGTAAAGAAGCAATAAAATATATATTTAAGAATCTTCAGGAAATGAAAAAAAAAACAATTTGCATAATCGCCCTACAATTTTTAATAAAGCTTTTGAAAGCTTATGCACACATTGACTTGAATTAATCATAAATTTATAACTATTCGATTAGCGGAGTAAATAAGCAGAATAACTGTGAATAAATCCTTATCGCTTGAAACAAATCTTATATTCCAGGAATTTAATTTTTTAACTCACTTTGATTTTTATCTCTGTAGAGCGTCATTAACAAATCAATAATTACTTTATACTTTATGCTCTAATCAACTTCATTTGTTTCTCCAGAATAGAAAGTTAAATTCAGTTTTTTTTTTGCATTTTCTAAATAAAATCATATTAAATTCAATGTTCAAACGTAAGCAATCTTTATAGAAAAATCTTTTGAAACTATCTTGGGCGCCTCTGTCACAGCAGTTAACTTTTCGTCAAATGCACATAAAAGTCAAAATGAATTGATTGACTGGCTCTTCTCGTTCTTTTTTCCTTTCATTTAAAAAAAAATAAGCGGATTACGCGGAGCTGATACAAGTATAATTTAGCTGCTTAATCAATGCGATATCGAGAGTCTTTTAAAATAATCATAATAAAAATTTAAATTATATGATCTCGGTCTTTAGACACTACGACCACTTTTTGTTGCTTGAATGATTGGAATTCAATCATAAAACGATATAAAGTGTCAAATTCAAATATAGAAACAACCAAAATGACAGCCACAATATAGCAACATAAAACACAACGATGTCAACAGCTTTAATAATAAAAATATATACAGACACACATACTCGTACACACGTATAAAATAATAATAATAATAATAATAATGGTAATAAAAATAAAATAGAATATAAAGACATTAAGCTGCCGTCGCAGGGTGCCACAATCGTTGATTGTGATCAGCCAGTCTCTGATCAGTCTGCAACAACAAATGAAGAAACGAAGAAAGAAATCAAAGGCACAGAGTCAGTTTCAAAAATCATTTGAGCTTCAGCATAACTTGAAAGGTGAAGCTCGCTGGTATGTTAACGACTGACTGGAGCTACGAGCACAAAACTTTTAAGCTCTTACATATTCTTAGTCGTATAATAAGTATTGCTGATGTTTTATCAAAGATATGACACTTTGTTTCATGTTTTTGGTTTTTTTCTATCTTTTGCGTTTTGTCAACTTTATTGTTTAAACGAATTGCTAGAAAGAAAAAAACCATTACAACACCTACACACTAGAGACTTACGATTATTACAGTCAGCTTAATGCTCGTATTTATAGTTAAGCAATTTTTCTTCTTTCTTTTTTTTTATAATTTAATTTATTTAACGTAGCAATTATTTATTAATCTCTTCAATTCACTTTTACACAATATTTACTTACATACATATGCTAAGATAGAGCAATTTATTTTATTCATTAATAAAATCTTCAACATAAAAGTCAACGACAGAGCTACAACAGTTTTAAAGCAACAACAACAACAGCAGCAGCAGCAGCAGCAACAACCACAACTACTACCATATAAAATCCAGACATTTCACTCCACCTTTGCTTATTGAGATCATTAAAAAAACTTGTCACATTTTAATAAATCCAGTTTAAATTTAGGAATAGGCCTACTCTTAATGCAGAGTATTAAAAGATTTCATTGATGTTTCTACAAAAAAGAAATTGGAAATTTATGGATGAATTAAGGCCGAGTCAAATAAAATACTAACGCACCGACGGAAAAGCTTGACACATGATGATGTAGTAATTTTTTTTTTGTTTAATTTTTGTTTTGACGTTTATTTTAGATTTAACGCTTATTTTCGAAGTGCTGATTTTTGCGGTTTTATTTTACTTTTTTTTTTGGAGCTTTTTTCGTTTTGTCGATTATTTCGGATTTTTGCTTCTTTTAAACAGTCGAATACTTTTAGTTTTAGCGGCTTTTTTTAGTTTTGGAATTTGGCGCAAAGTAAAAAGTTTACGACTTTTGCTACTTCGACTTTTCGAGTTTTTTAAACACTGCCTGGTACTCTGTTCAACATTTCACGTGAAAAGCTGTCAAAATACATACATATAATACAAATTGGCACGAATTGTTCATAAAAAAATTTTGCAGAAATAGAACACTGTTTATCTGTTTATCTTGGGAAAAACGTATGAAATGTATCTTCAACATTTTAAATTTTCATGCGAATTAAGACTGGTGGCACTTGTTTCGCATGGAATTTACAACGTTTTTAAAAACATAAGAAATTGTAGCATAGTTTCATGGCTGGTTAATATTGTTTACATGTCAAATTTTTCGTATGAAATAACCAATGTTGAAAAAGGTGAAAACAAATCGTGAAAATTTTAAATAAAAATTTAATATTGCGGCGAACAAACGCCATTTTTTTAATTAAATAAATAGTAAGTAACCAACTACGCAGAAAAAATGCCTGCAATTAACACGTTTATTTGAAAAAAATCTATTAAAAATTTAATTAGGTGTATTAAACTATTGTATAAAATTTTTATTTAATTAAAAGTTTAATTGAATCAATAAAATTTTTAATTGATTTTTTGTTTTTTTTTTTTCAATTTAATGTGTTTATTGCAGGAAATTCTTTTTCTGTGTATATTAAAAAGGAGATCCTTGAACATCTAATTGAAAATAATTTATAAGTATGTCTTATAATTTTTGTATTTCTTTTTGTTTATATTTAGGGCATAAAAAGAAGCGGAAAGACCCTCAAACTCACATGACATCCTCCAGAATCGAAGACATACTCGATTATACATACAAAACAGCTGTTTGAAGCAACCTTATGGGCAACACTGAATTTGATCGCATGTGACTTGCCATAATGCCATAACCAGAGAAATCATAGACAAATTTGTTTTTTTGTGATTTCACTTTTTGCATTTGCTGTATTTTTTGGCAAGTTTGGATTAAAAATTTTTTTTTAGTTTATTTAGAGCATAAAGATTACTTGTCTGTTAACTGTACTTTAAACTTAAAATTTTATTTTTCAAATAAAGATTATCTAGTTAATAATCTAGGTTTAACCGAACAACATTGCCCAGCTAAACTTTAGTTAGAACTGTGAAATAAATATATGAAATTACTATTACGCAATTGAAAAAAGCTGTTTTAATAAAAATTTTAATAAATAAATATATTCATACATAAATTAAATGGATGATTTTAGTGATTGTGAAACCAGAATAACTTGAAAAGGACAATTGTGAGAAAAATAAGGGAAATAAAAACACGTCCAAATAATTTTTGTGTGTAAAGAATCGTAGTTCTTGCAAAGATTTCGTTATCAAAGAGGTTTGTGTATAATGATTTTAGAATTAATTGAAAAGAAAGTCTATTTCGCTGGATTTAAAATTTTATGATCCTTTTTGGTTTTATTTTGGGACCGCCACTATTTTTAAGTCCATATTATTTATTTTATTATTTTCCAAAAACTCAGAATTCCCTTATTAAGTTTTTTTTTAAAATAAATTTAAAGAATTGTCGCATCGCTTTTTAAGTGTTGCCCTATTTACGTAAAATATTTTCAAAAATGCCACATCTATATTGAAAACAAAGTATGGCATTTCTAGCTAAATTGACAACTGTTAATCCATCACTGAACAACAGCATTGTCGGTTAAACATCGTTTAAATTTGTTGCTTGGTTAACTCAAACGTATGTTAAACTAAGTTTAACTAATTAGTAAAAAACTAGCCCTTAATGTACATATTTATTTTAAGTTTTGTGGTTAGTTTGTGGAAGCCGTGCACTTTTAAATTGAATAAAAAAAAAATTAGAACGTAAACAACTATTTACGGTTTTGGCAGCACTAATAGCTGAAGCAAATATATTTACGGTTATGGCAATGGTTATAGATATGGCACGCCTGATTGAATGAACCTTTAAGCTCTAACGAAATAACTCCTTTAAATTCTGGTCACCACCAGCTGTAAATATCGAGTTGACGTTCATACGTTCATACACTCGCTGCTCGTATACTTGTAGCCAAATGCGTTAAACGAAAGAGTGAATGACTGGCTGAATGAGTTGACTTGAGTATGTTGTACACACGCACTCTCCATGCTTTTTAATGGACTAATTCCAATGAATTAATGATAATTATAATAACTTTATTTCGTTGAAGACTTAAATAATAATGGACGGACGTTTATTAGGGTTAACAACAAAAATAAAGCACACAAAAACTTCTTGTAAACAACGGCCACAAGCACAACAACAAAAAAAAATTCACTCATTTTTTCCCAATAAACCAACGTTCCAACAGAAAATTATGTTTAAGAAAAAGTATTTGGTATATTTGTGTGTGTTGTTTGTGTGTTGTTAAGTTTTATTGTAGCCACGATTAGTTACGAGTACTTAACTGAAATGGACGTCAAGTAATTAATATCATAGTGAACAAGCCAAATACATACAATAACAACAACAACAACAACAACAACAATAAGAAGAAATAATAAAAAATAATAAAGTGGGGAATACAACAAATATCGCTCACGGAGAAAATGGCCCAGCAAAACAAACAAGCAGACAAGAAACATACGTCAAGAGTCAAGACATGTGCGCAATTAACGAACAGACAGCATAACACTGGATATGGTTACACCTACTGCGCCAATGTTTGCTTAGATGTTTGTTGCCCACTGCCTATATCCCCCCAAATACGAGTACTCAGCCCATTAGTTAGATTTGTTGCATACAGAATTTAACAGCGTTAAAAACGGCCAATGGCAGGCATGGGAAAATTGAAGTTCGTTACGGCAGCGGTTTAGAATAAATAATTTAATATTAATATATTAAAGGAAATTATATAAGGAGATCCTCACAAAGTTTAAATGAAAGTTATTGCTGCTGATTAAGACTTTCAATTGGATTTATCTTTGTTGTCTACAAATTTCAGACGAAGTCATTTTACTTAAGTTAGTGGGTACTATGCTAATTTAACAATCCGAGGGTCGTAGGTTCGATTCCCACCAACGACTAATGTATGATTCACTACAACTGACTTGAAGGTCTTTTTCGCTATGATCGTCAAAATAAGTTAGTAAAATAATACTTCGGCCTTAATCATCTAATGCCGTGCCGAGCACACACTATATAGTGTATACTGGTGGCAACCTTTGTCATTTCCGATATTTTTCGTTGAGTGAAATTGCTTTCGCCATAAAAAAAATTATAGTAACGGCATTGCACACATTTTGAAAATGGCAACACAAGAAATATCAGATGTGTACTCGGCGTAACCAACGATCAATAAAACGATTTTCAACCAATCAGATGACTGAAATGAATATGAGAAACGGTATTATACTGATCATCACTCATTATGTATTTGGGATAGAAAGAAGTTTGCTTAATAGCTGACGTGAAAATAAAATAACAACTCTCGTATTTATTTTCCACCAATTGCTTAGTTGGATGTATTCACTAATTTTTCTCCATACTCACATGAGCTCAAAGAATAGCTCAGAAGTGGGGATATCCCTGTACTCTGCTCGACATATGTATAAATTACAGAAATCATAGCTAAGCTTCGATTAAAGTACACTAATGCACACAGAGCGGCAACAAGTTGCTTTGAAATTGACAACGCATGTTACCAAATCGTCGACAGCTTTTGTTCAAAATTTCACTCAAAATGTTTAGATAATCCGTACAAAAAAAGTTTATATGAAATATTCCTGAAATAATGTCGCAAAAGTTGTACTCTGTTCAACTCGTGAAAAATTTATGAAATGTATCTGGCAACATTTTCTTGCCATCTATGAAATAGTGTGACTGGCATTTACTTCCCTGCGAAATATTGACAGCTGATGTTTTTCTTTACAAAAATCGATCAATGTTGCATACTTCTAATCAAGAAAAATTTTAATTTTTTCTGGAAAAATAATATAAACATCACTTGTTACCTGTCAAGTTTTTCACGCGAAATAATGAATGTTGTTGAACATTTGTCACAACTTCGAACAGAGTAGTAGGCTTAAATCTAGAACAATTTGTTCTCAGATCAAAAGACACAAAAGAAGAAAAATAAGAGCTGACTTCGCAAACTTTGTATACATTTGCAATGCGGTATTTACGAGTATATCAAGTACAGATACAATGTTGCGAAACATTATAAACATGAGTAGCAACTTTGAAAATGATGCGCTGGTTGCTCGTCTGCAGCGTTTTTAATACTTGTCGATGATATTTTGAAAATGTGTTCACTGTCAACGTTTTGTACTTTGTTCGAAGATAAAGCAATTTACATTTTAGAAGTCAGCCATACGTTGTCAATGTCATAAAATTACCAGATGTTCTCATTTAACGAACGAAATTTATCAAATCAAGAATTGACGGATTTTAAAGCAATAACGCCCGGTTCTCATATGAACAAATTAAAATAAGATCGATTTTTCTAATAAAAACGATGATTTGTCTGCAAAAGGACAACAATTATTTTAATTGTTGCTGATGTTTTAATAATATAAAATATAAAATATATAAATAAAGTTTAGAACAAATTTACTAAGCTCACCTTTGATAAGGGACGTTGTCGCAAAATTTTCTTTCCTCTGTGCTATTCTTATTATTATGCCTTTATAATTGTTTATAATGATAAAATTAATTTTTTTTTTAAATACACGAAAAAGTTTACTTCAATTAAACAATAAAATTTATGGCCCAAAATGCTTTTGGTTTCGACCTTTCGGTACAATCGATGCTCAATTGTAAGCCGCTGTTTAAGCACCTGTCTCGTTAATAAAAAAAAAATTTAAATGAAATGCCAATGTACAAAGTTTTCCATCCCTGCCTTTCAATGGAAAAAGTGCTGTGATAATAGATTATATGTTCAGTTGCGTGAATAATACTTATGAGCTTAATTTAAGAAAAAAAAAATGCATGAGAACACACAAATGCATTAACGACTGAGTTCCATGTACCATATACGAGTACATACATATCGCATCTATTCCTTAAAAGGGATCAACTCAAAATTTTGTAATTTTCACTTTTTGTAAGAAAATGACATACAGTGTTCATATCTAATCACTGTAAAAATCTAACAGAATTTTGTCTACTCTTTTGTAAAAAATACACCTGTATTCCTCTTTGTTATATTCGAGTGTATTAAAAAAAAAAAAGAATTTGTAAATTTTGACTAGAGAAACAAGTGCGATATATAGATACTTTCATATATAGATTGTGATCCTTAATAATCTATAGATATTGAAATAAATTATACAGTTCTCGATCTCATCCAAATTTCCCAAAAAATTAAATTTAAATTTCTTCATATCAATAATAAAAAATATGGGATACGGCAAAATTTTCCTAGAAAATCCTCGTAAGCTTTCTGAGAACAAATATAGAGTTTTTGCAATCTCATCGAATTTAAGAATTTGACATTTAATAATAATCAAACCAAAAAACAAAATTCGAAAATGTTACGTTTGAAAGTTTTCAAAATCTATCAACACGAATCGCTTCATTATCTAGAAATCTATATCTCTAGAATACCTTAAATTTGGTTCCGATCGGCTTAGAAATTCTTATGTTTGGAAAAGCTTACATGCATACATACATACATATATACACATAATCGTAAAATTAATTAGAATGGATTCTCCTGCCCCCGTATTCCGTAACTATTGGCTTTATAGATTTTAAGCGATAGAGATTCATCTTTAGGGAGCTACAGAATACGTGGGCTGATCTCGAAACATGGTCGATTTAACATTGGTATAGCCTGACCATATGGTCTACGATCGAAATAACTCCTAAGCTACCCCATATGGCATAGTCATGGACCACTCGCATGCAATTTGCAATAGTTTCACCAGAGCGATAATAATCATTAAAAGTCGAACACTTGTCGTGTGTTATTGAACGCTTGAGTGAAAACAAGTCAGTTTCATTTTTATTGGACCACGTAGTCCAATATTATTTGCGAGGTATGTATTTACATATGTAAATATTTATATGATAAGCAATATGCGAGTTTTTTGCAGGATAAAAAAATACTCAAAGGTGAAATAATTTTATTAAAATTATTATTTGCCCAAATCATTCCACAAACACCATAAAAATTAATATTTGTATGTATGCCATCCATCCATGCATAAATCTGCACATCTAACCAAGAAAATTGGGTACGAGAAAAGATATATTTGTTGGTAATTCAGGCAAATTGGATTAATTAAAAAGTTTATTGGTTTAATACAACAGGCATACAATAGCAACAATAATAACTATCTGTTTTATAAACAACAAATCAAGCAATAAACAAGCAACATGCAACAACTGCATACAAAACAACACACTAATAAAAACAAATAACCTTTGGCAACAATTCTCTTTCTTTTTTTTCTCTCTCTTTTAAAGCCTCTACTTCCGCATGAAATCGTACTTACCCAGTGGGAAAAGGTAATGAATAGTAAAGGAAAATGTAATCCACAGCATGTATAATTTTCATTCCAGTATTCATTACTGTTACACGCAGAACATGTCCTAGGAAAGTAATGAATTATTTTAATGCGTACATTCCTTCTTCTCCAATCAATGTGAATTTATTGTGTACGATCAAATTACCCTCTCGTTTCTAAGGGAATGAATTGTTTTGCTTTGGAAAATAATACATTATTTCTGCCATTATTATGTTATTAATGACCACTTTTCCCGCTGGGTAGATTGTCATGTATATGCTCGTATGTCTAGTCGATTACGATGTATACAGTTTAAGGAAATTTTAAATAACTTAAAGTTAATTTCTTAATAAAAAATATTTGTGATCACCATCATCATGTCTTGCAACTCCGCTTACGAGGAAAGTGCAGTGCTAATGACACATACTTACTTTGTAAGCGTTAGTACAGCACTTACGCGTCCCATGCCATTTTATCTCAAGTCTAAGCATAGGCGTAAAAAGGCGTATAAAAGGGCGGGGCATTGCCACCCCCGAAGAAATGTTTTTGCATTTCCTAGGATAATTAAAAATTTTATGTATTTATATATTTTAATATTACTCATGAAATTCTCCAATCCTAATGGACCTCTAAACAACAAAATAAGCGAAAGAATCATCACTGACTGCCACTAAATACTACTTACATTTATCGTCAATTTCGTAATGTATAATTTTACCACTGGTTGATAAAAGTGATAAAAGGCTTGAAATATAACAATTCACAGTAGAGCTGAGCACAAACAACTGTTTGCTTGCTTAATCTTCATGATGTACATTAATGAATTGTTCTCTCTTTTTATTGCTCCTGATTTTATGAGAGCACTAAAACTGGTAGTCAACTTAATGAAAAGCAAGCAACAGCATGTGTTTATCTGCCAAGCGAGGGCATTAGTTATTGTAGTGTCGAAGCATATTTCACTATTGCACACCGATTGATAATTGTAAAATGAGCAGACAAGTGTAAAAATATGTGCATGTGTAAAAGAAAAACAAAAAATATAGATTATTTGAGCGTATTAGTTCTCATGCGATACGGTTCTAAGTTTTATAATTTATTACTTTAAGACTCTAAAAAATACAATACCTATAAAAATATTATCTTTTACAAGGGATATAATTGTAAAAAGTTTTATTATCGCTTGATATTTTATGAAATTTTGAGTTTGTGAAATGAAGTATAGTGCACTATGAAGTGTACAATAAATATATTGCACACTTGACACAACTCTCTATTCAACTGTTGTACAATGGTTTTGTGTGTTTTTTGTTTCCTTGTTCTCTATTTTGGCTTTACACTCAATTACAATCACCACTACAAACAATATTCGCTCTTCAAAAAAAAAATACAATACTGTGCACTTTTTCATGGCTTGCGCTCACTTCTAATTCACAGACATTTTCAATTAATGCCAGGGATGGGGAATTAAAGATAGAGTAGAGGAAAGCTTTATTATTTTACAAACTCTGCTTTTTGCACTTTTTTAGTAATGCATTGTTGCGCCTCTGGTGTCAATGAGGCTTATTAAATTTATAAAACTGTGCTTAGCAGCCATTTTATTGGTTATTTTACTTCGCCGATAATTCTGCTACACAATACCGACGAAAGAGGGCGCTCTGAAGTTAGTTACATTAAGATTATAGTTGAGTGCCTAGTGGCTTTGCCTTCATAACTTGAACTTCCCTACAGCAACTGATACAAAGGGACACTAATGCATATCAGAAAAATGCGCAGTGTTGTTATTTAATGACTCGAATATACGACCTTTGCTAAATACTTTATCAAACGCCATCCTCATCGGCGCAGACTAGCGGCTTCACATATATTCACAGGAAATAGTCTAGCGGCGTTAAATGTCACGTGAAACTATGCGATTACCAAACATTTCCTTCAATTAATCAATTGTAGCACGAGCTGTGTGTTATGTTGCGAACAGAGAAACAAGCCGTCTTAAAATTCGGCAGCGGCGGCTTAGGAAAAAACAGTAGGTGGTGGCTCATAAGCCGGCTGAAATTGACAGCCGCTTCTTATAAGTTTTTGAAACAAATTTCACATTTGTAATATGTAGTACAAATTTGTAACTACAAAAACAATTAGCCGACTGCAATTTTGAGCCGAGGCTAGCCGCATGCATCGGCGGTGGCTTGAAGTTAAATTGAAAGTCGGCGGCGGCTCTTGAATCGGCTGTGAGCCGATCGGCTTGTTTGTCTGGTTGCGAAGTATTGTTGAACGAAGAAGACAGTGCTCATGGCGGGTAGACTGATTTGGGTCTTCCTCTACTCTACGCTCTACAGCAGCAATGATTTCTTCTGTACGCACTGTACGCCGCCTCTGTGGATGCGTATTATCATTTAGCGTAAACGTGGTGCAAAATCTTCCATAGTTAATCGAATAAATTGCTCTGATGGACGATTATGTCGACCGTAAAATGGGCGTAGTGCGCAATACGTATTTCGAACAGAACCATAATTTTAAAATAAATTTGCACAATTTGGATACGTTGTTCAGGCTGAAACAAAAGTCACTTGGCAGCTGACTAAATGGCCGCCAGTTAAAAAAAGTGTTGTCAATTTAAAGATTTATATCTCTATAAAAACACTCTTAATATATTTGTGATCTCTATGCCACAAGAGATAACAAGAGTCAGTTGTTACAGAAAACAAATTGATTTTGTTGTACTGCGTTACGTGAACTATTTCAAATCTTAACAATTTAAATGAATTGTAATATTATGTTATTATACAATTTCCTTAGTAAGTATAAGTTTAATTCATTGCTAAATATCAATAAAGAAATATTATTTAATGTTTCCATTTTAGCAAAAGATATAATTGTATAGACGTTACCGTACCTGGCTCACACAAAATCATTGACACACGCACTCTGGCTTTGCCAACGCAACAAGCAACGAATAAAAAAATATTGTTAAGAACTCATTCGTGTTAATTTCCGAGAATTACGATTTGATAAACACGTTTAAAGGTTTGTTATAAAGAAATATTGTTGTTCTTGTTATGTTTTAATGTGTTATGGATACTTCTACTCATAATAACACAATTTATCCCCGATGATGCAGAACTGTTCGGCTGTGCATTCTTTATGAGAAAAAGTTGCGCAACATTTTTCTTCTATATGAACTTCGATTTTTTTAGCAAATAAAACTCTGGTATGATGGAGTCTATGATAATTTTCAAAAGACAGTAAACAATGCATCATATCAGGGTTGTATTTTTTCGTAGATCGAGCGATTGTATAGGATAGTGAGCCATTGCTTTTCCCATACACAGAAAAAACAAAATTTCAATTTTAGTAACCAAATTCATTGAACTAGTAAACTAGCAATTGATCTTTATTTTACTTTTTTTTTTTAAACAGAGGCCGCCGAATTTTTTATTAAAGATTGCACTCCTTGCCCCTACTGACAAGCTTAAATAAGTTCTTGCCCTTCTCGGTATATGTATGTTTGCATGTGTGTTCTAGAATAAATTGTAGGGACAACGTTCAATTAGAATGTTTCTGAATTTGAAGGCAAGAAGGAATGGGGATACGATTAACGGCCGTCGTAAATGGTTGCAACATATATGGATACGAGTCGATGAAAAATATACCAAAAATAAATAAAAAATAAAAAAAGAAGTAAACAAATAATATTTGTGGGTGTAATTTATTATTAATTATTACACAGCCAAATGAACCTGAACCACAAGCATGAATAAACAAAACAAAACAACAATAACAACAACAACAACAACGACATTGAAAGAAGAGGCATACATACATACATACAACAACTATAACACAATTTAATATACATTAGATGCCACACAGTGGTTTCCCGCTTTAACGAACGATTTGTTAACCAAAATAATGTGTAGTTTCTATATTACAACCCAGCAAAAAATTAACACACAAAACATTAGTTACAGCATTGATGAATTCAGTTCCAAGCAGTTATATTTCTGGTAAAACATCAAAGCATTTAACACATGGTTGTCAGAGGACAGACGAGATCCAAATAACTGAATGGTATGTGCTTAAAAGTTTGTCTAGAAAACATTTTTTATATAAGCAACAGCCTTAGAATGTTAAATTTAGTACCTGTAGTGATTGGTATGCAATGGACTAGTTCCGACTTTTTTTTGGTGGGAAACAAAAATAAAATTCTGTGTGATTTCCATACAAATTTTCCAGACAAGTTGACTCTTTGCAATATGGAAACAATAGCTTAGATCGTAGTTAAGAGTTTAAATTATCTCTTAAGGATCTACCTCTGCAGAATTCTAGGCAATAAAAAGCTAGTCTTCTCACTCCATTTAATATAAACCTATTTACATTCAAAACAAAAATATATGAAGTATTTTGAAAGTACTGCAACATGAATATTCCTAATTCTATGAAAATATTACTTCCGTAATCAAAACACTCGAATAAATTTTGAAATTTTAAATAAATTATTTTTAATGAACACAATATTATTTACTTTATTCGTAATATAAAATAATCAATTGAATAAATTTGACTGCACAATTGATTGCAAATTGCGTCTTAATAAAACCGAGAATTCATTAAACCGCCAAATCACTGTAGGCAGGCAGGTATTGGGAGCAATATGTGCAAACATATAGATCTGAACGTCTGCTCTTCTGTCTAACTATTTGTACTTGTTAAAAAGTTACTGTTGGAACCATAACCGCAGGGAATATTGAAAGTGTTTCTTAGTTTATTTGCTTGAAAACAAACAAAAAATTAAAACTGTGGAAAATTGTAACAATTTCACACTGACAATTTTGGCTGCTGAAAAAACAACAACAACAACAACAAGAAAAACAGCTTAAAACAAAAATACAAAAACAAATTCTCAAATGCATGTTGAATGTTAAAGTATTTGAAATTTATTTTAAAATAAATTCCTTCGCCTGAGCAACTATTTAAAAGAAAAGGTGTTGCTGCATGAGAGGGTATGAGTGTCTGTCTTGGTGCTTGTGTTTGCATGTGTTGCCTTATGATGCCTAAAGGATAATAAAATTTTAATTCCAGAGTGTTGTTGCTGCTGCGTTCTTGTGCCTTTTATATTCTTTAGTTTAGCTTAAAACATGTTTGTTTGCTGTTGTTGGTTTTTATTTATATTTTTTCTTTTCATTTTTTTTTATTTGCTGATTATGATCATCACGCCATCATCAACGATATCAACAATTGATTATCGATTATTAATTGTGTACACACAGATATGAACACATTTTATTTAGTTTTGGTCAACCTTCATTATGGATATTCGCTGTAAGGCGAAATTAGTATTGATTTTTTTAAAATTAAAAAGTGATGTGAATTTGACAGGATTATTTTTAATTCCCACATCAACTGCGAGCTCTGAGTAATTTGTACGCAGGATAAATTATTTCACTAATCAACAGCTTTAATTAAAAAACAGGAATAAACTATAAAATTAATTAAGTCAATTAAACTTTTTGATTAATAAAATTTTTAAACAATAATTTAATTGACTCCATTAAATTTTTAATTGATTATTTGTATTTTTCCAATGAAAGGTATTAATTAGATGGAAAAGAAATTTGTGTTTAAACTAGAACTGGTACGCAATTTGACATAGAAACTAAACTTGAAATTTTGAAGAAAAATTGGCCTGTGCGGTGCATTGAAGAGGCCTGGTTTCGATTATGCTTTAACCTGAACAATTGTTAACAAATATCGCCAAACTATAGACAAAATTTAACTCAAATATAGACCTCAAACAACATACGTATGTACATACATATGTATTATGTTCACTTATTAGAAATGTCATTCTGATTTTTGCAAAACACAAATGCTTAAATTTTAGCTATTTGTGCCACAATTATTAATTCTTTCGTGTTTTGTGCATTTTATTGTTATTCTTATAAAAAAAAAATCTTGTTGTTTTTTTTGTATCAACCTAAAAATTAAATCAGAACATTAAAGCACATCATAAAAAATAATTAAATATTTAATCAACAATTAAAAATATATTTCAACACGCAACTATCATTAAATGGAAATTAGACAGACCGAGCCAACAAAACCAACAACAAAGCATTGAATACGAATTTTATTTTATTTTATTTTTATATTTTTGATTGTACAGGCCAAACGAAAAGTTTAGTCCAATAACACGCGATTAGAATCTGTGAAAAACAATTCCGAGTCGATGAGTTTTGATAATAAAAAGAAAACTTATTGGTTTTTTTTTAAAGATACCATATACCCAGCGATATTAAAATAAGGCAAAGGATGTTGTTTAAGAAATTTAGTTTTGATGGAGGGTTCAACAACAACAACAACAACAACAACAACAACAACAACTGTTGTATCAGATCTCACAGGAATATTTTAACAAGGTATACACACATACGAGGTTTGTTCAAAAAGTATCGCGAATTTTGAATTTTCGCAGGTGACGTATATTCGAGTTTTGATTACTTTTTTTTTATTTTTTTTATTTTTAAAGAGAAGTAACACTCAGGCAATGAATGCCTACTACTATTACTAGGTGTTACCTTTTTAAGGAAAGGGATAGTGATAGAGAAGATAGATGGTGAAGGAAGAAATAGAGGAAAGCTTCATTTTTTTACAACTCTGCTTTTTTGCACGTTTTTTTTTAATAATGCAGTGTTGCAGCGCCTCTGGTGTTAAATGAGGCGTATTTAATTTTTGAAGCTGTGATTAGTAGCCATTTTATTGGTTATTTTACTTCGCCGATAATTCTGCTACACAACGAAGGAGGGCGCTCTGATGTTATATTGGGATTAGTATCTGCTCAAGTCGGTATAATTCAGTGACCAGTGACTATGCCTTCATCACATGAACTTTCCTACAACAACTGATGCAAAGGCACACTAATGTACATCAGAAAAATGCGTGGTGTTGTTATTTGATGACTGTCTGATACCGGGTTCGAACACAGGATCTTCGTTTTTGTAGTCAACGTGCTAATTACTTCAGCCAACGCCACCCTAATTTTTGAATATTTGTTGACAGCTGCTTTGCCTGCACGTGTTTTGGCTCGTCTTCGATTTTTATCTTGGTTCGTGCGGCAGCTTCCATTGAGATGATTGAGCTTTGGTTTCCACGTCATAACCATAAAACCATAAACCCACGATTCGTCACCAGTTATGACCCTCTGGAGCAAATTTGGGTCGTCGTGGACAGAGTCCAACAGCTCATTAGCAATGTTCATGCGATGCTGTTTTTGGTCGAAATTGAGCAGAATTGGTACGAATTTCGCGGCGACCAGTCTTATGCCCAAATTATTGATAAAAATCCTCAACAACTTTTTTAATGGTGATTCGATGATTGGCCAATACCATTTTCTTCAGTTCATAAATTCTTTCGTCTGTTGTTGAAGTGCTCGGGCGTCCGGTACGCTCTTCGTCGTTCACATCTTCTCGGCCTTTTGAGAACATTTTGTGCCACCAATAAACGTTTCAAGGTAGCTTCTTCGTATGCCACAGTCAACATTCGGAATGCAACCGCGCACTTAATTTCGTTTTTCACACAACATTTGATACAGCTTCTTTGTTCCATTTTTTTAATAGGTAAAAATCGAAGACGAGTCAAAACGCGTGCAGCCAAAGCAGCTGTCAACAATTAACTGAACATTCAAATCAAAAACAAAAAATATACCGACAGCACACATTTTTGCCGTTTTAACATGTTCCGTGTAACTTTCTTGATTATTTCTTTCAAATTCTTCTTCTCCAGACAATAACAAACAAAACAAAAAAGAAATGGATGGTATCGGTCCAGCCAAAAAAAAACAAGGGATTGATTACTTGCTTTAATATTTTATTTTTATTTAATTATAAGTGAAATTTATTGGTTGGTGGTTAAGCGATGTCTATATGCATTTCATTGTTGCTTTAACAAATCGTCAGTAGACTTCAACCACACATTTTGAACAGTCACAAACCTCTTATCTTATGCACAGACTTTCATAAACTATTTGAGAATTCACAAATATTAATATTTTTGAAAATCACAAAAGAAAAATAAGCATAGTAGGCTTGTAACTTATACAAAACCCAGCAAATAATTTTTATTCGATACGAATCCATTTTATTTTTCTACACCTTTACTAATTCTCAAATAGTTTATGAAAATCTGTGCATAAGATAAGAGGTTTGTGACTGTTCAAAATGTGTGGTTGAAGTCTACTGACGATTTGTTAAAGCAACAATGAAATGCTTATAGACATCGCTTAACCACCAGCAAATAAATTTCACTTATAATATAATTATGACAATATGTCGAATAATAAATCTCTTGAATTTTTATTTAATGCGAGTCAAAATTAATACGAATTCAAGAAATTTTTAAATAAAAATAAAAAGATTAAAACAAGTATGTATTGAAATTTTCTTTATATTTTTAAAATTTAAAATTTAAAAATTTATCACTGTCTTAAAGATTTTAAGATTTCTGTATACTATTTGGTATGGACTGAGCTTTCTAAAACTATTTTTAAATTATGTTTTTAGTAACAGTTAAAGCTATTATGAAACAAAAATGAAAAAAGGCAGGGCAAGAAAATCAAAAAAATATTTGTGCAAGTCGAATAACTTTAACATAATCGTTTACACATGCCAATATAGTGGCATGCCATTTCGAAAAACTCAATACATTTACGATTTTTTACTAACACACTCAATTTATTCGCAATGGTAGCTCTAGTGCCAGCATAATTTGCATGCGCGTGAAATCTTGGCATTTGCCATTGAATGTCAAAACGAAAAAAAGTTTTACCACTCAGCCCCTGTAGCGTAGAGGTAGCGATGCTATCCTCTCAGTCCAGAGGTCGTGGGTTCGATTCCCGCCATAGACCCTGGGTGTTTTCTGCAGACAAGCTAATAGCTTCGCGGGTTGTGTTTGTTTATTACGATGAAAACTTAATTAAAGTTTTGGAGCCATATTACAACTTAAGGATAGTTAAAAGCAGCATTTTATCGTACGTATAAAAAGTTGTTCCACTTAAAGTAAAATTGTACTAATGAAAAGCTTTTTATATATAGTGCTTATATGACGAACTCGGTATCTCTACAAGCAGGGAGGAAGCAATTTGTTTTTTAATTCAAAAGTGAGCAAGTGTTCTTAAGTTATGCTTCGACGACAGGGTGGTCAGATATGGCGATTTCTCGCCAAACTTAGCGATTTTTCAACTTGTTTGGCGTATAAATTTTTGGTTTGGCGACATGGCGATTTTTCTGGCGATAAATAAATTTTTTGGCGATTTTTCGACTATTTAAAAAAAATGTATAATAAAAATTTTGTAATTCAGCAAAATAAGTTCGTGGAAGGGGGTAGTTTAAAAAAACATATCTTGCCAAAACTTGTCTGCAGGAAATTAAAACAACTTGATTTTGATAATTGTTCTTATATTAATTATATTGATTAATTCGTTTTGACTTTATTTTCATCTTTGGCGATTTTTTGCCAAATTTCTGTATGATTATTTTATAAAAGTTTATATTAAAACAAAAGTGTTATATAAAATCAAATTTATTATCAAATATTTATTAAGAAAAACTACATAAAATTGATTTTGGCGACTTTTGGCAATTTTTAAAACCCATTTGGCGAAATAGGTCAGACAAATCTGACAACCCTGTTCGACGACATTTTTAAAATAATTTCTCAATTGCATGTGTAAATAATAAAGCATTTTTTTTTTAAATTTCACCCTACATTGCAATGGGAGAAAGAGTCCACTTGCAATGTGACAAAAAAAGATGTGAGGCTAGAAAGACCATCGAAATTATCGTAAAGCAACAAGTTTTCTCTCGAACAATGTTTTGCTTTCGATGCAGTCTTGTATTGAAAAAAGTTATCGAAAATATTATTGAAGAAAATCCTCAAATTGCAAAAGGAACTTTCACAAAGCTTTTGCCTACAAAAATATGGGATGATATTAAGCTGCAATTAAATTGAATTAAATTAAATAAAGAATTCACTTAAGCAGTGACATCAATTTCCTATTTCTCTTATGTTCTTCTGACGAATCATAAAACAAATGTAAACATACGAGTACTTCGCCTCTGTTTTAAATTTTCTATCAAATTTCAAATGTACATATTTGCATTTTACGCATTCTGCACAGAAAAAAATATTCCTGCTATAAACAACTATAATTGAAGAAAAAAAATATCAAAAATCCAAAAAAAAATGTATTAAAAATGTATTTGTTTAAAAATTTAATTAATTACAAAGTTTAATTGACTCAATTACATTTTTAGTTCATGTTTTTGGTTTTATGTTCAATTCAAGTTGTTTAATGAAGGAATAGTTTTTTCTGTGTACAGTTGCCAAATTTTTCGATTCGATTTCGTCAGGTTATACTCTAGATAAAAGAAAAATGTTGCATGCATCTTTAATCTACCGACCACCTATTGTTTTAAACAATTACATTACTAAGGGAAAATTCGTACGATCAGCAGGATAAGGAGACTTTATTTTAGAGACTTCTTGTTAAAACTCTGGGAGACCTGACAACCCTGATTAAAGCTTCAAACATTTGATTTAACTGCGAAATAATTTAACACTTTTCTTCAAAATTAAACTCAATAGAGAACACAAAAAAAACGATTTTTTCTTTTTTATATTTTTCATTATCATTTGTAATGTTTCTTGTATTTTTCTTTCTTTTTTACTACACTAAACAAAACTTAAAATTTAATACAGAAATATGTACAAGAAAATTTTTAATTTAAGTACCCTTTTTTTAATTAAAAAGCTTAAAACTATAAAACTAAAGAAGAGAATAATACAAAAATGGTACGAGTATAAAGAAATTCGTCTAAAGTAAATGAGGAATTATTACGAGTACAAAACAATCGAATGACTCGGTTTGAAATTCAAAAGCTTTTGGGTTATTTCCAGATGTACGAGTACATACTCGTATACATGTGTACATACATATAAATAATTCTTCTATATACAATTTATAAAATCCAAAATTGAAAGTGAAATAAAAAAAGTCCTGCTTATTAATTATTATCATTATGGTAATGAATGATAAAAGCAATTGAAACGTATCACAATTCACAACTAAAAAAAAAACTGAAATTAAAACACTAAGCGGCTCTGAATTCTACGCTTTTAGTGCTTTCCTCGGACAACAAAATAAATTAAGGAACTCACAACACGCTACTGCTTGACGCTTTTTATACAATTTTGGTATTTACACGGGGATTCCCAGAATCCATTACAATCTTGCAAATTGGCTCACTTTCAATGACCTTGCTCGTATTCGTGCTCATCATCGCTGCCACAGTCATCCATTTCCATATCGATGAGTTCATCATCGTCTTCGTCGCAGCTGGCGTTTTGTGAGTTTCTGTCGGAGCCTTCTTTGCCATCTTCCTGTTGCATACGCTTGTGTTTGGTGCGCCGGTTCTGGAACCAGACTTTGACTTGAGTTTCGCTTAGATTGAGGGATTGGGCGAGAGCTTTTCGCTCCGCTCCCACTACGTACTGATTGCTTTCGAAGGCATGTTCCAGTTTTAGAAGTTGTGAAGGTGAGAAAGCGGTGCGTATGCGTTTAGGTTTGCGGAAAGGTTGTAGCAAGAAATCTAAAATGGAGCAACGCAGGAGAAGTGGGAAATTAGTAGACATTTTAGGAAGGTAAGGAAAATGTAGCTAAAGTTTGTATGTAAGTAAGTGCTAAGCTGAACATTTTAGAAAAGTTAAACATTCGAGTACTTACTTCCTGGGAAACGATGGGGAAATATTCTGCCATGCCGACTTAGGAGCCAGGGATACAAGGGATAACTGTCTCTGGGCATGCCGTGGCCGGGCATAAAGGATGCTGCATGTGGTGGCAAACCAGCTGCGGCCGCTGCAGCAGCCGCCGGTCCTAAAACGTGACCAGCCTGCAAGGCCATTTGAAACTGCGCGGCTGCTATTAAATGGGGATTGTGCTGGGGTGGCAATTCTGGTGGCGCGTTAATGTAGGGAGGTAAAGCTTTTATATCCGGCATGCCCGGTTGTGCAACATGGTGAGGAGGTGGTGGCGGTGGTGCTGCTTGAGCAGGACCCATGGGAAAGGGTCTGACAATGTTTGCAGGAGGCATACCAGGTACTAACATGGGCAATGAGCCCGGCGCTGAAGGATTGCTTAAGGGTTTGCCATAGTGTTGTGGAATGACAGGACTGTTGCACACAGTGGGAGGTGGTGGTGAGGCATGCGATGATGACTGTGGTGAGACAGATTTGGGTGGTGTGTGTGGAGGTTGATGACGTTGTGCGGGATTTTGTACATTTTCGTTGGCTCCGTCGGGCGATCTCTCACGTTTCAAACTGTGCTGCAGAGGCGCTTGTTGGGTTGGGTTATTGCATGGCTCCTGATCAGGTGATAGTCGTGTACGTGTCGGGGGACTGTAGGACCCATTGGAGTTATGTAAATGTGCCGCCTGGGCCGAATTGTGTAGGCGTTGTATTATATCCGTTATATCAGGTTTTTGGGAGTTTTGCTGTTGTTGCTGCTGTTGATGCTGATGCTGCATGAGCAAGTGTTGATGCAAGGCCTGCTGTTGGGCCATCGACAAATGATGGGCCATATGTGGATGCTGCGACAATAAATGGGAATTATGCAGTGCTGGCAATGACGTGTTGCCGTCTGGTGGTGTTTGTGGCGGTGAGGTAGGATTTGTGGCAGCATTATTATCATCGGAATTTGTACTAGTGGAACCGTTTAAATTCTCACCGGCGGTATTCGAGGCTGTAGTGGCATCGTTGCCTACAATCGACTCAATGCTGAAGCCGATCTTTTGTTTAGGCGTGGGCATCATGACTGCTGATGTGGGTACCGGCGGAATCATTTTAGTCATATATACGCGTTTTAATAAAGCGCTAGCCGACGACTCACTTTGATATTCACTTGTTAAATCCGTTTTGATTTCTAATTGTTTTTATTTAGCACACTTAAATCTTTTGGGGGTTTACATGGAAACCTAGTTTTTATTAGTACTTGTTTTATTTTACTACAAACTTTTTTTTAGAATCTTTCATTTAATTAGAACAGTAGTTGTGTACTTTTTTTAGCTTTCTATGGAAAACAGATTTTTGAACTTTTCTTTAAGACACTTCTTAGGTTTTCTTAGAAAATTTATAAATTGATTTTTCTTTCCAAAAAATTTTATTTTGTTCTTTCTTGTTTTTTTCTTAAATTTTTAATCACGGACGCAACATTAACGTGTGTGTTCACTCGACGACAAACGCTGTATGAGTAATCGACAAACACTCATCGTTGGCACTAAGTATCCGCAGTGGGAATTTCAGCTCGCTCTTTGCTGCTCTTCTTGGCACAACAACAACAAACACTGTTATCATTAAGAAAATTCTCTTGCAACTGTTTTTACCACCCACTCTCTCTTTCCACCATTTGCCAACTAAAGGAGACTGTTATGTTTCCCTCTCTTTTATCCAGCTCTTAACCATTTGAAAGTGTGGATTATATCTTTTATAACTGTAACCGTTAAGAAAGAATGAAACAACTGAGGGAGTTTATTAGCTTTTCTCTTTTACCCCCCATATTTGTAACAGTTAAATTGTTTAAGTAACATGTCCGCTGTTTTTGTGATAGTGTGTGAGTGAAATTTTTGTTGTTTTTATATTAAGGGGCGTTACTGATTTTAATAGTTATATTTTGTGTGTATTAACAGGGTTGCTGTTGTTGTTATTATTGTTAGTTTTTGCATATGGCTTCCGATAAATGGTGTGTTGGCTTTTTTGTTGTGGTTGGACACACTTTTTAGTTAAACAACTAGATAAAATGTTTTTAAAATAAGAATAAAAGCAAACATGTATGTAGATGGAAAGACGAAAAGAAAAATATCTTAATGGAAAATATGTGTGTTTGTACTACATCTCGTATACCTATATTGTTGTTGTTGTTATTGTATCTGTAACTGAGTTTGGCTGGATCCTAAGTAAACATTAGAAAACAAACACAATTCATGGGTTGTCGTCATTTAGATCAATAAGTAAATTAACGAGTTTTATTATTGTTTGGTTACTCAAGTGCATACAAACACACATACATACACATATGTATCTATGTATATGTACATATTTATGTACCTATATTTGTGTGTATGTATATACATATGTACGTATGTATGTACCACAAGTTGTAGCAATGTGAAGTAGTTATTGCACTACTACATTAGAAATTTATTAATATTAGTTACATGCCAGTTGCAATAGTGGCTACAAGTACGAGTAGTATGTAGTCCTTATTATGCAGTCGCATTATCATCTCTAATGCATCTACACACATTTATAATTCCAGCTGTTATGGAACGTTTCTCTAGGACAGCAACTGCTTTTCTTTGCGTTGTATGTATTTATGTACATGTTGTGTTGTTTGCATTTTGTTAATCATGATAATTTTATGCTGCTGCTGGAATGGTTTTTAATTCATGTCATTGTTTGTCTACTGATAAACGAACATAATTGGAATAAAATTTGGAGATACACAATCGTACTTGTTTTAATATCATTTAATTAGTTTAAGATATTTATTTTGTTGCTATTTGAGTATGTGTTACATGCCAAATTCACTTAAATTTTAACATATATTATAGCATACTTTCTTTTAAACTTTGTTTAGTGCTTAGACACACAAAGTTTACTTTGACAATTTTTTTTTAAAGGGGCCTTTGGTTGTGTAGCCTGTGTTTAAGGCGTCAACTTGATTGTTTTCAATAAAAAAAATTGTTTCTGTTTTAAATATATGTACATATGTAAGTAATGGATCGTAAGGTTTTTGTCGATATAGTGGGCTGCACTGTTGCTGAGTTCCTAAACCTTTAGCTAAGATTACAACCAAGCCAGTAAGGCAGTTCTTTCACTGTTTATTTCAGTGATTTATTTGACAGTTGTTAAACTAATATACAAGAACTTAATTAAATTTATGCTTTCTTTTATTTCGCAACAGTTAATGTGAAAGCTTTCATGCAAACTCTTTAAGATTTATGAAGAAAGATACTACCGATGTTTTTAAAATTATTAAACGTGAAAAAATTAATAATTCCCTTGAATTGGCCTGGCCATCTTTCTACATTCGCAATAATTATATTTGCAGATTTGCATACTTATATTATTTTGCAAATTTCTTTTTTTAGAAAATCATAACAACTATACTATGTCACTTTCGCTATAAAAATTCCTTTAACAAAAATCTATATTTTAATATAATTAAACTATAATTTATATGCACTTGACGTAAGAACGAATGAAATGATAAGAAAACGCAATTTAAATATATATGTCTCATGCCATAAATTATTACTTGTAATTGATCGCATGTCAAAAGCTGATCATACCACAAAAAATTATGATAAAAACTTGATCATTAGAAATTTAAACATGCACCAAAATATTAAAATAAATAAAAAAATATTATATAATTAGAGCTACACGAACAAGCTGTCGAATGAGCGCGGCAGACACTTTATATGGGCACAGACCGACCAACAACATTAATAAATTAAATATTTTAAAAATTATTTATTTTATTTATTTTCATTTTTGAACAGAAATGGCTGAAATTACTGTTTGAGCACAAAAAAAATAATATTTTTTTTTAACTTACACACAAGTTATAATAAGTGAACGAAATACATTTAATTTGTTTTCATTCATTTATTTTTTATTTTTATTATAATTTATGGTTTTATTGAAATCATTTGCAAACAAATTACATTTGCCACTTTAATAAAAAGCACAAAGACAAACACACACACAAGCTTACACAAGATCGCATTTTCGTCAAGTTAGTGTTGCCACACTTGAGCTTTATTTAAAAATTAACGGAATGTCAAGAAGAAGAAGGGATGAGAGATGGATACTCTAGTACCAGTAGTTCTGTTAATTACGTGTGAATTAAGATGAAAACAGTCGCCGACATAAAACAAAAAAATACACAGAAAAAATATTCCAAATATTTTTTTTTTTGAAAACCCTGTATTGTTGAATATGGGAAAAAACTCAACAAAATACCATATTTTATTCAAGCAAATTGCTTATCAAAATTTTGCTCAACAACTTTTTTCATTGATTTTTTAATTTCTTTATTGACTTAAAAAAATATATTTTCTATAAATGTGCATACACTTATGTTTATCAAATGTGCAAAAATAGTCGTAGCAGAAAACTAAAATTTTTTTGTTGTTGAATCAAAGATTTTCGTATTCAAATATCAAAATAATTTTTTTCTGTGTACGTGCTCATGAAGAAGATAATCGATTGACTAATGACTATCTTTATAAAAAAATATTTATTCTAAAATTATTTTAGTTTGAAAGTCTTATTGCTTATCAGAAATATAAAAAATCTCAAAATAATCAAAATTTTTCAACAGCTCTATTAGTTGTCATTATTGACCTTAAACCGAACAAGAATTTTTACACTAATTTAAACAGGAAGCCTACACAGCAAGCTATTGGAATAGTCTTTCTATTTTTAAAGCTATTTTTTTAATCCGAATGTATTAATTTAAAAACATAGCGCTCATTTACTTGAGCTATGTCAGAACTAAAAAAAACTAATTTTACAGAATACGAATTTAAAGTTTTCCATTTATGAACAATCTAAAGGAAAAAGAAAATCTTATTTTTACGATCAAAAATTTAGCACACCAAGGGTTTAATCGTAGCTTTCGACAACATGTTTTCAGTTTGAAATTATGGCATTCGCTATCCACGTGTGTAATAATATGGTTCGATATCGAATGTCATAATCTCAAACTGAAAACACGTGATCGAATCGAAAGCATTATTAACTAAAAGATTAAATGATACATGAAGTAGTTAACACGTTGACTACAAAACCGAAGGTCCTTATTAAAAAGTAACACTACGCATTTTTCTGATTTACAATATTTTTCCTTTGGGCCAGTTGTTGTAGGAAAGTTCAAGTGACGAAGGAATGGACACTGGTCACTGAACATCACCGGCTTAAGCGGATACTAATCCTAATGTAAAATCATCGGCAAAGTAAAATAACCAATAAAAAATGGCTACTAAGCACAGCTTCAAAAATTTAATACGCCTCATTGACACAAGAGGCGCTGCCATACCGTATTATTAAAAACGTAAAAAACGGAGTTGTAAAAGAATGAAAATTTCCTCTATCTCATCCTTCACCATCCATCTTCTCTATCACTATACCTTTCCTAAAGAAGGTAACACCTGTACCTAATTTACATTAAACATTTTTTTCATGAAATTAGTTGCATGAAAATTTTTTTTTGTCCATAGGAGGTCTGAAGGGGCAACTTATATCTAAAAAGTTGCCAAAAATGGATCAGAGATTCATTCTACGTCCTTTTTTTATATAACAATCTCTTTTATAGCACTGCAATTAACAAATCAAAAAAGTTTCGTGCAACAATATTCATGAAATTTCATGAAAAAATGCTCAATGTAAATCAGGTACTAGTGAAAGTAGTAGTCATTCATAATTGAGCTAGAATGAATTTTTAATCAGGAAAAAATTTTTATGTTAAATAGCTGATGTTAATATCAACTCCTATTCAAGTAGATAGCCATTGATGCTGATGAAATGCATGGCTGCACAGATAAATTCCGGTATTTCCCCCAACTAAAAAGTCGAGTTTAATTTTTCTTCTCTTTTTTAAGAAAACCACATTAGTTAATAAAAACATTTCATTCAATAAGAATTGAAAAGACTGAACTTAAGTTTATGTTTGGTTTGGCATTTGATGAGAACGGCGCATAGAAGTCTCCTTATTTTCGTAGAAACAGGCCACACATCAATCTTATATGAGATCAGTTTTAGTGATCAGGGATCCGTAACCCATGGGTACATGCACTATAAGGTCGTTTAAATTGATTTTAGTAGACAATTCACACTGGTAATGCCGGATAGGGACTATTGGCTAAAATCCGATAAGCTAGAGGCCATTAGGGGCTTCATCATGGGAAGCCAGTGGCTAAGTGATGGATAATAAGGCACTTCTGAGTACATATGGAAGGTAAATATTACTTTTAACGGGCAATAGAAGGGAACCACAATGGACCCAACTGGGTCTCTGAGTGGAGGTGCGTTGTAGCACCACTCTTCCTAACCTAACCTTAGTTTGTCATGCCAAACTGACGCCTGAACAACGCTTACAATTGTGCAAATTTAATTTGAAAAACATGGCTCTGTCCAAAATACGTATCGCGAACTACGTCCATTGTATGGTCAACATAATCGGCCATCAGAGCAATTAATTCGATTAATCATGAAACGTTTTCACACCACGTTTACTCTAAATGATAATACGAAGGCACAAAGAAGACGTCATTGCTGCTATAGAGCGTAGCGTAGAGGAAGATGCGACTAAGTCATCGTGCACAGGAATTGAATATGTGTTCATTCACTTTATGGAAGATTTTGCGGAAAGATCTTGGTTTGCGTGCTTACAAAATCCAACTCGTGCAACAATTGAAGCCACACGATCAGTGAATGGATCCCGATTTTCATGAAGTGGCCTCCAAGATCGTGCGATTTAACGCCGCTAGATTATTTTCTATGGGGATATGTGAAGTCGCTAGTCTACGCCGATAGCATTCGCCGAAAAAAAGTCAACGAAAATTGGACTTACAGATTAGACTACGTCCGAACCAGCCGTGGAGGTCATATGCCAGAAGTTATATATTATGTATATAATGGCAGAAGATTATCTTTCGAATAAAGTAAATTTCATGTCAATTTAAAAAATCCGTCTTTGATTTATTCCATTTCAAAACACCCTTTATGTATGCAAGTGCCCATAATTATGAAAGTGGTCTAAATCATATGTTTCTCTGGTCGAGACATTTAGTAGATTACATTTGAACAAACAAAAAACCATGTTATATTATGCCAGATTTTAGTTCAGACTTGTATTAGTGTCGATTAAGAAAAATTTATTTAATATTTTTAAGTATTTTTTAAGTTTGAAGAAATTTATTATTTGACATATTGTCAGAAGTGCACATACATACAATAATGTAAAATGTAGAAAAATAAAATGAGTTCACCTGAATATAAATTATTTTCAGGGTTTTGTATCAGTTTCAAAGCCTACTAAAGGTACACTCAGGGAAAAGAATGCGTCACATTAATTCAATTATTTTCAATATAATACAAAATAGTATTAAAATACTTAAAAATAAATAAATACTTTAAATTAATATTTTTCCATATTGAAATAAGAAATTTCAACATGACTAGACTTTCGTTAACGTTTCTTATTAATTCAATATGGTTTTTATTGATTTTAAGCTGTTTTTCTTTGGGTGTATGGTCACACTTGGGCAAACATTTGCCCAAAAAACGTAACCACTAAATATTAGGAAAAAACATTTTGATTCAGACACGTGTTTCTTAAGTTAAACAGTTTCATAAACATCTAATAGACAATGTCATAGAATCCAACATTATTGAAAATTATTTAACTTAACAAACACGTCTCTGCGTTGAAACCTTCTTCATTAATATTCAAGGGTTACGTTTTTTTGGGCCCAAGTGTGACCATACCTTAAGCTTATTTTGTCTTTTATAAATTTCAAAAATATTATTATTTGTGAACTGTCAAATAGTTTTTGAAAGTCTGTGCATAAGGTAAGAGGTTTGTGAAGTCTACAATTGATGATTTGGTTGAAGCGCCAATGAAATGTGTATATAGACATTCTAAGCCACCAGCAAATAAATTTCAATTATAGTATTTTTAAGATTTATTTAATATTTCGAAGCAAAAATGCATATGACCTAGACCACTTTCAAAATTCTGTGGCAAAAAGGAAAAAGTGCTTAAGTCGAGATAAGCTGAATTTGAGTTAATGGTACCTCCGTAATCTGCATACTTAAAAGTACTCCTGGGCAAAATCTCAATTAGTTTGTGCGATTTTTCAAGAAGTTATAGCAAAATGACTTGCGGCTTATTTTTTTTAGACTTCCAATCTTATTTGGAATAATAGCTTAATTTAGGTTATACTTTGCTATATTTCAACTCGCATGTATTATTTACAGTGTGTGGAACGATTTTGGCTTGGAAAAATGAATTTTAACCGAGAATTTCCCAATTTAACTGTAAAAGAAATAAATTTCTGAAAATGGACTTGAACGCTTAAAAGTGCTCTCCTGCAAAACAGTCAAATATGACTGAAGCACTTGTTTCTTATTGCACATACTCGTATGTATGTTGTCGCCATCAATTAATTTATAATTAATTAAACTTAAATAGCAACTTCTCTAAATTAAGCCGCATGTGAATGGCCGTATCTGGTTGAAATTGCATAGACATAATTCTTTTTTTTAATTAATCGGTAGAGGACACTGTTTTTCTCATTTTATAAACCAAAAACATCATACTCTTACACATACGGTACATAAATTATATGCTGAGAACTACCAAAGGTTATCATAACAATAAATTAATGAGTTTCACGCTAACGAGAAGAAACAAAAACTAAAGTACACAGTCCACATACTTACATATTTATGTATGTATGTGGCCCATTAAGCCATGTTTTCAAAATAGAGCTTTTATCTCGCTTGTTGTATTCGTAAGCATTTCATTACAAATAGTCATTTAATGTTGGCAATTAAAAATGACACATAATGCACTTTGCTCCCTGTGCGGTATTAGTTTTTTACTGTTCATTGTTCATTGTCACATTGGACAATTAAGTGTTGCCGCGTGAAGAAGGCACGTTTTTAGCGCATGAGTTTAACTAAATTTAAATTTAACAATTAAATAGATTAATTAACTGCGTACATAGTTTCAATTAATTTTTCAACTAAATATTAATTGAAAAAAAAATACATCATTACAATACTGGCAATTCTAATAATATTATATTGATGAGTTTTTTCAATGATGTCTGATATTATGACTTAAGTCTGTGGCAAAAAGGAAAAAGTGCCTAAGTCGAGATAAGCTGATTTTGAGTTAATGGTACCTCCGTAATCTGCATACTATAAAGTACCCCTGGTCAAAATCTCAATTAATTTGTGCGATTTTTCAAGAAGTTATAGCAAAATAACTTGGGGCTTATTTTTTTTAGACTTCCAATATTATTTGGAATAATAGCTTAACTTAGGTTGTACTTTAGCATATTTGAACTTGAATGTATTATTTACTGTGTGTAGCACGATGTTTGCTTAAAAAACTAAAGGTCAACAGAGAATTTCCCAATTTCACTGTAAAAGAAATAAATTTCTGAAAATCAACTTAAACGCTTAAAAGTGCTCTCCTGCAAAACAGTCAAATATGACTTAAGCACTTTTTCCTTATTGCCACAGAAATCATGGTTTTTCCAAGTTTTGTAGTTACTTAGTTTAACTTCTGTTTTAAAAACTAATTTAAGTTATTAATGCAGCACTGAGCATTTTCATTTAGTTTTCGAAAGCTTTATTTTGTTTTTTTTTCAGTTTAATTATATTTATATTAACAATAATTATGCTTATTAAGGCAGCATACTTTTGTATGATTATTTCTACATAATTTGCTATTGTAATCAGCGCTTAATATGATTGTTAGGAAAGTTTATAAATATTTTTAAATTTTATTTTTATTAGTTTCACGCGTATTAATGTTAAGCTAATGTTAGATAGAACAACATAGCCCAGAGCCTCAGCAATATTATCTTTATTAAAAATTTTTTTTTAATGCCATACAAATATTCTTTAATTAAATAGACTAATGGAAATAGTCTGTTGTTTTGTTTTGTTTTTTATTATTATTATTAAAGTTAATTATACTTTATGAATTGAATAATTAAGTACTAAAAGTTTAATAAGCTGTGAAAGATGTTTGTTGTTATTTCCTTGAAATAATCAAATGAAACGAAAAGAAAAGATTTATTGTCTATTACTGCCAAGACATGCAGAGAGAGATTTTAGATTTTATTGTTCTTGTTATTATATTTTGAAGCAAGTGAAAGCAATTTATTGACAATTTCCTTAATAAAGAAATAATGACTAGAAATTCATTTGCAAACATTCTGATAACATACATTTGAAAGTACCCTGCGGGGAAGATAATAGTTCTCTTTTACACCATCTTATTTTTCTCCATAATACAAATTACCCAAAACAAACTTGGCTTGCACACTCTTCGAAAGATCACAAACACACATTTGAAATTGTTTTAAATTAGCAGGAAAACCTCTAAATAATACTAAATGAAAACCATACCAAATGTTTTAAACAAAAAAAAATTAGAAAAAAAACAAAGAATTGAAAAAAAACTGAAAATTAAAATGTAAAAAGAATTGCTATAAAATTTGAGTGTACAAAAAACAGTTGTAGCCAAACAATAGCAAGTTGTTTTGCAGCTAAAAGGCAGAAACAATGAAGTGGTACTTTAGGACACAATTGCATCTTTAACCAACAACAGTATATGGCAGAGCAACAAATAAAGCAAAAAAAGATATAAAACAATAATAAAAAGGTGTCAAAAGCAACACAACACCCGTGGTGTAAACGTTTTGTAAAAACTGCTCATAACTCTCCTCTGGCCTTTCTTCTGCTTAATTTTTGCTTGTATTTGATATTTTCAAATGTTCTCATAAAAACCCCAGGTTTCTGCAAAAAAAAAAACATTAAATCTGTTAAATGTTGAAAGTATTTCAAACGTTTTGTATAGAGTATCTTAATAGTGCGTGTTTTTTTTTTTTTTTTGCTTAATAATGATTTAAAATGCAACAGAGCAAAACACATAAGATGCATCTAGTAAGTGTTAGTTCTATTAATTTTCTCTCGCTCTATCTTGCGCTCGCCCTATACAAAAAAAAACCAACTAAGTATTTCTAGGTGTTTTTCTTGATTGTATAAAATTACTACAATTGATAAGTCTTCTATCAAAGGTTCAGTTAAAATCTGGATGATACCAGAAGAGCAGACTTTCTCAAATGTGAGCGTGCCAAAAATAAGGTAAGTGATCTTGCTTGAAACGAATTTGAGATCAACTGCTTTTTTTAGCAACAGTAAAATGAGCAGCAATATTTCCCAAAATAAAGGGTGTTTTTAAGCCGCTTAGCACTTTAAATTGTAAAAAGAATTAAATAACAAGAATTAAATTTGAATCCAAAAAATTTTTTATGCGAAAGATCAATACATGACATTGACATTTGAAAACACATAATTTCGGCTGAAATAGCCAACGCGGCTGTTCTTGACAAAGCCAATTTTGGGCCAGTTTCTCAGTCACGAATAACTCGAACAAAGTTGCCCTCCAAAGCGCCAATTGATGCTGTTTTAAAAGCATAAGCCAGTGCTTTCAACTGTTCATACAGCAAATAAACGAGAGCTGTCAAATCGCATTACCTTGAAGAGCAAATAACAATGCCAATTCATAAGTCGATGACTGCGGTCGCCAAAAAAGGCACGTAGCGGCATTCTGTTGTAACCAAATTAAAAAAAGAAATCAGTGATCATGGTGCCGTAACGATCTTCACTGACGCAACGCAAGCTCCGGCTTCATTTTTGAAAAAATAAGGTAAAATGATGCCACCACCAGCATGTAAATCGCATCAAACGGCTAATTTTTTATGTAATTGTTATTTATGCTGTGCTGTATATTGGCTTCACTCCATATGCAGCAATTTTGTTTAGTCCTAGTTTACACTCTGCAAGTCTTATTGCTAAGCTTGTATCCAAAACTTCTTAATAGTTTAGGACTCGGTCGGCAAGAGTGACATTTATCAAGGAGGAATTTCACGATTTTACTTGATTGCTTGTAGGCAACAAGCAGCCACGTTATTGGCTACTAACCAATGACAGTATACGAGAGGCCAAGTTTAATCTTTAGCCAGACTATGTCGTATCAACATCATAAATTTTTGTAATATACATTAGTGTCCATGACTTCTTTCGTAGATATGAAGCTTCGGGGAGTAAGTTAACTAATAAAATGACACAGATTTAGATTAAGATTAAGGAAATGAGTTAAGCTAATTAATTTAAGATTTCACCATCTGTTCTCTTTTCCCTATCTATTTACTAAAAAATGTAACACACATACATATTTATATTGATTTCCTAGATTTTACTTTTCTTTAAAAAAACACTCATTTTAGCAAATTTTGCTTGAACCGTTTTTTAACGCTACAAAAGTCATCTCTAAAACAACTATATTGAATTTTAGCAGCCAATTATTTGATTTCAGCAATATTTCTATTGTTTCAAATACAAAGCGAAAAAAAAACTATTGGAAAAAATAAAAGTGATTTTATGGCAACAAAAAAAAAACATTTTAATGATGATAGTGAGTTTGCTTAATAAAATGTTAAAAAAAAACCTTCACGTTTGAAAAAAAAATTCCTAAAAAAATTATGGTGTAATTTTGAAGAAGCCCTTCAAACACTTTTGTGCATTTGAATTGTTTTATATACAATTTTTTCTTTTTCTTTTTTTGAAATCAAATCAAGATGTTACATTGACTGATTGTCGTTTACGATTGTTTGAGCAGAGCCTTTTTTAAGGGTGGTTACCAAATAATTGCAATTGCACATTTAACTTTAAATGAATTCGTTAAGAAGACAATAGAAATGAGCACAAATTTAAATGGAATTTAATGAAAATGTAATACATATGTATGTACGAGTATGTAATTTTAAAGGCATCTGTATGTGCCATGAGTAGGGATAATTTTTGTTCTATAACAATCAAAAATATGTTATCATATATGTACATATATTTTTTCCTATTAATTTTCTACAGAAGGTAAGTGCAACCAACACGTTTTTAACAAGTCTTCGTTACAATAGTGTTAAATAATTGTGAAAGATATTAAATAAAATTAAGAAGAGGTTGGTTGGATACTGACATTTTACCAGTATTGATTGATATTTTTTTTGGAACTATTTTTTATATCTTTGGCATTATGTAATACATAATAGCTTAAGTCGACTTAAGCAAGGGAGTGTTTTTTGAAAGTTCTGATGCTACCGCTAAGGGATTAATATGATTTGTGCAATTCTACTTTTGTGTGATCTTCTCTTTCTTTCGGGTCATAATACAGTATAATACAGGGTGTCCGCCGGGAAGGTATACTACTTTGTTTTTTTTATAATGATTTGATTAAATTGGCTTGGTCTTGTGGGAGAAGCTCTTGTGTCAACTGAATCTTATATGGAAGCAAATGTGCAAATTGTGGCCAAAGTTGTTCTTTGAAGACCAAGCTCCTGAGAACGGCGTCGAATTGAGGTTGATGGTTTGTTTTGAACACCTTCTTGAGCAGCAGTAATGTTTTCAGTCGATCTTGCAGTACGTTGTAGTCCATGCTTGGGCCTATCACCTACAGACCCTCTTTCTTCGAAATCATTCACTACACGATAAATAGTGGGACGTTGTTTCTCCCAAAAATTTCACGTAATTTTGTCATCGTCACAGTAATCGATGATTGATTTTGATAAAATGTTTTAACGATTACAACACGTTTCCGTAATGAATTTGCCAAGTGTCTACTTCACTACTGCCAAATATGAACTGTCAAGACTAATGTTTACCAAAATGGCGACAAAACAAAGTAGTATACCTTCCCGGCGGACACCCTGTATATGTAGCTAAAATTACTCAAGTTGACTTAAGCGATTATTCCATATTGTCACAGATATATCGATTTTACATTTTTTCCTAAAATAAAAATTACTTGGCATGAAAAATACGAAATTAATCATGCTCTATGGACTTTTATTTATAAATTTTGTGGTTTCTTGCGAACATTTCAGGGTTCCGTTCTCAAAGAATGTGAAGCTTCTATATTTTTGTAATTTGTACGAAATTTCTAGTTGATTTGCAACACTTTGATGTTATCCATCCTTAAGTAAAATGGAGCTTCTCGTGTAGTCATTATGATACCAGGAACTGGCCTGCACTTGTTATCGTAGGGCGGCTGATCTATAATTTGTTCAAATCAACACAACATGTTTGCTACGCTTGTTATTATTCAACAGCTGACATTTTGAAAATATTGTCCCTACCACGTCAAACTATCCAATTTGCAAAATTCGTTTTTTAGATTCGTTATCTGGGTATCCCAATTTAAACGATATGCGTATTTTCAAATTCTCATGGACGGTAGATAACTCAATGAAAAATACGAGGTGTGTTCAAAAAGTATCGCGAATTTTGAATTTTCGCCGGTAACGTATATTCGAATTTTGATTTTTCTTGTGGCGTTATGTTGGTACTCATGTCTCTCACTTACGACGACAATTTCGGCCGATTTTAATGTTCAGTTAATTGTTGACAGTGGGTCCCAAATCAGCTGTTTGTTGTTAAAAAATATAATTTCAAAATTTTTCAGTTAATTTTTTTAACGATGCACAAATCTTCTTTCCACAATGTTCACATTTGAAGCAGCAGCAATGCTCACCATCCATCTAATACAATGCCTTTCATGGATTTTTATAAGGCAGCCTATCCAAAGCTTTTTACTGGCCCATAACCTCAAAAACTGTTATGAAAATTTATGACTTCCGACTACTGACAAATCCAAATCCATATACATAGAAAAAATATTCCTGCAATAAACAACTTTAATGGAAAATAAAACCAAAACTTATTACAGTTAAACTTTGTAATAAAAATAAAATTTTAAGAAAAAGTTGTATTGACTTAAATACACTTTTAATTGATTTTTGGTTTTATTTTCCATTAAAGTTGTTTATTTCAGGAATATTGTTTTCTGTATAGATACGAAAACAGATATTGCTCATTTACTCATTCACATTCCTTACAAAATGTGTTCATAAATCTGAAAATGGGGAAAGCGGTTTCTTTGTGGAAACAATTATGAGGGGGTGAATAAAACTTACAAACGGATGGACATGATGCATTAAACACATTCACCACAGCTGGCTACAAGAGCACACGACTTCAAATGCCGCTACCAGCATTTGTCGCCTCGTAGCCAGCTACTTAATTATTTTGGAGACGACAGCAGCACCATCTGCATCTCATATTTAAGTATAAATACATAGTTCAGTATTGCCACCTTCAAATATTTCGCATTTATAAAAATTAAATTACTCTTTCAAAATGTACTTATATGACGTAAAAGTATAAAAATGAATCAATTTATGCTTTACATAAATTTTGGGATATTGTTTCTGTTAAATAATATGAAATAATTGTACGATATCATTCATTCAACATTTTGTATTATACTGGCAACACTGAATTTTCTCATTGTAGCTAAAGAAATAGAAATTAGTTTAATTGGACTACAACGATAAAACGAGCATAGACAACAACCTGCCGCCCTGTTGCCTTGCTGTCTTCAAAGGAATCACTCTCATATAAACATGTGTATTTTATGCTTGACATTTTGTAGTCGGTAGCTTGTTGTGGCGAATGTGTTTAATGCATGAAACTGATTTCTGCCGCCAAAGGTTCTGCATATTTCCGTACATACACCCAGAGAAAATATTCTAAATAATTCGCCTTTACTTGCTCCTCATTTAATAAATATCGTAGCAAATATTTCTTTATAAAAATGTTTCTAATTATCATGTTAAAGTTATCAAAATGTAAATGTTTTTATGCCGTTAACAGAAGTCCTTTTCATGCCTGCAGCTTGTATTGCAATCTTACGATTAAGGATATTTTAATTTTCTATTTAAAATACAAAATACCAACAGTAAAAATTCACCACATTCAGCAGGTCAAATCATTTAGAATCATGATGAGTAATCTGGTGTAAAATGTTATTACAAAGTTATAAAACATTTCTTGCTTTTTTGAGGAAAATCTAAAACACATTTAAATGAAATAAAAATCAAATTTAAGAATACTATTCTTTCGAAAATATAGTTGTTGTGCGGAAGAGTTAGTTAGTTGTACGTCCCCAGAGAACAGACACTAAACAATAAGTTGCTATTTGTCCAAACAACAAGTTTAAGCGCTAAATGTTGAGCAGCATGTTGCAAGTAGTGTATTTAGGAACGAGTATGTTGCATGAGTATATATTTTTCTGTTGCAGTAACTAGATTTTAATAATGTTGTTGTCTTCTCTGTTTGATTTATCTTTTTGAAATCTATAACTATACATGGAATATTACACAAGAGGAGACTCGTATAAATTTATTCTGTTCTGTGTTTTTGGCAAGGAAGCAAAACTAAATTTTCAAAATGCTTAAAATGTCATGATGAAAACGGTTAAATTTTATGACTTTTTAGTTTATTTTATGTTTAATTTTGTTTTATTTTTTTTTCGTTATGTATATGATATAAAAAGGTTTTTTTTGAAGTTATAAAACAAACACACAAAAATAAAACCGAAAGCAAGGATTTTAATAGTTAGAGGAGGATTTCTTTTCTATTGTTTAAACTACATAGAACTAACATCGTAAAACAAGTAGTAGCATGTTTATGTTGCACGTGTACTACGTGTTACCATCAACTCTTTCATTTCTCTTTATGGCTTTATCTTCCCTGTGACTCTAGGGAGAGCGGTTGTTTTTGTCTATAATTCATTGTTTTATATTTAGGACAAGTTAACTTAAGTATATTGTATACAAATGGAAGATAATTTTATCGCAGCGTTGTTAAAACTGATGTCAAGGATTTTTTTGCTTCATTTGATGTGGCTTGTAGTTTTTATGTTACCACTGAAAATCCCATAAATATCTCTATCTATTCGTATTTGAATGCACTTTTGGTTGAGAATATGTTTTACGTGTTGTGGATTTTAAAAACGAAATTTTCATTTAAAGACTTTGACTACACGTTATGTGATAAAGGCTTGTGCCAGCAAAAGAGTGTTGATGTCTTTTTGTTTTTGTAACAGGATACAAATTCTAAAGCACTTTATTCAAAAATTAAAAACAGATATTTTGCTTATTTGAACAAAAATTCAACCACTTCAGCAATTCAGCAATATCTTAATTACTAAAATGTAGCATATTTGCTGAACTGAGGCTTTCATTAGTACGTTAACATAATTGGAGTAAAATTATGCCTTATTTGAAGAAAGAAGAAAGAAAAAACAACAACTGTGATATTGTATAATAATTAGAATTGTTATAATAATTGTGAGTTTCATTGTTATTGTCATTTACAAGGATATAAAACTTTTATTACGGATTCTCATGATGCAATAGTATTCTGCAGCAGAAAGCAAGAAAAAATTATTTGCAGACACAGCGATAGAGTGTGAGAGAGAGGCAGAGAGAGGGTTGCTTATTGTTTAATGCAAACAACCGAAAAAGGTCATCATTCAATTAATTTTTGGTTTTTCAAATCAAAGGAAAATTTAATAAAATTCATTTAAGCTTGACAATGATTTATGCCACAAATCCATCAACCACCGTATTGTATGTATCAGTCGGCAGAAGGTAGAAATATTTAAACAATTAATGGAATGAAAACAAAACTGCCATAATCCTCATATTTTTATTAAGTAGATTTAAAAAACAAAAGCTTTTTTGGAAAATCTCAAATAAATAAGCAATTACCTTATATGAAGAGATCGCTACAGCACGTCTTGAAGGCATATTAATAGCCATAACGCAGATCAGAAAAATTATAAACACCGGTATTCATAAACGATTGTTAAAGTTAAAGGAAAGGAAAAATCGGGTTTGGGCGTACTTGTTCAGTAAAATTAAGAAAATTTTGTAACACCAAACTTATACTTTACTTAAGAATTTTAAAAAGAAATTTTGACTTACTTGCAGTTTCCACAATACAAGCAAGCGAATTGTCTAGAAAAAAAATATATATGAAAACCACTCAAATTTTTGAGTGATTCCTATAAAAAAAATTGTGGCTTAATAAATTTACCCAATTAAACAATTTTTCTTGAAAGGTCTTATTTGTTGTGTCACCTAAGATAAAGAACTAACCATGCCGTTTGTTTTAAAGAAGCATGCAGTGAGCTTAATTTTGATAATAAGCTTTTTTTATTATTATTTTATTATGCAGCTTTTAAAAATGAAATTAGTTTCATACACATCAGTCAGATTGTTAAAAGAGTTTAATGATTTTATAATTAAAAAACATATTTATTTGATATATTTTTTGTCTCAGCAAACTTTTAATGATTTCGCATTTTGAAATTAAAAATCATCTCTACCAAACATATTTTATGTAGCAAATTGTTTAAGAACTCGGGAGGTGTACGTTTGTTCGATATGCAAAGCCGAAATTTTCACGTCGTTTCTTAAACTCAAAATACAGTTTTCGTTTGATTACAGAAAAAAAATACTTGCAGTTAAATTCAGCTTAACAAAATGAATTAGTCGGCAGTGTACTTATTCCAGTACCTGGATTCTGTAACTTCTTGCGAACCGAAAATCGCAATATTTAACGACATATTTATTCGTTTCTGTAATTTCTTTTTACGCTAGTCTTCATCTATATTTAAATCACCATTTAATTGAATATCATGTGGTATTTCTGTATAGAAAATGTAAGAATAAACTAGAAGCAAAAAGAAAAATAAAGAAAAATTTCTTTTTGCTTTAAACGACAGGAAATATCCTTAAAATATGTAATTGAATAGCAAAGTCGATAAATTTTCGTTATATTTATTATAGCGATACGATTGTCGTAATAAAAGTTACTGAATCCAGGTACAGCTATACGGATTTGATCGACGAGGAATGGCCAAGCATGGGTTTTGTTCCGCACTATGGGCTACAACAGCAATATTTTCAGTTGTTCTGGAACGATGTGCATAAGTTCAATTCTTTGCATAATTTGTTTTAATGCATATATTTATATCTTGTATCTTCAAAAACAAACTAACAATTAGTATTCAAATCTTAAATCTGAATATAATTATTAGGGCCGACCAGTGTCGGACATAAACTTAGTGATAGTCGTGCTAAGCAAAGCATCATTAAATTGTCTCGACAATTAGAATTTTTCAAACAGTTTTACAATTGTTGATCGAGAAGATGCTTCACGACGCACAGTGGGGCCAAAGACCCTTTTCCACAGATCAATTCATGTCTCCACAACTACATTAGTAAGGGTCACTTAATTTTATATGGGTGGCTCAGACTGGGTGTTTCAACAAAACCATGGCGGTATAGGAGGGGGAGAAAAATAAATTACAAATTTATTATTATATCTAGAACCATAATTATGGGGCACACTAAAATTATTGTGGATAGTTCCTAAAACAAATGGCATGTTTCACCAAAACCTTGGCGGTGTAGGAGGGGGAGATGGACACCCTCCACGCAAAGTAATTAGTATTTAATTAACATGGTTTTTGTTATTTAGGAAATACCGAAGTGGGAACGAAATGCATATAAATGGTACTTAACCAACAAAACAAGCAAACATTCATGATTATTTTTTATTCACGCACGCTCCTGATAAATTGCCTGCCATTGAATGACTTTGGATACGAATTATACAAATAAGTACATATATTTTTTTTTAAAAAGTCTAAGTAAGTTAGCTAAAATCACACACGTTATTTTTTTAAATCACTACTATATATAAATACAGCCACTATAACGCGTGACTCACACGTGACTAATTCGTAACTCTCACGTGACTCACACGTGACTAATGCATGACTCACGCGTTACAAACCCTGACATTTGTGCATATGTAATGCAAGCGCTTAAAATCATGACAAAAACAACAGCAATAAAAGTGTCAGCAGAAGTCGTTAAGCGCTTATTATTGACAAACTCAACATTTGAGGATATTACTAATTCGTATATAACTTCTGAGGCGCAACATAAATTTTTCTAAAATAACGCTTATTTGTTCAACCTTTAAAAAATCTTGGCTTAATAATAATAATTAATAACTTTATGTCCACATAAACGGAGAAAATTCATATTTTTTGTACTTTCAATATAAACATTAAAAACAAAAGCACTTCCACAAATAATTTTGGTAACAAATTTAAGCAAAACATTTGAAAAAATATCTGAACTGAATGGTTTTATGGTTAGTTTTATTACTTTTTCAAAATTACTTGCGATCAAAAGGATATCATTACGATTACGATTTCAGTTTTCTCTCACAATGTTCAATTGTAAGCTGTTATTACAAAAGCAACTATTACCTATTTGAAATATATTTGTTGCCTAGGGATGTAGAATATTGTGCACTTTAAGCGAGTACATTTACTTTTCACGGTACTTAAATTTTTTTTTAACTAATCCGTGAAATGGGCCTGTGTGCGACGATCCAACTTTGCAAATTTTTTTAATGATTTAATAATTCAAATGCTTGGTTGAAGCATATGTATATCGTTAAATTTTTATTAATGGCGCAGGTTTCACTCGTCATCTTTATCTTTCACTCTTCTTCATCATCTGCCAACTAATTACAAAATTGAACACTTTTAAAATGGTGGACTATTGAAAATTAAACCTTTTGTTGCAACACTCTACAGTTACTTTAAAGCAACGCTCCATGTAATAGTTCCTCACGTAAGTATGCTTTTTAGCACCACTTCGAAGGACCATGTAGTGGTGATCAGATTAGTGATCTCCTGCATGTAGCATTATGGTTCCATGACCCTTTAAAATACAATAGTTAACCCACATATTAATACTTCCGCAAGCTTCTTACAGTCCATTTTCAATTGATTTAATCAATTCAATTTAATTAACAAAACAACACAATCAGTTCAACAAATTATGGATACAAAAAAAAATTAATTCTAAGCATTCCTTTAAACATCAGTCAAACAAATCAACCACCACCCATAATGATTTCACAAATTTATTAAAAGATTTGTGAGACTATTAACACCGGAAACTTTATTTAACGTTAAATTAAATTTGATTTTTGCTTTTGTGGGTTTTGCTTTTATGTCTGCATGTATGTATGTGTGAGTGTGTGTGAAAACGTATAACAACAGCATTAGACGGACAGACATCAGCTAATTTTGTGCTTTTCTTAATATTGTGAATGTTGTTGTTGCACGAGTACTTTATCTCATTATTAAGAACAACTAAACTAAACAACCCTCAAATTGGACACGTTGTTTGCAAAACGGTCGGTCGGTCCCATGGAATTAAAGCATTTTACTTCGTTTTCATTTAATTTCACTGGTAATAAGGGAGACTTCGTTAAGGAAGAAGAAGGAAGGCGAATAAAAAATATGAGTCTACTTTACTGCTGGTTTCCGCTCTTTGGCCATCATCATCGCCAACGTCATCATCATGGTTGTTATTAAATAAATGTCGGTATGGAGGCACCAAATTTTAGTTACTAAAGCTACATCATCATCAATTCATTCGAGTGGTAAGTACATTAGACGACGCCATTTTGTATCAGAAATCTTTTTTCTGCTTTTCTCATTTTCCATTTTAACTTGCAGGGAATTTTGCTTGTGTGTGTGTGTAACGACTGTATGTGTGTGCGAGAGTGTTTTTTTGGCAGTCATAAAATAAATGAATTGTTGTATTGTTGCTTGATTGCCTTGTTATTTATTTTATAATAAATGGCAAATGAAATAAATACTTCTTTTGTTCATTTAGGTTTTAGTCAAGCGAAAAATATAAAAAATAAACAGAGAAAACTGTTAAGACTTCGTTAAATTGGTTGTGTGTCGTTTGGTTGTTTGTTCTCGCAGTAAATCGAAAAAGGGGTGAATAGTATGAATAGAATGTTATTAACTTGCCAGTTATTTAAAATGGCACAGTGGCACTGAATCAAGGTAAAAGTTAAAATTTATGTATTTATAGCAAAATCATTTGTTAAGAAGTTAAAGTCAAATTATGTTTTAAAAAATATCATTGGAAGTACTCTGGGAGTATTGGCCAATTAAAAATAAAAAACATGTTTATACACAAACATACTCATTAAGTTTAAACAAAATAAGTGTATTTTTATACATATTTCTTAAATTAAGCAGCACAAACGACTATAAAGGTACGGTCACACTTGGCATATATTTGCTCAAAAAAGCGTAACCACTACATACCAATGAAAAACCTTTTGATACAGATACAGTTTCCCATAATGTTGGATTTTACAACATGGTCTATTAGTTACCTATAACACGGTTTAAATTAATAAACACGGGTCTGAATCAAAAGGGTTTTCATTAATATTTAGTGGTTACGTTTTTTCGGGCAAATGTTTGCCAGATGTGATCGTACCTTAAACAAAATTTATACACCATAACAGTTACAACGAGAAAGTCATAAATACTCTGAGTATTTATTCGGCTACACTTGAGTATACTAGTATACCGGATTAGTTTACTTGCACTAGAGGTGAGAGATATTTCCATACCTAATGCTTGAAAAATTACTACTCAATACCATGAGTGAATTTATCATATAAACAGCTACTTGTAATATAGTTTTTTCATACAAAAAGTGAATACTATGGTTGTGTTTAAAATGAATTTTTTTCCTATCTTCAGCTTTTATCGAAAAAAAAGTCATAAAATCGTGTCAATTCGTATTTTCTGGCAAGTTTACTTCCCACATTTTTGTATTCGCAATGTTATTGCCTCTTTGCCTCATTTGCAGCAATATTCAATATTTGGGAAGAGTTGATTGCTAATTAATTATTCTTGTTACTCTTCTTATTAAAAAAAAACAGGGGACATATTAATTCGTTCGATATTGATAGAAATATCCATACAAACGCAATTAATATTGTATGAAAATTTGTTCCAACGTTAAAATTTGCCCATAGAACTATGCTACAAACAAAAAGGTGATGTACTCAAATCTGTTGAACTGTGACACAGTGATTTTTATAAATCACATTCACTAGAAACAACATTATTCAAAAATCACTAACTTGCGCACTGTTAAAGCGTCAGTGCTGCCAGAAATTGAATTGGTAAAACGCAAATATGGCAGCAATGCTCAACTGATTGCATGACAGGCATGGGAAGTGCGATTTTATAATTCTCGACTGTGCAAAAACATTTCTAGCTGAATATATACTGGAAATACATTTATTACTTTACAAATTCAAAATAAAATTTTTTTGACGATTTTAGTTTGAAAAATTTAAGTTTATATTTATTCGAAATTTTACCTCCTTATTAACTGATTTAGGTTTTGAAACAGCCAAAACACATTTTCCATTTCATTTCATACAAAGAACTGCATATGAGGGCGTATGATGAATACATACTCTGAGTTTTTTATGCGTATCTTTATTCTGTTCATGGTGCTCACAAAAGTGATAAACGTTTTTGAAGTCCGTCTTTGCCCCAATGACAGAAAATTTTTTTTTTCTTCGTTTTTCCATAACTTCTGAAATTACAACAACAAAAATATCACAATTTCTCAACACATTTTATCCCACTGTGCCCATGATACAATACATATCTCTTTTAATTTCTTCCTCTAATTCCATTTTCAGTTACATTTTTCTTTTAATATCAGCTTTATTACAATGTCATCTGATTTTCAAAACATTCCGCAAAAATTTACTACATCCGCACATGCACACACAGCAGCAACACACTTGTGCATGCATGCCATCCAAATCCTGGCAAGCGAAATACGAGTAGCAAACAATCACAAATCCAATAGATTAGAGCTAGAAATATGTATGTATGTATGTACGATTAGTAAGAAGAAAGGACGCTGATAATGACTATAAAGGAGCACAATGACAACGCAATTCAAATTTTATTACCCTCGTCATTATAATCTGCCATTGTTTGTTTCCCGCTGCCATTATTATTCGCCATTTAAATAATTTCAGTTGAGTTCATGCAGCGACATTGCTGCTTCTTCTCACTCTTGCTCATTCCACACTCTTGAGTTTGTATAATTTTTTTCTTGCTTTAGCCGCGTGTGCCTTTTAATAATGGTAATAATAAAGTATATACGTTGTAAGTAACAGGACGACGTTACGACGTTCTGGTATAGAGAACAACCAACCAACCCCCTTCCCATCCCATGGCAAATGTTTATTTATTTATTGCTCTTATTTTTTATTTTATATTATTTTTTTTGGCATCACTGCTATTAAATGTGATCAACGAACATCATCAGCGTTTGATTGCTACAAATAATGCCACCACTTTACGCTCATGAGCACGACAAATTATTCGAATTTAACAACTTTCAAACTCAACTGAACTGTAAGTGAGTTTCTCTGTGTGTGTGTGTGTTGCCATCCTTGGAACTAAAAAATAGTGGTGGCTCTGCGTATTATAAGTTGTCATTATAAAGAACTCTATACATATAAATGGCGTCGTCTGCTTTTATTTGTAACAGCAAGGATCAAGGACCCTGAAATTGTTGCAATATTAGAAAGAGCAGAGAAGAAACATGGCAAATTATCCAACAATAAACCAACGAATTGAATGGGAACGCCAAAAACAAAAGGTTTCATTTGATTAAAATGTAAATGATTTTGTTGACATAAAAAACATTAAAAGAACTCGAAACGAACAGGGGCTGCTTGTTCATCATCTTGCAATTAATTGGGATTTGTGAGAAAATTAGAAAATGTTGTCAGACAGCATGTTTGGTGTAATATATTGTTTTTGTTCTGCTGGGGAAAGGAAAGAGGAGAGCAATTATTTTTAATATACTTTTTTTTTATATTGTTTTTAATTGCAAAGTGAAGAAAAGTGTAAAGTTAAGAATATTTTTTACTGTTTCTCATTGCAAATAAATTGTAATTTTAAATGTCTTTTGTAACAATGAACTGTTAGACTATTTTAGTGTCCTTTAATATTTATATATTTTGTATTGGTATGTTGCAAGTATTTCCTTCAAAATTATTTAATAATGTCTTGTAATCATGTGAGCGATATACACACATATAAATTTTGTCAACATAAAAATTTTAAATGTAAGGATATTTCCAAAACTTTTTTAATTTCTTCGTTTGCTTTCAAATTTCTCCAAATGTTTCCGTCATCACATATAGCTTAATCTCACTAAATGTTTCCGAATCTCCCCGATATTTTCATAATATTTCTAGTTTATCTGAATTTTTTTTTCAAAGCAGGGCTTTTTAACCAAATTTCTCCGAATCATTCCGAATTTTTGAAATTCTTTCTCATTGCTTCGAAACCTTCTGAATATTTCGGAAGTTTTTCGATATCCTTGAATTTCACCGAATTCTCAAAATTTTCCCTACACATCCGAATTTATCTGAAGTTTCTTTCCATTTTCGTTAAAGATATTTTAAACAAGGTTGGTCCAAAATTTTCTTATAGTCCGAATTTTATTGCATTAACCTGAATATACTTTACTTTTCAATTCAGGTGTGTTTAACCAAATTTCTCCGAATAATTACTCGGATTTCCCAAGGTTGGTACAAAATTTTCTTACTCTCCGAATTTTAGTACATTTATCTGATATCGTTTTATTTTCAGTTGAGGGATATTTAACCAAGGTTCTCCGAATAATTACGAATTTCTCCGAATTTCACGAAATTCTCCTGCATTCCGTCGAAGCCCTCTCTATATCTCGGAAGTTTTCCGATTTCTTTGAATTTGTCCGAATTTTTCGAATTTTTCCTCTTCCGAATTCATCCGAATTTATCTGAGCTTTCTTTACATTTAAATTGAAGATATATTTTTTAATTTTTATTTTTTTATTTATTCGTAAAAAATATTTCAGGTTTATTTGACATATTTCTATGGGAAATTTGTCAAATAAACCTAAAATATTTTTTATGAATTAGACCGTTAATAAATTACTGTTTGTTTGTTTTATTTAAGATGGTTGCCGACAAATAAATATGTGATCAATAAAATTAACATACATACGATTGACATAATTAAGTTTGTGGCAAATAAACAGTTATTGTTATAAGCGTCAAATAAATCATGGCGTTGCAATATTAAAAAAAAGAATCGTTTAAATAATTGAATTTCATTATTTTCATTTTATTAGTGAAAATGCATTTAAATCAAACCAAGTGATTTTTAAATAAAATAATGCCTGCGTGTTGTTATGTACGCAGACACTTCACTTTGAAGTTCTTTTGAATAATAACAAAGCATTTGTTATTATGCCGTTACTAATTTCAAGTGCTACTGAATATGTTGCAACTGCAATTAAGTACGTACGTACAATTATTCTGCCGAAACACATCAAACGGACAAGCAGTGTTTTTTGTTTTGTTTTTTTAATACATACGAAGTACATTTGCCAAGGAAAGCGATTTTACAGTAGCTGAAACCACTCGACCGTAGGATTACTTATATCAAAAGATCTACTTAAAATGCTATTTAAATCGGAAATGAAAACAATTTTGCATTGTATGATTTAAGAGAAGAAAAAAATTATTCCATATAATAGAAAACACCTTGAGGAATTCTAAGTATAAAAATTAAAAAATTGTTAACTGGCTAAAGAAAAAAGAAAACTGCTAACAACACCTTGTAAGACATACTCGTACATATGTTTGAAAGCAACGACATACTGCCACACATGAACCGAAAGGATCAAAAGGATTTTAAGTGAAAAAATCGGAAAAGGTAAAAACCAGAACATCCACAGATACCTGATTTTTCCAGCAAGTTTCTAAGCTTAGCAGACACACACACCGCATTAATACTTTTCTTTTTTAAAGCAGCAGTAACAACATTTTGGTGTATTCACTTTATAATCCTGCAGTCACTATTTACTTCACTTGAGACCCACAAACAGTCAGTTAGTCATTTCATTTCAACAATAATTGGCTTAAATGAAGTCAACTATGAATACACATGTACTCGTATGACTATTTAAATATCTGAATCCTTGTCACACACACACACACACACATAAACTGCTGCTGTGCATTTGTGCTGCATTGTTATGGTATTATCTGATTTTAATAACCTTATTCTTTCTTTTTTTTTGCTCTGCTATTTTTTTTATTTTGAGTTCACATAAAAAGTATGTTTTCTAAAGTGTCCTTGCCTTTGTAGTTCTTTTGAAGTTTCCTCGTACTTTATACACAAATTGACTTTATTATAATCCTAATGAATTTTAATTGAATCAATGAGAATTTCATTTGATGGGATTTTTTCGATAATAAATGAAAACATACAATAACAACAATATAAACAGATGCTTGAGACTTCAAGAGGGATTTTAAAATATAAAGAATAGATTTTTCTTGCGTATTAAGAGCCGGACCTCCCAAAGACCAAAAATAATTAACTAAGTGCCTGCTTCTATTTTTTTAAGATGAGATAAACGAGTAAAATAATTGCCATTAGCTGTGTTTTAAAGGGAAATGAGGACTAAGGAATTGGTTATGAAATGTAAACCTTAAAATTTTCTTGTTGCTTGTTAGCGGTTTCAATAGAAAAACTCGACACAGTTAAAGCAAAATATTATTTTCATTAGCTTTTAAGGACTATATAACGCACTAAGACTGGGTTCACACAGGGCAATTTTAGTTGGGCAACTGTTTATTTCAGGGGCCAGAGAGGACACTTTGTGAATTGCCGTTATGGAGGTTATACTGTACTTTCACAACATGAATTGGAACTTATTTACATTTCCTCAAAACTATATTTTTATTAATTTAAAAACTATCTAGCTATTATGTATTTTATTTGCAGCAAAAGAAAAAACAAGACTCTGATTTGCGATAAAAAGAGACTTTTTTATTCATAAGAGTATATAATTTGTTTATTTTCTTTGAAAAGAAGAAAACTTAATCCTCTAAGACGCCCTCGATTTAAATGATTGTTGGAACACATCCATGTCTGAGTGTGTGTGTGTGTGTGTTTGCTTACAAACATGTTTATTATTAGTAAATTGAAATCAAATTACAAATATCAGATAAGAAATCTACAGTCTCCTAAGCTTCAGACACAAATTAAATCATTAAAGCTTAAACATGTTGCGCATGCATACACTGGCATACAAAAATACACACACGCACATATAGAAACGTGAACTAAATTCTGTATTTGTTGGCTTTAATTGTTGATTACAAATTAGCGATAAAAACGACAGCACACTCCCGTAGTTTATAACAGCCCAGCCCAGCCCAGTTATTTTAACTTTTTTTCTTATTCTCTATTTTTTATACTTTATTGTTTATATACGAGTATACATATATTTTATATTTATATATATATATATATATATATATATATATGTATAATTTTAAAACGCTCCGGCTTAAATGTAGCGATTTCAGTTTGTTCATTCTCTCTTTCTCTGGCTCTTAATTAAGACATTTTAACACAAAGCAACTGCTAATCGTTTACATCCGTTGGTAATTGCAGACACATGATGCGGGGTTATGATTGAGCTTCTATAGACAGTTGACTGAATGGTTGGCTAAATGGCTGATTGGTTGAGTCTGAATTGGATTTGGTTTGAATGACGATGTGAATTTGTTTAGTCATATATTATTTGTTATCTCCTTTGAATAATCGTTATTAACATTGGGTTGGTGCAAAAGTATATATACATAAAAATTGTCACATGTCTACTGTTGCAAACATTTTTGTTTGAAAGCTAATCTTTGCCAAGCATTTTATTATACATATTGCAATTGTTCCTCTTAAGGGGTCAACTCAAATTTGAGAATTCTCAGTAGATCAAAAAATGTTTTTTTGAATATGTATGAGTACATACAATTAATATGTAATAATTGTTAACCATTTCATAGTATTGTCAGTTAAACTCTGTTGTTAACACTTTTTTTTTTCAATTAAAATAGATATAAATTTAATTAAAATATTAAGCAAAAATATTGTTTTTTATCACTTAATTGTAAAATTCAACAATAATTTTGTCTGGGCAGTTGAACTGAAACTGAATACTTATTAAATTTTGCTTAATAATTCACTGTGCAACGAAATGTCTGCCCTGGCCAACAAACTGTCTTGCAGCTTCCTACGGTATGATATTTTTTTATATTAAAAACGAATTGGTTAATGCAAGTATAAACAACTTTACCACCGTCATCGTCTTTGGGTAGGAAACAAAAACGCCCACTCAAGCGACAGCATATAACGATTTTTATAACTTCCAATAATGACTTAATTTGTACAACGTTAAGTTTGAGTTTTTTAATTTTTATTGTTTTTTATTTTCACTTCAGTTCCGCTCAGAAAATATCAATAAATTGATTTCCGTTTACCTGTTTTAATTATGATTTAAAATCTTTTCATTGTGCTTAAAATAAACGCCATTTTTAGTTATTCAATTAAATTATAATTTAGTATTTTCAAGTGATTATTTGTTGGCAAGTTTCGTTTGGATAATTGTACGGATGTAACTGACATTTATTGCCTTGGCCAGAATGGCTCTGAACGGCATGTAGCCGTTATAAAGTATTCAATTTAATTGTGAAAAGTATAAAATTGTCGTGTTATGGACAAGGCAAGACATTACGTAGAAAGTAAATGGGAATATGAATATTGATGTTAACGATTATTTCCTAAAATTAAAGCCAACAATCATAATTTTGAAATAAATCATAATTTCTTTTCAGTAAGTACCATTTTTTTTTTGGTTCTTCCTAAAAGTGACGAAGGTGCTGTACTTGATGTAGACTAAAAACAGTAGCCAGCGGAAGTGTTGTCACTTTCTCTTTAACCTTTAGCAAACTTTCATGGAATCCTAACTAGCTGCGGACACACTAACTAACTAACTAACTAAATACTTAAACAGAACAAATAATGAAATGTTGTAAATACTCGTACTCTCCAAGACAATCTCAAGCACACAATAAAAAATATAGAAAAAAACCCCAAAAATGTCTTTGCTTCTAAAATGAAACAAACCTGTGCTGTGTTTGTAGTCCCTTTGCATGCCTAAAAATATCTAAAAGTCAGGACACGAGTGTATCATTAATTTTTGACAATTATTATGATAAACAGCACGATAGAGCTGTCATCGAGTAATTGCTGCTTTGAAACCTGCCTCATTTCATGCATCTCAATTAACTGAGTTGTTTTTATTCATTATTCGTTCGAAGCTACGGCGCTATAATAATAACACTGTGCACTGTAAATGCGAGTACATCCCTTTTTTTCATCAACATACCTTCGTAATGGTTAATTATTACAGGTGTCATGTTGTCTGTTAGAAATTGTTGTTCATTCTCCAACGTTTGTCTCGTAATTAGAAATTCTATTAATGGTTCAGAAAAAAACTTTGTGGTCTTAATAAAAGAAAATATTTTTATTAGTAAGAAATCTTTCTCACATAAACCATAACTAAAGACAGTAGCTGACAATATCAGAAATTCATATTTTATTCCAAAATATTTTTGTCTACATATAAATAAAAGTCAAGTAATAAATTTTGTGTCCTAATCATGATTTGTTTTAATTTTCCCTTTAATGAAATTTCTAAGGAATATAACGGAGAGCAATAAAAAAATATTTGAAAATTTTTCACTTAAGGAAAGATTATTACCTGGTTTTGGTTTAAATTTTTTTTCTATATGGCCATTTCCACCAAAAGTTGCACCGAAACCAAAATATTAAAAGTTCCTGAAAACACTTTATTTGACCACATTTTGATAGAGAAGATATCAAATTTAAGTAATAGAAAAAAATTTGCATTTATGCACAACCAATTTAGAGATATTCGAAAAAAAAAGCACAACTTTTTTCATTTGGATATTTTTGTGCACGTTTTGTTTTGATTAACGTTTTTAAAGAGAGTCATTCTAGGGCACAAAAAGTCAACAGATAATTCATTTCTAATGCCATTGCAAATAACTGTAAATTTTTGCTAACTGGCATATTTCTATGTCACGTGCGATATTGAAAAGTAACATTTGTTATCAGTGGGTTGAAAGTACAAGCAGAAAACTCATCAAATATTCAGCACAAACAAGGATATTTAATACAGTTAAAATATAAATAAAAAAGATTGCTGAAAAATATAAGGATTTGTGTTCGTGTTACCTATACAAACTTGGTCACGAGCGACAAAATTTTACATACCTAAAAATTATTTAAATTATATTCAGTACAAATATGGATAGTCACAGCCTGTGCAAAAATATCAAAACTACGCGTTCTTTCGCGTACTAAGGGAATGAAAATTAATTAGGGTTCATAAACAACGAAAGAAAACGTAAGTGTTTTCATATAAAATATCAATAATACGAACTCAAATGTCAAAACCATTCACTTGGTATTTTGCTTTCGACTGGTAAAATTTATCTTTCAAGAAGCCAATAAAGTTTGAAAAAAGATTTATTTACCACTTTATTATTTTATTTGTTCACATTTTTTAAATTATTTTTTTATTATTACACAATACACCTAAAATATGAATAAAAATATTATTGAACATTTTTTGTTAAAGCAACAATGAAATGCATATAGACATCGCTTAACCACCAGCAAATAAATTTCAATTATTGCTTTATGATCATTACACAAAGTACTTGCACATTTCAATTAGAATGAATGGAGCTGTTGTGCGACTATTTTTTTAAAGTTTTGTCATTGTTGAATATGGTTGTATTTATTCTGATGCAAATGAGTAGTATTATTTTTAAATATTAATGAAATGTTTTGATTCATTACTACGTAAGAAACATCAACTGATAAACACAAGTGCATGCAAAGGAGCACTATCGACATCGTTGAATCCAAATTAACTCGATATCGAGTGACTGGCTTTCGATCGCTTAGATTTTCTTGCGATATCGTTGAACAGGCAGTTAATACAATTGAAATAAAAAAGCTTGCTCAAAAAAAATAAATATTCGTGATCGTGGTACCTGTAAAAAGTTAGTCACGTGCGACATCGCAAGTGTACAATAAAAAAAATTGTGCAGACTTTTAAATTATTTAAACTAAATACATGAGTAAAAACGGCGAAAAAAATAGAATTACAAATGGTGGAGAAAGAAAAATTTAAGAAAGCTTAAATATTATTACAAAACTATAAATTAAAAAGCAAGAACGAAAGCGGAATGCTTGGAAAAAGTAGAAGGTATAGGCTGAAGGAAAAAATTAAATGATTGAAGAGAAAAGACGGAATTACCGTGAGAAACAAAATCGGCAGATGCTCTCAGAAATGCGAAATGCCAAACAAGCACAAAACGAGCCTGACAAATGCAGGCAAACGTTTGCCAAACCTGATAGAAAAAAAAAGTGGAGAATGCGTTACCTAAAGACAGAAAGAAAAAATTAAACCTACTTGAATATTTATGCTAGTTTGAATAAAATTTCGTAAAAAGAACAAAAGAAAAAATATAAATATCATGATGGGCAAACCAGTCACGTGCGACTGTAATTGTATTAAAAAAATATGATTTTTGAGTGAAATCAAAACCATTTTAGAGAAACATCAGTGTACAATATTCTAAAATTATTCGTATTAAAATATTGCTTAAACGCTTTAATCGTTGATCGCAAGAACAACTTCGGTTTAGTACTTAAATGTTTCTCTTAATTTCAAAACATTTTTACTAAGCTTTGTGACTAAAATTTGATTTAAAAAATATATAAATCATTTTTGGGTAAAATCAAAATCATTTTAAAGATATATCAGTGCACAAGATTCTAAAATCGAGTTGCACTGAAATAAACGTTTTGATCGTTGGCCGCAAAAACATTTTCGTTTTTGTCACATGCGAATGCCTTGGTTTTTGCCTATATATCAAGCTGTTTAAAAAGTTGTTCATATACTCTTAACATACCTCTTTATTCTGCGACTGTCTGTCGGCATCACGTCAATTCAATAACAAAAAATTGGCGCTTGTGTACCCATAGTCAAAAACAAGCACCTGCTGTTGACTGGTTCATGATCTTATCTACACCTTACAGAATAAGAAAAGTTTGACAATATCAAACAATTGCTGTTGAGAGTGAGCAGACAAGCCCCAACTCTTTATATTGTATTGAAGTAACATAGACGGACAGAATAAGAAGAATGCTCTTAAAACAATTTGTTAGCGCAACATATTTTTAATAGATTTTGACTGTCCTTATATCTTTTAAATTTCGAAGCGAGTAAGTGCTTTAAGTGTGCATAGATATTCATTACACCGCATCTTATACAAGGATCTAAGAATATATCCTCAAAAATTCAAATGGTACAAGAAGAAAGGCCCACTATACCAGTCAGAGGCTTGAATTCGCAGGAAGATTCATCTGCAGAAGAGGTGACATGAATTGGCCTCCAAGCAGTCCCGACTTAATACCAGCAAATGATTTCCTGTGAGGTTATCTCAATTATAAAGTTTAATTCAATAAGAAGTGTTCTTTTGCGCTGTTAAAAGAGCCGTCATAAGATATTTTATACCTCTATTAAATGAGTGACATTTGCACGATATTATTTCCAAGAAATAATAATTTCTAGATTAGCTAACTAGAGGAAGACACAAAGATTAATCTGTAACGCAAAAATTTGCTTTAACCCAGCAAAGAAAGTGAGAACTAGTTCCAAAAACTTTCATTGCATACCAATCACTACAGGTACTGAAGTTTATATTCTAAGGCTGCTGTTTAATTCAAAAATTGTTCTAGACAACCTTTTAAGCGGAAAATATTCAATTATTTGCATCATTTCCTTTCCAGAAAGAGAACTACTTAGAGCTTAAGTTCATCAGTGCTGTGTGTTATTTTTTACTGGGAAGTGAATTAAATTATAGTTTTGTCACTTAAAAATTTAATAAATTTATTCTAGTTTCTAATATCTAAGTTTATTTCAAAAACATTTTTATTATTTCAACTTAAGGTCATCTGAGATTTTATTATAATTGTTTCAAGTTTTCTTCAGCTTACTGCTAAAAAAAATCACCAAATCTGTTTCATGCCACACAAAACAAATCAAACAAAATCCCAACATCACTTTGAGAAACTGCTAAATTATGAAATTGTTTAAACACAGATTCTGTTTACACAAACTATTAATCAAAATTACTTTTAATGTTGAAGAAAAAATCATTAAATGATTAAAGGTCTAATTTGAATTTAAATAAATTTAAAATCTGTGGAAAATGTTAAATGCAATGCGGTCATTATTTAAAGTAATTTTAAGCAGTTTCTTTGTTTTGTCTTCAAGTATAACGAACAACAAATCTTTAGGAAAAACTGCTTATGTCGAAAAAAATCTTAGCAACACTGGTAAGATGGCACTGTTTACATTAGAGATGAGCGATATTTCGAAACTTGTTACTTTTTCATAGCGATTGAAAAATCATTCATCACAACTGTGACTGAATTTATCAAGTAACAGGTTCTTTCATACAAACTGTGATTGTTCTTGTACGCTTACTTTACAGTAAATAAAGTTGCCACATTAATGTTTCTTATACAATTTATGCAATTTTATTGGCTCTCTGCCTCTTATACGACAATTCTCAATATTTGGATGCGGTTGATTACTAATTGTTTGTTCTTGTCACTACTCTAATTAGTATTTCAAAATTCTAGTACTAAAACACGCTTTTAAAGCAGAAGTGCTGAAATGTGTTAAAATCACTGTCACTGTTTAATTTCACTGATACTCTGCTTTTTAGTTTTTCTCAATATAACAGAACTGCTGCAAGCAAAATACTGCTAAACTGTGATCACAGTCACAGTTTAAAAGGACAGCGAGTTAGAAATCACGTTCACAAGGAGCAACATTATTAAAAAAAATCACAGGATCGTTCATCTCTAGCTCACATAATTTTCTTGGTAAACAGTGGACCGTTTAGCTTAAAATTTATATGGGGTTTAAGAGGACATTTAGAGCAACAAGCTCAAACGAGACTAAAGACTAAAACAACAACATGAGATTTCTGATTTTTCAATGAACATCTTCACCCACTTTGAGCAAATGTGACTTCAAAATAAAACGAATTAAAAGCTTAAACTATGACTTAAGCGATTTTTCCTTATTTGCCACCGCAATAATTGAAAAAATAAAGTGCTTTGTAAATATAATTACAAGCATATTTTATACAAAAAAAAAAAAAACAAATAATGCAGTTCAATTGAATTTTAATATGAATCCATTGCAACAAATAATTTTTAAGATTTTCTTAAGGAATTTAAAAGCTGCAGTCTACTGCCTTCCCTCTTCTGCTAAATAACCAATTTTCAATGCAAAACTAAGTAAATGAATTGTTTGGCTAAAATCACCTCCAAACTACTGAACTCCAATGGTCCGATTCATGGCAAATAAACCAATAAAAGGGAGGGTAGTAGCAAATTACAAAAAGCACCAGTCAAGCAATGCAAACCTTAAACAAAACTGCTGGGGAGAAAAAAAAAGAAAAACAGCATTGAAAATAAATACATGAACTTAAGAGTTGAAACTTACAAATAGTTAGACGAATAGACCAGACAGACCCAAAGACAGTTTGTCAAAACAACAGACAGTTAGACATGGAAACTTTAAGGTTTTGGACATACGAATGTGAATAGACAGACAGACAAGCAGACCGACAGCCAGACGGACGAACACATTAACAAACATATAGCTGGCAAGATTTCAAAGAAAATAACGTTTAAATTGACGAAAATTGGTGAAAATTTACAAATCGTGCACAACACATTTTCAATCAACAGAGACCAGCCAAGCAGTCCAGGCTGGCAAGAAAGAAAAACTTTGATGGCTGCAGCAACAGTTGCAATTGCACTGGAATGTAAATCAGTATATTGTTTAAGGTAATTACATGCAACATACACTAAAGGTAGAGGTCCATAGCTCGCTTTTTGCGCGTTACGCTTTCTATGCATCTGTCAAAAAAGTAGAATCAATGTAATAGTATGTGACAAGTTACATTGCAAAAAGCGCAGAACGCGTAGGCGCGTTCAAAGCAAAAAGTAGGTCTACTTTCTACTTTTGTACGCGTTACAAGCACCATGAAAGAAAGTCAGCTGTTCTTGAATGCTCAAGATGTTAAATAATACTTTATTTCTTACGTTATCGATAAATATTATTTTGCCGTGGATAATTTTTTTCTTTTTTTTTTCAATAAAAAAAATTTCTTAGTGAAAAAAACTTATAAAATATGTGAATATTTTCATTAAAGTGACGTATTTTAATTAACTTCTCACCACACTGTTCTCAGTAACAAATTTTGCATATTAGTGTCTTCTCCGCTAAATCTGTATTAAATAGCTGCTTAGAAAAGTTATTGCTTAAGCCAATAATGTGCATACATTTATATGTAATTTTCAATTTACTTACATTAAAGTCAACAACAGCCGACAATCTGCTGGAATAGCCCTGGCCGAGTTCTTCTCAAGACTATCTTTTAAAATGCTGAATAAATAGTCAAAGACATCTGCAGACATTCTTGTCGCGGTTCGAAATTGCTCAGGGTCAGAAGTTTTAATTTTTTAAATGTGGTTTCAAAAAACCCACTTAAATTCCGTTCTAAATACAACGGCAGTACCCAAAACCTTTTCTTTTTTGAAATTGTTCATAGGTATTTTTTTTAAGTATTTATAAACAAATGCACACAGCTGATCAAAATAAAAATAAAATGGCGCATGAAAAGCAGTGCATGTAACTCAACGCGAACAAAGTATAGAACGAAACAAGAGGATGAAACGCCTGTAAAGCATAACGCGCAAAAAGCGAGCTATGGACCTCTACCTTAATACATACAACATTGTGTGTGTTGCACATTTCGAAAAATCATCAAAATCCAACACAAGAGCAAATCATTATAATACACACCTAAATCTTAAAGATCTTTTCTCTAATTTTGTATTAAGAATTTTCCATAAATAAAAGAAATTTGTTTGAAGTAACGAAACACTTGGCTAATAATCAAAACGATAAGTATACGTGTAAATTAATATGTGCACACATTCACACACACATATACAGCCATATATATATATACATATAACATGTTGCAAGCATCATTAAGCTGCAACAGCCAGCAACCATCGAAGCTCAGATGAATAGATTGCTGGTCCGATCCAAGATAGGTTGGACAATTGGATTGATGGTTGGTTGCTGGTAATGTGCCTGGGATGAGCGCAGTTGATACTTGGAAGGCTGTTTGTATGTTTGCTTGGATAGCTGTAGTTAAATAAACGCTCAGGCTGATTATTTGCTTAAATTGCTGCTAATAACATGACGTGCCATCAACTGTTCATGATGTTTTTCCTTCATTCATTCTCTTCGTTTCGTTCATTATATTTTCTTCTATAAAGAGGGAAGTATAGCCCTCCTTTCAGAGATGATCTAGGGCAAACAGTGATTTTTTTTTATAAATATGTTATAACGAGCTATGTGAGCATACATTTAATCACAGCATGTTTTATTGTACAACTATGTTTTCAAGTTCCATTTTGAAATTAATATTTGATTTATAAAGGGTTTCCCAATAGGGACTTTTGAATTTTTACAGTTGATAGCGTTCATATTTTTGAAAATTTGTGACGTTCACAGAAAAAAATAGACAAGAATTATGTTCAACAAAAACATGTTATTGAAAAAAAAATTTAATTTCAACAATATTTGTCATTAATTTAATACAATATTTAACAATACCGCCGGGCATTTTAAAATATCAATTAATTTAATTTCTTTGTGTTGGTGTTTATCTTGCTTGTTGATTGACCCAACGCGGTCATGTGCTATTGTTGTTGTATTTTTTGATTGCTCGTGTTGTATACGTGTGAATTCACTCAACAAAGTTATTTTTAAATTATATCAACGCAAAGCGCACATGTAGAAGAAACATAGAAATCATTTTTGCGTGTATTCATTATTTGCATAATGAAAACGATTTGCTCTTTAGCTGAGTGGTAAGCACGTTAGTCTATTATATTAGTCAATAGATTGCCGGTTCGACTCATCCCAAACACATTTACGGCCTGGCCCACGATGTCGACAAGAAAGTTTCTTTCGCTTACTTATATTGAAAACAAAAACAAAATATGAGATTTTGTTTTTGTTTTCAATGTAAGTAAGCGAAAGAAAATTTCTTGTCGACATCGTGGGCCAGGCCGTTATTTTCGAAGGTTGTGTGTAAAAATAAATAACTTTAAAATTTAAAACGAAACCAAATTCTAAATAAAAATTAAAAAAAAAACTAAAAAAAACACACATTAGAATTTGAAAAACAAATTCATTAAAAATTTTTGTTTTTCGTTAACAACTCAATTGTCAATAACACAATCATTTTAATTGGAAATACATAATTGAGTTGGTTTTGTTTTCTGATGTTACAAATGTGTGTTTGTATTTACAAAAATCGTTGTAGGTGCCTTTTTAAATAATATTTTAATTGTATTCACAAATAAATTAATTGTATTTACAAATCCTTTTTTTTCTGTGTTGATCAATCATTAAAGAATAAAACTTAGCTAAGTTTTAATTTTATTATAAATTTTTTTTTTTATAGAGGTATAAGCTTTTAAGTTGGCAACACTTTTTTAATTCTCGGCCATTTTGTCAGCTGTCAAGTGATTTATGTTAAGTTTGGTTTGGCATTTCAACATAAATAGACTGACACCTGAGTAACGCTTCCAAATTGTGCAAATTTATTTTGAAAATCATGGTTCTGTTCGAAATACGTATCGTGCACTACATCCATTGTAGGTCAACATGATCGTCTATCAGATTAATTAATTCGATCAACGTTTACTCTAAATGATAATACGCATCCACAAAGACGTCGTAGAGTGCGTACAGAAGACGTCATTGCTCGTTCGTTCATCAATTGAACAACCATAATGTGCAGGAGCTGTTTCAACAAGACGGCGTAACATATCACACAGCTCCTGCCACAAATTAATTAACTGAAGGAAACGTTTGGTAAGCGCATATTTTCACATTTCGTACCTGTGAATTGGCCTCCAAGATGGTGCGACTTAACGCCGCTGGGATATTTTCCGTGGGGATATGTGAACTCGCTGGTTTACGACCATAAGCCCGAAACGACTGACCACTTGGAGGACAACATTCGCTGTGTTAGTGGCAATATACAGCCACAAATTGTGGAAAAATTAATCCAAAATTGGAACTCCAGATTAGACTACGTGCGAGCCAGCCATGGCGGTGATATGCCAGAAGTTACATCTATTTAAATTATAATGCTAGAAGATTATCTTTCGAATAAAGTAAATTTCATGTCAATTTAAAGAATTATTAAAAGCAACCTATACAAACAAAAGGAGATGAAATAGCTGACTGCTCTCACAGCGACTTCGGCTGACTGTTCTCACAGAGGATTCGATTGACTGTTCTCACAGCAACTTCGGTTGACTGTTCTCACAGCTGTTTCAACGGACTGTTTTCACAGCGTTAGTAGCTGACTGATCTCAAGGCTTCTTTGGCTGACTGTTCTCACAGCGACTTTGGTTGGCTGTTTTCACAGCAACTTCGGTTGACTGTTCGCACAGTAGTTTCGACTTACTGTTCTCACAGCTGTTTCGAGTGACTGTTCTCACAGTAGCTTCGGCTGACTGTTCTTATAGCAACTTTAGTTGACTGTTCTCACAGCGGTTTCGACTGACTGTTCTCATAGCGGCTTCAGCTAACTGTTCTCACAGCGGTTTCGGCTGACTGTTCTTACAGCGAATAAGGTTGACCGTTCTCACAGCGGATTGGTCTAACTGTTCTCACAGCAACTTCGGTTGATTGTTCTCACAGCGGTTTCGACGGACTGTCTTCACAGCGGCTTCGGTTCACTGTTCCCCTATACTAAGCAATTATTGCATGTATTGTAGAAAGTAGGTATAACCAACATAAGCTTCCATATGGATTTGATGCCTTTAGTTATTTTTTCCGTACACAGAAAAATATATTTCTACAATTAACACCTTTAATTAAAAAAAATTATTAAAAATTGTATCAATTAAACTTTTCATTTAATTAAATTTTACAGAAAACTAAAATTGACTCGATTAAACTTTTTATTAAATAAATTTTGAAACGAAAGTTTAATTGATTATTTGTAATTTTTCAATTAAAAATGTTAATTTGCAAAATAAATCTGTGTACATATTGATCAAATTTAAAAAAATCTTTGACGTTTGTTATTCTATAAATAATATGCTTTTCACGTTTGAGTTCTGATAAGCCGATAAATTTGGCTACAAAAGCACTTAATTCTGCCAAATATCTTATCATTGGCATGATGAAGGTCAATAGCGAAGAAAAGTTATACTTCCCCTCATCATTAAACTCTCTTTTCTGGCAAGCTAATGTAGCAAATGCTGTAGCATTTACTATTTACATTTTATTTTAAGTCAATTTTACTGCTTGTGGCTACAATTTACTAGTTTTCAACAAAGTCTCTCCATGTCCATCATTTGTTAATTTTCATGTTTCCAAGCGCACAGAACATGAGTTGCAAGTATTGTTTCCAACCTGAATCGAATACGAAACGATTACTCTGTTACATCTGAAATCTGTAAGCATCAATTAATTTCCCAACACTAACACACCATATTTGTTTAGTGTTGTAAAGCAGAAACACATTTCCCCCTAACGGACGATACTTCTGTACCAGACTCACACAAGCCAACACTATAATTATGCTGCACCAGGAATTCTTTCCTCATTTATACGTTTCATTTGTGGAATGTCATTTTGCAGCAAAATTTGCTCTAAGTTGATGCAATGTTTGCAAAAGCTTCTGTTCAATTTGCCACTGTTTCCAAGCAATTTTCTCTTTTCGCTGTATGCAGTCGTATGTATGTTTCATTGCTGGTGTCTTTGTGGGGGCATTCACAAGTATTTGCATGTTCCTTTAACATTTTGGATAAATTTTCATGTTAAACAGACATTTGGTAATTTGTTTAAGGTCATGACACTAACATTAAAGAAAATTAGAAATTATTTGTATTTTATTTTCTTTACTTAAGACCCACCGGCCGGCGGCTGTATGGCGAACAATTTACTTTGTATATACATTATAATGAAATGAAGTTTTATTTTATTGTAAATATCACTCCTATTATTTAATTCCATTTATTAAATCCCTCAGGTTAGATTTAGTTGTATACCACCATCGTTGTTGCTTCAATTTCTTACGAAAATTATCACAGATGTTTGAAGTTGACACCTCAAATGATGCGAAGCAATCACTGTGTTGCGTAATTAAAACTAGTGCAAGCAGCATGTAACTCATTTTGAAATTTCTTTAATTTCAGTTTTGATGAATTGGAAACGCAATCATTTCTATTGAAATGATTTTTGTCGTTAGAGGGGATGTTTTTATTAGATTTATTTTTTTGTTCCAAAGAAAATGAAATAATAATTGACATCATTGTCCCATCAATCGTCTGTTATGGTTGGTTTATGATATGATCGATTTTGATATGAATACGTGATTACCTACAACAACAACAACGAAAACAGCAAAAAAACTATAATATGTATTATGCACGCAAGTGCATTCTAACATAATAATGGCAACAACAACAAGCAACAGCAACTATTGTGTGCCCTTTACCTTTGTTACTTCGCCAGAATTATTGAGTGTCATGACCCAGCAAACATATCTATGCTAATATTATAAATAGGTAAAGTTTTTATGTTTGTTTGCTTGTAAGAGGTAATCCCCTCTCTCAGAAAAATGTGTAAGGAGCCCTGTAACAGACATAGGGTATTTATTGTCCCGTTAAATTCGTTAGCATAGGGACCTGGGGTTGGTAAGCTGCCCCTATCGAAAAATTAATAATTATCGTTGTGGAAGAGACCTATCAAAGGAATAGCTTTTAGGGTTCTGTACTCAAAAAGAAAAAGAATCCTTTTGACGTGAGTAGACTGTACGCCCTCCAATCCGTCTATCCAGCCATCCGTCCTCTTCGAATGAAAAAGTGACCTTGTTTGTGTATTACGCTTTATCGGCTACACGGTTGCACCGATTCTAATGAAGCATGAAGTGAAGAAGTTTGTGTTGGTATACCAATGGATCCAAAACGGAAGATGGAGTTGATGCTGGAGTTGTTGGGCCCAGAGTAAAACTATCTCTTCCCATAGGGAAATGGCATTATGGTATTTAAGGCAGAAATACAGGCAATCACCGAAGAAGTTGACTTTAATTTAAATAGGGGCACTAGAGGCGCGCATATAGCTATCTTTTCCGATAGTCTGGCAGCGCTTGCGTCCCTCCGTTCATGATAAATCTGTTCCAGGCCGGTTTTAAGGTGCTTTGGCTCATTACAAAAGCTATCCATACGGAACAAGGTTTATATTTACTGAATACCTGGCCACAGCGGCTCCTCTGCTGCTCTATTTATAGGCCCAGAGCCGTTTTGTGGCGTAAGTCGATCGACTGTAGCATCTGTGATCAAAGGATCGTGACATCCTGAATCTCAGCAGGAATAATTTACGGCTTGTTACTGCTTTTCTTTCTAGTCACTTTGTACTGAACTATCATCTATGGAAAAGTAACCAAGTTCGTTCACCCTTGTATCGTTTATGCTTAGAAGATGAGGAGACAACGCCACACATTCTTTGCAAGTGTATTGTCTTATGTAACAGTAGAAGGCGTATTTTTCATTCTGAGTTTCTGCGTTAAGATGATATTAGGCGGGCTTCTCCAATATCTGTGCTGACTTTCCTCCTTATGAAAGTCATACAGAAATTAATTTAATTTAATTTACAAATATATGGCACAAAAGATCCATCAAGTTTCGCAAAGCCGGTTTTTTGGCCAGATCTTCTGGCACATAGGTTATATATTTTCTTAAAGCAGGACTAGGAAGGGGAAGGAGAAATATCTGCCGTCCAAAGCTAATCAATCAATTTTTAGAAAACTCTAAGAATAGATACATTTGCTTTTGGACGAATGCACAAGCTTCATTTATTTTTAACTAGGACTAAAAGGGGCATGAGGCAAAATTTATGTTTCTTAAAAACTACAGAACGTATTTTTATAAACACAAAAAGGATAGATACATATACTTATAAAAGGACATACAGGTTTCATAGTTTTGAAGTTATGGGATCAAGAGAGGGCCATGGGGGCGATTTCTACCTCTCGGAATTTAGCCAAGCGAGTTTTATGAAATTCAAAACATACACCAACGAAAACAAACAAAGAGAGAACAATAAAATAATATATTTTAAAACAGTAGGACGAACAGAAGGCTGGAGGGCCATTTTTGCCTCTCCCATACTATTAAACCGATATTTTTGAAGTTCAAGAAACGTATGCATAAATATATTGATAGATTTTCATAACATAAATACATCTGGTTTTAAAAACACACACGCTTTAGAAATTTTAAAAATTAGGACCAAGAAGGGGCAGGTGGCAATTGCAACTCCCCGAAGCTATCAACAAATTTTCATACAACTTAAAACATAGATAGATAGATATGCGTTTTAAAGGACGCCCAGACTTTGTATTCTAAGGCCACAGAGAACTTCCAGTTTTCACGATTTTTGGCCAACTTGACGATTTTTGCCATAAATAATGATTTTTATGTGTTACAGAGCGTTTGCAGTGATTATGAAGAACAACTAAAAATGCTGTGGTTTCTGGAATATTCAAGAGAAAACTGAAGATAATGGAAAATGGTTCTAAATAAAAACAAACCTCGTCGAAAAAAATACATACTTTAGAAAAGTTCAATAAAAAATTTTAATTTCAGTTGTCAGGGGCTTCATCATGGGAATTCAGTGGCTTAATGACGGATAATATGATCACTTATGGGAACAAAGGGGAGGGGGGGGGGGGTGATATATATTACTATTAATGAAGGTGCCTTATAGCACCACCCCTCCTAGCCTAACCTAACTTAACGGACTTTTTTCTTTAAAATAAGATATCTTAAAATATTTGAATTGTTTGCGGGGTTGACGTTGACAGAACTCAATAAATTGAAAGAGTGATCGATATTCAATTCTTTTTAGTTGATGGTGTTTAACATTTTTTAAACAACATATTTGTTGTTGCCTTTTAAATAAAAATTGTTGCCTTAACGTTGCAGTTTATGTTTCTTTTTGTTTTTGTTTTATGAATCCCTGGCGCTAATCTCATAATTATTTCTTGTTTTCTCAGCGCTTTTGCTGTTCATTGCTGTTTGCCTAACTTGCAACAGGCTCAGGCGTACGTACGAGTATGTATGTACATGCAGCAAACAAACAAACACATTCGTTTCCCAATTAGTTGAGCTGTCAAAATGATGATGAGCTTCAAAATTGATGAGGGTCCAATCATCATCATCAGCAACATCGTCATCTTTAGCATGATCGTCAGCAGCAGCGGCAGGCACTGTGCACAGTGTACACTGTTTTTTGTTGTTGTTGTTGTTTATTTAATACCCATACGAATAATCATAAAACATGATTATGAAGCGTTGATTTGTCACAGTTTTTAGGTAAAAATGTGCTTAAGTTTGTGAAACAAAGTTCAACTACAAAAGACAATAAAAAAAATTCTTTTTTTTATAGATTTTTGTGATGTGATCTGGTGATCTGATGATTGATATAAACAGCCAGAAAGTATTGCTACGACTTGGACATTATTTAAAGAATGGTTGGAATGCCGTTTTGTGAGCTCTTCTTTTATTTTTACTTCTTTTTTTTTAATTTATTTCTTGTTTGCAATTATTATACACATTTTTGGTCCATAATTTTGAAAAGAATTTTTGGAATTTTTGTCAATGACTTCATTTAGTTCAAAAAGAGTTATTAAAAGATTTATATGATGTTGAAAATAAATAAAACGAACTAAAGGTACTTGACTTGTGTTTCTTATCGACTGAGGAGTGCGTGTGTGTGGTCAAGTGGCGTAATTTCCCAAATTGCAGAGAACATTTTTATGAGTGAAACATGTCAAACAGAAAACGCTGGTACTTGCCGGCCTTACTTGTTGTTATCTAATCTTAGTAAAAAAAAATTCTATGGTACATTTAATTCATTTCATGCTGATGATGATGACAATTGTGGTTAAGTACTTTAACTGCGGTAGGTTGAAGTATAGAAGTACGCACATATGTACATACTATGTATGTATGTATGATTGTACATATACACATACTTACATATGTACATATGTATATAATACACACTATTATAAATTGCCGAATTTTATTTAATAGTCCTCCATTGTAGACCACCTTGCCAAGTTGTTATGATTTCATTTATGTACGAGTATATTGTACATGTTGACAGTCTCAATTGTTTTAACGGCCAACTACATAATTGCACAATTATGTAAATTTCACGCTTCTCTAAATACCATACGCCTGCCGTCTCACAAGAACAACAAGATGTTGATGATGTGGTTGTAAAATTCTATGCGGGTTGGCTAAATCTCCATCATTTGTTTCGGCATTCGTCATGATTCATTTGTGCCATTCAAATCTGTCTGTAGTTAAAAATTGTCAAGTGCCATAAATGGCTGCAGAGTAGCCAGATGTGTCTCGCTTGTGTGCAGACGATATGTTCCAATTGGGATTCGAAATATTTCACTGTTTCTAATAATAAACCAATAAACCAATAAACCAACATAAATATTTTTTTAAATTATTTGATTAATGTTAATAAACGCATTCTAAACAACTATAACAAAGTGAAATAAATGAAAAATTTTGTAATTTTGGTGGTCTTAAGTTTTTTTAATGATTACATTTGCAAATATTGATTTTATTATGATTTTGATTTTATTATGATTTTGATTTTGTCACAAAGTTTAAAATACCATTGTAAAGCTGCTTGTGCTTTTAAGTATTATGGCTGTGTTAATTTCCCTGGCGTCAGCTGATTTTGTCTGGCATCAGCTGATTTTTGTTTTCAAAAATTAAGACAATCTGGTATTAGTCTTTGAAAATTCAAAATGGCGGATTCAATATAGTGGACTATTTTTTTTTAATATTATTGGATTTACTTGAAACACGCCACTCAGTGGTTCTAATACCATATTACGAATCTGGTATTAGATTTTGAAAACTCAAAATATCGGATCCAATATGAATTGCAGAAAAGTTTGCTACATCGTATTCTTTTTTATTTTTTTTATCAAAAGTCTCTTCTCTCTCTCCTATAAGATTTAAAAAAGTCTATTTAAGCGTACACCAAAGGTGAAAAGGAACCCTATTGTTTTTGCTACGCTGTCCGTCTGTCTGTTTGTCTGTCGCAGGCTATTTTCTCGAGAACCGTAAGAGCTACACGGACCTGAAATTTGGACAGATTATGAACTTTGACCGCTACAACAACAAATACATGCAAGTTAAAAATTAAAGAGTGTTCCAAAACGAGAAACGAAAAATTTTAAAATCCCATACAATTATACTAGAAAGTATAGACAATTAAAATTTGTAAAGCTAGTGTTTTTTTATACAGACTACAACAACTAACACAAAAATTAAACAAATCTAAATTAAAGGGTACGCTGTCAGTTAGTGTAATTTTGACTATGTAATTTTGCCAAATTTGCTATATCTTGGAAACCGTAAGAGGTAAACTCTTGGAATTTTCAAAAATGGTAAAACTAAAAAATCCCAGAATTATAAAATCGCCAAACCAAAAAAAAATCTCCAAAAACCAAAACAAAAATCATCTAAACGAAAAAATGAAAAAAGTCGCCAAAATGAAAAAAATCGCCACAATTAAAAAAATGCCAAAACGGAAAAAAACGAGACAAAACTAGAAAAAAAATTGCTAAAAACGCAAAAAAACATCAAAAATTAAAAAAAAAACGCCAAGACTAAAAGAAATGTCGAAAACCGAAAAAATGCCAAACTTTACTCGTACAGGTTAAAGTTCGTATAGTATTACATGTGTAGTATCCGTACGGAACCCTTCGTGTGCGAGTAAGTCTCACTTATTTACTACTACTGGCAACCCTATGACTAATATATTGTCGTAAAACTATGTGTGTTTCGATGGGTTGGCGGTGGTAGTTAGTGTATTGTGTGTTACATGTGACTTGAAGAGTGTCACACTTCTGTGCTGAAAGGCGTGTATAAGCATTTCTTTAATGTTTAAGAACAACTACAGATTTTGGACCACACATGCTCATGTGTAATAATTTTTCAAACATAAATTACATTTTTAATATTGTTTTGTGTTCTAATATCAGCAGTGGAAATTTTTATAAAAATATTAAATTGCCGTTAATTTTAATAATTTAAAAGCAGAAATCTGCTCATTAGTAAAATATATATATTTTTTTTATCTTTTTAAGCATACGAGCACATGTACGAACGAATATCTTTAACACTTCATGGTTTAGTCTTCTTGCCTTTAAAATAAAAAAAATCTGCTGTGTGTGGCGGCTCTTCTTTAAAGTTTCTTTTATATATTTAATTTTGTAGTTTTTTGTTTGTCCAAATCTTTGCCGCTGATAAAGGCCTCTACTTTATTTTCTTAAATATATTTTGCGTAATTGGCGGTATTTGTTGTTACTTTTTTTTTGTTTCATTTGTTTCATTTAAGTGATAATTTATTGGGTTCAAAACTTGCTGTTACTTCTACTTAAGCAATTACCTTTATACACATTTTTTTTAATTTTTATATAATTTTTGGTAACATCTGTTTATACGTTTACAGCAAAAAAATAATAAGAGAACAAAAAAATGTCCATCATTAAGACGGCCAAATCAAAGTAAAATTCTTAATGTTTGATAAGAGAAATCTGTAAGCAAATTTTATGATTATTATAATGGCAAAGATAAATCATTAAGTTATTGAGTTTTGTTTATAATTAAATGTTTTTTTTTTGCTTGCAAAACCTAAAATAGTTAAATGCCTTATTTATTAGATCCTATTAAAGTTTGTGTGGAACAGCAAAATACTTTTAATTAATACACGCAAAGAAAGAAAGAAAGTATTGTGGTTGAAATAACCATACTTTGTTTGATAAGTGAATAAGCAACAATCTAAGCAACACTTTGAAATGATTTTTCATAAACTGATCGTCCATAACTCCCAATTTGACTCTAGTTTCCAGGGTCACTGGCATTTTTATTTTGTGTAAAATTTATTTTGCTAAATTTGAATACAGTAAGAGCTCGATTTGCGCAACTGCAAGGAAATCGAGGTTGCTGCTTTTACCGACCACTAAAAACTTCATACAAACGAAACTATAATTTAACATAATTTATTTTTATTAGTTAAACATAAGAAATTTAAACAAGAGTTGAAATTTTAAACCATTCTTCATACATATTTTGTACTTAAGTATGTTTGAGTTCTATTCATGCTAATTTTTTAATAAGCTTAATCTAGTTTGAGGAAAATAATGTTGAAATTTTGATATGAACATTTAGATTCACTTGCGATATTGCTGCTTCTTTAATTTCTTGAATACCAAGTAATTTTTTATAAGGAATGTCATTCTCTATTGCACAAATGTTAAGTACATTAATGGCATCATCTTAAAGTAACCTTATGTGTGCTTTTAATTTTTATATTCTCTGAAGTTTCTTTGTCTGCAAAATTGATAGCTTCGCTTTCATCTGAATGGTCTTCTCTGATCCATTCATTTTACATTTAGTTTAAATAAACAATTTTCTTTCCTACTCATACGTATGTTTATACTCATGCACGAGGAGTAAAAAGAGAAAAATATATATAAAGTGTTGGCACTGGCGTGCAAAAAAAACTTTTTGGGATGGGTTCTATTGTGAAACTGAGAGTACTTGTTAAAACTACGTTTTAAATTCGGTAAATTAAGATGGAAAGGCTACTAAAAAACAAAAAGTTGCGCTTATCGAGACTGCTTTTTGAAAAAAGTTGCACTTATAGAGTCTATATTGTAAAAAAGTTGCCTCTTGCGCTAATCGGGGTGTTGCAATAATCGGTGGTTGTGCAAATCGAGCTCTTACTGCATTTTCAACCTTATCATAAATAAAATTTCACATAGAAGTTTTCGACCGTGTCAACAGTTGGCAACATAAAAAAATCTGTTGCGAAAATTTCCAAATTTTTAAATTTATAAACTGCAAAAAAAAATTTTTTTCAATTTGTTTGTTTTCAAAAAACTTTATACAATTGTAAAATATTTCGACAATTTATTAATACAATTCTTGTTCTGCCGGAAAATTTGGAAATATGTAGGCTTTTAATTTTCGTGGAATTAATGATAAGAAATTAAAATCCAAGTAAAAGAAAAATTTATTCGGAAATTTTCACAATTTGGAATCATGATAAATAAGGCTGTTTGTTTTTATTCAACGCGAGTCAAAATGATTACAAATTTAAAAAATTTATTTCTTGTTGGTTAAGCACATCGTAGCATGTGCTGCTCCAGCAACAAATTCTACAGCTGTGTTGAGCAGCAACGAAATGCATCTAGAAGTGCTTAACTAACAAAAAATAAATTCTTTAAATTGTCTGCTAAATATTTTCGTGTTTAATAATAAAATTAAATTAAATTTATTGGAAAAAACGAAACAGTTCAAAACAAACAACAATCGTTTTAAAATTAATAAAAAAAATCCACTAACACTTATTAAGTAATTGAAATTATTTGATACATTCTCGATACTCAAACGGTAAAAATTATAAATAAATATTTATTTTATGGCTTTTCCCGAAATGTGATGATTTATGTATCCGTCATTGGCATGACAGAGAGGCAACACCAACATCAACAACGCCACAATTTTAAACAGCTCAATTTAATGCGTTTCTAATACCTTTCATCAAATTTCAATTATGAAATTAAAAATTTTCAACGGCAACTTAATCATTTTATGAGTTTTGTTCATTTTGCTTAACGTTTGGTTTAATTTTTATGGCCCATTGATTTACGACGCGAAAATTAAAGTGCATTTGCAAATGGAATACTTAATGGAGGAGTGAACTGTTGCACGAGCAGTGCAATGAATGGGAATGTGAATGTTTCACATACTCGTACATACACATCTGTGTATGTTTGTATATATGTACGAGTACATGGTTGTTGGTTTTTATGCCCTGGCCAGAGGCTTAGGATTGGTGTGAGTGAGTGCTCATTTTTAACACACTCTGTTTAAAGACGTTTAAACATAAAGTTCAAATATAAATAAATAAATATTGTCTTGATGCCCAATATTATAATTTGTTTTATTTTTTTATGATTTCAAATTAAGTTTTTATAACACTTGGTATTCGTATTTATGGCTTAAAGTTTTTTCTTTCTCTTTTCTTTTTAGCTTGAGGTGAATGTAAACCAACAGCATAAATAATAATAAAAAAAATGGAAAAAATGTAAAATGAAATTCAAATAAACGTTGCACTGCTTTGAAAACGAAATGATATGTTTCTGGCAATTGGATTTTGGTGCGTGAGTTTTTGGTAGCATCAGGCTATAGAAACTGTGCACAGACTTGAGCGAGCGGGCAGTGGCAGTGGCTGTGGCAGCTTCAGTCGCCGCATCAGCAGCATACATTGAAAGTTTAACACGAAATTTTTAGTTTTCAATTAAAAAGATAACATTTTTGTGTAGAAAAACAAGAGCCCAACCTTCTTTTCATAATTAAAACTAAAGAAAAAGCAGCCAAATCTGTATGAAATGTTTGAAAACTTTTAAATTTCAAACACAATACGGAGTGCGCAAATGCTCAGACAGCAGGCATAAGGATGGACAGACAGACAAACAAAAAGCACGGACAGAAAAACATATAAATAAATGCAAACAAACAGAAATAATCATACACAAAAAAACTTTTTAGGCAATTTTGAGCTGTTGCTCGAAATAAATGTTACAGTCGATCATATATTCGATCTTGTCGCAAACTATATAGCTGCTTTGTAGCCTGCCCTCTTTTTTTAACACAACCCGGTTTTTAATTAAAGCTTGGTATTCGAACTAAAAGAAAATGCTTTCGAGTTTGTTTGAAAAATATATAATTGAATATCTGAAAAATATATAATTGAATATCTTCCCAGATGTAGACATTTAAAAAAAATTTAATTGGGCATCTTTTAGTTTTATAGCTATGCTATTTATGTCACGACACAGGAGCTAGGATGTAATTTTCATTAAAAAAATTATGGGCACTATTAGGGCCAGCAGCTCTATTTAAATAACCATTCATATTTAAATGTCGATTTTCATTAAGAATTGTATGAAAAAATCACTTTTGAATATGAAATATGTTTAAATAAGTTGGTAAAATAGGCACTTGGAGTTATAAATTTATTCTTGTTTTAATTTTTTTGTGCTCAAAACCTGAGTACGAAAATAAACGAAACAAATTGTTTGATTTTAATTTGTTTCGTTCTTTGAAGTGAGTGAAATAAAAACAAAACAAAAACAATGAAAAGGCTTACACCCGTGCAAAAACAATACTGCGTACGAATAAATTCATGTTTGCCGGCTTACAGCCGGCCGCAGTTTGAAAAAATATGAATTTATTCGTACGCAGCTAGAAAATAAATAATAAATGCAAACGTTTTGAAATATTTGTGGCGAATTTGGCATCATGATATAATATAATTTTATTGCATTGTTATTTAACATATTAAGTAGGTTTTAAATGGCTAAGCAGCATAACTATAACCGTTTGTTCTATGACACCACTCTTTTTTATAACGCTTTTTGTCATTTTGGCGATTTTTTTTTCGGATTTTGGCAATCCTTTTAGTTTTGGTGCTTTTTTTGGCGATTTTTTTCAGTTTTTGGCAATTTTTTGTTTTGGGCGAGCTTTTTAATTTTTGGAGTTTTTTTTTTAATTTTAGCGATTTATTTTATTTTTAGTGATATTTTTCATCCAAGCGATTTTCCTATTCTAGCTTTTTTTCGTTTTGGTTTTTTTCGGATTCGGGGATTTTTTAATCAAAGATTTTTTAAGTTTTAGCGCTTTTTTTGTATTCACTTTTTTTTGCGTTTTTCAATTGTTTATTCGTTTTAAAAATTTTTTAAGTATTAGCGATTTTCTTAATTTAGCGATTTTTTTCGGTTTTGGCGACTAGTTTTTGAGTTTACTTTTTAATTTAATTCTTTTTTTTAATTTTAGTGTTTATTTTTGATTTTTGATAATATTTTTCATCTAAACGCTCTTTTCGTTTTGACGATTTTTCGTTTCAGCGTTTTTTTTAATTTTGGAACTTTTAAGTTTTAGCACTTTTTCTATTTTGCCGTTTTCGGGGATTTTTTAGTTGCAACCATTTTTTTTTAGTTTAAGCGTTTTTTTTATTTTCGCTTTTTTGCGATTTTTTACTCTTGCCGCTTTTTTCGTTTCGGCGATTTTTCGGTTGTTGGCAATTTTTTTTAGCTTTCGGCCGACCTTTGTTAATTTAAAGATTTTATTTCATTTTAGCGATTGATATTATTTTTGATAATATTTTGCACATAAGCGCTTTTTTCATTTTGGCGAATTTTCGTTTCCGTAGTTTTTTTAATTTTGGAATTTTTTAGTCTGAGCACTTTTTTTCGTTTTGCCAATTATTTTGTTTTTGAGATTTTTTAGTTCTAGCGGTTTTTTTAATTTGGGCGCTTTTTTATTTTTATTTTTATTTTTACTTTTTTTTTTGTTTTTGCATTTTAGGGTTTTTTATTTTTTGCGCTTTTTTAATTTAAGCGATTTTTCATTTCGAAATTTTTTTAATTTTGGCATTTTTGAGTTCTAGCGTTTTTGAAAATTTCAGGAGTTTGCAAGTTGTCAAAATTACATTAACTGGCAGATTTTTTAAATTTCAAAGTTAATTGGCGTAGTCTGCATAAAAATACAATAACTTTCAAGTGTCTATATAATACACTAGGATTTCAACATATTTCGTTGTTCGCTTTAGAACTCCCTCTAAGTTTTAACTGACATATGTTTGCTGTTGTAGTGGCCAAGGTTTTACATATTCTGTGAAAATTACAGGTTCGTAGCTTTTACAGTTCTCGATAAAACAGCTTGTGATAGACAGACAAACAGACGGACATCGTAGTGGAAACAACAGGGTTACTTTTTCACCTTTGCTGTACATAACCCTAAAATACAAACAAATTGGTAATAGAAGTTTAATCAAATCAATAAAACTTCAGTAAAACTAAATCCAAAGCCATTATTTTACAAATTCATTTAACAATCGTAAAGAAAAAACTTTTCGTGGACACTCTCTGATAAACCATAAAAGAGGAAACATGATAATAAACATCAGGACAAAAAACAAAAAGAGGAAGAGGAAAAAAACATACAAACAATAGTAATAATAATAATCATAAGGCAGTAACAACATGGTCTTTTAAACATTAAACCATTAAAATTTCGCGCGGCATTAATCTTAAACTCCATTCTGTCTACACTGGCTTATTTGTTATTTTATGAATATTTTGTTGTTGTTTCAGTTGTTGTGTTGCACTCGTCCATCAGATGCATCTGTTTAAACTTCCATTCATATTTGAATAAATGTATGAGAATTTTCATGCCCTCATGCGAGTGAGTGTTTAAAAAAAAAGAAACTATACTCGTAAGTGTGTATTTTTTAAGTTTTCGCAAATATTTGCTTGTAATATTGTGCATGTTGCTGTTTGAAAGCACAAAGGTGAGAAGTTGCGATTGTGTCGCCTCAATTCTACTTATGCGTCTAATTAGAGCTGCCGCGCATGCGCAATTGTTGTTGTTTCTTTTATTTTGTTTTGTTGCTTTGCAGGCAAATACGAGTACATACTTATGAATGTTGTTGCTTAGCGGCCAAGAAACATTTTCAGCGGAAATAACAAGACAGATCTCAAAGCCATAAAGTGATGTTTATCACAAAGATGAAATATTTCACTGTTGCAACATCATCATCACCATTTCGGCCCAAAAGCGAAAAATGCCTTAACAACATACTCGTATGTACATATGTATGTATGTAGGAAATTTCTCGTAATTTTCAGTAGTGCAAACACACATTTGCTGCAGCTCAAAATGTCATCAACTTTATTTATGTTTTATTTCTGTTTAGTATTTTAATTTATAAGAAAATAACAGTTTTATGCAGGAAAGAAGAGTTAAAATAACATCCAAAATCCAAGCCGTTGTGAAATGTTGTTGGTAAAAGTGTCAAAAGTTGTGACCGCTTAATGCTGCAGTTTTCATGAATAACCGCCTATTTCGAGTCATATTATTTGATTTTTAGTGAATATGTATGTGCAAGGGTTAAGTTATAAATAATGGGTGCTCATCACCACCATAATTTAACATTATGATGCCTGCTGATAGCTGATCAATTATCTTGAACTTCCCAAGGTACCCTAAAAGAGGTCGTCAGCATATTGAGTAAGAATGGAATTGCGTGAGATTGCTGAGGCAATCTGCGTGATGAGTACCGAGATAGCTCACATTGGTCCGTGTAACCACTTCAAATGTTCAGGCTTAATCCGAATAAGTATTCGCGCCATTTTGTTACTGTGAATGAATTGTGGATCCATCATAGGTGGTGGTGGTGGATTTCTTCTTTTCCGGAAAATATTTACTTAAGTCATGCAATTATCCAACTGCCCTTAATTTTGATGAGGGGGTCCAGTATATTTCACATTTAACTGGGACTCTGGAATGAATTATAGGCTACTTTTTTTCAACCACGTCCACTTTTAAGCCATTTCTTTTTAAATTCTGTTACTCCTTCTACATAGTATTTAACATATTTTATAGTATTAACGAGCATAGCTCCGCCATTTGTGGACCAATTTTCAAATTTTTTTTGCATATGAAAAAGTTCATTAAATTTTTTTGGAAATTGAGGGAGGAGAAGGACGCCAATTTGCCGCTCCAATAATTGATTAAAAAATAACTTCGTCATTTATTCACCAATTTTCAAAATGCTCTTTGCATATGGAAGAGGTCCACTAAGTTTTTTTTAATGTTGAGAAGGGGCTAAATGTGCCCCCCACAAAAATGGATTATCAAATTGCTTTGCTGTTTGTGAACCAATTTTCAGAATACCTTTTTCATTTGGAAAATGTCCACTTATTTTTTTTTTTTTATTGTGGGGGATAACTTTGTCTTTTCTGGGCAAATTTGCAAAATTTAAATAGCATATGGAAATAGTTCAATAAAATAATGTTTTTTAGAAATTTTGTGGGGGGAGGGGTTGCAAAATGCCCGCCTTTAAGAAGTCAATATCAAATAACTGCGTTATATGTGGACCAATTTCCAAAATTCTTTTTTAATATGGAAAAGATCCACTAAGTTTTTTTTGAAATTAGAAAGGTGGAGGGTGTCGAAAATTACCCAACCCAATAATTGATTATCAAATAACTTCATGATTTGTCGACCAATTTTCAAAATTCTTTTTGCATGTGGAAAAAGTGGGGGGAGCAGGGTGCCCACCCCAAAACGCGATTATCAAATAACTTTGTAACCAATTTAATTTTTTTTGACATATGGAAAAGGTTCAATAAAATAGCTTTTTTTGCAAATTTGCACCCCAATTTAATAATCAAACATTTTGAAACAATTTTTCCCAAAATTAGTATTTAACTTGTTCAGTAAAATATTAAGTAAACATTCGCGGCCAATTTCGGTGGTCTTGAGGAAAGAGTCTTGAAGGGTCAGTCCACTAAATATACGAGTTTGCAATGATCTTTGAAATGAAAAGGAGAGTAATTGAAGCAATTACCACCCTTGTACTAATGCAGCGGGTGGCTGAATGAGCCGCTCGACCCAGCACTAAGCTCAGATGCAATAGGCCAAGCTCCAGACCATCTTTCGCATGTGATTACTCAAACCATAACATATCAAACTCAAATTGGTATATTTATTAAAAAAAAATAATTCAATATTTCAATTAAACAATTAATTCAAATTATTTTTGGACATAAGCGGTTATAAATGAAAATCATAAAAAAATTATGATTTTTTACGGTCTTCAAGTAATTGAGTTTAAAGTGAAATCGTTTAGGTTGTTGTACGTTTTTTTAACTTGTATTTATTCCAATACTTTAAAAATCCCAATTACATGAATCATTTTATTTTTGGAATTAAATATTTCTTTGCACTAATTTTTTCTTTCCTTCTAATATAAATAGGTTAAAGTTTTCTACTAGTTTTGTGAAATTCGTCATTCAAAGTTTTAATCATAATTCTTAACAAACAATAAATTTTTATAACAATTTTTAAAGTGTTTATTTTTATTTGGGGAAAAAATTAATGTCATTTGACTGTTGCTATCAAATGGTTTTCTGACTGTTACTTTTATTTAGATTTAGTTAAAAAGATATAATTTGCTGTTAATAATTCATTTTGAGCGGAATGAATAGTTTTTAAAAATAACTTTATATTTGCATGACTCATTCATTTACCTTTTGGTAATTAAAAAAATATAAATTGTGGAAAGGAAGTAAACAGATTTCGACTGCATATAACAACTCTCATAACTTGTAATCTTTTTTTAAGAAGCTTTTGACAATTTCTCAAGTAACCAATCAAGTTTGGTTTCGTGTATAAATAATTTGGAGATTCGAAAGCATTTTGTTTTCCCATTTCGTATTGCAAATTTTATAATTGGTATGAATCACACAAAATTTCTTTTCAAGACAACATTTTAAAACATACGAGTATAATTAAAATAAAAACAAAATTTATAAAGCATTCACATTATTAATGGCATAATTTTTCATAAAATTATTGGTGTCACACACACACGATTGCTACTCATTACATCCTACAATAAATAAAACAAACTACAAACTTTTAATTAAATCATAAATAAGGATTTTATTCATAGATTTCACAAAACAAGTATAAATTATAAGTAAATGTTTCTTCCAATCACGCCACTAGACCCCAACCTGTCACACTCACTGCCTGCCACTGGTGCATATGTCTCCCTCTGCTTGACTTGATCGTAACTCAAATTAAATAAACAACAGTGCACTGAATGTTTAAACGAGTGCAGACAGACAGACGGACGTTAAAAATATAATTGAAATTTTTTTTTTTTTTGGAGGTGCTGGCAGTCACAGTTATTGAGACGCGTTAACAGTTCGAACGTGACAACATTGCATATTAATTTTTATTTAATAAAATAACCACAATAGCATTTCAAACACTTAAAATTACAGAAAATTAAATGAGTTTCTTTCAAAATACAAATATTGTTGATAATTATAATTTGACAGCTCAGTCATGAACATTCTTTTGAAAACAAAATATTAAAATAAATAAATAAACTAACGCATACAGTCTCATTGGTATTAAAGTTATAGCAATTGCAGTGAGAGTAATTCTGAAGAAGTAAGCAACACATTCTTTATATAAGCTGATACACTTACAAAATTGTTAGAAATTCGTTTACTTTTTCGTAGATTTTTGCTGGACCCTAACCTGCCTTCTAAACCAAACATCAAGTGTGTAATATTAACACCAAAACCATGCTAATGGATTTCAGTGTTTTCTTACGGTTTTAACCAGAGAATGAAAACCAGCAAAAGAAAACGCATTACCCCTTTAACACACCAAAAGTTTACTTTGCAAAGTCTAATTCAGCTGTGAGAAAGGAATACTTTCTCTCTCAAAATCTTAACCCAGCTGTGAGAAAGAAAGAGAGATGAATACTTTCTTAAATCAGTGAAAGACAGAGTGAGGAATATTTTCTCTTTCTGTCTATCTTGTAGCTGAATTAAGACTTTGCAAAATAAACTTTCCGTGTGTAAAAGAAGTGACACATTTTGCTTTATATAAGAAATAAATTTATTCTTTCTGGGCTTTTCTTCTCTATTGTATGATTGCAATGGCATAGAAAAGCCGGCATATGAGTGCAAGCCTAATTGCTTTGCTTGCGCTCATTGTCGTTGGAAAGATATTTGATGCTCTTCCCTTATGCGCAAAGCGAATTAAAAAAGTATCAAAAATATTTGCATTTGCAAGAAACATGTGCGCAATTTTTTGTTTGTCTTATAGGGTAATTCCATTGTCATTGTGACGGGTGTGACCATTTAAATTAAATTTTATGTTATAATTCAAAAATATAAAAATTTATATTTTCAAAAAGAGGACGGTTGCCAAGGTTAACAATAGAGAGACACTGAAAGAACATGATTTCTGCTCATAATGGCCAAACCTCCGATTTTACAGAATTATTATTTTTGGGTTTTGTTCCGTGTAAAATCTTCCGTAGAGCGCGCATAATAATTTTGCTGTAATAAATTGTTGAAAGTTTTTTTGATTGTTTTAAATAATTACTGCCTGGAAAGAACGAATTTTTCTTTAAAGAATATTTTTCAGATATGTGACGGGTGTGACCTTCTTATGAGACGGGTGAGACCTAGTATTCATACTTGAAAACATTTGATTTTTTAATATCGCTTGTCGGGAATTTGTTCTTCTATTCTTGTGCTTATTGGAGGCACCAGAGACTCTGAAGGAACCTCTTTAAAGAGTTGCTTAATAACACTGCCTTTTTAAATGAACGCTGTGATTTAGAATTACCAATCTAAGATTTGGGATACATCTTAAAATTTTACTGTCATCTTTTTTCTGTTATCTGGTCTTTCGTTTTCTTACCCGATCATTTTTTTAATTCCAAAGCCGCCTTATCCATCATGATTTTTTCTTTTCTCGTCCCTCTCTCTCGCTCCCTTTTCCCCTCTCACCCTCTCTCTCTCTCTCTCTTTCGTTACTTCCTTTAAGCTTCTTCCTTTGTTCCTGTTTTATATTTTTTATATCTATTGAAAAAGTAACACTTCAGCGTTGCTGTGACGGGTGTGACCAAATACTTCCTATAACTATTCGAATATTAAAATACAATTTCACAAAATTATATTAAATTATTACTTGAGCTTACTTTGTTACTGTTGGAAAGTATCAAATATTTATTATGGATAGTAACGATTTTATTGAACTTTTTAAATTTTTACTATGACGGGTATGACTCAAAATTTTAATATTTGAATTAATACACAACACTATCATTATAAGACATATAAAGTCGCTACTTTAACAAAAAGCAAACAAGATTACAAAGAACACGTAAGATAAATATCGATTATACAAAAAGAGAGAGAGAGAAAGAGAGCAGAAAGTGCACTCAATTCAAATCACTTACTAATTGGTAAAAAAAATATAATAATTTGTATTGTAAGTTTATTTGTTCATAATTGTCATTTTCTTGCGGATATCAGTTCAACTTTTTCAATTTTAACTGTGACGGGTGTGACCGAAAATGTTTATAATTCAATTCAATTAGTTTACCAAGCTCTCATTACAAGACACACAAAATCGAAACTTTTACAAAGTCTATTCAGAGATAATGATTTTGATTTAAGATGAGAAAGAGAATAAAATAAACAGCAAGATAATGACCAAACATACAAAGAGGGAGAGCAGATTGTTCGGTATATGCTCGTTTCAAAGCGTTTCTAAATTGATAAATATGTAAAAAAAAATTATTTTTTAATTTGTCCACGACTGTCATTCTGTTGTGAACATCTGGCGAATGATTTCTATTAAAAATTAATAAATTTATTTTGCGCCGTGTAGGGTCATTTGGCCTGGAAATGCCCAGTAGCAACGCTTTAAACTTTTCACACGGCATGCAAATATTTTGTAGTGGGAAATTTTATGTGTCAGATGTAAAAAATGTCTTGTGAAACCAGCTTAAATATCCCATATTTTTAATAAAAATCTCCAAATTTCCATAATGTGTAGAAATTCCAAAATTTTTTTCTTTAAGTGTTTAAATTTTTGGCCATATTTTGATTTGTAATCCTGAGCTTGTAGTAAATGTCTAACGGATATCTATAAATTTTCCTTGTGATCTGTTTGAGCACAGATACACCCACAGAGTGGAGGAGTATGCCAGAGAGGAGCAGCGCAATAAACATCGGTAAATCAATAAATGTCCAGTACTGTCAACCGAAGACTACATTTCGAATACTCTATTATTCGCTACGCATTTCGTAGGAATTTTTTCCGTTACATTTTCATTCAAAATATTTATTATTATTATTTTTCCTACTGCCATTGTTTGTTTGGAAAGTTGTGGTTGTGTTTGGGTAATATCTTGTCGGGTGCAATAAGTTGTTGACGTGTGTAATGGCGGTGAATGGACAATTCAAATTAAATGTTAATGTGCACATTTAATATATTGTCGGTGGTATTGTGATTATTATTACTGCTGTTGTTGTTGTTGTTGTTATTGTGGTTGGTACTCACATTATTAGTAGCGCTTGGATTTTATTGTCAATATACCATAAACTTACTTGTAGCTGTCAAACGGAAAATAGTATTAAAAACCAAAACTGTCAAATCGTAATTGCTTTCTGTTGGCATTTATTTGGAATTTTAATAATCCCACTCTCTCTAAGCACTCTCTTTTTCTCGCTTTTTCTCAGCTTGTCAACCATTATAATAAATAATGTTACTTTAGTAAATGTTCGTTATGCTTTAGACAAATCAGGCAAGTGTTTAGAGGTGGGGAAGACGTGCGTTGTTAGAGTTTGTGTTTATAAGGTAGCAGGAAAGCAGATTATTATGATTTTTATTGCTGGCTTATACAACAAGAAAGAACATAAAATTTTACCATTTGTAATATGATACATTTTCTTTTCTTTTTTTTTTTTTCTTTTGACGGAAAGTATTAAGAGGGTTGTTGTTGCTTAAAGGTAACAACACTTATAACACTGTGTCCCCAATTGCCATCCCAACCATTTAAGATGGTGATTTATTTAGTTGTTAAAACCCCAAGGAGCAATTTCATTTTTGTTTCGTACACAATTATTACGCTTATGAAACACGATTTGTCAAAATGTATTTGGTTTTTATACCACTATTACTGTGATTGCTTTCGGTTGGCAGTAAAACAAACACCTTCTTACAGGGGTTTATAACCATTCAGTTGTTCATTCAGTCAGTAATTTGAATTATTGTTGTATTTACTTTAGCAATGAAATCAAATTTATGAGAAAATCCTATACGCCATTGCCAAGGAAGTTTTAACTCACGAAAACATATTAAGTATGCATATTAAGATGGGTAGGAAGAAAAGTTGTGTCAGTCATTCCCTAGAATGAAAGATATGCCAAAGAGGTTTCAAATGCAGAAAACAATTTTTTTCAGCCCCAAAAATACAGTACTTTTTGTTTGTAATATATAGCGCCGCCATGCAAAGTCCGATCTCAACATATCATGTACGATATATGATGCTTTTTTAATCTAATGTACAATAGCATCGAGTCCTTCACCCCTATTGGCCAATTTTTCTGAAATTAAATATAAGCCCTTCTAAAACTTTGTAGGTAAAGATTTTTAAATAATCGTTTTTCTCTCGCGCCTTAAAATGACGCAGCTTTTATTATTTCCCCACACAAAACTAACATCACTCCTTTAAGTCTGATTGAAAAACATCTTGAACTGTAAAAGGAAAATTTAATTTAATTACGAGTATTTTCTCAGTGCACGTGCAGTTTCTTGATATTATTCGGAAAACTTATTTCAATACAAACATTCGATGAAGAACTATTCATTAAAAAATTAAACAAAAAAAATTATTCCAACAAAATTATTCGAGTAGTATCGATTCGAATTTTTATTCGAATAAATTTGTTCAAATAAAAATTTATTTAAAAACCATTGCCGAGTACACACTATGGCATTACGTGACATCGCAATAGTGTGTACTAGTGGCAACGTTTGTCATTTCCGATATTTTTCGTTTTGTGTCATTGCTTTCCATGTAAAAAAATATAATGTGAACGGTGTTGCCCACATTTTTGAGACAACATCACAAAATGAAAAGATAAGTAATGCAAGATGTGTGCTCAGCATATCTTAATAAAATTATTATGGTTATTGTTGCATGCAAGCAACTTCTTTTTTATTCGAACAAATTTATTCATTTAAAAATGGGAATATAAATTATGTATGCTGATAGCATGATTCGTTGTTATTGATGAATGCGAATAAGTATGTAGCTGTTTATTCGAATAATATATATGTGAATAAATTTATTTGCATAAAAATAATAATAATACATTAAAAAATGACTTGGATAAAATTATTGTTCAATGCAAGCTAATGTTTTTTATTCGATTAATATCTATAAAAAATATATTCCAATATAATATTATATAATAAGATTTATTCGTAAGAAAATTAATATAAATTGTGTGAATTAAATGATTCGTTATTATTTTTAAATGCAAGTAGGTAATTTTTTATTCGAATGGAATACATTCGAATAAATTTATTCGCATGAAAATCTGATAAAAAATTACTTTAATAGAAGTATTGTTGAATGCGAGCTTGTGTTTTTTTATTCGATTAATATCTACAAAAATATTCGAATACATTCATTCGTTAAAAAAATTAATATAAAAATTTTGTTAATTAAATTATTCGTTGTTATTGTTAAATGCAAATAAGTACTTTTTTATTCGAATACTACATATTCGAACAAATTTAATATCTTAAAAAAAATTATTGCTCAATTCAAGCAACTTTTTTTTTTTATTTGAATCATACCTATTCCAAAAAATTTCATTATAAGTTGATTTAATAAAAAATATTGTTATTTTTTTCAAAAATAGTTTGGATATCATAAGGTTCCCTTGGATTTACATATATATTAAAACTTTTATCGTATAATTGCCAATTGTTGAAATAATCAAAGTCGAACTTTCAATGTATAATAAGAAACTACAGGTACGCTGAATTCGCACACTCCAATGTTAGTTGAGCAACTTTTGAGCTTATGGAAGAGAAGAGGGAAGCCATCATATTTTCCTCTCTCACCCGTGAACTAAAAAGTTACTCAACTAAAATTGCCGGATATGAACTAGGACTTACTGAAAGAAACGTATTCTTAAATTAATTAACACTCTGTTTCTACAAGAAGAAAACTTAAGCATAAAATTTATATGGAAAAAATTAGTTCATTTTTTTAAGGACTTTCATAAAAATTTCTGCTTGACTTGTGGAAACTGCACATAACTTTCTAATTATTTGAATTAATCATTTCAAGCAATCATTTTATGAATTATAACCTACAACCTTCCTTCCAGAAACTTATTTTTGTAGGCTTTTCAATTCATAGGTTTTACACTTTGCTGGGTTAAATGAAATCAACCACTTTGTTAACAACCAATCAAGTTTTAGCAATAAAGCCCAATTCAATTTCATGTAATGAAAACATGATAATAAACACACACAATTATTGTAAAATGCTTGTAAAATTTCTGCTAAGATGCGAATAATGACTTAACAACCATTTTAGGAAGTAATGAAATAGTTTTTTTTAATACTTTTCGATTATTTTTATTTATTTATTTTTTTTATTAAATTGAGTGAATTAATAAAATTAATCAATTAAATTAACATATGGAGCTTACGTCCTTATTCACTCACATCATAGAAATGTTGCTACAAACCGAACCAACCAACCAGCCAACCAAACATTCATCCTGTCTGTCAGACATCGAAAACTAAACAAAGTATGAACAAATCTTCAATTAACCTTTTGCATTACAACAAAAGTAAAAAGGCAAAAAAGTATATATACATATGTACATATGAATAAAAAAAAAAGAATCGAAAACGAAAAACGATTGTCATGACACAAAGCAACTTGTAATTTGATACTTAATTGACACATTGCTCGTAAATTTGCCAATGAATTGGGTGGAAGGAATGAAGGAACAGCAAACATGAAACACACACTTACATGCTTACACACTTTTAAAGACAACAACAGCAACAACCAGAGCAACTATAAAAACAATTTGACAAGATGGACAGCATAAAATACTTACAACCACATCTTACCACTAAATGAACACGAAACGTGTAAAACTTTATGTGTAAGTTTTTTTATGCCCACTGTGAAAAACTAAATCATTTTTAAAGAAATACCACCAATTATCCCAAAAGGAGAAATAAAATAAAAATTAAATTAAATAAAATAAAAATGAAATGATGCCAATAAAACCAGTTGAAAATTAAGAGTTAATAATTCTAGAAGAAGTAAATATATTTTCGTTTTAAGTTTAAGATTTTCGCAAACCCGACAAATTGTGTGAATAGAGAAAGTATTTTTCACACAAAAATACACGAGAGTCAAATGAGTTTTATTTTCAAATCGAGAAGAAGTGAAAGTGGAAGAAACACTTGGAAATCATTTAGAAAATACGTATTAACGGGATGCCCTTGAAATAACTTTTTAGGCCGCTGCCGAAGCCGTCAACGAAATTTAGGTACTAAATTCGAAATAGAATTTATTAAAAATAGCAAAAATAAAAATATTTTTATGTACAAAGGCTTGTCAACAAATCCGTGACTTTTTGAATCAATCCAAATTTTAGGTACTCGTAGTTTTAATTATTATTGTGCGAACTTTATTTATTTCTATATTTATGATTTTGATTAGGCTAAAAAGTTCGTATCGCTGTGTTAGCCAAATTACATGTGATCATTTTTAAGGAACAAATTGCAATAGACAGCGTTCATCAGCGTTCTGGTATTTGGTCCACTGTGCGTAGCGTGAATTGGTGTAAACTTTAGCTCTTTAAACATATTTTTCAATGCAAATGGAATATTTTGATTCGTCGTACTCCAATTTGTTGAAAGCTTTTTATGTCTTAACGTTTGTTGTTTGCTCTTCGTTAATCGTGCCCATGTCGGTTAATTTGATTTTTATTTTGGTTTGTAACTTGAAGTATAGGGTCCGCCATCTAGCGTTTTTTTTCAACTAATACTTATTTCGTGAATGGTAACACTTAGCTCATGTCTGATTTGACAGATAATTAGTTTTATCCTTCCGCTGAACGAATATGGTTGTGTATACGCTTGAACAACGCTGGGAAATATTGCCTGCGATCGACTTACAGAAGATGCCGATTTTGCCAAAAAAAAAATTACCTTTTCAGATGAAGCTCATTTTGATCTTGGCGGGTATGTAAACAAGCAAAATTGTCGCATTTGGCGCACAGAAAATCCGCACGCATACATTGAAAAGCCGACGCACCCAAAACGAGTCACTGTTTGGTGCGGATTTTGGTCCAGAGGCATAATTGGGCCAATGAGCAAGGAGTGGCCGTTACAGTCAATGGCGATCGTTATCGGGCCATGTTGAACGAATTTTTGTTCACAAAAAATTAAGAGGAGGATATTGGCAACATTTGGTTTCAACAGGACGGCGCTACGTGCCACACAGCCGAAGCTACACTCGATGTTTTGCGCCCTGTTTTAAAAAAAAAAGTTATCTTAGTTAGTTTTTAATTATATTTGCTCAAACTTATTTGTTTCTCTGCTTATTATTCGTATAATTCGCATCGCGCTGTAACTTTCCCTGCAACGATATAAAGCTTAATTCTGCACTGTTCACTCAAAAATCAAATTTGTTGAGTTATGGCGCCTTTTTGAGCCCTATGCTGAAAAACACTCTCTGGAAAAATCGCCAAAATTAAAAAAAGCGCTAAAACAGAAACGGAAAAAAGTTGGCAAAAGGAAAAAACGCCTAAAAGAGAGAAAAAAACGGCAAAACGAAAAAAGCGCTAAAACTAAAAACACCCAAAACAAAATTTCTTTTTAATCTCTACATCAAGTTCGTATAGTACAGAGTAGCTGATGAAAATCGCTACCAAAAGAAAACTTGATAACTTATTTTTCTATCTAAGGAATATGAAATTGTTTTTGTATTTATAGATTGATACTTAATTTAAAAAAATGGTAGATGTACCATTATGAGACTAATGAATATTTTTGCAGAGCATGGTACAGAGAAACTATTGCTGCCGTAACTGCTGCCCTACAAAGCCAACGGGTGTCACTATGCAGACTTTGCAGACAATAATGCATAAGGATTTGAACTTATTCCTCTACATAATTCCAATGGCTAGTAAACCTAATACGTAATACAGACTGAACGATTGGTGTTTTGCCAGAAGATGCTTGAAAAGGTTGAAGAGGACGAAAATTTATTCCAGTTTCTTAATATAGCAAAATTCATCGGAAACTCTGTATTACAAATGACTTTTATTAAGAAATAAATGAAATTTTATTACTTTTTTAAACTAAAATGTTTTTTTTAAACTTAAGCTTTCAACTTAGATGTATTTAAATATTTTATACTTTATTTTGTCCGACAGTGTATGTAGTGTCCCTACGGAACACTTCCTGTGCGAGTCAAAGTCACACTTTATTAAATTCACTATTTCTCTTGTTATCTGTTAAGAATGATCTGAGCATTTATTCTCCGAAAAAAATCGTTCCCGGGGAATATTTAGAAATCGGCTGATTATAATAATTAAATTATATAATCAAATCTTAATATTATGCAGAGTTCGTAATACCGTCATTTCACTGTTTATTTTTGAAATCTAAATTAGTAATAATTTCAACTTTCATAGAATGAAATATTTTTGTTAATTATTGTGATTTTGCAAAGAAGAGAAGAAAAATTAAAGTGGACTTTTATTTAGCTGGGGAAAATGCCGCATTTTTCTGTGCCACCAGGCACTCCATATACATCTTTTTATGAAGAGATTGTTTGTGAACATCAGCTTATAAAAAACATGAACTTTTAATGAAATGTAATATGAGAAATGATATTATTGTACATTTGTAAATATGTATAACTGTCAAAAATGAAAAAGTCCTTAAGTCGAGATAAGCTGATGTTGAGTTAATTATACTTTCGTAATCTTTATATTCGAAAGTGCTCCTGTTCAAAATCTCAATTAATTTGTGTGATTTTTCAGGAAATTATAGCACTATTACTTGCAACTGATCTTTTTTAGACTTCTAATCTCATTTGGAATAATAAATAGCTTTATTTAGTTTATACTTTGGTATATTTCAACTTGAATGTATTATTTACAGTGTGTAGAACGATATTTGTTTAAAACAAATAAAGGTTAACAGAGAATTCCCCAATTTAACTGTAAAAGCAGTAAATTTCTGAAAATCGACTTGGAGGCTTAAAAGTGCTCTCCTGTAAAACAGTAAATCTGACTTAAGCACTTCTTCCTTATTGTCACAGAATTTTCTTTCATTTTCATTGTTTTGTCTTAAGTTTATGCAAACCTTTGCTGTACGAGTACGTGTATTAACTTTCTTTAAATCTGAATTTTTCCCTTGTAATAAGAAAACTCTCACTTTGATGTCCCAAATGTTAAAAGGTGAAATTTAAAACTTTCGATTTACTAGTGAAACTATAAAGTAAACATAATATACAAGTACTCACGTTTTATTGCACAGTTTTCTAAGACAGAGGCACCATCAACTCCAAATTTGTATATTATTTCAGGATCCATAAATTAATCCCAGGCAGCCTTCAACTGAGTTGTTATTAATAAACTTTCTACAAAAATACAATCAATATAAATATCATTATTATAAATGAGACATTAAATGAAATTTATTTATAAACTAATTTTCATTATCGATAACATTAATTATGAAATGCCACAGTTTGAAAATAGAAAAGAAATTAAGAAATAAAATCCAAATAATGTACTTGCATATAAACACATATAGATTTTCACATTCCCACACTATTTTTGAGGTAATATATCTTCAATAAATGAAAACTAACAAAATTTTTATAATTAGTAGTGGCAAAACAAATCAAACTTGTAGTAACATTTTTAACCATAAAACAATTGAATGAATGCGTTACACTGCTGCTGCTGCTGCTGCTGCTGCTGCAGTCACTCAGAGCAACCGCAAAAAAAGAAAATAAACAGATAGTCAACACTCCAACCAAGCCATCCATCACGGACAGACAGACAGACGGCCAGGCCAGTTGAACAGACCCACAATAAATGCTGATGTTTGTTTACAGCAGCGCAACAGACGCAACAGTGAATATCCAGCTATTCATTCGTTCACGCACGCTCTTTAAATTTGTAGAGGGGGCGCCGGGATTTATGATACAAAGCATTGAATTTGTTACGCCTGACTCGAAATGATCAAATAAAAATAATTTAAACAAACAAAATGAACAGATACTTTAGTAAAATAATTTTAAACACATGCACACAATGGGGCTGCAATTCATTGTCAGATTGATTTGTTTAATTGGCTACAAAAAGGTGAAATATGATGGTTTCGTTTCTTTGGAATTAATATTATGTAGTTTGTAGCTTATTTAGGAGCTCTGCTGTATCCAGTTTTTTTTTTGTTTTTTCTTCTAGCACATCTTATATTTTTCCTCCCAAATCATGACTTTATTGTGCCATTATGTAAATTGGCATTTGAGTGAATTGCTTGGTTGTTTGTCGAAATAGTTTTGAGTGCAAATTTTTGGTTACACAGATTTCTAAGCATGAAGAATGAAAGCTGTTGTAATTATAGCAGTATTGCTTTCAAATCAAATTTGAATTCCAAATCCAGACGAGAGACAATAAGAGTGATTAGTAGCGTTTAACTTTCACTGAACTAGTTTGTAAGGAATAGGATTCGAATCGAGTGCTAGCACTTTTTTGTGATAGGACCAACACTCAGGGCATGATATCTTTTCATTATACAACAGCATTAAACTGTTGAACGCTGACTTTCAATATGAAAAATAATTTTTGAAATATATGTATAAGCAATATTGCCTGACGTGGGCAATGGTGAAAGCAGTTTAATAGCCCAAAAAATCAGTCACACCAAGGGTTCCGTACGGACACTACATATCGCTCATAGACTCAAACAACGAGTTACTGATGCAGAATTAATCCTCATATTGTTATTCATACTGTGTAAAAATCTTGTTAACTAAACTCTTGAGAGAAAAATAAAATGTACTGCTTCCATTAACTTCAAACTTGTTTTTTGGCAGACTGGTTTTTTCAGTTATGAGCGATATGTAATAGTATACGAACTTTGGCCTATATTATCGAATTTCTTACCCGAAGCAGGCATTTACAATTTTTTTTTTGCATTTTGTCGTTTTTTAATTTTAGCGTTTTTCTTTTGGTTTTGCCGATGTTTTTTAGTTTTTGGGGATTTTTTAGTTTCAGAGATTTTTTAGTTTTAGCGATTTTTTTTGTTTTCGCGATTTTTTTGGTTCTTGGAGTTTTTTTTATTGTTCTTTAGTCAAATCGATTTTTTTTAGTTTAGTTAGTTTAATTTACTTTTTGCCCTTTTTTCATTTTGGTGATTTTTTCGGTTCTCAGCGATTTTTTACTTTTTTGGCAACCTTTTTACTTCGGCGATTTTGTTGCATTTTAGCGATTTATTTTATTTTTGGCATTTTTTTTATTTAAGTGCTTTTTTTCATTCTAGCAATTTTTCGTTCCGGCATTTTTTTAATTTTGGATTTTTTTTTAATTCTAGCGTTTTTGAAAATTTTAACAGTTTGCCTCTTACGATTTCCAAGATACAGCAAGTTGTCAAAATTGCATAGTTCAAATAAAATTAACTGATAGAATACACTTTAAATTTGATATTTTTTAATTTTTGTCTTAATTGACGTAGTCTGCATATAAACACATTAAAAATTTGTTCTAAAGTACACTTCAAGCACAATTCATTTTCTTTTGCATATTGGGGTGAATGTTAAATAAATATACTTCATTATTCTTATATTCATATAACTTTCAATTTACAGCTGAGCCACCCAAGCAATCTCAAAAGTGTTGAGAATACTAAAATTTTAATCTATTATATCTTTACAAATCGGAGCAAAATTTCCCCACTTTAACTTTATGTTTAGTTAATAATAAAAATAGATCCGGTCATTTTTATTCTACCACAAATTTTAAATAATTTTGTTTTTTAATACATTCAATATACTTTGAAATATGTTTCTTCTTAATATTAATCAGTAGAAGAAAAACACACAACCAGGCGCCACTTCTAATCCCCCCCTTAAACTTTGCCATGCATCTTAAGTATTATAGACACCTTACAATCAACAACACATGTCCGTACAGCACCCACTTAATTTGTTGTTGATGCTGTATCCCCACAACATCAGCTGCAGTGCAACGGGATGGAGTTTACAAGAAGTATGAGCGAAAAAATATGAAATGAAATGTTTACAGAAAACAAATTACTCAACAAAATGTTGTAGGAAAACATTTATCTTCATTTCAGAATTAAGTGGCCGTTTTCTATGAGTTTGCTGCCAACAGAAGTGTTAAGGTATGCAATCATTTCGGGGCTTAACTAACGTTACTCATAATATAAAAAATTCAATTGAAAATTAGTAAATTTTTTTTTTAAATTTATTGAAATAATACCAAACAACAAGAAATAAATGTCTTTGTTCCAAATTATCATATCGAGCCAAAACTGCCACAAAAAAAAGCTCGTGACATACATATTTTTTGATTTTAGGTTTTGAACAATAATTGGTGTAAGCAATCTAAATATGCATGCATTAAACAACTTTAATTGAAACCAAAAATCAATTAAAAATTTATTTGAGTCAATAAAACTTTTGTTTAAAAATTTAATTAATCAAAAAAGTTTAATTGACTCAAATATATTTATAATTGATTTTTGGTTTTATTTTCAATTAAAGTTGTTTACAGCAGGAACATTTTTCTGTGAGCGTCCCCCAGAAACTGCAACTCGATCTTAACCTTCGCATGGGAAGGAAAATTCTTTACATATTCTCCCAGGGTATCTTTGGTCTCCACCAGCTCAAATAAATTAAAATGTATTTAAATCATTTCAACTTTTGTTTAAAAATTTAATTAACTGAAAAGTTTAATTGACTCAAATACATTTTTAATTGATTTTTGGTTTTATTTTCAATTAAAGTTATTTATTGCAGGAACATTTTTCTGTGAGCGTCCTGCAGAAACTGCAACTCGATCTGAACCTTCGCATGGAAAGAAAAAATCTTTGGTCTCCATCAGTTCAAACAAATTAACTGAATCCTTAAAATATCTCCACGATTATCATGAATTTTATATGGTACTCCGCCAGGGTAAGGCTAACGAATATGAACTAAATATTTCAAGATCAAATCATCAAAATCGTATTAAGCTGTTCCGCTTTTCCAATGTTAAATTGTTAGTTGCATGTTCAATATTTATAAAACGGATGCATGTGATTAAAATGACGCCATGAAAAAACTCAACTCAGTGCAGGCCAAAAAATTAATTAATTAATTACTTTCTGTTTCGATTTGTTATTTGTGTTTAAAATAAATGATACCTTTCCAAATCTGCACCTACATTTAACTTCTGCATAAATTTATGAAGAACAAAAATTAATTGTATTCAATTTTGCTATTCCACTGCATCTATTTCATGTGTATCTGTCTGTCTGGCCGTTGATTTGTAATAAGAAAAATTAAAACTGTCTGACACACTCACACTTATCCGTTTAATACACAAAAGCGTTAGAAAATGGCATTAGCAAATAAATCAAAAGAATTTTCAATAATAATGACACAACAAAAAAAAAACACTTTTTCTACAGAAATGGAAGTTTTCTTTAGAGAACGAAAAAAATGTTCATGTATGTTTGTTTTTATTTTTTAGAGATTTGAGGCCTAAATTGGATAAAGTTTTTATGCGACATGTAGTCTCTGGCTGTTGTTAATAGTTTTACATAAATAATTGCCTATATATGTATATACATACGTATGTACATATCGTTGCCTTAATATGGAAAGGCCCCAACTTATTTTTTTTTTAATTTTAAAATTTTTGCATTTTTCGGTGTTCTTCTACCGAAATATAAAAAAACTCGAAATCAAAAAAATAATGAGTTAGGGCCATTTTATATCAAGGTAACGATATGTATATCTAAGCTGCCCAAAGTAGCACCAGAGTGCCGAACATCATGAAGAAAGCATTGATTTTGAATGATCTTTCAAAACTTCCAATCTTCAATATAATCTCAATACTTCATATTTTTCCGTAGCACTTTCAATACAACAAGCTGTTAATGATAACAATTGCGTTATAGTAGGTGATAAGATTGTATGGCTCTCTACTGGGAAATATCGTAGAAATTCTAATATGTTTAGAATAATTTGGGCCTTATTAAAAATTTTGTTGGACTTTCATTAAGATTTACAGCAATATTGTTTTGTTCATATCTTTATAATAAACTTTGTTAGAGACATGGGGATTTCCCACAGCCATGAAGTTTCGTCAGTAGAATTTTGTATTAAGTCGGCTGTTATCGCTTTAAAACATATAAAATAGTGCAAAATTACACAAAAAATTTATGGTGCAAAAATAGTGCAAAGAACTTTAAATAGTACAGATTTTGCACTATTAAACAGAAAGTGGCAACGCTGGTATCAAGACTGGCCACTGGGAGAACACCGAGAGAAATGTATTCACGTATGTGTACGAGTATTCATTTGTATAAGCAGCCGATTGATGTTCGGCACTCTGGTGCCAGTTTGGACAGTCTTGATGTATGTATATTAGAGATGAGCGATTTTACGAAACCTCTTACTTTTTCACAGCGATTAAAAAATCACTAATCACAACTGTGACCGAATTTATCAAATAACAGGTTTTAGAAATATAGTTCTTTCATACAAACTGTGAATGTTCTTGTATGCTTACTTTACAGCAAATAAAGCTGAAATTTTACTGTCGCTCTGCCTCTTATACCACAATTCTCAATATTTGGATGGGGTTGATTGCTAATTGTTTGTTCTTGTCGCTCTTCTTACTATTATTTATCAAAATACCAGTACTAATAAATACTTTTAAAGCAGAAGAGCTGAAATGTGTTAAACCGTAATCACAGTCACTGTTTAATTTCACTGCTGCTCTTCTTATTAGATTTTGTCAAAATAATAGAACTGCTAAACTGTGATCACAGTCACAGTTTAAAAGAACAGCGATCTAGAAATCACGTTCACAAGGAGCAACATTATTAAAAAATCACAATATCGCTCAACACTAATGTATATGCATGCATATGTGTGTGTGAATGAATTTTTTATAGTTGAATTTTTTTTTCTTTTTTCTTTTTGTTTATTAGAATTTTTATATGCACTTCAAATCGTCGATCATTTAACAAAATTATGACAGATCTCTATGATAAATGAGTGCGTTTTGAAAAGCTTTCAACACATTTCATATTAAAATAATAAATTCAATATTTTTTCCTACTTATGGTCTTTGATCAATTATTTGTGGTTACTTGAGGATTAATTGATAGTTTCATTTGCATATTCGGGTAGTTCAAATAATGAAAATTTTTAAAATAAAATCAATTTAGTTTCAAATCATATACGATATTCTAGAACACTATTAGCGACTAAACTTTATTTTAAAAAACTGAAACAGTTTTCATTATATTCCATCAAAAAGTTTCATTCGTGTAAAAAAAGAAAAACTTTAATCCACAGAACAAGCATGTGGGCGCCATTTCTAATCCCTGTGAAACACCAAATATTTGTACAAATATATCAGACACCAAATGTTCTTCAAATCATTTCCAATATAAAACATAAAACGTGTCAAATTTGGTACAAATATATCTGTTACACAGAAAAAAGTATTGCTCTAATCACCACGTTTAATTGAAAAGAAAAACAAAAAATCAATTACAATTTTTATAAAACTTCTTAATTAATACAATTTTAAAATAAACTTTTCATTTATTGATTTCAAGGTCTAATTATTTTTAATTAAACTTTTGAAACAGAATTAAAATTGACTCAACTTAATTTTTAATTAAACTTTTAATCAATTAAATATTAAAAAAAAATTAACTGACTCAATTTTATTTTTAATTAAACAATTTAGTTCAAAAAAATTTAATTAACTCAATAAAATTTGTAAGCCGTAGTTGAATGGACTAATTAAATTTTTAATTGAGTTTTTGTATTTTTTGTTTTTTCAATTAAATTGGGGGCAACAATTTTCGCTTTAAAGATTAATAATTTGAATTGGCGACCTAAATACGATCAAATGGTGCTACAATTTAAAACTGTTTGTGAATTTTGGAAACTGAAAAAAATATATTATTTTATTAAAAAAAATTAATGAATAAAAACAGATTTTATGAAATTGTCTACAAGTTAAAATTTAATTAATTTTTTAATTGATATTACAAAATTTTTCATATAATTTTTTTATGTGTAAAATTTTCTGGAAGAATTATTCCTCTTCCTCCCCATTATTCTAAAGTATTAGATAAATATAAACATAAGTTACGAAATTAAATTTTTTTTAATGTTTAACTTGTCATAAACGTTTAATTTAAAAAGAATTCACGTGTTTTACTTTTACGGAAAAAATTTTATATAGGACTAGAATCGGCATTAACGGATACTACACAGGGAACCAGCTATGTGAACGCTGGTGCTTGTCAAAATAAGTAAAGTTTTCTTTGGCGTAATTTTTTAATTAAAAATTATCACATTTAATTTGACTTCTGCAAAACACGGGCCTTAACCTGGGCAGTTGGGGATATAGTAAAGGAAACCAAAATCTGGCTTGCAGTTTCCGTACTACCAGTTCCAGGCTCCACTTGCTGAATAGTTTAGGAACTCAAACGAGGATTCTCGGTTCGGCTCTTTCGCTGCTGGGGAGAGGTGGAACTTGGGGCCAAATCACCGCATTCCATACGACTCGTAATTTAAAAATATTTCCATAACTACCCCTATTGGACTTACTATGAGCCAGCCGAGTTGGCCATATGCCTGAGCTCGTATTGATACAAAAATTGCAGAGTTGTTTTTCGACTAAAGATAAGTTCATAATTTTTTATCATAATTCATGCTGCGTACCATCTTACGCACCAAAGGCAAACATATGCAATTGTATATGTACATATTTCTTCTTTTTGATTTTAATTAAAATTTATTTAATCAGAAAGTGCTCATACGGCTACCAAACCTGACAAATGTATGAAAGGGCACATGAAATTCATTTCCGAATTCACTTCTCCACTCACTCTTTAACTTTCTTTAATAAAATAATTGTTTACAATATGAACATGATATTCACACCTAATTAGATTGAATCATAATTGTGTATAAAATACAATTAATTCATGGGGCTGCATTAAGTGCTGCTATCAACACTCGAGGCAAATAATCCAACAATTAAAACACTGATTGTTGGAGAAAAACAAAAACACACACACACAAAAGACAGAAGACATTTAATTGGTTTTATTTACTACTGCAGCCGACATGAAGAAAGAAAATAGCGCACAAACAAACACGAACAATTAAAGTGGGAGTGCTGACAAATAACCAAACACTTACCCCATCCGTTTTAACACAACAAGCGGCACAAGACGCCCTTCACTTTTTTCTATTTCTGCCACAAAAAGCAGCTGCAATAAGTCGTGTACACTCCGTTCCTTAACATCCACATCCATCAACACAGCCAAGAAACCAAGAAACAAAATGCAATTGCATTTACATGCATTTGTAAATACTTTGTGGGAAGAGTATGTGTGGAAATAAATTGTTCCTTTAAATTATTTATTGACATCCACTTAATGCAACCAACCATCCACTTTACATACTAAATATTTTATGACCACATGCCTCACAAAAAAAAATTAAATCATTCCACTGTGCGATGAATGTATAAATTAATGATCAACAATTATTCTTTTTGTTTTAATACTTAAAAAGAGGGCCTCCACCCCGTACATCATATTTTTTCGACGCATGTATGTACATGTACATCAATTTTTTGTCGAACAATTAAATAAATGATTTGAACAATGTTTTTCTTTTCCAACATTTTTATATTTATTCCCAATTTTAATGTCAAAAATGTGTTTCTTAACCGCTGCCTTAAGTAGGTGAGAATGAATGGAAATCTAAAAGGAATTTAGAAGATTATTTTAAATAAAAGTGTGGAATTAAAATTTTTCAAATTAAAAAACATAAACATTAGGTTTGTTTATAAAATCAAAATTGTTGCTTTTGAAAGAATTAAAGCAAAAAAAAAGCGCTGAAAATTCGCATCATTTTATTACCAGTAATTATTTATATTATCAAGTATTAAGTATTTACTGACGTATGGGCAACTCCACGCAAAACAATCCTTTGCAGAAAAAATTAGTTTACTGATTTACAATAAAAATCTCTCAACTGATGTGCACAAGAGAATGACAATTATGGACTTATTTAAATTAAAAAATATTAATTTTTCTATTTTTTATCAATTTGGAAAGGCGCAGTCACACCCGTAAATCTGTGGAAATAAAGAAAACTTACTTAAGACATATTTAACTGTTTTGTTAGGGCGCGCTTTTAAGCTTTCAAAGGGATTTTCAGAAATTTATTTCTTTAACAGTAAAACTTGAGAAATTCGGTGATCAGTTCTATATTATTTAAGAAAACATCTTTTAACACACTATAACTAACATATTCAATTTGAAATATACCAAAGTATAAGCTAAATTAAGCTATTATTCCATATGAGATTATACACAAGTAAAAAAAACATAAGTACCAACAAGTCCTTTTGCTATAAATTCCTCAAAAATAATTGCGATTATGCCCAGGGGTACCTTAGAATATGAACATAACAGGAGTGTTATTAATCCAAAAACTAGCTTATATCGACTTATTCACTTTTGGGTTTTTGCCTCAGAAATATTTTATACTTTTCAACAATAGGCGCAATTAATAATGTAAACTTCATTTTAATATTCGTGTAATTAGTTATATGACATGTTTGGTCACACCCGTCACACTAACGCTGAAGTGCTACTTTTTGAATGGATGTCAAAAAGAGAAAACGGAAATAAAGCAAGAAAATAAAAGAATACATATACAGAAAAATATGAACTGTATTTAGCTTCAGAGACAGCAAAAGATAAAATTATGATGGCTAAAGTCATCAATGTAAGAAAAAAAATATGGGGAAAAAAATAAAAGAGTAGCCAACAGAAATAAAAAAGAAAGTCAACTTGTAAGCGTTTTGATTAGGAAAGGATTGCTCTTATTCAGCTCTTCAAAAAGTTCATTCAGAATCTCCGGTGCCTCAAATATGCACAAGAGTCCAAATTTCGAGTGGCGAAATTAAAAGGTCCAATTCTGTTTAAGTTTTCGTACTAGGTCACATCCGTCTTATAAAGAGGTCACATCCATCATATTTTCGAACACACTTTTTTTTAACGAAAAATTTACTTTTTCCAGGGAGTAAGAACATAGTCGTAAATTCAAACTCCGAGTGGCAGAATTTCAAAAAAAAATCAATTGTTTTCAAGTTTTCGCACTAGGTCACACCCGTCACATTTTCGAAACAGATTTTCTTACTGAAAAAAAATCCAAGAAACCCAAATTTCGAGTGGCGAAATTGAAAAACTCAATTATTTTAAAGTTTTCGTTCCATACAGAGGTCACACCCGCCTCATTTTGAACACACAAAATTTACTTTTTCGCAGTCGCATCAAGAGGTCACACCCGTCGCCTTTTTGGAAACAGATTTTTAAAAAGAAAAAACAGCTTTTCCCAGGCATAAGAAATCCAAATTCCGAGTAACGGAAATTAAAAAAATCAATTGTTTTGAAGTTTTCGTACTAGGTCACACCCGTCACATTTTCGAAACAGATTTGTTAAAGAAAAATCTGCTTATATAACCCAAAGACTTGCTTAGTTTACTGTACGAAAAGTTATGTGTGCGTTGTACGGAGTACGGATTTTGCAGGACGCTAGAATCGTCCGGTGATCGAAATACGACCACTTGTCTTTATAGTATGTCACGAAATTAAATGCAACTCTAAGAAAAACTATTTATTTTTTTATATTTTTTCAAAAATAAATCATCTTGATTCTACTTGAATGCCTGCGTGTAGTAGGCAGCCACGTAAACTAGACAAAAATACCTTTTAAACTATATAATGAAAAAATAATCAATAATAGTGGACGATAAGTAACTCAAAAATAGACGACAAAAAATTTTTTTGCCATCCATAGGTTTAAATTAACAATTCTGTAAAAACTAAGATTTGTAAGGTCACACCCGTCTACCTTTTTTTATATTTTAAATTTTATGTATTTGAATTATAACAAAAAAAGACAACGTGAGTATCAATTAAGACACACCCGGCACAATAGAACTGCTCATATTTCACTAGTTATTGGTTACTAATTAAATAAGTTAATATTAAATTTTGTGTTAACATTAGTTAGGACATGAACATGAAATGCCCCCTCTGCTTAAAATGAATAAGTCGGCATTGGCATAAATCTGACTCATCAAGGATTCGTATGACAATTAATGCCGTAGTTTTACTTGTAATCTAGTCAAGTAGTTACGGGTTGAGTTTAGACAACTAATAAAATGCCGGGCTATTGAAAATGAAATTTGCTACTGAAACACTCTAAAAATAAAACGAGAAAATAAATGTACGAAATGGTATTAAGTCCAAATAAAAACAAAACAGAATTATAGTATAGAATCAAGTCCCAAAGGAGCCATTATTCTCAAACAACATGTATTAAAAAAAAACATTAAATATTACTGATATGCGCAACATATAAGTTGAATGGAAAAAATGTAGTTTACAAATTTCAAAAAAATTAATTATTTGCATTGGTTCTTTTATTCCAAGTTTCGTTTCGTTGGAAATCCCAAACTCTTCGGGGAAGTTTTTTATTTGATCTAGTGGCATTGAAACAATAGAAAAATTAAAAGCTTTTTGGTCTTGCTGTAAAACTAATACTGGGTTCACAAACGTCAATTTTAGTTGAGCAACTTCTGAGCTTATGGAAGAGCAAGGAGAAGATAATGATAAAAGTACCCATCAAATATTACTCTCTCGCCCATGAACTAAAAAGTTGCACAACTAAAATTGCCGTGTGTGAACCGAGACTAAAGAAGAAACTTGCCCCTTTAGTGTGTTAAGGTAACGATTTCAAAAATTTTATATTTTTTTATTAACTTTCGAAAACACTCACAACAGAAAACACTTTATCCAAAAATGTTCATCTTCTTTTTTTGGCATCCTAAAAAGAGAGAGAGAGAACGAATTCCTAAAAAAATCAAGGATTAATGTCTTCTTTATTGGCGTCCCAAAGAGTGTGTGAGAGAGAGAGAGAGAGGGAAAGGGAGTGAATTCCCAAAAATTCAAGGATTAAGATTAAGAATAAATTCAATAGTTTAATTCAATAGTTAAAATTCAAAAAAAAATTTCAAACAATTTTCTAAGAATACTGTTTACCCTTTTATTACGCTGATTCTCTAGAAAAGCTAAATCTTTTAAAAGCCTGGCAATTTAAAAGCGATTAGGCCAGTAAATAGTTCAAGACAATTTTAGCTGAAAAATATTTTGGATTTAAAATGCCTCACACCCGCATTAATTTAAGTAGAGACAAATTCTTCGTTGAAATTTGCGATCATCTATGACCGCCAAAAAGTCAATGTGATGGATCAGCCAAAGAGAGCAAATGAAAAGGAATACAAACGCTTTGTTTTTAAAATGTGCAAAGAATGTTAAAGGAATCTTAAACGAAAACAAAGAACACCAATATTGAGCAGCAACAAATTTATTAAATGCTAGATCGCTTACACATTTCTCTATTAATACGCATATTTAATCCAATTATGTTTGCTACTTAAAATAAATAGAATACAAAGGGAAATGCAAGCCTTTTCCTGCCAAACTGTTCCTTTATCATTATGATCCTCGTTTACCTGTGCAAAATTGCTTTTAGATTAACAATCATGGTCATTGTTGTACGCAGTTAACTGGGCATGAGTATGAATGTTTATGGCAGTCGGTGCTCGAGCAACAACCCTTTTTAAAATCCAGCGATTAATGAGCTACTTTGTCACAAATGGTGGGCGGGCTGAAAGGATTATTGGCCATAATGAAAATTACACCATAAAAATACGGCCATCAGCAGCAACTAAATTTTATGATTTAATTCTTCTTTAGTAGTTTTACTACGAGTAAATGAATTTTCCAAGGAAAAATTTTTCTGCTATCTTTTCCTGGGCGTGTGACGGTTCTGTTAAAGGGGCGGGGAACCTTCAATGCCAGCAAATTTGCGGTATTGTTTTATGGCATAATTATAATTTCAATGTGGTTTCTCGCTTTTAATTTAGTTACCTACTTAAGCAGATAAGAAAGTATATTAGGGAAGTCCTGAAATTCACAAATAAAGATTTGAATTTGCCAACACTTCGAAATAAGTGATGACAACTCAAGACAAATAGGAGCGTAGTTAATAGTTTAAAATGAGGAACTAGTAGGAAAATAGAAAGCTAGAGCCAAGGCGAATTCACACTAGGTGTACGCAAGGGATCAGCTGACTATTTTCGCCGCTTGTAATTTGAATAAACGTTGGATGTCAACACACATTTTTCAGTACATTTTTTTGACATTTTAAGTACAAATATCTCAAAGCGAATTTATCTGAGTATATCTTATATGAAATTGCCTTGCTTTCATTACAGAACAATATTTCGACAGGGAAGGTACGACTTAAAAAAAATCGCTTCGGGTGATTGGAGGCACCTCCAAATAAAACAAAAATCATAGAATACATTTTATACATATAACAAAAAATATCGCTAATAGTCTTTATAATCAATTAAATTTGGCTTCCCAAGCGATACAAAATTTAGCCTAACTGCCCGGTTTTAAAAAATTAAAGGAAATTTTCCTTCGTTTCGTAAACTCACCCAACTGTTTATTCCAGATATCGAAGTTCTCTAAATTATTTAGGATCATTAAAAATATACCAAGACAAAGTGTAGTTTTATCAAAGTTTCCAGACATTTTAATAGAAATAAATCGTTAATCAAACAAACAAAATGCAATTAAAAGTCATGACATTTTTAATTGCTTTTCATACCGAAAATCATGAAAATCATGCAAAACAATATTATAAAAATTCTTTATCCGTTTTAATCCATTCATACATCAATGGTTGTTTTATTTTTATTTTTTGGATAAAAAGCTTCTCCATATGAATATTAAAAAAATATATAAACTCCCAAACAAAACTAATTAAGAGGACAAAACGAAGAAAGCGAAAATACAAATGAAACCAGCACATAAAATTAAATAATAAAAAAAAACAAAATCGTAAGTATGACAAGTCTTATTAATGCTTAATAACAGCAAAATTAAAAATAATTTACACAAAATTTGGCATAATCAAGCAATACGAATGCCATTCACGCCGTTCATTACACAGGCGTTTTTTTTCACCGTACAGCACACAGTGATTAGCAAAAATTAAAATGCTGCAAATAATTTAGTTAAAATTATATGTATGTATGTATATGCATACATACTTACATACAAATGCACGACAAACAAAAAATTAATGGCGAAATTTTTAATAGATGAGTAGGCCGATTTGTAGGATTGCTGCACTTGTCTTGCCTCTTGCAAATAAAATCAATATTTGCTGCATAGAAAATATTCAAAATGGTTTTAATCATCAATTAAAGAATTTATCGAGCCTTGTGCATATTAACAAATTTAAATAAAAAAAATTTTTTTAAAGGAAAATATAATTTAAAATTAATTTTACCTATCATATAATTAAAGTATGACAAAAAAAATAAATTTAAAATTAATTAATCTAAGGATCCAAGTAAGCAGTTTAGTAACAAGAATAAATTTAAAATTATGTATATTCAGAAAATAACGCAAATAAATGTTTCAATTAATCGAAACTCGAACTTGAATTCAATCAAGTGGATAATTAAAGGAATCAAAATTCTAACTAAAATTTAATTTGAAATTAATTGCAAATTTTGTTAAATATATTAGCCCGATTCACAGCCTTGTGCAAATGGTCTTGCATCATTGCATGTGTAAAATGGTTAGTATATTGATACTCACCACTAAGAATTGTTAAGTGGTGAGTATCAAGTATTTGTTTGCCAAATTATAAATATTTGTATATCCTTCACCAAAAAAAAGTATACATATATATTCTGGATCCTTATGAATAGGGTAGTGGACTAAGCGATGTTCGTCTGACCATCTGTCTGAAAAACAGAAAAATTAAAAAGATGGTTCCAGGGCTGGAAAATTTAACACTTTTTATGGCATATAAAAGTAATCAACTAAACTAATTTTTTTCTATGTTAATTAAACATATTTTACATTTTAGAAAGAAATAGATTGGTATTGAAAATCAAAAAGACCATTCCAGCGCTGGAAATTTAGATTTTTTTGGTATATCAAAATAACTAATTGGAAAAATTTTTTTTTTCTTTTTTTTATGAAACATATTTTATATTTTACAAAGAAATAAATTTTTATTGAAAATCAAGAAGATGGTTCAAGGGTGGAAAATTGAAACTTTTTTTAACCGACTTTAAAAAAAGGAGGAGGTTATCAATTCGTCTCGATTTTTTTTTTTTTTTTTGTTGGCAGTGTTACTTTATTAAAACACAAAATCTGGCATTTTTCAAAAAGGGCGGAGGCACGCCCATTAAAATTTAGTTTTATAACCCATAATTTTTTTCGAAAATGTTCTATCAGATCTTTGCATTGAAATCGGTTTTTTTTTTGCCAAAATTATTTTCTTACTGAATAAGTAAAATAATAATTTGGGATTATTAGTGCTTTAACAAATGTTAAACTTAACTTGTAACAAATCCCCAAAGAAACTTTTTTGTTATATGAAAATAACTAGCTAAAATTATTTTTCTTTTTCTTTTTTATGAATCATATTTCTATATTTTAGAGAGAAATAAATTTTTATTAAAAATCAGCAAAATCAAATAGATTGTTCTCGGGCCGATATATTCAGGTATGTGATGAAAAACGATTTAGATACAAAACCCATTAGAAAAGTTTAAAAAGTGTGATGTGTCTGAGGTAGTCAATCAATTTAGTCAAATTGTCTTAAAATTAGTTTTTAATAGTTTCTTGAATAATTTTCAGCTTCATGTTATTATTTTTATTTTATCTTCTGGTGTGTTTTTAAAAGTCAGTAGTTGTAAATTGTCTTAAAAATGTTTCTCAAAATCTATAGGAATTTATCACAACAATAGTTCTGAAATCGTTTTGAAAACGATCGTTTTCCATCACATCACATCATGTACCTGATATTGTTCATCGCTATTGAACAAAATCGAACACTTTCTGTGGGAAAGAGATCTTTACTTTATATCACGAAATAAGTGAAAGTGCAACGTGATGTTTGAATTGAGAATTTAAAAAGTTTTGTAATATTAAATTTTATTAAAAGCAATACAATACTAAAATAAAATTACCTTACGAGTATCAAACAGTACCATGGATTTTGAACATCATATGTTGTCAACAAAATCACGATCACATCAACTTTTCCATCTCTGACATATTTTGTGTTGATTTTAAAAGCAAGAATTAAATTTAAGGTAGAGGTCCATAGCTCGCTTTTTGCGCGTTACGCTTTCTATGCATCTGTCAAAAAAGTAGAATCAATGTAATAGTATGTGACAAGTTACATTGCAAAAAGCGAAGAACGCGTAGGCGCGTTCAAAGCAAAAAGTAGGTCTACTTTCTACTTTTGTACGCGTTACAAGCACCATGAAAGAAAGTCAGCTGTTCTTGAATGCTAAAGATGTTAAATAATACATTATTTCTTACGTTATCGATAAATATTATTTTGCCGTGGATAATTTTTTTCTTTTTTTTCAATAAAAAAAATTTTTTAGTAAAAAAAAACTTGTTTAATAAAATATGTGAATATTTTCATTAATGCGATGTATTTTAATTAACTTTTCACCACACTTTTCTCAGTAACAAATTGTGCATATTAGTTATCGATTACTTTTACGACTAACTCCACAAATTCTTTTAAAAACTCGATTTCACTCTCCATTTTTTACTTATAAGTATTTATAAACAACCGCACACAGCTGATCAAAACAAAAATAAAATGGCGCATGAAAAGCAGTGCATGTAACTCAACGCGAACAAAGTATAGAATGAAACAAGAGGATGAAACGCATGTAAAGCATAACGCGCAAAAAGCGAGCTATGGACCTCTACCTTTAGTCCCAGAAAGAGAAAGAAAGACAGGTATACAAATGGTAATACTATTACGAAATGAAAAATTGAGCATCTAAAAAGAGATGCATATAAAATGGCGCACACACTGTGAGCCGTTTTCGTAAATTGTGCTGTCAAAACGTTAAGAACAATGCCCATTCAGTTTGCTTTAGATGTGAATGAATAAATGGCCAGCGGCAAGAGCTGATCTCTGTTAAAGTCGTCTATAACTAATTGCAAAAATTAAACGAACCATTTTTTCTTTCACAAAACTAATATATGTGTACTTATGTAGATATGTATGTACATATGTTTGTATATCTATACCTCAGTCAGACGTACGTCGATAAAGGGTATATAAGGTTCGACACCGACCGACCGACCGACTCTTATTTACTAGAAGTAATTTTGTACTCAGTACGTTGTAAAGCATTCAATAAATAATTTATTTACAACAACAAAAAATTCGCATAAAAAATTTGTGTGTGCCAGCCATTAAAGCCGGTATGAAGTTCATTAAATTTATTTAATATGTGACATCAAAACATGAATGTCTTATTATTATTTTTTTGTTAATTGTTTCTGGAAAAACATGCATTGAAGCAGGCCACACCTAAAAATTAATTTAATTCACTTCCACTCCATACAAAAGTAGACATAAACAATATAAAAACTCATTAAGTAATGGTGACTGCTTTAAAAGACAATTAAATTGCGAGAGAAAAAAAACGAAACTACCAGTATTGCAAATCATGCACAAAAAGCACCCAAAATTATCACACATTTTGCAAGTTAAATAATGCAAAGCATGCATGAATAATTAATGCCAAACTGTCTACTTACATACATTTATACATACATAAAAGTTCATACACACATACATACATACATATGTTTGTACCGGACAAAAAATGTGAATGCCCAAATTATAATATTGAAAGGAAAACTCGCCAAACGAACACAGTATTAATACTTCCACTGCTTTAGTTTTTTTTTTTGAAAATAAAAATGTTACAATTAAAAATAATTTCTTAATTGACATCTTAAGATCACACACATGTTAAAACATGTTTCCTTGGGTGTCACTTTGTGGCTCGTGTCCAGCGATACATCAACTCTAACTGATTTGTTGCAGAAAAACTACTCTTGACCAGGCAGGCAGGCGGCTTTGGCTTTGTGTCGTTTTTAATCAACTGCCGATTTCTTCTACAACTACGTATCATTTTAGATTTGTGTTTACTTTTGCTCTGGTCTTTTATGTTAAACGAACCAACCCAATATATCATCTACTCCATATGAAATGATTGACATCAACTCATGCTCAAGTGCCAATCAATAAGTTGTTGTTGTATATTTTGTCTATGGATTGATCAAAGATTTTAAAAGAATAAAATCGTTGCTATTATTGTTTGTTTTTTATAAGCATCATTATCAGCAAAAAGTTTCAAAAAATCTGAACCAAAATACTGTTTAATTCTAAAGATTCCCCGGGAAATAATTCCCCAAGTAAATTTAAAATAAATTTACGTTTTTTTTCATTCTTTTAATCTTTTACCTATTTCGATATTTAGTTTTAAGAATTTTGTGATAGTTCCTATTTCAGTAAAAATATTATTAAATTTTTTGATTTTACTAATTCAATACAAAATAAAGTTTTTTCTGTGTATGCTAAGTAAAAGGCGAGAGCATAATAATGTGAGAGAGACAGAGACAGATTTTCGTTTTTTCAAATTATACATTAAACACATTCACCACAGCAGGCTACCGACTACAAAATGTCAAGGATTGAATACACATGTTTATATGAGAGTGATTCTTTTGAAGACAGCAAGGCAACAAGGCAACAGGGCGGCAGGTTGTTGTCTATGCTGATTTTGTCGTTGTAGTCGTTGTAAACTAATTTTGATTTGCCAGTATAATACAAAATGATGAGTGAATGATATCGTACAATTATTTTATATTATTTAATAGAAACAATATTCAAAAATTTATGTAAAACATAACTTGATTTTTTTTATACTTTTACGTCATATAAGTACATTTAGAAAGAGTAATTTAATTTTTATAAATGCGAAATATTTTAGGTGGCACTACTGAACTATGTATTTATACTTAAATATGAGATGCAGATGGTGCTGCTGTCGTCTCCAAAATAATTAAGTATCTGGATATGAGGCGACAAATGCTGCTAGCGACATTTGAAGTCGTGTGTTCGTGTAGCCTGCTGTGGTGAATGTGTTTAATGCATTAAGCTACATATGTATTTAATTTTCCGGGAAAATTTTTATACAGAATAGTGTTAATTTTTTCTTTTATAAACTTTTATTGGTGTACTAATCAAATTTAATAGAATTTCAACGATTTTTTTACATCTATGCAAAAATAATATTTAAGAATTTGTTCGATGAATTTGACAAACTTTTGTAATTATTGAGAGTTAATTTGAACTTTCTTTACAATTAAGCTATAAATAGGTTAGCAAGGTTAGTGCAAAGCACTTCTACTCTTTAAGTAAGTTGTGTTACAATTCTCGTATTCCATTTGCATTGAGAAATTTGTTTAGGTACAAGACTAAAGTTTGTATTATTAGCATACAACAAGCAAAGTAGTAGATAAAACACCTGAAAGCGGCTGATGATTGTAGCAGCACATTTCCTTTTACTGGTAATTGTAGGCATAATAAGTTTTCTTTGTTCAAAAATACTCACTTTTGTACCCGACTGCGTGACGCAAAGAAGGGTGGATATTGTGTTTATCAGCCTATTTATACCTATATGTATGTACATATGTGAGTTCCTTTGCGGCACTAGGTATATAAACCTAACGCGTGGACCAATTTTGATGATTCTTGCATAAATCGATTTGTCTTAATCCTGAGATATGACAGTAGTAAAAAATTCAATATGGCCTGACTTTTCACTTCGAATGACCATTTAGGGTTCAAAGTTGGTCGCAAATTTTAAAATTTAATAAAAAATTATATTTTTCAGAGGTTGGATTAGTTCCTCTGAGGGGAACTTTTTTCCTCTTTGTACGATTTTTCTTTATTTTCGTTGCTCTAGAGGCACTCAATAACTTTTCACAAGCAAAAAAAAAACCTAAAAAGAAAAGTAATGGCCAGCTTTTTTATTATGTTTTTATTGTTGCTTCAACATAAATTTCCCAACGAGAGCCTCGAATAATAAACAAAGAACCAAATAAAGTTCGAACAAAAATAATTAAACTAAGTAAAATTAATAGCTAAGGACTTGTGGCAAAAATTAAACAACAATTAGGTACGAGTATTTAAAATTAACAAACCAGAAAATTTTGCCTTAAGTAGAACAAAAATAAGGAACTTAACTAACTTTTGCATGATTACAAAAGAACAAACAACATAACGGCAAGACTGTGTTAAATTAGCTTTTATTACAACAAAAACTTTGCGCAAATTAGAGTACGATGAAAACAAACAATTCACATATTCCAGTTTCATTGAAAAATATGTATCTATGTACATATGGAGATGTAAGTATGGAGCTGAAGTTACACCAATTGACACCAAACAAAAGAACGCTGATGATGAAATTATTTTTAAGCCTTTTTAAATCAAATATATTTTTTATGAATAAGTCCTGCGATATGTAACAAAACTGTCTAATAAATTTCCAATCAAAGTATACATTCCTTAAAGCTCTGTTGCAACAAGCCACCAATAGATCCACAAGAAGTAGGTACTTACTCGTTTCAAATGATAAAAATAAACTAACGCCGATACACACACGACACACATAAATACATATGTATGTACATATATATCTACCTCCTTTCATATTACAGCCCAACATTTAAAAGAAAAAAAATCCAAGTGCCTAATGCAGAGGAGTGAGAACAAAGTTTCGTTGAGACCATCATCATCTAAATTGGGACAGACATAAAACAGTGATAATGAGCTCAATATAATTTGCAATTATTAAATGAAATCGTTGTATAATGGCTGGCAAGCCTGCCTTAATACAACTGAAACCACACTATCTACCAACTTCGTCTAAAGAACACACTCACGCTGCGACATTCATAAACACGTTCTACACTGTATCACACTTCAAACAAAAGATACGTTTCCTTGAAAATTTGCCTGTTTGTTGGTTTTGCTAAAAGCAAATGCAGTTCTTCCCTTTCTTTCAAGTAATAGACCACTACTCATACTATCCCTCTCTCTTTCTTACCTAAGTTTTCAATAACAGCCACCAATCACGTACAACTTGCAATAAAAAAAACACTGGAAATTTTCTTGTGGATCGTGGAATGTGTGTGACTTTGTGTTTACCTTTATTGTGTTTCCCTATTACTCTCTTTTAACGCTTTTTAATTTTCTCTGCCTAGCCTGCGTTTACTGAAAGTGGTTGTTGTTCTTTTAATAAAATAAACAAATAATTGTATAAGCTGCATTTTTATATTTTATTAACATTTAATGGCTGCGTTTCAAACAAAACAAAAATAAAAACTAGTGAGAAAGGGAGAGAAAAATCAATCATAAAAGTATAAGTTACAACAACAACACAATAAAATTTTTGTATGTGTGTGTGTTCAACTCATGAATGTGTGTGAAATCGATGTAAGAAATGATTGTGTGCATGCTGTTTCAGTTTCATTAATTGGTAAATTTGTTGAAATAAAGTCTATTAAATTTGATTTTCCTGAACTGGAAGCGAAAATGATTTATATGCGATTATAGCCTTCTATATATTAATATCTTTATTTGTTATTTGATATTAAAAAAAAGCAGAGTCGTTGAATTATGGGCACAATTAAGCAATATACATACTTACATAGTAAGTATGTCTACGAGTAACTGTACAATTTACTTTTAATTTTAATCTTTCAAGCTTGGAATAAACTTTATTTTATTTTTCTTATGCAAGTGTATTCTTTTTATTATACTATAATACATACCTATGTATTTTTAAATAAAACTTTTTGATACCTATTCACTTTTTTTTGCACGTTTTACTTAGAATAGGTATGTTTGGATTTTTTCAACTTACAGGATTTTTGAAATATATGGAAGTTATCATTACATTTCCCATATGTTGAAGGTAATTTTGACACGATTTTTTTGCACGATTTCCTAAGAAACGAATGCATTGTGTAAAAAAAGAGTTGGCTGTACCTACATGCAAATTCGAAAGCAGTGTCTTTCGTTTCGGACTACAGAGTGGGCCTTCTGGTTATTGTAACTCTCCGGTTTTGCTCTCATTTTGCTAGTTTTATCCCAACAAGAATCCAAACAGAACAGAAATTCCTTGTAATACAATGCATAGTTTTTCAGAACATTTAACACAGGGAAATTTTTTATCACTTTGTTCTTGCCAAGTGTAAACCGTGCCATTGCACTTAATTGCCATCTTCACTATCTAATACCTAAAGTTTATTCCTGCATGGGCTTCTATAAAGGCTCAATTAGCCGACTGTAATGGAATGTAACTGCAACAGTAGTAAACAGCTGATCGATATTGTTATGTGAAAAGTAATGAAAATAGTTATAGAGATGTAATGTAACGTAACCTACTTTTCATATAAAAATATCGATCAGCTGTTTCCTACGTTACAGTGACATCCCATTACAGTCGGCTAACTGAGCCTTGAGCCTTAACTGAGCCTTTACAGTCGGCTAACTAAGCCTTAAGAAGGAACTGTAAAGACGTTTTATATCCTATAACATTATAACTGCATTTGTTCGTTCGAAATTAAAATAATTACTTAAAGATGATAGTATGATCTCCATTGGCAAAATAAAATAAATAAATAAAATAAATGTTATATAGACAAATTTTGGATGTCTACATACGTTTTGTTTCTGCTTAAAAAACTCGTCAGTAGATTTCAATAAAAAAAAAATCAATAAAACAAAACAATTTTTTAGGAAAAACAGACTCTCTCATTGTTGTTGAGAATTACGCATACAATCAGAATAAGTTAAAAAGCCTCAAAGAAAAACAATTGCAATTCTCAATATTAATTTCAGTATTTTCCTATAAAAGTACATAACTTTTTCAAGAATTTTTAATTTATTTTGATTAAAGTCTACCAACGAAAGGAAATGCATATAGACGTTGCTTAAACGATAACAAACAAAAGTTCTTCATATATGTATATAAAAGTACTTCAGTATATTTTAATAATTTTTAAGAATATTTTTTGTTGGTTATTTATGTGATATGTGATCCATATTATTATTTCTATGTATCTTATTTCAAAAATTTTAATTGAAGTTCACTGATGAGTTTCTTAAGCGCAAAAAAGTAATATGAATAATTTTGTATTATCAATTAAACTATTTGTAGTAGCAATTAAGAAATTAATTAAATTTTCACCTATAAACAATTTGATAATATCAATGAAGTTCTTCCACTCAAATCAGTTAATACAATTAATAATTTAATTGCATCAATTAAATTCTTAATTGAAAAAATTAACCAACAAAACAAGCAAACATTTCTAATACATTAAATACTGAATATCAAATAAATATACTACGGTATTTCTTATTTTAATAATTTTTATTTATTTAGTTTTTTTATATTTAACCTTATTGTGAAAAAAGGCGAATATATTATTTCTCTGAAATTTTTATTTGCCTCGTATAACAATTTGCTATCGTAAATTTTTCGTGCATTTTTCTTCCCTTCGAAACGTAAGTTTTTGAAACCACACAAATATGTAACAAAATAAAAAAGTTTGAACCAAAATAAAATTTTTAAATGAAGAATACAAATATTAAGAACTGTTACAAATGTTTTTATTAAAATTGGAAGAAATTCTTTGAAATTGCCAACAAACAAAAAGAAATTAATTTTTGTATAAATTTCGGATAATAATAATTCTTTTTTGTCTACAGCAATATAGAGTAAACAAGGCTGCGTTTTCTTCTCATTGACAAGTTCTCGGGCACTTGCAAAGAAAATTACTGCTATGCCTACAATTATTAAACTCTGTCTTAAATTGAGGCTTTTCGCTGAAAGTGGCATTTAAAAGTTTGTGTGCAGAGACTACGAGCTGGCAAATTATTTATTTCAGTGAAGCAATTTCAGAATTTCTCGATGCAAATGTATACAACATGGATGTAACATACGTCGCAAGATCAGAAGAGCAGCTGTGCTCATTATTTTTACTATTTCCCTAGAATGGTTGGTGCAACTTCCAGCTATAGAAGGGTTTTCCCGCATCATTTGCAGTAATGATTTCAATTTGCATTTAAACTTATTGGATTGATCCTTAAACTTAAGCTGATATTGAACAAATTAAACAATTTCACAATTCGCCTCTTCAAATCAAAGTAAACCAAGATTCCCACGAAAAAATCATTCACAATAGGGGGAATATTTTTAAATGCTGCCATATGTTCACGATAGCAATTTTGTGTACAGGAAACAAAGTCTTGGGGATATGTTATTCACTATAAGCGCAATCAATTGCAGTTTCCTTAAGCCAATTAAATAATTGATGTAGTTTAGATCGTGTTTTAGATTTATTTTCTTTCTAATGGGGTAGGCTTGACAGGTTCTTCTCAGCAACGTATGAAAGTAAGTTTTTTCAAATTGCTTAGGTCATTAGGATGTTAGAATTTTTTTTTTTAGCTGAGAGCAGGAAAGGGATAGTGAAAGTTAGATAGAGAAAAGTGACAGAAAGATAGAGAGAAAAAACATTTCAATTAACTTTTTTCGTATTTACAACTCTGCACAGTATTGCTTAGTTTTTATAGAATCTTTTCAATGCATCCGGTGTCAAGCAGGCACATTATTTTATGCTATAGCCATTTTATTAGTTATTTTTTTTTCGCCCATGATTCATTGCTTCAATTATCGACGAAGAAGTGCCCTGCTATTTGCATTAGCCTAGACAGAACTGCATACAAGAAAAATGTATGATGTTGATATTATTCGGACTGGCCAGGGATTGAACTCCTTCAGCCAACTTTGGTACAATTTCTTAATTCAGAATATATATCTAGCCATAACCGCGAAAAAAAACTTAAGCGACATAATTTTAGAACTTAATTTTTTGACCAAAATCGATTATTAACTGAAAAAACACGTTTTTCGCGAATATCTCGAAAACGCTTCTTAAGAAAAAATAAATTAATGCCATATTCGTGTTCAGTGACCCTAAATTAGCTAAGAAAACATCTCATTTTAGAGGTTAGTTTTTTTTGTTGCATAGTGTTATTTCAGGATATACATATGTACATATAAGCAAATGAAAATTTGTAAATCTTTTTTTTTTTAATATGAAACCAACGAACAATTCCAAAACTAACAATATTTCATTTGCAAACAATAATTTTGCACGAAACACAAACAATTAAATTTTAAATTTTGTTTATTCTCAAATGCAAGAAATAAAAAATCAATTGTAATCTTGATGCTTACAGGATGTTACAACATGAGACACAACGTGAATTGCTAAAATTCTTTTTTTTTTACTCGCAGTAGTTATTTGTATTTTTTTATTTTTATTATTTTTTATTTTAACGTGACTTTGTTTAAGATGAGGTGTTTATTATTACCACCAGTTTATGCAGTTTAAAGCAGACACGACAAGAACAACAACAACAACTAGACCATTAACTACAATATTAAAAAACCCACTGTAAAGCATCTACTCGTTCATCCCAAGTGATTATGAACCTCTTTCTTTCTTAATGGCTGCTAAAGTTAAGTTTATACGGCTCTTGTTGTCGTTGTTTTTTATTTCAGTTTTTAAGATATCTTTTGCTTCTTGTTGAAAAGCTGGGAAAAATGAACAAGCAAGTCCCCACTGCAGTGGAATAAGTAACGCCCACATTTAAAGATAAATTTGTAAAAGAACAAAAACTCTTCGACCATACAAGTAATTTTGTGAAATGGAATTGCTTTAGAGTTTATTTTAAATACGAGGGCTATAATTATTTGTTTGTGTTTTGGCTATATTTGAATTTTATATGCTGTTTTTCTGTAATAACCTTTGAATTATAAAACTTTTTGTTTCGGCATTTTCATGGCGATTAAAAAATTTGTTCAAGAACACTTGTAGGGCCAATTCAGTTGTACCGATATTAATGCAAAGCAGAAATATGAGAGTTAATTACACAAGATACTTTACAAATTTCAATAAATTTTATTCGCTTTTAAGGGTTCCGTTACGATACTCGTCTGTCTGTCACAGACTGTTTTCTCGAGAACCGCAAGAGCTACGGACCTGAAATTCTCACATAATATGTAAAACTTTGGGCGCTACAACAGCAAACATATAACAGTTAAAAATTAAAGGGAATTCTAAAGCGAACAACATATGTACGTACAATTATATGTATGTACCTATATAAAGTTATTGTATTTTTCTACACCAGTTAACACTGAAATTTAAAAAAAAATCACAATTAAAGGCTATTCTCTCAGTTAATGTTATTTCGAATATGTTACATATTTTGATAGCTACCTATATCTTGAGTACCGTAACAGGCAAACTCTTGAAATTTTCAAAAATGCTAAAACTAAAAAACCCAAAATAAAAAATCGCCAAAACGAAAAAAGCATAATATAACAATCTGAGTAGTCCTTAACAGAGGCCTACGGTTGCAAATCGTAGCTTCAACTTTATGTGGAAGCTTGAGCATTTAAATAAAGCAATAATACGTGATTCCAAAATAAAATTATTTATTCAAATATACGGGCACGTTCTTTATTCCACTTGTAACTAAATCGTTTGGAATCGCCATAGTATGGTTGTTATAAATATATGTATATGTACATATTTCCAACAACAATTCTATGCCAATATTGCGCGTTTCAATGTCACGTGGAATACGTTCTGTATTAAACCCGATAATTTTAAGGCTGCCCTCGTATGTACTTATATGAATGCAAAAGAGCTCCCGTTTTGTTCTTGCATCCGATGTTGCATGCAATTGTTATATTTACTCTAGACTCTTAAATTGTTTTTGTTGTTGTTGCTGTTTGTTGTTGCTTTTTTTTTGCCAACTGTCATTAGTTGGTGTGAAATTTTGCAGAAATTTCAACAAATGAGTAACAACAAAAAATAAAATGCAATTGTTTATTTTGCTGGCGCATAAAAAGAAGAGAGCGAAAAAAACAAAACAAGTTGGGAGATGAACTATTTGCCAAGAAAAAAAACAAGTTTAAAATCTTTTTGCGCTCTTGCAAACAGAGTGTTGAAAACGAAATAAAAAAAATCGCAACTAAATATGTTTATTGGCATCACCTCCCCAAAAGTATTTGTGTGCTTTATTTTTGTAAATGTGTGTCGTTCTCTTTCTTGAATCGCTTTTCAACCAAGTGTTAGAATGGCACAACTAATGGATTATTGCTTGTGTGTATTTGATTTTTGCTGCTGATATTGTTCCCCTTGTTGCTGTTGCTGTTGTTGTGTTTAACAATGAATATTGAAATCCCCATTTATCGCTGTTTTAGCCATCGTCGTCAGCAACAACGAACGATGAATGACGCTGTTTTTTAGTTGTATCCACAATTATTATGAGTGAAACCTTCAACGCGTGACCGGCAATACGCGTTAACAACTAAATCAAAATCGTACGGTGCGAGAGAATAGATTTCTACACAGTCGTTTAATTAATGAATTATCAAAAATAATAATACAAATATGTAAATGGCTGGTAGTATTTAGGCGTCGTCAAATGTTTTGTTAAATTGGAGTTGCAGTTAAAATACGTGAGTGCAAACTTCATTAATTAAAAATCCGTAATAGAAAGTGTCAACAATCGAATCGGTCACACAGACACACACACACACACAAACATAATTATGTACACATACGCTTACTTTGAAAGTGGAGAGCTAATTTTTTAAACAAACAAAACAAAAAACGTGCGTGACTAGTTTTGTCTATTTTATTGTGTGTTTGTTTGCAAGTGCGTTAGTGAATTTTGTTGTTTTTTTTTTTGGTGCGTTAAACGTTTTCTTGTTTCTTTTAATTAAAAAGTATTCCGGTCAATACGCTGACAATTAACGATCTTTGTATACCCATTTTAATAACACGATCACCACCGTCCGTCAGCGACACCACTGTCATCTATTCACAATGAAACCATCATGTGCTGCAGCAGTATGTTTAATTCAACTCACACACTCAAAGATGCCAGATGATAATGGCGTTAACAGCCCGTCAATTGAAGCAAAACGGTTATGCTCCATTAGTGCAAACTAGTTTTTAAATAATCACACAAAACTGTGCTTAAAAATCGACCACAATTTGAATCGTGTGCAGCCGACGGCGGTTGACGTCTCAATTGTTTGTGCATAATAGAAATTTATATGTATAGAATGAAAAATTACTACAATTGTTAGTAAAACTCCCTTTAAAATGTGCCAAAAAAGAAGCAAAAAACAAAACTTGTGTGAAAAGTGAAAATAATAAAAATAAATTTAGTTTGGAATTGCCAATTGGTGAGGATAAATTCTTATAATTTTGCCAATGGTCACGTGTACCCAGCAACGCTTAACTATGCTGCCCTTGGTGCCGATAAATCCTTTCGCTGTAGCACACAAACTAACGAATATGTCGGCCAATGCAGCAGCAGCCAAAACAAGTACCAGTACCTCCACAACAAACACAACCACGAGTTCCAATACGAAACCGAAGTTGGCATTTAGCATAGATGCTCTAGTGGGTACAAGGGATAACTTTTGTAATGAGGAATACTGTAGCCCGCCAAATTTAGCCATACGACCTTCATTGGAAGCTTTTAAAAAAGCCACCAGCACCAGTCCGGTAAGATTTACAAGCGAAAGTGGTTTCGCTGTGATGGAACCTTTGGAGTTGAGAAATTCAACTAGGGAAATAAAATCAAGAAAATCGCCCATATTTTCCCAACACCGACAATCACCTGTGATAACTTCCAGCCAAGAATTGGGCAATCAAACCCCTTCGCGTGAACTCAATCCCTCACCTTTGCGTGAACACAGCCACCAATCTCCTTTACCAAATGATCTGCATGCAGCTAACAGTAGTCGCTCCACAACACCCCTGCATTCCCCACGAGAGTGTCAAGATGAGCAGAGAATATTCAAAGCACAATTGCCACCGGGCCTAGTTAGACCCTTTCCTTTACCTGCTCCTGCCAATATGCCCCTCATAAGACCCATCCATAGTCCCCAAGACTCTCCAATCATAAATCATGCTCCTGCCGGCAGTTTACTGCCACCTCCCCCCAATAATCCTGCACTACCAGCTACCACCTCCAATCCACATTTACTGGCTGCTCAATTTCAAATGGCTGCTGTCTTGGCCCATCATCAGCAACAGCAGCAGCAACAACATCAGCAACATAGTCCAGCTGGTTCTAATATTCCACCGCCACCACCTCATGCAGGCGGCCCAGCACCACCACCCCATTTGCCACCCCATCTTATGCATACCCATCATTTGGGCATATTTCCACCTCATGGACCGCATCATCCACCGTTCGGCAACCCTCATCTCATACGCGACACCTACCCTTTGTATCCCTGGCTGTTAAGTCGCCACGGCCGCATATTCTCGCATCGTTTTCCAGGTAATACAGAACTAAAAAGCACTTTGTCAGCTTAATTAAATTCCATAATAGTAAATAACATTAAATTATTTTGAGACCATCATATCCACATGTCTATTTATATATACATATCTCGCTTATTATAAATGTTTTTCAAAGTATAAATAAGCCCAACCCAGTTTTCAAATAATGGTTTAGAAATTAATTGCATTTTAATTAAATTGTTTAAGCTTCATTATAAATAAATGCCTCTACTACGAAAAAAAAAACAAAGTGATGGTTCGTCAGCAGTTTAGTCTTCAATTAACAATTTTATTCAAAACAAAAAAGACCTCAAGCTTAATAAAATAGTTAGTAATCATAAAATAAAAGGTCAAATAAAATTTCAAAGATCTATAATTAAAATATTACACAGAGCCGCACAAACAGCCTGATTTCCAAAACGAACAATTGCTTTATCTTCGAACGATGTGTAGTGTTTCATAACGACGCAGTGCAAAACATTGGCAATGCATACAATTTCCAAACGTCGTCGGCAAGTATTAAGAACGCCGCAAACATGCAATCAGCGCATCGGTTTCAAAGTTGATGCTCATTTTTACAATATTTCGCAACTTTGTATCTGTACAATGATATACATAAATACCATATCTGTAATGTATACAAACTTTGTATTCATACGTTTTAGAATTCAGCTACAAATATGCATCTGTATCTAAATTTTTTAGTTCCACTGTTGTTTTTATAAACGTAGTTGAATTGATAAGAACTGTTCAGTTCACACTTTAATATGGAAATGATTTTGTAGGGCTACACCAACTTTTTGCAATTGCACCACCGACAACCTCAACATTCTTTGGTCATATCTGTACATTCTAGAAATATGACATAGTTTTCTTAATTCTTTCGCCAATAAAAATCATTGTGACATGAGTATAAAAACGGCGATTTTTGCCTCTAGTGAGAACTTGTAAGTTTGGACTTGATCTACTTTTACAAAAACAATACAAATGAGAAGGGTGTCAGAGAAAAAACAGCTTCCAAGGAAGTAAAAAAAATTAAGGGATAAATTACGGCATTCGATATCGAAAAAAAAAATTATACAATTTTAATTGTTTGTCCCCAGATCTTATGAAAAAAGTTGTAGGTAAATCTAACCAATTGGGATGGTTAAAACTGCACCCATAAAAAGTATTTAACATAAACATTGTAAAGGAGCATACTTTTAGGATCACTATCGATTATCCACTCACAAAAACAAACAAGACCCTGTGAATTGGTTCATTTAGATTTTTAGCACCTTGTTGTTGTTATTGTTTAGTATTCTTTCACGCAAAATACATTCCAATCGTAAACTTTGTATTTTAATATTGAATTTTTTCGCATTAACTAATAAACTCATGTTTATAAGCGAATGCTGCTTTTCCTACCTTAAGAAAAAGTGTTCCTTCCTCTGTCTTAGTTTTGTAAAACTATTGAGTATTTGAGTACTGAGTACTCAATACCGAGTGCTTTTCCCGGTACTCAATACACAAAAGTAACTACTCAATACTTTCAGGGTTGCATTTATAGTATTCAAGCGAAATTCTTCCCTTAAAATACATCAAATTTATACAACTCTGTGAGCGAATTTAAGCTGATAAAAATATATCTCTGAACCTATTGGAATTAATGTAAAGCCATGTAAAAAGCCACATGCGTATGTGGCGATGACGTCATGGGAATTTTAAGCATATGGGCTGCATTTTTTAAAATCACTAGTAGTGGCTCCATACCATACACTTTTTATCAGGGGTGTTCTGTAAACCGCACGTTTTGAAATCGCCTAATTTCCTGGAAAGAACTTAATTAAAAAGGTGACTTGTTGCAGCTTTTTAATTGGTTTTAATATTTTAGATGTTTTAGATATTTAATACGAACTGACCTGCTAATGCGCTAAATCGTCCGGTCAGCAGATCACTGTTTTTCGTTTTTGAAATCGCACGATTTCAAATCGCGCGGTTTGCAGAACACCCTTGGATAGTATTTTTGTTCCAAAAAACAAAAACACATTTTCTGAGGCAGCATATCTGTAAGGATGTGAATATCTATATGTACATATGTTACTAGTACACGGTATGTAGCAAATGCAGCTTCGTGATGACGTCAAAATTACGTCAGAACCACATGCTGTGTACTATAGGCTTAACAAATACAAATTCAGAAAGCAATAGTTCTGTTTGGAATTATTTTTATACTAAAACGGCCACTGAAACAAGGACTTCCAAATGCATCATTGAGGGTCATAACTGTTGACGACTGGGTTTATGGTTGTGACGTGGAAACCAAAGCTCAATCATCTCAATTGAAACTCCGCACGAACCAAGGTAAAAATCGAAGACGAGCCAAAACACGTGCAAGCGAACCAGCTGTCAAAAATTAACTGAACATTAAAAATGGCCGAATTTGTCGGCATAAGTGAGAGACATGAGTACCAACATAACGCCACAAAAAAAAAACAAAATTCGTATATACGTAACGTATACGTAAGCGAAAATTAAAAATTTGCGATACTTTTTGAACACACCTCCGACCACACACTTCCGACGGCAGAAAAGTTTCATGAAAGCTGTGGTGGTGCCGACCTTTGAAAATAGACGGCGGTCAAAGTAGTTGATTTAAATAAGATAAAGAAAAAGAAAATACGATAATTTTGCTCATTTTCAAACATGGCTTACACGAAAAATTTATTCAATACGATAAGCATATTCAATATTTATAGCCGGTTTAAGACGAACGCACGAACGAACGACGGCACGGCAACGGCGTCGAAACAGACGACTTGTTAGTTTGTTTATTAGATGATTTTGTAATAATGCAACTCTGAATAATAATGCATTTGAAAAAATGGTCAATTCTTATGGGATGTCAAATTTTTATCGTATTATTTACCATTCGTCATGACATTTTGCATTCACAATATCGCACTTGCACGTATTACTTGAGTTTTTGACATGAATTAATACAAACTATAATAGTCTGAGTGACTCATTACTTTATTGAAGAGCTCCCAAAGCGCTTAAACCAAACAGCTAAAAAGCGCCAACTCAGTGTATTCTTTAAAACAAAAAGCTAAGTCTAGCCCATCACAAATGTATTTCGAAGAAATTGTTAACATCGATAGTAAAAGACATATTGCAAATAAATGTTAATTATAATTTTTCGTGTTTTTATAAAACTCCAGGCCCAAGAGGCAGATCTCCAATATTAAGGCTCAGTTAGCCGACTGTAATGTAATGTAACTGCAACAGTAGGAAACAGCTAATCGATATTGTTATGTGAAAAGTAATGGAAATGGTTATAGAGATGTAATGTAATGTAACCTACTTTTCATATAAAAATATCGATCAGCTGTTTCTTACATTACAGTTACATTGCATTACAGTCGGCTAACAGAGCATTTACTTATCACACACTGTTTTATCAAAGATCTTCCAAGGCCCTTAAAACAAAAAACCAACATGTACCAATTCAGCGCTTTTTTAATTAAAAAAAAATAAGAGAGTAAAGTCTAGCGCGAAGAGCGCTTAGTAGGCATCACTAATGTACTGGTATGTATTGCCAAGAAATTGTGATAAATTGAAATAATGTGAAATTGTAATAAAAAATAAAAAAACTGCACAAATATATCACTAATGATATCAAAAGTAGGACCAAGTGTTAAATCTTCAATAGATTTTTCCAATAATATAACAAAAACTTCAACGAAATTGTACAATAGACTTCCTATTAAATAAAATGTAGGCCAAATTCCTAAACGCAAGTTGCATTGCAATATTTACAATGCATACACTTCGTAAACGCATATGTAAACTTTCTGGCAACGTCCAATGTTCCTAGTCGTTTGGCAACTCATTTTAATGAGTATCAGCTGTCAAAATCGCCCATCATTTTTATTTTGAATGCAAACATTTGAGCTGCAATGACTGAGTAAAGGCTCAGTTAGCCGCCTGTAATGGAATGTAACTAAAACGGTAGGAAACAGCTGATCGATATTGTTATGTGAAAAGTAATGAAAATGGTTATAGAGATGTAATGTAACGTAACCTACTTTTCAGATAAAAATATCGATCAGCTGTTTCCTATATTACAGTTACATTGCATTACAGTCGGCTAACTGAGCCTTAAGCAGGAGTTGCATAGCGATGTTCCTAAATGCCGATAAAATGCAAAAATTGTCTCTGCAACGCAAGGTTGCACTTAAGACATGTTTAGAATTGCATACGCATTTTTTTAAATTATGCTTTGCAACTTGCGTTTAGGAAGTCGGCCGCAGTACTCGCATGTTGTATGAGCTTAACCCTAGAACGCTAATAATTTTTTCTAAGCTGTCAACTAGACTAGACAAATCGTCAGTAGACTTGAGCCACACATTTTGAACAGTCACAAATAAATTTCACTTACAATATGTCGAATAATAAATTTCTTGAACAATTTGTAATATTAGCACATGTTTTTGTAAAGCAAGATTAATGTTAGTTCGAAAAAAAATTTAAAACAATTCAAAATGAAGGTGTATTTATTGTTCCAGATTTTGTGGCGATTTTTTTTTAGATTATTTTTCAGATATTTAAGCCAATTTTTTGCAGTATTTTTGTAAAATTATCTGGCAACAGTGTACACTACAAAAGTGTACTGCACAGTTTTACAAACTAGAGCAAACATCAAAATCGTTTTGACTTTTACTCAAAGTTGACTTGTGTAGTGTATGACCGGCATAAGTCGAATGGGCTGATATTAATATTCCAGGGTTAAATATTTTTCTACGCACATCTATCTAAATTTTCCCTACCAAAAAACACTTAATTTTCTAGCTGCTGCTCATCTTTTGTTGGTGCGTTTTTTTATATTTTTTTTAGTATTTTTTTTTGTATTTATGCTTTTCATATCACAAGGAAATTCGAGCAAACACTAATGCATTTTTAATTGAGGTTTTATTATTATCATTTTTTTTTATACACATATATTTTGTGGTCGGCCTGAATGCCACGCCAAAAAATATAAAAAAAAATAAAACTAAATAGTACAACAAACAATAAACAAACATCACAAGGTGTATTTTGCTCGTTCGCTGGTGAATTTCTTGGTTTCTTTTACACGTTGAATGGGTTGGAGGTTTGTTCGTTCGTTCGTTCGTTCGCTTGTTGCGTGCACGTTAGTTATTTTGGTTTAAACTTTATCATTTGTTATTCATATCATTCATATTTGTTCTTGTTATGTGGACGATGATAATGTTTATTATGTTTAAATTATATATTTATTATTATAACATCAGTCACATCAAATTAGTAGTTGTTCTTCACTGAAGAGTTAAACGCTGATGAATGTGTATTTTCCATTAATTAAGCCAAACAGACAGACAGACAGACAGACTTTGGTTATAACAACGGCCAACTCAAGTCTTCGGGCGAAATATAATTATTTTTTAAATGTGTGTAGATAAATAAATGTGGTTAAAAAAGATAATGAAATTTTTTGTTTTCAAAGTCGTTAGAAAATTAAGTTGTGTAGCTAAAAATTTATCAAGTTCATTTTTTTCCTTAAGAAAAAAAAAGAGTTAATAATTCGGTTTTTTTTTAAATTGTTCCAATTCAAAATCAATATATTCCATAAAAAGTCATTAATTTTATGGTGAAATTGTATGTCTTCAGTAATTATTGTACTAAAGGCGTTATTTACTTAAAGGTGTTTTCATTCTAATTATAAAACAAAATTGAGTTGTTCGAAAATGAGAAAAATCTTAATTTATATGATCCTAGAAGGTGTATTTTGCTGATCGAGCAGCTTAAATAATTTTTTCGTGTGAACAACTCTGCAGCGTCTCTGGTGTTAAGTAGCTGAATTAATTGGAGCTTCATATCTTCTTCTCCTTATATAAAAACTGTTAATAAACTCTAAAGTAGATTAGTAACTGTCGATAGTAGGGTCGTTTTGTTTGCTAAATATACATAAGTGCAACATTTGTTGCTCTTTCAAACAGAGAGAAATATATAACTACATATTCACGTCACGTTGAAAAATTTTAATGGGCAATTGAAGGGCATCACAATGAACCCCATTGGGTCTCCGAGTGGAGGTGCATTTTTTGCATTTCCCTTCCTAACCTGACCTAGCCTATGTTGAAAAATAAACAAAAAGTTGCGATTTATGCATACAAAAAATCATGTTTTGCGGGCAAAGGCACGTTAAGAAAGCAAATTTATTTGATATGTACTTCATTCTGAAAAAAATGTAATTATTTCTACAAACATTGACACAACACCACAAAGATGTCACGAGACAGCAGATAATTGTGTTTTCGTAGTTCTCGCTCACACAGTCATCAAATGCTCTTTACTTTTTATTTCACGTGGTATTATTTTAATGTAATTTCATTTTATACTTTGCGGTCTCATTCGCCGCGTGATTTTTGTAAACAAATGGTTAAAATTAATATTTGTGAACGAAAATGCTTAAAACGAAGTATGTAATCATTTGAAAACAAATTTTAAATCTTTTTTTGCATAAAAAAAAAATTGAAATTTATTTTAAAAAAATTTTTATGAAAAATTTTAAGAAAAATAAATTTCAAATTTATTTTATATCTTATGAATTTTATTCTATCATTCATTTAAAAAATAATTACACATTAATACTTTCGATAACGAGCTGATTCTATATATTATATTTATATTGCTCGACATCGAAAGCCATAATCTCAAACTGAAGAAATGTGATCGAATCAGCTCGTTATCGAAAGCGACGATTAGACCCATGAGAACTTTTTGATATTAATTTGTCCAATGCTTTTTTGACTTGACACAAACCAATTATCAAACCCATGTAATTTTTAATCTCCCATAAAAAAAATCCATGTGGCCATGGAATGTCCCAAAAGCGACTGATCAGTTTTTGGGGGAAATTTTCCCGAAGTAAATTCATCGAAGTTCTGGCTGTGTGTGCAGTCGCCTCATCCTGTTCACGCACATCAAACAGTTACCCTGGGGCAACGCAATGGTTTTTGATGTTTCAATCGAGGGTTGCGGGTTCTTGAAGACCAGTTTTGCTTGTTGACGTGGACGTTTACGTGAAAATGAGCCTCGTCGCTCCAAAAAATGAGATTTACAGTGCGAAAACGCACCAGCATTGTTTCACAAAAACTTTTGCGTAAATCAAAGTCACTTTCTTTCAGTTCTTGAATGATTTGAATTTTAAAAGGATGGAATTTCATATGCTTTTTTAAAATTTCATGAATAATCTCTCTTGGAAGTCCCAGTGAGGCTGCTCTTTTCCGTATTGAAAGTCGTGAATTTTCACGTAAACTGCTTTCAACCAGTTCAATGTTTTCGGGAGTCCTTGCAGATCGACTGGACCCTGGCCGTGGGACATTCATAGCCGAAGCAGTTGCCCGAATATCTGCAGCCACGAACGAATTAAATTTATACTCGGTCCATCACGTATTCGCCGAATACCGAACTTTGAACAAAACTCTCGACGAGCAATTACGTAAGAATCATTACTCTTAAAAAATGTCTCCACAGCGAACGTGCGATGCTCACTCGACCACTGCTACATCGTAACTAACAAATCCATACAATCGATAATTCCAACGGCGCCACCCTTCCTCCGTACCCTCCGTTTATTGCTTTTTGAAATAATCGTATTTAAAAATATAAATTTGCCGCCAAATTTAGAAACTGCAGTTCCTTGTGCTTGTGACCACGAGGCTCAATATTTGTGTTGCTTAAAATTTGAGAAGTTAAATTATTTTAATTCCACATGGAACAACGCAGTCCATTGTGATAAGAGTGGAATGACACAGGATGTTGATGTTCATATTACGAAGAACACCCCTTCTGTGCATTAATGTCAAGGATATTATCATTAAGTTGCCGGCAAAACCCTTAGCGCAATTTGAGGGAAATTTTGAGATGACTGGCAATCGCAGCCAGGATTTGAAGTCACATACACCAATTCACACATTTACTATTGCAATGGCCAAACTAAATAAATTAAAGTTTGATTCGCTGTATCATGAACCTTATTCACCAGATTTAGATGCCTCAGATTATTTTCTATACCCAAACTTGAAAAATGGCAACGTGGTAAAAGATTTTCAAACAATGGCTATTTTAAGGAGCTAAGCAGTTCTTACTATAAACAGGGCATCGAAGTTCTTGAATATGGCTTAAAAAGTGTATCGAGCTAAAATAAGATTATGTTGAGAAATGAAGTAAATGTTTGCCAAATTGACTGTATTTTCTTTGTTATGTCAGCTAGTTTGTGGACTGACCTCGAATGCTGAGATTGATTAACCGAAGTACTACTTTCACTGTTTTCTAGCCACCTGTATTACTACTTTTAAAACTTTTTTATTGAATTTAATAATTTACCATCTTAAGCACCCCATAAGCGATTCAATTAAATTTTCAATTGAGTCGGTTTTGGTCCAAATCAAAGCGTGTATGGATGGCTCTGTCAATTGATTAGTTTGGCAGTTGTAGAGTTGGTTGAAGAAAACTCAAAAGATTTTGATTTTTCATGTTGACTAGTTAATCTTTCAATTCGATTGTGCTGTGTGTGTTCGAGTCTCTTGATAAGCTGTCAAAATTTATGTTTGTAGTTTTATTTTATATAGACAAAGTTATGTATTTTTGAAATTGTATTTAATTTTATTGAATTTTATATAAAAAATAATCAATGAATGCAATAGAAGTTTTAAATTTGTAATTTTGAAAAAAAAAAATATAAATTTGAAACAGTTGAATGAAAATCTTTTAGTTCAGTTTATGAAGTGTGTGGCCAAGAATCAATTCAATTGAAAGACTCAATTGAAACGGCGATTTAATTGTAAATTATTTAGGCTCCGTTCCTCTAAATGCGAACGATTAGGTTAGGTTAGGTTAGGTTAGCAGGCTGCTGGTAAGGAAAGGTGAAATTTAGAGTCCAGCTCATTTGGGTCCAATACAATGATCCCTTTGTGTTACCTGTTAGTTGAAGAGAAGATAGTCAGAGAGGGTGATAGGGAAGGGATAGTGATAGAGAAGACAAGTGGTGAAGGAAGATGGAGGAAAGCTTCATTCTTTTACAACTCTGCTTTTTTGCACGCTTTTTTGATAATGCAGTGTTGCAGCGCCTTCTGGTGTTAAATGAGGCGTATTAAATTTTGAAGCTGTGTTTAGTAGCCATTTTATTAGTTATTTTACTTCGCCAATGATTCTGCTACACAACGAAGGAGGGCGCTCTGATGTTACATTAGGATTAGTAAATGATGATGCCGGTGTAGTTTTTAGTGACCAGTACCTTATGCCTGCATCACTACAACTTTTCCCACAACAACTGATACAAAGGACACTAATGCACATCAGAAAAATGCGTGGTGTTATTATTTTTAATGACTGTCGGAGACCGGGCTCGAACCCAGGATCTTAGGTTTTGTAGTCAACGTGCTAACTACTTCGAACATTTATTAAAAGGACCAAGGCATTATTTTCAGTTTTATGCATTATTGGATCTAACGAGAATCGCTCTTATCCGTATTTGTGCAACCCCCCAGTGCAAGAATGGCATAAAAACAAGATTTAATATAGAAAACTAATTTTGCCTAGTGGCCCTTATTTTCCAAAAATTAGATCTTAGTGGAATGGCGAATATTACCGCCACCAACGAAAAATAAATTCGATTGAAAGTTTCAGAAAGCAGAACTTTTAGAATAAAAGAAGGATAGGTTGCACGAAAAATTTCGGCAAAAGGATTGTAATAGAAAAAAATTATTTAATTTTTTTCATAAAATAAATGCAATTTGGATAAGATATTCATATTCATTTATTATGGTCAAACCGACAGAAACTTGTATCCTTTTCATGCTTCCTGAGAAACACAACACGCAATACTGCTTAACAAACACTTTTCAAACAAATTACAGCAACGAGTAGGAATACAATGAACAATTAAATGATGTAAATGTTAATTAAGAATTAGAAGAAAGAAAGAAAAACGCATGTGTGTAATTCCAAGAACACAAAAATTCAACTTAATTACAACTGAACATTAGAATAGAATATTAGAAAAAAAATATTCCCAAAGGTGTCGAGGTAAAAGCATTAAAAAAAACAGAAAATAACAATAAATTGTTCGAAAATAACGTGCATAATATGGATCATCATCGAGAAATAAACATGCAGCTTTAAGTACTCATAATGATAATTATGATTTTAGATCTTTTTTTTCTCAACACACTCACACCGTTTTCTTTTAATAATATTTATAAACATGTTGTTTATTATCTTCAAAATACTTCTGATAAACAAATGAAGAAAAGCAACAACTTCAACAAAAAAGAGGTACATACGAGTATCATTTCTTTTCAAACGGCGCATAACAATGAAAAACGCCTTTTTCTACTCAACAATCGATCTTCTTCTTCTTCTGGTGCAAATGCACGACAGGGCCTCCTTACAGGCGCATTAACATCTAAAGCATTGCTTTTACGGGGTAACTTCTTGCTGTTGTTCACTGCTCCACTGCTAATAATTCTTGGAATTTTTATTGATTAATAAAACAAAACACAGAAGAATATTATAAAAAGGAATTAAAGAAGAATTATGTTTAACAGTGATGACGGTAGTCAATCAAATAAGTCAAGAAACAGACAGAAGACTCAAATTTGAAATAAAAAGAAGTCTAATAATAATGAAGTAGGTGATGCCTCTTTTATTTTGAAAAAGTGATTTTTTTTTGCTTATTATACATAATTATTTTTCTATGTTAAATAAATTAATAAGCCAACAGAGACGTCATCAAAAATAAAAAATGAAGTCAACAAAACTTGTATTTAGTTTTTACACTCAAAAAAGTTTTACATTAACTGAATGTAAGTTATTTAGGAAGTTTTCCGTAAAGTTTAAATTAAAGGAAAATTTAGTTATTTTACCAAGCCATGTCAGTTTTAACTATTTGTGTATGTTGTTTAATAAACAAACCACAATAAAATAATGATGTTCTGTGCAGTCAATATAATCAATTATTTATAAATATGTACATATTCAGTAATACTTAAAAAATGTTCTTGTTCTAAAAGTTTTTTCATTTAAGTTTTACTTACATATGTATATGTATTATTTTCCTTGAAAACAAACTTCAAAAATATTTGAAAAACAAAAATAAGAAATTCTTTAATAATTGAAAAAATCAAACCATTTTTGCGAAAACACAACGAGTTAATTGACTTATATAAAAGAAAATCCAAATATAAAAGAAAATTTGAATTGGTAAGTTAAGTGCATTTAATATGGCATTTACGTTTGTGCATATGTATGTATGTGCATAGATACATACATACATATGTACATATGCAGATGTATGTAAATATATATGGATATGTATATGTATAATGATGTTTCCAGGAGAAATTTATGAGTTATTGAGGGACTGGTCCAGTTCAGACATAGTATATTCCGACATATATAAGTAAGTATATTTTTGAATAAAAAAATTGAATATTTTTGAACTAAATTTCATTCAGGTCTATTGCATATTTCTCTACCCGTTGTGCTTCTTCGTTGTGTATTCATCATAGAACTAAAAAAAGGTAAGCAGATATTATACTTATATGTACATATGATTCTAAAAAGCACTAAAGTATGGCGGGGTCTCACAAAATATATATGTATAAATATTTACATAATAAAATATACCTAAATTATTATTATTTTTAGGTAAATGTAAGGCTCGTTAATAATGGCGGAATGTTTTGTTTGTAGAGATTATTTTAAGTCCAACAAGGAATTTTTTTCTCATTTTAAACTTCATTATATATCGAGTTCTAGTCATTTTTCTTGTATCGAGTGTGCAAAAAAATTTACATCGTTAGAAACTTTTAGAAAGCATATGAAAATATTTCATTTCAATAATGAAAGCGATAAAAGTAGCTTTAATAAAATGAATAATGTTACCAGTTATACTACCAATAAAGAAATTGAAAGTACAGATAGTTTAGTAGAGAAAGATTGTAGTACACATGTGAATAACTTGAAAGAATCTGCGGTAAAGTTTGTTTTATCTTTATTTGCAAAAAATCATATCAACAGAAAAGATGTTTTTGATATCGTAGATTTAGTAAATAGCTTTATTGTACAAGAAATTTATAATGTTATAAAATATAATATTTTAGAATTAATTGATGTCAGAAGCAAAATTACCTTACAAGACTTACTATTTAATATATCTAACATGTTCAAAGATGTTAATAGTGAGTTTAAGTTGATAAATTCGTTAAATTCAATGAATTTGTTATCGCCTATTAGTGAAACCAACTTTTCAAATGAAATCCAACCACGTCATAGTAAAGGCGAATTATGTTTCAGCAACATACAGAAAAAGGGTATTTTGTTTCCAATAGATTTTTATATAGAACGATTTTTTGCAAACAATAATTTAATTGAATTTGCATTAAAAAATATTGAAAAATTACTGGCTGAAGAAGATACTATAAAAAATTTTGTGCAAGGCGATATATGGCGGAAGAAATTAAAAAAGTTTTCTAATGATCAGAAGGTAGTTCCATACTTTCTTTTTAGCGATGACCTTCAAATAAATAACCCACTTGGTTCTCACACATCCTCTGTGTGTGCCTTTTACATGTCATTTCCAGTAATTCAAAGTTGCAACAAAATTGAAAACATTTTACTTGCAGCACTTATTGAAAGTAGAGACTTTAAGTCATTTGGAAACGATGTTTGCCTTCATAAATTGGTAACTAAACTTGAAAGTATGGAAACAAAAGGAATAAATTTCATAATAAATGGAGAAATTGTTAATGTAAAATTTGTTTTAGGTTTGGTTCTTGGAGACAACTTGGCATTAAATGCGATATTGGAATGTAATAAAAGTTTCAACGCGCATTCCTTCTGCCGCTTATGTAAAGTAAAAAAAGACCAGACATCACATTTATGTGAAGAAATACCAGAATCTCTAAGAACCAAACAAAACTATGACATAGATATTTTAACAAACGATTCTCAAGTAACGGGTTTAAAGGGTGAAACTATCTTAAACAGAATTCCTTCATTTCATTTTGTTGAAAACAAAGTAGTGGATGTGATGCATGATGTGTTTGAAGGTGTGTTTATTTACGATATGTGCCAAGCTATCTTAAAGCTACTTGAAAAATCGAAATCAAGTAGTCTAGATGACCACCATAAATTTTCGTTAATAACGTTAAACTTGAGAAAGAAAACATTTAACTATGGTCCGATTGAGATCGGTAACGTTTCTCCAGAAATTACTCTCCAAAGATTGAGTACAAATAATCTTAATATGTCTGCAAGAGAATGCTGGACATTTGTTCATTTTTTTCCTCTAATGTTTCAAGATTTAGTTAGTCCAGATGATGATGTGTGGAAATTTATATGTGTAGTTGTCCGATTGCTGGATTTGCTGATGTATATTTCCCATAATAGCAATTCAATTAATTTATTGAAAGATACAATTAGTCAACACAATTATATGTACATAAAGCTTTTTGGTGAAACATTAAAACCAAAGCACCATTTCCTTACACATTATCCGAATATAATAAAATCGTCCGGCCCAATAAGGTTTTTTTCAAATTTTATGTTTGAAGCTAAACATAAAGAACTAAAGTCTTACGCTAATGTAACCAACAGTCGAAAATTTTTTATTTTATCCGCAGCTATTAAATTTCAATTCAAATTCGCATACAAGCTCCTTTTCAGAAAAAATTATTGTAATGAATTTTTTTTTACAAATGAAGATAGAATTCAATCAAATTATAAGGAATTTATCGCCAGAAGTGAAAATTTAAGAAATCTCGATTTTATTAGCTTAAAATCTGTTGTTTTTAACGGAACTATCTATAAATGTAAGTTTTATGTCGCATTGTTTAACTTTGAACATGTATTAGAAGGGTTAGAAATAAAAGAAATTTTGTACTCTAACGCAACTTCTGATGTACTTTTTATATGTGAAAAACAGTTTAAACTTATTTTTGAGCCAAATGTTGTTGGATATTTAGTTGAAGAGCTACCGCAAATATCAATGTTAGTTATTTCAATATGTGATATTATAGGATTTCCCTTTAATATTTCATATTTACATAATGGGCAAAGGGCAGTAAGAATAAAAAAATTCAAAATATAGAGTTAGCATTTGTAGAACTAAACTATTCCGCATTACAATGAGCGAAGAAGCTGCTATCTGTCCAAATGAAAACGCTTTTTATACTTTGATAAAGACGATTGATAACGATAACTACTCATATGTAATGCCGATTTTAGAAGGTACAGTATATTTTTTTTATGTAGTACTCGGGTGTGCGCAAAAACTATAAAAATTATAAATTCATTCGTTTTCCGCTTTAAGCAAAGTGTTACAAATGTAAAAATATAAACTATTTTCATATATTATTGCTGTTTTTAATGCAAATTGTTAAACTAACTTTTTCACTCAACATCTTTTACTTTTTATATTTTAAAAGCAATGTATGGCCACCTTCGAGCAATATCAAATTTAAGATCATATGTAGTAAAAACTTTTAATATATTAATGCCTTCTTCTTATAGAACAAAAAATCACATTAAACCAGTTCAAATGTTTTGACCGGTATTATTTAGAAAAGTAATCCGATTTATTGTGAGTTAAAAGAATTTTACGATGAGAATGGTCATCTGGGCAACACAGAGCAGAATAAATTAACGCGAGCAATAATTGATTTTTATGTTTCGAAAAAAATTCGTTTAGAATCTTCAAATCTGAAAAATTTAGCGTCTCAAATTCACCAACTTTTTCCAAGCGAAGCAGAGGAAGTATATTTTGAAAAAAATAAGAACCAAAGAGCAAAAGGCAAACTTTTTTATAGGTACCAAAATGCCATGAAATTGAATTCAAAACCTTCAAGCGTTTCCCAACAGTATATGGAAAAATCAATTTCTTTTATCGGAGATGGTATTTGCTAAATATAAATACACGTTTATTGAAAATTTATTGAATGACAATCAATTTTTTAGAACAAGAAGCATCCGGGTTGAAATCTTATCTTAAATATAACTTTCAGCATAAAGATGAAACAATATATCGATGGAAACAAAGTTCTGAATATCGTTTAAATGAACTGGCAAATTGTAAAGATATTAACATAAAAAATATTGTTGATAGTTGGCCAGCTTATAAGCAGTATTTTGCACCTGAACTTGTAGGAATATTGAAAAATTATCTTATTGAAGTAATTACATATACATCGTTTTTCAGATTTCTATAGATTTTGAAGTGCTTTTCCCAGAAAAAACGAACAGTTTTTATCTTAATTGGAAAAAACTGCAGGATATATTGCCGATTTATATAAACCTAAACTTAAAGGACGTGAGACTGAAATCTTTATGGTGTGAGGCCAGAGAAAAATGGAATGATTTAGATCAAAGTAATTATAAAATTATAAGCATTACAGTATATAAAAAATTATCTTATTGTACATATTCTTAAAATTTATATTTTTAGATTCAAAAGACGCAATTTTTATTTATGTCATACATGGAGTATTAAAGCCCGATAGGTATCAAAAGGAGACTGGAAGACCAACTATAGCAGATGCACAAGTTTCTACGATTAAGCTTATAGAAGACGACATTCAATTGGACATGTTTAGTGGGCAGCCACCATTTATACTAATAAAACGAAATCTTTTTTCTATAACATCTGTAAATGTTGTAGTGGATCAGATAATGTATAATGCTGAAACTGTAGTATCAGCATTAGTGATTTGTTTTAAGGTTTACCAAGTTTTCAATTTAAATTACAGTATTAGTTCCTACAATTTTTGGCTATTTATTCAGAAAACTTTATTTAAAATCGATTTAAAATGTGATATTGTAGGGAGTAGTTTTAAGGGAATTAATTCATTTTTTAAAGCACACAACTAATTTTATTTAATTTTCTTTTACTTTTTATAATACTTGTACATAATATTTTATAACTTTATAAATTTAATCTGTTTGCATTTCACACCATTATTTTAATTTTAATTTTGTAATAACTATACTGAAAACCTATCTTAATTTTATAATTTACTTTCAAAAAATCAATATATGTAATTGTAGCATCAATTGATGGAATTATAAGTTTTGCACATAAAATTATATAAAAAATAAAAATTATTTATAGAAAACAGTTTTTAGCAACTCTTTATTTTTTGGGGGTTAAATATATTGTAGTAAAAATAAATGAAGAAAACAGTAATTTCAATTGATTCGGTAGGTTATTTTTTGTCAGTCAATATAAGTGAAAAAGCAGTTGTTTTTACAATTTTGGGTAGTAAATTTATGTAAGCTAAAACAATTGAAACAACAGTCGTTTTTACTGTTTTTGTGAGTTATTTTCAGGTTGTTAAAAAAATGAAAAAACAGTAGTTTTAAATTATATGTAGGTTATTTTTTTGTAATTTAAAATAAAAGAAAAAACATTTGTTTTTACTGAAATTTTATGTTAAAAAATTAACATTCAAAAATAACTGAAAAAATCATTTGATTCAAATGAAATGTTAGTAATCCGGTTTTTAACTGAAAATACTATTGTTTTAAATGATTTTTCATTCGAATTTACCTACATAATATTTTGAGTGTATTTATCTAAAAGAAAAATTTTATACACAGGCTTGACCGATTTGAATACTTATTGTTTAGGGTCCTGTGCACCAAAGCTGAAAATGAACTCTATTGCTTTCGATACGATGTGCGTCCATCCGTTTGTCGGACTTGAAATTTTCACAGAATATGCAAAACTTTGGCCGCTACAAATATAAGACAGTTTAAAATTTAAGGTGTTCTAAAATGAGCAGCGAAAAATTTTGGAATCCTAATGTAATATACAGGCAATTAAATATACAATCCTTACCTTAATATAAAGAAGCAATAACTCATTATTTTTTGAAATCGAGATTTTTGCAATTTTCGATACATTAGATGTTCATCTGTCGAAATAAAAAAAACAATTTAAAAATATAATGAGTTAGGGCCTTTTTTATATTCAGGTAACGATATAGAACTTGAAATTTTCAAAGTTAATGTATTTGTATGCAGAACTCACCAATTAATAGCGAAATTTAAAAAAATCAAAATAAAGGTTATTCTATCAGTTAATCGTAAGAGGCCAACTTTTGAAATTTTCAAAAACGCTATAACTAAAAAATTGTCAAAATTTAAAGAAATCCGAAACGAAAAATTGCCAAAATAAAAAAAGCGCTTAAAATAAACCGCTGAAATGCAAATAAATCACCAAAAGTAAAACAGTCGCTAAAACAAAAAAAAAAACGCCAAAAACCGGAAAAAATCGCCGAAACGAAAACAACGCCAAAGCTAAAAAAATTGCTAAAACTAAAAAAATGTATTGTAACACAACAATAAAACTCACTAAAACGAAAAAAGGCAAAACTAAGCAAAGTGTCACTGTCAAAAAAAAAAAAAAAAAATTACAAAAACCAAAAAAAACGACAAAAAAGAAACTAACGCCGTAGGAAATGAACCCTTTGTGTGCGAGTCAAAGTCGCACTTTACTGAATTTATTTTATTTTATTCGCTTTAATATAAGGTTGGTTTAAAAAGATTAATTCCGCTTTAAAAAAATCCGATTTCAATGCCAAGATATGATAGAACATTTTCAAAAAAAAACTTTCAAGTAAATTCTTTCAAATAAAATTTTTTTTGGAAAATCTGTTGGTTAAGAAAAAGTACGTGATATAAAAAATTAAATTTTAATGGCCGTGCCTCCGCCCATTTCAATGCAATAGTGTGTGTTTTTCAGAGCTCAGGGTGTGTGTTGAGTTTGGCAAAAATCCATAAAGTAGAACCAATTTAAAAAAAATTAATATTAATGGGCGTGACTCCACCCATTTTTTTAAATGAGAGATTGTGTCTTTTTAAAAGCTCAAGGTGTGTCGTAAGTTTCGTAACAATCGGTTAAGTAGAACCAAGTGAAATATAATAATAAATTTAAATGGGCGTAGCCCCTCCCATGTTTTCAACTTTAAAATTGTGTAAGTACAAGAACCAGAGGGGTTTGCTAGGCTTTGCAGCAATCAAATAAGTAGAATATCATAAAATCAAATTGTAATGGAACCAAAAGCTTTACCCTCTCAGATAAAAAAAAAGAAATTTTACAAGCGGTTTAAAATTGACCGATTTATGAAGTAAGAATGTCAAAAACAATACAGAGGAATTGATAACCTCCTCCTTTTTTAAACGGGAAATTTTAAAGCCATATTGATATAAAATAATTATAGTAATTTTGTATTGTGAATGAGAAGAAAAAAATTTTTCTCATTTGAAAAAAATTTGGTTTAATTTTCTTTCAATAAGAACAGTGTCTAATAGTGATAGTACATGATATCTAGGGTTAACAAAAAAGCTTAAGTTCAGATAAGCTGATTTTGAGTTAATGGCACCCTGTAATCATCACATTCAAAAGTACTCTTGGGCAAAATCTTAATTATTTTTTACGATTTTTCAGGAAGTTATAGGGCAATGATTTGCTGCTTAAGATTTTTCAACTGATATTCATTCCCATTTAGGACTCAAAAATTATATCCCCCAAAATTATGAAATTCTTTTTATTATTAAACTAAATGAAATACCTGAAAATATACGCAGCACATAATTCAATTTGTGAATGTAAGTAAATGACATTAAACAAATCACTACAAATGAATTTGATTGCGGTTCAATTGTTGCAAGGAAAAAAATCATAAAACAGCAATCAGCACTTATGTGCCACAATCTGTAACACCCATAGATGTTCGTACCACCACACACAGTGTGCTTAATGCAATATAACCGCATAAATTGTAACAATGGAAATTGTCCGTTGTCTACGCAAAAAGTGTGTTCATAAATATAATTTCAATAATTTTTTTTTGCTTGTGCGAATATTTCTTCATATATTCCTTTTCTTGCATGATATTTAAACAATTGATTTTTGTTGTTTTTTTTTATTTTTTATTTTACATTCAATATTCTTCATATTTATGCCTACAAGAAGAGTGTATCACGATTTATAATGTTTTGTAGAGCCTTTTTAAGAAAAGAAAGAAAAAATGTGCCATGTAGCTACACTCGAAAAAATATATTATTTATTTATTTAAGAAGCAAAAGCAAACCAATTGTGATTAAGCTAAATAAAACAAACTTAATGTTTTAAATAATAATGTAATAAAATTATATCATATGATGATGTCAAATTCGCCGCAAATATTTCAAAACGTTTCCATTTCCATTATTTCCCATTATTTTATTTTTTTTTAGCGGCGTATGCTTAAATTATTGTATTGTTTGTGGCCGGCGGCGGCTGTTTGCCGGCTTACAGCAGATCGGCTGTGTTCTCCTTGTTCTCTGCTTTTATGGAAAAACAATACAAAAACAAATTGAGTAATCCTTCTCATTGTATTTGTTTTGTTTTTGTTTCACTCACTTCAAAGAATAAAAAAACAAAATCAAACAATTTGTTTCGATTACTTTCGTACTCTGGTTTTAAGTACAAAGAAATCAAAACAAAAATAAATTTATAACTGTAATAGTGTGGATTATTTTTGTTACAAAAATCACGTCCTAGCTCCTGTCTTGTAAAATAAATAGCATAGCTATAACCAAACAAAAATTTCCGGGCCATTATCCATTCCAAATTCGGGTGATTTTATGTAATGAACAAGCACACAAAAACTTCGCGCGATTATTCATTTTACATTTTTGGGTTATTCTTCCTTTTTTGTGCGATCAATCAACAATTAGGGCGTTCCTTCACTTAGCTGTTTTCGGCGATTTGCATTTGAAAGAGAATTCGTACAGCCACAATTAACAGCCTCTAGCTATTCCCTAAAGCCGGCCAATTATTGCCAAAAGGCAGATAAGTGTAACGTGCCTTATTAAATAAACCCGTCAACCAGTGCATATGTGTAGTTGTCGTATGCTTGTCTCTTTGAATTAGACGTACATACACGTCAACAAGGATCTGTATTTTAACTCCATCATTAACGAAGTATCATAAAGAAACTGATTTTTTGTTTGTCAATTAAAGTTCTAGACAATCAAATAATCAGCCGTCAATTAAAAATATTAAAACTTTTTTATTTTTCTCAATCATTGCTGGCAACGCGTACATGTTAACGAAAAAACACGCCAGCATGCACACAACTATTATTGATGAGTTCATTTGATCGTCTCCATGTTAGTTAAGAATGTATAGACATGATGTGGACTAATAGTTATCTAGCAGGGAACAAGATTATTTCTTAGTTTTTTTTTCCTATTAGCTATTTGAATAAATAAAAATTTTATTCAATTAATTTTATTAACATACGAAATTAGCCGCAGAAGTCAGCGACGGCTGCGACTCGTCAAAAATTGCCGCTTTCAGATATTAGCCGGCTCACAGCCGATCGCCTTCGTTCTCTGATTATAGCTTTAAACATTTCTGGGGGGAGTTGATAAAATCTTCATATTCTATGAGCGTTTGATTCCACAGATAATCAACATTTCAACAAAAGCACTTCTGTACATTTTCGTACATTTTTTGTATTATTGAGAGAAATTGTATTCATTGTTATCATTTTACCGAACTTTGCTCAAAAAGTACGGGATCAAACCTATTATGTAGCACTATGACTGATTTTTGAACAGTAAATCAGAAAAATGTACTTCTATTTTCAATAGAAATTGGCGGACGAACGTCATCTTTCGACACAGTGGGACAGGCTCTTAATTTTTAATTTAAAACAAAAAAATTTTTGAATACCAAAAAAACATAAATTTAAGTTCCAGCAGTAGAAAGATCACTGTAGGATGTCTTTCGCAATACGCGACATAAAATTCATTGAAATTTCCTAGGAACAGCTGTCCAGTGCACTATCATCTGTTTTATGTGTGGCATTGAATTATTAAAAACCCTGTATATCATGAATATGTACGTGTAACCTTGATTGCGCTGAGAAACTTTAGCGAAAAGCAACTAATTTCTTCGAGTGTATTTATGCAACAACAGCGCATTTGGATTTTATTCAAAATTTTCTTCGTTTAAGAAGAAAAGAAAATTTCAATTGAGCAGCGGATATTTGTATACTGATAAGACACATTAAAAAGTCAACCCGGCTACTGTTTGTTTGTTTGTGCCTATTTGCCGCATATTTTTCAATTGCCTCCTCTTCTTCTTCTTCTGCTTTTTAGACCATTGGCATTGATGATGTTTGTCGATTGGGTGATTGAAAATTCTAGGAAACCATTCGCTGCTACTTTAACAAGGAGCGCTGGAATGCTCATGAGAATAATAAATATTGTGCAAACAATCAACGGATGCAAATAAGCAACGGCACAAACAAATGCATCACATGCACACGCAAACGCACACACACTAAAAGTGCATGAGTGTGCAGCAAACCACAAAAAAAAGAAGAAATAAATTAATAATAATTTGTAAACATTTCGATTAAAAAGCATTTCTTTTAGACATTATTCGTTCGCCCAGCATGTTCAAATAATTGTTCAGCAAAATGTATAAATAACGTTGTTGCTTGATTGCACTTTGTAGATACGTACATACAAAATTACAATTAAATTCATTTGAATGAAGTGTTTTGGACTTGCATATAAAAGTAGTTCATTAAGAGACAAATGGCAACTAGCAAAATATATTTGAATATTGATAACGGAAGCAAATTAATAATTGATTGTATATGCTCTGTTTATATTCGACCCACTGTAGCCTCTTGTCTTCTTAGCAACCCATATTGTAAAAGCCAAAAGTTTTACATAAATCTAACGATTTTAATTGTAAGAAGCTGCTATGTACAGAGAAAATCCCTTGGATTTCTTATTAACTTATATTGCTCTTGGTTGCAAAGATCCTAGTAACATGTCCAAATGGCCCAACTAAGCAATACCACGACAATAAACTACAAATAGCTGACGTTTATACTAGAGGCAAATTGCAGCACTTGATATCGAACGCAATTACAAAATATCTCGATAGAGTTTATGTGGAAATATATTAAAATTTCGATAGGTATCGAATGCCGTAATTTGCCCCCACCTTCGCTAATTAGTTTCCCTAAAAAGCATTGCATACTTTTGGGAAAAATAATAACCAAAAAACTCAATATGGGGAAACAGCTGACTGATGAAATAAAAACAAGCTATAGGATACCAGAGCCAACAAATTTTTACGGCTGTGGCGGCCGTCACGTTATTTGCCGCCAAAGGTCTTAAATTGAATCGGCAACAGCTTAATAAAATTATTAATAAAGATTTTAAATAAAATTAAAATGATCGGAATAAATTTTTAGACAACTTAAGAAAAAGCCAAACTCTTGCATTCAGTGTAAATCTTAATGATGGCGACAGCGTTTAAATTAGGGATGTAACGATACGCCATTTCGCCGATCCGATACCGATACCGATACTCAAAAATAAATATCGCCGATACCGATTCCGATACCGATACGCATATTTAAATTGAGCTCAAGTAAAAATTAACAAAACTCAAGAAAAATAATTCTTCTATTATACAAAATAACAGTGTTTATTAATGAGCCATTCAAATCATCAAAATTTTCAGTAAATTTCAGTTTCTAAAATTCAAATTTTCAAACTACAAAACGTCTGCAATATTTATGATTTTACAAAATAAACGTTGGCATTCAGTTTAGATTGGTTCAAAATTTAAAATTGATATTAATAAGACTTAAAAAAAATAATTGAATTTCAATTCATGTTAACAAAAAATTAATTATTGTTTTTCACAAAATAACAGTGTGAGATTGAATGAGTCAATTCAAACTGAATGAGTCAATGAGTCAATTCAAACTGAATGTCATACTGTTTATTTTCTAAAATCATCAAAATTGTCAATACATTTCAGTTTCAGTTGTTCAAAAAACTCTAAAGAAAAATATAAGAAGTATCGGCGTATCGACAGTAAAATATCGCCGATATCGATATATCGGAAAACCAGCAGTATCGCCGATATATCGGTATCGGTATCGGTATCGGTTGCATCCCTAGTTTAAATGTTGAATGGGGGTCAATTTATGTCATCGTCAAAGTAATATTGCAACAAACACACAAAAAATATAAATTTTTAAAAAAATATATGGAAATTGGTTGACCTTGCAGACCATTTCTGAAAGTTCCTGCTAAGATACAGATTTTGTACCAACGGATACACTTTTGAAGTCTATTGAATCACTTAATATCTCAAATCAATTTGTAGAAGACTTTTGACGTTATTAGAAAAAAAAAATTTCGAAATTTTCTGTAAACGATATCTCTCGAACGAATCACCCGATTTTAGTCAAATTAAGTCATCGGCGTGCCTTTTTGAAGTTAAGGCCTGATTAGATTTTGAACTTGATCGGCTTAATGGTTTAAAATTGGTTTAAGAAAAACTGTTTTAATTTGAAATTTATTTGCTGGAGGTCAAGCATTGTCTATATATTTCATTGGTGCTTAGCCAAATCATCAGTAGACTTTAACCACATTTTGAACAGTCACAAACCCCTTATCTTATGCACAGACTTTCAAAAACTATTTGAGAATTCACAAATAATAATCACAAATAATAATATTTCTGAAAATCACAAGCGAAACACAAGCAATAGGCATAGAAACTATAACAAAATTATTTGCTGGGATTTTGTTATAGTTTCTATGCCTATTGCTTGTGTTTCGCTTGTGATTTTCAGAAATATTATTATTTGTGATTATTATTTGTGAATTCTCAAATAGTTTTTGAAAGTCTGTGCATAAGATAAGGGGTTTGTGACTGTTCAAAATGTGGTTAAAGTCTACTGATGATTTGGCTAAGCACCAATGAAATATATAGACAATGCTTGACCTCCAGCAAATAAATTTCAAATTAAAATAAACTTATGACAATATGTCGAATAATAAATTTCTTAAATGAAAAACTGTTTTGTGAAAATTGAAGTTTCGAAAGAATTCACTATCTTACGATATCTAAGTGAGCTCCACATCTTTTGAATGCGGCAAATTGGTTTCTGTTTCTGATGCGTTGACCTGCCCTCAAGTTAGGATATACTCACATACATACACACATACACATATACACACGCATATATACATACGGCCATCATCGCGAAAATAGTTAAAATCGTTTTTCAGGACCTCGAAACATCAAAATATGATAAAAACTCGATTTTCAAAAATCCGAATAAACGCAGTAACTTCCTAAAGCGGGAAGTTAAAAAACAAAAAGTATGAAAATACCAAAGTAAATTTATCTAATTTTTTTTACCTTTTTCAATATATTCAATTAAACTATTTTTTTTAGCTTTAAGTCTGTTTATATTATGATTTTATTAGTTCGATATTTCGTTAACCTTCGGTTAATTCCTTCTTTTCAACCGAAAAGTTCTTAAAAAAACTTCACAATTATAAAAACAACTCCCAAAATGCTATTGAGAACAATTTCTGCAAAATTCGTTATAAGATCTTCTACTACCTTTAGGTTCAAATAGCTAATGACGGATAGTTACCGATTTTTCATGTGCATTATTTAATATTGCGCCAATCAAAATACTTAAATCATAACCGGTCTACCATTTTTCTCTAAAAACAATTTTACACAACTCACAACCAACAAGGCTTTTAACATTTAAATTGAATTATATGCTGACATGATTATGACATAAACTGACGTCAGAAATCTCCTTCGTAGGAGTTTGCATATTCCGACACAAAATAGATCTTGATATTTTCGACTTTTTTTAGCTTTTTCAACTTTTTTATTTTTAATATTCTTTTATTTGTTGTACTACTTCATATCATAAGAACCATTTAAAAATTAATTAATTCAAAGTAGTACTTCTGTCTTTTTAGGTTTCTTGTTGCAGCCATTTCGCAAACCAAAACGTGTACGAACTGCATTCTCACCCACGCAACTGCTGAAATTGGAACATGCATTTGAGGAGAATCATTATGTGGTTGGAGCTGAACGCAAACAATTGGCTCAAAATCTTAGTCTAACCGAAACGCAGGTAAACTTTAAATTTATTGAAGTCGCAATAATCAAGTTATTCATTTGATTATAAAAATGATTTTATTGAAATGAGTGACAGTGTCTCTGTCTAATAGACACAAAAGGCGGTTGGTTGCATGAGTTAATGTGTTAATTAAATAAATAGAATTGAATAGTTTTATTTTAAGCTCAAGTTTGATTCACTGAATGTCAAATAATGCGACAGATGTCTACCTGTTGGTGGCAAATATTAGGCACGCAAGCGAAGAAATTTACGGCATTCGATGCAGTTTTTTAAGCAATGAAAGAATACTGAATTTACAAAAACTTTTAGAGTTATTAAAAAACCTTTTTTTAATCAACGATATCTCTGGACTGCTGCCGTCTCTTTTAAAGAAGTTTAATGCAGTCAATGTTGATTTTAGATCTTAAGAGGTTATTCGTTTATTTGAAAAAGAAATGCGGCTAATTTGGTTGCGATCTATCCGATCCTCAAGTTCTGCTAGGTTTACATACACATACACACACACACACGCGCGCACGCATATAGACATGTATACGATCATCGTCGTAAAAGTAGTTAGAATAGATTCCCCTGAAAATTTTGATTGCACAGTTCAAATATTAAAATAAAATCTAAAATTTTTTGATAATAAAGTTAAAATTATATTATTTGATGTAATAAAAAAAATCAGGCTCTTTAACTGATATTTTACCTAAGTTCGAAAATTCGAGATTGTGTTCGAAACTTTCAGCTTACGTAATTTTTGGAGATTTTTGTATAAAAACATTGATTTCAACATCAATTGAAAACTTTAAATGGACTATCAGCAAACTTCGAATATTCACATACGCAGATCTTCAATTAAAAATAAATGAATTTTTTTTTCATGATAATGCATTAAAAATTACGTTATTTAAAATAAATAAAAAAAAATTGGCACTTTTACTCCATTTTACTTAAGTTCGAAAATTCGAAATCGTGTTCGAAACTTTAAGATTGCTTATATTTTTAGATTTTTGCATAAAAACTTTGATTAGAGCATAAATAAAAATCTTTAAACAGATTATTACCTAATTACGAATTTTCGGACATTAATTCGAGTAAAATAATATTAAAAATGTAATTTTTTATAATAATGAATTAAAAATTATATAAGCTGCAATGAGTAAAGCAAATAGGCACTGCTATTTATAATTTACTAAAGTTCGAAAATTCGAAATTGAGTTCGAAATTTTAAGCTTACTTCATTTTTTGAGATTTTTGCATAAAAATTTGATTGCAGCATAAATTGAAATTTTTAAACGGATTATTACTTAATTTCGAATTTTCGGATAATAGTTCTCTTAAGAGAAAATTAAAAAAGAAATTATTTTTAACAACAATAAATTAAAAATTACGTTATCTGCAATGATTAAAAGAAATTAGGCACTACAACTGATATTTTACTGAAGTTCGAAAATGCGAAATTGTGTTCGAAACTTTAAGCTTAATTCCTTTTTTTTTTAGATTTTTGCATAAAAAGTTCCATTGCAGCATAAATTAAAATCTTTAAATTAATTATGCATATATCACCTAATTTGGAATATTTGGTTATAAATTCGCTTAAAAAGAAAAGAAAAAAGAATGACATGGCTTCCAATGGGGTATACAATTAAGACCCCATACTAGCTCCAAAGAACCATTATTGCAGTCGCTATGTTGTGTGCAACACTTCAGATATTGATATACGTATATAAAAAAAGTTTAAATTGCAAAATTTTGAATTAGTGTGGTTTTATAGATATTGTATCTATTCAGGCTTTCAAGGTAAACACTCCATTTATTTAAACAAAAAGAAAACAAAAAAGAAGAGAGGTGTCTTAGGACACCAGGTTATAGCTTTTGTAAATAAAAGACGTTTTTTTATTTCATTTTTCATGTATCCGACGTTTCGTTGAGATTTTCCAACATCTTCAGGGATATTTTTTTTATTGAAATATATTTTATCCTCTTTGCAATTTACTTTTAAATTTTTTAAATGTATTTTAATATGACATAAAAGGTACGACAGAAAACACATAATGTAAAAAATAATTGCAAATATAAATAAAATTAAATTAAATATCACAACTTCTAATATTTCAGCTGGAATTACACTGATTTTGAATTGACACCTTTTAGAGAAGAACATGACTTATAGGATGTGCACCAATTTCGGCAATACTTTCATTTCTTTGCGCATCAAAGAATGCGAGTAATCAATTGTGCCATCAAATCAAAAAAGTGAGAGTTGAAGAGAAATACGAGTAAATAAGAGTGTGTCTAAATTTAATAGGTAGCGCTAATACAAAGTGCTTTAAATTCATTTTGATCATCACAATGCTCTCTAAATCAAAGATTGCCCATCACTGCTTTAATAAACAATTGCTTCAGCAAAGGGCACCGCAATATAAAACCCACATCATACTCTAACCAAATGCCTGCTTAATTCTACGGTATCACTTGCATCAATAAATGCCCATAAAATAATGGCAAATTTAGATTTAAGCCCATGCCACACATTCTTATCAATTTATATTTATTTATTTATATTTCGTAGTAGCGATCAGAAGTAAAATAGTAAAGAATAGAGAAGTAAGTGTTCTTGCCAACCGTTAAGTGATTGCATGTCAACTGGTCGTTAACTGGGCTTAAGTGGCTTGAATTATTGGGTTTAGCAGAGTTTCTACCCCTTTTACTATATCCCCCATCCATGCTAGAAAGCTAAAGTATTTTAAACAACAGGGGATGTTGTTGTTAAGTATAGAAAATTGCCAACAGCAAAAATGACTCCTGACACCCTTTAATTCCTTATGCTTAGTTCAACTGCCATCAAGGAGTATGTCAGCCTGCTTGCCTGCCCTTCTGCAAGGAATGGCTGGTATGCGTGCCACTTGTGTTTGTGTGTTTGTGAAAGGAAGAAAAATGTTAAATTGCAAGAAAATTACAGTTGCCCAATAAAGGTAAACGCCTGTTAAATAAGTGAGAATTTACATGGTAATATTTCACACACAAACACACACCCCTATACACATTTAGGCTTACATGCCAGGACTCTTGAGGTACTGCCAACATTAAACCTAAATTGTTTAAAAGCTTTGTTTGTTAGGTGGGGCCTTAAAATATTACACTCAACCAACTAATGAGAGCTATTTAAAAAATATCGTAGTTTATCATAAAATCTCTCAAACTTGCACCTTTTCTACTTTATTTAACTTGAATTGTTTTCTTTTTTTTTCTAGGTTAAAGTGTGGTTTCAAAATCGTCGCACTAAGCACAAGCGCATGCAACAAGAAGGCGACAGCGATTCGAAAAGTCAAAAAGGCAGCCAATCCGGTGATAATGAGGGCAAAAATGACAGCAGTCAGACAAGTTTTGAGGATCAAGATGAGCTGGAGATGGCCGATGGGGAAGGGGATGACGAGGAGGAGGATGAAGTTATCGATATGGATGATTATGATGATCATGAAATGGATGCGGAGGAGCGCAAGCGTATGACGGAACATTTTCAAGAAATGCAAAATCGCCACTTTGCCCACAGTCAAATGTTTCAGCAACAAAGTCAACAGCATCAGCAATTCTTGCAGCAACATTTCTTGCAACAGCAACAACAACATCAGCAGCAACAGCAACAGCAATTGTATGCACAAAGCGAACAAATGCGTCAGCAACAGCAACAACAACTACAACATAACCAACAACAAAGTCCAGAGCGCCAGCAACAGCCGGCGCCGCCACAATCAACTTCACAAAAGCACTAACGACAAAATCACACTTTAGGCAAATTCTAAAATTGAAAGCATTAAAGGCATTAGGAAACGTCTATAGCTAAAATTAATTTAAGTGATGAAGCTTTGGAAAAACTAATCCTTAAAATTGTAAATATCAACTGAATACCCTTAATATTTCTTAGGATCATCTGTTATTTTCAAAACAAATTCTTCTTGATTGTGTAAGACGTTGGCAATGGAAATATTGGTCAAGATATCCACAGACAACGCCTTAACCCATCAGGGTGATTGCATGTATTTAGTTTCTGTATTAATTTCATTATATTTATGCACAATTTACAAATAGTTTTTAATAATTATTTTGCTATAATTTTAATTTTAGTTTTTGTAAATACAGTATTTAAGTATAAAAAATGTTAAATAAATGAAAATATTAAAAAATATTTCTTAGTTCCTTTTAAAGTTCACTCATTGATTGTCTGTATAAATATTATTTATTTTAAATAAAAACAAAAAATGCAAAAATCTTAAATCGGCTGTTTTCTCTCAAACGAAAATATTTCATAATATGTATTTTTTAAGCAGGAATAATTACTTAATTGGGTTTAAGTTCAGTATTTTTTTTTATTAATTAATGTGATTTGCTAAAGAAAACAAGACAAATTAAACTAGACTTTAGCTGGGAGGAAATACCAGAATTTTTCTGTGACGCCACGCACTTCATCATAACGCATGTTTATCTACTTGTTTACATCAGCTACTTAACGTAAATTTTAATAAAATGGAATTTGCTAAAACTTCAATCAATCAAGTTCAATCATGAATAAAATTCCGCGAGAATATTTTCTGAATTTGAACATTTTTTCCCCTACTAATCGCTATTGTTTGAATCTATTTCAAACGGGAAAAATTTCTCTTGCGAAATTTTTTTTATGATTGCCCCCATTTTGTACACAAATATTGATTTATTTTTTGGTAAATGCTTTTGTAAGTGTACCTATTGATTTTATGGTTCCGTGCACAAAAGGTAAAAAGGAGCTTTATTGTTTTCGCTACGATGTCCGTCCGTCCGCTTGTCTTTCTGTCTGTCTGTCTGTCGCAGGCTGTTTTCTCGAGAAGCCTAAGAGCTACGGACCTGAAATTGTCACAGAATATATTAAATTTTTATCGCTACATTAGCAAATATAATACAGTTAAAAATTAAAGGGTGTTCTAAAGCGAGCAACGAGCAATGTTGAAATCCAAATGTAATATACAGACAATTCTATATAGACACTTGAAATTTTCAACGTATTAACACTAAAATTTAAAAAAATTATAATTAAAGGACATTTAGTTAATGTAATTGTAACAGCTAAGCTTCAGTTAATGTAATTTTAATAGCTTGATGTTCAACACTATGGGCTACAATATCAATATTGGCAGTTGCTTCTTCACTTCACAAACTTGTACCGAGAGCTGAAATTTTTCCCTTCGATTTCACAATTAGTGGCCGAGAAAGTGCTTCACTTCGATCCAAAACATAGTGATGATGAAGGTGTGTGTAATGGCCTTCGAAAACAGCTAGTTGTTCCGTTCTACTACGTGTTTGTCAGAATATTTACAATTAATTATTTGTTCGTTAATAATTATCACATGTAATTTGGTTTAAAAAGCGATACGAACTTTAGCCTGATCAAATCATAAATATAGAAACAAATGATGTTCGAAAAACAAAAATTAAAATTAACCAAAATTGCTTTAGTTTTGCTAACTGTTACCTTGAATTTTTCATATCTTTTGCATTGAATTTTGATCATTTCAGTGCGTTGTTGAAGTGTATACCGTTTCACTTTTTATAAGGAGAAGAATAACAAAAGTATCGTTTTAAGTACTTTTTGAGTATTGGCCGTCAAACAAATATGAATGCGTTTAGCTAAAAATAAAAACCCACGCTCATATGCAAGCACACGCATTAATTTTAAATCGAACTATAAACATCCAACAACTATGTTTATATACATTGTTTTAAATTACGCAGCACAAAAAAGACTGTATGAGATACAGTCATACACATGAGTATAAAAATACTCTGATTATTAAGCGGCTTCACATGCGTATATAGGGCTATGTTATTTACACACACACCCACCCACACATTTCCAATTCCACTTTATATACACGAACTATTGTATACGGTGGCTAATGATGAATAAATATACTGAGAATCAGAGTACTTTTTTGCCGATTAAACATCAATAGCCTGTGAATAAACATACTCAGACTGAAAGTATGAGAGAGAGAGAGAGTCAATGCTTTTGATATAAATGTGCCTTTTTATTTTTAGTTGTAGCGTATTTTCGGTTTTTAGGTAAGCGTGGTAGAGATACTCTTTTATGTTGGAACCGGCTATACTCATAGTTGTTCGAGAGAGAAAATATGTGAGCGTACAAATTGTTTGCGTTACAATTATGTTTATGCGCAGTTGCTAAAATTATAACTATTTAAATTCAAGACAATTGTTTTTGAGTACTCCTTGTCATTTCCTGGTTACAGCTCATAACAACTGTTCAAATGGCGGGCTATTCAAAACGAAACCTCTTATATGGAATATACATATTTAAACAAACTTACTGAGAAGATTATATATAAACATGTAGCATCTTTTTCCATTTGTTAGAGTTTACGGTCTCATAAATCATCTTTTCTATATGTAGACAGAAACAATTTAAAATTTTAATTTCATTTTTAAAGTTAATAAATATTTTTACTGATTACGTAAAAACTGCCTTAAAAAAAATAAAAATTTCTATTTTATATGTACTAAATGTGTTGCTTGACATTACAAAAATCCTTCAGTAAAATAATTATCTGAATTGTGAATTGAAAACGAGACAGTTTCTATCGTTTTTTCCCATATTGCAAAATTTAATTAAAATCTTATGAGAAACATGACATTTGTAATTGTCATATTATTAAGCTAATTAAAAACAAAACATTATAGAATTTTTTACCTCACAAGGCAAAAACCCAGATACATATTTGCCATTGCTGGTTAATAAATGATTAAATTGCGTTATCGAAGGCAGTTGATCAGCAAAAATTATTATGGTTTCGGTATAAATTACTCGTAACTAATAAAAGTTTAAAGCACTAAATGTATTATAGGAAAACTAAATACTCAAGCAAATAATTAAACGAAGCATTTATGTAGTTATTAAAAGGCAAAAAGAGAAGTTTTAATATCACTCAGTGTTAATTTAAATTATAATTATTTTAATTACATTAAAACCGGATCTTAAGTGACATCTAACAACATCAGCGTTTTTTGATGAAATTTAATAACAAGATTTTAATGCTGTTAAATGTTATAATTACCATAATGATGTATAACATTTACTTGATTTCATTTTATTTTATTTAATTTGTAATTTTATTTTTAGATGGAAGTGTGCACGGTGACAACCAGAATACCGACCGGTATATGGTACGTGTAAATGCGATTACGGCCACAAATGCCCCAGACAAGTTTAAAAGTGCGATTTAAAACTTACGAGATACTTAAATACTTACAAACATTACATACATACTGTGGCACGTATGAAATAACTGAAATGGCTTAAACGCAAACTACATATATATATTTACAATGGCCAGTTAACTGAAATCTAAAACTTAACTCGATTCTAACAAGTTGGCTCCTGTATGTCGAATACACTTAGAGGAAAAAAGTTCATACAAGCGACAAATGTTTTTTGACTGACAAATATTTCATTATAAAACCAAATTTCTACAGTTGTATTAAATGGCTTCAGAGTCGCAGCTACAATTTGTTAAGATACTAATTGTAAGAAAAATATTTAAAAATTGAAAGGAGTATTAATTTGTAAAAATTTATATAATAGAAAATGAAAGGACCACATTTATATTTTTGAAACGTATATACAGAGTATAAAAAATTAGCAGAAAAATAGTTTTCGCTCTGAAGAATGAGCATTTTAGACAAGCATTCAGAATATCAAAATCTACAATCAAATACGTTGGTTGTTGATTTATATATGTAGAGACAGCATTGCCATATTTTCTATCGAGTGTTTTTGTTAGGTAACAGCCGTATGGTGAAATGGAAATCAATAACCCTTGGTTAAATGATTTCTGTTAAGCAAACCAGAAATTAGTTAATTTCTGGTAAAGAAACATTTTTTTATTTTATTTTTTTTAACAAACACACAACCCGCGAAGCGATTAGCTTGTCTGCAGAAAACCTCCAGGGTCTGTGCCGGGAATCGAACCTACCAATTATTTTCAACCCTCTAGTGCTTATTTTCGAAGTTGGTTCAATATTTTTTTATTTTTTAAATTTGTATGGCAATTTTATATTTTTCCGAAGCATGGACACGCCCACTTTCGTAAATTCAACTTAACGTTACTTTCATAATTCAAGGTATGTGCCAAGTTTCGCAAAAATCGGTCAAGTAGAAGCACATGATATATAATATTGAGCTGTAATAGGCATGTCTCCGCCCAGTTCTTTAAGCACAAAATTATATCATTCTAAGAGCCGAAGGTATTTAACAACTTTCGTGAAAATCGGATTAGTAGAAGTACATATAATTCAATATTAAATTTTCATGGGCGTGACTCCGCCCACTTTTTGAAACGTAAGATTGAGTCGTTTTCAGAGGTCAGGGTGTGCCAAACTTCGTAAAAATCGGTTAATGGGAGTGGCCAAAAAATTTATATGTATTAATTTTTTGTATAATTATTTGCATCTGCTTACAATATACGTGTATGAAGAGTTTTCCGAGCAGACAGAGATCTTAAACAAAGGAGTGCTATAAAATTTGCATTTATCAAGATTTTCCACAGAAAATGCTCTTTTAAGTAAAAAATTATGCAAAATTATGCTTTTGAGTTCCCCCTAATTCCCAAATTTTTTTCGCAAAATCCCAAAAATGGGAATTTTTCAGTATTTTAGCCGGGCGCAAATAACATTATTGGAAATATTTAAAAACACATACATATGGTATGATGAATTTTTTTGTTCCAGCTTTAGAATTTGAGACAAAAAGCTTTAAATTTGATATTTATAACAAAAATAAATCTACTTCAAAACGATCTGGTTCCTTAAATAACGAAAATTTTTAACACAAAATTTTTTTGTTATATTATTTTTAATAAGTAAAAATATGGGGTTTGTTTTTTTTTGCAAATTTTTTTTATAATAGCGGAGTATTTTTTTTATGCATATATACGAGTATATTTATTTCTTGTATCGGAATAATTAATCCACTGTTTTCTAAAAAAAAAAAACGCCGAAAAATCGCCTATTTTCAAAATTGCAATTAAAATTGCGTATAAATTTTTGCTTTTGATACCAAATTATTTTTTCAAACATAAAAGTTTTGTTTTAAATCCATAAAAGGTTTCCTTTTCCAAATCGATCAAGATTTGACTTTTCCATTAGCGTAACAGTGGACTAATGCTTTAAAACAATAACCAAAAAATAATAAACTGTAAACGAAAACCCATAAATGTGGGAACAAAATTTTTTAGCTCTTGGAAAGAAAAATCCACTTGCAAAAAATCTTTTTTACCACATCAAAAACATCAGCTTAGCATCGGTCAGAATTTTTCATTAACCCGAGGTTGCCCACTTTGGCGCTTTGTGACACCTCCTCAAATGCTGAATGAACCATCGGTCCGTTTAGAAAGCGTAGAATTATTTCCATTTTTTTTAAACAAACTTACACCGCAATTGCAACTTTTCTATAATCAAACTCTTAAGTGCTCTGGATACGATAAAATAAACTTATCAATCACATAGTTGTATGCGTGCAGTCGTGGTTTTAATAGTTAATGAAATTAAAAAAGTTTGATTTTTTATTTGCAAATGATACAAATGATTATTCAGTTAAAGCGAAAAATGTACGATACTCACACATATGCACTGATTGACATGTTTTTTTTTTGGTCGTCTCCAGGCCAATAATAATCAGTTATTGTAGAGAAATTTTTCATTTTCATTTTGCATGGTGTCATTAAATATACAACTTTATAGTACAACGCCACTGATTCCAGGGAGAAAAGCTTTTCTCTAGACCCATTTAAATTACATGGGTTTGATCATCGGTTTGTGTCAAAAACGAGCTACTGAATGAGTTCGATACAAGTCTACTCTTTCACTGTCTTTGTTAAAATTTTAAGTCGCCTTAGAAGACTAAAAGCAGTGAAGCTGTTAAATAACTCAATAATTAGTTTTGATTCAAACTTTTAAAAAATGGCATAGGAAATTTTGCTCAGTGTACAATTTATATTAAATAGATACATTGACACATATTTATGTAACTGCGACAATTTTCTAAAACTACGAGTATTAAGTAGATTTTATAGCCAATTTTGCTTCAGCCATGTAAAATAATGTTGTTGTATGTTTCCTAAAATACATTTTTTGTTTAATTTTTTCATGTCTGCTTGTATATTTAATTTAGCGTTTAGCTTAACAATAGAAAAGTCAAATGAAATGGCAGCAAAACATAAACAAATAAAACAAAAAGACCTCATAGACGACTCATTGAGGCTAATTACTTTATAAACTTTTTTTATTTCTTCCTCAAACAGCTCATTTTAAGTATTTTTATATAAAAAAAAATAGTTTTTCTTTTATTTAAACTAATTATGTTGTTGTTGTTTGTTCCATAGAACTTGTTTGCATGTGGCAAACATGTTTCATTGTTTCTGCCAACGAAAAGTACTCGCAACAATAAGAAAAAACAACAATACCAAAACCAAAATGTAAAGAACAAACAATATCTACACATACGAGTATAACAACATTAAAATAACAACCATTAAAAACACTTAACAATTTAATTTTAAATGAAATTTAATTGCATTTAAAATTAGTGTAACCACACCATTTTAACTTGGCTGAAATGAAAACGAATGAAGTGTGTATGTGCCAAGAAGTGCAGCCCATTCAGCAGTTGGTATAGAAAAGCAAATAAATAAATTAAAAAAGAAAAAGAAGAGCAACAACACAAACATGCAACCCATATACCATCATTCTGCCAAATTGCAGGTGCCATTAGAGCAGAGTGGGGCAAAACATTAATGATGGGAGCCTGCACCATTAGCAAACCCAAGTTGTTTTATAATGATTTAATTGCAACAGTGGGCAAAGGAATTAAAAACTACTCGTATTATATTATATGTTATCATTCTTGAATTGATATTTTAAAAATTTTAGTTTCATTAACCAGTCCAAAAATCATAACTTTTCTTCAAGAAAATTAATAAATAGTAAATAAGGAATTAAACAAATAAAATTAATTACAATAAAATTAAATTTAATTCAATAAAAAATATGTTAAAGACAATATTCTTAGATTAAATTGAATGCAGCAAAATAAATTAACCAAAAAAATTACTAAAATAAACTGAAATTAACGGTCTGGCCCACGATGTCGACAAGAAAGTTTCTATCGCTTACTCATATGAGAAATTTATTATTCGACATATTGTCATAAGTTTATTTTAATTTGAAATTTATTTGCTGGAGGTCAAGCATTGTCTATATATTTCATTGGTGCTTAGCCAAATCATCAGTAGACTTTAACCACATTTTGAACAGTCACAAACCTCTTATCTTATGCACAGACTTTCAAAAACTATTTGAGAATTCACAAATAATAATCACAAATAATAATGTTTCTGAAAATCACAAGCGAAACACAAGCAATAGGCATAGAAACTATAACAAAATCCCAGCAAATAATTTATATTCGATATGAATCTATGGTAAATAAAAACAAAATAAGAAAATTTGTTTTTGTTTTCAATATAAACAAATGAAAGAAACTTTCTTCAAAATCAGGCAAAATAAAACAAATTTAATTGAATAAAATAACTTATTTTAATATTTGGGTGATTCAAGACTACAGTTTGATAATGTTTTAAATTATTTTAATATATGAAGGGCTTATTGTAAAAACACGATAAGCTACACGATTTCAGAAAGTGGTTTTATCAGTTCATTCGATTACTTTACAGCATCGGAACGTCCTCTTAAAATATTGTACCTATATTCCGTTTAATTTCCGCCTTAGCCGCAAGTGTCACTTTTTACATTTTGATTTTATTCAGAATTATTTGTCCCAAAAACTCAATAAGCCACAGCAATTACAAAGGCAGTATTACAAAACGATGGATTCTGATGAAGATAGCAGTGAAAGTGATTATTTTGTTGAAGATAGTGATGACAGCGTGAAAGACAAAGAGTTTTTGCCAACAGATGATGAAGTAATTTCAGAAACCAGCGAGGTATGATTTATTGAAACTGAATCACAACTTATAGAAATTATTTGATGTAATAAATAGAAAAAATAATAAATTTTAAACTGCAAAAATACGATATGCCACATTATTTCAACCAAAATAACAAAACTTTTGATATTCAAAAAAAAAAAAAATATGAATAAATTTCATGCAATAACTGGATAAGCCACAACTTTTTGCGATTTTAGCGATTTCCGAAGATTTCTTGGTGTACAGCGACGGGTATGTGATAGTAGTCTTCCTTAAGCACTAAATAAAAGTATATGTATCATGATTTCATCAAATCCCTATTTTCTGCATTTATTTTAAACTTCAAAGGCGATTTTCTCAGTATTTTCATTTTGTGGCTTATCGAGTTTTTGCAATAATCTCTTCATATGTACTTTTTTAACTAACATTTTAAAACATTATGACACTATGACTACTGTTTGAATCCCCAATTATGTTTAAATTTAAAGTGTGTCAAAAATAATTAATAATTAAAAAAATTAAATCAAATAAAATTAAAGCAAATAAAATAAAATAAAATAAAATAAAATAAAATAAAATAAAATAAAATAAAATAAAATAAAATAAAATAAAATAAAATAAAAATAAAATAAAATAAAATAAAATAAAATAAAATAAAATAAAATGAAATGAAATAAAATAAATTAAAATAAAATAAAATAAAATAAAATAAAATAAACTTAAATAAAATAAAATAAAATAAAATAAAGTAAAATAAAATAAACTTAAATAAAATAAAATAAAATAAAATACATAAACTTAAATAAAATAAAATTAAGTAAAATAAGTAAAATAAAATCAATAAATGAAAAAATAAAATAAAATAATTTAAAATAAAATTATTTTAAATTAACGGCCTGGCCCACGATGTCGACAAGAAAGTTTTTTTCGCTTACTTACATTGAACACAAAAACAAATTCTCTTATTTTGTTTTTGTTTCCAATATAAGTAAGCGAAAGAAACGTTCTTGTCGACATCGCGGGCCAGGCAGTAAATTAAGCACAATAAAATAAAGCAAAAGCAAATTAAATTATATAAAAACAAATAGGAAAATCTAATAGTTTTCACGTAATTATGGGATTTTTGAAAGAAATAGAACTGTAAATTGAAATAAAATTCACAAAATCGTATTAACTGTCATGACTTTGACGTTGTTCTAAAGCTAACTCCTTGGCATATCTATTTGGATGTAATTTTAGACTGAATGGTTTCTTTCTGTTTATTTTCGTACCTTGCTTCCTAAATAAGCTTCAATTATCCTCGTATTAATCAAGTAATCATCATTAAGTTTGAAAAATTAGCGCAATAGCGGAGAAGCAGCAGAGCAGCCTTGCGCCCTTTTTCGACCTCATTTAACGCATTATGGTAAAGAGGCTACACTACTGTTCGAGCCCTTTTAACGCATTTAGATTCGCATTAAAAATATTATAAATTAAAAACTCATTTAAAGTTTTCGTACTCTGCTTCTGTGGTGCAATTTTACAAATATGTCGTATTATTTTAACTCTTAAAGCCTTTTTATTTTATTAAGATCTGTGTGCTTAATTTATTCTCCACTATGGCAGTAAGTAATCCATTCAATGGTCACCTCTCGCTCTCTCTTCTATCACAACTAATTGTTGGCAAATGCACCTGGTTATTGGTAGCTTTTCATTTCCAAGCTCTTTCATGCGAACATGCACAAACGATATAAATGATGTATTTGCTATTTGTAACTTTAAATGAATATTAAGTATTGTAGATCTTTTTGCAATTTGTATGTTATTTAATATGTATAATTCAATTAAAAAGCCATTAAACGTACCCCAAGACATGCACAATAAATGAAATGTATGAAAAAAACATTTATAATAATTATACGAGCTCAGTTCGTTTGCTATTTAGCTGCTGTTATTATAACAAATTGCAGTTTAAATATTTATTGAATGCTAAAATCAACTTTAAAAAAGTTAATTATTACTTTTGACTTTTTTCTTAACTTGTATTACTCATTAATTATTTCTATCTTTTTTTTTCTTTTGTTAAATTATAGCTATCGAATCTTAATTTAATTACCGCCATTTCTAATTTTGCTTAAATTATCGCCTTATAATTTAATATTGAAAAAAACAACTAAGCTACATGCTCGTAAACTAATGTAAATTTTGCACGCGATATTTAAACTTCAGTTTGATTTTTTTTTTTTTGTTTATTTATTTGTTGCATGTTTAAGTGTGTATTTGTACAAACCTTTAATTTGAGGGAACATTTTTTGGAGTTCTTAAACTGATTTTATTCAGCATTATTGGTTATTCGATGTCTGTCCGGCAGACAACATTTCTCAGGTGAACTATTTTGAAGAATTTGAAGATGTGCCACAGAAGAGAATAAATTTATTTTGAAAAAATATATATTTTCTAGGAGCCATAAAATATTTTAATCGTTTATGTTACTGTTTTAAAAAACTGTTAACTGAGTTCCAAAGTTATTAACATTATTTAAAAATAAGTCAATTAAGCCCATGAAGTGAAGTAAATTAATTTTTTAAATTCGTATTCATTTTGACACACGTTAAATAAAATAAAATAAAGAAATACTAAATTTGGTTATGTCCAAGGCACATTCACCCGGTAAATTCTTTTTCACTTTAAAGTTAGCCGGAAACTTCAAAAATAGTTTAAGAAAAGTAAAAAAAGAAAAAAAGTTTTAAAGATTTCAGCATAAAAAATATTAAAAAACAAATTTAAAAATATGAAAAACAAGTTAAAAATCTTTGCTTTGAATTGTTGAAAATATGTATTTCACGGCTATAACGAACTTCCCTTGTAGTTCGTTCAACTATATAATACAAAAAAAATTACTTTTAAATAAGCCTCTTGGTCTTCGCTCGTAGTTCGTTTTAACCGAAGTCCACTGTTCTATTTAAAAAATATCATTTTAAATAAATCTTAGTTCTTGTCAGTTTTTTTGAATTGTAGAAAATATTCCCTCGCAGTTCGTTATAACCGAACTTCAATAAATATCTTAGTTTTTGTTAGTTTCTTTTAATTTTTCAAAATCTATACCTTCCGTCGTAGTTAATTTTAACCGAAAACCATTGTACTATTTAAAAAATAACATTTTAAATAAATATTAGTTCTTGTCAGTTTTTTTTTAACTTTACAAAATATTTACCACGACTGTAATGAACTTCCCGCGTAGTTCGATATAACAAACTCCACTGTATTTATGTAAAAAACGATCTTTTAAGAAAACCTCTTAGTTTTAACCGAAATTAACTGTATTGTACAAAAACGACCTTTTTATAAAATCTCTTAGTTATTTTTATTTTTTTGAACTGTAGAAAATATTTACCACAGCTATAAAAAACTCCGCCCGTAGTGCGTCATAACCGAACTCTACTGTATTATACAAAAATCCCTTTTCCATAAACCTTTTAGTCTTTGCTATTTTCTTTGAGCTCTAGAAAATATATACCACGGTTTTAACGAACTTCACCCATAGTTCGCTATAACCGAACTCCACTGTATTATATAAAAAAACGTCCTCTTAATTAAATCTCTTATATGTTGTTGGTTTCTTGGAACTGTAGCAAATATGTAGGTACATACTCGTACTACAGCTATAAGGAACCTCCCCACGTAGTTCGTTATAACCGAACTACACTTTATTATATAAAAATCTCCTTTTAAATAAACACTCAGAGTGTTTGTTAATTTCTTTGAATTGCAGAAAATATTTACTACGGCTAAAACGTACTCCCCTCGTAGTTCGTTATAACCGAATTGAACTGTTTTATATAAAAAATCTACCTGTTCAATAAATCTCTTAGTAATTATTATTATGTGTCTTATATAAAAAAATATTAATATATGTAGTTTGTGTTTTCAAAAGTTTGTAAGTTTTAGTTTTTTTTTTATTAATTTTCTTGTTTTATAAACGTATCTGCAAGAATGTCTTAAAATCGCTTAATTAAAAACCATAATTCACGCGCATATTCAGGCAGAAACAAAAAGCTGCTGTGTAAAGTGATAAGATAAATTTATTATAATGTTTTGTGTTCTGTTTATTTGTTTGTTTGGTGGGAATTTAAAGGCTTGAGCATTATTATCACGTTTTTCAGCAGGCAACTATAAATTTCTCAACCACCTACTTTTTACAAAGAATTTTGTTGCAAATTCTACTCGCTTACCGTCTTCTGTTTTCAATTAGCTCAAATGTGTAATTTGACACCTGCAAACACTAGAAGAAGAATGAGAGTCTTTTTTATGACTTTGTTTTGGATGTTTTAATAAATTAAGCAACTATCGTCCACACCTTTTTATTCGGCAACCATTTCTTTCTGAGCAACATTGCAAATTTGCTCATTTATTTCTATAAAAAAAAGGAAAATATAAAACGAACGAGATGCGATCATGAATGGTGGGTTGCTGTGGCTGTTTTTGACCGCGTAGAACATTCATTAAATGAATAAGAAAAACTTAAAGCAATTTTACGGTCCAGCCAGACACTTTGTCGCCATTAAGCCAACAATCGTCAACTATTACAAAGACTTTGACAGAATCCAAAAATTAAATAAAAACGACAAAACAGCCCATGAATGTATGTATGTAAGTATGTGTGTATGTCCAGCAGGCTTAAACTGTTCTACTTAATCTAAGACCAAAAATCTATGTCGGCAGTCGGCAAAAAAAATATACGAGTACATACCTATAATACTGTATAATAAAAAAAGACACGCAGCTTTGACTCTTGAATATTTGACTTAATAAAATATTACCATTAACGTTAAAGCGACAAAATTTAAATCGCAATTTAGTTGCAAACATTATCAAGATGAAAAGCAGAACACAACTTAAAAGCAGTGAGACAGGGAGCGCAGCACCATTAAGCGTTCTTCTTTATTTCCAAAGAAGATGATCTTTCTTGCATTTATTTAACCAACCATTCATTCATTCCCTGCTGTTGTTGCTATTTTTATTTTTTTTTTTGGTTTGCGCATGTGCATAGTTTGTGGCTGGGGGATACGAGGAAGAAGCGAGCGAGGGTACGCATTTTGTGGCCAATTAATTAAGTCAGAATATGTTGTATTTTCTGGTTTCTGGTGTTTAGTTGGAGCTTTTATTATTATTATTATTTTTTTTTGTATTCTTGTTGTTCTTGGGAATGTCACCAACAATAACACCACAAGTTGGCCTAAGAAGCTTAATTGGTTGTTGGTTGGAAATGTTTGCCTGTTTTGCCAAGTCTGCTGATTTACATACACAATACATACAAACATACATACTATGCACATACATACTTACATACATACATACGAGGTGTGTTCGAAACGATTTTTACCTATTAAAATAAAATGGAACAAAGAACCCGTATCAAATTTTGTTGAATGTTGACTGTGGCATACGGAGAAGCTACCTTGGAACGTTTATCGGTGAAACAAAATTTTATCAGATAGCCGGACGCCCGAGCACTTCAACAACAGACGAAAAAATTCATGAATTGAATCGAAGACGAGCCAAAACACGTGCAAGCAAAGCAGCTGACAACAATTAACTGAACATTCAAAATGGCCGAAATTGTCGGCATAAGTGAGAGACATGAGTACCAACATAACGCCACAAAAATATCAAAACTCGAATATACGTAACCCGCGAAAATTCAAGATACATTTTGAACACACCTCGTACATATGTTTGTATTTAGGTAAAATTTTCAGTCCTGTTGAAAAGTGTCTCATTTGTTTGCTGTTGTGTTAAAATTTCATGCGAACCATTTGTTTAGTTTTTATCAGCTGTGAGAAGAAATTTTTGGCTTAAAAAAATTATTTTATTTATTCACAGAAATTATCGGTCAGTTTGATATTAAGTTTTTAGCAGCATCTCATTATTAAAAGAAAAATTATATAAAACATTTTAACATTTAAAATACATATATTTTAAGTGATTTTAAAAGAAATCATTTAATGAGAGTACTTTTTTCAAGTAACTTTTTATAAAATGCCTGCGCAACAGTAACTTCTGCAAATTCTGCACTTTTAAGTCACAAACATATTTTTTTATGGGTAATGGGTAATTTTTCACAGTAATTTTTTAAAAGGTTTTTTTCAAACGCACTTTTTGAAAAAGCACTTTTTGAAAAGGTACTTTTTTCAAAGGCAATTGTTGAAAAGGTACTTTTTCCAAAGGTACTTTTTATAAAGGTACTTTTTGAAAAGGTACTTTTCGAAGAAGTACTTTCACAACAGGTATTTTTTTAAAGCTAATTTTTGATAAGGTAGTCCTTTAGAACAACGGTTCCCAAATGGGAGACCACAGACCCCTGGGGGTTTGTATCAATCAACAAGGGGATCCCCTTGAAGAGCCTAGAAAACAGTGTTTTTAAAAATAATATAAGTTTTAATTTTCATTCTCCATACTTTTTTAGTGCTTTATTTTGGTTTTTAAATAGAAGTACATATATGTACATACATAAATATATATACTCATGTGTACGTATATATGTAGTATGTATAGTCAGTTGTAAAATCTTCTGACACAAACAACTAAATATTAGTGCGAACTTTTACTTCTCACCGCTTAGTATAAAGTACCCCAGACTCTGCACTGACTTTTATTGCCATCACTATCAAAAACAGCTGATATTGTTTTTATTTCATTTTGTTTGATAAATATGAAATGACATGAAAACATGTCAAAGAAGAGTTAAACAATATTTTGAAGATTATTTAAAAATTGTCTTCAGATACAAATTTAAATACATAAAACGGTGTATTTTCAAACATATTTATGATTTTTTATAAGCAAATTTTTAATCAAAAAATTACAATATAAATATAATTACAGCATTGATGAACACAGCTCCAAGTACTTCCATTTCTGGTGAATGGTAATCGCTTAAAAGGTTGTCTTGAACAATTTTTTTGTATAAAGAACAACCTAAGAATATGAAATTCAGTAGATGTAGTGATTGGTATGCCTTTGGAACTAGTTCCTATTTTTTTTTTTTTTTTTTTTGCTCGGAAGAAAAAATAAAATTTTGTCTTTTACGTTTTGCATTTTTAATTCAACTTAAAAACGATATAAAAGGCCTGGAAGAGGGTGCACGACAAAAAAAATTACAAGGAGTCCGTGAGCAGGAATTTGGTGGAAACCCCTACTTTAAAACACACTTTTTCCAAAGGTACTTTTTTAAAAGTTACTCTCTTTTGAAATTCACTTTTTTAAAAGTTGTTTTTTCAAAAGACTCTTTTAAGACTCTTAAAAGGTGCATTTTTAATAAGTACTTTTTCTAAAAGCTACTTTTGCAAATGGTACCTTTTTGAAAGCTAATTTTTGGTATGGTACTTATATCCAGGTACTTTTTTAAAAGTTACGTTTTAAAAAGGTACCTACTTTTTAAACAGGTACTTTCTAGAAAAGGTGCCTTTAAAAATTTAATTTTAAAATTATCTTTTAAAACTTTTAATTTAATAAAATACTTTTTAAAACGATGATTTTTTAAGGAGTGCTTTTTAAAAAGGCCATTAAGAGGCATTTAAAAAAACTTGATTAAGTACTTTTTCAAAAGGTACTTGCATGTTTTGATAAATACTAATAATAAGAAGAGTGACAACAACCAACAATTAGCAATCAACCTAAATAATCTAAATATTGAGAAATGTCGTATAAGAGGCAAAGAGACAGTAAAATTGCAAATGCAAAAATGTGAGAGCTACACATAGTTGCCAGAAAAGACTATTTGACACGATTTGATGATTTTTTCTCGACAAACGGTGAAGGTATAAAAATAAATTCATGTGGTAGCTTTATTTGCTGTAAAGTAAACATACAACAACATTCACAGTTTGTATGAAAGAACTATGTATATTTCCAAAACCTGTTACTTGATAAATTCAGTCACAGTTGTGATAAGTGATTTTTCCATCGCTGTGAAAAAGTAACAGGTTTCGAAAAATCGCTCATCTCTACTGTAGATATAATACAACATAATAAAAAGAATGGCAGTAATTCGTTTTCAAATAAGCTACCAAATGCAAACTAACGTACCACACTTGTTTTGCATTTACATTGCTGCTGTAGATTTCGGTTAATATTTTTTTGCCGTTCGTTATGCAGAGCAAACATTTATCAAAACATTCGCTGTATAAAAGTGAGAGTCGTTATAACGAGACTTGCCTGTATTTGCCAAACAAGTAAATATTTTGAAAGATGAAGGTCCTTTTTTGAATGGCCCGTTCTCGATATACATATACTTTTTTAAAATGTACTCTTTTAAAATGTAAATTTCAAAAGATACTTTTTGCCAAGGTACTCTTTTCAAAGGTAATTTTTTAACATTTTGAACTTTTCGGAAATTGGTGAAAGTTATTTCTGTAGCTTGTCAGTTAATATTTTTAAAGTCATAAAAATTATTTTTAAAAATTGCTACTTATCATATTTTAAAAATGTACACTTTTGAGATCATGCTTAATTTTTTTAACACCTAATTTTGCAAATAGTTTCTAGGCTTATTTATACAATTTGCTAAAGGTAATTTAAAAACTTAGTTTTTTCTATAGATTTTTTATTGAAATGTTAATTAATTGTAGTTCAGGCATCTTCAAAACAACAGACAGGGCAACTGTTTTTATTAATAATCACCCCTATTGTGAATACTCTTTCAATCAAAATATTTCCCGTTTTTCTGATGTTCAGATTGTGAATAAATTCTTTTAATTAGGAATAATATTTTCCATGGGGATTTTTTAGCTTTTTTCCTGGTTTTATTTATATACTTTATTTTTGCAGAACCGAGAATAAAGACGTCGCGTAATTTCAATATTTTACTTTCAATTAAATGTGAAAGTTTATAAATTAGGCCGATGTGACTAAAGCTCTGGGCATATTACAGATAGCATATGGGAAGCCCCAAATGTGTGAAACTAACGAGGACTTATTAAATTGAAAGGCAAACGACCATGCATGATTTTTAATTATAAATTTTATTTCTTATTTATTTATTAACTGTTACAAATAACTTATTTTGACGAGCATAGTAACAAAGAGTCTATGCTGGGAATAGCACACACCCACTGGGCTACCGGGGCACCCGAATTTTAATTAAATGTTATTTTTTTAATTTTTACAATCACTGAAAACTGGGAACGATAACCACTTTTCCTTTGAAGTCTTAGTAAAAAAATATTAGTGCGAATATAAAATTACTACGCTTCTAGTTATGAAACTATAAAACAAACTGTCTTTATCTTTTGATTTTCAGACATTTAAGCAAAATGCGTTAAAACTAAACCTTAAACGATAAAAAAACACCAAACCCTAAATTCCATCTAATCGGACGCATCACTAAACAAAGACACAAAGCCAATTTCAAATCTTGAATCAAAGCAACAAACACTATGATATTTGTTGTTATCTTAACGCTGTAATCTTGTGTAGCACGATCACTTTATGTTTATGTGCTCGTCCGTTTGTCTCTTCTCCTACGATCATAAATGCTCAATGTCATTTTGAAAAGCCATTAAAATATAATTTCCCTGGAATATGTTTTTTTTCAGGCTCATTTTTAAATGTTTTATCACTTTTATATGGTGTAAATTTAACATCATCTTTGAGCTTCTGTCTTTAAGGATAAAATTTAAGCAGCACAAATTTAACTGCGTTCGAGGAGTCAAGTCATTCAGTTAGTTCTCTTAACAAAATTATGACTTCACTTAATTGTTAAGTTGCGTTAAACAAGTACATTAATTTTTCTTTTTCATCTTTTTGCTTTAATTGTGTTTATTTGGAAGCCATAAATGTTGCAACGAATTTATGAAATGATGCTTAACTAACTAAATAATTGTCTTTAAAATGTTGCAGAGCAAGTGGTGGTAGTAAACGTAGTTGTTTATTTAATTGAGTTTTATGTGGAACTCATAAATGTCTCATGTTGTTCAAAATTACAGCAAAAAAAATTACCACCATTAAAAGTTATGATGTGACATTTTTCCTTTAAAAAAATTGAAGTTACAAGATAAAACAAAATGATCAAAACCAGCCACTGATGAGATTTAGTGGAAGTAATAAAGAAATATATATAACGACTTTAAAAAAAAAATGCAAAGATTTCAGTTGCTGTTTGTGAGGCATTAGATTTTTCGAGCAATCTTTCTTTAAATCGCTCAAAAATTGGAATTTTTGAATTAATGATGCAGAATTAGTTATTGTGTAAAAATTTCATAAAAATATCTTGTATACTCGTACTCAACTCTTGAGAGAAAAATAAAATTTTTAATTTCCATTAATTTGTTTTTCTTTTTCCATTGAATTGAAAACTTTAAAATAGTTTTCTGTCAATATAGTTTTTCTGAGTTACGACATTGTTTGAGTAAATGAGCGATATAATGAAATAAATCTTTTGGCTTTAAAAATTATGTTTGAATATCTACACCATCTAAGCGTTGCCACATGTAAAGATTTGTCTTCTCTTTTTTTCTTTGTAGTTTTTCGTCAGCTTGAATAGTCGTCTGTTTTTTCCTTTTAAATTTTTATTTTTATATGCTGCATTTCTGAACACAAAATTAAATTTTAGAAAAGTTTTTCGGTAAGCTTTTTTAGCTTTTAGAAAAAATTTTAATAAATTTTTTATTTGACTTGTTTGAAAGCCAAGTCATACCTTTCCGAACTTCCTCTATTAAAACTTGGTTTTCTAACAACAAAAAGCTAAAAAAATTTACAAAATATTACATACATAGAAAACAGGGATAGTCTAACTATTTCTAATGGTCAAACTAACAGTAATTTTTTTGTAAATAAACACAAACGGCGAAGCTACTTTTGGCTTGCCTGCAGTAACACTCAGAGTCTCCGGCAGGAATCCAACCAGCGACTCTCCGATCAATAGACTAGTACACTGCCTGCTAGTCAAGAGGGCAATTCATTTAGGAAAATTTTATCTGTTACAAAACAACTGTAAATAAAATTGAGCAAATCTCGCATTCCATTTACATTGAAAATTTTGTATTAGGACTGACATTAACAACAACAGATAGCACACGCACGCTGTGACGAAACTCATGCACGCAGATCATGAAGATGTAGCGCCCTTCGAACACAGCACGTTGTTCCGTTCTGCTGGAGTTTTTCTAATAACTAAAAGCCTTATGTGCTCGTATAACGTAAAACTTCATGAAAGTTGGCATAAGTGACAAAATTTAGCATGGAGTTTTTCCATTTTTAACCGACTTGCAAAAAGGAGGAGGTTATCAATTCGTCGGTATTAGAGATGAGCATGGATCGTGTTTTTTACTTGACACGAACATGCACTAAGCTAAACGCGAAGTGTTCGTGACAGAAAATCTGATTTCGTATGTGTGCGGATTTTATCGTGTTGAGCAATATTGACATTATAAAACACGAAACGATTTTAGGTTCAAAATATGTATACATGAATTTCCAAAAGCATCAAATTTGTTGATAGTGTAGGGGTCTCTTAAGCTTAAAGTTCTGCAATTAAACAAAAATATGTATCTATTTCCTTATAAAAAATACTCTTTTGCTATTCAATTTGATTTCGTGCGTATTGTGCGGCTTCGTGTTGGGAAAATTTTTCACATACATGTTGCGTACGTGCTGGACATTTTGATATTTGTGTTCGGGTCGTGTTCTAAAAATACTACACGCGCCCATCTCTAGTCTGTATTTTTTTATATTTTTTTTTGGTACTGTTACTTCATAACTCGGAATATTTTAGACCCATTGTGAAAATATTTTTTTTTCTGAGAGGCTCCCATTGCAAAAAAAAAGTGGGCGGGGACATAGCCAAATTTTTTTTATTTGGTTTTATGATATTCTACTTAGTCCATTGCTGCAAAACTTAACAAACATATTGGGCTTTCGTAAAGACACAAAGTTGAAGTTGGAAAAATGGGCGTAACCACGCCCAATAAAACTTAAAATTATATTTCACATGCTTCTATTTGACCGATTTTAACAAAACCTGGCACACATCCTGAACTCAAAAAAGTCACAATCTTGCTTTAAAAAAGTGGGCGGTGCACGCCTATTAAATTTAGATATTATATTTTTTGTGCTTGTTCTTAACGAATTTGTATGAAATATGGCACACATCTTGAGCTTTTAAAAACACTTAATCTTGCATTCAAAATACTGGGCGGGGACACGCCCCTTAAAATTTAATATTATATTTCACGTGCTTCTGATTTATCGATTTTTACAAAACTTTTACAGCTGGAGCTCTGAAAAACTACTCAATCGTTTGTACAAAAAAGTGGGCGGGCTTAAGCCCATGAAAGGTTAATATAAAATTATATGTATTTCTTCATGCTTATTAAAGATTTCATTTCTACGAAACTTGACACACACCTTGAGCTCTGAAAGTGACGCGATGTTGAATTTAGAAAAGTTGGAAGACAACTGTGCGTGATCACGCCTCTAAAAGTATAAACTTGAAATTTTGAATGGGACTATAGATTACACTTATAAAAATCATGCTGGGACTCAATAGTGGGTTAAAACTGCATTATGCGCCGGTTTTTAACGTCAAATTGTGTGGAGGAACTCGTTAAGACCATATTCAATTTTGCCACTTATGGTAACTAATATGTAGTCTTACTTTTCTTTGAAAGAAAGAGCGAATATGAAAAATATAAAAAAATTCACCATTTTTTCCCATAACCTCAGAGTTGTGGCAATAAATTTTACTCCAATCAAAAGAAATGTCCACTTTCGATAACAATACTATTTGCCGTAGTTTAGAACGCTTTGAGCTGCAATACTTTTTTCTACTCTAATTAAACTTTATTTCCTTTGCAATTCACCTTTCTACACTTTGCATAATTTGCAAAATGTTCCAGCAACAAATACATAAATGCAAATAACAAATCATGCAATTAAACTAGAACTAACGACTTCTTTGTCTGTCTAGAATTGGGATGCAAAACAATGAAATAAACACATGAATATCTTCACTTTCAAAACTCCAACAACGGACAACCAACCAAAAATAGCAACAATATAAAACCTTCAAAATTACGAGTACTTCGATTGTACATACAAGCACAGAAATGAAATTAAAAAAAGACAAGCGACGTCTTGATGTCTCCTCGCAAGCGTTTTTTTGTTTTGTTTTGTTTTTTTTATATTTTATTGTGCAATAAAGAAGAATTAAATGCAATATTTGTTGTTTTAAATTGCATACAAATCGCTTGTTTACAATGCCACTCGTAAAATATTCGGCAGTGTGTGTGTCATGCCACACTGAAGCGTGAAGAGAACTTTTTGGGAAGTCAAAAGAATACAGAATACGAATAGGGCCTTCCATCAGTGCACCAAGAGACACAGGATTTGTTTTGAAAAGCGTTGTTGCTGTTTGTTAAAAATTTATTTGAATGAGTCAGTCGGCAGCCGAAGTTTGAAGTGGAAAGGAAGACAGACTTGGGTTTTACTTTTTTCTTGTCTTCTTTCAACAATAGGCGTTTGGGTAGACACAATTTATTTAAGATACGGCGCTAGCCAGCACACTTTAAGGGTCCATTGTATTCCCAATTGTATTTAAGTGCCAAAGAAATACAAAATCCCATCGATACAAAAGAATAAAAAAGAAAAAGCAGGAAACAATGACAAAAATGCACTCAACAAACAAACAAACAGAATTGCATACATGCCAACACAGAATGACGACCGTGGCGATACTGGGGCAAATGTTAACAAAATCTTTGATGCGCCAATACACGCAGTATGTCATGTTCACATCAAATTCAAATGAAATAAAACAAAGGCTTTTTAACTTTTTAAGTTGCACTCGTACTTTTTGCATTTGCCCACCATAATTAGATAATTCATGAATAATGGTTCATTGACCAGCCAGTTTGCGGCCACGACCACAACAACGATTATGCACCATGAACGTTCTTCCAACGTTCCCTGGCCGATTAGGTAGGAAGAGAGCGAGTGTATTGCACGAGTAAATAACAATGGGCCGGTATTAAGTGAAATACGTGATCGATTGACTACCGACAAGTTTGCCTTAAAGACTTCGCATGAATACACATCACTAGTTAAAACACTCCATACCATGCCCGTCATTCGTCTGGCCATCATTTCTTTTAGAGTTCAGTTGACTTGACTGACTGATTAGTTATAACAAATTACCCTGTTTACACGTCCATCTACATACAAGCCATCAACTAACTATCAATTCGTACTAGCAGGAAAAAAAATAATTTTAAAATCTATAATAAATGATGGTATAAAGTATCAACTAATAGAGAAGAAGAGATACCACAGACACATTATAATTCTTAACTATTTGCTGGATAAATAGATATGAAAATACCACAAACAACAAACACTTGCAAACGGCTCTCGTAATATACACATCTAAATACATTAACAACTGAACAGCAAGCAACAGCAAAGCACAAATAAAATACAGCCTCTTCGAAAGCAACAACAACCGACCAACCAACCAATTCACAACAATCATTGCAACTTCATGTCGACAAAGAATTATGATTTCAATTGCTGTTTTATGCCAATACTGAATAAATTGCTCAACATTAGTTAAAGTTTGGTTCGTTTAAAATTTGGACACAGTTCACTTTCAATGGCGGGCTTTACATTATGCTTCAAAAATATTTTTACTCTCCACAGATGTTCTGGAATGTGGTGGATATTGGACGATTACAAATGCCATACCCATAACCATAAATATATTTTATTCAACTATTAGTGCTGCCATAACCTTAAACCGTTATTTATGTTTTCGTTTGTTTATTCATTTCAAACCAGCAAACAGCTGTTTGTTGGTTACGGCGAAAAACCAAAGCTCAACTGGTTTCCATGATTATGGTTATGGCACGGCGTTATAGCAAATAACCTCTAATCAAATACAGTGTTGCCCATAAGTTTGATTTGAACAGCTGTTTTGCAAGGTTATGATTATGGCTCATTTAATTGAAGCTTTAGTCCCCGTCCATACAGTTAAAAATATTTTTTATTGTCTTTTGAAACTGCATTCATGTTCATACTGTGCAGTTTTTGTTTAAGACTACCCTTTGCATGCAGCAATTATAATGGAAAAAAGCTACCAAATTTTAAAGGAACAGTTCTGTATTTAATAGAAAATCGTAAACATTCATAAAAAATATATTACATACTCCATTATACTGCAGTGTCCAAGGGACCAAAACTTTAAGTTTTATGCTTCAATAAAGTAAATGCTGAGAGAGTTGTGTGTGTGTGTGTGTGTGTGTGATGATGAACAAACAGCCAACATTATTATTTGCAATTTGTTAGACCTCTCTACAACCAGTTCTTGTACTCTTATCTTAACAATTGACAATTGATTATCAATATCGTTTTTCCCTTAAAGACGTAGAGTTCAGCTTAATTTCTTTCTTGCAACTAGCGCAGTGGGAGGAGCTGTTGCAAAAACAATTTTCCAGCATAAAACACATTTTCTGTTAATATTCTTCACCAAATTCATAACGAAAAGGTGTTGTTGTGGCTACAACATCATGACTTGGTAGGCACGATAATTTTAATGGGTTATGGTTGTTACTTAAGGGATAGTGCCCACATTTTAGGGCAGAAAAGTTAGGAGGGTAAACTAAGAGTAATGACTGCAGGGCCTTGTGCTTTTTTATATAAAGGGGCCTTGTTTTATAGAAGTTAGTTGAAAACGATTTGGCAAGCGAAAAAACCAAGTCTCGAAATATTTAATTCTTTCTTTGAGTTAACATTTCTATTAATTATTTTTGCTATTATTTTGAAATTGCAATATGTACTATAAAATTGCATATTGATTGTGTAAAAATTGTTTGCACTACATTGGCTTTAAAAAGTAATAAGAATCGGATTAACTTTTTAACTAATTCATTCAATTTTTTAATTGATTCAATTAATTTTTTTATTGATGCAATTAAATTTTTAATTTGATTCAATTAAATTTTTAATTTGATTCAATTAAATTTTAAATTTATTTAATGGATTCAATTAATTTTTTAATTGCTTTAATTAATATTTTAATTGAGTGAATTAATTTTTTAATTGATTCAATTAAGTTTTTAGTTGATTCAATTAAATTGTTAATTGATTCAATTAAAATTGAAATTGATTCAATTAAATTTTTGATTGATTCAATGAATTGTTTTAATTGATTCAATTAATATTTTAATTGATTGAGTTAATTTTTTAATTAATTCAATTGATATTTTAATTAATTCAATTAATTTTTTTATTAATTTTAATATTTTGTTTTATTTAGTTTTTTCTTGTTTACATTCGCTGTGCACTAATAATCTTCTTTTTTTAAACAGATGAAGGGAAATTAAGTTTCACCAAAGATTCACAATAGTATTTTTCCCTTCGTGGTGACAAAAATTCCACTTATTATTCACGATAGCTTTGAATAGTTGTTAAGTTCTCTTGTGTAAATGATTAAATTAATTTTTTTATTTAATTTTCAAACAAACAAATTTTGTTAACTTTTTATTTGGATTTTTAAAGTATTTGAACTATAAAATTAAATTAATCTTTTAAATATTTTTTTTTTAATTTTTTATTGATTAAACATCATTACAAAGAATTTAAATTTAATTTCCCAAAAGCACGCAACTTTTTCGAAATTAAACGTTGATGAACCTCAAACGTACAAATATCAACGAATTGGAAACATTGTTGCAAAATCAGAAACCACATCATATGATACGTTTTGGCTTTCTTATTTTAAAAGGCCCCCTAAATATATTTCTCTGACAATCACGTGTATATAAACATACATATACGAGTATAATTCGAGTATATATAATTGCATGTAATATAAGCAATATGATATATATTTTCATGATACATTTCAAACACATTAGATATTTTTTTTTCTCTCTTTTTTTTAAAGTTCAGAAACAAATTATTTTCGTCTCACATTACATGCCATCATTTCAAGACAGCAACTGAAATAAGAACAAGAAAAACATATAAAACATAACAAAACCAACTAAACATTTGTCTTAAATACGGCTCTCAAGTGTAAATGTGTGTTCAAATGCTATAAGTTGCATTTGCAGTTAAAAACAAAAGCTGAACAAAAAAAAAACTAATGCTTTATTAAGCTCAAATTTAAACAAACAGACAGACAATGCAACCGTAGTACATGTGTTCACTATTCATGCCATAGAATATACCCAACAAACGCATTGTTAAATGTTTCATGTGTTACGAGTATATGTTTTTGTTTTCATTCAAACTCTAAGAAGTTTGTGTCTTTTTTTGCAAAAAATTTTACGGTTCTTAACGCAAAGTTTACTTGTAAAAGTCTGGAGTGTATAGGAGAGAAGAGAATAAACACTCAATCCTACAAGCTCAAGACTTTTCAAAGTAAACTTTGCGTCTATGAAAGCCGTCTTTGTATTTTTATATTAGTGGTTAAGTGAGAATAAGACTCTGAATTTGATACGAAATTAGTCTCAAACATTTAATGAACACTTTTTAGATGCCAGTCATATCCGTTGCAATTATTTTTCATACTCTCAATTTGAAATCGAACCAGTATGCTTGCTGGGTAATTAAAGGTAGACTGAGAACAAACAGCATTTATTTGGTGGTGGTAGTGTTAGTGGTACATTTGTTTGGTACATCATCTCTGGTTGTTTATTTTCAAGCTATAATTTATTTCTAAATTGCCAGCCAACGGCCAGGATTTCCAACTAAACTGCAAATTAGCAGCCAATTTCCAAGTCGATTAATAACCATAATTATGGTTCACAATACACCAAGTAAGTACTCGTACTCGTTCCTATTCGTACATATAATGAAATACAAAGAACTCAAAATGTGTGCATTTAATTTAATCGAATATTCATTCGCGCTGGCACCACAAAAACTCTACCGTAACGTGCCAAAGGCGCGCGAGAGGAGAAGAAATGTGAAATAAAATGTTGCATCAAACACTTTTGGCTTCATAAATTCCATTTGGTACAAGTGTGCATTACCAACAATCACCGGTGTTTTCTTTGGCTTGAAAACTTTTTTTTTGTTTTCATCTTTCCAAACTCATCTGTTTGTTATAGTTGTTGCGATAATTAACGGTTTCATGTCTTAACTGATTTGTTAATGTTGGCCACAATTAACGATTGTGTTTGTTAGTTTAATAAAAACTTGTGAATCAATAAAATTTTTTATATTTATTGCATAAAGTAGAGACGGGGCTAACTAATGGAAAAAATATTGAAATTGCAATTAAATTCGCAATGGATAAATAATAAATAAAAATTGCATATATTTGGCTTAAAATTGTTCCAATATTTCTTTATGAAAGAGACTGTTTTCTTTTATAAAACACAAAGATTGGTAATGTGGGGAATTAAATTTTACATTCAGTGCTATCGTGAATTACAGGTGAAATTTTCGTTTCCTTACAATTTTTATTCCCCTCGAAGGTAAAAATGCTATCGTGAATTACCCGTAAAGTTTTTATGCCGTTGTCAGTTCTCAGTGGATATAAAAAACGAGAAGATGTTTTTAAAGCTTCAAAATTAATTGAAAATAAGACAAATTTAATTCTAATTACAATAAATATACAAATTTTGGGATTCGAATGAAATATTGCAGGGAATTATTGTTAACAATTGTACAAATTATTTGCTGATCTTGTCCTAAATTAAATATTTATAACTTTTAATCTCCCCTATAGTAAACAGTTTTTCCCCAGAAATATTTACCCTTTTCCCAAAATTGCAATCGTTGATAATTTTTCCTTTGAAATGTGTTCCTTTTTTTGATTCTCCTTATCATGGGTATTCACTTTTCCCTTGGTTGTGTTAACTTTATTAATACATCGCGTAATTTAAATATTATACTTCCAGTTATATATTAAAAGTTATAAATAATTTATTTTAGGATAAGAGCAGTGAATAATGTCCTTGATTAACAACAATAATTCCCTGCAACACCTTTTTTCATTGAACATCTTTAGTAGAATTCTTTCCACGGCACCTAAAATATTTAAAAACATAAAAATAATTCATTTAAAAGCCAAAAATTGTGTAGTTCTTACTATTAACCTTAAATTTACAAGCCCTCCCGTGTTTTACATTTACTACGCATTGATAACGGGAACAAACGTTCCCATGAAATTCGCGAAAGCAAAATTTCCCTTCATGGGGAATGAAATTTTCTGGGGAATAAAAATTTCACATTCTATTCACGATAGGGGTGAATACTCGTATTTAATTGGAACGAAACTATTGAAATTACGCGATGTATTAGTTCAGAACGTTTGCCTCGTTTCGTAAACTTGTGAGTTCTCGCATCGGGAAAAATTAAAAGTTGTCATATTTTGTACAGGGGTCCTCATATAAAAACTTAAATAAACTTACAAAAAAAAATATCCACAAATATATTTTTTTTCTTACTCAGACGTCAAATAAAAAATCTATACTTTTTGATTTTCATCTTGACGCTCACAGGGCACTTAACTAATGCTGGGTTCACTCAGAGCTACTCTTGTTGAACAACTTTTGAGCTTATGGAAGAAAGATAATTTATACGGTCGATTTGAGTAGAAAATTTTTACGTAAATTACTCATTTCTCTGAGTGATTTTTATACAAAACTTCTAGACAAGTCGACTGGGTGACTTGTGGAAACAAACATAAAAAACATAAGTCAGTTGTTTTTTAAATTACTCAGTACTCACATACTGACAACAGATGGAGCACCCTGTGTTAATTATTAAAATTATATAACAATTAACTTTAGCTTGATTTGATTAGAATTATCATATGAATTAACCATTAATTGCTTGACTTCAACACTTATTTAAGCATGATTGACTTGATCATAACTAATTTATTACGATAAATTATTTTTAATTTTTATATAATTTTAATCGAACTGTAATGAATTATTAATTACATATTAACAATTTAGTCAAGCTTACTAATTAATTAAAAAACAACTGGTTTATTTTTTAACACTTTTTGCATAATTCATCGTTTTCCCTTAGAAAATGAGAAAGTGCAACATTAAATGGAGAAAGTTGCAAATGAAGTGGAGAGTTTCAAATTCACATGAAAATCCGTATTAACTGCCAGTTCATAGAAGCATGTAAAAATTCGGGTCTGCCTATTTATATTGAAAACAAAAACAAAGCACTCAAAATTTGTTTTTGTTTTCAATGTAAATAGCCAGACGAGAATTTTTACATGGCGTCTATGAACTGGCAATAAAACTTGTATGAAAATCACTCAAAAATAATTTGTGCTTTTCATATAAATTTTCTACTCAAATCGACCGTCTGGGTTGTGAAAACAGGGGGTTAAAAATTTTCATCCTTATATATAAAAATTATTAAGGCTTTACAAAGGGTTTTTAAAACAAATTCGCATACCAAATTTTTCTTATTAAGCCTTTATAAAGCCTTAATAGTTTTTATAAATAAAGCTGTTTAATTTTAAATTGAGAATTTGCCATCGACACTGCCAACGTTTAGAAACTCTGCCGACAAACAATTTTTGACGTTAATTTTTGGCACTAAAACTTTTCAAAGGTAAAGAAACATAATATTGCATTAGTTGCCACACAACCAACATAGACAAGACAACAACCAGCTATTGTGAATGAATGAGTAACATTCGTTGTTTAAAATTTTGCTTAGCATATCTTGCGGCTTACGAATAAACCATATTTAGCACATCTACAAACCTTAATAAAATGTTAATAAAACATGTCTGCTCTGTGTTTTTTAAATATTTTTTTGGAGTTACGAGTTTTTTATACTCAAGCAGAGAATTTTTCATGTCGTTTAGACCAAGGGACCTTATTTTTACAATTTTTATATTGTTTTTTGTAATTAAAATTTTTTCTTTAAAATTTTTTCAAAGCATAGCGTTGCCTTTTACAAAATAAGACCTTAACAGCCATACCAAAAAAAAAGCTGCAAATGTTTATTAGCTTTCAAAAATTGTCATGCCAATACACCCAACAACACGGCGACAACGCTTTGCAATTGGAAAATCACATTTCGGCAGAGCGTTAAGGAATGAAGTTGGATGCTAAAAAACTGTTACTGTTATAAAAAGTAATGACATTTTAGCTATTTTTAAGTCAATCTAGCGGTTTTATCTCCTTGTTTGATTTTTATTGGGATTTCATTACACAACCTTGACGGTCTTGTTTAGGTATGGAACTTAAGCCTTAACGCTAAGCGCTTTAAAACACAACGCTTGCCGATTTTGCTTAGGTATGGATGTTGTAACACTTTTGAGCTAAGATTGTTTCAAAACTACCAAGCTATCATAAAATGATATTGATAAATTGCTGGCATCCTAATTTTTGTCAAATAAATATGCATGGAAGAATTAGGAGGAATGTTGTTGAATTTCACGAGCTATAAAAGAGTTCGAGAAAATCGTAAGTCACGTCTTTTGTAATGTGTGTGTTTGAAGTGTGTGGTGTATGTCACAGTCTTATAGCCCAATTATTTTTACTATCCAGCTTATAACTAGGCGTTCTAAAGAAATGCCAGAAAATTCGAGGAGTTCAAAAATAATAAATTCTGATATATTCAAATTTTGCATGTATTTGCTCATATACTATTTTTAAAATTCTTAATTACCCCTTCTAAATTATGTTACCCTATTTAATTTTATTCTTTGTTTCTTTCTTTACTATGGCAATGGTAAAACATTATTTTCATTAACCAATCATAAAGCGAGAATTTGGTAATGAGTAATTTAAATTGTCACTTAAAAGTGTGTCACTCAATTTCTTGCATCAGCATTCTTATTGTTTCAAGTTGTGTTGCAATAGCTGTGCATTGAACTGCAATTAAAGCAATGCATCTGTTTTCTATTACAGTGCATTACCATAAAAGAGATACACTATATGTACTTTAACGTGTAGTTTTCGCATCGCAAGTAAGCGACTTGTCTAGAAATAATACATGAAAAGTACAAATTTTTTTTTGTGATTCCTGAACAAATTTTCTAGACAAGTCGCTTGCATGCATTATAAAAACTAAGCACAAGTCTTAAGTTATTGCAGTTAAGCAGTTAATTGTTTTAATTCTTTTTTGCCATTTCATCATGAATAGACTGACTGAATTGTGAGGATTTTTACGAATTAAAACTCAAAGGGCTCTTTGTTCATTTTGCGGTCTGCATAATTTTGAATCGAAGCAATTAAACTTTAGCTGCCACATCTTATCAAATTTTAACAAAGCTGATAACAAGAAGTTAATGCATAACATAATGAATTTCACTACAGCTTTGAGTAATATTTACAAACATATGGGTGCATCGGTAGACTAGTGAGTAGTGTGCTAGCCTATCAGTGTGGAGGTTGTGGGTTCAATTCCCACCATAGACTCTGGCCTGTTTCACTACAACGAGTGAAGGTCTTTGTTACTATTCTCTAAAGTTATGATATAATTTGTAATTGTATTTGTAACATTTAATAAATAAATAAATAAATTTACATACATACATATTAAGGGAAATTCCCATGGCTGTAATATGTTGATGTATGTGATGGCAATAATTTTCACCTCTAGTTCATCCCCGAACCTCTTATATCGTAAATAAATGTAGTTAAACACCAAGCGGTGAATAACCTTACAACGTTTTTGAATGTTGCCATCAGAATCGAGAGGTTCTGTGCTGCATATAAATAAGGGTGATGATATTAGCTAAGCTGAGATCGCAGTGTTGAGCATCAAAGAAAAGAAAAGTGAACATCGTGGTATGTTGGCAACGAATAATTTAACATTTAAATTAAAGCTCTGAATTTCAGGGTTGATTAAACAAAGTGTTCTAATTTAATTTAATGTATATGTTCGGTTAACTTTATTTTTGCAATAATCGAACTTTAATAAATAAAGGTTTCTAAAAAAGAAACGAAAATGCGTAAATTGTAATAGAGATTTATCAATTCTAATTCAGAAATCGTCAATTGTAATTCGGAAAATTATAAATATTACTAGCTGACCCGGCAAACGTTGTTTTGCTACATAACTTATTCCTAGAGAATTACTAGGTTAGAAAATAATAACTAACTCATTGTAAGTGTCTGAGGATCTAGTATATGAGTGATAGAACGATGACGGAATATAAAAATAACTAAACAAACACCAAACATTCATAAAAAATATTAATAAAAAATATTTTGATTTTATAAAAGGTTTATTAATCAAATTTTCATAGAAAAAAACCTCTTATTAAACAGAAATATATTTTATGAATATTGTTTTAAATTTTTTATATTTTTAAATTTAATTTAAACTCATACCCGACTGATGTAGCCGCAAGGAGACAGCGTCGGAATTTTTTGAAGCAGTGCTTAGACTTCGGTTGGAGCACTGTATAATGATGATTTGATGACTCTTGCTATTATGTATATCTTTCAAGATATAAGATTATTATCAATAACTTTGTATGAGGGGTGCCCCTTCCCACGGTTCTATTCAACCAATATTTTGAATTACTTCGCAGCTCGCTCTCAAAAGAGTCCATACCAAATTTGAATACTCTTATTCCTATAGCTTTCAAGATATAAGATATTTCGTTCCTATGGGCGTGGTACAGCTCACTTAGAGGTATTAAAAATAGACTACGACGTATTCTCAGACCTATCGAATACACATACAAAATTTCACAAAAATCAGTCAAGCCGTTTCGGAGGACATCAATTACAAACACAATGACACGAGGATTTTATGTATAGGCATTTCCACAGAAAAATCCACCGTTTATCACGTTACGTCACCATGCAATTAAGCTTGTATTTTAGCGCTATGCTGTTTGATTTGTTTGGTCTTAACGAGTGTAGACCTAACTGCGCTCTACACCGACATGCAAAAAAGTATATAAAAAACAAGGTGTACTTTTCTGAAGAAAAATCACTACATCAAAATTCTACGGCCAAACACAGAACAGAACAGTAATGATTGGAAAAGTTGCTTCTTTTTTCTTTTTTGAGAGGGGAACAATATTTTTAAAAAAAGTTTTGCTAATAAAATTTAAATAAATTTATAGTTAATAAAATTTGCTCTTTTTCTGAATTACAATTGACAAATCTAAATTATAATTAATGCTTTCTGAATTACAACTGGAATGGATGTAGAATTACAAAAACGACAGCATCAACGACTGTAGGTTTATTTTCATAACTTTGTTCCATATGGCCCAGACAGGACCATTTAAAAATTTTCCTTACTCTGACTTAAATATACATTTTATATTTTTATCTGATTTGCACAAGACAAAACAAACTATCTTTTGAGGCAACAGTATGAGTTTGAGCACACAATCACTCCAGCAATCGCCAAACAGCCAAGTTGTCACACAGGCAGCCAGCCAGACAGTCAGCAACACATTCAATTCAGCCAGTCAACAAGACAGTCATCCAGTCAGTCATCTAGCCAACAACAAAAGCCAAAGAACGAGCAAGCACTTGTTGTTGTTAGTGCTTTCAGAAACCGAACCAAAGATTGCTTGGCAAACAGAACGTCTGTTTAGTTTTAAGTGAAGTTCGATGTGAACAAGTTGTTGATATTAAAAATAGCGGCACACTGACTTGGCTGCCTGTTCAAAAAGTTGGTTTAAAATAAATTTAAGTTAAACAAAAATATATTCTTTAAGTTAACATCATTATTGTGGGTTCTGCGTTTTTTTTTTGTTTTTAATAATTTTTTAAACAAATTTATTTGCCGTTAAAATTTTTGTTTAATTTGCATTACGAGTGTGTGAGTACAATTTACCGTTTGTTATATGAAAATCTGTTAAGATTCGGGTGTTTTACAACACAATCTGGAACGATAAACACACACACACACACACACAGGAGCACCCCGTGTATTTTCATCATCATGATGATGATCATCATCATCATTGACTGTATTTTAGTATTTTCGGTCGGGGTTTTTGTTTGTTTTTAATTGGGTAATAAAAAATCAAATAAATTGTTAATGAGGTGTGTGTTTTGTGATGTTTTGTTAATTTTTTGCACACTAGTGTTATTAAATTGTTGCTGCAAAAGTGAACAAATTAAAAACCAAATATCAGAATAATTAACACAAAAACATATTGTCATAATGAATAAAACAGCTGAGTGTATGTATGTTTGTATGTCCAGACATACATATATGTATGTATGTACATATGAGTGAGAGCGAGCGTGCGTGTGTGCAAAATTTAAATGACAAACCAATTTAAACAAAATTATCAAAAACAACAGCAACAGCAATTTAAAATTCTTCAATTTATAAAAAGTTGTTATAACAAATGTAAACTTACTCGTACAAGTGTTAAGTTATAAATTTAAAGACCAGACAGGCAGACAGACAGACCATCACTAAATGACTTACATGCATGCAGAAAATCTTGTAATTTAAATTTGAAATTAAGACAACCACAATTACAACAATAATGGCAACAAGCATAACAACAACAAAAACAACAATAATAATAATAACAACAGCAACAACGTTATTATTACAACCATACAACGATAAGCAATTTAAATCGATTGTTTCTTTTTTTGCTTTCAAGTTTTAAGTGCATATTGTTATTTTTGTCGTTGTTGTTTTCATTTCGTACAAGTTTAAATTGATTGGGTGAAAATTATATTGTATATAAGTATCAAAAAAAGAAAACCGAAACCAACAAGAACAACGGAAATCGATAAATTTTTCGAGTTGTAAAAGATGGGAAAAAATACACGACATCAAATCAATTTAACACCAGCAACAACAGCATCCCCAGCAACAACAGCAAATAACAGCAACACACGCATTTAATTTATAAAACAAGTAGCAAAAATAATTTTAATTTATTGATGCACATGCCCGTCCGCCCGTCCGTCCGTCCGTCTTTGCAGCCTTTGGGTTCATTTGTCTGTAGTAGAGTGCATTTTTTATTCTTTTTAATGCTCAAACATACACTTCGTGAAAAAAGAAACTTTTCACTTAAAGTCTGATTGAATTGACATAAATTTCAATTAAACACAAGTAACATCTAAACAAAAAACTTCTACAGCATTCAAAATTGTCTTCAGTTCCAAGTTATTTAGAATCGTATCTTATAATTTGTGGCGGCTAATTCTGCTGCGGACTTCAAACAATTTAAAATGCAGATGGTAGGCCGAAATAATGAACTAGCTGAAACTATGAACCCCTTGACCAATATATTAAGATTCATCTTCGGCTGATTTGAGCTTAAGTCATAGTCGTCGTAATAATCTCTGTAGGATCTCTCGAGAAACCATTTGGTGTCAAAGTTTTAATCTGGCATTGAACTTCGTGTAGTCTGAGGTACTGAAAACAGGAAAATGGTAATTTATTCAAAATATGACTCACTAAATAATAACTGCCTTGTTCATAAAATAATTCTGACAGTAAAAAACCGACTTCAATGCAAAGATCTGATAGAACATTTTCGAAAAAAATCTATGGTACCAAACTGGAAGTAAACTCTTTCAGACACAAACAAAAATTAAATCTGTTCTGAAATACAAAATTAAATTTTAATGGGCGTGCCTACGCCCAATTTTTGAAATGCCAGCTTATGTGTTTTTCAGAACTCAGGGTGTGTGTTATACCATGTAACGGCTCATTTGTGTTAAGAGCTTAAACACGACGATTTTGAGATGTTTTGCCATACATTGAAAAATATTAAATTTTAATCGGCATGACTCCGCCCATTGATGTAAACGGAAATATGTATATTTTAGAACTCAAGGTATGTGATAAGATTCCTAAAAATCGATGAAGTATAATGGGCGTAGACCGCCTATTTCTTTAAACTTTAAAATTGTGTAATTACAAGAACCAAAGGTGTTTGCAAGGTTTCGCAGCAATTAAATAAGTAGAATATCATAAAGTCAAATTAAAAAAATTGTGGGCGTGTCTCCACCCTTTTTTTACAATGGGCCCCAGCTATACCCTCTCAGGCAAAAAAATTTTTTTTTACAATCAGTCTAATGCATTAAACACATTCCCCACAGCAGGCTACCGACTACAAAATGTCAAGTATAGAATACACATGTTTATACGAGAGTGATTCTTTTGCAGACAGCAAAGCAACAGCGCGGCAGGTTATTGTCTATGCTGATTTTGTAGTTGTAGTCCAATTAAACTAATTTCTATTTCTTTTGCAACAATGAGAAAATTCAGTGTTGCCAGTATAATACAGAATGTTGAATGAATGATATTGTACAATTATTTCATATTATTTAACAGAAACAATGTCCAAAAATTTATGTAAAACATAAATTGATTCTTTTTATACTTTTAAGTCATACGAGTATAAGTACATTTTTAAAAAGTAATTTAATTTTTATAAATACGAAAGTATTTGAAGGTGGCAATACTGAATTATGTATTTATACTTAAATATGAGATGCAATGCATCTCTCTGGTGCTGCTGCCGTGTGTAAAATTAAGTAGCTGGCTAGGTGGCGACAAATGCTGCTAGCGGCATTTGAAGTCGTGTATTCGTGTAGCCTGCTGTGGTGAATGTGTTTAATGCATAAAATGTACCGAGTTTTGAAGTAACAAAAAGTCAAACAAAAGAAGAATACAGACGAATTGATAACCTCCTCCTTTTTTGAGGTCGATTAAAAAATCGTTCTGTTTTATAAAGGCTTGATAAACCAAATTTTGCATGGAAATCTGTTTTATAAACCTTTTATAAATGAAAAATATTTTGTATGAATAAGGCCTAAAATATCTTTTCAGAAATTACATTTGCCCTTTCAAAGTAATGGAGAAGCTACTTTGACCCTACAACAATTTCTCATTGATTACCACACATGTGGCGAAAAAGAAATTTATCGCTTCTTAATATACAAGCATATGTATGTGGGAAATTTTAAATTCTGCATAAAAAGTTCTCGTATTCCATTTCAATTTATAAACTTGTGTATAAGGCTGAAATTTGGACAATTGTTTATTGGGTCATAATAAAGTATAATTCATAAATTTGGTGTTTCACAGGATGATAATAATATTTTCTACATTCTCTCAAGAAACTTGACACTGATTGCACAAATTAAACTTTCCTACTATAACTTTTCGTTTCATTAAACTTCGTTTTTCTTGTCGTTAACTGTATAATGTAGTGATACGTAGAATTAAGAAAAATTGCTTTGGCTAAATTGTACATCATTTTTATTCAGGGTCGGGGTAGATATACAACTTGTTTTTTTCACTTTTTTTTTGCACAAAGACAATAATGATCTTCATAATTATCTGGCGAATCGAAAAATTGTACAAAAATAAAAGTTCGTACCTAGTTGGGAAACATTCAATATGTTCATTTTTATTTTTAACTAAAATTAAGCAATACGAGACTTTGAGACGTCACTGTGACCGTTAACAAACACGGCCAGACAGACGCACAGACAGGATGGAGATACAACAACGAGTCAGCCAGCAATCAGGCAAACAAGACATTGGCATAGACGGGCAATTGGCAGGCAGTTAAACCATCATCAATCGTTTATTCTAAAGCATTCGATTCTTTGGTAGTTTGCAACTTTAGGCTAAATAAAATGTATGCAAGTATGGATATGGACGTCGTTGTTTATCGACTTATTGGGCATGAGACAAAACGTCTGTTTGTGTTGCTGGTTGTACACACAAAACACCAGCAATGAACCTTGATAAATTACCCAACAGTATAAAGTAACAAAGCAAAAAAAAAAAACAAACTGTTTTATAGTGATCGTTTTGGACGTAACCGGCCGGCCAAAAAACGATATTGGTAAGAAAGAAGCAGCGAAGGTAATGCAAAATATGTATGTATATACATACATTTTTACAAATATGCAATTTATGTATTATGTACATACATATGTATGTATGTATGTGTATTCTTACATAAAATGTGCACACACACGCGCACTGACATAATCTAAGCTATAAATAAATTGGAGTTTATAGACAAGTTAGACAGATGGATGGACGGACGTACGGACGGACGACCGATTAGTTAGTTACACTCTTTACACACAAATCAGCATGTGATCGCAGTGTTAGGAAACATGCGAAGGTTGGACGGTTGTAATCGGTGGTGTTAGTGTCTAAACACATTTATTTCAGAGTTGGGCGTGTATCGCGATGTTTTCATAGCAAGCGTGACGCTTGTATAATCGTAATTGCAAATTCTTTATACATACGAGTACATACATATACCCTAATGCGCAAGGAATTTATCGCGTTAAGCTGTGCTCTCAAAATAAATTTGGACAATTTACAAATCTTGCCCAGATGTCATTCGAATTCTAGCCAAACCAACCGAGAATTCTTAAATCAAATGTCATAGCACGCGATATTATGGATTTAAAGTTTAGCAATACCGAAAAAAAGCAAAACTTGCAGAGTCAGAGTTGCTCAAAATGTTAGTTCTGTTTTATTTTTGTACTTTGGACTTGATTGCTTCGAACTAAAATAAAAATATTTTACTTAATAAGTAAATTAATAATTTGGGATTACTAGTGCGTTAACAAATTTTAAACTAAAATTGGTTGTTTGAATCTTCTTCTTCTATCCGCTTAACTCCTATCGGAGAATAGGGCCTCTGTTGTTAGAATCTGCTTCATACAATAGGTTTGATCCTGTAGCCAAAGTTGGAAGCCTGCGGGATCCCATTTGTATCCAAAACTATTCCCGTACTTAAAGTCTTGCCAAGTGGGGGAGGTTTTGAGACAGAATGTCTTCTTCTTCTTACACAAAACAGCCCGCACTTTTTCTTAGGGTTAGTTTGGGCAATCAGCTGACGTTTACTTTTATGTTAAAATTTTTAGCTTTTCTCTCACATTTTTTTCCACATTTTTGTGTTTCTTATTTTTACAAGAAGTAACACTCAGGCAATGAATGCATACTTTTATTGCTAAATGTTACCTTCTTTAGGAAAGAGGAAAAGGGATAGTGAAGAAGAAGAGAGGTGGTGAAGAAAGAGATAGAGGAAAGCTTCATTCTTTTTAAAACACTGCTTTTTTCGCATGTTTTTTAATAATGCTGTGTTGCTGAGTTAAAGTAACAAACAGTGAAAGCACTGGACTTAAATGGAAGGACGGCGAAGCATCTACAGGCAAGGTTATGGGATCCACGTGGGATATTTATTTTCTTCAAAAATGAAAAACAATCAACGGTGAGTGGTTAAATTAAGCAAAAAAGTCTGAATTTGATGAACAAGAAAGTGTGTTTCATTAAGAAAGTGACCACTTCACACAACATCCAATATTGTTATGGCCAAAATTAATGAATTAAAGTTCGGGTATCTTCATCACTCACCTTATTTGCCATATTTAGCTCCCTCCGACTATTTTATGTTTCGAAACTTGGAAAAATTGCTCGGTGGTGTAATATTTGCCAAGTATGAAGAGATGGAGTCGGCGGTTGATGGCCATTTTAACGAGCGACAGTTCTTAGTATATACAAGGTGCCCAAGCTATGGACTATTGCTAGTAAAAGTGTATCGAGCTAAAAGCAGATTATGTTGAGATATAAAGAAAAAAATTTCCAAATTTGTTATTTTTTCTTTGTTAAGACGGCAGGTTAAGTCTCATAACTTAAAAAATTGACTAGTTGGTGGCTTAAGCTTCCTTGCAACATGTTTGTGGTGCTTCGAAAGGGACAGTAGCTCACAAGTGGAGCATTAGCGGAGCTACCTCTAAGCAATTCGTAATGGCGGGAGCTGCAATGAAGAATTTTACGGTTAAATCATATACACAGTGGAAAATATAAAGAAAACTTGCGTGAACCTGAATCAAAAACACTCACGCACACATCTTTGAATTAATTATTTTTATTCTATTTTGTGTCTTTATTATTGTTTTTCTTTTTTTTTGTGAGTCCTCACCTGTCTGTTGTGCAACAAGAAGGAAGGCAGAAGCTGCAGCAAGAGCCGCACTAACAATAAAACTGCATTTAACAGTGAATGGTGGCTGGGGCTACTGCTTTTGTGTGTTAAGAGACAATATTAAAATACAAACAACAGTGCTACCAAGACTAAGAATAACAACAATAACAAGAGTCATTAGTGTGATTACAACAAAGAAATACAAACTCACAAGACAACAAGTTAAAAGTATTTGCACTAATAGAAGGCGACTGCATATTGACACTACGCTGACATGAATGGCAGAAATACTCGAAAAAGTAGGGAAAGATATTTAAATTCGTATGAGAGCTTGTGCGAGAAAGACAAAAAAAAGGATTTAAATACTTAAATATAAATAAAATTATTTCTTGATGTTCAGCTCGATGCTCTTCAAAATTCGTAATTTTTAAAACTATATGTGAAGGATATTCGTTCTCTTTTAGCATTCACATCATTGGGTTATGAACAGAATTTTGGACAACCGATACGACAACTGAAAGTTGTTTTGCGTTTAGTTCAGTTTCGTCATTTTATTTAACAGTTGATCGACAACAATAAAAGCTCGTTTCGATCTGAGCAAAATCTAGTATTTACTCGATTGCGAGACAAATCTTTTTTCTAAAAATTTGTGGTACCGCAAATGAAATTAACATCTGTTAGTTGCCAACTGGCAACTTAAGTTCGGTTGCCATCCGTAACTTCCCGCTATAAAAAATTGGAAGTCACTGATGTCTCCACGTATTGATAATGATGATTTTTTACGATAATGTCATTTTGGATGGATGTACATTAAGGGTGGATTAGTGCACGACTTTTTGATTTCGATACGCTAGGATCTATAATTTTCTAGTTTAGAAAAAAATGCATGAGCCAAAAATTATGGGGGTGGGATGGCGGTAAATGGGTCCTCATCGGGGTCAAAACTAGGGAAAAACGAGGCAAAATCCACAAAAACCTTCACAACTGTCCCTGATTTGCTCCCAAAGAGTTTAAGCATACTAACACCCTATCTGCGTTCATTAATGGGGCTCCCATACAAAACATTATTTTTTATACAATTACCCCACATCGCCCTAACTAGCCACAGAGTGCCCCTAGAGGAGGAGTCAAATATATGACCGACCCCCAGTATTTTTATTGCTCCAACATTTGTTCAGAACACACCTGGCCTCCATCGTCAACCATTAGGGTGGTTCCCATACAAAAATGTTTAATTTATAAAATATGAATACTAGCGGAGTCTGTCTTAAATTTTACCCCTCTATGAGCAAATCCCATAGATTTTGTAATCCAATGAACCGATTCGGTATATTTTAAGAGTTTTCGAAAATAACGTTTTCGACAAAACAAATTTAAAAAAAAAATTTTAAACGTGTGCGAGATATATAATATTTGTCGAAAATATTATATTGAATTAAATTATTTGAGAGACATCGATTTTTTTTAATAACTCCAAAAATCTCCTCATTTTCCATTACTTTCAGTTTCAAATAAGCTGAAAGTTCCAGGGATGTGGCCTGTAAGTTCAAGCGTATAAAATGTTTTTTTTTCGATAATTCGAAGCCATTTTTATTTTTAGTTTGCATCCGAAACACTTCTGTACAAAACTATCATAAAAATCATTTCAAATTAACAACTTTCTTATTAATGATCATAATTTCAGTAGTGCTCCCTCCACCTTTCAACAAATTTTGTTCCAAGATTAAATAAACTATAAGCGAAATTCAATCCATTTTACCAAACAAACATTATCATTAACAAGCGTTTATTATTATTTTACAAAATTTTGTGTATACAAATACAAAACCTTTTTTTCGAACTTGAAAACATAATTGGCTCTTTTAATTTAGTGTTAATTTAGGCGTTAAAATCCTTTTATTTTTCTGCTTCTTTTTATTCTTAATCCCACTACGCTGTCTTTATGATTATGACAAATTTATGGCTCATTTAAAAACAAAAGTGTCAAAAATTATTTCAGTTTTTAATGTGCAAGCATACAAACATACAAACATGCGAGTATACATAATAAACAGCAGCCAGTCAAGCAGCCAACCAGTCAGTGTAGCAGACGGACAACCAGACTGATCTGGTTCTGGCTGATTCACTAACAAACTGACTTGAATCTTGGCTGCAATTTAGCTAAGTGTGTTTACGTTTATGCTGCTTAGCAGCTACTCCTCTTTTAGTTACCCGGTGCTGTGAAGTGTAGGGTGTGCTGGCGTGGATATTTATGTGTGTAAATGGCTGGATGATAAAGTACAACAATAATATAATAAAAAGGAGATGTGTTAATTTCAACACATACAAACTACTTAAGAAATATAGAAACAACAACAAAAACAACAACAACAAACACAAAAACACACACTTAAGATGATAACAACACAAAATACATTTTAGTACATCACACCAATAGCGATGGAAAAACAATTTAAGAAAAAAAAACATCAAACATCACTAAATAATCTAAACGACGATGCAGTACTTCAAAGGAATGCATTTATGGAAACAAATTCTTGTTCCGCATTTTGAAGGATTTAGGTTTTAATTAGAAGGCCAGAGTACGAAAATTGACAAAACGACGCGTTTGCTTTGGTAATTTTTTTGTTCTATTTTTGGTTAAAGGTTCCCTGATGATCTGCATTAGCAAGAGTAAAATGCGCAAAGGAGCCAGCTAACCCCTCAATAATCAATTTCAATGTATTTTTAATAAAAAAATATTTATTTTTAGTTATCAAAATTACAATTAAGTCAAAGTTTTAGGCAATTTAAATTAAAGTTTTGAATAATTTAAATTTTCGCCGTTTTTTTGCAGAAAAAATTGGTTTAATTATTTCGCTTTCTTAAAAAAAAATTTCCAAAAATACCAACTCCCATATTTTTACTTATTCACAAGACAATACTATAAGAAATATTACAAAGAAATTTTTTGTTCAAAATTTTCGTTATTGAAGCAACCAGATTGTTTCGAATTATACCTATTTTTGTTATAATTATCAAATTTAAGGCCTTTTTTTGTCAAATTCCAAAGCTGTAACCAAAAAATTTATTATGCCACCTTAAGACAAAATATGTTTTTTAAATATTTGCAAGAATCTTATCTGCGCCGGGAGAAAATAAAAAGAATACAGCAAAAATACTGAAAAAATCCCATTCGGGATTTTGCGATTTTTTTTTTTGGGAATTGCCAGGAACTCAAAGGCAAATTCTACTTGTTCTAACTATTTTCAGCCGAAAATATTTTCAAAAAATCCCATACAAGCTGAGACCAGTCTAATGTACATATCGTTACCTTAATATACGAGTAGAAAGGCCCTAACTCATTATTTTTTTTTTTTAAATCGAGATTTTTGCAGTTTTCGATACATTAGATGTTCTTCAATCGAAATATACAAAATATATAGATATCAAAAAAATAATGAGTTAGGGTATTTCTAAATTAAGGTAAAGATATATATATGTATAAAATTTGATCAACTTGTATATATGTACAAATAAGTTCCTCATTCCTCATGAATACATTCATTAAAAACTCTGAGCAAAACTTAACACAAGTGAGGAACAACAGCGACATATTTTCTTTAACGCAATAAAAACAACAACTGATCATGGCGATGTTGTTGATGATGACGATAATTATGATGATGACCACTGACCACTTGGTCATTCGAACGATCGGTAGTTCTTCTTGTGTTCATTGCTGACCACTCGAACACTCTTTTTAGTGTTTAAGTATAGCAAAAGAAGAAAAGACAACAGAAAATATACCCATTTGTTGCTTTTGAACGGAACACTGTGCAGCCAGACAAACATAAACAAAAATCTTGCAAACAAAAAAAAGAAACGTTTCCTGCCGCTGATCATGCTGTTGCTGTGGTGTCTTGTCGGTAAAAAGTATTGGTGTTGGCGTTGTTGTCATTGTCGTTGTTGGTTTAGGCCACGTTTTGCTTACTTTTATCGATTGGCTGTTGGATGAGTTCGTTTTTATAAATCATCCATCGTGTTTTCTGTCTGTTATACTGACTGTGTTACTATGGTTGAATGCTTCTTGTACTAGTGCCACTAGTTGCTTCTTAAAAACTTTGTTCTTTGTGCTGCAAACTCTGGCTGAATGAACTCTGTCTGCCCGATGTCTTGACTCGTTGTTGCATTCAATTTCTTTGTTTACACAAAAAAAAAACAGCACAACCCAACCAATTTCAGCAATGCTAATTATCGTTATGATCACAATGATTATTATCTTGATAATAATGATGATTGTGTTTATGTTGAGGCCAAATATGTACTACCATTTGATTATGGGCATATTGGGTTCAACTGCAAAACTTGTTACATTCTTTACACACCAACTACGTCAACCACAACAACAACGACTACAAAATGGAAGCACTTCAGGTGTATTGTTTTTGTATTGTTTTTTGTCCTGTTATAACCGGAGATTAAAGATAAAAAGACAAATATGTCATGGGCAACATCAAATGAATACAGTTAAAAATGTCGGCATTTTAAATTATGCTTAATATCGTGTTGCATTTACAGTCGATGTGGTACTTACCGGTGTGTACAATCCAGGCTGGGAATTTTGCTTAGACTTGAATGATTTTAATTCTTATAAGTGCATACATAGGTATGCACATTCTTCAATTTAACGGTATTTATGTTCGCTTATACATTTTTCCAATTGGAAGAGCCTTCTTGGAATATGTACGGTCAAGCGTAGCAGGTCTCCTGCCAAAACCCGCCACTCGATTATATAATTTCGCGGCAGTTTAATCTGGCATTAGTACTGAATACATATGTACACTTTTTAATATACACCATTTATGGAAAACTATAAGCAAATATGAATTTATTTCTTTTTTCTTTAACACTTATAAAAATATTTCACTTGTAAATATTGCACAGACATGAATTCTTGTTCTTCTTCTCTACAAATAATCACCCTGCTTTGATAACATTTAAAGAGAGAAAAGGCAAGTGTTGCCATTATCTAATTCTTCGGTATTACCATAAAGTGTGGCTGAGAATATTGCTACATAAGGAAATTGTAATAACTTTTTCCATAATCGACCTAAATTATTGATGTTTATTTCATTTGGTAGTTTTCTTTTTTTAAATAATTGATTTCAAATGGTGGTGGCATTTTAACAAAAAGTTGTCCATGACTGCTTGTTGAATTGTTGTCGAATGCTCTTCAATTATCGATTGTATGGACTGTTTTATGTAACGTAAAGCTTGTTGTTTGCAGTATCCCCATCAAAATGTTTAATTTCCTGAAATAATTGTATTTGATTATTTTGTAATAGTGTAACGCTGGAATATTTTTCCTTCATTTGGGATTCTTATTATTATTAAATCCACAGTGATCGTTAAGGGTTTGTACAGAAGCAGTATCTACTTTTTCTTTTGAGTAATGAGCGATTTCATTATCAGGTAACCTTTTCCGCCCGGCTGATTATCAGCTGTTGATGCCAAGTTTAGCAATTTGAACCAAAATGTCAAAATTTGCTTAGAAATCTTCTGACAGATTGGTTTTGTAGCATAACAAACTACATGTTGTTTTTTGTGTAGTTGTATTGTTGTAGTGATAAGGTCACCTGATACTGAATCCACCTTGGAGTACTTTATACCTCAGCCTTGTATTACGAATAATTTTTGCACAAATTTTTTTTTTGTAAGAAGAGATGATGTAGAAAACATTATCCACATAAGGGTTGGGCAAGTTTAAGGTAAAAAAATTGGCTTAAAACACACTTTTTTTTTGACATATTCATTTTTATTGATTCAAATATAAAGTAGAAATATGGGAATTAATAATGTAATATGATTTGGGGCAAATGTCCACGTCGGCAGACGTCCGGTCTTTTCACAAAACCTTGCACCACATTTTGCAACAAAGCAACAAAGAATTTCATCTTTCAGATGTTCACGCAAATCCGGTATTTCAAATGGCCTTAGAGAAAATAATCCAGCGGTGTTAAATAACAAGAACGAGGCGGTTAATTGACATTGCTAAATAGTGATATTACGCGACCGTGAAATTTCTCGTGCTGCAACTGAATTGTTTGACCAGCGGCATGGCTTGTGCCCCTGTTTTGCTGAGACCAAAGGTCACTGATGTCAACATTAGCCAATTTTGGCCACAAAAAATTGGTTATCATGATTTGGTAGCGCACAGAACTCACGGTGGCAGCGTTTCCTTGCTCATTTAAAAAATATACGGGTCGATGGATGTAATGGTTTTTCGAGGACTGATTGCGGATTTTGTGAACCGCATATATGACAATTTTGTTTTCGTTCAGTTTATTTTTATAACAAATTTTAACAATTTAAAATGTTTGTTCCAGAGTGTAGCGTTTAAATTTCCCAACTTTTTACTTAATAAATTTCAAAGGATTACTCAATTCTTGACATTTCATCATTTGACAGCCAATTTACTTTCTATCCTTAAATTCGGAAAATCGGAAATGTTATATGTAATGATATGATAAAAAAATATTTCAGAAACACAAACATGGAATTTTCGAAAATTCATGGTTTTTGTGTTTAATGGAATGCGGGGCTATCGGAGGTTGGATTTTGTTTAACTAGAAATTTAAATTTTATAATGAGATTTTATTTTTACATTTTTCAGAAAACCATTTAATAAACTTAAACACTTTTGTAAATGTATGGTTCTTGTGCTTAGTGGAATGTGGGGCTATCAGAAGTCAGAATGTGTTAAACTAGTAATTGATAATTCTCTAGCTCTGATTTAATATCAAGATGACCACGGCCACAATATGGCGGTTAAGTTTTGTATTATTTTTTAAACTGTTCAGTTCGGTTCAGTTCAGTTACTAGATTTAAACTAAGTTAAATCATTTAATAAATCTTTCTCTTTTCCTTAGGAAAAGAAATGTTAATTACTGTTTCAAAACCACTTTACCGCTGCAGACCTTTATTATACATTGGCAATAATATAAAATTGCAATTTTAAAATAGTTTTCAAGCATCTACGCACACATTTTTTTGCACTATGACTGGATGTAACCATCCATCTTCTTGTCTGACACTTCAAGTGAGACTAAGAGGAACTTAAACAAAAAATAAACAGAATCAAGCAAATAACTTCAGAAAACGTGGTTTCTTTATTTCTAGGAAAATCTATTTGAGCTGATTATGATTTCTATGGAATTTTTTAGATAAACAAATACACTCGAATACGATCGCACTTTGATTTTATTGCGAAATGAAATAAATTACAAAATAGAAAAGATCATACATACATATACGGCAGAAATTCTAGACTGATTTAATTGCACTCTTTAACAGCAGAAGAATCCCACTCTTTCCTTCTTCAACGACAACTTCTTTTGATTTTTATTTGCTTGCTCCCTTTTTTGCAAAATAATGCTGAACAACAACTGCAGCGACAAAAACTTTAACAGATCCCATGACCACAGTTTAAGCATACGGCAGGAGTGTCAAGGAAGACGCCGGAGGAATGCCTTAATGCCGCGTTGTAAGTTTATTTATCTATTGCTGCTGTTGTTATACTTTGCAATATGGATTGATGGGATAGAAGCTAGACAGCAGCAAAATTATGATGATCAAGCGCAACAACAAATTAATGAAGTGGGCGCTCATCATCGTACGCAGCAGCAAAAACATGAGAAAGGAAACAGTGTCATTGGCAGTAGTTCGTCTTATGAAGTGCTAAGAAAGCGTAATAAGAAAAACAATCAACACCACAATAAACACAAAAATAATAACAACAACAATAACAACAATCATAATTACAGTGAGAAAAATCATAAAAAATCATTAACGGGAAACGGTGACAGTGCGTTCCCACAACCCACAAACAGTAGCAACAGTTTAACAGGTGGCAACAAAGCTCATAGCAGCGGGTCTCATAAGGGCAACAATAAACAGCGCCGGACCCACCACAGGAAGCACAATAGATCTAATGATCCGGATGACAACGTCTCCTTGTGGATCAATGAGAAACAATTAAAAGTTCTAACTGGTAATGTTTTGATGTATCATTTAACCACCAAAAAACTAACGATTTTCTTTGATATTTTAAAGATTTATTTTTTCCCCAGAATTCTTTGCACGGCCCCGTCTACGCCATACACAACGGTCATGTTCTAAATCACATTTTAGATAGCAGATATTACGATTATTTGATAATACCATCCGAGGTGAATTATGTCAACTTCACTTGGAAGTCGGGCCATCGGAAATATTTCTATCACTTCGATATGCTCGAAACTATGGATGAGAGTATTTTAAAAGCGCCCACTGTATCAATTAAGCCCAAGGGACGCATACCTAACGAAGAGAAAAGTAGCGCAAAATATAAACATTTTATTTTAAAAAATATATTCAATTTTAACTATATTTATTTGATTTTTTAGTTTATTTAATTATGTTTATTAAGCTCGAGGTCGTTTTTGTTTAATTGTAATCAATTTTTTCGATATTTCGTTAACAGTTTGTTAACATGAAGTAAGCAATTGAAATTGATATTTTATAAATTATAAAAAAGGTTTTGAATTGAAACATATCATAAAATTTTTCCAAAATTGACTTTTAAATGAAAAAACTATAGTAGTAATATATGCGCATATAAATATAACTCATTCAAATATACATTTACATATATATATGTATATACACATGCATACCCATGTACATACAGACACACATATACATGTATGTGTATGTATATCAATACATATACATCCACATATACACACATATATACATACAAACATACAATCCTTACGATGTTAACAAACTGTTAACGAAATATCGAAAAAATTTATTACAATTAAACACCTCGAGCTTAATAAACATAATTAAATAAAATATATTCAAGATAACTTGACAATGGTTTGTTAATTTTTTCATTTAATTTTTAGATTTTAGCGTTTTTCTACCCTGCAGCGGCAATAATTCTGGCACAGCCATGTTCAATGTAGGCCTCACCATACACAATCGCAGCGGTAATCCGTTGCCTGGCACTCCCCTGCGTTTGAATTTTAAAAAGGAGTGTACACATAGAGGTGTGTATGATAGCCTAGACGCTTCCAATCCTCCCACACTTATAACATCTATCCAAGGTAGTGTATATTTATTTATGTACTTTCTGTGTGTATCAATCAGCAACTGCAAAAAGTGCAGTTTCAAAATTCAGAAATGTTTATTTTTTGGAATTTTTAATAATTTTTGGCAAAATATCGCTTTGAGAATATTATGTGTACGTGTTGAAAGAAATTTTAATTGTGTGTGAACTCTATTTTTGGTAAAAAAAATTTTTTTTTTCGAAAAGCAGTGTTTTAAGAAGAAAGTTAATGTCTTCTGGGTTTGTTTTGAAATCTTCCAGCCGAAGGAAGATCTATGCAAAAAAAAAACGAAAGGTTAATCTAAGGGACGACCACTATCCCGCTACAAAAACCTTTCATGTCGCAATGGTGAAGTCGAAGTATGAGTTTTGGTGTATTATTATGTACGGGCTCTATAAAATAACGCCCAAGGAAATAACTCCTAAATAAAATGAAATAACTTGTAAGGAATTTTATATTTATATAAATAGCACAATACATATCGTCGGTTGGTTATTGGTTTGCTGCAGTCATAATGTATTTTGAATATACTGTGCCGCAAACCAATAACCAACCGACGATATATATTTTTAATTAAAAATCCTAAAAATCTCAGATGTTCTCCGAGCACCACCACTGCATCATCAAATATACGAAAATACCACTACGGCAACGCTGTCTGAAACGGAAATTAACCATTCTATCTGAGTTTCAATTTCAAAGTTAATGCTAGGTACACACTTTGCGACATGCTTATGTAACTAAGCAGATTTCATCGTTGGTCGCATACTGTGTAGTTCTTTTAAGGTTTCATTTCGCGTTGCGTTCGAGGTTTCCAAAATATCAAAATATTTTGAATTGAAATTGGAGTGCGTATCCAAATATGAAATATAAACGAGTTGCGTAGGCACACTGCAAAGTGTATAACTATCATAAGACAGCTTTTATGTATCCAGCGGAGTATCAACAATTACACATCGGAGTTATTTCATCATGATATAAGTATGAATATCCCAAAATTTTCAGGATTCATATAATTCTTAAACTAATTATCCTCTCGGTAACAGACCAACCTAAATTACGTCGCAAAGCGTTGTCTGGCTGTCAAAATTTCTCAAGCTCATACAAAATGTATGAGACCAACCGAAATAACGCAGCGTCAACGCTTTGTCCATATTTACACTATGCAAGTCTTATTGCTAAGCTGATTAGTTTGACGGAGAGAGAGACGAGGGGAACAGTAACGTTTCTTTTCCCCTCGTCCCTCTTTCCAAACAAACTAATCAGCTTAGCAATAAGACTTGCATAGTGTAAATTAGGACTTTGCAATTGGAAAATCCAATTTTGACAGTGCGTAAAGAAGTGAAGTTGGCTGCAAAAGTACTGTTGCTTTTGTTAAGTAATGTAACTTTAGCTACTTTCAGGTCAATTTAGCGTTTTAATTTTTATGTATTATTTCTATTTAAAGTTTTTTATTAATCAAAGTGAATGAACATTACTGTTTCTGGCGCAACGTTAACGCTCTAATTTAGGTTACTCATTTCAGTGTAAAAGCTAAGCGCTAAATTACGTTGCGCTTTCCGTCGTAATTTAGGTTGGGCTGTAACAGACAAATGTCGGATGACTCATGCAGCAGGAACAGAACAATAAATATAAGTGGATTCTAAAGCACTCCATACGTTTCAATTCAATTGGCAACTGTGTCGGCTGTTGTCTAAGCCAAAGCATATATGGCTCTGTCACTTGATTAGGGTTGCCAGTCGTACTGATTTTGCAGTATATGTACTGATTTTTGTGGCGATTTTCTGCTAAATTTTTATACGATTATTTTATAAAAATTTATATTAAAGCATTATATAATAAAACAAATTTATTATCAAATATATATGTATTAAAAAAACCTACATAAAATTGATTTTGCCGACTTTAGGCGATTTTTAAAATCAATTTGGCGAAATAGGTCGATAAAAAATCTGACAACCTTGGGGAGGAGGGGGGTGTCTATTCTGTAATTCGAATCGAAAGAAAATGATTTCGAATTTACATGTTATAAATATACAAATTCGAAAGTATTTTCTTTCGTTTTGAATTACACAGTAGACCTCCTGCTCCAGACGTGCAATTTTTGTTGCAGCAATTCTTGAGTATGTGATAGAGTATTGAAGTACATTTTTTATTCCTCTCGCTTTTTTTCACTAAAAAAATAAAAAGTTGCAACAACATAAAGTGCAAGTGGACCCACTATGTATGTAACATATATTCGTTCAAATTTGGTAAAATTACATTCCTTATTTATGTGATTCGCAGTGTACATACATACATACATATGTATACAAATTCGCACAAAAATTTTATTTGAAATAAATAGGTGAATTCTGCTTTATTTATCACATACAATTGAAATTGTTTTTAACATGTCGGTAACATTTTAAATGAGTAAAATATTTTTTCTAAATTCATAATTATTTAACGATGAAGATTAAAAGATAAGTACAAACTAAAAAAAGCTTCTTAAAGTATGTATGTATGAATCTTCCTTGAATGCACAAAGTATTGTTTGAAAGTAATTTTTGGCGACACTCTTCACACATACATACACTTTGCATTAATTATAAGCAATTTACTTCAATAAAACATAAAAATAAATAAAATAGTCTCTGCTGGTAAAAAAGAATATTGTATTGCTTTTATCTTGTTTAAATGCTGCATATTGAAAAATCGCTTATTGCTCCCTTCTTTAAAAAAAAGCCAACTGAATTACGCTTAATTATATCCCACTCACATTTCAACAATTTCAAACTAATTTTTAAACAAATTACTTTCATTTCCTTGTTATAAACATTTCCTACTGAATGCTTAACTTCTCTTCCATATGTATTACATTTTTATATACAATTGTATTTTATTTGTACTTCTATTTGTGCCAAAACTAATTAAAAACATTCAAAAAAAAAAAAAAAACACCCAAAACAAAACTTAAAGGTCCCGATCCTGAGTGTCATTTGAAATGTGGAGAGCATGGCTTCTGCAATCATCGCAATACTTGCCAGTGTCATTCCGGTTATATTGGTCAGTACTGTGAAAAAGCATTTTGTTTTCCGCAGTGCTTGAATGGTGGCAATTGTACAGCGCCTTCGGTGTGCACATGCCCAGACGGTTATCAGGGCACGCAGTGTGAGGGTGGTAAGTAAATTAATTTTAATTAAAGTTCTTCTCAAACTGTTGTAGACAAGTCTTAAATTTATTTAACTTAAAGTAGAAATAAGAAATTAATTATGTACAGCAAGCGCAAGAGACTTAAAAATTAAATTTAAAATTTCCCCCAAATAACTTATGAATAACATTTAGAAATTTATTTTAAATAACCGCCAAAGTCTGCTATATAAAAGAGTTCTTTCTTTAAGTAGAAATAAGTCATAGTCAAAGTCATAGTCCCGGTCCAGACCTGCAATTTTTGTTGCAGCAACTTTTTATTTTTTAGTGAAACGGAGCGAGGGAAAAATGCAGAAATAATAAAGCTCAATTTCAACACTCTCACAAAAAATATTTATATTTTATAAAACTCTTTACCAAACAAAATTTGTTTTGTAAACCCAAGATAAAACGAAATAATTTTTTATACAGAAGGCCGTAAATATTTTGGAGAAAATTATTACTTTTTGGCAAAATTAGTCAATGAAATTTTTTTTTAAATTCAGAAAATTTAAAAGAACTCGAAAACACCGCAACCTTTTATGCAATTAACTTATAATTACTTAAGCAGAATTTAATACTATTTATAATTTTTTCGATATCGCAATGGCTGTCTTGCAGCCAAATTTTATAACTTCTGTCATGGCTTTATAGAAAGGAGCCTGTTCTGCCCCACAATCAATGCCTGTATCGTGATGCTCCTGTTCCTCATCACGGAATTTTGTGATAGTTTTAAGTAACTCCTAAAATAAATAAGCAACTTTTATAAAAAATAAACAAGTTTAAATTTATTCTTTTGACTACCTGATCCGGATTGGGAGAGTCCATTATTTGTCTCAATTGCTCATTGTAGTGCTCTACAATAACCGTTTCCACAGCAACAGTACAAGCCATGGCGGCTTTTTCGCCCATTAATGCCGAGCCTGAAAATTATTTACTAAATAAGTCGAATATAAAATTTTAAGCTTGAAGACAAACTCCTACCAGCTCCCAAAACAAAACCAGCCACATTCCAAATGGGAATCATAACTGTAGGCCGGACACGATATTTTCGTATTAAGTCCTCAAACTGACGACGATGTTCCTTTTCTTGTTCCCACATGTGAGCAATTGTTTTGCCCATGGCTGATTTGCCCAAAACTGCCATTTGACCGGCATAAATACGATCCGCACCCAATTCCCCAGCATGATCGATGCGTATGATTTCATCAAGCAAAGGTGAAGGGCGAATATTTTCTTTTAAAGGTTTCGAAGAGGCTGGTGGAGGCGTCGGTGCGGTGGAATAAGCTGCTGTATTTTGAAGCCGTTGACTCAACAGGCTGCAAATTGTTTTCGTTTGGCGCAACATATTCTAGAATAGAAATAATATAACTAATAATAATGTAATCAATTTAAAGCGTATACAAAATTAATCATCAAAATTAATTTTGTTTCGATCAAAAAGTTTTCCTATTCTTAAATATATGGCGAGAAAAATAATAAATTCCGTAAAGTGAAACTGTGACTCGCACACGAAGGGCTCCGTACGGAACCGGTACTCTTTTCGATTTTTGGCGATTTTTCTAGTTTTGGCGGTTTTTCTTATTTTTAAGGCTTTTTTCGGTTTTTGGCGTTGTTTTACTTTTGTAGCTTCATTTTCATTTTTGGTTTTTATTGATTTTTTATTTAGAGATTTTTTACTTTGACCCATTTTTCGTTTTGGCGATTTATCGGTTTTTGGCAATTTTTACTTTAAGCGATTTTTTTATTTTGACGGACTCTGGCGTTTTTTTAGTTTTGCCGCTTAATTCTCATTTTAGGTTTTTATTGATTTTTTATTTTTAGATTTTTTTACTTTGACCCTTTTTTCGTTTTGGCGATTGTTTCGGTTTTTGGCGATTTTTTAATTTTGGCGATTTATCGGTTTTTGGCAATTTTTACTTTTAGCGATTTTTTTTTAGTTTGGCGGTATCGGGCGTATTTTTTAGTTTTGCCGCTTAATTTAAAATTTGACGATTTTTTTCGGTTTTTTTGCGATTTATTTTAGTTTTAGAGATTTTTTTTAGTTTTAAAGATTTTTTTTAGTTTGGCGCTTTTTTTGTTTTAGCGATTTTTTTGGTTCTCGAGAAAACAGCCTGTGACGGACAGACGGACAGCGCAGAGAACCCCAAAAAGGGATATGGAATTTCGAACTTTCGAAGTCACATGATAGTTTGCAAATGCTTTAGAATTTTTTAAATAGGGGAACAAGGAATAAGAGAAAAACTCCTAAGGAATTGTTATTCAGGATAGCGCTGAATAAATTTAAATTATTCTTACATAAAAAAATAATTTACATATCGTTACCTTAATATGGAAATGTTCATTATTTTTTTAACTGAGTTTTTTGTATATTTCGATAGAAGGAATGAAAGGCCCCAATTCATAATTTTTTTGAAATCGAGATTTTTTCATTATTTGATGCATTAGATGTTCTTCTGTCGAAATATACAAAAAAAAATCGATTGAAAACAATAACGATTTAGGGCCTTTCTCTATTAAGGTAACGATATAAACTAAGGATTTAATTTTTCATTGATTTTTCCTATTTCAGGCATCTGCTCTGAAAAATGTTTAAATGGTGGGAAATGTGTGCAAAAGGATAAATGCGAATGTCCCAGGGGATATTACGGTCTACGTTGTGAATTTTGTAAGTTAATGGAAATTATATTTAAATATACAAAATAAACATTAATTACAAAACTTTTTCTAATTTCCTTTTACATTTCCAAAAAAAAACAGCTAAATGTGAAATATCTTGCATGCATGGTGGCCGCTGTATTGGCACAAATCTCTGTCGTTGCGCCGAGGGACTCAGTGGTGATCATTGTGAAATTGGCCACCGCCAAAGATTGACATGTAAGAGAAAATGCAAACATGGCGATTGCATGCACAACAAAACTTGCAAATGCAAGGATGGTTTCTACGGTCGTTTTTGTAACAGACGTAAGTTTTTTCTTAAATTAACTAAAATCAAACGTTATTAAAAGGATTTCGGGAAGCGGCTAAAGTATAAAGCAAGAACTATCACAGAAAATGTCTTTGTTCCTTTTCAAATATAAAACTAACATACAGTTTTTGCAGTCCAATTTATAATATAAAGGATATAACTGTTAACACTTTCAGGAACCAAATTAATTACGTTATTTACATACATACATGCATACATAAAGATCTCATATGACACACACACATACAGCAATTTTTGTTGAACAACTTTTCTGATTATGGTAGAGAAGGGAGAAGATAATATAGAAGACACAGTCATCATATTTTCTTGTTTCAACAAAAATTTCTATGTCTGAACTTAAGACTAAATCACACTATCGGCGCAATGTAAACATTTTCGTCGGCTCACTGAAATAAAATTATAACTAATAAGCTAAATTTGAATTATTTATCAAGTTATTGCCTTATTTATCAACTGGATTGGTAATAAAGCCATATAGACTTATTCCAGAATTAGTTGGGAATAACTCAATTTTGGTTTAATACTTATGACTTTATTTCAGTGAGCCGACGAAAATCGGTACATTATACCGATAGTGAGATCTAAGCTTTAATCTATAACAGATTATTTAATATTTCTTTCTTTTTTTACCTCTACAGGTGTTAAAAAACACTGATGTTGTTCACTGTCGGAAATATACATCACAGATGTTTATCTTCTTCCCTAAGCATGATTTCTTAATTTTAAGTATTAAAGTACCATGTTGTTTGTAAGTTTTCTTTATGCATAAAAAAACAATTGTTGAATCGACTTAATGCAATGAAATATGAATTTCATGCAGTTTACAATTGTTTTGAACTTGGATTTTTTTTCGATAAAAATTTTCTTTTAGAAAAAGTTGTGATAAATTATTTTATTTAAATATACAAAAATTAAATTTTTCTCAGTCTACATCGTTGTTATTTGCTAGATTAGAAAGAATTTGGAATCTCAAAGCTAATAATTGTAAATTATTATTTTTACCATAGTCATTTGTGATTTGAAACTTTTGATTTGTAATGAAAAACTTGAATTATTTACGTTAGCAAATTCAATGAATAAAGCAAAATTTTTTATAATTTGTAAAAATACTTATTTAGTTTTAAACTGAATATTGATTTAAATTCAACAAATCATTTCAACAATTATTTTTTATTTTTGAGTAGAAAGTTTTTTTCTCAAAGAAAGTAAAATCTTAAGCGTATTTAACTTCTTCAAAAATGAAAAATCTAAAACATTTTTAAGTTAATTTTTATATAAATAGTGGACAAATTATTTAAAAATAAAAAATCAGCTTTAGTTGTAGTAGTAAAATTCTTTTAAAAATTGCTACAACTGGCAAGTTAGCACATTATTAAAATATCGCACTTGTTCCTTTAAAGGCGGTGAACTCAAAATTTACAACAGGCTAAAATTCATTTTTTAACCCCTGACTAAAGAAGGTGTGTGTGTTATAAGTTTGTAGTGTGTGACTGTGTATCTGTGTGGATGTACGAGTCCACGTACATACCAAACGGCTTGACCGCTTTTGATTGGTTTTTTCTGTTTGAAAGGTGACTTCATAGAGAATGTTCCTAGCTATATTTGTGGATGATCGGTTCAACTGTTCACAAGAAATAACATCTTTTCTAGATATATCTGGGTTTTTTTAAATTTTTAATTTTTGTTATTAATATACAACTAAAGTATATAACGAAAGATTTTTACAGGAACCAGTGCGATACATACATAAGCATATGAAAGCTGTAAAAGCAAATCAAGTTGAAAATGAGAATTTAGTGCCTTCACATAATTTCTGGCTGTGAAAGACCCATATGTATGTTTTAATATGCATAAGGAATCTTTTTTCATAATTTAAGCTTCCTTATTATGATCATGTTATTTCTTATTTATGTTTTATCCATGCTTGCATTTTTATCACATAATATAGAAACTATTTTTAACAATATAACTTGGAAAGCAAAATAAAACGCAAGCATTTTAGCACCAAAATACGTATCATAGAAACCCATTTTTAACTCATTTGAATACAAATGTAAGACCTATAAATTATATAAGAACTATCAATAGTTCTTATTCCGTATAAAATGTTAATAGTGTTCTAGGATATTGAATTTGTCACCAAAAATGATTTCCTTAAAACCCAAGTTAGAAACTTATTTTAACAATCACAGTACAAGTTTACTTTTCGTAAACAGACGTAGCAAAACGTGCAATGAAACACATAATAGGAACAATATTTTATTAGACTTTAAATTTAATTTGAATGACTTACAAAAATTTTGTTTTTATTTCTGAGATTTTGTTCAATTTGACAATTTTTATAAACATAAACATGTGTTTGTAATTCACTCGAGACTGGTAGCACAACTCATGTAGTGCTGCCAGAAATAATTTTTATAGCAAATAATTATAATCAAAAATTTCCAAAACCTGAACAAGACTGATCAATTAGGTTCTACAACAAATATCTTGGTATAATCCGTCGATTATAATAACAACCACGACCAACTTTTACCCTGTGAGCTCAATATTGAATTTTCAGACTAACAAGAGCAAATGCAATATGCATACATATTTCGGTCGGGTAGATGTTCATACGCATGCATGTATGTAGAAAATCCATAATTGACCTCTTAGGCCAAAATGTAAGAGCGATAGAGAAAGTTAGCGATGGATGATGAAAGGATTGCGGATCATGAGTATTACATAAACATATCGTCGAGTACTGGCTTGCGGCATCAATAATGTATTCTTAATATCTGTGCGGCAAATAGGTATATCAAATACTGTTTACTAAAGATCCCAAGTACAAAGCTTATTGTGTTCGAAGCTGATTAGTTGGCTGCGCACACCTGCTTGAAACGGCACCATAGTCACCAACTGATCTTACTCCAATAAATCACGTGTAGGGAAATTTAAAAAGTAAAGCCTACAGTACACGGCATATAAGAAACCACATGTGCATGTAGTTCTGACGTAATTTTGTCGTCATCACGAAGATACATTTGCTACATGCCGTGTGCATGCTTACAGATGTGCTTCCTAAGAAAATGTGTTCGATTCGGCTACACGTGCCACACTTGTATTTCGGAGCATAAATACTATAAAAATTTTAAGGCCTGTAGCCACTACTAGTAATTGTAAAAAATGCAACCAACATTCTGAAAATTACCGTAACGTCATCGCCACATACGCATGTGGCTTTTTAAAAAAATTAGCTGATTATGGAAAGAGGAATGTGCAAGCATATCGCCATTGGGCGAGGATATCGCCCCTTGTTGCCAAAAGTTTGTTGAATCAATGCCAAATATACTAAAAGCGGTATTTAAACAAACGGTTCTTTCAACTAAACTTAAAATATAATCTACAATTCGCTCATTTACTCAAACGTCTTAATGCAGAATTAATGCTCATATCGTTCTTCATATTGTGTAAAAATTTCGTACAAATATATTGTTTATTCAACCCTTGAGAGAAAAATTTAAATTTATTTTCCCATTTTCTTTGAACTCGTTTTCCAGCAAACTGGTTTTTTTTTAGAGTTATGACGTTCTTTGAGTAAATGACCGATATGTATTATATACCTCTGTTACTTGATATCATTTTGTCTGCTATGGATGTGGAAAATATTTCTGCAGGTCAACAAAAGTTATGTAATTATTTTTATACATACATATCATCGGTTTTTTAATGGTTTGCTTGTTGTATGGAACGAAATGTGTTTTCGAGAAAATCGATGAAGAATGTTTATTTCATTAGTGTTATAAAAATGCACGATAGAATTTTTTGTTTAATAATAAAAGTAATAGGTACACATGTTTTTTATTTAAACTTAAAGTTGATAAGCTTTTTACATCCAACATGAAAAGTTATTAGGATTTAAAGAATAAATGACAAAAATCTGTGTTAACGCATGTCCCAATCATAACAACAATATTGTTCACTGCTTTCCAAGTAGGTCAAATAACTGTATATATTTAAGTAGATACAAAAGGTGAAAATAATATTTTATTCATATAACATGACTTTTAGAGGAAAAACAACAGAAGCAATAAAAAGTAAAGGAGTTAAATAAAGGTATAAATGTAAAATTAACAAAATTTGTTAATATCATATCCCAGCATATGCAGCAGGATATTACATGATGGCAGAAATCCTTTTATTAACATATGCGGTGAATTATTTAAGGAATTGCATGTATAGATTTCTTAAATCGAAACAAAAGCACATATCGTCGCTGCTTTAACTAACTGACCTAACTGACATTTTTTTGAAAAATGAGTTAAGTCCTTTCCTAGACTTTATAATACACCTTGTCTACAAATTTCATGACTGTAAGCATTACTGTTGTGCATATATAAGTAAAAAGATTTCAACGTTAGTTAGGTCAGTTAGTTAATACATGCTTGTTACTAATATTACAAAAATATTTTTGAAGTAAAATTTAATAGAACAACACATTTGAAGTGGGTATCACTGAAGTTCTAGCCAACTTTTTTTTGGTATAAAATATCATATGAAAATAATGTGACAGATAAGACCAGAATCGAATTTTCAATTAAGTGAACGTTTTTTATATTAAAATTTTCACAGATATAGAATCGACCACCTATTATGGTGTGAAACATTTTAAATTATTCAAGTAATTCCCACAAATTCCCATTTTTTGCAGTCTGGCAGCCCATATATATAACACTTTATGCAGTTGTGTTATGAGCGCGCCATCTGCTGGTAATTTTCATAAGCAGCTTGTTGACATTCGCTTTCCCCTCTCATTCTATACAAATGAGCATTATTGCGACACTTCTCATTCCTCCATATTCTTTTCGAAAGATATAATATTTTGCGAATTGAATTTCTTGGAAACGAATTCAGTTTAAATTTGAACACACGCGGATAAGGATATGTCGTCGCGCGGTGTACAATTGAATTAGTGAAGTGTATAAACAAAAAGGAGTAGTAATCTTTTTTGTAAAAAAAAAATTAAACCAAACAGTATTCGTTAGTGTATAAAAAGCATCAAAATTTTTAGCCCGCCCGTATGCAAAAACAAAGTGAGTGGTTTTGTTTTGTTTGAATTATTTCTTTGCTTAAATTTGTTTATATTTATGTTCACATGCAATTTTCTCGATATGTAAAAAAAAATAAATAAAAGGAATACAACAGCAAAAAAAAAAAAAAAGCAGCATTTTGAAAAAAAATGCAAAGTGTGTGAAATTTATTTTAAGCCGATCAAAAGCAATAGCAATAAAAACAATGATTTATAATGCTGTGTCTCTGGGGCTGCTGCCCTTTTGCTTTCCACTGATGAGATCAAAATTAAAGTCCAGGGAAGAAGACATGTTTGAATGGCCAGTTTTTGTTTTATAATAAAAATCAACAGTACATAATTGCAAATTGCAAATTTAATATTAAATTTTGGTGCAAAAATGGAAACAAAAGTTAAATAGTGTTTGTAAATTATTAAGTTGCGATATTTTAATGTGAAGAGAAGAAAGTTTTTTATGTTTTATAAACGCAATTTATTGATTATTTAAACGTTAATTGATTTCAAAAGTTATTTATGGGAATATGGTGGAAATTTATTAAAATTAAGTTTACTGTAGATAAAAATATCAATTTTAATAAAATCATAAAAAAGTAATGACTTTTCCCCAAACACGAAAAGGAAAAGCCTGAATAAAATAATAAAGGGATGCTTGTAATAAAAACGGCAACAAAAAACAAAATATTCAGGCAACTTGGCGGAGCAGATGTTGAAAACATTTTTTAATACAACATCCATCCAAAAATACAACAACAACTACTTACGTACATGTATGTATGTATATGCTTTTATATATGTACATATGTATATATAAATATGTACTTAATTTATTGCCAATACGAGTACAAACAACAATATAGCAACAGCAACCTCAAACAGCAGCAAAAGCAATAAAGGTCAACGGATTAAAGGTCAAATCTCAAATTCATTAAAACGTGCATGTTGATTGAGCCAAGTGTCTGCTGCTCCTCAATAAACATGATATTCTACTTGCTCATGCTGCATATTTTATCGTTGCTGTTATAAAACCTTTGAGAATTTAAATTAGTTTTTAAATGCGAGTCAAAGATTAGAGTTCGTGTGTCCGTTACTTTGTCTGAGAGTCCAATCAAAAGTGTTTTGTGTCTTTATTATTTATTTATTATGATTAATTGTTATTTTATAGGTATAGGTATAGGTACCTAGTACATGTGAAAACAAATTCTCATATGCACGCACATTCAACAAAACTCATCGAGCAATAAATCAGCAAAAAAAAAAAAAACGACTTAATAAAGCTTTTTTTTATTTGTTGCTATTATTATATTGTAGTTAACAAAAAAATTATTAAATTATTAAAATTTCTTTTTGGTCTCTGATTCGTTTGCACCACAAACTCAAAAAATTAACTTAAAAGATGTTCATGCAATAAAAGTACCTACACCAGAAAAGTTTCAAAGGAAGGAAATAAGCGCCACCAAACAGGTTCTTCTTTTATGGCTTAATGTTCGCTTAGAGCTCCATATATGAATTGAAGATTATGTTGAAGCTTGGATGCTTTGCAGTGAGCTAAACAATTTTGTACTGTGATGCTCGTTTAGTGCTTTATAAATCGAATAATTTACTTTAACTTTCTATCGCTTACTTATATTGAAAACAAAAACAAATTTTCTTATTTAGTTTTTGATTTCAATATATCGTGGACATCGTGGAAAAGGCCGTTATTAAAAAAAAAACACATTATGCTCATACCAACGTGAGACTAAAATGAACGGTAGGTAGGTAAAAAATTAAGAAATTTTCAAAAAACTAAAGCAAAAGTGGAGTTTTTAAGAAAGAATACTGGCTGGTTATTCTTTGAAAATTAATTTACTGAGTAACTGCACTTATACTCAACTAAAAATTACATAATATTGGACCCGACCCTCTCCGAATCGGCTGAAAATTTGTGAAATCTTTGCACATGACAGAGTTACCATGCATGTAGCACTCAGGCTCATTATCGCTGCTCAATAGCGAAATATAGTAAGTTTAAAACTAGGAAATTCAATAAAAATGTGCCACAATGGTCTTACACAATTTCTAATATCTTCATAATCTTTTTAATTGAAGTATCAAATTAAATTAAAGCTTTAGTTTTGGATTTAATTTCTAAAGGTGAAAGGTCAAATTTGACTGAGTTTGTCTTTTTTTTTCTCAAAGAACGGTGTTTTTAAAATTTGTAAAAAAATATATGTTAAAGAACAAAGTTTTGTCAACAATTGCTGTATGTTTCATTTTGGAAAACGAAATGGTTCATGCGATATAAATAAAGCTATTATACAAAGCGATTTTTTTTCATCTGACTTTTTATTCCAAATTTTTTTTTCATCGATTTTGATTTGAAAATTATTTATCATATTTGATAATACAGTATTTTTAATTTATTTCTTAAACTTTGCATAATGTTGTTTTAATATCTCATAAACCATTTCGTATTGCAAAATAAAACTTACAGAAATTGTAGACAAATTTCAAAATAAAGCTATACAAAATTTTCTTCTTATAACTATACATAAAGAATAATTTTCCCTAAAATAAGTTCAACAACTTGTCTTATAAGTTACAAAGACTATTAAGCAGATAACGCTAAAAGGGCAAACGCAACAAAGGTCATAATGTTGAATCAGAGAAACAAGGTTGCAATCTACTCCTACAAGTATCATTAGAAAACGAGAATAATTTTAATTTTATAGTAAGGGAATTAATTCCATGGCTCTACTGATTCTCAAATGCAATAATCTTTCATAAATTGACCAAATTGCAGACTCCTACTTGATCTTGAAAATGTAAAACTATTCACTAAAGCTATCATCACACGATTGCCGTAATGTAAAAGTTATTGGTCTATTTTATATGCCTGCCAATCATGTGATTCCACAATTTATTGCTCCATACACGGTGTGGCAATCGTGTGAACGGATGATAGGCAACCATGCGCTAATAGAAATGCTGCGGCAATCAAAGTAGCCAATGTGCGAAAATTTCTTAAATTAATTTAGTTTTTCGTGTGCGCCAATTGTTTTCGTAAGTACAGTAAATTTAAACTTAATTTACTTTACAAGTAATTATAACTTATTTGAAGCGTTAACATAACATGGAGTTGTGAGCCAATCTTTGGCTCATATACTCCCTTTTTAATATGCCTTCAAAGAAAAACAATTTGTTAAAAATATCCAAACCAGAATCAGTTTTCTATCTTTTTAACGAATAAACATTTTTACGTATAAACTCAACAGGAAAAACTCAATTCCTTCTATTTTAAAGAAATCCATTTACACGCAAAACAAAGCAAACTGAAAACTACCAGAACAGCTGGTCGTTTGTGCTTATTGGAACTATTTATTTATTGTGCAACAATTCAGGACAATAAAAATTGTGTACAATTGGTACATTGCGTCAATCGTGTGATCCTACCTTAAAGACTTTTGAAAAAATACAGCCCTGATGTAATCAATTCTTGTTGTCTTTTAAATATTTTCATACATTCCACCGTACCAGGGTTGTATTTTCTTAAAAGTTGTATGATAGTGAGTCTTAGCCTTATGTAAGTAGGACTACTCATCATTATGCTCTTGTCCAAGTTGGCATAATATTCTTCACTTAATGTAATTTTTGGAATGAAAACCAATAAAATTGATAAAAAAAGGAGAGACATGCCTTCTAAAAACCAATTTATATACAAACCTAACAACGCTATTTAAACCAAAATGAATTTTTCATAAGATATTGTTGTTGGTTCCCAAATTGAGACATTAAAATTGCATTTGCAATATTTGTCCTCACTCGAAATGGTAAATACACATCCAGCATATATAATCTTCTAGGGAATGCCATCCTCCCTCTTGCACAGACTTGTTCGATATGTTTTTTAAAAAATTCAACCTGAATTCCAAGACAAAATCAAGATACTTCGCTTTTTTCGTCAACAAAGTTCAAACCAACTCCATCCAGAGAGTACCTAAACTCTTCAGCATCACAACCGCAACATATGACTGTGGTTTTTTCAGGATTAATAGTCAATTCACTATCATCCATCCATTGTAATATCTAGCATGAGAATAAAATTTATGTTATACTCCAAAATATATAAATACTGCGACGAAAACAGAATTTAAATATTCGGCCGAATTCGAGTGAATTTCTTGTTTTCCACAAAAATAGATCATGGCCCCATTGATGTGTTTTAAATCATGCATCCTAAATTAATTTCAGGTATGATATTTCATGTTCTGAAAAAATAGAAAACTACAAAAAAGTCTGAAAATTATTCGCTATTAGTGGATTTAATTTTTCTAAATCGAGCGTTTTTAAATTGACTCGATTTACAGGCAGGATTATCTGCATATATGTATATACAACAGACGTATGATCAAATCTATATATATATATATATATATATGTATATATATATATATATATATATATATATATATATATATATATATATATATATATATATATATATATATATATATATATATGTATATATAAAATCGTAGTGTGTGTTTGTTCGTAACGCATGAACTCTGGAACTATAAGAACTGTGGAGCTGAAATTTTCAACGCAGCAATAAATGACCACTGTGTGGAGTAACTTATAGTAAAAAAATTTATTGAAAGTAAGACAACGTTTGCTAGTAAATTAATAAAATCATTCAATTATACTATAAAAAACAATAGTCCAATATTGAACACTATGAGACTTCGCTAATAACCTCCAATACATTTGAATTCTTACTTACTACCACCACACTGTGATCTTCCCGACAGGTATGGCGGCATCAATTTTCATGCAAATTTAGAGAATTTACACAACTTCCACAATATTAAGATGATGAATGCACAACTTAAACAGCCCCTGTGGCTCAGTAGTAGCAATACTAGCCTGTCAGTTCAGACCCTGGGTGTTTTCCGCAGACAAGCTAATCGCTTCGCGGGTTGTGTTTGTTAAAAAAACGCCTTATTTAGTCTTCTCATTAATTTTCATTCTTATGGAATCTGTGAGTCTGTCAAGTAGTGCCGTAAAACTACGATTCCGCCTAAATTCTGATGGCTGTTCTTCATGACCAGACCAGTTTGAACGTATTTTAGAAAGCGAAATGTAAACTCCGTGCTCATGTCCGGCATAACAAGAAAACGTGTTAGCTTTCGCATCATTTTGTTCAGAGTGATTAGATATAAAGAAACTATTCCCCTGATCCGGATCAATATAATCACAACCTACAACTTTTCCAATATAAATAGGCAGGCGAGAATTTTTACTTGATTTCTATAAACTGGAAAAAAAATTAGTAGAAAAAAATTAATTTTTCACTCAAGAGTTGAATATGCAAGATGTTTGTAATAAAATTTTACGTTAATACAGATATGAGGATTAATTCTGCATTATTAACTCGAAAAGTAGATTTTTTTAGTTATGATGTTGTTCACATGACCTGACCTACCATGCAGTAAAGGGGTAACAACGCTTCGGCTTTGAGTGAAGATTTTTGTACTGCTAGATTCAACACCATGTTTCGAAGAAGTATCTGTCATATTATGCCACCCGAATACTCCGTACTACGTTTGGTTTTGTCTGGAACTGAAGCTCTTATATTCTAGAGCAAAGTCAGGCAAACACATACATATATAATATGAAAGAGAGTAAAATGCATGCTTGTACGAATGTATGTGAAAATAAGAGCATATCGAATTGCCCACGGGCGGCCTTTTGCTTATCTCTGTTCTAGAGTCTTCCAATGTCACTACAATTCCATACCATCTCAGTTTACTTTTTTTGATTTGTTTAACGAGCCCTCGTGCTCTCTGCTTATAACCATTATTTCGATTATCCTAATGTTTATTCTCGTTTTATTGAAGAGTTTCAACTGAGTCTGCTAGAAGACCTTCATCATTGTAATTTAAGCCGGTTAAGAACCTTTGGCGCGAATTGAAGCATGATCCCACTTTAATTGCTACCGATGGAATAAATATGAGTACGTACCTGCATTTATTGTTTTAATTATTCCACCATACGGCAGCTCTTGAATTTCGATATCTCAGTTTCTTCCTTAGAGCCAAATCTACATTCACATATTATTAAACGTATTCAAGTATATTAGAATGTATTGCTGCGAACTAGTTTAAATTTACACAAATCAATCTACATATAAAAAATTATCTCTGACGGCCTTTTTGTTGCAAAACAAATACTTACGTATTGACAACACTGTCTGTTTTTGAGGTGCACTATTTTGTTGTTTTTCTCATGTCTTTGTTACATTTTAACCAAAAAAAAGAAGCATTTGTTGTTGTTTCCATCAGTGTTACCAGCAGCAAAATTCAAAATTACACCTGAGATAAGTCAAAATTACTCGATTTAACTGAAATTACACTTGATCACAAATTAACGTTTTATATAATATAAAAACAACTTTTACAAAAAAAAAAAAAAAAAAAAATCATTTAATGGAGATCAATATTAGTCATGCCATTTAAATTCACAAAAATTACATAAAAAGCATTTATGTGTAGTTTCCATAATGCAAGCAAGCGACTTGTCTAGAAAATTTGTATAGGAATCACTCAAAAATTTTAGTGTTTTTCATATATTTTTTCTAGACAAGTCTCTTGCTTGCATTATAGAATTTTTATAAATAAGGCGGTTAAAATAAATTAACGAAATATAAAATAAGAAAACTTACAGCCTGGCCCACGATGTCAACAGAAAATGTTCGTTCGATTACTTATATTGAAAACTAAAATGAATTTTTTTATTTTGTTGTTGTTTTCAATAGATCGAACGTTTTCTGTCTACATTGTGAGACAAGCCGTTAATATTGAGCCTTATTTTCGATTTAATTTTAAGCGACAAAAATTAAAGTTTTCAAGAGAAGGGTTTTTTAAAAATTGTCGCCTTCTTTTTAGCAATTATTTAAAGTAATGGGTATTAGCACAAAAGAAGGAGAATGGAGTTCTTATTACGGAAGTCTTTTGAGTTTACTTTCACTTATATTTGTTTGTTATTGTTTAATTTCTTTTGAATTAAAGTTCAATCAATATCAGGAAATTTACTGCATTTAGTTCTCTTGGAAAAAAATTGTAGCGTCCACATTTATACTTTACCCATTAAAAAAAAAATTAAAACAAAATTTTCATATTTTATAAATCTACACATAAACGATAATCATTCACCTTCATTTCCACATTCACAAAAAAAAAGATTCTGCATAAAATTTCGCTGAATTATGTATACATATGTATTTCTATAAGTGCACAAAAATAACTTCTATTTTTGCCGCGTCCGTTTTTCGTTGACATTTGCTTATATCTTTTTACTATATATATTATTGATATCGCCCAAAATTTTTTTAAATATAGTACTCCTTCATTGCTGTGAAACACTTAAGATATACATATATTGTATCTTTCCATTCCTTTCTTGTTTTTGCTCAACTAAAAGTGTACGAATGTCGCGTTCGTCGCTTGGGAATTGCCCATATGTACATACATATATAGAAATCAAAGGTTTTGAAAATCTGTATTAAGCGATGGAATTTTTTTCTTAAAAAGAAACAGTGGCTCTCGCTGTATTTTTTATCAGCAATATCTAAAATTATATAAATTTCTTTACTAAAATAAAATCTTGATTGTATTGGAATAATTCCTTCGATATAAAATTAAAAATCTAAAATTTTCAAGTGCAATTGATTGGCGTTTATATATCGGAGCAGAATGGCCAACAATCATATGCTTATCACCTCAAAAGACTTAAGCTATTTTCAAATTAGTTAGACTATTTGAACGATATTTGAGTTTTTACATTTCAAGGGTTTTTTTAATTATTTTTTCTATTTTTTTTATAATTTGGTGACTTATGATGTTATTGCACAAAAATTCTATGAATTTAATTCACATGGCTTATAATGCTCTTGCTGTAAAAAAATGTATTAAAATTATTTGAACCGCCATAATGATGCAGAAATTGCAGAAATTATTCAGTAAGTTAGTTTATTATACTGATCGCAATTGTTTCCATTTTGCTATTTGCAAATACATGAAATTTTTTAATTTAGAAAAAAAAATTAAAATATTTTTCCGTAATAACATCATAAGCCACATTAATTTGTGATTTCCGTATCTTTAAAACGAAAGGAATTATACCTCAAATTACCTACGCTCTACCCACGACAATAAGAACTACAACCAATTCGAAAAATTACCCGCCAAGTGGCAACACTGCTTTCCCTGCTGTTGTTGTTTTAGTTGTAGTGGTAGCAGTGCATGTGGATAGGAGTGTAGAGTTGAGTAAGTCAGAGTCCTCTTGTGACAATCTCCCTGCAAAAAAAAAACAACAATAAAATTTCATTGGTACACTTTACCTTCATTAAAAAAAGAGTAACCGAGGTACACATGCATTTTACTTAGAATAAACCTTGCGGCAACAACAACAAAAACATAAAACGAAAAAATACAAAAACATTAAAAGTAGGGACGCAATTTTGAACTCTGCACACATACACACACACACACACACGAAGCAGCATCATCATAATCAGTAAAGAAATAAAATTAAAAAAGATAAAAACAAAACGTAAGAAAAGCAGGTTTACAAAGTGAATGGTTTTTTTGTGAACCTTCTAGTACGTTTATTTTCCTTTTTTCAAACGATAAAGACAACAGCAGCACCAACAACTACAAAAAAAAATGTCTTTAAATTGAACTCAGCAAAGAAAACTAGCAACAGCAGCAACAAAATCAACTTCTACAGAGCATCATCGTCATCGTCATCATCAACATCATCAGCATCAGCAAAATCAGCAGCCAAGAAACAAACGGAAACAAAAATTTGCGTCTTTGCGTTTAAACAAAATGTTGGCTGGTTGGATGGATGTGGATGGAAGCTGCGTTTATTCGTTTGTTGTTTCAACAATTTCCAGCACAAGACAGTTTGCGACTCCTTAAAGTTAAAGGTAAGAAATGTTAAAAGAGAAAAGCTCATACATACATGCATACACACATACAAATAACAAAGAAGAAGAAGTAGACATGTACATATTTAGTTTTGTTACATTTTTTGTTATTTTGTTTAAAAACGTACATATGTATGAACATACGAGTAAAAATAATAAAAAAAATTAACATTGAAACACAAACCAACATAATCCATATGCATCGTATAACATTACATTACAGCAAATTTCATATTTAAAGCCATGTCCCTCTCCTCCACATGCCCTAACAATTCAAACCCACTCCCTGTTCATAAATGTACACATCATTTTGTATGCGAGACTAGTCTGAGAAGTTATAAGAAGATAAAAGCAGTAAAAAAGACCTTGCGGGGCAAAATGTGCTAAAAATTTCTTACAACCGTGTGAACTGGCAATTTTTATCTGGCATCGTTGCCAGAAAAAGCATTGTCAGTCCATTGTCAGATTAGCAGCTGACAACAAATTGTCAGACATCCTACAATCGTGTGAACGCATTACAAAATTATTGCCAAATATTTGTCAGACATTTTAATATTGTCAGATGTGCGACAATGACAATGGCGACGCACGCACTGCATTTTAAAGAAAGAATATACATATAATAAAATATATGCAGACAAAATCATTGCAATCAATTGCTTCTTTATGGTTCATAATAATTTATATTTTCACTTGTCACATTTAATACAACCACAAAGGATTGATATTCAACAATTTCTAAGAAATGCATCGAGTTTGGCAACGCATAGCAACACATCTGACAAGTTTTGCATATGACAATATTTCGACTGATGATTTTGTCAGATGAATTTATTGTCATACAACCGTCTGGCAATAAATTGTAAGATTTTCTGACAAATTTGATATAACCGTGTGAACTGGCCATCTGCCTTGTGCTGACAATTTTCGATTGCCAGTACATTATCTGCATATTGCCAGATCTGACAATATTGTAAGATCTGCCAATCGTCTGTATATAGCTTTAGTATCTTGATAAATACTAATAAGAAGAGCGACAAGAACAAACAATTAGCAATCAACCCAAGGCGAATTGATAACAGGTGGTCTTAATTTGCAACTCTGAAGATCCGCCTTGTATATTTGTTAGTGTAAAAGTTCCTGCTGTTTGAATATTTCCTAACGTTTTGCATTGACTGACAGCAGAGAAGTTATGTCAGCTGGTGAATTAAGATCACCTGATGTGTATTCGCCTTGAATCAACCCCTTCCAAATATTGATTATCGTCCTAAAAGAGGCAGAGAGACAATAAAAAAATGTGAGAGCTATACATAGTTGCCAGAAAATATGATTTGGCACGATTGGACGATTTTTCTCGACCAAAACTGGAGGTATAAAAAAGTGAACACTTTGCAAAGTGTTAATTCAGCTGTGTGAAAGACAGAGGGAGGAACACTATCTCTTTCTGTCTTTCTCCCAGCTGAATTAAGACTTTGCAAAGTAAACTTTCCGTGCCTAAAAGCGCTATAAGAGTACAAGAACATTCACAGTTTGTACGGAAGAACTATATTTAAACTGATTAGTGGGTTTACGCTGTGAAAAAGTAACAGATATTAAAATATCGCTCATCCCTAGTTTATAACTTTTAATATTTAATTGGAAGGAAAGTATTGAAAATAACCTATGTATGTATTAATACAGTTCTGCAGACATCGTGATCGTGAACATCGTGTTCCAAATTATCTACCGGGAGTGCAATTTTGTATTCTATATATAAACGTTATGTAGGGCGCGCAAATACTACAGTAAATTTTCTAGCAATTTGCAGCAATTTTTGACAGAGTCTTGCATAAGTTTTTATTATTTTAAAACAAACAATCAGGCTAAAATTTCTATCGATATCTATTGCCGTAATTTGTCTCCAGTTAATTTGAATTTGTGAAATTTTCTAGAATTGTTGTGCATAAGTATAAATAAATATGTATGTATGTATACATACAACGAGAGAAAATATGACACCATACGTGCTCAAACTGAACACATTCGCTGTAAAAAGTGTATCAAAAACGTTTGTGTTAAAATTGCACACACTGTCGCAGAGCGAATGTGTACAAGTTGACAACCAAGAGTATGAATAATCAAAGGTTGTCAACTAATCATTGTCAGTTCTGTAATGCAGTTTTGATTTTCAGCTGAGGTAGGCGTCAGCTATTTCAGGTTCTTACCAAAGGTCTGCTTCCTTTGAGAGTAAAAACGCGGGGATGTCTGGTCTGTTATATTCCCTCTTATCGTGGTTGGCGTATTTCGACTCTTACTACGACGTTTCAGTAATAGATTAAAGAACACGGTAACATTTTTTTTTCAATCTAGGACGGAACTATTGTAGTCCAAGTAGTAATACGCCAACCACGATAAGGCCCATTATTTTACAACACAGTTTGTGTCAAAAATGAACTACATAGTGAATGAGTTCGACCCAAGTCTAATCTCAGTATTGTAAACTTCCCCAAAATCGAGAATGTTATTAAATACCCTTTCATAAATGAAAATAAGGCATTTGTTTCTCAATTATATGGTCGCCTATGCGATAATTTTGTATACCCAGTAATAGGTAAAATCAATCTCTGTCGGAAATTCCGTTAACTTTAAACTAACTTTAAGCTAACTATTTCGCAACTAGTACTGACTGACACTTGGATTACTTTTCAATGTAATCAACCGACTATTTTAACATTGCGATGTCCTAGGCGGTAGTCAATTGCCTCACTCTGCATTACTTTTAGCTTAAACTTAAAGTTGACTTTTTTTTAAATCAGCTGGTAGTCAGTAAATTTAAAAAAAATTCTGGGGTTCGAACATGTATCATCACACGTTGTGTACTCAACGCGCTACTACCCCGCTAAGGTACCATCTAACAGCAAAATATTAATATAAAACTGAAATGAGTTTCAAAGTAGCTGAGAAGAAATTTGTTGGCTCTCACCAAATTCGATTACGTATTATAGGCATTTAAAAGCACTTCAAACTGCCCTCGTAGTTGCTGCATGTTTGAAAACACACCTTTCTTTCGTATTTTGTTCTCTTTTTGATGATTTTTTTATGTTGCTTTTGTTTTGTAACATTTGTTCAGTTTATTTTTTATTTATGTGCATACGTATGTATACGAGTATGTATTTTTTTATTTATGGTGTGTGCGTGTGTGTGAGTTTGTTATATTTTCAACATCCTTCGAAATACTTTACTGACGCTTAAATAGCAATCTACAATAACAACTGCAACTAAAACATAAATTTTTATTTTCGGTTCATCTGTTTGTTTGTCTTGTTATTTTCTAATCAATTGCATTTATACTTTTTCACTTTTTTTCTCTTTAAATGTTTTCTTTTTGTTCTTTTTGTCTTAAGTCTTGTCCTCCGAGAGCTTATAGATTTTTCTTTAAATATTTCATTAAGGGTTAAGGATTTGCTTTGAAGTACCCAGTTGGCCACTTCTGTAAGACATCTTTGATGATGGATACAAGACGATGGTAAGTCGTAGAAGACATATTGACGACAGCTCCATACAAATCGTCAACGAAATTTTCATACAAATGGCGGCGAGACGAGATAAGCGACACTGTCGCTCAGATTGTCGTCAACACGGCTTTATTGAAGACAAAACGAGGAACATTGCCGTTCAAATTGTCCTCAACAAAGTTTTATTGAAGACAAAACATGTGACATTATCGCTCAGTTAGTCATGAATGACGATTTCTTTTAAATTTTCAATTAGAAAACCTAATCGACAGGCGACATGTCGAACATTAATCGTCGAAGACAATGATTTGGCCAACTGGGTATTGTTGTGTGTGTGGTGGGTTATATTGTCATTGTTTTTTAATTTACGAAAAGCAGTTTAGGATTATATTCAGACTTTCAAGTGAATTCATAAGAATTTGAATTGCACGGCTCTTTCCGACAAGTTCAGATTGTTCTGGTAATGATGTACTCAACCGTTGACTTTGTGGTTGTGGGTTCACAGACTTTGGTTTCTTCTAGAGTTTATGTATTCATGAGCTCACGTGGTGTAGTGGCGTATTCCTTTTAAAGAAATTTACCCAAATATTTAATTAAAATTAAATTTTTATAATCACAACAAAACAAAGTCTTATGATTTCATTGGCATACAGAAATATTTTTCTCTTTGTATCTAAAATTCAGATTGAAATTTTGCAATCCTTGCAAACTACTTAGTATTGAAAAAAAGTTGCTTAAGCATATCGCTGTGATGCTAGATAAATCTTAACTCAAAAGGGAAACAACACACCAATAAAATCTCATTAAAAATTATAGAGACAATCAATCCTTTTTGTCAATGTCAGATTAAAGGATTTAAATAAAAATTCTTTCTCACGAAATACAAGTAAAGACAAAGCGTGCAGCTGCATGTTTTATCTATCGTTCAAATCAAAACTATTTGTGTAGAATTCTATTAAAAACAATTTGTTTGAACCATTTCATTCAATTCAATTCTAGCCCTCACTGTGTGTCTCTCTCGCTCTCTCTTTCTTTCTCTTTATCTTAAAAAAATAACCTTAAATTTAGTTTATTACAAGTAAAATTAATGAATGAGCGAAACGAACTCTATCCCAATCAAATCATAAATATAAAATGAACAATATTTAATTTTATAACCGAAAAAAATTTATTAGCACTAAAAAAAAATTATGAAATGCTTTTAACTTTCTTTTTATAAATTACTTTTCTCTCTATTTTTTCCATCAGATTTTAATTCTCGTTAATAACTAAAATCTGTTCATTATTTCCGTTCCACTACACTGCGATACGTATTATATCCCCAAATTATTATATTTGAAATCTTAATTATTTCAACCCTCGTTTTATTGCAAATTAAAAGTAAATAGCTTGGAGCCAGTAAATACAAAAAAAATTTTTTTTTATACTCTTTGTACGGTCTTCCTTTTATGCTCGAGGCCAAAAATGCGGTAAATGATGCAACTTTAGCATCCTGATTTGATTGTTTTCTCCATTTGATGTGTGTGTGCTGTGGAGTTTCAATACTGGGAGATTGAGCTTGTTTCAGTTGAATAAATAACATGCAAATGTTGCTCTTTCTCAAAAATGTTTGTTTGTGACAGGTTGCGTGGGGTGGGGGAGGGGCACACAAATCAAAGTAAACAATGAGACTTGTTTTGAGAGCCAGCAACTGTAACTAATTTTGAATTGTAATAAATTGAATTTTCTTTAAATTACATTTTAAAAATTGTAAAAATTTTAAATGGCAAATGTCAAATTGTCAACAACTACATTTTTATTTTATTATTCATGGCCAAAAATAAAATATAACAAAAATAAATTTTACTGAACTTAGGATTACTACTCCTTCAATATTCATGACTGATTTATTCACGTATAAATATAGTGCTCGCCGCCGCACAGCGGGATGGCTCCATACATTTTTGTACAAAAACTTTACGGAATGGTCCTGCATCATTGAAAGTTAGCATCGATCGTTATACACTATACACCGCACGTATAATTCAAATCGATTCTTTTCGCACTGAATTTTTGCTATCCAAGCAGAAGTCTTTAAATACCTAATTTACATTAAGCATTTTTTCATGAAATTTCATTAATTTTGTTGCAGCGCTATAGATCAGAAATTTATATAAAAAAGCACGCCTTCTATTGACATATAAAAAAATTTTCATGCAACTAATTTCATGAAAAAAATGCTTAATGTAAATTAGGTAAAATTTTGTGCATACACTTTCTAGAATAAAGAAAATACGCATCAAAATTTTTTTCGCTTCTCCACTTAGCATTGCAAGACGAAGAATTGCTGCATACGTGATGTCTTTTCCATATGAGCTACATAAAATACCAGCAATATTTTCCAACGAACAGTTTTTCTACTCTCAAGTATAAATTTTGAAATTTTCCGAATTTATATTCTGGTCACACGCGAGATTATTTGCAACATTATTATTATTAAAATATTTAATTATTTCTATGCACTTTATCGCCCCGTCCCACTGTTAATAAATTGTTTTGTTTTGTTTTCAATGTACAGTAAATAGCTGGCCTAAGAGTATGCAATAGTTTTTTGAAAATATTTTATGTAAGCTGACTTTTAGCTATAATTTATGGTCCGTTTCACGGTATCGAAAGGAAACTTTGAACTGAAAATTTATATTGAAAACAAAAAGAAATTTTCATATTTTATTGTTGTTTCAATATATCGAAAGTTTTCGTTCGATATATAGCACTCTTGTTAAATTCTCATTTAGTTTACATTAAATTTCTTATAAGTATTTTATTAATCATTAGATGAAAATGTAGTGATTCTTTTAAATCAGTTACTTTTGGAAATACTAAATTCAAAGATTTTGGTTTAAATATTATATCTAAACTTTTTGACTTTTTCTGCTAAAAATAAACGCGATGAGTAAACAAAAATACCAGATCAACTTCGTAATCCAGGCAAAGCAGCTGATCATGGCTGATCTATAGTAGAGTTGTATCCAACAGCTCTTTTTTAGAGCTGGGTCCAACTCGTTCATTCGTTAATTTTTGCCACAAACCTATGATCAAACGCATTTAAATTACATGGGTTCGATCATAGGTTTGTGGCAAAAATGAACGAATGAACGAGTTGGACCCAGCTCTACTCTTTTTGAACTACTTTGAGAGCGTTAGAATCATAAGTTGTTTCAAACCCATTTAATTTACATTGATGTTTTCGACCGGACTTGTGGCCAACAGAACGAACTAGCTCCAAAAGAGCTGTTGGACACAAGCCTAACCTAAGGAAAATACTGTTTTGGCTGGATCAAAAAAAGCATCAAAATACAGGTTCTTCTATCGTGAACATGTACTCGAATTAAATGAACAGGTATGAAGTAAGTCAAAGCTGAATGTTGCACACAGTGATACGAGTATAAATTGACTTTGTTTCGGCATCCCGAATTTCACATCTCTTTAGCCTTAAAAACATAATTTTTTTTTAAATAAAATGTCGTTCCATCGAAAGATTTTTGACAAATATTTATTGCAATTGCTGCACGTAACACACGCACTACAGTGATGATAATGATTTTTTTTACAAAACTTCATAATTAATTAATCTTTGAATAACATTTGTGTTGAGAATTTTAACAATATTTTCTGGCGTCTCAAAAATGTCATTTGAAATGAAAATTAATTGCGTCAAGTCTAATAGGCTCTATTTAATTTACCATTACAAGGCCATTACAGATGCAGTTGTTTCCTTTTTTTTTTTTTTTTTTTTTTTTGCTTAACCTACCGACATTACGAATGCCCTACCCAGTTTAACTTCCATTCATTCATCAACTAACAAAAAATTAAGGCTTTAATTGATAGATTGGTTGCTGATAATGACTGCCTCGCTCGTTTCGGTAGACTTTGAAAAAGAAGAAAAGAAAAAAAAACAACAACACAGCGAAGGCATAACAAACAAAAGAATCAAACAACATAAATATTCACATGAGCTAAATTATATAGACTTTGCTCTTTTAATGCCAAGCAATGGTAGGGGTCGTTTAATACTCATGCACTACTTATTTGGGCATTAAATGTGCTGCTACTCATTTCAACACACGGTACACGAAAATGTTGTACCGGTGTCTTTAGCTGTCGCTTGTTTGTGTGTCCGATTTAAATTATCCTGACATTTGTTACATTGCATTTATTTGATGTAGCTACACACTTATGTACATATGTATTTATGTATAAATGTATGAATGTATGCATGTGCACAATTTCATTGTGTTTCCTACTTGTTTTCTTTCGATTCAGGGTTCTATATCTGTCTCAGAAACAGCAGTTGTGGCCTGTCACAGTTCCCAGCAGACACATAGATTTGGTTTGTAATTGCGAAGTATTTGAATATATAGATACAATATTAACAAGTAAGAGTGCTATATTCTTATATACATAGGTACCTTCCACCGACATACGTATATAGACTATATATGTACATACGAGTATATACAAAAGTACAGAAATACAATCTTTTTTCTGAAAAAAATGGATAATTTATTTTTTGCTCTACTGTAATTTATAGAAAGTGACCTGTGGATGTTTTTCGACTAAAGAATTCGATCAAAAGATTTTATTTTCGATATAAGCAATAGTTCAATATTTTATTATGCACTCTGTTCATAGGAAGTTTTTTTTTAATTTTTTTTATTTTGCCTTTTTAAAATAAATGAAGAGAAATTAATTAGAGATGACTTTAATAGAGATCAGCACTTTCTAATGGAAATTTAGTCACCCACATCTAAAGCAACTTCAATATGCATATGTATGTATATAACTATCAGTGAACGATTTTTTCAGCATTTACCATATTGATACCAACACCGAAAACTTAATTAAATAATTATATTAGGGCACTAAAACAAAATTTCTGTTTTAAAACATCTGCAAGCAACCTAAACTAATTACAACACCTGCATTTTTCTGCGTACCGCGTCATGCATTTAAAGATTACCCTCCATATTTTGGTAGCAGAATTTACAAAAACGGCTCACAGTGCGCCATTTAGCATTCAACTGGATGCATGTAAAATCTGACTAAAGTAAACTATGGTTCTCACAAAAAGCAACACAAACTGATGCGAAGGAGAAAAAGTTGATACAATCGTAGTTTGTTTTTTATAACATATGACTTTTAAAAACCTTGCAAATATTTGATAATCCTAAAATAATCCTAGTATTGTAGCTCCATACAAGCTAAGCTAACCTATTTCATATATGCCGGAATTTTATAAGACTTAATATTACATCCCATTGCCAATGTTGCACGTTAACTCATATCGCGATATTATGTAAACTATTTACTCCTAAAGAGTTTTTCGATTTTGTGCAGCAGAAGGGAACTGAGTGAAAAATTACTGTTCTTTAGCGATATATTTTATGTTATCTCCATTTAAAAAAGAAGAACATAATAAGCCACATACCACAAAGCTTCGTAGGACTAATGAGTGCCCATGTGTATGGTTAAATTATATTTCCATACATATATTTATTAAAAAGAAAAAAAATGTTTTTATTTAATTACTACTATTTACCAAAAATAAGTTTCAATTTTCCAACCCTGAAACCATATATTTGATTTTTCGAATTTTTAACACAAACTTTATTCCTTTTAAAATATAAATTATTTTTAATTAACAAAACAAACAAAATTTGTTTTATTTATACCAAAAAAAATTAGACTTTCCAGCTCTGGAGCTAAGTTTTTTATTTTTCTGTTTTTTATACCAAACTTTTCTTTTCTAAAACATAAAATATATTTAATTTATAAAGCAAACCAAAAAATTAATTAGAACTAGTTACTTTTGTATAATAAAATAAATGTAAATTTCCAACACTGCAATTATTAAAGTATTAAATTAAATTATTAATTTATTAAAAAAAACAGTTTTAGTAGATTAATTTTATGTACCAGAAAAAGTTCTAATGTTCCAACCCTGGAATTATCTTTTTCTTTGGATTTTAAATACCAATTTTATTCTTACTGAAATACAAAATGGGTTTATTTAACAAAAAACAAAAATTAATTGCGCTAGTTACTTTTTTATATGGCAAAAAAAGTTTAAACTTTCCAGCTCTGCAAACGTCTTTGCGATTTTGCTGATTTTCTGTACCAAGCTATTTTGGAAAACTTGTGACAAACCAGTTCAATACCGAAGACTCTAGCCGATTTCCCGTACAGACAGACTGACAGACGGACATCGCTTATTTGTCTTCCCTATTCATAAGGACCTCTTCTATACATCCTTTATGGGTCATATATTAATATTGTAGAAACTAGACACGTAATGAGAAACCAATATCTATCCTTTTACAGTTTTGGGGAAGGGTATAAAAATGACAAACGAAACTAGGGCTCTGTTGTTTAACCTCCTCCCCACCAGTAATACATCGCAACAAAACCTAGGAGCCCCCTCCCAAAAATAATAATTCTTAGATAATTTAAAAACTTTTCATGTATATTTATTTGTATGTACAATTATTATAAATTTCTGTTTGTTTTTTTATCACTCGGCAGTAAAAAACAAGTCATTGTGCTCAACGTCTATACTTATGTTTGCTGGGTTGCTGTTTAGTATTTAGTTTGAATTGGATTATAAACACATTCCTTGTCTTTTAGTTTTCTCTCTCTATGCCTTGCCTTGTCTTTTCGTTTGTTTTGTGTGACACTTTCGTGCAAATGTCAGAGAATACAACAATGCTGATTGTTTTTGCTTGTTGCTTCGTGCGTACTGCTGTGTTTTTTATTGTTCTTCGTCGTTTTCTTGCAACGAAAAACCGTGAAATTATGAATTCTCCTTATTATTTGTGTAATTTGTTGAGCATTCTAATCGTTTATAATTCTTATAATGTCTGTGAAAATCTCCTGTATATTCATTTCCGAATTTTCTTTGTTTCAGACAACATGATGGGTATTGTTGTTTGTAAAGGTCTTCCGGTTTCTTTTGAAAAGAAACTCATTTATTTAGTACATGGGTATTTGGACAGAAACTAATATACTATTTAGTACATACCTGTTTGAGCATAAAGTAGATACCTATAGGAATTTGCTAATTTTATGAATGAACTGAGGCAGCTCATTTTGTTTTGGCTTAATCTTACAAGAACATGATTTTTGTATTTGCAGGTACCATCGTATTTATGTTCAAATGCATTATTCTCTGAATTCTACCACCCATATCTGTATGTATTTAGGTAAGTTTTTGTGTAGACTGAACTCAGACTTAATAAGCCTAGTAAAATGTATTTAAAAATGCAGCAGCAGCAAAAGGATATTTGGTGAAACATTAAAAAAAAGGATAATAGGAGATAATCAGGTTTGAGTTGAAAAACGATTGAGAAACAAAAACGGTTATAAAAATTAAAAGAAATGTGTTTTATTAGTTTATTAGAAACGTTTTGCTTACCCCAAAGCGAATTCATATCAGATGATCTCAAATGCCCACATTTTATAGTAAACTAGTATTTTAGACATTCCAAATACTCGTATAAATTTTTCAAAGCGAATTGATGGTAAGAGTACCATAACATAACAAAATTAAAAGAGGTTCCAAATAATAAAACAAAATCTGTTCCTGAAAGCGCAGTCGTTTAGTCAACAAACCCAAAACACATGAATTTGTCAGTAAATAAAAAATACTTCGTACACAGAGAGAAAACACTTGTTATATAAAAGTTGTTTCTTTGAAAATTTTTTTGAAGTCGAAGTCTTTCTTTTTTACATTTCACACAAATACAGTTCGTTACAAAAATTTATTTCAATAGTGTAAAAATTACGTTTTTACAAGCAGTTCTACAAAGCAGTTGCACAGTTTAGTATTTTGTATTTATGAATTGACAATAAGTCCGCGACTTTTTTAATGAAACAAAGTGTTTTTTTTTTGCAAAACAAAAATTTATTTTTCAACATAATCTGCTTTTAACTCAATACACTTAGTCCAACGTTTTTACAGTTTGTGTATCCCTTCCAAAAAATAGGATTTTCGAGGTCCTTAAAGTAGGCATTCGTTTGGTCAACAATTTCATCGTTCGAGCTAAATCTCTTTCCACCGAGCCATTTCTTTAGGTTTGGAAATAAGAAGTAGTCACTAGGGGCTAAATCTGGAGAATATGGCGGTTGAGGTAATAAGTTGGAATAATATTCGCCGTTTATTGGTTTTCCCTTTTGAAGGTGTGGATGTGGATTATCCCGCGTGCATCCCAAAAAACTGTTGCCATCACCTTATTGGCCGACAAACTTACCTTGGCCTTCTTCGGAGCAGGTTCACCCTGAGAAACCCATTGCTTACGCTGCTGCTTGGTCATTGGAGTTCAGTTATGGATCCATGTTTCATCCACAGTTACAAAACGCCGCAAAAACTCATTCGGATTGCGGTTAAACAACTCCAAACAATCCTTTGAAGTTGTCACACGTTTAAGTTTATGGTCAGTTGAGAGCAAACGCGCGCACCCATCTTGCAAACAACTTTCTTAAACCCAGCTGATCACTTAAAATCGAAACCACACTGCCATATGAAATGCCTATCTCAATCAATTTTACTCTTCGATCGGCCAACACCATATCATGACAGGTGACGAATCATGGATATATGCTTATGAGCCAGAAACAAAATAGCAATCGACAGTTTGGGTATTCCAAGACCAGCTAAATCCCGCAAAATTTTTACGTGGAAGAATTACAGCGTAGCAAATGGTCGCTTGTTTTTTCGGCCTAATGGGTCATGTGCCCACTGTTTCGTTTGAGCAACGTATAACTGTCAATTCTGAGTGCTACGCGATCATTTGTTTGCCGGAAGTCTTTAAAGAAATTCGTAAAACTAACACCCGAAGACGAATCGTTCTTCATCACGACAATGCGAGCTCTCACACATACATTTCGTGAAACAAGTGAATTTTTGAGACGTCAAAACATCGATTTGATAACTCATTCTCCGTATGGTCCCGACTTGGCATCCAAAATCACTTCTTGTTCCCGAATATCAAAAGTAAACTACGAAATTCGAAATTATTTTATCCCCACACCAATAAATACCTCTCATACATGACTACTCATATATGATGCAAGCAAGCATTTATCGAAATGTTCATGTCTCGGATTAGAAATAACAATTCATAACGAAAAAAAAAGAAATAAATAAAGAAAACAAAAGCAACATACTTTATTAATTAGGGACTGTCATGTTTGGGAATCAACAGTGCCACGAATCCATAATTTGTTTCAAAAACTTTTAGTTGAAAGTGTAAATATGTTTCTAACACAATTGTGTATGTATAAACGTGTCTGTCTGTGTGTGTGTGTGTGTGTGTGTGCTAAGCCAACTGTGAAACATTGTAACATTTGTTGGCCAAAAGTGTAGTAGTTTATTCCTCTCCAGTTGTTTTCGTTATTAATGTCCATGTTTCATAATGAAATTTGACAAGTTTCTTTAATAATAAAAAATACAAACTACAAGATAAACAAGAAAAAGAAAACTTTTTTTGTTGATTCGTTAGTTTCCCCATTCAATAATAATGAGTCATATCGAAATGAAAAGAAAAAAATTATAACGAACAAGAAAGGCCTTTACAATAATTTTACCACAAAAGTTAATAGTGTATGTGTGTGTGTGTGTGTGTGTGGGAACTGGGTATTGGTATTTACACTTTCAAGATGCCTTTCATTCATATTTCATAATTTATTTATCTGAATGTTAATTGAAGGCGATTTTTTTAATGAGGTCTTCTAACACTGAAACTGTTAAGAGATTTAGTTTTGATTGGCGATTGTGTATGCGTGTTAAAGAGGGAGCCCTACAATTAATTGGCCGAGCTTATAAAACTATGTATATCTACTCATTGCTCGCTTTGGGAGAATTTAATTTATTGCATATTGTTGAAAGAATTTGTTTTCTAAATGAGGCTAAACAGTTTTGGTACTGGAAATATGTACATATATTTCATGGTGCTAATTCTGTTAGGAATTCATTTGAAAATGTTTTGCTTACTAATCGCTTAATGACTTTAGAGATGTTTTTAATTTTTATGCAAAAGTATGCTGCGTGCTTCTCAAGCTTCAAAGAAAACTATTTTACTGTGGCGTTAAGAATAAAGCAGGAGTTCTTTTTGAAGCTATTTAAATTTCCTGGGAACCGATTTTCTAGATTTCCAAAAAAAATGGAAAGTTTGTAATTTAGCGCTTTGGGGTTCAGCTTAGCAGGAGATTTTAGCAAGTAAATTTAGTAAAATTTCCTGAAAAATTTTATATACAGTGTGTCTGGTAGCAGATTTATATTTTCAAACTTAAATAAAAAACGTAATAATTGACACAAAGTTTTATTAAGAGCATTAAACGATAGAATGGAAAAGCGGGGTTTAAGCGAGTCAAAAGTATGTCATCCAGATGTCTTCCGAGTTGAACACACTGTTAAAAACGGAACCTTGTGTTCTGCGCCGCACGCTGCAGTATGCTTAGTTCAATTGAGCTGATTTCTTGACGAATATTTTCCTTTAAACCCACAAGAGATTAGGGACTGCCATTATAAACCCTCTCTTTGAGGTAGCCCCATAAAAAAAAAAATTCATGGGAGTTAGATCTGGTCCCCAAAGCGACTGATCAGTTTTTAGGGGAAATTTTCCCGAGGCAAATTCATCAAAGCTCTGGCTGTATGTGCAGTCGCCCCATTCTGTTGAAACCACGCGTGTGCACAGCACGATGGATGAGCTCGCAGGTTTGGCAAAAAGAATTCCGTAATCATGCGTCGATAATTTTCACCGTTGACATTCGTCGCCTGGCCTCGAGAATTTTGGAAAAAATGGTCCAATTATCTCATGTGTGTATAAGGCACACCAAATACTTACCATAAAGCAATGCAATGGTTTTTGATGTTTCAATCGAAGGTTGTGGGTTCTTGGAGACCAGTAACGGCAGTTTTGCTTGTTGACGTGACCGTTTAAGTGAAAATGAGCATCGTCGCTCCAAAAAAAATGGGATTTACAGTGCGAAAACGCTTTAACATCGTTTCACAAAAATGTTTGCGTAAATCAAAGTCACTTTCTTTCAGTTCTTGAACGATTTGAATTTTAATATTTTATTTGAATTTTAAAATTAAAATTTCATGAATAATCGCACTTGGAAGTCCCAGTGAAGCTGCTCTTTTCCGTATTGAAATTCGCGGATTTTCACGTGAACTGCTTTCAAACAGTTCAATGTTTTCGGGAGTCCTTGAAGATCGACTGGGACCTGGCCGTGGGACATTCATAGCCGCGCAGCAGTTGCGTGAAATCTCTGCACCCACGAACGAATACCGAACTTTGAACAAAACTGTCGACGAGCAACTACGTAAGAATCATTACTCTTAAAAAATTTCTCCACAGCGAACGCATGATGCTCACTCGACCACTGCGACGTCGTGATTAACAACTCCGCACCGTTTATTGCTTTTTAAAAAAATAATCATATTTAAAAATATAAATTTGCCACCAGACGCCCCGTACATACACAGCAAGTTTTCATATTAAAATCGTCCAAAACAAGGCTAAATTTAACTTTTTCAGTAAAGATTTTTCTTCACACGTGTTTCATGTTAATTCAACATGATTTACAATAACCTTCAAAGAAATTTTTTCGGAACAAATGCAAACAGCTAAAAAATTAAATAAATATTATTATTTATAATTTATACATTTTGATTTTACATTGGTGTTTTTTTCTCTTTTTGTGGTGTAAATTCAGCGTAACTTTGGTAATTTTAATATTTTTCAAATAATTTAAATGCTGCTTTAATAATAAAAATGCAATTCAGGTTCGTAAACTGAATTGATATTAAAGATAGCGAGTCATGGTCCTTCGAACCGTATTTAGTTTTCATTCGAGTTTCATGATAATGCGGTGACTTTGACGACCGCAAATGCTAAAGTACGAGGTGTGTTCAAAAAGTATCGCGAATTTTGAATTTTCGCGGGTTACGTATATTCGAATTTTTGATTTTTTTGTGGCGTTATGTTGGTACTCATGTCTCTCACTTATGCCGACAATTTCGGTAATTTTGAATGCGTAGTTAATTGTTGACAGCTGCTTTGCTTGCACGTGATTTGGCCCTTGTGAATCAATTTTCGCTTATTAAAATCTGAATCTAGTCGTATCAGCCAAAGTCTCAATTTGATTAAAAAGCATGTTTTATTTTTATAACTTTAAAGTTGGTTGGCGTACGTGGCAGGCATTCAATTATAATCCTGATGATTCCTTGTTTGAAAAATGTTAAAGTTACTTACTTTTTAAAATTTAAAAAAAAACTTTAAATTTTCAATATATTGCTAAGAGTCCTTACACAATGTCCTCTCACTGCCTTCATGAAGACTGCAGCTCATTAAACATACTTACATGTAATGGGTTTTCTGGCTTGCAGAGTAATCATATCTACATTTTTTCATTACAACAGCACTTATAACTATGTACATATATTTTTTTTTACTATTATTAATCTGCTCAACTGGTAAATACACAATAAATTTTCAATAATACCTTTTTTTTAATGTTGCTGCAAGAGTTTTAGTACAACAACGAGTGGGAAACCAAAAGCAAAAAGGAAAAAAAGAAGGACAAACTAAAGAATTTGAACATTCTCTTCTAATTACACATTATTTTCTGCAATAAAATGTAACCAACAATAAATGCCAATGTTGTTGTTTTTAAGGCTGATGCAGCAACAACAACAACATCAGCAAGAAACGAAAAAGCTTTCAAAAAGGAAATTGATGTTGCACAAAACTCGTGCACGACATAAAGAGATTGCATAGAGATTGACTAGTGAGAATGTGTAAGAGATGCACTGTGTGTATGTATGAGTGTGTTTGTGTGCTTAGTTCTTGTTCTGCTTGTTTAATTTTTATTTTGTATGTTTTTTTCCTCTTTTAAAAAAGTATATGTATAAATTTTTTTGACGGTAATGGCCTTCTGCGATTACAACTACTTAAGTTGGCCAGTAAAGTATGAAATGAAACAATAATCGAACGGACCAACAAAGAATGCACGAAGCATGACAGACATTGTTGCCGCAATGAAAGAGGAATAGACTTGAAAAGTAAAAAAAAAACGTCCAGCATGAAGACGAGAGCAACTTAAATTGTGTTCTACTAGTCAAACCGGTTGTTATTACTGCGTTGCCTTAACACTCACGAACATGAAGCTGGTGTAATTTAAAGATGCTTGGCCGAGCAAACGGAAGAGGAGCTAGCGAGCTACTGCTCATGATATCATGTGCAATTGGGCCAAATACTTGCAACATTACTCAAAAACAAAGCAGCAAAAGTTAAATAAAAAAAAAAAAATTTAATGGAAAAAGAATTCCCACCAAAGAAGATGACTGACAAAGATACCAGACCATTACACTGTACAACAAAGTCAAAACATTCTAGCAGTCAGCCAGTCAGTTACACAGTCAGTTAGTCAGCCACTAACAACATTGTTTATATAAATTGCCCGTTCGACAGAGTGGCAGGCATTTCGCAGCGTATGTTGGTTGCCTTCTTTTCGGTTTTGTTTTACACTCTGCTTCCTACAGTTGCTGTCGCTCTTTTAACTCATTTTTGATTTTGGTCTTGCGAAATATGTTTGATGGCAAAAAATATACTATAATGAAATAAAAAAAGGGTTCAGCAGCAGCAACTGTGGGATCTTGCTTGATCCGCATACATACATAGATGCTGAGGTAATGGCATTTAAAGACGAAGAAGAAGACCGGTAACCGGATAAAGCCAGCATGTTACAAAATATCTGTACACTGTAGAACAACAACAACAATATCAGCAAAAAAACAAAAATGCAAAAAAACACGAGGAAAATAATGAAACCAGTTTCAAGTCTACAACATTGTCGCAAGTTCTTGTTGTTGGTTGTTTTTGTGTTGCAGTTGTTACTTATTAAACTGCATTCCTTTATTGTTGTAAATGTTCATTAGATTTATTGTTTTCATACCACCGCATGAATGTTGCTTTTTCCTCTTTGTACAATCTTTTTTCTACTCTATTTTTTTTTATCTTCAAATCAATTTTTAAGATTCTTTAAGTTCATTAGCTATGGGCTTCAGATTATAACGTCAACATGCTAAAAATAAAAGCGAACAAAGGAAAAAGAAATACTCGTATGTACTCGTAGTCTTGTAAGCTTCTCTCATGACTTTCTTCTTGGCAGCTTGATTTAAATTATCTTTTTTTTTGTCTTTAATTATAACAATAGTTAAGAAAATTTAAAAAAAAAGAAAAACTAAACGTTAAGATGCCACGGAAGCTTACAATTAGCATTAAGATAATTGTAATATTTGGAATATAGAACGAAGAAATTAAAACAAAAAATACATTTAATCATCAAATTGCTTAAATCAATCAAGCAAATCGTTTGTGATTTTTTGTTAAGAATTTTTAGAATTTTAATATTTTTATCGCTTAACTTTACAACAACATATCTACTTACAAAAATGTTGTGGAATTATTGTATTTGTATGTTGACACTTCGGGTTAAAATCTTATGCTGTTTTATATGGAGTTTGACGGATGGGGTGTATAGTCAGCTGACAAACAGCTGCGCTGGTACTGAATTCGCTTGGGGTACTTATTTGATTGCTTTTTATGAAAATGACAAAAAAGATTCATATGAAAAAGATCTATCCCAGCAAAAATTATTCCTTCGCCGTAATCAGTTTTCTAAGGAAATGTTAAGCTGCTATTGGTTTACAAACCTGCTTACGTATGGCATCATACGAGTATATTTTCGCGATGTCCCACCTTAGAGCAATTAGTGTGTAGTAAATTCATCAAATGTTGAAGCTTTCATAAATAATAAATTATATACATTAATGTACATTTATCAAATACTTTTTGTATGCGCATCAACCAATCACGCAAGAAAACTACTCACTGAACTACCCAAGCACATATTTATTTTCATTCCCACTTCAATTAAAAAATAAAAAATCAAATCACGATGAAAAAATCTCATTCGCTTCCACATTTGTATCCAGGTAAGCGAGAGAGAATGCACTATAAAAAAATTTTAGTATAAACAGCCGACCAACTTCGTAGTGTTTGTGTGAAACGTCGTCATTTGTTTATGTTAAGGCATCCTAGGTAAGGCAGATGGGAGGCACTGTTTGCTTTTCCGCATCTCCGAAAGCGCTTCTTTTTATCCTAGTGCTTACTTGTACTAAATTTATTTTTGCTGAGGTGTTTAGTTTCCATAATGCATGCAAACTAGATATTTTTTCTAGACAAGTCGCTTGCTTGCATTGTGCAAACTCCAAGTTAGTCGCTCTTTTCATGACTATCGACATGAGTGAAAAGCACTAATTTTTTGAGTGATTTTCGTAAAAATTTTGTAGACAAGTCGACTGCCTGGCTTGTGGAACTGGCCCTGAAAGAATATCCCACAAATCGTGAATTAGTGTCAACTTAACGCTCAAACGCACTTACTGCCAGTTTATACAATACAAGTAAAAATTTTAGTGCTTTGTCTTTTTTTTCCTACAAACTGGAAGTTAATTTCTTGTGTTAAAGCTTGGTTGGTTAGTTTGTTGGTTGGTTTACGTGGATGCCTGCTATACGCAGTCATACAAGTAGAATCCAGATGTTTCCTTTTTGAAAGTACCACTCCACTCATCGGTGTCAACCTATGAAAAACCGTAACTAAGTATTCTGATACGGTTATCGTTACGAGATCCAACCCGTTGCGTTGAGATATCTGATAAGATCACTCAACCCAATCTCAGATAAATTTGAAAGATCGACTAGAACATGACTGCCTAAAAATTTGTGTATGGAGAGACGCAAAGATTTTCTCTTTTTTGCTTTCTTCTTGACAACTTCCACAGGTTACCCCACCCACACCTGCGGTGTCCCTCTGTATGCTCATGCTACATTTAGAGTCTTGTAATAAAATCAAAAGAAGAAATATTTTTAAAAGTACTTTTGTGGACCGATATTTTTATAGCTATGCTATTTATTTCACAACACAGCAGCTAGGACGTGATTTTCGTACCAAAAATAATCGACACTATTACAGTAATAAATTTATTTTTGTTTTGATTTCTTCGTACTTAAAACCAGAGTACGAAAATAAACGAAACAAATTGTTTGATTTTGTTTTCTTTCGTTCTTTGGAGTGAGTGAAACAAAAACAAAACAAAAACAATGGACAAGAATTGCTCAGTTTGTTTTAGAAAAGAAAATAATGGGAAATAAATGAAAACGTTTTGAAATATTTGCGGCGAATTTGACATCATCATCGTCATATAATATAATTTTATTGCATTGCATGTGTGATTAAGAGTTAACGTGAACTTTAATTGACAGTTCTTCATAAAAAACTTGCCGTTAAAGTCCCTGTTAGCTTTTAATTGTTTATTGTGAAAAGGGCCGCAGGTTTCTTTTATATAGCTAAGCAGCATAGCTATAACCGGGTGTCCTGAGACACCTCTCTTCTTTGGTTTATTTATTTGTTTAAACGTTCGTCAAGTACCTTGAGGGAAGGAGCTAGAATGTTAAAAGGCTGCTCTTAAAGCTTAAAATAAAAAATTATCAAAACGTGGTGTAGCTATAATGATGGTGGCTGGTATAATTTTCAATGCAGAGTCATCACAATTTTCACCAGTGGCTGCTTAAATCAATGATTTTTACTGAAAATACCAGCCTCTACTTAAAAAAAAAAAAAAAAAAAAATTAACACATTAATTAACATTATTTTCTCAAATTGAAAGTTTATAATGAAAATTGTCAATATTTCATTCAATCTCATTCTTTTTTTTTTTATCAAATAACTTTATTGTGAAAAATACTTATGTTTAAGTCAACTTTTTTAGTTTTCTAGTTCTGTAACTAAAATTGTATAATTGTACGTTTAAATATTTTTATTAAAACGATTACAACAGTATTCATAAACGATTGTTAAAGTTGAAATAATCTTTAAATTGGGTTTCTCTTACAAAATTCTCTTACAATTACACCAACATTAACTTTAAACGGAATTAAAAAAAAAATATTTAAATGAAATATATCCTTAGTATTTCAAATTGACTACTTAAATGCATCACGTTCATTTCTTAATGCATAAATTAGTATTAAAAATTGATAAATTTTATTTTAAATCGCTTAAAGTGCCTCTATAAATCAATCACTCACTATACAATCGCTAAATCCTCTAAATAATTAAAACAGAGTGTGAAATTATTTGAGTTCATGAACAACTTATAAATTATTAATTAAAACCCTAAAAATTTTTTTAAATCTCTAAAACCATAAATCAACTCTACTTAAATGCTCAAAGAAGCGCATGTGGATAAAAACAAAAATCATTTAGAATTTGTTTGTTTATCAAACAACCGAAACAAATAAACAAACACACATAAAGCAAAAAATAGCAACAACAACAACAGCACTAATAAACAAATAAAATATTAATTTAGAAAAAAAACACACTTGAAAAGTAATTGATATGCAGCTCAAGCCACACAAATCAAACCATGGAAATACTCTTTGAAACACTCAACATTCAAGCAACATGTACTCGTACACTACAGTATTCAACTCAATTTTTAAAATAATTTTGGAATTGATTTTTTTTGCTTCCTGCATTGTTGTATTTACAGCAATTTCTTATTTGCTTCAGAAGGAAAAGCAAAAAAAAAAAAAAAACAAATCAAATGAAAATGAAAAATAACTCTTAAATTGCTCTTATCCTTGCACACTTGAAAATTTAAATATACACTTTTAAAAATAACCAAACAAATACGAGTACACTTACTTGCCAATGAAATACGAGTAGAAAATAAAAAACGAATCTCTAAAAAGAAATTGCATTAAAAGAAAAATAATTCCAGTAAATTAAAAGCAAAGAAAATAAATATTTAGAGAAAACAGTTTGTCAAAAGTACGAGAAAACTTTGAATACTTAAATACCGTACATGTGCATAGAAAAAAAAATTATGTATTTAAATATCATGCATATGAAAAATAACGAGGTAAGATAGCAAAAAGCTTTGAATTTTCCAAGGTAGCATAACCGATATCCAAGTAACTTAAACGATTAATCTGATAAGGCCACGGTCGGATAGTTCCGGGTGTACAATGTGGTATAGGCGTTTAGAGGAGAGTCTCGGCTACAAAAGAGTGGTAATCTTTTTTTGTTCCCTTTTGACCTGTGGAAGTTATGCTCTGTTAAGTGGAAGAGCTTAGGAATATTTGGACCTTTTTAAAAGAACAAAAAAAATTAATTTCTAAAAATTATTTATAAACACTTTATTTTTCTCGTACTGAAAGCTAATAAATAAGGTAATTATACAAAATTTATTTCGATTGAATATCGTATAAAACCAAAAATTTATAGATGTTTGAAAATCAAAAGCTTACTAAGAAATTTCACATTTTAGCAAAATACTGAAAATGTCCGTTTTGAGTCACCCTGTTCACTGTGATATAGTTGAAATAAAGTATTAAGATTTTGGCTCCCGAGGTTTACTAGTGTCTACTTTCGAATGAACCTTAACATTTTTCAATCAGTGACCATAAAAAAATTACTTTTGGCCGCCATCTCGTAAAATGGTCCACAGTGCGACGCTTGACTGGTTTCTGCTAAAAACAAGGATTTAACGATGTATTTACCTTTACAAAACAGTAATAGCCCAATAACACAATTTTGGATTTTTTGTTGCTTGACTGGATTTTATAAGTAAATGATTATTTTTTTTTAATTTTTAGTGCTTATTTTATTCGAATATGCACCAAGCATTATTTAAGTGTTTCAAACCTCTATTATTTTAGGATCATCTATGCGCCACAGTCATGCAACTAGTATTTTTGTGAAGCTCTTGCAAGTACAATCTGTGGTCCGCTCAGTAGCAACGCGCACTACTGATTGAAATATTTCGCATGCCACTCGGCATTCGTTACGTTGACGCAGTAATCTAAAAAAATCTACTCTATCCTTTGCATCCTGTAGATAAATTAAAAAAGGTTTTTTTAAATGCTCACATCTTTCAGTTGACAAACCCGGTTTTGTTTGTCAGTTTAAAAAAGCATTATATCGGTCACTTAGGCACCGCGGCCGATTTTAGTCAATAGTTTTTCGATTGTTGTATATTCAATGTTCAACAAAATCGTGAGCCACAAATCAACTCGCACCTATTATATTACCTATCAGTATCAAATGAAACGAAAGGTTAACGAAATATCGATAAATAAATAACTAAATATATTAAATTGACCTATAGCTTAAAGAAATAGTTTCATTGAATATACACAAAAGGTCGAAAAGTTTGATAAACAATGTAATACCTATCAGTAGTTAAACAATGCATAATTAAATATGAAAACGGCTAAGCATCCCTCCAGTTTTAAAAGTAGAAATGGACTCCAAATCGTTAGGTATTTCCCTAAAGAAAAATCTACTAGCTACTACACTAGCCACAAGTAATGCAAGAGTTCACTTTTTGACTCTCTCACTCATGGATATGTTAATGCTTTTAACCTCAAAGAAATTTTTTTTGCGAGTGGAAAAAAACTGTGCTCTTATTCCAAAGAAAATCAACAATAAAAAAATTATTTTAAGTACACAATTAGAAAAAATTACAATCACATTTTTTTTAGAAATTTCCGCCGTCGTTTGTTACTAATCGATTCAATCATTATTCTTTCAATAAAATTTTAAATATTGTAACAAAAAGACTGCTAATAGTGTGAACTGACCTAATACAAATATTTTCCATAACAAAACATTTTTATATAATAAGAATAACCCAGATATTGTTAATTAAGTAACAAAATTCACAAGCACACAAACATACAAGTTAAAGTTGACATTCAAAACATAACAAGAAATATTATATTATACATCTAGCTTGTTAAGAAATATACAACCATACAAACACCGTCTGCCGATGCAGACGAAATACACCAAACAACAACAACTATAAAGCTTCTACACCCATGTTATTGTCAACGTACATACAACACAACGAACTGTAACGAATTGTATAGAGGTGGTGGTGAATATGCTGTGACTTTCTCAATGTTGCTAACATTCTTCTGCAATCTTAAGGTTCTGTATTAACGCTACACTTTGTCATTTACTCAAAGAAAATAGAGGGTTTGAGTTAGTGATGCAGAATTAAATGTACCCTGTTTCCACAAGTCAGGCAGGCGATTCGGCTGGAAAATTTTCATATAAATTTCTACTCAAGTCGGCCGTCCATCTTGTGGAAACAGGTGGTTAATCCTCAAAACGTTCATTATATTGTGTAAAAATTTCATCCAAATATCTTGCTTACTCAACTCTTGAGAGAAAAATAATATTTTCTTTTTTCATTAAGTTGTGTGTGAATTGAAAACTTCAAACTCGTTTTCTGGCAAACTTTTTTGTTTTTTGAGTTATGACGTTGTTCGAGTAAACGAAGCTGAGCCTATATAATCGAATATCTTATCGAATGTAGATATTTTTTAAAAAATTAAGCGATTTTTTTTTAGTTTTAGATTGTTTTTCATTTTGCCGATTTTTAGGTTTTTGGCGATTTGTTTAGTTTTTTGGCGACCTTTTACTTTAAGTGTTTTTTTTTTTTTTGCATTTTAGCGATTTATTTATTTTATTTATGGTGACTTTTTTCATTTAAGCGCTTTCTTAATATGCCGATTTCTTTCAGTTTTTTTTGGCGATTTTTTTAATTTTGGTGCTTTTTTCGTTTTGCCGTTTTTTTCAGTTTTTGAGTTCTTTTAGTTTTGGAGCTTTCTTTTACTTTTCGCATTTTTCGGTTTTTGGCGATTTTTTTAGTTTTGGCGATTTTCTTAGTTCTACTTCTTTTTTCGTTTTGGTGATTTTTTAGCTTAAGCGCTTTTTCGCTTTGCCGATTTTTTCGGTTTTTGGCGATTTTTTCAGCTGAATTTGTGTCTTATCGATTTTTTAAGTTTTGAAGCTTATTTTCGTTTTGGCAATTTTTTCTGTTGTTTTTAGTTTAAGCGTTTTTTTATTTTAATGTTGACTTTTTTTCGTTTTGGTGATTTTTTTCCAGTTTTCGGAGTTTTTTTAGTTTTTTTTGCGACATTTTTACTCTTACTCTATTTTGTATGATATTTTTCATTTAAGCGCTTTTTTATTTTGGCGGTTTTTCGTTTCCACTTTTTTTTATTCCTGGGATTTTTTAATTTTAGCGTTTTTTTGACAGCAAGATGTCAAAATTATATAGTCAAACATTAACTGATTGGATACCCTTTGATTTTGATTTTGTAAATTTCAGTGTTAATTGGTGTAGTATGCTTAAAAATACAATAAATTTAAAAATTTCAAGTGTCCATATATCTGTGGCAATAAGGAAAAAGTGCTTAAGTCATAGTTGACTGTTTTGCAGGAGAGCACTTTTAAGCGTTCAAGTCGATCTTAAATTGAGAAATTCTCTGTTAACTTTTATTTTTTAAGCAAACATCGTAATAAACAAACATTAAGTAATACATTTAAGTTGAAATGTACTAAAGTGCAACATAAATTAAGTTATTACTCCAAATAATATTAGAAGTCTAAAAAAGATAAGTCGCAAGTCATAGTGCTTCCTTAAAAATTTACAAAAACTAATTGAGATTTTAACCAGTGGTACTTTCGAATATGCAGATAACGGAGGTACCCTTAACTCAAAATTTTGGCTTGTCTCGACTTAAGCACTTTTTCCTTTTTGAAACAGACATATATATGTAGTTCTTAATTTTTTTATTTATTTATTTTTTTTTAGGAACTTTTATGGATATAGAACTATATTTTTTATGTGGAAATCTTTTTTGATATTATTGGTCAGGGGACGTAAAGTAAACATTAAATATTTTGTCTGAATGTAAAAAGAAATTATTTGAAGAAAGCATTCTAAAGAATTGTAAAGTCCTTTAAAAAAAATGAGGAAATGAAAAACCAAGTTCGCAGTTTAACTTTAAACATCCAGAAACAACCTGATGTTTTAGATCTTTCATTTATCTACAACAAGACTTTCTCGACTGCCCTCTCAAACAAACATACTCGTGCTACATAGAAGAGTTAGTAAATGCCAACATTATCAAAAATCCAAAATGCATATTTACTGGTATTCAACACAACAACAACAACAACAACAACAACAACAATGCATGCATACATCTACATACATACACACAAACACAAATGTATTCTGTATGTGCATGTGTGTGTGTGTTTCCATATGCACTATTGCCTAAATAAATATTGATTGAGTAAAGAGAAAACAAAAAATATAACAATAAAGTATTCACAAACACAGAAGAGCTCGAGCTCTCGATGGCCATGCAGAGAAGTGAGAAAATAAATATAATTTTAAAACTAATAAAACTCAATGTATGGATTATTGATTAAATGATTTAGTTTGTCAGAATAGTTTTTCCGATCACACACATTCAAGTGCTTGTCCATGTGTGAGTGTGCAATTAATATGTTTTTATTGATATTAATGTTTACTTTTAGTTCCGCTGGTGTTTGTATACATATAGTTTGAGGCACGTTTTTTTCTTCTTAATGAAAGAGGGAGTTACACACATAAATTGAATATTTTTAACGGGTCCCGTACCGTATTGTCACAAAAAAAAAAAAAGCATGAATAAACATAAAATTAACTTTAATTGATTAATGAATATTTAAATTTTTAAAATAATGAAACCCGCAAACCATATTTTGCATAATACACTGCGAAAGACTAAAATATTACTCAATTACTACAGCAACGTCATAAGTCACAAAATAAGAATTTTGAATTAATAATCCAAAATTAATCCTCATTACACTGGTCGCAGCTTTTATGTATGAAATTTTTTTAATTCTTAATATATGCGCTGTCTAAAATATGAGGTTTGCTGTCATAAATGCGGTCTTATTTTCTTAGCTCAATCCGACGGACGGTGCCTTCTGGTGCCTAGTGGGATCTAAAGTACTCGATACACAGTGGGGTTTTTGTAAAAAAAAACGGAAATAACTCTGCAGTTTCTAAATAAGCTGTCCGATTGTTATGAAATTTCACACAGCATTTGAAGAGGTAACACAAAGCTTAAGTCTGGAATTTATACTATATAACTTTAAAGGAGACGGAGCCACAAAGCCCCAAAATGGGCATCATAGGGTTAATGAAAAATTAAAACCAATGTCAAGCTGATGTTTTGGATCTGATAAAAAAGATCTTTTTGCAGGTGGATTTTTTTTTCTATCCAAAAGTTAAGAAAAAGTCTGCCACATTTATGGGTTTCCGCTTACTGGTTAGGAAATATTCGACCAAAAAATTAAAATTTTTGGCTAACTTACCCACCTTGGCCCACTGTTCTGCTAATGGAGAAGTCCAATCTTGTTCGATTAAAAACAAAATTTGTAATATTGAAGCCAATTTTGCTTTCAAAAGCACAATTAAATCAAAAGTTATATGCAATTTAAATTAAAATTCTGATAAAAGCCGATTTTCGGCGTTTTTTTTTGCAGAAAAAAGTGGGTTAATTATTTCGCTATTATAATATTTTTTTTTGCAAAAATACCAACCCCATATTTTTACTTATTCAAAATGTAAAATTGTAACAAATATTGCAAAGAAATTTTTTGTTAAAAATTTTTGTTATTTAAGGAACCAGATCGTTTCGAAATAAACCTATTTTGGTTATAAATCTCAAATTTCATGCCTTTTTTCTCAAATTCCAAAGCTGGAACCAAAAAATGTATTATGCTACCTTAAGATAAGGAATGTTTTTAACAAAAATATTATCTGCGCCCGGCGGAAGATAAGAAAAATACATTAAAAATATTTAATTTTTGGGAATTAGCGATTTTTTTCGGGAATTTTGGGGAACTCAAGCAAATTCTAAGTTTAAAATTTTTAACGCACTGGTAATCCCAAATTATTATTTTACTTATTAAGTAAAATATTTTTTATTAAAAATACATTGAAATTGATTATTGAGGGGTTTTGTTGGATCCTATGCGCATTTCACTGTTGCTAATGCAGATCATCAGGGAACCTTTACCTTTACTAGAGCTAATATGTTAAACTTTCATTTAAGCAAATGAGAAGCTTAACAAATAACAAAGTTGAAACAAGAACTCAATAATCAACACGTTTTTTTATTTTCTTACTTTATCATTACTTTTTTTAGCTTCAAATTGAAGTTGTAAGAGCATGTACAGAAGATAAATGTAAATAACAACGACAGCAATACAAGAATAGAGTGTTGCCACACAAGTATTTTTTGACCGGTTGCTGTCAAGTTAATAATTCTATTTGTTATTATTTCATAAAGGTACGGTCACACTTGTCAAACATTTGGCCAAAAAAGCGTAACCAACAAACACTAATGAAAAAAGTTTTGATTCAGACACTTGTTTATCATATTAAACAGTTTCGAACACAACTAATGCACCATATCATAGAATCCAACAATATTGGCTACTCTTTAGCTTGACAAACTTTTGTCTGAATTGAAAGATTTTTCATTAGCATTTAGTGGTTACGCTTTTTTGGGCAAATGTTTGACAAGTGTGACCGTAGCTTAAGGATGTAAGAAATTATTTAATTAAATTTTTTTTGTCAACAATATATACAATGAGACAACATTAAATTTAATTGAACTAAAAAAAATTAGTCAACAAAATATTTATTATATTATTATTATTATTATATTATTATTATTTATTTGAAAATTTTTCTGTTCTATCTTACAATATTAATAATTCTACAGACACAAATCGCAGCAGGTTCAATTTCAATTATTTATTGTGTTAACAAAAAAATTAATCATGTTCACAAATAATTATATTCTGTGTATACTAAACTCTTGTGTGTAAATTAAACTCGTTTTCTGTCAAACTATTTCTTTTTTTATGCTATTAAAAAAATTCATTATTTTCATGTATTTTGTAAAATATAAGGGTCGTTGACACCTCTCGTTTAATTAATGTCCCAAAAATATTGAACTAAAATAATAGATTTTTTTTTTTAAACACATATACTTCCTTCATACTAGTTGTCATGTAAAAAATCCATTATTATATGCTTGGTTTTACATTACTCTTATTTACAAAGCACTTAAGATCCCTAAGACATCAACATGTACGAGTAAACACTATTTTGTGTAAATTTTTATTTTATTTTTGTAAACAATTCTAATGTTTTAATTTTGTCGTCTGCTATTTAATTTTCAAGTGCTTTTCAAAAAATAGCGATACATTTTACTTCAATTTCGTTCGTTTGGGTTTCAAATTTCAATTAACACTTACTTGTCCCTTGCTGTTTGACAAAAAAAGAAAATTAATAAATGTAAAAAAAGGAAAAAAGAAATACCTCAAACCTCATGAAAATTCTGAAATAAAACCAAAATAATTCTACTTATAATGTGTTATATATATATATATTTATATTTTATATCTATATTTTAGTTATTGTTTCGTAAAAGATACTTTTTTTAGAGAAATTTGTTGTGAACAGGTGTTCCTTTTTTTGAGAAAGTATTTTAAAGAGATACTTTTTAGGTTGCATAAGGTTGGGGAAAAAGGGATTTCAGCCCTCCTGGTAACTCTGTTAGAGAAATAAGAACGATAGTAAAGAGTAAAAGAGAGAAGGATAGATTTAAGTAGCAACGTTAAATTATGTAGAGTGAGCGAAGAGCAGGGTGAGACTAATAGCAACATTGTGAGGGGTCGTGCTATAGTTTAATCGCAATTTGGGGAGTTGGCGAGAAAACCACCCGCTGCTCTTGGTAGAGGAACTTATACTTCTGAGTTACATTTTTGATATCGCGAATAGGCTACTGGGAGATGCTTTGCCCGAAGGCGAAGGCTGTTATCTTACAGAAGAAAAAGGAAGCCCAGGAGGTGCAAAATATTTTATTGTTCCTGTTCGTCATTGCAACTGTAGCAGTATCTATTAAAAAGGAAACCTATGTGTTTGGGGAGGGTTCCGAAACCGCAGTACCCAGTGACCGTGAAGTTCTGCAGGTGTAACTTTGGGAAGCTTATAAGTTGCCTACTGTTTTTAGCGTCGAATCGAGGCCAGAGGGCATAAGAACAGTCTCAATTCCTTCTAGCAGAATGAGAGTGGAAGAAGACAGAAATTGTCAATGCCGAAATACCGAGTCAGAGTTAATCTCTAGGCCATATCTTCCGCATAATGCTACCTGAATGGGCTCCATTTTCGTGTACCTACATAATTGTGATGCTTCATGTGGTTGTGATGCCTGAATGACTCACCATCGTGTTTAGTGATGGGCGACATTCTAGGGCTAAATAATATAAATCTGGTGTACACACGCGTGAGTGCCTTTGTTTTCGGTTGAGTATGGTTTATAATTTGAATATCGTTATTCAATATACGATGAAACCTTATCCTTTGCGCTGCTTTTTTGATGGCAGATAATTCTTCTTGTAGGATACCAAAACTCAAGCCGTCTGTGTAAGAATGTCGAGCTTCTTGTTGCTTTGTTTCAAAAGATACACTCAGGGAAAAGAAGCGACTAAAAAAAAAGAACATAAAAATAAAATAAAATTAATAAATAAATACATTAAATTAATATTTTTCCATATTAAAATAAGAAATTTCAACATGACTAGACTTTCGTTAATGTTTCTTATTAATTCAATATGGTTTTTATTGATGTTAAGCTGTTTTTTCTCTGGGTGTAGTTTTTCTTTAAAAGCTGCTTTGCGAAAAAAGTAGTCTTTTCAAAAGAAACTTTTAACAAAAGGTACTTCCAACAAGAGGTGCTTTGAACCAAAGGTACTTTGAAAAAAGGTACTTTCAAAAAGGTACTTTTGGCATAAGGTACTTTTAAGAAAATGTACTACTTTTAACGAAAGGTATTTAAAGCAAAAGTTATTTTTAACAAAAGCTACTTTTAACAAAAGGCACTTTTAACAAAAGGCACTTTTAACTAAAGGTACTTTAAAGCAAAAGTTACTTTTAAGAAAAGATACTTTTAACAAAAGGTACTCTTACCAAAAGGTACTTTTAACATAAGGTAATTTTAATTAAAGGTACTTTTAAAAAAAGGTACTCGTACCAAAAGGTACTTAAAAAACGGGACTTTTACTTTACTTTTTAAAAAACTAGTATTCTGAAAACGTACTTTTCCATAAAGTACTATTTTGAAAACATACTTTTTGAATAAAGTACTATTTTAAGAAAAGTTTAAAAAAAAATTACGCTTTTAAAAAGAATGAGAGGATAGTTTTTTACAAAGGTACTATTGTAAGAGATTCTCCTGTGAAAAGTCACTATTTTGAAAAATACTTATTTAATTTTTAAGTAATTTTTAAAAAATATGCAGCCTTTCCCGCAATGTCGACAGAAAATGTTAGATCGACAGCTTGTATTGAAAAACAAGTTAATTTGTTTTTTTGGTTTTACTATAAGTAAACGATCGATTACAGACGTTACAAACGTCTAGATCGACAGCTTGTATTGAAAAACAAGTAATTTGTTTTTTTGGTTTTACTATAAGTAAACGATCGATTACAGACGTTACAAACGTCTAATAATTTATAATAATTTTAAAACTATCAAAAAATCAAAAAACAGTTGTTTAGAGGCCATTTTTTTAAAGATTTTTCTCTAAAAGGTACTTTTTAAGGCCAAAAGTGAAAAATCAACACCTTTGATAGAAAAAATTTCAAAATAATAAAATGTTTAATGTATAATTGATTTATTTTTAATTATGATTTGGTTTGAGGTCTACATGCATACATAATAAAACTCAAAAAGAAAAAAAAAGTTTTATTAAACTTTTCTTTTAAAAAACAAAAACCTGATCGAACACTCATTATCGAAAACACTAGACTAGACTCTAGGTTTTTTGAGAAGATGCCTGATTTAAGGGAATTTTTGAAACTTTTTTTGTTTAAATTCTTTCTGAAAATATTTGAATTTGAAATTTGAGATTTTGAAAGCGACTTTGGTTGCAAGACGGTACAAAATTTATTAGGTTATTTATATTAGCGTGAGAGTTAAAATTTTTAATACAAATTCCACTAAATTTTTCACAAATAGCAATAAAGTAAATGAACTACAAATGCCTTGTAAGATACTATAAAAAATTGTAAGTGAAATTTATTTACTGGTGGGTAAGCGATGTCAAAGCACTTACAATATAATTATGACAATATGTCGAATAATAAATTTCTTGAATACTACAGGGTGTTTTTTTAGAGGTATAGAACTTCGAATTGAAATAAAACACAAGAAAATCGTTTTAATGTCCATCAATTTGGCTTTATTGGAAGGATAATTTTATGCCATTAACGTTTAAATATGATTTCGGGCATGTGGCCGCCGCGGCTGGCTCGAATAAAGCCAATTCTACAGGTCCAATTTTCAACCACTTTGTCGAGCATATGGGGCCGTATGTTGGCAATAACGCCACGAATGTTGGCTTCCAAGTCCCCTAACGTTTCTGGTTTGTTGGCGTAGACGAGCGACTTCACATATCCCCAAAGAAAATAATCCAATGGTGTCAAATCACACGATCCTGGTGGCCAATTGACAGGTCCATTCCGCGAAATTATGCGCTCATCGAATGTTTCTTTCAATAAATCGATTGTGACGTGCGCTGTGTGGCATGTAGCGCCGTCTTGTTGGAACCACAACTCATCCACATTCATGCCATCCAATTCGGAAACAAAATAGTCGGTTATTGCTGTGCACGGTGGCGAATCGATTCATTCGGGTCCTCTTCAACACTTTGCTCTACAGCGGCAATTGTTTCTTCGCTGCGCACTGTTCGACGTCTCTGCGGATGCGTATTATCACATAGAGTAAACGTAGTGCGAAAACGATCCATGGTTAACCGAATTAATTGCTCTGATGGACGATTATGTCGACCATAAAATGGACGGAGCTTGCGGTAAACTTCGCGAACTGAACCATTATTTTCGAAATAAATTTGCACGATTTGCAAGCGTTGTTCTTTTGTCAACCTGTTCATGATGAAATGGCAAACCAAACTAAATATTAATCACTTGACAGCTGACAAAATGGCCGCCAGTTAAAAAAGTGATGCCAACTTAAAGTTCTATACCTCAATAAAAAACACCCAATATAAAAAATTTTATTAATCTTAACAAAATTTTTTTGGCAAAAAGCCCATAAAAAATAAAATAAAATTTAATATTGAATTTCTAGATAAAAGCGTGCCAATGGTTTGTCTCTCTCTCTCTCTCTTTCTGTTTATTTTGTCACAATTTGACGTACAATACAATTAAATAAATAAAATACAAAAAGTTTTAATGAAATGACTTGGGTGTCAAGTTAAAAAAAAAGCACACGAATAGACGGGCATGAGTATGAGTTCGAGTTCAATAAGAGATTTTAATCGCTTATAAAGGGAATAATTTTTTAATAAAGACCAAGAGGAAAGAAAACAAAAAGAAGTATGCACAACAAACATAATTTATAAACAAATAGGAAAGAAAAAAATGTAATAAAAATAAAAAAAGGTACTTAACAGCCATAAAATACAAAGAATACGTCTTAAATTACAAATCAAACGCACTCTGCACGTTTTGTTCACCTAAACGCCATGAACTCAGTCGTGAGTTTGGTGTTAAGACGAGGGTGTGTGTGAACGTGTGTGTGTGTGTGCGTGTGTGTGAATGCGGTTTTTGATAAAATCTCAAATCAATTTTGAAAAGTCAATAAAATAGCTGTATCATGCTTATTAATTTCAAATATCTTAAGCATAAAAGTGAGTGAACTTTTTTTTTTTACTACGAATTTAAGAAGGAAAAAAATATAACTTAGATTGTTTTAATAGCTCAACTCAAATACAACAAGTCGTAAAAGTCATAGTTAGCAATCATCATGGCTATAATTTTATTTGCCCACCGTCCATGTTCAAAAAAAAATAAATAGAATTGAAATTTAGTAAAAACCACAGGGGGCTTCTTTCCCTTTACTTGTTGGGCATATAATTTTCAATCAAAACTTTCTAAAGTGCCCGGATCTAATAAGTTTTTATCTTAAAGAAATCATCTTTTCCCATTAAATGTCTTTAAAATTTGTAATACGAGTATAAAACTGTTTTGTGGCGTTAATGTGACAACAAACTGTGGCATGAGGGTTTCTCTGGTTGCAACATAAATTGAAATTTTAAACTGTTGAACTCTATTGATTTGCATTAAATGCAGATTTATTAACAAAATAAATTTCAGCTCACAAAGATGCTGGTATTCTATTATAAAAATTTTTAATTAACAATTTAAATTTATAAAGGCTGCCAAAACACCCTCTGCTGTGAAGTTATTCTCAAGTGTCAATTTTAAATATAAATCATCATTTTTTAATGGCTGCATAATTTATAAATATTTTTCTTATTAATTTTTGTGTGTTTCTGCTGTTGATACATTTACGTTGTTGTTGTTGTGTGTGTGTGTGCGTTTCCGTAAAGCAATTAATATACTAACACAATAAAAATTATTTCGCTTATTAAATTTTTTTCATTTTTCCATTTTCTTTACAGCATCCACCAGCCACGCACTTGAAAGTGACTTTAAAATATATTTCACACTTCAACATTAAACTCCAGCCAGCCAGACGAAGACCACCAATTCTTTGAAAAAGAAAGAAAAATTCCTCATCAGCCTTGTAAATTAATGGAATCACTCCGGTAAAATTTACCAAGCGAACGTTCCAGTGTGGCACATTCATACATAAATATTCTTTGCTCTCGGTAAATATTTCCGCCTCTACTTGCTGCTGCTGTAGAATTTTCACATTTACGCGAATTTGTCTATTAAGTTAATAAAGGAAATGAGTTGGCATCTAAAACCATTAGAGAATTCTGCCATAAATAAATGAAATTTTATGCTGTAAATCATCATTAATATAATTGTCATCATTATAATAATAATAATGGTTGTTGTTGTTGCCGTCTTCATTATCCGCATTGTTAACATCGTATTTAAATTTGTAGAAAAAAAAAACAAAAAATTCCCAGCAAATACATATTTTCTCACCTGTGGAAGTTTCATTATTTGCGAGTATAACAAAAAATGCAAAAATATAAAATTAAGGTATACGTGACCATGTTCTAGATAAAAGAATTTTACCACATGATCTAGGCCGATTCATCAATGTGACTTTAAGCCCCTTTTTAATAAGAACCACACGAAAACTTTTAAAACTCCTTCCGATAAACCATCTGATAGACAAAAAAATCTCTTACCTTACGCTCGCTACGTCATCATGATTGTGTGTGTTCAGCAGAGACCTTTTACAAATAAAAACTTTCAAATTTATGAATTAAATCAAGTGAAACTGGCATGTGGACAATTGGCAACAATATGCATATAAGTGTAATTTTATATAAGTAAAGTGAGATTTTTAAAGAAATATTTATTTATGATATATTTATTTCAGTCGGTAGAACGATCTATATAGTTCAATGTTTAACGATTATTTCATGTAATGTTGACCGCGGGGGTCCAATTCTGACATACTCTCTCCAACATATCGACCGGTATCTCACGAATAAATTCCTCAATATTGTCTTCCACTGCGTCAAGCGTTGCGGGCTTGTACCTATAGACATGAGCCTTAAGATGGCCCCACAAAAAATAGCCAAGGCGGCCAATTGACCGGCCCCAAACGTGAAATAAACTGTTAACCAAACTCGCCTCTCAATTGCGTAATTGTTTGGCGTGGTGTTTGGCATGTGGCACCGTCTTGCTGAAACCACATGTCTGCCAAGTTCAAATCATCCAGTTTGGGCAAAAAAAAGTAACAGAGGCCAAATTACTGTGTATGGCGCTGAATCGATAATTCGCGGTCATCAATACGGCTGCGATATTTTCCTCTGTCCGCACTTTACGTACGCGTGTTGGTGGTTTAATGTTCAATAATGTCATTTTGGTCTGAAATTTAGTCACAAATATTCCGAATAGCCACCTCAGAGGGTCGCCCAAATTGACTATAAAATGAAGAAGTGCACGATGCACTTTCTTAACCGAGCATAAATTTTGATAATAAAATTTAATAATCTGCAAGCGTTGTTCATTTGTAAGTCGTTTCATGGTTAAATTATAGACCAAACTGAACATGTTTAAGAGTGATGATGATACACGAAAACAGCTGCGTTGCCAAAACAGTGTTGCCAAAAGGAAAGTTGCTAAAAAGTCATCCTTCATATTTTTAAAATTTTTTAAATTTATAATTTTTATTTATTTTTCGAAGTAATTTTACTCAAATACATATTTAATATCTGTTGTAAGCATAAATATTTAAGTTATTGTGTATATAGGGTTCTACGAAATGGAATAAAATAAAAATGAATTTTTTAAAATTGTTATAAAATTTAATTTATTCGAAAGGTAATCTTCTTTTAATATAATGTAAATATGACTGCTGTCATATGACCTACACGGCTGGCTCGGACGTAGTCTAATCTGGAGGTCCAATTTTCAATGACTTCTTCCAACATTTGTGCACGTATATTAGCAAGTGTTCTCCTCCAAGTGGTCAATAATTTTGAGCTTATCGGCGGACTAACTATTTTACATATCCACACAGAAAATAGTTAAGCGGCACGATCGCCACATAATTCCCCACGAAATTATGTCCCCAAATGAGAAGCGAAATCCATATTTTGGGGACAAATCCAGTAATCTGGCTGCACTGTTCCTTACACTGATCAAAAAAAAAAAACAAAAAAAAAATATATCACACTAAACCTCTCTTAAAATTATGAATATAAATTCTAATCCCCAGAAGAGAGTATATCTTGCTAAACGAAGCCTTCGCTGAAATCGTTAGACCTGCACTGAAACTTTCGTGCGCCTTACAATGTTGTTTATTTGTTTGTTTTTCTGTTTATTTGCATTTAAAGTGCAAGTGTTTTTCTAATGTTTCTGTTGATTGTTGTTGTTGCTAAAATTAAAAAAGAAGATCAAAATCAAGTAAAATATAAATAAAATTTAATACACCTTCATTTAATTTTTACGTGCTAATTGGGTATTTAGTACTTGTGCAGTGTAAAAAATCGCTGTTATTAATGTGGCAATTGGAGTTCGTGTTAAAGTAAATGTTGCTATTGCTGTTGCTGTTGCTGCTGCTGCTGCTGTTGTTTTCGTTGTTGCAATTATTACAACTTCACTTTAGATACAACAGTAAAAATATCGCGCTTTCCAGATTAAGTCCATGAAATATGTAGAGTAATAATAATAATCATAGTAATAACAACGTTCATTACAGATGTATGTGTAAATGAGCTTGCAGTGTTTGTGTGTGTGTTTCTGTGCAATACATGTAAAGCTTACAGTGGCCCCACTGGGTTGTTACTATACCCAATTTAATTGTATCAGATTGGACAAGAGTACATTCTTTGAAAAAGGGAATATAATGCTGAAATGACACTTCAAGTAACAGATATTGAACAGCTGACAGTCTGGCCAGAGCGGCGGTCTTGAAATCACTAAATGAATAACCCTGTAGGAAGAAAGCTCGAGCGTCGGAGCATTCTTAACTAAACTATCTCAACAGCCCCACTGTAACAATGTTCGAACAAAATTATGTACTCTTCTAGTAACTGCACTCTTAATGCCATAGAATTATTCAAATTTAAGTAAATATGCACCTAATCTACTCGCATCCTTCCTGACATTTGCTGAAAAACACGGGCACAAGTACAGGTATTATGTGCCATCATTATTATTATTAAATTTTTTTGCTGTTATTTCGGCTTGATTTTTTTCTACTTCAGCTGCTGCTGTTGTTAAATATTATTATAGCCATGACTATAAATTCAATTTACGTTAATAGTAAAAACAGCTAGTACACGAGTATGTTTAAGTTTAGAACACACATTTGTCTAACTCTAAAACTCGTGTCGTTTGGTTACTGCTTGTCTTACAGCATCATTTAGCCCATCAAACGCAAGGTTGAAGGTTAGAAATACAATGGGTTGCATCATTTGATGTTGAAGGTTTATCTTAATGATATTTTAAGCTCGATATTATAATGTAAATCTCTATAAACTCTAAAATCTAAAGTGTTTACACTGATGCCAAAATTTGAGAGCGCTCAGGGGGCTACTCTGTATTTCGAAAAGGAAGAAAATGCTTTCGAATTTGAAAGCATTTGCTTTCGTTCCGAATTGCAGAGTAGACCCCCCGGATACGAGAAATTCGAAGTCTCGACTGCACTTTTATCACAGAGTATATGATGCAAGGGAAAAAGATTTCTCACTAAGTTTTGATCAAAATAATAAAAAACACCGTTTATATGGTGCTTTTAAGCTGAATAGTAATTTAAACTGTAAAAAATAACTTCAAAAACTTATTCTAATACAAAAAGTTTTGTTTTATTAAAATGATCAATACATGGCATTAAGATTTGAAAATGATTTTGAGCATATAGTCTTAGTGGCTGTTTTTGACGAAGTGCATTCTGATCGTGCAATTTTGGGCCGTTTTTTTCTAGTATTGCTCGCTTTATGTCTCGAATAACACGAACAGTGTTGATCTCTCGGGAGTCAATTGTTGCTGGCTTATCCGCGCAAGTCAGTGACTTGACGTGACCTTACAGGACACAATCAAGAACTGTTAAGTCGCATGACCTTGGAGGTCAATTGAGAGGTTAATTTATCGAAATCAACTTAACGCCATATTTTGACTTTAATAGGTCGGTGGTTGAGGTGGCCGTATGGCACGTAGCGCCCTAAACATTCTCATCCAAATTTTCAAACAAAAAATCATTAATTCAGTTTTAAAGAAGTAAGGACCAATGATGCCACTTGTGTTTAAGCCGCACCAAACGGTGAAATTTTCTGGATATAATGCAGTTGTGGATTGATTTATTTCCATACGTAGACATTAATTTAAAAACGAGCCTCATCGCTAAACGTAATTTTGCGATCAGATCAGCTTCCAACTGCTTTAGAGCCCAATCGGTGAAATAGCGATCCACGTGGTCATCCTGTGGGTTTCATTCATGACTCAACCGAATCTTAAACTGGTGTAAGCCAATATCTTTGCCCAAAATTATCCACGTACTGAACTGATTTTTAACTTTTAATTACGATAAATTTTTTTTTTCAATTAATTCATTATTTTTATTTATCTTTTTTTTACAAACAGAGTAATTTTTTAACACTTTAATATACTTTCGGGGCTCGTTCCTTTAAATGCGAACGATAGTTTGGATCGAAAATTTGCATTTAAAATAAGAACAAAAAACTAAAACTTTGTGTTTTTAAAGTTTTTTAGATTTGCACATATACGTTGCAAAGGAGCAGTTATAATTGATGAATATATCCCTCATCACTACCGATCAAATGACCAGTAAATTGACGGTAACTTTTAAATTCATTATAAAATTTTTGCAATTGTATCTCAAATCATCTTTCACTCGATAACACACAAGTTTGCTTGTTGGGTACATGACCGCTTGCGCTTACGCACTGAAACATATTCGCTCATACACACACACACACACACACACACACACACATCTATAAGCACCTAAGTATGAGTGCGTTCAATGCTTGCAAGCATGTGTTCAAATGAAGTTGATTTTTTTTTGTTGCCAAAAACAATCGAAAAAATTAACAATAATGGGCTGCAATTTTCAATTCAGGAGCAATGTTTTTTTGCTGCTAACATTATTGGTGTGAGAAAAAATTGTTTTCTTAATAATTTTTTTGTTTTCTTGTATATTGTTTCAAAAGACTTTGCTTTAAATCAAGCCAAATTCCTATAAGGTATACTCAGCAAAAATCCGCTTTGAGGAATTTATACTTTAAATGTGAAAAAAATGTACTGAAAAATGTGCTTTGACACCCACTGTATATTGAAATTAAAAGGGGCGAAAATAGTCACCTGATGCCTTGTGGCCACCTAGTATGGATTCGCCGTGGCTTTAAATAAATGAAAGTTGAGCCTTGATTAGGGCTGCCAGATACTTTTTTTGTCATTCCCAAATTTGAAAAAAATATTTCCCCTTGTAAAAAGAAAGACTTCCAAAAAACTTCCAATAAAAAACCGGTGTTCTTCTTATAAGTTTATGTATATACACATTATGAGAGAGAAATGTCTAAAAAAAATTTCTTAACAAAATAAAAACCCAAATTTTCCGAAAATGAACCTCAATGAAAATCCCAAATTATGCGATGCAAATTCTCTTAATTTGTGGTCCGAAAGCAAATAAAATAGTCCCTTAGTAAAATCGATTGGCTTTAAAAACAACTTTAAGTATGAAATGTGTTATTAAAATAGTTTGCTGCCGTAGTCAGATATAAAGTATGTATGTTTTAACTAAAACTCAATTTCAGAAAAGCAGCATCTGTAATCAGCTGATTCTCAAAGTTTTCAAGAAACAAGAAAGCATAAATCAGCGACAAAACATAATAAAATTTTTGTTTATATATACAAATGGTGTATAAATTCTTTAATATACATTTTTCAGTAGTCTGCTAAATTTGTCTTAAAAATGCTTTTAAAGCTTTAAAAAATTCAAAAGAATTCAACTTCTTCTATTTATGAAACAACTTCTCCCATTTTTATTAAGCAATACCGATGGCAAAATACTCAACATTAAATCTATTTAAACCACGATATATTAACGAGCTTGTAATACCTTAAATGGTCTTTCCCAGGAAGTACCTGCGCTCTTGTTCGCCATCATTACACGTACAGAAAGTATGAAGTTGTTGTTTGCTGCTGCCATTGTTGTTAAATATTTGCTGTGTGTATGGGGGTTTTAAGCGGAAATTGCATGTGTTTTGCAAATTTTCATTGAAATATATTTCTAATTTAGTTTTTTTTTTAACTAACTCTAAATTTTTCTTATTTTTTTTTTGCAGATTTTTGTTTTTGTTCTACCATATCTCTTTTAAATATGTTGTGTTACGCTGAACTGATGAACAAATTTCCTTCAACAAATTGCTGAATGTAACAGAAATTAAATTTCACAGCATTAAAGAAAATACTACAAGAAAAGAAAACTCAAATGAACGGCGACAGCATGTAGTAAACTAAACTACAAGTACTTAAGGAAAACAAATATAATAACATAACATTAAGAACAAGAGTAAAACCCCTGATTGCCAACCAACACCAGCAACCTGCTCTTCGATCCCCAAACCCATCAACGCCCCTCATCATTAACAGCAACTACAAAAATATTTTTTCATATTTTATTTTATTTATTTTTTTAAAGTGCAAAAAGTGTAAAAATAATTTAAAATAAAAACAAAGTATGTAGTATTAAAAAAAAAAAATCAAATGTTACCTTAAATAGAAAAATACAAGCAACAAGAAACTAAAAAAAACGTTTGAAAATTGTTATAGAAAAACGGTTAAAACAACATCAAAGCGTGCACGTGATGTTTTTTCTAGACACAAATTATCCATGTTAAAGGGCAATTGGCAAGTGTAGTAGTAGTTTTTACTACGAAAAAAAAACCAACAACACAACAACAATAACGAGCGAACGAAGGGAGAAGAGAAAAAAAGAGCAAAACCGTTAATAGTCACCATTTTGTAACGGTAAATGTGTAATGTAACACAACTTGGAGCATTAAACGGCACCTTGTTAATTTAATTCTCCACAACAAACTAAAACAAACGTACGTACGTACATACATACGTACGTTAGACATTTGTACGTTGTTTGCAACACGTTTAACGGTTGGCTAAAATACTTTGAAAAAGCAGCACACACACACACACACAAACACAACTACGGACACACAAACACACACGTGTATATAAAAAACAACAACTAAAGGCCAACAAGCAACACACTTTGTTGGCCGAAAGTTGGCGAAATAGCAACAAAATAAAAATTAACAAACAACAAAACAATTTTTTAAACGTGCAAATTTCTTTAACGAAAAATTTTTGCAACATTTTTGCAACAACCAGCGAGGTACATCAGCGTCATTATCCTCTTACCACCAGCACAGCACCACCACCATCTGTGGCACCCATCAACCAACCAACATGGCCGTCAGTAATATCGTCTGTGAGTGGTTGCGTGCTCTTGGCTTGGCTCAGTATGCCGAAAGTTTTCTGGATAATGGCTATGATGATTTAGAAATTTGCAAGCAGGTCGGCGATCCCGATTTGGATGCCATCGGTGTTGAAAATCCTTCACATCGCCACAAGCTGCTCAAAAGCATACGACAGTTGCGTGAAAAAGGTGCTGCCTCGGTTTATTTTATGCTCAATGATCCCAATTCCCTGGCAGGCAGCACGGAAATCTTATGCGAAACACCACCGCCTAGTGAATTGGAAATGGTCATTAGGGAGCAGCTGGAAACGGATGGCGTGCGTCTAACAGCACATCCCTACTCCACACCGGTAAGTTTTTTTTCCAACAGCAACATTCTTTTAATATGTATTTACGAGTATTTATTTCTTAGTCCTCATAAATCTTTTGTTGTGTGGTGTAGCTGCTGCATTATTAAAATTAATTTTCTAAATGCATTTACCAAGTTATTTTTTTGTTCTCCCCCCCTTTGATTTATTTCTCTTTTGCCGTTTGAAAATTAAACAGTTCCCCTGAGGTGTTGCCATACAAATTGATTCCTGTGTAATTAATTTGAATACGATAGTGTCTCATAAATATCAATGGCACACGATGACATTCAAATTTAACTAATTATCTATAAATATATTTTTCTCAGTGTTAATATTTTTGATAAATAAAAAATTAAATACTTTTTCTTCTACTAACTAGATAACTCTCAGGAAAAAAATCATGCAAATATTATTGCATGCCAAAAACGTTTAGATGTTTTATGCCCAAAAGATTTTAAAATCAAATATTGTTTTTCCAAGATAAATTCCCTTTAATCAATTTAATTAAATAAATCGCCTTTCATTTATCAATTTTATGTTGCCAGTATGCAGGAATTTAATTATATTCAACAAACATTTAAGAAAAAACTGCACTTGCTGTTAAAGAGATTTAACAAATGTTTGAAATAAAAAAAAAAGAACAGTGTTCGCGCTACAACAATAAATGTTGACAGTTGACTTCGCAACACCTCCTCTTTTTTGTCTTTTCTTCTTCGAAACAGGAGCTCTAACAAAAGAAAGCAAAAAGCTTGAACGAACGAACAGCTTGTTAAATGAGTTTAAAAATGAACACTGACAAATTCGTTTCAATTTTATATTTAATAGTGGTTGTTGTTATCCAGCCAAATAGATGGTTGTTGGATGGTTGGATGGATGGATGAATGGACAGTGCGATATAAAAGTCTGTCAAACTCTTCCTCCACTTTTTATTTTATCACAGGTTTTTGTTGTTGTTGTTTTCTTTCATTCCTTTTATTAAGTAGCTGCCATTAATTTGAAAATGTGCCACATTTAGTGGCGCAGCATTTATCAATTTATCATTCCTCATTCGTGTTTTATTGTGTAGACATGGTTGCATGTAATAGGAGTTTGTATTTAAGAGCAATTAAAATGATTTGATTGCCAACACACCCACCCACATCATAAAAACCTCAATTCAACTCCTTTTACATGTAGTACTACATATTGTGTTGTATTCATACGGATTGATATACGTTTTTTTTTTACTAAATTACTTTTACTAGGTATGGCAATTTAATAAAATTTACAAATATATGTACATATAATACATTTGACAATTGCACCAGAAATGCAGTACAATTTTCACTAATAAAAGTAATACGGTTACATGAGCTACAGTTGAGGACAGTGGTTCTTAAATAGTTACCGTATACGAAAAATTCAGTTAAGTTCAGAAAGTTGCGAGTTGGGCTGGGTTGACTCTTACTGAATACTCGGAGTGTTACTCATTTGCAGCTATAAAATGCAAGCCTGGTGCGTTAATCAAGTGAAAAGTAAAATAACTTATAAAATGGCTATATAGCTCATAAATAATGCGCCCACTTAACACCAGAGGCGCTACAACGATGCTATCAAAAAGAACCAAAACGCACAATAGCATGCAAAAATTAATTAAGGTCATTTTCTCACTATCTACTTGTCACTTCACCATATACATATACTTGCCCTATCGCTTTCCTGCTCTCAGGTAACACAAACAGCTCCGCTATCTGGGTCCAAGAAACTTATATTCTCTGCTCACAAACCTGTCGAGTCTAACCTTACCTAAATACTGTAACTTAAAGGTGTTAAGAATGGCTGCTTTAAATTATTCCACACGCAGTAAACACCCGATATGTTAAAAAAAATTTATTTTTACCTGTAATACTTTTAAGTTTTAATAGAACCATCGGTCGATATCTGCTTAACGCACGAATCGTTAACTTATTCCGCAAGCGAGAATTGCTCTTTGTAGACAAAATTTTGAAAAAGTAAGAGAGTATGAGGTGTTTTTGAACACTACTGGGACCAACGACGTATTTCGAACTACAAGACGAAGTCATCGCTAAAAGTTCGTTGTGCAAATTCGTCATATGAAGCACAATAACGACGAAAAAATCACAGCTGTTGTAATTGTGTATGCTCTTATTGCAGTTGTCAACATCGACGTCACGTCACTGCAATACCAAAAAAAATTGGGGCTAACCTTTGTCAAAAACCACTGACTGTTATTAGCAGGATGATGGTATTTTCTAGACCTTAGAGAACAGAAATAAATTGTCGATAGCACATAATAGTTCTCATTTCATTCATTTTTTCAAGAATTGTATTGACGTGACGTCAGAGTTGACAACTAGAATAATAAAACAATTATTATTTATTGTCTATGCCAGAAGGTTCGTGTATATTTATTAGGCTTTTGTTCCAAACCATTATAAACGTGAACACTGCCAGTCTCCCTTAGTTAGTTCACTTTAGCGTGTGTCCACTGTATGCATGAATGTAAGACAAAAAAAAACAAGTAAAAACAAGTGATAGTGATACTTAGATTGTAGCATGATAATAACTGGCAATAAAGTTTTATTACAATTAGCAAAAACGAAGAGGATTGATGACAAAAAAGAAAAAAAAAATAATGTCAAATTTTTGAAGAACTAATAAAATTTAGTGAAATCTCTTTTTTCTCGTATTTTGTCTAGTTTGAATTAAAATTGTAACAGCTGCTTGTATATGTCAGTCGGCTGCAACAAACTGCAGCCATATACACAGGCTGGAATAATCAAAATTCAAAATGTTCAGGCAAAAAGTAGAAAAGGTGAATGCAGGGTGGATAACAGTTTGGTTAGTGTACGAGTTTTAATGGGACTTGGGTGTTGTTTGAGGGCGGCAGTGTCAAATGGGCAGAAATGCAACATGGCAGTGGATTTAAAAAGGGGTGGATGGGTGGGTGAGCGGTGGTAGTTTTTGATGAAAATTGAGATGATTGGCATCATGATGATGATAATGATGATGCTGCTGATGAAGATCTGCACACATACAAATGTCTGTTTGCTTTAGTATTATTGCAAATGTGTGAATATGTATGAGAGTGTTTGTTTATATATTCATTTGGGTAAGGATTAAAATCTATGATAGAAAACATAACTTTTATTAAAAAAAAAAAAAAAAATAAATGTAAAACGAGATGAAAAAATTGTATTAAAATTAAGGTCAGTACCGAGGGGAAGATGTGCTGCCTGAGCTTGTGCACACAAATAAAATAAAATGTAATTTGAATGCATCACACATGCAGCAAAAAAAAATAAAAAATAAAAAAATACACACACTATTTTGCCATTTGCAACAAACAAATTGTATTACTACTCTAAATATGACTGAATTACAGTTTAAATGAATGTGTGCATAATTGTACGTACGTCTGTATACATGTATGTATGTATGTATGTATGTATATCTCTTTATCTGCCACTTTGGGTGCTGCAAATAAATGATGCAACGCATATAAACAACCAGGAAGGCAGCCAAGCAATAAGCCAGTTGAAATGTCATTCAGTCAGTCAGTCAGTCCGTCCGTCCGTCCGTCTGTCTGTCCTCGTACATGTGTATTTACTGCTGATACCTCTCTGTTTTTTGTGTGTGATGTTGCATACAACATGCAGATTGTGTGATGTGCATTCAATTTATTTATGCACAAATGGGAAGCACTTTTTTTCTCTTAAATTAATTTTTTTTTCTTCACATTTTTGGTCTTTGTCTGGATTTTCCGGGAGAAGACACATAAAATTTAATTACACGCCTCTCATTCTTTGTATTACAAAATTAACACAAAATATGACAAATCGCTGTATAGAAAAAGAAGCAGCCTCAATCGCTTCATAAGCCCGTTAAGGAGTTTAACACCGCGGTGCACAAAAAGTCTAGCAGGGGAGAGTTTGTTTCTTCTTGGTTTTTTATACTCTCCCTCCCTCTATGTGACACAAAACCATACAAATTAACAACAGTAGCTTTATTATTAATGTTTTAATTTCATATCTTTATTCCTTTTTTTCTTTTTTGTTTAACTTCATCTTTTGGTGTTTTTGTTAATTCCTTTTTTGTAATTATGATATGATAATTATGTCTGCTAATATTGTCACTTTCATGACACATCAATGTGCTGTTTCGTAAAATAAAAAAATACAAGCACATATTTTGTAAATTACTTGTGCATGCAACAACCAACATTTGCATATAATAAGCAGATAAAATTATTATTATTACAATGAAGCAAGTTGCATCTTCCAAACAATTCAAATTTTATAGTTGGTCTGTTTCAAATTTTGCTTCCATTGAAAGGAAACAAGGAAATGTTTTGCTGGAAATTTAATCTGCTTAATTATGTCGATGTCAGAGAAAATATGAAAAGAATTTTATTGCTGCAGTTGTCAGAGAAAATTTTTCGAAATATGTACATACTGCTCAATTATGTTTTCTTGTTTTTTTTTTGCCTCTAAGCAGGTTCAGGCATAGAAACTTTTGTGCACTCTTTTTAATAAAAAGTACTTCTTTTAAGTAAAAAGTAGTATTTTCATAAGAAAATGGCTTTCAAAAAAACTTTTTAATAAAAACTAATTTCAAATAAAAGCTAAGCTGGCTTTTTAACCGATTTTAAAAAAGGAGGAGATTATTAATTTGTCTGTAATTCTTTTTTACATTGTTACTTCATAACTCGGTACATTTTAGACCAATTGTAAAAATGATTTTATTGGTCTCATTAAAAAAGAAGTGGACACGCCCAAAATCATTTGATTGCTGCAAAACCTAGCAAACGCCTTTGATTCTTGTTATTACACATTTTAAACTTGAAAAAATGGGCGGCGATACGCCCTTTGAAATCTATTATTATAGTTCACATGGTTCTGCTTAACCCATTTTTACGAAACTTACCACACACCTTGACCTCTAAAATAGACACAATCTTCCATTTAAAAAAATGGGCGGAGTTACGCCCATTTAAATTTAATATTTTATTTTAAGTGGTTCTACTGTACCGATTTTTACAAAATAGCAAAAAGTACATTTTTAGTAAAAGGTAGACCTTAAGTAAAAAGTACCTTTACAGTAAAAAGTATCTTTTTAGTAAAAAGTATCTTTTTAGTAAAAGTATCTTTTTAGTAAAAAGTATCTTTAGTAAAAAGTATCTTTTTAATAAAAAGTACCTTTTTGATAGAAAGTACCTTTTTGGTAAAAAGTACATTTTTGATAAAAAGTACGTTTTTGATAAAAAGTAGCTTTTTGATAAAAAGTACCTTTTTGATAAAAAGTACCTTTTTGATAAAAAGTACCTTTTTGATAAAAAGTACCTTTTTGATAAAAAGTACCTTTTTGATAAAAAGTACCTTTTTGATAAAAAGTACCTTTTTGATAAAAAGTACCTTTTTGATAAAAAGTACCTTTTTGATAAAAAGTACCTTTTTGATAAAAAGTACCTTTTTGATAAAAAGTACCTTTTTGATAAAAGTACCTTTTTGATAAAAAAGTACCTTTTGAATTTAAATGTTTTTTTTTATAAAGAGTATATTTTATTAAAAAATATCATTTTAATAAAAACTTCTTTTGGATAAAGTAAAAACTGATTTAGTAATAAAAAGTACCTTTTTAGCAAAAAGCACATATCTGGTGTAAGGTACATAGATACTTACATACATACCTACATACATATGTATGTACATATTTGTGTACGTACTGCTGTATGCATGTAAATTATGTAAAGTCATCTTTATGCAGCGTTTTCTTCTGCACCCCATCTCTTGTAGCAGAGCTACAGAAATACGAAAAAAATCGATAATCTTAATTAATTGCAATATTAATTGCATTTGTTAAACAGCAGATGTGATCGGCAAGATGACTCAATCGACAAAGACGTTAAGAAATTGCAAACACTATGCAGAGAGCCGGTAGGTTTATTCATACAACGTTGTACGTATATACATATGTATTTGGCATTAAATATAAATTTAGTAAGACTTTTCTAAGAATAATTAAAATGAAATGTATAAAAACAAATTCTACTAAGGCAGGGTTTGCTAAGCAATTTCTAACAGAAAAGACCTTAGAAATTCACAAGTAATTCACAATATACGAGTTTGTATTATATTTCCCAGATTTTCATAACATTCATAAATTACGCAAAGTAAAATATTTATTAATGTTCGAAAAAGCCAACTAATACTTCAGATTTGCCTTGCTGTCTTATTTTGTTATTAATAAATCAGCAAATTTCCAATGAAATTCAAATGACAAACAATTATTTTCCTGGAATTACACTTAGAAAATTAATACAGCAAATACATTTAAGAAAAAAACACAGAAATAAATAAAAAAGATCTCACAAATTATATTTACTTACCCACGGATTTCCTCAACGTTATATAAAAACCCAGCCACCCACCCACTTCTTTTTTTCTACTTCTATTTATTACATTCCAACTTTTGCTTGTTTTGTTTTTGTTAGAGCGGTAGTGTTGTGTGGCATCGTGGTTTCATTCGAATTGCTTGCGTTTTTTTCTTTCTCTCTTACTTTTTGCTTTGGCTTGGCACAGCATAAATTGTTTTTAATAAATACAATAATCGTTGCTTGCGTTGTCGTGCACTGCAGCACTACACTCCGCATCAATGAAAAAACCACATAAAAAACCAAAAACACGTTTTATGTTGGCAACTTATTCCACTTTAACAGTTGCAATAAAATTCAAGAATATTTCAAATAAATTTTGTCAACTGTTAAGTGGAAAATCGAAATCGATTAAACTACATTTTTATTTATTTCAATATGCAAAATGAAGAAATGAAACGTGAGGAAAAATGGGAAAATCTTAAGGAAATGGCAGAGGAGCATTAGAGCATTAAGTAGAGGCAAATGAAAGAAAAACTGGGTTCGTTTATTTGCCTGCTTGCAATTTACAATTTCTAAATGTCGATTGTTGAATTATATAAAAAGGAAGAAAATTGGTTTCAAAAGACTATTAAATATTTAAATGGGAAAAGACCAAACATGGGCGGCCTTCGTTTAATAGGCCTAAGTGAAGTCGTTAGTAAATCTTCACTCATTCATTCACAGAAAAAAAGTATCAGCACGTTTTGTTTTTTATTAACACTTACGTTTGATATAATAATACTCGTATCTGAATTTAATTAAGTCATTGATTGATTTAAATATTTTTTAATTAAATAAATAAAAAATATAAATATTTAGTTCTTCCATCATCACGCTCAAAGATGCAGGCGTTTATTATGAGTTGCATTCGATTTTTTATCTTCGTTGGCTATTAAACATCGTGTATAGAATTTGTATTGTAAGCTGGCAACTCCATCGAAATGTTCGTTTCAGTGTTGTATAGTGAAAAATTATTAAAAATATATGTAAGTGCTTGGTTACAATAAGATTTCATTTAGATCTGAAGAATCATATAAATGCAGGTCATATCTCGTTTTTATATTGAGCGCTTTTTTCGGTTTGACGAATTCTTTTTCTGTTTTTTTAATTTTTTTTAGTTTACGCGATTTTTTTTAGTTTCGGGGCCTTTTTTCGTTTTGGCGATTTTTAGGTCTTTGGCGATTTTTTTTCTGTTTTCTAGCAACCTTTTTACTTATGGTGATTTGTTTTTGCATTTTAGCGATTAATTTTATTTTTGGTGATATTTTTCATTTAAGCGCTTTTTTGCATTTCGACTTTTTTTTTAGTTTTGAGATTTTTTAGTTTTTATTCCATAATACTTTCAGTAAGTGTCATTTGCCAAAAAACTAGAAGTTTTTCTGCATTACTTTTAGGTTTAGCGATTTTTAGTTTTGGCCCTTTTTCTCGATGTGGCGATTTTTTTTCGTTTTCTGGTGACTTTTTTAAAATATGGTGATTTTTTTTGGAATTAAGCCATCTATTTTCTATTTTTGGTGATATTTTTCATTTAAGCGTTTTTTTTCCATTTTGACGATTTTTCGTTCCGACATTTTTTTTTTAATTTTGGGATTTCTTAGTTTTTATTCCATAACACGAGTACTTTCATTATGTGTCATTTGCCAAAAAATAAGAAGTTTCTTTGAAAAGTTGCATGTATAAATCTATTTGCTTGGAAGAAATCTGGATAACTTTCGAAATGCTTGGCGACAACTTTAAATAAACTACTAGAACAAATAATTGAATTTCACTACATCTAAAGTTGTTAGAATTTTTTAAAGAATTTTGTCGCAAGTCCTTAAAAAAATCGTCTATCTGCAAGCTTACCAAAATACGATTATAGAAATAACATTAGTGTTGTGGTCTTTAGAAAGGCCCTGTACTAGGCCTCTTTATGCCCTTAGCCAATGCTGTTGCATTGACGTTGAAAAGAATCATAGAAAAGTTACCGAGACGGTATGAAGAAATCATAAGTCAACTGCAACTTTCTTTGGTGAACAATATGTAAAGTATGAAAAAGTATCAGCAGTATACGATGTAATACTGAGATACGAGTACAGTGGGGCATATTTATTTTTTTCCCCTATCGGCTCTAGTGTTAAAGATATAGTGACATTTAGAATTTGCACAATTTACACAACTTTTTCTATTATTCGCTTAATATTTCACGAATAACCCTCCAACCATTAAAATACTTTCTGGATTATTGATGAGTATATGTATCAAGATACCTTAGTTGCAGTTCATACTGCACAAGTATTATTGCTAAGCTTATCACTTTTTCTGCTTTTAATTTTCATCAGTTTCCTCACAATGACAGTACATGAAGCTGAGTACTCGGATCTCTTCCCCTCGTCTTTCTCTCCCACAAACTAATCCCCTTAGCAATAAAACTTGCAAAGTGTGAACGTGGACGTACTGTTATTGCAAGGATCTTAAAAATCGTGCGTTTTCAGTTTAGTTCTTCAAACTTTTTTATTATAATTTTTAAAGCTAAAATAAAATAGCTTTATTATTTTTTTTATTTTGATTTGTCCATAATTGTCATTATCTTAGGGACATGAATTGAATGATTTTTATTAAAAATTATTATTGCATAATTTTTTTCGGTGTAGGGTCGTTTTAATTGGAATTAGACAGATATAAAGATTGGTTAATTTTACAACTTTGCCCTGCAAAACGGATTTTAAGCCAATTTGTGGAAAAGTAAGCCATAGTGCGTCGACATATGTATGTATGTATGTCTAAAGTTAGTGTAGTGGGAGTAATAAACAAATTTTGATTACATTTACAGTGGAGGAAAATAGTAAAATAGTGCTTGTTATTTATCGGCAGAATGGTGTGGGAGTGTGGCAAAGTTCCATAAAATTGTAATTTCAATAAAGAAGTTTATTTTTTACTACATGTCGCTTAAGATTAAAATATTTCCAAATTGATAAAACCAGAAAAAATCGTAGTTATTTCGATTTGCCCATAATCAATTGAATGAGTTTTATTAAAGTAATAAGTAAAATATTTTTTCCTGTTGCTTGACTTCCAATAACCTAAATATAAAGATTATAATTTTACAACTTTTACAACATTTTCCATTCAAAACGGATTCCAAGCCACAGTGCATCGACATATAAAGCAAGTTTAGAGGGAGTAATAAACTAATGTTGATTATATTTAGTTGGAACAAAATTAAAAAAAATATTTTTTTCCTTATAACGCACAATCAGCTGATTTATTTGGTGTGAGAAAGCTAGAGAGAGAGAGAGAGAGAGCGAGAGAAAGAAAGCGAGAGCGAGAGAAAGGCAGTGCTGCTCCCTACACTTGCTTATTTGGTATTTTTTGAAATACTTTTACTTCCACTGTAACCACTGGATGAGATTAAAGAATAATCACTAAGACGACAAAGTAAGAAAATTGAATTTCTCAAGAGTCTCCTCACATTTGTATTTATTGAGCAGAATATCTGTCTGTCTGTCCGTCTGCCTGTCCGTCTGTCTCTCGCTTGTGTCTGTGTGTTAGTATGTATATGGTATGTACGCGCATTAACTCAAATAAATATCAAATAGGAAATAAAACCCACACAAGTTGACTTTAAGAAGAAATTGAACAAGTGCACGAAATAAGAAATAATAAAATAATCCTTAAAGAAGGAACAAATAACGAATACAAACGCAACCAATCGTCTACAAGCAATGAGACTATAAAAATATAAAAGCATGAGCAAACTTTATTGGCAGTAGGTATGTATGTATGTATGTATAACTGTTTGTATGCTAAAAACGGTGTAATGTAATGTGTGTGTGTGTGTGATTTTGTGTTAGTGTTTGAGTTCGTTGTAGATATTGAAGGGAAAACAAAATTGAAATAACGCAATAAAAATGGAAATTGTAATACACCCTCCATCCAAATGTGATATAAAATATAAAAATAAAAACCTTAAAAAAATTACTTGTTCCTTTCTTCAATTCTCTGCTTTATTTTTTATTTTATTTTTTGCATATTTTACTGAATACACATGCAGGCAAAAATAACATTAAGAGGCAACAACCAACCATATTAGCAGTAGCAATCTTAGAGGAAAAAATTTAAATGGCTTAGTAGAGGTTTGAAATGAATGCTTTGCTGTTGCTGTTGCTGCTGCTGCTGCTGCTGCCAATACACACACCGGGCTTGCTGCAACCGGCTTGATCCTTCCGTGAAAAATCAAAGATATTTGTGTTGGAAAATTTAAAAAGTGTGAATGTGCATTAGCTAGAAAAACACCACCAACAAACATACACGTGTGTTGTTTTTCTTTTTAAATTAGTTTGTGTGAATGTTTTGTGCATCAGATATCGAAACTTGCTACGTGGGCAAATAAACCACGACAAGTTATTGAACCTTAAATAATTGGAATTTTATGGCAAATAAAAATAAAAATATAAAATGTAAAAAACCTTAAATCCTCTACGGTACAGCAGAGGAAAAGATAATTAATTATGTTTTAAGCACAAATCCCAATATTGACAATCAATAATCCTTTTACCAGTTCAGCTACCATATAAAGCGAAAGCGTATTACATAATTAGTTGTATTTTCTTTTCATTCCCTGGCATTTTCCATTTTTTTTAAATTTACTACAATTCTAAACGATTTATTTTTATTTTTTTTAATCAACTACTTTTTTTTTTTGGTGTAACAGCAGCTTCGTTCAATACAAGGGAAAAAATAAAATGAAATTTATATAAAGATTTATCCAGCGACAGCTGTCAAAAGCAAGTTACTAACAATTTTACAATTTTCCAACATGTTAGGAAACTTTTTACTTGTATACACATTTCGTTGTTGTTGTAAATTTTCGCTTAATAGGGAGGAGAGAGGGAGTGTGAAAAACTAGAATGTTAAAATTATTAGTTTAACTAACAATATCTTGTCATCACTTTTTTTTTTAGTTTTTTTTTTAAATCATTTCCCCTACAAGCCATTTCGCTAAATGATCATCATAACATTTTAATAGCAAAAAAGTTATATCATTAAAATTTTTTCCAAAATCAAATGATTTTATTTGTCAACAAAAAAGAAAAAAGTTTCAGTAAATATATATTTTTGTTTTGCCAAATTTGCAGAAAAAAAGTTTGTCTTTGCCAGAGAATAACAAGTAAAATAAATAAAACTGCTGACCCAATGATATAATGAACAGAATTTTTTAGGAAAAGATAAATTCATGTTAAAATAATATAGTTTGTTTAAATAGAAGTATGATTAAAGAGTTAGTTTCATTAAAGACTAATGTTAAATTAAAAAATTATAAAACTTGTGCTCTTAATAATATAAATTAGTTAAGAATTTTAACTAACCACCTCTAAACTGAAAGGTCAACAATGTTTCTGATTTCAGGCAACTGTCAGCTGACTGCTGTCAGAAAGTTTGTGTTGTGTCATTATGTTTGTGTTTGACAGCCACTAGACTATTGCGTGATTTTACAACAAAACGAAAAAAAATAAATTCGTATCATTGTTTCCGAAAAGAAAGCCAAAGCCATAATTTTCCATAAATTTCTATCGTAAAAAATGGTTTCCCGAAATTCTATTTTGTGGCTGTACAAGTACGAAAGATATCGAACATTCCGGACGCTCAGTTGAGGTCTATGTTAGAGAATGACTGATGTAAACACTTTTAATATGAGTAAGGTAGGAACTGCGTATACCCATAATTAATTATATCACAAACTATTCGTACACTCACATTATTGCTTTTACCGTAACATTGATTTTGATACCAAGCCAGTGTATGTACAATGAATTTCAAATTTTAATTCCAAAAGAGTCTACAGTTTACATCGCTGAGTATAAAAAAATTAAATCACAACCTTTTACTGTGTATAGTCCGATGTGACCACACTAGAGTATCTCTACTTCATTTATAAGAAAAACTCAAATACTCTACAACTACAAATAAAAAGGCACATGCGTATTGTGCGTATTGAGTGGCCGTCATACTTGGAGTCGAAGATGCTTATACTCAGAGTATGAGTATTTGTTTGGATAAAATATATACAGCGTGTCCTATAAATCAAGATCAAGCTGAAAGCGGGTAAAAAGGCAAGTACTGTCTGCTTCTAGACAAACTTAAAAAATTTGTCACTCATCTTAAAAGGTTTTTTAAAAAAATCACCCCGTGATAATATCCTTCTATAAATGACAATTAAAAATTGCTTGCCATTTAAGCGTTTTACCAATTTAATTTTCTGACAGCACTGATGCTTGAAGTGTTTGAAATAAAATGCTGCAGAGGGTTATTATGTAATTCGATGCGAAAAGAAAATTGCTCGAATTTGTATCTTATTAACATTGCAATTCGAAAACATTTCAGTTTCGATTCGAATTACCTAATAACGCCTGTGTATATACTTATGTGTAGCCGAATATATACAGAGACTATTTTTTTATCTTATGTGCATGATTGTAGCTAATACAGTGTAAAATGTTTAGTTAGTTTAGTTTAGTTAGTCGTTTGTGCTATATAATTTATAAAATGAGTTGAATATAGGCGTTGGTTGTTTATAGGTGTATGTATGTATTCAGTATAAATATGATGAGTATGTTTGCGTATAAATATTGATTCTATTTTCAACTGTACGTATTTGTAGTTGCTTATCGGCCAATACTCAATACTATACTTTTGTGATTTTCTGGTATGACAGTGAAAGTGAGCGAGATTGCAAAAGCCATAAGCATTTCACATGATCACTTGTGTAATGAGAATGTTTTCTGCAAGATGGTTGGCGCGGTTACTCACAATCGATCACAAGCGGAATCGTATGTCAACTTTGTAAGAGTGTTTGGCGTTCTTCAACCACAATATGAATGACTTTTGGCGCCGTTTCAAAACCGTGGACGAAACGTTGATCCACAACAACACACCAGCGATAAAACCGCAATCACGAAAGTAGGCTTCTTGGGGATGAATCGGCACCAAAGAAGAACTCAGCCTTCAGGGTTTGTCAGCAAATAAATTTAGAGCGACCTTTTTTACGAAGCACGTGGTATAAACCCCATTGACTAACTTATGAAAGGGTAAAACAATCAGTGGCGAATGTTATGCCAACTTGTTGAGACGATTTAATGAGGATTTAAAAAAAGACCTAGTGCAAGGGTGCTCACATGTACAAATTCCATGTCAAAAATCCATGAATTCGGCTACGAAGGGCTTCTTCATTTGCTTATTCCCTGTGTTTAGTATTAAGTGACTATTTCTTGTATTCAAATCTGAAGAAATGGCTCGAAGCAAAGAGATTTGACTTCAGCGATGAAATCATCTCACAAACAAATATTTAATTTGATGATAAAAAAAAAACTAGAGAAACGTGGGACAAATTGTATAAAGATCACAGAAGACTACGTAAAAAAAGAAAAAAAAGAAAATTTATCCAAAAACCGATGTTTCACTCAAAATCACGTTATTATAAACCCGTCCTCGTATATCTGCAGATTTATATTGTATGCTGGTCGATACCAAAATTTTGACGATGAAAGTCTTTGTCAACGACTTTATAAACCAAAAAATTCTTCAGTCTCTTGTGTATATTGGTTTCACTACGTTTGCTGCTATTGTTGAGCCTCATCGTTGAGCAAAATTATGGCGATTTGAGCAAATTGATTACAGATTTTCAAAGTAAATCTGGAGACTTTCGTAGCATTGTTCAAGTGTCCATATACTCGTGATGATGGGCCACAGTATACTGATCATAAATGTCAAAAAGTAGGCGCAGTATGAAAGTTCGTTTGGTAGTTAACCATTCCATAAGTTCTACCGAGCTCAAAAGAACACCGTCTTCTATGGCAGAATTTACTCTTCAGAAACTTTTATATTTTTATGCATACACATTTTGGGATTTTGTGACATCGTAATAGCGTGTACTAGTAGCAACGTTGTTATTCGTTGAAAAGACATATGGGGCATTCAAACGGTATTCTTAAGCTTTTATTTTGCTTAAAACAAAAATTTAAAACATTATAACACTATGATGCTTAAGACAACCCTTTGAATCCCCCAATAAAGTAAACGGCATTGCAAAAATTTTGAATATAAAACCACAAAATGCCAACAAAAAAAAAATAACAAATGTGTACTCATTAATTATTACAGTGCGTTTAGTTACCAATCTTCTTAACTCAAACTGTCATTAACAGTGTGTTAAGTTCATTGAATTGTTTATCTTATCACTTATTTAAAGATCACTGCGCTCCCACTGTGCTGTGAAATTGAAATTTAAAAAACAAAGAAAGCAATAATTGCCAAGAACTAAAAAAAGAGTTATAACTCACTGCCTAAATTGGCGGCCTCAATCGTGTGTATAATTTTTGTTTAGATTTAACATCCAATTAAAAGTATTTATACAAAATGAAAAAAATATAAAAAAAACATCTTCAGTTGTTGTCTTTATCGATTTAATAGCTTTCGCAGCAGTCTTTCTTTACAAGAAACAGTTGTGCGCCCCCCCCTTGCCCGCACCCTCTTATTCACTCCTTCTTGCCTTTAGCAGCTTATGATGAAGTGCAGAATACAATGAAGTACGACGAACGAGTACGTTAAATAAAAAAAGCGTTTTGAATACAAAATAATTTATTGTTTAAGATGAAGTCATAAATCTTGGGGTTTATTTGTTCATCAATTTAAAAGTCTCTATTTGTTTCTTTATCATTGATCATTTATGTAGATTTATAGATTTTATTATGGAATCTCTAGTAGTAGGTACGAGTACAATGCAGCGCCCGTGTTAAAGATAGTGAAGCAATAAAATTATTACTGAAAAAGAAAAACTGTTAATACGAGTAAGATAATAGAAGAAGAAGGGCCCGCATGTTTTTTTATTTTTCTTTATTTTGTTTTGCTTGCAATAAAAAAAAACGATTTATAAGACAACAATAATTAAATGATTCTTTTTAATTTTATGCTCCCAACTTCATGAGAAAAATAATTGATCTTTGAATTTAACTGAATGCATGAATGAAACGCAGCAAAATCATTAGATACAACATGTCGCACTTGTTTTCTCAGGCTTATAAATTAAGATTGATGTGAGTGAGGCCAGGATATTTGTTAAGAAGCGTTAAATGTTTTGTCAAGCTGTGATACTCTATTGAGCATAAAATGAAATTGAAATTGAAATAGAACAAAAAGAAAAAATAAAAAAAATATGACAATAATTTTTCAATTTAAAATTTGGTTTGAAAAATGGCTCAATTTGTGTATGAAATTATTCAAGGGTGCCTGCCTTGGCAGTGTGAATTTTATTTGATTTATATTGACTGTTTTATTGATTGTGCCATTTTTCTAAATTCACAATTTATTAAATTAATTTTTCCAATTGCGGAGAGTGTCGAAACAATTTACAAAATTAACATAATTTTTCCCAGTTGCCCAGATTGTGTGATTTATTTATTGCAAATTGTTTAATTTACAAATTAAGCTGGAAAGTGAAAAATCGAAAAACAAACTTTTGCCTGAAGCTATTTATTTAGAAGTTCAAAAGGAAATGACAATAAATTAAATAAATTTAATTTTTTGAGCGAGCTAAATTTTAGGGGTTTCAGAGGTTTGTATGTACAATTTAAATATACATAAAGGGTCTGAAAACAGGGCGCAACACATCGAGTGTAGCTTCGGCTTTGTGGCACGTAGCGCCGTCCTGTTGAAATCAAATGTTTCCAATATCCTCCTCTTCAATTTTTGTTCAACATGGCCCGATAACGATCGCCATTGACTGTAACGGCCACTCCTTGCTCATTGGCCCAATTATGCCTCTGGACCAAAATCCGCACCAAACCGTGACTCGTTTTGGGTGCGTCGGCTTTTCAATGTATGCTTGCGGGTTTTCCGTGCCCCAAATGCGACAATTTTGCTTGTTTACATACCCGCCAAGATCAAAATGAGCTTCATCTGAAAAGATGATTTTTGTTTTGGCAAAATCGACATCTTCTGTAAGTCGATCGCAGGCAATATTTCCCAGCGTTGTTCAAGCGTATACACAACCATATTCGTTCAGCGGAAGGATAAAACTAATTATCTGTCAAATCAGACATGAGCTAAGTGTTACCATTCACGAAATAAGCACTAGTTGAAAAAAAAAATACGTTAGATGGCGGACCCTATATAACATATAAACATACATACATGTATACACAGTCAATGGCAACTAAGGCCAATTTAATTCTCAAGTTATAATTGTGACGGAAACAAACAAAAAATCAAAGAAAGAAATCAAATGAAACAGTCAAAGAAATTTCAGTCCCAGTTTAGACGATGAAATTTTTCTTACAGAAACCCTTACTGTGTGTGCCAAAGAGAAAATAGCAATATAACGAGTTACATTACATGTACTTGAAATTCTTTTTTTCTGTCTTTCGTTATTTTTTTATTTTTTTTATAAAACAAACACAAACCGCGAAGCGATTAGCTTGTTAACGGAAAACATCCAGGGTCTATGAGAGGCTAGCATCGCTAATACTCAGCCACGTGGGCACCTGTGAAGAAAGCATGTACACTCTCCCATACACACTTAGGAAAACTTTTACTCCTATTAAGACGTTTAATTGAAAGTATACAAATAATCAATTAAATGTTTCATTGTGTCAATTAAACTACTCGTATTTAATCAATTACATTTTTAAATAAAAGTCTAATTGATTCAATTAAATTTTTTACATGACTAATTGTATTTTGCCAAAGAGGTTATAAGGAGATATTTTTTCCTGTGTATTAAACATGCTATTGGCGCCTGCCAACTTACATACACATCTAAACATATAGAACAATTTTCGTGCGAATGTAAAACAATAAAAAATTTTGAACAAAAAACCAAAAAAAATCGAGCGATTTTTTACTTAAAGTTATAGAAAATTTAGCTGATATTTAATGTTAGATTAGGTTGCCTTATTAAAAATAATAATGCACAATTTAAAGCATTATCCAAAAATTTAAGGAAAAAAATTTTAACAATCATTTATGAGTACTGGTGTTAGCCTCTTTCTTTTTGTTATCAGGCCAATGTTGCCATTGCCGTAAGACTGAAATTATTATGGTGATGTTGTAATTGTGAAAAGCACTGTACTATCAAATAAATTTTTTAAAATGCTGACAACTTTTACTCTACCTGTTAGCATTTAATGAAAACCCTTAAGCTCTTTATGTCCTCTCTTTCTAATTTTTTTTCAATATTTCCAAAATTAAGAAACACAAAAAGTCCTTAATTTTTATCACAGCTTAACACTATCTTTAGCCTGCATTCACATTTTTATCTTATAAAATAAACTTAATTTTCTTTAGCATTTAATATTTTGCAAAAGTTCTGCTACTTTTACTTACTTGCTGGCACACCACCTTGTAAATTTTTGCACTTCCTGCGACGCACAAAAAAGTCATTAACATTTTAATGCAAAATTATTATTTGTTATACAAATATACGAAAAGTTAAATCCAACAATTTTCTACGCTACATCGACTTCTCTTCTTACAAGTTGGTTTTCCTCCTTCTCCTTTTTTTTGTTGTTGCAATTTCTGAGCGAGAGTATCGCAATCATTAAAGCCTACAAATTGTTAAGAAAACACTTTGTTAAGCTCAAGGAGAAGTCATGAGGAAGACAAAAAAAAATAATAAAAAAGCAACAAGGAATTGGTAAAATTATCATTGCAGTGTTAAATAATGTTCAAGAAAATAAAATAAATTTTTTCAAGTACCACAAAGTCGTATTACTTTGTCGACACTTTTGCTGGAGTAAAGAGAAGAAGATAAACAAGGACAAAAAAAAACTTTGTCCTCTGCAATGCAGTGCATTCTTGAGCAAATGGCCGTGTTACTTTAATTTCCATTTGCCATGAACAGTCAATGTGAATGAAGGGAAGCGCACAGCAATCTGTACGAAAACTGGCGTAAAAAAAGAAGAACTTTTTTTGTAAGAAGTTATGATTTGTAAGTAATTTGTTTGGGTTTTTAAAGTTTTTATTATTATTTTTTTTATTTATATACGAGTACATATATTTTGATACGGCCAGATTGCTCTTAATGAAATCTTATCTGCTGGATAAGAGTTGTTGGTATCACTGCAAGTGGTGTTGAGGGAACGTAAAAAAAACGAAAGAATGAATGACTGAATAACTTTGTATTGATTGATTTAATTTAAACTTGAAAATGCTTCCAACAAAATGTCTGTTGTAAATTACAATAAAAAGAGAAAGAAAAATAAATAAATAAATAAATAGAGTTTTTTTTAAATAAGTGTGAGTTGACGAGCTTTTTTTAAATTATTCTTTGGAGTATAAAATATAGGTACCATTAAAATCTCAGCGCAAAAATGGGATTTTAAATGACTGCCGCATAAACCCGAGATAATTTTAATAATAGGCAGGAAAAAATATATAAAATGCTCTTCAAATTTTTAGCATAGATGCAACTGATCTGATTTGATGACTTTGTTTCGCTTTAATGGCGAACTTTGCGGAAAAAGGTCCACGAGAGGCGCTTCGATATCCTCCAATTGTAGTTAATGGATTTTAACTGAAACCTCGGGGTAAAATCTTAAAATCTTAGAACCCAGTTCACTCGAATTTCGCGTGAGAAAATCATACTCATTCATTCATTTCCTTCATTTCATTCTTTTCATTCATTTTATGCATTTCATTCATTCATTTCATTTATTCACTTCATTAATTCATTTAATTTATTCATTTAGTTCATTCATTGATTTAATTCATTCATTTAGTTCACTCAGTCATTTCTTTCATTACTTTCATTAATTCATTTTATTCATTTCATTCATTCACTCCTTCATTTCCTTCATTACTTTCATTCATTGATTTCATTTATTCATTTCATTTGTTTTATTCATTGCATTAATTTCATGTATTTCAGTCATTCATTTCATTAATTTCTTTCATTTCATTAATTTTATTCATTTCATTAATTTCGTTAATTTCAATCATTTCATTTTATTCATTTCATTCATTCATTTCAGTCATTTATTTCATTCATTCATTTCGTTCTTTCATTTCATTAACTCATTTCGTTCATTCATTGCATTCATTTCATTAATTTCATTTCATTTCATTAATTTAATTTCATTTCATTAATTTCATTTCATTCATTTCATTCAGAAATGAATAAATTTCTTCCATTCATTTATTTCATTCATTTACTTAATTCATTAACGGCCTGGCCCACGATGTCAACAAGAAAGTTTCTTTCGCTTACTTACATTGAAAACAAAAACAAATTCTCTTATTTTGTTTTTGTTTTCAATATAATTAAGCGAAAGAAACTTTCTTTCGACATCGTGGGCCAGGCCGTAAGTTCATTCATGCATTTCATTCATTCATTTCATTGATTTTATTAATCTCATGGATTTCATTCAGTTGCACAGAGCAGCTCTGCCGTATCTTCCTATTCAGATCTTAATTGAATAGCACGCTTTCTACTTTCCTTTTTCTTAATTCTCAATTTGCAGTATCAGTCAGCCATTTGGTGCAGCTGGCACAGGATTAAGTCATCCAAAGATGAGTGAATCTCTCCAAAAGTATGTATATTTGTAAGACCTTAAAACCAAAACTTGGTTCGAAGGACCATAAATAAATCGACACATATAGGTAATTACAAAAGTTTATAGCTTGTGGTATATCATTTGAGAAGATGAGAAGTGAATGTGTCCAAATGTTTTGTGCTGTTACACATCTTCATAAAAATAAGCAGTCCTTTACATTTGGGCTTCATGGTGGGCATTTGGATGCGAGAAGGAAAAATGTTTTGTAATAGAATTTGGCAAACTCTTGTTGACTTTGTATTATAGTTTGCTTTAAGTTAATATGAACTTTTTGTGAGTGAATGTGAGTTTAGTCTGACAGACTAAACCAAATATTAGCTCTTTATTAGTTTCTTAATATCCCTCAACTCAAATGAAGAGGGTTTTGTAATTTCCCTAACATTCATTTCCAGTCCAGTAAAGTATATATAGTACGTTTTGGCATCAAACTAACGTAAATAATAAAACTGAAGCTCTGCACAAAGTTATACTCAATATTCTGATCCATCACTTTTATGTCAATATTTTTATTTTTATTTTTATTTGCTATCTGCATACTCGTATAGAAAATCGTCTTAAACATCATGTCCACGTACGAGTATGAACCCTACTCCTTGTTCATTAATATTCCTTAAGTGTTTTCCATACAAACGGCGGAAGTTCGTTACATTTTTGGCCGGATATTAAGCTTTATGTCACATTATTAACGGTTGTTTAAATGTTCAGTGAACTTTTTGCAGTAAATGGCTCAATTTTTAAAACTAAATTAAAAGGCGTTGCTTTTTATTAATAATCCACCCTCTTGGGGGATGAAATTTCAAGCATAGAGAACAGTGTGCCAAACACTCGCCCATGAACAAAATTTGGTTTCTGGTTGTAAAAAAATGAAACACTCGCACCAGCTGGCAAATGTCAAATGAACAAATATTTTGAAAACAAGTCAAAACTTAGACTTTAGGATTTGTGAATTAAATAAATTGCATTAGTGGGATTCACAAGGAAAATTTATTTTGTGAAAATTAAAATTTTTTTGTTTAAATATTTATATTTAAATATTTTTATTTATTTATATTTAGAAAGAAAGCAAGGTCAAAAATTTTTTTCAATTATTAAATTTTTAATAAGCCGCTATGAGAAGTTACTGGCGGCCTACTGTGTAATTCGAAACGAAAAAAAAAACTGTTTCGAATTTGCATGTAATTAACATACCAAATCGAAAGTATTTATTTTCTTTCGTTTCGAATTACAGAGTGGATCCACTGATTTTACCAAAATATTCGAAAATCGAGTTTGCAATATATTTTGATGTTTCGAGGTTCTGGGAGTCGATTCTGACTATTTTCGCCATGATTTTCATATATGTATGTGTGTGTGTGTGTGTGTGTGTGTGTGTGTGTGTGTAAACATCTAATAACTTAGCATGATTCATTAGATTGGGAGCAAATTTGACGCCTTCGAAAGATGTGGATTTTTTGATATCGCATGATAGTAAATCGATTCGGTTCGTTAGATTTCGAAACTGATCGGTGAAAGAAAATTTCAGCAAAACTGTTTGCTTAAACAAGCTTTAAATTACTAAGACGATAAAAAAAACATTCTTAAGCAGTTAATAACCTAAAAAAGGCACGTGCCAGTTGCTGCCGATTTGACTAAAAGCGGGTGAGAGGACACATTTAGAAAAAATCGTTTGTGTTTCTAATAACTTCAAACGACTTCATCAAATCAATTTTAGGTATGCACTGATCTTTATAGACTTAAAAAGTGTATAGGATGCAGCAAATTTTATAAAAATCTGTAGCTTAGCGGGAAGTTTTAAGAATATCCTGCCAGGTCAACCGATTCTCATATTCTTTTTTTTTAATTTCAAAAACTTTTTTATTTTGAATAACAAGAGTTAGTGCTTGATTTAATCAATCAATTAATTAATATTTTTTACAGGTTTATGCAATAGAATTTTTTTTCAGTGCACAATTAAAGAAAAAAATTTACAAATAAAAAAAAATTATTTAAATGCGATTATGATTTGAAACACAATTCCATTTCATTTATTTATTGTACTCGTATAGAAATTTTTTCATAAATTAATTATTAGCTAAAGTCTGATGTTTGTGCACCTGCTACATAACAAAGCCATCACATAAACACACACACACACTCACACCCAAGCTTATGCAGATACCTTCGTGTATTAGATATAAACAACAATTTCATTTGTATATGCCTACACATACATTTGCTTAACGCGATGTTGAACATGAATATAATCTTAGGATTATGACTCCTGAAGGACTAAAAAAAACAGAAAATAAGAAAAACCAAAATAATTTTTATACTCAGCGAAAAGCAGCAAGAAACAGCAAGCGAAGCTTGTTAAACATTAAAAGATGAACACTATGTGTTGGTGCAAAGGGATATAAAGTAGTGTAAACAAATGTATAAGTGTGTGTGATTGGAAGAGGGGAGGGGAGGGGGTGTGTTTTACGGCTTTTACATATTAATATTTTCTGTAACCTTTTTCTTATTGTTGCATAACAGGGCAATATAACATGCCACAAAGGTCATAAAACCATATCAACACATTAACAACGAAAGCTAAAAAAAAAAAAAAATTACAAATAAAAATAAAAATAAACAACAAAGTATACAGAAACACTCAGAGAAAGGAATAATTTAATTTTTTTTCCTAACCTTTGCTTAACTTTTTTTTTCAAGTGTATTAGCACACATGAGCTAATTCGTGTGTTTTTTGTAACTGCTGATTTTTTCGTTTAAGTAATTAGTTTATGTCAAATATTTATTGAATAAAATGTCAGAATGAAACGAACTGTGTAAATGGCTTATCACCGGTTCGTAGGACCAAAAACAAGTAGAAAAGATATACAACAAAATTTGGAAAAGCTTCTTTTGTTTGTTCCTCCTTTTAGCTCAAAACTCTTATCCCAAGCGATTTTCGGCTTATAACCGCTTCGAAGGTCCAGAAAAAAAACTAGCCGATCCACCAAAGAAAACATGAAAAATATTCTTTATATATTATTATAATCTCGTTATAGCTCAATACACATTTTCTAGCGATATTCAAAAGCTTCGTAAGCAACTGTTTTATAACCGTTTCGAAGGACCAGAAACAACTTTTGAGATATTAATGGGGGTAACTGGTCTATGAACATTGAGGATTCCGGTCGACCTAACAAAGAAAACACAACAAATTAAAGGAAAACTTTTTATTTCTCAATATAGTCTCCTTCTACCTCGACACACTTTTCCCAGGTGATATTCCAAATTTTCATAAGTAACTGACTTATGAAAGGTTCGGTGGTCCGGAAACAACTTTCGAAATATCATATGGCGTTGCCAGAATCGGCCGAACTTACAAAGAAAACAAATAAATTGGAAAAACAATTTCTTTATAAATCTTGTTTTAGCGCGATACACTTTTCCCAGGCGATATTTAAAAGACTCGTAAGTAACAAGTTAATAACCGAAGGTCCGAAGGACCAGAAACAACATTTGAGATATCATTGGGCGTTGCCATAATTGGATGACCTAACAAAGAAAAAGCAATAATTTGGGGAACAATTTATATCTCGTTTCAGCCGATATACTTTTTCCACCGATAAAAGCATCGTAAAAAACTGCTTTATAACCAGTTCAAAGAACTAAAGGCGTTTATAGACTTGATCTACCTAATAAAGAAACCACAAGAAAAAATGTGAAAAATAATCTTAATTTTTCCACATAATCTCCTTTACCTGGTTAATAATCGCTTCGAAGGACCAGAAGCACAAAAGTTTTGGAAAAAATATTCTTTATTTCTCAACATAATCTCATTTTAGCTCGATACACTTTTCCCAGCGAAACTCAATAGAGCTCGATACCCTATTTGTAGCAAGAACAGAAGACTCTAGCAAGAACGGAAGACTCTAGCTCTTCATTGTTGGTAAATCTTTTATGCCACCGAGTAATTTTTTTAAGTTTGGAAATAGAAAATAGTACGAGAGAGCAAAATCTTGTGAATGAGGTGCGCGATGCAGCAGTTCGAATTTAAATTCTTGATTTTGGCTCTCGCAAAATCAATTAAAAAACTGATTGAAGATAATCAATAAAAATTATCCCTGCAAATGGAGCTGACTTCGCCTTCTTTCGATCCAATTCTTCCAATTCATTGCTTTGACTGTTCCTTTGTCTCAGGCATGAAGTAGTGGTCCCATATCGCATTCATGGCTACGAATCGATGCAAAACCTGGGTTTTAATAAGTTAATTATGGCTGAACATTCTACTGAAACATCTTCACGTCGTTGTTTTTGTGCTAATGCGAGAGAACGCGCTACCCATGTTGTGCACAAGTTTCTCATCTTCAAATAATTGGTCTATGTGCGATGTATAGCAGTTTTTGTAACGCATATCATTTCAGCTAACTCTTGCACCTTTAGCCTACGAATATCTAAAACCATTTTGTGGATTTTTTAACCGTTACTAACGTGGACACCTAAATTAGTTGACCATTAGGGTGTTTTTTTGTTGTTTTTAATTTTATTTTTTAAAGATATGTAATACTCAACCAATGCATGTCCACTACTATTACTAGTTGTTATCTTCTTTAGGAAAGGAATAGTGATAGAAAAGAAAGGGGGTGAAGAACTCTTCTTTTTGCACATTTTTAAATAATGCAGAGTTGCAGCGCCTCTGGTGTCAATGAGGTGTATTAAATTTTCAAAGTTGTGCTTAGTAGCCTTGGTTGCTCATAAGACCTCGTTTAGATTCTGTAAAGCAATATTTTGTTGTCGCTAAGTCAGGAGCAGACACATACAGACTAGAATCCAGCTCTTCTTTAATATTGGTTGGTCTGAGAGCTTTCAAACGAAAGTATTGAATTAGATAACAATGAGCAATGAATGTAAGCATGGAATGCTTACAATTCAAAAATAAAATAAACACACACAGTAATTTTTCTTGATAAACTTTTGAATTTATGGGAGCGAGAGAAACATATAATGGCTGCCTTTTTTATTAACTTCTCTCCTTTGTTCTATAAATTCGAATGTTTTTGTTCTTCTTTTTATGCCTTCTGGATCGCGGTGGAGCAAAGGCTTCAAGTTTTTGAGCTTTCATTAGTAAGTTTATTAGTTTCTGCATTGAATTGACCCTTTTGGAGAATCGATATTAATGTTATTTAAACTCAGGTGTTATTAGAAAGTAGTAAGTAGGTAAGCTGTCTTGCACCCATATGTTACAATCATAAGTGGGTATCTAACAAAGAACGGTTGTGATGTGGTTAGCTACACTAGAAATTAGGTGGCAGCCGCTCACTACGAGTACAGACGCTGCATCACAAATTGACCATTAGACTAAGTATGTCAGAATTGGCCAATTTGTGTTCCCTCTCTCTCGTGAAAAGCGACCTAAACTTCTATGAGGGATGGTTAGCCCATCTTTATTTAAGTTATGCGGATTTTTAGGATGCACCGCTTGAAGCTGAGAAAGTAGGATTTGAAATATATTGGCTGTCAGTAGCAGCATACACTGAGGTGGCAATATCTATTTATTTACCTCCCAAAAACATTTAAAAGTTTCTCCAAAAAAATTGCTGTGTCTAAACAACCTTGCCACACATGTTTCATAAGGCTGCCACTTTGGTGAAACCAAAGCAATTATTTTTTTCAACTAACTATCGCCTTAAAATTGGTTTGTTTTGAGATTTGGTTTCCAGAAAAAACAAAACTAAAAATTTCTAGTGGGTTCAATTGCCTATCTCGGTCTTAAAATGTACCCCAAATGAATTCTGTGAACCGAGAAATTACTTTAACTAAAAAAAAAGAAATTCATGCAAAAATGCTCGTAGTTAAAAGTGTCATCATTTTATTGTTACTTTTGAAGTAGTAACTCAAGAAATAATATAAAAAAGTTACACATACTAACACAAAAACGTAAATACTTACACATATACATCATAAAATAACAAACTGGAGCGTGTGTGTGTGTGTTTAGATTGAAGTACGTTTCTAACGGCAGGAATAGCACAGCAACACCATGCAAAAATTTCAAAAATAAAATAACCCAGTAGATGGGACTATAACAAAACGGGGTTAGGCACAGTCGAACCATCTCCTTCCCACACACGCACACACATCCTCTCTCGTAGACAAGAATGGCCATAACGTGTTATCACGTACGTTTAGCACATTTTATAGGTAAATTTTTTGATGTGCAAATGTTGGATTGTGCTGGATTTTTATTTGTGCTTTTCAAGATCCATTTTGTATTTTTTGTTTGTTTCTATGCCAATATGTGTGTGTGTATTTGTCCAACAAAATTGGAACGTTGTTTGTTTGAAAATTAAATGTATAGAGAGCAAATGTTGTATTGACTGTGCATAAAGAAAGATGGATTTTTGGGTTATCATACGTACAGGGAAGCTCTGAAGGCTGTGGTTTGGGCCCGAATCATAAAAGGACATATTTTATGAGTGGCAGGCAGGCTACACCAACTATACAATCAAGTATGTACAGTGTAATCTCTCTTGAGCGGACACCGAAGGGACCATTAAAATGTGTCCGTACAAGGGGGCTACCAATTTAAATGCGCAAAATTTTTCATTTAAAAATACTTTTATTAAAAAAATAAACAATTCAATTGGTTTTAATAAAAAAATCATTAAAAAGCAAAGCAAAGCAAAAATGATAGCACTATGACTTGAGTTCCAGTCATGACAAACTGGTTCGATTTAGGGGAAACATGCATGATTTCCTTGTCGTCAAAGCGAACCAACATATCTATTAGGAATTTTGATAAGCTTATTTGTAAATTATGACATGAAAAAATCGGGAATAAAGCAAAGAAAATGTCCGATCAAGAAAATTTTTTTTTCAAGTGGTTGTCCGTGTCCGCTCATGAGAAAGTCCGTTCAAGGGCGAGTGATTGCAATGCTTTTCTTATGAAGCGCTGCCGGGTCCTGGCAACACTGTCCGTCTAAAGGGGGTGTGCGCTTGTAGGAAGTGTCCGTTAAGGTAGATTCCACTGTACATCAAAAAAAAAAGAAAGGAAGGAAAGATATACTCTCAATATAAAATAAAACGAAAACACAACTAAACCATCAACCTGTAAAGCGGCATTAGATACGAGTACAACAGCAGCAGCAACAACACACTTAACTAACATCAACAGCAAAGTAACAAACGATTTTATGTTCGTTGCATATTTGAGCTTGTTTTAAAAATGTAAGCGTACAACTTATACACACAACACACATGCCCAGCAAACGTAAGTCGAAGGTTTTATTGCTTGATTGATATCACGCATTGGCCTCACTTGTTTTTGAAAGCCAGACAAGAGTTTGAAACGCTTAAACTAAAAAATCCCCAAACTAAGAAAATACCGAAAAGAAAAATCGACAAAATAAAAAAGCATTTAAATAAAAAAGTATCATGAAAAATAAAATAATTCGCTCAAAATGCAAAAAAAAAAAAAAAAAATCACCAAAAGTAAAAAGATCGCCAAAAAACTAAAAAAATCGCTTATACGAAAAAAATATCCAAAACCAAAAAAGTAAGAATTAAAAAATCGCTAAAACTAGCAAACAACAGAAAAAAATAATCAAAAGCACCAAAACGAAAAAGCGCGAAAACTAAAAAAACGCTAAAAACGAAAAAAAGTAAAACAAAATTTATTTAAAGAGATCTGTAATAATGTTTTTTGGCGAATATATCAAATCATTTGCAATTTCAAAACAAACCTGTTTGTTTGCTGGGCGCTTAATTTCATTCTAGGATTCCATCTAAACCTGCTACTACAAAAAAAAAAAAAAAAAAAAAATTAACCAAAATTAAAAAAAGGAAATAAGAATGTTTATTTAATGTTGTTTTGCTTTTTATCTTAGCTAAAATGTGCACGGGTACATTTCTAATGTGTTGCTGAAACTGAAACTAAAACGAGATGAAGTAATAAAATAAAAATGTACATTTAACATTAAATACAACAAATAATAACAACAACAAAAAAAGTATAGCCAACTGAATATTGTTGATAGTGTTGTAAACGTGTACTGTGTGGTGTTCACTCGTATCACGAATACACTGTTTCCAAAAGGCAACTCAAATTTTAAGGTTTTTATTTAAAGATTTTGATCAAATATCTGTAACATAAAGGAAAAGGTGCTTAAGTCGAGATAAGCTGCTTTTGAGTTAATGGCACCTCTGTAGTCTCGCGATACTTGAAAGTACCCTTGGGCAAAATCTCAATTATTTTGTGTCAGTTTTGAGGAAGTTGTAGCGCAATGACTTGCTGCTTATATTTTTTTCGACTTGTAACCTCATAAGGAAAAACAGCTTAATTCAGCTTATATTTGGATATATTTCAAATTGAATGTATAATTTATATAGTGTAAGACGATATTTTTGTTTTAAATTGTTAATTGTTTAATTGTTTTTAACTGCAAAAGAAATAAATTTTTGAAAATCGACTTGAAAGTTTAAAAGTGTTCTCCTATAAAACAGTAAAATATGACTTAAGCACTTTTTCCTTATTGCCACAGATATAATCATAATAAATAAAGGCACCCATAGACTATGCAATATAATTGATTGCTTTATTTCTATTATTGTTGCCGTTTTGCTCTACACTCATTCAATAAATGGCACATTATTAAAAAAATATATTGCACAATTTTTCTTAAAATATATGTAAAAGTAAGCAAAACTCCACCATATGAGCATCTAAGAAGTTTTACAATTGAGTTTTTTTGTGATACATAAAAAATCTCAAACTAAATAATTTATAATTAAGTAATTGAAAGAACGTTTGGTGATGTATTTGGAAACAATTATAATACAATATTGTCAACACATTACAAAATATTTATTGCCGCTCAATATATATAAACAGATTTTTGATTTGATCCAATTTTATTGTACAATATCAATTATTGTACAATAATATTGCAAATGTCTGGGCACCCCAAACTATTTAAAATATTTAAAAGTGGTAATTTTTTTTTTTGTAATAATAGCTGCTCTAATTTTGAACCCCTTTTACTACGGCTTAGTAGTTTTATTCACTATATTAGTTGTTGACAAAATTCTTCAATTTACTGTCACTTTTGTGAAACTGTGTAACCTGACAGTTCGCCAATATGTAAAGTGTAATTTTTGCCTGTTTTATGATTCCCTGTAGTGCCAAACGTGCACATAAAAATAAAGAAAACGACCAAAACAACATTTATACATTTCCAAAAAAAAAAAAAAACTAGCGTCCGCAAAAAAAAGAACAAATAGCTGAGCAAAAATATAAACCTCGCCAGTAATTCTAAAGCACACGGAATAACACAACTCTGTAGCAATATTTACTTTAAAATATTCTGTTTATTGCTAAAGGATTTTCCAACAAGGATAAGCTGAAGTGGAAATGGAATAAAGCATGCTTGTTTTTATTGGAAAATTTAATGGCAGAAGAATGGATTATTGCTGGATTTTTTTAAAACAGATTACAATAAAAGCATATATTAGCTTAAAAATGCAGTGTATGGTCGGTCGGTCACAACATGCGAAATTCTTCAGAGAACCTGAAATTTTTTTTAATAGAAGTATGGATTGTTCCCTGATTTTGAGAGTATATTACAATAATAGCCTGAGATAACTTCAAAATGAAGGATGTTCTAATCCGTACTTTATTTTAGTTTGTCTATGAGCTGTGCTGTACTTGGATTCAGTAAATTTTTGCAAATCGAAAATCTTTATTTTATTTGTTTGCAGTAACGATAATGCTATTCTGTAATTTTTTTCATGATAGTGTACAACCACCACTTAATTCTATATGATGTGGCATTTCCACATACAAAATATCAAAATAAGCGAAAAGTACAAAGAAGACAAAAGAAAAATCTTAATAAATTTTAAGTTGAGGTTTTACTTTTTTTACTTCAACCGACAGCGAACATCGTTAAAATGTGTTAACAAGTTTTATGTGTCGATAAGTTTTCGTTATAGCGAAGTTAATTACCGTAATAAAAGTTACTGAATCCAGCTACTGGAAACAGGAAATTTTTTTTTATACATTTAGTGGTTTACGATGGTCTGGCAAGGCTCTCAGCTGTTTAATATCTGTCATCTAAAGTGTTATTTATATAGTGTCCACACCTGATGAATTTATATCATGATGAATGTCAAATTGATATCATGATAAAAATTCATCACGTATAGACTCAATTTATTAATGTTATGGCAGCGTTATGATATATTGATATCAAATGTCATTTTATGTGTTACTGTGCATTAAACGTTTATTTATTAAAGAATTTTCGTTTAAAAAAGAGAGCACAACAATTATTTGTGACCAAAAAATTAAACAACACGCAAATTAGATATTTTTAGCAAGTATTTTTCAAATATTTGTTTGATTCATCGTGATATAAAATCATCAACGTCTACCATTTTGTGTTGATATTTATGACAAAATGACGGCGTCATATTATGAGTTATGATACAAAATCATTAGGTGTGGACACTATGTTATCTAGTGCAAGGTTTGTCATTTGCGATAGTGTATTACTTGACAAGCGATGAACGCGCAAAAATAGTTAAAACTTACTACAAAATAGATATTCAAATGTGGCGACTTTTGAAGCATTACGGTGCGATTGATTAAGTTCGGTTCAGAAACCTATATCGGTCCTGTTCTGTAAATTGAATTTGATTTAAAATCGCACGATTTTAGGAAACTAACTCTGATAATAGAAATATTTTTTCAAATTTTTTTCAATTTGTCTATTATATAGATTCTCAAATATTTTAAGCACTTCTGCAGGACCATTAGTAGTTTTTTGAAAACGAGAAATTTACTCGGATTCGGTTTACCGAACAGGTCCGATGAGGCCCAATATCCAAATGTCAAATGTCTATTTTAACGTTAGATACGCTAGTCGCTTAGTTCACGCTTAAAAAAATTACCATGGTCCGGGTACACATAAAAAATTTTTTCAAAAAATTTTCAAACAAATGTTTGTTTGAAATAAAACTTAGTTTCAGTAAATATTTTGTACAGCTACAGCAAAAAAAAAAAACTGTATAGAGAAACAACAGGCCACAATGTTTGTCGGCTACTTTTCGGCATTTACATTTACATAACACGACCAATTAAAATAAACAATAACAAGAGCACAACAGCACGTTGTGTCAATTAACAAGCAAGATAAACACCAACACACTTAAATAGCAAATTGTCTTAGCCCAACTCTGCTGAATTTGACTTTTAACAAAATTGTTATTAGAAGTTGCAAAATTATTTGTAGGACAGCATTCATACAAAATATTTACTAACTCAATGAATTTGGTTACTGAAACTGAAATTTTGTTTTTTCTGCGTACATACTTTTATATATGGCGATTGCGCATAGTATGGACAATAATCTGCTGCAGTGGCAACCTTTTGTGAGTAAGTTGCCAGCTGAGGAATTCCAGGTAAAAGGAAAATATATTCCATCTGGCAATACCATTGATTTAGGCAACCCTACACTGCATTCAAAAGCGAGCAACATGCCAACGCTCGTAACATTTCCACCAACTAACAAACTTATTTTAATAATTAAATTTTACCCCTTGTGCCTGCTGCAATAAGCAGCATAATTGGCAGCATACGTGATCGCTTTATAACTTCCACATCGACCGAATACTATTAGAAAACCCTTTTGCAACTAGATGGAATATTAAATGAATCCAAGATCAAAAAAAAAAAAAAAGGGGATACAGGTGTCTAAGCAAGCAGCCAAATAGGCAAGCAACCAAATACACAACAACTGCTAGGATATGGACCCACTATTGCCATCGCATTCAAATGATTGCAACTGAGACCAGGCAAAGGCACTAAGAAGACTTTTGAGGCCACACCGTACAAACAACTTCATAACAGAACACACAAGTAAACACTTCTACTTTTAGGTGTCTACGTGACGCACCGTTTAATGTAATTTAAAATAGAAACGATGAAAAGATGTGAAAATAAACCACAAAAAACAAAAAAAAAGAGGAAAAATCTCATTTGGATATAAAAACGTACGAGTACATGCTTGTTTGGTGTGAGCGCCGTACACTGGTGTACTTGCTGACTGCAATAGCCAACCAATGTTTCACAAAAAAAAAACGAGCGAAAAAGGCAGTGGGAATGAAAATTAAAATTGTAATCTTAACATGACAATTATTTTGTGAACTTTATAAATGTGTGTGGCCTGCTGTTGCTGCTGCTGCCACCAGCACTTTATTTTAGTTCTTTCCACGCTGGTGCTGTGTGCCGCCGTATTCTTGTGGTAGATTTTTAATGCACTTCAAACCATGTTAAATGGATAATTATGTCGTATTGTGGAGTAAAAATTGTAATAAATGGAATTTTTGCCCCCTTTTTTTTCTCTCAACTTGAACATCATTTTTGTACATTTCTTGTTGGTTTCACAACGCAGATATTATAATAGACTTAATTACAACTCCTTCGGTTTTGATTGTTTTGTGATTTCATTTTTATGCACACATTTCCTATTTAAGTTGCGTTTTTCGTCTTGTTTTTTTATTTTTATTTATTATTTTTTTGGGGAATTTTAATAGTCCTGCTAGGAGCATCAAATGGTGGGAAGAAGCAACAAAAAAAAAACTAATTGTTGTTAAGCGTAGCACTGTGAGAGCATGAACAGAAAAATGCTGTTTAATTTGGCAAATTACACTTGGGGTCGTTCGTTGGTCAGTGTCTCATTATTTCCAGAGAAAGATAGATAAGAGAAATGTGTGTTAATAGTTAATGTTTGCCATGTACTCGTATACGAGGGTTGGTGTGAAAATAAAGTATTTAGTGAAAGATTAAAATCAGTTTAGGCTTCATTCGAAAACACACACTGCAAAGTGTGGGATGAACTTTATAAATGTCAGGGTTCTGAATACGATTCCCCTCAAAAATTTAATCAAAACGCTGCAGCTGCAATGTGTGAAAAGAAGAAGCGTAAATTGTTTAATAGATAGATAGATAGCATCGCCTCATATGACTATTTAAAAAATTATATAAATATATTATTATTATTGAAACTTTTTTAGAATGATTAATCGCTTATAAAAGCCACATGACGTGTTTCTCAAAGAAAAATAATTAGAGAATATCTGCAACTCCAAAAGCAAATGTCTTACTCTATTATTATTGCTCTACTGTTCAAAAGAATCAAGTAGTACTACAAATAAAAAAAACTCATTAGTAGCAAATAGTTGTAGTCATACAGTAAATGTTGGCTGGTCCAACAAAAAACATTTCATTATACTTTTAAAAGTTTTTAAGCCAATTTAGTGTTGTTTAAGCAACAGGCTTATATTCCTTTATTAGTTTAAGTGAGCTATTTTTAACTTTAGAAATACTTGCTTGAAGAAATTGTGCATTTGTGGTTAATAAAATTTGTATGTAGGCTCGAAGGACCATAATAATCAAATAGATTACTGTTTAAGCTAAAGTTCGTTCATTAGTTTAGTTTTCGGTTTAGATTTAAGTTCGTTCACAAGTTTAAATAAACTATTTTTAACCTTAAGAATATTCATTCATAGAAATTGCGCACTTGTGCTTAATATATTTGATATGAAGGCTCGAAGGACCATAATAATCATAAAGGTAGCTGTTCCATATCACGTTCAGCCATTAGTTTAATGTAATATTTTCCACTTTAAGAATATTTGCTTAACAAGTTTGCACTTGTAGTTGATATACATAATTTTTATGGAGGCCCGAAGGACCATAATTGTCAAAAAGGTAGTTGTTTAGTTTAAACTTTTCCATTAGTTTAAATGAACTACATATTTTTATGCATCTAAATATTTGTTGATAGAAACTGCTCCTTTGTGGTTGATATCATTTGTATTTAGGCTCGAAGGACCATATTAATGAAAAGTATGGCTGTTCAATCTTAGGTTTGTACATTCGTTTAAATGATTTATTTTTAACCTTAAGAATATTTGCTTAAATATATTGTGCATTTATGGTTAATATAAATTGTAGGTAGGCTCGAAGGACCATACTAATCAAAAAGTCGACTTCTTAGGTTTAAGCATTCACTAGCTTAAATAATTTATTTTTTACCTCAAGAATATTCGCTTAATGGAATTGCGGATTTGTGGTTGATATAATTTGTTTCTAGGCTCGAAGGACCATACGTATCAAAAAGGCAGCTGTTTATGTTTAAGTTCATCCATTAGTTAAAATGAACTATTTTTATCCCTAAGAATATTCTTTTATAATAATTGTGTATATATAGTTGATATATTTGATATATAGGTTCGAAGGACCATAATTATCAAGGATGTGGCTGTTCAAGTTTAAGTTTAGCCATTAGTTGAAATAATTTAGTTTTGACCCGTTTATACAGAATTGTGCATTTGTGGCTGATGTTTTTGTTATGAAGGCTCGAAGGACCATAATTATCAAGCTTAAATTAATCCATTAGTTAAAATGAAGGTATGTAGACTTTCATCCTTAAGCATATTCGTTATAAGAAATTTCGCATTTTTAAATGATATATCTTGTATGCTAGCTCGCAGGACCATAAAAATCAAAAACGCGGTTGTAGTTCAAGCTGTCATATTTTTTACATTTCTGATTTCCTGGTGGCTTTGCTAGAAACGAAAAGAGTGTTTTCGGCAGTGATTTATCAACACTGTCTAAAGAACTTTTGATTTCTTAAAAAAAATCAATTAATATCTTCTGAACTTTCGGCAAGCTGCTTGATTGCACTGGACAACACTGGCAAAAAAAGTTACTAATGACAGTTTCTGGTAGAAAGCACCAAAATAAATGTTTTTATCGGCATCTTCAGACTTAACTTCTGGATTTATTAAAAAAGTGTGAAGGGGTGAACCTTCTTCTTCTTCCATCTTCTTGTGGTTAATCGGAAACCATTGAATCTTTGCATTTAACGTATAGAACTTTTTAACACTTTAGTGTAAAATTTTACGGGAAATATTTATATAGAGCAATTTAACCGAACAATTTACTCCGTATGAGTATTTTGCGTCTTATTAAAAAAAAGAAGGACAAAAAAGCACCCTTAAACGGAGATATTTTGTTTCGAACACAACTAACGGCCAAATGTAGTTTCTAGTTTCTTGCTCCATGTGATCTTTTAAGTTTCAGTTATATTAAATTCATTTAATAGGCATATATTTTTTGGTACTTGACACTAAACTCAAGTGTGTACAAAATATGCTAAAGAGGAAGACAGCCCAGCCTAACCCCTGCCTTATTTGTTCTAAATGTCAATTTGTAGTTAAGAACATAATCATTTAAATTCCTCCATAAATGCAACTGTACAATTTACATAAAATGTGATTATAACAATAATTTCTTTTTGTTACAAGCACATTTTGCTCAAACAAATTCCTAAAAACTAGTTGCTGTTCTCAGAAAATATAAAAATATATTTATGCTTAGTAATTACAGCTCTTCAAGTTCAGTCTTTCTCTGCGTTATTTAGATAAATTATTCCTTTATTATACTAAAACATTTTTACTACAAAGTTTTTCCCCTAATTTTTTAAAATTAATATTTTACATTTCTTATGACATTTTTATATTCATTGTGATGGGTTTGCTTGTCATCTTGTTGGGGCGTCATGGCATCAACTTAACACCCTCCTCAAATGTTAAATAACATCAATCATAATTTACAGTGTTCATTTGTAGTCCATAATTAATATGTTAACATTTGCTAAATCGCTGACTTAACTAAAAATAATTTATTTAGCAAGCGTACAAGTTAATATGAAGTCATTTGCATTTATGAATAGTAAGAAGTGGCAGTAACTTGTCAAAATCATATTCAAATAATGAGTGTTATTTGACATAATAGAGAGATATGCCAACATATACTCGTATACATGCGTACATGTGTCAACTGGAATCCAAAAAGACAACAGAAGAAAAAAACTACATACATACATACATATGTATGTATACAAATTCTAGACAGTTCTTAATAGTCTTTTAACTTTTGACCTGACTCACTGACCTGAGTAAAATTTTTTAAATTTTACAGGAGAGCAGCTTTTATGACTCTTTTATACATGGATACGTCTGAAATGCTTTTACTATTAAAGCCACAACAGTAAAGCTCAAGCAGTAAACACATTCACCACTGCAAGCTACCAACTGCAAAATTTCAAGGATAGAATAAACATGTTTTCAAGGGAATGATTATTTTGACCACAGCAAGGCAATATAGCTGACATAAAGCCAAATTCGGTCATATGACGAATTAATTTAAAGAAAAGTTCAAGTACAGTGAAAACTAAAAGTTCTTTCCTATACTGCATAAAAATCTACATCGCTAAGCAAAAAATAAATGTCAAATAGGTGCTTTTGTAATGACGCATTAAAATTGAATATTGTGAGAGAAAACTGAAAAAATAGGCATGAAAACCTTAAATAATTTGCGCAATTAAATCATATTTACCTCAAATAATTTTTAAAAATTTATAAATTTATTTATGAAACCATTGAGTTCAGGTATTTATTCAAAAGTTTTGCATGATAATATTGGAAGCGCAAATTTAATTAATAATTTCTCAGTTTAAGTGGACATAAAGTTATTAATTGGGCTTTATTAAGCTGAGATGTTAATTTTATTTTAAAGGTAGAACATATAAGCGTGATTTTAGAAAAATTTTTGCGTCTCAGAAGCTACGAATTCGTAATATCCTCTCGTGTTGAGTTTACCAATAAAACTTTAAGCCTTCCAGCTCTTGAGCTGTGATTTTTATTTTTCTTATTTTGTATAGCGAACTTTCTTTCTAAAATATAACTTGTTTTTAATTTCTAAAGAAAACGAAAAATAAATTGATCTGGTCACTTTTTAAATACAAAAAAAAAATAAATTTTCCAAGCCTGGAATCATCTTTTTAGTTTTTTCTGCTTTCTTTTAGCGAAATATTTCTCTCTAAATATAAAATGTGTTTAATTTTTATAGAAAAAAAAATTTGTTTAAGTAGGTTGCTGTTATATATAAATAAAAATGCAAATTTCCAACCCTGGAATCGTTTTTTTTTATTTATTTCGATTTTTAATACTAGTTTAATTCTAACTTAAATATAAAATAGGTTTAAATTACAAAAAAAAAAAATAAAAATTAATTTCAACTAGTTACTTTTATGTGGCAAAAAGTTTAATTTCCAGCTCTGAAACCGTATTTTCCATTTTGCTGATTTTCAATATCCATCTATTTCGGACCATTTCTGATATACTAGTTCAAGACCGAAGTCTATAGCGTTTCTGCGAAGCTCCCATCGCAAAACCGATTTCACATACAGACAGACGGACGGACAGATGAACATCGCTTTTTCATCTTTCCTATTCATAAGGACCAAGAATATATCTACTTTATGTGTCTCATATCAATTTTGTGGATATTACACACGGAATGAAGGGTATAATAACGTTTGTGATTTTAGCTAGCTTCCTTAGGCTAATCTATTTTTGGATAATTCGTATCCAGGCAATTTATCAGGAGCTTGTTTTGTTGGTTAAGCACATTTTATATGCATTTTGTTCCTGCTTTAGTTTTTTAAGTTTAAAAAAGTCATGTTTCTGAATTAATGAATAATTACTTTATATGGAGGTACTCCTCTCCCCCTCCCGTACCCCTAAAGTTTTAACGGAACATGGAGTATGTTTTAAGAGCTATCCACATCAAACTTAGTGTGCCTAACTATTGTAGTTCTGAAGACATAGGAAAAATAATAATTACTTTATATGAGGGGTAGTCGTCTTTGCTCTCAAATACCGTCAAGATTTTTTCTGTACATGTAGTTTATTATAAAATCTATCTATATAATAAGTGTGGAGATATGAATTGATATGCGAAAAAAGAGGCTTTGGCCCCACTGTGCGGCAGCAGGTTGTTGTCCATGCTAATTTTGTCGCCTTAGTTCAATTGAAGGTTTCGTTAATCTTTGCTTAACTTAAGATGAGCAGTGGATTGGGCTTGTGCATCCGATCCTGGATCTGGGACTGCCGGTACGTCTCCAAGAAGACAATTGACAGTGAAGATTTATCCGTCACTCTTTGTGAGACTTATACTGCCCATGGTCGGTCGTTAGAGCCTCGTCAGCTAACAACAGGGTACACCACTTGTAGCCGAGGTTGACAATTGTGCAGGAGAAACTGTAGGGGCACTTCGCTACACCATTAGTACCACAAGCGCTATGCTCCTTATAAGGAGCAAAAGAAACCAATATACAAGATATATAGTATAGTTCAATTAAATTAATTTGCCAGTATAATACAAAATGTTGAACAAATGATACGCAAACACTGAAATATGTATTTATACTTGAATATCAGTTGCTTATGATGCTGCTGCTGTCTACAAAATAATTAAGGAGCTGGCTGAAGTCGTATGTAGTCGTGTAGTCTGCTGTGCTGAATGTGTTTAATGCATCATTTCATAATTTTGAACATGTGAACATTTAACGTTGATATAAATATTTAATATTCTTAAGAGAATTCTCTCAATAAGAAAGGAATATTGCATATGTATCTTTTAACCATAAATACAGATAAAAAACAAATTAAAAGCAAAATCTTTGACTATTATTCTCATCTCAACTCCTTCAATTACTTATTTTTAAGTTTTTGCATAAATAAGTAATTGACAAAAAATACTGTCTACGATTACATTTCAATAAATTCAACACACACGAGTATTAAAAATATGTATGTATGTATGTATGTATGTATGTGTGTGTGTTTGGTTCTTTATGCGACCCACTGTATTTTTAGGTCATCTGAGCTTCAATAACATTTTCATAATTGACTCATTAAACTTTTAGCACGTTTCAAATACTATTCAATATTTGCTCTGTTCCTCCTGGTAATAATTATAATTAAATTTTGTTTTCTTTTTTTTATATATTTCCTATGAATGAGTGTACGAGTATGAGTATTTTAATCATTCATTCATTCATTCCTCCATCAACATAGATTTTTATTATGCACTCGCAAATATGAAATAAAACTCATGACTGTTTCTTCCTACAAACGCCCCTGCCGCCACCGCCGTTGCTACCGACCGCATCGTTGCATGTCACAAGCATTTGCGTTTTATGACTACACGCCTTCTCTAGTAACTCAGCAAATAAACTTCTTCACTCGTACGTTTATTCATTCATTCATTCATAATGAATTCATGATTTCAATTCTACCTTTTTGTTTTGTTTCTGTGAATGAATTTGTGTGATTTTGGTTTGTTGTTGTTGTTGTTGTTTTCTTTTTTGGAATTTTAGAATATTTTCCTTCTACAGTTGGTAACTAACGGTTTTTCAACATGCATTTTTCTAACTGACTGCTAAGCGTGAGAGAACGTGATATAGGGAGAGAGGGAAAGTGAGAAAGAGGAGGGAGCTTAGGGAATTGAAAGCACAAAAGCAGAGTTGTTTGTTGCCATGATAGAGTTATCGGAGCACAACTGACGAAGAAATTGATTAAAAGTAGTTTCCTTTTTTTATTGTTTATTTACTACTTGTTCTTATTTTAGTTTTAGTTTTTGATTGTGTTTTCTGCCTCAATTTGAGGCATACAAATATATTACGTGTGTTTTCTTAATACATTCCAAAAAGATATAAAATTCTTTTTCTGATTTCTTTGCAATTCATTGTAAATCGAGGAGAGGAGAAATAGGTGTCTGTTTGTTACAAAAAGTTTTTACTGCTTTGTGTTTAGCTTGTATTTGAACTTTTAATTTGAATAAAGCAAAGAGTTGCTTCAGTTGCTAAAACGACATTAAATTATTCTTTTTTGTGTTTGGAGAAGAATGATGACTTTATTTATGCATACCACTGAAATTTATTAATTCCTAAACGAAGGTGGTATGAAAAGTTTTCACAAGCGAATTTAATACTCTAACAAAAGCACACAAAAACAATTGGCCGGGGATGTTTTCAGGGGTCCTTTGCAGAATTTTATCTCGAATCGAATAAAAATAATTATTTGCAAGGATTGAAAAACAGAGGACGAAACTGTTCCGTCAGAATACTTCTCACAAGATTTTACTTTAAAGTGCAGAAGACGTTCTATACCTCAAATTCAACCCTGAATACGAGTAAGTATGAAATTAACCCTTAAGCGCATTTTTTAATAGTAAAAGTTTTCTATAGAAAATTTTTTGAGAGCAAAAGTTTTCTACAGAAATTTTTTTCTTAAGCAAAAGTTTTCTAAAGAATATTTTTGGATGGCAAAAGTTTTCTATTGACTTTTCAACCAAAACTTTTTCATAGAAAATTTTTTGATAGGAAACGTTTTCCATAGAAAATCTTTAAATGGGAAAAGCTTTCTATAGAAAATTTTTTGAAAACTAAAGTTTTCTATATAAAATTTCTTTAAATCAATAGTTTTGTGCAGAAAATATTTTTATAGTTACACTTGATGCGCTGATTTAGGTTGGCCTATTAGTCTTTAGTTGCAAACTTTCTTCTTGAACTACCCGCTCATAGATGAAATGTAGCTGTCAGCTTTTTTTCTCATTTCATTTCCATTCATAATTACAATTCCTAAAGAAATTATATGCTTGGAGTGGCACAATTTACAATAATAAAAAATTACTACTATTCTTTCCTTTTCATAATTAATTTCATTTTAATTTGGTTGGAAGTTGTGTCTTCCACATTGTTTTGCCAAAAAGTTTTAGTGTCTGTCCACTTATCTGCTGCTACCAAAGTTTGTGTAGTAAATTCTTATTATTATTATTATTATTATTGTTGTTTCCTTTTCGTTATTGTAATTTATGTTTTTGTAAATGCTTTGCATGAAAAATTGGTTTTTAATATGCTAAATTGTCATAATCGTATAATGGCGACGATGAGCCAGCACCCACCCACCCAACCAACTCTACAGCGCCGTGCAGCCACCCCGAGTTTTAGTTTTTGTAAAACAATAACAGTAACATCAGTAATATAAAACCTGTAGCTGTGGCATAAAATTTAAATAAATGTAATTAGAATTTGGTTGTTGGCATTTTTGCTTTGTTTTTCTTTTGCTTGTTTCTTTTCTTTTTGGCAAATTGCTGCCCCACCATGAAAAATTTCCAGCAATGATATAAAAAACAAAACTTCGAGCCAAAAATGTTTTTAAAAAAATTAAGTTGCCAGTCTCATAAGAGGGTGAATAAGTGAATTCGATAAGGTTTCCAAAAAACTTACAGTGCAGGTCCACTAAAGCAAATTTTATAATGAGATAAATATTTATTGTACGAGTACGAGTTTTATATATGAAGAGGAATTTTTGTTTTTCCTTTTTTTTTAAAGCATGTGCTGCGGTTGCTTTTACTGCTCAATTTTTTTTATTAGTTAAATTTTAAGTAAGTTTGAAAGTGTTGTTTTAGTCAAGAATTAAAAAGAAGAGAAAAAAAAACAGCCGGTGCGGTGCTACTTTGTGTTTTAGTTGCCGGCTGTAGTGAAAAAAATACACTAGAAAAAAACCAGCACTGTGGTCTATTATGAGAGAAAATATAGAAGATATATTTTCCATGTTTTCTATAAAACGGGCATTACAGATTAAACATGACTTACATAGAGACATCGTTGTAGCTGTTCTGCATTGTAGGCAGCCTACAGCCGCCAATGTCAAGCAGTATAGCTGAGTTTTGAAAAATAAACCAACTAACCCGTAAAAGCAGTTGTTCTCGGTTAAAACCGAAGGATAGCGATGCTTTATAGTTTAAAAATCACACGAATCAGTCCGCAAGGTTCCTTCCTTAGGCGTCATGGGCGAACAAAAATCACCAACCTTAAAATCATTGTTTATTGATCTCAACCTAACAACTGACGCTTCTAGCTAGTTCGTTATTGTTTCATCAGATTTTATTACCGAAAACATATTGTATATGTACCTGAAACTATTTTTTTATTATTCATTATTTTTCCGCTTTTGGACCACTATTTTTTTTCTTTTAATACATTTTGTTTTGGTATGACATAAAGTATGTAAATGTAATAACAAGTGGAAGGTGTCCTTTGGGAACTGAAAGCAGACGCGTACACACACACACACACTCACATACACATATACACACATAACAAGGCTCTTCTTTTTTATGCCATTACTTTGTGTCATGCTACTTTTACATTTGCTGAATTTGTATGTCCTATAAGTATATTTATGTATGTGTTGATAAGTATGTGTGTGTGTGTGTGTTTGTGTTTTTTAATTAACATTACACATCATGTTGCCTGTTTCTTGTTTCATGATGATGATTTTTTCCCTTAAATTCCTGAATTTCTTGTTTCCTGCTTCTTATTGTGCAAATTAAAATTATGTAAATATCAAGTCATTGGAATTTAAAATTTCGTTTTCGTTTTTTGTTGTCTCTAAACTTTTTGTTGCAGCACGCATAAGGCCTAGCAAGGGCAAGCAAGAAAGACAGAGAGCGCGGCGAGCGCTTAGCATAACGAAGTGAATTTTATAGTAATAATAACCCTTTGAAGTTGTTGGCAGAACGAACACATGTCATGAAATTTGAATTTAAATTCAAGATCAAGTTTAAAATAACTTTTCTTTTTCCAACATATTAATGGAGTGTTGACGAGGAGGTTGTTGTTCGCAAGTATTGTGGCGGGGTGGTTGTTGGGCTGCTGAAATGTTGGGCGGCCTTAATTTGTTTAGCATTAAAATATTGCAAAATATTCAAATTTTATTTAAGCTGATTTATTTTGTGATTTTTTTTATTCTCTGAAATTTATGCCGAATTGTTTTGTTAACAAATGCTGCCAAAATTGAGATAAAAATAACAGGATTTTAATCTGTTATTTACATATTGAAGCCTTATATTTATTTTTAATTTGGTTAAAGAAAATAGAACAAAACTAAAATGTTCAAAAGGAGAAAATTTGTTTTTAACAGCCTGTCCCACGATGTCGACAGCAAACGTGCGATGGACATTTTTTACTGAAAACAATAAAAAATAAGAACATTTGGTTTCGAACGTTTCAAACGTTTTCTAACGACATCGTGAATCAGGTGTTAAATATTCTTAAAAATTAAAATTTTTGATAATTATCAGAACTTGATGCTATTTTGACAATTGTTTACTTATTTTAAATAAGTGCAAAGTGAATTTATATTCGATACAGTGAACTCGCAATAACTTTAACACCTAATTATGTAATCTCCGCTTAATGTGATTTTTTTTTACTATTGGAAAGCTTTATAGTTTGAACAAATAAAAATCAATGCGTTTAAGCTAAAAAAAGTTAAAACATTGAAATTTTGTGTTCGCTAATTTCGAGAATCCCACTTTTTATTAATATAATATAATAAATATATTTTTTTCTTTAATTGAAAGATCTGCAACTTGAATAATAAAAACCAATGCATTTAGTTACAAGAAAGTCTAAAAGGCTGTATAAAGGGTTTTAAAACAAATTTTCATACAAAATTTTTCTTATTAAGCCTTTATAAAAAGCATTCATAATTTTTGTGTAGTTGAACTTCATAAATGTGTCTAAAGAACTTTAATTGCCCTGTTGAAAACAAAACTTTCAAATAAGTGTAGTTGTGTTCAAACATGTTAAACAATTTTGTTCTACTTTTAGTATTCAAAAAGATGAACAATCCACATCGTGAACACTGCCGGTTTTTCATAGTCCACGATATCGCGAGTGCACTGTATATAAAAAAATTAGATTTTTCAGCCCTGGAACCTTATTTCGTTTTAAGATATAAATATATTTAAAGATAAAAATTAATTTTCGCTCATTTTATATTCCACCAAACATTTAAATTTTCCAGCCCTGGTACCGCCATTTTAATTTTTCGTATTTTAAATACCATACTATTTCTTCTCAGTATATAAAATAGCTTTTATTAATAAAGAAAACAAATTTGCTTAAGTTTTCCAGCCCTGTAGCAATCTTTTTGATTTATCTGATTTTCAATACCAAACTGTTTGTTTTCGAAATATAAAAAATGCTTAACTGATAAGGAAAAAAATAATAATTTAGTTACTTTTATACACCAAAAAAGTTTAAATTTTCCAGCCCTGGGACCGCCTTTTTAATTTTTTGGCTATTCAGTAACAAACTTATTCTTTTAACAATTTAAAATAGGGTTTATTATGAAGAGAAAAACTAGTTTAAACTTTCCAGCCCTGGAATCATCTTTTTGGTTGTGCTGATTTTCAATAACAAACTATTTCTTTTTCCACTATAAAATCTTAAAAAAAAATAATTTCAGTTACTTTTATATACCACAAAAAGTTTAAATTTTCCAGCCCTGGGTACTTTTTATTCTTCTAATTTTTCGCTTTTGCAAATAGCAAACTATTTCCTTTTACGATCTTAAATAGGTTTTATTAGGAATGAAAAACTTGTTTAAGTTTTCCGGCCCAGGAATCTATTTATTTTGAAACAATTTTTTTTTAATATTGAATATGTTTAATTAATAAAGAAAAATAAATTCGTTTACTTAGTCGCTTTAAATATAGCAAAAATGAGTTAAGGTTTTCCAGCCCTGGAAATATTTTTTTTGTTGTTGGTTGTTGCAATCTACGAGTATGACTAATTCTGATACACTTGCCCTAAATCGTAGTCTCTACCTTTTCTGAGTGATTCGATTTTACGAGCAAACAGGCGGACAGACGTGCATCGTTTATTCGTGTTCCCTATTCATAAGGATCGATAATATAAATACCTTATGGAATCCTATTATGGAATAAAATAACAATCCAGTGAGTTTCGTTATATTAACATGCCTTCTTTCTTTTGGTGTCAGAAACTATTCCGAGTTCACTTTTAGTGTGCAGAGCCTGGCTCTAGGACTGTGAGCGATTTCACTGTCCCTTGAGTGTCTAAAAATGAGATCATTATGCCTTAAAAGTTTTTTAAATGTTTTTGTTTGTTCAACTTGCCTGATTTTATTTATCAAACCCTTTAACTTACTTGCCATGATAAAACCTCATGCAATCTTGACTCACAACTTCAAACAAAGGAATGAAATATGACACTTTTAAGACTGATAAAAATCTTTTTCGTTTTATTTGAACATGTAAATAATATCAATTGTTTCAACTTAAACACGTATTTCATTATCGTATAATTCATTTTGCCTGACAAATATTATAGGAATTCTTGTGAAATGTTATTTTTTATCAATGAAAACAGTTGGCAAAATACAAAATAGTCCCCCTTCCACTCGCCGCAAAGTATTGCTAAATACCAAGTGGAGTAAAGTTGTTGAAAAAGAAAATATATAACAAATGAAAAAGTATATTTTCCATTTAAGCCTAAACGAAAGTATAAAGAGCTGCAAAAAGGAAAAGGATGAGAGTCCTGGCTTGACTAATGCATTTAGGCGTGTCACACGCTAAAATTGTCAACTTTTTAGTTGGTAATTTGGCTTTCATGAGTTCTATTTTATTTTCTCAATTCACATTCATAATCACATGCACATTCATTCGTTTTTTTTTATTTGTATTTTTTTCTTTCATTGCTTTTCTAGGAAAGCCACTGATTTTTATTTCATTTGCAAAGCTTGAAAAAAAAGAAAAAGTTTTCTTTTTATTTCATTTTATTATGCCATATATTTTTATGTTGCAAACATTTATATTTTTAAATAAGTGGCAATGTTTGCAAAAACAAAAAGAAAAAATTCCCCACGGAAAAAATATCTAAAATAACAAAAATATCCATAAAAAACAAAGCGTATAAAAAATTGTAGTCATTTAAAAGTTTTGCCATGAAATTAAAAAAAGCTTTTAACTGTGTCTTCCTGCCCCATTTTGGTATGGAGGGGGCATGACTGTAAACATGTTTGTGCTGGTTTGTGCAACAAACAATTTCTGTTTTTAAATAACAAGAATATAAAATTGTTGGCAAATGCACTTAAAAAAAAAATAGATTTTGGCAACAATTTTAGATTTATGGTGGACTATTTGGTGCAAGTTTTATGTTTTTCCTTTATTTTATTTCTTTTTTAATAAATGGTTAATTTCATAAATAGTTTTTCTCTGCAAGTGGTTTTAACTATAAAATTGTTTTTAGTTCGTTTGGATTTTTGCTAAGAATTTTTAATAGACTTTTTATTGTTATTGTTAAAAAGTAGACTTTTAAGCGTTATAGATCTTAAAAGCTGCATAGTTGGTGTGCAAAGTGAATAGCAAGCAAATTTGTTTGAAAGCATAAAATAAATGTATTACATTTGGATTTTTAATCTGTATTGTGAAGATAAATATTAGTATAACTAGCAGAGACAAAAACCTAAATTTTTAGCAGAGCCGATTTTGCAGTTACCAGCGCACTGTTAACCAGTTAACAGTGCCTAGTGGTCATGCGCCACAAACCGCACCATACGGTCACTTTTTTGGATGTAATGTTTTTTCGGGGACTTTTTTTTGTTTGTTTACATAATCGCCTAATTGAAAATGCATAATGCAAGGCCTCGTCGCTAAAGGCCGTGATACACTAGCCTACACGATCGTGCGATTTTTAAGAAAATACAGCCCTGGTATGATGGAGTCTATGAACATTTTCAAAAGACAAAAACAATTCATCAGATCAGGGTTGTATTTTTTCGTAGATCGCGCGATTGTGTAGGATAGTGAATCATGGCCTTAAAGATGATTAAAAAAAAAATAAAATAAAATGCGCTCTCTGCGTTCAGATTTTTATAGCAGATTTTCACTATTAAAACTCTTTGTTTAAGAGTTAAATTTTCTCATCTTTTTTACTAAATAAATGTCATAGAATGACAGCTCAATTCTTGATATTTCATCAATTGTTTCCTAACCTCAAATTTGCCTTTTAGTCCATATTTACACTATGCAAGTCTTATTGCTAAGCTGATTAGTTTGACGGAGAGAGTCTCTCATACAGTAACGTTTCTTTTCCCCTCGTCCCTCTTTCCTAACAAACTAATCAGCTTAGCAATAAGACTTGCATAGTGTAAATATGGACTTATAACAGAGTTCTGTTCAATACGTCGGATTGTGTCTAGCGTTTGAAAATTTTAAAAATATATCTTTACACACATTTCAAAGAAAATGTTCGGTTTTTGGGGAACTGTTTCATCAAAATTTTAACACCGATGTTGATCCTAAGTGATACCAGCTGATGAAAGCGAACTTAACATCGTGGTATGCCAGCAGTGAATTATTTAACATTGTGTGTTTAAAAGCTCTTAATATCAGTGATGAGTATATAAAGTGTTCTGATTTGATAGGAATTGTACACATTCTTAAAATTATTAATAATTCCATAATTTTGGGATAACAACTTTAATATGACAGTTAGTGGTACCAACATATTTAACCTTCTCAAAACCTATTAGTTTTTCTCAATTTCTCGTTGAAACATCGCAAGACACACTTTTACTTTGAATATAAATAAATTATAAAATTAAATAGTAACCAAGCAAAAATTACTGCTTCCGAGAGACAATGTCACAGAATTACTTGCTAAATAAGGCATTCGTTTTGTTCGAGATGAGCCAAGTAGAAGCAATACATTCAGCTTCCAAAAAGCCATGATATTTTTTGCTTTACTAAAGTGCTTTACAGAAGTAATAATATATAAATTTTGTGCACTTATATGTTGTTAGCGAGCCTGCCTTACGTTGGTAAGTAAGTAAGCAATACATTGCTTCCCTCAGTTGTTAGTGCTTCCAAATCGGATTGTGTTTTTTTTTGCTGGGAAGTAACTCTCGTATTATATTTCCATTGGTTTTAGTTGATTCAAGAGAAAACTAAATCAGCTCAAGTGAATAAACACTTAATAATGAAAATGCCTGTGCTTAAAAACAATATAAATATAATCCTAGCAAAGACCATCAAAGAAATAAAATAAACAAAAAATTTATCTCAACTGACAAATCATCAAATTTATATGCAAATGCCTTAAAGCTCAAATAAATAATTTGTGCATACACATTTCCATCTAATTGTTATAAACGACAAATTTTCTTTAAATCATTAATACATGTGACTTTGTAAAACTTTAGAAAAAGACAATCAGTCAAACATTTTAATGCCTGCATGATTTATTATGATAATTATAAATTACAAATTCCAAACTCCTAAGATTAATGGCAAAAGAACTGTAAAGTTTTACTTAGTTTTTTTTTGTTTGAATACTATTTTTAAATTTTCCTCACGGCTCTTTTGCCTGTAGGCATTAACGAACAGAACAATTCAAGCAAAGTTTATTCCCACTCTAGCAAAATAGAGCTGACAATGGCATTAAATAATAAAATACTTAAGGCATAATAGAGAACTTCAAGTGAAAAACACACATAATTGACTTATTTTTTTCACGTTTAAACTAATACACATGGACAAAAAAATAAAAATAAAAAATTAAAAATTATATATTATCTCTAGAACATCATTATCAGCGTCATCAGCAACAGCAACAGCATGTTTCTAACAACCAACCGCATTTACCGCAATCATAAACATTTGAAAGATTTTTTTGTTTGTTAAAATACATTTTATTGGTTGTATGTTCTGTTCTGCTACGAAAGTTTTTTTTCCATACATACATACATAATTTATTTCTTTTAGCTCATCATGATCGTCATCATCATCATTATCATCAACCAACAACAACCGCATTTTTCTAACAATAACTAATTTATCGTTTTAACAAAAATTCCTGACATGGCATGCAACAGGAAGTTAACGGAAATAGTGGGGCGTATGTGTTTTTTCTTCTACTCTCGGCTTGTTGTTGTTTGGCGTGTGTGCATGAATGTGTGTGTGTGTGTGTGGTCTGCGCTGCACAATAAAAGCAAATTCTAATAATGTCCTGAAGAAAAACAAAAAATGTGTGTTTTTGCTGCTGTTGTTGTCGTTTACTAAAGTGACAAAGAGGCGGAGAAAGAAAGTATAAAAACAAAACAACAAAACACACCAACATTAAACAAAAAACAAAGTGCAATAGTAATACGAGTAATAAAAAATAGAAGAAAAAAAGAATAATATCAGCTGAAAGCAAACAAGCAATAATGGCTAAAATGAATTTATGGAAATTTTGTTTAAAACATTGTGCACGACACGGAATGTTTTGGGCGACAAACATACCATGCTGCAGCAATATTTAACTGTCATTACAGAGTACAGTGCAAGTAACAGAGCGACCGACAGATTAACACGAGCGTCACACCAACTACTAGATAGATATACAAATAAACATATTCGTACCATAAATAGCGTATAGAAATTGCATAAAAATACTTACATACACTCCTACAATATTGTTGATACAACACGCTTTAAATATGATATGGGTAAATGGACGGAGATAACGAATAAACAGCCAATATGGGGAAGCACAAGTGTAAATGCATACAATAGTTAAAAAGGCTGACGCACATGCACACGCACACGCTCACACTCACGCACAGTGATTATGGCAATCATTGAAGAATGACTTTAAGCAAAATTAAAAATTTATTTATAAAAAATTTTAATCTTCTAGGAGATTGGTGGCCATATATACACTATAACCTAGTGAAAGATTGTTGGCCATTTTGGTCAACACTTTCAATTGGCTCGCACTTAAAACCCTTTGGACTCCGTTCCTTTTGTTCATAGTTTTGCACGTGTGAAATTCCGCGTTTTCCTGAAATGGACACCAATTATCTTGCTTCACCTTAGGGCACAACGATGCTGGGACTGTTTACAACAACAGCATTTATATTACAGTTCGAAGGACCATAAATCCATTATAATTAGTGATTGGAAAAATCCACACAAAAAGTGACCCCATACAGCAAAATATAATTTAGTTATTTGTAATAAAAATCTTTCTACTGATGTCCACAAGAAAATAAAACTTTTGGACCAATTAAAGAATTTTTTTTTTTTTATAATTTTATTAATATGGAAATGCTTTGAAATCTCTGGACTCTTGTATATCTGGTCCTTATTTTATTCCCTTTCCCATCTTTATTACCAAACGGTAGTTTACTAAATAAGTGCGTTTGGTGTATTAATTGGGACATAAAAATTTTGAGTCGTACCCGTCACACTAAAAATTAAAGTAGTTTAATAAAATTTTTACTCCATAATACAGAGTATCAGTCGTTTAGCAGCTCTGGGTTGAAGAATAGCTTTTGCGTCATCGTAATTATTTCTTAAGTGCGGTCAAGCTTATGTGTGTTGTTTGGCCTTCGAGAGTTTGTCGCCTCGCTCTCACTGGTTGACTGATCTGCCACGGTTAACTTTAAAATCTTGCAGTTCTTTTAGGGAATTTCTTTAACAACCACGTTGCTAATAGGTCGTGCACAGTCAGTCGCAAAACTTTTTTAAAATACTGTTAATAGCATCTTGGGCATATGGTTTAGTTACACCGCCCATATTTGTGCAACCACATTATGCAAATTTACTTTGTATAATATGTATTAATAAATAAATAAAAATAAATAATATAGAGTATACATTATAGTATTAGACTAATTAATTAATTGCCCTATTACTCTGTTATATTATGTTCTGTGCAAAAACGATTTTTAAACTCCATATTGTTTTGAATACTTAAAGGGGGCTTACTTAACTTGTGTATTGATAGTTGGTAATTTAGGAAACTATGAACACTTAAATAGCAAAAAAAATTTGCGTTACCGCTCTTTTGCGCTGAAAGCCTCATATAATAAATACTCTTGTACCTTCCAATAATGAAAAAATTCAGCTCAATTTAAAATAGAATAAAATTTTGTGAACCTCTATTTTAATACTCGAGTAATGAGTTATGGAAAATAGTTGGTCACACCCGTCACACCAACGCTGAAGTGCAATTAGAAAACCGTAACGAAGGAAGAAACTTACAGAACATAAAATTATGCGGACTCTACTCTATATATCCTTAAAGAAATAATTCTGCAAAAACTTAGATTTGTAAGGTCACACCCGTCGCAGCCTTTTTGATGGTAATTCAGAGCAGAAACCATGTTCTTTCAGTGTCTACTTATTATTAAATGTTTTAAAGGTTGACATCCTTGGGAACTGCGCCTTTTTTGAAATTATTAACTTTATATATTTTGAATTATAACAAAAATGTGATTACAGTGGTCACGTCGCAGCCCTTACAATGCAACTGTTAAAGCTAAAAGTATGAATCTTTTATACTTTTATTGTAAATTTTTGTTAAGTCAATGATGCTTTCTATAGAAAAAAATATTTTTATTCCCAAAATAAGTGCTGACTATTAAATTTTTACTTGCTTTCTTATTCACAAATAAAATTTTACTTATTTTTAGATTTAACTGATCTCTTCCCTTTTTAAGCTTTGGCCATTTATAAGTTGTTAGTGCAATATGAGAGTTCATTTTATATTTTCGAAGCCAAATGGTGGTCATGCACTTGACAATATTGTGTTCTCTTTTTGTCTACTTTTTTTTTTTTTTTGTAAAACCTAAAGCAGCAATTTACACACTCGCATGCATGCAAGTCCCTTGGCTCTGTGCATTTCACAGGGAAGGTGTAAACGAAACGTTTTATAAAACATTAACGTAAAATACTAAAGCAATAGCAACAACAGCAAAACATACACATGAAATGCTTAACATGCCAATACCATGATAAAAATATTTTCTAAGTATTCCCTGCAATAAAATATTTAAAAAATTTTTTTTTTTAAACTTTTTCATAAATATCTAAAAGTCCATTATAGCCAGCAACCATTGTTGGCATTTATATAAATATTTTTCCCTCTTCATATTCTAAACTATTAATGCTTAAATATTGTTAAATGTTGCTTACATGTGTATATAATTTATTTTTAATATTTTTGTTTATTTTTTATTTTTATTTATTATATTCTTCTTGGGAATTCTAAAAAGTAAATGCGTTTATTTGTGCGGCGATTTTTGTTGAATTATTTTTTTAAATTAAAATTTATCAAACGTAAAAAAATGAAAACATAAGAACTGTTTAGAAGACAATCTTTTGTTGTTGCTGTTGTTGTAAACAATTCATTGACACAAGTATCGAATGCACTTAAAAACTCCTTTGCCCTTCCCATACACTGCATTCGTATTTGTATTTATGTTTGGCTTTCATGTTGCTTTTGCTTTTGCTGTTGTTGTTTTTTTTGTTTTTTGTTGCACAGCATTAAAGTTACATTAAAGTTTTTTTTTAATAACATAAAGTAAAAAAAAATAGCAGTTTGTTATTTCTACTTTAAATTATTTGTATAATTTTTTTTCAGTTTTTTTTTCATAATTCTATAATTATTTAGTACACTTTCAAAAAGTTTTCTTGCTCGAGTTTGGATTTTACATAAGTCATATTTATATTTATTTTCTCTATTAAAAAAAAAAAAACTAAATCTGAACAAGAAAACTTTTTGTGTGTGCAACAGGTCCTAAGTGCCCTGTAGACGCTCAAATAAACTCATCAATCACATACTTGTGTGTGGGCAGTTGTGGTTTTTGGCAACACGCACGTCTTGTCCGAAACAATTACTGAAAATCAACAAGTTTTGAGTTTTTAACCGACTTCAAAAAAAGGAGGAGGTTATAAATTCGTCTTTATTTTTTTTTAAATGTTTTTCCATAACTCGGTACATTTTAGAGCGATTGTAAAGATTATTTTTTTCTATCTGCGAGGATATAGCTTCCAATTAATCCCATTGTAGAAAAGTGGGCGGGGAAATGACCACACATTTTTTCATTTGATTTTATGATATGCTTTTTATTTGATTGCTACGAATCCTAGCAAACACCTTCGGTTCTTGTAATTACAAAATCTGAAAGTTGAAAAAATGGGCTGGGCTACGCCCATTAAAATTAATTATTATTTTTCACGTTGCGCTACTTAAGCAATTTTTTTTGGAACTTAGCACTTGTCTTGACCTCTAAGATAGACACAATTTTGCATTTAAAAAAATGCACGGAGTCACGACCATTTAAAACTTATAATATTTCATTTTAAGTGGTTCTACTGTACCGATTCTTACAAAACTTAACACACACCATGAGCTCAGAAAAACACAAAATCTTGCATTTAAAAAATGGGCAGAGGCGCGCTCATTAAAATTTAATTTTATGTTTCACATACTTCCAAATACAAATGGAGAAGTTTATAATGCTCTGAGTAATCAAAATACAAATGTTGATTGATGCATTTATTTAAACGTCTCCTCTTAAGCTACAAGCATACCACACTGGCTTATGTGCCCTGGTTGGTGGGTTTATTTGATCGTCTCCAAGAAATTTTAATGATCCCATCTCCTGGTGCTATTTTTTTAAATTTTCCTGTATGTCTGAGTTTCATGTCATTACGGGAATACTTAGAAAACTTTTTTAAAAAGAAACAAAAAAAAAACATACTCGTATACATATTCACATGAACACAGTGTAAGTTCTTACACTGTAAGTTCTCCAGATTAATATTGTTGTGGTTGTTGTTTAATATTCAGACGCGTCCTCATAATTACAAACATACATACATACATAGCATGTTTGTGTGTGTGTAATGTATATACACGTGTGTACAATTTATAAAGTACCCAAACTTTTTTGTAGCCAAAAAAAAAATATAGACCTTTGCAAATTTTTTGAAAAAAATTATCATTAGCTTTTTAAATCTAAAGTTACACAGAGAAAACAGATTTGTTGTGATAACCGAATTTGTAGCCAATCGAATTTTGTCGGTTCCAACAACTAATACACAATTCTGTTGCAATGAACGAATTTAGCTTTTGTAAGCTCCAATTTTTCAGTAGCGATAGGTGAATTTTTAGAATGAAATTTTAATTGTGACTACAGAAATAGTTAATTGATACAACCAATATATTTGGTATTGCTAAAGGAATCATTGGTAGACATGGCTCATACACATACATACATACATACATGCATACATAAAAACAATTTCTGCAAAATAAAAAAGATAAGTACATTATTAAATTTATCGCATATTATTCGAAGATTTTGCTTATATTCTGAAGTGAATGAAATGTGCAAAATTTTTGATCCGCCTGGTGCATCGCAACATCCGTTGCCGGTATTCGGCTTAATTACACATATTATTTGCACAAACAATTTCACTTCAGAATAATAGTAATAACACTTCGATTATTTTGCGATATATATAATAATGTCCTTACCTTATTTTGTTAAATCGGGATTTTGTTAATTATTCTGCAAAATATATTTTTTGTATGACATTTCTATCGAATTTTTATTTTTTGTTTATAAAACATTAAAATTTTTCCACAAATAAGGAATAATTCAATAGCGACAACAAAATATGTTTTTAATTTTGTATTCAGAACAAAAAAATCGGTTGAGAACATCACTAAAGTATTTAATTTTGTTTTCTTTTATTTCAATAGAATTTCAGTACGACGGCAAATGATTAATTAGTTACAATAACCGAATTTTTTTTTTTTTCAAATTAAATATTGTTTACGGGTATAGTTTTTTTAATTTCAAAAGCCAATATTCAGTCACGTTACTTTCTAACTTGAATTTAATTCAGTTGTGTCTACCAATACTTTAAAATGGTTATTAGAAATAAACGCAATCAATTGTTATTACTAATAAAACTATTGCGAGAATTCTATTTGTATTGCAATTATGGTTTTTTGTTTATAAATATGAAAAAATCGTACAATTGATTGATAATTGGTAGAAAATATGGAATATTGGAATACATAATTAAATATCAGATTTTTAACCAATCTATTTTCTCTGTGTGGAAATTTCATTAATTTATTAATTGAAACTCCCCATATAAATCCATCTTTGAGACCTGACGTTCGCGTACAAAAAAACATTTGGGAACCACGCATATTAACCAGTAGCAAAAAAACGGCTTCAATTCAAATTCACTTACCAACAACACAACAGTCGTCATTCATGCAAAACAATCATCTACATACAACTACAACAATTAATCCAGTAACAACACCAAAAAGACAAAAAAAAAAAACAATATCAGCATCAGCATCAGCATCACCAACCAGACGCATAAACTTCTCATGAAGATGCCAAAAAGGAAATGTTGGATTTTATTTCACTAATGAAGTCTCGATAGTACGATTAAAATACCCCACAACAGCTAAAGTTGAATCAGGCAGCTGCTACTACTGCTGCTGCAACAAAGTAGATTGATGCAACCGGCACCAGCCGTATCAGTAACAAGTACATCATGTCTGTAGCCAACATTCAGCAGTATTTAACTGCAGCAATAAGTCTTGCTTTATGCTTTTGACTCACTGCAATACAAAATGAAATGAAACGTAACAAAATAAGGAGGCAAAAAGACAAGACAAGAAAAGAAAAAAAACAAGCAAAGGATAAAGGGAAACAACATTTGCTAAAAGTTTTCAAGTAGCAAAAATGCATTTTACAGGGTGGCAGGGATTTGCAGGTGTTTAAATGATCGTTAAGCGAAAATTTTTATTTGTGCATCAAAACTGACTAATGCAACTTATGATTTCTTTTTACAAAACATATAAATTATTTTTCATAGTTCTAGTAAAATTTAAGGAATAAAAAAGTATATTTCGCCAAAAGTACATTTGAATAATATATATTTTTGAAGAAAATAACAGTTTATTTTATCTAATTTTTCGACCTTTTTCAATATATTCAATTAAACTAATTTTTTGAGCTTTAGGTCAATGTTTATTATTATTTTAGTACTTCGATATTTCGTTAACCTTAGGTTAACTTCTTCAGGATATTTTTATATATGAAATTAAATTTTTCTTTTTTTCTTTTTTCTCCTTTCAATTGTTATTTTTGTAATTGAAAGGAGAAAAAAGAAAAATTTAATTTCATATATAAAAATATCCTGAAGAAGTTAACCTAAGGTTAACGAAATATCGAAGTACTAAAATAATAATAAACATTGACCTAAAGCTCAAAAAATTAGTTTAATTGAGAAAATAACAGTACTTATGTATGTAACTTTTTCGTAAAAAATGCGTTACTGTAAAAAAGTACCATTTGTAAAAAGTAGTTATAAAAAAAGTATATATTGGCAAAAAAGTACTTTTTTAAAAAAGTACCTATTGGTAAAAAAAGTTTTTATTGGCACAAGACAACTTACAAACTCAATGTTTATTTAAATTGTGAATGCCAATGCCAATTTGAAAATTGGGTTGACTCTCAGACAATGAAAGTGAGTTGAGTGGAGAATGACAATAGTAGCATAATTTTTGAAAGGAAAGTGCCTTTGGTTGGAAAATTTATCTCTCCTATTTCTACGAAAAAATAAGAAGAAATTTCAAAAATGCAATTTTTCGAAAAGAGTGCTTTTTAATAAAAATTAAATTTAAATGAAATGCAAGCCAAAAAAAATCTAGTATTGAATTATTATTGTTACTACTTGCAAATATTTTAAGCAGCCAGTTTTCGCTTACAGGATGTATGGCATTTCGCCCCACCGTGCCAAGGCCTGGAAATATCCACACACAGTGTGTTACTAAAAAAGTATCCCTTTCGTAATCTCATGTCTCTTTAAACGTAGTCATCATTATGAATACCAATTTTGGAAGCTCTACATGTTTCTTTCTTCATACAAAATTTTCTTTTTACTTGTATTTGATTTTCTCAGCCGTTTTTGTTTTTGTTTTTGTTTTAATTCTCATCTATGCATTATTTACGCTCAATGTTTCATACCAAGATGCTTTATTATCGCTTCATCCGTACGATTTGCGATTACGGCAACGGATGGAGAATACTAAATTTTCAACTTTTCTAGACATTTTTTGAATCGCAAAAATGTTAATTTTTGTGTGTGTGTGTGATATGCTGCTGCTGCTGCTGCTGCTGTTGCCACGGGTACACATGCCACACTGAAACGCACTGAAAGCAACTCCAGTTGTTGTTTAGCACAAGTCTAAAATAGGAATTGTGAAAATTAAAAACCCACAACACAACACATGCTATCAGCCAGAATACAAAGATAAAGACGCAATGGTGTTGATGATGGGCATGATACTGCTGCTGATGATTTAGACACAATTAAAGCGATTATATAATAAAAAAAAAGAACGCCTTAAAATAAGTATTCCAGCAGCAATAATTGATTGCTGTAAGAAAAAAAAACTGCATGTATTTCAAGTCACAAAGATAAATGAATGCTGAATTTATTTAAAGTGCTTTTACCAAATTATATGTATAGATTTTTTTTTTGCTTCAGGCTTTTATGTTAAATTACCTGCTTAATTCTAGGCAGACTTAATTTAAGAATTTATAGCAGTAGAAGAGACGTTTGATATTGTTGACTAAACTTTAATTGACTCTCTCTCTCTCTATCTCTCTGTATGACGTTTAATTAATGACGTTTTAAGTTTACATTATGTTTTATTGCTTTAAAGGCTTTGTGTTCTGTAAAATTGTCTAGGAGTCAGTCAACTTTGAGTTGTAGTACTTTATTATGTTATTCTTTTTTTTTTAATTTTAATTAAAACTAATTTTTAATGCCCAATAAAACTTGTTCTCCTGCTATCATCATTAAATAAGCGTGTGGAAAGATACAAACCTGCAGTAATTAGGTAAATATTGGTGAGATTTAACTTTGGCGTAGTAATAAAAATATGATTTGCTACAAAGCTATTTTAATAAATTTTTTGTAAAGGTGTTATTAAGTGGAAATTAAAGTCATTGTCATTTAATTATTGTTATGAAATTTTATAAAAATATTTAAAAAAATTTTATTGTGATCTGATAGGCTATATCATTGTGGAGATTGTGGGTTCGATTCCCACCATAGACTCTGGTCTGTTTCACTACAACGAGTGCAGGTCTTTGTTATCATTCTCGTTTAAAATTAAGTTACGATATAATTTGTAATTGTATTTGTAACATTTAATAAATAAAAAATAAAATATTATAGTCTTAGTTAATTTTAATTATTATTGTTCGAAATTCATTTGTTTCTATATTCATTATTTGATTAGGCTAAAGTTCGTATCGCTTTGTAAGCCAAATTACATGTGATAATTCTTAATGAACAAATAACATCAAAGTTAATTGTAAATGTTCTGACAAACACAAGTAGAACGGAACAACGGGCTGTTCTTTGTGTTTGATGAATATACTCAATCTTTCAGTGCAAATGAAATATGTGAATTGTTTTGATTCACATATTCCACTCCGAAAAAGGCCAAGTTGATGGCAACAGTTTTATGGGATGCACGCGAGATAATCCACATCGATTACCTTCAAAAGGGAAAAACAATAAACGGCAAATATTATGCCAATTTATTAGACCGATTTAATGAGGATTTAAAAAGAAAACGACCCCATATGGCCAAGAAAAAAGTTCTTTTTCATCAAGATAATGCACGAGTGCACACATGTGCAGTCTCAATGGCAAAACTCTATGAATTGGGCTACGAATTGGTACCTCATCCGCCATATTCTCCTGACTTAGCCCCTAGTGACTACTTCCTGTTTCTAAACCTAGAGAAATGGCTCGGTGGTAAGAGATTTAGCTACAACGATGAAATTATTGACCAAACAAATGCTTATTTTAAGGACCTCGAAAAATCATATTTCTTGGAAGCAATGCAAAAACTGTAGGAACGTTGAAAAATAAATTTGAAAAATAAATTTTTGTTTTGCAAAAAAACTGTGTTTCATTCAAAAAGTCATGGACTTATTGATCCGCCCTCGTAATATTAAATTTAAATTTGTATTTTAATTTTGAGATTGTACATAAAATCAAAGGAAAAAATTGTATGGGATGTATTCTTTTAATTTTTTTGTTGCAATAGGACCAAAAAAGGCAAAAAAAAACTTTTAAGATCGGTCTAATAATGACGGAGTTATGAAGTAACACGCATAAAAAATACAGTCGAATCGATAACCTCCTCCTTCTTTGAAGTCGATTCAAAGAGAGAAACACTTTTAAGGAATAAAATTATTCACAATAGCAATTTTGGGGAAAGGGAAATAATTTCGAAGGGAAAAATGTTCACTCATGACTTTTGCCAAATATTAATTCTAAAAGACTATTTTGAAAGAAGTAGAATTAAAAAATGTTTAATTTTGTAAAAGATGTTTTATTCGTCCTTCGGTCATTTAGTGTAGTCCAGTAGCTGCAAAGGTAATATGAATTTATGTTTATTTTATTGTATTATAGATATAAATCTCCACTGCACTTTATGCTCCAATGCCTTGATTTTGTTCTATTACATAAAAATAATGACTTTCAAGGATGTTGCGTTTGTTTGTGTCTGATAATTTGTTACGTATGTACGAACGAACGTGTTTTATTTTTACCAAGCAAATATTGATTTGCCAGAGTGTGTGTAAGCATTCGAGAGTGGGGCTGGTATGCCCCACCAATATCAGAGTGGGATTGTTGGAATGACATTGAAAAATTTATTGTTCGCTTGTCTCGACTGTGCTACGCTTTACCTTTTCGTTTTAAGGCAGCAATTTTGTATGCACAGCAGCATCAGCATCTACAGCATTATTAGTATTTATAGATAATTTTCACCACCCTTGGTTGCTTTGCTTAACTTGCTGCTTTTTTTTCGTTTTGCTGTTGTCTTTATTTAAGATTTTGACTTGAAGAAATGTTTTATAGCATTTCGCTAGCTGCTGCACGACTATTTGTCTGCTTGTCTGTCTGTCGGTGTTTCTCTGTTCTTAACTCATTTTGGCTTTGCAAAGTGACTTGTGTTACAGCTCGTGCGTTTTCTTGAGCAGTAGCGAGAAGCAAAAAAGAAGCTGTAAAATATCTACTGACAGCATTAAGCGTTTTTCTTTTACATACTTGATTTTCTTTTTGTTTTATCTTTTAGCTTTCTTTCTATGTAATATTTTATTCTGGCCATATTTTCTGTTTCTTCAAGCGTTTGTATCCGTTTTGTCTATTTTGTGTTGAAATTCCTTTAATCCTAAAACCCTCATTATAAATTCCTATTTTTTTTTTCTTCTTCTACTGATTATTCCTCTGGTTGTTGCTGCTGCTTTTGTGTGTTAAATGACAGCTCTGCTGCACAAATACTCGCAACATAGAGAAATGTTGCCACAGTAGCATTTGTCGGTGGGTGTTAAGAAATGTTGTGTGGAGTCTAGAGAAAGTTTCTTTTACATCATTTGTTTGTTTTATGTGTACGAGTATTTTATATTTTTGCAAGTCTTAATGGTATTTAATACAATTAGATTTTCAGAAATAAGTCAAGATGAAAGCATGGAAAACAAAAGGTTGTGAATGGGGGACAGGGAGAGGGAGAAAGAATGAAAGGAAGACAGCAGTTAAAGCTGCAATCGATTAATCTTCTCATCACCAGAGAGAAGCAGTCATATTACGAGTAGTAGCAGTAAAAATAAGAAGAAAAAAAAGAAAAAGTAGGAAAGGCAACTTACATGCTTACAACTCCTTTGGAACACCTACTTTAACACCTCATCGGTTTATTGTTGTTGGTCTGGCTGCTTGACTGCTTTACTAGTTGGTTGCTTGGTTCGTGTGAGGTGTTTTCTGCGTTTTTTTGCTTTGCCTTTCCTTCATAATAAGGACTGGCTATATGTACAAGTAATTCGACTTCAAGCATTTGTGCTGTTCCTCTGTAAAATTGTGCTCATGTCAACATAAATGAATTTGTATCAGCTTCTTTGACAAAGCTTAAAAGAGTGTCTTCTTTGAATATTACGCATTCCCAACAACTAAATCATACCGACATTTTCAACCCAAATATTAAGGAACAGTTTACTTAAGTTTTGCTTAAATTTCCAAAAGATTTGATCGTTGAGCCGACACAAATAGCACATACTTGCTCAGTTAATTTAAAGAATTTTCCCAAAAAAAAAGAAGGCACTACTAACAAAATATAATATAATACAGGTAACCCTTCTATAACGCGGCAGATACGTTCCAGAGAAGTCAGATGTTGTGTTAATTAATTATACAAAAAAATTAGCAGCTTTTATTAACTAAAACATTCACCTTTATTCCGGTTGTCAACATCGACGTCATGTCACATGCAATACCAAAAATTTGGGGCTTGTTCACTAGAAAATAGTATGAGTCTATCGATAGCAGTCAGTTGCTTCCAACAGCGGGCAGACAGGCCTCAATTGTTTGATATTGCATTGACGTTACGTCGATATTGACAACTGTAATGAGAGTGATTATGAATATATTAGACAAAAGCTCGCGACGTTATGTTCAGTGATCGAATTTCCAAGTAACAAAGAACGTTATTTTCAGAAGTCTGCACAACTCGTTCATCATGAGGGCTCATGTGTACATAAATTTTTCATGGTGACGAGCAAACTTCGCAACTCCAATTTGCTTTAATCTTCTTTCAGAAAATTTTTGCCAAGTTTGGACTTTTTAAGGTGTAAATTTTTTCTTTACAATTATATACCGCACATATCGTGCCATAACCGCCAAAAAAAGCTTAAGCGACATAATTTTCGAAATGTAATTTTTTGAACAAATTCTGCTAAAAATCGTACCATAGCCGCCAAAAAGCTTTACCGACCCCTTTTTTACTTCGTTTGTTTTTTTTAACGAAAATTAATTATTTACGACCGCAAATAATCCATTTTGTTCCATAATAATCCATCAAGTTCCAAAATTATGTCGCTTAAGCTCTTTTGGCGCTTAAGGCACGATATGACGATTTATGCTCATTTAATTAGTTTCGTTAAGGATGGCTGTCAATCCCAGACTCACTGAGACGCTTCTGCTCCACTATGATGACACGTAGACTCTACTTATGCGGAGTAGGAATGGACACTGTAAAAAAACATCGATGTATTTTTCGATGCGATGCATTGCAAACATATATCGATGTTGCATCGATGTATTGTATGATATATACAATACATCGCTGCTTTTTTTTGTACCTCGATTATTTTTTTAAATTACTTATTATTATATTTGCAAAAAATCTTAAGTTTATTTTACATCTCCGAATACTTTTCTTCAATATTGTTTAGAAATAAAAATTAACCAAGTCTTTTACAACTCAATCTGTTTCTTTGTTGTGTCAGCAGCTGCACCGCTTTCGAAAAAAATCTTTTATACAGAACCGATATTCCGAACATTGTAAGATTTTTAAAAGCGATTTTGTAAAGTTTGGGAAATTGCGATTTATAATCTTTCCAAATATCAAACCGATTTTCGTTCAGTCTTCCAACTGGGGTATTAAATATTAAAAAAATCATACCAATCGGCGGCTAATTTCCAGCCGCTTATTAGCCGAAAAAAATCGGCGGCGGCAGCTGGTCAAAACAATTCGGCGGCTCGGCTTAGCCGGCTCTCAGCCGATCGGCCTTACATACGCCTTGTGTGTGGTTAGCAAGCTGTTTGTTGGGAGTAAAGATGCCAGACGCGAGCTTATTCGTCTCTTATAATAGTTCTGCCAGTTGTTCATATAACACTTACCAGGTTTACATATACAAACTGGAATCATGCCAACACATATAGATATATACATATATATATGAATATACGCTTATATATCAATCTACACATTCTGTATGCAATTTGTCATTTGCATCGAAAGAAAATACCGCTGTTTTTCGATTGTTTAGGAACAAAAAAAAAACATCGGATTGTATCGATGTTTCGACACGATATATGGAGTATTTTTAAAACATCAATGTTTTTTGTCTATCCCTAATGCGGAGCTTTCACGGGCCAACCAACCAGACACAGACAATTTTCTACATTTTCCTCTTCATCGATGTTTGTATATAATAATTTCATTTTTGAATTATGGAAGTAACGTATTTAAGGAGGGCAGATACAGCTTTCAATTCATTTTTAGAGTGAAACCTCGTTGAGAAAAACCGTGTTATAAGAGGGCTACCTGTAAACTGTTGTTGAATTTTTATATGTAGAAAAAAAAATTAAAATTATACGTAAGTAAATTCCTCTGTGCCTTTGTGGGCTGAGTGGTAGCGATGCTAGTCCGTCAGTCAAAAGGTCATGGGTTTGATTCTCATCATAGACCCTGGGCGTTTTCCACAAATAAGCTAATCGCCTCGTGGAGTTGCGTTTGATAAAAAAAATTCGAAAATTGATAATTTAATTAATATTATGCAGTTAAAAGAGTTGAATAAATTAAAATGTCACAGTACAATTTTCCCAGTAACTTTACTGTTAACACAAAAAACTCAAAGGTAAATTTATACAAATTGTTAAAAAAAACTACTTTTATAGGCATAAGACTTTCCATCTCAACAAGTTTGTAACCCAACGCATTTTGTACCTCACCTACCACAAAAATAGTTTCTTTAGCCAAATCTAACCAACAATTTGCCCTTAACACAAAGTTAACAAACAAATTATGACTTGTTAAATTCATCTCACAAAATTTTTTTTAAATGAAATTCCAACAAAAATGTATTTATATAAACTCTAAGCTTGACAATTGAAATTGGTTAGACTAACCTACGAAAATGTTTTCCTATGTGGACATAATGAGACTCATTAATTTCCACTATTTTTTTTTTTAATAGAATTAGAGTTCTTGGGAGTAAAAATTGGACACAATAACGTCATCTAAGGCTTTATAATACGCGTTACATCTTGAAAACTACTTTTCAAAAGTCACCAGCAATTTGCTTTATTTTGCTGTAAAACTCCTTTGAGCATCTGTTAGTTTTTCTTCACTGACTTTATATATATTTTTTTTGCCTCCAATACCATAAATATAAAATGATTGTATGCAAGTGTTGGAAAGGTGCGTGTGAATGTAATTGTTTTATTACGACAACTGTTTTAGCATTTATTATATTGGCGCTGACTGTTTTGTAACCCGCTGTTTGTTACTGCCACTGCCACTGCTCCAGCTACTGCTGTTGTTAATTTGTGTTAAAAAAAATTTAATTTTCATTATATAAACTCGTACATTGTGATTTTTCCCTGTGACTATTGTTGTGTAACACCTTCAAACACTCACACTTTAATAAGACGAGAGTCTATAATATTCCCATCCAAATACAAGCAAATTTAATAGCAATTATGCTGCATACATGTATGACTGAGTACGTGTATGCTTGAGTGTGTGTGCCTGCAAGCATATACTGTTATACAGACGTTTATATTTACGCATTTTAACTCATTGTTTTGTCGCCACACACACACACACACACAAAATCTTAAACACTTGCCAGTAAATTTTCTGTCTTGTGTTGATCAGAGTTGTACAACTGCTTCTTTTATTGTATTTTTACTCACAATTTATTGTTTATGAGCTTGTTGCTGAAACGTTTCCACTGTTTGTAGATGTTGTGCTCTTCAAACATTTAGTTTTATTTTTATAGCATGAGTTGGATAAGGTAGTGGAGGAGGAGGAGGAGAAGGAAGCAGGCTTCTTTGCTTTATAAAGTCTTTTTAATTTTTGTTTTGTTGTTGTTTATGTATTAAACACTGTATCTTTTATTGTTACTGCTTTTGATAATGCTATTGCCACTGCTGTTCACATTCACGTTCACGTTCGCGCTCATTTTCATCCTTCCGCCTTCAATTAATAACAGTTGAGTAATTGTTGCAAATTTTTAAAATTCTATAAATAATTGTAGCTTGAAAACTAATAAATATGGCACGAGCTTCACATGAATTTACTTTATTTATTTAGTTAATGAAATAATTTTGTGCCAGTGCTTGTGTGTGTGTGTGTGTGTATGGCAGGCAGAGTGTATGTGTTATTTTGTAATTGTGCTTTTATGTGTCTTCTCTCAAGGACAAATATCTCTTGTTGTTTTTATTTTAAATTTAGTACTCGGTACCGTTTTATGCAATTTATAGCATGAATAAATAGCATCCAGCAATAAAATTTAAAGAATAGAATATTTTATATTCAAAGTTGTACAATTTGGCTACGAAATCTTGGTGAACATAAAGTTAATTAAAACTAAAAGAGTAGCTTTCAAAATATGTATAAAATGTGAAGTTTATTAGCATTTTAGTTTGTTTTAATTTACTTTGCTAATTTATTGCTAAGTATGCTAATAATTTGCTAATTTAAATTGAAAATAAAACATAACTTTTTATATATTTTCGCTGAGCAATGTTCTTTTTCTTCGGTGGAAAGAGGTAGCTAATATTTTTAAATAAATATTTCAAAATATTTTTGTGCTTTACATTCTTTAAAAAAATTATAATAATTGCAAATAATTTACAAATGCTTTTTCTACTGCAGGCACAACGAGACTTAAGATTTCAACAAATTAAACCTCCATATTTATAAAAAAATAAAATGTGTTTGAAATCCATTTTGCGAAAATTTTTTATGAAACATTTAAAATAAAATACATTTCAAACTAATTTTAAATTTTCTGAGTATGGGGGAAAGTAAATATCAATGGAAAAGGGAGATAGCGATAGATATAGAGATGGAGATGGAGATGGAGATAGAGATAGAGATAGAGATAGAGATAGAAATAGAGATAAAGATAGAGATAAAGATAGAGATAGAGATAGAAATAGAGATAGAGATCGAGATAGAGATAGAGGTAGAGGTAGAGGTAGAGATAGAGATAGAGGTAGAAGTAGAGGTAGATGTGGAGATAGAGGTAGAGGTGGAGGTAAAGGTAGAAGTAGAGGTAGATGTAGAGATTGAGATTGAGATAGAGATAGAGATAGAAATAGAAATAAAGATTGAAATTGAGATTGAGATAGAGATTGAAATAGAGATAGAGACAGAGATAGAGATAGAGATAGATATAGATGTGGAGGTGGAGGTAGAGGTATATGTAGAGATTGAGATAGAGTAGAGATAGAAATAGAAATAGAGATTGAAATTGAGATAGAGATAGAGATTGAAATAGAGATAGAGATAGATATAGATGTGGAGGTGGAGGTAGATGTAGAGATTGAGATAGAGTAGAGATAGAAATAGAAATAGAGATTGAAATTGAGATTGAGATAGAGATAGAGATTGAAATAGAGATAGCGACAGATATAGAGATAGATATAGAGATAGAGATAGATATAGAGATAGATGTAGAGGTGGAGGTAGAGGTAGATGTAGAGATTGAGATAGCGATAGAGATAGAAATAGAAATAGAGATTGAAATTGAGATAGAGATAGAGATTGAAATAGACAGAGATAGAGATAGATATAGAGATAGAGATTGAAATAGAGATAGAGATAGAGATAGAAGTATGAATAGAGATTGAAATTGAGATTGAGATAGAGATTGAAATAGAGATAGAGATAGACATAGAGATAGAGATAGAGACAGAGATAGAGATAGAAATAGAGATAGAGATAGAGATAGTTTTTCTATTCCTGTTTACTATAAAAATAATTTAAGGGGAGAAACTTCTGACGAACATTTTTTAAAAAGTCGATAGAAATTAAAAAAATTTCTCAGTATTTGACAATTTCTTGTTTTCTTTTTATTACTCACTTAAGAGCAACATTTTGCGATAATTTCTACTAGTAATAACCCCTTCTATTTGTTTGGTACCCAACTACTCCTTTAACATCCAACAAGACGATAATATAATTACTATTATCCTGTCTAATCAAATTTCAACTACGTTTAACAAATAACACCCATTAGAAAGAATGAATAAGTAAGTGAATGAATGACAAAAAGACACTTAAAACTGACTACAAAGGAATTTCCTTTCAACAAAAGAGTGAGCTGAGAGCATTAACGAGACAACAGACATAATCCCTTTAAAAAAGCTTCCCAAAGCCTGTTTTTGTTTGTTGGCTTTTTGTTAGTGATGTTTTTTATTTGCTTATTTTTTTTCAATGTTGTAAATTTGTATAGTTGGCTATTTTCGGTTGTTGTTATTGTTGAAAATTTGCTGATAATTGTAAAAAAATTTCTTTTTTATTTGCGAGTGAGTGGTGCACGTGGGACACATGGAACGGCTGAAGTTCTTTCGTGTTTGCTTTTTTGTCAATTCACAACTACCAGCAATTTATATTTCATTAAAAAACGAAAGGGCAATTAGAAAGACAGCAGAATAGAACGAGAAGAAGCTTAGACAACTAGACATTTGGTTAAGTGACAAAGAAAAGAAAAAAAAATAAAGAAAAAATAGGATTTTAAACACTAACCAGCGTAAAAAGTGAAACAAGATAAGAATTCTGAACAGATCCTTAGTTGTACTCAAAAACAGCCCTTTAAAACTGAAAGTGTTTGCTTGAGTGTGACTGTTTTATTGGCTGACTATTTGGAAGGAAGGAGTATTAATATTTAAGAAAGTTTCCACTTTTACTCTTGTTAGATTTTAAAGCAATTGCATTTTCAGCGATCTTTATGGAATAAGCGCTTATTTTCTATTTATTATTTTTGTTTTCAATGTTTCTCTATTAAATATAATAAGAGCCGAACTAAAGTTTCAGTTAACGATATATAAAAAATTATAATATTATAAATACTATATATGAACAACAATGTTTCCTTTCAGTCTTAAAAAATACCTTAAAATTTTTTCTTATTTTACTCAGAGTCTATAAAAGAAAGTCATTTTGTAGGTTCCCTGTTGCTACAAGACAGTTTCTTTTTACAATTGTTTTTGCACCTCCTGCCTGCGATTATTTGTCTAGCAAAATAGAGTCGTATAGAATTTCAAAAAGCAACAAAAAAGGAAAACAAAAATAAACAACCACAACAACAATAAAGTAAATTTTGTTACAACAGAGTAACACATGTTTTTATTGATTTTTGGGGTTGTGTCTCTTTTTTGACGTCTCGTAAAAGGTATTTTTTTTTATTATTTTGCTTTTGTATTAAAGAAATTTCTTGTTGTAGTGTTTAACATTTTGCTTTATTTGAAAAAAAAAAATTCTCAACTCTTAATTAAATTTTTTAATTTAGTGGAAATATTTTTAAAATTAAACTTTACAATCATAAATAGGGTTGTGCCCAACAGTGCTCTTTGAACTAGTTCGCTCGCGTTCGAGTCACAAGTTGTTTTAAACCCATTTAATTTAAATTGACGTTTTTGGCCGAACTTAAGGCTCACAGCTCGTTTTAGTTAAAAAGAGCTTTTGGACGTACTCGTAGACTTGTATCACAATCCTTCACTAGCTCGTTTTAAACGACCTCATGAAAGAGTTCGATACAAATCTGGTTGGATGCAACTCTGATCATAAATAAAAAAAGTATGTGTCAAAACTGAACTAGTGAACGAGTTCGACCCAAGTCTAAAACCCATGTAATTTAAGGGCCTGGTTCACGATATCGACAAGTAGAACGCACACTTACATTGGAAACAACAACAAAATTTTAGAATTTGTTTTTGTTTTGAATGTAAGTGTGCGACAAGTCGAACGCTGTCGATATCGTGAACCAGGCCCTAAATAAATTTGATCAGATATTTGTGTCTAAAGCGACCGACTGAAAAAGTTCGATTCGAGTCTTTTATTTTTAATAGACTTGCATGGAGTCTATTAAAAATAATATACTCAGATCGAACTCATTCAGTCCGTCGCTTTAGACACAAACATCTGATCAAATTTATTTAATTTACATGGGTTTGATCATTTGTTTGTGTCAAAAAAAAGTTAATGAATGAGTTCGATCCATGTCCAATTTCTAAATATATGCTTGGATAAAATATAGTAGACTTGAATCGAACTCATTCAGCAGCCCGTTTTTGATACAATCCTACGATCGAACCCATTTAAATTACATTCGTTTAATGATAAGTTGTGTAAAAAGACTGACTGAATGAGTTCGATGCAAGTCTAATAAATAATTAATTAAGTTCTCTTGTCTTGCTAAGCAAAATCTCAAAAACTTTTATTTGTTTTATATTTGTGATCAAATAAAAAAAATGTGAGTGATGCACAGAGTTTATTCACTAAAAATCATTAAATTTTATTCATAATTCTAAAAGAGTCAGTCCATGGTTGGTGTTCATTGCGAAAAAAATGAGTGAATGAGTGATTAAATGAATGAATGTATCGACGGCACGTATTGACAGGACCTGACAAAGTAAAACGGCTAGCAACCCCCAAAAATATGCTACAAAATACAACATGTTGTTTGAAACTCTATTGTATTGCTCTCTCGTGTAGATTGTGCTTTTGTTTGTGTGTGTGTAGCTGTAAGCGAGCTTGTGTGCGAGAGTGTAGTGAAGTATAACAGTTTGCGGCATTTGTCGAATTCATACTACGAGTTTAACACAGACTTGAAACATTGAAGCAATTGGGCACGAGTAGCTGCGAGAAGAGCAAAAGTTTCCAGTAAACTTGACATATGGTTCGGTAAATCATGCTGTTGCTTGTATTTTTATTTATATTTTTTTTCAGTTATATTTTGTATTGCAAAATTTCACCCTTAATACGGCCATAAACATTTTCCGCCAATTTCAACTTGTTCGTTTATACAGTTTGAAAGTCTCATCACTGTTTGATGAAAATATAAAAAAGAAAATGAAATAAATTAAAGCCCAAAAAAAAAAGCCAGCCACTCATGTACATAAAATATAAAAAGTTATAGCAGGAAATAAGCAATTTAATGTAAACTGTTTTTTTTTCTTGCTTGCTTTTTACCGCCCAATTTTCGTTTTCATTTTCCATACGTGCAAATATTTTAAGCATTTTATTTTCAATAAACAAGACTGGCAAATAAGTTATTTTAAATTATATAGTTTGTGCGCCTTCATCAATAACATGACATGGAGCAATTGGAATTTATAATTCCATACACTTTTTAGAATTTAGACAAGTTTTGCTATATATTTATTTTATTATTGCTTAAAATTTTGTATCACATAAAAGCTTTTAGGGAATTGTGGTTGTAATAAAGTTTAAAACTATAAACGTTATAAAAATTTTCTGAACGGCGGTACAAGCTTCATAAACTTTAAAGATATTTTTTATTAAACTTTTGCCCGGCTTAATAAAAAATTAAGCCAAAGTTCTATTTAGATAAATTAGCTATTAGAATGAAGTTTTTAAAAACTATGAAGAATTTTTGGTTTTAGTTGGTTAAGCAACGTCTATAAGTACTTCGTTGCTGCGTAAGAATTTTATAAGTAAACTTCACAAATATTTTCTTTAAAAGCTTAAACAGGCTTCGTATATTTATAGAAAAGCTCCAAATATTGTTAAAAATTACTCACTTAAACATAATAAGCTAAGAAACGTCAAACAAAAATTTCAAGTTCACAGCAAATATTTATATATATTTTAAATTTTTGCTTAAGGCTTTTTAGTTTCGTATAGAAAAGCTCAAAATATTAATGAAAATTACGTACGTAAAGCTGCAAACAAAAACTTAAATATCACAAAATAAATTTTTGTTTATTTAAAATTTTTGTTTGAGGATTTTTATTTTATTATTTTTATATGCGTAATTCTCAATAACATTGTAAGAGTTCTTCTATAAACATATGAAGTTTTTTCAAAGCTCTTTTCAAAATATTTTCCCCTTGAAATCTACTGATAAGTTTTCTTAGCAGAAATTTAGTCCATCTAGATGTGCTGATCCAGCAAGATACAAAAATTCGTCATATCAGTGGCTTTTCAGAAAGTAATTTTCGAAAAAGAACCTTTAAAAAACTACATTTTTATAAGCTCTTATCAAAAATGTTGTTTGCATGAAGTTGTTTGCATGATAAGTTTCTTAAGCAGCAATTAAATGCATCTACATGTGCTTAAGCAGCAGCATAAACAAATTGGTCATATTAGTATCTTTTAAAACAGAACCTTTCAAAATAGAACCTTTAGAAAATACCCCTTAAAAGGGCCTTTTAAAAAAAGTACCTTTTAAAAAGGTAGATTTTAAAGAAGTACCTATTAAAAAAGTACATTTTGAAAAAGTACCTTTTGAAAAAGTACCTTTAAAAAAAGTACCTCTTAAAAAAGTACCTCTTAAAAAAGTACCTTTTAAAAAAGTACCTTTTAAAAAAGTACCTTTTAAAAAAGTACCTTTTAAAATAAGTACCTTTTAAAAAATGTACCTTTAAAAAAAGTACCTTTTAAAAACATGACCTCTTAAAAAAGTACCTTTTAAAAAAATTGCCTTTTAAAAAAAGTACCTTTTAAAAAAATTACGTTTTATAAAAAGTACCTTTTAAAAAAAGTACCTCTTAAAAAAGTACCTTTTAAAAAAATTACCTCGTAAAAAAGTACCTTTTAAAAAAATTACCTTTTAAAAAAAAGGTCCTTTTAAAAAAATACCTTTTAAAAAAGTTCCATTAAAAAAGTACCTTTTAAAATAAGTACCTTTTAAAATAAGTACCTTTTAAAATAAGTACCTTTTAAAATAAGTACCTTTTAAAATAAGTACCTTTTAAAATAAGTACCTTTTTGGGAAAGTACTTTTTAAAAAGGAGACTTCTTAGCAAATATCTTTGAAAAAGTTCTTGTTCAGGTTATTAAATTTTCACTCATTGCATGACAAAAAACTGTAACACAAAAAAAACCAATTCAGTGCACTTGAAGCCGTAAATGAAGGAAAGTACTTAAAAAGTATTTAATACCCAGATTAAAAGTATTTTTTATTTGAAAGTATAATTGGCATTAAAAAAAAAGAAACTGTTCACTCCATTACACTTCTCGTCTAATAGTTTTATTACGTACAAATATAATTTCATACCACACACATATAAACATATACATATGTATGTATGTATATATAAACATACGAGTACATACTTGTTTTAACGCATTTTGCTAAACACATGTACAATTTATTTAAATACAAATAAATTCTAGCATTTCCTGTCAACTAATGTCTTTCTTCTAACACTAAATATTATTTTCTTTCTTCTTTTCTTTTAGGTAAGTCGAAACGAGTTTGATGTTGACTTAAAACATCATCATCATGCTTTGCAGCAAATGATGATGGTAATGATGATGATGATGATGTTGTTGATGGTGATTAGTGTGTTTGATTATGTTGATTATGTGTAACATGCATTATTAACGACTCTTCTAAGTGTATTTGTCATTTTCACATATTGAGTGTGTTGGATTTAATTTTGTAAGTTATAAATTGTAATTTGAGTATGTACGAGTATTTATTTATTCTTTCGTTCGTTCGTTCGTAAAGTTTTCTAATATAATTTTTTTTTGTTTCTGCCCTTCATGTTTTATGTTACTTTTCTTGTAATTTCTTATGTTTCTTTTGCTAATTTCATTTCTTCTTGTAAATATTTTCCTAAGCAATTGATAAAGATGTTAAGGAATACAGTAGTTAAAGTTGTGTGTGTATATATTAGACAATGATGTACATATGCATGTATGTATGTGTAAGCTTATGTTAAACGCATGTACATAATTTTATGTAGCGGAAAGAAGGTGTTTTCAATTGTTCATGAAACTTAATCTTAATGATTTTCTTACAATATTTTCTTACTAATGCCACTAAGATATAAAACAAAAGAACTCAGCAGATTCTCCAAAAAATTATAAATAATAAGTAAAGTGTGCAGCTGTTTACAGAATACGAACAAGAATTTCCGTTAAAACTCCTTTAACTTTAGTCTTTACTACTGTCGGCTATTTTATTGTGATAATATGCAGCCTGGTACGTCCGAATCAAAAGCTACAGAGTTCTAGAGAGTCTGTAAGAAGATTAGAGAATGCTCGTGAGAAGTTTCGCAAATGATTGTAAAAGCAGATTGTCGTACTTAATCACTCTTGTCGCAGTTGATGTATTTCGACTTTTACTACGACTGTTTTGTAATAGATTGAAGAGCACCGCAAGATGCTGATGATATAGGATGCAGTGTACGTAGTCGAAGTCGAAATATGCCAATATCTTGCACTACGCTGAACATTTTATAGGAAGTGAGTGTTAACCTCGCATGTGTGTTAGCCGTGGGCAGCTTCCAGGGAATGACATTTTCATTGTTTCCAAAAATATTTATTTTTGTATCCTAAAGAAGTGTAAATAATAGGCAGGTTCGTATGATGTATGATAGAACTCTCATTAAAACTTATAAAGAGACATGCAATTTAGAAACAGCAGAGTTTTATAAATTTAGTTCCTGTTTCAAGAAAACGGAAAAGAAATATCGTTCGGGTGTTTTAAATTCAAAACTTAAATAAAAGTTTTATGAAAAGAGAAGAATAAACTATGAAAAGCTTTTTTTTACGCTGATTGTTTCTTCTTATTTAAGACAGTAAATTGCGTAAAAATAAAAACAAAAATAAAAATTTTTAGCCATCGTCCATTGAACATTTCAAGATTAAAAGGCGAGTGTTTCCAAAAAAGCGTAAAGAAGCATAAAAAAGTATAACATTATTGTTTTTGTACTATTCAAATAATGAATAGCAGATTTTGTTAGGACTTGTATGTTAAACATTCCAAGATTAAAAGACGAGCGTGTCAAAAACAGTGTAAAAACTAATAACTAAGAAAAAAGAATAGATATTTTTGTTATTGTTACTCGTTACATCATCATCATAGAAATTTCTTTTAGAAGTTCATTTAGTATACATGATTCGCGGCTAAATAGACTAAATAAACATGACGATCATATTTTCCTTGCCCCTTTAGACGTGACGATTTGTATAAAATTTTCATTAATGAAACTATACAGAGTCTTACATTGAAAGTTGCAAGACCAGCTTGCACACAATATCCACCAACTAGTTTGATGCATAACCAGTTGAGTAGTTTTTCTTTTACCGAATATTTGAGAACGATTTTTGTGAGATTGTCTTAAAAAAAATTGTAGTTGACAAATAAAATAAGTATAAATTTCCTTAAGTAGTTGTTGATGAAAGTATCCTCTGCCACAAGTTCGCCAACTGGGGATATAGGTCTCACTTAAATGTACAGTTGTTGATGTTAAAAAAAAACTGACATGTTCCCGAGCATAGGAAATTGATAGAATTGATAGAATAGAATTACTGACGTACACAAAAACCTGTAGCATGAATAAAAATACAAGCCAAAGAATTTTTACAATGAAACGCCGCTGAATAAGCTGAGGATTCATATGGAAGCATTTCGTTAGATGTAAAAAGAGCGATGTAGCAAAAAGTTAACATCGTGGTATTTTAGCAAAGAAAAATTTAACATTGCATTGTTTGAAAGCTTTATACAACAGTGTTGGGTAAAGAGTGAACATTTTTGGATTTAAATAAAGAAATAAAGAAACTTTCAATGTATATTCTCAGTAGTTTCGTAAATTTTGCCGTTCAATATCATATACCACAGCATCGCAATTGAAACTACCATTTCCACATTTTTGTTATCCATCAAATTCAAATACCAATCAACCCTCATAATTACAAGCTGCAATCAGAAAACAATTAGTTATTTATTATTAGATTATTATTAGTATTACCCAATGTGTCTTGCCTTGAGTTGCTTAAGTATTGTAATTGTAGTTTGGCATGTGGTAGTCATTCATTCATTTATTCGTTTCGTTTGTTCGTTCATTATTACCATCCATACCATATGAATTAAATAAAAGTTTACGATGTAATTTCTCTGCTTGATTGGATTATTTTTATATATTTTTTCTCATTTAACATGTAAACTTAAACTTAAACAAAAAATTCTCAAATTTCAAACCAAACATTTTATTTTATTGTGTTTTCTTTTTATATTATTTTTACCAGTAACATATCGAAAATGTTTATAGAGTATCAGTTAAAATCATTTTGATTTTAAATTGATTTTATTGTAGTTAATTTATTTGTGTGTTAACAATGTTGGTCTTTGATTTTAATGTCACTTTAGCTTAATTTTATTTTATTTTTTTTATTTTCATTAAAAAATATGTATACGAGTATATGTGTGTCATTTTTATTAGAACTTGTAATACGATTTGACTTTATGTTTTCTTTATTGAAAAACATGTATAATGTAACAATCAAATGTATTTTATTAACTCCAGTTTACAATCTAACAAAAACTCTCAAAATGATTTGATGTTAGGGGAACTTGTCAACATGAATTGAAATTTACAAGCGATATCAACAAGTTTCCTTCTAGTGTGTTATTTTATGTTTAGCCCCAAAAATTGTTCGAAATAAAATTTATTTGTTTGCTCATTTAATATCGATTATGTGAATATAAATGATTGATTATGTTGATAATGTTACATTTATATCTTCCAATAAACCACGAAGTATAAACTAAAGCGTTTGATAATTTTTTTTTAGAAATTTCAATAAAAGAAAGTAAAATGACCTAAAAAGGGAAAAGTGAATAATATTCTACTGAAATCTTCACTACATATCGAGCCATAATCTCCAAAAAAGCTTAACCGACACATTCTTCGGACTTCGTTTTTTTTTTACGAAAAGCGACTATTTACGATAGCAGCTAATCCATTTTGGTAAAAAAAAATCAAGTCGCTTAAGGGCCACTCTGTGTATTACACATGTATTAAGACTTTCATCAGATTTTACGAGAAAGAAATATAAAGACATTTGTTTCGGCTGTCAAAAAATCTAACGTAAAGTTACATTTTGTGTTCACACAATCACACCTCATATTTCATTAACAATACAAGTAGAAAGCCAACAGCAACAGTTGCGGATTAACATGCCTGTTTACATTAATCGTTGACTTTCGGCGGCAGAGCAGTTTCATGAAAGCTGTGGTCATACCGGCCCTTGAAAATAATCGAGATTCAAAGTAATTGATTTTTTTTTAAATCAACTAAAAAAAAAGAAAATACGATAATTTCGCTTACACGAAAAATTATTCAATACGATAAGCATATTCAATATTTATAGCCGGTTTACGACGAAGGCATATACCATAAACGACGGCACGGCAACGGCGTCGAAACAGACGACGTGTTAGTTTGTTTATTAGATGATTTTGTGATAATGCAACTCTGAGCAGATGAAAAGTATTTGGGATGTCAAATTTTTATCGTATTATTTACTATTCGTCATGACATTTTGCATTCACAATATCGCAATTGGACGCATAACTTGAATTTTTAACATTTATTAATACAAAGTATAATAGTCTGGGTGGCCCTTTAAGCTTTTTTGGCGGGTATGGTACGATATTTGAAATGATTTTTTATCTTTAACCGACTTAAAAAAAAGCAGGTGGTTATCAATTTGTCTGTATTTTTTATTTTTTTTTGATATGGTTGTTTCATAACTCGCTACATTTTTGACCGATTGTAAAAATTCTTTTTATATATATATATATATATATAGCTTCTAATAGATCCTATTGTAAAAAAGAGGGCGGGGTCACACCCACATTTTTTTATTTCATTGTATGCTATTCTACTTATTTGATTGCTGCGAAATCCTTCAAACACCTTTGTTTTTTTTAATTTTGTAAAATTTGAAAAATCGGCGGGTCTACGCCCCTTATAATAAATTATTATAATAATATATCAACTGGTTCTGCTTTACCGATTTTTACACTGACTGCTTAACACACACTCTAAGCTCTGAAAAACACACAATCTTGCATTTAAAAATATAAGCAGCGGCACGCCCATTAAAATTTAATTTTATATTTCACATTTCTTAAGCAAGAGATTTAAAATTTCTTTTGCTTGGTCCCATACAATTATTTTTTTTAATTTTTATTAGATATTTGCAGTTTAAAATTTTCACAAAATGGCAATTGTTACGCAAAATAAAATATGGAAAAGGTTCCGATAGAAATAATTAAAAAAAAATAGTCAAAAGCGGCTGAAAAATTGTGCCTCTACTGTTATGCCAAACACTTAGACAACTTTCATATTAAAATCTACGACAACGAGATTAATTTTATATTCTTTCGGCAATGATTTTGCTTCATATATGTTTGATGTTAATTCACAATGATTTATATTTGATATAACCTTATTAAATGCTAATCTAATATTTAAATTCTGTTAAATCAATATGAAGTATCATGTTGCATCAAAGTGATCTCAAGTTGAAACAATGTGAATTTGATACTGAAATAACACAAAGAATCATGTTGAATCACAAATATTTCAAGTTGAAACAATATGAATTTGAGTGTTTAATAAAATAAAATAAATTAATTAATGAAATAAAATAATAATAATTTAATAGTTATTAAACTTACGTGGCTCAGGCACCAGGAAAATGTTTTGGCTTCCTTCTAGAGCAAATATGTGTATCCATGTTTTTCCTTCATACTTGCGCAAAACCATTTGCTTTAAAAACTGAGCACATCATTTTTGAATTATATTTTATTGCATCTTTTGTAATGATTGAAAAATTATTGTGCAATAATTTTAATGAAATTTTAATAATTGCACAAACCAATCATTAAATTTTATTTGATTTAAGCAAAATATTATTAAATTTTTAAACGACAATTTTTTTTTTTAATTAAAAATGAAATTGATTGTTTTCTTTATAAGTCCATTATAGCACAAATAAAATCGAATTTCAATTAAAATTTCAGCAGTATTGTTTTTAAATAAATTCGTGCTTGAACACAAGCAACCAACAAGCAACAACAGCAACAGCAACAGCAACAGAAACAGCAACAACAAACATATCAATTAGTGGCAAATAAATAATTCAATTTATGTGTTTGGGATATTTTGAGTTTAGTAACTTGTTTGAGTGCAGACATGTGTGTGGCAGAGTGTTAAGCAATGCAGTCTAACTACTGAAATTTTAGATTTCCAACAATTTGCACAATTCGTATATAACAATTTTGCACAGCAAATAATTGAAAATTTATTTCCAAACAGCGCTGGCAAACTTACTGACAATGTTTGCTTTCATACAATTTATTTGTGTATTTAAAAAGGAAATTTTGCCAAAAGGAAAAAGAATTTTAGAAGATATTTGGTTTGAGGGAACGACTGCCAGGCAGGCAGCCAGTCAGCCAGCAGCATCTATAGCAGCTGTAAACACTTGTATCTTTACATGTTTTACTTTTATAATTTCAATAAATCAAACTGTATATACAGACAGAGAGCACTAGTAAATAAAAATAATAATAATATGTAATACTCGTAATAATGTAATGTAAACATTATTAAACAATATCCTTTCTAGACATGCTTTTTTCAATTCAATTCATTTCTTTTTTGCCTTTTATTTTCTTATTTATTTGCAAAAATTTCACTCGAGCAATTAGAATAAATTACAAAGTCAATTACCTCAGAAAAAAGAGAAAACAGAATGAAAATTGTTTGCTCCGCAAATAAAGGAAAAATATACTACAATATTTGCTATTTGTGCAAAAAGTTGTGAATCTGCCTCCTCCTCGTCCTCCTCCTCCTCCTGCTACCATTTATACCAGCTTACTTATTCAGCCACATATATCACCGATACGTTTATATATATATTTACTGCAATATATATTTGTACAGACACACATAAGTATGTTGTATCATAAGTGTTTGTGCAAAAATGAAAATTTTGTAAAATTGTGCTGCATAAAAACATTAGAGTTATTCTTCACAAAGTGTTCTTGTGTGTGTTGCCAAAGTTGTGTGTGCTATTTTTTTTTCGTTTGTCTTCTCGCTTGTTTTTTTTTTGTGTGCATCTTCCATTTAACCTTCCGGGGCGGACATGTTTCAATATTAAAAAGAGATAAAACCATAAAGACGTTTGAGAAAATATAACAACGAACTGGAAAATTAAACTGATGTATACGAAAAAAAAAGATGTGAAACTGAAAATGAAATGTGGCAAAAAGTTGCAGAATGTCCTTATATTGGCAATCTGCTCTAAGTGCTCCTTCCCCGCTTTTTATCACTCTATAAATTTTAACATAAAAATTTTATACGTATTTTTTTTTTAATAAATGTTCAGCTTATAACTTTATGGCTGCAGGGTGACATAATGTTAAAGAAACCAAAATAAAAATTAAATCGTATAAATAACGCTAAATTTCCACTCTCTTTCACAATTATTCTTAGGAAAACTAATTTTCTTTTTTAAGTTTCCCACTATAGGAATTTATTGATTTTACTCCAATTTTCGAAAATCGAATCCTTTTTTTTAACAAATTTCAGTGTTTTGAGGTCCTAGGAGTCTATTCTAACTATTTTTCGATGTCCGTATGAATGTATGTGTGCGTGTGTGTGTACAACCAGAGAAAATTTAACTTAAAATCAATAAAGTTGAATAAACACGGAACTCGGAAGTTATGTACTGCGTTTGTTTCTTTTTGGCCATTTTTGTAGGTATGTTTGTTGTGATTTTTTTGGTTTGGCGTTTTTTATTTTAGCATTTTTTTAGGTTATTGCGATTTTTTAGTTTTAGCTTTTTATTTTAGTTTTGGCGCTTTTTCTCGTTTTTTCGATTTTTTCGGTTTTGGGCGATTGTCTTTAGTTTTTATGTGACGTTTATTTATGATGATTTTTTTGCATTTTAGCGATTTTTGGTTTTCATTTAAGCGCTTTTCACTTCGCGATTTTTATAAATTTTGGTGATTTTTTCGGTTTTTGACAATTTTTTTAGCATTGATGTCTTTTTAATTTTGGAGTTTTTTTCTGTTTTGAAATTTAATTTTTTTTTGGTTTTCACGATCTCTACAATACATGTTTTTAGTTTTAGTGATTTATTTAGTTTAAGCGCATTATTTTGGTGACCTTTTTACTTAAGGTGATTTTTACTTGCATTTTAGCGATTTATTTTATTTTTGGTGATATTTTCCACTTAAGAGCTTTTTCATTTTGGCGATTTTTTGTAAAACTTTGACCGCTACAAAAATATATGACAGTAAAAAATATAAAAACTAAGAAAATAGCATTACGTAATATGTAAATGGTGACTTAGCACTGAAATTTAAAAATATCAATATTAAAGAGTACTTTATCAGTTAATATAATTTTTGGCCGCTTGCTGTATGTTGGAAACCGTAAGAGGCAAACTCTTGAAAAAGAATTTTCAATAACCCTGAAACTAAATTAAAAAATAAAAAAAAAATGCTGAAAGAAAAATCGCCAAATGAAAATAAATATCACCAAAATAAAATGAATCGTTAAAATGCAAAGAAATCGGCAAAAGTAAAAATCAAGTAAAAAAATCGCCAAACGAAAATCGCAAAATAAAACAATCACCAAAAAAGCCCAATTATATCGGCAAAACAAAAAGCCCTAAACCTAAAAAACGCCAAAGCAATAAAAAGAAACTAACTCGAAATGACAAATTTCTTCAGAAAACCATTTTCTATTGCTTTAAAACATTTGGCTAAATTTATTGTTGTGTTTAAGACCGTTCCCACTGTCTCAACATATGCCAGTTTGTTATTGTTGCTGATATCTAAAACTTAGTAGATGTCTTTTTTCTTTTCTCGATGTAGGCAAAAGGCATTATTAGTATGTGTGTATGTTGTTATTGGTGTGAGCCAACATAAACGAGTGAGTACTCGCACTCGAAATCGTACTCAAACCTGCAGGAGAAACGTCATAAACAACCTTTAATACCGGAAGGAAACGTCTGATGACTATTCACATTTGCCTTTATTTGATTCTTTATGTTCTTTATTTCATTTTTATTTCGTTTCATTTCATTTAAGCTGTTCAGAGGCAGTTGTGTATATGAACAGCATCTTGAAGATATCAAAAGTCTTTCATAACTGATTCTATCAGTTTATACGCGTATCTTTTTGTATATAAACTGACTGACTGGCTGGCAGGCAGGCTGTTTGGCTTTTCTTTAACTTTTTTTCTCTATGATTCAACAGTGATGTTAAGGAGAAACAAACAAAAATAAAAAATTTTTGCCAAGAAAAACCATATTTTATTAAGTTTAATTCTTAATGTGAAATATTAATATGAGGCTAAGATTTGTTTTATAACTTCATCCTTCTGCTGCTCTAGCAAATTTATTTTTCCTTTTGCAGCGAAAGGACAAACCTTGGGTTATGCTTTGTCTTTATTCCATTTTTATTTCTTCTTCAGAATAAACAATAATTATGTTTGTTTGGCGTGTGTGAGCTTGTGCTTGAATAGTTTTAGCTGGACACGCAAAATATACATAATAATACATGACTCTTCTTAATTTTGCTACTCTCACATTCATTATTTTTATGCCGGCATTAAGATTTTTTCCTTTACTTAATGCTCTGCAGCTGTAGTTGTGATAAATGTAAGAGGTTTAATCAAATGTTGATAATGAACATAAATATTGCCTCTGCCTTTGTGGCTGCTGCCGTCGGTCGGGTGAATTTTTCCCACTGCTGCTCACATGCCATTCAACAAGAATTGTGTAAACACATTATGAATACCTGATTTGATTTGACTTGATTAATTTAATAAACATTTTCCGTGTTGTTTTTATATGTATGCCAAAGCCAACGCTGCCAACTCTGCCACCTCTCACCCCTGCCTACCGCCCCTAATGCCTTCATTACTTATGTTGCTTTAAGTGATGGCATGTAACAAAGCGGCAGGTTGCTTTGCCTTGTGTTGCGTTGCTTACTCACATGTCGACGTGTTTAAGAGTTTATACGAAAGTAGATTTATTAAACACCATCAAATTAAAGTGGTTAAGGGGGTATAAAAATAATTTCTTTAATTTATGGAAATTTCAGAGGAAATAATTTATACATTTAATTACTTTTTAAGCAATTTGTCTTGCGAGCAAAAGCTGGTAAGCACAGGAAACAATAATTACAATACTTAAACATTTTTAAATGAAGTGCTTTCTTTTTAATCAATGATTTCAAACTATATACTTTTCTTATTCCCAAAATAACTCTTGTTAATGTCAGAAATTGACAATAGACTTTTTTTAATGCAATTACCTTTCGAACCCTCTCGTGTTCTTCATTGCTAATTTTGTATTCAAAATATGACTTTTACTGGGGGGCGTCAACCTTTTTCATTGATTAACTCTTTCCTTTCAAAGAAATAAATGCAGCTCTCTAAGTTAGTTGAATGTCTGGGGAAATTAGTTGTTATTAATACGATTGTCTCTTAAATAAAATGCTTGAGGGTGGAATTTCGTTTCCCATTTTACTGTTTATTGATGAGCTGTCTGTCATAAGCTTTCAAAGCACATCCCTTATATTAAATGGAAATTTCATAACTGTATTTTATGAACTAAAAAGGAAAATATATGTAAATACCTAAATTAAAAGGCCTGTAAATATTTGCCTAGCAAATACCAGATAAAGCGGAGTTGTTGCGATCGGGCAAACAACTCACCTTAACTCTTTTACTGCTATTTTTAAAGTGGAAATATAACAAATTTCTAAATTTGATCAGCAAAATACTCAATTGCACTCATCAACTGAAGACTTCGAACATCGAATGTCGAACTCGAATTGTGAGAAAGAGTTAATAGTTGGTAGAATAAAATTAAGAAAAAAAACTCATTTAAAAACCTTTCGAAATGTAAAAAACAAATAACTGCCAGTTCATAGAACGCAAACAAAAACAAATTTTGGGCTTCTATGAACTGGCAGTAAGAAAAAAAAAATCGCATCAAGGAAAAATTAAAATTTTTTCGAAATTTTCAAACCACATGAGTTCTTTTGTCTTGTATGTATTTTGAGTTAAAAAATATTATACAAAAACAACTACGAATCTTTCCAAAGATAAACTTAAAACTTTAAACCACTTCTAACAATAATGTCATAAAACATAAAAGTGCAATGAATTGGAAACGCTTCATTACAAACCCTCAAAAAAAATCTATCTCTAGTCACACCACGAAAATCATGAAAATCACAACAAAAAATTTTAAAAAGCATCTAATCTAAATAAAGAAATACATTCAATCTTACAGAAAAAATTAAGAAGTAACGAAAGTGAAAAATTGCAACAAAAAAACCCCACAATATTCTACTACATATAAATAAATCAAGTGAATGCGTGTATGCTAATAGACTTGAAAGCATGGACACATTTATTAAACAAATAACTGCAGCAACAACAACAAAAGTATAATAATATTCGTTATGTAAAGAATGTTTGTTTGTATGTATGCAATGTTACGAGTCTTTCATACATTTCAGAGCACTGAAAAACTTGTACAACAAACAAAACAACAACCTTTTTGCCTTCAAATAATAAATCTGATGAATGCACACATGACAGGACGACGACCGAAATGACAAGCGCAAAGAGCGACAACTGAACACAAGAGTTACGTGTTCACATGTTCATTTTGATTTCTATGCGAATATTTTTCTGTGCGTGTTTGTATGCGTGTGTATGAGCTAAAGATCTGGTTTGGGGGATAAATTATGACGCACGGTTGCAAGATATTATTTATTTTAGGTATTAAATGTACCAACGCAATAACGAACACATTTTGGTGAAATTGTTTGATTGGGTTGTGGCAAATATTGATTTCTTTTTATATACTTTCGTTGGCAATAAATTCTTAAATATAGAAGTTAGGAATCACAAATTATGGCTTATGTCAGTGTTTAAAATCTGGTGCATCTCAAGAGCTGGATTCTACACGGCCAATGACAACATTCGTGTATAATTTAACCACATTCAACTAATGTGGCAATGTGTTGTTAGTGTATACTGCAATGGAAAATAAGAAAATTTGCAGGCACAAACACGTTCTTCATTAAGACCACATGCTGTTCCGGTGTTTGACCAGCAGTGTCCTAACGACTTTACTCTTTTAGGCCGATTGATGTTGTTGAGGTCAAATAATTTACTAAGAAGAAAGCATCATTTAAGGGGCGTGGTACCCTCAACTTTTTTAACCACAATATGGTGTCGTCTTGAGAGCCTAAAGTGTTTTTCAAATTTCGTAGGAATCGCTTGGACGGAAGTACATAAAAATCAAAATTAAATTTCAATAGGCGTCTTGCCGCCCACTTTTTCAAACACAAAATAGTGTCATCTTAATAGTCAAAAACATTTGTAAGGTTTCGTAGAAATCGCTTGGAAAAAAGTATAAAGAATTGAATATAACATTTTTAAAGGCGTGGTACCGCCTACTTTTTCAGATACAATATGGTCTCATCTTAAGACTGTAAAACGTTTGTAAGGTTTCGTAGAAATCGATTAAAGGAAAGTATATAAAATTAGTATAAAATGTTAAGGGGCGTGGTTCTGCCCACTTTTCCAATCACGATATTGCGCTACTATAAATGCTAAAAGTAATGTTCCCAATCTTATGGGAATTGAGTGGGTAGATTACGTTATTTAAATAAATAAAAAAAGTGCGCGTGGCCTCGCCCATTTTTCTAAGTTTAAGATTGTGCCACCTTAAGAGGCTAAACATTTTTTTAGAATTCTCCTAATTAATTTTTAATGGGCGTGTCTTCGCCCACTTTCGCGTCTTTTTAAGACTCTAAGGCGTATGCCAAGTTTGGAGGGATTGTGCCATCTTAAGTGTACTAAATTTTCTTATAACCAAATTCCGGCTGATGAAATTTTTTATTAATTTTCAGTGGGCGTGGCTCACTCTTAGACACACAATCTTGGGTCGCTTTAAGACCCTAAGATGTGCGCCAAGTGCAGAGGGAGTCGAATAGGTAGAAAAACATAAAATTTTAGTTAAAATTTTTAGTGGACGTGAGTTCGCCTATTTTTTGACAATGTGGGCAGCTATAACCTATATCATACAAAACCGGGTTCTTTTTCTTGGAAATCGTCCAACACATGAAGGATTTATTTATACCTCCACCCTTTTTTTAAACTTGGTTCATAAGTGAACAAGGAATAAGGACAATTTCCCAAGCAAATTTTTTTTCGGACTTTGGGCACATTATTCTTTCTCTTCTGCTTACATCAATGGAAAGAATCAACTTTTTCTCTGCACCAATATTTTTCCTATACACGTGTTTAGAAAAATACCTAAGAGTGCCAGTGTGCGTGCTTGTGTGTGTGTGTGTGTGTAGGGCTTTTGTTTTAATCCTGATGACTTCTAACATATGTATTTGTATTTGTGTTTTTATTTGTATTTGTATTTGTATTTATATTTGTTTTTTGTATTTGTATAATGAAAAATATATAAAGAGCTGTGGGTAGTAAGGGTCGGTCTCTAAGGTGGTGGTGGTGGTGGTGGTTGTTGTTGCACTATATTGTTCATACGTTTGAACATACATACATACCATTCATTCATTAATTCATTCATAGAGCGTCACATACAAACGAACAAATACAACTGATTGACCATTACTAACAAGATTAAATAAATATGCTTGCATATACACACACTTCTGCGTATATTAATCCGTATACAAACGACTGATTAAGAAAAACGGGGCTGGCTGTGGCTGTTTGCCATGAACCTGGTCATTTCAGAAGCAACAAAGAGAACTAGACAATTTAACAAATCTGCCATTTATATTTACAATTGAAATATAGTTTTTGTCTTAGATGATTTTTTTTAACTCTACAGACAAACTGTTAATGAAAATATTTCAACAATAGCAAAACAATGCTGCAATTACTCAAACATATTTAGCAGGAAGAAACAACAATAGGATTTGCTATTCAAAAGGATCTGAAATTCTATTTGAATTTGGATTAACACTTTGTTGCCAGGATTTGTTTTCAGTGCGTGGCAACATGAATTCATAAATTATGGAACTTATTTAACAAATTGCTAAGATTAACACTATGTGGCAAAATGAAAAAAAAAAAAAATACATAAAACTGTGGGCTGTAGTAATAAATTGAATATTGAAAATTATGAATATTGTTTTTGTTCATTGAAAACACCAGCAGTAGAAAAGGGCAGCGGCATGAATTGAATATTTAATAAATAATATTTATTTTAGGCTTTGAGGGGAAGTGTGAATGAATTTGTAATCGAACATATTGCAGGAATTTTTATTAAGGTTGATAACATTTGATTTGATTGGAGCTGAACGTTGCCTTTTGAGAGCATAGAAAGCTGTTGATTTTTTCTCTCTCTGTTTTGAAATATACTCGTATTAATGAATGCCAAGCAGGCAAAACGTATGAAAGAAAGCTTAATTATTTATACACAAATATTTATTATGAAAAATTTGACTTGTTTTTATGGTTAAGCATTGTCTGTATGCATTTCATTCCCGCTTTTGGCCTTAAGAATTAAACAGAGATGACTATTCCCAGGATGTTCGATAATTTCCCATGTCCTGAGTGTTAGTATACCAAGTTTGGCAGCCGTACAAAAAGGGATCTTATACTCACATTGAATGGGGAGTATGAATTATAAAATTCCTACAAGTGAACATAAACTTAAAAGCTAACGGTGCAAGATTAAGTTTTTTGGTCTTCCCTGCCAGACTCAGAACTCAGGGGGCAAATTACGCCACTCGATGTGAAACATTTCAGCAGAGTTTATATGGAAATATTTTAAAATTTCGATTGGTATTGAATGTCGTTATTTGCCTCCTGTAATTTTTAACCGACTTCAACCGACTTTTTATTTGTTTGGACACTGTTACTTCACAATTCGGCATATTTTCGAGCAACTTTAAAAATTATTTTATTGTCTGAGAGTGTATAGCTTCCAATTGGCCCCATTGTAAAAAATTGTAGGCGGGGACACGCCCATAATTTTTATTTATTTGATTTTCTGATATGCTACTTATTTGATTGCTGCGAAACCTACCAAAACACCTTTGGTTCTTGGAATTACACAATTTTTAAAATTTATTATTATATGTCACGTGGTTCTACTCAACCCATTTTTACGAAACTTATCACACAACTTTAACACAATGGCCGGAGTCACGCCCATTAAAGTTTAATATTTTATTTTGAGTGTTTCTACTTTAGCGATTTTTACAAAACTTAATACACACCCTGAGCTCGGAAAAATACACAATCTTGCATTTAAAAAATGGGCGGACACAGGCCCTAAACAATTTAATTTCAAATTTCACGTACTTTTTCTAAACCGACGGATTTTCAAAAAAAATTTTTGGGTTGAAAGAGTTTTTTCCCATAAATTTTTTTTCGAAAATGTCCCATTAGATCTTTGCATTGAATTCCGTTTTTTTTTTGGTAGAATTATTTTCGTATAATATACGATATAATTGTTACTAAATTTTATATTCAACTTATCTATTTGCTTTATTAAATTCTATTCACGAAAATAATATTCTTGAAAAAGAAATTATACTCAGATTTTTAATCCAATTTTATATTAAATAATTATGCACGGTGCACGTATTCCATGGAAAATCAATTAACATTTTTCTACACCTCTGCTCCAGACAACACAAAAAGAAATAAAAAAAAAATCACAAATAAGTTTAATAAAATTACTAATTGGCATTGATTTTATTACGATGCACGCCTTCGCTCTTATACCATTTGTATATTTAATATTAGGCAACATTAAAATTTATGGAAATAAACATTTCATTTAATAATGAACATAAAATCTAAACAAAATTTTTTTTATTATTATTAATAAAATTACATTAATATTGGCAGCAGCTTTATGGATATTAAGGCTCTGCCCTCCTCCCTCCTTCCTCTTTCTGTCACACACATCACTAAGCAAAAGCCAAGTGTCCATGTTAATGATTGTCGTTACAAACAAATTGCGCTGCCATTTCAATACTCCACACAATCATTGTGATACATCTTGGATAAGAGCCATAAGCAGCAACAATAAACAGAATGGACATTATAAAGCAGAGATGGGAAAGGTAAATCATAAAATGTATCAGTTATTTCCAATCAGCTAAAGGTAGGGGAAACTGTGTTTACATTTACAATTATTAAATGTGTATTAGCAAATGTTTGAGTTCATGCGAATCCTCGTGTAGCGTTCTTGGTAGTTTATGATTTATTCTAAAAATTTTTGTATGCAAAGTTTTTTAGTGCAAATTCAACTTTTGGTTAAGAAGTCCTTATTCATAAAAAAAAACATTTTTGTTTTATAACAGGTTTATAAAGCAATTTTTCAAACAAATTTATTTTAAAAACCCTAAATGGAATAAAATGATTTTTTGTTATAAATAAGACAGTAAAAATTTATTAACTTGGTTTTTTTTAGGGAGGAGGGAGTGATAATTTATTTTTAACTACCATTTTCCCGCGACTTTGATCGCATTTAGGAAAAAAGTGAATATAATTTAAACTGTATTTATACAAATCTTATCAAAAATAGAAAAAATAAAAAGATAAAAGATAAAGTTCCGCTCAAGTTGCTAAATTTTTTCTTTCATATCATTCTCCTCTTTAAAAAAACAAAAGAATTCGGGAAATTGGTCCAGCCGTTCACGCGTGAAGCCGTGACAAAGAAAAAGTGGTTCTTTTTTTTATATATCGTTATGTTTATTTATAAAGGCCCTAAGTGATTATTTTTTTTTAATTGAGATTTTTTTATTTTTTGATACATTAGGTGTTCCTCTACCGAAATATAAAAAAAATTTAATTAAAAAAAATATTATGAGTTACGGCCCTTCTATATTAAGTTAATGGTAGATTACAATAAAATGAGGTTGTTAGTATCAAAATTAAATAAAACAAATAGCGATAAACAAAACGTTTTTCAAATGTTTCTTGTAAAGTAATTTTTTTTAAAGAGTTATTCAAATAGCTTTGTACATGATAAAACCAACTCCAATACTTTTTCTTTAGCCTTGCACACTCATCTGTTTGATAAACCATTAATAACATTTAATTGCAAACAACGAAAGCTGAAAATATTTTATTAAATGTTTCATTTCGTTCTCGTTACTATTGTAATCTTATATCATCATGTAAAAATAAGAAATACAGTACCTGGATTTAGTAACTATTTTTACGAAAATCGTATCGCTATTATAAACATAACGAGCAATTATTGAGTTTGCTATTCAGTGCCTATGTTTTGTAACTTCGGTGAGAACTTTTCCAGACGAAAGGATGAGTAACAAAAAACTTAGTTCCCTCCTCATTTTTCTTGTAAGCTTATTTCAGGTTTTATATGAATCAGCCTGCGGTAAATAGGACAACCATTATAATTGTTTGATTTTTCTCGATGCGAAAACTTCTCGCAAGTTATAGAACACAGGTACCGGAATATGTTTTAGCGATATTAGCTGTCGGTTGCAGTAAATAAAGGAAAATAACAAGCTCAAATTTATTTAGTTTTTTTTGGTGCTTTTCATTTATTTTGACATTCTGTATGCAGGGATGACACATGATATACACAGATGTACACTATCGTAAAAAATAAATTACAGAATTACATTATCTTTATCGCAAACGTATAAATATATCGATAAATATCACGATTTTTGGTTCGAAAAAGTTACTGAATCCAAGTACAGTAGTATCCTTTTGTTTGTTGTCTGAGAAGGCGTGGCCTAAGATTACTCACACTACCAGTTCTGATTCCAAACTAAATTTTTATTTTGCCTTTTCAAGTATTTTATTGTGCACTAACTTTTCCATGCCTGATCGCCATGTAATTGTGAGAAAGGTCCCAGCTTGTGGGAGATTTTTTTTTGTATTGAAGAAAGAAATTATTAAAAAAATATTGCCGTTATAGTAGATTATTATTAAGAGATTAGCTTAGTGGTCTCTTTAGTTTTATAGTCAGCCAGTGTTACCGTAAACAATTTTATGTCAGAAAAGAAATAAAAACGAAGGCCAGCTATTTTAAAAATTTTTAATAATATACTACTGGCATACTCGTAATTTACATATTTTTTTTAGTAAATTTCAAAAATTAACGTAACCATGGATATTATGTTAAAATTTTTTTATTAAAAACTTTAAACTACATGAAGAAAATAACAAGTTTCTAACGACTTTTTACGTCAGGAAGACTTCGAAAAATGTGAGTGATTCAGAGTTTTGAAATTTTACGTACAAGCACATTATCACAAGAAGGTTGGATTTCCCCATTTTGCACGTTGTTTTATAGAAATGCCATAGAAAACCTTTAAAACTTTGCGCTTTAGGCGAATATATTTTTCAGCGTTTTAATGTAAAATCCTGCAACGAAAATTTTTGTTAATTCTATAGTCAGCCAGCCAGTATTACCGTTGTACGTTGAGTAGTTTGACAGCTATTAGTTGTTTTTTTTTGTATATTTTGATTTAAGTTTTTGTATTTTGTGGGAGCAATAATAAAATAAAACTAAAGAAATTAATAAAATAAATAATAAAAAAAACTTAAGTTTAATTAATGAAAAGCAGAAAAAACATATTAAAGCTGCTTAAATGTTTCAATCAAATAAGTATTCATTGTGTCAACTTCCGGCATTGTTGCGTTAACGTCAGTTAAAAAAGGCGACGTATAACGTAAGAAGGATTCTATGTGAGAGAAAAAATTCTCTTTTGCTTAGAGCAGCAAAGCATAAATTTCCAATTGCTTATGCATTCTGGTATGGTATAATTGCAACATTTTTTGCTGTTGGGACATCTATTATTTGTGCCGTTTTGTGAAAAAGTTTGGCGAGTACTTCGTTGATTTTATATGAACTATTTCTCTTCTTAATAGAGAAAATATAGTACGTTCTGTGAATGGTTTTTGTGACTCGGATTTCTGCGGTGCATACATTGTAAACTAAACTTTTTTTTTGTCGGCAGAAGGCTGTCAGTCGTATCATATATTTTTTCCTCCCAGAAATCAATGAAAATATTTATTTAATTTTAAAATCTTTCAATAAATATCTAGTCTTATTTGACAGGCATAAACATTATCAGCTGCTTCCGACCCTTTCTAGTTGGCAGCACTGAACTTAGTACAGTAAAATCACGGTTGCATTTTATAAAACCGATTCAAAAAAGGTTTTAAGTTGGGTTTAATAAAAACATTTTGTATGGCAAAAGCAAGTTCTAACAGTTGGTTTTAATGTTAAAAGCAACATTTATTAAAACCATGTTATTGTGAAAACACTATTACATAGAAATCATATGAAAAATTAAAAACTATTCAGAGAGAGCTATCAATTGCCATTTTCAATTAAAAATATAATTTCATTCAAAGGTTAAACAAATTAGTCATTTAAGAGAAAGTTTCGAAAAAGTCTAATGCAGTTACAAAAATTTTTCAGTTTGACACTTAGGGCTAATTTCACGATGTCGATAACGTTCGACTTGTCGCACACTTACAGTTGAAATAACAACAAAATATGAAAATTTGTTTTTGTTTAGAATGTAAGTGTGCGACAAGTCGAAAGTTGTCGACATCGTGAAATTTGCCTTTAAAAACACACAACGGCAACGCTGTACCTTTTGCATTTATTAAAAAGAAAACATTGATTGTCTATAAAGCAGTCAAATGGACAGGGGCTGACTTACATAAAAACTGATTATCAGAAAAACAGGGGGGCGGTCTTGTCTAAATTGTTCCGCTTTTTTTTCAATATGCCCACGAACACAAAGCCAACTTATATGTAAATGCAGTAATAACAGTTTTTCTTTCGTAAATTAACAATTGTTTTTTAATAGAAAACGTTTATAATATTTCTTATTATTTTAGAAGTTTCATGTGTATGTAAGTTTTTATTTATGTACTCGTATGTATGTATATATATATGTGCTTATGTTTTACTAAAAGTGTGCGTGGTTGGCAAGAAAATATGCGTATGAATGTGTATATTTTTCATTTTTACGTACCCACAAGCGCCACATTACGTTAAACTCATTAACTTAACGAGCTCTATTGTGCAACATAAAAGGATTATTAACAAATCAGTGATTTTTTGTGCGCTCATGTTTGAATATATTTTGTCAACGACAAAAGGGCAAAAATTTATATAAAATTTTTTCAACTCAAAGTTTTGCATAGTCACACACACACACACACACACATACTTTGACAATACGTTCAAATAAATTTTATTTTCTTGCTGTTGCTATAAGAGCTGCCAGATAGTTTTTTCCAATCTCTCTCGGAAAAAATCGCTTTTTGGGAATATAGTTGTGTTTCAAGAAAATAACTTTCATTTATTATATTCTTTGATATTTCTTTAATCTATAATTAAATCAGAAGAGATTATTGCGGCGCACCAAAAGGCAATTTCAGTATAATTTGCTTAAAAATCTCTATGTTTTCCATCAACGATGACATCATACGAGTATATAAATTTTCACGTGAAGTATTTTTTTGAAGTCTATATTTTTCAATGGCATGATTCGAATTTTTTTTCTTTCTTTTTTTCCAAAAAATTTTCAAACGTACGTTTATTTGAAATAAAATTTATTTGAAATAAAATATTTTTTACTGTTCCTCTAAATTGTTTGTTCAAATTCTATATCTTGCAACAAAAAAAAAATACAATACAGTACAATAAGCATACAGAAAAAATATTCCTGCAATAAACAAATTAAATTGAAAATAATAAATAATAAATGAAAAATTAATTACAAATGTATTTAAATCAATCAAATTTTTGTTTAAAAATTTAATTAATTGCAAAATTTAATTGACTTAATTACATTTTTAATTGATTTTGGGTTTTATTTCCAATTAAAGTTATTTACTGCAGGAATATTTTTTTTCTGTGCATTAAGTAACCTTTGCAAGAAGATTGCTTACAAACGATTTCTGTTCGAATATCTATAATTTCTAAATAACCTAAATTGAACAAATTGCTATTTGATTCAGATAATTTTGTGTTTGTTTTGGAAAATGAAAATTAAAGAAACAATAAATAATAACCAATAACATTGTTTAATTTAAGTACCATAATTAGTTTTTTTAGAAATCACTGTACATAGACAAAAAAAATCCTATCCCCGCATTTCCTGATTTTCAGCCAAAAGTCTCACATCTGGCAGTCCTGGCTGGTGCACAAACACACATCACAGCGTTTCACATTCATTATAAAATTGCCAGCAAAATTGAACCATTGACTGGAACCACAAACGACTCTGACTAACTGACTACGAAACTGATTCGCTGAAAATAAAAATAATCTTTTTTATTTTTTTCGTTGAAGAGAAGGAGCAAAGTAACAGAATGCTTTTGATCTATAATTTAGCAAATTAGCTTTGAAGACAAAATCATAAAAATTTTATTTATCATAATTGTAGTTGTTTGTTCTTTTATTATTATCATTCTCTATGTATTTAAGATTATATAAATTTCCATAAGTTAGAAAAAAAAGGGGAAAAGAAAACCCACATTAACTTAATTGTAACAATTGAAATGTAAGTAAAGATGCTTTAGGAAAAGGCAAAGTTACTTAATAATTATAAAAATAAACAGAAAACATTGTTAAATTATCTTTTATTTTTTCAAATTTAACATTAATAAGCTGCAAAAATTTGAGCAAATGCAACTGTTGTAGAGATATTTAGACATAATGTTTTTAATGAGGAAGTCAAAATTGACCTTCTGGGCAAGAAGTCAAGTAAATATGAAAAAGAAATAATAGTAATCGCAACAATAAGTCAAGAAACTATCATTATCAGTTTTTTTCAATTAAAGGCTTTGTTTGATGTAATATGTAAATTTATTAAAGTTATTATTGGATATTTTTTTAATTGTGTTAAAAACTGTAAAATTTAGTTTTCCACAAAGTTTGTTGATTGAGGATTAAGCACGTCTAAATACATTTTGCTGTGGTTTGGCGAAACTTTTGACGTTTAATAATTTTTTTTATAGAAGCCTCCAGACTTGTGACAATGGCTTTTTTTACAAAAAAAAAAAAAAGCTAGAGTTGAGAGCTTGCACATGCAAGCTGTATGCCTGAAGAACCCCTACAAAATCACATTGCGAAGTTATTAATTCCAAGACCAAGACATATTTTTTGGAGTTCACATTATGACAAAGAATGTCAATCAATGGAATCAAATAAAAAAATTATGTTTGTTGTACACTGGAAGCTATTTTCGTGCAGTAGTATTAATTAATTATTGCCAAAGTTAAAACATTCTTTAAGTTTGTTTATATCATAACATAACCGCGAAAAAAGCTTAACCGAAACATTTTCGGACCTCGTTTTTTTACGAAAATCGATTATTTACGATCGCAAATAATCCAATTTGGTAAAAAAATTAAGTTCGAAAATTATGTCGCTTAAACCAAAAAAAAGGCGGTTATTTTAACATTAACAATCGTTAATAAATATCGGTAATAGGCTTCAACTAAAATTTTCCTAATATGTTGCACGAAACTTTTTTTATTTGCGCTATAGAGGAGAGTGATATACAAACACTGACACAACGGAAGTCTGTGAAGTATTTTTGTCAAATTTTTTGGATCTGATGTGCTCCTCCTCCGATTGATAAATGAAAAAAATTGCATGCAACTAATTTCATAAAAAAATGCTTAATATGCATAAATAAGGTAATTCCTGAAGAAAAATAAAATCATTCCACGTCTACATCTACACATTCTCAGCCACAGTAATAATAAAAAGTCTGGCCGCCCGGGCTCCCTGCTTGAATTCGGTGCCAATTGGATTATTCATCGCAGATCCTCAAAATGCCACCTATCGCCGAGGGAGGAACTACATTCCACATACATATATGTAAATACCTTAAGCTAAAATTACAAAAAAATCTGGCAACTCTGCCCCTGCTATACTCCTATAACTCCTATAGCACGTCGTTTTCCCTATCCTTCAAGTGGATTCTTTTTTGCGCCTCCTCAAAACTCCACCTATCGTGAAAGTGAAGCCACATTCCACATCTACACAGCCTAAGCTATTATAACAAAAGGAGTCTGGTAGCTCTAGTGCGCTGTTATTTTTCTATAGCACGTCGTTTTCCCTACCCTTCGATTCGTTGTCACGTAGATTTTTTATTTGCAGCTGCTTCAAACGCCATCTTTCGCCAAAAGCAGAACTACATTCCAAATGTACACATCCTAAGCTACTATAATAAAAAAGTCTGGCAGCCCTGTACCCTACCCCGCAATTCGACACAAAGTAGATTCGTCATCTAAGCTCCTATAAACGTCATCTTTCGGTGACGGCGAAACTACATTCTACATCTACACATCCTAAGCCACATTCAGGTAAACAGCCTGGCTGTCCTCGCCCCCTATTATACTCCTACAGCATGGCGTTTTTCTAACCCTCGAATTTGGTACCAAGTGCATTCGTCATCGCAGCTCCTCAAACATCTATACATGCAAAGCTACATTCATATAAAATGTCTAGCTGTCGTGGCTCCTGCTATACTCCACATTTACACTTCCTAAGCTATAATAATAAAACAGGTTTGGCAACCCTGGCTCGCTGTTATATTCCTATAGCAAGTCATCTCACTTAACTCTCAATTCGGTGCCAAGTGAATTCTTCATCACAGCTCCTCAATACGCCATCTATCGTCTAGGAGCGACCATAGTCCACATCTACACATCCTAAACTATAATAATAAAATAAACTCTGGCAACCCTGCCTCGCTGATATACTCCTATAGCACGTCGTATTCAATATCCTTGAATTTGATACCAAGTGAATTTTGTTCCATGTTCTATTTCTGAATTTTATTTAAACAATTATGTAAACTCTTTGTGTTCTTAATCTTTTTAACTTCACGCTTTTGAAAGCATTGTGGAGAAATTTTCTGGTAGTGCTTAAATCATTGGGTTTCTTTTTGCGACTTCTTTAAATTTTGTTCCTCTATTTTCAAAGAAATCATTATTTGATCATACAGATGAATCATAAGTGAATCCTTTTTCAATCACTCAAGTGACGGATGCACGAAATTGCTAATGCTTGGAGGACTTGTTGGAGGCAGGTCAAACAAATCACTGTGGAAATTTTTGAACAAATGGCCGCTAAGTTCAAATATGACAACAATATTTTCCTTGTCCCTGTAGAACTGATAGTTTCTCAAGCATTTTCATCACTTAAACTTCTATACATAATTTTAAATTGAACGTTGCATGCCTGGATTGCGGACAATATCCATCCAGCATTTTAGTACGGCTTCTATTAGATTGTCTTAAAAGAAACTGTAATCCACAAATATCCTGCATAACAAATAATGAAATTTCTCTAAGTAGTCGTTGATGAAAGTGTCCTCTGTTACAAGTTGGCCAACTGGGATGTTGAGCTCAATTTGATATGGTATGACAGTGAATCGATTAGGTTTGGTAGATTCCAAACATTTTCCAAAATAACATTTTTACAAAACGTTTTAAACAAATTTTAAATTGCTCAGCTCTTAAGCTCAAAAAAAAAACGTCTATTGCTGCAAATATGACTAAAACCGGGAGATATCGGTGGCGAAAAATTTCGAAAAAATTAATTTATTTTCTAATAACTTTAAAAGTCTTTGAGAAATCCATTTTAGTTATTTGCTGATTATTATAGACTTAAAAAGTATTTCGGATAAAGCAAATTCGATTAAAATCTGTAGCTTAGCGAGAAGGGTCAGGGATGGCATGCAACGTCAACCGATTCCTATATTTATTATGCAAAATCATTCACAAAATCGTTTTGGAAAGATCATCCCTCCATCGCTGTTACGCTTTGAAGATTTCTCTTGTCCGCCATCAATACCAGTCAAGTGGTTAAGAAACACCTGCAAACATTTTTTTAAATCTAAAATTTAGCTCCTTTAAACAATTCTGTGTTATGATTGATGCAAGTGACATTAAGCAGACCCAACCACTCTCTAATTTCGAAACTCTTATTCTTTTTAATTAAATAACAAAACATAAGTGTTGCAGTAAATGTTTGCCAACATCCTTGATTAAGTTTATTTCCCCCGATAGCAAAAAAGTAAAGAAAGGAAAAAAATACTAATTTCTACAAAAACCTAGTTTAGTTTTCTCCTTGAAAACATTTAATATTAATAAAAAAAAGGAAATATTCTCCACACAAACACACACACACCCACACACAAATGTGTACAGATATTATTAAAAAGAATTCTAAATGTTTGTACAACTCGAATGCATTAAATTTTTGTTTTTCATTTGCAGTACAATTTTTCTCGTTTTATGCAAACTGTTCCAAATTATTTTTTATATTTATTTTTGCTCCTCTAGTTTTTCTTTTAGGCCAAGTATACATAAGCTAAATATTGTATACAAACATGCATTTCATATACAGATACTAGGGCAACCAACAAATGCAACCAAACACACACACACAAACACAAACACAAACACAAGAGCTTGCACTCACATTCGCATTGGAACAGTTACAGTTACAGTGGAAGTGCTATGAAATGTTTTGGGAAAAAAGCTGCAACGAGTGCTGTTGTCTCATTGATTTTAATGATTCCTTATCTAGAGAGAGACAAAGCAGAAGAGGAGGCTCCTTCCTACTGAAAAGTAAACACATTAAGTAACACAAATCAACCGACCTGAAAACTGAAAATTTAGTTGTCATCAATTAATCATGTATTTAATTTGACTAGATGCATTTGAAGTGAAATGGTTTTAAACCTGTGTGTGTGTGTGTGTGTGAGAGACAGAGAGAGAGAGAGCTGCAATTAGTGCAGAGCTGGGACTAGGTATTTCCATAAGATATGTTTTTAGTAGCAGGCTTACAAAGTATAGAATAAATTCTCTAACTGTAAAAATTTTTGTACTTAGATTACATGCGAAAAATAATTATAGATAAATTTAATTAATTTTTATAAAAATTATAATCAATAAAATAAAAATTACATCAATCAATAAAAGTTGTTAAAAAGATTATTGCAAGACTGCGAAACTGTAGAAGCATAATCCACTAAATAAGTTGAAATTGAAAATAACGATGCTGATAATCCCCCCTTTAGCTCCCGTTAACATACCCAATGCTTTTCTTCGGTCCGTAAGGGGGAGAGATAACTGAGTTAAAAAATTTCCAAATTGCTGGCACCGTCAATATTCCTCTTGCAATATTTAAAACAAACCAATCTTGGTGTGTTAATTTACCTGATCCCTTTTTTACTGATTAATGGTGGTTAAGTCAAATTACTCTAAGGTGGTGAAGGGAGACCTTCAAGAATGTAAAAATTGGCGTGACATATGATTACTAAACACTACCCAGAAGTTACTGGCAATGATAATTTTGAAAGGATTCTATCAAATTAATCAAACGTTAAGACAAAAATATGCTAATTTTCGTGAAGTTAGATTATATGGTGACCATGTTTGTACTCTCGGAATTATTTTAGAGCTGGAATTCATAACTACTGTAAGCAACACATATGGAAATCTCTAGAATTCATGGGGGTACCAAACTTTGTTACCAACATAATAAAAAACAAGTTTTACAAGGCAGAGAACAAATGCCTGCTTGAGAACAAACTTAAAAATCCTTTCCAATCGACTTTAGAGTCCGCCAAGGCTGCATCTTTTCCCTACTTAAATGACTTGGACTATGCAGACGATCTATGCTTATTCGCACGTAGTTTTGAACATGAAAATGCCAAACTTCAAGTTCTTTATCAAAAAGCACTTGAAGTTCTATAACAAACACAAAAAAAAATCAAATAAAAACAACACCAGGGTCCGCACTCTGCAGCGATGAGTTTTGAAGTGTTCAACAATTTCACTATTCAAAATTCATCGTACTTTTGCCAGTGAACAATTTTTACACTAGTGTTAACTGTTAACTATTTAAATAATTCATTCTCACCGTTTCGGATGCAAAACTCAACAAGTGATCACTGAAATTGGTTAACACTTCAATACTAATTGTTGCGGAATCCGGCCGCAGCAGCCTCCTTCTTAATTATACAGTCATAGAAGACGTACAGTCCTTCAGCTACCTTGGCTGTACAATCGAAATAAGCAGTGGTGAAGATGAAGATAGACAAAGCTCATCAGGCTATGTACTTGCTGGTATCTTTTCAGTGATCTTAATATCAGAACTTACAACACCTGTCCATCCTCATCTATGGATGTGAAATCTGGGGTTTGAATAAACACGGCACAAAGAGACTGCAGCCATACGCCCACGGCTGCCTACGTCATACCATTCGATGGTTTTGGCAGCAATTCTGAACTGATTTGCACGAATTGGTAGAGTAGATACTAATTCAACACGACATCTTGTGGCAAAAATTCGGATGCATTGGTCATACGGTAAAGTCTGCAAACATAATCGCACACACAGAAAGGCTAGTAACAGAAAATAGGGTGGCGTTGGCTAAAGTAGTTAGCATGCTGACTAAAGAACCGAAGGTCCTGGGCTCGAGCCCGGTCTCCTTAAATAACAACATCCTTGTATCAATTGTTGTAGGAAAGTTCAAGTGATGAAGGTATAGTCACTGGTGACTGAACTATACCGACTTCAGCAGATACTAATCCTAATGTAAACTCAAAACGCCCTCCTTCGTTGTGTAGCAGAATCATCGGCAAAGTGAAATAACCAATAAAATGGCTAATAAACTAGCTTTGAAAATTTAATACGCCTCATTGACACCAGAGGCGCTGCAACACTGCATTATTAGACACGTGCAAAAAAAAGCAGAGTTGTAATAGTATGAAGCTTTCTCGTATCTCTTCCTTTACCACCTGGCTTCACTATCACTATCCCTTTCCTAAAGAAGGTAACAACTAGTAATAGTAGTAGGCATTCATTGCCTCCTCTTAAAAAAGTATATAACTAGACACATCTTACTATGGTAACAGCTTGACCCTTATACCTGAATGAAATGCATTGAATATAGAGGGGAATAATCCGGGAATCGCTACTTATACAGACGGCTCTAAATATGGTGACCAATAAGGTAGCGAGTCGAAACCTTACAAATTTTTTTTCGTCTGCCCGATCAAAGTAAAGTTTTTCAAAATGAAAAAAAAAAGAATGAAGTTAAATCTATAAATGAGATAAACTCATGCGCATGCAGACCAATGCAGACAATGTACGAGTACATACCGTGGCATCAAGTTGTAAGCGGAATCAAAGAGACTGATAAGCTTGTCCAGAATAACATCACCCTGAAGAACGTCAGACCTTTTAAGAGACTTAAGACCGTACTCAAACGACTAGAGAACATAGGACGGTTTGGTAAAATAATACTGCGTTGAAAGGAAACCGGCGTTCTTTAGGATAATAAGAATTAAGAGAAGTGCCAAGAGATTTTATGATTACATAGAGCTGCACTCGGGATATGGGTTAGCACAATTACCGATCAAGACGAGAAGGATAAAACTTCGGACCGCTACGTGTGTTATTGTCCAGTGTTTCGTAATTTTAGAACACATTTCCTATATGCGTAACGTGCCGGATTTGTAATGACTTAAGCTGCGGTAGCACTTGGGCAAATATTTGCCCAAAAAAGCGTAACCACTACATACCAATGAAAGCCTTTTTGACTTAGACACGTGTTTATTAAGTGAAACAGTTTCCAATAATGTTGGTTTCTATGTCTATTACTGTCTATTAATTATTTATGAAACTGTTTAACTTAATAAACAATTTTCGTACCATACCTTTAGGGTCTTTGATTGGAGAGGCCTAAGAGATTATATAGAATAGACTGGTTTCTTGCCATGATCGGTTTGTCGTAAAGAATTTTTTTGGTTAAAGCACCACACTTACCGCATTAGACATAATTTTAATTCCATACGGAATTGGGCAAACTTCGTTGCACTTCTTTTCAACTTACCCTACCTAAGTGCTGGAAGTGACAATTTATAGTTGCAGAATTAAAAAAAAAGTGTTTTAAATGCAACATTATCTTCGAAATTAACTATTAAAGTTTTGGCTTACTTCTGATGCTTGTTTTAAGTTTCAAGCTGTGGCATAATTTAATTTTATGGCTAATATATTTATAGACAATTTTGTCTTATGATATTCCCAATGAAGTGCTTTAATTTGCCTAATTTTCAAAGAAGACTAAAAATATCTCTGCGGAGAGTTAGAAGGAGGTTGAAAAGATCCATAAAATTTGTTCTCTGTAATATTTTACATAAAAGAGCTGAATACAGGTGGCAATACCTGAAATATACAAATGAAGACTTATCCCAGTCTACAAATAGAGCAGTTAGCAAAGCAGGGGTATAATCGTCGCTTTCGATAACGAACGTTTTATCAGTTTGAGATTATGGCATGCGATATCGAAGCGTATTATTACTTTTTTTTTGAGAGCGAATGCCATAACCTCAAATTGAAAAACGTGATCGAATCAGCTCGTTATCGAAAGCGACGATTATACCGCAGTCCTAAAATCAGAGAGTATTACCAAGGAGAGCAAAGTCTTAACTCTCACTCTCTTACTTGAAATCTGCGTTCACAATAATTTAAATTTCTTCGAATTTTATTTGTATCACATTTACAAAAAAGCTGTGCTGTGCGTTTTTAAAAAATTTCCTCAGTGTATTTGAAATTAACTGCTGAACAGGCAAAACCCAACTCCAAATAAATAAATAATAATGACAGCATTTCAAATGTACTCGTATACCTGCAGCTATCTATGGCTTCATTTTGACAAACCGCAAGGCATATAATCATCATTATCTAGAACTGAGAAAAAGTAAAAAAAATAAAATAAAAATTATCATGAGATTTCACACATACTTGTACAGTCAACTTGTGCAGGGCTTAAGTACACAGATACTTCAATACATTTAAATGTGTGAATTAAGATGAATTCAAATACAATTTGCAAACTGCAACACAAACTGATTTGCCTGGTAAATGAAAATAATGTGAAATAAAGTACGAGCAATAGGATTACAAATTCAGATTATCAAGTAAATTATATGGATGTAATGTGCGAGAAAGTGTGTGTGTGTGTGAACTAATTTACATATACCTGTCACATGCACATACACACATACATATGTATTTGTGTAATATATGTATATGCCTTTTTTGAATGAATGAACTCTTGTTTGCACTTATTCTTTATACATTTGCCATTGACCAGGTCATACATCTCCACCTCAATCAAACATCTTCTACTAATTTTCTTAGTTTATTTTGTTTATTGTAGCTCTTTTTTCATAGCTGCTGTTGCCGTTGTCACTGCCGGTTAATATTGCTTTTGTATCCATTTTTAGGTCCTTGTTGTTTTTGTTACATTTTATAGGCTGTGTACATAGATTCCCGGGTTGCATCCGCTTCGTTAGCTGGCTAGTTAGCTAATCATACGGATTCGTTCTGTTTTGTATGGTGTTTTTTATTTGAGTGATGCTTTTCCTGTTCTGTGTGCCTAAACACAGGTCATCTCAGTTGTTGCTGTTGTTTCAACTTTGTTCCGTTTTATGGTTTTTACTTTATTCTCATTCTGTTTTTTCGAGAGCACGTTTTTGCAAAGTTTATTTTTTTCTTCTAGTTATTGTCTAATGCTATACTGGGGATGTGTGAAAAGTAATTTTTCCTCATCAAATATCCACAAGATATATTAAGTATTTTTTCTATATTCCTTTCGTGTTGCCAACAGTGGGTGTGAAAAGGGAAATGTGTGACAAAATTACTACAATTATGCTTGTTTGAAGGAAATAACACGACTAGTACTTCATTACACGCTAGATAGAAATTTTGCAGTAAAAAAATTCTATTAGAGCGTCCCACGAAAAAAAAGAAATGTTTTTTTTAGTTAATTTTAATTATTATTGTTCGAACTTCAATTGTTTCTATATTTATGATTTGATCAGGCTAAAGTTCGTATCGCTTTGTAAGCCAAATTAAATGTGATAATTATTAATGAACAAATAACACCAAAGTAGTAGAACGGAACAACCGGCTGTTTTCGAAGGCCACTACACCTTCGTCATCAGCGTTCTTTGTGTTTTGTCCACTGTCTGTGGTGTCAGTTAATGTAGATTTCTGTTTTATATATGCAACTTTTATTGCAAATGGAATGTGTGAATTGATGTTGATTTTTTGTAATAAAATCTCATTTTTACCATCTCTTTTTTGCTTTAGACTAAAGATTGCTTTTATGATTTTTTGTGACTTCCCCCAAACCAGTTTTCATAAATGATTGTTACAGTTAAAGCTTTAAGCGTAAATGTTCAGCAACAAGAGTTCTCGAGCTGAATCGTAAAACAAAAAAGTCTGTTAGTAATTCTTTGGTATTTGTTGCACTTTCTTCCAAAAAGCTGTGCATTTGTTATGTATTTAAAATTTGCAATTACATGGAATGGGAAGGCAACTTAAATTTCTTACATGTTTGTATCGAAAACAATAAGTAAAAGAACTTATTCTTACATATTTAAGGGCACAATTATGAAAGTGGTCTAAAACATGTATTTCTTTTGTCGAAATATTTACTAAATTACATTTGAACAAATGAAAAAATATTTTTTCATTTTAAGTCATGGAAGTATAACCGTATACGGACACCACTACGTGATAAAAATCCAAAAAAAGACCCGTGCCTCCCAGTTTTGACCCACGTCATGCACTTTTTTATGGACTCCCAAAGATTTGGGGCCTCGGTCTCATTTTTGCATTTTCTCAGGCTCATATCTTGCAAACTGTTCGGAATTTTGATTTACTGTCTGAGACAAAGTTGTAGCTTTTGTCATAAAAAACTAAAATAAAGATTATATAAAATCAAAAAAACTTCATCTTCAAGATGAAAATCGCAAAAAATTTAAAAAAATTCGAGTTTGTTTACCATTTTTCTCTTGTTCAGGTCCATAGGTAGCAAACCGTTCAAAATTCAAGAAAACAATCAACAATTTTCTAAAACATATGAGCTTCCTAGGAATGATTCTTAACACCGTTTAGAAATAAAAATTAAAAATTTTCGGGAAATTTTTCACTTTTGCGGCTACCTAAGCGCTACCTATAAAGGGTGCTAAGAATTATGCCTAGGAAGTTTCTATGTTCTAGAAAGTTGTTTATTGAGATCTTAGGTACTTTTTTGTAGTTGATTGTTTCCTTGAATTTTGAATGGTTTGCTACCTATGGACCTGAACAGGAGAAAAAAGCTAAACAAAATCGATTTTTTTTTTAAATTTTTTGCGATTTTGATCTTGAAGGTGAAGTTTATTTTTGATTTTATATGTTCACAATTTTTATTCTTTATGACAAGAGCTACAACTTCGCCTCAAAAAGTAAATCAAAATTCCGAACGGTTTGCAAGATATGAGTCTGAGAAAATGCAAAAATGACACCGAGGCCCCAAATCTTTGGGAGCCTATAAAAAAAGTGCATGACTTGCGGCAAAACTGGGAGACACGGGTCTTTTTTTGTAGCCTAGGCTTGCTACATCTGTAATATTTGCACCAGCAGCTTCCATCGGGAAGTGATTTCCACTAATATAAAGTAGAAGTATGCCAGAACATAAAAAAAAAAAAAAAATAATAATAATAATAATAATGTCTGTAATTAAATTAAGCGTGTTAATAAGTAATAAATCGATTTGCTTATTTACGAGTTAATTAATTAATTTAATAAAATCAATTTAAAATGGTGTACTTGTAAACCGAATACCACAACTTATAATTTTTATTGTTGAATAACCTTAATTGTTACCCACTGTAAATTTATGCATAACTTCACATACCTTTAAATTAAACAACATATATCACATCGCATCACATCACATCGCATCACATCACAACTCATCGCATAAAATATCACATTACAGCCATTTCATTGCATAAATTCAAGCCAACCAACCAACCAACCATTCCAACCATCCATCCTTCTTATGATGTTTATAAGACCACATCATTCAGCACACTGCTCTGCAGACAGACATACAGACAGACAGAGAAAAAAAAATGCTGTTTGTGTGTTTGGCTTGTTATTTTACTTTTTAAAGTAGATTGTGTATTAGTTAGTAGCTAAAACATGTTTACCATCCGCCAAACCATTCCAAACATCCATCCACCACCACCATCTATGTTTCTACTCATCATTCATTCCAATTTATGTTGACGCTCTCAGTAAATGAAAATGACAAAAGGAGTTCGTTTCAATAAACATTTCTAGTTTAATTTTCTTCTAACAAACTATTTAACAACATTTATTTCATCTAATTTTTTGTTACTTTAACTCTTCTATTTAAATTTTTTTCTTTATCTTGTTTTTTTCTCTCTTTCATTTCTTAATTCGTTTTGTTGTGTTTTCCGTTTGTTGTTGTTGATTTGATTTTTATGGCTTTTTTTAGGATGGACAACGTGGTCATTTAGAGGGTCTAGCATCCGTTTATTGTGAATTGTTAATGGCTCCCTTTGGAGATATTTTAAGTGCTTTAGAAAATGCTAGACAAGCAGCCTGGGCTGAGCGCAGCCCTATGAATCCTGCCGGTGGCAGTGGCAGCAGCGGTAGTGGTAGTGGTGTCAGCGGCATTGCTTTCCAACGGCTACACGGTCATCGTGGCAGTTCCATGCATGGCGCTGGTTTGCCCAGTAGCCATAGTCAACCCATTTATGTGCCAGGAAAATATTCGGTATGTATTTACAAATAGCGAACTACTTTTAAGTGCACACACACTCACTCTCTTACAGGCACACATATGAGGACAGAACACTAACACTAACACTAACATTAACACTAACATTAACACTAACACCTATCAAGACAAATGTTCTTTTTTTTGGTTTAAGAGTAGAGGCAGGGAGTAGTGATAATGGAATGGAATGGTTTACCTGCTGCTTGGTTGTTCATGTTTTAGTTTGTTTTCTTTATTTTTATATTTTATTTTGCTGTTGCTGTTGGGGCCACAACAGCAGCCTCAGATTCCAAACCGACACACAAATAAAGCGCAAATTCAATAAACACTATTTGCCCAACAACACAACTATCGCACATAAAACACACCTACAAAGTAGCGCAAGGAAACCGACCAACATTTGTTTATGCGATAAAGGCGAAAATGCCAACAACTATTTGGCCATAAAAAAGGCGTTATTGTTATGACTTTGTTGTTTTGCCGTCAGTGCTGCTGTTGGTGTTGTTGTCGTTGTTCTTTCGTTTTTCTGCCGTAATTTTTTGGTTTATGATGCCAAAGGTGGTGACGCTTTTGATTAAGTGTTAGAATAAACATACATCATAGAAAAGTAAGCAACAACAACAACAACATATATAAAAAATAATAATAAAAAGAAACAAAATTTTGTGAACCATTCAATGTGCAAGTGAATGCTGTTGGCTTTATGTGTGTACGTGTGTGTGTGTGTGTGTGTGCCCTGATAGGGAAATGTTTTCCTACGTGTGGTTGCACACCGGCAAATATTGTATAAACAAACAAATACCCTACAAATGCTGAAACACACACACATACAGAAACACCTCCTACTACAAATAAAGAATACAGCGGGAAAACTCAGAAGACCTTCTTACTTTAGGTCTTATGAAAGGCCTGTTTCGGATTTTTTTAATTCAATTACTCCTCACATTTAAATGCTGAGGAATGCCTTAAAAAAGGTCTTGACTCTTTCCCAGAAAACATAAGATATACATTTCACACACCCTTCTACTCGTTTGAGAAGGGAGAAGAGAAGGAGTAAATTTTTTTTTAACAGAATATCTGGGGTGAAAGAAGTGGGAGCGGAAGGCTTACTCCACAACGGCAATGAGTGTAAAAAAGATTTGAGTATGGAATGGAACCAGCAGGCCTTGTGCATCCAAAAGAAGGCCTTCTAGAAGGCATCGTTACTGCTTCTTTTTCCAATTGTATATTCCTGTAACTTTTTGAGGCATATTTATTACCTGCATTATATTTCACTTTCAATTTTGCCTGAATGTTGTTGTTTTACTATTATATCTCTTTTTTTATTAAGAAAAATTTATTAGATTTTCATATTCGTTGTTAAAGTGTCTTTCATTAAGCATTAACTAAGTATGTGTGAGATGTCATAAAGATCTTTTATGCCTTTGAAAAAGCCCATCGTTTGCATTATACGTGGAATATAACATCACTTAGATGTCCCCCATAGTCCTCCAGAGTGGCGGGCGTTGAAAATAATAGACTATGACTCTTGGACATTAATCAGGCTGAATTAAACCGATAGCATGAGTTATGTTTCCTTTGAGGTCCATTGTGCCTTTAGGTCTATTCGCATAGACCTGCGACTTATGGAAACTTTTCAAAGAAAAGTCTAACGAGGTAAAATTAACTAACCTTCGCGTAAGTTAACCAGTCGAACGAGGCAGACCGTCATGCATCGATTGTACGAGTTGGTTTCGGTCTCAAAATTTTCGCATCTCTTTGACCAATGTTGAGTAGACTGGTCATGCATTGATTGCTCTGCATTGCTGACTGTACTTTATATTTGTTTTTCATATTATGCTGACTGGCTATCGACAAAGTTAGCGACTTTGCCCTGTACCTTTCTGTCTTTCAGCTTCCCTTACAGCAAAAATTTTATACTGAAGTACTCTGGCTTCGTTAGAAAGACGGAAGGAGCATTTTATCCCAAGATCGTCTGAGAAGATTCCAAAGCTGGCACTAGAGGCCATTATTGATCCATCAGTATTAGGGTTCACTGTTCGGTTTTAAACGAAATCGAAACAGCGGTTTTTAGGTCAAATATGCGGGTAGTTATCTTTGACTCACGGAAGTTATCTTGCGGTGAAAATAGTATTCATAAGGCAGAGAAAAAGCTTCCAAATTTCTATGTCAAAAACATACAACAGTTTAACAAACTGAAACCGAAACAGGTCGGTTTAAGCACATTTTAAACCAAAATCATAATTTTTATTTAATCGGTTCTTAGCAAACTCAAATCAGTGTATACATATATACTTTAACATCGTTTTCTGTTACTATTTGATCTCCCTTCCATTGCTAACTGAATCGAACGTAGACTTTTTTAGTATAGGGGGTAATTGACTGAGAATTCTGATATGAGCACGAGACCTGAATCTCCACCATCCAAATGCCGCTAATCTGGCCGCACTACTTCAACATCTCTGGTTCAAAGTCGCTAGATGGAGGCCTGCAAAGCTGTTTAACCAAAAACATTTTAAATTTCTCATATCCTGAAGTAAAAACAATTTACGAATGCACACCAGTGTCCTCACAGGTCATTGCCAATGAGGTCAGAAAACACCTCAACATACCTGGGGTAGTGAGAGCAACAGCCGAAGCAGATTTTGTGATTATGACGATGAAACTATAAAGTACATTTTGAAGAACGGTGAAGCTTTATGCCACAGAAAATACAATCCATTGAACATACACCTATTGGAAATTTGGGAACTGCCAGCAATAGAACTAATAGCAATCTTGTTACTCATTAGGAGAGCAGGCCTAGATGCGATGTTCTAGCTCGAGGCAAGGAATTCAATAGATGTTTACGGTTGCAGTGTGCTGTGTTTCCCGTAACAATTTAAATTCATTCATTCATTCATAAATCTCTCATTCAATCAAAAATCCCTCAGTGTTTAACACTCTTGTGGTTCGTTTAAATGAGCGTGTTCATTTTATGTCACCAGCCGATACTCTTGAACAATTTTGCAACACATCCTTGCTAATTTGAACCAGGCTATCCAAAAGTTAAATATAAATTGATCATCAACCTGCCACTAATGTCGACAGCTGCTGTAGAGGGCGTTGAACTTGAGATAAAATCTTTTAACGTGTACCACCCTTCTTAAGTCGAATTGTGTTGGTTTTAGAAACCCAAATTTAGGCCCAGCATTTGCCATGCTAGTATAAACTTTAAGTTGGACATCGAATTGTCTTACCATAAGTAAAGCGCATAAAATTCTTTTCATTGCCTGAGTTGTTTAAATTCTTCAAAATTTGATTTAATGCCGGCTATCAGCAACATTTAGTCCAAGCTCCAATTGCTTACGTTTCCCCTTTAAATCACCCACACTCTTTATATATCCTTCTTTGGGTTATAATACATTTTTGTTTTGCCAAAATAGAAAATATGCTTTACATGCTTTTGTATCTATAAAGTTTGTTGTTTTTTTTTTATTTAGTAGAAATCGGCTCACTTTTTTCTAGGTTTCATTTAACAATATTTCTGTTGTTTCTGCTGCTCAATTCCCAAATGATCCTTGAAAACCAAGAAGAAAAAAAAACACAACAAAGACAGAAACAGCAGCAGCTTCATCAGCATTTGCAGCCATAACTCTATAAGAACAAGAAAACTCTAGCAAAAATAATAATAACTTATACGTAAAGTATTTTTTCATTCGATTTATTCCTGTGCTTTTTTTCTTTATTTAGCCGTTGAACAAATGTGTAGTGTTGACATGCCCTTTGGGGATTTATCTTTACGTTTGCATGTTAATATCTTTGTGTGTTTGTGTTTGTGTTCCTTTGTTTGTGTGCTTGTATATGGAAACCAGTATATTTTCTAGCGTCTGTAAATACCAACACGGTATGGAAGATTAAGTGTATTGGAGCAGGATGCCATATAAAGTTCGCCTGGAATGTGTTAACTTAAGGAGGGTGGCCACATAAGTTCCCGGCAGTTGTTTACAATTTAATTATTATGAAATTATATTTTAAAACTTCTTATTCAAGCGCTCAATAGGACTGATGCTGGGGGAATAGTTTACATTGTATCCTTAATATTCATACACACAAAAAAGTAATATGAATGAGTTTATAATATTAATTAAAATATTTGTAATATTAATTAAAAAATTAATTAAATTTTCACCTATAAAAAATTTGATAATATCAATTAAGTTTTTCCACTCAAATTAATTAATACAATTAAAAATTTAATTGAATCAATTAAATTATTAATTGAAAATAATAATTGGTGAATACTTTTTTCTGTGTAAGTGTAGACAATATGATCAAATGAAACTAAATTCAAATCAAGACTTCAAAGAATTGCTTTTCCCTCCTGTTTTCTACTAATAAAAGTTTCCATGGTTGATGTGTTAATTAAATAATAATCACATCTACAGTTTAAATAAATTTTCAATTCATCATTTCTTTGCTGATTTGAAATATCAAGTATTTGTACTGCTGTAAGCTTTAGAACCTGAAGGAAAGATTCAAACTGTTGGCTGATATCTGTTGTGAAATAAGACTAATTTAGTTTGGATTTTCATTATCGCATCAATGTTTGCAAATTGTTTACTCAAACAATAGGATCGCTTGAGATGTATCAGAGTTTTGCATAACACTTTTTCTTCGGGTCTACGGTTCGGAACATCGTGGCAACTTTGACGGACCACTGTGCTTTAGTAACCCATGCTAAATGTATGGGTCTTCCGTATAATGACTACTGCTTTAGTTGCAACGATGAGGAATAGAAGGAGAGTATATTGCATTTCTTTTGCTTTTTTCCCACTCCTACAGAACAAATCTTTGGCAGGATTTCCAACAGCAGTCTATCCGAGAAAATTAAAATTATCGAAAATTTAGCTAAAAAATTTGCGGCTGTTATAGCCGCTGACTCCCCACTATACAATTCTTGATACTCTATTATAAATATTATCTCTTTTCTACAGCTACCCTCACCCTCTTCCCCCCTCTCTCTCTCTCTCTCTCACTATCTTCTTTTCAACTTACAGGTAGAACCAGGCGATAATTGTAATGGATCCAAGTGAACTCGTCTCTAATTTTTCACTCTTCTTTGCCAGCAGCCTGCTAACCTAACTTAACCTTACCTATGGTTCGTTGATTTAGGTGGCTTCTTGTCACCTACAAACAATCAAGTAGAATCGTGAGATTCTTTTTTACTACATGTCTATCTACTAGCCGGAGTCTTAAACTATGCAAAAGGTCTGTGTTCAATGCTAGGTCCACTGATCAGTCGTGCTAGACCCATCCAGTTGCAGTAAAGTAGCGTATGAGGTCCCTAATACCTAAAGTACAGATTGCCTAATACAACTCACCGAAATAACTTCTGCTGGGCTCATAATAGAGAAAAGGAAAACCTTAAGACACTTAGCGGTATAAGCTTCATCAACACTAGATATAAATAAGAAATTGTGCATTACCAGATTGCAAATTTTCTACAGACTCCAACCAACCTGTAATCGCATTTCCCCAGCAAAAAATCAGGCATTAACCCAACAACTATTTGCCATTTATTCACTCTGTTGCAAAACACTTCACACAAAACCATAAAATAAATAAATACTAATTGAACTAACTTCTTATTTTTAAATAAATGAAGTTGATGAAAAAGAAATATAAATGTACCATATGCTAGTGAATATTAATTTCGGACATCAAACAAAATATTTAGTTGTTAAGAATTATTTTAGTTTCACGCCTTGTTGAAATCATTAAGTCGTCGTTTCAATACAGTTGAGAAGTTCTTCTACTAAAAATATTTAAGTCCAAACTCGATTACCTTTTTTAAAACTTTTTGCTGGGTCAGAGCTCATGTTCAGAGGAAAGTAGGTATATTCCTTTTGAGAGTTTGTCAAAATAAGCTGGAAGTAGTTAGCACGTTGACTACAAAACCAAAGCTCCTGGGTTCGAGCCCGGTCACCGACAGTCATTAAATAATAACACCAGGCATTTGTCGGATGTGCATTAGTGTCCCTTTGTATCAATTATTGTAGGAAAGTTCAAGTCAAGAAGGCATATACAGTGGTCACGGAACTACACCGGCTTCAGCGGTTACTAATCCTAATGTAACATTAGAGAGCCTTCCTACTAAACATACTCCAAATACCACAATATCGACCATGTTCGACTTGTAGTACACTTACATTCAAAACAAAAACAAATTTTAATATTTTGCTGTTGTATCAAATGTAAGTGTGCGACAAGTCGAACATTGTTGACATCGTGGGACAGGCCCATAGTTTCAAAAGTTTAATACGCCTAATTGACACCAGAGGCGCTGCAACAGTAGATTATTAGAAACATGCAAAAATTCAGAGTTTTATAAGAATAAAGCTTTCCTCTCTCTCTTATTCCGTGTTCAAAAAACGTTTTCATGTCTTTTCCTTCTAGCACACGATGTTAAACTTTCCCAGTGCTGGTGCATTGTGTTGTTTAATTAATAACATCTGTAATACATACGCCCTGTCCCATGATGTTGCCAGAAATCGTTCGATCGACAATTGTATTTAAGGCTGGACATAAGCCTAACCAATCCTGTTGTTCTTGTTGTTTTTTGTACTACCATAACTTCTGAAGATTTGAAGCAGATTTTTAAACAGCACCCTCGTAGAATTTGTAAAAAAAAACTAATTTTATATTGATATATGCATATAAACATAAACGTACGTACATCTGTAAAAAGTTATTGCAATTGTTGGTTTTTATTATAAGTTTGTTGCAACTTTAATGTTTTGCTTGTTTGTTTGGTTGGTTGGTTGGTTGGTTGAATGGTTTTTTCTAAGTCTGTCTATCTGTCTTACCATGTTTTTCGGCTTTAGTTTAACTTCAGTTGGGTTTTTATATGTTTTAATATGAAACAAGCAAATTGTTTTCCATACTTGCACACAACTTGACTCTAAAGGAACGAACAAAGCACACAGAAATAGTTCAAACAAAAAAATAAAAATAAAAATACACTAAATTGCAAAAAAAAAAAAAAAATACTACATATGCACATGTAAAGATGTATCAACCACAAATTTGCTAAAAAAAACAAAACACAACAAGAAAAATAAAATAACTCAGTCAGACACATTTCTCAATGCACTCATACTTCGAAAAAAAAGAAGTATTGACATTCATGCTTTTATTTTACTACTAAAACGTATTGTAGTCTGAATTTTTATTTTTGAAAACCTTCCGTTACTCTTTTGTTGCATTCTTGTAGCTCGTTTAGAATATGGTTGTAATTTAATATGATCATAAGAGTTTTAGAACTTTGTGGCACATTGAATTGTTAAAAAAAAGAAGAAGAAGAAAAATATTATATATAAAGAAGAACAGCAATAAAAAATAGAGCTTATAAATGATAAAAAACACTAGACTTGGCAGTAATCATTTCATTCACTTTGTTTTTATAGCAGGAAAACAACTTTAAAAAAATGTAGAAAGAATTGAATCAAACGAACCTTAAATAAAACAAACATGTCTTCGTCTTCCCGGCTGCTTAGAAATGTCACATATTGTTGGGAACAAAGAAAATATATTTTTAAGCAGTTTAAGAAAAAAATAGTGTTAATATTTAAAAAAGATAAATTTTAAAGAGCAGTAGAGGAATAAAGTTTTAACGTTAGGTTAGCTTAGGTTGTAAGACACTAATTTTTTGTAGACTCTTAGCTAATATCGCAATTAAAGTGAACCTGCAGATTTGGCAAAGTGATGTTTAAATTGAGTTAACTTTTTATAGTGATAAATTGTATTAAATACTGGAAAATATAAAATAAGTGAGCTTGGGACCATTCACATATTACGTAACGGTCAAAGAAAAGGGAGGGGGTTAAAAAAATTTTTACTAAAAAGTTTATAAAAAATGTTATGGGGGAGGGATATAAAAACTCTTAAAATAGCGTTACGTAATATTTTTATTTCACAAAACAAATATGTATATACTTATATACTCCATAAGTTCGTCGCACAGTGTACTGATTTTATATAATTAGCGGGCAAAAAGAGAAAGAGTTATGTGAAATTTATAAGATTTGATGGCAGAAATATTTAAATTAATATTAGACCAAATATTTAGTCACTTAAACTGCGAGGGATCGTATCCTTCCCGTATATCCTTAAAACAAAAATTGTCATGGCGGAGCGAAATAGAAACTTCAGCCTATATAATCGGATATCTTATCTGATGTAGACAAATTTTTAAATAATTGAAGTACTCTGTATTTTTGTTCGCTGTTTGGCGATTGTTTTTAGTTTTGGCACTTTTTTCGGTTTTTAGCGATTTTTTCTTTTGTTTTAGCGATTTTGTAAATATCCGGAGTTTGCCTCGCACGGTTTCCAAGATACAGCATGTTGTGAAAATTACATACTAAAAATTACATTTACTGAGAGAGTAGCCTTTAAGTTTGATTTTTTTTTTTACTAACTTTCAAAGTTTCAAGTGACTATATTTTTACTTTAGGTTTTCAAAATTTTTCATTGCTCGCTTTAGAACACAGTTTAATTTTTAACTGTCATATATTTGCTGTTGTAGCGACCAAAGTGTTACATGTTCTATAAAAATTTCCTGGTTCCTGGGAATACAGCTTGTAATATACAGACCAACAGACGGACATCGTAGCGAAAATAATAGGGTTCCTTTTCACCTTTGTTGTACAGAAGCCTAAAAAGTTGAATAAAATTGTTACTCTATAATTAAGAGTATAGAACTGGTTAAACCCAAAAACATTTATTTATTTCATTGCTCTATTTAATTATTAATTTGCTCTATTACTTTGTTTTATTATGTTCTGTGCAAAATCAATTTTTAAGCTTCATATGCTTTTAAGCGCCAAAAAGGTTGCTTATTTAAGTTTTGTATTGATAGTTGTTAATGTAGGAATGTACTAACATTGAAATAGCAACCAAGATAATTGTGGGTTACACACACAATTTTTGCGCTGAAAGCCTCATATAATAAATACTTTATACCTTCCTTAATTTTTAGCTGCTATATGTTTGTTATTCAGCGATCAAAGTTTAACATATTCTGTGGAAATTTCAAGTGCCTAGTTCTTATGGTTCTCGATACGACAGCCTGTGACAGACAGATAAACAGCCGGACATCGTAACGAAAACAATTAAAAACTAAAAAGGGTTTTTTCATGTGGTCTTTTAAAGTACACTTTAACTGTTTAAAATCAAACTAACAGTAAAAAGCATATGACAGATAATTGCGTGAAAACCTGCTGGCCATATTTTTAGACATACTCGTGTAGTCTAAAAAAATCAAACCGCTTTGTCAGCAAGTTTTGTTAAATTACCCATTTAATATATTCGCAATATTTTGCATATTTTTTGAATAACTTTCGGAAAAATCTACTAATTTGTTTTATTATAGAATGCAGTCTAGAAAACAAAGTTGCAGCAATAAAACTGTTAAGTTATAAAATATTTTTTTTTCATCACCACACCACAGAGCGTCGGTGAAGGGTGTATAACATTTGGCATAGTATAGCGCTCTTCCGTTAATTCGCATTTATTTTGACACTCGTAAATGAAAATAATAAACTACAATAAATATTTGAGTTAATGTTGCTTAATATGAGAGCATCCCTACAAGTGAATGAATGTCTCATGCAGCTCTTTAGTTATCAAACCATATGTAATATTCCGTTAAAAACAGCATTCAGAAATTTCTTGTGCATACTTTTAGGAGAGTTAAAAATAAATAATTTTTCCAGATATTAAACAAACTAATTTAAAATCTTTGATTGACTCTGAGCATAAATCTTTTGCCTGCAACCATATTAACTTAAATCATATTATGTTGCTGCTTTCCAAATCTGCTTATTATATTTTCCATTATAAATCCCCAGTTAACATAACAAGTCACTTACTGCAAGTCAAACCATTTAACTTTCTTAATAAACTCACTAAATTGTAATTCATTTTGTTGAAATCCTCGAGGAATTTATAGAACTTGAAAAAACCTGTAAATGTGTAACTGACTGTTAAACTTTTTCCATTATTTTGGCTTGTTAAAATGAAATTATTTATTCAGTGTTTACACTTTAATTGGCAATTTTATTGTGATTTCATAATTTTTCAAGAAATATAAATAAAAAATAAAGAGAAAGTAAACGAGTATTTCAAAATTTGTCAAAAATCTCTAACAGCTACATATAGAAGTTCGTTAAAAGGAAAAAAAAAAATACTCTTGAGTAATTTCTCTGAGGAGAACTTTATTTCATGTCGTTTTTTGTTTTTTTTTTTTGCTCAAACAAAACAAATCAAATGACTTTTTCATAATGTCTGTAAATCACGCCCTTCTTTTTGATGTCACTTTATCTGCTGTCCGAAATATTTTTTATATACATATTACTTTTTGGCTTAAATGCCTTTCTTTATGTCTTGGAAAATTGAGGATTTGTTGTTTTTGCCGCAGTGGATTTTTTTTTGTGTTGGGGGTCTATAAAAAGTAAATTTAAATCCTGTTAAAAAGAAATTAAATTTACCAGTAAAAAGTTTTTGTTGTTGTTTCTTTATCTGTTTTATGATTACATTTGTTATTCAAACACTGTTGGTATACGAGTACAAAGACATCAAGATGATGATCTGCTGGACGTCTGATTAACTTTTGATGTTAACTTTGTTTGTATGGGAATTAAATATAAAGGGTGTCTTTTTTGAGAAGGCGAATAATAATGAAAGGTTGGTAACTCAGTGAAATTGCAGCAATTGAAATGTTTAATTGATTGATTTATTAAATTAATTTTTGAATTGTATTATTTAATTAAATGTTTAATTAAAATATTTAAATATTGAAGTGCTTTAATGAAATGTTTGTTTAATTTAATCAAAGTTTTAACAGATTCAATGAATTGTTTAATTGATTCAATTTAATGTTTGATTGATTCAATTAACTGTTTGATTAATTAAATTAAATTTTTATTTACCTCAGAAATGCCTTAATTCTAAAATTTAAATTGATCTTAATAGTTTGTTTTGATTGCTAAAATAAAGTAATTTTTTTAACTGATATTAAAATTTTTGAAATAATTTTTCTTTGTAGCCCAAATATAAAAAAGTCAACCATACACACAATTGAATTTTAAATTGCTGCAATTAAATGAAAAAGTTAATTTTTGATTGATTCTATTAAATATTTCATTGATGCAATTAAATCTTTAAGTTCTTCACAATTGCTGTAATTTTAAAAACTCAATTTATCTTAATAGCTTTTTCGTGGTGAAATAAATTGATATTAAAATTTTTTTTATTTAATTTTTTTTTTGCAACATTCGAAACACATTATGAAAGCTTATCCTTAACATAAAATTTTGCTCTGCTGGAGTGTTCTTGAAAAAAGATCACCCTTTGCAAAGCAACGGCAAGCATCAACTTAAATTACAAAATTTTTTATGCTTGCTTCATTTTTATTGTTTTATTTTCATTTATTTTCTTATTATAAATATTGTGCTTTTCTTACTTTTTTCCGTTTGTTTTTTTTTACTTATTTTTTATTCTTTTAATTTTAACTTTGTCTAGAAGTTGCAGCAGTCAGTCAGGCCTTTAGTCTAATTTTATTATAAAGCTTTTTTATTTTAATTTTGTTTTATAACAACAACATCTTTATATTTTTAGTGTTTTCAATTTCATTTTGGCGTAAATGTAGAAATAACAGGAAAGGCCACAAACTGAAACGGAATTTGTTTTAGGCCAGTGTGCTGTTGGCCAACTGTGCGATTGTGTTTTTGTTTAATTTTTATTTTCCTTTATGGTTTTTAGAGCCTCTCAAGGAAACCATTACAGTTTTGAGGTCATTTTCTTGTTGTTGCATTTATACTTTTCAAGCAGCTCCTTTTTAAAGGAGGACAAGAAATTATAAATATTTTGTAAAATGTGGTATTTAGTTAGTGTACACTTTTATTTTGCTTTTTCTGAAGTGAAAGTAAAAAAACCAAGCGACTGAAAATTAGTTTTAGAGTACTCGTAAACAAAATTTTTGAAAACTTATGATTTAAATATTTTATTTAATAATATGTATTACGCTTTTAGCTTTCGAAATAATATCTTTGTAGATTCGAATTTTTGTAATTAAACACAAGTGTGTAACTTTTATCAAGTCGGATTACCTTATTTACTCAAGACTGATATTAAGAGTTTTTAAAACACACAGTGTTAAATTATTTACTTCTGGCATACCACGATGTTAACTTCGCTGTGCTTTACACAGCACTGCTCATTAAGTTGAAGCATTGCCATTTTTATACTTAACATAAACTTTCCAGAAGAATGTTAGAAACATGCAGAAAAACACAGCCTTCGATCATTCACGTCTTTCTTTCTTTTCATGTGTTCTTAGCGACAAAAAGAAGAAGTGCGGATGCTTTCTAAAAGGCCTCTCTAATCTTCGTTTTGGATGCACATTTTCTGCTCGATCTGTTCCATACTCATATATTTTTTACACACGTTGTCATTGGAGTAGGCTTTCCGCTTTCGCTTCTTTCGCCAGAGATGCTGAAAGGAATTGGCAAATTTAAGGATAAGAAGTAAATTGGTTCAAAAACATACTTTTTTTAACAAGTTCAGTTTTATTAATATCAATGTAAAGTAGAAAGTATAAGAACTAGTAATGGAATATGATGCCGGGAAAATGTCCACCACTAGCACTTCGGCTTAATTCCGCTACTTCCACAAAATTTTGAACCACATTATGCAACAAAGCTGCGCTTATCTCGTTACTGCAGTGTAAAATTTCATCTTACAGAGCGTCAGTTGTTTTTGGTTTGTTCACGTAGGCCTGGTCTTTCAAGTTAAATTTCTCAAAAATAAAATTTCCCAAGTTTTTACTAAATAAATGTCAAAGGATGACTGCTCAATTCTTAACTTAAAATTTTCCAACCCTTTTAGAAAGAAATGTGGAATATGTATCTTATCTTTGACACGGAAGAGCCGAGTCTTATTACAATGCGTGCTTTACTAGTAAGATAAGAATAAAACAATGCCCACCCAGGCCTTTGACAGGCCTGAATTATGAAGGCCCACTGGGTTACAATGCTTACAATTCTTTCCGTTGGTCTGTGTGTATGTACGTTGACAATAGCATGTGTGTAGAGGCATACAAATTGTTGTTGCTTCTGTCTGTCGTCTGCCTTGGCTTATGTGTGTTGTGTGGTTGTTTATTTTTGAGGTTCCGTTCTATCATTGAAAAACAACGATGTCTATCTGTCACAGGCTGTTTTCTCGAGAACTATAAGAGCTACAGACAAATGTGAAATTTTCACAGAATTTTAAAAGGTCGCCAAAAAACTAAACAAATCGCCAAAACTGAAAAACCACCGAAAAATCGCCAAAGTCCAAATAATCGCCAAAACGAAAAAAAAATCACCAAAACTAAGAAATCGCCAAAACAAAAAAACCGCCGAAAAATTGCCAAAGATCCAAAAAATCGGCAAAACGAAAAAAGCGCCTAAACGAAAAAAAATGAAAAAAAATCGCTAAAACTAAAAACCACCGAGAAAATCGCCAAAACGCAAAGAAGCACCAAAATTTAAAAAATCGCTTAAGATAAAAATATCGCTAGAACAGAATAAAATCGGCTAAACGAAAAAAAAAACAAAAATTATTTGTAAAAAATGTCTACATGAGTGGACAGTAGGCATCAGTGGTCACACGGAACTCTTTGTTTGCGAGTTAAAGTCGTGCTTTATTTAATTTATTTAAAAAACAGCAGTTAAAACATTATTGCAGTTTAAATTTATTTCTTGATGGCTAAGTATGTCTTAATGCATTTCATTAGTGCTTTAACAAATCATCAATAGACGATGTTTAGCTTTCAACAAATAAATTTTATTTGAAATAATATTATGACAATATGTCAAATAAAAATAAAAATATTTCATTCAGCAAGAATTGAAATTACTGAACTTAAGCCCGACTAAGAAATTATTTCTGATTAAAATAATAAATTTCTTAAAAATTAATGCAGTGTTTTTTATGCTTTCATTCACTCTTATCGGGAATAAAAGTTCACGTGAAATGTTTTCCCTTCCCCTAAAATTTTTATCGCCAATGTTTGCGTTGTTGTTGTTGTTGTAAGTGTACTATTTTTATATTTTGTTCACCATTTTTGGCCATGGGAAATATTTCACGTGAGTAAAAATATTCGCCACAACTTTGAGTTTCTTTGAGTAAATCAATTGTAGCGCCCTCTGCGTGGCATGTGGCTACGTCCTGTTGCAACCACACATCAGCAAGATTAATGACACGTTCATTGAGGTAAGAAATAATTTCAAATCATGTTCCTATACCGCACACCATTGACAGTAACATTCTGACCATCATCTTGTTTGAAAACATATAAGAAAATGACTCCGCCAGCCCATAAAGCGCATCAAACAATAATTTTCTATGGATGTAATGGTGTTTAGACAAAAGCTGGTGGATTCTCCTCACTCCAAATGCGACAATTTTGCTTATTTACGTGCGCATAGAACCAGAAACGGGCCTCATCGGAAAATAAAATTTTCCATCATTTTGTGCTTCAGCCCATTCGCCGAACAATTTGCACGCGTTGCACTGGTCTAAGTCGATTCATAATAAAATTTCAAAGCAAACTATACAAAACGCAACCATCAGCTGTTAAATGGATGCTCAAATAGAGAAGTGATGCCAACTCAAAGTGACAAAGTGACACTCTATATCTAGTATACTCTGCATCTTTTTATGAAAGTACTTGCATTAGGTCTTTTCACGTATATTTGCGTAAAAATATTTAATTGCGTAGCAGTTGTGGAAAGGACATAGATGCTTTTTTTTTAAATTTATTCACATATTTTAGTTCGCTGCGTTTTAAGTTTGTTTTGTGATCTTGAGTGTGTTTTAATAAAAAATTTCGTCAGTCGAATGTTATACAACATCAAGAGCTTATTTAGACTAAAGAAGGATAGGATGACTGAACTGCAAACATGATGATAAATAACTCTCTACTCAAGAAGGAAAATGTAAAATTTTCACTTAATTTTTTCCCTGCCCTCTATGAAATTAGTTTAATAACTAAAACAAAGATTGTGATTAAGATCTTCGTGCTAATGCTCTTCAGCAATTCCTTTTCAGACTGCCTTCGAAGTTTAACAAATTCAAAATGTTTTTTTTTTTGCAGTCGTCACAGTTTTTGAGTTGAAGAACAGTGGCCCTCAAGTAGTCTCTTGAAATTATGCTGCTACTTAACAAAACTTTGACAACATTGTTAACTCGGCCATTTATTTGTTTTGTTGGGCTGTATACGTTTATTTCTTTATCTTTGCAAGAGTGTTTATATAAATCTAAAATTTTGTGTAAGCAAGTTCTATTATGTCCTTATTATTCCCCAAGGTGTTGAGCCGAGGAAGTCAGCAGCAGCCACTTGAAGCTTTCAAGTAGGAGTTTTAAAACCTTAAACTATAAAAAAAACAAAACGAAACTTAACACAAAGTAGGAAAAAAGAAAAGAAATATTTAAATGCAGGAAAATCCTCACATTTTATTCATATTTTTCTTATGCTTAAATGTTTGTTTTATTTTATTTCTCAATTCTCTGTGTAATTCCTTTTTGTTTGTGTTAAGTTCTTAAATATTATGAACAACAACAAGGGCTATAAATTTCTCACTTTAGTTTTTTAAAAATAAATAAATACAAGATTGACATCTCCGCCATTGCTTAATGTTAATGCCATGGTTTTTCTTTGTTCTCCAAAAATTGTTTCTAACAACTTTTTCTTTGCTTTTTTTAACATTCATAAACTTGACCATGAATTATGGTTTATAAAAGAAAACTAATTTTTGACTTTTTTTCTTCTGTTTTTTTCTTCTTCTATATTATGCTTAACAACTAAAGCCCTCCAGTTGCCTGTCGGACAAAGAAGAAGATGAAATTTATGGTTTCGGTTATGGTGTGTTTGCGCCACGCGTTGCTCGTGGTGCTCTAACGCAGCAGCAGCATTTCATTCAGCAACAGACACTGCATCAAGCACAATTGGTTCAACAGCAGCAGCAACAGCAACAACAACAGCAATTATCTTTGTTGCAGGGGGCCGCCTCGCATCATCAGCTGCAACAGCAGCAGCCACACCCCCAAGGTTTGCAATCCATCCCGCCCAATTCTGCTCATCATTTAAACTTTCTGCAACAAAAGTAAGTTTTTCTTTTGACTTTTCTTTTCATCTAAAAAGTAACTTCAAAAACCGAAATATTTATTTTGTCACCTAAAAACTTAATTTATATTTTTCTTGCTTAATTTGTAGTTGTTTAAGTCCACGTTCCGCCTATTTTTATGAATTTCCTCCCACAGCGGGTAAGTTTAGAATAAAAGTTTTTTATTTTAAGTTTATTTTTAATGAGTTCTTGTTTTGTAATTTAGATGGGTTGCATTTTTTCTCTGCTTGTATTTCTGTTACAGTCGAACTTCTCTATAACGCACGGAAATAAAAAAGAAATTGGTAAAAAGTTCGCAAGTTCGATGACACCAACTGTTTTGAAAAGAAGAAGTGTATAAATTTCGAGGTATTGTATTTGGAGGCACCCTGTTGTAAGACAGGATAGCTCCAAAGAGCGTCAAAGTTGGCAACTGCAGGTGTCGAAATTTTTTTTTTAGCAGAACCATCAACTTTGAGATAGAGTTTCTTTTAGAGTGACACAAGCTTAAATCATAATAAAACAAGGAAATATTTTTAATATCAATTAAACGGGCTTTATTGGAAAGAAAATTTTATTAAAATAATGTTTAAATATGATTTCTGCCATGTGGCCGCCACGGCTGGCGTGTAAGAGGCGCAATCTGGGACACCAATTTTCAACAACTTTTCGCAGCATTTGCGGCCGTATTTCGCCTATAATTTTTCCAATGTTGATTTCCAGGTATTCAATTGTTTGTGGTTTATCGAAGTAGACAAGTGACTTAAGATAACCCCAAAGAAAATAATCCAATATTGTTAAATCACACGATCTTGGTGGTCAATGAATTGAGTCATTACGTGAAATTATTTTCTCATCAATTGTAGCGCCCGCTGTGTGACATGTGGCTCCATCCTGTTGGAACCACATATCAGCGAGATTAATGTCACGTAATTGAGGCACGAAAAAATTTCGAATCATGTTCCTATATCGTTCACCATTGACAGTAACGTTCTGACCATCATCGTTTTTGAAGACATATGAGCCAATGACTTCGCCAGCCCATAAAGCGCACCAAACAGTAATTTTCTGTGGATGTAATGGTGTTTAGACAAAAGCTGGTGGATACTCATTACTCCAAATGGGACAATTCTGCTTATTTACGTACCTATTCAACCAGAAGTGGGCTTCAGCGGGCAATGTGCACAAAAAGCAATTATCAGCTATTAAATGGGTGTACTCTTAAAGCAGTGATGCCAACTCAAAGTGGTGACACTCTAAAAAACACCCTTTAGCTCCTGTTTTAATGTTTTAATGCGTATGATTGTTTTTTAATATAATATTTAAAAAATTAAGTATACGTCATGTGCCCTAGTGGAACAAGTTGCAGAATCAAGTCCCGCAGTAGTGCGCCAGGGCAGGTTCTGGGCCTAAGTGTATTGTAAATACGTACACACTGCTCTAATTTAGGTTTGGCTGTTAAACTAAGATTTTTTTTCCGAAACAAACCGGATTATCCGGTTAAGCGAAAGCTTTATAAACAATGAGAATTGTAAAAAAAAAACTTGCGAAAGCGCTAGTTCGAAAAACTATATTGTACATTATTACTCAGGTAATCTTTAATTTATTAATGTCTTCAATTATTTAATTTTATTAGTTTTAATTTACTAAGCAGAACAATTTAAAAATATACGTGCAGGTAACAGTTTAATTAATTGATGCCGAAAGCTGTTTTTTCTAAAGGCAATTTATTACAACACTTTTTAATGGGTCCTCAGAGAGAAGTTTACCAAAAGACTAAAAGAAATAAATATCAGCCAGGTGTCATGTAATATTTAGAATTTTGTTTAAAGTTTTTATTTTAAAACAATTGTTGAGAGACCTTTGCCTGCCCTGTTACGCCATAAATAATACGGCTAGGGGTGGAAAGAAACATTTTGAAACCTTTTTCCAAATGCAAGCAGCAAAAAATGTCACTTTGGCCAATAAAATTAATACTTTTGTAACTTTTTCATTTCATTTTGTGTTTGTGTTTTTGTTTCCTTTTTTTATGAATTATTTATTTATTCTCTCGCTCTCCCGCTTTAGTGTGCTTTTAATAATATACTTGTACTTTGTATATTTTTTTTAGAGGGTCGCGAAACTAAAAAGCGCACAACTTTAGCTCGTTTATTAAAAGGTTTAAAGACGGTGAATCGCAGAGATCGCAGTCAGCAACAACAAACAACAGCTCAAGCCCAAGTGAGAGTAAGTATTTTTGTAATGCAATACCATTATTAAAATTTGCATACTTATCACATGCATACAGGCAGATAGATATACACGCCATTAATATTTTATTTGCAACAAGACAACAAAAAGAAGTGCTTTTATATTTATTGTTGTTGTTTTTGTTATTATTTTACTTACTGTTTTCCTTAAATATCAATACAATTTATTTTAAGTAGGAAAATAAAATAACAAAAGAACTTGTAAAGGACTTAAAAAAGAAGAGGACAGTAACACTTTATCATTACAACGATTATCGTAAAATATATTTTAAATTTAAGTACATATATTTGCATATTTCTACTTATACTTGTCGACACGCTTACACACGCACTTTTAGGCAACACTGTCACGCACAAATACCCAGCAAACATAAAGTTTATAATATAGAGCAAAAATGATTTGATCGAATATGATTGCCGACATCTTATCAATAGACGAGGCATTTAATAAATAGTTTACAACCTGTCTCAATCTAAAAATTAACTGAAATTAATACTAAAGCAAGTCTCAAGCCTCAAGCAATCAATGTATTGAGGCAGCTTCATTTGCTTAGCCAATGCAACGAGGCCTTTTCTGCTTCTGCTTGGTTTCCAAAATACACAAGCTAAGCATTGCTGTTAACGAGATAAATTAGATGAATGTTTCATGAGTTCAAATATTTATTGCGACTGCATAACCTTAAGATCTGAGCAAAAGTTGCAGCAACATGATTTGTGTTTCTAAGCTGGAAAAATACAGGCCTCCTTCTTATAATCCGAAATTTTAAACATTTGCCATCTAATTGAAAGTAAGGACATTTCTCAATCAAAGAAAATAATATTTTCATTCTAGAGAGAAGGCAGATTCTTGCAAATTATACTAAACTGATTTGAAAGAAGGCAATAAAAAGCCGAAATCAGTCATTGGCAAGAGATGCGTCATTTATTTTTAAACGAATTCAAAAAAATAGAAGGTTAAAAAATCGTCTGTACTTTTTTTTTGTAAATTACTTACTAAATCGTTACTATTTACATTGATTTTAAAAATGCTTTCTTTCGTTTGGTCCAATTGTAAAGGAATTTGACTGCTTTTTACGAAAGTTGGCATATACGCTGAACTCAAAAATGAACACAATCTTTCATTCAAAAAAGTGGACGGGACTACTCCCATTAAAATTTTATACTGTATTTCACGTGCTTCAACTACATTGATTTTAACGAAATTTCTCACATATCTGAGCTCTTAAGAAGACACAATTTTGCATTAAAAAAAAAAGGTGGAGCCACCACGCCCATAAGAATTTAATATTAAACTTTGCACACATCCTGAGCTCTGAAAAAAAATAAAACTTTCATTAAAAAAAGTGGGCGAAGCCACGCCTATTTAGTTTTAGTATTATATTTCGCATGCTTCTATTTGACTGGTCTTTACGAAACTTGAAACGCATGCAAAGCTAAAAAAAAGACAAAATCTTGCACTCAAAAGAGTGGGTGGGGCCACGCCTTTTTAATTTTGATATTATATTTCACGTGCCTGTACTTCACCAATTTTTACGAAACTGTGCACATATGCTAAACTCAAAAACCGACACTATGTTGCATTCAAAAAGATGGGCGGAGTCACGCCCATTAAAATTTAATATTATATTTTACGTGCTTCTACCTAAATAATTTTTACTAAATTCTGCTCACAGCCTGAGGCTCTAAAAATAATAAAATTTGCATATAAAAAGTGGGCGGGGCAACGCCTATCTACTTTTAATATTATATTTCACGTGCTTGTACTTAATTAATTTTTTTTAGAAACTTCGCACACATCTTGAGCTCCTAAAAACAAACATGCTTGCATTCTTAAAAGTGGGCGAGGTCACGCCCATCAAAAATTTGATATTATATTTCAAGTGCTTCTACTTAATTGATTTTTACTAAACTCTAAAAAGAATCAAACTTTCATTAAAAAAAGTGGGTGAAGCCACGCCCATTTAACTTTAGTATTATATATCGCATGTTTATATTTGACTGGTCTTTACGAAACTTGATGCACATGCTAAGCTCAAAAAAAGACAAAATCTTGCATTCAAAAAAGTGGGTGGGGCCACGCCTTTCTAATTTTGATATTATGTTTAACGTGCTGGTACTTAGCTAATTTTTTTTGAAACTTCGCACACGTCTTGGCCTTTTAAAAAGACACGATCCTGCATTCAAAAAAGTGGGGTTACGTCCATCAAAATTTTATTTCTGATTAATTGAGTTTTAAAAAATTTTGCACACGCCCTGAGCTCTAAAAAGAATCAAACTTGCATATATAAAAGTGGGCGGGGCCACGACTTTTTACTTTTGTTATTATGTTTCACGTGCTTGCACTTCACCTATTTTTACCAAACTTGGCACGCATGCTAAGCTCAAAAACCGACACTATCTTGCATTGAAAAAGGTGGACGGAGTCATGCCCATTAGAAATTTAACATCATATTTCACATGCTTCTGCTTAATTGATTTTTACTAAACTCTGCACACACCCTGAGGCTCTAAAAATAATAAAATTTGCATATAAAAAGTGGGCGGCGGGTGGGTCTTGTACTTAACTAATTTTGTTTAGAAACTTTGCACACATCTTAAGCTTCTACAAAGACACATGCTTGCATTTTTAAAAGTGGGCGGGGCTACTCCCATTAAAATTTCATATTATATATCAAGTACTTCTACTTAATTGATTTTTACTAAACTTTGCAAACGCCCCTAAGCTGTAAAAAGAATCGAACGTGCATTAAAAATAGTGGTCGGGGCCACTCCCACTCACAAGCTATTGTTAAATTATGGGCCAAGTTCACGATGTCGACACACTTACATTTGAAACAACAACAAAACATGAAAATTTGTTTATGTTTTGAATGTAAGTGTGCGACAAGTCGAACGTTGTCGACATCGTGAACTTGGCCCTATGCGTACTTCTACTTATTTTGCCTCTTAAAATGACACAATTTAATGCTTTAAGAAGTGGGCGGAGTTACGCCCATTAAAGTTTTAAATGTATTATATTTCATGTGCTTTTGCTTCACCGATTTTTACGAAATGTGGCACTCAATTTGAGCTCTAAGAGTGACGCGATCTTGAATTTAGAAAAGTGGGCGGACACTAACATTATCCGCATTGGGCGCTATCACGACCCTAAAATATAAATTTGGCACTAAAATCTTTAAAATAAAAAATAAAACAACTTGCCTGTAGTTAAAGGGGGAATTTTGTCTGCTCGACAAATAGCTCTGCATTGTTACAACTTCCATTTTTTTTTGCTATTATTATTAACAATAATATTTAATGGTTAAAAAATATAATATATGAAGGTTTTATAGTGCAAAGCCATTTAGCGGTCTGACAAAATGCTGCCTTTACTTAACTGCAAGTTCTAATAATGGCCCTAAAAATAATTTAGATTCAGTTAAATAAAATATTTTTATATGTGTTATCTATTATGATATTCAAAGTGGGTGTACATATAAGTAAATATAGAATTTGCTAACCTGATTATTATTGTAAGCAGCCTCATTTGTTTGCTGGGTATTCACATACATATGTATGTATGTAAGTACATATGCACGTTTGCTTGTTGGTATTTTATATATTTTAAATTTCTTATAAAAATACTTTAGCAGCAGCCAGCAAAAACAGCAGCATCAGCGTTAACATCAAAAACAATATACAACATATTGTTGTTGTTCTTTTTCTAGCCGTTTCTTTTTATTTAAATATTTTTTATTATATATTTTTGATTTATGTGGAAAAGTTTTCGTTTGTTGTTCATTTCTTTTAGACGACATCTCAAATATTGTTTGGTTGAAGGGGGAGCAAAATAATTTTATACACACATTTGTTAATAAATTTGTTGACTTTTTATTAAGCTGTTGTTGGTGTAAATTTTTCATTGATTAAATTTGGGTTTCTTTTACACACATACATATACGAGTACTCGCATATTATTTATTTTTCGTTTCAATGAAGCTCAAAAACTAAGACAACATTAGCAAATTGCTTAAAGTTTTGCAGCCATTTTTTAAATATAATTTTTTGTTTTATTAAAAATTACACTAATTCTGACATCACATAATTTATTACTTAAAACGATTGTTGGCTTTTGTATTCTTCAGCATAAGAGTTTAAGTTTTGTAGCAAACTGAAATATGATTATTTGCCCACAGTAATTAATTGTATATATTTTGTTTAAAACCGAAGCATTAAATTGTTTGTATTATATTTAAAGCTGAATTAGCCTGTGCGATCTCTTTTTTTTATCAATCAGCTGTTTTGTTTCTGTTCAATAGAAAATCCTTACGATTGGTTTATTTTTTCCTTAAAAAAAATTATTTTAATTTGTTTATGTATTTGTTTAAATTTATGTCAATCAGAAACAACAATTAAAGAGCCTGGTACGGAATTCATACGGAATTTCAGGTTCTCATACAAACTGTTTGTAAAAAAAAATACTGAAATTCAGGATGGTAAATCTCATAAAGAAATTTCCATGCCAGAATTTTCATCAGTCCGTACTAGGACTTTGAAAAGAAAATATTACTGAATTTTTAAAATTTATTGCCTATTTTAGGGATGTTATAAATATAAGTGGAGACTTTTTTCAGTCAACTGAAACAAAAATTAATGTTCAACAATTGTTTGGTCACGGAATTTTTGACATTTCCAATTTAATTTTTGTGTTTTTGTGTGTTGTAAATTCGAAAATAAATCAATTTGTATGTATGCAAACATAGCTCCGAAATTCCGTAAGAACTCCGCATTTTAGTGAAAGAAAATTATATTTTGAAATTATATGTTTGGGAAACAAAAGTAAAAGCTAAACATATGTATCTTTAGGATTACACCTTCTATCGAACATCCCCGTTAGCCGAACGATATCCGAAGTATTATATCGTTCGTAATATATAGAAATAAGTAGTTTACTTATTGAGATCCCAAGCATATAAATATCTGTGGCAAAAAGGAAAAAGTGCTTAAGTCGAGATAAGCTGATTTTGAGTTAATGGTACCTCCGTAATCTGCACATTTGAAAGTACCGCTGGTCAAAATCTGAATTAATTTGTGTGGTTTTTCAGGAAGTTATAGCAAAGAGACGTGTGGCCTATCTTATTGAGACTTCTAATCTTGTTTGGAATAATAGCGTAATGTAGTTTACACTTTGGTATATTTCAACTTGAATGTATTATTTACAGTGTATAAAACGATGTTTGCTTAAAAAAATAAAGGTTAACCGAGAATTTTCCAATTTAACTGTAAAGGAAATAAATTGCTGAAAATCGACTTGAACGCTTAAAAGCGCTCTCCTGCAAAACAGTAAAATATGACATAAGCACTTTTTCCTTATTGCCACAGATATAATGGTAAAATAGTACTAGGGTAACACGGTATTATTTCAATACAAAGTTACTATTTTTATGTGTCTGTCCCTTTAAAACGACACTCAAATGAGAAAAGGATTTTCTTAAAAAAAAAAACACCTGGGAACGCTGTTTGAATTTCCTTTTAAAGCTCTTTTGTTAAAAGTAGAATATTACTTAATATTAGTAATGGCTTAGATATTTTAGCTTCTTTTATTATACTCTTAGAGGGCTTGTATTTTGTCTACAAGAGAAAATTTCAAGTTTTTTTAAAATATTCGAAATCAGCAACAGCCAGGTTTTATTACATTTCTTATAATATAAGAAATGTACGCTTGCAGTATTTATACTCGTAATACATATTTATACAAAATAATAAAATAAAAATATGAGAAAAAAAACAAGACAAAAATGCTTTTAATATGCTCGTAATACATTAAAAGAAACATGCTTCCACTCACAAGTATAAATGCACATACATTTGTATGTGTGTATGTAGTCCTGTGTAAGTGTATTTGGAACGAGTACAAATAACGTGATGTAACGTTCATGTGTGTATATTTAAATTGAGTCGAAAGTAATAGGCCAAGAGGCGCCCCAAAAACAGTATATACGCATTGCTTTGCCTTTTGGATTAACAAAAAATAGGGGTTTTTTATGCTATTTGTGTTTATTATAATAAGCAATTTTTAGTGGCTTGTTTCGTTTTCTTAATGCTGTTGAATTAGATTCAATGTTTAACGTAAGAGCTTTAAAATTACCAATGATTGCGTTTGTGTAACATGAAAATAATAAAATGAAAAAATAACATAATGCTTAATGGTTTGTATGTAAGAATCTTTACTTACACAAACATGTGTGGAAAAGTAAAACTATCACAAATTTTCTCTTACTATATTTAATATGCAGTACAAATACAAACGAACTGAGCTCCCTTACTTACCCTGACCATAACCTCAATGATGTTTTTCCCTCTTCCTCTGTACAAAAAACATATAAAAACTTTTTTATAACATTATGCTGCTTGATTATTCATTCCTAAAAGCAGTAAAATGTTTTCGCATGTGCTCGTGTGTGTGTGTGTGTGTGTGTGGGTAAGAGCCTGTATTAAAGCTCAAGTATGAATGTTAATTTAATCACAAGGAAAAACTTTGCTTTATAACCCCTCTTTAAAAAGCCATATTTTTTGGAGCACAAAAACAAAAATGAAAATAAAAATGTATATAAAAAAATGTTATGAAAAAAAAAGAAATCACCACAATAAATATTATGTTTCTACTTTCCCACTGCACTCATACTCTTATATTGTTTTTTTTCCTACTGCTCTCTGATATCCGTTAGCAATTAATTTTTTTCCTTTTTTAAAATGCAGAAAAAAAGAGAACAAATTTAAGTGACTTAAACCGACTGTAAAAATTATAGAATTTATTTTTTTTTGGTCTTGATAAATCTAGTGATTTTTTTCTTTTGAGAAAATTATGCTTTTTTATAATAAGTAAAGCCACTGAAAAAAATTAGAGCTCACTTATTTTTTTTAAATATAACTACACATTCCCTAAAAAGGCTGTACTTTAAATTAAAAATAATGATAAAGTTCTAAATTTTATTAAGCCTACTAAAGTTTCTCTCACATATGCTGAAATTTCACTATGAGTTAATAAAGTATAGTTCTGTTCGAAATACGTCTCACACACTAATTCCATCAGAACAAATTAATTCGATTACCTATAAAACGTTTTCGCACCTCTAAATAATAATACGCATCCACAGAGTCGTCGTACATTGCATGAAGAAGAAGTCATATGCTGCTATAGAGCATAGCGTGGGGGAAGACCCGTGTCAGTCTATTTGCCGCTATAGAGTCATGATTACTGACTTCATCGTTCATCAATTGAACAACCATGATGTGCCAAAGCTGCGATTTCAACAAGACGGCGCAACATGTCACTCAGCTGGTGTCACAATTGATTTATTGAAGAAAACATTCGGTAACCGCATAGTTTCACATTTCGGACCCATGAATTGGTCTCCAAAATCGTGCGATTTAACGCCGCTAGACCATTTTCTGTAGGGATATGTGAAGTCGCTAGTCTACGCCGATAAGCCCGAAACGACTGACCCTTTGGAAGACAACATTCGCCACGTTATTGAAAATATACGGCCACAAATGTTGGAAAAAGTCATCGAAAATTGGACCTTCAGATTAGACTACGTCCGAGCGAGCCATAGCGGTCGTATGCCAGAAGTCATATTTGTATTATAATCATGTGAATTTAAAAAATTCATCTATGTTTTATTTCATTTTAAAGTTATATACCTCTATAAAAAGCACCCTTTATATATATTAGTTACAGGTTCGAAAATTCAGCAAATTCTTGCAACTACAAGTTCTGCCAATTATTCCCATTCATATCAATGTTAATTTAACATTTTTTTGGCAATGATTTTTTTTCAGGTGTGTTTCATGTTAATTCAACATCATTTACAATGACCTTCAAAAACAAATTTTCTTCAACAACAAAATAACTTTATTTCATGTTGATTTAATATTCCAGTACTCAAATGAATCAAAACAAATAATCACGTTGAATTAAAATTCTTTCAAATTGAAACAACGTGAATTTGATACTCACATAATATCAAAGAGGATTCCGGAGTTGAAGAAATTGAATCCACTCTGTTATATGAATTGCGAGAAAGGAACAAATCTCGATACTTTATTTGTTATTTAGTGTTTTAGCAAAAGTAATCAAAACGAACAAAAGAAATGGTATTCATTGTGAAATGAACAATTACAGTACTTATTTTTACAAAATTAAATGGAAAATTTTTTTGTGTTGAATTAAAAAACAGATTTGTAAAAAAAACATAATTAGTATTAAAAAAGTGTGATTAAAATTTGTTTTAAACTGACTACAGATTTCATTTCAAGCACTTTCATTAAAAAAATTTAATTCTTACCTTTTACTTACAAAAATTGCACAGCGACTGAGGCCACAAAGTATAAATTGAAAATACGTTACATAAATGCCAGAACGGAAGGAGCAAGAAAGAGGGAGAGAGTGACTGAGTGAGCGAAACCCTCTGAAAACAAAATTATCTTCCGTCTCATGACACTGCTGGTATCCTCTGCATCAACATAAAGCATCATGTTGAATCAATGCTATTTCATGTTGAAAAAACATGATGAGCAAGCATCAAGAAAATGCGAGTTGTTGTTGGCTGTCCCAGCCAATAAGGTAGTCTAAGCGTTTACCACTGCAGCCATAAAAACTTTAAATTTTTTTTAGTTTTACAATAAATAAAACACAAATTAATATAAAATTTATTTTGAATTAAAGTTCAAGTCATGTTATTTTAACAATGCGAGCATCAAGACAAACAACAACAAAGCGTGAACAAGTCATACAACTGAGCACATCAACTCATTGTAACATTATGGCATTTTGTGGCATCGCAATAGTATGTACCAGTGGAAACGTTTGTCATTTGCGATATTTTTCTTTGTGTGGCATTGCCTTCCATATAAATAGCTCAATGAGCACTGCACACTTTGAAAATGGCACCACAAAATGACAGCAGAAGAAATGCTCTATGTGCACTCAGCTTATGAACAAAACAACACACTAAAGTAACTATTATTTCTAATAAATTTATATGTGATTTGAAATCAACATTTTTGCATTTTGATTTTACATTGGTATTCTTTCTGTGTGTACATGCTGTTGCACATACTTTGCAACTGCTCTACATCTGTGCACAGAACGGAAAGCAATTTTTCAGTTGTCAATTAATTTCATTTTAAAAAATCTTGATAATAAAAGTGACAATTGTTTTTATTATTTTTTACAAAAATGTTTAATCAAATTTTATTTTATATTAATTTTAATGATCACATAGTTTAAGTCTGCAACTTCGGGAAAAATCGCTGTCAAATGGTAGTGTTGTTGGGAGAATGAGTGTTTATATGTGAGAGCATACAAAAAGCGCTCTCAAAATTAAATATATTTTATCTCTCGTGTGCGTTATGATGGGGCGGCTTTTTTGTGTAGAGAATATGTTCACGACGCAATTCTGTTTAATGATTTATTCTTTCACTTTGCCACAAAGTATAAAGTATGTTTTTGTCGAAAGTATGATTTAGCCATCTACAGCTTATTAAATTAGAAAATAATTTACTGGGCCATTTGCCGAAACTTTAGGTAGGTTATACATCAATAGATTGCATTAAGAAACTTCTGACATTTTGATTGATAAAAGTTCGTAATGTTGCACTGTCGCACTCTTAATGCTTTTGCGAACATACCCTATATTTCTTTACTTTTTAATATTTTTTTTTTTCTATGTATGTACCTTCAATTTGCACCTGGGCTTCCAATGAAATGAAGAACAGCTTATCAGGCTAAAAATAATTACTTTAATTTTAGGTTTTCAATGCCTTACAACCAGCCCACCTTAGGAAAACTGATTACAGAAACTGGCTACCAGAAGTACATCGTTGTATGCTTTCACTTACTCTCACTCACTCACTTGCATACAAACATACAACTTTGCTTAAGTTTTTATTTTAAAACATCTTGAGCATCTTCTCAAACTTGACATTATTAATTAAAGGTTAACATTTTATCTTGATACACAACACAGCCTCAACACGAAAACTGTATTAAACAGGTATAAAAAAGTAAATAACTGAAGTAAAAAAAAGGTTAAAAAAAAATAAAAAAAAAAAATAAAAAACTTGAACGAAGGAGGCCAAGTGCTTGATTTGGATTGTGTCTTTAAGCAGGTGATAAAGCACGAAAAGAGTTTGTCGTTTTTGCTTCGAAAAAATTATTTTCAAAAGAGTTTCGTTTAAAAAGTTTACAATTTGCCTTTTTCTTATTTAACTTATTTGATTAATTTCCTTCTTAATAAATAAGAGGTTGCGAGGTAAATATTTAAGGAAGCAAACATACACACAATTAAACTTGTACATACTTTTAAAAATCATTTAAAAATAATTAAATGTGTGGAAAGAGCACAGTGGGGAATTGGCTGAAATAAAGGGTATGAATATCGAAACTTTTTTTTGTAATCTTTATTTATTTATTTTTTTTATTAAAAACAAATATTTTACTTTAAGTTTTATTTTTGTTTGATTCTTATACAGAAAGAAACTAGTTTTCTTCAATAACTTCTTTAAATTGAAAATAAAAAAGAAGCAAACAATTAAAAATTTAACTGAGTTAATCAAACCTTTATTTAACAATTAAATTGATTAAAAATTTAATTGAGCCATTTACATTTTTTTTACAAAAATTTAACTAATTAAATATATGAACTTACTCAATTAAAGTTTTAATTGATTTTTTTCAAATTAAGGGTGTTGTTTGGAGAAATATTTTTCCAGGCCCTGTTAAATACAGGCAAAGGAAGCATTTTGAAAAGAGCTGATATTGTCCAGAAAATTACAATGAGTGCTAAAAAAAATTTACATAACTAAATAGTCTTATTAGTTCATTTCCACATACAAGAGTATCTCTACTTCGTTTATGCGACAAACTAAAAACAGCTGCATTAAAATTAAAAGGCACATGAGAATCAAGCACATTGACTCCCTCTCATACTTATAGTCTGGGTATGCTTATATTCAAAATATCATGGATATATAATCGGGGGAAAAAATATATACTCATCATTCTCCATCGTATACATGCATATGGGTGTTTATAATGGAATGCAAAATGTGTGAGTGTGCATGTGTGTGGCTGTTTGAAAACATGCTTTATGTGTGTATACATAAAATAGTCCTGTATATAGGCATGTGTAGCCGAAAAATAGTCGGAGTATTTTTATACTAATGCGTGTTATTGCAGCTCATTTAGTCTATAAATTTCATTTATAGTTGTTTGTGCTGCGTAATTTATAAAATAGCATAAATAAGCATACAACCATTTTTATAAAAATTATTAATTATTTTTCTTATTAAGCTTTTATAAAGCCTTAATAATTTTTATAAATAAGGCTGATACTTGTTGGATGTTTGTAGTTGTACGTTATTATTATATTTTCTGTGTGTTTGCCTGATAACAAAGTAAAGATCTTATGGTTCATTTGTGACACAATGGACTGAACTTTTTGAAAATTCTGAAACGAAAGAAAGACATAGGTTATTTTTTTCAACACAATAGAGGGAAAAATAAGGGACTAATCCTATAAAACTGCTCGATCTTATGATCAGTGAGATTTTTTTAGAAAACATAAATAAATTTTTTTTTAAATTCATTAATTTTGTTTTACCAAAGAAACGCATTGAAATTCAAATTACGGCTTATCAAGTATTGAACAAAATTTCAATATATTTTAATGGAGTTGATATGAAAATATTTTAAAATTTATATCAATATTGAATGTCGTAATTAGTTCTAAAGTTTTGATTTTTTGGCTTGCTTAATTTTTGAAAATATTAAACACAGCAGCAATAATTTTTTAAATTTCGAAATTTTAGTTTTGATTTTTCATATAAATTTCACTTACAATTAGGGCCTAAATATTTCTGTGGCAAAAAGAAAAAACTGCTTAAGTCGAGATAAGCTGATTTTGAATTAACCGTACCTGCTTAATCTGCATATTAAAAAGTACGTCTGGGCAAAATCGCATTTAATTTGTGCGATTTTTCAGGAAGTTATAGCACAATGACTTGCGGCTTATCTTATTAAGGCTTCTTTCTAATCTCATTTTGAATAATAGCTTAATTTAGTTTATAATATAGTATATTTGAACTTGAATGTATTATTTACAGTGTGTAGAACGATGTTTGCTTAAAAAAAATAAAGGTTAACAGAGAAGTTCACAATTTAACTGTAAAAGAAATAAATTTCTGAAAATTGACTTGAACGCTTAAAAGTGCTCTCCTGCAAAACAGTCAAATATGACTTAAGCACTTTTGCCTTATATCCACAGATTTGTTGATTTAATTCAGCGTGCTGCTGCAAAATGTTTGAGGTAGCTGGCGCCTTAAGTTATGTGAAGTTTTTTTTTTGGAAGTTTTGTTGGTGATTTGTGTGGTATCTTCGGCCAAAACCAAATGTTATAAACCGAAAATTGTAAAATTTTTGACCTTTGTGCCATCTTATTAAACGATTTTTCCATTCCACTGTTTAACAAATTCTTGTTTTGCCATAACTCTCCATTGAGCAGATTTTAATAATAAATAAATTTTAGATGAATATTTCTTTGTGTTTTTGTTTTAAATTTTAAATAAATGTGTGGAAAAAAGTCTTTAATTTAATTTAAAAAACGAATAAATAAATAAATCCTTTTTTAAAAATTTCTTTTATTTTATTTCAATATAAAATTTACCTGAATTAAATTTCATCCATGTTTATTCGTTTTTCTTTTCTTTTAGGCGGCCAACGAACGTTTGCGACATTTTCAAACATTAAATGGTGGCCATCAGCACAGTTTCGAAGAGACAATTCACCGGGTAAGTAAGACTCTTGAAAAAAAAAAATATACTTAATGTCCTTGAAGTATCATTAACATCGACACTTGCCTGAATTCAATATAAAAGTTAAAAAACAAATTGAAAAAAAAATCTTATTAAATAGTTTGTTTTAATAGTGTTGTGTGTGAGAAAGTTTTATATTGTTTTCTTGCTTTAGTGACACATTAACTTTCTTTCACGAATTTATGTAAGTTAAATGATTTCCTATTTTATTTTCTTAAACTTTTTAAAAGTTTAATTTCTGTTTCAAGTTATGACTTATAAAAAAAGTTTAATTTTCCTTTAATAAGTATGTGTATGTTTTCCTTTTTGTTTCCTTTGTGCCAATATAAAGTTGTCGTTTAATTTATTTTTTCTTTGAGCAAAAATTGCTGCTTCACGAGACCGCAGCATTTAAGCGCAACACTAAAGTTTAATTAAAACAGCGCACAAGTCGCATGCTTTGGCTTTGCCTTTGGCTAAGTACTGGCTTTTTTTTCTAAGTTAGAGGAAAATAGTTGCAGTAGTCAGAGGAAAAGAGATGACGAGGAACCCGAAATCTTTTCATATTCTTTTACTCTTCATGTCCTTTCATTCACAAGCCTTCGGAGAAAGTCTACCAAGGCAGAAAATTTGAATGTCTAAAGCAATTAGAAATTAAATTCTTATGCGTAACGTATTTATTTACATGCATTTGCATTTAGACTGGATATGTGCAAAATTGGCAGGGAATTTAAAGGACTTTCGCTGTTTCCTTTGATATTGACATTAAGAAATATAAAAACTTTGTATAATTGCAAATAAGCCCGCTTGAAGGAGTATGTAAACTGTTTTTTTTTTTCAAGTACATTTTTATGACTTTAGAGCTTTAGCAGTCTTATATTTGCTTCGAAAAACTACTAGTAAAAGCAAATAAAGGAAATGTTTTCTTTTAAAATGTTGCTGGATAACTGCAACATGTTGGAATTGGAAAATTAACTTTCGTTCTTCACCATTGTCTTTAGCTGATAATTTTTTTCTATTTCATTACAAATACAAAATCTTAGAAGCAAAATCTTGAGCGAAATTGAAAAAAAAAATCAAAATTGTCATATCGAAAGAAAATCTCAGCGAAATTGAAAAAAAAATTTTTGTTCAATAACGTCGGCAATGTTCGTTCTTCTTAATAACATGAAATTCCCAATTTTAATTTCTACTTAAAATTGTAGAAAAGTTCCCGAAATTTTCCTCTTTAATAAACTGTTATATTAATATTCATTATAAAAATATTCGATAATATTTGCACATTTCAGAGATCAGTTTAATGTCATTTGCTTTTAAATTTGCTTACATTTATTTATTCAGCAATTTTTTTCTTGCAGCCTGTCAGTAAGAATGCACCAACAAAAAAAATTGCTGTAAATATTTTTGTCATAGTCATATGCAATTTACACATGCATGCATATGAACATTACCAAACAAAAAAAAAAACAACTAAAATTTTCTGGCATATCATAAAATTATAAATTCCCCCCTCAACAATTGTACTGCAAAACAAAAGAATATTAAGCAAAATCAGCAAGAAGAACAAAAAATGTGTACAAAACCAGTTAAAAGTTCATTGCCGTCACTATTACATTCATTATTAATGACAACATAACGCCTCACTGAGTTGAATTAAAAACTAAAAAGAAAACATAACAAACATCAATATACACTTAGGAACAAAAACTACAACATGAACTACCCTCAAAAAAAAAAAAAAAAAACAAAGAACTAAATAGAAGATGCAGCAACTTTGTGACACCTTAAATGTGAGCAAATGTGTTTGCCTGCAAGAGGGTAGTGCAGCAGCAGCAACAACAACAACAGCAGCAGCATCATTATGTTTACTGCAAGCAAACTTTTTTTGTTTTCTTTTTGTTGTTGATTATAATGTGAATAACACAACCTACACCTTGTATTTAGAAGTAAATACAAAAAAGCAAAACAACAACAAAATTTAAATGACAGAGAGTATTTGCATGTGTATGTGTGTGGTAGTGGCAGCAGTTTAGACTCGTTTAGTATTCCCTTCTCTATCATTATCTCTCTCGTTTTTGTTTGTTTGTTTGCTTGTTTTTTAAACAGGGAAATCATTAAAATTACACCGTTATGTTAGAAATACAACAACAACAGCAGCAGCATTAAACAAATGTGTGCACTTATACATGCAGCAGCAGTCAATTGTTTTCTCTCATTTTTCTTGTATTATTTTAAAGTGCACAAATTTCGTTGGGGCTCCTAAAAGTAGACTGTAAAATATGTGAAAAAAATATATTCATGCATTTTTAAGCATTTGCATGCAGCAGGCAGGTAGTGTCAGGGAGATTTTAGTTTATAAAAATGACTAAAGATGATCTCTACGTCTTACAGAACTTTTTAAATTTGAGATTAGAAGTAAAAAAATAGAAAAAATATTTAATAAAATGAACACATGATTGACAATTTTTTTTATATATAAACAGCCTTATGTATAAAAATTATTAAGGCTTTATAAAGCTTTCGCAAATACATTCCCATAAATCCCAAAAATGAGATTTTTCAGCACTCTTCAGCTGTATTTTTCTCCAGGCGCTTATGTTTTTTTTTTTGTAAATATTTAAAAACATATTATCCCTTACTAGGACATGATGAACATTTTAATTGCAGGACGTTAATTGGACATTTACCACAAAAACAGGTCTTTTTGAAATGCACTGGTTCCTTCAATAACGAAAGTTTTGATCAATAAATGATTTTGTGATATTTGTTATATAACTACCTTTTAAATAAATATAAATATGAGGTTGATATTATTGCAAAATGTTGTTTAGTATTTTGGCTTTTTTTAAATATTTTTCTGAATATTAAAATATTCGTTTTTAGTCTGTAAAAACCGAACCAGAGCTGACTTTCCCATTAGCAAAACAGTGAATGGACCAAAGTTGTTAGAAAAGTTAAAATTTAAGTTTTTGGGTTCGAATATTTTCTAATGCCCATAAATGAAGCCGAGTTTTTTTTTAGCTCGAAGTAGAAAAAATCTACTTCAAAAACGTTTTTTTTTATGAAATCAGCATAGGTTTAAATTTTGCATCAACTCAGGTAGGCCCACATTGGGATTTTCTAGTTTTAGCCCCCTTTAAAGGTATAACATCCAGACTCCAAACTAGAGCTCTGCTGTATAAAATTTTTTAACTTTTAGAAACTTTTAGAATTATTTCTTTTTTTTCAAAATACCCCACGCTGTGCTGTCATATGTGTACCGATCGTCAGTATTAATTGCTGCCGGTATTATTTATGTATCAAATCTACGCCTTCCTCATATAAACAGTCCAGCAACAACTAGCACAAGAGCACGCTAGATTGATCTCTTGTCTGAAACTGTTTTCGTACCCATGATTTCATTCAATATTTGCTTTGTCAACACTAAACACTTTAGTCTATAATATTCTTTCCCAGAATTAAGCGCCATTTTCTACTTGTTTTGCCCTAACGTAGGCCTTCTTGTGCAAATTACACACATAGAGTTCATGTCAGTATCTTTCCTACAATTTGTACTAAAGGAAGGAATATTAAAGTCATATCAAAATTCTTTTGAATGAAGTCATATAAATACTCCACTTTTGTTAACCCCAGACTGGCAAATTTTGTATCATTAATTTTTTAAAGTTGCCCAAAAGTTACCGCAAAATGGCGGAAAGTTCAAATCTGTTATGGGTTTCATACACCCTTCCTTTGACTTAAGGAAATATTTTTTTTCTTTTTTTTTTTGTTGAAAAATAAATTACAAAAACTAGAGTATCTTTAATATAGAAAAATAAAAATTTAAGCACAAAAGGAAAACAATTTAAGCAAAACACACACATACTTAAAGCATCATGCATGCTTTTGTGTCCCTCTTGTGTGTACAAACTTTTAGCTCTTCTCTTTTTTTTAATAACAGCATCAGTATAATGATTTTACTGAGGGTTGACGACAGCAAGCAAAAAAATATTTTTCGAAGTTTAAGACTGAGTTGGAAAACTTTTTTTCTACATATAAATATTCCTTAACAAGTGACATTGCAACAATCTAAGATACACATAGGCAGACAGAAGACACACACACACACACTTCTTAGGCTTTGAGATAAATACACACATGTTAAAGACAACAAGCAAACAAACAAACCAACAAACACAAATACTTACACAAGTAATATAAAGCAAGCCAAAAAGAGGAAAAAAAACACGGGTGAACAAAAAAAAACCAAAAACCTTTCTACACTTACAAGAAAATATTTACATTAAATTTGCCAAACAACAGCAAAAGCAACAACAAGGTAAGAAAAGAAGATGCTGCCTAAACATGAGATGATGTTGCAAAGGCCTGCCTGGATGGCTTTGTGCAATTTGGGAGGAATTTCTTCGAGCGAGAGGTGTGATTTCGAGGCATCATGCACAAGTGGCGACAAAGTGCTCGCAGCTTAAAAACATAAGCAAATTCTAGATTGTTTTGTTAAACAACTTAAAAAAGTTAAATAACTGCAACTATTATTTTTGCAAGATCATTTATGGAGCAGTCAAGCATTTGCTACTGCTGATTGTTAAACAAAAAAACAAAGAACAATGGGGCTTTGATGATTTTTTTTAGATCATATTTCAAAGTCAGGAAATACTTCCTAAACTATAAACTTAATGACAATCATATATAAAAGTTGTATTTTTTAAACCCGATAAAACTTTGATGTTTAAAAATTAACAAAAAAAATAAATTAAGGGGAAATTATGTAAAACGCAACGAAAAGCGTTGACAAATTTTATATGGAAAAAATTGAAATTACAAAAACAAAATATATACACACAAAAAAGTAATATGAATGAGTTTGTAGTATTAATTAAAAAATGATATAAATTTTCACCTATAAACAATTTGATAATATCAATTAAGTTTTTCCACTCAAATTAATTAATACTATTAAAAATTTAATTGAATCAATTAAATTATTAATTGAAAACATTAATTGGTGAATACTTTTTTCTGTGTACAAAATTTATCAACGCTAAGCGTTGCGTTTTACAAAATAAGGCCCTAAATCTTAGTCCGAAAAAAAATTTTTTTAATCGAAGGATCAATACACGGCGTTAACATTTGAAAATGATTTTGGTCATATGTCCACCACGGATGTTTTCGGCAAAGCGGCAAATTCTGTCGCCGTATTCTGTAACTCGCTGAAGCTAAATCTCTATTGCTAAAAATCTATATAGTCAGTTTATCGATGTTTCGCAACAAAAACAATTTTCAAACGTATATTGCTAAATCAGGCAATGGATTAAAAATTTAATCCACCTAAATTTTACTGTGTGTCATTATAAAAATTATTTAATTTTGTATTTATTCAGCATTTTAGCGATTGAATTTAGTTTTCGCTTAAGCGAGTTACACAATGCGGGTGGGACGTCCAGCCAATTTTATAACACTTTTTTCAGTATTTAGGCCCAGTGTGTGAGTCCTTTTTCCTCTTTTGCAATGCAAGTCTTATATTTCAGCTCATATTTTAACATTACAAATGAGAAAGCAAAACAAAAGTATTGACATTACATGAAGCTGAGTACTCGTACTAATCAGCTTAGCAATAAGACTTGCATAGTGTAAACTAGGACTTATGGCCGTATGTCACAAAAACATGAACATGACGCCTCCAAGGCGTCAATTGTTGCTGTTTTATCAGCATAAACTAGCGACTTTAGGTGGCCCTACAGGAAATAATCAAGACGCGTCAAATCGAACGATCTTGGAGGCCATGTTTCAATAAGTCGACAGTTACAATCGCTATATGGCGAGTAGCGCAAGTTTCGGCTTCATTTTCGGAGAAATAAGTGGCAAGGATGCCGCCACCAGTATGTAAAGTTTTGCGATAAAACATGGTACCAGTTTCCAACTGATCTAGATCCCAATTGGCGAAAGAAAGATGTATTTGATAGTCTTTTGCGCCAGCTGGACTTTAAAAGCTTGTAGGCCAACAGTTTTGGGTAAAATTTTCCTGGTAGTAGACGGCCAGAGACCCATCCAATTCTTGAGGCTGACGGCGAATTGATAAGTAAGGATTTTCTTCCTTAATTTAGTTTAAAGCGGCGATATTCCTGCAACGTGTTAATTTTATTGGCTGTATAATTATGTGCGCCATAAAAATCCCGAAGTTGTCTTTAAGCTGAGCAAACTGATGACTAATTTGCTAAGAAAATCTGGAAAGCTGGTAGCGTTGTTTAAGCAAGAATCCATTCAGAATGATATGCCAAAGTGTACTGATCATAAGCGGTCTCATAATCCTTATAAGAACCAAAGGAATCTACATATCTATATATATGCTGATCATTAGAGTTCGGACTTTCATGCAAATGCATTTTCTTTTGTTGCTAAATAAAAACATATTGACTAATTATGCTACTCAAAAACTTTACCCAAGAAAAATTAAACTGTCATGGCTCTACTTGGTGTTAAATATCTCCTAAAGTTCCTCATGAAGGATCTGAAATTAGAAAATGTCCGGGACGTAAAGATTTTGATTTAAATAAAAAAAAGTTTTGCAAAAAATTGTAAAAGAAATTGCAAAAATGGTAAAAAAATTTTTAATTCTTCAAATTTTTTTTTTTGACAATACAATTGATTAATTGAATAAAATTCAAGTCGATATTAAAAAATAATTTTAGCAAAAAAGACCGATTTCAATGCAAAGATGTGATAGCACATTTTCGAAAAAAATTTATGGGACCAAAGTGGAAGAAACAAAAAAAAATTGAAGTTCGAGCGCTTACTTACAAATTCAAATGAATTGTTTGGATGAATAACATTTTTGTCGAGCTACAAAGGAATGCAGTTTTGAAGCGCCTTCAGGGATTTTACAAAAAATTACTTTTGATGGCCTAAAAGAAATCTGTGTGGGAAAAGCAAAAAAAAAAAAACTAACCAAATTAAAACCTTTTCTTGTCGTTTTTAAACTTTAAAATTCAATATTAACTTGTAATAATTTTAGTTTGAATTTATAAGAATTGTAATGCTAATTTTTTTTAAAGCTTCCCAAAATATTCCCTAAAGTTTTTACTTACAGTGTGTCTTTTCTTTCGTTATTTCTGCTTTGATAACTTTTTTAATTTAATATTCTTGCAGTCTTGATGGCAATTTGTACGATTGTTGTTGATGACATGTTGTTGTGTTAATTTTTTTTTTACTTTTATTCTTTAGGTGATATTGTTGTTGATAAAATTTTTAGAGTTTTTAGTTTTGTATGTTTACTTTTGCTTAATGGAGAAGATGCTGCCTGCTGGCGCACCATGGGGCGTTATGTATTTTAAATTATGCAAATTAAATTTAAAAGCTTTAAAATATGTGAATATAATTTTTTACACTAAGAAAATTGCTAACTAAAAATAAAGGCAACATTTTTCGCCTTTTCCAAGAGTAGGCAATAAAAATTTAATAATTTTTTAGAAAAGCAAACAACATGAGTGAGAATGCTTTCAGCAGGACTAAAGGATAAAAAAACTATGGCTGGTTTGCCTTAATCCCATGTTTGGTCAATGATTCATGCGTAAAATAGTTGTTCCCACATTTTCTTGTCCATTGTCCATTGTTTAATAAGTGCAACTGTCATGTCTATCTGTTCCTCTCCGACTGTCTTTCTCATCGCTTTGTTGTTCTTTAACTCTCTTCTGTCAGAATGCTTGCTTCAAAGCCACTTTTTTCTTCTAATGCTGGTTATTTGTTGTTTGTTTTAAACTGGAAAAAATTTAAGAAAACTATTTTCTTTTAACCTTTTAAGCACGGTGCTTAGGCCAAAATACATTTAAGATGTTGTACGAGTATATGTTACAATTTGTTATGTTTTTGTCACATCTGCCGCTATTAGTTGATGGCTGCTTGATGTTGCATGTTTGTGTTTGTAGTGGCTCGTGATGCTGCAAGTGTTGTATGCAAATGTTTGTTAAAAGTTTTTGACACTTTTCTTGTTGCTCCCAATTTCCAAAGTGTTTTGCTACTTTTGGTTTTTCCATTTTATCTTTTCATTTTTTTGTATGTATATATCTATATATGTGTGTGTTTGTGTGTGTGTCATATTTGTTGTATGTAAGTTTGTTTCTTTTTATGGGTTTGTTTGAAGTTATTATGAGTGTAGCCGGGCGTGCGTGTGAGCTGCTGCTGCTGCTGTGCCTGTCGGTAGCCTGGTTGTTGCGGTGCTTAAATTGCCCTGTTTATTCTTTTTTTTTGTCATCTCTATATGATTTTAAAAGTGTGTAAAAATATTCTTCTTCATATTTGGAATAGTTTCCTGTCTGTCGCCGTTTAAGGAGACTGCACTCCAAAGACAAAAGTGTCTGTGGTTATAATTTTAAGATCTTCAATCTTTACTTGTCCCATTTTCTTTTCGAAAATTTAAGTTTTCTTTTTCTGCTATAATGTTACAACTAGGCAAATAAGCAAATACTTAAACAAACTATCGCAGTTTCTGTGTGTTTTTGTGTACTTCGAAGTTATAAACCGCACTTTTGTAAATTGTTTTACACACCAGTATCGTCGTCGTTGTTGCATGAGTTTCAGCTGTTTGAAAATGCCTTATCATTTAAATGCAATAACCAAACTATAAGTACACTTATACTACTTTGCGACTACTTTTCTTGCATATCATCATCGTCATCAAAACCCCACTCTTGTTGTTGTTGCAGGAACATTTTCCCTTACACAAGCCAGCAACAGCATTTGCTGTGCAAGTTAACCTAAAAATAAAGAACTCCTGAAACATTTACTTTAACAAATAAAAATTAAAAACTCGTCAGCATTTTTGCCCAACAAACATCAGGCAACCAAACAAACAAACAACCAACAAGCAACATCTTTCAGTATTTAAATATTTCTTTATTATATTCTTGTTTAAAAGAAAAAGTTTATTTTAATTAAGTATAAATTTCAGTTTTGCGTGTGCGGGTTGCTTGCTGTCTAATGGCACTCAAGTGATTTTAAAAATTTTGTATACTTTTCATTTCTTCTCTTCTACTCTCTTTTTTTTGAATTTTTTGTTTTGTGGAACTTTCCTGTTTTGCAAACATTAATTTTAATAGAAATTTATAACTAAACATTTGCATAGCAAAATGATGGTGTATATTCACGCGTGTATATTCCCAGAGTTTTAAAAGAGTGTAAAGGAACTAAAAAGATGGCTAAATTTTGTTAAGCAAAAATTAGTGCTTAAACTATTATCAATATATAAAAAAACAGCTTATGTTTTTCTTTTATTATTTCCAGCGGATGTTTTTGGTTAATCAACTTTGAAAAGGCCAAGGAGCATTTTGCAAAATAAGCCTCTCAAACAAAATTTCAAAATATAAAAATTAAAAAAAAAAATAAAAAATTGAACCGACTCAAATAGAAGGTTTAAAAAGTTAAAAATAATTTATGGTCTGTCCCACGATGTCGACAGAAAACATTAGATTGACAACTTAAATTGAAAACAATAATAAAATAATAAAATTTGTTTTTGCTTTCAATGCAGTCAGAACGGCAATTTTACATTGAACAGGTACCGTGTTACCCTGGTACTGTACTACCATTTCAATACAAAAATCTCTTTTTTTTATGTTTCATTTTGAAACGCTACTAAAACGATAAGAAACCCGGCTGTCACCGACTTCGATTAGTTACATGGGTAACACATCGAGCTTTATTTACGATTTCATCGTAAGCGACAAAATTTAAAAATTGCAGAAGAAGGGTTTTTATAACAAAGAGGCTTATTACGATTTAATTCTAGACGACATGCAGAAAAATTAAAATTTTTTATTTAAACCAAAATTTTATGGGCCCAGCCATATTTAAAATTATTATTAATGGCAAAAGTGCTAAAAATACAGGCTGTAAAATTTTATCGCCCGCGGCAGTATACGTCTGTAAAACATATTTTAATAATATAAAAAAAAATTCTGAAAATTTAAATTTTTGTCGCTTACGATTAAATCGAAAAAAAGGGCTTGATATTCAAATATATTTAACAAACATAAATTGTTGCTTACGCAAACATTTTACAGTCTGTATCTTAAAAGTTATCAATTAATTTTTGCATTTACGGTTAAATCGAAAATAAGGCTCGATATAAGAAAATGTTTTATTTAATTGCATTTAAATTGCACAGAAAAGGCTTCATGTTTTCGATTAATAAATTCAAAAAATCAAATATAATTTTTACTGAAGTAGGGGGCCTTCAACAGAATTCGTAGAACTAAAAACCAAAATTCGTAAAAACCAAATAAAGAAAATAATGAAACTTAAAGTCAATTTCGCTTCGCAGTGCTGTTTTTTGAAAACGGTTAAAATTTTCTTAAAAAATTATATTTTCAATTTATATCAATGTTATTTTGAAGGGCCACGAACAGTCTTGCCCACTTTTCTGTGGCGTTGGCTGAGAGGGTGGCCGAGAGTCCTGTGTGCACGCCCGTTCTCCGACAGTCATTAAATAACAACACCACGTATTTTTCTGATGTGCATTATTGTCCCTGTGTAAGAAAGTTCAAGTCATAAAAGCAAAGATTATGTTATTCCAAGAGCTCAAACTGTTCTGCCAGTTTCGTTGGAATCGGATGACCACAAATTCTTAAATATTGTTACGTTGTTACTTAAAAAAAAAACGCTATTTTTGTAATTTCAAAGACTTGCAATTAAATAGAAAGTTCCGTGAAAAATTCATTTGAAGTTAGACACTTTATTTACTCAACACAGATATTAAGAACTTTAAAAACACCAACAATGTTAAATAATTCAAAACTGAATACCACGATGTTAACAAGACTCACTTCAATACTCTTCGCACATTGCTGACAATCTGCTAATACAATAATGATCCAGGGTTGTCAGATAGGGCAATTTCTCGCCAAACGTGGCAATCTATCAACTTGTTTGGCATCTAGATTTTCGATTTTGCGTTACTTAAAAATTTTTTAAATTCCGAAAATTTTGTTTGTTGAAGCAGTAGTTTCAAAAATAAATCATGCCAAGACTCGTCTGCATGAAATTAAAACAACTTGATTTTGATGATTTTTCTTATATTAATTAAAGTATTTAATGCGTTTTGAATTTGGATGAGAAAAATTTACAAAAAATAATTTTTGTGCGATTTTTCTCAAATAAATTTAGTGTTATACAAAATTAAGAAAAACTACATAAAATTTATTGTGGCAACTTTTGGCGATTACTAAGATCAATTGGGAGAAATAGGTCGGAAGACCTACCTAAGCAGGTTGGTAAGCGAGAGTTGTGCTCTCTTTCTCTTACCAGCATGTTTCCCAATGTACACGAATATTTTTGCTGGCTTTCCTAATCAGTGATGAATTGTTATTGTCTTTGGCAAATTTTCATAGACTTCATTATTTTCGCCATCGTGCGATTGTGTAGAATATCAATACCTACTCTTGAGAAAGAAGAATCCATAAAGAACATTAATGATAATAGAAAATATATCATTAAAAAATAAAAGAAATAGATTTGATTATAAAAAAAAAATCCTTCTTTTAAAACTCTGCATTTTATGCGCAAAAGTATAGCAAGTGTCATAAGTATTTATAATTGAATTTCAGTTATTTCTTCCTAAAAAAAATTATCATTACTTATTATCATTACTTTTTATGCTCTCGCTGATACTCACATTCATACTAATACACTTTCTTTGTTTATTTTCTTTTTCTTCTTCATGCTCAAAATTATATTTACAGTTAAAAGTACAAGAAGCGATGCGTAAAAAGGAAAAATTTCAACGGGAACATGAAGAGGTAAGAGCAAAAAAAAAATAATAAAAATAAAAACAAACCTTAAGAGAATAGAAAACTAGTAAGAAAATTGTGTGTGCTCACTGTACACGCACTAAAACACAAAAGAAGTTTGAGTGCCAGCTAAAAGTATGCTGTATTTTTGCATTTAAATTTGCATACACCTAATGACTGAATTCATGTGTATGAGAAAGTATTTGCGTGAGGGAGAGAGAGAGAGAGACAGATAGAGAATGAGATTACTTGTGTATGTGTGATTTATAATGGAGATATTAATGTATAATTTGGCTTTTTAGAAGTATGTACGTATTGTTTTTTAGCCAAACTTGTTGTTGTTGTTCTTGTTATGGCATCTTATGCATTAAGATGAAAGTTTATTTGCAGCATGGGACTACAAGTCGCAAAATATGTAAATAGGTACATATTTATATGTTTAAACATATTCATAACATTCAAATAAGTATGTTTATAAGTATGTTTGCTTTAAGACAATTTTACATCAGACCGTCGTTTCCTTTAACAAGAATGAGTTATATTAAATTTAAATTACGCATACGTAGAGGGTTTCTTTTCCACTTGGTTTAGTTGCAAGTTCATGTGCGTGTGTGTGTGTGTTGGTTACACTTAACTTTTTCCTTCAAGAAAGAAAAAAGTTAAAATTACATTTATTTGGGAACTGGGAATGCACAAAGTTTTCGTTATATTTGAATAATTATTTTAAAATTATATTCCAAAGAAATGAATGCGAATAATAGCAGAAGTGAACATCATTTGGTATTAGAAATATGTATGTACATAACTACACTTACATGTATATCGTCGGCTTAGAGTGCAAACCTGGTAACTCACTTTCAGTAAATTTTACAGGAGATATAAACTACTGTTAACGGTTTCTATACAAAGCTTAAGAAATAAGTCTAATACATTAAGTTTCTTTGACACATGAGCTTCAAATTAATATAAATATTTAAGCAAATGGAAGAGGCGTCTCTTTCTCCTTTAAACGCCATTAAAATGTCATATGTAATAAAAAGTGGATTTAGCAGGTTTACACTCTAAGCCGACGATATACAATTTTACTTTGTAAGTATGCAAGCGTGTTTATGTTCGCTTCGCTATCTTGTCATTCATACAACTTTAGATATTCTTATAATTACTTCGTAATGACAGCAATTATACGATTTTAAGTCGTTACTTTGAGGCTTAAATATTTCCAAAGAGATTTCAGAGTGAGAAATCGAACAAAATGTGTGTGACTCACACATTCAAACGGCAGATATTTATATAAAAAGAGTATACTAATATTATTCATGGCATCAAACTTATGGAGTAGTTCCATTAATATGCTTTGAAAGTATTGCCTTTAGTCAGAAATTTTAAATTAAATTGTCTTGTCTTCTTTTTATCTAAAAAGTTAAACTTTAATAATAGTCTTAAATAAAATTATAATATATCTTAACATTGAAAACTTATTAATTCTTTAAGTCATCATTGCTTGAAAAGAAAATTTGTACATATATTTTCCAATCTTTAAAAAAAAATTATTAAAAAAATTTCTCTAGAAATTTTGTTTTAATAAGTTTGCCTTAAGATTTTCCCCCCTAAACTTAAGCTGTGCTATTGTGCATTTATTGTTTTTTAATTTTATCATATAAAATTTTCTTAAAATAGATTTAAAATAGATTTAAAATATTTTATTTATTTTTTATTTTTATTTTTAAATAAAAGAGAAGTAACACTCAGGCAACGAATGCCTACTACTATTACTAGGTGTTATCTTCTTTAGGAAAGGGATATTGATAGAGAAGCCATGTGGTGAAGAAAGAGATAGAGGAAAGCTTCATTCTTTTACAACTCTGCTTTTTGCATGTTTTTAATAATGCACTGATGCAGCGCCTCTGGTGTTGAATGAAGCGTATTAAATTTTTGAAGCTGTGATTAGTAGCCATTTTATTGGTTATTTTACTTCGCCGATCATTCTCCTACACAACGAAGAAGAGCTTTCTGATGTTACATTAGGATTAGTATCTGCTGAAGTAGGTATAATTCAGTGACCAGTGACTATGCCTTCAGCACATGAACTTTCCTACAACAACTGATACAAAGGGACACTAATGTACATCAGAAAAATGCGTGGTGTTGTTATATGATGACTGTCTGATACCGGGCTCGAACCCGGGACCTTTGTTCGTCGTCAACGTGCTAACTACTTCACGTATATGAATATACATTATTTTTTTGACCTTTTTTCAAATTAAATTAGCATTAACTGTTTTGTCAAAAGTTTCAAGGGGGATTTGTAGCGATATTTTTACTTTTTTTTTTTACAATACCTATTTTTCAAAGGAAGATCAGTGGAAACGGCTTTTCACGTGGTAGTTAACTACATCGCAAAAGCTTTCAGTGCCAATTCGTATTTTTTGGGCGTTCGTATTGACATTGAAGGCGCTTCCAACAATGTGAGTACCGGCACTCTTATCCATAGTACAGTTTCAAGTAGACCAATCAATAATTTATTGGGTAAACTTCATGCTGGCGAACAGGTGGATAAACAATGTAAACGTTAGAAATAGGGTGCAACGTGGGAGGAATGATTTTATCCCTTCTTGGCTATACACAGCCTGCTCAGAAACCTGGATAATTAAGGTTATACACATGTCTGCTATACGGACAATGTCGTGATACTTCTTAGTAAAAAGGACCTTAAGCAACTTTGCAGGGAGGCGGCAATAACTTTCAACATTGCGCTAAACCCGGCTTGGCTGAGAGGACTGAATATTGATCCAGAAAAAAATTAAGATAGGTCTTTTTACCAAGAAGACAAAGATCATATAGCATATTGATCCTAGTTTTCAGGGAAAGACCATCAGCTTATCCGATAGGATTAAATATTTAGTAGTGATTGTAGATCGGAAACTGTTAAGGAGACATTACAAAGAGGATAGAGTAAAGACAGCGAACTTTTGCTGGTCCGTCTGTAGAAGGACTATTGGATAAAAATGGGGCCTCAGCCCTATTTTGACACACTGCCTCTAAAGAAGTGTGATCACATCAATTATAACATACGCGTCGGTAGTATGGGTAGAATGGTAACACTAAAATTTTGGAGAAAATTCAACGAATGTACTGCTTAGGTGGCGCTGTGAGAATTACATTCTTTATGTCCAACCTATAGACATTCTTATAAGAACTGCTTTGTCTTTTGCTACAAGTGATGAGGGAATTGATAGGACAAGACAACATACCACGCCATTAAAACATATGGCCGTCATTGGACGGATACGACTAGACTTTGATAATGTCTGACTGGGTACGTGAGACTAGGGTTTATAGGTACTTTTAACTTGTAAGAATATTACTTTGCATTTCAAAAATTATTTTTATCAATTTTTCATATTTTATTGTTGTCAAATATTTTTCATAAATTTTTCTATTCATTATTACAAAAAAAACTTTCTTGTAAATATTAATATAATAATTATTTGTAAATTTCAATAAACAAATTTACATTTTTTATAAATATAAATGTGTACTCATTTATAGGTTATAACTGAATGAGAGACATTGGTAACAGAAAGACACTCTTGAGTCAACCTAGAAAAAACACCCGTGGGAGTTTGCTGCTGCACTGATGGCTCGAATCTAGGGAAAAGAAGGGGGTAGGTTTCTTCATAGAAGAACCGGAGACCGAAATTTACTTCCGCTTACCTGACCATAATACAGTCTTTTAGATGCAAGTTCATCGATCACGGCTCTAAAAAAGATCAGTGTGAATATTAGGACAACAGATGTCAATAGATTTACTGACAGCAAATCGTCAATTAGGGCAATCACAACCGAAAGAGTAAACAGTTCATCAACGATTACGTAGTACATAACAACAGTTGTCTTGTGTGAGTGCCGGGACTCTACGACGTAATCGGAAATAAACGTGCAAATTTACTCGTGAAAAAGGCCAGAACCTTTCAAGGCAGAGAAGATTAGATTACAAAATTAGGCCAAGATGGCCCACAGTGCACAAATAAGAAATAGTGATACTGTGGGTAATTCAACCAAGGTACTATGGGGCGACCCGGACAAAGACAAAACAAAGGGACTGTTAAAACTAAACAAGTCCGAGCTAGTAAAGTGTTCCGGCATCTTAACGGGGCACTCTAATCTACGAGGGTGTTTGTACCGGAGTGGAGCCATGAATGACAATGAATGCAGGGCATGCATGTAGGACATAGAGACAATGGAGAACGTCTTTTGTCATTGTCCAGTTTTCGCCCAGCTGAGATCCCATTATATTGGGGAGGTCACCTAACCGGACATTACCCATCTTACGGCCCTTTTCACAATGTACAATTAAAGGCTAACAGGATCTTCAACGGCAAGTTTTGTATGAAATGGTTGCAGTTAAAGTTCACTTTAACTCTTAATCATATATTGTGACAAGGGACGTATTGACTGGAACAGTTTGAGGGACTAAGTGAACGATACTGAGTTGCCATAAAGGTGGCGATCGTTTTAAATTCACATGAAAGCGTAAAACAGGCCCATACTGGCTTATGTGTATGTCCTCGGACATGAGCGTAATGGCTTCTCTTATCAACCTAACCTATCTAACCTATTTTTAGTTTTAGCGTTTTTTTTTCATGCTGGCGTATAGTGCAGTAAGAAGTAAACGGAATTACATGGTCCACGATCTCGACAGAAAATTTTAATATAAGTAATCGATCGACCGTTATCTTTCATGATTGTGGGCCAGGCTATAAAAATTTTATTTCTAACAATTGTTTTTAGAATTATTTTTTCTATGTTTGTCACAAAATTTTTTGCTGCATGCTTGCCGTATAAAATAGCCAACATTACGAAAATAAAGTTTCCCAAAAACGTGTATGAATGAACATGAATTAATAGTTAGTCACGCCTCTACTTGTTTGCGAGAGCATACTAGATTTAAGGCTATCAAATAATAAATATTTAGCCTGATATAATAACTTCTCATTAAATGTTCATTAAGTAAACATTAATTTTAAAAATCTTAATAATTAAAAAAAATTAATTACAAAACCCTACAACTGAGGTATCTAACAACCAAAAGATGAAAATTATTTTAAATTAAAAACTAAATAATAAATTACAAGACATTTGACACACACACACTCACAAATCTACCCAAACACCCAGAGTATGATGAATATTATTTTAATTATTTCCCAGTGATTCTACATTAAGTATGCGTACATGTGCTTGTGAAAAGTGAACGGACACTCACTGCAACAATAGCATAACTCGAAAATAGAAAGTTTTGCGGTAAAATTTAATGCAGATGAGGATTAACATCTCGTTATTTATGTTGCTTAAAAAAATTCATATAAATATCTTGTGTCCTAAACTCTTGAGAGAAGAATAACATTTTCTTTTTTTCCATTAAGTTGTGAGTAAATTCAAAACTTTCTGCTAAACCAATTTTTATGAGTTATTACATTGTTCAATTAAATGAGCCACTTGTTTTGCTAACAATTTTGCTTTAATTTCTTAAGAAAATGTTTATGTATGTATTTTTTTTTCATTGAAGAATTTTTTCTTGGCATTAAAATCTGTCATAAATTTTAAACTTAATAAACGAAATGAAAAAAAGAGAATATTAAAACTAATTTATCTTAAAGAAAACATAAAGAGACTAAGAAAATCCTTAGATGTTTATTATTTATGGACGCAAGATTGTCAAGAGGATAAACAAGACTGTTATTGATGTTCGTCTGACAGACGGTTCGGTTGGCCGCAGTCCATTATGAAGTGTTGAGATTAAAAGTCGATTTTTTTTATTAAATATTTATATTGCCAGGGACAAAATAAAATAAATTAATTTCAATTCTAAACGCAAAGGGTATACAGAGACTAGCAAAATATTTATTATATTTGTTATTTTTACTGTTTATGATGAATGAGTTCATATATGTTTGTTGCGTCTGCAGACATATTTACTATTTGTGTGCATTGGTAGCGTATGTGTTTATATTATTTATCTTTATTGCTTTTGTAAGTGTGTTAATTTGACAATATTTGTGAAAAACTTTATCTCTGTCATACTACATCATGTTTAATTTCTCTAATTTATTGCTTACGATTTTGTCATTCCAACTTACACACAAACACACACACATATATACGAGTTTATACAGAACAATATCAACATTATTATTAAACTTAAACACTTCGGTTACTCTTACAAGCACATGCACGAATATAGAGAGTACTTGTTATTGCTCTTACTCTTCTTCTCTCTCCACTAAATCTGTTTGTGTTTGTATGTATGCATGTAAAGCATTTACATTAACCATGTGTTTTATAATTTATTTGTTGTTTTATTGTTGCATTATATTTTCAGTTGTCTGTTGATATCATGAATTTTATGCATGAATGGGTGTTTTTTTTAACAAAGATATTTTTTTTAATTTTATTTCTTTATTATTTATTAATTTTCTTTATTGAATTATTATTATACATTTTTATATTTTTCTTTATTGAATTTTTTTGAGTACAACTATTAATTGTCATCATCATCCATATAAAAAATTTTATGCCATAATATTCGACCCGGTTACCTGATTTATTATCAGTTATATTCTAAAAATGAGTGGTAGTATAGAAAACGTTAAGAATCAGAATAGATAAAAATTGTTTTTGGTCGATATTCATAAATTACGTTTGAAGCTAATTGGTTAAAAATAATCATATTGATGGAAAACTCGATTTAATGAAAGCCATAACTTTTGTAATAGATTGTTAATATTGATGATAGTCGACTCGTATGCAATTTTTTCCAAGCCGCTATTATTAGACTAAAAAAAATTATTTAAAATTTCACCATAATTTTAAATTTTGTTATTTATTACAAGTTAATGTATACATGTTGGTTCATATTTGTATCTCATGAAATATTGATATACATAATAGTTTTCCCAATATATTTCTAAACTAAAGTTTTTGCCAATACCTTCAAAATGTACACCCTTTAGTTTTAATTTTACAAACTCTATATGGTTTTGTTTTCATTTTCGATAGTACAATTAAGGAATGTCTTTGGCAACTTAACAATTTTTGTGTCTCATGCCATCAACATTTGCAATTACTTTGTTTCTATGTCTGCTTGAAGGCATTCACGTACAGTTTGTCAAGAAATTGTTTGCAAGATATGTATTAATCTAAAATTATTATTAATGATTCATTGTATTTTATATAAAAATAATGTATGTATCCTTAGTTTCCTTTCTGAAGGGGAGACTTAGGGCAAAAGTCTACAGAAAAATTTTTTTTTTTTTTTTTTTTTTTTTTTTTTTATGCATACATATATTTATTTATTGTATCTTCAAAAATGAACTAACAATAAGTATTCAAATCTTAAATCTAAATATAATTATTAGGCCCGACCAGTGTCGGACATAAACTTAGTGATAGTAATTCATAATACATAAGAGTTGTTCAAAGCAAAAAATAAAAAAATAATTTCAAACAGTTTCATCTGGTGTGGTAAGTATTAGAGCCCTTGTGTGTCCCTCTTTTTTAAGCGGATGTGTCCGGTAAAGTTCAAGATATTTCGAGCAAGCGGATTAGGGTGTGACTCGAGTTTAGTTAAATATTTGCCTGAGTATTTTGCAATTTCTTCAGTCACTTGTGGCATATTTAGATCACGATGTAAATTTGAGTTTCTTATGTACCATGGAGCCGATGTTATTAACCGTAAAATTTTGTTTTGTCTTCGTTAAATTTTCTCTACATTTGAAGCTGAAGCAGTGCCCCATAGCTGAATTCCGTAGCACCATATAGGTTTCAAAAGCGACTTGTATATCAAAAGTTTGCAATCTAGACTCAGGGTTGAATTTCTACCAATCAGCCAATGTAACTGAGTTAATTTTAGTTTCATTTGTGTTAGCTTAGAGTCAATATGGTGTTTCAATGTTATCCGTCGGTCAAGGTGTATACCAAGGTATTTTACATGTGAATGTTGAGGAACAACTTGATTATTGATTCGAATGGGTGAACAGGTATCTTTTCGCAGAGTAAATGTTACCTGAACACACTTTTGTTCGTTTACCTTAATTCTCCATAAGTTTAACCATAATTCCAGCTGTGTAATATGTTCTTGTAGGTATCGGGAAGCCTCGTGAGGGTTTTCGTGCATACTAAGGCAGGCTGTATCATCAGCAAATGTAGATGTATGGATAGTGCTGCTCAAAGGCATATCACAAGTATAAATCAAATACAAGACTGGGCCCAGTATGCTCCCAGAAAAAAAGTAAAAGATTTTTCAGTCCAACATTTGTTTAAAATTGAAGGCTAAAATATTTAAATCATGTCTCCAAAATCTGAATTTGTATTTTGTTCTTTTGAAGAATTCGTGTGAAAAAATGGTATTCCTAAAATTTTTTTAATATTAATAATCTCTAATTTAATTACGCTTAAGTTATTGTATATTTTTTTTTTTGTTAAAAATCGTTTCTTTATATTTCGATATTTCGCCACTAATATGTGTGGCTTCTTCAGAAAAACATTTTGTTTCTTATAATTATTTGAAAAATTATGAAACATTAACTTACAGTGGCGAATTTTGCAAAAAGAAATGGTTATAAATCTGGAACCTTTAAGCTACTGAATGGATTTATCTGAAATTTGAAACATCTTTAGGGGAAGAAAGGGGCTAAATTTCTTCCTTCCTTCCCTCCCTTCAAGGGTTATTTATTTCACACAGTAGCATAATCAAGTAACACCTCACGATGCCGCTGTAAAGAAATGCGCGAATATTTTTCTTAAATCCATTGATAAATGTGTTTTGTTATTCGTTAAATGCTTTCTTTTATTAGCACTAAGTATATTTACATGAAAAATCTTATCGTATAATTTATAAGAAATATTTTTCACTATGAAAAGTGTGCATAAATTTATTGTATGAAAATTCGAATTTAGTTTAGCTTTAGAATTAGAGAAATTAAGTAGAATTAGACAAATCACAACAGTTGTAAACAGCTGGTGTATGAACAAAAGCAAAGAAGTTAATCGCATTCTATATATTTTTTTTAATTGCACGTTACAAGCGGAATATCTCGAGATCAAATAAAAATATAGGAATAAATTTTTCAGGCTTAATTAAAAGACTCATTTCAAAGTCAAAAATGGCAATTTAAGATAATAAAATTATTTATTGATACAAAACTTTTTCCCCTACAAATTTTGAATTTTTTCCGAAAATCTGCGTGCACATCCGCATTTATGTAAAAGCTTGCTTAAATTTTAGTTAAACATTTTTAAAACTATCCGCATAATTAAATGTTATGGTTGAAATTTTCAAAATCTGCCGTCAGAGTTTTTTATAAACGCTTAAACACAAAAAATATTTTTAAATTGACGATTTTCGGACATTGCTGAATGTAGGGTACATGTCCAAAATAGCAAATAATAGACTGTAGATACATTCTTAATATATTGTTTATAACGCTATGTGGTTAAAAAGTGAATGCGTAAAACAAAGTTTTTAGCAAAATTTAAAATAATGAAGATACTTATTTAAAAAAGAACATGCATTTTTTTCAGAGAAATTTAAAATTTTTTTTGTCAAAAAAAAAGTAAAAAGTAAAACTGGTTTTCATGGCGAAATATGTTCACCTAATAACAATTTCCCGTAATTGGCAAATAATTCCTTGACAGACTGTATTTGCAAAGAAATTAACATACAATTTTGTAAATATATGTATGCAAACACTTATACCCACATATGCATGTGAATGTACGTATGTATGCATGTATGTATGTATTTTATTTTATTGTTTACAATGTTACAGTTTTCTAGATTTTTCCCCCTGCTATTGCTGTTGAATTCGTTGTTTGTTCATACTTCAAAAAAGTATTCATACGAGTATATTCCTTTATATGAGATTTCTAGCGTATGCGTGTATGTTGCTGGTATTTTGTCTTTGGTTTGTTATATATGTATATTTTTATATCATTCCACTGTTGTCTTTTTTCTTCTATTTTTAAACTTCAACTCTATTGTTAAAGGACACATTGTTGAAAAAATGGAGCAAAAATTCAAGAAAAAACTGAAAAAACCAAACAAAAATAGAAATAAAATATAAAAAAATGGTAAAATAAATAAATATAATGGAGAGACACTTTTTGTTGTTTGCCAAAAGAACACCAGTTAAGTTGGTAACTTATGCACATCCATACATACTAGTACAGCAGTTAATTGTATGCATATGTAGAAATATATACTCATATAAAAATAGACACACATGCAAGTGTATGTTCCATTACAAATCTTTATAATATTAAAGAACAGTGCCTTGATAATTATAAAGTTCTTCCAAGATAACTTATTCCAAAATAAACATTTGTACCAGTTCCCTAAGGATAGTGTTAGTGAAACGAATTTTTCTTTAAGTTATTTGACAGTCAACTAAATAAGTCCGAAAAAAATGCAAAATTCCCTAATCTTAACAAATGAGGGAAATGCAAATTCTCGAAAATTAAATTAGTTAGTTCCAATGAAATAAGAAAGCATGTAGTAATTTTAAAATAAATAAAATGTTTTAAAAATAGAAGCCGCAAGTCGTTACCACCGCCTTAAACGTAGTCTAGTGGAAATGCCTTTGAAAATAAAGTCGGTTTTGCGCAGAGTGTTATTTTATGTAAAATTTATCTTTAGGTTTATAATTTCATAGCTTTGCCCTTGCCGTTACTGCCTCGAAAATAATTTTAGACTAACTATATGTAAGACTAAAAGTAAAAATGGAAAATACTACCTACTGTTTTTAATAGATTGGTCAATGTGCCAGTGGTATCACGCACTTAGAGTTTCGAACAAGTGTTAAATTTTTTAAAATTTCAATTGTTTCAAAAACGGTTAATACATAAAAATCATAATTTATGAGAAGAAACTGTCTTTATGAAAAAAATCATTAAAATTGCTAAAAATTTTCGAAACTGGAAATCCTGTGTGGCCTTAAATTAAAATATAAAGCCATAGCATACTTTCAGACTTATATGATTCCTCAAAATCAGTTGGATAGTTAGGGTTAGGCAGAAACTGCCACCCCACCTTTTGTCCTAGTTTTAATTTAAGACGCATGTTTATCTATATTTTCAATTTAATAATAATTTGATGGATGGATTCGAAGAGACCGAAATCAACCCCTTTAATGGTACTAAATGTTAATAATAATGTTATAGAAATTTTATGATCTTTTAGGCACATATGTTTTTATGTTCATTCAAAAAGTTGGAGTAGCTTAGGAGAGCAGAAATTCCCTGCTGCACCTCTTTGTGCTAATGAAAAAAAATAAAAAAATATGAATCCTCGGATTTTTGCTAGATACAGATAATTTTATGTTTAAGGATTCGTAAAAAATGGGTGCATAGTTTCGGAGGAAAAATATTAACCCCTGCTTTTTTCTTGATCCTAATTTGAATTTTAAAAATATATAAATAGTATGTATTTATTTAGACGCAGTTCTATCTATATTTTGAATTTCATCAAAATCAGTTGGATAGTTTCGAGAAGCCAGAAATCGCCCCCTGCCTCCTTTTTGATCCCATTTTTAAAATGTATAAATCGTGTATGGCCTTTTATACTCATATGTATTTATGTTGAAGAAGCAGAAATCGCCCTTCGTACTAGTTTTAATTTAAGAAATAGTATGCAATTCCTTTTAGACGCAGAATGATCTATATTTTGAAATAAAGATAAGTAGAATAGTTTCAGAAGGGCATAAATCTACCCCTGTCTGGGTCCTACTGTGAAGGAATATATAGCCTATGTACGAGGTGTGTTCAAAAAGTATCGCGAATTATCGAAGACGAGCCAAAGCACGTGCAAGCAAAGCTGAACATTCAAAACGGCCGAAATTGTCGGCATAAGTGAGAGACATGAGTACCAATATAACGTCACAAAAAAATCAAAATTCTAATATACGTAACCCGCGGAAATTCAAAATTCGGATACTTTTTGAACACACCTCGTATGTTGTTTTAGATGCTGATCTATATATGTTTTACATATTATCAAAATCGGCTTAAAAGTTTATAATGAAGTATTTTTCCAATTGAGAAAGGTGCCTGACTGACCAGGATTTCGCCAAAGCTCTGAAACGATTTTCGGTCATCCCACATCAACCCTGGTTGACTAACATGCTGCTTTTGACTATGAACCATCTTCAGTATTCTATTGAACACTAGGCGGAAGCGGTAAGCTAATCAATAAAATTTGACGTGGGATGAGATAAGATCGTCCCGTTGGAAGAAAAATACTTCACTCAGTTAATGGATCAACTTCTGGTGCTTGCATTTCGGATTCTTTATACTCCAGTAGCAGTGACAGTCACCGAATTATCTTTTTTGTAAAGCAAAAAAGCTTCATTGTCACTCACATAAAATTATCACATGTAATTTGGGTTACAGAGCGCTACGAAGACCTTTAGCCTAATCGAATCCTTAATAAAACGAATATAATATTGTTCTCCAGAATTTTGCAGTAAAACAATCACAACTAAGAAACAAAATCTTTAGCTTTATGCCCTCAACTGTATTTTTTTTTTTTTTTGTAAATTCAATTGCGGAATGAAAAGGAAAACTTTAATTCTGGTTGTTAATTGTTTTAACAAAATACACTGCATTCAATTAAATGTTGTCGTTACACTGTGCTCATACTAACAAACATAACAATCACAATTACGGAAAGAAAAATTTAATAGAAAATTTACAGAAGAAAGAATAAGTAACTGCCGTAAAGACACTAACTCCAGTTCCATCTTCAATGCTGACTGATTTTTATTGTGTGAACTGCTTTTGCATACGAAAAGCATGTGTGTTGTATGAGTGAGAATGTGTGCGACGATGTGTGTGTACAGGTTTGTGTATGTGAGCTGGTTTCATTGTTGTTGTGTCAATGACAGGGCGAGTGTATGCAGTTAAAATTTCCTCTTTCATAATTTTGTGCCTTTTCTTGGTTCTTTTAAGGTTTTCTTCTATTTTTCATTATTTCTTTTGTTTGCTTAAAAATTGTTGTGGTAATTATGCAAAAAAATCAGAGAAGAAGAGTTTCTAGTGTTGTAAGGACAATGAATAAATATAACGCGGGAAAAAGCCATAACTATCACAGTTAAGTTAAGCACAAGGTTCCTAACCAAAAATTTCTGCCAATAAAGGTACTACAATCAGAACAAAGGACCAAGTTCTGGCCTGTTCCTGGATTCTGTAACTTTTTGCTAACCGAAAATCGTAATATTAATCGACACAATTATTCGTTTGCGGTAACAATAATGTGATGCAATAATTAATTTTTACGATAGTCTGCAGCTTTATCTTGCTCAACATTTAATTCAATATTATGTGGTAACTCTGTAAAGAAAATGAGAAAATAAGAGAAAAGCACAAAGCATAATAAATAAAAACTCAATGAATATGAGCTTGTGTTTATTTTTTCTCCAACCGACACCGAATATCGTTAAAATATGTTACTGAATAGCAAAGTCGATAAATTTTCATTATATTTACTATAGCGATACGATTATCGTAATAAAAGTTACTGAATTCAGGTACTGGTACCATATCCATCGCTATAATTTTCTATAAATTTTATTTTGTGACAATTAGGGTGCCATTCGATTCGTACACAACCTGCTTAATTGGAAAAAGTTTTGTCCACAAGACCTTTTTAACAGGTTGGTTATTATTTGCGCTTAAGAGGGTTTTGGCTTTGAGTAGTTTTGGGCTTATATTCTCTACTATTGGTGCGTTTCCATTATATATTGCTTTTATAGCTTCCATAAATTCTGATATGCTTGAACTGGATGTCTCAATATCAGGCGACTGCCACAATGATGGCGTAGACTCGTTGTATATTCCATTATTGACTATAGGCAGGCATAAAAGTCGACCATTTTCTTAAATTTTCGGTCAATGAAAAATGGTACAACATCTATCCTATCGGATCCTTCAGCGGTTGGGCAGCAACTCAATTGTTTCTACTTATGGGTTTTGCAATTCTGTACAGGTCTCTAGTTCTGTGCGTCTCAGCGGCTGCCTGAGCCACTCTCTTGTCTCTGCATGTGCCCTTTAGCGCCCTCTTCGCTATTAGGCAGTGCACCCGTCCAGTAGTCGGAGGGTTGGAGGTTCAATTCCTGCCAAAGACTCTGGGTGTTTATGCAGACAAACCACAGTCAGTTCCCAGTTTGTTACAACCGTCAAAAAAGCTTAAGTTACTTAATTTTCGAACTTAACTTTTTGATGAAAATCGATTATCTGCAATCTTAAATAAACGATTTTCGTCAAAAAACGAAGTTCGAAAATTATGTCGTTTAAGCTTTTTTTTGACGGTTATGGCTCGATATATTTTTTTTTAACCAAACACAACCTCCAAAGCCCTTAGCTTATCTGCGAAAAACACCCAATTTCTATAGTGGTAATCGAAACTGCGACCCACGACCTCTGGACTGGGAGGCTAGCATCACTACCACTCAGCCACAGGGGCACCCATATGTATGTACATCAAAAATTTTTAAACAACTTCCTAACTACACCGTATCGTAAGTACCCGTTCATACAGTGAACCATTTATAACGAAACATTTTTAAATTCTCTTTTAAAACTGCATTCGTGTTCACACTATGGAGTTTTTGTTTTGCAGCTTAATACATTTTCTGATATATTTCTCACGAGAATGAGACGAGAATAACGTACTCAACAAGAACTGCAAGTACATGAAACAAAGTACCCTTTTCCATTCCTCTTTCCGCCTTTATCAACAAACTCAAAAGTGTTGTAGCAAATGTTACATAGTGTGGACGAGGACTAATTAGAAAACAAAATATATAACGAACAAATATATATATATTTATTTGATTTCGTTGCCAAAACTTGTCATCACTATAACGAAAGGTGATTGTCCTCGAACCAAGTCAAATGAAAAATAACGCAAAGGCTTATTCACTACTACCCACCGTACCCAGAGAAAGCTAGAATGTGTGAGAGAGAGAGAGAGAGAGAGGGAGAAAGAAAAAAATGCAAGGACTCCAATTTATTTTTGTTTGTTTGTTTGTTGCATTTCGTTCTTCATTTATTATTTTCATAAAATTTTGCACACAAAACAAAATACAAAAAAAAAAAAAAAGAAACCGTCAAAAAATCTTTAAATTAAGAACAACCGAAATGTAAAAAAAACGGAAATGGAAATGAAAAAGTTAAATAAATAAAACCCTCGATGTGCTTTATGCAACCAAAGTGCATATGGAGCAAATGCTGCAACAAACAACAATAAATGTAAAAAAGTCTTATATAAACAACAAAAACAACAACGACAACAACATAAAGCATTAATGACTTCAAATACTACAACCGCAATGAGAACAAGAACAACAACAACTAACATCAAGTACTACGAGTGCCACTATTATAATGAATTTTATATTTACTGCAAAAAGTCAATTTAAAACATTAAAAATTTAATTCGCTACCTCAACTCAAACTATTAAACACTTGCAACGTATCACAACGCTGACGATGACGCTGTCGCTGTCGCTGACGATGATGGTGATGATGTTGTTGGCTTTTTTCCTCGCCCACTTGCAATTTCCTCTAGGAATCTTTTAGTAGCTGCAATTGCTGCAGTAGTTTTTTGTTCCACAGCAGAAAAATTAAAAAAAAAACGCAAATTAGTAGTTAAAGCTGAAGTGGCATTGCCTGTACTCCTAGTAGAAGTCTTCGTCGTACATTTGAATGTAATGACTTGCATTTAAATTGCACTCCTTCGGCAGCAATTTCTCTGGGTGCTTTCTTTCTTTTTTAGTTTTTGGTTTTTTATCTTCATTTTATTTTATAGACGTTTAATACCCTGCTGCTGCATGCAGCACGTGAGAAAGCTTTTAGCTAATTTTTATCTAAAAAGATTGCCACTGTAGTAGCTGTTATTCGTGGTGTAGTAGTTGTAAAATTTGCTTGTGCAATTGTTGTAGTTGCATGCTGCTTTTTGCTTGGTTCGTTACGTGGAAGTTTTTTTTTTTATATGGTGATGATATTGCTGCTGCTGGAAGACGGGCAATAAGGAAAGGAAAAATAGAACGTAGAAATGGCAAATAAAAATCCTTCAATTCAAAAGCGTGCTGATTTCTCAAAGTAATCGTAGTAGTTGCAGAATAAGGGAAGCAGTATTTATAAATGACACTATGGGTTGATGGTCTAATAGCATATTTCTCCCTCTGAAAAACAAACATTTGTTTGCCTATTTTACTTTGATTTTTTTTAAATTAATTAGCAAGTACGATAAATTAAAATTTGAAATCGCAAATATATTAAAAACTAGAGCTAAATTTGAAAAACGGCAATGACCATTGAATTTAGCGTAGTCGAATTGGCTTAACCAGTAAGGGGTTTAGTTTTTTACAATCTGCGACTAGCACAGTGTAATTTTATTTTAAAATATTTCAAAATTCTAGTAAACTGAAACGGCTCATTAGCTTATAGATGCATAAAACTTTAAGTTGGCAATATTTTTTTAGCTGGCGGCGGTTTTGTCAGCTGTCAAATGATTTATATTTAGTTTGGTTTGGCAGTTCAACACGAATAGACTGACGCCTGAACAATTCCTTCAAATTGTGCAAATTTATTTTGAAAATCATGATTCTTTTCGAAATACGTATCGCGCAATACGTCTATTTTACGTCCATCGTCTATCAGAGCAATTAATTCGATTAACTGTGAAAGGTTTTCGCACCAAATTTACTCTAGATTATAATACGCACCTACAGAGACGTCATACAATGCGTACAGATGAAATCATTGCTGCTATAGAGCGTAGCGTAGAGAAATACCTGAATCAGTCTATCCGCCATGATTACTGACTTCTTTGTTCATCAATTGAATAACCCTGATGTGCAGGAGCTCTGGTCTTAAAAAAGCAGAGCAATATGTCACACAACTCGTGCCACAATTGATTTATTGAAGGAAAACTTATGGTAACTGCATATTTTCCCGTTTTAGATCCTTGAATTGGCCTCCAAGATTGTGCGAAATAACGCCTCTATACTATTTTTTGTGTGGAAATGTGAAGTCGCTAGTCTACGCCGATATACCCGAAGTGATTGACCAGTTGCAGGACAACATTCGCCCCGTTATTGCCAACTGGGTGGCGATGGCTGAAGTAGTTAGCACGTTGACTATAAAACCGAAAGTTCTGGGTTCTAGCCCGGTGTCCAACAGTCATTAAATAATAACACCACGCATTTTTCTGATGTGCATTAGTGTCCCTTTGTTTTAGTTGTTGGAGGAAAGTTCAAGTCATGAAGTCATATACAGTGATCACTGAACTACACCGGCTTCAGCGGATACTAATCCTAATGTAACATCAGATAACCTTCGTTGTCTATCATAATCATCGACGAAGGCAAATAACCAATAAAATGGCTACTAAACACAGCTTCAACAAAATTTAATACGCCTCATTTAACACCAGAGGCGCTGTAACACTGCATTATTAAAAACGTGCAAAAAGCAGAGTTGTAAAAGATTGAAGCTTTCCTCTAACTCTTCTCTTACCACCTCTCTTCTCTATCACTATACCTTTCCTAAAGAAGGTAACAACTGGTAATAGTAGTAGGCTTTCATTTTTGAAAAAAAGTCATTGAAAATGGGACATGTAGATTAGACTTCGTCCGAGCCAGCCGTGGCGGTCATATGCCAAAAGTAAATTTTAAATTATAATGCTAGAAGATTATCTTTCGCATATGTCGACAAGAAAGTTTCTTTCGCTTACTTATACTAAAAACAAAAACAAAATAAGAGAATTTCTTTTTGTTTTCAATCTTGTCGATGACGTGGGCCAGGCCGTTAATGTCAATTTAAAAAAAATCATCTTTGTTTTATTATATTGCAGAGTTCTATACCTCTGTAAAAAAATACCCTTCATAAGTGCGTAAATTTGGTTGTGATCGGTTACACACACAGACGCAAACATACATGCTACATATACAAACATACAGCCATCCATAAATGCCTGTGTTTTCAAAACATTGATACCATAACTTCGTATATTTTATAAAAAATCAAGCTTTAATCTTCTTCTCTTGGCAGTAATTTTTGTCAAAATATTTATTTCCATACAAGAAATACCGAAGTATATTTATTTGATATAAAGTCTTTCTGTATTTTTTTTTGCTTGGTAATTTGGTTAAGCAACGTCTATATGCATTTCGTTCGTGCTAATGTTTTTTTTTCGCTTTTTTACACTTTTATTCTTGCCCAATTTGATGGGAACAAAAATTTCATTCTTTATTTATGATAGTAGTAAATTATTTAAAGGGTCTTAGTTTTAAACAGGCAGATTATAAAATATTTATTTTAGTTAATGTAAGTCGCCTTGAGCACTTATTTATAACTGCAAAAGATATAAAAAAAGTAATTATACCATTAGACGAAACGAAAAAAATTAAAAAAAAAAATACTCAGAGTAAAACTTTTGTATATAAAAAATAAAAATAAAAAAATAAAAGTAGTTGAAAAAATATAAAAATCAATTAAAAACTTAATTGAATATTAACTGATTCAACTTAAATAAACTTTTAATCAGTTAAATAAAAAAAAAAATAATTTTCGCTATTAAAATTTTAATTGAGAGTTTCTATAGTTTTCATTTAAAAGGGTTGTTGGACCAGATTTTTTTCTTGTAAATTTTTAGAACACACAACAAGGTCTATCGCCTGTTTGCTTTGGCAGTGTCACAGGAGGATTTAGCCTGCTCTCACGTCATCATTTAGTGCCTGCACATAAAATAACATAATTCAGAACCAAATTCACAGTCTATAGTTAACTAACGGCCGTGGTTTAACTAACAATTTTCTAGTTAAACCACCTTCACTAGTTAACTAAAGACTGCGAATTTGAGCCTAAGTGTTTTATCAGCAGTTACAACTTCCCCATAGTGCATTCAATTTGAATTCAGTTCCTGCAAATAGTTGTAAACGTAGTCAAAGCAAAACAAAATACTGGAGGGAAAAAATTAAATACGAAAAGTAAAGAAATAGAAATTTTCTATGCAACGCACACAGATGCAAAACTGAATACAAGCAATAAATTTAACATCAATTTTATTATTTTATTATGCTTGTATACCCATTGATTTGCACTAAACACGTACACATGCACTCTTCGCAAGAGTTACTAACACTTAAATAAATAAGTAAATTTACACTCACACGTACACAGGCAGGCTCTCATTAAAACGTACAAGCACTTTGATGCATTAAATTTGTAATTTTATTTGCAAAATGCAGTAGCAATAACAACAGCAACAATAATCAGAAAATGGCAGCAATAATTATATTTAATAGTTAAAAAATTGTTCTTGTAAAAATTCTATTTGTAAAATTTACAACATCATTTATATATAAAATTAAAGTGCAGCACAAACACACACACACACACACACACGCACATACACAGGGCATTTGCTTCATGGTGGTGTGAATGAGTGAGTGACTGAGTGAGAGAGGGATAGGAGGGGGAGCATTTGCATTGTGTGCAGCATTTAAAAGTTAAAACCAACAGTACTTTTTTTCTATTTCCAAGAACATTATATTTGCGGTTTTTACCATTTTTAACGGTTTTCTGTGCATTTATTTATTTTCCCCTATTTCATGGCATTTTTAGTTTTATTTTTATATTAATTTTATTTCGTTTTTATTTTATTGCAGATCCTCCGTGACATACGACAGGGCTTATTGCAAATGAGCAGAGAGGGCAAAATTGGTAAGTTTTGCAAATGCACATTCATTTATTTTAGCAGTTTTCGCCCCCCAGCAGCGTTTTATTTTTTTTGGTCTTTGAACATTTATTTTATTATATTTTGCATATTTTTCTCTTTATTATTATTATTGTTTTATGAAATTTATTGCATTTGTCATATGTTTTATATAGCATTTTTTGTTTGCGTGTGTTGCAAACATTAAATACACATTTTCTCAATATTTTATGTTTTAATGCTAAATTTTAATATTTATTTGATATTCCAGATGACACTTACATGTATGACGATGCATTGCGTGGTCCGCATTATGCTGTTAGTGGCATCCATCCGCAAGGACACTGGTACGATGAGCCACCTTATGAAAGTGATCCCGATGATTTTCTCATGTCGGGCATTAATTGTGGTCCAGCTGCAACAATACAGGTAAATTTGAAATACCAAAAGCGTAATTATATATAATGTTTTCACATATTGTTAACGTTAGCAAAATTTTGGTTTTTTTTTGGTTTTAATTGTTTTATGGCAAAGTGAGGCTTGTTAGAATGAAGATACTTCTTATTTTTGAAGACTGCAAAATTGTTAGTGTATGATGTATCATACAATTAAAATATGATAATATAGTATTTACCAAAATATGAATACTGACGCTGTGTCCGTTCATTATGAGCCACCTGTGCCTGGTACCCACAAACAACCTATTGGAATTGTTAGATTCCGTTAATTGTTGGTTGCCACACTATTCGCCCAAGTCCTAACTTATGAAAAAGGTCTAAATCAATACTAGATCCACTCCCCGGTCACCTGTACATATTCTTAATACCTCTGATAGGTCTTCTAGCATATTGAGCCATAACCGGCAAAGAATCTTAAGCGACATATTTTTTTAACTTAATTTTTTTTTTGGCGAAAATCGATTATTTATGATCGCAGATAATCGATTTTCATCAAAAAAGGAGTTTCGAAAATTATGTCGCTTAAACTTTTTTTTTTGCGCTTTTGGCACGATGTTTGCCTGGAAGCAAGATGTTCACAGAGCATATGAAAAACTTTACAGCTGCAAAAGAAAATATGGTGGAGAGGACCCACTAGACCCACATGTCTAGAAATCGTACAGTAGCCCGTCAATATTGTGACCAGCCGAAACACATTCTTTCGATTTTTGTTTATTATTTGTTCTGAGCGATTGTTTCAGAATTGTAGGCATGTTTGCCTCGTTTCTAAAAATAGTATTTAAGAGTTGTCAGTACCAAACGGCGCACATTGGGGCCAAACGCGGTAATTTCACCGATTAATTTAAAATAAAAATCACGTACCGTGAAAACTGAATGTGCTTCCTTAAAGTTTATAAAATTCTACATCACCAGAGAAAACTGAAAAAATAAGCAGAAAAATGCTTAAAGCTTTGCGTAATTAAATGCTATTTATACTTTCTTAATACTTTTTAAAAAGTAATACGTAAATCTAACCATTAAACCATCAAGTTCATCAGTATTTATTTAAATATTTCGCTTAAATTTGTTACCAAAATTAGTTGTGGAAGTGCTTTCGTTTTTAGTGTTTATATGGGAAGTCCCCAATAAAAATTAATTTTTTCAGTTGAAGCGCACATAAAGCTATTCAGCCTTATCATGAATTCCACCACATGTGAGAATTTTCGAATCAAATTTTTCGTTCACATGAATTTTAATTTTGTATACATAATTAATTTCAATAAAATTAAAAACTTACATATTTCCACTTTTTCCCACACACAAATCTTTGTGAATAATTTTCTTTATAAATTTTCGAAATATCGTATGAAGTTTTTTTTAATAACAATTAATCAGTATTTTGGTAATTTCCATGTGAAATTTTATTTATACTAAGCCTGATTAATTGGGCTAAATTAAGCAAAGCTTTTAATTTTTTTTTAAGGTTGAACTAATGAGAGTTATTTTTAGCAAACTGTATGCTGCTCATCGTTCAAATCAGTAATAGAGTCACGCCTTATTTTTCATTTATAAAAAGCTGTTAACGACTTCCGCGAACAATTTTGTTGCGGTTGTTTTTGTCTTTGTTTTATGTGCTTTTATTAAAAATTTACAAATTTCATGACTTATAACGCGTGAGTCCCTAATTAGTCACATGTGAGTCACGTATGAGTCACGCGTGTTCATGATTTTATTTATATATATTAATGACTCGTGTATGCTTTTAGCCAGCTTTCTTAGGCTTATTAAAAAAATCTATTTTTGTATAATTCGTATCCGAAGTCATTTAATGGCAGGCACTTCATCAGGAGCGTGCGTGAAGAGAAAAATATGAATTGAATTAAATTTTATTCCTGCTTTGGTATTTATTAATTAACAATTACTTTGTATGGGAGGTACCCACACGTTTCCCCACCCCTTCTATGTGTTCTCACAAGATTTTGATGGAACATGCAGTTTGGAATAAATCTCTTAATCACTTAAAACTATAAAAGTTGTCAATTTCTTAAAGATCCCTGGTCACTTTAAAAAATAATTTAACATACAAGAGCAATTGAACTGCATACACTTATTTCCTTTGAAGCATTTTATTTTCTTACTTGACCAGTAAAGTTCTTTGCTCCTGTGCCACACATGAACATTCGATTTTATCTATAAATACTACAAGTATGTCTGTATGTGAGTATGTATGTATGTGTGCATGTATGTATGCCTGTACTCGTATGTATTTTAAAAAGGAGTGTAAAAAAATCCTCCCCTGGCGAAAATAACTGGAAAAATAAAAATTTCAAAATGGAAAAAACTCAAAGTTGTCAGATCACCTAAGCATTACATATGTAATAAAATAATATGTAGTTGCATTTGCAGTAGTCGGTTTGTATGTGTGTATGTGTGTGCATATGTTTGTATGCACTTTAGCCCACTTGTATTTATTTCTATGCAAGTTTGTTGTGTTTATAGAGAGTTTTTCGCATCGGAAAAAGAAAACAAAGTCTTATTTTGTTAAAAGTTGTTGCAAAGAAATTGATTTTATTTTTTTGTATATTTTATTGTAGTTTTTGTTACTTTTGAAAAACATTTATTCAATATAAATGTTTTGCAAAATTTTATTTTTAAATTTTTGTAAAAAAAAAAATTAAAAAAGAAACTAGTATAAGAAAGAGAAAAATAGTGAAAGAGAGTAAAATCAAATAAAAAAGCAAGTAGAATGTTGGGAATGCAAGTTTTTCCTTTCATCTAATTCCATCATATTTCACATGTCAGTTTGGCATATTGTGGTGATATGCTGCTATTCACAAATTGAAAGGTCTTTAAATCTTAAAATATGAAATGTATTTAAATGATTACACAGATTTGCGAGAATAAATAAAGAATTCTGTAAATGTTGCAAATATATAAATAAAGTTTTTAAATGAGGCTCAGTGCAGTCAACTTTAGCCTTAGTGAGACTGATTATGTACTCGTATGCTCCATTCAACAAGGAGGTGGAAAATAAGAATTCTAGTGACTCATGAGATAACAAATACAAATCATCAATTCAAAATTTAATTGAATCAGTTAAAATTTTAATCTAATAAAATTTTTAAGCAAAACTTTTAATAAAAATTTTGCTCAACTAACTTTTTAAATAAAATGTTCAAGCAGCAAAACTTTTAATCACAATTTCAGTCAAATATTTTTTTAAATAAAAATATAATGATATAATTTGAAATAAAAAAAATACTAATCATCATTTACAATTTTAATTGAGTCAGTTAAACTTTTTATTTTATAAAATTTTTAAACAAAACTTTTAATTGACATTTCCTTAAATTAAGTTTTTAAACAAAAGTGTAATGAACTCAATTGAATTTTTTATTGCTTACACAGGTCAACAAAATGAAATTTATTATGTAAGGTCAAAGGTCTTGAAGTCAATTTTTATACACTTGAGTATCAATGCCTATAAATTTGTTTTTTGTTTTGAATTGACTCTGTATTAGATATGGGCGCGTGTTTTGTTTTTTCATGACAGAAAATTTGATTTCGTGCGTGTTCGGGTCGTATCGTGTTGAGCAAAATTGACATGATAAACACGAAATGATTTTTGGTGTTAAGATATGTATGCATGAATTTCCATTAAAGAAAAAATTTAATATTTTTATCGTCAAACACGTAAAACCATCAAATTAACACCATCTGAAATTAAACAAAAATATGTATCTGCTTGAATATAAAAAATGCGTTTTTTGCTTTTCAATTTGATTTGATGCGTGTTGTGCAGTTTCGTGTTTTGAAAAAAGTTTCGCGTGCGTGTTTCGTACGTGTTGGACATCAGGCATTCGTGTTCGTGTCGTGTCGTGTTGGAAAAATTCCACATGCGCCCATCTCTACTCTGTATCTCGAGATTTTCCGTTATAAAGAAAAACGGAAAACCAGTTTTTCTATTAAATAAAAAAACATACACACAGATTGAACTTTAAATTACTCACTTATTTATTTTTTAACAGCATTATAGTTTCGGAGATATTCAGAAAGTTTTATAAAAAAATTAATTTTTTCAAAAAAATTAAAAAATTAAAAAATTAAAAATTTAAAACTGAAGAAAATTTTAAATTTTATTTTTAATTGTGATAACTTCATGTGTTGCAAATCAAATGAGCCAAATTATTTAAAATAATTTCATTAATTCTGCTTTTATTTACAATTGAGTGGTGGCCCATATTTTACAGATTTTTTTTAAATTTTTATTTATTTTAAGTTGATTTACAAAAATTAGTTTTGATATTATTTTTTTTTTATATTACTCAGTTACTCCAAACATTAAAATTTTAGCCAATTATATTTTGAAATGAAAGTTGAATGAATTCAATTAAATTTTTGATTGACAATTTTTTTTTTAATTTCAAGGTGCTTATTTGTGAAATTAATTGTAGGGGCTATTTCATAAATAAATTCAGTATTGAAACATTAAAATTATTGGACATTGAAACATGATGTAAATACTCAAAAACTTGTTTATATATTTGTGGCACAATTAAACCAAAGAACAACTTTTGCTGCATTAAGACTGATTGATGTGCGTTATTAAAAATTCCACTCGTTATCTGTTGTGAGCTGATATGAGTTCATCTTTTAAATAGTAACAAATTTATTGCAATAAATTTACATACAATTTATATTATTATTAAACTTGCTGAAAGTTAACAAACACATTTATTATGTTACTAGCTTTCCTTTAACTATGTTAGAAATTCTTTCAATTTCTTTTATATCTAAATATCTTCACATAATATAATGTGTGTTTGTTCTCTTAAGTCTTTAAGCAATCTGAAAATATATTTTCTTTCCCATAGTCTTAATAATAATAACCAAATATGCACATATATTATTTCCTTAACTCTTAATTCTGTTTAATAAAATAACATGTGTATGGTTTAGTGACTCTCTGGAGATTAAAAGACATATACTTACTCATCCCTAGTTACATTAGCTAAGTAATTAAATTTTCATTTTAATTTATTATGGTTGTACAACACTTCTTTATACATTTAATCCTTTAATATGCATATTGTACGTGCTGCTAGTTGTTTAAAATAAAAGTTTTACTTGCGTCATCGTTGAATGTAATAATTTGTCTTTTGCTTTACAATTTTCAGGGTGGACGTGTGCGTTTTACATCGAATCGTGAAAGTACTGGTGTCATATCTTTAAGATCCGCCGGTGATATATCACTGCCAATGAGAGGACCACCGAGAAGGGGACTTATAGTACCTCAACAACCACCAAATCCACCGACAATAATTCCTTTAACCCATGCAAGGTGAGTTAAGTAAATAGTAAATGAAACCAATCATTTCAATTTTATTATTTTGTTAATAAATAAACACCGAAGCCTCGATTGACGTCATTAAAAGAAAAGTGTATTTTTTTTTGTTTATAAATGAACTGGGAGTCTACTCTGTAATGCTAAACGAAAGAAAATACTTTCAAATTTGTATTATAATTACATGGAAGTTCGAATGCATTTTCTTTCGTTTCGAACTACAGAGTACACTCCCAGTCCTGATGTTTATTAATAGTCTTACGTTTTTAACATAAAAAAGTAATATTTGCCCGGTTTAAAACTTAGCAAATAAACATAAAGTCACTGTGACTTACTTAACTACAGCACCTTATTTGCTCAACGCAGAGACTAAGCCCAATTTTTTTACTTGATAATTAAGTATATAGTTATCCAATTTAAATTTAAATTTAAAATGTACTTAAATTCCTTTTTGAGTAATTAATTAAACTTCTTATTTAATTACAATGAAAGTGTGGCAGCACTAAAAAACTTACAAATATTATTGAAACCAAACAACAGCTGTTTAACATCAATAAAAAAGTTGGCTTATCATCGTGAAGAAAATTAAACTTGCATGAACACACATTTTAAGAAACAAAAGGAGCATCATGATCTGATATGAAACTGTGTACTATACATGTTATATACTTATCAAAATTAAATCAAATTATCTTTAATAAGTTCATGTGCAAATTTTCAATAAAGACACGCCAGAGGTGGCGTTGGCTGAAGTAGTTAGCACGTTGACTACCAAACCGAAGGTCCTGGCTTCGAGCCTGGTTCTTACAGTCATTAAATAGCAATACCACAAATTTCTCTGATGTATATTAGTGTGCCTTTCTAGCAGTTGTAGTAGGAAAGTTCAAGTGATGAAGTCAAAATCACTGCTGACTAAACTAGTTCTGCTTCAGCGGCTACTTGTCTCTTAATGTAACATTAGAGCGCCCTCCTTCGTCGGTATTGTGTAGCAGAATCATCGGTGAAGTAAAATAACCAATAAAATGGTTACTTAGCACAGCTTCGAAATATAATACGTCTCATCGACACCAGAGGCGCTGCAACACTGCATTATTAAAAAAACCTGCAAAAAGCAGACTTATAAAAAATGAAGCTTTCCTCTATCTTTTCCTTCACCAGCTGTGGTCTCTATCACTATCGCTTTCCTTAGAAAAGGTAACACCTCGTAATAGTAGTAGGCATTCATTTTCTGAATATTACTTCTTAAAAAAAAACACTAAAACATATGGTACGCTCGTAAAACAAAAAGAGTTTAAATAAACAAAGCTGAGCTTTAAATTATTATATAAATGTGCACTCAATAATACAATATAAGTTTTAAATAGAACTTAAAAGTATTTAAAATTTAATTTCCAAGTCAAAAACTGGCCATAAGAGTTTTTAAAACACACAATGTTAAATTATTCCCTGCTGGTATACCACAATGTTAACTTTGCTATTTTTTAATACAGTGGAGTTGAAAACACAATTTAGTATTTGAATAGAACCTAAAAATAATTAAAATTAAATAACAAAGCCAAAATTGGCTATAAAAGATTTGAAAATACACATTGTTAAATTATTCAGTGCTGACATACCACGATGTTAACTTCATGTTCTTTACCAAAATGCACTCAAAAACACAAATTTCTAATTAGTGGAACCTAAAAATAATTTATTTAAATTAAATTACAAAGGCAAAATTTGGCCATAAGAGATTTTTATTGAAATCGAACGATGATTTGCGGTTTTGTATGGCCGCAATCGGAAGATACTGATATGGAAGCAACGTGGCACTCAAGTAACGATAGAGCGGTGGCTATTTTGCTTGAAAAGTGTTCTGACCGGAATATCTTGCAAAATGTGGAGAACAATTGACCACCGAGATCTTGTAACTTAACATCTTTAGTCTTTCTGCTTTGAAGTTAATTGAAAGATTAATAAAAAAATGTGGTCTTAGCCGTGGTGGCCGTTTATTTGATATTATTTTCCAATATTAATGGCAGACCCAAAACAGGTCTCAAATGTTTTTTTTTTTTTGGAAAACAATAATGCAGTTGTGCATTTAGAGGGTAAAATTGAATCGGTTCACTTGTGTCAGCCATCACTTGGGCATAGATATTTATAAGGAATATCCATCCATGTTTTGAATTTGTATTATTCTGTACTTTTACTTCAGCATAAAATCTTTGTGCATAAATCTTTACTTAATAAGATTTTCCTTAAGGTCACTTTCTATCTGACCCTGACAAGTCTAACCTCAGTTCACTTTCCATTTGTTAGTTTTTTACATTTTCCCTTTTCACAAATCTAGCTGAGCAAATGAAAGAAAGAAGAGAAACTAAACTTTAAATGTAATTTAAAATATTTTGTCAATGATCAAAGAAGATTTATAACAAAAGCACCACTTGATATTAAATTTGGGCACTTAATGTGGTTGGAAATCCCTTAATGTTAACCGAAATTCAACCTTTTTCTTCAACCCTTAACTTTGTCTAATAAATCCTAACACTCTTGTGTTTTAAGAGCAACATTATTCTGCTGGCACATACTTGCCTAATAGACCTGCATTAAAACTTCTAGCTATGCTAAAAATGTCAATGAATGTGTGTTCATATATCTTTTTCTTATTATTACTCACATTACATGTGTATGTATGTATATATAAGCATATATTTGTGGGCGTTTGATGTTGTTGTTATTAATGTCTGTAGTTTGTAATCCTGGCAAAACCTGTAGCTGACCTTGTTAATGCCAGCAATCTGTGTAATCTTAACCAATTTCATTTGAATCACACTATGAATCACTAACACTAACAAACACCACTAACTTGTCTAAAGAACAAGATTTATTACCTTTTATTTTTAAGGTAGTTTTGTGTATTTTTTACTCTTTATTTAAAATTTGAACTCGCTTGGTTTTTGCGCAAAAGTTTTTGTTATTTGTTTGCTTATATGATTGTGTTTAATTTTGTGTAAATTATAAAGACAATTACACCAAGATGTTTAAATATGCAAATATTAATCTGCAAAGCAAACACAGAATTAGATACAAGCTTTTATAGTTTTCAAACTCTTTTAGAAAAAAAAAATCTTACGTGTTTCACACTTGCCAGAAAGTCTAAATAAATAGATTAAATTTGTTATTTGTTTTAATTTCATTTGATATTTGTTGTACGTTCTAAGGTTTTTTTGCTGCCCGAATTAATTAATCTTTTGAACGGTTTTGTTGTACGAGTGTGTGAATTTTAAAATGAAAAAAAAAAGTTTATTGTCTGTTTCTATTTTTTGTTGTGCGTTGTTGTTGTAGTTTCTCATCCATATCTATAAATGATGTTGGGTTAGTTTTTGTTTTACCTTCCACTCCCTTTGCAGCCTTTATCCTGACCGTCTGAACTGAAGTTGAGGCTCATGTTTTTTTATAAAGAAAAGCTTAGTTATAATTTTATGAATATACGAGTTCACACATGTGGCGTCCTTATGAACATACACATTTATGTGTTTGTGTGTGTGTGTGCGAGTAAAGCTCATATCCTTTTTGGTTTGTTGTTTTTGCGTACTTAAAAGAAGAATAGCAAAAAAGGTGTTTGGCACTGTTTCTATTTCTGTATATTCTGTTCATTCTTTCATTCAAATGTGTACGTGTATCTATCTGTAGTTTTAAGTTATAATATTAAGTCTGTGCTTATGCGAGGGTAGTCGCAAAAGTTTTTTCTTTAACAAAAAGTTATCATTTTGCAATAGTATAACATTGAGATTGAGCCATAGTAAATATTTATATTCGATAAAAAAACATTCTCAAAAGTGATAAAAATAAAACAAAAAAATTCAATTGTGAAGGTTATAATTTTTTTTAAAGTTAAGCACATCTGCCGTGGGCAGATTTTTTATATTTAACTTAAAGCAAAAAATAAAATAAAAGGAAAGCAAACGTTTATATTTATTTATTTTCATACTCTGACTTCAAGCGATAAAATTAAGTCCTGCTCCGATACTGGTGAAAATGAGAGCCCTGTTGTAGGGAAAACAAAAGTAATAGTGTCTGTGCAGAAATTGAGAAACATTTTCAAATAACCCTCGCATGTGCATATCCATGTGTGGTGTGGAAAACCTGTGCAAGTGTATGCGTACGTGCTAAAATATGAAAGGAAAAATAAAGGCAAACAATTAAATATAGACTCAAACCGAATCACACAAAAACACACACGCACACACTCATATTAAAATACAAAATGCCATTTAACTAAATATACACATGTACATATATATGTATATGTATGCATGTATGTGTGTTTGTGTATGTATACAAATTAAACACAAACCAAGGCACTTTTGCTTTCTACTTTTTGCTCAATATTCAGACACTTTAAAAATAGTCAGGGACTGAACAACTTTTTCTTCACGCAACACACATGTGTTTGATTACGTTAAATATTGATACGTTTTTTATTGTTATAACTATGTATTGCTATATATATATATGTATATGTAGATGTGTGTATATGAGTCTCAATCTAGGTATGACTAGCTGTGTATTTGATCTGGTATATTTTATTACTCCATGTTTACTTTTTCTACAATTGCTCTATTGTTTGTTTTAGATTTTATTAATGCTGTAACGACTGTAACTCACCAAAGGGTGACCACAAAAATGTATTATTTTTTTTATATATTGTATGTTCATATGTATGTTTTCCAGCTACAAAGTTTTATTAAAACAGTAAGTAGCAACCACAAAATGCTGCATTGTCGATAGTGAAATAATATTAAAGCAACAGTTTGTTTAGGGGAAATAATAAAAATAAATTAACCCAAAAGTCGAAATTTTAAAAGGGGGAAAATATCAACTGAGATGGAGTTTGCTTTTTAGATTTTAGAAGTTTATAGTTAGAAAATTTAAAATGGCAAATAACAAAGGGCAATTTTAAGAAAAACTACTTTTGAATTATTAAAGCTGCATTTAACAAAAATTAATACGATGTGGGTAAAATATTTATATAAATAATTTCTTCAACTTTTAATATTAATAAATCAATAAAACCAAAGGAAAAACTTCACTCAGTTGAAATTTGTGAAAAATATTGAGCAACGCACGAAAAATTTGGTATGTAAACAATGAGCGCTTGAAACTATGCTACAATTTCTTGCTTGTTGTAAATTCCATGCGAAACAAATGCCACTCATAATTGCCCGTATTAGAGCTGGGTCCAACTCGTTCATTTTTGCCACAAACCTATGATCAAAACCATGTAATTTAAATGGGTTTGATCATAGGTTTGTGGCAAAAATGAACGAATGAACGAGTTGGACCCAGCTCTAACCCGTATTGCGAACCTCAAGGCAATAAATGCGGGGAAATAATCCATAGTTATTTGGGAATAAAATTAACATTTGTCCCAAGTCGTACATTCTATTGTGAATTTATGTAATTTTATTTTTTACGCGTATTTTTGTAAATTGTTAATATTTATAAAAAAAAAAGTATTTTGCTCCGATTAAAGTTATCAAAAGAAAAAAAAAACATGTTGGAGAAAAAAAAACTACAAAATTGTGAGACATCAAATCCACTGTGCATATTGGAAGTAATAAAAGAAAAAAACATAAAGAGTTGTTGGCAGAAAATAAAATTTTAAAATCAAGAAGAAACATTTTGATTTTAAAAACGAAATCTTTGTTTTTTTTTGTGTTATTTTAAAAATGTTTATCCTTGGAATTTCCTGTTTGTAAATTTGCATTTATTTCTACATGGAAAAATAATCGAATTTACAACACACAAAAATACCAAAATTAATAACAATTTGTGAAAATTAGAAATGTCTAAAATTCCGTGACCAAACAATTGTTTGAACCAGCGATGCCAACTTGGTGCTTTTGGCACTATTTTTAGTGCTTCTTGAAGACTTAAAACGCCAAAGTTTGAGTGTTGGTGCCAAACTAAGAAAAATAAATTTGTGTATATCTTAAAATTACTTTAATAAAATTTTGATGTATTTATTTTTTTCAGTGTAAAGCGTACCTTTTTCGTCTGATATATTTCATTAGAGATGATACTATTGCCGAAATAGAGAATAGCTTAGAAAACATTAAACATTATTAAACTTGACTCGTTTGGATCTTCACTCGTGTTTCAAAATGCGCTTTCTAGTGATTTTTTTAAATTTGATGTACTTTTAGAACCAAAGAAGTTGGCATCACTGATTTGAACATTAATTTTTGTTTCAGTTTACTGAAAAAAAGTCTCCACTTATATTTATAACATCTCTCAGATAGGCAATAAATTTAAAAAGTTGCGTGTACTTTTCTTTTGAAATGGAAAAGGCAAATTTTATTTTCCTCTCAAGAGGAAGCATCACTTACTCTAAAATTTGATTATTTGAGCTGTGACGTTCTTTGATTAAGTGAGCTATACATATCGCTCAACTTAGACTGATCTATAGAAGCAAAATTAAACAAAACCAAAGTGATAAACTTTTGAAAATGTTTGATTTTAAAGATTTATCTTTAAAAGAAACAAATCCAAATTTTGAAATCAACTTACAAAGCCAAAATATAAAACAAATTTTTAAAAATTTGTGAAAGGTGTATAAAATAAATTTCCTTTTATATTTACTATGAATTAAGCATTTTGAAATCAATACTTTTAAAAATGTTGTTAATGGAAAGCAATCGAAGTGAAATTTATAGATATGTGCCATAAATTCCGTATTTTATAAAAAGGAATTAAGCAAATGAATCTAAAAACATCGTAAATTGTTTTTCTTGTTTTTTGTTTATCATATTTTTCTGCAAATTTAAAAAATATGATGTAGATTTCTTAGGAGAACATTTTTTGGCAACAGTGGCTATACTGAACAAGTAAAATATGAAATTAGGGGAAAAGTGCGATAAAAATTTAAATAAACTATAATCTAAAGATTAGATTAAATAATTGTTTCATTTGTTAGGTAAGTCTGGCCACTTTATGTACTTTAAACCGGTTTAACTAATTCCACTTATATATTACTGCATACTTTTAGGTGTTTGCTTGCCTTACCATTTCTCATTAGCACGAATTTATACTACTCTTTACACACACACACACACACACACACACACACTAATAAGACAGACTTCTTAAAAAAGCATTTGAATTGGTAGTTTTGGTTTTGGCTTGATAAAGCAGGGATGCGAAATCAGATTTACGAATTGTACTAATTTTCAAAAAAAATTTTTTTTTCAAATTCTTAGTTTTATTTTTTTTAATACTTTTATTAATTAACTAAAAAGGCAGGCATATATGTGTAAAAACTTAACAATTGACAAAAAGGCACTTTGAAGTTTAATTATTATAATATTAATTAATTAATATTATTAATTAATATTATTCTTTAATGTCAGAACGTACAAAAGAGACTATTAGTTGGTGAGATCTGAATATAAAAGTAACATTTAGTATATGCTTTTCCATCCGTTGTTGTTTTGATTCAATTGGAGACAGTCGATGCAAATAGTCGCTTTCTCTCTTTCGTGCGGAAATACGAGTACACTTTCAACATGCGCAGATGAATTTGGAATAGATAACATTCCTCTACAAATTTTTGCAATATATGAAAACATCGCTTCGTTTACCTAATTTTTCATTTCTAATACCTTCGAACAAAAGGTACATACATAAGCTGTCGTTTCTTAAGGACTTTAGTAACTTCTATATCAAGCAGCGCTCGAAACTGATTACTTATAGCTTCAGTATTTTTAATGCTATTTGTGGCATGTAATATAATAGAAAATAATTCAATAGTGCTAAATTGGTCATGGGAGTACTTTTGTTACAATTGTATCAACTTTTCCATCCCTGAGTAATAATAAGAATATGTGTTTTTTGTCTGGGCGTACGTGCTTGTGCTTGTGTTTGTGTTTGTGCGTTTTGATGTTTGCCAAAGATACAAATCGATTGATGTTGCAAACAATACAATAAGCAAATATAACCAAGTATGTGTAACAGTGTAGCAGTAACTGCCGTACTTTGCTACGAGTACATTTCAACAAATGTAGGCATTAAAGTTTAAAGACATCGTTATGGTGTGATGTGAAAGAGCATACACGTATTTTTATATTGTATAAGCAAGTGTGCATGTACATAATTCTATGGATAGAAAGAAAACAGTGTGTATGTTTTCAAATTCTCAATTGGAAATTGATGACTTTGAATGCTTTTGATTATTATTGCTTTTCTTTTATTTTGTTGTTGCTCTCAGGTCTCTGCAAAATGTTAGCTGTTGATGACCAAGAGCAAAAACAAGAAAAAGAAAAATATAAAATCTTTTGAATATGGCAGAAATCTAAAAGTTTAGTAAAGCAAAAAATTAAAAAATTCTTTCAATAAGAAATTTTCTGTTTATTAAAGATAACAAATAATATCTACAACACTTACATACCCTGCAGAAAATGCGAATAGTGAAAATATAGTGATTTACTAGTGACATTGTCAGTAGCACTACTGACCAGGTGTACCCCAGCCAATGTAATCGCCTATTTTACATCTAACATTAGCTTGTCATTGAAAATCCACCATTAGACTGTAACACTACTGGCAAAGTAGTTTTTTTGGGACCACATTTTAGTAACCTTAATCTACAATTTCATAATGTTAGAAAAAGTTGCCGACATTTCAACTAGTGCAATTGTCGCTATAGAAAAGAGTGTTGACATAGAGACATGTGGTTCTAGGCTAACTAGACGCACACACAAACACATGCAGTGAGTTGAGGTATAGTGTATATAGTGAGTTGAGGTATATTTGATTTTTTAGCTCACTGTTAGTTTGTATGTAAGAGTATTCCGTTTCTGAGGTAATTTATTTGCGGATTATTGAAACCTGTGTAATCCTTTGATACCTTCACCTTTTTTTTGAAGCAAACTACCTATTTCTGCTGGTGTTTACTATACATGATAAGATATTTCATTTATTTATTTTAAAATTTATTTTTCTTTATATGAATGTATGTCTGTTGTCTGTTGTCTGTTAGTTCTTTTGTTATCAGTTTTATTGTTGCTGCCCTGTCATTTGGTCAAAATTATAAAAATGTTGGTAGAATACAAAATGATTGGACAGTTCTATTTCTTTGTAACATCTTACACCCAATTATGTGGCAAAAAGGAAAAAGTGCTTAAGTCGAAATAAGCTAATTTTAAGTTAAGGGCAACAATGTAATCTACATACTCAAAAGCACCTCTGGGCAAAATTTCAATGATTTTTGTGCTGTTTTTTCCGCAAGTTACAGCGCAATAACTTGCTGCTTATATTTTTTTTTTTTTGACTCATAATTTCATGTGGAAGAGTTTAATTGATTAAACTTATACTCTAGTTTAATTAAAATTCCATGTATTACTTATAAAAGGCAGATTGGTAATTTTCTAAAAAAAAAAATATATAAGTGAACAAGAAATTTCCCATTTTGTTTGTAAAAGTAGTAAATTTCTAAAACTCCACTTGAAAGCTTAAAAGTGCTTTCCTATAAAACAGTAAAATATGACTTAAGCTTTTTTTCCTTATTGTCATATAGTTGCTGCCAGTAACTAAAACTATCATGGCTAGAAAAATCATTATTTTGTTTGTTGTTGTAATGTATGTATGTGTGAGTGTGTGAGTGTGCTTGTGTAATATAATATGAGTCTGGTTTTGACACTTATTTTATTTGCTAAGCTGACAGCAATTTAAAAGAAAGTCAAATGATTGTCATTGTTAAGATACTTAAGTGGTCAATTTCTTTTATTCTTTTATTTAAGTTATTTTGAGTATTTTTGAAATATTTTACTTCTTAGCAGAAAATTTATATGAAAAGTATAAAAAACTGGCGCCTAGTTGTATATGAAAAAAAAATATTATTTAAATTTGGACAGTGTACTGCTCGATGTTGCGTCTTACAAAATAACTCCCTGATTTTTTTTAATAAGAAAGTATTATTTATATATTATTATATAATAACTTACAATTTGTTAAATGTATATTTTATATTTTATTTTAATTTTCTTATATTTGTAGATCCCATGACAGAGAAAGTGGAGATTATGCTGGCTCAATATCTGATTTACAAAGTGTTACATCCCGCCTTAGTACGGTATCGGTAAGTAATTTTACTGTTTCTTAAATGATTTAAATAATTGAAGGCAAAATACTTTTGCTTCAGCAACAAAAATACAGAGAATTTGGCAGGCTTTGATCTAAAGCTACTGTCACAATATTAAAAGTTTGCTATCACTTAAATTTTCTGAGCCCAAGAAGTCTTCGAATAATCGATTTATGTTGAATTTTCAAAATTCGACTTGAGGGTTTTCACTCAAAATGTAAATAAAACGATGAAATACAGAGTGGAGCACAAATTGTGCTGCAATAAGAAATTCAAAGAACTTTTTCTGAAAATCATTTATTTTTTATTGTGTAGAAAATTTAATTTAATTTTATATAACTAATTGTTTTTGAAGATGATAGACCGTAAATTACCTCCATGCTAACCCATATGCGCCACCAATCAACCAAGTCCATAATTTTTTGGCAAAATTCTAAGTGAAGAGGCGAAGCCAACCCAGAGGGGTTATTTTGCTTGTAATTTAGACTTTGTACAAAAACAAGCTTAAGTCATCATGAATCATCCACTGTAATCACCGTCTGCTGATTCCAATTTCCGCCATAAATTTTCTAGTCCAAACTCTTAGACTTTGCCAAAGCCGTGGTTGTGTCTTGAACCCGAACACAGGGATACCGATGGTACGGGCTTTGTGCGATGTTCCAGATTCGAGAAACATGCTTAGTCGTTCAGTTTAGACACAAACCTATGAGCAAACTCAGTCATTTTAGACAAAAACTAATGGGTTTGATCGTAGGTTTGTGTCTAAAATTAACGAATGAACGAGTTGGATCCAGTTCTATTGATCATAGGTTTGTATCCAAAATGACCGACTGGGCGATTTTGTCTAGTTCAGATGGACGTGAATCGGAAAGCTGTTGATAGAGTTAACAGGCTATGATGTTATTCAATAATGGCGCTAGTGTAGTAGCTCTGCAATTTTTGCAGTCGTTTTGGGTGCCTTTTCTTTGGTAATTTGATTATCACCCCCTCTCCAATTACTTAAGTAGTTCTGGGCTTTAATTCTTCACTCTTGGTGCTTTATATTCTTCATTGCTTTTATATATTCCATAATTTCTAATATGTTTGGACTGGATGTCTTTAAATCGTTTACTTCTGCTTGTGTTCATACTCTGGATACAACAAAGGACACGACAATATTGGAAGTTTTAAAATTTGAGCCTAATTTTATTGAACAAAAAGAGGTGCTAAGTGTAATGTAAATCATCTTCCAAAGCCATGAGGTTGAAAACTTTCTATAATAATATTGCTCGTAAGATTTTACATAAAATTGCTGAACTGATCTTACATCTAAAGTAAAAGCTTCTCATGGCCTGCCAATGCTTAGAACGTCATAATATAAAACTGAAATTAGCTCTAGGTTTAGAAAACAGTCCCTCAGATCTTCCAAAAAATATAATAAAGCAGCGTAACAAAAGCATATTTTTGGTATGGGGGGCATATTTGTTTTAATAAAAATAAAACTACAAATTTTCAATTTTATAGCAGCATTAAAATAATAATATATTGCAAGTATTTTCAAAATTCTCTTAATATTTCAAGTAACAAAATACCAATAATTGTAATTTATAGTATTGAAAAGGATGTTGTGCCTCCCCGCCTGCTTTGCTTGTTTATTGCACTTCGAAAACAAAGTTTGTTTCTTCACCCCAAAAACTGTTTTTAAACACCTGTGAGTAAGAAATATTTTTATGAATAAAAAAAAAGTTATAATATTGTTCCTTGTTGTTGTTATTTTAAACAACATTCGTTGTTTGGCAAAAAAAAACACAAATAAAAATAAAAGTGATGACAATTTATTTGTGAATTAGTTTAAAATTGAAGTGTTAATGTAGTTGCTGCTGCTTTTGCTGCGGCTGCAAAATCTTTTGCCTGTTCTTTTGCCATTAAAGGCACAAGTGCAAATAATCTGTAAAGTCCGTCTTTGTTGTTTGGGTTGCCTCTTAATGCCCAAACAAAATATTTTAATGCAGCTTAACAATTCACTTAAAGAAGAAACCGAAATAAACATGGAAGGACGAACCATCATTCTCATCTCATGCTCGAGATGCGAAACGAACTTTTAACATACACCAACACCAAGACAAATAAACTTTTGCACCAAATTGATAAAGTGCAGTTGAGCAAACAAAGTTTTGTTATTGCAGCAATATTTTCTTTTCTACTCAGCCACGACCAGCCGTGTGGCAAAGAATAAGTGTTGAGAGTATATAGACATGCAACACACAGATATGAATGTAAACTACGAGAGAAGGGCCAGGGTAGAAGTACGCCATTTTGCTTTGTTTTGTTCTATTGTTTTGTTTCGATTTGCCGGATAGTAAAATGTTGTGATTGTAGACGTTTGTAGCAAGCAGATTTAGTTTTTTTCTTAGAATTATTTTATTAGGAGTGAAATAAATTTAGCTATAAAAGATGGAATAAATTAGAAAGCAAATCATTTGTTTAACAAAAACACCTGGATTTTGCTCAAATAGCAATAAACAAAGTGTCTAATTCTAGGGCAGTACTTTAAAATTTTGTTCAATATATAGACTGTAAAAATTTAGCTCCACGTTAAGCATCCCAATCTAAGTTTTGTTTTGTTACTATTTTATGTTTATCTTTTCTATTTTCTAGATTGCTACCAACAATTGCACGGCTCGTTATCGTACTTTAAGTGGAGGCATTGGAGAATCACCCTCTCTATCGCCCAGTCCCTCTTCGGACTATGAAGATATTGGCGCTACCAGGGCCTTACCACCTAGTCTGGCGGCCAAGGTCAAGAAGAACGGAGCTGTAGCAACCAAATCAAATACAATGAGCCAAAAGGCCACAGTACATCATGTAAGTAGAAATAAATCTATTTCAATTAGAAGAAAGTTCAAAAACGAAATTATTTCAAATAATGACTTTTAACTTTTGTGTTGAAGGCATGTTATTGTTCATGAAAAATTTGTATATTGAAATTTGCTGTACGTCTCGTTGAAATTATTTTAAAATATTTTGCATTGACGTACTTGTTGGCCCTTAAAAAGATCTCAAATTTATTAAGGACCTTATTTATAAAAATTATTAAGGCTCTATAAAGGGGTTTAAAACAAATTTTCATACAAAATTTTTCTTATTAAGCCTTTATAAAGTCTTAATAATTTTTATAAATAAGGCCCCAAATCACTATCGAAATAAATTTAAATTTTATTAAAAAAAAAAATTGTGTAAGAATTAAGGCGGACTCGAAAACTTTATAACAGAAATACGCCTGAAAACTGGATGACAAACTGAACGGTCCGCCATCTAACGTTTTTACTCTTACTTTACTTTACTTAGCTCATGTCTGATTTGACAGATAATTAGTTTTATCTTTCCACTGAACGAATATGGTTGTGTATACGCTTGAACAACGCTGGGAAATATTGCGACCGAAATATTGGCCGATTTTGCCAAAAAAATCATCTTTTCAGATGAAGCTCATTTTGATCTTGGCGGGTATGTAAACAAGCAAAATTGTCGCATTTGGGGCACAGAAAACCCGCACGCATACATTGAAAAGCCGACGCATCCAAAACTAGTCACTGTTTGGTGCGGATTTTGGTCCAGAGGCATAATTGGGCCATTGTTTTCGAAAATGAACAAGGAGTGGCCGTTACAGTCAATGGCGATCGTTATCGGGCCATGTTGAACGAATTTTTGTTCACAAAAATTGAAGAGGAGGATATTGGCAACATTTGGTTTCAACAGGACACAGCCGAAGCTACACTAGATGTTTTGCGCCCTGTTTTTGAAGATCGCACTATCAGCCGCAGAGCTGATATCGTTTGACCACCTCGGAGCTGCGATTTGACACCGTTGGACTATTATTTGTGGGGTGCCGTCGTCAAAGATAAGTGTTACGCCGACAAGCCAGAGACAATTGACGCTTTAAAGTACAATATTCGTGAAGCCATTGGTACAAAATACAGCTGCACACAATCGATAATGTGCTTAAAAATTGGACCGATCGTGTAGGCTACTGCATGGCCAGCCGAGGCAGCCATTTGAATGAAATTATTTTTCATTATTAATCGGAACGATTGTACTTTCAAGTAAAAACAGAAATTTGAGAAAATATTCAGTAGTTTTTTTTTATAGCATTTTCAAAAAAAAAGTTATCTTGCGGACTCTTTATTATTTATGTTCTTAAGCTTCTATTACACATGGAGCATGCTGGCGAATATGTTCGACCTACCAATTACCTTGTGATGCAAGGTTTCTCAAGTGTTTTCAAAAATTTTTGATATTTGGGTTCGTCATGTAGCCTTCCAACTTGTGTAATTGCTTGTTGCTCCAGCACACATACAAATACATATTTAATAAAAAAATTTAAACCGAAAAGATGGCAAGTGGCGAGCGAAAACGTTTGGACGTTGAGACACAAACCTTTAATCACACTCCTGTAATTTAAGTGGGTTTAATTATAAGTTTGTGTATAAAATGAGCTACTGAAAGAGTCCGATGGTTAATGTCAAAAGTTAGACTTGTGTCGAACTCTCTCATTTAGATTACAGTGGTGTAATTAAAGATTTGTGTCTAAAACGACCGACTGAATCAGTTCCACCCAATGCAAAATTAATCCAAAAAACATATAAGTTAACATTTTTGACCCTCACTTGCATATTGTTGCAAATTGTCTACATTCCATTTTGACATGATCTTATTCCTATATTACAAAGTTTGCATTTATAAAATTTTGCTGCTTAACACATACAATCATAATAACAAGGCCAGCGTAATGGAAGATATATTTTTGTCTGTAAGATGTATTTCAAAGACTGTTGATCAGTACGCACTGCAATTATATTAAATTGGTTAACATAACAACTGGAAGAAGATGATAAAACTCTCCATCACTACTTGACACACTATTCATCATTCAGTCAAATCACAAATTTTCTACTAGAAAATATACCAGATATGGAATATCTAAGGGATTCGATTGGTTAAAATTAAGAAACTATAATACGAAAAGTGGCCAGGGTTGATAGGTTTATAGTTTCTTTATTTGGAGGTCCCCCCAATACTTCTCTTCAGAGTGCTCAACAAGCCACAAGAGCGTAAGTGTACTTTGCATTGGATTGAAGCCACTTTAATTGCCCCCTCTGTTCAACCTAACCTCGTGTCATGAAGTTTTCATAATCAAAGACAATCATCGAAAGATCTGTCCGCAAAATTATGTCTGTCATTGTTGAACGTAAATTTTAAAGAAACATAATACAATTTTATGTTGGTTGTTCTGCCAGCGAATTTTTTATATTCGTAATATTTAATACAACACGACCAAAATTAAGGAGTTGTTTAAATTTTTTAAGCCATTTCTTGTTTGTATTTTACTGAATTTAAATTATGAAAATTTTCTTGAGATAATTTGCTTCAAACTTTTTTTCTTTGTTACAGGGCATTTACACCTGTACGAAATCTATTAGATTTCAGTTAAAAACGTTCTGAAAATCAATACCGTTTACATGAAGTTTTTACGATTTCTTATCCAAGACAAAATCCATTAACAGAAATTTTGCTAAACAGCGACCAAACAACTCAACTGCCATTAAACTAATTCACACACCTTTTTAAATATAAAGGCTTACAACCGTATGCAAAAAAAAAATTGAGCTTGAAGTGTACGTTAAAGCAAAATTTCCATACAAATTTTGACAGAAGAACACTTGAAGTTCAAATTAATTTTTTGTTTTTGGATACGGCCGTTAGTTAGTCTTTAGTACGAATTAAAAAAAAACATTGTTCTAGATTTCAAGTAGATTTCGATAAAATCTAGTGAAGAAGTAAATTTTTTTATATGGGAAATCTATTAGATTTTGTCCAAAATCTCGTAAGTGCTAGATTTTGTTCAAATGTGATCAAGCCAAAAAACTTAAGAGATTGATGCTACACCTTTTTTTTCTATGTCAGCCGCTTCTCGAGTGTTGCTATTGGCAAATAGAAAATGTTTCCTACAGTAGACTTAATGGAATTCCTTGAAAAATTTTATAATGTAAATTTGCTATTTACATTCAAGTGAAGACAAAAAACTATTAAATTAAACAATATTTATATATAATTTTTTTAAAATAAAATCATATCTTATTGTCTTATTTGATTGCCAAAGTTATTGACTTAATAAACCGCAAGAAAACAGAATATTTTGCAAACAAATTTAAACAAATTATAAACTGAAGCAAAGAATAAAAGGGAATGTTTTATTAGCCTTTAAAAAAATCCTTTAAACCTTTGAACTGTCAAATAAGTAAAAAGTTTTTTTTTAAAGAAATTTTTCCAAACTTTATATTAAACAAAAGTAGAAAAAGAAGTAAAGTCTTAAACCATTTATTATTAATTATGGTTTGCTTGTTTATTTGTTTGCTTAGATTAGCCAACGATGCGTATATTGGTTTTTGAACTTTCTAATGATGATTTAAATTGAAACAAAAAGAGAAGCGAACAAAAGCAAAAGTATAAAAACAATCAACCAAGAGTAATATAAAAAAAATTCTTTTTTTCTCTCTCTCCCTCTCTCTCTCACTTTAATATTTTGCGAATAATCTTTATGCGCCCTTGGTCTCGCTTACATAAACTTTCATTTGTACAATAATTGACTGTGCACGTCAACTTTGTCTGGGTCGTCTTAAACATGAACGAACGAATGGCTTGGGATGTTTGAATGGAATATGTGGCTGCATGACTGACTCGATGCGTATTTCGGGTGGTCGGGGTTGAATGAAAACTTTTAATAAAACAACTTTAAAATCCACATCACAATTTTTGAAAAACTTTGACTTGTGCAATACTTGCTGATGCCATGATACTTTAACTTGTGTTTGTTTATTCCTGCGTGTTCCTGTGTTTCTGTAATGGGCGCTGGCTGCATGATGATGTTGATGATGATGCTATTGATGTTTGCTTGTGCTGTAAACTTAGACTAACGAAATGCGAAACTCACCAAAGGAAATTGGCACATTTAATGAGAATGGCGTGCGAAACTTTGTTGCCACAAAGGATACTTCCAGGGATTTTAGCAATTCTCAAGATAATACAGATCGAGGAAGTATGAGTGATCAAGCATTTGCTTGCTCTGCAAGCTCAGTGGAAAGTTTGCCCAGTGCTTCCGGTTCAAGTAAGTAGAGTAGTGCTTTTGTGTAACATGTGTTTAGTTTTAAGTTTGAATAAAAGTACCAATACGAGTACATACTCTCCAGCACATGGGGAGTCTATTAACAATTGCAATAGACGGCTGGCAGTGCCATAGATGAGCGAGTGTTTTGGGTTGGCTAAACATGCCAAGTAATTGTGTTGTTATTTCTGATGTAGCTTTTATTTTGTTGTTTATGCACAATATCCTTGCTACTTATTCGTATTTTTTTCAGTTGGCTTTAAGTGGTTTTTCGGTTAAAACTGTGGAAATTTTTGAAAACTTAATGAATTTTTAATATGCTTCCGGAATGTTTTAAACCTTTTTGCAGGCATGCGAAACAAAATACTCACTCGCTTACTCTGTTAAACATACACACACACACACACTCACGCAAGCATGGGCAGTCACAAAGACGTTAAAAAGCTTTTAAAAAACACCCAGCGGGAAAACTCAGCAGACCATTTTACTTCAGGCCTTATTAAAGGCCTAATTTTTTATTCAATTACTATTCTTATAGGCTAAGGAATGCCTCATAGAAGACTTCGACTCCTCCAGATAAAATATAGGATACATATACACAGCCTGTGCAGATTCTGTGATTATGAGAGAAAAAAACTCAAGAGCATATTCTGAAGCACTGTGAAGCTTTAAGGCAAAGAAAACAGAGCCAATTGGACAAGCATTTCTTGGACGATTGCGAACTGCCAACACTAGAAACACTTTCAATCTTGAGATTATTCAGGAGAGCAGGTCTAGATGAGGTGCTTTAGCACGTGGTAAGGGATACAATAGGTCTTCTTTGGTCGCAGTGTCCTGTTTCCCTTAAAAATTTAAAATTCATTATTTCATTGATTCCTGATTACTTTTTCAATGAGAAAAGAAAAGAGAATCAGTATTTTTTTTTTGGCAAAGCAAAAGCGTATACTAATCCTAATGTAACATCAGAGCGCCCTCTTTCGTCGATATTGTGTAGCAGAATCATATTTGAAGTAAAGCAACCAACAAAATGTCTACTAAGCACAGCTTCGAAAATTTAATACGTCTCATTGATACCAGAGGCGCTGCAACACTGCATTATTAGAAACGTGCAAAAAAACTGAGTTGTAAAAAAAGTCTTGAAGCTTTCCTCTATCTCCTCCTTCACCACTTGTGTTCTTAATCACTATCCCTTTCCCAAAGAAGGCAACATCTAGTAATAGTAGTAGGCATTCATTGCTAGAGTGTTACTTTTCTTGAAAAAAAGGTAAAAAATTAAAAAAAAAGCAAAAGCCATACATTTTAAAGACTTTCGAACTCTACGACGACATGTGCGAAGATAATTTGAGTATGAAATGGAATATGAATGGAATAGGCCTTTCATATTAAATAAAAAGGAGTACACATGCATTTAAGAAGGCAAATACCCAGCAGGAAAACAAACACAAATCGGATGCCTTCTAGAAGGCCTCTTTACTCCTTCTCTTAGACATACAAGACCGGTTTGCTTCATTCCATACTCATTTCTTTTTAACACAGATTGCCATTGCAGAGTAGGCCTTCCCCTCTCGCTTCTTTCGGCAGAGATTCTGAAAAAGTCTTCCAATTAAAAGCTTTTAATTTTGCTTAAAAAAGACCAAAACAAATTTACCTCTTCTCTTCTCCCTTTCCATTTAAGAAAATGTGGAATTTGTATATTATTTTCTATTAGAAAGAGCCAATAACGCCTTCTATAAGGCATCCCAGCAAAACATTGCACATTACCATAAGAACTACTTGCCATCTTTTAAGCTTTCCCGCTGGGTATAAACATACACCAACAACAATTGTGTGTGTATGTGTGTGTGTGTGTGCATTTCCTAATGCACAACTATCTAGACTTTTCAACAGGATTCATTTTCTCCCTGACTTTTTTCTATAGGTTTTTTTTATTTGGTAATTTTACGTTCTGCTAAAATATCAAAAGAGTGGTACGTGTGTGTCTGAGTAGAGTAGAATAGAGAAAGAGGGTGGGTGAAAAGTTAGGAATTTAATGTGCTTGCCTTTGTATGCTTAAAGCTGAAAATAGAAACTCTATTAATGAACAAAAGAAAAAAAAATTAGGAAAAACTTTATTCCTTCAAGTAGTTTCTTTGAATAATCCACTGAAACAACTAAAGCCGTATAAAAAGTAAGTGAATGAAAGAAAGACCGTAGAAGAGTATAATATGCTTCAAATTTTGCGACAAAGCAAAAAATTTCTGTTCAAATATGCTCGGCTATAAGTGTGTTGATTTAACTTTGAAAAATTGATAGAAATTTATTTTCCACCAAACCTAAGAAAAAAAAAAATACTAAAATAGAAAATTGTTTTACACAAAATTAATTAAAAATACTTTAAATTGTTCTTCTTTAACAAAACTTTGTAATGTTTCTTCTTCTTCTTTTTTTAAATAATGCAAAAAAAAATCTCAAAAACAGGCACTCAAGCTTTAGTACGTCCAGGCAGTCCACAAAGTTCCATATCTACCGATGATCGTACCTCGTTAGCGCCATCCATATGCAAAGCAAAAGCACTTGTCGACAGTATGGCAAATCCTTACGATAAGGATGCACTTAAATTTAAGGTGAGTATCAAAAAATCAAAAGACTAAAATATTGCTTATAACCAAAATAAAAAAAAAACCATGGCACAGCGTTTGTAGTAAATGCGTCCAGGTGGAAGTTCAAGTAAATAGTTTTGCTTTATTTTTTTAAAAAAGAACAAAGATGCAATAAAGTGTTTAGAAGCACTCTGAAATACAGTGAAAGCTCTTATATTGTGCTTACTAAAAAAAGCTTGATTTAATGACTTAATTTATTAAAGAGAATTACATACACTTCATTTGAAGCTGTCTGAAACAAATCATTCTAATCCAATTTAATCTAGTAAAAAGCAAACAAAATATAAAGTTGTTTTTAAAGTTTTACTTTTCATTCGAGCTTAATGCAAGCTTTATACTTTATTTATGATTTGATCAGGCTAAAGTTCGTATCGCTTTGTAAGCCAAATTACATGTGATAATTATCAATTAACAAATAATACCAAAGTTAATTGTTCTACATCAAACAAGAGCTCTGAAAACTTTCCAAAGTTATTTTGGCATGAGATGGACATGTTGGACAATTTTTAAATTTAATATAAATACAAATGCTATTTAGGAATAAAATTTCTTAACTAAATATTATTATACAAGTCATTTTAGCTTAAAAGCTTTTTCTTTCATACCACATTATTTTGAGCCCAAAATTTTGTTTATGCAACAGCATTTCCCATCAGTCATACCATCAGATATTTAGATATTTAATATTTTCTACAGAGATTATCACTCTTATTTATTTAAAAAAAAAGCATAAAGTAAATATTTTACAAAAAAAAAAGCTGACTTGAAATGTAAGAGTTTTGACACTAGGACTAAGATTTCTTTGTCATTAGCAGTTAAGAGTTTAATATTTGTTCACCTTTAAAATTACTGAAATTCGTTAACGAAATATCTCACCAGCCACAATGGAATATTTTAAATATAGCTCACGGTTGTTAAAAAAGCTTATTGCATCTAAAGATTTCTAAATGAGTAGAGCAGCTACATTCAAACACACATACATACTCTGATATTTATATTTGAGATTAACATACTTTGATATTTATATTTGAGATTAACAGCTTTGAAAGCTCTTCCAATTTCTTCCTGTTTCTTTGCAAAGTAAGCACAAGTATTGTTTTTTCGAGGTCGGATTGGCTGCTGTGCTCTCGTCGCGACGCGTCGGTGCGAAAGCATAAAGTTCTTTTGTTAAAGCTTGCACATTGTGCATATGGCTTGGACTTAGTTGGTGTAGAGCTCGTTATACTTTTTAAACGTGACTTTTGCATATTTTTCTAGCGTGGTAAAATCTCTAGAGAATGAAAAATAATTTAATTTTTTCGAAAGCTTTTATTAAAACGCTTTGTTATTAGTTAAACATTTAATCAAAATCCTTAGAAAAATTATTTATACTATACAATTTAACGAGTACTAAAAGCTTCGAATAATATGTCTTTTAAACTTTTCCTTAATATTTTTTTATAAAGAGCCATTTGAGAAACTTCAAAAAAAAATTCTCTTTCTCCCGCAATAATTATTTATATTGTCAATATAAATAATTATATTGTAATAGCTCTTTACGGCTGCTTTATTTATTACCTCGTTTTAATTTTATAAAAGAAACTTCACCCGCTTTCATATTGCTTTAAGCTGTTTGAAAGCTCTGTCCTACACTCTACTACAAAAAGATAACAAAGTCCTAACAACGGATTGGGACAGAGGAGAACAACTAAAATATAGATTTAAAAAATTTAAAGCAAATTAAGAGAAATTTAGGGTATTTTTACCTTGAAATGTAAAAGGCCGAATTCTAAAGAAAATATTTGCATATCAGATATAGAGCGAAATTTAGGTGTTGCGTTATGCGTTGAAGGCTTAAAAGCTTTTTGTTGAGTTATTATTCTAAAACGGTTGTCTCTAATCTTTTTAGATGAAAGTATAGTCAAAGTCAAAGAAAGTATAGTCAAAAGAGAGTATAGTATTGGACGATAAAAAGGTAGTTTTAGTATGTGTTATTAAAATTAACTTTATTTTTATTGTCGGAACGTCAAAAAAGCTCTCGCAACTTATGTCTTGAAGTTCGCGGTAAAATATTTTTTTTTGAGTTGAAAATCGAAGACAATCAATTATTTTCGCCTGTAAATTTATATAAAAAATAAACAAAAGTTACGAGTTTTTGTTTTACTTTCTTTTTATTTATTTATTTATTTTATGTTTGCAATATTCATAGACGAGCGACAATTTTATACTTATAACCGTCTGCTATTAAAGCTTTTAAACAGAAGCTATACGAGCTTTCACTAAGCCCATAGTCACCACTTCAAATACATAACTCACACTTAAATGAAAGACTTAACACAACTTTTACATCATGTAATCCTGTGAAATATTGATGAACACATAGGCTTTGGATAACATCATAAATGTGACAGTGATTTCAAAAAGTTATCTTAAGGCTTAAGAATTACAATCTCCTCTCTCATATTTTAAATTGTCATTGGCTTTTCTATTTTGCACTCAATGAACAAGAAAATATCCTGATGTCTTTAATGTAGACGTAAAGCTGGTCTAAAGTGAGCTTTTACTGTGGCATGCACCACACTGAAGCATAATATGTATTTTGTAAAAAATTGTACTTAAACGTACAGTTTTTTTATGATTACGTGCATGTATTTTGTTCTCTTTGTAGCATCATCACACTTCATTGACTTTATGATGGATGTTCTTGCCATACTTAAGTGTTCTGTGTGTGCGTGTGTGTGTGCATATGTGTGTGTGAAAATTATATATACATATATATATATAAGTGTCCTCCCAGTAAACAGTTTTACCAACATGTTTGAAGTTACAGAAGTCTGAAACTTTAGTAGACCATTAACAGAGCTTCCAAAGCTTTTTTCCTACATCAATTCTTCTCATTCACCCTTATTGGGTTTTATACCCAAGGCGAAAATTTTTTGTTCACGTGAAATATTTCCCATGAACAAAAAATGGTGTGCAAAATTAAAAAAAATAGTATACTGATACAACAACAACGCAAACATTGGTGATCGTAATTTTAGGGAAAGGGAAAACATTTCACGTGAACTTTTATTCCCGATAAGGGTGACTAACTGATATATTATTCGATTAATATCATTGTCTGAAGAAAATCTAACTCCCTTACGATAATAATAAGAAAACTTTACTGGCTTGAACTTTGTTGGCAGATAAATGTTATAAGACATTCAACAGAATTGTGTGTATACTTTCAAAAATTAACTGAGGAAACTTGCTTACAAAACAAGAGCATCTCTATTTGATCTCGCATCTATTTTATTTTCCACCACCTTTTTACAATTGGCTGACGTATTGGACAACTCTAAAAGTATTAAAAAGTAAAATTAAACACCAAATATTTATTTTCATATAAGAAATACCGAAGTATATTTATTTAATTCAATAAAGTAAGAAAATTTGTTTTTGTTGTCAAAACAAGTAAGCGATAGAAAATTTCTTGTCGGCATCGTAGGCCAGGCCGATATTTACTTTGAAAATTTTGCTTGTTTTTCTCGGTTCAGTCAGTAGATTTTAATCCAGAAGATTTTGAAATTAGCTAAAAAACTTCGTATGTTTACAGTAAGAGTTCTAAGACATTATTGAGAATCACAATATACAAACATAATAAGTTCAAAAGCATCAAACAAAAATCTTAACAAAATCTATTAGAATTTTCTGTACGACATAATGTAAAAGTTTATGGAGCTATTCAGACAAAGAAATACTCTTTACTGTCAATCACTCGTAAAACTTTCGGAAGCTTTGACAAGCTTCCTTGAACTGTTTGGCAGAATTCTGAACAAACTCTAACAAAATTGTTCGCTGGGCTTTCACTGTTTTTCACCTCATTGATAATGATGCCACAAGAAATATTGTACACTCTTTTCTATATATTGGCAAAATATTCTACATTTTTTTTCAACGCTGTTTGTGACTTTGAACGAAAATTTATTTTCCCACTTGAAGGCTAAAGCATTTCTTTTATACACTCAATATAAATTGTGTCCTTTTATTTTGTATACAAGAGCAAGCAAGTGGTGCTGCTTGCTTGTTACCTTTTCATTTATTTTGTTAACTTTTCTCCTTTACTTTTCTTTTTTTTTATTTCGTTTGTGCTGTTTTCTCTTTGCAGAAAGGTGACATAATCGACGTGTTGTCAATGAACGCTTCTGGCATTTGGAAGGGTCGTTGTCATGGCCGTTTAGGTCACTTTAAGTTTATCAATATTGAAGTGCTGCCAGATCAGCGGCTAAAGCATTCGCATAGCAAAAATTTAGCCGGTCTGACGGGCAAAAGCTTAGGTGCTGCCCACACTTCGAGTGGACGTCATCTCAATCATAATAATGGGCCTCATTCTGTAGAGGATTTATTAATGCGTATTGGCTTAAAAGAATACACATCCGTATTTGTTTTAAATGGGTAAGTTAATGAGTTTTGTGCACTCCAGAGTAAAATTACGTTGTCCACATACTCGTATTGATTTAATAGCAACAAACAAACAAGCAAACGGACAAACGAACGAACAAACAAAAAAATAAAAAGCCCCAAATCATCCCTTTTTAGTTTTTTTTTCTTGTTAATGGTTGAATTCATTAATCTTATTTTATTTTGTCTTTTTTTTTTGTTTTTTTTGTTATTTTCTCATTTACAGCTACGAAGACCTGGAACTTTTTAAAGAGCTTGAACCTGCTGATTTGGATTATTTGGGTATAGTTAATCCAGAGCATCGTGCCAAATTGTTAACAGCTGTGCAACTTCTACATGATATGGATTGCAGTAAGTTTTCAATGATTTTTTTTTTTGTTTTTTCTATTTAGTTTTCTATTATTTCTCATTAGGGATCTGTTATAATAAATAATGAAGGAAGCACGTTTTTTTCGTTGTTGTTTGAGTATTAATGTTTAGGCATTAGGAAGTTGTTGAACTTAAAACTGTAACGAGCTTCTAAAGACATTTAATGTTAAGTTGCTTAAGAAGAGAAGAGACCTAAAAGTTATTTTTCATAAGCTATTTGTAGCATTTAAAAGATACATGAAGTATGTTAGTTCTACTCAAATAAATAAATTATACAGTTGAATTACGACGGCAGGGAGAGCTTTTCAAACTTTACAGAGGATGTTTTTGTTTGTTGTTGTTTTTTTTTTTTGCTTTAATGTGGCGGGGAACTTTGAATTAAATCAAATGCTGGGAAATACTTAAATATTTCTGGTATTCATGGAATTGAATAAATATTTTAATATAATTTTAAGCCTGGCAAAACAGCACAGTGCTGCGTATCATAAACAAATAAAAAATTTAAATTAAAAATAGTTTTTTTTTTTTTATACGGGTGATTGATGAATTTTGCGGTATAATGAATCCCAAATAATTTTTTTTCAATATTTTACTTGTATTTAATGCGTGTCAAAATTAAATGCATCTTCATGTGCTAAACTAACAACAAATATATTTTTTTAAATATTTTTTTAATTGATGTAAGTTATTGACTTTTAATTGACTTGCGAGATGGTTTTACTTTATTAATTATTTTTGAAGGTTTTTATAAATAATTGATTTATGAAGAAAGGCGCAAAATGGCCGAAGGGGTTTGAATTCCTTACAACTTTTTTATTATAATTTTTTCTTTTCAGTATTTTTTAAAGAATACTTTTTTTTGTACATACATATATTTATTTATTGTATCTTCAAATATGAACCAACAGTAAGTGTTCAAATCTTAAATCTAAATATAATTATTAGGCCCGATAAGTCTCGGAGATAAACTTTGTGATAGTAAATTAATGATACATAAGAGTCGTGCTAAGCAAAAACTAAAAGAAAATAAAAGTATATTCAAGCAGTTAAATCTAGAGTGTTGAGTATTAGAGCCGTAAGTGACCCTCTTTTTTAAGCGGATATGTCCAGTAAAATTCAAGATGTTACGAGCAAGGGGATTAGGATGGGACTCGAGTTTTGTTACGACTTGCCTGTGTATTTTGCAATTTAAGGAATATTTGAGGAATTTTTCCAAAAATTCAAACCGCCCGATTAACAGCAATTTATTTTCGACAAAAAAGCAAAAGAAAGCCGTGATTTTATTCATAACTTAGTTATGAGCTACGCAGCCCATTTCCAAGACAAGACGATACAATCGTCGAACAGAATTAGGGCATAAGCTACTATTTTTCTTTCTTAATTCGCATACGTGAACACAGTTAAACGACATGGATTTGTTATTTGTGCAAATTTAGGAAATAACAAGAAAGTGTCTTAGTTCTTATAAAGTTAAACATGTTTCTTTCAATACAAGTTTTGCATTCATTTTTTGTTAAAGCGTTATGATGGATTTCCTTACGATGGAAAAACAAAAATAAAGAAAAGCTTGTGAGAATGATCCAGCGTTCATAAGGTGGCTTAGAGCAGCAAAAGATGCGTTTGGATTTAATGTAATTTTAAAATAATTGTTATTATTTCATAGTCAAACAAAAAGTAAAGCCTTATTTGTTATTTTTCTGTTGTTAAAACATAGATAACAAGAAATATTTAGCTTAGTGCTTTTTTCCCGTAATTTTTTTAATTTTTTCTTACCTTATCGTTATATGCTCATATGCTTTTCATAATGCTAGAGTTGGCATCACTGCTGCCCACCACTCGAGCTAAGGGCAACTCTCCCTTTCTCTCTCTCTCTCTCTCCACACTCGTCAATTGTGCCGTTTTTATCGAAATGTGGCCCTCGGCTGACATAAAAATATGCTTCAGCATGGTTTCGCGCTCTTCCACCTCTGGCAAAATTACAAGCGGATAGGCAAGTCCACCAGGCTCATTCTTTGTGTAATTTGAACCTTATATAGAAAAAAATTCAAATATTTGTACAGTATTGTCTGCAGATACTATCGATGACACGCGCAACCATAGAAAAAATGACACCATACGACCTCAAACGGATCATATTTGTTGTCAAAAGCATGTCATCAACTTTTATGTTAAATTTTTTCATACCGTTGTCAATTTGACAATGAATTGATTGCTACAAGTTGACAGACAGTGGTACCAATAACGAAAAATTTACAACGTACCGTTATCAGTTCCTACAAAACTGTGTACGTTGTTAAAAAAGTGCCAACCTAAGTTGTTGTATTGCACACAGTCGTTGTTGATTAGTGCATCTGAGCAGATAATTTTATTGTTGAAACGTTTGTTGAGGCCCTTATGGCAGCTGTTACGCAGCGATTGTTTTTTGAGTCCCAATGGTGGGATTTATCTATTGCACGTTTTTCCAGCAACTGGAACTTACTCGGCGATAGAGCTTACAAACCTCATTATTTTACACATGTTGGTAGCAGTGCCTCAGAAAGGAGACCGTTGGAAATTATTGACGCAAGTGCGTTGTAGTGGCGCACAATTCAGTATCGAGTTTCAGCATTCAAATGCATACAATTTTATTAAATCGAAATCACGATATAACATTAAAAAAATTAATCAATGCATCGCTTCCAGTTAATTCATCAAGTTAATTTATTTAGGTAGCGCTTTAACAGCCACTCTAGCCTGTAACAAAAAGAAAATTACTTTCATTGTTTAGTAAAAATTTTTGACTACTGCATTGAACAGACAAAACTAATGGCGAACATATAAAATTTATTGCAATCATTAAAACCAATCCTTAGACACGTAGACAAACGAAAAAATCAATTGATAAGTATTGAGATGTGTGTTGCATATTAATAAAATTATAGAAAAATAGTTAACGTAGTCGGAAGGCAATTAGTGAATATCAAATCATTGTTTTAGTAGCATCGATGTTGAGTTGATTTAGTGCTGACTTAAAATTAATGACGAAGTGTGATGATATGAAATTGAATAAAGTTGGGGCAAGGAACATTTGTTTTTTAAGTTAGTTTTTACTCTCATACACTGAGAGACACAACTTCTTAAGTAATTTGACAGTGGCTTCCTGGACTGGAGGTATACCCTGTAATACGAAGCGGATTCAAATGCTTTTGAACTTGTATGTTAACAGCATGCATAATCGAATTCATTTATTTTTTCGTTATGAATTACAGCTCACAGCGGAAGATTTTGTTAAAAAAAAAAATGGAAATAATTCTGCAGTTTCTAAACTTCTGATTACTATGAAATTTCATACAGCATTTGAAAAGAAGAGCTTAAGTCTTGAATTTGAAATATATATCTTTAAAAGGGGGCGGAGGCACAAAACTCCAAAGTGAGTAACATCGCGTTAGTGAAAAATTTAAACCGCTGCCAAGTTTTTGATCGGATAAAAAAAAATTTTTTTCTATCCAAGAGCTACTTTTAGGGGTTTTTGCAGTTTAGTAAATATTGAAAAACAAATTTTGATTTTTTCTACATTATTGGTCCACTGTTCTGCTAATAGAGAAGTAAAATCTTGTCTGATTTGAATTTTAAAGAAATTCTTTAATATTTGAACAAATTTAGTATCAAAAGCACAATTAAGTGAAAATTTATACGAAATTTAAATTATCGCTTTTTCGGTGTTTTTTGTACTAAAAAGTGGGTTAATTATTTCGCTGTTATAATTGTTTCTTTTTGCAAAAATACCAACCCCATATTTATACTTATTTAAAAGGTAATACTATAGAAATCGTTACAAAGAAATTTTTTTTCAAAATTTTTGTTATTGAAGGAACCAGATCATTTCGTTTTATTTGAGGCCTTTTTTCTCAAATTCCAAAGCTGATAACAAAAAGTTTATCCTGCCACCTTAAGATATGATATATTTTTAAATATTAAAAAAATCAGAAATAATTTCTTAGTCGGGCTTAAGTTCAGTAATTTCAATTCTTGTTGAATGAAATATTAAAAAAAAAAAATATTGTCAGCGCCCGGTGGAAAATAAGAAGAATACAGCAAAAATATTGAAAATTTTCATTTTGGGGATTTTGCGAATTTTCTTGGGAATTACCGGGAACTCAAAAACAAATGCTAATTGTTCTTACTTTTTGTGTATTAACTGCAAAATTTGTACTTTTTACCATTATTATCTTATTTTTTTTTATCTACATATCCTTTTCGATTAAATTTCCAGATTTTAAAAACGAGCATTTTATTGTTTCCTTGCAGCTGCTAATCTTCCTCGAACCGGCTCCGATGTTGATATTGCTGGCTCAAGTTCGGAAAACGATGAGGCTCGTTTGAATAACATTAACAAGAAGCACGGAGCTTCACCTTTCGGCCGCAGACATTTCCCTAGGGACTCCGGCTGCTATGAGGGATCTCCAGTACCCACATCTCAAACACCCACACAAACATTAGCCTCCACCGATGACTCCAATAGCCTGGATGATGTGGTTACGAAGTGTTCCAGTGAAATAATGAAGCGAGTGGAGAGTGCACGCAGAATGAAGGACAATCCATTTAAAACAAATACTGCCTTGCCAGCGCGAGTTGGCAAGAAGGGTCTGCTGGGCACTGGTATACTACCCGATGACACACTTACGCGCGGAGGTGGTCTCAGCGAGAAGTCTAGTGATTCGGGCGTGAGTAGCAGCTCGTTGTCTTCGGGGCCCATGAAAAATAGCACTTAACATTTGCCTACCATACTCGCCCACGAATTGTTATTGGGCGTGCCCATGTCTAGTAGTGGAGAAACCTTATGTGGCGCCATATCGCCCACAACGTCGGTGGCCTCAGCCGTTATACCAGGCTGCGCTGCGACTGCAAACTATTTAAGATCCTTGGCCGCTGATGAAAACACCTGCAATACGCTGCCCCACGTAACAACGCCCAGCTCAGCCAGCGGTACCTTGAATGCCTCCACTACTGGAACAGGACTCACAAATAATCTACAATTGAATCGTAATTTGGTAATGCTACGCAACCATTTACGTAAAAATATCAATAATACAGCAGCTATTGTGAATACGGCCGCTCTGGGCGGCACCCTCACCGCCAACGCCAACGCCAACGCGAACGCCACCGCCACCTCTAACAACACCAACATCACTACACTTAATAGTCGAGAAACTGTAAAGGAACAATAGCCCAGTTGTAGCGCAAAATTACTAAAATACTACTTCAGCTTCGTAAGTAGTGAATTAATTTATAAATTATATAAAAATTCTCTAAAATATTATTATATATAAAAATATATAAATTAAAATTAAAAATATGAACTACATAATTTAAGTCTGATTCTAAACACATGACAAATTGTCATGCAAATATTGTTTATTTTTAACTTGATTTTAGTTGTTTTTTTCCAACTTGATTCTTGAGCTTAAAAATTTAACAAATAACTTTTAGAGGACAAAGCAACATTTAGCCTTTCCAAGGGGTTAATTCAAGCATTTATTTTTATTTAATTCTCTTGCACTCTACTTTAATGCAATTGTTTATTATTTTATTAAGTATTGATAAAATAAAATGAAATAAAAACTTTTGTTTCTATTCTCTTAAGACTTAATTTTGAATATAAGTAAAAGAAAAAATGCTGTGATTCTTTAAATAGAAACAAAAAAATAAAAATAAAAATCATTATATAAAAACAAAAAGAAAATCAATTTTGTATAAAGTTTCGTCGTTCAGTTCAAATGTACAGTGTGTATAAAATAAATTTATATTAAAAAGAAAAAACAAACGAAAAACTAACAAAGCAATGCAGAAAAACGAAAATTAAGCAACAAAAACATTACAGATTCAATAAAATACAATAGAAACATTTTTTAAAGTATTTCATATTAAATTATACTTTTCTCAGGTGATGGCATTTATGTATTGTATGAAATAACAAAAAATTTAAACAACACAAATTGTTTTAAATAAAAACAAAAGATTATTGAAGAAACACACACAACACAAACAAGCAACCAAGCAAACAAACAAACTAACAAAACCCCCACCCGCCCTTTTATTAAAAAAGAAAAATTAAATAAAAAAAATAATGAAAATAAAAACAACATTGTATTTCTTACATATATTATACTTCTAGCTAGCCTTAAAAAATTAAAACACTATTTCTAAATTTATTTTTATAAAAATCGTATAGATTCCCAGAGCTGTACACCTGTGTAAAATAGCGGTACATTTTATCTTACACATGCAAATATTTGCTGGGTAATGGAAAATTTGCATTTTCTTGCTTGAAAGTTTAAACAATTAAGTGCAAGTACATTTGGAAAATATTTTGTGAGAGTAAACTTCGTGCCGAAAAAAGTTGCATAGATGTAAGAAGTGGAAGAAATCACTCTTCTTTGCACATATTGCAGATGTAGCAAGTCTAAAACAGTTGTTTTTTTGGTTTGTTTGTAAAATCAAAACAACTAAACTTCTTTCTGCGATGGCAAAGTTTCAAACGAGAATCACAGTACGGTTAGGTTAGGTTAGGTTATAACAGGCTGCCGATTTATAGTAAAACCAGCCCACTTGGGTGCGTTGAGGCCCCGTTGTGCTACCTGGGCCGATTGAGGTGGACTACCCATCCTCATTCCCTCTATTCACTATTTATGTTTTGTTAAAACCAACCCGAAAGGCGTATGAATGAATTCACATCGCCGATGTCACATTCTGACAGGCTCTCCAAATCGCACCTCCGCGAGTGCTGGGCAGTGACAGAGAAAGTGCTCAATATTTTCCTCCTCTTCCTCGTCCTGACAGCTTCTACAGTAGTCATTATAAGGTAGATTTAATCTACCAGCATGTATACCTATATATAAGTGTCTTGTTAGGACTGCAACCAAAGTACGGAGTTGTCCTCTTGGAATCCTCTCCAATATTTCGGACCTCCTCATGTCATAACAGGGCCATGTCATTCTAGAGGCAGAGCATGTTACCTCATTTGACCATCTAGCATGTGCAACTCTGAGAAGGTCCTGCTGTATTTGCATTTTGCAGCAATTCATCGCAGCACCCACCAACCGATCAGTGTCCTCATTCATCCTGCATTTGAGCTCCAGCCTTAGCCAGCTCAACCGCAATATCATTCCCAACATTATTCGCATGTCCTGGAAGCCATTGTGGCTCCAGATCGGCATGCATGCACAGTACGGTGGCTTAGAATAAATTTTGGTACATTGCTAGTATATTTTTTTTTACTTTCTTTATGTTTGTACACCGATTTTCAAAATTACTTTTAGTCTGGAAGGGTTTGCCTACAGTTTCGTTCCATATTTTTTCTTTGAAATCGGAGGAGGAAATTAACTCCTCCTCATGCATAACTCTGTCATTCGGAGAACCAATTTCAGAATTTGTTTTTTATTTTGAAAGGGTTTTCCAGCAGTTTGCACCCATATTTTTTTTTCGAAAATCGGAGGGAAAATTTGCTACCCTTATGCATAACTCTGTCGTTTGTGAACAGATTTTGAAAATTTTTTCTGTCTGAAGAGGGGCTGCGTGTAGTTTGGTCTGTTAATTTTTTTTCCAAAATTTAAGGGGTAAATTGGTTCCCCCATACATAACTCTGTTATTTGAAAAGCGATTTGCAAATTCTTTTTTATTTTTGTTTGAAAGGGCTTGTCTGCAGTTTAATCACATATTTTTTTTTTCCGAGGGGGCAATTTTCCTCCCCCATGCATAACTCTGTTATAAACATACATATGAGCAGATTTTCAAAATTATTTTATTTGAAAGGGCTTACTTGCAGTTTGATCCCATTGACCGAATTAGTAGAAACAGTTCAGTTACTTATGTCTGGGCATGTCTTGTCTGTAGAAGAAACAAAGTTTTATATATTAAATTTTTAAACTGCTATTTTGTTGTTTTAATAAAGATGATTTAATTTTTTATTTTAAATACTTCTTTAACGAAAAAGAATATGGGATGTGAAGTTAAATTTTAATGGGCGTATCTGCTCGTACCTCCGCCCATTAAACCAAAGGTGTTTGATAGGTTTCGCAGCAATCAAATAAGTAGAATATCATAAAATCAAATAAAAATATTTGTGGGCGTGTCCCTGCTCAATCTTTTTTGCATGGGGACTAGAGGGAAGCTATACCCTCTCAGACAAAATAAAAAATTTTTACAATCGGTCTAATATGAAACGAGTTATGAAGTAACACTGCCAAAAAAAATGGATATAAATTGATAATCTCCTAATTTTTTGAAGTCGGTTAAAAAGCGCGTATTCTTATGCCAAATTAAAAAAATTTTCCCCAAAACCACTAAATTGATTCTAATGAAACTTAATCTGGAAAAGCTTAAAAAAAATTGCAGAAAAAAGTTACATAGCTTTGGCCAATGAAAATCGATTCTGAATCACTGTGCGCCGCCTCGAGAAGTACCATGAGAATGTGTAATGAAAACTGCTAAAATTTTTAATTGCAATTATATTAATTTACCTAAATTTTAAAAAAAAGAGTAAAAAGTTGAATGTTTCTACCACCGAAATATTTTATAGGCGACTTTGACGTTCAAAAATTGGCTGCAACTTGGCTTATGTCTGCTTCATTTATTTACTGTGTTAAATTATGCCTTCCCACTGTAAGAAGTAACTGATTTAAGCCTTTTTTCGAACACCGAGTTTTTATAATTTTTCCACATTTGAGGCCTTGGGAGTCGATTCTGACTATTTGTGCAATGTTATTCATATCAATGTATGTATGTATGTGTGTATGTATGCATGCACATATGTACACATCTCAAAACTGACGAATGGATAAACGGATCGGAAGCAAAACTGCCGCATTCGAAATACTTTGAGCTGACTTAAGCCTAGTACTCTGTTCGAAGTTGTGAAAATTTTTCAGCAACATTGATTATTTCGCGTGAAAAATTTGACACGTAACAAGTGATGCCCATATTACTGTTTCCAAAAAAAAAATAATCGTTTTTATCGGTTAGAGGTATGCAACATTGATCGACTTTTGTAAACATAAACATCAGCTGTCAATATTTCACGAAATAAATGCCAGTCACATTATTTCGCAGATTGCGAGAAAATGTTGCCAGATACATTTCATACATTTTTCATGAGTTGCACAGAGTACAAGTTTTGCAAAATTTTTTCATGAATATTTCATGTGAAACTTTTTTATATGGATTATGTCAACATTTTGCGGGAAATTTTAAACAGAGTACCAGGCTTTAGATGTCGCAAGATAGTAAATCGATTCGCTTCAGTAGATTTCGAACATTTTCAAAAATAACACTGTAACTAAACTATTTTTTAGGCAGTTTCTTACTTTTATACAAAAATTCTAAATCTTTGTAAAGCTCAGATTTTGACGTATAAAAAAGGGACATTCCACAAGACAAATATATATAATGTGAACACAGCTTAAACAGACCAAGTTCAGAATCTAATGAGCTCCTAATACAAAGAGACTGCAGTCGATTGCTGCCAATTTGACTAAAATCGGGTGGTTCGTTCGGGAGATATCGTTGACGAAAAATTTCGAAAAAAAATTGTTTGTTGTCTAATAATTTTAAAAGTTTTCTTCAAATCGATTTTAGATATTCACTAATTTTTATAGACTTAAAAAGTGTATTAGATGCCCAACATTTGATTAAGGTCTGTGAAATGATTAGAAAATATAAGAAATTTTTTTTGGTATTTCATTGCTCCGTAATTTCTTGTCAAATCGATTTTGAAAACACCTTAAAAACTTGTGGGAAGTTTCAGCGATGGCCTTCAAGGTCAACCAATTCTCATATATTTTTGTTCAAATTAACGAGTTTCAATTTGAAAATAACATTTGGAAATAGTGTTTTACTTTATTTTCCTTATTTTTTTTTATATGTAAATATTAAATGTATAAAAGGTACGCGTATAAATTTTATTTTTTTTATAAGAATGAGTAATTTTTAATTGTTATAACTACTATTTAAAGAAAATCATTTTGCTATTTGAAATATAATTTTTTCAAACAAGTATTATAATAAAAACAGCATGAGAGAAATAGAAAGAAACCAGAGTATAACAGAGTAAGATTTAGTTAAAGAACATATACCACTTTTATATAAACATACGTCCAATTAATTTTATATAAACGAAATTTGTCCATAATCTTTTTAATTAAGCCAGAGCAACAGAAGTGTTTTTCTTATTTGCTGCAAAAAAAAAAGGAAAAGAAGAAAACTGTTCTATTTGTTCTTTTTCATTTGTAAAAAGCAATAAAAACAAAATGGTATGTGATATGTTGCAGATGCAAGTTGAGAGGGAATGAAAGTTTTATTGTAAATCGTTTGTTTTTTTAGTTTTCTTAAATATGATGTTTCTCATTTAGCTTTTAAGAAGAAAATACTTAGTTTATTTTTGCTATTTGCAGTTGTATGCAGCTTATTTTAAATTCTCCAATATCGTTTATTTCTTCTTTTTGTTAGCTTACTTTTGCAAATACAGTGCGCGCAAACAGTGTTTAGCTCCATTTGTTTTATAAAAAGTGCTTTTATGTGAAAAAGAGAGAGAGAGAGAGAGAAAGCAAACTAAAATCTTTTCTTATGGCAGTGCATTTCAAAGAAAGCGATAAGCTCTCGCTAACAGAGCTGTTTCGCCAGAGTATCATTACTTTTGCTTGGACGTTCTTCATGTATATGACACTGTGTATCCAATTGGTATGAATTGACGATTTGCCTCAAACCAATCTCGTGAGAAGCAACTCCCAAAGAAGTCGTTATATATAAAAAAGACTTTTCAATTCGTTTAGAAAAATTTTCCGATTTCACTCGACTGTGTCATACCAAGCATTCTCCTTTTCTTTTAAAACATTTCTGAATATAAGTTTACTCTATCTGAAGTTTATGCTTGGGAAGAAGTGTGTAATTTGTTTGTTAATAAACTAGATAAAAAAATCATTGGAGCAATAGGCTAATTATAGACCCAAATGAGTCCAATGCGAATTAGAGCAAAAAGTTAGAAAAAAAGTTTTAATTAAGAAAAATTTAGCTTACAAACATGAAGCTATACTTTTTGCTCGCACTGTACCAACCAATTTAAGCAATTTGTAAAAAACAACGGCAACCACATTCGATAACAACACAAACACACATATACACACCCATCCACACCCACACAGAGACACACAAATCAATAGACCAAATGATTGTTTAGAAAAACATAGTTTTTCTAACAAATTTAAGCGAAAACATATGATTCCTAAATATTGACATGAATATTTCCAATTATCTACAGTAAAATCAGCACAAACAAATTTTAAAATAAATAAATAAAAAACAATAGACCGATTATTGAAATGTTTTAATATTCAATATAAATTTTACATTTTTTTCTTTAAATTTTGTTAACATATTTTTTTGTGTATTAAACTTCACCAGCTGCCAATTTTTATAAACTGTTTTTTTTCACATTTTTTACTTTGATAAATGTAACCTTATTTGCAGCTAATCCGTCAATATTTTATAAAAAAACAACAAGAAATTTTATAGTTAAAAGAAGATGAAGGAAGAAAAAACAGTCAAATACGAAAAGCAATATTTTATGGGTTTAAAAATCAAATCTAAAATTTAAAAAATTATAAGAAAAATATTACATGAAATCATTGTAGATAAAATAATTAATATAAATTTTATTTCATAGAACTATTAAATCTGTAAAGAAATTTAAAAGAAAATAATAGAAATGTAAATAACAAATTGTCAAATTATTATTAAATGCAATGAGAAGAGAATAGAATTAAAAAAACCACAACAACTTTAAGCCATAAATACAATCATTGAGTAATTATTACTTAAGTAAACAAAGTTAGCAATACAAATATAATCAAAATATCTTAGATTAAAACAATTTAAAGCTAAACCTAAAACCTTTTACTATAATTTTGCCACTTAGAAAAAATTACAAGAATGTAAAAATGGGGGGAAAATAATAAAGGAATAATAAATGGTTCCGGGAAAATCAAAACGATATACTTGTTCTCCAACCAGTTGGGAATTTTAGATAAAATTATTTTGACATAAAATTCAAGACGAGCTTAACCAACCATAGACAGAAATTTTTTATAATAATTTTTGAAATATTATTAGTAAACAATCGATTTAACTAACTTTTCACAATAACAATTTTCGGCTTCATTTGCATAGAAATTTTCATCTTTATTGTCCTTCAAGCAGCGGATTCACTTTCTAGATTTACTGCACAGTTGGCCCGCTATGAGCTGCAAGCATAAGTTTACTCCATATTTTAGAACTTTGACTGAATTTCACATCGTGTCTCTCAAAAAAAACTCACAAGAAACTTTATCGGACTACAACTTGGTGAATTTTGCATCATAACTTGAACCTGCAATCAACCGTACAAAATTCAACTATTTTCGGAGCTGAAGGTAAACGACCATAGGCTATGACTTGTTAATGGCCCCTACAGCAGTTAGAAACTGCTCCAAAAATTTCTTGAAAAATCATGTTTAGTGATAAGGCTCATTTCTGCATGAATGGGTGTGTAAACACACAAAATTATCGAGTTTGGAATGATACTAAATAAAGTGAGATCCAAGAGATCCAAGTATTTGATTGGTGTTGACTCGATTTCGAGTGACTTATTTTCATTCGCTTCAATTTTTTTTATCAAATTAAAAATTTTGTCTGGAAGTTTGCTTTATAAAATCCTTTATGAGTGAAAAAACTTTTTTTTTAAATCATTCATTAAACACAGTTGGCCCAAAAGTTTTGCAATTGGCGTCACAAGCAGAGTATTAAAATTTATGACTTTAAAAATATTATAGTAAATTTATGACTTTAAAAATACAATAAAAGAATTCGAGACATGCAAGAACAAATTTTCAAAATTTTCCTGGAACTTTTGAATATTCCCGTAGTTAATAGGGCCAGTGAGAGTTTTCTGAAAACATTTTTTTTTAGAATAGTTTTAAGTATTCATTTTAAAGCTTTTTAATTAGCCAGTATAAATATTAGAGAAAGAAAAAATCAAGAAACAAACATTGAATAATTTTCTTTTGTAAATGTAAAAATTTATAAATTTGAGTAAAGAAATTAATTTATTTATTTGAAATCAAAGACATGCATATAAATATAAAAAATATCGATTGTTACATACATAATTATTATTTTTCAAAATATGTATATTATAAAATATAAAATAAAAAAAAAACAACAATTAGGGAATATAAATAAAGAAAAGCAAATTTTAAATTAAGCACTTTTTATTGATAAATAAAACAAACAAAACGCTTCTTAATTTATATAAATACAAAAGTAAAAATTATGAAAATAAAGGCTAACTAAAAAGCAATTAGATAAAAGGCATTTTAGAAGAAAAGTTTGTTAAAAACATTTGAAATCCAGAAAACTTTTTTCCCCTTTAAAGAAAGAACGTATTTTGAGGGGATCCACTCTGTAACTCGAAACGAAAGAAATCGCTATTGACATACAGATTCGAAAGCATTTTCTTTGATTTCCAATTTATTTTGTTTCTCAAGTGCATCTGCAAAGCACTTGATATCCTTAACACTAAACATGTGCGAAAGTAGAAACAAACAACGAAAAAAACCATAAATACTCCCTTCTAGTTTGACAAAAAAAAAGAAGATTTGATGTATTGATATAATTCAAAAATATAAATATTCCTTGCATACTTTTAGGAGCTAAACATTTTTGCAAATTAGTACAAAAGCTGAAAATCCCAAACAGTGTTAAAAAAAACTGCAGTCGAAATGGCAAAACTCGTCAATTTGTTATATTTCTTGGACTTTATTTTTCACTGCCCAATCAAATCCTGTTGCTACTGAAATTCAAAGAGTCGCAGTCGAAGTGAACACAATGAAAGAATAGAAATATACTCGTACACAACGAAGAGCTCCAGCTGTTGACATGTTCGTACAGTTTTCGGTTTCACTGACTGCTGCTTTAATTAAATACGAAGTTAACGAAGCAGAAATGTTTGTGTGTATGTGTTTGAATGTGTGTTTTGTGTGTGGATGAGTGTTTTTTCCTGTGTGTACAAATATAATAGTAAAACATACAACAACAACATTTCTTCCAGCTAGTGTTGAGCGAAACTGTGATTTTTGAATAATGTTGCTCCTTGTGAACGTGATCGCTGTTCTTTTAAACTGTGATTGTGATCACAGTTTAGTAGTATTTTGTTTGTAGCAGTTCTGTTATTTTGACAAAATCTAATAAGAAGAGCAGTTGTGAAATTAAACAGTGACTGTGATCACGGTTTAACACATTTCAGCTCTTCTGCTTTAAAAGTATGTATTAGTATTTGTATTTTGATAAATGATAAAAAGAAGAGCGACAAGAACAAACAATTAGCATCACCCCAACCAAATATTGATAATTGTCGTATGAGAGTCAGAGAGACAGTAGAATTGCAAATACAAAAACGTGGGAGCTATACATAGTTGCCAGAAAAGACGATTTTTTCTCGACAAACAGTGAACGTATACAAATAAATTCATTTGGTAGCTTTATTTATTGTAAAGTAAGCATGCAAGAGCATTCACAGTTTGTATGAAAGAACTACATTTGCAAAACCTGTTACTTGATAAATTCAGTCACAGTTGTGATTAGTGATTTTTCAATCGCTAGCGATTAAATACGCAATTGAAACTGCAAAATCGAAAAAACACCCAACTTTTCTACTTCGTTTTAATTTTAATTTTTTTAAAGCAGCATTCAGACAAACAGAAATCTTGTCTCTATTCATTTATTGTGTTCAGTTCGACTGCGATTCTTGAACTTCCAGAAGCAGAAGTATGAACAGAAGCAAAAGAAAATACACAAATGAGACGTTTTTAAACGCTGATCCCAAACATAAAACAGCAGAAATTTAAATTAAAATATGTTCACTTCTGTCAAACGTTTTCTTACTGGACTATCAACAATTTTTATTTCCATACCAGGGTAATGAACGCTATACTTTTGTATCTATCATCTATCATATTTTTACATCTTAACACCGGTATTCATAAGCGATTATCAAAGTAAATGTTCTTTTAAAGAACAAATTTTGTATGAAAAATCTGGGTATGAATATCGGTATAAATAATTAGATATATTTTGCTATTGTGATAAGATAGAGTTACACAATAGCTCAATTTAAAATAGAAGTCAAATAAAAGTCTAATACTTCACAGATATTTTATAATTCTAAGCACATTTAAATATTTTAAAATTATATAAAATAAGAAAAAAAAACTCAGAAGATCTAGAAAAAAAGCATTGGCAAACTTTTCTTTTCTTTTAAAAGCAGTACCTACGAAAGTTTTCAAATGTTTTTGACCAATTTTTTTTTTTGGAAAAAATTTTTTTTTAAATATTTATAATGAAATGTAAATAAAATGCAAATAATTGCAAACTAAATATTTTTCAAATTTAACTCTTGTTTTCTAATGGTAACAGAACAAAAAAAAAAACACAATTTGTTAATACACTTTTATGCTCACAAATCTCTTTTATAGTACTCGTTATTTCATCACTTATTTTGTGAATTGTGTCCATAATTTAAAATTGTTATTTTCTCCTAAAAATCAGCTCTTATAATCAGAGGCATTGTCTACAGTCGAAATACGATAACAATTCTTGCAATAAGACTGAATTAATGCAAAAACTCTTTCCTCAAAACAATAATATATATTTCCATTTCAAATTCCCTTGAAAATAAAAGCAAATTTATTAAAAGTCAGACAAATAAAAATTTAGCAGAGTTTCATAAATTAAATTTAAAACATGGTAATTTTAAAATTAAAATATTAAATAATTATCTTTAGCAGAAACGAGGAAAATTAAAAAAAAAATATATACTTATATAATGAAATATTTGCCTGCAAACGATGAAAATGAAAGAGGGCAGAAAAGAAGAGAATAAAAAAATGTGACATAAAATCTTAAAACAAATAAAACTTGCAACAAGAAAAACACCATTTTATAAATATAATAAATAATTAAATCAATGAATAAATTAATTAATTAATACAACAAACAATTAATTTTTAGCTCTATATGCATGTTGCATCATTATTATCTATTATTAAAATAAATTAAATAATTGAAAATAAATTATATTAGTTGTCAAATAAAAAAATTTAAATTTAATGATCAAATTAATAAAAAAAAAGGAAACAAATTAAACTTAAAGTATGCCAGAATTAAAATGAATATTTAATTCATTAAAAAAGTAAACAAATAAAATTTACATTTTAATGAAAAGGAAAAAAAAAATTCAAAATAAAATGGAAAAATCTATAATAAAACAGACATGTCGCCAGAAAAATTTCGCATTAATACTAGTTTTTAGAAAGAGAGAAATAGTGTCTGCCAATAAAATGAAATAAAAAGAAAAAATAAATTATTAAGAGGAAAAATACTTATACTCAGACTTTAACAAAATTACGTATTTCAATATCTCAGTGTACAATCGAAATTTAAATAATTTACTTTTACAGAGTTCTTGAAACGATCGGCTTAAATGACTCGAAATAGTCAACTTTTCTACAAAAAAGTGTTCCGTGACATGCCAATTTTTTTATGGCACACTCTTCTTATATTAGAGATGGTTGGTTATATCTGTGACAAAAAGCAAAAAGTGCTTAAGTCGAGTAAAGCGGATTTTAAGTTAATGATATCTCCGTCATCTGCATATTTGAAAGTATCCTTGGTTAAAATCTCAATTAATTTTTTTAGTTTTTCAGAAAATAAAACTAACTAAACGCATTTGGAATAATGGCTAAATTTAGGTTAGACCTTGGTATATTTCAACTTAAATGTATTTCTTATAGTGTGTAGAGCAATGTCTGCTTAAAAAATAAATATTAACAGAGAATTTCCCAACTCAACTGTAAAATAAATAAATTCCTGTAAATCGCCTTGAAAGCTTAAAAGTGCTCTCCTGCAAAACAGTAAAATATGACTTACACACATTCCTTATTGCCACCGATATAAGGGCGCACTGTTCTAATAAAAAAAAAGTTAGCTATGTCACAGCACACTGTTCGTATAGAAAAGATAGTTAACTAGTCTGTGACATATATTTTTTATACAAAAGATGGGTGACTACGTGAAGGCACACTGTTATAGAAAATATGAAATATTACATAATGGCACACTCTTCTTATAGAAAATATTGTTGATTATGTTATGGCAGATGACATGATGATGATGATGATGATGATTTTTCTTGAAGCAAAATTGGTTGACTCTTTTTTATAGAAAATATTATTGACTATGATATGATGGCATACTATTTTTTTAAGCTAATATGGTTTACTGTCTGAGGGCACACTCATTTGATTTAACAAATGGTTTACTAGCCATTCTCTTCATATAGAAAATATGGTTTAATAGACGATGTCACACTTTTCACATAGAATAGATGAATAATTATGTGAGGGAATACCTTTCTTATAGAAATATATATATAGATATAATCCCACTTTCTTCTTTTAGAAAATATGACTGACTATATGATGACACTCTCGTGTCAAAGAAGAGATAGTTGACCATCTGACGGAGCTCTCTTTTTATCTCTTTTTTTTAGGAAAGATGACTGTCTATGTGATGGGACACTTTCGAAATAAAATAGATGGCTGACTACGTGATTACAATCTCCTTATAGAAAATATCGTTGACTTTTGTCGGAATACTCTTTTTATAGAAAAAAACTATTACATGCGATGCCACACTCATCTTTTAGAACAGTTGACTGACTCTGTGATGACACAATTTTCACATAGAATAGATATCTGACTATGTGATTTTACACTCATCTTAAAGAAAGTATAATTGAGATTGTGATAGGTACGTTATGGAACACATTAAAAAAAATCAACTTAATTTTGATTATGTGATGCCAGAGCCACATCCTTCTTAAAAAAAAGCAGGCTGACTGTTTAATGGTGCAATTTTCTTATAAAGAATGTGAAGATATAGAAGATATGATTGATTATATGATGGCACACTCTTTTAATAAAAGAGGTGGTTGATTAAGTGATGGCACATGCTTTTTATAAAGATAATGGTTGACAATATGGCTGCATCTTAAAGAAAGTATGGGTGATTCTCTAACAACACTTTCTTAATAGAAAAGATACCTGTGTGGCAGCACGAATAAATTTTCACTTCGAGAATGAGTTAAACCATTTTATATACCTTACCTTACCCACATATGTAGAATAAAAGCAAAACACTTTCCCTTCTATTCGCAATCAGGAAGGTTACGTGTCAGTGAACCCTTCTTTTTTATTTATGTGTAAATATTTTTAAATTTTTTACATAAAAATTCTTTTTTATTATACATATGTATGTACACATCGATACCTTAATATAGGAAGGCCCTAACTCATTATTTGCTCGAAATTGAGATTTTCGCATTTTTCGATACTTTAGATGTTCTTCTACGGAAAATTTCCAAAATATCGATTTTAAGAAATCGATATGTAACTAATGTTGTTTGTAAGAAATTTTTGTGGCAATTTTCCCTCAATTATGAACTTTAGTTTTTTCTTTAGTAATTTTCACTAAATTCTCATAACATTTTAACTTATTCGCTCATAAGATTAATGTTAATAAAAAAATAAATAAATATAAAAAATATTAGATATTTTTTCAAAGTGCCAACAAAACCTGAGATGTAATCAGATATTTATGTATGCATTTATTCAAGTATTACCAATTTAAGTAACCTCTTTCGGTTTTTCTTAAAGGTAGTGTATAATGTTTATAACTTTACAAATGAAGCTTTAAGTTGGCAAAAACTACATTTGAGCACGTACTGTGGTGTCATGGACACATACATGCATAATGCTATACTTACACATACGCAAAAACAAACCCCCTAAGCCACCATAAAACTCATCGTTATTATTAAATTTATTTGTATATTTTTTTAATTAAAAAGTTTCTTTTTTAACTGCGGCCATAAAAAAAACAGGAAGAAATCCCTTAAGAAAACACCCAAACTTACTTAATAGATTATTTTTGAAAGAGAGAGAGATAGAGAGAGGAAAGAAACATCTTGATTAGGGTTAAAACTATATAAAATTTAACACATTTTATGTAGGGCTATAAATTTTGCCATTAAATTATCTCTTTATAATCTTTTGCCATCTAACCCATCCATTCGAACATTAAAGTCATGCCCACCCACCCTTTAACAGATTTTGCGTTTACATGTTGTTAAGTCGGTGTGTCTGTGTCTGGGTGTGTGTATGAGTTTGTGTCGTGTAAATATTCCCTGTCGGAGAATGTGTGGTTGACTGCAAAAGTAGTTAACTTATAGTTAACTTTTCTTAGACTGACTGAAAGCTAACTGCAATGTCATCCAGAACAAATCCAAAATTAATTCTTAAGTTGAGTACGTAATCGAATTTGGTGAGAGCAAACAAATTTATTCTCAGCTACATTGAAACTCATTTCAGTTTTATATTAACATTTTGCTGTTATTATTTTAGATGGTACATTGGCTGTGTAATTAGCGCTTTGAGTACACAACGTGTGATGATACATGTTCGAACCCCAGAAAAAAATTTTTAAATTTACTGACTACCAGGTGGTTTAAAAAAGCCAACTTTAAGTTAGCTGAAAGTAATGCAGAGTGAGACAATTGACTATTGACTAGGACATTGCAATGTTAAAATAGTCAGTTGATTACATTGAAAAGTAATCCAAGTGCCAGTCAGTACTAGTTGTGAAATAGTTAGATTAAAGTTAGTTTAAAGTTAACATAATTTCCGACAGGGTTTTAATGAATGAAAAATCACAAGAGTTAAATTTACTCACACATCGGCAACCGCACACACTCGAGCTCTTCCAGAGATCTTTAATTCTTTTTACTGGAATTTTTATGAGGAAATGAGTGAAGAGTGTGTGAGAGTACACACATGCCTAGCAAACATATGACAAGGCTCTTGAAATATGTTTGATATTAATTAAACTTCTTATCGCGTATAATAGACGAATAGAGTTTTCACGTGGAATTTTTGTTTTTTTTTCTGTACCAAAGAGCAACATTTCACGTGAAGGAAGTGAACGTCTTTTACCCCTTGTGAGGGCTAATGTTAAGCTGTGAACAAAGTATTCAACCAACTAGAAACAGCGATGCCAATTTAGCGCGTTTCACGCTGGATTTAGCGCGTTTTATCTATGCCAAACGCGCTTTTTTTCGTCTTAGCGCGTTTATTAAAAATGCGCTAAATTAGCGCGTTTTGAATAAATTCATCATATCAGTTCAATATTTTTTACCCTTTTTTTTGCTTAAATTTAACAATTTTCTGATATTCAAAACTCATATTTTTTTTAATTGGTTAATAATTTAGTTGTCGCAAATAAAATTCCCTTGACTGTGGTTAGAATTAAAAACGCATTTTAATACTGTAAATGGCAAATATTTTGAAATTTTACAATTAAAAATAAGTTTCAAGAATAAAATAAAAAATTGCTGCTGGAAAATTTTCAGCGTCTTAACTGAGGCTAACACTTTATATACCAGAATATGGAATATCTTAGTAATTAAAAGTGGAAAATCCTAAGAAAGTATACTGACTTATAAGATTTTATGGTATTTTATTGGTTACTTTCCCACCCAAATATCTCTTTTAAGATGCGCACAACATGCTTTAAAAGCGTAAGCTTATTCGGAAACGGTTTGGTTAATACAGAATGACCCTCCTTTCAACGTAAAACAATCTAACGCAATACTTTATATGCCACGGCGTGTGGTTTTACTCGGAAAAACTTAGCACATTTTGTTAATATGCCGGCAAAACAACGAAATTGTGTTTATTTATTATCTTCTCATTTGCCGCTGATGATTGTCACTTCGATTAAATTTGGCAATAGTTTTTACGAGTAAGTTTTTTTGAAAAATTTTGCAAGATCTAAGTTGCACATTGTCAAATCATCTAAAACTTTGGTTTACTTTGTTGACAGCATCATTTTGTAAACATCATTATTCGCTAAGACAATCGTGATTTAGATACCGAATTTCGATTTAATTCTAATACAGAAATTCTCAAAAACTCTGTTATATGTACACTAAGGTTAGGTTAGGTTGAAAAGAGGATAAATTATGCTTATATCCGGGGACATACACATAAGCCAGTCCGGATTTGTTATGCGCTCTTATGTAAATTAACAAACCAGCCCCATCTTTATAGGAACTCAGTATCGTTCACGTAGTTCCTCAAACTTTTCCAGTCAGTACCTCTGAGGTGGGTAATGCCGGTAAAGTGTCATCCACAAAAAAGGAAGTACAAACAAACAAGGAAAGTACTTCATTGTCTTCATGTCCTTCATGCACACCCTGCATTCATTGTTATTCGTGGCTGGTACAAATGCCCTCGTATATTAAAATGCCCTCTTAAGCTGCCGGTCAACTTTCCTAGCTCGGACTTGTTTAGTTTCAACAGTCCCTTTGTTTTATCTTCATCCGCGTCGCCCCATATTACCTTGGTCGGTGTATACTAGGGTGGGTCAAATGTTTTTTTTTCTAACAAAAAACAAATCTACACAAAATTCTAAGAAAATTACCCTAAGAAACTAGGGGTCTAAAATCAAAGCCTAGCTCCCACCGAGAGCCAGCAAAATATATATAACTAAGTAACAAAAGTAACATTTTGAATATTTTCGCTGCCAAAATTAGAACGTTTAATGATTCAAGATCTTGCACTAACTGTAGTTATGCCGAAGGCATCACTCCTACAAAAAATATTTTCAAAAGTTCAAAATTGGGGAAAAATTTTATAACACGAAAATCGGCTTCACGAATGGACTTAATGCAGTCTCTTAGGTGTCTGAGCTCATCTTCACAAATTTAACATTATGCTGAAACGGACACAGGTAAATAAATAGAAGGGAATAATTTTTGTCTTCTATATATACATTTATAGATTAAATTTGTTGGCTAAGGGCAGCTTGAAAATGCATACTCATTTTTTGTATTACATCGAATTTTTTTGTATTTTTCAATAGCACAACATTTAATGTATCGAAAAATTCAAAAAATTAATGAGTTAGGGCCTTTCTATATTAAGGAAACGATATAAAGCCTACATATGCCTGTACATATGTAAAACCTTGAGTCTATTTAGTATAAAGAAGAGATTTTAACTAACTTGTCTAAACGATTCTACGAATTTATTTAATTAACTGCTCAGAAAAATAAATGTGTACTTTATTTAAATCGAATTTACTGTAACAGTGGGTCGCAACATATTTAACAATAAATAAAGAAATAAAAATATAAACAAATGCGGATTAAATGTCTAAAGCTTTCTAAATATACACAAGATTAATAACCGCTATTAAGTATTGTATTTAGATAGTTATTATTTTTTTGCACTTTTTTTGGTCGAAAGAGCTGCTCGAACGAATTTTTATTTAGTATTGTGACCTGCAATCGAAGAAGAAGGAGAAGGTCGCCCACGCCATCATATATGCGGTAATTCGGCCCCTGATCCACTTGGGTAGGTTACTCACTTAGACCGATTTTTATATCAAATTCCAGCTCCCAAGCTACTGCGGAATTTGCTTCACGCCTTCATGCTAGTGGGTATGTCTTATAATAACTACTTTTTACACATTCCTCTCGCAGCAGATGCAAGCTTTACAAGCTTACATTGTGTTTTAATGTAAACGGCAGATAAGTATGTAGAGAAAAAATAAATAATTATCTCCAATAACCATGAGCAAAACCTTACCAGCTAATTTCAATCCTTATTTTGAGAGTACAATAAAGAGAGCTCAGAATATTCCTTCAAAATTTTCTTTTAAAATATCAAGAAACCGAAAACTACTTAATGTTGTGATTTATCTTAGACGAAAACGTATCGAAGAGAAAGCTTTGATAATAGCATAGAAAAGTTTCTTTTGATTCATAAAAAAATAAAATAAAATAATAAAATAATAAAATCTATTGAAACGCCTTTAATTTGTTGCATCAGCCTATTTCGAATTTATGAATATACAACACATAACAATCCCCAACTTTTTTTTTTAATGTGTGCTATTATCTGTGTCATACGCTTTGTTTGCTTCTTATTTTTCGTGAGTGTAAATCATTAATGCTCTGACAGAATTATCACTTAATAAACATTAAATTGTAAAAGCATAATCATATTAATTCAAGGAATCATAAAAGAAGACAAGTTTTGTTTTTAAATATTTTTTATCACTGACTGGGTTGCCATATGAAATTTTCAAAAGGTGGGAAAAATTTTAATATACGAGTATATTTAATAAATTTTTGCAATAACTTCACAAGAACTACGAGTATGTACTTACTTGTATACGTTCTGCTCAGTGTTTACGTGTCATGATTCGCCTCGCCAGCTCAATAGCATCGCTGCCTCTACCTCGCCAGATTTGGTTGAGAAACATGCCGGTTTTGGCTGTGTGCCGTTGTTAGTTTTCCCCTGAGATTATTAATCAATTTTAATGTGAAATGTTAGAAAATCATTCCAAATGAAAGCTTAGTCCATGAGAAGAAAAATACATGACTTTTTTAAAATAACGAAAAGGCGCTTCTAGTGCTGAGTAGGAGTATTTTTTAAATTATTTTATTACTTATTTAACTTCGCCGATGATTCATTGCTAAACATTTGAACTAAGGAAGGTGGTGCAATATGCATTAGCATAGACACTAAAGGTCATGGCTCACTGTCCTATAAAATCGCACGATTTACTAAAAAATAAAAGCCTGTACATGGATTCAGTAACTTTTATTACGATAATCGTATCGCTATAATAAATATAAAGAAAATTTATTTGACTTTGCTATTCAGTAACATATTTTAACGATATTCGCTGTCGGTTGAAGTAAAAATAAATAAAATCACAAGCACAAATTGATGTAGTTTTCTTTATTATTCTTTGTGCGGTTCGCTTATTTTGAAATTTATCTATACAGAGATACCACATGATATTGAATTAAATGGTGATTAAAATATACCTGGAGACCATCGTAAAAAACAAATTACGGAATCACACTATCGTTACCGCAAACGAATAAATATGTCGATAGATGTTACGATTTTCGGTTCGCAAAAAGTTACCGAACCCAGGTACTGATCTGATGAATTGTTAATTTGAAAATTTTCGTAGATTTAATCATACCTGGGGGGTTATTATGTAATTCGATTCGAAAAGAAAACTGTTCGAATGTGTATGTTATTAACATTACAATTCGAAATCATTTCCGTTCGAATCGGATTACATAATAACCCCCCTGGGTTGTGTTTTTTTTTATTAGATCGAGCGATTATGTAGGATAGTGTATCACGGGCCTTAATAAATATTAGAAAAATTTATGATATTGATATGACTGGGCTTGGCAAGGATTTAATTCGGTCCCTCGTAGACCGTTGATTGCTTTGTGTTGACGCTCTAACTACTTCAACCCACAGAACCCTCATCATCATTCAAGCGTAAACATTTATGCTTTTACTTGAATTAGGACATGAGTTCTCTTAGAAATAGCTTACGATGTGACCCCTTGGGGAAGGCGGGAGGGGCAATTTGTTTAAAAAGATAGTGTACCTTTCTTTGGGAAAAAGATAGTAAAGCAAGCATCTGTAAGTGTTACTTCACTTCGAAAATGCTTTTTTAGAAAAAAACTATGATGTTCATATGGCTGGGTGTAGCTTGACATTGAAATCGGAATTATCATTAAGTTAATGGTGACGAAAATGCTTTAACTAACAGCATCCGATCATAATAGTCCGAAATTTATTTTGTCAAATATGTGTTCTGCTATAAATATTTAAATTAAAAGGTTTGTCAATAAAACTATTAATTGCATAAGCTTCTGAAAAGTAGTCAAATGGATTGTTCTTGAAGAAGTTTTTTAGAATTAAGCAGACCAAGCAACGGCAATCCTCACCACATTAATCGGGCAGTTCTCACATGCCCACACTATTTTGCTGCTAAATTTCTTTGTTCTTAAATATACCGTGTAGTGATTGTTACAATTTGAATTTTTTTTTACATATTCAGCTTATTGCTGCTTTTGTCTTTATACAGTGAATGTGTTTGATGATCTTTAATTGATAAATTGCTTTAGTTTATAATTTAGTAAGATTATTTTTTTAAATTATCACTACACTTAGATGGTTTTCAGTCATGCTTAAACATCAGATGGGTAATGACAGATTTGAAAAAATTTGAGGTATTTCGTATCAAGGGATGATAAAACTATTTATGTATTTGAGTTTATCTAATCTAATCTGGCATGAAATTATTAAATTGGGGGAGCATAATAAGCATAACGATGTCATTTTGCATTGACGCAGGACGAGTTCTGGCTCTCAAGTTGGAAACAAGAATGATAATATTCAAAGAATATGGGAGGGAATAGTTTTGAGTTTACCCTGTGAAAGAAATCTCAATTCAATTCAAAACCTATTGTCGTAATTGTATATTGAACATGAATTGTAAATAATGTAAATAACAACATTGCTTATGATTAAATGGTCTATATAACAATTAGGAGGTTTTTACGACCTCCCAGGATATGTTCTGAATGGCGCAAATATTTTTATAACAAAATAGAGTGCTGGCTATTGTCTTCTATTCCTTTCACTGGTGCACTTATATCGTGCCATAACCGCCAAAAAAGCTTAAACGACATAATCTTCGAACTTGATTATTTGATCAAAATTGATTCTTTGCGATCGGAAATAATTGATTTTCGTCAACGAGGTTCAAAACTCGACGATCGAGCTTTTTTTGTGAATGAAATTTTTTTGCTTCATTGCAATTAACAGTGACCTGTGAACATTATTTTTGGACCAAATAATTTATCTGAAAGATTTTATTTTCGATATATTAGCAATTAGCTGAAATTTTATTTTGCAATCTGCATATTAGAACCTTTTTATTTTGGGCTATTTGGTGTCTTGCGTAAGTGTAAATCAAAATATCGCAGCTTTTCTTTAAAATCCAACTGGAAAATAAATACCCACAAAATCCAAAGAAAATCTACAATATTTTGAATTTACACTTACAAAAGACCATTTACATCAAAAGCCGCATACCGCCACTATAAATGTTTTCTATTTTCAAAATTACTAAGAAAAATTAATTAAAGAGAACTTTAGCCCTCTAATGGCCGAATTAAAATAGGTGTGATAGACGTCCTTTGGCCTTTACTTAATTATGAACTAAAAAAAAATCAAAGCCCTTCGTAGCTTAGTTCATAAGTTATAGAATATTGGTTCTAGGCAACATTACACTATTGTATGTGTGAAACGAAATAAAGCAATTTTTATGTGGGTTGCAATACAAATACTACACTAAGAGTGCCGATAGCCAGTGTGGCACAGCTTGAATATGCGTTTTGCTCCCCTGTAATCATTGATCGAGTAAACTACTCATGTGCGAAAAATATTTCGAGTACCCCTGCTTGCTCTCAAGCGAGTTCGTCGTGAAGTCTCCCAGAAAATTGCTCATTTTTGAATGCCTTGAAAGAGAGTGATAAAACTACCGCATTGAGACAGTTGTCCACACCGTTAGAGCGTCTTCAATGTTTAAGAAGACTATGTCCCCTTTCAAAACTTAACTTAAAATGTTCCATAATAAATACATGTGGGCATATGGGTTATGAATGAACAATCACCCATCGGTTCTGGTACTTGGACAATAAGTGGGGGTACCGCGTCGCCTCTCTCACTAGCTCTTCAACAATATGCCACTCCGAGCGAAAACACGACGAAATCCATAATCGAAAAGCACGATGGGATCCATAAATGAAGAAAAGAAGATTGCGCATTGCGCAGGTCCGTTATTTCATTTTCTGCTTGTGACGTAAACATGCAATTGTTGTTGTAAACGAAGTACATAAATTTTTGTGTAGAATTTGCTCTCTCTCACACACACTTTTTACAACAAACGCACGTGTGTTTTTTTAGAGGTATAGAACTTCGAATTGAAATAAAACACAAGAAAATCGTTTTAATGTCCATCAATTTGGCTTTATTGGAAGGATAATTTTATGCCATTAACGTTTAAATATGATTTCGGGCATGTGGCCGCCGCGGCTGGCTCGAATAAAGCCAATTCTACAGGTCCAATTTTCAACCACTTTTTCGAGCATATGGGGCCGTATGTTGGCAATAACGCCACGAATGTTGGCTTCCAAGTCCCCTAACGTTTCTGGTTTGTTGGCGTAGACGAGCGACTTCACATATCCCCAAAGAAAATAATCCAATGGTGTCAAATCACACGATCTTGGTGGCCAATTGACCGGTTAACCGAATTAATTGCTCTGATGGACGATTATGTCGACCATAAAATGGACGGAGCTTGCGGTAAACTTCGCGAACTGAACCATTATTTTCGAAATAAATTTGCACGATTTGCAAGCGTTGTTCTTTTGTCAACCTGTTCATGATGAAATGGCAAACCAAACTAAATATTAATCACTTGACAGCTGACAAAATGGCCGCCAGTTAAAAAAGTGATGCCAACTTAAAGTTATATACCTCAATAAAAAACACCCTATATAATGACGTAGATGCGCAGTAGAATTTTCTTTTGTACGGCTGAGTGCGCAGTCTTGTTTTTTGATTAATGGATGGGATCGGCACTCGCTGCGAAATAACTCCTTATCATTTGCATTGGTAAATTAAAATGTAAATCAGTTGTCTTCAGAATTTCCTGTACAATTCCTTCATTTTCGTTTTGCATACCAGTGATTCTTCTGATCTTTGCTAATTAGATCTTCAAACAAACCAGCTTCCAAAAATTTTCCCGTATCAATTATAGTTTTCAATATCTCTTCGAAGACGTTTGCGAAATATGCTGTTCCTTCGTGGTCTTTTTCATTTTCCTCCTTCTTATCATCCTCAGAGTTATCCCAGTTGAAATTAAGGATTTCTTCAACTTCTACCTTTGTCAGGCCTCTTGGAAGCACCTAACTAAGAATATTCATAAAAAAACTAACAACGCATGTAAACAGCAGTTTTAACAAATTATTATAAGAAAACTAAAAACTTCTTTCAAGATATTTTTCTTATAAATGACTCTCTTATCGTTGTTGAAATTATATTTTATTATAATTATAAGTAGAATAGAATAGAATAGACCATTAGGTCTATACACTTTTTGTGATGAGGCTTTTTTCTCAAAGCAATATTGAATATTTCACTATACGAAGAACGCCTGCTGAATGAAAACCTGCACAGCGTACAATAAATCGAGTAGATGTAAGCTTGCACAAACCTGAAAAATACATAATGCAAAATATTTTACATTAAAAGAATAAAACTAACGGGACGTCCCGTGTTAATGAAATATTGAAAGAAGGTAAAATCATAGAAAAAAATTTAACTTATTTATTTGAAAATGTTCCATAAAACAAACCAAACACATCTCCATGGTATAAAAAAAAATTTTGTTAGCTCTGTGGAATTTGATTAAAAGACTCTTATCAGAATGCAAATAATAAACTACTGAAATATTAAAACAAGTCTTATTAGAAACAACTTTGGATAGTTTTAATACCTTTTGCCTACATTTCTAAAGCATCAATTTGATATGAAATGTCTCACAAGCAAGAAAAGTTAAATAATAAATTTGATTACACCATCATTATGATAAAACAATGTTAATTTTTTTTCTTACTTATGTTTTCAGTTTGCCTGCACTATCTCTTTCTTTCCTTGTCCCTCTGGCTTGCTTGCTATCCCTGACATGTGTGATAAAAATTTGATTTCATATAGAATTTAGTGTGATCTCGGCACTTGAATCGTAAACGAGGGACTAAAAACGGCGCCGTTCTCAAATAGAGATTGAAATTTTGTGATAAAATTGTTGTGCTCATAAATTTAATCACAACTTTAATTAAAAACGCTAATATACATATAAGGAAACTGAAATGTTCGTTTGTATGTAATATAAACTTAAAAAAATAGATAAATTTTTCTGTGTTGTGTAACTTTATCTCTTGTTTGTGTTTTTATCTCAACAACTACTAATTTAAATGAGTGATAATGACGAAAATACACTTGTAAAAAGTTAACAGAGATATTGCTTGGGTGGCTAATTGTTTCTTTTTGGGCTTATCATTTTAACGCTTTTTTTTTCCTTTATCAATCCATAAGCAGTTTTTTCTCGCTCTCTGGAAAAAAAACTCATTAAATTAAAGCACGGCCGGCCAGCTTGCATTAAATATAAAAATATAATTACAATTAAAATGTGTTATAAAATGAAATAACTATTTAATAATAGAAGTAAGTAAATTTATAGTTTTATCTTTTGTTTATTTTTTATTTTCTCTCAGGCGCTTTCAGCAAGTCAATACGGAAAAAGTCTCAAGTGCATGAGATTACATACAGATTACAAACAAGCAAGCATATACATATTGTATGTAGCCTTCTTTATTTTTAAATACGGAAAAAACAATTTGTTGAGGGGGTGCTTATGCGAGTATAAGGGAGGAACTTGTATTACTTTGATAAACTTGTTTACTTATCCCAACAAATCAAAATAAATCACAATTCAAATTATTTGCATATTTTAATTTGAAAATAGTTGTGAACATAAATCAAATATTTGCAAAAAAAAAACAAATAAACCAAACAAACTTAATACGAGGGAAAGTCAAAGAGTCTGGTTAACGGATTTAATTCCAGAAAATTTTACATTTGAATTAACTGAGCGGCTCCGTCTCAATTAATATTTCGCTTTAAGTTTAAGAAAAAAACTCGAACTGAACTATGAAGCAGTATTCTAAATATTAGACTAAAATTAACTTGAATTGAATAAGAATCATAAGCTGTCAAAAAAAAAACTATTTAAAACAAGCTTGCAAAGTCTTTTCAAAATCTTATTCCCAACAAAAATAATAAAATTACTTTTTATGGATGATCCGTACAATGTGTAGATCATAAAAACGTGGTGAAAAAAAATTCAGACAAACATTGAGCAAGAATAAGACCTCAGAAAGGTTTAATGGAATTATAGTACAGTAATTTCCGCTTAATTGATTATCTGAAAATGCGCAGTTTTTGGTGCAATTAAACGCAAAAATCACTTAACCGAACAATTAATTAACCGGGACTTTTGTTTGGGATTTCTGAAAAGGAATTTTATTTAAGAATCAATTAAAAGAGTAACGCAATTAAATGGAACTTATTTAAACGGGGGATTTTTCCTAGTGTATGATATGGAATATTTTCAGTCAATGTTTTTTTAGAGCAATTAACCGGGTTAATCAATTATGCGAGGAGCAACTAAGCGGAAACTACTGTGGCAGGCTAAGACATTTATGTAAAAAAATTTTGTTTAAATAAGACGCACACATTCTCCATTTCGAGAAAAAATAGCGAACAGCTTGTTCACGTGTATTTTTTTTTATGGCTTATCAATGCAATTTTATTCTCGTTTGTATGGAAAATACATCATGCAAATGTCTGTCGCAGTTTTGTTAGATGTCGACGAATTTGGAGTATAAATCAAAACTTGAATCATCACATTGGTGATCTTATCGATATTCGATTGAGAATAGATGGTAATTTTTCTTAAAATTCACAATAATTTTCAAGTTTCTCAACACTACACCCAGAGAAAAACAGCTTAAAATCAATAAAAATCATATTGAATTAACAAGAAACATTAACGAATGTTGTAATTTCTTATTTCAATATGGAAAAATATTAATTTACATTATTTATTTATTAATTTTATTAATTTTTAAGTATTTTTATACTAGTTTCTATTATATTGAAAATGATTGAATTAATGTAATGCGTTCTTAATTTTAAGTTTGCAGCTTTTCCCTGAGTGTATGAACGTAGTTCACAATAGTTGTAGAACTGTCAAAATAATTAAAAAAATTTAACTGGAACTTACTTTATATATATAAATATGGATCGAGTACTATTACTTACGTTTAAGTGATAGCGAATAAGATAGAAAAAGCAATCCAGGGCCACTGGATCGAGCACAGGCTATATTTAAAAAATGCGTTTGAAAGACAATACTTTTTTATGTGTGCTAGATGAACCCAATTTAAAACATTCGAATCCCATAACTGCTTCGCTTTAAATTTTCCTTGTTCGTAATAAGGGAGCAAATTTTTGGTCAGGTTTAGGTTTTCATTCAGATACTCTGAATTCTGCCTTCATGAAGTCTGCTTTTTTTCGTCTTGGATTCAATTTATTATACTTGGTAATAGCAAAATAATAATATGTTACATTTACTTGAATACTTTTAGTTTACTTGAAATTTTTACTTAAGTTAGAATCACTGAACATTCTTATTTGTTTGTACGAGGTTTGTTCAAAACGTATCACGAATTTTGAATTTTCGCGGGTTGATTTTTTTTGTGGCGTTATGTTGGTACTCACGTCTCTCACTTATGCCGACGGTTTCGGCCATTTTGAATGTTTAGTTAATTGTTGACAGCTGCTTTGCTTGCACGTGTTTTGGCTCGTCCTCGATTTTAACCTATTAAAAAAATATGGAACAAAGAACCTGTATAAAATTTTGTGTGAAAAACAAAATTAAGGGAGAAGTTACCTTGAACCGAAGCAACGTTTATGGGTGGTACAAGATGTTCTCAGAAGGCCGAGAAGATGTGAACCACGAAGAGCATGCCGAAGAAAATGGTATTGGCCAATCGTCAAATCACCATTTGATTTTTATCAATAATGTGGTCGCCGCGAAATTCGTACGAAAACTGCTAATGAGCTGTTGGACGATCCAAATTTGCTCCAGAGGATCATAATTGGTGAAGAATCGTGGGTTTAAAGTTATGACTTAGAAACCAAAGCTCAATCATCTTAATGGAAGCTGCCGCACGAACCAAGAAAAAATTCGAAGACTAGCCAAAACGCGTGCAAAGCAGCTGTCAACAATTAACTGAACATTCAAAATGGCCGAAATTGTCGGCATAAAAAAAAATCAAAATTCGAATATACGTAAACCGCGAAAATTAAAAATTTGTGATAAGTTTTGAACACACCTCGTATATACATATGTATCTAAGTCTCTTTTATAACTGCAAAAACAAAAAATAATATAGCGTAATGCTATTGTCATTTAGTTTTATTATATCTGGGAGACACCAATAAATGTCTTATTGCTAAAGGAATACAGTGGAATTCGATTAAAACGAACTGCGAGATACCGGACAATTTTGTTTTTAAATGAAATCTGAAAGATATTTTTAAATGAAATCTGTAATAAACTTTCTAAAGATAATAATTTTAGGTGACTTATGAGGGTATACATTTTTAGGCATTTTAAGTTTAAAGCAGAAATTTCACTATGAGCGAAAAATCGTGACAACGGAATATGATAGTTTGGAATGGGATAGTTTGCTATAACCGAACTATACTGCATATTCTTATTAGAGTTCCATTAATACTTTTGTTTGCTTCTAGACAAAAATTTATTTGCCTAAAATAATAAAAATTTTAAAAATTTCCATTAGTGAATCCTCATTTCGTTTACACTTGAAAAATATTGGAAAAGATTCTAGTTGAAACCTTTTAGAACTCAATATATCTACTGGGGTTAACTTAAGTACTCACTTGTTTCTGGTGTTGGAGTTTAATGACGAGCTCTTGTGTGTTAAATGATATACATATGAGTAGGTGATTTGCAAAACTCGCTCCTTACACGTTAACAGAATTATGGAAAAAAGCAAAGCTGATTAAATAGACCAAATTAGTGGAATACTTTAAATTCTAAGATGTTGCCGCATCCTTGATTAAAACTCAAGAGTTGAAAAATTAAAACGTACTGAAGCATAGAAAAATAATAGATTAAAGTTTGGAACGAACGAGTTTTGCTACGAAATCTCGAAACCAACGAGTTTTGCTACAAACTATATGACATCGTACTATGTCAGCCAGAAAATTCTATAATTATAATTTATTATATTTTGAAAATTATTTTCATTTATTAAATTTCAGTAGTAATTTTGTACTTTAAGTTAATTTATAGAAGCTTTAAAAAATAAAAAGTACGAATTTTTGAATTGATAAGGTGAAATCTTCATCTTCACTATATCCTTCATTATTTTCAAGATCTGTATTATTACTGTTATTTTCTAGGACCACAGCATAAAGTTGCAGATCCTCATTGGTTCTCCAATTTTCTCCAAAATCTTTTGATAAAAGGGTTGCAACATCTTTTTTCTTTTCAGTTATAATGTCCACATTGATGTGAAGCAGTTCTGGAATAATTCCATTAATTGTCTTTCCTCGTTTCAAAAGAGGTTATGGGGTGCAAAAGTTGGTTCTATAATTAATATCCCCCTGTAGAGTAAACATTCCTTTTTCAGTTTTTTCTATTATCATTCGCTTTGCAGTTTTAAATTTAAAATGAAGTTGACCTGGTGCTTTTACCACAAAAAGCTAAATTTTTTTTTACATAAAATGCAAATGAGTATAAAAATGTAAGTCTAAAAAGTTATTGTACATTGTCATATTTGAAATACCGAAGTATATTTATTTGACATAAGAGTCTTACTATAAACATACGAAGTTTGTTAACTAAATTCAAAATTTTTTTGGGTTGAAGTCTACTGCCGAGTTCCAAAAGCAGGAACGAAATGCATATAGACAATTGCTAAACCATAAAACAAGCAAATTTTCAAATTAAGTAAATTGTCATATTCATTTTAGAATTTCGTCACTAGAATACAAATATTGAACCAGCGATTTTTGCTACGAAACACAAAAACAGAGAGTTCTGCATATGTCTGATGTATGGAACCAACCACTTTTGCTGCTAACTGCTTTCTTAGCTCATGTACAAATATAAAAAGAGCATACATTGTCACAATCTCTATATTGCTTGTTATAAAATTTCTGAAGAACTACTGGAATCAATAATTATCTTGATTTTTTTAATTTTTGTAACGAACGAGTTTTGCATCTCAGCTACTCATATATTAAAATGTCATGGCCAATACTATTGCAGAATATTTTCTTTCGTTATACCCCTATTTAAGGGAACTTTTTTACCCCCTTTTATAAAGAAAATAAATTTAAGTAACCTATCAACATTATTATGGTCCTAAAATTTTTTTAAGTGTTTACCATTTATTCACTCTCTATTGCTCTAGTTAACCCACATCTCTAACAAATCCGTAGGCGTTTCAAAGTTTTTTTTCCTGGCTCTTAAATTCTTATAGATTTCATCAGGTGAAATTAACAAGTAATTTTATAACAACTACTTAAGTACTTGACTGTTTAATCTGTTGTTTTGTTTTATTAACCTGTTTTTACGTACAATTATTAAAGTAATCATTTAGTTAAACAATTAGAAAATATAAAAAACGTTCTTATCTTTATTGATGTACTTGTAAAATAGACAGTTTTTATACTCTTACCTATTTAAAAAAAATTTTGTTAGATTTCCCTATCGCACTACTTTTGATTGGCTCCGGAACTGTCTCCCAACTACTGGCGAACTTGTTAATAGAAAAACCAAAAAAAGGTTTAAAGAGTCAAGACAAATGACAGATTAGATTTAAACGTTGAACGGAACATATCAAAAAAAAAAATTGCTTTTTTTTACACAACATAAAGTTTTCGGTGAATTTTAAGAAAATAAATATTTAAAAATTTTGTTTAAATCTCATATAAAAAGAAGTGAAACTATAAAATATAAATATAGTTAAAACTCTTAATTAAATAAAAGTGGTCAATATATGAAAAATAATTAAAAAAGTATATATAAAAATATTATGGCGATAATGTAAACAGTCTTAACACGTGAGTGATAATTTTTATCTGAAATTTAGCAGATTTAAAGTGTTCAATAAAATATAACAATGATTATAAGAAATCTGGGCATTAGCGAAGAAAAAATAACAAAAAATAACACAAAAAACGTGGCTTTCTATAATTAATTTAATTAATGTTCTTGCGTGCAACTTTGTGAATATAAGTTTGACTAAACGTTCAGGGCAATAATTAAGGAATGTATATTATTTGCATTGCTAAACATATTTTTATTTTCAAAAACTACTTTCAGTGCAAAAATTTTAAATTATTTCATAGTTGGCAGCAGAATAAAATTTAAAGCTATAGGCTGCTGTACAAAAATTAATTGTTCTATTCACAAGCTCCATGTTATGTCGTATCGATTGTTTTATTAAACTACTATTGAATAAAATAAATTTATTGGTCATATTTTATTTTTTTTTATATTATAAGACGGGGTCATTTTGCTTTTAGCGAATTATTGGGAAAGGCTTAAGAAATGAAAAATAATAAGTAATTTCTATTAAAACATACAATAAAAAAAGTGTAGCAGAAGATTTCATAATGTTCTTCTTCTTCTATCCACTTCACTCCTATCGTAGCATAGGGCCTCAAGAAGTTTCTGTAATACTCTCTCAACATGAATTGCTTCCTCCCAGACACGGCGAGCTTGCCGCCGAAGCGGAAGGATTTGGATTATGTCCTTGACCTCCTGGGAGATAAGTTGTCTTTTTGGTGTTTGATTCATGTTTGGTTTTGTCTTTTTGTCAAGATTCCTTCATTGATTGTAAGAACAATGAAAGGCTTAGTAGAAACTGACACTCTTTAGCGACTAAGCACGAGTGTAGACTTCCTGGAAGTTTGTGGGTGCTACCGTTGACTTTTTATAGTTAATCAGTCACCATTACTCTTGCATAATCCTGCCATAATCATGCAATAATCTCTCTAGCCCTATTACCCGAATAAGTCGAGTTAGCCCAAGAGCAGATGAGACTATATAAGCTGGATGCTTATTTGGAAGGGCGGCATCGACTCGCCCTGTCAGTGATGCAGTTTCGGACTTTTGGTTTTTGTAATTCATTGGTTCCTGTAATACATAGCCATCCATTTCTGCTCCATCACCCGCTGCTTGTCCAGGTTGCTTATTCAATATATTCGCAACTAACCCCACTATGCCAGCAACCTGTTACCCCACCAGTTGCTGGCAGCTCAGTTTTCGAGGATGTCTCAATTGCGCGGTAGGAAACAGCTGAATGATATTGTTATGTGAAAAGTAATGAAAATGGTTATAGAGATGTAACCAGAATGTAAGAATATGTACATTACTTTTCACACAACAATATCGATCAGCTGTTTCCTACCGTTGCAGTTATATTCCATTACAGTCAGCTAACTGAGCCTTAAGCAACTTGTTAAGGTTCAATTCAGCGTGCCATAACCATACAAAACAGCTGATCAAACCAAACCTGAGGCCAAAACTGTAAGGTGAGTCACCATAGCGCCATAGCCATGGCCATAGCCATAACCTTAGCAACCAATTGAATTTTCGTTTTTCGTCGTAACCATAAGCAGTTGTTAGCTCGTTAGACATATTTTTTGTTGCTCTTTGGAAATGAATAAACAAATGATCGCATACAGCAGCTCTTAGAGGTGAAATAAAAATATTTATGGTTATGGCTACGGCATTATGGTATAGCCTGTCTGATTGAAGCTTTACTCTGCAGTCACACTTTCAATCACAATTGAAAGCTCTAAATCAGGCTGCACTCGAGTTAATAGTAAATTTTGTTTTAAAAATGCTCCGAGAAGAAACAACTTAATGCTTTATTAGTTTTAATTTTTCATTGAAGTTCTGTGTCGTTCTTTTCTGTTTGGAGTATTTTGCAATTAGATTTTCTGTGAAAGAAATCAGCTGGCAACCTATAGAATTGTATACAAAATATTATAACAAACTAATACATTCACACTTTTAGCTGTCAGCAGGTTTGTCCGCAAAGAAAAAAAACAGAACAAAAAAGGAAAAACAAACCACACAGATAGATTTTCCATTGAACAGAAACAAAACAGCTGATTGATGATACTGCCTTTAAAATGGTTGCTCCTCTTTTGTAGGTAAGAGAAGGGAAGAGAGTAGTTTTTTTTTGGCCTAAAGTTTCAGCCGTCTACAACTTTGCCGCCGTTATGAAAAGAATAAAAATTATGCGCTTAAGAATTTTTCGCTCGTGTGAAGGCTCACTTAAAGTGCTGCTCAGATCAGCTGTTCAAATTCAACGTAAACTTGTCGAACACATGGAAAGTTGAAATTGAAAGCAATATATGTATATAGTACTCAATTTAGAAAAATATAAATGTGTGTTAGTGAAAAGAGTTGGAATGTAGATATTGAAAATTCTGAAAATTTAAAGGCGTAACTTGATCGCGTGGTCCCAAGTTAGCCCCTTTATATAAATAATGTCGTAACTCAAAAAATATAGTTTCTCAGAAAACGAGTTTATAGTTTTTAATTTACCCACCACCTTACGGAAAAAAATAAAATTTTACTTTCCTCTCAAGAGGAGTGTATAATATATTTTTCGAAAATTCTTACACAATATGAATAACTCCATGAGGATTAGTTCTGCATTATTAAATCAAAAATCCTATTTTTTGTGATTAGACGTTGATTCACCGAATGAGCGATATGACAAATACTCATTTACACAGAAAGAAAAATATTCCAAAAATATTTTCAAAAACCTCTATATTTTAATAAGGAGAACAAGTCAAGTCATTGCTAATCAAAATTGCAAGCAAGCACTAAACTGAATATACAAACAAAAAGTAGTTGAAAAACGTGGCATTCTTCCACACATTCGAGTATAACAAAAATTTTTACTAAAAATAACATTTCACTCGACAACATTTTTCTTTTATTCATCAAAGTTTTTTATTGACTGAAAAAATATATATTTGCAATAAACGCGCATACAATTTTGTTGATCAAATACGCAAAAATCGTCATTACAGAAAATGCAAGAACTTTATTTATTCAATTTCGTATTCAAATATCATAATCATTTTTGTTTCTGTGTATGACGTGAGTTATTTAGTTTTTCGTAATTTACATTTCTTCTAGTTAACTATTATTTAATTTTAAATTCCTATTTCTATATTAATAAAATATTTTTCAACTTTTTCCTTTTCAGCCAATTACAGAAAAAAAAGTCCTGGTATTTCATGGGCTTCCTTAGAAATTTCTCTACTCAAATTAGTACAATATCCGCATCAAAATGAAAATTGAAAGAAAATTTAGCCTTAAACTTGAAGCCGATATGATCGACACCAGCATAATCGATGACCCCTTTCAGCATGTTATCGAGAAGGCCGGCAATCACGGCCGCTTTCAATTGATCTACAATATCATATTTGTAATGGGTCTGTCAATGGCGGGTGCCATGTGTTATATGAATATAATTTTAGCTTTAAACATACCAGATCATTGGTGTAAAGTACCAGGAAGGGAAAATACAAATTTATCATTGAGTGAGTGGCGTAAATTGACATTGCCCACGTAAGTATTTGATGTATGTATGTATCTGTAAGTTTATTGTTTTGAAAATGCAGCATGGACCCTGCAGTTTTAAAAGTAGAAATTTACTCAAAATCGTTAGGAATTTCCCTAACTAAAAATCGACTACCTACTACAGTTGCCACAAGTAATGCAAGAGTTCGTCTTTTGGCTCTCTCACTCAGGGATATGTTGATGTCTTGGACCTTTTCTTTTTTTTTGCGAGTGGAAAAACTGTGTAGTTATTCCAAAGAAAATCAACAAGAAAAAAATTATTTTAAGTAATTATTTTGATTTTGTGTGAATGTATATTTTAGGAAGTTAAAATGAGCAGCAGAAGTCAATTAAAACGTCTCATAAAATAGAAAAAAAAAGAACAATTAATTAAAAAATGTATTAATAATTAATTGTTTTATCAATAGAAAAATTAATTGTACTGAATAGCGAAATCACCGACGAAGGGTTATGCAGATGGTGGCAATTGATTACCGTCATGTTAAAATCGTCAGTCGTGTGCATTGCTTGTAGTTAAAATGGTAGTTAATGGTAAAGATTGGTAGCTAAGGAAAAAGCTACGCATTCGCTGGCTACGCCGACTGCAGGGGAATTTTCTTCAAGTTTAAAGAAAAATGCACACACACGCATGCATACGCATGAGCATAAGATAGTGAAATATCGTAAATCTCAAATGTAAATACTTTATTTATTTAAGAGTGTGTGAATAAAAAAATAAGTAGAAATGTATGCATGAAAAAATTATCCCAGCGAGTAACAAAATTAAGTGTCAATCACACACTAAAATGAGTAAAAATTAATTGTTTCAGAACTACTGGAATACAATTCAAGATAAATAACAGTTTTGAAAAAAATAAAACTGTTCATATACATATATAAGTATAACACAGACGGTCGGCTTGAGTAGAAAATGACTAATTTTTTTGAATGATTTTTGTAAAAACTTTATTTTTAAACAAATTGCTTTTTAATGTTGAAAGTTTTCTTGCAGTAATTTTGCTTTTAAGTTTAATTTGTGTTCATCGGTAAATAAAATTCTTTAAATTTTTTTTGTAAATATGAACATATCGCACTTGTTTCTCCAGAAAGGGTGAATACAGTCCTCTGAATAATTTTTTTAAGCAGATACAAAATGTACATATATAGACCCAACCTGAGCAATTTTAATTGCATTGTAATGATATTTTTTCAATTATAATTACAAAAATGTAATTAATTAATTAACTTAAAAAAATATAATTGTAATTGAAAGCTTTTAATTACAATTTCTTATATTTGTAGTTAGAAATATTTCAATTACAAACTAATACTTTTTGCAATTACAATTACTTGCAACGGTAATTGTTTTTTTCGATTGAAGACTTAGAATTACAACTACAACAATTTTGTAATCAATGTGTAATTAATCATTTGTGTAATCAGTCTGCCATAGATCAACAAAGGAAACAAAAATTCTTAATACATTAAAGACTGAATGGTAAATAAATATACTTCGGTATTTTTATATAAATTTTTACTATAGGCACGAAACCGTTTTTTTTAATGAATTCTTATTTTATCACACAGTAAAGAAAAATATTTAAGCTTTTTACAGTGGATAGATATGACCACTGTGTATCGTTTGCTAGCAAACGATACACAGTGGTGTTCCTTTAGGGGAACAAGTGCGATGTGTATAGATGGGGACGTAATTTGTGCATATTTTTTCAGAGAAATATTTCAATAAAAGAGGTGCATTTATAGTTTTTTAGAAAAATTTGATTAAATAAAAAAAAAATTAGTTCATGCATTGATACTAAACAAGAAATCACTTATGTATTTTTCACGCAATTCAGTGCACAGTGGGTTGAAACATTTTTTTTTAATAAAGGGATGTAACACCCAGGCAATGAAGGGATGTAACACCCAGTAGATGTTACCTTCTTTAGGAAAGGGAATGGGAAAGTTAAAGAGAAGAAAGGGGGTGAAGAAAGAAATAAAGCAAAGCTTAGTTCTTGTGCAACTCTGCTTTTTGCTCGTTTTTAATAACGCAGTGTTGCACCGCCTCTGGTGTCAATGAAGCGTATTAAATTTTGAAAGCTTTGTGTAGTAGCCATTTAATTGGTTATTTTACTTTGCCGATTATTCTTCTACACAAAACCGACGAAGGAGGGCAATCTGATGTTACATTAGGATTAGTATCTGCTGAAGCCTTTGAAGTTTAGTGACTAGTGTCTATGCCTTCATGACTTGAACTTTCCTACAATAATTGTCACAAAGGAACACTAATGCATTTCAGAAAAATTTATGGTTCTGAGAAGCCCATTATTAGCGATATCAAAAATGGTTATAAAAATATTTAAAAAAATTATAAAAAATATTATAAAAAATATTTTTTTTATTGAACAAAGAGGAGAAAGTTATAAGCATTTGAAAATAGTTTTTTTTCGTGACGCAAGCATACGAGTACACAACGCAATTCTAAGTGCTCTTGTCAGAAAATTTTATTTCGTGCTTAGTTTATTTCTAGCTCAGCTGATCTTCCAATCAAATGAAATATAGGAGTGGCTTTTTCGGATAAAAATAATTATTCTGAGAATAAGAGAAATTTTATAACCAGCCATCCAAATTGGATTTGCAGGTGATTATGTAGCCAAGGAAATGAGAGATGAAAAATAGAAGAAGATTTATGTCGCAAAATCATTAAAATAATAAAAATATTGTAATATATAATTTGTAGGGATTACATGGCAATTATACTATTTTGCTGAAACTCGGCGTGTGTTTTTTTTTTTCTCTCTAGAAAGTATCAAATTTGAGGAAACCTTTTGCTTAGACAGAAAAAATTTTATGGGGAAAAATCGATTTGGATTGTGTGGTCGGTTGGCGGTGCGTGGTTCTATATTCTATTTTAATGACACTACATTTTTTATATTTCAATTAATAAAATTCTCGTTACCAACTTACATTACAGTCCTTGCACCAAATTGTATGAACTCAACCCACTATGCGTTGTGAATGAAACGGTGCATTCTTTTTTTCCTGTTGGCGATTTTTGTTTGTTTTTCTTATTATTTTGCTGTGTGCCAACAAGTCAACTTTCTTCTTCAGCGATTTTTTGGGTTTGAGTAATTTCTTTGTTGTGTTGACAACACATATTGTAATTGGCAGCACACTACAATGTTCGACTTGTAGCGCACTTACATTTAAAACAAAAACAAATTTTAAAATTTTTAAAAATTTTGGTTTTGAAGAAAAATTATTTTCATTGTGATAGATAATTTGAAAGAAATATTTATTTAGGTTCTTTACTTAAGATCATGATTATGTAAAGCTAATAGCCACAAAAAGAAATGAACTAATTTGCTCTGTGCTCTTCTCATCACCATAATTTAAAAGAGTTTTCATTAAGTGCTTCTAACTTAAAAATTCGAATAAAACAAAACGTGTGTGAGATAGCAATGAAATTTTTTATTCGTTTAAAAGAGCTATCGATGTCAATATGTATGACATATAATATCGTGTGAATGTCCGCACTGGCTTTGTTGGAAAACGAGCATCCCAGTTTTAACTTTTCCATGATTTTTTATATCAGAATGAATTTGAACGATGGCGTGTGTTTTATTGGCTTTGAGAGCTGTTGGGGCTTGTGACATATTCGCATAGACCTGTGACTCACGAAAACCCATCAAGAAAACGTCAAATCGCACAGTCAGTCCACATAGGCCTTCAAATTATTTGTACAGAGTGTCCAATATGGCATGACATGTGTCGCTCGTAGTACTGTCCTGTTGAAAGCACATATCGCTGATTTCCATATTATCGAATTCTGGTCAAAAAAAAGTTATGAATCAATGAAAAATAGTCAAAACGCCCACTGAATGTTGCCCCAACCATTTTAATACAACAATACTACCATTTGCAAATGTCGTTGAAGGTTGCATCCATTAATGGTGATTTGGCAAAATAGACTAAAAAAATGACAGCCAAGTTGACCGCTGTAGCTGCAACAAAATGGCCGCTTTCAACTACAAAATTTCGGAAGTCCTTATTGAAAGGCCAATATGCTAGTATCGACATCCAACCGCAGACAGATACAGATGTACTCGTATGTGTAATAAATTGTCAGGAATTCTGTTAAAAAGTTCATATTTCAAATTTGCATTCCATATAAATGTCATAATCATGCAACTGTCTGCATGTGTGTGTGTGTGTGTGTGTATTTTGCGATATGAATATTGTACTCATTTCTTTTACTCTGTATTTCATACGTATCGATAAATAATATTTTTTTTTGCTCTGCTGTTTTTATTCCTGTCATACAGAGCCAAGGACAATCGAGGTGCAGAAAAATATAGCAGCTGTCAAATGTATGATGCGAATTTTGCAGAAATTGATGATTGGGAGAATTGGAATTCAACATCAGCAAATGTAACAGGTTAGTTTTTATTTTTGCACACTGGCATTTTACACCAGCATTGCAATACATTTAAGAGTACATACATACATAGATGTTATTGAATATACATATACATGTATGTGTATGTATGCATACATACATGTAGGTGTGTGTATGTCTATCGTATAAATATTGAAAATCGTTATATAATAAAATTCTGTTTGCATTTTTTTGTTTTGTTTTTTGATATATTTTTTTAAAATATTTCAGTTATGAATATGGAATTTGCCTTTTGTGGAATATCCCATGTTTATTTGACTGAGAGTGCACCTGAGCGCTAGTGTGTGTGTGTGTGCGTGTGAGTTTGAATGAGAGTGTGTTTGTGTGTGAGTGCCTGCGGAAGTGTAATATTTTTTGGACTGTGTTATTATTTTTACTTCCTTTAATATATTTTGTACTCCTTTCTACTTTTTTGTGTTTTGCTTTATTTAGTGCTTTTTGTTTGATAGAATTGATTTATTAAAAACTCATATACGAATGTAGCCAAAACACAGTGATCCATATGACCTGTTTTCTCGAAGCTAATGGAAATTTTAAAACCTATGAGAGTTGAAAAAAAATTATTCCAAAATTGATTGATTGCCAGACAGTATAGACAGTTAATTATTGTACAGCTTTAGTTGTTGCTTATTGATTGCTATTTGTTAGAAAGATTAATAAAATTCGTTGATATAAAACTCTGCACAAGAGTTGAACATTTTTGGAGGTAATGAAAAGTTATAAAGTTGTTTAAAGCCAGCCGGGGATATACTCGTATCTATACTGGAATAAGTGAAGTAAATGTAAATAAATTTATTCATGGCAATATTTGAAAATGTTGGTAATATGAAAACTTTAAAACCTGAGATTTTTTACGCAAAGAAAAGTTATTAAAATTCGTTTGTTTAATGGCTAAAGCATTAGATTTGAATTTTACTAAACTCAAAAAGTATTTATTTATATAAAAATAATAATGCTTTATAAAGGGTTTATAATATAGATTTTTTTATAAAATTTTTATTACAAAAGTTAAAGAGCTTTTGTAATAAAGCTCTAAGTACATTGTTTTTTATTAATGAAAGAGATAGTGACTGGAAAAAGAGAGTTATTTTTTGGTGCCGATACCAAGTATCATTCACACAAATTATGAAGCTAACTAAAGTTTTGAGCATGTACTGATCACTCTTCTCTCCCTGCTTGAATGCTTGGTCTTTATTTTATGTTTTCTTTTATTTTCTTTCTAATCTTTAATAAAAACGTTACGTCTTTTGGTTGAAGATTGGACTTTGTATGGCTCAGCATGAGAGTTTGGCTAATTAATGTAACTAGTAAAATTTTCAGTCACACCGGTCACAGTAAAAATTTATTTATTGTGTATTTGTGTATTTGTTCCTATACATAATAACGACTTAATACTTTCCAAGAATATAAATTAAGAGCACTTAATAATATAAGAAAGAAAATTGGCGAGCTCCATTTTAATATTGGTCACACCCGTCACATTAAAGCTAAACCTTTAGCTTTTTCACGTCAAAAGCAGAAATTGAAAACAAAAAACCAAACTTAATGAAAATACAATACTGGAGACGTGGGATGGCAGATTCCATTCCGGCAAACTGATTTTTTTAGTTATGACCAGGGAAACCAGGAAAAATATGCTCCAAAAAAGGTGTTTTATGCGCATTCAATATGCACTTAAAACTTTAAAAATTATGCTCTTAAAAATTGGATTATTTGGAAATGAAAATCTAGTTTTAATTCAACAATTCAATAAAATTTGCATATAGAACAAGACAAAAATAAAAAAAAACAGAAAAAGGAAACAATATTAATATAATAATTAATGAAGAACAAAAATTTAACTTCAACTTCAAAAGGGATCACGATATCAGAATTAAAACTTTTGAACTGTATTTTAAAGAATAATAAAAGCTTTTTATTTCTAATTGTTATTGCAATAAACAAAAAATATGCACTTAGATTTTTTAATAAATATCGCTCTGTCACATCTAAACAAACTTGTATACATTGAAAATATTCTTTCAACCTCAACTGATGTAATTCGTCACACTGGCCAAACCAAGTTTTTATTGAAATTAACGTCCAGTGAGGATGTTAAGGCATATGTTACACCTGCTTAAGCTGAAATTTGGAAAATACAAATCAATAGTATTTGTGCCAGCATACAAATTTAGTAGAAAAAAAAATTGGAAATGGACGATTTAAAATGGTTTTAATTTTCTTATTTCGTTTTTCTTTCACAGACTATTTACAAGTGAGTGAAAATTCAAAATTCAAAAAATGTTAAAGCATTCATTTCCAATTTGTTTTCTGCCAAATTTAGATATTAGAACACATACTGATAATTAGTATTTTCTAAGTTTCAACTTAAACATGTGTTTTAACATCAGAAATAACAAGAAAACATGTGAAATCGATTCCGAATTCAAAACGTTCTCAATGGTCTTTTTTAAAGTCTAACAAAATAACAAAATATTTTTACCCCGCACTGTTTACTCCAAGTTAAAGTTATTATATATTGCATAATTCCCTCGCGAAACATGAGTGAAAGCATTAAAATTTGGTTGTCTAAATTACACCATTGAATTGTGTACATCATTTTAAATGCTCCACTTGAATTGTGGTTAAAGGCAAAATATTGTTTGTTCCCTTGTCATGGCTGTTGTTATTGTTTGTTGGCTGTGGGTTTTTTTTTCAAATTATTTTCGAATAAATAAACTGAATTGTTCCTTTTTCGCAACAACACACATATTCAGGCAGACATAAATATTGTGTAATTTAAATAAACATTTAATTGCCTGCTGTTGCTGTTTAGAAATTTCAACAATAATTTTTTAAAAATTGCGAATTATTTTGCATATGTTAAATATTTATTTTTTCTTTATTTAAATTTTTGCATTATAGTAGAATTTTAATTTGTTTTTAAAGCGCTTTAGGGAAAATGGAAATTTTCTAAGCTAAATTGAAATTTGTGGGTGATGTTGTTGAATTATTTAAACATTTAATTTTTATATAAAAAAGCCCGCTTGAAAAACTGAAGTAGATAGATATTTTAATAAAAGAAATTATTTTAAACATAATGCATGCACAAACATGTTTTTAAGAAATTGATTAGAAGAAAGAAGGTGAAAGTTTAAAAGAACAAAAACTAGAATTGGCAGGTAAGAGAAGTTTACAATTTGGAACGTTAATATTTTAAGGGGTACTCTCTATGTAGGTGAAAAAATATGAAAAAACCAATCAGCTTGACTAAATGATTTAATTTAGAAGCTATTTGATTGTTTTAGAAATATTAGTCCAGTGATTTAAGCGAAAAAAGGGCCAACTTCAGAATGAAGGATAGAAAGAGGAAGTTTGATAAATCTGTAACTGATTCAATTTAGAAGTTTTATGATAATTATAGAAATATTAGTCCAGTGATTTAAAAATAAGCATAGTAGGCTTAGTAACTCATACAAAAATAGAAAAATAAAATAGATTCATATCGAATAAAAATTATTTGCTGGGTTTTGTATGAGTTACTAAGCCTACTATGCTGATTTTTCTTTTGTGATTTTCAAAAATATTAATATTTGTGAATTCTCAAAGAGTTTATGAAAGTCTGTGCATAAGATAAGAGGTTTGTGACTGTTGTGAAAAAATGTGTGATTGAAGTCTACTGACGATTTGCTAAAGCAACAATGAAATGCATATAGACATCGCTTAATCACCAGCAAATAAATTTCACTTATCTAATTGCTACGAAACTTAGCATACACATTGAGCTCTTGTAACTGCACAAACCTAAAGTTTAGAAATGGCCGGAGACACGCCCATTAGAACTTAATATTGCATTCAACGTGCTTCTATTTAAGCAATTTTTATGAATCTTGGCACACATTTTCAACTTTAAAAAACCACAATTTGCATTCAAAAAAGTGGGCGGAGCTACGCTTATGAAAATTTAATTTTGTACTTCAAGTGCTTCTACTTGCGCAATTTTTACAAAACTTGGCACACGCTTTATGGTTTTAAAAAGACACAATCCTGCATTTAAAAAAGTGGGCGGAGCTGCGCCCATGAAATTTAATGCTTTATTTCAAGTGCTTGCTTTGAGCTGATTTTTAAGATACCTAGCACACGTCTTGAACTTTTAAAAATACACACTGTTGCATTCAAGAAGGTGGGTAGAGCCACTCCCATAGAAAGTTAATATTATATTCCACATGCTTCCACTTGGCCGATTTTTGCGAAACTTGGCACACACCTTGAGTTATAAGAAATACTTTATCTTGCGATTTTTTTGTTTTGATTTCTGGGCAAGGGTTAGGGTAAGGTAGATTTATTGGGATCATATACAAAGGATATTGCTTTTTTTATATGATCATGGTTGGGAGGGGAAGTATGGCTACCATCAGCACGTACCAGACCAGTTAACGTCCTTGATATTTAACCGCTTCTTCCTTTTTTTTCTGTTTGTTCTTGAGAAGACCCTTTTTTCATGGTAGGCACGTACAAACAAAATAAAAATCTGTGCAACAAACAATTATTACGAGACTATCTGAAGCAGCCTATAAGACCCATCCCATTAGCAGACGAGCCGCAGCCGGCCCAACAGTACGTGCATAGGTTTGTTTTCCAGTTGAATGCTACAGATAATTAGTAATAAATTGTATGTACTTCTACTTATGCGATTCCTACGAAACTTCGAAAAGAGTTTCGACTCTTATAATGATATAATGTTATGCTTAAGGAAGTGGGCGGGACCATGCCCATGAAAGATTAATATTACATTTCAAGTGATTCCATCTGATTGATTCTTACGAAACTTGAGGCACAAATTGAACTTTTAAGTAGACAAAACCGTGAATTAAAAAAGTGGGTGGAGCTACGCCCATTAAAATTCAATATTATATTTCACGTGATTCTTCCGGACCAAGTTTTGCAAAACTGGCCACACATCTTGAGCTATCAAAGTGACGCGATGTTGAATTCAGAGAATGTGGAGAACGCTAATATTTGCGCAAGTGGACTTTAACACGCCCTTAAAAATAGAAAATTTTCATAAGAAATTTAAAAATAAAACTTAAAAAATAAACCATAAAAAGTTAAAAATAAGTTTTATGTGTTTTACCTCTTATTTTATTTTTATTATTTTAAATTTAGTTATCTTAAATAAAAAAAGTGCTTTACACAGAGAAGGAACTTCTAGCGGATATCGTTGCTATGATAATGTTGTTTTTATGCTTCGACTTATCAGGCCTGCAAGCAAACCCCATTAATACTGTCAGGATAGGGTTTCCCCATTACCAGAAACCCTTCTCCTTTATCCGGGTTTGGGACTGGCAGGCAAACATAAGGCATAGTTATGTGTTACTTATAATGCTATTCAAAGTCTGTGATAAATGAATATATAGATTTGCTAACCTGATTGGCAAAAGAAATCAGTTTATTTTTTTTTTCAAAGTTTTTTATATCAACCCTGGAATACTAACCCACTTAAATTTTACGTGCAGTTTTTTTATTATTGTTGCTACAAAATATCAAGTGGCCTAACGGCACCAAATTTCACAAGTGCTTTTTCTAAAAGTTTTTGAGCAAACGCTAAACCATAAAAAAAATCATATTTTGTCATTAAACCGCTCTAACAACGTGATCATTACAAGGCTGTACGTAAAATTTACGTGGCGTTAGTAGTAAGAGTATAAATTTGTAGAAGTATTTCATGTAGCGAATGAAAAAGGCTGGTAAAAAACCGATGAATTCCAAGCGTGGTCTCAACTGTGAAGATGTTGCGGCATTACTAAACTCCAGCGACTTCAGCAACATCAGCAGAGGGGGAGGAGGATATTGATAGCAGTGATAGTTGCCCCACTGCAGCAGAGGAAAATAACATGGAAAAAAGTTGGCAGAAAGAAGCTTTTGATATATCACGGAAAGCTTCATATTGACCAAACTAAGCTGCAAAAAACAAGCCTAACAATAGAACTTACTGTAGTTAATGCAGAACCAGAAAATAGTTTAATTTTAGGCAAGAATGACTACGTTTGGAATAACTTTCCATTTCGCAATGAAGGAGCTAAAAGCGCGACATCAAATAAATGTAAAGAAAAACTGTATTAACCAGGCTGATGATAAACATATATATGTATATATAATATTATATATTTATATATATGTACATACATATGAGCATTTATTTTATTTCAGCTTTGACTTGATCCCAAACATGAATTTTTGTTTCGCTTTTAAACTTTTTTTGTGATTGATTTAACACAAATTGTAAACTAATTTCAATTATATAATTAACAACATCTACATAGTAAAATAAAAATATTTACAGAAATAACCAAATTAATTGAAGCGCTTTAGGAAAAATTCTACAGTATGTAAAATTTACGTGGCGTTTAGTATTAACGTATTATTAAAAAGCGTTAATATTCTAGGGTTAAGTCATATATTTGCTTTTCATATTGAGAATCTTATTAGTTCTCAGTTGATTCATAAACATGTTCCTCTTAAACCCTTTTTTTTAATGAATCAGCATTTGTCAAATATTTTTTATATTTAAAGTAATATATTAAAATTGTCATTTTGTGGTTGCTATTTATATTGCGATAGTAAAATAAACATGCATGTATTGCATATAATAAAATAAATTTAACTATAATACCAATATGGATTACAAAAAATCATTTGCATCTAGATTGCGGACGATTGGCTCCACCGCCAGTTGTTATTGCGTTCATAAATAACAGCGTGAATATTAAAGTCATCATAAAAATCTATTTAGCTTCTTGCAAACAAAGCTCGGCAGAAGAATTTTTATTATTTGGCAAAATAGTTGTTTGCCAAATCACCAAACATAAATTGTGTTGTGTTGTGTTGTGCCACAGATACTTGCCACATACGCAAACAGCATTCGTATGTATAAATGTGCACCATCAATAATCTTAATCTTTTCCAAAAAAAAAAAAATGCTTTTAATGGCATATTAAATTTAACCAGTTTATTCCTATTTTATTATTATTTTACTGTCTTTTAAGAAAAACTATTTAAGTGAAAAAAAAAAAATAAAGTTGGAGACGCGCGCACTCAAACACCCACACGCACATGTACGATTATTTCAACTTATTCAATAACTTTCAATTATAAAGTAAGAAGCAATAATTTGTTGCATAGAAAAAATTCATAAATGTATAGTAGTTGTGTGCATGCAGACATACATACATATGTACATTTATACGTTCGTACTTAAAATAAAAGTCATGGAAAAAGCCAAGAATAATATTGACAGCGAACAAAAAATAAACTTTTTCCATTTGCTTAACATTAGTTTTTACAACTTTGCACTTTAATGCGTTTCACTTTAACTAACTCGTTGAACAAATTTTCGTAGTTTCCTTTTTTTCTTTTTTGTTTTATTTAATTTTATTTAACTTCACTTTTGTTATAATTTCTTATTTGCGTTTTAAATCGCAGGAAATTTTAGTAGGAGCAATCTTACTAATAGTTCAGCATAGAAAGCAATTAAATGTTCTACAACCAACAAACAAACAATCGAAATCAAAAACAAGCCAAGGTATGGGGGTTCATTTTTTATTATTTAGACTTATTATTAAACTGGCACTCCAGATTTTTGCAGGTTGTGCAGGGATGAAGAAACCATAGGCTTAGATGGCTGAGCAGACGTTTCCATGAAAGCATTATTGATATCGGGAAGTGTAAACTAGAGAACATTAAAGGCTTCATCACGGGAATTCGGTGGCTCAAGGACGGGTAATAGGCTTCTGGCTATAAATGGGGAGTAAATATTACTTTTTGGGCAACAGAAGGGAATCACAATGGACCCAATTGGGTCTCCGAGTGGAGGTGTGGTATAGCACCACCCTTCCTAACCTAACCTAACCTAGGCTTATTTTAAAAATTTCTTTCAAAAATCTCCTATCGTGTAGTGTGTAAAGCAGGTCAGAAATTGTCTCTATTCCACATATGTATCTTCTGCTTTCTGGAGACAGTGTTTGAGGATATTATTCCGGCACTGCAGAATATAGACTTCAATCTAAAATCTTTTATTTGAGGTCCACTGATGATGAGTTTCTTAAGCAAAAACGAAATAAAATATAAATACTATCAAAGATAAAGTTTTATTAATAATTTTTTCGTTATCCTCTAAATATAAGATATTATGCATTAGGGCGGATCGATTTAAAAATCGCTCAAATTACAAGGAAAATCGTATTCTAGGGATCAAAATAAGAAACTTTGCCGAAGGAACCATACCTCTAAATTGTATTTTGCTGTCCGATCTTTTGATCCGAAGGGTCAAATGTTTACAAGAAAAAATCAGCGAAATGGCTATGTTTTTTTTATTTTTGGAGTTTATTTTTCTCTTTAGAAATTTATTTAGTCAGAATAAAATGAAAAAATGAATTTTACTTAGTAATAGAAAAGAAAATAAAAAAAAATTATTGTTTGAAGTCTTTTTTGCTTTCAATTCTGAGCAATTTCGCAAGCTCTCTATGGGGAACCCCCCAGGGATGGTTCCAGGGGGTGTGCCACGGGCATAGGTGGGTCGGTCCCCCAAAATTAGTGGGGGTCGGTCATACATTTTGACTCGATTGAGGAACTCTAAATGGGTCAAAGTGAGATTTTTCATTTTCTTCGGATCAAAAGTCGGGACATCAAAATACATTTTAGAGGTATGGTTCCTTCGGCAAAGTTTCTTATTTTGATCCCTAGAATACGATTTTGCTTGTAATTTGAGCGATTTTATTGCCTCCATACAAATCGACCCGCCCTATTATGCATAGTCAGATTTTAATGGACTTTAATCTATGTAAGAAAAATTTCAATATTCGTTTGCAAACAGTTATTAAAATTAGTGCATTTAATCAAATTTCCATTATACTTCCCACAACGACTGCCACAGGCATACACACTCACACACACACTAATGCACACTTACATTCACTCAAACCATTACAAATACCACAATAACGACTGCATACCATGACTTCCGATATTTAAGCAAACCAACAACAATCTCATGTGTTTTGTTCTTTTATATTGTTTTTTCTTTTATTATTTATTCCTTTTATTTTTCCCTTGCTCATTTCTATTTTCTATTTTTTTTTTGTATTTCTTTATTTTTTTATTTCCAGCTTGCAAAAATGGCTGGAGTTATGACCAAACCTGGTATGAAAATACAATACCGACACGGGAGAATTGGGTCTGCTCGAAGGATTTGTATGTGACAAATGTTTTCGTTGTTGGACGCGTGACAGAAGTTGCAGGTTCATTTCTGCTTGGACAAATGGGTGACATGTAAGTTCAGAAAAAAGAAATTGCAGAAACAAATGTTTTTTTTATATGTATATTAAATTGAAGCGAGTTTAATTCAATTTCAGTTTTATTTTATTTCACTTTATTCAATGTTTGCAGTTAACAGAAAATGAATTAAAAAAGAAAAGAAAATTGAATACATTAAATTTCATTATTTAAGCATAAAATTGAGAAAAAAGAAGTTAATGTTTCCGTTGGATTTTTATTTTGTGTGGGTGTGTGCATATTTTCTAGCTTTTCTTCTATTATTTATTTATTCATTATATTTTGTGTTGCTTTTGTTAAATTTTTTTCCCTTTTGTTCATTCCATTTGCTTTGCAGTTTTGGCCGTCGTTTTGTTTATTACATCAGTGTTATATTTTGCTCCATTGGCAGACTTTCATCAATTGTGACAACGTCTTATTACACTTGGTTCCTTATATTTTCCGGCTTAACATCGCTGACCATCAATAGTTTATTCCAATCACCTCAAATTATTGGCATGGAAATATCAAGGGAGTGAGTATTAAATGTGTTTTGTTACTTTTATATATATTTTATTTATTAAAAGCAAAAGCAAAGGAAGTTAAAGAAATTTTGTTGCGTTATTGGATCAGGGTAAGCACAACAACAAAGAAAAAAAATACATTAGATGTGATGAATTTACTGCGTTTGGTGGCGAGTTGTTGATAAGGAACTTCATCATGAGTGTCTGTCTGTCTATCTTCTTATTGACTGTATTAAATAGAATTCGGTGATTAAATTTGATTTATTTGTTGTTGGCTTTGGCTTGGTTGAACCGTTTCGAACAACTTTTATCCCCTGTTCAATTTGGTCATATCGTATTATTTCCATGTACAAACAATAGAACAATTGAACAATTCTATTTTCTTGTTAGAAAGTGTCTCAAGATAGTTTAAGAAATAAATGTCTTATAAATTTATTATTAATTTTATCAGTAAAAAAAGTGTTGGGGGGGAGAGGCGAAGAGAAATCTAGAACTCAATAATATTTGTCAGAGAAAATCATAATTTATTGTCTAATACTTTGAGTAGCTTAACACTTTGGCGGGGAGTATAAATTAGTTGTTGCCAAGTTAAGGGACATTTGCTTTAAGCCGCAAAAGGAAAATTTTTTGCAACTATATGAGATAAAGGTTTGTATTTCCACTTAAATCTTACAGATTGCTCATATATGAAAATAAAGTGTTTTCTAAAGGGTCGTTTAAATTATATTTCAATACTTTATAAGGCATTTCGCGTCGGCATATGTAGTTTCATTCTCATACCTGAAACAATGAACGACGGCATTCCCCTTCATGTGATTATATTTGCAAAATTTTCGAAGGCAAATGCCGGTTTGTTCACCAACGTGTTAAGAGGAATTTCAATAGAAATATTTCATCAGCTTTTGTTAAAGCATAAACAGTGGATATTGTTTTAGTGTAAGAAAATTATCAGGTATTAGTAAAAAATAAGCACATCACTTTTTTATTGCAGCGTAGTCAAAAGTTTTAAGCAAGTTGCCGTGGTAGAAATTACGTTTCAGGATATCAATTTATATGCAACGAAATGAAGATATAAACAAATTTTTTTCTCTCAGGAGGGCACTGTACAAAAAATGTCCCCCAATTTAACCTCAAAAATGCATATTGCAATAGAAGAGTGATATCTGTTAGGGTAGTGTTTGCACAGTGGGGCAGATAGCAATATACAAAATTTGAGATCAGTAAAAAACATTTCATATAAGAAGTACCAAAGTATATTTTTTTGATAGTATGAAAATTATTAAGGCTTTATAAAGGGTTTTTAAAACAAATTGTCATAATTTTTCTTATTACGTCTTAATAAAGGCCTTAATAATTTTTAAAAATAAGTGCGTTAGTCTTTAATAAAATAGGAACTTTCGCCTGTTTTTATGGTTAGGCATCGCTTATATGCATTTCTCTTTTGCTTAAAGAACTCATCAGTAGACTATAACATAAAAAAATTTTTTTTACTTCAACCCAAGAAAGATTTTTTTTGCGCGAACAAAAAGATCGATTTTATTTATTTTATTTCATTATAAAAGTTCGCATTGAACAACTCCATATTATCCATTTTAACATGTTTTTCCTCCTTCTGTAAAATTATGAAAATGTTAGATAAGGCGTTTTGCGTTTCAGGTAACGATAAAAAATATTTTATAATTTCGAACCAACTATAAAAAACCTTTGTAAGCTATAGGCAGATTTTACAAAATATTTGGTTTCTAAACGTTTCAAATTTTTATGAAAAGTAACGAAACTACGTTTGAAAAAAAATTTTTTTCAATAAGAATTGCAAATCGAAAAAAACATTTAGTTAAGAATTTTTTAGTTCCGTATATTTTTTATACTTTGCTTTATAACAAGTAAAAATATTTTTTATTAATTAGTACATTTTCCCTTAAGAATAGAAGAAAAGTTATTTTAGACAGACTTGAGAAATGCAGAATTTTTTGTGCCATAATGCAATTGATTAGCACCAACGGAGATTAATTATTAACCTCAGCTATTCGTATTTAATGTGAACTTTTCTCGTAATAGAATACGAGAATTTTTATTCTGGTAAATGCATTTTAGATAAAAATATAAATTTCTGTTTCGACTTTCATTTTTTGTTCAGGAAGTTTACCAGGAAGTTTTATAATTCTACCTGAGCACGAGGTCGGCTCAAGACGTCCTTGACTTTTTTAATTGAAACACAGGACTTTGGATAAAAAACATTCCATGTTTCAACTTATCCTCTTTTGAACTCTATATCTTTGCTCAACATTTCTTTGGTTATACCTTCCAAAAAATAAGATTTTTGGAGGTCCTCAAAATAGGCATTTGTTTATGAGATGCTTTCATCGTTGCACTGAGCCATTTTTTTAAGGATATAATCCCTCAAAATTAAGTGCGGAGAATAAGGCAGATAAAGGAGCAGTGACGCAGTTTATTGGTTAGAAAAAATAATACTTTATGAGCACACGGAATGCACTTTTTCATTTTCTTCTCAAAGAACGCGGTAGTCTGTTTAAATTTTAACAGGAGTCAGCTGAAAGTTGCCTGCTGACAGGAGCAGTGTTGCCTTATCAGTTAGAAGGCGGAAAATGCAAAATGTCACGGACTTATTGTTTCCTTTTTTTTAATTTAACGGTATTTAACAAATTAAATTTATTTTTTTTTGTAGCAGATTATTGTATATTTATTCTTGGCATAAAATCTGACCCGATGCTGCTCAATATAACTACGAAATTATTTTTTTATTTTATTTTTTTTATTGAAAACTATTTACAAAAATATGTATCAACGAAAATAGGGATATGTATCAACAAAGAAAAGTTTTTTATTATTCCAGAGAAGATCGCAGTACCATAGCGATTTATCAAAGCTTCGGTTGGTCATTTGGTACAACATTGATGCCACTACTCTTTTGGTGGCTGCGCGATTGGGAATCATTTATGTGGATAACGACAATACCGACAGCTTTAGTTTTAATTTTCTCCACGTAAGTATCTTCAATATACATAAATGTACTCTTTTTTTTTGTAAATATATTTTCATTACTTTACTGAATGTAGTAATAACAAGACAAGCGCAAAAAAATAAAAACTAAATTGAAAGAGGACGCATATAAAACTTTAAGCTTAAAACACGAACAAGGCAAAAGTAAAATAAAACTGATAGCAACTCACAAAAAAAAAAGGAATCACAAGAAAAAATCCAACATATTGTTTGTTAGCCATTTAGTAGTCGGTGCTTGTGCCCCGTCAGACACTCATACACGCACATATGTGAACAATAAATGCATGCAAGACTGCTCACACACACGTACGCATACTATTATATCTGGGGCTTAGTGCATGTTTGTGTGTGTGTGTGTGTGTGTGTGATTGTATGTGACTCTCCATCAATTTATTGAAGCATAACGCAATTGCACGATGTCTTGTATGTTTGCTTGTATCTTTTATATTCTCTATATTAAATGACGAGAGCCTGCATACGTCCCCATACACACACGCATACGCACACATACATACATACCTGCTATACATATCCGTGTATGATTGGAGATCCCCGTTATATTAAGTGTATGTAATCATGTGTGTTTGTTAGAGCGTAGATCCATTTGTGTTCAAATGTTCAATTCATTTGAAATCCAATCAAATTCATTCGATTGTTTTCAATTTCTTTCGATAAAAAAACAAACTTAAAAAAGGCATAAAAAAGAAAAGAAAAATAAGAGAAACACCGGAACCTTTTTACACTGTGTTTTGTTTTATGGTTGAATTTTAGTACGTTACGACCGTAGTAACTAAACTACACCAATACTTGCACACAAACACACTTCCGTATGTATGTATATCCATACATACATACATATGCACATATCGCACATTCAGTTGAATAGTGTCATAACTCAAAAAAACTAGTTCTGCAGAAAACACGTTTAAAGTTTTTAATTTACATACAACTCAATGAAGGCATGACAAAATATTCTTCTTTCAAGAGGTGATAATACAAGCTATTTATATGAAATTTTTAAGCAAGATAAAATACAAAAAGCATTATTATTCTAAATCATCAACTAAAAAACGAGTTTTTTTTGTGTTATGACACTATTGAACTGAATGTGCGATATATATGTACCTTGTAATGGTCTCATTGCTGTTGCATGGCAGTTAGTTTGTCTTGTATCTATTGATATCCGTAGTGTTTTTTTAATGCTGGTTTTCTCAACAGTAACTTTGTTTCAATTGAATTTCCTTGGTATATATTTTTTTGTACTTTAACTTTTAGTTTGTTTGCCGTTTTTTATTCATTTTATTTGTATGTTTGTTATTTATATTTTTTTCTAACTGATTTGTTTTTTATATACTTTTTTGTTTGTTTATTTTATTTCTTGTATGCTTAAATGAAAAGATACGTCATTGAATCACCACGTTGGTTGATTAGCAAGAAGCGCTTTGCTGATGCGATTACACAATTTAAGAAAATTGCCAGAATCAATGGTCGCCAGTTCGATATGACCGAAAAAGAGTTGACGCAAATTTATTTGACTACCAAACAAGAGGTTACATATGGCATTGCATCATTGTTTAATGGTTGGCGTTTGGCTAGAAATACAACAATAATGGGTTTCAGTTGGTAAGTTATTTAAACAAAATATACTAAAGGTACGGTCACACTTGTCAAACATTTGCCCAAAAAGCGTAACCAACAAACACTAATGAAAAAAGTTTTGATCCAGACACTTGTTTATCATATTAAACAGTTTCGAACACAACTAATGCACCATGTCATAGAATCCAACAATATTGGCTACTCTTTAACTTGACAAACTTTTGTCTGAATTGAAAGATTTTTCATTAGCATTTAGTGGTTACGCTTTTTTGGGCAAATGTTTTACAAGTGTGACCGTAGCTTAAGGGCTAATACATCAGGCAAAGCTTAAACGCTGGTTTAGTTAAACTAAACTCAACATCATATATAGTTTAAACTCAATAGGAGTAAATCAGTGAACCATACTTTATGTTTAGTTTAAAAAATAATATTGTGGCAGCACTAGAACAAATGTCAAAAAGCAGCTGTTTTGCAGCAAGCTATCAAAAATGCAAAAAAGTTAAAAAAATTTAATTAAAAGTCGCCAAGTTTTAATGAGAAATGAATTTTATTTGTTGTTTGGCGAAGTAGAATACTACAAAAGAATTATAGAGTGTAAGAAAACAGGTCGAACAAGATCTGAAGAAAAAGTAGAGACTGGGAAAAAACTTGAGTGCTCTTTTAATGCAAACCATATGGCCTGTATTAGTAGTTTAAACCATAGGTTAGTGTTTAAAAGCCCAATTTTATGCGTTTACAGATGGTTTAAATACTGTATTGATTTATAGGTTTGCTGGTTTAAACACATTTCAAACCAAAAGCAGAGATTAACTTGCGCTGAGTTATTAGCCCTAAGGGTTAAGAAGGTACATAGACCACAGCTAGTTGCACAACAATACCACTACAAATGCTTTGAACAAATATTGTCGTCGTGTAGTCAGCTATGTAATTACTTATATTGATAACGACAGCATTAACTATTTCAGTGCCGCCACTTTCTAATATTTCTCATTTATAAACTTCAAATTACTTATCTAAAATGTACTTATATCACGTAAAGTTTTAAAAACTAATTTATTTATTTCTTAACACAAATTTTGTCATGTTATTTCTGTTAACTAACTATTATAGAAATAATTTTAAATTATAATTTTGTTCACATTTTGTACAATATTGGCATCAGTATAGTCGCTTACAAAAATAGAAACTAACCTAAGTAGGAGACTGGGACAAAAGTGGTGCTGTAGCCATCGTGCTGTAATTGTATCAAAATACTTGTTTTCATATCGTCGGTTGGTTACTGGTTTGCCGCAATAATAATATATTCTTAATATTCTTTGCGGCAAACCATTAACCACCCGACGATATAAGCTTGAGCATTCTATTTTTGACAGACTGTAGTCGGTAGCATGTGCCGCTCTATAGAATATATCTGTGGCAAAAAGGAAAAAGTGTTTAAGTCAAAATAAGCTGTTTTTGAGTTAACGGTACCCCTGTAATCTCCATATTCTAAAGTACCTATAGGCCAAATTTTATTTATTTTGTGCGCTTCTCTTCTCTCTCTTCTTCTCTTTTTTCGTTTTATAATCTCGTATGGAATACTAGCTTAATTAATCTTACACTTTCTTATATTTCAAATAAAATGACGTATTAATAGTGTGTAGAATGAAATTTTCTAAAAGAAATGTAAGTGAATACCTAATTTTCTAATCTAACTGTAAAAGAAGTAGTTTTCTGAAAATCTACTTGTAAGTTTAAAAGGGCTCTACTGCAAAACAGTAAAACATGATTTAAGCACTTTTTCCTTATTGCCGCAGATATATTAAAAGTTAATGTCAATTATCAAATTTTTGGAATTAATAACAAATAATGCCAAGATTCCAGTATTGGCGTAATGTCCAATTTTCGTCTGCTCATTTCAATAAAGTCATGAGTAATAAACCCAAATGGTTGCTAAGTAACAAATGGTTTATTTTTTTAACGCAATTCAAGGGAAAAAAGATTAGGTAGTTCAACTTTCCCCCAAGCTCTTATTTCATCAAATCAAAGTTGAAAATGTCTTCTTTCAATTAAAAATAAAATAACTCTTGGTAATTTCCGGAAGTAAAGTTTAATTTTTTCTTGAAAATACTATAGAGTTTCAAAAAGCACTTACATTTTGCATCACTCATTGGTTTCGTTCGATTTTTTAACCAAGTTAAGTTATGAGCCATTCAAACGGGATTTGCAATGTGACGATGCAATCAAAGAAATTATATATGAATAATAAATAAAATTTTTTGTCGTATGATAAACAAAATACTAAAAAATATCTTTATCTTGTTTTGTATGGGGTTTTCTCAAAGTCTGTTTCCGAATTGAATTTAACTAAAGTGAATGTACTAAATTTTAAATATGGATAGAAAGAATTTATTGGAAAAAATTGATTTGGATTGATGAAATCAAATTTTTCTTAATTAAGTGCCAACTTTCAATGAACTAGGATCACTTCTTACAGTTTTTGCAAAATGTATGCAATCATCCCATTGTGTTTCGCAGCCCTACTAAGAATGCAGCAATTGAATTTAATCTATTTCTAAATACTTCAGTTCTCTCAGTATTTACATAACTGCTTATTTTGTCTCTCTAAAACAGGTGTGTTGTAGCAGTGTCGTATTTTACTTTAGTCCTGTTTAGCTCTCGCATGAGCGGGAATCCCTTCTTAAATTTTCTGCTGCAAAGCATAGTGGAAATACCAGCCTATTTGGTGGGCAAGTATTTGGGTAAGTAAACATATGTATCTGTAAAAAATATTTTATTAATAGATTTCAAAACTACCCAGCAAAAAAAAAATATGTATGGAGCATATTTTATGTCCTACATATGGTTTGGTTGATGGGCATACATATATATTAATATATATGAACATGATAATATATATATATGTACATTCATTCCATTGCATATATGTACATATGCATACATGTATAAAAATATATAAAATTCATTTAAAACTGTACAAAAAGGGAACAAATTATATATGAACTTTATTATATTAAAATTTAATTTATTATGTAGCGAATGGGAACTTGTGTGCAGATTTTAAAAAATACCAAAACATTAAATTTTATGTTTTTCTTCTGTTCTGTATTATCGTCTAATATTATTGTCATTCGTTACCTAGCTTTAGAACGCTACGACTTCACTTCGCTTTGATTGTTTAGAACTTAAAAAAATATAGATTTTATTTAAGATTTATTAATGTACTAATAATAACGTACTTATTCAGTAAAATATTTTTTTTTTATTAAATTTACATTGAAATTGATTACTGAAGGGTTAGCTGAATCCTATTAGTATTTCAATGTTGCTAATGCAGATCATCAGGGAACCTTTACCCAAAATTTCTAAGAACAACTAAAGATATTAAGTTAAACTTACAGTGAAATATTATTATGTTAAACTTTTATTTAAACAAATAAGAAGTTCAAATAATATCAAAGTTGAAACAAGAACTCAATAATCAACATGTTTTTAATACTCTTAATTTAACTTTGCTTTATGGACCGAATTTTTTCAGTTCGAGTTGTAAGAAGTAAACAAAAACAAATAAATTTTATGTTTTTTTTTTGTTTGCTATCTATTATTTTTGTCATTCGTTACCTTACTTTAGGACATTATGAGCGATTACTTCGAACTGCTGAAAGCTGAAACAAATAAAAGCAACATAAATTGTTTTAAGAGTAATTTAGTTCAACTTTCCCTTGCCTTTGCTTATATTCTATCACCCATATTCATAAAATTTAAAATGAATTTGAAATGTATTTTATTTTAAGTTTTTCAAGCAAAATTTGTCTAAAATGGATTTCAAATTCATTTTATTTTTTTATGAATATGTTATATAACAATATAATTACAATAATTATTCGCTGCAACATTTTTAGATCTCTGCTCTGGTTAATCTAGTTTTATTCCCCTTTAAAACCCAAAACAATAAAAAAATACCAAAATCAGATATTATAAATTACAAAAAAAAAAAAAAAAAAATTTTACATAAAAATTTACAAGTCACGAATTACAATTTTTTCTTCAAAAATCAAATTTTAAGCAAAGTCTACAATAATTTCATTCTCTCTTATTCAAATTATTAAAATTGAAACAAAGGTCCTGTCCCACGATGTTGGCAGACTACTTACTTTGAAAGCAAAAGCAAACAAAAAAAATTTGTTGTGGTTGTTTTTTTGCAGTACAACTTGTCGATCGAACGTTTTCTTGGTATTTTTTAATTCTCTTCGAAAATTTTTTGATTTTATTCAACTCTCGCTTGAAATTTTGGAATATATATTCAAGTAACGAATTACAAATTCTTACAAGTTGATAAAGTTCATACCGCACATATTTCAATAAACACTTCTATTTCGCATATTTTTAATAACTTTGTTTTGCAGTAGGCCGAGTTTACATCTGGCGCTCATGTGCTAAAAGAAGCGCTGTTTGATTCAGACACGTATTTATTAAGTTAAACAGTTTCATGCATAACTAATAGACAATTTTATAGAATCCAACATGATTGGAAACTGTTTAAAGCAATAAATACAATATCTGAATCAAACAGTTTTTCATTAGTAATTAATTTCAATTATTTTTATGCGGCTCACAATTTTGTTGATTAATTTGATAATAATATTCAATATTTAAAAAGAAAAGTCAGGAATGACAAACAATTTGTAGTAATTTTTTTGAATAAAAAAGAAAGCCTTTAAGTTTAAAATTTCTCAATTTTGTGGGAATTAGAATAGAAACATGTATGTGTACTTTTAATTTCATTATGTAAAACTGCATCTTAAAAGCGGAGGCAGAAAAAAATGTTTCTGGAATGACAGTGAGATTTATTTTAAAAAAAATCACACACACAGGTATCTTTTCGTATTAGACTTCAAATATTAGCATATAACAAAAATATTTAATATATCGTTGAACTTTTTATCCTGCATTATACTTATCTCAAATAAAGACATTCAATATTATTTAGTTTCTACTGCTTACAGCCACAACTAAAATAACATGTATATTTTCTTTTATCATTTTCTAATTAATGCTACAGGTGATAAATTTGGACGCCGTTTCACTAATAGTGTTTCATTTTTTATATCGTTTCTTGCCTGTTTACCGGTAATAATTTTGGCAACGGGTAAGTGTTTTTCTTCCGCTTGGTTAACTTCTAATATATCATTATCTCTAACTCCCTGTATCTCTCTTATTATTTTTCTATGTTTTTTTGCAGAGCAAAAATACGAAAATATTATTGTGGGCTTGGCGGCATTTATTAAGTTCTTAAATGCGGTTACATTCTTTACGGCCAGCTTACAGGGCATGGAAATTTATCCCACGTGTATGCGCCAGACTGGCATTGCTCTTGGCACCATTTTGGCTAATGCTGTTGGCATTTTGGCACCGTATCTTGTCTATTTAGGCACCACCGTCGACATACGCAGTCCCTATTATATTTTGGGTACGTTATTTTTCATTGGCGCCATCAGTGCGCTCTTCTTGCCCGAAACGCTGCACAAAAAACTGCCCGACACTATGGAGGAGGCTCGTCAATTTGGCATAAAGGATGTAAGTTTAGTACAAAACTAAAATCTTACAAAGTAAATGAATGAATGAATGAACAAATCTATTGAATGGAAAAACTACTCGTATCTATTACATTTTAAGTGTGTGTATGTGTGTGTGTGTGTGTGTGGGAAAACGTCGTTTAGTTGCTTAATTTATTTTATGTTTTGTATTAAATCCAATTTTATGTTTTTGTTTTCTTTTCTATAGAAATTCTTCAGTCTACCCAAGGCGCCAGCAGCCAACGCCAACAATTTAACAGCCAAAAAAACACAGGCGGCTGATGCTGCAGCAAAGGAAAAGCTTAATCAGGCTCAATATGCGCCTTAAATTTTTTTTATATATAGAACATATTTTTTCGTTTTAGTAATAGCTTTAGTTTTCTGTTGTTGTTGTTGTTGTTTTAAACAACAACTACACACCATCATCAACAACATCATGATTTTATTTTCGCAAGCATGATTAAGCATTTCAGTTCAGTATTTAGTCTTTCGTTTCCTCGTTGCGTTACGTTTCGTTATGCCGTCAACATCGTCGTTCCTACTAATTAATGTCTAAGATGGTATTTCTCAGTTTGAATGGCTGCTTATTTTCCTTACTTTTTTTCCTGCTTGCTCTTGCATACAATGGACCGGGAGTGAATGAGGTAGCAAAGCGAAGAGTAAATTTTTTTCGCTCTCATTATAACATACTATGTGTGATGTACTTTAAGTCATTTTTCTTAAGTTTTTATTACCTAAATGCATAATAATGTTAAATTAGTTTTATTTGTGTACAAAGAGTACGTACGAACATAATAAAGTTTTTAGAAATAATAACAAAAATTGGATCAACTACTTAATTTAGAGAGATACTATGCGGCAGACGCGAATCGTGACTGTCGCATGACACTTTGTGTTTTGTGTTGCAGACAATATCAAAAATACTTGACACGTTTTTTGGGAGGAATTATATTTGATGTGTATGCACCGAATTACAAATGTGTAATCATATTTATATGATGAGGTAAATTTTGGTTAAAAATACATTTAATATGAATGATAATTTTGTGCAAGAAAAATTTGTTTAGTCAGTTCAGTTTTAGTTTATATAAGAGCATTTAAATTTAAATTTAAATAAGTTATGTTAAAAAAATTTAAAAATGTAGATTAAAGTACGGCATATTGCGAGTAATTAGTAACTGGAGCTTTGATTACATAAAAAGATGTAAAAGGAAAAACAGTAAGAGTGCTATATTCGGCGGTACCGAATCTTATACACCCTTCCTTCACCAACGTACATATGTACAAACGGTGTGCATATATACATACATACATACATATTTGTTTTGTGAAATAAAAATGTTTAATATCAAAGTATTTTACAATTTAATTTAAATATAACAAAAGACAATAGCCATCGTTTGTACAAGGTGTGCCAAAAGAAGTCATCCGATGTTGTTTGGCTTTCATTTTTTTTTCTATGTAAATGAAAAACTTCGATTCTCTTTTTTGATTATGTTTATTTGAACCTTTAAAATTTTATTGGTCAAGGCGAGAAGATGATATCGGCCAGATCGGCACCGTCGCAATTGATTGCTCGTTTTATGGCATTTTTTATCACTTTGGCGAGAATTTCGGACGAGATATTCTCACACTCGTGTCGAATGTTGTCCTTGAGGGCTTCCAGGGTCTCGGGCTTGTTCACGTAAACACGGGACTTCACAAAACCCCACAAAAAAAGGCTGGAACGGTTAAATCGGGCCATCTTGCAGGCCAGTGTAAATTGCCAAAACGAGAGATGGGGCGACCCGGGAACGCCACGACACGATTACTCCACGTTCACATGTATTCAACATCTGTCTAGTTCAAAAATGTCAAAACAGATTTGACATTGGCCGCCATTTGCAAAAATAAGAGCATCTTCCAATAAGGTGATTTCTTTTGGCCCACCCTGTACATATATACATATGTAACTGCATGCATATTTGTTTTTTGAAAGATATACGGGTAATTTTAAACTACATGCGATAATTTTTAAGGAATAAATAACACCTTAGTCAATTATAGATATTTTGACAAATATTAGCAGAACGGAACAACTAACTGTTTTCGAGGCTCGCAACACCTTCATCATCAGCGTTCTTTGTGTTTGGTCTACTATGTGTGGTGTCAGTTGATGTAGATTACTGCTTTATATACTCAGCTTTCAAGATGACGATGGTGTAATGGCTTTCGAAAAAAGCATATTAAAATTAGTTAGTGAAATTTGTGGCTTAAAAATTATTTCGAACAAAATAATGAAAATTTAACTAGAAATATTTTTGTATACAAAGTGTTAAAAAAAGTGTTTGAAATAAAAATGGTAAAATAATCAACCTACGTAGCCCTAAAATCTCTGAAAGGTCTTTTTAAAAGTATGAACCTAGAATTATTTCCAGACAGTGTTATTTATGATTTTGTTTTCTTATCAAATTTGTAAACTATAGTAACAAAAAAAAAATTATGATTGTGCTTATTACTGTTTGTTTATTAAGATTATAAAATGATATGGAATTATATATTCGTTTATCTTGTACATAAATCGTATGCTTAATTCCAAAGATATGTACACACAAAAAAATATTTCATGCTTAAAATATTTCATGCTTAAAATGAGAAACACAAAATTTTGTTACTTAGAGACAAAAAAAAATATATTGTAAAATAAACAAAAACTATTAGTTTACCTATAAAATATTTTGAGTGTAGGTTTATTTATAGAATCTAAAAAAAAAATTCTACGTAAATGATATTCCAAACAAACGCTTACTAAGGTTGTTAAATGAATAAATTGCGCAGAGGATTTCTAAAAATAATTTGCTGATTTTCGGGTTCATGGTATAAATTGAAATGTTTAATGTACGAGTTAAACCTCAATAGTATGAAATATTGTTTTGAGTAATGATAAAATTTCGTAAAATTTGGTCGTATAGAAGCACTTTTTAATAAATAAAAATACTGTCGAACTATATACAAGAGCACAAAGTGCGTACAAAGGGCACAAATGATGAAATCCTTAGCCCAATTCACAGTCTTGTGGAAATGGTCTAGCATCGTAGCAAGTGCAAAATGGTATAGTATATTGATACTCACCACTAAGAATTGTTAAGTGGTGAGTATCAATATGAGTTGAAATTAAGATAACATTACTCTATATTTACTTATGATCGAGAGGGACATAGTAATCATTTCTAACCTTTTTAGTTATTTCTCAAATTTTATATTCCAAAATACATATGGATGTAAAATTTTACAATAGCCCACTCAGGCTGACACCAAATTAAGTAATTTCAATCTCAAATTAAGAATGAAATTAAGTGTTACATAAACCGCGTTGTTGCTCTATTGAAATTTCATTGTACGTCGTGCAAATTAACTTAATTTGGAAAATGTCAAAATATTTGAGAAATTACTTTATTTCCAGTTGATTTTGAACGAAACTACTTAATTTGGAGTCAGCCTGACTACAAGCCAATTTCATTTTTAATATGAACTTAAAATTTAATTCACATGAAATATGAATCCCGAAACATTTCTGTAAAAAAATATTAAAGGTAAAATTTTAAATTTGCAGTAGACGCTACTTTGCATTTTTCATTCACATGAAATGTGAATCCATTTTGCTGACAAGCATAATTGTCGACACCTTTACTTTTGCATGAAGTTATGGAGCTCTTTATAATTATAAAATGTTTTAGTTCAATTTCGGCACTCAACTCAAGCTCGCATAGCGAGATTAATAATTCAAATAAGTTTATATTAATTAATAAAATCTAACAAAAAAAATAAATAATAAATATAATAATAATAAAGCATAATTACTGTTTCAATATTAATTTGTCGGAATTGGGCAGAAGATTAATTTACATCTTGCTAGTTGCTAGACCACATCCCGATCTTAAAAAAGGTAGCACCTAGTAATAGCAGTATGCATTCATTGCTTGAATGTTAATTTTCTTAAAAAAAAAAATGTAGACCAGCGGTCGGCAACCTACACCATTACATTTTAGGTTTGTGTGAGTTATACTCTCACCACGAACCGGTATTGCCAGTGAAATTTCTTCTCATTTACCTTATTTGTAATTTTCAATATCCAAAAGCAATCTTGATTTTATTATGATCAGAGGAAACACTCAAGTTTTGTTTTCTCATCTCATCACACATATTTTCTTATTGCTGGGACAAATATTTTTCTCTGGCAACGTTGATTGTTAACAGTAAACGATACACACAACTTGTATGCTTTAATGTTTAAGCAGGACTAATTAATGTTGTTTGTTTCTCAACAACACATACGTAATTAATTCGCCGGTCACTGATGTAGACCTAATCTCCTGAGGAATCTCAAGATTTTCAGTGGTTCTAGTGTTGACAGTTCCCAATCCTCCATCATCAGGTGGTTGCCCGATTGGCAATTTCTTCTGTGGCATAAACCTGCACAAGCTGTTGAGGTGTTTTCTCAGTCTGCATATGAGAGCTAGGAACTTTGCTTTAAGGACCTTGTATACGAGAAAGTATTCGTACTGGTAACGCGGTTTACTTTTTCAACTGGGGTATGACTCATTCTGTTCATGCTTCATCTCAAATAAAAGATTATCTTTCCAAGGTGTTAAGAAAATATATAAAGCTTTATTTAACGGAGACTTATACTTCTTGGAATACCTTAGATCTACAGAATGTAGATATTGTGTTGCTTCAAAGATGCAATAGTTGAGGGTGAACGTGTCGGTTGTTCCACAATAGATCGTGCATGCATACCTCATGCGTCGACAGTCAAGAAGTATTCGGTGGCTTCTGTACTTAGATTCTGTAACTTTTTCCGAACCTAAAATCGCAATATTTATCAACATATTTATTCGTTTGCGGCAACGATAATGTGATTTTATAATTGCTTTTTTACAATAGTGTATCTTTGTGTTTTACCGGCCATTTAATTGAATATTATGTGGCATCGCTGAATACAAAATGTCAAAGTAAGCGAAAATCACAAAGAAGAATAAAAAAACAAAATGAATTTGAGCTTGTTATGTAACTGTTTTTACTTCCACCGACAGCGAATATCGTTAAAATATGTTACTAAATAGTAAAGTCGATAAATTTTCTTTATATTTATTATAGCGATACGATTATAGTAATAAAAAGTTACTGAATCAAAGTATTGAGGTCGTGTAATACCTTCGGGTGAGAGAATCTTGGCAGCTCTTGATATAAACAGGCTTCAGTTATATTCGGTAGGTCTCGTGTTTAAAGGTTGGGTTCAAGATAGATTCAGTATATCTTAAACTAAACAAAGCAGGGATTCAAGACATTCACCATGGGCATTTTTGGAATATTATATTAACCCGGCCATATCGTGAACAAAAGAGTTAGCTGATGTCGGTGCAATTCCTGCTGGTGTTACCAGACTACTTGCAGCTCCAGCAGAGGTTTCTACATTGATACTTTTGATGAGCTCATCTGAAAGCTCTATCAATTCGTTTAGGGTAGAAAAAACAATTCAGCTTGTGCTCCCATCGATGGCTATGGTAAATGCGATCGATATGAACACGTTGCTTTAGACCTGAGTATTCTCGAATAAGAAGCTGTAGAGACAAAACAAAGTGCTTAGCTCGTTCTTGACAACAACAAATTGGTTCGCCTGTTCTTCTAAATGCTTCTAGCGCTTCTCGTTAAACCCGATATAATTGTAGTGCCTTGCTTTTCAAAGTATCTAGTAAGGCAAACAATTGGCAGCTACTTCGAAAGCCGTAGTACACTGCTAATTCTTTTATCTCTCCCTAAAATTTATCTGGATATCCTGGTAAGAAACACAACAACGACGAAAATATAACAGCTTTTATAATTGCTAAAAAGAAAAAAAATTTTGCACCGTTTGTCGGCTTACAAAATAAGTCTGTTGCAGAGTTCGCTGTGAATAGCAAATTTGGACCGACGCCATAATCAGTTGTATTTCCATAAACACAAATATGTTTAATTTTTGGAGACGAATATTTGAAGATTATATTCGCTAGAGCTGGAAGTAAACGAGAAGAGTCAAAGTTATTGTGGTAGATCTCGAATAATGGCAGGTTTTGGAGTAGAAGATGGGATTCAAGATGAATTCAGAAGAATCAATGTAAAAATAAAGATGATATTTTGAGACGGAACGTTACAAACTAGCGGAGATTCTAATATGAATTCGTAGTTTAGGTAGTGCTTCTATAATTTTACTAGTTTTAGTTACACTTATAACAGCGAATCTTGCTTTAAGGCTTTAATAGCTTTTAATTTTTTATTAATACTGCAGGTGATAAATTTGGCCGCCGTCTTACCAACAGTATATCGATGTTAACAGCATTTCTTGTTTGCCAATAATTTTGTTTGCCACGTGTAAATTGTTATACAAGAAGCTTTTTGATTTATATTTTTGTCTATGTTTATTTTAATTTCGGAGCAAAAATTTGACTTTGTTGTCGCTGCTTTAGCGGCATTTATAAAATTTTTAAATGCTCTCACATATTTCACCACCACCCGAAATTGTGCCAGTGTTTTGGCACAATATCTCGTCCATTTGGGTACGAACATTGACATACGTTGCCCATATTATCTTGGGAAGTTTATTTATAACTGCCAGCATAGTTGTTCTCTGGTTACCCGAAACGCTGCACAAAAAACTGCCTGATACTATAGAGGAAGCTTGTCAATTTGGTGTAAGTGATGTAAGTAGTTTATGTGGAATTGTTTTATTTATCTAGTCATACTTTTGTAATGTTATTATCATAATACTTTATTTTTTAAAATTATTTATTTTTAGAAATTTTTTAGCTTTGCTAAGGCACCATCAGCCAACAGTAGCTCAACGACCAGGCACCCCAAGACTCTAATTTAATGGAAACTCTTAACCAGCCCGAATATGCGCCATAGACTTTGAGTTAATGTGACCCAATTATGCATTTAATTAGTATTAGTTTTGTAAAACAAAATCAAATTTATTATTAGTAATAATAGTTATAAAATTATAAAATTTGTCATGTATTGTTTTTTGTGTAATTTTATCCTTGAGACCACCAAACGTTGTCTAAGTCGAATAAAGTTATACGAAAATTCTCTTTGAGTAAATGTATAATTTTCTATTTTAAATAACATGATTATTAGTTCAACAAAATTAAACTAATTTGAGGAGAGTTGGATTTATGTTCAAAGCAACTTTCTTTAAATATTCATACGGAACACAAGCAGAATATATTATTGTTTTAAAATTGCATAATTTAAAACGTCTAAAGAGTCCCTCATCGTCAGCTCTTTATGTGAAACATTTCTTGCTGCAAACTAATTTGGGTAGCAAGAAGAACAAATAAAAAAAAAATTACGTTAGTTTATGTGCTTCTAACGTCTTTTGCATCTGTTCGTTGTTTCCTTGTGCTCTGCTGCTAGTTTTTCATTTTTCATTTTTCATATATTTTTTTTTAGTTTTTATTTCGTCTGTTGCATAAACGCGATAAAATTGATTCACAACATCACATAAATCAAGAGCAAAAGTAGAAACTTTTGTTTGAATTTATCAGTAGCAAACACTAAATTTTAACAATACACTAACGCAGATACACACTCATACACACACACAGCCAAGCAAACACCGAACGTATGCGTGCCACCAAGCAACACATTACCTTCATACCTATTGGAACACCTTTTTGTATAGACAAATAGCTGGATGTTTAGGCAACCAGGCTTGCATTAGTTGAGGCATACACAACAACAAATAAAATACATAATTTTGGTTTATGAAACATTTAAAAGCTCTTAAGCTCGTATGCGTGCGCACAGTGGTCTCAAAATTCTTAAAATTGGATAACATTCCTTGGCTTGTGGCACATCATGCAAATGGAGCCAAGAATGCACGGCAAAGATGAGTTCATAGGCAGAATTCATTTGTTTAGTATTAAGCAAAATAAATCTAATGCCCTGCTTTCAGATATGAGACGTGAGTTTTCTACCAATTTACAAAATGATGTCTTTTAGTATCACTATTAGGGCTTAAGAATGATTTCTTATAGAGTCCGGCTGAAGTCAGTTCTTGAGGCCACCAAGTTCTCATGTGCAGAATGGAATAAAGTGATAAATCATTTTCAAACTGAAGCACAATTTTTTAAGTAATCAATTTATATTTCAATTCCTGTCGAAAACACATTCGTATTACTTTAATTTTAGCTATTTCTTTTTTATATAAAATAGTATAGCCTATAAGCCATAGTGCAGCTGTTATTTTATTGCTGGCTATAAATGTTACCAACACTCACAAAACTTACGAACAAAAACAAAACCATCAAATTTCTGTGGCTGCTTGTGTTAAAATAAACTCACTTAACATTTAATGTGGAAGTGTGTGTAATTTATAAAAATTTCACCTTTTGTTAAATTAACCCCATTACTGTTGACGGCAGGAAAAAACGAAACGAAGGCGAAAATGTTGTCGGGAAAAGTTGTTTTTTGTTTTTTGTTTTCAGTTTTTTTTCGATGGATTTTTTCCATGCAGATTTAAAAGCTACACTCACTAAATCAATTTGTTATTTTTGACAGGGTTTATGATAAACCTCATTTTAGGGCATTTTTATGAACACAGCGAAAAAAGTCAACATTTTATGTGTATTTTTTGGCAGGTAAAAAGGTAAAATAAGTTAATAGTTATTTAAAAATTTTTGTGGAAAATTGTATACGAGTATGTAAGTGAAATTTAGAATGAGGAATTTTTTTGTTATATTTTGTGTAACATTTTTGGAGTTATAAATATTTTTTTTTTATTACTAGTTTATTAACAAATAAATAATTTAATTAAATTCAAATATAGCTTTACATAAAACTGGATAAAAATTATAAAAAAAACAAATACATCACGCAGTTAGTAGTATATAATTTTATATTTTTTATAATTTTATCTTAAAGCTGGGGTGGCTGATACTGGTTCTAAATATATAGAATTTGCGTATAAATTAGGCATAATTTTTAGGCAAATTATAAATAACTAATAATTAATAATAAATTATAAATAATGAAACTACATAATTTATAATTTTAATGTGAAGAGTTTTAATATGAAAGAATTGTTCCCAATTCTAATATATATCGAGCCATAAGTGCTAAAATAGCTTAAGCGACACATTTTTTTGACTTATTTTTTTTTACGAAAATCGAGTATTTACTGAAGCAAATAAACGATTTTGTTAAAAAAAATTATGTTAGAATATTATGTCGCTTAAGCTTTTTTGGGGTTAGGGCATGATATAGTAAATAAATATATGTTTACTGTGTGCTTAAGCAAGGTTGCAATGTGTACATGCATTGCATCATTCTATTATAATAAATGTCAGAACCGAGGAGTACATCAAAATCAGTTATAAGCAATCTATAGCTAGTTAATATTAAAATTGTCTTATTCATTTTATAGTGAAATTGTAATTATGCAGCAGCCACTTCACAGACCAACCTAAATTACGACACAAAGCGCAACGTAATTTAGCGCTTAGCTTTTACGCTGCAATGAGTAACCTAAATTAGAGCGTTAAGGTTGCGCCAGAAACAGTAATGCTTACTCACTTTGATTAGTAAAAAACTCTAAATAGAAATAAGAAATAAAAATAAAAACGCTAAATTGACCTGAAAGTAGCTAAAGTTACATTACTTAACAAAACCAACAGTACTTTTGCAGCCAACTTCACTTCTTTACGCGCTGTTAAAATTTGATTTCCTAATTGAAAAGCGTTGACGCCGCATTATTTCGGTTGATTTCATACATTTTGTATGGGCATGAGAAACTTTGGCAGCCAGACAACGCTTTGCGTCGTAATTTAGGTTGGTATGTCAAATTTTTTAAATTTTTAGTGTTTTTTTGTGGAAATTTAAAATAAATTTTAAATTTAACAATTTTTTTTAAATTTTATTTTAAAAAAACCGAAAAAGGCTTCTACGTAACCTGAAATTTCGTTCATGTTTATGTAGTTTGATGATCATATCTAGATGAACGCTCTGACAAAAGTACATATATAAATAGAATATAAAATTTTAAAGGTCGTAACTGCGCCAGATTTTTTGCACAATTTTGTAGGAACGGGTTGGCTAGAATAACATTTAAAACAATATTAAATTTCCATGGGTGAGGCCCGCCTACTTTTAAAACATGTGAGTCTGTGTCATATTATGAGCTTTCAGTACTTTGACACTTTCGTAGGAACTAAAAAAAATTCAATATTAAACTTTAAGAGGAGAGGCACCGCTCACTTTGTTAAGCACCAGATAGCATCGTTGGCAGATATAGTTAGAACGTTGACTGCAAAACCGAAGGTCCTGGGCTTAATCCCGTTCTCCGACAGTCATTAAATAATAACACCGTGTGTGCATTAGTGCCTTTTTGTATCAGATGTTAGCAGATGCTAATCCTTATGTAACATCAGAGCGCCCTCCTTCGTCGGTATTGCGTATCAAAATCATCGGCAAAGTAAAATAACTAATAAAATGTATACTAAACGTAGCTTAAAAATTTAATACGCCTGATTGACACCAGATGCGCTGCAACTCTGCATTATTAAAAGCGAGCAAAAAAGCAGAGCTGTAAAAGAATGAAGCTTTCCTCTATCTCTTCCTTCACCACTTCCTTCTCTATCACTATCCCTTGCCTCAAGAAGGCAACACCTAGTAATATTAGTAGGCGTTAATTATTGAGTGTTACTTCTCTTCAAAAAATAAAAATCATAAACAAATAAAAATTTGTGCCAAGTTTTATAGAAATCGGTTGGGCAGAAATTTATAAAAAAAACTATAATAAACTTAATGAACGCCACTTCGCACATTTTTTGAAATGCTATATCATATATTTCATCAAAGTTTGTGTTAAGTTTTATAAGAATCGAATAGGCAAGACTACGTGATATATTATATCTAGTATTAGTGTGGTGGCCTTACTCACTTTTTCAAATTTAAGATAGTGTCACTAGAGGAGAACAAGTAAGCATAAGCATATTAAACAATGCAGCCGTTGTTCTCTTGCTTAAATTTTTTGCTTCTATTATTAAGTTTGACAACTTGCTTGCTGTATAGGGAAACAGTAAGAGGCAAATTCTTAAAATTTTCAAAACCGCTAAAACTTACAAAATCCGAAAAGAAAAATAGCCAAAATAAAAATAAACCCTTAAATGTAAAATATCACTAAAAATAAAATAAAGCACTAAAATTAAAAAAAAAAAATTACAAAAAGTAAAAATGTCGCCACAAAACTAAAGAAAAACGCCGAAAGCCGGAAAAAAATCGCCAAAGCGAAAAAATCGTCAAAACTAAGAAATCGCAAAAACTTAAAATTTACATAAATTTTTAAAAGTAACGAAAAAAACGTCAGAAACTTAAAAAAACGCCCAAATTAAAAATTGTCTTAGTACAGGGTGTTTTTTAGAGGTATAGAACTTCGAATTGAAATAAAACACAAGAAAATCGTTTTAATGTCCATCAATTTGGCTTTATTGGAAGGATAATTTTATGCCATTAAAGTTTAAATATGATTTCGGGTATGTGGCCGCCGCGGCTGGCTCGAATAAATCCAATTCTACAGGTCCAATTTTCAACCACTTTTTCGAGCATGTGGGGCCGTATGTTGGCAATAACGCCACGAATGTTGGCTTCCAAGTCCCCTAACGTTTCTGGTTTGTTGGCGTAGACGAGCGACTTCACATATCCCCAAAGAAAATAATCCAATGGTGTCAAATCACACGATCTTGGTGGCCAATTGACAGGTCCATTCCATAATTGCTCTGATGGACGATTATGTCGACCATAAAATGGACGGAGCTTGCGGTAAACTTCGCGAACTGAACCATTATTTTCGAAATAAATTTGCACGATTTGCAAGCGTTGTTCTTTTGTCAACCTCTTCATGATGAAATGGCAAACCAAACTAAATATTAATCACTTGACAGCTGACAAAGTGGCCGCCAGTTAAAAAAGTGATGCCAACTTAAAGTTCTATACCTCAATAAAAAACACCCTTATTAGCATCGCCAAAAACCGAAAAAAAATGAATAAAAAAGAAAAGAAAAAATTGCCAAAAACCGAAAAAATCTCCAAAAAGAAACAAGCGCCGTACGGAACCCTTCTCCTGTTCCTGTCAAAGTCACACTTTTTTGAATTGATTTATTTATTAAATTTAATGGATTGTCGTACTTTCTCAATATCGATGTGTAGATTTTGGAAATTTGGATCTGGTCATATCACACATTAAAAATATGTATTCGATAGATGATTTTTAAATGTGTTTGTTTATTATTATCAAGAAATTTTCTTTCGGATTAAGAATCTCTGTAAATATTACGGATATTAAGTATTAGTTCATGAATTTTCTCAAATGCTCTGTGATATACTCTTCATCATATTGAAATTTTTAACGGCGGCTTAGAAATATTAAGTTTTCCCCATCAGAAATCGCTGTCTTAGAAAATTTTAAAGTTAAGATTTTTTCGATAGCCTTTTCAACCCTCTTTTCAACACTTACAACAATGAGATTGGATTACAGCATAGATATATTTAAGTTGTTGAAAATGTTGTACAGCGCCCTTTTCCAACAGAAAAAATAAACATAAAATAAAATGAAGATTAACACCACAATAGCAACATCAGCAGCAAAAAAAAAAAAAAAAAAAACTTCAGCACTGACGGTGAATGTTAAAACAAAAATAAAACTTAATTATTTATGAAAATATGAAAATATTAACAGACACTTTGCAATTAATTGTGTTTCATAGTCACCACAATACTACTTTAATTACAGAAGAACAGTAAACACTTCATGAGAATGACAGCTTATCGCCGAATTGTAACGGAAATTGCCACGATTAAGTCGTGTTAACAATTTACAATTGATACTGTTGTAAATAAGTTTAAAGGTGGCAATATTTCCACTTCCATTACTAAATGTTGGCGTAAAGTAAAAGTTTTTTTAACACACAAATCTCACTAGATTCATTATACTTTTATAACGAATTCACACCCTCAAATAAAATAGAAATTAAATTCAAACAAGAAAAAAAGAACACCTTCATACACACAAACAACTCATGCACAAACGTGTAATGAATGAATGAAGAGAGAGAAAAAAACGAAGCAGAAATCTTGGCTAAAGAAACGATAAGAAAATGCTTTTCAAAAACTTGTAGCCCATAAATTTGTATCCCTTGCAAAAGGTGTTAAACTGTGCAAACACCACAACGAACAAAAATAAATTTAAATAAAAGTACATTAAAACATTTTCGTATACAAGTAAAAAAAAAAAATAAAATTAAAAACATTTGCAGATTCACTCACTATTTAAATAAAAATCTAAGAAAATTAAAGAAAAGACGCAAAACTTGTTAGCAACACTGAAGGGTAAATAAGTGAAATAAAAGAAGAACAAGAAACGTGCAACTTTGTGGTAATATGCACACATATAATTTTCATTTTTTCCCTTCATCATTTTTATCAACTTACCTGTATATGGGATGAATGTGGCCAGTGGTGTAAAGCAGTGCATTCTTAATTAAAAACGTTATGGGTTAGTATTTTTCACGAGAAAAAATTAGAACAGTAAGTACTTAGGAATCACAATGGACCCAACTTGATATCGGAAATAAGGTGTGTTATAACACCACCATTCCCAACCTTGATATACATATGTACATATCTCGCTATCTACTTCCTTCTAACTTAAGCGCAAATTGAAGATGCAATCATTTTTGAAAGTACACGTCAAATTTAAATTTACACTTTACAATTCTCGTATTCCATTTCAATTCGTATTGACAAAATATTAACGTGGAAAGCTTGCTTAAAATCTAAGCAAGACCATCTTAAATCTTCTAAAAATTAAAAATTAAAAATTAAAGACTATATGGGTTACTTGGCCCTAAGTTCCAATTATACTAGGGCGGATCAATAAGTCCGTGACTTTTTGAATGAAACACAGTTTTTTTGCAAAACAAAAATTTACTTTTCAACTTAATCTCCTTCTAACTCAATACACTTAGTCCAACGTTTCTCTAGTTTTTGTATTCCTTAAAAAAATAGCATTTTCCGAGGTCCTTAAAATAGGCATTTGTTTGGTCAATAATTTCATCGTTGAAGCTAAATCTCTTTCCACCAAGCCATTTCTTTAGATTTGGAAATAGGAAATAGTCATTAGGGGCCATATCCGGAGAATATAGCGAATGAGGTACCAATTCGTAGCCCAATTCATAGAGTTTTGCCATTGAGACTGCACACGTGTGCAGCCGTGCATTTTCTTGATGAAAAAGAACTTTTTTCTTTTCCATATGGGGTCGTTTTCTTTTTAAATCCCCATTAAATCGGTCTAATAAGTTGGCATAATATTCGCCGTTCATTGTTTTTCCCTTTTGAAGGTAGTCGATGTGTGATTATCCCGCGTGCATCCCAAAAAACTGTTGTCATCACCGTATTGGCCGATAAACTTACCTTGGCCTTTTTCGGAGCAGGTTCACCCGGAGAAACCCATTGTTTAGACTGCTTCTTGGTCTCCGGAGCACAGTAATGGAGCCATGTTTCATCCACAGTTACAAAACGCCGCAAAGACTCATTCGGATTGCGGTTAAGCAACCCCAAACAATCCTTTGAAGTTGTCACACGTTTACGTTTATGGTCAATTGAGAGCAAACTGATCACTTAAAATCGAAACCACACTGCCATATTAAATGCCTACGGCATCAAAAATCTCACGCACTTTTACTGTTCGATCGGCCAACAACATTTCGTTAATTTTTTCGACATTTTCGGGTGTACTGACCTCAATTGGCCGTTCAGAACGTTCAGCGTCATTTGTGCTTGTGCAACCTCAAAGAAAGTCAGTAAACCACTTTTTTCCCATTAAAATCGATGGTGCAAAATCCCCATAGTATTTATCGAGCTTTTCCTTGGTTTGATTGACGGTTTTTTTTTGGCAACAAATAATGTTTAATGAGAACTCGAGATTCAGTTTTTTCCATTTTTAGAAAAATGCACGAGGTTGTATGTTTTGAACAGCTGTTAAACTCAAAATAAATGACGACACTTGCTCAAAAATTTGACAGTAGTCTATTAACAGGTGGTACCTTATGGGAACAGTGTTGCATTTCACGGACTTATTGATCCGTCCTCGTATGAGGAAACTACACTGATAATATGGGGTCATCCACTTAGCTGCTTAATATCTGTCATATGAAGTGCCATTTACTTAGTGGAAGGTTTTTCATTTATGAATATGAATCCTTTAAAATTCGAGTAACGTGAAAAATAGTTAAAGAAATTGGCAGAATTATACAGAAATTCGAAGTAAGTGGCAGCGTTACAGTCGTGGTCGGACCAGGGCATCGTCGTAAGGACCACCTTGCCACGATTTGATGCCGATGGACTATTTTGCTGTGGGGCTACGCCCAACATCGTGTTAACGCAAATAATTCCTTAACGTTGGAGCATTTGAAAATCGACATTCGTCAAGTTAACGGGTCAAAAACTATTTCAAAGGAGTCGATTTCTGTAACCAATCTGGAGGCAGTCACTTAAATCATATTTCATTTCGAATTTAAAGGCAAGGTTCAATCATTATAATGGAACAAAAATTTCCGCGAAATCATGGCTTTATTCGAGTTTTATCTTTTTAAACCGAAAAATGCAAGAACTATCGATTTCTAAATGATCCTGAAATGATGATGATGACTAATTTGGGATTTCGTTCTATGTAGACTTTTGTACGTAAATAATTTCCAATTAACTAAAGGCAGGAAAACACAGTGGAATACAAACTGGAGCCCAGAGAATTGCAGGTTTGTGGTTTAAATTGTAAGCTTACAATTATAAATTGAACTCATTCTTTTAAGTACTGTGAACAATTTTAAGACTTTTGTTGTTGTTATTAAATGGGAAGTGCGAGCAACTGCTTGTGTGTTGAGTGATTGTATGCGTGTATGTATTTGTGAGCGAGCGTGCATGTATGTACAAATTTGTATGTTTAATGTATAAATATTTATTATAAATTTTTTTGTAAAGAAGTTGATTGTGTGGATATATTATTTTTTGTTGTTGCTATTTTTCTTACAGTGGTTTTATCAAGAAATGAGAAAAAGTTATTTTTATTATGATTTATTTGGCGTTTTCTTATGCGTGTGTGTGGGTGTGTGTGTGTGGTAAAATGAAAGGATTTTCTTTCGTTTTTGTAGCGTAGAAAGAGGAAGAGAAGACTTCAGAAATACAAAATTGTATAAATGAGTGCTTACTTAGTTTTGTTGCTGCTATTGTTGTTGTTTATTTATTTTTTCTTAATACTCCATTCATTTTCATCTCGCTTGCTTTGTATGAAAAGGAAATTTTAACATTTTATTTTGCCTTCAGTGACATGAGAAGAGACATTAAGTAAATTGTTTATCCGCTCATTTTTGCAAAAATACACGAATTCCTTGAAGAATAAAAAGTACAAGGAATATGCACAAAAAAAGAAAAACGTTGTAGATTCAATAAGCGGAGCAAGCAACACGAGTTCTCTTTAACCTGAACTGTTGGGTTTTCTTTTTACGTTAGTTGTTTTTGTTGTTGCTGTTATTTTTTAGCTATTTTTTTTTTCGTTATAGCTTGAGTGACTTAAATCAAAAATTATGTGTTTGTAAAAAAAAGAAACGCTGACGGTTTGTGGCAATATGTAGAAGAAGGTATGAAAAAGTGTGAATGGATTTATGATGCTGGTGATAAAAATAAAGATGATAATTCGACACAGATTGATAACTTTGGCAGGATTTATTTGTTCATTTGCTGCAGCTATAAATTTTGTATAAACACACTTTCATTTACTTTTACTTGCCACCATAGTAATCAAACATGCACATAAAGGCAAACACATAGACCATACATAGAAACATACATACATATGCAAAATTCGCTTAAGCAAAACAAGATAAATGAAAGAAGAAAACGACAATATTTTCTTAAAGATGATGAGATCATAATTTATTCATAGTTGTAGAGATCATAAATAATATCTTATCACATTTTTCAACTCTCACTTGTACAAGTATACGTAGGTACTTTTAAGACTAGTAAAGGAATCCTTTTTTAAGTTTATGTCTTATGCTTGTAAAGAAACTTTGATGAAGATTAGAAAAAATCATTCGTTCGTATGAAACAAATCAAGCAAACTCACAAATATGCATGTACTACATACGTTACATAGACAAAAGAATCGCATCAAATAATCCTTGAGTATTAAATTGGTTTTTTCCACAAAATCTAGTGCACAACAATAAGAAAAGTTTTGTTCGCAGTAAAGACTTTTAGAATGATACCCTACATAAGGCTATCGATATCAAATGAAGCAAGTGTGGGGGGAGAATAATTTAATTTTTGAATTTTTGAAACGTCTTGCTTTATAAAACTTGTGGTAATTATTTTAAATTAAACTTCTGCTACATTTATTCTAAGAAACATTAAAACTTGTGGTAGTATTTTCTATATGCATGCATACAGAAAAAAATAATAATGAAAATAAATTGATCAATTTGAAAATTTTAAAAACATTCCAATTTTCTTAAGTTTAATGAGTTCAAAAATATTTTCAAGCATATTGAAATATTACTAACCAACTGTGTATGAAAAGCAGTCATAGTTTTGAGTGATTTTCATTAAAATTTTCTAGATGAGTCGCCTGCCTAACTTGTAGAAACTGCACATAAGAAAGAGCCTATTCTCCTAACATTTTTTTTTTTACAAATGTATGAGTTTTCTTTCATTCTCTTCTTTTTGTGCGTAGCATTGAAATTATTATAGACAGAAATAAATTTAAGTCCTTGAAATTCTTGAAAATGCTTAAATCAATAAAACATCTGCATTGATGATGAAAATAATTCCTTAATTTCTTAATCTAATGAATGAATTGAACTTCTCAGTAATAAATTCATTAAACATTCAATAAACTAAGCATTGCATTGAATTATTTAACCAGATTGCTTGCAACTTTTACTAGACGTCCATTCAATCTCAAAAGTCTTGATTTAAGAGAAAGAAAAGAAAAAAACCAAGTCGCTCTCACATAAGCAAGCATTCGCTGTTTGCGTCAAATGCACTACAAGAATCAAGGCGTATTCATATTAATCATACGTATTGAATTCGCTCCTTCAAAGTTTCAAATTATTTGCAAATAATAAAAAAACTGGTTGCATACATTAAGGCGCAAATGCCTTTTTCAATGCCTACGTTTGAAGCACTGCAGAGCATATACATAAAATCACTTATGCACTACGTAAATTAATCACATCGCTCATTTACCCAAATAAAGTCATAACTAAAAAAACTAGTTCGCCATAAAACAGGTTTAAAGTTCTTAATTTACACACAACTTAATGGAAACAGAAAATTTTATTTTGCTGTCAATAGTTGAGTAAGCAAGATATTATTAACTTTGTATGACATTTTAATACAATATAAAGAACGATATCAGTATTAATTCTGCATCATTAACTCAAAAATTCCATTTTATTTAATTGATTTGATTTTAATTTAATTTGATGTAAATTTGTTGTATATTTTGATTATTTCTTCTAATTTGTTGTTGTTGGTTTAGCTAGTCTATAGAATATTGACAGTCATTGAGCATAATTGGCAATTTCTAGATGTGTATAGATATAAATTTAGAAAACTAAAAAGCTTAAACAATTTTAATTAATTAAAAAGTTTAACGAAAAGGAGTAATATTTTTTCTTTAATAAAAAAAATTGAATTAATTGAAACGCAAACAAGTTGTTGGTTAAAGTAGTTCTTATGCCGACTACAAATCCAGGAACTGTCTTCGACTGCTTAACTTCTATTGATGGCTAGAATTAATCATATAAAATCATATATTTTTCTGTTATGCATTATTGTCTGTGCTAATGTGTATCGCAGTTCCCCGTTGCGTACACATTTGTAGCATTGAATCGTCGACAATCGGCTATTAAAATTGACAAAGCACACACTACCATAGTTGCCAAACGAGTTAAGCTTAATAATTAAATAATACACTATTTGTTCTCTCTCTAATATCCCTTCCCTAAGGAAGATAATACACACACACATAAAGGGTGGGCCATTTAAAATTTTAAATTAAATAAACTAATAATTATTTTTTCAAATTTCTGGTTTTATTGAAGAGGTTTAAGTTTGTCATTTAAGAATGGAATACAATATCATCCATATGACTATCATGACTATCTCGGCAGTACATCATCCGATCAACCCAAATTTTTTTTTTTTTTCAAAAAAGTGCGAGAAATGTTCAGTTCCTGGAAACGATGACGAGTTGAAATTGATGAATGTTCTTGTACATTCTCAGTTACAGCAGCATTGGTTTAGAATGAATGAATTGTCCAATACCGATCCACTTTTGATAAATTGGCGCACAAACTGAACTGAAGGCCGATGTTTTTCGAAAATTTTCCACGTACATTTTTTTAAATTCCCTGAACATAAAAATTTATGTTATTCTACTTTTCAAAGTCAAAGTAATCGGTAGTTCAAATTTAAAATTTTAAATGGCCCAATTTGTACATATGTTTGTACTCTTAGGCACAAGTGTTAATTATTTTTAAAGAAGAAAAATAATATACCGGTTGATTGATTGATTATATGAAAAAAAACTCCTGATAATATGTGTACTCTGTGTTTATTTGAACTTGACTCTCTTTAGTTCTGCGAAAAAAAAATTTTTATTTATAATCAAGGGTTTGATTCCTGTCAGAGTCCTGTAAGTGTTTTGCGAGGTAATAACAAAAAAGCCTTGTTATTTGCGCATAAAGAATATATTCAAGCATTTTGAATTATCGATGAGTTTTCTTAGACTTCATTGATTTCCTCTTTAAAAATCAAGATCTGTCATTCATACTGAAGAACTATGCTGCCGCTTGTACTACAAGACACTCAATTTAATATATTTCCTTTGGTTTTTTAATAGAAAACTTAAGCCAAAGATCAACCAAAAACAACTTAAAAGTGTAGGGTATGAGCAGAAAAATAAAAAATATAAAATATAAGATAAAATGAAAGTTGTTTTATTATCTTGCTAAAATGTGTATATAAGAACAACAATAACACCAATAGCAACAGCAATAATAAACAAAAGCTGAAAATGAAAATAACTTCCTGCTCATTTTCACATAATCTGCCAACAAATATTGATAAACATCCCAAAGGCATTTAGAGACCCATACCAGCAGAACAGCAAACACTCAACCATCTCAAATAGATGCTCACACATACACAGTTAAGTTGAAATCCAAATGTTTAGACGCTTGCATTTCATTTCAGTGCATGTGTGTGTGTGTGTGTGTGTTTGTGTGTAGTTGCATTTGTTTGCAGTGAATACATGTTGAACATTGGTTTTTGTTTTGAAAACAACAACAAATTGAAGCAAATTTCATTTTACTAGATGTTTTTTTTTTGTAAATAAAATTTTTTTAGAGAATTTGTATTGAAAATCCAAAAATTTTTTGAGTATAATCAAAGTAACACCAGGAACTGACCTCTTAACAATAAAATAACCCACACAGCTACAAACTGGCGTACATAAATAAACTATAAAGATTTTTAGACAAATACGAAATGTTATTAAAAACCAATACCATTGTAAAATAAAATCAACTTGAACTTTTTGGATTTACTCCTTTTAAAAGAAAAAAAGCATTCAAAGGCGTAGAAGTTCAAGTAAATATTTAAGAAAAGTCTAAGGGTGCAAACATTTGAACAAAAAAGCGTAACTATTAGAGACTAACGAAAAAGCTTTTGTTGCAGATACTTGTTTAGACTGTTCAACAATATTAACACCTGACATATTGGCCTTCAAAATATTTTTAGATAAATTAACTTAAGTTCTTATGTCTTGGAGTAATATTTTCACAAAGCCTTTCCATTCAAAGTATACTTTATAAAAATAGTGTAGTATTAGACAAACTGCAGTTTGTAAATCCTAACAAGCAATGCGCTCATGACGATTACTGCAAGCAAAAATATGGACTTCATCTATACTTCATTTCGTCTAATACCAGCATGAACCTACCAATTGTTATTAAGGTTTTATAGCAAAAATATTGCTTATTTTACAACAACAAATACCGCCACACAATTACAGCAAACAATTTTCAACTTTGCCATCATTGTTTCTTTACAATCAAACAATACAGCAAAGTAAGATAAACTACAGAAGAAGAACAACCGACATAACAATATTATGAGCCATAAGGAAATGTAAGGAGGAGGAGCAGCAGTAACATGGGTGTGTGATGGAAGAAGTATTATTTACTTCTTTTAGTACTTCATTGTTTCGGCTGCACATTCCACTTGGGGATTGAATAATAGGATTTGAAGAGCGTAAAATTGGTTCGCTATGAACATGAAATATTTAGTGAATCCTTTATCTTATTTTCAGGCAGCCAAGCAAAAATGGCAGAAGCGAAAAAACAAGATAATTTAAAAAAGGCGAAATGAATAACACTAAAAAGAAAGAAATAAAAAACAGTCACAGGGAACAGAATCCAGCAAAAATGCAGAAAGCCATAAAGTAGCACTTTCTTTTTAACCAAAAGCACAAAAGTCCATTTTCAGATACATTTTCTGTAATACACTCTTCAGTTAAAATAAATATAAACACAACTAATTGTAAGTAAAGTCTTTTCTTTTTTATGCTTCTTTTTCTTTTTTTCAATTTTCTTATTTTCAACACAAAAGTTAAAAAAAGAAAACAACTACTGCTGCTGGTACATAAATTTTCATGGGGTTTCTTTTGTTATAAAATAAAAAAAAATAAAAAAAAATATATATACTGAAGTCTATTTTATATTGTACGAACTCCAGCAAAATTCTATATCTGAATTATTTAATTTATTTTCTTAATAATAATAAAGTAATTTTCTTCCCTTTAGTCTGCTCTAACTCCTTTCAAAAGTTCAACATTTCAAATGAAATATTAAAGCTTGAAAGTGTATGTGTATTTCTGTGTGTTTATTCCGTCAAAGTGTTTGCTTTGTGAAATAATTCTTATTTAAATTGCCCAATGTTTAATTTGCAATTGTATGTGAGTTTGCCTGAGTTCATCTTTAATTTTGGTTGCAAATTATAATTAAACTTTTGAAAACATCCTACATATTTAATCAATTTAATCTCACAATAGTACTGAAGCCAAATAGTAGTGAATTAAGTACAAATTGAAGGGATTTAAATTTTTTTATTCTAGACATTGACAATGGATTGGTTTTTATTCTTGTGTTGCTTGTTAAAATATGGTTTAAGTTTTGTGTTACAGAGCTGCATGACGCTTCCAATATAAATAAGTACAGAGTTCGTTAAAAAAGTAACCAGTTAAATATCGTATAGCAACAGAAATTCAGATATAAAAACATAATTTATACTCATGAGAAAAAAATAGTTCCATTCTCAATTTCGAGCTCGTTCGTTAGCCGCTGCAAACTTATTTGTAATTTGTCCTATCCAAGAGAGTGCAACATTATTCGTAATCAAACTGCCGTTGTGAGCAGGAAACGGAAAAAAATATAAGGAAACGGTTGCTTTCGTTTCATTTTATTCACTTCAATAAGTAATGATAAAGTAAAAACTAGACAATGCACACTGGGTAATTTGAGCCACATTTTAGGCCAAAATTAATTTTAGTCAAATTTTTGGACCGATATGGCTGAAATTTGGAATTTAAGGATTTTTCATGAGCGCGCAGTGAGGGTACCCACCATATGAAAAAAAGGAAAAAAACTAAATAACTCGAAAATGAACGAATATTTTTTCTTTTAAGTTGGCGTTACGAAAATTCGCAAGGAAATAACAAAATGGAGTAAAGTCATATAGACATAATTTTGCTTGGAAAATACGTTAATCTTCCTTGAGCCTTGTGCCACCTTAACGACAAGTTTTTACAAAAAGATTTTACCTTTGGCTTCAGCGCATTCTTTTTTTAAAACATTTTTTAAATCAATTTCACTGACAATAAAATATCCTCAGTTATTTCCTTTTTATTCTTTTCACAAATCCAAACATTACAAAGTACAATAATATTAACTTCAAGCTGAGGCTAACTGAAAGAAAATGATATAAATTAAAAACCGAAACGAAAAATAACAAAAATTAATTTAGAATTATTTTCTGAACACTTTGCATCAAGTAAAAACAATATTAAAAGCTTAAGCAAAGTTTAGATTGGTGGAAAAAATCATTTATTTGAAGTTAAATTAGAATTACAGATTTCATTAACAACCGCTATAACGAACACCAAAATATTTTAGTTTTTTTAATTCTTCCCCACAATATGCACTATTTTCTTATTTTTGTGTAATAACTGATAAAAAAAAACGTTTTAATTTAAATCAAAATTACACTTTTTGTGCTTGCAAATGTCAACTTTGACTGCCTATAAATCGGCTGATATTTATTTTTTACAAAAACCAGTTACGCAGTTATTTGATTTGATATATTTTTAATCGAGTGCCACTAATAAAAACATTATTACTGTTAGTGTAAAAAATTATTTTTGGCCAAGACTTTGGCTGAAATTACATACTGTGCAATAGGGATGAAAAAAATAATCCCATGTGTTTTTTTTTTGCCCTTAAGCAATCGGAAAATCGATGTTTTATTTCGATGCATCGAAATGACAAATTGTGTGCAGAACGTGAAGATTGATATAAATGTATTGGCGTGATTCAAGTTTGTACATGTAGAACTGGTAAATGTTACAAGAACAACTGGCAACAGCGATGAATAAGCTCGTGTCTGGCATCTTTACATCCAACAAACAGCTTGATAACCACGCGCAAGACGTATCTAAGACCGATCGGCTAAGCCAAGCCGCCGCGACTGATATAATTTCTTAATATTTAATACTCCTGTTAAAAGACTGAACGAAAATCGGTTGGATATTTGGAAAGATTATAAATCGCAATTTCCTAAACTTTACAAGATCAATTTTAAATACTTTACAATGCTGGTAACATCGGTTCCGCCTGCAAGATTATTTTTGCAGGTGACACAAATGAGTTTTGAAATTCTTGGTAAAACTTTTATTTCTAAACAGTATTGAAAAAAAGTATTGGGCGATGTAACATAAACTTAAGATTTTTTGAAAATATTATAATCAATAATTAAAAGCAAAACAATCGATATATTTTATAAAATATCGATGCAATATTTTTATTTAGCATAAAAGAATCCAATTATAAAATTCAAAACCTTAAATCTCTTTTAACAAAAAAAAAACAAAAAAAAAAACTTTAAGAAACCAAGTCCCAATAAATTGAACACCTTCAGCTTAATGCTGCAAGACTCTAGTTATTTTTCCTTTTAGTTGCCACTTTAAAATTCATTCAGACACATAAACATGCAGATTTATGCTTATAAACACATTCCTTACTGCAAGTGTTTATGCTGAGAGTAAGTTTTGTTTTTATTGGTGAGAATTACGAGCTCTCGTTGATTGCACCTGCACCATCATGGTGTTCATCGTCCTCATCATCATTATGAGCAACATGTTGTCGGCATTACTTGTATTCAAATTGTTTTCACACTCATTCAACACAATGTTCAATTTCGTGTAGAATTTTGTTATTTTCGAGATTCTTTGGCAAAATAAGAGGATTAAACTTTACGCCCAATCAATTTTATATCCTTCTCTTCACTTAGCTTCTGCATTTTTGTAAATATGGAAAATTAAAGTATGTAAGTATTTTGGCTAAAATTATTTGCAATTAAATTGAAATTAATGCAGAAATGGTGGCAAGTAGGCATGTTATTATTAATAAAAATTCTTTAGCCGCTTTAATTAAAGCTATAGAAAATGCAATACTACTAAACAATTCTTGGTAATAGGACATTTACATTGTCCCGAAACCTATTACGAGTACTTACGAGATTTGGAGCTAAGTCTGGCTGCTTTTAACTAGATTTCACATACAAAATCAAATTTATTTTGTCAGCAGATTTGTAGGAAATCCAATCAAAATCTAATAATTTTATTTATTTTTTACTATGCTGCACAACATATTTATAATACTGCATTTACATTGTCTGGAAATCTAGAAAATCTACATCGTTTACACTAAGCATTTTTTGACATTTTCCAAGATTTCATATCCGCGACAAAATAATTTGTCTGAAATTTAGTCTTAAATTGTAATGAAAAAAATGCCGACTTAGCTTATTCACACACCTTTAATAGAAAATTGTGTAGAGCGTAGCTAATTAACTCACCTTCTATATAAATTATGTTGTACAGGGTAGTAAAAACTAAATAAAAATATTAGATTTTCAGTAGATTTTCTACAACTGTATTGAAAAATTAGATTTTGTTTTGTATGGGGAATCTAGTATGAAGCAACTAGATTTAGCTCGGAATATCGAAAGTGCTAGACAATGTAATTGATCTATAAAAAAAGATGAGTGAATTGAGTGTGTGAACTCGCTACATTGCAGTTGTTTGGTTATAGATGTAAAAAAATGTTGGTGTGAAGGGTATAGATTTTCATAAAGATTTCAATTAGAATCTGCTAGATTTTGTACAGGGGTAAATGGCCTATAATATTTGTCTTGAATTTGAGCGCCCCTGTGGCTGAGTGGTAGCGATGATGTCCAGAGGTAAGGGGTTCGATTCCCGCTAAAGACCCTGGGTGTTTTCTACAGACAAGCTAATCGCTTCGTGGGTTGTGTGTTTGTTTAAAAGAAAAAATAATAAAAAAAAAGAAAATACTTTTATTGTGGAAATCCTTTACACTGTCTCAAAATCTCGTACCTATGAGATTTCGAGCTAAATCTTGCTGCTTTTTACTAGATTTCACATACAAACAAAATCTATTTTGTCAGTAGATTTGTAGGAAATCCAATCAAAATCTAATATATTTATTTATATTTTACTACCCTGTAAAACATATTTATAAAAAAGATGAGTGAATTAGCTTTGGTCTGCTTAAAAAGGTGTGTGAACTGGCTAAATTGTACTTATTTGGTTTTAGTTTTAGACATTGTACAGTTAATGGGTTTTCCTTTTGAATAAAAAATCTTGGTAATTGTCAGAAAAAACTTAGTGTAAACCATATAGATTTTCACAAAGATTTTAGTTCAAATCTGCTAGATTTTGTGCAGGAGTAAAAGCCCTACTACTTGAAAAATTTTTAAATTATATCAAAAATAAAAATTTCTTTAATAATTTTTTTCTGAAATCCGCTTGTTATAACTTAACCTCTAATTCCTGACATTGTTGCTTTCGGCTTACAATAATTTTTTTTAAGAATTTCTCTTACATCAACAACTTACAATATAAAAGTATTTATTATAAAAACAAAGTTAAAATTTATTCCTGCATGAAAAAGAAAAGTTAAAATACTTTTCTTACCTGAACACATCTTAAATTAAATTCAAATATTTTTACGTGTTTATTCGTTAACTATTTATATTCCCTGTTCCCTGTCTCACACAGAGTGCCTTTTCCGGATGTCAGCAAAACTCATTCGCTTGGTTTTCTTTGGCAAAATGATTTCTCTTTTTTGGATTCCTCAATTTCATAGTTTATATTGTTTTACCAAAATATTTTCCATTCTATTTTTTCTTTTTATGATTATTGTTGGTGTTTTAGTGTTATTTTGCTGGATTTTATTTCTTGTGTGTGTTTTTTTTTTGGTGTTTAATCGTTATACGGCAACAGATTCAACAAACCATAAAACATATAAAAAGAATGAATTTTTCATGAGGTGTTAGCTTTTGTTCATGCCAGAGCGACAACCATATTGCTGTTGTTTGCCATACATACTTTTGCACTTGAACTTAAACCCGTAAACCATCCATCTATGGCAACAACATCAACAACAGCAGCTTTAGCGCTGCAGTATCGGGAGTTGGAGTCGATGATGAGGGAGGATATTTAAAAAATTTATAAATATTTTGTTTTAATATCAACGAGTGTGGTGAGTGCATACGTTAACCCATCAAACACAATGATAATGGAATCAAACTTTACACAGCCACACCTAGCCAAAGGCGGTAAGTTTAGTTTTTTATGAACGGTAATGATTACTTATCTTGTTTGATAAATAAAAATAAAATATAAAGATAAAGGGTTGTGATGACAACTTATGATCCAACTGCCAAATCTTTAATATTTCAAATGTTATTAAATTTGTTTCTTGGGATAGTTTGTGCCCATACATATGTGTACCTGTGTGTGCTGGTGTAGAGAAAATTAAAACCGAAAATGTTTTTTAATTTATCTTTTTTGAATTTTATGGTTCAGCAAATATTTTGGCGGTCATAGAGGGTTCACATACTCATGCACATTTGACTCGTGCACATAACGTGAAATAACATATCACACGATACTAGTCAGTATTATATAAGCTGTGTAAAGATTTTGTTAAGAGCAAGCTTAAAAAGCAGGTCAGCGCTGTCAAAGAATCAAAAGTTATGATGATTGCAATGATATTAGATATGTTATTTTTTGTTTGCTTCATAACTTATAAATGGAATATTTATTTAAATTCTCATTTATAATTTTGCTTTAGCTGATACTAGCGAATTCTGTCGTAATCACAAAATAAATTATCGGCTTGACCCAAAGTGTATTTGTATAAAAATTAAACGATTGCAGCACTTTTTCACGTGATTTTAGACACGAAAAGTTTACTTTGGAAAATCTTAATTCAGCTGGAAAAAGACAGAAACAGATAGTATGCCTCCTTTTATCTTTAACTTAGCTGAAATATGACTATCCAAAGTAAACTTAGCGTGTCTTAAAGGAGTATTTTTATTTTGTACTTTGTGGCCTGATTCACTGCGTGATCTTTGTAAGCAAATCGTAAAATCTAATATTTTCTGTTATATTTTAAAATAAATTTTAATAAATTGTTCTATACTAAATAGTCTCTAATTTCCTTCATTTAATTTTGTAAAAATTTTCACTTGCTCGTTTCATAAAGTATAAATTTTTCGTTGTTTGTTTTCATTATTGCACTAAAAATTTAACAACAAGCACACTATATTTGTCTCATTTTAACCACATTTACATCAGCTGATTTTAGCTTTTTTCACAAGTAATTTTTTTCAACTTCATTGCCCCTGTGGTTTGGTTTTAAAAAGAGTATTAGGAATTCGAAGAAATTTATATAAAACAAAACTAGTAGTACACTTTAGAGATGAGCGATTTTTCGAAACCTATTACTTTTTCACAGCGATTGAAAAATCACTAATCACAAATGTGACTGAATTAATCAAGTATTATAAAATACAGAGTGTAGGATAAAATATTCAACTTTTGCTAATATTGAAAATAAGATCTTTGCATCAAATTCTTTGCTATAAATTTACGTTAGGAAAACTTGTTCTATACACTAAAGTTATTACCTTAAATTTGCAATACCAAACTTCACACAGAATCTAAAAATTTCTTCAATTCTCATACCAGTACAACATTATATTTTTTCTTCCATAGATTACACAATCAAGGGATGTGTAACGCTTTCTCTGAATAAACAGGGGCCAATATATACCAAATATACCAAATTATAACCCAAAAAAGTAATTTTTTATATGAAATTCTAAGTTAAACAAATATAAGCAGCAATGGCAAGCAGCGTTATAACTTACTGAAAAATCTCACAAACTTATTACGATTGCGCTGAGGCATAATTTTGAGTATTAAAACTACAAGGATGCCATTAACTTAAAATAAGCTTATTTCGACTTAAGCACTTTTTGATTTTTGCCCACAATATTTTAATATAACGTACTGAAATAAAAACATTTATTATGAAATTGAGATTTTGCATCTCAATTTATTTATCAAGATGATTGTATGTATTTCAACTAAATCTTAAACTTCATTTCAAAAACTCCCAAAAAAGACCATTAAAGATAAAATAAATTCCTTTAAAAACTGCTTTACTTTTGAAGTATAAAAAGAAATGAGGAGTTTGGCCAAATTCAGTGATAACACTTTATGGTAGATAAATGAAAACGTCGAAAATCCCAAAATTATTCAAGTCAACAATTATTCGAAAACAAATATTAAAAGAAGACATTTTCATATTAATTGACTATTATTAATAAATGTCATAGAGAATCTACTCAGCGAAACTATAAAAATATTTGATGGCGGTATAAATGAAATAAATATAAAATTACACAAGAATTGAAGTCTGTGTTTCAGTATGATGGTGAATGACTTTGTGAAGTTGATGCCAAATATTTATTTAAGTTTCAATTGGTCTGAATTACGAATTAGAGGTACTAGAAAGAATAAAATTTGTTATTTGTCTATCTGTTTGATTTTATTATATGGCTGCATATAACTTACTTATATGAATATAAATGAATTTAATGTGAAAAAAATATGGTTTATAAATGTTCTACTCGTATTTGTGGGCAATACTTACTTGTGCCATCAGCAGCAGCAGCAGCATCCTGATCTCATCAATATCATAATAATATTTAATAGTAAACTTCAATATTATATATTTGTATTTACTTTTTGCATATATTTATTTAATATATTTATTTATTACAATATATTTTATACAAAACTAAATGCCAATAGATACCATGCCAATTCAATAATGAAATATTTATTGTAAAAAAAAGATATAAAAGTAAAATGTGGTAGATTATTTGAGAAGGCCTAAAGAGAGGGGGAGAGAGAGAGAGATGGCGTTGGCGAGGAGAGAGAGAGGGCGAGGGCGACGAGAGAGATATACTCATTAAAAGTGTTTTGTTTTGCTAATTACAGACGAGGCAACTTTTTCAGAAACCAAAACAAATTGGTATGTTACGTTACGTATACTGCCCCCTACTTCCTGAGAGAAAAATTTAAAAATGTTAATGTTTTATCTTGACAATTGACTCTTGATAATTTGAAACTTGTTAATTTGAGTTTCTCGAAAATTTGAAATTTTTCTTTTTAATTTGGTGTGTTTTATAAATAAAATATATACGAGTATATATTAAAATAATCATTTATTTTTGTTTATATGCATTGCTCTTTGCACAGATACATATAGTATGTCATCTTGCTTGCCAATTATCAAAAATTTTAAGTTTTGCTTTTTACACCATAATTTTAACTGATAATATAATTGTTTTCGTGTTCTTGTAACAACCCAAAAGAAGAATGGTTGACTTTAGCTTGCATGCAATGTCTTTGGTCTTCAAAATCAACACAGGTGGTGATTTCTCTCCAGTAGGTTCATTGTACTGAAGCACATTGCAGTCGATCACTCAAAAGAAAACTATTGACATAAGAAGGTTGTATAGTAAATAGAAAATTAACCTTTGTAATCAAGCTCTTGTTTCTCTGGTCCCCTGCATTTCAATTTATCAAGTGCCTACTGTGCTTGTTTTGCAAATGCTTGCTTGTTGCCATCAATAGCTTGCATATCTTTGTACATACAAAATTGAAATAAAAAGTTAGTGCAAAAATAATTGTTTCGTGTGTACTCAGCTTTATTTTTGAATTTTAATTAAAATTTATAAAGGCCTTTAATATATTTAAAGAGACATTTTATTTGCCTTTGTGGTTATATATTTTTTTTTATATATTAAAAAGACAAGGGGAATCACATTTATTTATTTATATCTTTTTTTATATTTCATATATATGTATATATATTTTTCTTTTTGTATTGATTATGCAATTGATTGAATTCTATGAATTCAATTTAAATTCGTTACTAATATGACCAATTTGTCCATCTGTATAATGCTGTTGTTGCAATTTTTATTATGGATTACATTTTGATCAGAACACATGCAACATAGTCTTTGTTGCTTTTAATACTTATATATAATTATTATATTTTATTCTATTTGCTTTTGTTTCGCTTTTGTTATTCTATTAAAGTTAAATATACATAAGTTGTTACACATTGTGGATTGAATAAATGGTGATTTTTGAACAAATTCCTTTTCAAACTTTCGCTGAAGGGACAAAAAAAAATTATATATTTCAAAAAATTAGTTGTGGTATACGAGTAGTAGCTTTAATTAATTTAACCATAAATAATTTTAAAATTGGAATAATTAATGGACTTGAATTGGATAGTTATAGACGCGACATTTACTAACTGGATATAGACTGGATTTTATTAAACTTTTTCAAAAATAATGACTGATATCCTTGAATTTGCAACTTGCAAGGATCAGACGCTGTTCTAAAAGAATCATTTAAAATATTAAGTTCTTGTGTGTTAACTATAGCAAGAAGTCTCATTAAGATTTTTTTTTGTGAAAAGTCTTACGGCTAAATTTTGCACCTTCATGAAAAGAGAGCAAAGTGAACGTTAAAATTGGGATACATCGGCTTAGAATATTCTTTTAAAATATTTTCCATAAAATTCTGCTTGAAGTCGGCGAAGTAATTAATAAAGAATGCTTGCTCACTGGCGTTCTTTATTAAGTCTCACCAGTAAGACATCTGTGGAAAACCTCTACGTTAGAAAAAGTACGCCTGGACAAAATCTCAATTATCTTGTATCAGGAAGTTATAGTGCAATGTCGTACTGCTTATCTTTTTTCTACTTAAAATCTCACATGGAATAATAATTTATTTAAACATAATCCTTGGTATATTTCTCATTAAATGTTTTATTTATGCTGCCTTATTTTGAATAACATTTCTTCTAGGAATTTATTCCCTGTTCATTGTTCCCCTGTTTGAGAAAGTCATTTGCAAGCTCTCAATTAAAATTAAACAACTGGAAACAAAATAGTAGACTTCAAAAATTCGAAGTTCTTAAAACTTCAATTTTTAGGATGGTGGTCTTTATTTTTAGTGAAAAATTAATTCTGTGGTAATTATTTCTCGGAAAATATTTAGAATTGGGCTGATATTTTGCAGAACGAATTTTCACCAAAAAAAAAAAGTGAACATCTAATTTTCAATTTAAGCCTGGTACGGAGTTCATACGGAATTTCAGGTTCTCATGTTAAAAACTTTTCAGGGTGATAAATTTCATAAAGAAATTTCCATTTGCTAGTACGAACTTCCAAAAGAAAAGTGCACGAAATTTTTGAAATTTATTGCATATCTTAGGGATGTTATAAATTAAGTGGATACTCTTTTCAGTCAACTGAAACAAAAATTCGGGCCGTCCCACTATGTCGACAACATTTGAAACAACAACAAAATCTTAAAATTCGTTTTTGTTTTTAATGTAACGGCCAGTCCCACGATGTTACCAGAAATAAAAAAAATATACAATAACACAAACACTTAAGCCCATGAAGATGAAAGACACAAACAACAACCACTATTATGCTTCTGTAATCCATATTAATGCTTGTGAGCGTACATGCACACATGCTAACAGAAAGAACTGTAACATATAATAGAGACGTGATCGCAAGCTCGTATTAAGAAGCTGTTTAATGTTCTGAGATTTTTGGCTGTTGCTAATAATATTCTGGAAATTTTATGTTAAGTATAAAAAGGGCAATACATCTGCTAAACGAGCACTCTTGTGCAAAGTTAACATCGTGGTATCCCAGCAGTGAATAAGTTAACATTATGTGTGTTGAAAAACCTTGAATATCAGTGTTGACTAAATAAAGTATTCTGATTTGATAGGAATTTTACACCTGTGACTTTCTATTTAATTGGAAATATACGATCTGACAAAAATTTTATTTTAAAAAGGTAAAAAGGTAACAGGATGGTGTTACCATAAATAATATGTCATTTACTGATTCTTCATTTTGCTTTGGAAATTAAAAAAAAAATCAAAATTGTAATAATATGAAATTTTTTGCATACCACTTTTTCTTATTTGTAAATAGCAGCCCTAGAGGAGAGAGTTTCAGAGAAAACATGGCGTAGCAAGAATCTATAAAGCATATTTGGCAACTTTTTTTTTATCTGATTCACTTTTAAATGTGTTCTTTAGGCAAATAAAAGAAGGTTACATTTTAGTTAATTAAAAATTTAATTGATTCAGCACAGGTTTTTTTTTATTATTTTGCCAGGCGGGGTGTAGCTCAAATAATGATAGAAAAAATTTCTTTTATTTTTTCAGGGTCTTTCAAAAACATTAAGGGCTTTTAAAATCAGTCCCCAATTATAAAAGCTGGGAAATGTTTTCATAACCACAGTTGAATAACTGTGACACCCTGTGTGTGGCAGGCAACTAAATATTTTCGGCGGAAAGCTTAGGCTCCTGTCCTAGAATCGCTGAAAGAGAAAGAGAATTTTTATTTTTAAATAATAAATTTTCAAAATAGGATTTTGGGCAACCGTACTTGTGAGATTTGTTAATTCGTCCAATTCAAACCACTTTGTGTTGCAATATTTATACATTAAACATTATATTAAGTATAATATTTGGCCCATTTCAATTGTTGGTTAATAATTTTTTATGTATTTATAACTAATGCTTGATTTTAAAATTAATTCGCTGATTTCTGGTTTCATAAATTCATTATTAATTCAATTATTATTATAATTATTCTTATTATTGTATTTATTAATAAAAAGGGTAACAAGTTTTAAATTCTGTAAAATCGTTTGTAAATTTTTGCTTAAATATCGTAATGATTGTACAATTATTTTTGCTAATTTAATTAATATTCTTTTACAAATAAATATTTAGTAAATAATTGAGTCTAAAACTATGTTTAATTTTAATTATGATTTTTTATCAATAATTTTTTTTTCTCGCTTGTGTGTACATAATTTTGGGTGTATAAATATATAAATAGAAAAAATTCCTGGCCCAACAAAAATTGGCTTTCAAAGTATCGTTTGTTGTTGTTGTTATTTTAGGTAATCTATATTTAAAAATATTTCATATATTTTTTTTTTAAATATTGTATATTTTATACTTGATATTTTGCATATTTCACAATTTCATATGTATGTTTTGTTATATTTTTTATTATTTTTAATATTTTTATTATTTTTTTATTTGGTGTAGTTTAAAATTTGTTCATTTATATTTAATTAATTTGTGTTTATTATGAAAAAATTTAATAAAATTTGTTTTGATTATTTTTCACTTTGTGTGTGTGAGTGTTTCTAGTTAAACGTTTAAACATATGTAAGTATTTATTAAATTTTTTGTGTGTTTTGCCTGCTGGTATTTAAAATCATTTTAACGTTAATTTTTTTTTGCTTTAAATATGTTTGTTTGTATAATGCATATAATTTTGTGTCCAAAAAAAAGTTATATTTTTTTATATTAATTTTAATTTTGTTATAAATATTTAAATACATTTTTTGTTTTAGCTGCTGGTGTCGCAACAAATATTATTGTTGTAAATATATTTTTTATAAGTGTATACATACATAAATAGATATAAAATTCTATAAATTTTTAAACAATTAAATACTTTTTTGCTCTTTTGCATTGTTTTTATATATATTTTTTTTATTTTATTTTTTTGTAAACTGAAATAGAACACATTAGTGCTTCGATAGTCGTTGTTGTTGCTAAATAACTTGTTGTCATCATTTTAAAACAACAACTGGATGCATGTAAGTATTTATGTATTAAATAGTAAATAAATGCATTATTCCAGGCCATATGCATGTGTATTCATTTATAAATAAATGCCTTCATTTATGTAAAATGCATCACTTTTTATTGTGCTGCCGGCGAATGTGTGTATACGTGTTTAAATGTGTTTAAATGTGTGTGTAAAACACTTGTATTTAAATGCATATATTTAATGCATCTGCATGATAATGACAATTTTACAGTTGTAATCATTATTGTCATATAAATCTCCATTTTATTTTTGTGCAACACACATACCAGCAAAAGCACGTTCGCAATCGTGTGTTCGGGTGTATGCATGTGTGTAATTTGACGTACATATGTTATTCATCGAATACATATATAAATACTATTTTTAAATGCCCATAAGTGTATGAAATAAGTATATGTACTATGTAAGTATGTTTAAACTTGTGTGCTATTTAAACTTGTTATTAACTTTAAATGCATGTCGAGTATATTTAAAACGTATTGTGTTAACAAAAATATTATATCTATTACGTTTGGGGTATACAAATACCAGTTAATTAATTTCATCAATTTTAGCAAGCAACCTAGCAAATTAGTTGCTTAGATTTTAAATAAATGAGTTTAAAAAAAAAGCAACACTCAGCCTGAAAATCTAATTTCTGTAACGTACATATTTGTTTAAGTCTAAAAAGTAAATAAACTCTCAAAATCGACTTGAGAAGAAATTATGGCGGTGTTAAAATAAAAAGTTGTATATCTCGCAATTCGTTCAACTTTAATAAAATGTGCTGCAGTCCAAGAGCGTTGGCTGATGTCGTTAGCACCTGGACTACAAAATCGAAGGTTCTGGGTTTGCGTCCGGCCACGGGCAAAGTCATTAAAAACATCAGTTGTTGTAGAAAAGTGCAAGTGACGAAGGCATAGACACTGGTCCTAAGCATAATGTAACATCAAAGCGTCCTCCTTCGTAGGCACAGTGATGGACAATGGACTAAGCACAGCTTCAGAAATTTAATACGCCTCATTGACACAAGAGGCGCTGCAAAACTGCAGTATTAAAAATGCGTAAAAAGCAGAGTTTTAAAATAATGAAACTTTCTTCTATCTCTTCCTTTAGCACCTGTCTTCTCTATCACTATCCCTTTCCTTAAATAAGGTAACACTTAGTAATAGCAGAAGGCATTCATTGCCTGGGTGTTACTTGTTTTTTATAAATAAAAATAAAATAAAAAAGCTATATTTTGGATTTGATAGGTTTTGTAAAATTAAATGTATTTGAAAAAAAAAACTGAACGGTTAAGCCATTCTTAAGTTACATACACACACACGTTTCAAGCATACGTCCGTACGTACATGATCATACAAATATCCCGAATAGGTTCTAGTGGTTCCAAAAAGTCAAGATCTAATGAAAATTCGATATTTGAAAATCAAATTGAATACTGTAGCTTCAAGTTTTTGATAACGGAAAATAAGGCAGGAAATCTTCGCATTTGTTTAGCAATTTGACATTTTCCTAATAACTCAGTTCATTTTGAATTCATAGAGGAATAATTGGAGAAAATAAGTATGATTATTTTTATTATTTTAAGTTTGATGCGATTAAACATAAATATCCTGTAGTTGATAAATATCAGGTATACGAGAGTAAGTTTCCTCATACATTTTTACATTAACATACTTTGAAAGATCACATTTACACAAACCAATATATTCATAACAAAAAACAATTGAAAACAATTACAATTTGACCACCCGAAATTCAAAAGGTCGTAAGTAGAATTATTGTTGTTTTATATTGTATATAAATTTTTAAACCAAATACTTAAATAGGAAACTGTTGATTTATATGTTTGATATTTAAGGGCCAATTTATGATTTAGTAATCAAATTGTAATTATTTTTAAGTTTTATTTAAATATGAAATTATTTATTTCAGTACATATTTAAATAATAATTAAATACCCAACCTTGTGTACTTAAATTCTATTCAAGTTTTATGAGCGTACCAAATGTTTTTGTGCGTGTGTGTGTTTATTAAAAACATACACAGGAACATCATGTGATCGTATTTACAATAACTTCATTTAATTTTCATTGTTGAATAAGTTTTATTTATTTATTTACAGAATATTTTATCAAAAAATACACAAAGGGAAAAAAGTGGTAGAAAAATAACGAAATCGATGCTATTTGGTTTTGAAGTTGAGATAAAGTCCGTTTGTGCTTACCACCATAAGGATTGGTTTCCATTTAGCAGAACAACTCGGTATAATTTTGTTACCAACCGTTATTGTTTTGTTCTTATTTTGTTACCACTAGTTTTGAATTTTGTTAGTAACCGTTCTTTTTGATAGTGTAATCGATTTTTTTTGTTACCGATCGTTCCTGATTTGATAGCAGATCGTTCCTCATTTTTTAACTTCTGGTATTTTTGTAAAATTTTTTCATGATTTTATTAAAATTCGTTCTTGATATGTTATTTGACACCCAAAGGCAACAAAATGTTGTTCGCGTTTCGATTTGATACCAACTTTTAAAAATTCCAGAATGCCTTTCTATCAGCATACCGAAAATAATCTATATATTACGGCCTTTTGTAATTTAAGTGACGATATAACTGTTAGAATATATTTTATGCATATTTATCTGTTTTTTTATATCTTTTATTGTTTAAATATGATTATATGCCATTATTTAATTGTTTACAATTTAAAGCTGTGGCATATACATAATTGCTACAAAAACTAATATAAAACTGAAACCTCTGCATTTTTTGTAATTTAATTTTTCCTTTTCTCATATGCAGTGCTGAGGATTTCGCTTGATTTCAAATTAATTGCAGTAAAAAAAATTAAATGTACATATTTTTATTTTTTTGCTTTTAAAACATTTTAAATCAGCGATTAAAGCTTATTATAAAAAACAGCTCGTTATGCATATAAATCTATAATCAATAAAATTGGTATTCATAAGCAATTGTTAAAATTAATGTTGGTTTAACATACGATTCTTGTATGAGTAAACCAGTTGAAAGAAGGTTTTCACTGTAATAAGAGTTTATGAATACAAGTGTAAATGATTAAAATAGAGAAAGCTGCTTTTTATATGGAGACCGGTGTACATAAAAGATATTTGCATAAGTAGACATCGAATACAATTCACAATAAAGACCATTTGAGTTTTTAATTTACTCAATAATAATGAAAAAAATAATAATAAAAACTTAAAAATTGTTGAGATATGAACCCGCACTGTTCAGCTGTAAGGACATGTTCTCAACACCTGAGTTATTTCCCACTTATTTTTTAATGCGCGTGAAGTTCAATGCAATTAAAAATTGTATACATAACTTTGCAAACATTTTATTTAAAAATTATGCATTAGAGAGGATTGACAGAAAAATACAAAAGAACAAATATTGATTCTCATAGTTAATGAATAAATAATTAATTAATTAAAACATTTTCTGTGCTAACAGTAATGAATACTGTAATGAAATATTATACATGCTGTGCATTGTCTTCTTGTTTTATATTCATTACATTTTCCCGCTGGTATGCTTCTACACATATGCTCTGTTGTGTTTTCAACGTACATACACACAAACCCACAGCACGAATTGTAATACGAAATAATGACGTCAACGAAAGCCAGTGTTGAGAAGCTATTGGCTGTGCAGAGACTTTCTTCATATTGCTAACATTTGTTTACAGAGTTATGTTAATTAAGTGTATTTGTATGTAAAGAACAGCACATTTAACATCGCGGTAATTCAGCACTGAATAATTTAATATTGTGTACTCAAAAGCTTTTAATCAGGCTTATCCTAAATAAAATTTCATATGGAAATTTCCGAACGTGTGAAAAATCGGTATCAAAAAACTTCATACGATTGCGAAATAGTCTGGCAATTTATGAAAAAAATCATTCACATAGATTTTTCTGTCGGAAAAAGTGGAAATATGTTGATTTTGAATTTTATTGGAAGTGATTAAACGAAATTAAAATCCTTGTGAACGAAAAATTTGATTCGGAAATTTTTACATGTGGAATTCATGAATATGAATATTGAGTTAAGAAAGTGTTCTGATTTTATAATAACTAAACGCTGCTGACTTTTCATATACATAATTTCAAAAACTTGAAACAAATCTAAAAGATGCAAAGTTTTAGGTTGCCATCTTTTATGTCGTATTTTTTTTAATTACATCTGAAGGATTGTTGAGTGCAAGGACTCAAAAAATTTTTTTATTTTAGAACTTTTCTAAGTACTAGGGTCAACACCGTGTTTTGTGTGTGAGTCTACTGGAGATTTCTCTCAGCAGGAAACAAATGCATATAGACGTTGCTTAACTAACAAAACAAATAAAATTTGCTATTACTACATAGAGTTAGAGCTAGCTCTTGCTAGTTCAATCGAAAAGTTAATCAGATATGTATTTTAATAACATTGTATGCCAAAACTAAATTAATATTAAATATGTTTATTAAATTTGCATATTTATTTGAACCTTCCACCCTTTCTTTTTTACTTCTGTTTTATTGATACAATTAAATATTTAAATCACAATAAATATTAAATAATCCAGTCATATATGCATATTATTGCAATTTCTTTACTCCATAGTATTTAAAGTGTAATGCAAGAAATTTATTTATTTAATGCATGCAAATTATCTTTTTCGATTTAAAAGAAAACAAATTGACATTTGATCATTTATTTAATCGTTAATTATTTACTTGATTTACTCATGAAATGCAATTTATCTGCTTTTAATTAAATCAATTTTATTATGGTATGGTTTGAGATTTGCTCTTTAATTTATGCCAACACGATTTTGATTAACGCATTTACATATCAATAAATTTGTGAAACAATTTAATGCTTAAAAATCTCGTCAATAAAATTATGGGAGGTGTAAATATCAATTGCTTTAAGTTAAATTTAAGTTAATTTAATATAATTTTAGCTCGAAATTTTTTACGAAATGAAACATTAAAATTCCAAATTGCAGCTAATCATATCAAGCAAAGCAATGAATAACAAAACGTAAAATGTTTGGTTTTGGCCAACTGCAACTCGAAGCGAACTTGGCGATTTTATAAAAAGGTAGAAAGTGTGATACTTTTTAATAAATGTTATTGCCCTGCCCAATAAATAGTCGTTTAACTTATTTTACATATAAAAAAATTTAATACTCATTACAATTAACTACTTATAATTCAACTTAATTGTCCTCGAATTTCCTCTCTATCTCTCTGCTTTGTAATACTTTTGTTCATGTGAAGATAACAGCATGGTGCCATACATAATGAGTGCTAAAACCTGGTTAACCACGCCAACACATGAATGCAAGCATTTGAATAAATAAGTAAAGGACCAAAAAGTAGCATGGGAAACAGTAAATAATTACATAGAAATTGTGCAGCCAATGTGCAAATTGTAATCATATGACTGTTCTTGCATACGCATGCACAGTTTGTCAATTAAGTGTCAGTCAGCATTATGAAAATAATTTTGTAAATTTAATTAAAATTTTAAGGTTATTTGGACGACCATGTATTCCCCATGCCATTGCTTTATCATTGTAAAGTGCTTTCTTCAAAATGGTTTTTAGTTTAATATTAAGCTGAAGGGGTGATATGACGCAGCTTTGTCAGAATTCTGTTTCCAATTTTAATATTATGCTTACCATTTTGCTAGGTTTTACTCGGCAGCTGTTGTTCTGGTAAAGTTATATTAATTTAAGTGGAACATCTTAACAACTAAGAGCACTCTAAATGATGCTAAAGGTACCCAAAGACTATGCAATATTTCTTGGTTAATCTATTGCTATTATTATTGTCTTTTTACTGCACACTATTCAATGGCGCTATTTTTCTTACAAACAAAAGCTACACACAAATCTGCGTTTAAGAAATTTCAAAATTAGTTTTTTGTTGCTACATATTATGGACTGTTCAGACTATTATAGTTTGTATTAATACATGTCTAACACTCAAATAATACGTGCAAGTGCGATATTGTGAATGCAAAATATCATGGCGAATGATAAAAATGTGACATTCCACAAGACCATATTTTTAAATTTTTCTAAACGATAAGACTTTTCATTTGATCAGAGTTGCATTATTACAAAATCAACTAATAAAGAAAATGATGTGTCGCCTGTCTTTTATGGTACATTTTTTATCTTAAACTGTAGAATATGTAAGCCATGTTTGAAAGTTAACGAAATTATCATATTTATATTTTCTTTTGTTTTATTTAAATAAACTACTTTAACTGCCATCTATTTTCAAAAGACGGCATTTCTACAGGTCATTTATTTTATGTTGGACAAATTTATATAAATATAAAACTTGAATTTATCAAACTTGCAGTGGGAATGCAAAATCAGCTGTTTATGGTTTTAACTTTAAAACCCGGTTTTAACTTTCGCTGTGAAAACAGTATTAATTTAAGATTTAAGTTTTAACACAATGAGTGTGCACTTACACTTATTATGTGCAGTGTATAAAACAAACGTAACCATCACACACTAACGACTGTATATATACACATATCGCACTTGTTTCTCTAAAGGTGTCAACTTGAAACTTACAAATTCTTAGTAGCGGCAAAAAAAAACTGTCTCATACCACACAAACTGTATTTTTTATTTTTGACAAAATATAAGAGAAAATTATGTTAACTTTTTACAGTGGGTAATTGTGAATACTGTGTATCATTTTCTAGCAAAAAAAGAAAAGGGCAAAAAAAATATTATTTACGGAATAATTAAAAAATTAATTTGGGCTATTAGTGGGTTAACAAGTGCTAAGCTTAATTGTAATATTTCTCAAAAAATACCAGTTATTAACTGGACTGCACCTGGTCAAAAATATTTGTGTGGCAGCACTTTATTCTTGCAAAAGCAATTAATCGCTGTAGTTTCTTTTTACATTTATTCGTTTTACATACTTCTTACAACTACAATTCTAGCTGAAAAAAGTCAGTTAATGTCGCAGTGGTAAAATAAGAAAATAAAAGGCATGTTGATTGTTGAGTTCTTGTTCAAACTTTGATATTAATTGTACTTCTCATTTGTTTAAATGGAAGCTTAACTTAATAATTATCTGTAGTTGTTCTGGGAAATTTTTGGGCAAAGGTCCTCTGATGATCTACATTAGCAACAGTAAAATGCGCATAAGATCCAGCTAACCCCGCAATTCAAATGTATTTTTAATAAAAAAAAATATTTTACTGAATAAATTAAATATTTATTTGGCATTATTAGTGCCTTAAAAATTTTAAAGTTATTTGCAAAATTCCAAATTGAACCCTTTAAAAGAACAGGTGCGATATGTGCATATATAACGCTTGTATTTATTTGAAATATAAATATTTAGTTGTATTGTTATATAATACATTTATAAAAGCATGTTTGGTTTGCATTTACTAGTAGATGTCTCCTCTTTGCTTTAGTTTTTGCATTGTTGTATACTAAAGGGTCCGCCAGATAACTTTTTTTTTTTTGAGAATGCTATAAAAAACAACTACTGAATATTTTCTAAAATTTCTTTTTTATTTGAAAGTACAATCCTTCCGGTTAGTAATGAAAAATAATTTCATTCAAATGGCTGCCTCGGCTGGCCATGCAGTAGCCTACACGATCGGTCCAATTTTTAAGCACATTATCGATTGTCTGCAGCTGTATTTCACTATGGCTTCACGAATATTGTTCTTTAAAGCGTCAATTGTCTCTGGCTTGTCGACGTAACACTTATTTTTGATGGCACCCCACAAATAATAGTCCAACGGTGTCAAATCGCAGCTCCGAGGTGGCCAAACGACATCAGCTCTGTGGCTGATAATGCGATCTTCAAAAACAGGGCGCAAAACATCGAGTGTAGCTTCGGCTGTATGGCACGTAGCGCCGTCCTGTTGAAACCAAATGTTGCCAATATCCTCCTCATCAATTTTTGTGAACAAAAATTTGTTCAACCTGGCCCGATAACGATCGCCATTGACTGTAACGGTCACTCCTTGCTCATTGGCCCAATTATGCCTCTGGGCATAATTTGGGTGCGTCGGCTTTTCAATGTATGCATGCGAGTTTTCTGTGCCCCAAATGCGACAATTCTGCTTGTTTACATAACCGCCAATATCAAAATGAGCTTCATCTGAAAAGATGATTTTTTTTTGGCAAAATCGACATCTTCTGTAAGTCGATCGCAGGCCCACTTGTTCAAGCGTATACACAACCATATTCGTTCAGCGGAAGGATAAAACTAATTATCTGTCAAATCAGACATGAGCTAAGTGTTACCATTCACGAAATAAGTACTAGTTGAAAAAAAACGTTAGATAGCGGACCCTTTACAAAATCACTCAAACACACACACGCACACACACATGTGTGCATATACAGACAAACTTAAAACCGACACACACTGTGCATTGTGCAGTGTGCAAGAATAGTGAGTTGTGGTATTTGTGTTTTACTGGGTCGCGTCATATTATTTCCTAATTGCAGTTTAGAATCTTTATGCAAAATTTTATTTTTTCTCTATGTGTGAATGTGCTTGTGTGTGACAAAAAGCAAAAAAAAAAAAAAACAGAAATTGTGTATTCATACAATTCCCATTTCACTAAAAACTACAAATAAAATATATTTAAAATATTGCAGTGACTGCAATTTGCAAAATTTCTTTTTAAATATATAATATACGAGGATGATTCCTTTATATTTAAATTTGTAAATAATTTTTGATATTTGACGTCACATTTCATAGATAAACATATCAGTTTCGGTTATGGTCCGGTCCGCCTTCAGTAATCTAATGAAATCAAAATGGCACTCAAACGAAACTGGTATGCTGTTCAATAAAATGTGGTAAAATAATGTTTTTTTTTGTAGCCATGTTGGAAGGGAAAATATTTGTCAACATCTTGTTAAAATGGAAGATAATTCATAATCTCTTTGTTTGGAAAAATAAGAATTTTCAAAAATTGTTTTTTGAGAAAAATAAAAGAAAAATATGATCCCATGTAATAAAAAAAAATTAAGTCTTCCCCCAGAAATTTTTTGGAAAAATGTGTGACGATCATTTTAACGAAAGTTTGAAAATTAATAATGTGATACACATATCTGCGAACTGCGAAGAAAGTTTTTCTTCCATCTAAGGAACTTATGATAAATTTAGAAGTTGAACTTGGTTTTATATTGAAAAATTTTAAACCTTATATCAAATGTACAGAACGTAAAGTGAACCTGGATGCAGATAATTTAACTTGTATTTTCATTATGAGTAAAAAGTAGTGATCAATAGATTTTTTAATTGAACTTCTCACATAAATTCTAAAATCCTTCTAACCCTGCTGTATTCCACAAATCGAGCCATAACCGCCAAAAAAGGCTAATCGACACATGTTTTGAACCTCAAGTTTTTAACGAAAATCGATTATTTGCGAACTCAAATATTACATTTTGGTCAAAAAATTAATTTCGTAGCTTAAGCCTTTTTGGTGGTTATGGCAAGAAATTTTAACACATTTTATTTCCTATTTAAGTTTTTTTGTCTTTTTTTATGACTGCGTCGTGCATTTATTACTTTTTCCGTCTACCATTTCATATGAGAAATGTAACAAAAATGCAACCACAATCCAAACGTACATATGTGGAAGATTAATATGTGAATATGGTTAAAAAGGATACAAAAAAGGCGAGCAAACTTTCAAAATAAAATTCTAAATTGGGAGTTGAAGTGAACACAGCAATAAAAATAAATATATTGTAACCTCTATTTACTTTCCAGAATTTTAAACTCATTTATTAATGATTGTTTTTAAAAGTTTATACAAATAAAAGAATAGCAAACAAGTGTGACATTAAACAAAAGCCTTTTCTAATTATTATTATTTAAATTCTGTTTCATTGAGAGAATTAGCACGATTATAATTTTAGATATTGAAGAGATTTACAGTCAATTTAAATCAAAAGTTTGTTTATGGCTTATGGTTGCCTTGTGTTGGTGTTTAGGCAGCTTATCAGTAGAATTAATCCGAAGTTCAAGAAAAGCACACAAGCCCGGAATGTTTATAGAAATAACAAAAATTAAAAATTTTAAGAACACCCGATATATCTAGAAAAGAACCGATTTTCTTAAAGCATTGCTAAGAACCCTCTCGATCAAGTCATCTTTTAAGCAGAGAAAACTAAATCAAAATCCGTCCAGTCGTTTGGCCTGTACGTGGACATGGACAGACGCACAGAAACACATACACACACTACAAACTTATAAAACCCCTTTTTTTGGGCGGGGGTTAAAAATCGTAATTAATGATTGAGAATTAGAAAAAATAAGATACATTATTATACAGCATGTATTGCCTATCTAGTGCCTCAAGTCAAGTTCCGTTCTATGCACAAAGTTTATGTATTTTAACACAAAGCCAGCCATTCGTCTCGTTTTTACGCCTTTTTAGCGTTCTCCCCCTAAACTGTAACATGTTAAAACTTGAAATATACAGAGATCTCATGTAACTTCATATGCGTAGGTGGAAAGTTGTGAAACTAGAGCTTGCAAAGATATAAAGGTGCAATAAAAGCTTATCGTTACCTTAATATAGAAAGGGTCTAACTTACAATTTTTTTTTAAATCGCGTTTTTGCATTTTTCGAAACATCAGATGTTCTTCTATCGAAATATACATAAAAGTGGATTTCAAAAAAATAGTGAGTTAGGGCCTTTCTATATTAAGGTAACGATATCTAAAGCCGTACTCATTGACTCACTGACTAACGGACTCACTCATCAATATAATGAAGCACTTCCGCTATAGCTTAAGACATTGACAATTTGCACACACATTACATTGATTTATGTAGGGCTATAGTTTTTCATTTTGAAAGTACTCCTGACCACGCCCATCAAATTTAAACCTTATTTTTGATGTACTTCGTCCTAGCACATTTCATTTTATTAGTTATTTATTTCTCATCAGCCGATCTATACGTAACTTTATATGAATCATGAGCATTGGCCTTAGCAAAATCTGGAGTTTAAAAAAGTAGGCGGAATCACGCTCGTAAAAAATTAGAACTATATTTTTTTTATGCTAAACAGCTGAAATTGGATACCTTAACAAAACTGATAACCCAGAAATTTTAAGGCTTCCTTTAAGCTCTGAATAATATACGCGATATGGAATTTTTATAAATTCTTAAAACTCGGACACTTATCGTGACTGCATTATATAGAAACATTATTATTATTATTTTTATTTTTTTTTTTTTTTTTCTATCATCATTACAATTTAAAAACTTGAGAATTTACTTAACAGTATTGCAACAAATAATTAAACTAATTTTAAAATTAATATACATATAATAATATTTGCAATTTAAGGAAAAAAGATAGATAAAAACCTTCTAAGGATTTAAAAAAAAATTGTTTTCATTAACTCTTCCGTCAACTTCACTGCGAAGTTGAGGAAGATATTAATATTACAAATTTCTTAATAGATCAAAACATGTTTTAACTAATCTGTTCCACCTTCATTGAACCACATATTTTAAACACTGTCTGCAGCTAAAGTTAAAAAACTTTTTGTATTCTAGCTTGAAATAATTTAAATATTTTTTTTTTTTTTGCAAATCCTTAAACTGCCAAAAATTTCTTATTCCTAGCTGTTGCCTTAAAAACTTACTATACTCTTAAGATAACCGCCTTTTAAGTGCCAACTAACCAATAGTTTAAGCTCTTAAGATTCCCATCACACTTAGCAAAAAGAAAACTATTGCAATCAACGCCAGGAATTTATAGTAAAATATTGCCAAAGTTTTTGCAAGTCTGTATAAAAAATAGTGAATATTGAAATTAGATTCAACAATCATTTAATCTATTTGTAATTAAGTTAATTATTTCACAAAATGACTGCTTTTTGCTTGATACACAAGCATTTAAAGTGAGAGAAACTGTTGGAAAAAAAGGAGCATACTAACACACTCGAAAGCGCAAGCACACACATGCACATGTACGCACACTAGCTTATAAAGAACATTATTGTGCTAATGTTTTAATCTCTAAATGCATCTTGTAGACAAAACTACTAGACCCACACACACACACATGCACATACAAAAATAATCATGTATCTAGAGTACATTATTATGCACTACACACACACGCACGCTTCTAAATACTCAGACATGCATATAAGCATACAATGATGCAATTAAAATTGCAAACCAAACTAGAATAGTTAAGTTTAGTTTGCAGATACAATTGCTAATGTTGTTGCTGCTGCAGCTGCTTCTATTGCTACATGTATTAGTTGTTGGTGTTTGCCATATTATTTTGCACTACTGCTTTCTAACACACTCACACGCACACAAACACACACTGATGCATGTCTGTCTATACATATATACAAATATTTTAAGCACGATTACGTAATACAGACACATAAACGAAATTAACATACACATTTTGGAAAGAACTCTCATCACACTCATCCATTCATAGAGTTTAAACAAATTTTCGGTGCAACATCAAAAGGAAAGAAGAAAAACAAAACACATTGAAAACATAGAGCAAGTAGCTGTGGCAACGTTTTGGTCTACATTTTAGTATTATTAACCTCATGCATACTCGCACATTTATAATGTTGTTAGCAGTACATGCATACATACATACATACATACATACTAATGTATTTGTATGGGTATTGGTATAGTGAAGTGCTAAACAGCTCTTGCATATGTATACACACATCTGTGCATCTGGCAATCATTTCATTATACTTATTGAGGTTTATCATAGAATATTGTAGGAGCTGTGTAGTGACTAACAGAAAGCGTTAGTTGTAGCGAGAACACACGAGCACAATTTGTCAGTGTGCCCATTTAAGCATTTTTACAACTAAATTTAGCATATACTTTGTTTGCCTTAGCTAGTAGTTTTATGCCGAGTACACATAAGATTTTTCATTTAGTAGTTTTCAATTCTTTTTACTAGCTATTATTTCAAAGTCCCATGGGCTGCAATTTTTTTTTTTTTTTTAGATCAGGTCATACTGCAAATTATAGAGTCATAAAAAATAATAAAATCATAAACAGACAGTTAAGTCGATAAGTTTCAAGCATAGACATTCAATTTTCCCATACACGATTATGAATTGTGATAAAATTATTATGCATACGCACAAATGAATGCGTACACACACACACTCAAACACATACAAACATGAGCATATAAATAGTTGTACGCAAATACGAATGTAAACCTTTGGCAGCAATAACATGCAGTCATTGACACTTCCTTGTACCACACACAGTGGGACATTTATTTTCAATAACAAGGTTTTGTTGAAAATAATTCATGTCTATTTTTTTCTGTGCAGACGGATGTCAGTCATATCGTCTATTTTCACTTCCCAGAGGTCAGTGAAAATATTTTCGTTTTTTTCCCCGTCCAAAGAATACTTTTGCTTCACTTTTTTTTTTGATAAGTATTGCCGCTGCATGCATTTTTAAGTTGCAAATGTATCAATTGGTATCTATTCTTTTTCACTGGCATAAATATTATCAGCTGCTTCCGGTCATTTTAATTTGGCAGTACTGAATTTAGCACAGCATTTCATAAAACCAACTTAAAACCAATTCAAAAATGATTTTAAATTGGTTTTAAGAATAACAATTTGTATGGTAAAACCAGGTGTTAAAAGTTTTTTTTTTAAACCAACTTTTATTAAAACCATGTCACTGTGAAAATACTGTGAGATAATTTTGTGTTTAAATTGAAAAATCAGTTTTTTCTGTCTACAATATTATTTCAGCACCCGTATAGTTTGCTATATCACTGAAGATGTATGTAAAGAATATGCATTAACTAGAAGCGCATCACAAAGATCGTTCCTTATACGAGTCCTGAGATTAAGCCAAATACAATCGGTATTAGCGGGAATAGTTAAAAGCATTATACTTATTTTATGGTGTCCCAATGTGGGCAGATTCGATAACGTTTAATTCGTACCTTTATAGACTAGTTCATTATACAGACTCGCACCTCTTAGAGCTCGATTTTCAACAGTGGTTGTATTAAGAGCGGGAAGTTAAAAAGTATTTATTTTAGGTTTTACTTAAGATTTGATAGTCATTTACAAAAGACCCTTTCGTCGCAAAAGTATTCAATGTGCTGGTGCCGCTGTATGTTTATCAATAATAAGAAACAAATGAAAAGAATGCAAAAAAATGGCAAAAAAAAGTGGTGGAAAATACCATAGCTTAACTCATAGCTTGTACTCTGCATTCCAGTTCACGGAAGCAGGACTCCAGTTGGTTTAAAAACCTCGTGCGCATGAAGCCTAATTCCACCGATATTTCTCCTCATGCAGTTTCCTTTGCATTTCTATCCTTATAAATGCCACATATATGTTTCCATACATCTTCACAAGTTGCATAAGCTGTGTTGTCATGTCATGCGTCCTGTATTTTTCCACTTTATTTTTCGTTTTCCATACTTTTAAATTTTATACCCACACGCATTTAAAATTCTTTCTGTATATATGTAGTTAATGCGAGAAAATGTCACCACGCTGACATTTCAGTTATGTGTCTGCAGTGCTGCCAACTTATTCTCGCAGTTTTCTAAATCAGATGCATAAACAGTTTGTGTGTTCATGCCACACAACCAAAAATATCGGAAATGACTAATGTTGCCAATAGTCACAAAATACCATAGTGTGTACTCGGCATAACACCAGTTGACATCATGTTTCCGTATATACATACATATATAATGATGCAATGAATGCATGTTTTGCAAAAATTAAATATTAACTTACGGCCGTATTTAAAAAAAAAATATATTTGTATTGCAAGCGATCTTTAGTTACAATTTGTATGAACATCTTTTTTTAACGTATACTTTAAATCCAAATTAAATTTTTTTTTTTTAAATACAACAGTTTGTGTTTGGACATGAACTAGATCTTTTTACCTCACACTGTACCTACAATGGAACGTACGTTACATACTCAAGAAGCTGTAATCATCAGCATGTGCATCCATCCATCCATCCATCTATCCGTTCATCCAGTCAGACATTTAACCAACCAGCCAACCAAACATCTATCTCCCATCGATCGATAGAGTTAATACTAATGCTGAGGCAGCTTTAGCTTTTGCACGCACATGCAACATGCAACGTGCAAGCAAACATGTGCTGCTTGGCCGATGATAATTAAGATGTTTATAGATGAGATGCATGATGTAGAGAGAATTGTGTTGTGCCTACAATATTGCTGGTGCTGTAACACTTACTTTTAATACTTTTTTCCTTTTCCGTTGTTGTTGCTTATGCCGATGTGTTGCAGTTCCAGTCGTTGCTGTAGTTGTTGTTGTTGCTGTTGTACTTGTTATTGATGATACCGATACAGATGATGATGGTTGTTAGTAAATAAACGTTTAACTCTCAAAGTCTTGATAGAGGATGTGTATTGCTTTTTTATTTGCAAGTGCTTTTTTTTATTGTGTGGGTTTTTAGGTGAGTAAGTGGGTGTATGTATATGTGTGTGTGTGTGTGTATGTGTGCTCTTATTTCTTGTTGTTTACTTACTACCTGTCATACAGCGACAACAAAAACTGTAAAGCACTTTAATATTGTGTGTTTATGTATATTGCACTGATGCTGTCTTTATGGTTTGGAATCATGCGTATATGCAAAGCATCGCAGTACACTTACAATCGCAAACAGCCAAAGTCCTTCGAAATGCGGCCAATACTGTTGTTGTTTCACTTAAAGTTTTTCATATCCGTTTGTGAGGGGTGCATTGTATGATTGGGTTTTTTATTAAAGTTTTATATCTTGTTTAATTTGCTTGTTGCTACGGATGCTTTGTATAGTTATTTAAAGACATGTCATTTGTTGTCACTGCATGTGATGTTATATCCTTGTTGCGGTCATGTATGCCCTTATCATGCTGTATCTTTTTTCTAGCCTTTTGATTTTTTAACTACGAAATGCCACCAGCAAGAAAGAAAAAGAAGACAGAAAAGCAAACAAAATGTAGATTAGATTAATTTTAATAAGAGCATGCCAAATAAAAAATTAAATTGAAGAGCATAAAATAACCCTCAACAAAAACATAATATTAAAGGAAGAGATCATGTTTACCCGCTGTATTGTTTCCTCGAAATTCTGATGAGGCTCCACACGCTTCATTGTACCACAGCTTTTTAATTTTTCGGAAGTCTGTAATAAAAATCATATTTGAAATAAGTTATTTACGTTTGCCAAGCGATTGAAAGCAAATGTATGTAAAATTTAATGTAAACCTTAAACAATTTAAATCAACCTTAATTGGTAAATAGTAAATAGAAATAAATGACAAAGTCTGCTCTAACAATTATCTTAATTTCTTTTATTTTTTATATACGTATGTATTTTTTTATAAGGAATGGTTTCAGGAGTAACTTTAAGTAAAGGGGAAAGAGGGGATTTATGAATTGCCTTCACATATCTAGGAAATATTATTCACTAATGATTAATATACTTCTGCAGTATGTACTCGTATTTAGCAATTTATACAAAACCATCACAACACATAAAAAGTTTTTTTTTCAGCTGAAGACGGTTTTATACTTTTGGATATACATACTGAAAATATAATTTTCCTTAAAAGAGATGAGTATACAATACATTGGCCTACAATTTTTATACAATATAAAGAACAATGCAATGACTAATTTTTTAATACTATTTAGAAAACTAAAATTTTTGAGTTATGATGTTTTTGCAACAAAGGTACGATATATGCGGGCATATCACTCATTTACTCAAATAAAATCATAACTCAAAAAAAATAGTTTGGCAAAAAATTAGTTCAAAGTATTCAATTTACACGCAACTTAATGGAAAGAGAAAATTTTATATTTCTCTCAGCAGTTGAGTATTTTAATGAAATTTTTAAACGATATGAAAAACGATATGAGCATTAATTCTGCATTGTTAATTCAAAAATTAAATTTTTTGAGTTATGATGTTGTTTGAGTAAATGAGCGGTATGTATGCTCACATACATACATACACACTCGTACATACCTTTTCAACACGCTGCCCGACGTATGAGCAATGTGCATTTACTTAAACTATTTGCAATCATCATACGCCACATGATGCAATTTTGCAATTTGAAATTATTTTATTTTGGTTTTAATGGCAATTAGGTCAGTGACTTTATTTGCTTTTACAGACTTTCAATTATTGTTGTCTTAAGTTTACTGTCAATTTTGTGTAATAATTAATCATTAATTGCTTTAGAAGAAAATGTTAAATCAGCAAAAGCTTAACGCACACAAAAGCACTTTTGTGTTAATATGTGTACACATGTACATATGTTTATGTGGTTATGTGGCATTATATGTATGTAAATATACATACATACATACATATATGCTCAAATTTAAGTAATTCTTAATAGTTTTCTGGTTTCGCAATTATAAGTTAAATTTTTGTACTTTATTTTTGCATAGTTTAGCATATTTCCAAGCTAAAACTTTATTTACAGATCTCCTAATTATTAGACAGATTGAGAAGGAAACGCCATTGTGGACAAAAAAAAATCATCTCTGAACTGTAATCTGTGGATTGTTTCTGTAACTCGAGCTTGTACTATTTAATACACAGTTATTCATACAATAACTTAAATACACTTACAAAAAGCATCAACAAATAGAGTTTTTTTTATAACTTATCTAATTTTCACAAGTTTTTCAGCTCTAAAATTATATAATTATATTATATAATTATATTATATTATTATCGTTTCTATTATTATACACTTCACCAAAAATCTTAAATGGTATATACATGGGTTTGTCATTCTATGTGCAATTTCCACAATATTAATATGCGAGTATATACATTCTAAGTCCTTACGAATAGTGAATTCGAATAAGCAATGTCCATCTGTCCGTCCCTCCGCGCGTCTTTCCCAGAAATTATGGAAAATAGATTGGTTTTAAAAATCAGCAAAATCGTAAATACTCCATATGTACTTCGGTGAAGGGTATGTAAGATTCAACACAGCCGAGTATAATACTCTCACTTGTTTTTTTATTCCAACGAATTGCTCTTTTTTTAATTTATTACTTTTTTTATTCACATTGTGTCTAATTTATTGAGAAGCTCTTGTACAGATTAACTTTTTGAAGAATATTTTTTGATTGAAAGATACAATTTCAATATAAATAAATTTGTGGCATCATTGGAAAAAGATTTAGTCGAATAAATTAATTTTAGTAAAACATTATTTTACTGGGTAATTTAAAATAATCATTTAATAAATAAAACTTTTAAGACATTTAATTAATATTATTTGAATCAAATTAAATTGAAAAATTTTGTATTATGCATAAACATTGAGCAATAATAACAATAAAACTTCAATATAAATAAATTTGTGGCATTATTATGAAAAGATTTATTCGAATATATGTATAACATATGTATGTATATGTTTTAGTAACATCAGTGTATATAATATGATTGCTTAAAAATAATTTTAAAAAGAATAAAATTATATGCATAAAAATATTCGACGAGAATTATTATTCGATTAAAATTATGCTTTTCAATAAAAATTATTCGAATAAAAATAATAATATAAACAATAATATATATAAGTTTCTTTGACTGCCATTGCAGCATGGGGCGATCGATAATAGCGAATCGTTAGCAAATTTGGGGTTTCGGGAGACGTGGGTTGCTAGCCCTCCTCCCCTAGATTGGTGGTAGGACTGCTATCTCACCGCCCAATTCCACGATGCAACCACGCTTCAGCGGTTTGTCGCCTACTTTCCTGAGACATTAAAGACACTCAGGATAAATAGTTGTGGCGTCTTTTAACTGCAGCTAGCTAGCTCCTTAGTCAATTCAACAAAGGATTCTTTCTGGCCACTCCCACGTGAGTGGCAATGAGTAACTTTCCACCTCTGAGAAGAGTCTCATCCCCCAAATAATAATAATAATCGATAAAATAAAACACTTGGCTAAAATTAATCGAATAAAAATATTCGAATAAAACTAATCAAATAAAATTTTTGGAAAAATAAAAAAAGTTTTCAATATAACACATTATTCCTAAAATAAAACAAAAAGTACAACAATAACATTCTAAAAAAATTCATTCAATGAAATTAATCGATTAAGTCATTTATAGTCAAAAAGAAATCAAACGTTATGAAGTATCCTACAGTCACCAAGAGCATAAAACATAACCAATATCATGTGATTGAGAACATATTTAATCAATTCATAAACGCTATAAGGAACAAACTTGTATCTAATATAATTAGATACAAGAGTTGATATTGTAACTTTCCATAAAAAAAAATAAATTCAAACACTCAACTTATTACTAGCCAAATAAAATGTTTATTATGATCTTCGCCAGCTCAAGTGTCTTCTCTGGCACTTAACAGTTCTTTGAAGTGCTTAATAGTTTTATGACGATTGTCAGCGTCCGTTTGCTTGCATTAATTCTACTTTCTGCTTAATTTTCTTTTCATTATATTTTACCTTATTTTTATTTTTTTCTTTGTTTGCCATCAAGGATTTCTTTTTTCAATATTCTATTTAGTCTTCTTAATGGTCAATGTTCTCATAAAAACCAAACCTTAAAATGTTAGGAGAGTGAGAAATTTTTTCCTTTTGCAAAAATGAATACATTTTGTTTTATTTCATTTCATTTTATTTTATTTATGTTGTTGGATTAATTTTTTTTCTGCTGCTGTTCATTTAGTTGATGACTTACTTGACGAGTATTTTATGATCATCACCTGTACCCTTTTTTTGTCTCGTTTAAATTTGTAATTTGTATTTTTTTCCGTAGCCGCTTTATTAATGTTTATACATATGTATACCCTGCCGTGTTTTCTATTTTTTAAATGCCAATTTCTTCTGCTTTTTTAAGCATAAAACCGAAAATGAAGCCAGCAAATGTTTTGAAAAATACAACACAACAGAACAATTTTTTTTCATCCTTTTATTTGTTATTTTTGGTCGAAGGTGTTTTTGTGTATATGCCGCTACTGCTGCTGCTGTCGCTGATGATGATGTCGACGAGGTCCTTTAGTGCCCTGCAATTTAGTGTGTAAGTGTATTAAAGTCCAGTTCCATGTAGGATATTATACAGGAAACATTTGCTGCTACTCAAGTACACTTTTGTTTACAAGTGTTTTTGTGTTTTGTTTCTTTGTACTCGTATGTCGTTTGTTTTGTGCTTTTTATACTTTTTGTTACTTTTTTATTGGAAAATGTATTTTCCTAAATGTATATACATGTATGTGTGTGTGTGTGTGTGAGCATGTTGTAGCCGTGTTAATTTAACGCGTATCTGTTCTTTTAATAGCACACACACACGGTTATGTAAACATGTATATACCCAGCAAACATTTGTATGCTATATATGTATCTGATGACCGACAAAATGTGAAACTTTAGCATATAACAACAACAGAGTTATTTAAAAGTCTGCTTGTAAAACCAAAAAATAAGCTTTAAGACTTGTATTTATTAAAAGAAAAATAGTAAGATAAGACAATAAATATAATTGGATGTAATTAGTACTGCCAGGTGTAGAAATGAAAATAATCCCCCTTATCGTTGTGGGCGTATTTCGACTTCGACTACGACGTTTTTATAATACACGAAATGAAACTTAAACCGGTTTTCTTTACTATATTACCAAATTGTCTTAGTCGAAGTCAAAATACACCAACCACAATAAGGACCTCTAAATGCGAGCGATAGATAATGGACACAAAAATAAATTTGAGATTTTTGGTTTCATTTTTTGAATAAATGTTCGATCCAATAAGTCGTTCGCATTTAGAAGAACATGCCGTTAGATTTTCTCAAAACATTGTGCTACAGAGAGAAAATTCTTTAGAAAAACACTGTATACGAACCATGTATTGACATCAAGACTGTAGGAGCACTTAATAATTCTTTTTGTAACAATTATTAGTATTTCTTACTCGTTAAATCGACAACATCTGGCAATTCATGTCATTAAACTTTCGAAATGACAACGTTTTGCTCTGCATTGTTTAATGTATAATATTGTTTTATTATTTCTTTATTCATTTAACAACGTTGGTTTTCTTGATTTGAGAGCCAAATTAGAAAGTGTTGATTATAATTTTTGCCTTTGCAAGATATTTCCTATATATATGTAAATAATAATTTTGATTCAACATGGTTTTTCAGGAACATAAAATAAAGTTATTGAAGTAGGAAACATTTTCTTTGAAGGTTACATGAAATCATGTTGAATTTACGTGAAACACAAATGAAATCAAATTTGTTCTCGTAGATTTTAATGCTAAATTTTTGTGTATGTAAATTTTCAGAGATTTTTGTAAAATATTTTAAATTGCTTCAAAGTATTCTCAGTAACTGGTAATAATGTTCTTATGTTTTGTCACATGTTAAAAATTTCTCCAGAAAATTCATTAAATTTTTTACAAGACTTCCTCAGCCATGTTGTAAAACTATTACGAATTTTCATCTTCAAAGAGGTTCGATTTATTAAAAATCAATTACAAAATTTTCGGTTAGATTTCTGAGAGACTTGCAAAACTCGGCATCTTGTGGAGAGTTTCGGTTTGGACTCTGAATGAATTTGAATTAAAAATGTTCGCTGGCCGTATATTTACACACATTTTAACATATCGATAGTTTAATATGGAAAAGGCTCATCTCGAATATTTTTTGATTTACCGCAGGAAGAAAAAACTTAATAAAAAAATTAGATAAATAAATATGAGATACAGTTGATCTTGCAGGTCATTCCTGTATATGTTCGTTAATTTAATGCTAAGCAAAGTAATTAAAACAAAATTTTAAATTTTCGACAAGGATGTCTCTTCATTTATGAGATTAAGATGGAATTTGCAGTATATAGCCATAGTTTTTCAAAGTCCAAAAAGTAAACGAGTTCATAAAATCGATTTAATAAGAACGCTTATTAGTTATTAATGATTTTTCGTTTTCACCTTTTAAAAAGTTGATTTTGTAGGTGCAAAAAAAAACAAGCTGCAAAGCGAGTAGCTTGGGAAATAACCTAGAGTTTACGGCGGGAATCGAACCCAAGACCTCTATACTGACAGTTTAGCATTGCTAGCACCTCTTTTCCACACAAAAACTTTACTTTGCAAAGTCTTAATTCAGCTGCGATAAAGACAGAAAAAGACTATATTACCTCTGACTTTCACACAGCTGAATTAAAACTTTGCAAAGTAAACTTTGCGTGTGTAAAAGGGCTAAAACCGTCAACTGTAGGAGGTGCTCCTAATAAAAAAAATCCAGTGTATAATTCTTATTAAATCCAAGACTTTATTAACGCAATACAGAGCTTTTAAAAATATACATAATGTTAAATAATTCACAAATGAATACCACGATGTTAACAAATCTCAGTCCACTGTTTATAAGACAATACTGACTCTCTGATTGAGGCTGCTGTAGCAGATGCATAATTTTTTTATATTAAGAACAAAGTTTGCAGAAGAATCTCAGCAATATCTAGAAAATCTAAGCTTGTTCGAAAGCTTCTTATTACTTACGAACTCGTCATTAGCTCGGGTCTCTGTTGGTTTGTGTGTGTATGTACATACACAATAAAACATCATTTTAGAAGACATTATAGTTCTTGTTGTTGGTTTTTGGTACATAAATTACATGCTGGTGTCCTTGTATATATTTTAAAAGCAGAAAAAATATAACATTATAGTTTTTATTGTTTGTGTCTATCTTCTGCAACGGCTTATGTGATTGTGTGGTTGCATATTTTATAACAAGCAGAACGTATAGCATTATAACTTCAACAACAACTTATATTTTTGTCCTCGTATGTATTTATGCTCTTTAATTAATAATTTCTGGATTATGCTTCTTCTTGTTTAAAAATATTTTTATAAAAAAAAAACATTTGTTTTAGGTTTGTTCATGGTGCATTATGTACGCTATCCCAATGCGAACAAGCAAGAAGGAAAAGGACAAATATATAATAGCATCTGCATTATGTACATATGCATATAAACAATACTTCAGAATTACATATCACAAATACTTATACATTAGTTTTAAATAAATACATATACATCCCTATGCAAGAAATAAAAACGCGTGTAACGTAAAAAAGACAAACATTAAGGAAGTTCACTGACAGCGCAACCCCAGAATATTACCTACCCTACATATATTTTCTTAAAAATATAAAACACGTTTTTTCAAAAACTTTTTTCAATTTAAGAACTTATTAGATTTTGGATTCGGTTAAAACTTTTTGGAAGCAAACTTTGTTTTTGTTTTTTTAATTCTCAAAACTTACCGAATCGAACCGAAAATTCTGTGAGGTCAATATATTTAGAATGTCGTAAGTTTTGTTCCGATGGGTTAAACGTTTTTTTTAAAAAGGTTTACTTACACACACATATATATATATATATATATATATATATATATACATGCTCACACGCACACACACAAAGCCACACACACACAAACTCAAATTAGATTTCCATGGCCTCAAAACGTTCAGATCTCATGAAAACACGATTTTCGAAATTTAGAGTGAAATCAATTACTTGTCCTATTTTTGATAGCGGGAAGCTGAAAAGTTTACGACCTAATTGCCTAAATCACGTATCATTTATGTGCATGAGAACAAAAAGTATACAAAAAAATTTTAAAAATTTTATTTATTTTCCTTTTACAATTTCTAGAATTTGTATGAAAACCTTAAACAATTTTTCAAATTGTCCTTTCCGATGACGTATTTAGAAAATTAGGACTTGAGGTTTTTTTAAAGTGGCTAAAAGTTTAGTTTATTGAATCATAGCTCATTTAATTTTCTCGGCCAGGTATTTACTTTAAAAATGTAAAAACCTTAATTTCGAAAAAAAAACGAGATAAGCCTTTTCTACATTTAAGAACACTATGCTCTTTCGGACATGTAGAAAACAATGAAACAACAGTCTTAGTACATGAACAAGTACAAGAAGTACATTAAATTGTTTGTATGTAAAAGTCTACTTCGAACATGTGCGTATGTCTGTCCGTCTTTTTTACTGTTTCCACAGACAGACTATCTTTGTAATTAACATTGTTTTTGATAAATGTTTGCTTACTTTCTGAAATCATAATAAGAAAGTCGACTTAAAAGGAAAAATAATGGATAAAGATAGCACCAATATATACAACATAAAAAGTGACTATCTTTATCTTTATTTGCAGAGCATGGAGAAAAGCTAGTCTAGATGGAATTACTAAATAATAATTTTGAAATTTTTGCCTTTATTTTTGATGATAATTTTAGCTATGAAAATGGTATAAGTGTGCCAAGTAGGAAAACAAAACTCACGCTCGCATTTGCTTTAAATTCAAGACCTTTTTTGAAGATCAATTCCGGCCTCTTATCTCTTCAATATATTTCTTCTACTCATTCCGGTTCGGCAACTCAGCCGAACCGGAATGATCCGATGGATTTGATAATGATGACTAAGCAGCAACAAAATGCATCTAAAAGTTTTTAACCACACCTACTTTTTAAAGTCGTATTCGTTACAGTAAAATGCAAAGTTAAGTCTTTCTGATAACTTTATGCAGGTCTTCAAATAATACTTTAACAACTCCATATAATTTAATTACTTTTCTCTCTCACATTTTCTTTACACCTTTTCAAAATAACTTTTAAGTCGAACCTAAATATAAACATTCTTTTTTTTCAAGTTTAAAAGGCAATTCTTATACCATACAAACTTGCAACTTCTTTTTTCCATTAAAAATTTATTATTTAACTTGTTCATGCATCGTTTATTTGATGTTGCTTTGCTTTCAACCTAAAAAGACATTTTAGCAGCAACATCCATTCAGTGTACTTGTGGCATAAAGTGTGTATGGCTGTGAGACTCGTTGTAGCCTTTGTAGCATTATTCTTAGATTATATTATCAAAAGTGTTAAAGTAATCTATATTTTTTTCACTTTGCTAAATTTATGTACTATTCTTGTTTTATTTTCTTTTTTTCCATTAAGTTTTTATTCTTAGAAGTTCATGACTACGGCCAAAGGAAATAAATATTGGATTTTAAGATTATGGCTTTTAATTATATATTTGAAGGAAAGAGCAGGTGCTTGCAAATTCTGCTAATAATCTTTTTTCAATATTAAGTTGTTTATTAACCTTAACAAATACATATATACAATTATATTTTGTAATACTTCGACGAGCATAGTGAGAAACCTCTTCACCCCTGTTAGCGAATCAGACCGGAGATTTTGATACAAAAGCCGATTTGAAAAGTTATACCTACAAATGCATTGAGAGACGGCGAAGCAATAGTTGTTTTTACTACAAGTCAATTCTCATATTCCATTTCATTAAAAATTTAGGTTAAATAAATAATGTTAACAACGACTCTCTTCCCAAGCAGATAGACAGAAGTTCTGATGAAGTGCGTGGTGGCAAAGAAAAATGCTGCTTTTTTTTTGTTTTCTCTTCTTTAGAAAGTTACACTAATTCATAGAAACATTTCATTCTATAATATGAATTTTAAGCTCAAGTAAATAATAATATTACTCAAACATTTTAAGCTGGGACAAATTTTGTATGTGTTTCGTTTATGTAATTAAAATGTTTTCCATATACAATTTTAGAACGCTTGGCGTAGTGGTTTACAAAATAATAATCGAACTGCCAGTTTATCGAATACAATCAGAAATTCTCATCTGCATATTTATATTAAAAAGAAAAAGAAATTTGAGTGCTTTTGCTCTATTTTCAATATAAAAAGGCAGGTGAGAGTGTTTGATGGTCTAAATTTAATATTTTTTTAGATAAACTTATGTCACTTTCAAAATACACGCCTCTTTTGGTATACACAGAAGACAGAAACCCTGAAGCCCTGAAAATATTTTTCTAGTTTCTGATTAAAAAATATTTGATATAAAAAATTAATATTCTCCTTGTTCTTAACTTTTTTTAAATGTATCTTGATGAGTCTCGTAAAGGGAAAATAATTTTTGTTTTTATGAAAACATAATTTTAAACAGTTTCATTACAGCACACTGCAAACTTTTTATGTTCATGAATATTTATTTTAGCATCAAGCTGCAAAGATTGCTTTAATATTAATGTATTTTTTTTTTTGCAGCAAAAAGCACAGAATGAAAATTAAAAATTTTTCTCACGTTATAACTGTGATTTGATTTGAAATTCAAAGCACACATCAAGTATAAGAATTTTTCCAATTCTGCTTAAGCACATTGGCTAAAACCACAGGCAATGTTGTCTTGGTTGGGTTTTATTAATTTAACTATTGCTTTATATTTGTAATTTACTAGGGTATTCATTTAATCGGGCTTTAGCTTTAATCGGTTAATTGCTCGATTAATTAATCGAGGTTTTGCCTTAATCGGTTTCTTCATAAATCAAGTAATTCCAACAAGTAAAAGTTCCTAAATTATTAGCTTGTTATTAAAATAAACACATAATAATTATTAAACTGAATCAAGCAAAAAAATTCATATATATTAAAAAATTAACCAATTTTTGAGGTCACTATATTAGTTACTTCAATAGTTTAAAAAGATCTTCTAACACAATCTCTCAGATAAATAATTTGTTTTAAATGTTTAGGATTTAAGCCATTCTCTTCTTTAGTTTTGATAAAACTAAATCCTTTTACTTATCGTAGATGTTAGGGAAATCGAAAGCAATCCATAATAGAGAATATATAGTTTCTCAGTTTTTTCCTAGAAACATATAAAATCTTTCCTTATGCTCTTAAAGTCCTGATTTATATTTTTGTTTCAAATTCTTATAGCTGCTAATTGTTTCGTTTAATTATGATAGAACATTTTTTATTACTATCGATAGTTCTTCTGTTGGCAGGTCATCAATCGACCCATACTGGCTGAGCTCAGCGACAAACATTCTGCAAAAAAAGCAAATTATTTCTGAAGCTCTTAGAATTAATTTTTGTAAAACACAGTTGCTAGATGGAAATTTTTCAGAGTGTAGGTAGGTTAGGTTAGCAGGCTGCTGGTCAGGAAGGGTGAAATTTAGAGTCAAGCTTACTTGGGTCCAATACAATGATCCCTGTTAATTGAAGAGAAGATGGTGGGAGTGATAGGGAAGGGATAGTGATAGAGAAGACAGGTGGTGAAGGTAGAAATGGATGAAAGCTGCATTCTTTTTACAAATCTGCTTTTTGCACGCTTTTTTTTTGATAATGCAATCTTGCAGCGCCTTCTGGTGTTAAATGAGGCATATTAAATTTTGAATCTGTGTTTAGTAACCATTTTATTAGTTAGTTTACTTCGCCAATGATTCTGCTACACAACGAAGGAGGGCGCTCTGATGTTACATTGGGATTAGTATCTGATGAAGTCGGTGTAGTTTTTAGTGACCAGTGCCTTATGCCTGCATCACTAGAACTTTTTCCACAACAACTGATACAAAGGACACTAAGGCACATCAGAAAAAATGCGTGGTGTTGTTATTTTTAATGACTGTCGGAGACCGGGGTTCGAGCCCTTAGGACCTTAGGACCTTAGGTTTTGTAGTCAACGTGCTAACTAAAATAATTGAATTCGTCCCTCATTAAATTTAATCCTTAATTAATTCGTTGGCAACAGTACTATTTACTTTTATTAAATTGTTAAACAAAAATTTTAATTAGTTCCAATAGAGTAGCAGAGTCTACTAAAATCTTTGAAGTTTTACTTAAGTTAGGATCACTGAAAATACTTCTTTGTTTGTATGAAAAATAATTTTTAAGCACATACCTTTTGTATATAAGACAAAATAAATTATTAAATTTACACAAAATACGTTATAATACCATAAAATATGAAAACAAGAATTACCTCGGTTAATCGACTGAAATAAACCGGTTTAACCGTATTTTGAACCGATTAATGGTTAACCGAATGAATTCTCTATAATTTACTTGAGTATTTCTTAATCAAGATCAAAAAAAATTTTTTTTTTGCAGAAATTTTATATATTTTTTCTTGTGATTTTATTCTATCTGTCAGATTTTGGTTTCAAAATTTCTGCGTAAGCAAAATAAGTAAAAAGATTTTATGTACTGCATAGCTAATAATATGGCCATAAAGCACATTAGTGTGCAAAAACAAACAAACAAACAAATCATTACTCAAACGTTTCCTAGAAAGGAACAAATTCTTAAGGTCAACTTGACTGGACGTAGAAATTGTAAATACTCGTAAATGTACATGTTTTTGCACTTACAGAATGCTTAAAATTATGTCATGTGTTTTTGATATAAAAACAAATTGTTTCTCTGGAATCTGGAACCAAAGAAAATACTTATTATAGAGACATTTATTTACCAGCGCCAACAATATAATTTTGTCATAGTCCATTAACTTCAATTTATCACCATAGAGTGCTTAACAATTGTTGTGATCGCAAATAATCGAGTTGGGTAAAAAAATTATGTCGCTTAAGATTTTCTGGTGGTTATGGCACGATATACTAACTGAGCCCGGCAAACGTTGTCTTATCCTCAATTATTTAATTTTTTAACAAAACAAAATCCTACTTGGTATTGATTTGAAATCTTATATTTCTAGAAATTATGCGTTAATACGCAAATACACATCGCCACAAAAATGTATTACAATAGTGTAAAGAAAAAAGGAGAGCGATGTCTTAGGACACCCGGTAATAGCATTGATGCTTAGCTATATAAAACAAACTTCATGTGTTCAATAACAATGCAATAAAATTATATTAAGTAATGATATCAAATTCGCCGCAAATATTTAAAAACGTTTCCATTTATTTCTCATTATTTTCTTCTCCAGCGGCGTACGATTAAATTAACGTATAGTTTGTAGCCGGTGGCGGTTGTTTGCCGGCCTACAGCTGATCGGCTGTATTTTCTTGCTTGTGCTCAATACAAAAATAAATTGAGCAATCCTTCTCATTGTTTTTTTTTTTTTTTCTTTCACTCACTTCGAAGAATGTAACAAAACAAAATCAAACAATTTGTTTCGTTTATTTTCATACTCTGGCGGCAAATTACGGCATTTAATACGAATTTTAAAGAAATATTTCGTAATTTCGTTCCATAACGAGTGCCGTAATTTGCTTCCTGGTTTAAAGTACAAATAAATCAAAACAAAAACTAATTTATAACTGTCACAGTGTCGACTATTTTTGTTACGAAAATCATGTCCTAGCTCATGTGTCGCGAAATAGCATAGCTATAAAATACGATTTTACAAGCAATTTTACAAAAAATTTACATATTGAAGATTAGATTTGCTATTATGTGTTCATTAATCTCCTGTAAAATTACAATTCTTAGAGTTAGGGCCTTTTTACTTGAAGCAAACGATTTAACAGCGTCCAAAAAGATCATCTTTGGAACTAGCTTTGTGGTTGTCAAAGTACCTCTCTTATAATGTAATGTCTTTCTCCTCCACCATTATTAAATTATTTTTAGCTTTTCAATACTTATAACATTGGTAAGATCCTTCCTTAGCTTAACCTATTAAAAACTATTAAAAGTATTTATTAAATTTAAAAAAAGTTTGTTTTTATTGTATGTACATAGTTTTTTAATTTCTTTTCAATATATGTACAAAACACGTGCTTAACAAAGTTGTACTGCTCTTTCAATTAAATATTTCACTGCACTTTGAAAATTCTATTTCAATTAGCGGCAAAGAAGGAGTGCAGAGAGCACGTAACAATTAAGCTATTTAAAATCATGTAGAAACTGTTGTATGGCAACATAAACCGTACAGAACAAAACCCAATTAGATTTAGCAACAAACAGGAAACAAAACCCTTTACGTTTATTTACTTATTAGTCGCCCTCTACCTTCCTTCCTTCCCTCTATGCCTTTATACCGCTTAAGTAAGACAATTTACAAATACAATTTATTTAGCCTTAAGTTACATTTATTTCATCTACTAACACGGCCACAACAACTAATACTGCCAGTTATATGCTGCTTATCTAAGTATGTTTTTCTCAGAGAAATAAATACCATAAATGTACATCCTATTTCTGCAAGTGTATGTATGTATGCATGTTAAGTGTAATCCTAAAATTAACCTGTTTTAATCTTTTATAAAAACTCCATTGTTGGCCATATCGTGTAACGAAAACTCTGTTATACAATAGTAGTTACGTGTTGTTTGCCATAAACTTTTAAACAGTTGGCGTAAAAATATAGTTGTTGCTTTCTTACCTTTAGTTGCATGCCTTCAGTTGGATTTAGTTCATCGCCAGTTTGTCGTAAACCGTTAATAAAACGAGCAAATACGGTACGTCTTTTGTGTTTGTTACGGCCTTCTGTAAGACAAACAACATTTATATACCATGAATGCCTTAAAATACTAAAATGCACTATTAAAAGCAACAATAACAGAAAGATGTAACATAAAATACACAGAAAAAATTGCAGAAAAAAATACTAAAATTTACGCAAAATATTTTATTAAATTTGCAAATTATTTTATGGCTTATTTACACTTGAAGGAAATCTAGTAATTACGAGATTTCGGAAAAAATATAGTAGATTTACCATATAAAACAATAACAAACATCGTCAAAATAAGCTTCCGGAATCTGTTTTCTCTGTGTACTTAAAATCCAGTAGAACTAAGGACCAGTCCCACCATGTCACCAACGTTCGACTCATCGCACAGTTACATTGCAAACAACAAAAAAATTCTAAAATTTGTTTTTGTTTTGTATGTAAGTTTGCGACGAGTCGAACGTTGGTGACATCGTGGGCCCTTAGTGATACATTGTTCGGTTGTTGTTTAGGAACGTTTTCAGTCAATGGTTTTTGGTGGATATGATATTTTAATAATTGTCAAAATAAATTTGCTGTAAACGGTATAAATTTTGATAAAGATTTTAATTGAAATTTACTAAATTTCGCGCAGCTATTAATGCCGTATGACTTTAAAACAAAAATTTAAAACTTCTTGTTCCATTCCAAAATGTAAAAAACGAAAATAAAACAAAGATTTTACTGCAGTAGATAAAATAATTGCATTGCAAGGTTTTTTCAGCTTCAAAAAAAACTGGAAATAATTTTTACTGCTAAAGAACCATTTAATTTATTTGTTTTTTGTAAAACCAAACAATAAATTTGCTGAAAAAAAGCCGGGGCCAAATTATGGCATTTGATATCGATTGAAATTTTTACAGGAATACAATTAAAATTGCATTAAAATTTCTGCGCTATCAAACGTCGTATTTGACCCTGTACTTGTACCTGGATTTAATAACTTTTATTATGATAATGGTATCGCTATAAAATAATATCGCTTTTGGTATTCACTAATATATTTTAATGATATTCGCTGTCGGTTGCAGTAAATAAAGTAAAACCTGAAGCTCCAATTTATTTAGTTTTTTTTTTAATTCTTCTTTGTGCTTTTCGCTTAGTTTGCCATTTTGCATAAAGGGATGCCACATCCATCATATACAATTAAATCGCAAGTAAAACACAGATGTACACTATCGTATAAAAGAAATTACAGCATCACATTATCGTTACCACAAACATATAAATATATCGATAAATATTATGATTTTAGGTTCGAAAAAAAATTACTGAATCTAGGTACTGTTCCGAATTGTTCTTTTTAGATAAGAGTCACAAAAACTATTTGTTAAATTTTAAATAAAATTTCAAACAAATTTCAATTAAAAAACAATTAAGAAAGATATTCCCAAGACGCCAGGAAAATGTCCAAGGTTAAAAACGGAAGTACTGCAAATTTGGATCATCTCTTAAGATTATTACAGAGCCTTGTCATTGCAAGAAACTCTCGCTTACGATATTCAATCACCGAGTTTGAAGCGATGTTTAGTAATATATTTAAAAAAAATAAAAGCAAAAACTTGCCCATTTTTGCAACTCTTTTCTTCTTATGCAAATTTAAGAGTAAAACATTTACGGAGTTCATAATGGCATTTTAAAATATGTCTTAATATTACAACGTTTACATTTTATTCCTTAATATGTATGGGTTGGCAAGTTTGTTGCTTTTTTGTGTATAAATCAAATTTAATTATAACTGTCAAATTTAAAAGTCTGGAAAGCATGACATTTTCAATATAGCAATATGGTTATGTTAAACTAAACCAGTTAAAACTGTCACCGCAGCTGAAGTTGACGAAAAAATATAAAAAAAATATTACAATTGGCAAGACTGTTGTAAATTTAGAGATGGTACGTACCAATGAGCTTTCATTACAAAAAAAGCTTTCAGCAAATTGTAATACGCTGAATCAAAACAATTCACATATTCCAATTGCAATAAAAGTTGCGTACATAAAGCAGAAATCTGCATCAACTGACACCGCACACAGTGGACCAAGCACAAAGAACGCTGATGACGAAGGTGTAGTGGCCTTCGAAAACACCCGGTTGTTCCGTTCTTCTACGTGTTTACAACTAACTTTGGTGTTATTTGTTCATTAATAATTATCACATGTAATTTGGCTTAAAAAGCGATACGAACTTTAGTCTGATCAAACTCTATAATAGAAACAAATGAAGTTCGAACAACAATAATTAAAATCAACTGATATTATATATTGAATTTAAGGAATTTTGTTTTTTGTTGTTTTCATAATTTAATGTGGTGTATTTTATGTCGTTGCCTGCTCACAATGAAAATTTTAAGATGACACAATGTTGCTGCATTAAAATTTTAATATACTCATTGTGAGTGCCGTAATTGTTTTCTTGTCAATTTCAGTAACTGAAAAAAAAAAATTTGATGAAAATTAGTTCCCAATTGTTTCCAAGAAAAATTTATATTTCAAAAATCATCGTTGTGAGTATTTTTTAAACATCTTATTCACAAAAATAATTTTCGATTTATTTTTCAAAAACAATATTATATTTTACTTATTTTTCACTAACTATTTGCATATTTTTAAGAAGGATTCTTTGCAAGCAATGAAGGAGTAAAGTAAGTAATAATGATTGAACATTTTTTTCTGTGTAAGTAAAACGAAAGCAAAGCAACTAACATAAATCTTTTAACTAAAGAGATAACCACTATGAAAGTTTTTTTTTTTTTTGTAAATTACCTGTTGCTGCAAATTCGTAAAAGAAATTAGACCGTGCTCCTGGATAACTGTGTTGCATGCCACTGCTTAAGTTAACTGATGATTTCGAATCGAGTACAGTACGTGCCATACGGTTGACCAACTCATTTTGGGCGTAACTGTAGATTTCATTTTCTTCACGATTCGTTAAACAACTTGAGGGCTGTTGATAATTAAAATGATAAGATTATAGGGGAACCCTTTCCATAATTTATAATTATTGGAATGGAGCTACTTACCGAATACTTTCCAGGCACATATAACGGCTGACTATGGCTGGAGGGCAAAATGGCTTGATTGGCTATGTTGCCTGTTATCATGGCACTGACACCCATACCGAAACTGCCACTGGCCCCACTGCTGTTGCCTCTTCTTAGTGTACCCGTATTTCCACTGCCGCTGTTAGCCATTCTCATATGGCGTTCTCTCCACTTCGCACTACGAGCAAATTCGATGGCATCTAGAACATCTTCATAAGGCATATTTATTTCTTTGCTGTAGTGGGCAGCCAGACCTTCTAAGTAGCCGCGTTTGCCTTCCTGTAGAAATGAAAAAGTTAAAATTTTAATAAAATTTTTATCTTTGAATTTGATAAGTGGGAATTATATTAAAAATAAAAAATAGCTTATAAATAAATTTCTATAAAAATTTAACCGTAACTGAGGCAACTTTAGCTTTTTTGGTAAAAATTTTTTTTTTTAAGAAAATCTCTTTTTGAGTCATGCTTTGGTCGCGAATATTCGTCGTCAAAAATAATGCACATTGGTTTATATGAAAATGCACACAATCATGGCGTAGGGTGAAATTCGTCATACGCGGCGAAAGTAGCAATAGATTTATTTCTATTTCTTACGCCGGCGAACAACGAAAAAACAATTTTTTCTCTCTCTCTCTCTCTCTGTCTTTGCACCAGCGATGCCAACTATTTTTAACCCAAACGCGCTATTACCCTTCGCAAAACGCGCTAGAACGCGCACGTGCTAGAACAGCATTGTCGACTATTTATAGGCAAAACTCGCTATTTTCCTACGCGCTAAATTAAATTTTAATAAAAGTCGATGTATGTACATGTGTCTTAGTAAATAAAATTGATTTTTTAGTAGCTCTTTTCAGACTTTATTATATTGTTTCTTGGAAATTATATCCTAAATCACTAAAATCATTTAATACAGAATCAGAATTGCCTTCCAAGTAATCGAAATACTTAGTTTTTATTTTATTTGTCAAATTTTGTAACAACTTCCATATATAATTTGTCGAATAGTTTTGCGATTCAAATCCTTTTTGTATTTCAGCTAGAATAGATGCTTAATAAGTTATATAAATTTTTTTGGTCACGAATACACGAGTACCTACATATTTTTAGTTGTGACATGTCAAAATATTTGCTATTTACAGTATTAAAATGCGTTTTTTACTTCTAACCACAGTCAAGAGAATTTTATTTGCGACAGCTGAATCATTAAACAATTTAAAAAATTTAATGACTTTTGACTACTAGAAAGTTTTTAAATTTATGCAAAAAAAGTAAAAAGAAAATATTGAACTGAAATGATGATGACTTTATTCAAAACGCGCTAATTTAGCGCTTTTTTCAGTAAGCGCGCTAAGACGAAAAAAAGCGCATTTGCCATAGTTAAAACGCCCTAAATCTAGCGCGAAACGCGCTAAATTGGCATCGCTGCTTTGCACACACAATAACCAACTTTATCAAATATCAGAAAGGAATTCGCTGAGTAAATTCGTCGTTGTTGTGCTTCACACGCCGAATTTATACAGCGAACTCTTATCGACGAATTCGTCGACATGGACGAAATTCGTCGTTCGTCCCAGTTGTATTCCTACCATCAAGTAATCATTTGCTTGTATGAACAGTAGTCCCTGCTTAAGCGTTAATGTTAAAATATATATTTTTTCAAGCATTCAATAAGCGAATAGCTTAAGTGAAAATTTAAAAAACCTGCATAAGTGACGAAATTATTTATTTCACATATTCCTAATATATATTGTTACGTTCTTGTCTTTCAAATACCTGTCTTTAAAGCTTACCAAATTTTAAATTAAATAAAATTGACACATCTATATTTCTAATAACCGCTTTAAAATTTAAGTGATAATTTTTACTGGTTCTTCTGTCTAAGTGTATCTTCAATGATATTATTTTTGAAGTAAATTTACATATTTAAAGCTCTACCTAACAAAACAATTTCAATAGAAATATAATACCATACTGTCGAGTACGGTCCCACATTAAATTGACAATTGAATAAAATCTTTATGCTTTAAAATTTGCTTAAGCAAAATCGATTTTCTTTCAATGAAAAATCTCATTAAATTTTAATTATTTTTTAACAACGAATCCCTGCACGTAAGTGTTTGTAATATTTTACAATATTTGAATTTCATTATTATGTGTATAAGAAACCTTAAATAAACAATATGAATGTTATTTGGATAAATAAAAATTTTTTTATCATTTTATTTTATGCCTTTTGAATAATAAATATTTGAATTTATTTACTGTCTGAGATTGGATGTAATAAAAATAAATTGCCGAAAAGAAAGTCAAATACTGCTAATGTTAATACTTTAAATGAAGTTTATTAATGGAAATGAATGAATGAGATGATATGTACGTATGCATAAAAGTTAAATTTAAATTCAAAAGAATCTATAACACACAGTCATGTAGAGTATTTTTGAGGTATATTTATGGGGGCCTACCCAGCAAACATTTTGAATTTGATTATAAATGATGATGGAAATGAGAAGCAAAGTATTATAAAAAATCCTATAAATATTGGGTATGAATTTCATGGGCGTTGGGCGTGGCCTATTTAGCTGAAACTCGACATACGTCTTTTTTATTACATGAAGTATACCTATTTTTTTTATTTGCTTTATATTTATTTATTGCATCTACAACAAACAAAAAATTAACTAACAAAAAATAATCAAATCTTAAGTCCAGATATAATTAATGGGCCCGACCAATGCCGAACACAAATTTAGTAATAGTAATTATTAATACAAGAATGAAGTACTAGCACAAAAATATTCTCAAAAAGTTTCATCTGCGGTATTGCGTATTAGAGCCTCAGTATCCCTCTTTTTTAAACCATTACTTTGTTTATCGTAACTCAATTAATGTTTAAAATAACAATAACTTGTTTTCAATGACCACACATTTGTTTCGGAGAACATAATATTGTTTTCTCAACCATGTTACAACCATATCTTTTGTTTACGTGTAGTTGTAGGATGTTTGCGTGTGTTTGCAGTTTGCATGGCTCTTGGTTTTTGCTGCACTCATGCCGGCCAATACTCAAAAAGTACTTAAAACGATACTTATGTCATTAACTGGTATGCATATTGCTTCTGAATGGCAACAATGTGATAAATCAAAAAACTTATTTTGCAAAAAAATTGTTTAAAGTTCTTGGTTTACATGCAACTCCAACAAGTTAAAAAAATGTTGTGTAGACAAGTCATCTTTTTAAACTTTTTACCCAAAATCAAATACATACAAATGCAAATAAAATTAAAAATAAATTATTTATTGTTTAAAAACTTTATTTGTTTCGTTGCTGCCAACCAGAACTTCAGTACACAGAAAAAAGTATTCGCCAATTAATGTTTTCAATTAATAATTTATTTGATTCAATTAAATTTTTAATTGTATTAATTAATTTGAGTGGAAAAACTTAATTGATATTATCAAATTGTTTATAGGTGAAAATTTAATTAATTTTTTAATTAATATTACAAATATTTTAATTAATATTACAAACTCATTCATATTACTTTTTTGTGTGTAGAGTTCAACAGCAATTCAAAAAAGCTTACAAAACCCCAAAATTTCTCCATAAATTATTGAGAATTACAAAACTGCAATTACAATAAGCGAAGAAACTTTATAAAATAAATTAATGAAATAACTATTTGTTGTTGGTTAACCCACATCTATATGCATTTCACAACACTGTTAAAATTTTATCAAAATCTGTTAGATATCGACTTCCATAATTTGCCCCAAGGGATGAATTATTTTCCATAATTAACTCCTAAAATCAATTTTTTTAAGTTATGGCTTTGTATGTTACTGAAAAATAGACTCTGTAAAAGTAACAAGAAATAAAATTAATTTATATATTCCACTGTTGGAATTTGTATGTATGCTTTTGGTGTTGAAAATACCATAAACCTTTTACCCGTTGCTCCAGTTTGCACTGCGAGGACGTTTTATTCATGTATTCCAGTCACACACATTTTAAAAATGTGGTTGTGGTTATCACACACGTGAACATTTTTGTATGATTGTATGTATGTATGCATGTATTTGTATACACATACATATGTATATGCATGAGTGAATAACTGTGCGTATACAGTTTTCATGATGTTTTTTTGACTTCCTTAGTGTATGTTGCTGTTGCTTTTTGGACATCAGCTTAAAATCTCTTTTGTTTGTTTTTTTTTCTTTAAGGGGGCAGTAGAAACCACAATGCAACGTATAAAAGGAAGCATACGATTTTAAAGTGCCATTTTGTAGCATCCGAATTTCCCACCAGTTAATCCCTGGTACATCATGACATTTACATTCATTTAATATGTACTCTGAACTCTTATAGACGCACAGATATTCAACACTCAGTGTACATGACTTAATACTAGAAGATACATACATATAAGTATAGTATTTATATTTGTGCGTTTGTATGTGTTCAATACACAAATGTTGATCTGAGTATTAACACACATCCGAAGAGCCAAATTGCTTGTGTGTCTTTGCCTTCAAAGTAAATAGGCTAAAAGTTGAAAATGAAATGATGAAAAAAAAACAAAGGCAACAGAAATGAAAGTAAAGTAAATACAAATACATATATGTAAGTATGCCTGCGTAAAAACAGACACATACACACACACACGCAAAAAGCAATTTCAGATCTGTGCACACATGCACACGTACAATTGTAAATTTAAGACAGATTCATAAATAAAAAATGTTTGATATTTGTTTTATGAGTATGGCGTAAAATTTGTGATGATTTGCATACTCGCACACATATACACACTTACGAGTATGTACATACACATATAAACAAAAGTGATGTCAGTTGTTTTGATAGACGCACGAATGAATAAGCGAATGAATGAATAAATGATAATAAAGTTGTTCGAATTTGAATCACAGGTAAATAAGTTCGCAGCTAAAATATGCACACATAAGTAAATACACTCATGCATATTAATATATGAACTGGGAAAATGTTTATAACAATATTGGGTAAGAGGCAAAAGCATTTCAATCTAATAAATTCAGTTTATACACTTAAAGTCTCAGTGAAGAGGTACGAGTATAAAGCAAATCTAGCAAAAGAATAAAAAGGCAGCAATATTGGAAAACTAATTTTGTACCAACGAGCTTCCGAAACTGCATATTTTTAACTAAAATCGAACAATTTATTAAGTCCATAGTAGACCCCTGCAAACGACCACTTACAAGAACTTTTAAGACATGAGTGATTTTTTAAATATTTTACTGCAGCGAAGTCTTCCAAAACAAAAGATGAACAACACTGTTTGCAAAGCATTTGTTTCAGTTATTGTATGTGCAGAAGTAAAGAAGCAAATACTTCGTGAAGAAAGAATTTGTTATGCTTCTTCCTACGCATGGGCGCGTATACAAACGTCATGCATGTACATACACACACCTCGTGTATGCTCTTTTATTTTTCTGCGCACTTAAAAACACACACATGCATTGACATTAGTTGTGTGCGCTTGCTTTAAAAAAACACCCTTAAACACAACATAATAGCTATACATCTTACACACACACTCAAACGTACAATATGCAAAATAACTTCTTCTTTTGAGTGTTTGTTAATAACAACAAGTCTTCACGACATCGCTTGTTAACACTCATACACACGAACATCAATACATCCATCGTTCTTCGCTTATTATACGACAGCATTTATTATTGGTTTAGTATAATACATGCGACGACAACACATGTAAAAAACAAGACTTATTTACATTTCAAAAATGCTTATGCAGGCCTCTAGTCCGTAGTTCATATCTGGCTCGAAGGACCATAAATGAATATAAAGAAGGATTATCAGAATTATGGATTCCTAGGCATATATTTTCTAAAAAAAATTTAAAATTATAAGAACGATAATATGGTTGGAATGAAAATATAGAAAATTTGAAACAAAGCTTCAATATAACGAAGAAGTTATAAGCCGGCCGGTTAGGCAAACCACGACCTGTTATACAAATTGACACAACAAACCAGCCCAGAAAGCAGTCGAGAGATAGCATTTTCTTATTTTGACATCGTTTTTTGATATGCTCTCACAAATAAATAAATATTCTCTCAACAAGACTACCATACTTTCAATAAATTGCATACATTTTGTAAACAAAACTACAAAGAAAAATAAACACAAAAGAAAATAATAAAAAAAACTAGAGAGCGTTTGAAGTTAATGCCGTAGATTTTATTATGGGCTTTGCTAATTTGACAGCGATTTTTCCTGAAGTTGCAGACTTATACTATGTTCACACTTATAGTCTTAAACTTGTTTAAGGCAAGTGTTTTAAAAAACTAACCACAACCGTTCATATTACATTTGAGATGTTTAAAGTTGACGTTTTGTCAGTAAATTATTGTATTTGTAAAATATTACGAACTATTATGCTTTTTTATTGGTTTCCTATTTTCAAACAACAAATGTTTTTGTAAATAATTGAGTACTTTTTAAATAATTACTTGTATAACAAATAACATTTCACTTGCTGCCATTTAATAGCAGCACAAAGTTGCCAGAGTTATCAAAAAACGGACTGAACACACTCCATTTACGTGTTTAAGGAAGTGTTTAAAGAGTAAAATATAGATTTCAGTTCATTAAGGTCCCATACAATGATCCCTTTGTGCTACCTGTGAGTTTGAAAAGAAAATAGTGTGGAAAGGGTGATAGGTAAGGCAAAGTGATTAAGACGACAAGTGGTGCAGGAATGATAGAGGACAGCTTCATTTCTTTACAACTCTGCTTTTTTGCAAGTTTTTTTTAAATACAGTGTTGCAGCGCCTCTGGTGTCAATGAGGCATATTAAATATTTGAAGCTGAGATTAGTAGCCCTAATATTGGTTATTTCACTACGGATTTTGCTACACAATACCAACCAAGAAGGGTGCTCTGATGTTACATTAGGATTAGCATCCGATGAAGCAGTCAGTGCCCATGCTAGAACCTTTCCTACAACAACTTATACAAAGACACACTAATGCACACCAAAAAAAAAAAAAAAAATAGTGGAGTTGTTATTTAATGACTGTCGGAGACCGGTCTCAAATCCTTCAAACCTTCGTTTTTGTATTGAACGTGCTAACTACTTTAGCAAACGCTACTTACTCTCCAAGTATTTGGTATCTTTAAATTTAAAACTTGCAATGTCGCTATGAATTTTTTCAAAGCCAAATAATTCTTCAGCAGGAACTTGTTGATTGTTGGCAAACTAAGCTAAACATGATACAAACATATAATACATTGATGAAAAAAACTATTCTAACTTTTATCGAAGACAATCAAGAACTCTCGCCTGTTTATTTCTATTGAAAACAAAAACAAAGCATGCATTTTTGTTTTGTTTGTTTGCAAATATAAACAGGCAAACGAAAATGTTTGATGGTCTGCTATAAACTGGCAGTTAAGCTGTTATTAAAAAATAAATTTTTTTCCTTCCCCAATTATACTTTTCGATACGTTCGGAATTTTAAGTAGATTCTTCCTCCAAGTGTTGTGCGCTAAAATAGCTTTAAATTAAAGAGAAGAATGAAAAAAAAACCGAACAAAAATAAAAACACATTCGTCATCATGGCCATGTAAATGGAAATTAAAATTTATTTACCTTTCCCTGTGTGAAATGGTGACTTTGTCGAATATGTCGACAACAACAGCAGCAACAACTATAAAAAAAATTGCACATAACGTACAATTTGTGTGGCATATGAGCACAAATTTAAATTCACTACCAATTTCAGATGGAGCGATGACTGACAAAATGAATGGATGGATGGATGGATGGATGAATGGAAGGCTGGTTGACTGAATAAATGGTTGTTAGTGATAATGATGATGATGATGATGCTGATGGTGATGCTGTTGCTTTAAGCCAGAGTTGAAGTAATGATGAATGCGTATTGTAAAGAAATTGCTTTACACACACGCACACACACACACACGCTTACCAGCAGCTTATCTATTGTAAAGTATGTACTCGTATGTAAATTTTGAATGGTAACGCTGTGTACATTTATGCTTACATATACAAATTAGTTTGTATTGACATTTGTTTGCTTGAAGAAACAAAAAAATGTAGGTTTGCAATTTTTAAGAATTCTCTTATGTACGTCCGTGTGCGTGTGTGTGTGTGTGTATTTCCATTATATTCAAAATAAGACTGTGGCTAGAAGTATAATTCCAATGTTTGTAGTTGTATTGAAGTCAAATGAATTTACAAATGTAAAATATGTCACTAGTTCAGGGACACATAATTGTTATCGCCATATCTTCATCATGATAATTACCAACATCAGCATTGTGACAGCCATGAGTAATACACGACAGCGGATTGATGGTTGAAAAAGTGAATTGAATGAAATGAAAAATTAAAGGAAAGAAAGCTGCTGAAAATTTTTATACATCGTAAAAAAATAAAGTTACTTGGATTTAACTGAATAATTACAAATTACAGGTAGATTAAATCAGTTTCCTACACACAGAAAACAAGACCAATGTTAAATCACCAAGCAAAAATTTTTGGTTGCATATTATATTAGATTTATTAGAAATAATGACCCCTATTATAAGCAACTTTCGATCTTCGACTGTAGTCGAAAGTATTGATCGAACGAATTTACATTGGGTGTTATGACGAGCATCCGACAAAGAATGTCCTTATTATGAATATCACTCAAAGTGGTTTTTAAAATTTGCAACAACTTCACCTAAAAATAAAAACTAATCGTTTTTAATAACTTTTCATATTAAAATACATCATCGAAAGCTTAATTCTGTTCGATAGGAAATTCATTGCTCAACAAAATTTTCGATGCTCATAATATGAATTGAACATTCGATTTTCGATGTTCGATCGCCAGCGAAGATCGAAAATCGAACGCAACTCATAATAAGGGCCAATATGTTTTTCAAGGAAGTCAACTGCATACAAACACACACACACACACACATTTTCCTGATGACTAAGCTAATACACCCAATCACGTTAGTTAAATAATTAATAAAATATAATGACTACATTAAATTAAATAAATAATGTTTTAACTTTGAACAGCATTGATTCAACATGGTTTTCCATATTAATTCAGTATCCAACTCACGTTGTTTCGACTTGAAATACTCAACTCGCGCATCTAATAGACATCCCATATGGAGTGAAACCAATCCACAACTGACTCTGAAGATTCCACTACATTCAAAAAAATGCATCGTTTGCAGCGCGTTACATGCTGGGGCTATCATTGGTTTTTAATTCTTCAAAAATGAAACCAAAGCTCGCGTAGCGTTTAAAGATCATTACCGCACCATGATCAACTATTATTATTCTGTTTTTTTTTTATGTGAATGACATTGACCCATACCATACCCATACAGTGCCATACGGTGACCACAATAATCGAATCATTGAAAGAAAATTTTAGCGATATTCAGATTTCGAAAAATGGTCTCCAAGGTCATGCGATTTGACACTTCTCCTTCATTTCCTGTGAGTACACGTAAAGTTAGCAACGACTGATTCCTTAGAGGCCCACAGTGCTCGTGCTATTTGCTCCAAAAAGCAGCACCGAATTGAACCAACAGACTGCGTTTTGTCTAGCAAAGCCGCTCGAAATCATTTCAAAATTTTTATGCTAGTCTTTTGACTAAAAAAAAAAAATATTGTAATATATTTAATTTTTTATGCTACTTGTTGCAATTTAAAGTTATAACAGATTCAAAAAAATATCCTTTAATATTTTTAGTTAAAGATCTATTGCTTAGATTTACTTCACTAAAACTAAAAATTTAAAACCAAAGCATTTGCAGTACACGCCTCGCATATCATCCAAGTTTTTATATCTTACCATCACCCAAATCTGCTTCATTTAAATTTGACTTTTTCCTCAATATTTGCTTAATATTTTCACTGGCAACAATAACATTATGTTAAAGCAAGAAATAAAGTTTTAACACAATTTTTAGCAGTTTTACTTTAAATCCTTATCTTCTTCATGTTGCTGAAGCCACAAAATTCCTTTAAGAAATATTTTATTATTAATTTCTTAGTTTTAAAAAAGTTTGGTATTTTTTCTCTGTTTCTTGCATCCCAACAAAATGCTGCAACCAACGAACGAACACATTATACCATAATGCACTTTAAACTTCTTGTCTTTTGTAAATATTGTTTTAGCTGACTTAAGAACGTCTTAAGACAAGGAACGAATGCAGTGCAAAGCAAAAATATTCTACTACAAGCACACACGCACACACACACGCTCCCACTTCCTCTTATTATTTCTTACAGGAAAAACACACTCAAGCCAGCAGGAGATTAAAATTATTGAATAAAAAAGTTCCGAATAAAAGCGTGTATAAGACATAATCACGCACGTTCGACAACTTAAAAAATAATTAGATTGTTTCCTTTGCAATTGTGAGTTTATCTTAAATAACACTCAAAGCGAGTAATGCAAACTTTATGGTGGTACGTTCTGTTCACATGCGTGTGGGGCATATACACATACGATTTCACAGGATATTGTGAAGTACAGGAAGGAATTTGAATACCCACACTGAGAGAATAAATTAAACATATTAGAAACTTTAGCGATAAAAAACAATTTCTGCTAATTTATCGAAGACAATCAAAACTTCCCGTCTGCCTTTTTATACTGTAAACAAAAATAAAACACTCAAATCAACAGACGAGAAGTTTGATTGTCTTCAATAGTATGGCAGTTAATTTGTTTTTAATAATACTTTTTATTTATTTATTCAAATTTGAAAATCAAAATGGTAAAACAAAAAGAAAACAGATGCGCAGAAAATTATTATTAGAAAACATGTGAATTGAATTTTCCCTTCTATTGAACCATAATTCAAGCATTCAAGTAAACTTTATTAAAATGGGTGAAATGTATGGTATTTCAAGAAATGAATTGAACTGTACTACCACTGAATTGTTTAAATTGAGTTCAAGGAGAATGCTATTGAAATAAATTGTGCAGCAAGCATAATTCAAGGCCTGAAAATTTAATATACTTGAATAATAATTTTTTACAATTTTGTATAACTCACGGTATTCACGGTTGGCTATTGTAGATCTCTTACATATTATAGTGGTAAATTTAAATACGGCAACAACAAAATGTATACATTTTTAATTAACTATGTCGACACCATGTACTAAACTAAAAACTGTAGTATATGTTGTAGCTGAATTTATTTACCAGAGTTTATACAAAAGAAGAACAAGATACATATAAATACTCTCAGAGAGTCTCTGTTTTAATTGAACAATAAACATTTTTTACAAGGTCACGCTTGGATGTTTAAAATCGAAGTTCAAAGTGGGCCAAAAGAAGTCATCCGTTGTTTGTTGTTTGACTCTAATTTTTTTCTAAATGAAAAACTTCGATTTTGTTTTTTGATTATGTTTATCTTAAGAATTTTATTGGTAAAGTCGAGAAGATGATATCTGTCAAGTGGGCGCCGTTACAATTGATTGCTATACGCGCTCATTTTATGGCATTTTTCATCACTTCGGCGAGAACTTCGAAAGATAGACTCTCGCACTCGTGTCGAATGTTGTCCTTGAGGTCACGTAAACACGGTACTTCAAAAACCCCACAAAAAGAAGTCTGGAACGCTTAAAACGGGCGATCTTGCGGACCAGTGTAAATCGCCAAAATGAGAGATGGGGCGACCCGGAAAAAATAGACACGATTATTCGGCGTTCTTGGGGAGTGTATCGATCCATGGATTGTTCACTTTTATTCTTCATCTGTCTTGTTCACAAATGTCAAAACAGATTTGACATTGCAAAAATAAGAGCATCTTCCAATAGAGTGATTTTTTTTGGCACACCTTGTATATTTAAAAGGGTGTTAAATTTAATACGAACAGTGAATTCCGCTATTGTATGTATTTGGCGTATTTGCATAAATAGGGGCGTATGATTAATATAAGGTCAAATATATATAATGATCATACGCCTGCTTTTTTCAAAAGCGTAAAGCTATTAACACAACTAAGACGAACGACGAGTTTTTGGCCGCGAATATTATGTGTATATGAAAATACACACATGCATGGTTACGGTCGAAAAAGTGTCGTTAAAACAAACAGTAAACAACTCTACCAATTATAAAAATTATTGGTGTTTTTTTTTGGATTGTTACAATTTAAATTTAATTGTTACAATTTAAATTTAATTGTAACAATTTCAAAAAAAAATCTAACTAATACTTCCTAATTATTGAATTCTATTTGAGAAAAATGCGTCGTAGAAGTGAAAATTTCAATTAAAACAAAAATAAAGTTTAAAAAATTGTTTCTGTTTGCAATACATTTCAAAAATGATATAAACGTAAGAATTTCAACATGTTTCTCTCCCTCTCTATCTTTTAAAAACGGTGAATTTGGTATGATAAGCAAAATCGAATTTTTTTATAAATACTTTCACCAAGTCGAAGCGTGTACCTAAATAGAAACCATTATTTCACTTATTCAGTAAAATATTTGTTATTAAAAATGCACTGAAATTTATTATTGAGAGGTTAGATCAGTGATTCTCAGCCAGTGAGCCGCGATTTTTTGTGTGCCACGAAATTCTAAAAGTGAACCGCTAAATTTTAGATATATAATTAGCAGTTAGTGAGAAGGCCAACTAACTTGATTTTTATTGAGAGCAGAAGTGTAAGTATGTGTGGTATGTGGTATGAGATTTTATTGGTTTTTCATTATTCAATAGTTTTTGTCATTTCAAATTTCTACTTTCGGTCTTCAATTCATATATATATAAACATTATTTTTTATCTTGGTTTTACATCTTACCAGGCGCAGCTGGCATGAATTTTGTTTTTTGTTGCTTATTGCCTGAAGCTGTCAGCAAGAACACCCCCAAGATGGCGAGCTCAGCCTGAGCTGAACACCAGCATGCCAGCGAGGCCGACAAATCTGGTAACAAGTACTACACATTTTGCAACGAATAACAAAATGGCTACGAAGATGAATAATTTTTATATAATTTTTTCTATTTAAACATCAATAAGAGTATCATAGATGTTATCAATTGAGGCTATCAGCGCAGAAGTGATGTAACCTGCATTCGATTTTTGGTTGCTGTTCTGGTGATAAATATCTAACTTACGTTACCAGCTGTCAAAAAAAAAAATTGAGTAAACTGCATTTTGGTATTCTAAAGAAAATTGAGCTGAAAAATCGTTTTTGCACAGATTATAAAATTGCAAAGTAAGAAAGCAATTAAATAATTGAAAAGAGCATTATAAAATGATTAAAAATCTGCAATTAAATAAAAATCAAATCAAAACACTTTATTTACTCAAACACTGACATTAAGAGGATTCAAGCACACAATGTTAAATAATTTGTAGATAGAGTACCACGATGTTAAGTTTGCTGTTCTTTACACAAGACTCAATTCTGCTCAACTGCTTACAAAATGCGTTGCCCTTTGTATACTTTGAATAAAGATTCCAGAAAGGATCTGCATATTGAACTTGCTTTTAATTTTAGCTTTCGTGTTGACATTTATACTGTTGGTTAGTGAAAATATGCTTGACAATAAAACATCATTGTAGAAGCATTCTAGTTGTTACTGTTTGTGTCTGGCATCTACATTGGCTTATATGTTTGTGTAGTTGTATATGTCTTAATAAGCAGAAGGTATCACATATTTGCTGGTGGTTAAATGATGTCTATATGCATTTCATTGTTGTGTGGTTGAATTCTACTGACGATTTCTTAAAGCAACAATCAAATGCATATAGACATCATTTAACCACCAGCAAATAAATTTCACTTATGACTTCAATAAATTAAATTTCATGTTGTTTCAACTTGCAATAATTTCGAATCAACATAGTTTTTTCGTGTTATTGCAGTATAAAATTTAAGAACGTAAATGTGATTTTCCTTTTTGATTTAACAGCCCTAGAATGTTAAATCACTATGAAACAAAGTTATTTCAAAAGGAATAACTTTTGTTGAAAATTACTGTAAATCATGTTGAATTAACAATAAACCCATATGAAGCAAAATTATTTGCTAAAAAATGTTAAATTAAACTTGTTTGCGTATTTTTAAAAAAATAATTTCTCAGTGACGGTGCAAGATTAAACAGAGTTTTTGTGAGCGAAGTCGAATCTTCTGCGCACTTTCAGCATATCTGGAGTTTCATTTGTGTTGGTTGATTGTTTGCTCAATCAGTAGACATATTGCGAATGGCTCTCAGAATATTACCCGAACAGAGCACACCTTCTGATAAAACAATTTTATAATTTTTAATGTTATTGAATGCTTTGTTCGTCAATTTAGAAGAACAGACTGAATGAGGAAAAATCAATTGACAGATGTAGCTTTATGTTCAAAGTTCTGAAGTCAATTTTGGAAGGCAATTTATTAAAATAACTTGTTTTCCGCATAAATTTAATTTCTTAACCAGCAACGAAATGCATATAGATGTGATAAGCCAACAACAAACAATCTTTTTAAATTTCTGTTAATTGTAATTGGGACTAATTTTTATAAAATAATTCTGCCAAAGAAAACCGACTTCAATGCAAAGATCTGATTGAACATTTTCGAAAAATATTTATGAGACCAAATTGGAAGTAAACTCATTTCAAACCAAAAACAATTTTGATAATCTAATTGTTAAGAAGAAGTATGTGAAATACAAAATAAAATTTTAATGGGCGTGCCTCCGCTTATTTTTTGAAGTGCAATATTGAGTGTTTTTCAAAGCTCATCGTGTGTGTTAAGAACCGCTAAAGCAGAACCACTTAAAATAAAAAGTGAAATTTTAAAAGAAGTGACTCCGCCCATTTTTTCTAAATAAAAAATTGTGCCTATCTTAGAGTTTAAAGTGTGTGGTATGCCGGTCAAATAGAACCACGTGAATTATAATAATCAATTTGAATGGATGTAGCCCTGCCAATTTTATTAAAACAGTGTAATTAGCAGAACTAAATGTTTTTGCTTGGCTTTGCAGCATTCAAATAAGTAGAATATTATAAAATCAAATTAAAAAAAGATGGGCACAGCCCCGCCCGCTTTTTCTTTTACAATGGGACCAATTGGAAGCTATACCCTCTCAGACAAATAAAGAATTTTTTACCGAGTTATGAAGTAATAATGTCAAAAAAATAAAAATAAAAAATACAGACAAATTGATGACCTCCTCCGGTTAAAAATCAATTTAAAGGCTAGAATTGTGAAAACACTAAGATTGGATAAAAAATTTTGAGGTGTAAAAATTTTACGCAAAACTTTCATTGTGAAAAATACTGACATATCAAAAAATTTTAATTTTTCCCTTTCGCTTCTTGCTGCTAAAAAATCCTAATTTTTATTCCAAATTATTAGTAATAAAAAAAATTCGCACAAAAAATGATCTTCGTACATATAAAAGCTTGTTTAAAAATAGTTTTCTCTTCTTTTTCTCAACAATTCTTAAATCAATGTATTTGTAGAAAATTTTTCTTACTTCCTAAAGTAACAATAGTTAATGAGAATGTATCTTTTAAAGTAAAACAAAATATAGGCCTTATATATTTATCTAAGTTTTCTCTTTGTAAAGTGTCAATTTGTTATCATGACAGGAGCTTAACTTTTCACTTGTGTCAAAAGCAAATTTTATCTCTCTATGCAGTAATTTAAAAGCAATCTTAATTACTTTGTAATTTACATTTGACCACTCAATTAAGGTCTACTTAAGCCGGCTTTAAAATTGTCATATGAAATAACTTTAGGATATTCCTAAGTCAAACATAAAACAGCATTAGCAGTATTAAAATTGCAATTTATTGTATTTTTTAAAATTATATATGCACATGTACGTTTCCTTGACAGCATATTCCCATAAATGACAGAGTGGCACAGGAGTGTGTAATTTTGTATATAATTTTTGTTTCTTATATAATTCATAATGGAAAATTTATCAATTTCACAAAATTGTGCTCGCATGAATAATGTAGACATTATTTTCGGTTGCCATGAATATGTAATAAACTTATTAAAAATGTTGTTGCAATCATCATATTCAGGCTCACACTCGTACTCGTATAGCCGCAACTTGGTTGCATACACCCAGCGAACATAACGCTAATTGCTTGTTTGTTAATGTGAAAGTTTAGTCATTAGCTTTTAAAAACTTTAAAGTTGTATTTTAATTTAATATTTGCTCAATTCACAGGCTTTTTTTTTTGTCATTTAAAATTGGAAAGACAATTTTATATAAAATTTCTGAATTTTCTAAAATATTTTACAATAACTAGTTTTTTTTTTTGCAAATTTTACTGAGTATTTTTGACATTGCCAAATATGGCAAATCTTCTTTTTTTACTGAAAAAATAATGCTTGCATGTCATTCGTACATTTTTTCAGTAATTTTGTAAAGAAATACCCGTTAGGCATGCGCACACATCATTGTCGAAATGCCGCACATTGGGGCGAATTAATTCAAAAAAAATAATTTCAAGTACCGTGAAAAGTAAAAGTACATGCAAAAAATAAATGTCAGTGCTTTGGTATTTTTTATACAAAAAACAATCATTAACAATAATTAATTAATAATCATTTTGTATGAGCGGTTCGCAACTCCCGCTTCCTATACCGCCCATATTTCTTTGGAACATGTGTTTTGTTCTAAAAATTATTCACATCAAATTTAGTACGCCTCACTCTTGTTGCTCGGCAGACATAGGAAAAATAATAATTACTTTCGTATACCATTAATTTTTGGGAAATATGTACTTTTTTCTATGAATTAAACACATAAAATTTAGCGACCCTTACTATTATCGTGTGGTTATATGCAATAATCCGTGAAAAAATGTGATTTGGCCACACTGTGCGATATCTCTGTAAAACAGCATACTTGCGATGTAAAATGCACTTATAGGAATTCGCCCTTTTATAAATTCTTAACTTGACTATTTAATTAAAAACCAGCAACACAGTCATTATGAAATTCTTAAATAAAAAGTAGAAAATTTGAAAAAATAAATTACCTAAAAAGACCAATATTGTGTGTCACTTTCGAAAAAATTAGCATTAGGTTAAGTAGTTAGCACGTTGACTACAAAACCGAAGATCCAGGGTTCGAGCCCCGTCTCCTACAGTCATAAAACAATGACATCACGCATTTTTCTGATGTGCTTTAGTGTCCCTTTGTAGTAGTTGTTTTAGAAAACTTCATGTGACAAAGGCATATTCACTGGTCACTGAGTTATTCAGGCTTCAGCAGATACTAATCCTAATGTAACATCAGAGCACCCTCATTCGTCGGTGTTGTGTAGCAGAATTTTCGGCAAAGTAAAATAATAAATAAATTGCCTTCTAAGCACAGCTTCAAAAATTTATTGCGTTTCATTGACACCAGAGGCGCTGCATTACCGCATTATTAAAAACGTGCGTTCCTTTACCACCTGTTTTCTCTATAACTATCCCTTTCCTAAAAACAGGTAACACCTAGTAATAATAGTAGGCATTCATTGCCTGAGTGTTAGTTAAAAAAAAAAAATTATAAAAAATATTTTATATTTTTAAAGAAATAAAATAAATAATTTTAAGCATTTCCAAATAAATTTTCAATTTAAGATTAAATGCGTTTGCTGGTTATGCTTATTATATGGAGCAACATTAATGCAACATTGTATTTAAGTATGTGTTCATCTACTTTTATCTGAATAAGAAGGACATATTAAGCCGCTGTACAGTAAATAATAAAAATTAGTTAGAATAAAAATAAAATAAATTCGCTGCACTGAAAAACAACTCTGAAATCTACATAACGTGCCCTAAACACCAAAAAATCTTAAGCGACATAATTTTCGAACTTAATTTTTTTTTACCAAAATTTATTATTAGCGTGCGTAAATAATCGATTTTCGTCAAAAAAAAAAAAAAAAAAAATATGAGTCGGTTTAGCTTTTTTGGCGGTCATGGATCGATATGTTTATAATATTTTTAGTTTTACACTCTAAAAATCGGATTTGTGGGAACGTATTTACTATTTTAGTTTTAACACAAACCGATAATAAAACTCATTTAAATTACATAAGTTTTATTATTGGCTTATGTCCGAAAAAACCTATTTAACAAGTTCGATCCAAGTCTAACTCAAAATGATGCATTTATGTGTATCAGAAAAAATTATAAGCCAGTTATTTTGAATTGAAAGTAAATAAGAAAAACCAAAGAGAAAAATACAAAATTTTGATATATATATATCTATATATATATATATATATATATATATATATATATATATATATATATATATATATATATATTTTTTTTTTTTTTTCTAAAAAGAAAAGTAACACTCATTCATTGAATGCCTACTTTTATTACTAGGTGTTACCTTCTTTAGGAGAGGGATAGTGATAGAGAAGACAGGTGGTGAAGGAAGAGGTAAAAGAAAGTTTCATTCTTTTACAACTCTGCGTTTAGCACGTTTTTAATAATGCGGTGTTGCAGCGCCTCTGGTGTGAAATGAGGCGTATTATTTTTGTTTTAAGCTGTGTTTAGTAGCCATATTATTGGTTATTTTAGGTCGTCAATGGTTCTGCTACACAACGAAGGAGAGCGCTCTGATTTTACATTAGGATTAGTATCTGCTAAGGTCGGTATAATTCAGTGACCAGTGACTATGCCTTCATCAAATGGATTTTTCTACAACAACTGATACAATCGGACACTAATGCACATCAGAAGTATGTGAGGTGTTGTTATTTAATGACTGTTGAATCCCGGGCTCGAACCCAGGACCTTCGGTTTTATAGTCATCGTGCTAACTACTTCAGCCAATGCCACCCTTAATAAGTAAGACCCTTTTTCCACATGCAAAGTTTACTTTGTAAAGTCTTAATTCAGCTGGGTGAAAGACAAGGAGAATGAAGACTTTGTAAATTTTTTGGTATATTTGTTTTCAGCGTTTTTCACACCGCAAACAAATCTGTATGAGCCTCATCTAAAAATGCAGTCCACTTTTATGTTAATAAGTAATAAAAAAAACAAGATTGGTTAAACTTATAAAGGGAAATTATTTTGTTTTTTATGGCTCTATCTCTACTTGATTTATTGCCTCTGGTCTAGGTAAAACATACGACCACTTTTCTTACTCACTGTTCAACAGTTTAAGTAAGTGTGTTAATATACAAAAATATTGCATTTTTAATACACAGACACATGAAAGCATAAGCATAGTTATAATTTTGTATGTTGCACGTATTTTTACCACAAATCCCAACGAGTATTGACATAATTTTACAATACGAAGTCCATAAACACATTTACGGCCAGTATTACAGCGAACGTGTATAAGAGTATGTGCACAGCTTGCAACATAAACTTTGGAAGCACATTAAAATTTGTTCTCTCACTCTATCACTCTTTCTTCCGCAAACTATCGAAAAAGATTATCGTTTACACTTTTGCAACCCCATTACCCTTAAGTATAGTAATGGAACCGCATACACATTCAAACTTAAATAAATTCTCCAGCAAAACGAAAATTAAAACGTACACATGACTATAATGGGAGTGGAGCCAGTGACGTACTACTGTGCAAAGTTTGGAAATTGCTCATGTGTTGGTCCATTGGTTAGTTGCTTTTGGTCACTTGGCATTCTGAGAGCAATAAATTTATCACACTGAGACTTTAGAAAAAGAAATGGAAGCAGCAACAAAAAAAGTCCTAAAATTGCGCACTAAAATTTTGGACAAAATATTTAAGAAGAAATAACCGCTTATACTCGTACGAGTGTGTATAACGGAAACAATCTAGAGGGAATTTATAGAGGAAGCGTCACATGGCACGATCACGTTGTCACACGAGTACCAAAAACTGTATAAAATAAATAAAAGTAACGAGTTGCAGGCAAAAAAGGACTCTGCATGCCAAAAGGGGTTTAAGTGAAAATTTATTGCATTATTATTAACTAAAACCAAAAAATAAAAAATAAAAAAATAGACATGAAAAATAAGTTAACAAATAGTTGGGCAAACAAAGTTGTTGTAATTTATTTTTGTTGATGCTGCTCAGCATTAAACTTAAAAGTTTTATTATTCCACTCTCATTTGGCTTCGTGTGACTGAAGAAAATTATAGTGCAGTCAGGGGAATGTTTGTGTAATTGTAGGCAACTAAACGTGAGTAAACTTTTCCAACTGTATTTATTTGGATATTGAACTGTTGCAAAAATTATTTTTAGTTACTTTAACTTTAATTGGTTTTTCATACAGCATATCACAGTTTTCTTGACAAGCGTTACGAGGGCAAGGAGTAAAGTAGCTTTCAGCAAACCTAAAGCTTTTTAAAACAAAATGTTTAATTTTTTTTTTCTTTTACTTTATTCTTTCTACAGTGAAAAAAACGCAAATATTTTTATAATACTGAAAGTATCATTATCATTTTCCACTTTACAACCACAAAAACCAAACTTTAAAAACACGATTTGGTTTTTAACATTAACAGAAAACATACATGTTTACTCGATAAATGCTTCTAAGAGCCTATTTCAACAACTTAAATATCCATTCATATTTTAAAGTAATTTTTCCATACAAAAATTAATGAAAATTGTCATTTAAATATCAATTGATATTTAAATAGAGTTGGTCAAATTGGCCCTAAATGTGTAAAAAAATTTCGTTGATAATAGGTCTGTTCGAGTGCTCTTCCAGTAAAATCCATCTTATTTAAATATCAATTTAAAAATTTATTTAAATATCAAAAATCAACATTTAAATATGAATTGATAAATAAAATAGAAATGGTGAAATCGGCCCCGAATATCATAAATAATTACGGGAAAATTGTAAAATTCAATCTTCACCTTTGATGCTAGTGTGCGCAAGATGTAAGTGCTACGCTCTTATCACACAAATCATTTCGTCACGAGTTATTTGATTCTTTACTTCGATACCTATAACAACTAAAAAAAATATATATATATTTCAAACAGTATCTGTCAGTGTTTGCTTTTTAAACTTCACTTTCCCGCATGTCGTGAAAGTTCCTTCAAATGATCTTATGCAGGGCTCTAACGCGAATTCAATACAGTTAAATCTAGTAAAAATTAAAAACTTTTTAGTTTTCTAACACAGCCTACATATATTAAAAAAAAAATATTTTTCTTAAACATCGTTTTAAGCTCACTTTCAAAATTTGTATTTTAACTGACTTACTGCGATAAAAACAACTTCTAACAAAATTTAATTATATGCCTACTCACCGGCGTTGAATAGGGATGGGCCGTCAAACGTATGCCATCCGCCTCCAAATGTCTTTTAATCACAGATTCTAGTTCTTTCATCGTTGTCGGCATATCACATTCGGCTGCTAAGATTTCATTGCTACTGCTCAATGCCTTCGGATCATTGATCATGACATAAACGAGAGCAGCACCCTTCTCACGCAACGTTCGCACACTTTTCAACAGTTTACTACGATGCTGGGCATTATTCACGCCAATGGCATCCAAATCGATTTCACCAATTTGCTTGCAAATCTCCAACTCATCGTAGCCGTTCTCCATGAAACTTTCCGCGTACTGATGCAAACCTAAAGCTCTTAACCACTCACAAACGATATTGTTATGTGGCATATTTTCGTATCACGTAATGTGAGGCGGCGGTGTAAAGTCAAGCGGAGCAAAACTAACTTTTGGCACTTTGAGAGCTGATTTCAATTTCGTACTTGTTGTGTTCGCTGACGACGATGTAGACGATGAGGCAGTTGAATTTGTAGGCGTTGCAACACTGATTGATGCCGATGCTGCAACCGAGATGTTGCTTATTAGTGGCGTAGCATTGGCTGTTGAATGGGCTACTTGAGCTGTTGGACAGTTTGTTGCCTTCATAGCATCTATTATTGATAGTTCGTTTTAGGTGGTAATTGGAAAATGAAATAACTGAAAAAAGAAAATAAGATAAAAGTGAAATGAATGTATAAAATTTTTTAAATTATGTTTACATAAGTAGAACAAGTTGGGGTTTTGTTTTTTTTTTTTTGGTGGAGGGATAGAAGTTATTTGACTACAAATAAAGAAAACTCAAATAACAGAATTCTTAATGTTCATTACAAATGAACTAAAATTGCAATAAAAAGCTAGGGGAAATTGTATTTGATAATTTTTAATAAATTATAAAGCGTTCATTCAAATGCCAAGTTAGAAAGTAGATTTAAGAATTTAAGCGTTAAGCATAGTACTCTGTTCAAGGCTGTGAAAAAATTTCAGCAACATTGATTATTTCGCGTGGAAAATTTGACACGTACTAAATGTAGCCCAACTCGCGTTTTTTTTATAAATTTCTCGCTTTTATTGCTTGAAAGTATACAACATTGTTTAAATTGTTGTTTCGCAGCTGAAAGAAAAATGATGCCAGAGTCATATTGCATGGAAAACCATGCTGCCAGATACATTTTAAATGTTTTTCGCAATAACAACACAGTACTAACTTTGCAAGTTTATTTCGCAAATATTTCATACCAAATAATTTTTTAAGTAGTTTGACAGCATTTGGCACGAATTTGTGAACAGAGTATCAGGCTTCAGATGTTAAAATTGCTAATGAGATAGAACTGAAAGAAGTCATTAGGTCATTGTTAAGAAATCGCACAAAATAATTGACATTTTTCCCAAAAGTCCTTTTGACTATGAAGATTACAAGGGTATACAAGGATTCCTTTGACTTAAGATTTTTTTACTTTGACTTTTGCCACAGAAATTTTATAAAATATAATATTACCAAAACTTGTGCTGTCATTAAATTTTGGTTATAAATGAATGAATGGCCTTTGGCTTTAAGTGTGTCAATAAAATTGTCATCTTCTTAAGTGTTAATTTATGTGCAAAATTTCCTGTATATATTCTTCAATTATAAATTCCTTAATATACAAAAACAAAATGTTAAAATTATTTACCAACTGATTTTAAAGTTGAAAATGTGGATATAGAATCTTAAAATACAAAACGTATTTATTTATGACAAAAACCCTGCAGTTATTTTTCCCAAAAACGTTCTTTAATTACGTACATATATGCACATACATACATACATGTATATACATATGTATATGTGTATATTAAACAAGCATAAATAATACATACACTTTAATAAAAGCCTAATTAAAACATACGTGTGCAAGTGTGTGTTAAAATAATTATAGATGGCAAATAAAGAGGGGGGAAAGGAAATCAATTTGAGATCATAATTTAAATTCATGAACAGGGAGAATATTTCAGAGGCGAAAATCCTTTAAGTTAAAATAAACTAATTAGCCGAACGTTCACATCTGATCGTTTTTATTACTTGAAAACTTTACAAATTCTCAGAGTAATTTACTGTTACTTGTACAAAAAACTATTTCAAAACGTAGAAATATGTTAAAATAACATAAATTTTTTTATTTTACTATAATGGCAGCTTTCACTGAAATATCCTTTTAGTACGATTTCACAACTGTGAGAAGCTTGTTAATCAACTTCAATTAGATTAATTAATTTAATTAGGATTGTTCAACTTTGAAAGATAAATTAGTAAAAAAAATTTATTTAGAGTTGATCAGTATATCCATCAAGTTTATCAGTATATCCATCAAGTATGCTCAACTGTGAGCAATTTATTAGTCAAGCGTGATTAATTTGAGTTGTTGGAATCATCAATCAAGTGTGATTAATTATTTGTGTGAAGTACATTTATTAAGTAAACAGTAACAAGTTTTGGCTTAATTTTTGATTTTATACTCAGCGGTTTTAATATTTTATGATTTTACCAGGCTAAAGTTCGTATCGCTTTGTACGCCAAAATAGCGGTTTTATTTATAGACCATTTTGGAATTTAAATTTGAAATATATTCCGAAATAGTTTATATTCAAAACAAAAATTAAATTATATATATATTGTGCTTGTATAAACTAAATTATTTTTAAACGACTTCAAAAAAAAAGAAGGAAGTTATCAATTCATCTGTATTTTTTTTGACATTGTTACTTTATAACTCTAAACTTTACTAGTTTAGATCGATTGTAAAAAATATAGCTTCCAATTGGTCCCATTGTAAAAAAATGGGCGGTGCCCATGTCCGATAGATTTTTAACTTTGATTCCATTATTAAATTTTACTTATCCGATTGCTCCTAAACTCACCCAACACATTGGGCGCTTGTAACGACAGAATTTTAAAGTTAAAAATATGGGCGGAGCCACGGCCAATGAAACTCTATATTATATTTCATGTGATATTGGACCGATTATTACTAAATTTGGCACACACCTTGAGCTCAAAAAAAAAACAAATAAGCATTAAAAATTGGGTGGACCTACGAACAATACATTTCAATATTATATTTGACGTGCTGATTTTTACGAAAAGACGCAATCAAACAAATGGGCGGGTCACGCTCATTAAAATTTTATATTATATTTTACGTTCTTCTACTTTATCGATTTTTACATCATTGATAATAGGTCTACTTATTTTATTGCTGCGAAGCCTACTAAACGCCTTTGGTTCTTCCAATTACACAATTGGAAAGATGAAAAAATGGGCGGGGCTGCGCCCATGAAAATTTATTATTATACTTCACGTGGTGCTATTTAACTGATTTTTATGAAACGTACCACACACCTTGAGCTCCGAGAAACACACAATCTTGCATTTAAAATAATGGGCGGAGGCACGCCCATACATTACCTAACCTAAATGTGTATAATGTAACCTAACCTAACCTAATCTAACCTAATATAACGTTACCCACAGTAATTATATATTTCTGTGTACTTACACATTTTATTTCGCTTTCAAACTATCCGCCTCTAAAAAAGAAAGCCTCAATACTTATATAAACTACTAACGTGTATAAGTATTTTTAACAAGAAATTGCATCATTTATTCATAATTTAAACGAAGTATATCCTGAGGATACTTTTTACATACAAACAAATACACATTAAGACGCATGTAAACTTATATCGAAGATAAACAAGCAGTGCAAATAATTGTAATATTATAGCTTAACACTATTTGTATAATACAGTATGTAAATATGTTGTACATGAATACATTATAAACATTTATAAATGTAGCATAAGACACACATGCATACGTCTTTATACATATGTAAAATATGTACATACTCACTCGTATGTATTTAATGCTCTTGTTTTTGTCTTGAGAGTTACTAATGTTGTTGTTGTGACAACTAATGTAATATTACAGAAAATCTTATTTATGAACAGACACATATATTTGCACTTTGTGCAAACTAAATGTACAAATATATAAACACACATTGGTGCACCCTACAAACATAATAACAAGCGTTTGAAAAATGTTATTTGATCATATCATAAACGGATTTTGGTCCAGAGGCATAATTGGGCCAATGAGCAAGGAGTGGCCGTTACAGTCAATGGCGATCGTTATCGGGCCATGTTGAACGAATTTTTGTTCACAAAAATGGAGGAGGAGGATATTGGCAACATTTGGTTTCAACAGCACGGCGCTACGTGCCACACAGCCGAAGCTACACTCGATGTTTTGCGCCCTGTTTTCTAAAAAAAAAAGTTATCTGGCGGACCCTATATCCAACGATATTCCTTATAATTTAAAAGTTATGCTTAGCTAAGAGCTGAAGAATAATGCAAGTTAAACAGGATTAGAAAAAGTTTTGCTAAAAGAAAACCCTAGTGTTCTCATTATTCCTATACCTTTCATTGTCAGGATGCTATGGATGGTGTAATTTTCTATATTTTTCTACGAAAAGTACTAAATAGATCCTCTGTGTTTGCTGGGTTTGCACAACTTAGTATGCAGGTACTCTTTTGTAGATGAATAAATACTTAAATGTTGTAAAACATGATAAACAATCTAAGAAATATTTAATTTTTTTTTTTCTTTATTATTAAAATGAGAGAATTATGAACAAGATTCAAGTTTTAACAGGATAGTACACAAATATATTGGAGATATACATAATCTGCAATCACTGATTAATGGATTTAAAAAAAAATAAGTAAAACTGTAAGGTAAGGTACCAGTAAAACTGTAAGCCGTCCTATTGTGTTATTCAATTGGGCAATTCAAAAGTGGCATAAATAATTGCAACATAATTTATAAACAGTTATATATGAAATTGAATTTATATACAGTATATCGTTATCTTAATATAGAAAGGCCCTAACTCATTATTTTTTTTAATTCGACTTTTTTGTATATTTCGATAGAAGATCAATCTAATTTATCGAAAAATGCAACAATCTCGAATTCAAAAAAGTTACGGCCTTTCTATATTAAGGTAATGATATGTATATATTTTTCTACTGAAATAATATTATAAATGTGAAAGTTTGTTTGTTTATTTGTTTTGTTTGTTTGCTACGCTTTCATGCACAAATCCGATTTTGAAAATCGAAAGCTACATTACCAGCATAAAAATAAGATACTTTTTATCCGATTTGGGACGGATTTTTTTTATATGTGGTACAGACTTTCTCCAAAAAACTAATTTTTGGGCTGGTTAACCATTTTTAAAACCAATTTTTATGTATTTTTAAAAAGATCAACGTTAGCGGAGCCACGGGTAAAAGCAAGTAAAACTATATCTGGGTTGTTCATATGTAATTCGTTTCGAAAGTAAATTTCCGTCTAGAAAGTGAAGTGGTTTTGTCTAATTCTTTCATACAATATATATAGTTGAACATGTTGCGGAACGTGTAAAATCATATAACGAGTAAATTTTGGTAATTGTGTTTTGTTCTTGCTTTAATTGGTATATATATACATCTACTGCCATTTTCATAAAAAATATTTCAGGTTTATTCAGCGCTTATTTGACATATTTCTATTGGAAATTTGTCAAAGAAACCTGTAATAAACCTTAAATATTTTTTATGAATTAGACCGATATAGTTTAAAGCATAATTTTACTTTATTTCTGGATGCGAAGGAAGTCGCGCTAGATGCTAGTATGAAATAGATATTAAACCTCAAAATTATTAAAAAGCTCAAAATTATATTTTTAAAAGCTAGAATTCACCATCATACACAAACCAATGACTTTGCAGAAAATACAACCCTGGTATGATGGCGTTTATGGAAGTTTTCAAACGACAGCAATAATTCATTAGATCGGCGTCGAGCCTTTAATGGCTCCACTTACGAGGAAACCTGAAATGTTGTAACAGTTTATTTACATTCAGAATTATTTTAACAAATTCTTTTATCTAATTTTTCGACCTTTCTCAATATATTCAATTAAACTAATTTTTTGAGCTTTAGGTCAATTTTTATTATTATTTTAGTACTTCGATATTTCGTTAACCTTTGGTTAACTTCTTCAGGATATAAGATATAAAAATATCCTGAAGAAGTTAACCAAAGGTTAACGAAATATCCAAGTACTAAAATAATAATAAACATTGACCTAAAGCTCAAAAAATTAGTTTAATAGAATTATTTTAAAATTGAAAGAAAGACAAACTTAGATTTGCATTTCGAAGACATAATATTTTTTTTAATTATTAATATTATAATTACTTAGGCTTGGAAAAAATGTTTTTTCTTAACATCCATTTAATAAGCCATCCTCGTACTTATTTTTCAATCATACACAAATATACATAAATATTTGAAATAAACCCTACAAACATTTGGAAGATATCTTATCTAGAAGATAAATGTACAATAAATATTATTATTATTATCTTATTTTTTAATAATTTAGAAGATATTTTTTTGATATTAAAATATTTTCAATTTAGTGAAACTTTTTGAATGAACAGTTCGAAATATATATATTGACTATTTATATTTTCCTTTAAGGTATTTATAATATCAATACGTTTTTAACTAGAAGATAAAAAGTTATTTAATTCAAAATAAAAACAATAGTATTTATTTGAACGTCGATCCTTTTTAATATGAGAAAAGTGTTAATAATTTCAAAAAGAGGGAAGCCGCAAAAAAGTGATCAAGTATTTTTTCAAATTCAATTAAAAAAACCGTACAAACTGTTGAAGAAAAAGCAGACAGATTGCCACATCCAGCACAAAATTAAGGTTAAGTAGTTGGTCAATAAGAAATTTAATAATGAATGAGTTACTAGAAATTTTAAGAAGCATAGATGTTCCTCTTCCAATTCAATTAGATGATTATCTAGCAATAGCACAGTTTTATCTTCTAGAGGTATTCCATTCTAATTTCTTCGAAATATCGCCCTGGCCGCACAACCTCTCCCTCAGGAAGGGAACTTTCGCAATACGAATATGACTGTTGCCTCAATAATATGTATTTTTGTTCCAAGCAATACGATTTCGAATCATTTTCGTATTACTTTGCTTGTAGGGAATGAACTAAATATAAATGTATAATGTAGTAAACCTGACAATGAAATTATTAACATTAAATAAGATACACACAATATAGAACAGAATGTAAAATATCTAAAGTAAAATCATTATTAAAACGTTAAGCAAACCAATGCTTTATTGTCTTCAATGTTTGTTTGTATTGCAGCCAGTTTGAAAAAGTCAATATGTTTTATGAGGAAAATGTTATGTTATTTGTAGTTGTGAAATTTTTCTATGTCCCGATTTTAAAATATCAATTGGAAGGAAACATTTGCAAAAGAATGTTTATACGTTTGTCATAATATGCCAAAAATGCACAGTGCTGCGTTTAGGGATAAGGAGTGGTCAAAAAAATTAGTTGACATTCTTGCTATTGTTTACAGTTTCTGCTTAATATTAAATATTAAGCACTACAAAGTAGTTTTAGTTTGTTGTACATGAAATAGCATTTACGATATTCAGAAAAATTTTAACTGTGTTATTGATAATAAATATTTTTGTATGGGTGTTCGTTTTATAAAACTTTTATAAGTTAAAAAAAATTTGTATGAATAAAGTGGTAATTTGAAATTAACTCTTAAATTTAAGAAATAATTTATCTGAGTCAGTAAATTTTTCGTTTTGATTTTTTATATACAATAAAAACAAGAATAAAAATATTTCCTTTTTAACTCAAACAATTTCCTTATTTTACAAAATTATTTTGCATGTCCGGTTTCAGTATTGAATTTTTTTGAAGTAACAAATTAAGTTATTTTTCATTAAAAAAAAATTAATTCATAAAAGAACACCGAAGTATATTTATTTGTTGATTAAGTGACCTCTTCATGGGTTTTAATTCTGCTCGTGAATGTTGTCAGGAAATTTCAACCAAAACATTTCTGAAATAAGCTAGAAGGCCTCATATGATTATAGAAAGACTCCAAATATATTATTGGGAATTGTGTCCAAAAACATAATAAAGATCCTCGTGAAAAAGCGCAAAAGTCTAGCAAACTGTGCAAATATGCATTTCTACACTTTTGTCAATAAACTGTCAAAAATTTCATATGAATTTGCTCTTTACAAAACTAGAAAGACTGTCTAATAATTTTGACTCGAAAACGTAAAATTGTTGTTGTTTATTTTGATTGATCCTGTGGCAGACATATAAATGCCGACAACAAGCCGACAAACGTCGTGGCCCATAACTACAAATTGCCTGGTTCTGATGTACACACATGAATTTATGATTGCGCAAAGTTTAAAAGCGGCTTCGTGAAAAAAGTTTAGTAAATTTGAAAATTGCACAAAATGGCAAAGTTTAAGTTTATAAGTTTAAAAGTTTCAAACAAGAAAATTTACAAAAGCTTAAGAAAAGCTTTCATGAAAGCCCTTTTGAAGTTTGAAAGCTGTTGAAAAGTTTCAAATAAGAAACTTTACAAAAGCTTCTATTTTTATTCGATTTGAATCTATTGAACTAACAAGCAAATATAAATTCTTAATTTAAAATTTAGTAAATTTTTTGTCTGAATTTACGAATTATTCATACTAATCATTGGTTTATGTGCCTGCTTTTTATCTAAAATTAATTAAATAGTATTGTAAGACTCCGTTTGAGATCGTGCTCAATATAACGAAGTTGAATTAATTCAAAATTGAATTAAATTCTCTATATTCATGATTACAAGCTATTTTATGGTCCTTTGAACCGGATCTCAATCAGCTGGAAAAAAATGTAACCAAAGTTTGCGCTGTAAACAAGTCTCAACCAAACCTGAAATATATGGTACAGATCATGTTGAATGAACGTTAAATATTATTTAATATTTATACTGCTGCTGTCTACCTCTCTCTCTCTCTCCCTCTTTTGCTTTTCTTTTACTCTCTCTTGTCATTTCTTGCTGATGCTAACATCCTTAACCTCACATATTTGAAAGCATATTCCCTTCTTTCAGCAACCACTAGCAAATTTTCCTTTTTAGCTGCTTATTTGTTTAACCTTTTAACATATTCGAAGTTAAAAGATTAATTTTTTCTCTTTGACATTTGCTTAACTTACGAATTAACCCACTGTATTCAATTTAGTTAATGTAAATGTATGTATGGCAAGAGCAAATGACCCCTTTATGTGACAGATGTACTTTGGGTCAAATGTTTTAAGCAACTAAACAACAACAACAACAAAACAAGAGAAAATAAAAGAATGTTAAATTACCAAATGTTTTGCTGGTGATCCCTACCAGACTAACAATCCGATTCAAATGAGTCAAAGTCCCACAAATGCAGACAAACGTTTAATATCTTAGAGAGCAGACAGGCTGCTGGGCTGGCTAACTGGCCTGTAGACAAACAAATAAGCCAACAGAGTAGGAAAAACAAATAAATTCCTTTATACTTTTGTATGAATGTATGTATGTATGTGAGCTGTTAAGCGCCCTACAAACACACATGCGTTTGTTTCTCTGTGTAAAACATAATTCAATACATTCCCCAACACTAGTGAGGTATGGGTGTACATAAGAAGATGTGTATGGCTGCGTGTGCCTGTGGGTAAGCTTATTGGAGTAGTATTAGCTCATACAATACCAATTTACTTCTCAACACAATCGTATTGTATACACAAATACTCGTGTCCTGTAAGGACATTTTACAAATATTTTTGTGGTCATTTAAGTCAGAATTTGAATTGGAGGATCTCAAGTCGAAAACAGATTCATATACATATGTAAAAAATACATGTACATATGTATGTGTAGACATATGAATGTGTATGTCAACACTACTTATAAATATTCACAAAACAAATAAATATTCATATTTTTTTAATTACCCACATTTGTTTACAGTTTAAGAGGAGTTTCAGTAGAGGTTTTGGGAAGAAGGCTATAAAAATTTTATTTAACAATAATTACGGCTGAAAATTCTCACTTGCGTAAAAAATTGTATAATTAATGCAAATAAAATAAAAAGAATTGATTGGCTATTGAGTTCCCCGCAATTCCCAATTTTTTTGGCAAAATCCCAAAATCCCCTATATAAAAATAGTTCACGCCTAATAAATTTTTAGCTTCCCACTTTGAAGTTTGAGAAGTTATTTATAAGAAAAATAGGTTATTTATAGGAAAAATAGGTATATTTTGAAACGATGTGGTTCGTTCAATAACGAAAATTAAAAACAAATTTTTTTAAATATTTCTATTGGTATTACTTTTTAAAAAAGTATAAATATAGCGTTGTTTTCTTGGAAAAAATTTTCTACAAAAAAATTCACACCCCAAAGGGTTCAACAGGGCAGCGCGTTTGCTCATAGGTAAAAAAAATGTAAGGGAGTTGTGTCAATAGAATTTTTGGTGATGTCTATTTGTAATAAAGTAGTCGATTAGCTTCGATTCACAATCATGAATGAGATGTTAATACACCACGTTATCACTCAGAAAAAAACTCCCAAGCAGCAAACCGCAGGCACGATCATGATCGTGGGATAATTTCTATTAATTATCAACAGGCAACGGCAAGTATTATGCTGACTTAATGCAGCATTTAAGGGATGAAATTAAGAAAACAAAGGGCGTACTTGGTGAAAAAAAAAATTGTTTTTTCATCATTGGCGTAGCTATAAATTTTTTCTAGAGGAAGGGGTGAGTAATAATAAAATAATTAATTACATGCAATTTTAAATAATTATAGGGGTAGCAACAGCGAATTGCACCCCCCAGAATGGCTTTTCCACGCCTATGTGTGTAATCAAAAAGAAAGCACCAGTTCACACATTTACAATTGCAATGGGCAAAATAAATAAATTAACAAGGGAATTGCTTCATCACACATCTTATTTCCCATGTTTATCTCAATCGGACTGTTTTCTATATCCATACTTGGAAAAATGTCTCGGTGGTAAAAGATTTTATAACAATAAAGATTGATGACTATATTAGCAAGTTCATCCTATATACAGCGTAGCGAAGCTACTGAATGTTAGTGGAAAACTGTATCGGCCTAAAAAGAAATTGTTATCGATTTGCTGAATTTTTTTTTTTTATTTTTTTTTCTATTAAGTCTGCTAATTTGGGATCCAATCGTTAGCACTTACTGCGGTATTAATACCTCATGCCCCATGTGTGTCAATATTAAATGATATTACTATTTAGGAACTGTCATCTGAGCTACAGATCGGCATTTAAAAGTTGTGAAGGACGTGTAGTATTTACATGGTGCCCGTGAGATTGGTTCACTAAGATCTCGTTTATCTACTGCACATTCGCTTACAAAGTTTGTGCAGTTTTTGGAGTTCCACTTGTTTCAGCAGCCCCTTTCACTTCCTTAAAAAATAATATTTTATGTATAGTCCTTGAATTTAATTATATGACCCTTCAGCACACACAAAAAAATAACTAGGCACACACTAACATACATACATACATACCTATGTATGTATGTGTGTATGCACGTAGTTCTTTGCATAGACATACATTTTAACAAATGTAGCTATACGAGTACATCTCTTTCCCAGATTATATTTAAAGGCATGTAAATTTTCCTAAAATTGACTTACTGAGGTCAAAGAATTTCTCTAACACTTTTAAGACACAAAATTACAAATAATCACAAGAGCAAAACGAGTAAAGAAATAAAAAAAAAAACTAAATAACATTAGACCAAATTGTATGCGCAGGCATCTTGACACATTAACATGTGAACATGTCTATGTAGGGATGTGAACACAATTTGTTGTATGTAAATTGTTGCCTACATACTTAAGGAGTAAACAATTTTAGCTTGTAAACATTATAAAAGATTTAGTATGTATTTAAGGTTTTGAAATATTATGCAAATTTGACTAAAACATTTGTTTTTTGCCTCTTGTAGATTTGTATGCTTATTCGTTTAATAGACTTTAGAATTACAAATCTTTATGTTTATTATATATGTAAACAGTATTGCTTGAAATTATTCATACATACGAGTATGTTAAAGAAATATTGTTATTCAAAAATCTATGAGGACTTTAGGGAGAAGCGAAGGTTGGTTTTTTAGCAAACGCTATCAAAACAAGCCTTTTGAAGTTTGTATTCATAATCTTTAATCCAGCTATAAAGCCACTCAAACAGTAACAATTATATGTAGTGTGTAGTTAAAGTACAAATAAATATAAAGCGTATCTCATTACTGTTTGCTATCTTTAAATTTAAATAAATTTGATTTGATTTTATTTTGCAGCTATGTAGCAAAAAGCAATATATGTATCAATTTACTTGCAACTGTGAATTACTCAAAACACTGAAGACGAAGCGATGCAAACTAAAGCAATTCTATATTTATGATTTGATCAGGCTAAAGTTCGTATCGTTTTGTAAACCAAGTTACATGTGATAATTATTAATGAACAAATAACACCAAAGTTAGTTGTAAATATTCTGACAAACACGTTTTAGAACGGTACAACCGGCAATTCTGTTTTACTATACAAATAAATACGGAGTCGACTGGATATATCTAAATTTTGCTTTCTTTTGCAATATTTTGAACATTAGGATACTGTTTGCCTATTATATTTGAAAAGAAGTCTAATGGATTGAAGCAGAACAATGCTCGACGATATTTTTTAAGTAAATTGTCAAATAAATTTGATTTCTCTTAGATTGAAAGTAGAGTGAATAGCATAGAATATCACCAAAGAATTTAGGAAGACCAATAAATCTAAGTTTTAGTTAAATAAAATTTTTGATAGTTGGGTTTGTTTATTTATTTATGTATTTAATTTATTTTTCATCTTGACTGCTTTAGGCTACACCATTAGTGTCCAGCGGTGCTGACAAAAAAAATTACTGCAGGACATGATTTTTTGTGCAAAGTGTACAAGTCCAGTATATCAGCAACATTCTAAAATTTAATCTACATGTTTCAGTTGCTTATAAAGCCCATGAAGCTTATAAATACGAGCACTCGTATTTTATTGGTCCTCTTCTTTTATAACAAATAAAATAATATTGCATTTTCTATACATAAATTTTATTATGAAATGAAAAATCACGTACGAACACTTTTTCAAATTTTATAGCAGAGAGAAAAAACTAAACAAAATAAAAAATTTTAGGGCCATATGTTTCAATGTAATACCCAATAAATATTAAAAATGCGATTTTTAATTTTCTTAGTTACGTGCTTTGGCATTTCAGCTGACGATATATCGCTCCTTTATTGTCACGTAGTCATAACTCAAAAACATAACTAGTTCGCACGAAAATAATTCAATTTACACACAACTTAATGGAAAAAGAAAATTGTATCTTTCTCTCAAGAGCTGAGTGAACAAGATATTTCCCTGAAATTTTTAAACAATATGAATAACGATATCAGGATTAATTCTGCAGCATTATGACTTTGTTGCAATAAAGGAGCGATTATATGTATGTATATTAGACGAATAATGTATACTTATTGATATTTTGCTTCAAAATTATAAAATATATTTATATTATTCACATTTAGTTAAATAAATTATTTTTTTTTTTAAATTAATTGTATTGAAAAATAGCATTGGGCTGGCTAGACTCATGTGTTACGAATGTGAAATTCAAAACATGTGTCACTCGAAGGGTTAAATAATGTTATTTTGAAACAAAATTAGTCACAAGATTTCGAATAGCCGCCTCAGGAGGTCGCTTAAACTGAGCATAAAATGGAAGAAGCGCACGGATGAATTTTGATATAAAAATTTAGTAATCTGCAAGCATTTTTCATTTGTGAGTCGATTCATGATTAAATTATAGACCCAACTGAACATGTTTAATAATAAATTGATACACAAAAACAGCTGAGTTGCCAAAATCCGTATTGCCAAAAAGAAAGTTGCAAAAAAAAAATCACCCTTTAGTTAAGTGTCCTTGTTTTTTGCTAATAAAAGCGTCAGGTTTGATCGCAAAATTGTAAAATTTTGTCAACATATATAGTTTAATGGCAGTCACAATAACCCATTAAAAACGTGATTTTGAATTTTTTTGTCAGTTTTAGCTTTTTTTTTTGCATTTTAGCTAAAGATGTATGTACATATTCTTTTACGTACACTTTTACCTTTAACTGTATTTATGAGTATAAGTATTTATGTTTGTATTAGTATTCATGTCAATACTTGCATTTAAATACACATGTAGTATGTATGTTTGTATGTATGTGTGGTTCTAAATACACATAAATGAATGCAAGCATGTGTGTATGTCATATTTAAGCCTAATGTTTTATTTTTTTTTTTGTTTTGTTGTACTTTGAGGTTTTATGCCACATTAGGCAAAGTTTAAAAACTAATTTTAATTCTTTAGATTTCTGAACGACAAAGTAACAAGGCAATGTCCTTCAATTCTGCAACACTTTACTCTGGATAAAGATTTATAATGAAAAAGTATTAAAACATTAAGCATATTTTAAATTTATGTATGAACATTTATATACAAAATAGAATTATTGCATGTCTGCTGGCATAACCTAAAATTTATGTTTGTGTAACAATTAGTTTAAACTGAAAAATTGCATTTCATTATTAAAGCATTAAATAAATTTAAAATAAAACATGCAATTGCACACAGATATATGAGAACAATTATAATACGAAAAATACATTTTTAAGTGTAATAAAAAATTTTTACTTCAAAGTTGCTAAATTATTTAGACTTCTTAAATTCAGTTTCTATTTGCATATCTATCTATCATTCTTTTTTATTGCTGTATCTATCTTAAGATCAATGGGTGATTTTTATTTTCTTTTTTTTTGGCACACTGCTGCTCATTTTTTTCTTTTGTCTTCATTCCATGTTGTTGCTGACTTTTTTTCTAGGCCAATTATTTGCTTTATTATTTTCCGGCGCCTTTTGTAATATTTTCCAACCATTTTATTTTCTAGGCCAACATTTTTCTTCATATTTATTTAAACTTATTTTCAAGTACGTTTACAGACAAGTTTTTTCCCACAATTGCATAAGTAAATAAACAATTTAGAGAGAGATTCAGTAATTTTTAATAGATATATATTATTTTTTTATTAACAAAAAGGAATGCTACATCGGAGTTATAACTCTTTTCGTTTAAAGTAATGACGACCATTTTTTGAGATGAATGTAGTATAGTCCACATTTATTAAAAACCAACTGCAAATATTATGCCAACTTAGTGGGCCGATTTAATGGGGAAGAAAAGAAAAAAAATTCTAGTTAAATTGAAACAAGTTTTTTAGAACTTGTTTATATCTCTGTTTAATCGAATCGATTAAGCTTAACTTCGTATCACAATGTAAGCCAAATTACATGTGATGATTTTAAAGCAACAAATTTCATTAAAGACAAACGGAATAACACACTCTTATCATCAGCGTTCTTGTGTTTGTTCCACTGTGTGAGATATTAGCTGGTGTAAGCTTCAGCTCTATATCGTCAGTTGAAATGCAAAACATTTTAAATATTCAGACCTAATCAAAGCAACCAGCCGTATTAAAAATTAAACTTAGGGCAGAATTAGTTTTTACTTTCTGTTCTGTTACGAATCAGCTGACTCTTTTTTGTTTATAGAAGTCTAATACAAGTCGCTTGTTTTTCTGTTTCGTTCTGCTCTGTTTCGGTTCAACCTGTGAAAATCAAAAAATTGTTAAGTAATGGTAAGTGACAGCATAAAGTAAATAAAAACATTTTGAAATAAATTGTGATTGTGAGTTTAGATTTATGAAAATTTAATTTTTAAAACAAAAGCATAAAATTATATTGCAACATAGCAATGGACGATCCAAACTCATAACTTTAGTGGAAAACTGCGACCCTTCTGGTCACAAGCAGCTGATAAGTCCCTACAGAAAAAGTAAGTACGCAAATTTAGAAGCAGAATGGCACAGCACAACAGTAAAAAGTAAAGACTAATGAAGCCTTTATGAAACTTTACTTCAGTCACTTGAATATTTTTGTCTCTTTCCTATAAAATTCAAAAATTAGTAGTTACGTGATTTAGCACTTCAACTCACGATATAACAGGTGGTTCAAAAGAAATCACCCTATTGGAAGATGCTCTTACTTTTGCAAATGGCGGCCAATGTGAAATCTGTTTTGACATTTGTGAACCAGACTGATGTAGAATACAAGTGAACAAGCCATGGATCGATACACTCTCCAAGAACGCGAATAATCGTGCCGTGGCGTTCCCGGGTCGCCTCATCACTCGCTTTGACGATTTACACTGGCCCGCAAGATCGCCCTATTTAACAGTTCCAGACTTTTTTTGTGGGTTTTTTGAAGTCCTGTGTTAACGTGAACAAGTCCAAGAAGAAGCCCTCAAGACAACATTCGACACGAGTGCGAGAATCTGTCGCCCGAAGTTCTAGCAGAAGTGATGAAAAAAGTCTTAAAACGAGCAATCAATTGTGACGGTGCCCATTTGGCCGATACCAATAAAATTTTAAAGATTTAAGTAAACATAATCCAAAAACAGAATCGAAGATTTTCATTTAGAAAAAAAAATAATGAGAGCCAAACAACAAACAACGGATGACTTGTTTTGGTCCTCATTGTACATATTTTTCAATGCAAATGGAATATGTGAATTGTTTTGCTGCATGGTACTCCAATTTCTTGAAAGCTTTTAGGAAATGAAAGCTCAAATTTACCTAAATAAACACAGCATTGCCGCTGTGTTATTTCTTCCTTACTAATCCACAAATGGAGGGTCAGGCAAGGATATTGATAATCGTTTGCAGAAAGCCCGTCAGACATTTGACTATCTAACATCCATCTGGGATGCATTCTCTCTATCTCCTCATACGAAAAGATGCGCAACTTGAGACACTACCAACGCTGGTTATATGCTGTGGCAAAGAACAGACCAAGAGCCCATGTCTATTGAAATAAGCAAGAGCAAATAGCGTAGGGTTGGCCACTCTCATAGAAGGCATTCAAACGACATCACAAGAATTGCCATAGACTGAAATTTGCAAGGATAGCAGAAAAAGGGTATGACCAGCTCATATGTACATCAAAAAGACAGATTGAGGCCAAAAGAGACAACAGCATCAAGAGTTGGGGAGTAATGAAGGCGTTGGTACAATAGAGAGATTTATTAAATTAATTAATTGAAGCCGTATGCTCCTTGCAGAAACGACGGGAACTTATTATTATTATGGTGGATTAAACCATATTTATAGAAATCTGCGACATTTATACACACGTATAAATTTTTTAACTCTTTATTTGCTAAACTGAAAGCTTTTCATTTAAATACATTTTTCTCATTAATTTTAAATGCTTTGCATGTGATTTATAAACTCATCGTATAATAATAATTAAATTTGTAATAAACGTTTTTGTTTGCTGTTGCAACTTGATAAGTATTTATGTTACTGCATTTACACAACCTGCCTACGTTAGTGTGGCAGCGTTATAGTGTGATAAGCCGCCGCGCGTTGCAAGAGCAAAAAGTAAATGAGATTTTAAAAATATAAAACCGACCTTTTTTATTTGCCAGCAACCGCATATAAAGATTAACTCTATTAGAGTTAATTAATTTTATAAAAATAAGTACACTTTTTACAACAACACAAGTAATTAATTATAAAAAAATATTAATGAAAAATATTTTTTTGAAACAAAAACAATTGTCATATAATTTTCTGTCTAGACATGGAAAATTTAGTATTTTCAATTAACTTTGTATTTTGAAGCGACCATGTTTGCTGCAGCTTTGTTGTTGTTGTTGTTGTTATTGTTGCCTTAACTGTTGTTGTATTTCACAAACGGCATTGAAACGAAATGCAATGCAATCCTTTGCATTATGGCAACAGTGGATCCTTAGTAATGCAATATGAGGTGAAAATTTTGACATTTCAGTTATGTTATTTTTTATTTTTTTTTTAATTTGTATCTGTGTTTAAAATGTAAGTGAAATTACATTTTATACCAAAGACAACTATAATTATTCTATCAAACAGTAGCTGAAGGGAACATTATGATATATTTGAATACCGCTGTAACTTCCCTGCAGAAAATTTGCTGACAATTGCTCCAAACGTACTCGCCCCATGACTTGAGAAAATGGGAGTGTTACCAAAAGTACGGAGTAGTGTTTAGTGGAAAAAAATACATATCTTAAATACATTCAGAATTTTCATGATATATCGTCTTGATCTTTAGTCAATTTAATGGAATTCGGTCTAGCATTGTTGCAAACGGCACTGAACATGTTCGATGTTATTGAATCCAGGACCAGGATCCAGTAACTATACTTAAATATTAACCTAAGTTTAACTGGCATTTACACTTTTGAAACATGAGTGGCCCTGTAGTCGAGTAGTGAGTGTGGAAGCCTGTCAAGCAGGAGGTTGTCAGTAAGAATCTCAAAAAATTGTTGATTAAGCATAAAAAATCATTGCATTTGTAACAATAAAAAAATGTATAAGTTTTCATTCAAGTTGCATCTATCTAACCAGGTGGCAGCGCTACTTCAGCTGATAAGTTTGTGCTCTATATGCTTTGTAGCTGTAGAATGTCAAAAACTACATTAACAGACTTATAAGAAAAACGAGTTTATTTTATACTTCACCCTATAGGCTCTCTCTTCACTATATCTTTCTAAGAAAAATGCAACACACACACATACCTTTAGGTTGGTAGGCATATGAATTGCCTAAGAGCTCATTATCTGTATTGTTTCAAGATTGTTTTATTTACAATTTATCTGCGTAGAGTGGTGACTTCAAGTTAATTGCATTTATTGACGTTTCACTGTAATTTTACATAAAAAACAAATGTTACAATTGCACATGGTTTTGAGATAGAAAGAATGCTTTGCAGGCACTATGTCCTCATAATATACAAAAACAACACAAAAAGTATCATTAAACAAGGATATTCTCGTTGCATACGACTGGAGGAGGGTGCGTGGGGGCTGGTTGTTTATATATAAAATAGAACAGATCCTTAGTGATTTCTGAATTTTATTGTTGCCGTTGTCGTCATCGTCGCCGTCGTCATCATCATCCTTATGTAAAGAAAACAAAGACATTTGAATATGTTGTGAATTACTTTCCTGCTGCTTTTTGTTTTGCTTGTTGCCTGCTGCTCGAAACTGTCTGTCTGTCTGTGTGTATGCAATGCAAGTGCCATATAAAGTGCATTTTATATGCACACAATGAATGCAAAGCAGCAGTGCCACAACCGACTTTTAAAGTGTGCTATGGCAAATAATTTCTGTGTATTGAAAACGGTATACACGCATACATACACGCATACATTTACAACAAATTTGTTGAAGGTTTCGAGTATTAAATCAAGAAATATTTGCATATAAAATAGACACATACATATGTACACACTTACATATACATTTATACTACATATATGTATATCCTTATGTATGTATGTATGTGTGTATCTACGAGTATGTATATATGTATGTATATACACAGTAGAAAATAAAAATGTGAAAAATATATACATATATTCTATTCTTGACATTACGAGTAAAATAAAACTGATGCGACCTAAAATGGTTTTGTGACTCCTACGAGCTATCCAGAGGGTATTGTGCTTTGCAAATGCATTTTCTTTGCTTGTGGTTGTTGGGGGAATAGAAGTCACATTTGATATAATTTTTTTTAACATTATCTCGGGAACAAATTAACTATTTAATGTTAACCTTTTTTGTTTACGTCTAAAGTATAATTGTAAAGATTGCTTTAAAATATTAAGCTTGTTTTTTCTAGACTTTGCACTTTAGTTAGCGAAAAGACAACGAAGTGTTTTCAGTGTTTCTCTAACACCTTAATTGACTCTGAGCTTTCAAATAATACGAATACTTAAAGACTTTAAGCCCAGAAAACTCATTTCTATGGAATTCTGTCTGGTTTCCTTAGACATCAAGCCATTAGGAATTCTGTTATTGCGAGTGATGAGTTTTTCTTTTGACGCGACTTGGTTTAGAATGCTGTTCGTAACTTTACATCACATGGCATATATAAACATACAGACATACATACATACATACACCTTGCGCATTCTATTGAATATCTTATAGGCGTTAAAAATATATTTCATAAAGCAGTCAATTGATAATTTTAAGCATCGCGCAGCCGTCCTTCTTAAGGGTCCCTTTAAGAAAGCAGTTATTTCATGAGTATGAGTATTACACATAAAAATACATGGCCACTACGCGCTCATGACCCGCGAAGCAATTTGTGCGACTTCGATGGCGATCAAAAGATGTCCTAATAGCGCACTTCATCTTAACCATATTTCCATGGAGTGCTTTCATTGCAGCCGTGTTATCTCTATAAATAATAGTATCCGTTTGATTTAAAAAAGTTTCTTGAGCCTTTTGTAAATATATTGCGTCAACCTACACCTGTAATATACCGATGGTATGATAGAGAGCTTGACAGCTTGCTGAGAAAGCAAATTTTTAGCTCAAATAGTTTGATAGCAGGAAAGTGATGGTGCAAATACAGATAGAGAAGTGAACAAGTAGTAATTAAAAAAATCAAAAGAACTCGACTGCGATCAACACTGAACCTGAATATTCTAAATGGTCATTCAAAATAAAAAATCATAAGAGAAACCGAAAGATAAATTTAAAATACCTCTCGAATGATACCCATTTTGATAAAGTTCGCCGACTTTTAATTTTTTTCGTATTTACAAAATTGTCGGGCGCCATATTGAGTTTTGACTATGTCATATCTTTAGTGACACTCCCAAAATATTTCATCTGTCATCCAGATGTAATTTTAATAGTTCTTTGGCTCACCTTCTTTCAGTGTTTTCAAAAGTTTGTTGTTATAATGTGTTTTGTTTTTATATAAACTTCTTTGACCAAATTCTTTTCCCACTTTTCCTTTTTTACGCTCTTCTTCTTCGTTCGCACAATAGTACTCGATGTCATCTTTATGAAAAAAAAAATTACGAAATGAATGTTGTATACTTTGTTGTTTACACTGCAGCCACACGTTCAATAAATCGCTTTCAATTTCATCGCACATACTGTGTGTCAAAATTGATAGTTGTTACATAAATTGATAGTCAATTTCATTTTTTAAATTTCACCGACGAAGATACAACTAAATTTCATAGCTTCAATCAAGGTGTGCTGTGACTAGCTGTTCTAATTGAAAATTAAATTGCCATATAAATGGATAGGTGAATTTGAAAGGAATCTAGTTTTCAATTTAAAAAGTTTGAGTGTATTAGTAAAGGCCATGATACACTATCATACAAAGTCGTGCGATCTACGAAAAAGTACAACCCTGGTGTGATGAATTGTTACTGTCTTTCGAAAATTTTCATAAACTCCATATGATAGTGTATCACCGCCTTAAATAACATGTGAGTGTATTTCAAATTGAATGGAATTGAAAGGCAAAAACTGAACGTGCACAAAAAACACAACTTGATAGATCAACGTGTTGTACCAAATGTTGCAAAGTGTATGGCTTGCATAAGAAATGTCAGCTGACAAATCGCCGGATGGTTACTGGTTTGCAACATAGATAATAAGAATACATAATTGATGCGGCAAACCACCCGTAAAATTGTAAGTTATGCATTAAACACATTCACGACAGCAGGCTACCGTCTACGACCTGTCAAAAATAGAATATATGTGTGTTTACGAAGATGATTATTTTCACGACAACACGGCTACATGACACACTAGCTGTAGACAACTTAGACTAATTTCTATATTTATTGGCGACAATGAGCACATACAGTGCTTCTAATATAATACAAAATGTGAAATGAATGATAGCTGAAATTTATTGGATATTATTTAATGGAATGAGCATCACACTGAAACTCATGTAAAGAAATAAGTTTATTTGTTTTTGTATGTTTACGTGATATAATTACATTTAAAATAAGTAATTTTATTTTGTATAAATGAAAGTGGCACCACTGAAATATGTATACATACTTTAATATCAGCTGCTTATGACATCGCTGTCGCTTTCAAAATAATCAAGTAGCTGGCTACATGGCAACAATTGTTGCCAGCGGCATTTGTAATCGTGTAGTCTGTAGCCTGCTTTCTTGAATGTGCTTAATGCATAAATGCGAAGGAAGATTGTCGATATTTGCTTAGCCCAAATTAACTTGAAATTAAATGACCGGCTTTCTTACAGACCAACCTAAATTACGACGCAAATCGTTCTCATGTCCATACAAAATGTATGAGACCAACCGAAATAATGCGGCAATTGAAAAATCCAATTTTGACAGTGCGTAAAGAAGTGAAGTTGGCTGCAAAAGTACTGTTGTTTTTGTTAAGTAAAACTTGCAATTTAAAAAGTGGGTAAATTTCTGACGACCACACTCTGAATGCTGGCAAAAGAGGCATTAATTTTTAATTAGATGTAATCCGCCTTTCAACATGCTAAAACCATTACAACTATAATTCAAATTAAAAATTAAAGTAACTGTTCAAAGTAAAAATGGTACAATAATTAGTGTTCTCTCTTTGAAGTTTTCATTTGCACTCTTTGTGAAAAGACCAATGTTCTTTCAGCTAATGACATATTTGGAAAAAAAGAAACATAAAAAAATTAATAACAGTCTTCAGTTTGCATAAAAATTACCTTAAAAAATCGTACCGTATCGTATCGTAAACGTACACACGCATGCATTAACATGTATTAACATAATATTAGTTTCGTATTTTTGCGATTGTTTACAAAAAACTTTGAACACCTTTAATATAAAGTTTTCTTTATGTATACCTTAAGATGTGCTAGTATATTCACTCACCGTTATTTGCTAGCTGAGGCAGTACCTGACTCTACTTTTTTGCTACTACAACGTTGTTATTATGATTATTTGCCTGCAGCCTGCATCCAGCACTTCCAATGTCGACATCGTCATCATCAGTTGCTTTTTGTAACGTCATTGCCGTTACAAATACAAACGACAACAGCAACAACATTAAAACTACAAAGTGCCATACAATATTTTCCAGAATATTTTACTCCGCACAGATGCACAACAACCAGCCTTGCTTGCGGCCAAGGTTGCCTGTCTGTCTGTCTGCCTGTCTCATTGTCAATCCATCTGTCTGCACTTTTGTCTATCTGCCGCACATTAAATGTCATTTACATTAAAATACTTTTTGCCCATAGTAGTTGCAACAAAATTAATAGAGTTTTTAATTAAGAGTAAAAAGTAAAGAAAAAAATAACAATTTTACTAATTTATTTTTAAATAATTATTTCATGTTTCAAAATAAAAAGCATTGTGGCAAAAAGGTTTTTGATGTTGTTTCTACCTCCAGCTGTTAAAAAGTAGTGAAAAGACAGGATATTTTGTAGCGAGAAAATTAGTATGTGTTTATAATTTTTCTTTTTTCTTCTGAAAGAACATTGAGAGGAGCTAAAATGAATATGAAATAATTTGTGACAAGAAATTTTTAGATTTTGCAAACTTGTGTGTGTTTGTTAATATTTTCAAAAGGGTACGTGGTATCTTACGAGTACAACACGAGGTGCCCTTTACTTTACTATGAGGCCACGTGAACTCTAGCTTATTCTAATAAGTCAGCACTGGTTGGCGCCTTAGAGGCAAGCATTGTTCATGATATTCGTATGTCCTTCTTTAAGAACAGCCGCTGTGGACACAAGCCCGAAGTTATTTTTTCAAGTATCAAAGCCAAGTAAAAATCTTTCGAATAAAAACAAGTTTTTGGATTAAAATAAAATTTTTTGTGTTATTTTTTGCAAATTAATTTACGTACCCGCACATATAAAATCATTTAAAATTTAAATAAAACTAAATACTTTGCCATTTATTTTATTTATTTAAGCCTTAAAACTGTTTTAAAAGAAATATTTAGTTTTTAACAAATCACTATGCTTGTTTTAAAAATAACAACAAATCAATCAATTTTAAGCATAATACAAACTTTGTTGCAGGTCAAAATATTTAACAAAAAATATATAAAAAAAATGCTACAACAATTATAATTTCATAGATAACAAATGGGCTGGCTTGTTGGCAACTTACAATGTCGTTATAAAAAAAAAATGTTGCATAAAATCTCGCAAACAAAAATACAATTACTCAAACCCAAATAAAAATAATATTGACCATAAAGCAGCGCTAACAGCAACAGCAACAAGAACAACAACAACAGAGAAACATAAACAACATGAATGAGTTAAAAACACATGTCTGCAAATAACAACAAACATAACTTTCTATAAAATAAACATAAATTCAGTTTAAAAAAATTGGATATGCACGCACACAAGTGCACATAATCATCAAGAATGACCCCAACATTGCTATGCAAACACACACACACACACACATGTGCGTTTATACCCTCTAGTCAGCCTAGAACCATATGTCTCTATGTCAACACTCTTTTCTATAGCGACAATTGCACAATTTTCCTTTTATGCGCGCGTAGAGATACGTTAGAGACAACAGTTCTAGTGCATTTCTGGTGACATTGTCAATGAACGCGCCAATATTTTGGTTGTCTTTTTTATTATGCTGTGCAATATTGTTAAAATAAGTACACATGTATATATGTGTTTAAGTTTGTTGTCCTCACATTATGAAATTGTAGATGAGGGTCACGAAAATGTACTAGTGAATCTTTGGTTCAAATGTCTCCATATGGTCGTAAGAGAATAGTACTAAAGTCTACTGGTAGATTTTCAATGGGGTACACCTAAACGAAGTACTTAGTCAGTAGTCCTACAGTCTAGTGGTGGATTTTCAATCACAAGCTAATGTTAAATGCCAATAGATGATTACGTTGCCTGGGGTACAACTGGTCAGTAGTACTGCTGACAATGTCACTAGTAAATCACTACAATTTCACTATTCGCATTTCCTGCAGGGTATGCAAATAAATATGCAATACTTATACATACACATGGAATTTGCACGTACCGTATAAAATGGTAATTTGTGTTTTAATCCTTCTGCTAGACAATCCTTTTGGTCGTAATCCGTTCCAGTATGCGATGGCATGCGTAAATTATTGTATAAATTATTGAAACACTCTAATAACAAACGAGAAGAACAACAAATAACAAACATACAGTATTAATTACAACTAATGGGATTTGCAAAAACATTCAGCAAAAAGGTTGAACGAACGTGAGAGAAAGAGAGAGAGAGAGCGACAAGAGAAAGGAAATTAATATATGTTTATAAAATATGTACAAGAATTCAATGCTCTACAGCGTTGCCAGCTTTTTTGTCTTTGCAATAACTGCTTTCCAAATATTTTGGTTATTTCCATACACACTGCGTCTTAAAAATTATAAGTTTTATTTAAAATTAATATGACTTAGTAAGTTCTTATTTTTATTTAGGGCCTGTCCCACGATGTCACCAACGCACAGTTATTTATATTGGACACAACAACAAAATTTTAAAATTTGTTTTTGTTTTGAATGGTAGTGTGCGACAAGTCAAAGCTCATCAAGATTTATTCGAATTAAAAAAAAATATTTTTGTTGTAGGTTTTTTTTAGTTAAGCGTGTTTAATTTTACTTCAATAAGAATTATTTTTGTTCAAGTATGTTTTGCACTTCCCAAATTAAATTTTCTTAGCTATATGGCAACGCTTATAACTATTTGCATGCCTTTGCATGTTTGATTGTCTCTATTATGGCTGTATGTGTGTTTACGAGTTGTTTGAATTAATTTTTAGTATATTTATTAAGTTCTATGTGGGTTAATTGATAAGCAATTTTTTTCAATGCTTAAACCTGCCGGAAACAATTGTACTACTAGTCAAAAATAAAAAGTTTTTAAAATCTACAGCTAATGTAAAGCGCTGTTGGAATTTCAATCAACTAATTTTTGTCCATTTCTTCTAATCAATTAGTAAGATTGTTATTTTCTTGATAATTTAAGAGATATACACAATCGAATATACTGTGGGTCTTTTAATAAGACGTTTCATTTTGAATAGCCCGTCACTTTAACAGTTGTCAGGACTCACACAACAGCTAATTGATAAAAAAAATGTACGGTATAATGTACGCTTTAACAAGGCACGCACTAAATTTGTTAAAATTCAATACAAAAATGCTGCTAAGCTTAGGTCCTAAAGCTCATTTAACAGAAGAATTGTCGTCTACCGACCATCAGTAATAAAATAAAGAGAAAAAAAATAATTTCCTAAAAGAGTAAAATAATTTCCTAAGATCTAGATATTCATTACTAATTATTACTATTTTTTTTTTTTTTTTTGTTATTAAGCGTCTCTGTTAACTTTTTGCTCATTATGATGTAACATAAATATGTATGTACGTATTCCATATCCTTGACATAAGCAAAGCAATACGCAATTGAGCCGTTATTTCAACAACATTTCTCCCCTAGTGCTAACACATTTATTGCTGGTCTAGACAAGCACAAATCTAAAAAAAAAAAACTTTACACAATTTAAAACTTCATTTTGTCATAGAAAATAAATTAATTTTTATAATAACTCTAGATATATTGCAAACAGTTTAATATCATAAAGCATTATCGTTTGCAAATTTTAATGTCAAATTGAATTAGTTGGAATTTATTTAAATATCTTCTAGCGTTTCTTAAAAGCCACTTTAGCTACTTTTTTTTCCCCAGTTTCTGACAAGACTTGCAGGAAAAAATAAATATTTATTTAATTAAATCAATCTACGGTATTTCAGCCTTAACGTATGCTTTGTAATTTGCATATACAATATTAACAAAGCACAGTGGGATAGACAGTCAACCGGTCAAAAAATTAAATGACACCATTTTCCAAATAAGGACAGCTCGTGTTTATAAAAAAAATTTACATTGATGCCACCAAAACTTTTTTGCTTTTAATCACAAAAAAAAACATTTTTGTGATTAAAAGCAAAAAAAAAAATTACAAAATAAGAGATGTTTTAAAGAAGTTAACCGAAGGTTAGCGAATATTGACAATAAAACTATATACAGAAATAAGAAACTACAGCCTTATTTATTAAAAAAAAAATTACAAAATAAGAGATGTTTTAAAGAAGTTAACCGAAGGTTAGCGAATATTGACAATAAAACTATATACAGAAATAAGAAACTACAGCCTTATTTTTAAAAGTTATTAAGGCTATGTAAAGGGTTTTTAAAACAGATTATTATACAAAATTTTGCTTATTAAACCTTTCTAAGGCCTTATATGAATTTTTAGTAAAGAAAAAATTTAATATTTCGTATTGTCAAACATACATATGGGCAGTTCTACAGAATGTCATGTACGATGAAAAATCAATTAAGCTTTTGTTTCAAAGAGAAAATTTAAACTTTTCTTTTTTTCTTTTTGTAGTTTTGTTAAAAGGTAAAGAAAAATCTAACCGCATTGATCTAAGATACAATCTTGATTGATTGGTGGAGTATTCATTCAGTTAACCGGTTAATTAGTACCCGATTAATTGATCGATTAATTTAAAATTGATTTTTTCGATTAATGGTTAAACCGGTTAATTCCAGTCGTTTAACCGATTAACCCACATAAAAAATGTTCACATTTTGTAGTATTGTAACGTATTTTTTAAACAAAGTCTTCGTCAAAGTCTGTGGACGTGCTTGTAAGAGATTTTAGTAAAGCATCTACTACTCTTATTGAACTAGAGGTAATTTTTAAGTTTTTGATAGTACAATAGTACAGTTGCCAACGATTTAATTAAGGATTAGATTTAATGAGAGACAGATTCAATTATTTTATACTTACACTTCTAGCAATAGTATTTTAAAATGCAATATAAAAACGAAAGCTAATTCAGAAATAAACATTTTTGCAGAATGTTTGTCGCTGAGCTCTGCCAGTATGGGTCAGGTGATGTCCCGCCATCAGAAGGAACTATCGATAGTAATACAGCAAATGTTCTAACAAAATTAACCGAACCAATTTGCAGCTTTAAGAATTTGAAAAGAAAAAAATTAAACAAGATTTTATATGTTCACAGAACTCCAGGGAAAAAAACTAGGAAACTAGGTATTCTGTATAATAAATTACTTTCAATTTCATCAACATCTACGATAACTAAAAGGATTTTTAAAAGTCAAGATTTATCAAAACTAAACAAGAGAATCGCTTAAATCCTAAACATTTAAACCAAATTATTTTTCTGAAAGATTGTGTTAGAAGATCTCTTTAAACTAATGAAGTAACTAATATAATGGCTTCACAAAAATGTTAATTTTTAATTAATAGATATATAAAGATATATTTTTTTTTTGCTTGATTTAGTTTAAAAGTTTTTATGTGCGTGTCTTTATATAATTTTTTTGTTTTATAAATACACTTAAAGTAATGAGTAATTTATGCACTTTTGTTGGTTGAAATTCGTTGATTTAAGAAAAACTGTTTTAATCGGTTAACCGGTTAACAGGTTAATATCGAAATGAACCGATTATTAAACGATTAAGCCAAAAACGCGATTAACTAATCGAGCGATTAACCGATTAAAGCAAAGGCCCTATTAAATGAATACCCTATTGATTGGTCATCGCACGTGACATCGCATGTGACATTCTGTGGACATAAGTCTTGCATGAATAGTTTAAATTAAACAAAAAAATATTTTTTGCTATTCAATTTGATTTCTCGCTTGCGTGTTTCGTATGTGTTGGACATCATGACATTAGTGATGAGCGGAGCATGTCATATTGGAAAAATTCGACATGCGCTCATCTCTTGTATGTGCTGATTAGCCAAAATATTTTATTTTTTTATAGTTAAATATTACAGAATGTAAAACCATAAAATACTTAACAGTTTTTTTTAAATTTTTCCAATTTTTTTTTTTAATTTAAAGCCTGATACTCTGTTCAACATTTTACGTGAAATGCTGTCAAAATACATATAAAAAAATTGGCACGAATTGTTCATGGAAAAATGTTGCAGAAATAGTACTCTGTTTATCTTGGGAAAAACATATGAAATGTATCTTCAACATTTTAAGTTTTCATGCGAAAAAAGATAGGTGGCACTTATTTCGTGTGGAATTTACAACAAACACATGGGGCGTTTTTAAAAACATAAGAAATCGTAGCATAGTTTCAGGGCTAGTTAATATTGTTTACATGTCAAATTTTTCGTATGAAATAGTCAATGTTGCTCAACATTTTTCACAAATTTGAACAGAGTAGTATTCTTAAGTCTAAATGTGTATGTGCTGATCTTTTGCTGATCTTTTTTTTGCAATTTCAGTCCCACAATAAGTAATTTTAAATTATTTTACATCACGTATGTCATTTGAATTCCTATTGCCAATATATTGATTCATATAATTAATTATTTTTTGATCCATCAGGATACGATTAAAACAGTAAATATTTTGCTGTTTAATTAAGGCGAAATAGTAGAAAAGGGATTCATTCAAATATTAAATTATCATTATATATTTTTAATACCTTTTCAATGCAGCCACGTATGGTTTTGCATACGAATTTTTAAATCATCATAGTACACAGTTTATAAGTAACAAATTGTATGTATAAGCGCTTGTTATTTTAGTATTTCTATTAGTTATTGATGTTTCGCGGCTGCTGCTGATGCTGGTGAAGATGCTGTTGCTGATGTCGATGTTGGTATTTTTTACAGTTTGTTTAACATATAAAACATGTTCATAAACTCAAATATCCAGCACAAATACCGGGCAAAAACAAAATCCAACTAATAAAAAAAACTTTCAAGTAGTAATTCCGCTTTATTAAAAAAAATAATAATAATAAAAATACCAAAGGATTACAACTCATTTGAAGTTAGGAAAATGCAATGAAGTGCACGAAAAGAGGGCAATTAAATGGTAGGAATAGAAGTGAAAATAATAATTTGAAAAAACACGCAGCTATTAAAAATTTTCATGAAATGAAACAGGTGCGTGCCGAGTAGCTTTATGCAACTCATCAATATCATCATTATTAATAATATAAAAATAAATGTGCGCCAAAAATCAGTATGCGTAATAATTCATTTGATTTACAGTACGCTGCACAAATACTGACAGCACCAGCACAAATCTTCTTCAACAACCGCACACACTAAATATGAACATTAAACTTCCATAAAGCTGGCAAATTGAAATACAAATACGCACTCGCATGCAAGACACAATTAGCGATAAACTTGATGGATTATCTAAAAAAAAAAACAGGGACGAAAGGCACACTTCAAAGTGGAGGTGTTAAACGGAAACGGAGAAGCACACACACGCAAGGTAGTTTACAGTTTATATATATTTTCTTATTTCACATAAATCCTGGTTTTTGTTTGCAGCCAAAACTAAGCAATAGAAATCATTTATACAAAAAAATAATAGAACTTTTTGAATACAAAACGATGCCTTAATATTTCAGCTCTTTTTTTGGCAATTCAACTTTTACACACACGCACACACACACACACACATTTCACATGTAAAACGAATAAAAGTTAACAAACGCCAAAATAAAAAAAAATAAAATGAATTTGGTACAGAAATGTTAGGCCACAAGTGGGCAAACAAACGAACCGTTTCACCTGCAATCACACGACGACTGACTCCACAAATAATGCAAAACTCTTTCCAAAGACAACTTTAAGCTTGATTGCATAGCCCAGGCTAAATTGCCAGGCTGCAGTTAAGGCACGTCACGGCACGAGTAAAATGGCAGATTGGCTGCTAACCTGGTCACACGATTATACGGCCCGTTATACGCTTATTATCCTTTCTGGGGCTACGTGTACACACTTTAAAAACAAAGAAAGTACAACAACAACAACAACAAAAGCAAACCGGCCTCCTATTCCACTTATACACTCGTTTGTCTTGTTGTATTTTATAGCAGAAGGCTGTTATTTTTTTTTTTGCAATTTCGCAATTTCGTTTTCGTTATTTTGTTTTTCTTTTTTCAAATTTTGTTTGATTTCGAGAATTTTGGCACGTTTATTTAGCAAGAAGCAAACATAAAAAGAAAAGGCAAATGAAACACAGCAAACAAGAAGAACAACTTGGAACACGAATTGTTAATACTTTCCGCACAAATCAAAAAACCCAACCAAAGTATGCAATGCACGCCAGCAAACTGTGCAGCAGGCTGACAAACACCAGCTCGAACCTATTGGTGTAAATGCATAAAATGCTGAGGAGAAACATGAGGAAAAAAAATATATAACAGCAAGAAAAAAATATAGCCAAATCACACATACACACACATGCGATGAAGAAAAAATACATCACCCATACAAGCATAATAAACTTCACTTACAGCTCTTTTCCATAGGGCTACTACGTTTATGACGTGCAAATAGGCTGTGGGCGAAAAAAGTTTATTTGACTAAAAGTATTTTGCATTGCAAATGGATAACGAATGAGTACTGCCGGCGCAGCAACACAGAACTTACTTCCGATAAAAAGTAGTTTCAATTCCAAAAATTGGGCCTTTAGAAATCGAAAAGAGAAAAACGAAACAAGTTTAAACTTTTACACTGATATTCATAAACGAATGTTAGAGTTAAAGCATACTTACACTAGTTCTAGCAGCATATGCAAATCGAATGTTGCAACAACATTAATTTTAACAATCGTTTATGAATAAAACATTAAAAGTGAATATGTTCATTGCTTACGATATTGGAGCTAATGCAAGCTTATGCACGAATACTTATCAAAAAGCTTACCGCAGAAGCCCAAAATTAAATCAAGATGAAGTTTTTCTAGTCAAAAAAAATATATATGGAACACGGCTGACCGTGCAACCCATTCCTGGAACTTCTCGCTAAACTCAAACCCAATATAATGCAGTATATTTTAAATTTTTTATAACTCGAGCCTCTTGAGTATAAAAAAATATATGAGCCAAGAAAATATAACTGCCTTATAAAAATTATAAATTTCAGCAATTAAAGCAGTTGTTCTAGCAAATCGATTTGTCAAGGACTTTGAAGGTATTAAATTAACATTAAAAGGAAATTTCATCCAAAGCAATCCCACACAGAAAAAAATTTTACTTATAATGCGTTTACAAAAAAAAAAAAAAAAAAACTAGTGGATTTCCCAAACAAAACAAAATCTATTGTGTTTTGACATTTTCCAAGACTTTGTATCCAAGACATAATCCTTTGTGTAAAACTTTGTCTCATACCCTGTTTCCACAACACAGGCAGACAGACGTCTTATTTAGAAAATATAAATGAACATCACTCAAAAAAACTCAGTGCTTTTTGTTTAAATTTTCTACTCAAGTCGACCGCCCGTGTTGTGGCAACAGTGGGTTAAACTGTAACCCAAAAACAGCCGACCTATCTCAAGCACACACCTTTAATAGAAATTTTGTAGAGCGTAGCTAATTCACTCACCTTTAATTACATTGTACAGTGAAGCAAAAAATAAATAAAAATTGTTGATTTTGTTTTAAAATTGGGCTTGTTTTTATGGTTAAGCAATTGTCTATATATATTTCATTCCCCCTTTTGGAACTCATCAGTAGACAATTTCTTAACCATAAAAACAAGCCAAATTTTCAAATTAAATAAATAAAGACTTTATGTCAAATAAATATATTTCGGTATTTCATTATTGATTTTGAATAGATTTCCTACAAAACTTCTGACAAATTAGATTTAATTTTTTATAAAAAATGTAGCAAACATCAGCTAGATTTAGCTTGAAATCTCGTAAGTGCTAGATTTCGAGACAATGTAAATGCATTTTAATTTTGTCTTGGATACGAAATCTTAAATGCCAAAAGAGCTTATAGGGAATTTATACCTCAACACAACATCTAGCAGATTTTAATCAAAATTTTTATAAAAATCTATACCGTTTACACCAGCATTTTTTGACATTTATCAAGATTTTTACCCAAAACAAAACCCATTAACTGAAAATTTTCCAAAACCACAACCAAATTGCAATGTAGTCAATTCACACACCTTCTTAAGCAGACCTGAGCTAATTCAGTCATCTTTTTTATAAACAGGGTAGTAAAAATAGATAAAAATGTAAGATTTTGATTAGATTTCCTACAAATCTACAGAAAAAAATATATTTTATTTTATATGGGGAATATAGTAAAAAGCAGCAAGATTTAGCTTGAAATCTCTTAAGTACTAGATTTCGAGAGCGATACGAACTTTATTCTAATCAAATCGTATATATAAAATACTTCTAATTTTAACAATTTTTAAAAGCTTTGAAATGGGCATATCGCCAACTGAAAACCAAAAGGACTTAACTGACAGAAATTCAGAATAGACACTTTGATTGATAATGATGTGAATAATAAAAATACAGCTTTCCTGAAAAAAATTACACGGATAAGTTAAAAAATAACGACTTTCGTATCGGCATGGCTGGACTGTTTAAAGCATGTAGTAGAAAAAAAATATATTGATTAATACTCGCGTTTTTTACGCATCTATTCTTTAACCAAAACTTGGGAAGACATTAATAGAACGATTAATATTCAAAAAGTTTATAACTTAAAAAAGCAGATGTCATTCTCCGTGTAATTTTCAAGTACAAATTTATCTGAATCTGAGACATTCTGCTGCTGTCTATGATAGCATGCAGAATGACTAAGTTAATTTCATATTAGTTTCCTTTTAATTTACGGTTTTATTGATTCTAAAAGAGCAGTAAATAAAATGCTGTATATTTTAAAACTTTTCGAGTTTTCATACTAGAACACACCGGCCACATAAAGAAGTCACGCAAGTCATATTTTCAAAAAAAGAAAACTTAGTTCTTTTCCGGACAGTTAAAAAAGACTTTGAAAAATATACTACAACAAAATTATTGTTTGTATTATATGAAAGATTTTTCAGAATATCTATAAATACTAAAAGTAATCATTCAGTTAGGTCACACCCGGAATAGCCTTCTGATGGCCATTCTGTGTCGACAGATTAGAAAATCTTTTCAAGATTTTCATTCATGGGAACCGCATCCTTTTCTTGAATTGAATTATTTGGATTACAACAAAACAACGAGTATGTAGGTCACACCCGTCACACACAAATATATCTTAAACTAAGCCATCACACAACTTAGATTAAATTTAAAGCACTCGATACAGTTTTGCTAATTTAAAACATTAAATCATCTCAAAAAAATTCGTTCCCAAAAACTTTTGGAATTGTTAAAAAATTTGAGGTTGGGCACATTGTTTTAAGAGTAAAACTCTCATGTATGGGCCGGCGCTTCAAAGTCTATTTTGGGACTGCTCGACCGCGTACAGGAGAGGGCGAAGAAGCTCATCGATGACAGTAGGGTATCCAACTCCATTGCTTCATTGGAGCATCGACGCAGTGTGGGGTGCATTTGCTTGTTCTATCGTTACTACAACGGAATGTGTTCTAATGAAATTAGGGAACTTGTTCCTGAAACCCGCACACGTGATTCATTCAGAGCACATTTTTTGTGGTCGTTTGGCCAATAAATCGCACTACGTATTACAGAGAGAATTCCTTTTTTAGCCGCACTGTTCGTTTGAGGAACCAACTACCTGCGGAGGTCTTTCCTGTCACTACCAGCGTGAGAAACTTTAAATCAACTCCCTCTATCCTCCTTTCCAATGACCTATTTTCTTAGTTCTAGCACAATGCATTGCATGAGTAGGGGTTATCTCCTGAGTGCTGGTCCTAAAAAAATAAAGACTGATTGGATCATGTCCGTAGTTCAAAATTTATTTGAAAAAATTGTTTTGCACAGTTTGAGTGTTGCGCTTAGCAGAGTGTTGCTCATGAATTTATTTTGGTTTTCTGTAATATTAAAGAATTAAAGTAAAATTTTTTTCTGATAGTTACTGTAGATATAATCTCAGTAGAAGTTGTTTAAGTCCTTCATATAATTGGTTTTTTAATATTTCTTTTACGAGCGCTGAGCGTAAAATTATCTCAAGTTTAAAGTAAATTATCTCAAGTTTAAATTTATTGTGACAGGAGTCAAGAACTACAAAAATGTATTTGTCTGTCGGATTATATTACAGTTCTCCTGACTGATATCGTTGCTGTTGAAGTTAGCATTATCCAGTCCATATTTTTACGGGCAACAAAGCTGTTGTAACAACCTTAATGAAATGGAAATTAAACCCCGGAACGCCCTTCGATTTAAAAATTAGATAAATTAACAAACTCACACGCATATTGTACAGATCTACAGCGAATATTCATACCAAGATCTAACAGAAAATGTAGATTGTTATAGACCTGCCGAGATGGGCTCCTCTTTGAATAACATCACACTGAAAAACGGCAGAGCTGTTACGACAAGCAAGTCCTGACTCAAATAATGAGTTATTGGAGAGTATGAGATAGTTTGATAAAATTCTACAGTGTGAAGTGTAAATAATATTCTATGGCGTAATCCGAATTAATCTAAGATTGAATAGAACAACACTCAAGAGAGTAGTAAGTACACTAACCGAAGATGACTGAATACCACATGCTGAGCATGCGAGCAGAAGGCCAAAACATTGGAGCACTACCTGTGTGATTGTTCAGTACTTAGTCAGCTTAGAAGATACACTTTTCATAGTGACAATGTGCCGGACTTCGAATGACCCAGATACCCTGATTCAACACGCAAAGAAAAAATATGGTTTAGGTAACCATAATCAAACAGCAACATACTATGATTGAATTATATGGTTGCAGTCAAATCATATTATTGTCAATTGAAAAGTAAAGTTTTAGTGATATTATTATCCGAGTTAATAATAATATTATCATATTTGAAATACCGAAGCAGGAGCGAAATGCATATATACAATTGCTAAACCATAAAAACAAGCAAATCTTCAAATTAAATAATATTATCTACAATAACAATCAACTTTGTTAAACCTAATCTTAGTATTGTTCAAAGTTAAATATGACAATACTATTATTAGATGTGACTAAAATATAATTAAAACTAACCATGCCATATTCTAATATTATAATAATATTATTAAATACGACCACAGTATTATTCTATATAATAATAATATTTTGTTTTTTAACCATATATTGGTAGATCTTTTGCTTAAAACAGCTGTGCGTCAAAGCTGAAATATATATAAAATAATATTGTTCAATTTTTTTTATCACAGTTTTTATGAATACAATAATATAATTATCAAATTCAAACATTACTTTATTTGTCGTAATGCAATTAATGTTTAAAATAACAATAACTTGTTTTCAATGACCACACATTTGTTTCGGAGAAAATAATATTGTTTTCTCAACCATGCTACAACCATATATTTTCTTTGCGTGAAGATACATAAGAGAATAAATAGAATATAAACGTTCAACGTAATTGCCCCTCTTTTTAACATAACCTTTTATAACCTAGTCTAGTATGCCCTCCTTATGAACGTGATCGCAAAAAAAAACTATTTCGTGCACATACTTTACTATACAACATTAATGCACTCATTTTAATGTTGGTGGTGGTGTAAAGTAATGATTACGACGCAGCTAACTGCAAGTGTAAATGATACCACAAGGCTTACAACAAACAGACATATAGAGGCATATAGAAAAACAACAACAGCAACAACACTAACATAAAGAAGAATAAACGTTGTCGTCGTCAACAACACCAACAAAAATAAGCAGAGAAGCAAATGCATGTTTGAGTAGGAATAGATGTCTACTCGCACATAAGCCTAAGCAAATCACATAAACCGCACACAAAAACGTCTAAGTATTTTAGATATTTTACAAGGCAAAACTTTTTCTTTTTGCTCCAAAAAAATAAAAATAAAAAAAAGAAGTCATATGCACATACCTGCATGCATCAATATTTCGAGCAGTTGATGAGAGAGTCAGAGAGGAAGAGCTGTTTCTTTATGTTTTTTTTTTTTGTAGCAAGGACAGACATTTTGGGAATCCTTACAAGTATGACAGACAGACATTTAGACAGAAATACTCGTACATACATTCATATGTATTCACCTTCACACGGCACTGCCAGTGACATGTTTTTCTTTTTTTTTTTTCTTACTTTTTTTTGCAATCAACCAGTCAGTCATGCCACACAACTGGTTTTTTAGGATCTAGTGGCAAATAACACAAGAAAAGGAATGAGCTTTAACAAAAATAAAAATAAGCAGAAAATAAGTAAAAAAAAGAAGCTGAAAAAAAGTTGCAGCAAATGAAGTACTCATCTTCATCATTATTATTATTTTTCCTTTCTTTTTTTTTTTTTTTGAATGCACTAACAGCGTGTGAAATGATTTTAAGGGAAGTGGACCTTTGGTAGGCCTTTGGTGGCAAAGGGTTCAATATATGCACACTATGTGAACTAAGAATTTTATTTTTATTCAATAAGAGTTTTTATAGCTACGCTATTTATTGCGCGATACAGGAGTTAAATTTATTTTTGTTTTGATTTCTTTGTACTTAAAACCAGAGCACCAAAATAAGCGAAACAAAGTGTTTGATTTTGTTTTGTCTCGTTCTTTGAAGTGAGTGAAACATAGAGAAAACAAAAACACTGAGAACGATTGCTAAATTTGTTTTTGTTTTGTTTTTGCACATGAGCACAAATAGAGAACAAGCTGGCTAACAGTCGCCAATGGCCACAAACAATACATTAGGCTTGATCCCGTGTGCTGTTGCCACAACCTATTTTCTTAGTTCTAGTACAATGCATTGCATAACTAGAAGTCACCCACATCCTCATTAAAAAAAAGTAAGCTAAGTATATATAAGCTCTTGAGGCATTATGTCAGTACTTTTATAAGCAATACCAATTAAATTTCTCCTTAAAATACTTATAAAAGCTTAATTTACACTTAATTACTAGATGTACCTAATATTATCACGAGCAGTGTAAAGATATACAAAGCAACATACACACATTCCCACGTACATACATACATATGCATACAAACTAACAAGGATAAAGTTACAAACGAGAAGAAAAACCAAAACAGACTAAAAACAACGATTAAAAATATTAAAACATTAACACAACTTGGAAATAAAAAAGTAAAATAAAATAAAATAGACCGTCATCAGCGTCTGTCTGTAGGCTGGATTTTGTTGTTATTATTTTTTATTATATGCAACACATACAAAATTTGAGTGTGCAACATCCTTAAATAACGTCTGCAGTCAGCGTTTTTTTTTGTATATTTGTTTCTATTTCATTGTTGTTGTTTTTTGTAGCTTTTTAAAAATATGCAACGCTGCGGCTGCTGCAATTGACTCAGCTACACATTCACATACAAAAAAAATTTCAGCTAAATATACAAAATTGTAGAAGATTGAAAGACGAATACAGTGTATTCATTCATTTAAACATTTTTTAGGAAAAAATTAAAACCTTTTCCAATGTTGTGAATGCACACGTAGCTGCTACTAAATGTTGTTGTTGTTGTTGCTGTTGTTGTTGTTGTTGTTGCTGTTGTTGTTGTTGTTGTTGTTGCTGTTGTTGCTGCTGTTGCTGTTGCTGTTGCTGTTGCTGTTATGGATGGCTCACTAAGCAAATCCAGCAACACGGAGTTATTTTTATTTCTATTTTTTGTTGTTGAACCAGAGTTGGTGCTCGACTTAAGCGGCAACTAGCAGAGCACAATATAAAGCAAAAATATTTTTAGGCTCTATAGACAATGCAACAACTATAACAACAACAACAACAACAAGTTAGACAACACTGTCAGGATTTGCAAGATGATTGCATACATAACCCATTTTATCAAAACAGAACTAGGAAAATATCCGTGAAGATGTTTCGTTAAAGGAGTTTTTAAATTTTTATTATACATTTTTTTGCCTCTCGAGACACTAAGATATGGGTACATAAGAATGATGAAGGATGAAAAATAGGACTAGATGCAAAAAAAAAACATGTATGCAACGAGACCACAAATAAAAGTCAAAACCATAAACCCCGTATTTGTTTGTATCACTCATTTGTTAATACGAAGTAGAGCCTACAATCAAGCTTTTTTCCCCCCAATATTTTTTGCTGCTGGGAAAAATAAAAGAAAAAAATATGTATACATATGTGTATAAATGAGTGTACATGTGTTTGTGTGTGTGTGAGTGAGATTTCGTACTTGAATGACGACAGTGTACACGATTTTGTTTTTTTTTTGTTTTTTTGGAGGCATAAATTTTTCAAAAACATTGTTCAACATAAATCTCCATCTAGTTTAAAACACATTTGAATGATTTGCTGTCACTTGCGATTTAAGCTCTTATTTTTCAATTGCTTTGAAAAGGTCAAGGTGATATTGTTGGCAGTTGACCGGCCAGTGCTTCATAAAACGAGCCACTGGAAATATTGCAAGCAATTTATTTTTAAAAGAGCTTTTAAAGACAGTTTAACTTTAAACTATTTTAATAATCTGCTTGTGGATTGTCTTTCAATCACGAATCGAAACAATTTGATTATAAGGAAGGTTAAAAGTATAATAAAAAGGCATTCAAGATTTTATTACGCTGCTCGCAGGCTTTGAAAGACAACAAGACAAGAACTCAGAAGATATACTCGTATATGCAATAAAAAATACAATTAATTTGTCCTTGTTTTACTGCCAAATTAACAATATTGAACTGGCTTTTACTATTTATTTGCCATAATGATCGGATTTTTAGAAGACAAAAATTAATTACGCCAGCAAGGACAAGTAAACACACAAGAGTACACATAAAAAAGCCCACATGAATAATTTATGAGAAATTTTGTGCAACTTTGCAAAATACAAAACAAACACACACATACAATTACTTAAAATCATAAAGCAAAAGGGAAAAATAACCACCAACAAAAGAAAAAAAACCAGTATTGCTCTTAATACTTTATCAATAATCTGTGGATGTAAGGAACTCTTACAGCAGGCAAGAAAAAAAATCACAAAGAGCCAACATGAAACTTTAAACAATTCCATACGAGCCCTAGACAAATAAAAAGGTATCACATACTCAAGCATGTAAGCAAAGTCAATCAATCCCAAAATGGTTTCAAATTACACAACATGCACAAAAATTAAGACTAAGCAAAACCACAAATATGTAAGTATGTTGCATAGATTAACACACACACACATACATATATACATATATACATATATAATAGCACACATACACATACACCAACAATATACATAAATTGTATTTAAAAGCTCACTTCCAAAGACCAACAGCCAAACAGGATGTTACATTTGAAACTGCAAGTGCGAACTAACTTGAATCTTTAAAATGCAGAAAAGGCTTCTTTATAAATTAGCAATACCCTGTATTGAACACTTCTAAGGCATATAGTTTTATAAAAAATCTAAATATCTCATTTAGAAAGCTCCACTATGTTCCAGACAATAATTAATAACAAGTAACAGGGCAACAGAATTAATCCCGCAAAAAGAAATTTGCAAGTAATTCGTAAGACAAGAGATTTTAATTTTTATCAAAAGCACTCTTTACAGTGATGCACTGACTATCAGATAATCTCATACTTAATTAACTAGCCATGAACTGTGCGATCAGACTGGAGGCAGCACGTGCCTGAAAGAAGCCAACCAGGGGGGACATGTCCGAATTCTGTCATGCGTAACTGTAGTGCGACAATCGCAATTTTTGTCTATACGAGGTCGGATCATTAACTCAGTGATTTTTCGAACCTCCCTCGGAGTTATATGAAATGCAACCCTGTTCTCATCAAGTACGCGTACCTGTTCTAATAGACTGCTGTCAAATTTTGAGCAAGTGTCGTAATTTATTTTGCGTTTAACAGCTGTTCAAAATATACAACCTCGTGTATTTTGCTAAAAATGGAAAAAAGTGAATTTCGAGTGCTCATTTAATATTATTTTTTGCGAAAGAAAAACCATCAATAAAACCAAGGAAAAGCTCTATAGATACTATGGGAACTCTGCGCCATTGATTTCAATGGTAAAAAAGTGGTTAACTGACTTTCGTTGTGGTCGCTATAAATGACGCTGAACCTTCTGGACGGCCAATTGAGGTCAGTACACCCGAAAATGTTGTTGGCCGATCAAAGAGTAAAAGTGCGTGAGATTCTTGATGCCATAGGCATTTCATATGGCAGCGTGGTTTCGATTTTAAGTGATCGGCTAAGAAAGTGGTTTGCAAGACCGCACCCGCGTTTGCTCTCAATTGACCATAAACGTAAACGTGTGACAACTTCAAAGGATTGTGTGGAGTTGTTTAACTGCGATCCGAACGAGTTTTTGCGGCGTTTTGTAACTGTGTATGAAACATGAATCCATTACTGTACTCCGGAGACCAAGCAGCTGTCTAAACAATGGGTTTCTCCGGGTGAACCTGCTCCGAAGAAGGCCAAGGTAAGTTTGTCGGCCAATACGGTGATGGAAACAGTTTTTTGGAATGCACGCGGGATAATCACACATCGACTACCTTCAAAAGGAAAAAACAATGAACGGCGAATATTATGTCAACTTATTAGACCGATTTAATGGGGATTTAAAAAGAAAAGAAAAAAGTTCTTTTTCATCAAGAAAATGCACGGCTGCACACATGTGCAGTCTGAATGGCAAAACTCTATGAATTGGGCTACGAATTGGTACCTCATTCGCTATATTCTCCGGATTTAGCTTCTAGTGACTACTTCCTATATCCAAACCTAAAGAAATGACTCGGTGGAAAGAGATTTAGCTGCAACGATGAAATTATTCACCAAACAAATGCCTATTTTAAGGACCTCGAAAAATCCTATTTTTTGGAAGGGATACAAAAACTGGAGAAACGTTAGACTAAGTGTATTGAGTTAAAAGGTGATTATGTTGAAAAATTCATTTTTATTTTGAAAAAAAAAATGTGATTCTTCAAAAAGTCACTGAGTTAATGATCCGCCCTTTTTTCACGTTTTATATAATTTTGTTGGATATTGCAAAACTTCATGATTTGCTTAATGGTAATGCAATATTAATGCATTTTTTTTTTAAATTTTGCTGTAGTACAAAAAGAAAACGCATAAAATTTGCGTTTATATTTTTATATTTCAATTTAGTGCTGGCGCAAATGCCATGAGAGAGCAGACAGTGTATGTATGTGTGTGTGTGTGTGTGTGGGAGTTGGTGAATTAAATAATTGTGGGCTGAATATTCTAGCAATATGTTCAGGTCTGCTTTTAGATTCATATCTATCTAAGTTTAAAGTTTCATTGCTTATTTTAGGGTTCGCATTGTAGTAAACAATGATTTAATTTTGTTTTTTTTTTGCATACACATCAGTGAATGTATTCATTGTTTTACAGGTCTGCATACAATAGCAATTGAAGGTATCATATGTTTTGCATACCGCTGGTCACCGTATTTATATTACAGTGCAATGCATGTGTTTGGTAAACATACCGTGAGTTGTTGTTGTATGTGGCGCACTTCAATATTTATGGGAAAATAATTTATTGCTTTAAATATATCAAGTGATATTTTATTTTCCCATGAAAATTATAAATGTAAATATTTTTAAAATACTTATATAAAATAGAAATAAGATATTGAGTGTATTTTAGTAAATCACTCATTTTTACAATCCAGATTCTTCACATAATTAGTATATAAGCCGAAATTATTTGTATGAAAATTCAATCAATAAACTGCTGTCAAAAGAGCTCCTCGTTGAGCTCTACTAAAATTGGCATATTTTTATTGGTTAATAGAAAGCATTCATCTGCTTTCTAGGCATTCAACTGCCTACAAACAATTTAGAGCCAGTGGCGTTAATTAGCGCCGACACCATCGGGTAGACAGGCAAACTTTTGAAGTTTTTCTGGCCTAGCAGCACCCTCTTACTGAAATAGAAGAACCTTTTGATATTTACAGCATCACTTTAACTATATTAACCCTTAAACTATCCTTTAAGTTTTTGGTTATTTCTTGCATTAAAGTTGAATTTTTGATTTTAATGTGCTCTAAGAACTATAGTAGAACTTTATGACAAATATTTTTACAGAATAGTTCAATTATATATATTCCTATTTTAAAGGGAAAGGGAAAAAATTTCAAAAAAAAACCCATTTCCAGAAGAGTTAAAGGGTTAATGGGTACACCCAGAGAAAAAGCAACAATTCTTAAAAAAAATTCTTATTTCAATACGGAAAAAAATTAATTTATTAATTTTATGAATTTATTAATTTTAATTATTTGTAAGTATTTCATTATACATTTTCCATTATATTGAAAATTATTGAATTAATGTGACGCGACGTTCTTATTTTTTAGTTGCAGTTTTTCCCTGAGTATAAAAACAAAATTTTGCTTGCAATGTTCTGAATAAATGCTCTTAAGTTTCACACGACCTTCTGTATATTTCTTACTACACAAGGGTGTAACTTTAAATAGGCCGTAAAATGAGTTTCAGATGTAAAATATTAAAACGCCAACACACGTACATATGTTAATCTTTTTTATTCCCCTTTACGAGAATCAGTTGGCAGAACATTTTTATTTTGTGTGTCTTGGACAGTGATATTAAATATGCTTTGAAAAACAAAAAAATTGTTTAGTATTAAGCTTAGTCTCACTTACATACATAAATTTACGTTCACGGTGTTATATTGATATAATAAAGGAGTATACATACATATGTATATATGTGCTAAAACTCCCAGAAGTTCTTTAAACTTTCTTCTCTAACCTGAATGACTTCAGCTATTTCTCTACACAACTGCAAAACAAACGAACCATTTGAAATTATCTAAAACGGAATTATAATGTTCAAATTGGTGCAAGTTTAATTTTGTGCTGGGAGACTTAATTAAATACACTCACTATCATAGAACTAAATCTGTTTATTACTTATCCAGAGAATGCGATTATTCTTGTTTGTGCCATTATTGTATTAAATGTGCTTATTTGCTTTTGGTTGATTATAATATACATGCAATAACAATGTATGAATAATCCAATGTACGTATACATGTACATATGTATGTATATGTGTGCATAATGCATTGTCCATGTTTTGTTGTAATTGTATTTATGTATGTATGGAGATTGTACAGCGCCTACAATGCAAACGTGTCTTATCTGGGTCATCTTTTTCAGCCAGCTCGTCTCGTCATCATTATTATCAACATAATCAAATTCATCTTCGTTATTATTGGTAGCAACAGAAACTGATTGTTGTATTCCTGGTAACAACTGGCAAACAATTTGGTTTACTAACCATGGTAAGTAGACACGCTGTCACACAATTGGACATGCATGCAAGGGCATGCGAGGAGGGCAGACAGTGTATGTATGTGTGTATGTATGGGTGTGTGTGGGAGTTGGTGAATTAAATAATTGTAGGCTGAATATGCTAGCAATATGACAGAAAACAATTGCTAAGAAAAACAACAACATCAAGAACTCTAATGAAATGAAATGCATATTCAACTCAACATCATTGCGTGTGTGTGAGTAATTAAAATAAACACATGCATGTGCATGTTTCAGACACACATATAATAACTTTCTTAAGTATTTGTATGAATATGCACACATATGTATATATATGTGTTTGTGTATGTGCTCGCATTAGTATTCATGCTTTGTGAAAGTGAGGGAAAGCTGTCTGGTATACACATTCTCAAGGAGCACCACTTAAATGGCTTCCTCTGTGAGCTATTAACAAAAGCTCTTAAAGTCTGCAAAGTAGAAAACAAAGAAAAAACAACTACAAGAAAAAAAAGGAATTTCTAAAAGGAAGAAAAATAACGGCTACACTTTTATGTTAGAAGAATCTAAAGATTTTTTTATTATTTTACATACAGACACATCAACTCATACACATGTTATTGTACGCTTGTTTAAATGTTGTAGTATGTCTGGGTGATTGTATTTTTTTTTTCTCTCAGAAAATAAGTGGGGTATTCATGACACTTTGCTTGAGGCAATTGTAAAAATTGCTTTTGATCTCTCGAGATAGTGAAAAAGCAGAATTGGAAAAGTTTCTTAAAATTTGTGTAATACAATCTTAATTTCCATCTAGAGAAATGTAAATGCGATACTAGAATAGAATTATATGATTTATTTCTCCCTCAGCTGAGAGCTTTTCAAGTACTTTAAGAAAGTGAGCTTCAGTCCCACGGGAGGGTTGCGAGACTATATCCTAATTAAACATATTTCTCTTGTACCTTCAAGATTAATAATTTTGTCGAACGGAAGCTAAGTCTATATCTCTAAGATCAAAACACAAATCAGCTAAATTATACGTTAGTTGTTCATATGAATATGAAGTATAAAATTTTCGTATTATTATTGTTGATCTTTGATCTTTTTGTTTCTAATTTTATTTTTATTTTTGAAATTCATCTATTGCAATATGCAAAAAACCCGAATCGAGAAAAATATTGAATTAGAGCATTTCTATATTCAGGTAACGAAAAATCTTAATATGTAAACAGCATTGACTAGCCCTTAGGTTAGGTTAGGTAGGGGTGGCAGTCAGAAGCCCGGACTCACTTAGACCGTTTTGGTCCATTGTGATACCACGGAGACTCTGCTTATGCGGAGTCCCCACCGTCGAACCAACCAGAGCTAAATATAAAGCTACTAATACGTTGCAATTCAACACTAGCAACGTCAGAAATTTCCCTGAACTCAAGAGCGCCCATTGTGGCCATTCTCTTTCTTGCAAGTCCAGGACAGTGACAAAGAAAATGTTCTACACTTTCCTCTTCATCGATATCCTGGCAGCTACGGCAAAAATCATTGTGTTCAACATTTAACCTTTGTGCATGCCTACCTATGAAAGAGTGTCCGGTTAGCACGGAAACTAGAATCGAGATCTGTTTCCTATTCTTCAAAATTAAAGAAGCCGTATTTTTCCTATTTAGATGAGTCCATAACTGCCTTGTGAGCACGCAATCATTTCTTGTGACCCACCTTCTATTTGTTTCATCCTCTATCGTGCGCCTGAGCCTGAGTTTGCAAGAGAGTAGGAGTAAACCCCACACATTCCAAATCTGGTGGAACTTATTGGGTTATCCCCATTCTAGCAAGCTCATCAGCCCTAGAGTTCCCTTGAAAGCTTCTATGCCCCGGGATCCAGATGATTCTAATATCAAACTGCTCTGCGATCTCATTTAGAGATGATCGGCAGTCGAGGGCTGTTGTTGTTCTTAGAAGCGGGAATTCGAGGGCAATGATAACTGCGCGACTATCGGTGTATATGTTAATCAAAGTCATTGAAGTGACATTCACTTTCAACCAATCCGACTTCTCTTATAGCAAGGATCTCTGCCTGAAAGACACTATAGTGATCCGGTAGTAGCTTTGCAATACGAAGACCTAAAGCCCCTGAAAAGACTCCATAACCCACACCTTCTTGTGTTTCGGAGCAGTCCGTATAAAAATCAACACTTTTTCTTCTGTCTGGAGTTCCATTCATCCACAATTTTGTGGATGGTATCCAGGTTTTATAAAGATGTTCGTGTAGTAGACCAGGGGAGGTTTGGTCAATCCTCCATCCCCAAGCTTCATCATCGAGTACTCTAGAGTGGCCGGTTCCATTTCCGTAAACTAGCACTTAAAAATATGCTAAAATTTTTTATTAGACCGATTGTAAAAATTATTTTATTGTCTGAGATGGTATAGATTTTTAAAGATTCCGTTATAAAAAAAAAATTGGGCGGGGACACGCCCATAAATTTTTTTTATTTTTATTTTATAATATCCTACTTGTTTGATTGCTGCGAAATCTAGGAAACACCTTTGGTTCTCTAATTACACAATTAAAGAGTTGAAAAAATTTATTCTTATATTTCACGTGGTTCTATTTAATTGATTTTTACGAAACTTACGGAACACATTGAGCTCATTTGCATTTGCAAAAATGGCCAGAGTCACGCCCATTCAAATGTGATATTTTATTTTAAGTGGTTCTACTGTACACATTTTTATAAAACTAAACACACAGCCTGAACTCTCAAAAACGCTAAATCTTGCATTGAAAAAATGGGCGGAGGCACGTTCATTAAAATTTATCTTTATATACCATAAATTTTTTTTTCGAAAAAACTTTATCAAATCTTTTTTATTTTTCTAACATCATCAACTTCAAAGTTAAAATGTTTTTAGCACAATTGAATCGTTATTCAAATAAAACTGCAATTTGGCAATAAGCACAATTTTTTGGTACACCATACCGTGGGGAAGGTAGACTAAAGAAATCGGTTCTTGCTTTAGAGGTCAACCCGGTTGCTAACAACGTTTGCTCATACTCATACTCATATAGTGCTATTTCGGATTCGGCTTTACATTCGGCTTCAACTACTTGATCTCCATGAATGACTCTATGTCTCTGCACTGTTCATTTGGCAACTTATTACTCTCCAGCTCCGATTTTCACACTTGCACACTTCTACCGATGTCTTGATCATGCTAAGACATTATAAAACTGTAAAATAACAGAAAATATACCGGCAATAAGATCCTTTCAGCACCTAGCGTCGGTCACAGTGACTGCAAGCAAAATAGTTTTAGCTCTAATTTATAAATTAAGACACGTGTTGCTTAGCTAATTGCACGAAGCGTACTGATGAGATGACAGAAAAAGTACATAGATGGGCAGCTGCGCAGCTTGAGTAATAAAGGAAACATTTAACGCGCAAATAATGATAGGGTCACTGTGACCGGAGTCAGCTGGATAAGGGCTAATTTTAAATTTTTAAATATAAATACGAATTTTTTCTAAAATTTTCGTACTTTTTGAGTTTAGCATTGGAACGTTTATATTTTTATATCTTTTTTTTCACCTTCTATTCCTTATTCATTAAAACAAAATTAGCCCACTGTGTTCTTATAAATACTAACAATATCCATATTTTTACCTGCATATGTTGAGGCGCTCACTTTATTTGAACTGCAAGAATATCCTTAATGTTTGTTTGTTAGTCGAGGGAAAAAGCAAATTACATTCGATTGCAGCAGTAGCAGCAGCAACACATGCGCCATTATGCAATTGAAAATCTTTTTATTTATTTTTTTGTGTTTTACTTAATTTATTTTCTTGTTTTTTAGTTCAAATTTGTAGTATTTCTTTTACTTTTTGTTAAGAGTTGTCGTTGTTGTTGGTGTAGCAAATACTTTTTGTTGTTGTCCTTATACATGTGTTTGACTCCAAGGAATATGTAAATATATGTGTGTGTGTATGATGTTGTAATATTGTTATTGTTGTTTTTTGACTCTTCAACACGACTGTTTTGTCTACTCGTATATGCACGTGTGTGTGTGTGTGTGTGTATAAATGATGATAATTTTTTGTTTGTTTTGTTTTACAGATTTTAAGCTGTGAAATGTCATTAAACTTTTTGCAGCATGTAGCACAATCAAACACTTACCCATACATACATACATATATACAAAAGAAGAAAAAAACATGTTAAATGTCAATATTTTAAGTGAGTGTGTATGGTATAAAAAAGTATGCATGTGTGTGTGTGTGTGAGTGTGTGTGTCTGTATAACCCTATTTAACCTAACATGCAGCAAAAATTTCATTTTGTTCTCGTCGCTGTTGTTATTTAATTCCATCTACCGCCTTTAAGGAAACTTACACAAGTTGGAAAAAAGTACCTCAAACCCCTAATGTGGCAATGTACTTAATTAACTTGCAACACCAGTCTGCTGAAAACTAGAGGCATCTAAACATCCATGTGTCACCTTTCTCTTTGGTCGAAATTTTTTGTTCTTCCTGTTTTACTTCTACAGTTTATGTTGTGGCAGCTACGACGTTAAGGCAAACTGCATTAAAACAAAAGAAGAACATAAAGAAAACTATAATCATTTTTGTTGCCACTTGAAGTGACGCACCATCAACTCATTAAAATGAAAAGGTGTCTAAAGTATCACGTGATATGCATCCAACCGAATGCCTGTTACCTTATTAAACAAACACCATAGAATTCTGTACAGAGCTGCTGAATAGCAAAGACACATATTGACTGACACATGGACAGACGCTGCTCACACAAGCAAACAAACGAACGAGACGGGATGCTACGGCAGACTCAAGAAAAGCAGCTCAGGCTACGACAACTACAACGATGACGGCAACACCACAATCAGTCTTGTCAACAAGAAGAATATATGACAAAAACCAGACAACATTCTACCAATAATACCAACTCTCTTGTATGCAATTACACTTTTACAAATAAATAAATAAGTAAGTAAGTATACATATGTGTACGAGTATGTATTTATGTGCGTTGATGCATGCGTATGCGTGCATATTTGATGACGTCTGCCCCACGTGATTAAACAGTTGCATTTTAAAATTTTATACACACAAACGCGTAAATACACACAACTAACACACAACTAACACACAATTTCTTTCACAACTGCAGACAAGCACACACACACATTCGCTTACACACGCACACCCATAAGGAGAGAGATTCCTTTCTGGCTGGCAGACGTTAACAAGTGCACTTTAATATAACCCTGAATGCTTTTCATTTAAAGTTGGATATGCACAAACACTTACACAAGAAACGAAGTCAAATTCTAGGAAATTAATCTGAGGAATAAAATGTGCTAAGCGAAGAAAACGTGTCACAGATGCTGACACGAATACGCGAATGTAATGGAGAAGGAATGGCAGGCAATAGAGTAGAGTGTATGAATGAAGGAGAGTGTATGTGCGAAAATGGACAAATCGTTTGTTAAGGAACGTGTCCCCATGTGAATTATCAAATTGGTAATTCAACTATCTGGACCCTATTGGGCTACGAACCATACGACCGCTGGCAATTAAAATAAAATTATGTGAAACGGACCTGAAATTTTCACAGAATATGCAAAAATGTGTCCCCTACAACAACAAATATATGACAGTTAAAATTTAAAGGATGTGCTAAAGCGAGCAACGAAAAATTTTGATATCCTACACTGAGAGAAAAACCTTCGTAAATGTAATGATTTTTCACTTTATATTTAAGATTATGTCATTGTTTTAATATATTTAAAAAAAAAGTACTTTGACTTTTCTCCAGGATGCGAAACTGCCCACAGGAAGTTTTCTTCATTGTAGTTACGAAAATATTTCATTAAGGTTTCAACGAAACTATAATTTCCTCAACTATATATTAAGTGCAATTGTGGTTTGATACTTTGATCTTCCTTTATGTCACCTAATCAATTTAAATAATTTTTTTTGTATGAATTCTTCATAAAAACGTGTATTTAAGTTTTTCATTACCCGAATGACAACTATTTCGTAACATTAATGATACTACGAAATGTAAAATTTCATTCCACTAATGAAATTTGCATCACTATAATATAATGTTTCACTTTATTGATGAAATTTGTCGTTGTATTAATGAAAGGGTTTCAACGTAATGGTTTCATTCCCATTACGAAGGGTTTTTCTTTCAGTGTAATGTAGTCTACAGACAATGATATATAATTACTCAATTCACAACATACTGTGGATTGTAGATTGCATTAACTGCAACTATGGTAGATTTAAGATTTGAATACTCATTGTTAGTTCATTTTTGAAGATACAATAAATAAACATACGTATTAGAAAAAAAAATAGATATATTTTTTTTTAAAGTAGGACCAAAAGGACTGAGAGGACAACATGAGTCCTCCAATGTTATCTAACTGACTTTTATAAAACACCAAACTGACACAAAGGGTGATGCAGGCTTGATATTTTTTAAGAACTGGCACAGAGAAGGGAGCAATTTATGTCTCCCGGAAACTCAAAGCATAGATACATTTGCATTTAAAAGAATACAGAGAATAAATATTTTTTTTAAAGACGGCACCACAGGGCTAGGGGAGGGGTACAATTTCTGGCTCCCCGAGATTACGCAACCGATTTTTGCGGAACTGAAATTACAGATTCCTCTGCATCTAACAAACACACAAGTTTCATATTTTTCAAAAGCTAGGATAAAACAGGCAGGGCATCATTTCACCCTCGCCGGAACTATCCAAGTGATTTCTATGACGTTAAAACCTAGATAGATACATTTGGGTGTAGTTTTTTTGTCATACTTTTTTATTGAAAAGGTACTTTCTTGAAAAGATATTTGTTTTTGCGAGGAAAAATATATATTCAATTACAAAATACGCACTAATACGATTATGCTGCTTTTTTAATATTTTGGCAATAAAATTACACATTACACGGCATAATTTATGTCGAGCCTTTGGGGAGAAGTGAATCTACAGATCACAAACTACCCACCACCCAGCAGGGCTTATAAATGCATTCGTATATCTCTATAAACTAGAGATGGGCACTTGTTGAATTTTTCCAACATGACACGTCACAAACACGAATCCCAACATGTCCAACTCGTACGAAACACGCACGCGAAATTTTTTCAAAACACGAAATCAAATTTAATAGAAAAAAAAGCCTTTTTTATATTCAAATTGATACATATTTTTTTGTTTAATTTCAGAACTTTAAGCTTAAGAGTAGGGTCTCTTAATCAAAAAATTTGATAGTTTTACGTATTTGACGATACAAAATATTAAATTTTTTCTTTACTGCAAATTCATGCATACATATTTTAACACCAATTAAAACTATTTTTTTGAGCTATAGGTCTGTTTATATTTTTATTTTTATTTATTTAATCTCGATATTTCGTTAACCTTCGGTTAACTTCTTCAGAAAAAAAAAAAAAAAAATATCCTGAAGAAGTTAACCGAAGGTTAACGAAATATCGAGATTAAATAAATAAAAATAAAAATATAAACAGACCTATAGCTCAAAAAAATAGTTTTAATTGAATATAAAAAAAGGTCGAAAAATTAGATAAAAATATTTTAACACCAAAAATCGTTTCGCGCTTATCGTGTCAATTTAGCTCAACACGATACGAAATCAGATTTTATGTCACGAACACTTCGTGTTGCGAAAACAAACACGACAAGCGCCCATCTCTACTATAAACTTCCAAAAGGAGCGACTTAAAACATATTTACTGCATTTGTGCAGACACTACCACGGGCTGGTAGACGATACGAGTATGTATGTGGGTATACTTCCCCTTCCGCCCTGTTAAAAATTTCATTTGTTATTTGAAAGTCAACCTAATTTTTTTTTTTTTTTTTTTTGCTTTTTGCATTAAACACATTCACCACAGCAAGCTACCGACTACAAAATGTCAAGGATAGAATACACATGTTTATATGGAAGTAATTCTTTTGAAGAGAGCAGCAAGGCAACATGACGGCAGGTTGTTGTCTATGCTGATTAAACTAATTTCTATTTCTTTGGCTACAATGAGAAAATTCAGTGTTGCAAGTATAATACAAAATGTTGAATGAATGTTATCGTACAATTATTTCATATTATTTAGCAGAAACAATATCCAAAAATTGATGTAAAGCATAAATTGATTCACTTATACTTTTACGTCATATAAGTAGATTTTGAAAGAGTAATTTAATTTTTATAAATGCGAAATATTTGAAGGTGGCCATACAGAACTATGCATTTATACTTAAATATGATGCAGATGGTGCTGCTGCCGTCTCCAAAATAATTAAGTAGCTGGCTACAAGGCGACAAATGCTGCTAGCGGTATTTGAAGTCGTGTGTTCGTGTAGCCTGCTGTGGTGAATGTGTTTAATGCATTTGTCTAGCACATTTTTCTATAACTTAAAAACACAAAGTGCTGCGAAAGTACCCCAATGTTTGAGTGTGTATGCATGTATGTGTGTGTGTGTGTGTGTGTGTGTGTGTGTGTGTGCGCGTTTCTATGAATGTGTCAATTTAAAATATACAACGTTGCGTATACGCAATACAGCCACTTTTGAGTATTATTATGACTACAAGTGCACACTTATGGAAACGCTTACAAGTGGGTAAATTGTTATTATTATTATTTCCATAAGTAATATGTAAATTTGTATAGCATGTGAGAATATTTTTTCACTTTGCATACATAAATATAAAAAAATGTAAAAGAGGAGATTGTGTGCATTGCAAGTTTTCTTTTTTAATAATTTTGGCAGGAAGAGAAAATGTGCAAGTGCGTGTTATTGCTATTGTTCCAGCAATAATAATTACAACAAAAACGACAGCAAGAAAACAATTAACTTTGTGCATTCATTTGTATTAAGATAAAAATATATCTATAAACAAAATGAAAAGACCACTTGTTTTGTTGATTTCGCTTTTGATTGTTATTCTTTCTTTTTGCATCTCACACATGTCACTCACGGCTTTTAATTGTTCATGTCATGATGACACCAAAACACACACGCATTTTATTTGTTGATGTCTCTCTATTCTTATGCTTATTCATCCATGTAAATCTATCTGTGCCTCAGAATGTGTTTTGCCACGTGTGACATTACAAAGTGTCTTGGCATGTGCGTTTGCTTGTCTTTATTCAAATCACTGGGAAAATGCAAGTGAGTGCTTGTTTTTGTGATTTGTGAGTGTTAAGAATGTAGATTTTGCACCAAGAAAGTGTCAACGAAATGAAGCATTTATTTTGATGGATTTCTATTTACTATTTCTTTTGCTGCTCAATAAATATTTCTTTTTAAATATCAGCATTAATTTCTTTAAAATTTTGAATTAAGTCTTTACAATAAAATCTTTATTGTGCTGAGAGATCTTAGCAGATTTGATGTATTCTTCTGCAAGCGGAAGTTGTTGGGAAAAGAAAGTGTTGAATGAATCATTGAAAGATTTTGATGTGTACATTTTACGCATCATTGAAGGTTTAGCTTAGATTTATGAGATTTATGAGATAATATTAAATGTTAAAATTTTACGGTGTTATAATTCTAACTACAAAGCGTATATAGTTTAGAAAAGCAAATTGAAATACGATGAATCAAACCAATTCACATATTCCATTTGCAGAAAAGTTTCGTATATGACACTACATACAGTGAACCAAACACAGAAGAACGCTGATGATGAAGGTTTAGTGGCCTTCGAAAACGGCTGGCTGTTCCGTTCAACTATGTGTTGTCAGAATATTTACAACTAACTTTGATGTTATTTGTTCATTAATAATTATCACATGTAATTTGGCTTAAAAGGTGATACGAACATTAGCCTGTTCAATTCATTAAATATAGAAACAATGCAGTTCGAATAATAATTAAATTAATTAAGCTGAATTATGTTTATTTAACTTTTCAAGAACAACAGGACATACATAAATATACATGAAAATAAAATACATATTGGTCTGTTATTACACAAACCCCGAAGCGATTAGTTTGTCTGCGGAAAACAGCCAGGGTCTATGGCGGGAATCGAACCCACTACCTCTGGACTGAGAGGCTAGCATCGACACCACTCAGCCGCAGGGGCACTATTATAAATATATTTTCTTACCTTATTATAAATAGCAAATGGGTTTATTTAGTTCAACAGTTTGCTAGTATAGGGAAGAAATGATTCTAGTCCACTTTTGTCCAAGAGTGTGATCCATTTGTGCAGCCTGTGGAAGAGAAAGAACAAGATAGGGAAGAGTAGCATACAAAATGGTAGTTTTAAGTAGAACATTTATATTTTAGAGCAACGCTATGTATGGCAAATGGGAGATCACGGATCCCTTCAAACACAAACAACTAAATATTAGTGGAAAATTTTACTCCTCACTGCTTGATATCAAGTACTCCATGCAGACTCTGCACCGACTGTTATTACCATTACTATCAGAAACAGCTGATATTATTTTTATTAACATTTCATTTAGTTTGATAAAATGTGAACTGAAGCTCCAGCATGTCAAATAAAAGTTTTGGTGTTTTGTAAACCAAATGCACATAGTTTTACTCGCTTTTAAATCGATTAAATAAACCTGGTCGAAAGTTAATCGAACGAATCCAATAAAATCACTGAAAATCCATCAAAAAGCAATTAGTGTTAATAAATTAAGGTCTTTCGTGCCACATTATAACTAAATTACCGGCAGTTTGATACACTTAAATGTATAAACGTGTGTTTCCAGTTTTACTCCAAGAATACAAAAAAATTATTTATATGAATAAAAAATACTTTTTCTGTCCAAGACTTAGAGCCGGCCATTTTAAATGCTTATTTTTTATTTAAAATATGATTACTTTTATTAACAACTTACTTTGACGTTCAAATATTTTATTCAACTTAAATTCGAATGTCATCAAATCGAGTAATTTGTAGAACACCAAATAAACATTTACTCTTTTTTGAAAATTTTTAGTTTTAAAAACCGATTCGGTTTACAGAACAGATCCGAATATTTTGAAGATTGTTTAAAATTTAGCTTTGCATTTAAATAAATATGGTGTGTATTTTTAAACACACAGAAATATTTATGAATTTTCATAATCAAATTTTGAATTTTATTTAACCCAGAAGAGGTCCGATAACAGGAATTAGATCGGAACTACTGTTCTAGAGAGTGAAAAAAGAGAGAGCTTATACGTATATAGATATTGATTCTATTTTAGAAGTCAGAGAGAAAACCTCCTTATATTTCTGAGTTCCATTTCTAATATCTCTAAAATGTTACTAAAGGACCTTTTTCATTATTCATTATTCAGAACGGGATTGAAAACCCAGAAGTTGGATACAACTTTCTTCCTCTTCTTTATACAACTGAAGCAGTATTCATTAAGAGGTAGACCCCTGCTTTTGGCGTGTCTTTCAAAAGTGTACTGCGCTGTAAGTGTGGCCATAAGACTCTGCAGGTGAGACCTTAATAAATTTAGAAGTGGCCTCGTTACTTGTGTCCTACTTCCTAGTGTCAAGGCGTGGTCAGAGAGCTCTCTCTCTCTCTCTCTACAGAACAGTTTGGGCTCGTGTTACCATTTGGTTGGAGGTATAACAGCATATAGAAATGTTGTATTCGGTTTTAGCAACAAACTCAGTTTTCGCAACAGCCCAAAATTTCTATTAGTTGCGTTAACCGAATCTGCACTGTATTTTCAAAAGACTGAAATATTTCGCAAATTATTTTTCATAAAATATACGCAAATATGTGAAATTTTATTGCAGTGAATGTTAAAATTTTGATTTCAAAAATCACTTAACCATTTAATATATTTAAGGTGACTTTAAAATCTACGAACTTTGATAAGTTATCGCTGTTAAAAATTTAAGGAAAAAACTTAAAAAACATAACACACTCTTAAAGTATGTACGCGCAGCAGTGCTCAAAAGCTGCCTTCATTATTGCAACAGCATAAACGTTGCAACACTTTAATGCATTGCAATTTGTATTGGCCGTTTTGCGAACAACTTTTAATGTTTCAAATTCAAACTTTTTTCTTCTTTAGCAAAAATCAATAAATAATTAAATAGACATTTCAACAGTTGCTCCAGCGTGTAAATATTTTACCTGGTTTTCTCCAACGCACAAAAAGCACGTGTACGACTATTTCGTGTCAGTGGGGGGAGAGAGAGAACCTGTTTTTATATAATGTTCATTATCAATGTTGCTTTGGTTGTTTGCGTATGAACGATTAGTATTTCGTAACATAATTAAAAATTTCCAATTTATTACTTACAAATGAAAATAAATGCATAAGCAAAGCTGACAGTGAGTGTGGTTGGTCATTATGCTGATGTTGTTAGTGAGGTCCGGCAAAAACCAGTTAAGTAAATTGTATTCCTATATATGTATATATAAGTTTTGCATAAGTAGTAAATTATTAGAGGTGTGCACAAGCGCATAATAAACGTTTTATCTGTTGTATGCACCTTTTTAATAATTTTAAGTTAGTTTCTTAATATATTTTTAAATAAAATTACTATGGATATTAATTTTACATAGTGTAACCGGTTTGGCACTATATTTAGCGCATGTCATAATAACTTATTTAACTGAATCCAAACTATGCGGAATTTCTTGTGCCTTTTATTTAAAAGCTTTACATACATTTGATTCCCAAAAAACTATTTTATCCTTTTAACATTCATCACTTGACTGTAGAGAACCTGTTACTTGTATTTGTTATTATAATAAAATTTATTTCGTTTTGCCATTTGTTTTTTTAGGAATATTAAGTTTTGTACTTTTCATTCAACGAATAATTTAATTTTTATGAACGACCACAATTACATTCACACTTATGTATTTTTGAAAGACACTAAAAAAAATTTATTACATACGAACGTGTGTAAATAGCATAAATTTCAAAAGCAAACCAATAGTAAAAAATGTCTTGTTTGTGTGAAATAAATACATTAATTAAAAACATTCATATCAAAAATAACACTTAAATAAACCGGACTTTTTTTATAACAAATTGAAGTTAAAAACCTTGTGAATTATTATTATTTGTGGTGCACTGCATTTATTTCCTCACACAATAAGAGATAAATTCGACAATTTCATATAAAGGGTGTTTTTTATAGAGTGACAGAAGTTTAAATCGCAAAAAAATAAGTAAATATATTCTTAATATGAATGAAACAGGCTTTATTGGAAAGAAAATTTTATGAAATTAATGTTTAAATATTATTTCTATCAAGTGGCCGCCACGACTGACGCGTAGAATTTTCAACAACTTTTCGCAGAATTTCCAGATGTTCAATTATTTGTGGCTTCTCGACGTAGACAAGTGACTTAAAATAACCCCAAAGAAAATAATCCAATGGTGTTAAATCACGCGATCTTGGTGGCCAATTAATTGGGCCATTACGTGAAATTATTTGTTCATCAAAAGTTTCTTTGAGTAAATCAATTGTAGCGCCCTTTGTGTGGCATGTGGCTCCGTCCTGATGGAACCACATATCAGCAAGATTAATGCCACGTAATGGAAGTACGAAAAAATTTCCAATCATGTTCTTATACCGTTCACCAGTGACAGTAACATTCTGGCCATCATCGCTTTTGAAGACATATGGGGCAATAACTTCGCCAGCTCATAAAGCGCACCAAGCAGTAATTTTCTGTGAATGTAATGGTGTTTCGACAAAAGCTTATGGATTCTCCTCACTTCAAATGCAACAATTGTGCTTATTTACGTACCCATTCAACCAGAAGTATGAACGCCATAAAATGGAAGAAGTGCACGATGAGTTTGACGAATAGAACAATTATTTTGATTAAAATTTTCAACAATTTGCAGCGCGTTCCATGCGCTAATGCGATCCAAACTTCTGTCAAAAAAGTTGAAATAGTGTGTTTTCATAAGGCAAGTTACATAAAGAAGTTTATGACGCGCGTACTTCGCAAAAAAATAAACATTCTTCAGCTTTCAGGCGTTGTATACAAATTGACAGCTAGTGTTGCCAGGTTCAATTGCTAGCAAATACAAAAATTATAAGAAATTAATTTTTTTATTAAACAATGGATAAAAATATGCATTAAATATTTAAAGAAAAATAAAACGTAAATGAAATTTTACAACTAAAAAAGCCTCAAAAGCGTGGTGTGTAATCTTGCATTTTGACAAGCAAGAAACGCGTTGCCGCGTAACGCGTGGTATGTACCACTAAACAAAAAACAACTATCAGCTGTTAAATGGGTGCTCTAATAAAGCAGTGATGCCAACTCAAAGTTGTGACACTCTCAAAATAAAAACACCTTTTATAAATACGCTACACAATGTTTTTTTCTTTATTGATGAAGCATATATGGCTTAAAAGTTATTTTTCTCTAAATCCCAAAAGTTCTCTGAACATTATCAAGGAAACACCAAAAACGTAAAAATATCAGAGCGGCAACGCTGAATTTCAGACAGAAATTTTGTCTTTCTGACGAAATTGCAACTATTACTTCAGAACTTACAGTACTTTTGATTGCATAAACAGGCATTGTTTTTCTTTTCCTCACATCGTACGCTGCACAATGGGACCAAAAGCGTTTATTTCGCGAATCAATTCTTATTCAATTCAACTGAAATATATGGGTTACTCTTAGAACAAACTATATTTTCCAATAAAAATTTTTACAGTAAACGGAGACGACATGACGACATGACATGATATTTGGTATAGTCTGTTGCTTTCCAACTGAGGTAGACGTCAGCTATATCAGAATCGTACTAAGGGTCTGCTTCCTTTGCAAATAAAACCACGGAGATTTGAGATATTGTATTATTTAATTTAACACAGTATTCTTTATTTAGGAAACTTAACTATTTAAATAGATATTTCGACCTACAATTATATCGAACTCGCTGGTTTTCCCACTCGTCTGCTGATCTTGTCGGGATGCAAAGATCACCTGCCTCTCCTAGCTTCAAGTTAATGTCGGCCGTGTTTTCCTCAATGGATACTGTCCATGAAATAACTGTGACGAATATATGAATAATTTGGGTGATCATACACTCGGCTAATACAATGCTAATAGTTAGAATGAAGCAGTGATGCAAACTTTTTTGGCACATCAACATTTCAAAAAAGCACTAAAAAGCTTAATTTTGAGATCTAAAAAGCGTAAAAAGCACTAACCTGAAAAACAAGTGAAGTTTAATAATGTTTTATAATGGTTAATAGTTTCTATTTCGGCAATGGCATCTTTCTTGGTGAAATATATCAGACGAAAAAAATAAACACAAAAAGTTTTTATTTAAGTAATTTTAAGAAATACGCAAATTTCTTAAAAGCACTGGTTGGTGCTTTTTCTTAGTTTGGCACTAACGCTCAAAATTTGGCGTTTCGAGTCTTCCAAAGCACTAAAAATAGTGCGAAAACCACCAAGTTGTCATCGCTGCAATGAAGCATGCTTTTAATTTATTCGGAATAAGAAACATTCGTACAATATCGTGGCTTGCTCGCCGATTTAATTTAAAACTTGAAGTTTTATACAGTTCCACTTACTAAACAGATGAGGATTCTAAGGTAAATTTTTCCATAACGACAACTGTGAACACAGATGTACCTCTTAATTATGCAGTATGTAACACGTATGACATACGTTATTCAATACAGGAATTTGTGTAACGGCACGTTACAAGTAAAGTAAAATTTTATGCACTTCAAACGAGTACTTTGAGTTTCCACGCTATATGAACTTTTTATTTGAATTAATCCGTGAAATGACCGCCTTTGGTCCTTATGTGCGCTGGAGTTTTTGTTGCTTGTCGCGGTAAATGTGTTCAACAACACTTTGCTTTTACTGATTTTCTGGAAATTAAATTTTTTGTTGCTTATACTCGTATATGTAAAAATGTACGTGCTTATAATATCTTGTTTTTTAATTTCCTTTTCATACAAATGCCCTTACCACATTTAATAAAATTGTTTTCAGCAAAAAAAAAAAAAAAGAAATATCTCATTTAGGTTAAGGTTTTTAAACTAAAACAAAATTTGCATACCTTATTAACAAAACTTACTTTATGTAAGAGATTTCATATCAGTTAATTGGGTCGTTTCAATTACTGTTTAACAATTATTTATAAGACGATGGTGATTCATAACTTTCAGTACAGTTATTTTTATAATGTAAAAGCTCAGTTGCCAACCTTCGCTAGAAATAACATTTTGTTTTCAATTCAAAACTATGAAAGTTGTAAATAGTTTGACATCATTTTCCAGCTGCACTTCAATGAATATAAACCTCAAGTTCAATATAAAAACTTTTATGCAAATATGTAAGTCAAATGCACATGACAAGAGAAAGAGAGAGAGAGAGAGAGAGCAATGTTATATTTACAATTTAATAATTTTGCTTGATGTATTAAATGATATCGAAAAAAAATTTTAAGATTTTTTAAATTTATTTTTATAACTGATTTATTTACAAAAAACACATTTACTTTTACCAGTCATTACCTCATGTCGCACAACTTTTATTGTACGAGTATGTATGTATATCTGTATGTCTGTATGTGTGTAAGCTGCAGCATTTGGCCCGAGCTATGCGTGTGCGTACGACTCTTTATGTTTTGAGCACAATATTTATTTATTTTATAAAAATTTCATCTTATGTCTGCTCAGTGATGGTGAGTGAGAGCTGCAGAAAACTCAAAGAGGACTGGTTTTAAATACGTCGTACACTTGTTGTGGAATGATCAAGAACGATCAGCAATGGCAGCAACATAAAATATCGCATATAAATTGATCAAAACAAAGCTTTAAAAAAAATACATTTTTATTTTGGTATAATGTTTTTTTTTTTTGCTTCAGCTTAACTACATTTTTATTTATAAGTGGTGGAATGCACGTAGTATCGAGCCGTAGTGAATTAGTGAATACCCTATAAATATTTATTTATACAAATTATAGGGTGATTCATTTTTAGGAGCATCCCAGTCAGCATGTGGAAGATTGTTTCACCAAACTGAGCCTTTTTTGACTACCTTAGATGATCACAAACTGGTTAAGCAATTCTGCGCCTAAAATAAGAATCGAAAATGATTCCCAGAAATGCTGAGAAAGTGATTTGCTTAAAAAAAAACAAAATGTACAGAATGTACGCAATCATAATTTGATCATGAATATGCTCGAAATGTGACTGTTTGAACCGAGGTAGAGGTCCATAGCTCACTTTTTGTGCGTTATGCTTTACACGCGTTTCATCCTCTTGTTTCATTCTATACTTTGTTCGCGTTGAGTTACATGCACTGCTTTTCATGCGCCGTTTTATTTTTGTCTTGATCAGTTGTGTGCGTTTGTATATAAATACTTATAAAGATAAAATGGAGAGTGAAATCGAGTTTTTAAAAGAATTTGTGGAGTTAGTCGTAAAAGTAATCGATAACTAATATGCAAAATTTGTTACTGAGAAAAGTGTGGTGAAAAGTTAATTAAAATACATCGCATTAATGAAAATATTCACATATTTTATTAAACAAGTTTTTTTTTACTAAGAAATTTTTTTTTATTGAAAAAAAAGAAAAAAATTATCCACGTCAAAATAATATTTATCGATAACGTAAAAAATAAAGTATTATCTAACATATTTAGCATTCAAGAACAGCTGACTTTCTTTCATGGTGCTTGTAACGCGTACAAAAGTAGAAAGTAGACCTACTTTTTGCTTTGAACGCGCCTACGCGTTCTGCGCTTTTTGCAATGTAACTTGTCACATACTATTACATTGTTTCTACTTTTTCGACAGATGCATAGAAAGCGTAACGCGCAAAAAGCGAGCTATGGACCTCTACCTTCATTGTTTCGCAAGCGGCTCAAAAATGAGTCAACATTTATCAGAAGCGCTTGTCATAAAAGACTCTTTTAGCAGAGTTGCGGCTAAGGTACCATTTTCTCCCGAATGAACAGTCATTTTCGACTCGAAAATGACCGCATAAATAATTATTTTAATCGCACGGAGGAGTCAAAAAAGACTCGAATATGATTACTAATTTCATAAAATGCAGACTGGGATAGAAACAGACTAGCTTGTTGGGATTCGAACCCAGTGGCTTGCAATATTTCCTACAACAGGGAGAGTCAATACATGTGCTTGAATTGATGCCGTCATGTCACTCTCGACTCGGCTCCAATGCTGCAAAATATGTTAACAACTGTTGGCATCCAAATAAGAGTGATATCATAAACAGCTGTTTCATGATTCAGGGCATATAGCGGCTTAATCTCTTTACAGCCGAAGTCTTTTAGAGACGTTCGATTTTGGATTAAAATGTTCCGAAAAAATTTTCTCATAGGATTTTACTTAAGATTACCGAATATACTCTACTTCTTAAGTGGAAGCGTGAATAAAACCATTAGCCAACATGAAACACTCGTTTAGACGATTGGAAGATGGGGAAAACAACGTAGGAACTATTAGGAGTTTTTTTTTAAATATATTTATAACCACTCATATGGTACATAGTGCATTCATAATATTTTCGCCTTATAGAGCAGCCAAGCATGATGGTATTTTCCCGGCTTTATTTCAGAAAAGCCTCGACTTAATATAGAAAATGTAGGCTAACATATTTACCACATGTCTAACATATGCAAACACTCCCAATAGCATGGAAAGAAGCAATAGTTGTCTTCATACCAACACCAGCAAGGAAAGTTATGCAAACCCAAAAGCGTGGCGGCCAATAAGCTTGATCTCATATTTACTGAAAACATTGGAGCGAATTGTGGAAATAAAAAAAAAAAAAAAGAAAAATTTAAACAATACTCCTGTAGCAGTGGCAGATCTGTGGAGACAGCCATATGCATTTAAAGCCTAGCTTCTTTATTTATTGATAAAGAAAGAGGGCTCACAATTATTAAATTCTTTTATCTAATTTTTCGACCTTTTTTGTATTTTAATTAAACTATTTTTTTGAGCTTTAGGTCTGTTTTATATTTGCATTTTATTATATCATTATTTCGTTAACCTTCGGTTAAGATTAAGATTTCATAACGACCAAACAAAAATATCCTGAAGAAGTTAACCGAAGGTTAACGAAATATTGATATAATAAAATACAAATATAAAACAGACCTAAAGCTCAAAAAAATAGTTTAATAAAGAAAGAGGTTTAAATAATATTCCATTTGAAGAACCAGTTGGGTCTATTGACACTTATTTTTACATAAAAGTGCCCCTATTATTTGTCATTAAGCCACTGAATTCCCATGATTAAGCTTCTAGTATTCTCCAATTTACACTTACCGATATCACTTATGCTCTCAAGGAAACGTCTGCTCAGCCATCTAAGCCTATGGCGTTGCATTTTCGGAAAAAAGGGGATAATATGTTCAGTTTTTTCTGGTTCTCCTTCAACTCTGCATATGCTACAGAAATCTGGAATGACAGTTTTCCACATGCTGGTCCTTGCTCTGTCCGAGTGACCAGTGACAATTCAATGCGTCTATCACTACTCGCATCGCCTTCCTATTCACATCCAGTAGCAGTTTGGATCTTCCTGAGTCAAGTTTTGTTCCCATAGACCTTGAGACTCTGCAACACTTCCTATTTTGCCATGAACGGTTGGTCTTGTTTTTCACCCAATTACTGAGTTTCCTGTATTAATGATCTTTCCGCAGACTTAAGAGAATATACTGAGGAAACTTGGTGCTTAATTTAGGTTTTCGGTTTCTTTACTGTGATCTCTCTTGTGATCTTTTCGCGAATCCCCTAGTCTTCAAGCAATTTATTTTCTGTTAAAATCAATTTTTGAAATATTAAATATGTATCTCTATCAGAAATATGATTATTTATTAAAAAATCCAATAAAATCTCTTTTGAGTTACAAATGCAATATATAAACCAGTATGCCGCATAAATTTCTTTAAAAATTTCTGTGTATAAAATTTAATTTTTCTAGACGCAATTTATTTTATAAAGAGATTTTTTTTTTTTTTTTGCTGTTTTTGAAAGCATTTTTTTTTGTACATAATTTTGTTTACAATACAGATTCCAAACTAAATGCCGGAGTTAGTTTATTCTGAATACTTCAAGTGATCACAAGTGCAACGCGCTAAATACTTCAAAAGTTGAATCTGTTAAAACATTACAGAAGCAAAAAAAAAAAGCTAAACAACCAAAAACGTTTCATTAAATATTTCACGTCTTTAACGTGTTTTTATTTTTATTTTTATTTTTCTTTTTTACCTTTCGCGTTGGCTATTAAGAGTTAATGATTTGAGTGTTTCTTGGGTTTTTTTTTGGATTTAAACGAAACAATTAAAAGTTGCAAACTTGCTGTTTTTTGCAAACACAATAATCTTGCATTAATTTTCATCTTTATCATTAAATTTTGAAGCAAAGAGTTCTACTTGAGTGCATCCACAAAAAAAAACAGCACCGCTGACCACGCAACTAGTGAAACGCCAATCATACAGACAAACCAAAGTGTTTAAGACAGAAACAAACAAATTTATCTTAAACATTAAACTTTGCTGGTGCACCAGTGTAAGCATCTCTTGCAGCCTAACAGTCTGAATATGAATGTTGCCACCGCAACTCTAATAAAATTCTTAGTCATATTTGCTTTGAGTTCGGCGAATGAAGCACAAGTGGAAGCCGTTGTGGGTTTATATGGACCGGATAGATATGAAGGTGAACTACGACTGTCAGAAATGACCTTGCCATTTTTTTTAATTTAAAATTGTATAACACTTCTTCTAGGTCTGCCTGAAACCTGTTTAAGGCCCATGGATTTCGGCCATTGTCGTGCCAAGGTGCAACGTTACTATTTCGATATACGGCGCATGAAATGCAACATGTTCTTTTGGGGTGGCTGTGCTGGCAACGATAACAATTTTAAGTCAATTGACGAGTGCAATGATTTCTGTACATCTCCCTATGAAGGTCAAGTGCACAATGAAGTTCTGATAAAAGAGAAGGAGAAGCGCACAGAAGGCCGTGGTACCACTAATGTAAAATACAATGCAATAACCAGCAGAGATGGCGGCAGCAGCAGCAGCAGTAGCAGCATTTCCAAATCGGTGCCTAAATTTGCCTTAAAACCAAATGTCACCTCAAAGGAAACTGGCTACAAAGGATCCTTTAAGGCCAGTCCTAAAAGTTTCAATGTAACTCCTGCACCAAAATCAAGTAACAACAACAACAAACCAACTGAAGTTATTGAGGATGAGGATTATGATGACTAAGAGTGGCAGCGTTAGAGAGAGAAGGGGACAGAGAGTTGAAAACTCGATGAAAATATTTTATGTATTTATTACTTAATTTTTGTATGTATAATAAATTAAATCTTAAAAAGAAAGTTAATAAAAAATATTAAAAATCACACAAAGAAAATTAATTTTTTAAAACTACTTTTCCTCCAGGTGTTGCCGTAGAGAAAGGATACTTCAAGTATATAAACATTTTGCTCGCGTTCAAAGTATTTTACAATTTAGTTTAAATATAACAAAAGACAACAGCCATCATTTGCCAAAAAAGGTTAAGCGACATAACCAGACACAGACTTGCAATTGAAAAAAGTGGGTGAGGCCGCGCTTATTTAATTTGAATACAGGGTGTCCGCCGGGAAGGTATAATACTTTGTTTGTAAATGGCGTAAATGGTCTTGTGGAAGAAGTTCTTATGTCAGTTGAATCTTATATGGAAACAAATGCAAATCCTTGTGCAAAATTCTGGCCAAAGTTGTTCTTTGAAGACCAAGCTGCTGAGCACGGCGTCGAATTGAGGTTGATGGATTGTTATGAACACTTTCTTGAGCAGCAGTAATGTTTTCAGCCGATCTTGCAGTCCGTTGTGGTCCATGCTTGGGCCTATCACCTACAAACCTTCTTTCTTCGAAATCATTCACTGCACAATAAATAGTGCGTTTTGTTGGCACGTTGTTTCTCCCAAAAATTTTACGTAAATCTCATCTCAGCGTCACAGTAATCCATAATTGATTTTGATAAAATGTTTTAACGATTAAAACACGTTGGTTTATCGAATATTTTTTTATAATAAATTGGTCACGTGTCTACTTCAGGACTGCCAATAATGAACTGTCAAGAATGATGTTTACAAAAGTGGCGGCAAAACAAAGTATTATACCTTCCCGGTGGACACCCTGTATATATATATTACGTGCTCGTACTTGAGCAATTTTAACGAAACTTGGAACACATCATGAGCTCTTAAAAAGACAAAATCTCGCATTCAAGAAAGTGGGCAGAGCCACACCCATTAAAAGTTAATATTGTATTTCACGGGCTTCTGCTCTATCGATTTTCACGCAACTTGGCACAATCCTTGAGCTCTGAAAAATACTTTTTTTGTGTGCAAATAAAACTTAAAAAAAATAAGCCGATGGGCTGGGCTATGACCATGAAAGGTTAGTATTAACCTAAATTTAATTCTACTTATCCGATTCCCACGAAACTTGTAAGAGAGTTTAAAGTTTGTGTTTAAAGAAGTGGGCGGGGCCATGCCCATTAATGATAGTAATTATATTTTAGTTGCTTCCACCTGAAACTTTTGACACACACCTTGTTTTTCTTACAAATTCCATATATTATGAAAATAAAGTACTAAAAATATTCCCAGAGCAGTCAATAATGAAATACATGTCGCTCATTTTCTTAGAACTCAAAAAAAAAACTTGTTTATCATAAAACTAGTTTAAAGTTTTCAATTTGCCTACAAATTAATGGGAAAAAATTTTATTTAATTTACTTTCAAGAATTAAGTAAACAAGATATACAATATGAAAAATGATCTGAGGATTAATTCTGCATCATTAACTCAAAAATTCCATTTTTGAGTAAATGAGCCAGAAGCTGTTTAATAGGCGATGGTGTTTAATGTTCAACTCTTAAACTAATCTCCTGATGATTATTTGAAGAGTGATATTTACTTTATGTCTAACTCTCTCTCTCTAATAAATCTTGCAATGTTTAACCGACGACATCAGGTTTTTTTAGGTTTTTTGAAGTGTGGTGAATGTGTTTAATGCATAATTCTATTAATAGGCAAATACAGTGCTGCCAATATAAAACAAAATATGACATGAACGATAATTTAAAGTTATTATTATCATTTAACATAAAGAACATCTCAAAACTCCAAGAACGATATAAATTCATTCCTTTTGAAACACTTTATGTAAGTAATTTAATTTTTATATAAACGGTCCGCCATCAAACGTTTTTTTTTCAACTAGTGCTTATTTCGTGAATGGTAACACTTAGCTCATGTCTGATTTGACAGATAATTTGTTTTATCCTTCCGCTGAACGAATATGGTTGTGTATACGCCATAACAACGCTTCGCTGAGTGGGCCTGCGATCGACTTACAGAAGATGCCGATTTTGACAAAAAAATCATCTTTTCAGATGAAGCTCATTTTGATCGTGGTGGGTATGTAAACAAGCAAAATTTTCGCATTTGGGGCACAGAAAACCTGCACGCATACATTGAAAAGCCGACGCACCCAAAACGAGTCACTGTTTGGTGCGGATTTTGGTCCAGAGGCATAATTGGGCCAATGAGCAAGGAGTGGCCGTTACAGTAAATGGCGATCGTTACGTGCCATATTGAACGAATTTTTGTTCACATTTGATTTCAACAGGCCGGCGCTACGTGCCACACAGCCGAAGCTACACTCGATGTTTTGCGCCCTGTTTTCAAAAAAAAAAAAAGTTATCTGGCGGACCCTATATTTAAAATATTTGAAGGTGGCAGCTCTAAAATAGGAGTTTATGTTTACTTGAATATCAGATGGCTATGATGCAGCTGCCATCTGCAAAATAATTAAGTAGTCGGCTACTTCGCTACAATTGTTGCTAGCGGCATCTGCAGTCGTGTAGTAGCCAACCTGTTGTCATGAATGTGTTTAATGCATTACACTTGATTTTTCATACAACAAATTTTTGTCATGTAAATGTTTTTATATTATCTTTTTAACAATTTATGACTTACTACGGTATTGCATACAATATGGTATAATATATTAATAAAAATAAAAAAATGGAGATGAAAATTCAGGTTAAATATTTATTTAACTATGATGAGTTGCCTGAGTAGCAACGAAATGGAATTTATACAATATGAAACAAATAACGAACACAACTTATTCATTGAAAATCAACAATTAAAAGAAAATATATTAAATTTCCCTACAATTTTGGGTTTTTAATTTTACATTTTTGCTCCAATTCACAATAATTACATATTCACCATGGGCCCAAATATATTCACCACACATACAAATTCCCATTCAATAATCATTCACAGTAACTAAGCAGTTTATTTTATTATTAATAAAGCCAATAATAGAGTTTAAATTAACATCTTCCAACACTAATCGTCTCTAGCCATTCAAAGTGATCATTACAAATATCCATAATGATTATTAAGTTATTAGGAATTATAAATTATAATTATATGAAGATGCCATTAATGAATTGCTCATAAATCATTTGCCAATTACACAACTTCCACTGCTGTAATGATCATTAGGCCGTTATCGTAATATGGGCTTTATTCATTAGCCATAGAAGTGAAAGAGAGCATTACAACTTTGACAACGAAAGTGTTAAAAACAAACGACCGCTGAAAACGAAAGCCTAAACATAAAATATTATGAAAAGTTTATTATGTGAGGTGAGCATAAAACTAACTAAATTAAATTAAAACGTAATATATATATTTATAAAAATTATTAAGGCTCGGCTCAATAAAAAAAATTTAGTATGAAAATCTGTTTTATAAATAAAGCTTTAATAATTTTTATTAATAAGGCCGTACAAATTATATTGATTAATGTTTTTAATATGAATTTCAGCTTTTGGTGCTGGCTTTAAGCCTGCCCAGTCATCAGTATTACTACGACAAACCTCTAATAAGTTCTCAAGAGGAAAAAACATCTTCTACGCCACAAGATTTTAGAGCAATTATGCCTGGCACAACAATAATCAAAGGCCTCAATGGCAAAGACTATGAAGTAACAATGATGCCTTCAAGGCCAATATGTGAAAAACATTTACCGCCCCACAAAATTATGGCAGTGCAGCAGTTAGTGCCACCTGTTATCAATTCTCAATTGAATTCGTTGCATAATGAAAATTTGCCGCAGTCTTTTGATAATCAACAGCAACATTTAAGTTTTAACTCAAATCAATACAACGAAAATTCAAACGTCAATGGCGGGCAAAGTAATTACAATCTTCTAGCTGAAAACTCAAATCAGCAGCAACCACAAACTGGTATATTTCCCCAACAACAGCAACAACAAAACCCTGGTGATTCTTTTTTCCAAAATATACCCAAACAACAACAGCAGCAGCAAGAGCAACAAGCCAGTACATTTGCACAAATCATACAACAACAGGTCGCTAAATTAGTCCAAGAGCAACAACAACAAGAACAGCAACTACAACAACAGAAAGAACAGCAATACAATCAGCAAAAGCAAGAACAACAATACAATCAGCAACAGTTTGAACAGAATATGCAACAGCCACCATCACCCAACAACAATAATCTGCCAAATACGAACAATCTATTAAGCGATTTAGTCAATAATCATAAATACGTTTCACAATCGGAAGCCTCACAACTCGATGCGTATGCGTATGAACAAATTAATGGTAATCCCCGGCCATTTACACGTACCATCAGTAAATGTGATGCCTTGGGCCGATGTGAGCCACAAAGTGCCGGCGCTGCAGTCATTGGTGGAAGTGATTTTCACCATCAGCAGGTTCTAAAACAAACAAAAGCTCAACTAGAGCCAATTGCTGATAAGTGTCAGAATAAATTCAATTATCAGTTTACGGGAAATGAGCTAACGAACAATGCAGCCAAGGAGCAGAAGGGTATACCCATTAAAAAGGGAATTGATTTGAAAGATCGCAGAATGTTTCTTTACACTGAGGCTGTGTTGCCACAATATCCGCACAATTAATTTATAACAGCTATATTTATACAAATTATTAAGGCTTCATTCATAAAGGTTTTATAAAATAGATTTTCATGTAAAAATTTTCTTGTTAAGTCTGTATAGAGCCTTAATAATTTACATAAATAAGGCCTTAAAACTTTAAGAATTATTTAATTTTAAAAATGGTGTGTCTTAAAAGTTAACTTCCTTTTTTCTTCTAGAGGGTATTTTAATTTTGCGTGAGACTGTTTGCAGTTACTTAAAATTCAGCCTAAAGGTATGTTAAAGTAAATAAAGAGTCAATCTGTGATTAGTATCAAATTCAGTCAGTTACAATTTTATTGCTGTTTTTGTTTTAATATTTTGTGGTGTTTTTAATTAAAAACCGACAGATACTTTTGCCGGCATATCTGCAAATTAATGTTTATGTCTAAAAAATTCAAATTAGTTTAGTTTCATTATTTTCTTAGCAATAATTTTTTTCATATACAAAAATCTTAAAGAAAAAACAACCAAAACTAATAAACAGTTTTTTATTTTTAAATTAATTCAGTGATATTAAGAAAACGATTATCTGATTCAGTAAATATTTATAATTGAATAAATTTTTTTCGTTGTGAAATACCACAAAAACTCACACACATACATCGATAGAGATCTTATAGCGAAAATTTCAGAATAGATTGCCATCAGTGATCGGAAATGAGTAGTGAAAAAGTGAGTAGAGTTGAATCATGACTTATAATTTCTTGTACTTATGCGCACTCATACTTGCAATTTTCAATGTTGTCCAACTTCAACACCAGAGGCGCTGCAACAGTGCATTATTAAAAAACGTGCAAAAAGCAGAGTTGTAAAAAATTAAGCTTTCCTCTATCTCTTCTTTCACCAGCTGTCTTCACTATCACTATCCCTTTCCTAAAGAAGGTAGCACCTAGTAATAGTAGTAGGCATTCATTGCTTGAGTGTTACTTCTCTTTCAAAAAAAAAAAAAAATTTAAATTCTCATCGCAACATTTATGACGTTGCTGATCGAAATCGATTCTCCTTACCTCAATGTTAATAGACGATGCAAAATAAGTATTGTATGGCAAAGCGAACTTCGCATGCGAACATTAAAATACTCATTATGAGGTTATGTGTTTGCTCATGATGAGGTTAGAAATACTTTATACTAGTTGTAGTTGTAGTTGTAGTTGTAGTTGTAGTTGTAGTTGTAGTTGTAGTTGTAGTAGTAGTTGTAGTTGTAGTTGTAGTTGTAGTTGTAGTTGTAGTTGTAGTTGTAGTTGTAGTTGTAGTTGTAGTTGTAGTTGTAGTTGTAGTTGTAGTTGTAGTTGTAGTTGTAGTTGTAGTTGTAGTTGTAGTTGTAGTTGTAGTAGTAGTTGTAGTTGTAGTTGTAGTTGTAAGTAGTATAACTGCCAGTTTATAGAAGCCATGTAAAATTTCTCGTCCGCCCATTTACACTGAAAACAAGAACAAAGCACTCAATAATTGTTTTTGTTTTCAATGTAAATAGCCAGACGAGAATTTGTACTTGAAACTGGCAGTAAGTATTTTTCTGAAAGTAGAAATCAAACTGAGGTGATTTATGAGTGTGACTCTGATATGAATATGATGTCGACGTCGTATTCATATATATTGCCACCTATACTTATAAATCAATTTTATTGTGAGTGTGCATAAATCAGAGTAGTTGAGCTTAAACGATGTCTACTCATTTGGATTTAAAATTTCATAAGTCAGTATGACTAGCGAAAAAAGGATGCACTACCGATCACTGATTCCCATGACCCAAAAACATGAAGATCTGATGAAAACTCGAGAATTATGAACATTTATTCTTCATTTCTTAACATAGGAAAAATATTTGCCAAGCAGCAGGTTGCTTTTGAAAAGAGATGACACTTTGACGATCACAAATTAAAATCCATAGCTGATGACTCTAGTTATGGATATTGTACTAAGCAGAACTTGGTGGAAGGAATTAAGGAATTAATTATTAAGGCATTTGGCCTTGTTCACATTTATATATTTTATCAGGATAATAATAAACAAAAAAACAGCATTCAAATATACATATAATAGTTACAAAAATTATGTTAAAATACTGCTGACTAGAGATGGGCGATTTTTCGAAACCTGTTACTTTTTCACAGAGATTGAAAAATCACTAATCACAACTGTGACTGAAGTTATCAAGTAACAGGTTTTGGAAATATAGTTCTTTCATACAAACTGTGCATGTTTTTGTATGCTTACTTTTTTTGTATTTGCAATTTTACTGCCTCTCTTCTTCTTATACGACAATTCTCAATATGTACTTGGACGGAGTTGTTTGCTAATTGTTTGTTCTTGTCGCTCTTTTTATTAGTATTTATCAAAATACCAATACTAATAAATACTTTTAAAGCAGAAGAGCTGAAATGTGTTAAACCGTGATCACAGTCATTGTTTAATTTCACTGCTGCTCTTCTTATTAGATTTTGTCAGAATAACAGAACTGTTACAAACAAAATACTGCTAAACTGTGATCACAGTCACAGTTTAAAAGAACAGCAATTTAGAAATCACGTTCACAAGGAGCAACATTATTAAAAAGTCACAGTATCGCTCAACACTACTGCTGACTATTAAACCAACCATAACTATAGAGGCAACTAAAAGAAAATTTGCTGTGAAAATCAGAAAAAAATGCAACAAACACAATGTCAGCACAGCAGCAACAGCAATGCTGAACTAGTAAAAAATGCCAAAGCAATAAAGGAAACAAATCTGTAGCAATAGGGAAAACGTGCTTAAGTCATATTTGACTGTTTTGCAGGAGCGCAGTTTTAAGCGTTCGAGTCGATTTTCAGTAATTTATTTCTTTTACAGTTAAATTGGGAAATTCTCTGTTAACCTTTAATTTTTTAAACAAACATCGTTCTACACACTCTAAGTAATACATTTTAGTTGAAATATACTAAAGTATGACATAAATTAAATTATTATTCCAAATGAGATTAGAAGTCTAAAAAAGGTAAGCCTCAATTCATTTTGCTATAACTTCTTAAAAAATCGCACAATTTAATTGAAATTTTGCCCAGAGGTACTATCAAATATGCACATTACGTAGATACAATTAACTAAAAATCAGCCTATCTCGACTTAAGCACTTTTTCTTTTTTGCCACAGAAATATAAAATCAAATGAAAGTCAAGAAAAGTCTGTAAAGAAAGCTCGCAAATTAAAATCAAAGTCAATTAAAGGCCATCACATCAATTACAAAACAAAGATTTATCGTCTGCTGTAAAGCTTATGGGCAGTAGAAAATTATTTTGCCAAGAGTTCTGTTTCATTTGTACTCGTTGCTGCCTGCCTTTATTGCATACGAAATCTTCTTTGAGCAGAAAATTATTTCATATGCAAACATAATATTATTTCCTACCATTCATAAATAGAAATCATTAAAGACCTAATGAAATCGAATAGAAATTGTTTTATTTCCTCTGTGTTAAAAAAAAATTAAAGAAAAAACACACTTTTCTTTCCAAAGCAATTTTAAACTTAATTTTATTCTACATATATAAATTAAAATAAATAAATTAAAACAAAAAACAAACCCTCAATTTATTAAATTACGAGTACATAGAACCCGTATTATTGTCTTGGCCTCTTTTATTTCCCTACTTATCAATGATTGTTCAGCCACATGTCATAATCGAACTTTTCCCAGTCGTTAACATTGTTACGAGGTCTAGTTGCACCCTTCACTAAGGAACGTTGTACACGTTTTTCTCGCTGCACATCCAATTCTTCGAGCTGTTCCCGCAAATATCTTTCTCTAGCGTTTAGGGGTTGCGGAGCACGAATTACTCTTGAAATGCGATTTTCATCCATTTCCATTTCCGCCATGGCATCATTTTCCATTGTCTCGGCATTAAAGAATCCATCAAAATTTTGATAATGCATGGATTCGGCGGGTTCATGATCGTCCGGCATAATCATATCATAATTATTATTGTGCACCATTTCGTCATCAGAAATAGGGGAGGGTAACGCTTTGGTTAAAGGCATGCAAATGAGGCATAACACGGTGAAGACTTTAAAAAGATGCTTAACGAAAGAAATAAACATTTATAGAAATTGTTAAATTTGTTAATAAAATTTTGTTGCATAAAATAAACGCACTTGTTGCTTGAAATTTTCTGCCATTTTTATTAAGGTGAGTCTCAGCCTTTGATTCTTAGAAAACTGTTGATTTGAAACTAATTATAAAATTCTAAGAGCTGCCATTTTTATACAAACTTCATCCAGTTTTGAAATTTTTAAGGTCAATATTCTTGAAAATTACATAAATGAGGCACACATTTCTTTAGCAACCGGTTGCTTGCTTTTGGGGAACTTTTAGCAACAACGAGTTGAAATTATTGAACCTGAGACATAATCTTAGAAATGAGAGTTAAAATATTTAAGAAAAAAAATTTACAACAAAAATTTAAATTTATTTTTAGTATTTTTTTTTTCTTTAGCGAAAATTAAATTTGGACTGACAAATTTAAAATTAATTTGTTTCTGTTGACACTGACGTCTTGTACACTGAACCCGAAGCGCAGGAAAAAACCAATCGTTAAAGCAAACATAATCAGATTTGTTAATACATTTACACTGGTCAGCAAAGTTTTTTTTTCAATAAATTTTTTTACTTTTTATTTTATGGTATGTGCCGCAGCAGGTTTGTGCTTGATGCATAAACTAAAGTCCGTATCGCTCTGCAGGCCAAATTACATGTGATAGATTTTAAGGAACAAATTGCACAAAAGACAATTGTAAATTATTACGACAAACATTAGCAGAACGGAAAAACTTAGTAAATGGTGTCAATTGGTGTAAACTTCAGCTCTGTATGCATAGTTTGCAATGCAAATGGAATATGTGAATTATTTTGATTCTTCGTACTTGAATTGGAAGAAAGCTTTTTTATACAATGAAAGCTTTAATTTAACATCAGTAGGCAACAGCAGTCTTGCTGTTGTGTGGTTTATTTAATTATATTATTTTTAAATCAATATGATTTTACGAATGCATACTTTTCATTGGAAATTTAATATTATTTTTATGAAAAATTATATAAAAACCCTGTTTTGTTGCCCAGTGTAAGTCCCCAACCAGTTTTTTAAGTTCTTATAATAATCAAATGAATTTGACATAAATTAATAATAAAATGACAAAAAGACCAAGTGATAAAAATAAAAATATAAAGAAATAAAAAAATTAAAATGATCAAAAAGAAAAATTATCATAAATACTCGCAAACACACACAGCATTATTTCATTATGCGATTTTCAACATAATAAATAAAACTCACACATAAACACACATACACACATGTATACATATAAACAATTTTTTAACTTTTAATTAATTTATAATTAAAAAACTAAAAAGTTTTGTATTTCACTTTCGCTAAATAAAACAATTCAAAAGTCAATGGCCGCAGTTTGCACAGTTTGAGTTTTATTTTTCTTTTAAAGTTGCTTTTTTTCATTATTATTAATTTTTCCCCCTGCAGTGCAACAAAAGCGTCATAATTAAAACAAATACAAATAAATATAAAAGCAATCAATAAGCAATATAAAAAAATTAATATTAATGAGATTGTTGTAGCTGCACTTTGAACATATAAATTACAATATCGACAACAAAATCTGAAAACTTCCATTTTTTCTTAAGCATTCCCCTCTACTCATTTGAGTTGTAAGGAAGTTGTTTTTTAATTGTGTTTGCAAGCCTCATTTACTTTTTAATAAATTGTTTCATTGTTTAAACAATAATAGTTTTTCTATCCCTCTCCCTTTTTTCGAGAGCAGGAATAAGTTCTTATTTGCAACAAAAGATATTTTTGTAAAAAAGCAAATAATATGTAATTTAATTGCAAGTCCCCAGTTGCATGCACTTTGTTGACTTAAGGCAATAAAAAAAATAATGTAAATTAAGCAGAAGTTTAAGAAAATCAAAGGAATGAAGAAATTATGATGGAGGTGTTTTAAAGTTGTGCACAGTTCCACCTGACGCAAACAGTTCCATCTGAATTGTTAACTTCTGCAGTAAATGAGAATGAGAGAAATTCTCTCCCCCTACCAACAGTCATACTTATCAGGGATGGCAAAGTGTTACAATTGTACTTTTTTTTTTGTACTATTCATACTCGGAAAGTGCAATAGTACACCAAGGACTAATTTAGTACATTTAAGGAATCTCGCCAGCTTCACTCGGCATTTCTTTTCAAACGATTTCATATGTAAATCTTCAATTATGAATAATGAAACTCATACTCCCCTCACTCGAAAACAGTCTTGTGAAAGCAAAACGCAGCGAGAAAACCAAAAAAAGGGAACTCATCCATTTCGAAATAATTTTTTTTTTTTTTCTAAATTCGTCAAATTTTTGAATATAAACAAATTTTTCTAGATTCCCCATATAAAACAAAATCTAATTATGCAATCGATTTGTAGGAAATCTACTAAAAATCTAATATTTCTATTTACTTTTTGTTACCCTGTACAACAAATTTATATACAAGGTGGGTGAATTAGCTACGCTCTACAAAATTTTCTATTGAAGGTGTGTGAATGAACTAAGTTGGCATTTATTTTGTTTCAATTTAAGACTCAATTTCAGACAAAGGATTTTGTCTCGAATACAAAATCTTGAAAAGTGTTAAAAAAAGCTTAGTGTAAACGATATAGATTTTGTTAAAGATTTCTAATCAAATAAACTAGATTTTGAGACAATGTAAATGCATAACAACTGCAACGTATCCAATTTACAACCTTTTTAAGGACATATGATGACATTTTAGTACAAATTTAAAAAAAAAATCATAGTTGCATCACTAAGTTTTACAAGATTTTGACAAAATCTAGTGCCGAAGTAGATTCTGTATTGTATGGGAAATCCTAGTATATTTTTCCCGAAATCTTGTAAGTACTTGATTTTGCTCAAATGTAAAAATCTTGATAAATATTTAAAAAATAAATATAAAAAAAACGACTTGGTGTAAACGGTATAGATTTTCATTGAAATCTGCTGGATTTTGTGCAGGTGTAAATGCCCTCTAAATGCCCTATTATCATTAAAAATATTTTTGATTTATAAGAGGTTTATAGAACAATTTTCCGTACAAAATTTACTTTATAAAACCATTAAAACACAAAATTAATTTTATTTATGAATAACGCAGTAAGGTTGCTCGTATTTTAAATTTCTAATAATACACACATTTTATTTCGCTTTTCAGTGGCGAACCAAAATATTTAATTAGATATCATCAATATGATAAATTGCTCAAAACTTATGCTTAATTTAACGCTTAAATACTTAAACAATAGAGTACGGTTACAACGAACAGAGATCAGAAATAATTATAGCAGTTAACAAATAACTTCTCCAGCCGGCACTAGCTTTGATTTATGAATAGATAAAGAATAGGTATAGAATAGTTCGCTTTTACAAGACTAAATGTAAAAAATTTCAATTGTCAAGTTTACAAATAAAGTAAATTGCTGTTGAAATTTCTATGAACAATTTATTGTCTGTTTATGTTATCCATACTTGGTTTTCGTTAGATTATTATGATTAAAATTTTTAATAAGATTTAGATGAATTGAAAGTGTTTCTGGTAGAAATAACTAATTAAAAATATTTACTAATTTAACAGTGTAAATTGTTGTCACAAAACAACGAATTTTCAAGTTCTCCTAAGTGATCCAAGTCATACATTTCTTTGGTCGAGATATTTAGTAGATTACATTTGAACAAATCAAAAATCATTTTTATATTATGCACCATTTTAATTAAGAGTTGTAGTAGTCTCAATTATTATAAATGTGTTTAATATTACTGAAATAACTTTCGAAGTTTTCACAAGATGTATTTAAAATTTTGAAGCAAAAATTCATATGACTGGACGACTTTAATAATTAAGGGCACATTTATGTATAAAGCATCATATCGCATTTAAAACTTATTGTTTGTCAAAATAGATATGTCGTTCTGTTACTTTTAATTATAATTTTTAATATTATTCTGCTAAATTCGTTTTAAAACAAAATTTAATAACAGTTAATTTTTCTTGGTTAATTTAACTGACATACACAGTAAAAAAAAAGCGTAAGTAAAGCAGCTTTAAATAAAATTGTTTTAGATTTAGATGAATCAACTCTACCTCTGGTTAATGTAACCAATTTTAATTGTTGATTTAGTTTATTTTAGCTTAGACTAGTTTTCAAAGAGGAACAATAAATATTTACATTAATGCTTCTATACCATGTTGTGCACTCTTACGAAATATATTTTCTGCCAACATAAATTGTGGTTGCTACTCGTGGTAACAAAATTTACAATAAAATGTACTATATTCTTGGTAACTGGTATATACAGTGGAAAAAACTAAGCCGAAAAACTATGATGGTTAGTCTAACCAATTTTAGTTGTCAGTTTTACTACAAATAAAAGTATTTTTGTAATACGAGAAACTCTACAGTTCATCATATCCGAACTACACTGTACATACAATACTGCATATAAATGGTATATAAGCTATTGTGCTCCCAACTTTTTCATAGCAAAAATTAGCATCCCTTGTTTTTTTTTTTTTTTTTTTGCTATGATGTAGAATAATTAATCATATATTTTTTACTGAGCACTTTATTGAATTTATAATAATTGTCATTTTATATGTACACGACCAATTAAGAATCATAAATTGACAATATTAACAGATTATCGGTTTATTTTTTTTCACACAACGTGTTAAGTTAAATAATTAATGTTCATTCATGCATTATTAATTTAAAATTTATTTCATTATGAAAATCAATGAAATGCTCACTCCTCCTCACTTTTCTATGGCGCTCTCAACAAAAGTTTGCATTCAAACTCTCCTTGCACTTAATGACATAATTAATAATAATAGACATTGTAAAAAAATATATGACAATAGAATAAAATTGTAAAAAAAATTATAATAAATGGGCTAAATATTGGTTTCTACTACATTAATTTTACATAAAAGAAAAAATATAACACAATAAAGTTATTTGACATGCAAAAAAAAATAAGCTAAAATTGATGGAGAGTTTCAAAACGATTTTTTTTTTTTGTAATTTGTAGCACATATTTTAGAATAGTTTTTTTTAGTAATTTAAGGCATGACGGATTATAATTTTAATTTTATTATTTTTATAATTGCAAGAGATTTTTTTTGGATGATAATATTACAACAGGAATTTCTTTCTAGGCACACTATTTTTTAAGCTTATAAGAGAAATTCCGATGAATAATCGAAATAAATTTACAAATATATATGTACATATGTCCTCAAAAAATTAATATTTCGATAAAAAAAAAATCGTAAGTTCCATTTTTGCTAATCTGGCCCAATGTGCGGCGAGTAGAAGATATTGAAAGTAGAGATGGGCGAATGTCGAGTGTTTTATTTTTCATAAAGAAAATATTTAATATTTTGTATCGCTAAATACACAACGCCAACATACGAGGTGTGTTCAAAAAGTATCGCAAATTATGTGTGTTTTCAAAAATTATTTATTTATTCATAAATATCTATTTTGTCCCCTTCAAAGTAATCCCCCTCAGATATAATGCACTTATGCCAACTTTTTTTCCAATCTAAGAAGCACTTCAAAACAATTTTTTTTTATCTTGTTCAGCTCCTCCTTCGATGCCGTCTTTAACTCGTCAATCGCAGCATAGCGTCGTTCTTTCATGGGCCTCTTCAGTTTCGGGAACAAGGAAAAGTCAGAGGGGCCAGATCTGGGGAATACGGTGGTTGCGGCATCATTAGTGTGTTGTTTTTGGCCAAAAAGTCAAGTACAAGCAACAAGCGAGCAGGTGCAAAAGCCAATTTTTGTTCTTCCAGAAATCCTGGCGTTTCTGGCGGATTGCTTAGCGCAAATTGCGCATAACTTGCAGGTAAAATTCCTTATTGACCGTTCTACCTTGTTGCAAAAACTCATGATGCGCCACGCCCCTGCAATCGAAGAGAACTGTAAGCAAAACTTTCACATTCGACCGAACTTGGCGCGCTTTTTTCGGTCTTGGTTCGTGCGGCAGCTTCCATTGAGATGATTGAGCTTTAGTTTCCGCGTCATAACCATAAACCCACGATTCGTCACCAGTTATGACCCTCTGGAGCAATTTTGGGTCGTCGCGAACAAAGTCCAACAGCTCATTAGCAATGTTCATGAGAGGCTGTTTTTGGTCGAAATTGAGCAATTTTGGTACGAATTTCGCGGCGACCCGTCATTGATAAAAATCGAATGGCACAAGCCAATCGATGTGTCCAGGTCCTCATCAACTTCTCTAATGGTGATTCGACGATTGGCCAATACCATTTTCTTCACTTCATCAATTTGTTCGTCAGTTGTTGAAGTGCTCTGGCCTCCGGCACGCTCTTCGTCGTTCACATCTTCTCGGCCTTCTGAGAACATTTTGTGCCACCCATAAACGTTGCTTCGTCCAAGGTAGCTTCTTCGTATGCCACAGTCAACATTCGGAATGCATTTAACTTCGTTTTTCACACAAAATTTGACACATGTTCTTTGTTCTATTTTTTTTTTAATAGGTAAAAAAATCGAAGATGAGCGAAAACGCGTGCAAGCAAAGCAGCTGTCAACAATTAACTGAACATTCAAAATGGCCGAAATTGTCGGCATAAGTGAGAGACATGAGTACCAACATAACGCCACAAAAAAAAATCAAAATTCGAATATACATAACCCGCGAAAATTCCAAATTCACGATACTTTTTGAACACACCTCGAATTTGAAGTAGACATATTTTATGGATCTCTTGAACTTAATTTCTAATATTAAGCAAAAATATGTATTTATTTCAATTGAAAAAAAAATTATTTTTTTTTTCAATTCAATTTGATTTCGCGCGTGTTGTGTTGTTTCGTGTTGGGAAAACTTTTCGCGAGCGTTTTTCGTATGTGCCGTGTTCTCTACTTGAAAGTAATATAATAATATAATATAATTTTCTTATTTTGGATTTCATTATGGAAACAGAAATAATTACACTTTGTATTTACTAAAAAAAAAAATTCAATATATTGCTTGACTTTCATTTTAGAAGTTAATGCTGGAGAATAAACGCTGCCAGTTCAAAAGGAAATAATTATGTACTGGTATTCTTTCCTTTTGCATATCTTTCAAGTTAATCATAGGGGGAATATACTATATTGCATTTGGGTTATTGCTTTGGCAATTAGTTACAGTTCAATTATTTGAAAGAAAAATTATTGAGAAATTTAAAATAAATTTTTATTCAATAAATAAATCCTGCTTTGTAAAAGTCTTAAAGATGTACGTGCTAAACAATTGAATAAATAAATTATTCAATGAGATGTTTCTTATTTGCTGCCACGATATAGAACAGAAGAGGATTTAAATTTTCATTCGAATTTTGTAACAGCAAAAACAAACATGCATACATACTTTCTAACACAACAAAGTTAATAAGCATACTTATTAACAACAACAACAACAACAACAACAACAGTAATAATAAAATACTGCCTATAAAAACACAACAACAGCAATATAAAATATTTAACATGCCAGAAATAACAAATAACTTCTGAAACAATAAACGCGAACGAACGGCAAGTGCCTCGTTATAAAATGAAGGAAAATTAGAAAAAAAAAGAAAATAATACGTTTATGCATTAAAAAGTTTATCATAAAATGTCTTTGATCCAGCGGCACGCGCACATTCGGGGATTTATGCAAAATTACAAAAATGTTCAGTCAAAAAAATATTTGGAAACTTAGAAAAAAAAAACAACAAGCGCAGTACATTAAAAAGATATTTGAAATAATACAAAATATTTTCAGTTAGTTGGGCGGCATTACTTTATTTTAACTCTTTTCTAACAAAATATTTTTCAGAGACTTTAAATAACTTTTTGTTTTTTAATGTGGAATGATTTTAGCTTGCAAGCTTCCAAATAAGTGAAGCCATTACCTGCAGGGAAAATATTGTTGATTGTTAGAATGTAATAAAAAAAAACTATAAAGTATAAAAAAAAATTAAACAAAAACTTTTTTATTATATTTTAGATTTTAAATTTCTTTAACCACAAATAATGACAAATGAATAATTTTATATTAACGATACAAAAAGTCTGTAACATTTTTGCAAAACTTTCGCAATTAATTAACAGCAAAGAGTCCATTCGTTTGCGCTGCAGCATTATTGAAATTAAGGACAACAAAGTAATTGTAGAGATGCTGTGATTCGTGAAGTGAAGGAAACCTCATTGCCGCTGGGAAACTAATTAATTAATAATTTTCATTTTTTAATTGAACACACACACACACACTCATACATTTTTGTGCACACAAATGCGCTCACCAATCGAACACATAAAAATGTTGTTAATATTGACTTTGGTTGCGGTTGCCGTGATTAATCAGCACATCAATCATTAATTGCTGGATTTCCTTTTCGGTTGCAGCAGTTTTTGTTTACAGTGAGTGTGGACGGTTGTGGCTGCAAAAAGGTGTTTTTTTAGAGGTATAGAACTTCGAATTGAAATAAAACACAAGAAAATCGTTTTAATGTCCATCAATTTGGCTTTATTGGAAGGATAATTTTATGCCATTAACGTTTAAATATGATTTCGGGCATGTGCCGCCGCGGCTGGCTCGAATAAAGCCAATTCTACAGGTCCAATTTTCAACCACTTTTTCGAGCATATGGGGCCGTATGTTGGCAATAACGCCACGAATGTTGGCTTCCAAGTCCCCTAACGTTTCTGGTTTGTTGGCGTAGACGAGCGACTTCAGCGGATGCGTATTATCACATAGAGTAAACGTAGTGCGAAAACGATCCATGGTTAACCGAATTAATTGCTCTGTCGACCATAAAATGGACGGAGCTTGCGGTAAACTTCGCGAACTGAACCATTATTTTCGAAATAAATTTGCACGATTTGCAAGCGTTGTTCTTTTGTCAACCTGTTCATGATGAAATGGCAAACCAAACTAAATATTAATCACTTGACAGCTGACAAAATGGCCGCCAGTTAAAAAAGTGATGCCAACTTAAAGTTCTATACCTCAATAAAAAACACCCTTTATATGTAAGTACACATCGCTCGTTTATTGCAACATGAACATATCTCTAGAAAAAAGATTTTTAGGATTTAATCACCCTGATTCCAGTTGTCAACATAGATGTCACATCAATGCAATACCAAAATATTTGGGCTTGTCTAATTGTGGTCGAAAATACCTGACTGCTATTGACAGTCTCATGGTATTTTCTACACCTTGGGGAACAGAAATAGCCTGTCAATATTACAAAATCTCGCGGGCGAGTAGACAAGCCCCAATATTTTGGTATTGTATTGACGTGAGATCGATGTGTCAACAATTGGAATAAGAGGTAATAATGAAACATAACTCGTCTTACAAATGGATATTGTATGGTCACCTCTTAAGAAAAGAAAATTTTGTAATATCTTCATATAACTCAAGATCTCTTAAACACTTCTCAATATTATATAAAAATTATACAAGGTGGTCCCACTAAGCCAGCTGCCATTTGTTTGTTAACTAAGCAAAATGTCAAATTTGATATATGTGGATGGCTACAAGCCCAAAAATGTGCTCTTATTTCTATCATCGCCAAGCAGCGTGAGTATTTAATCAGTTTTGTACGATCGTTGACAGTTCCCTCAGTAGACATTCACTCTGACAATGTTGTCCTGCAAAACCAAGTGTCATAGCCATTAAAATTTGTGGTAGAATTAAGGGTACCTTATTAAACTGCCTTGAACTAAACGCAATGCGATGTTTTGAGGATGCCTGATACAAACAGAAAGACTTTCCAATTATTTGGTGTAAAACTTTATTTTTTGACTTATGACTATGTCATAATAAACAAGCAATATGTAACAGTGTAGATGAGTGCTTTTGTAGTGATTTTTAATTCAACTGTGTAACTGTGGGAATTATTAATATTTTTATTATTAATTATGATTATATATTTGTAAGTTACCTGCTGGTGTTGATGATAGGATGCAACATAAAATCAAAATAATGACAACCATGTTGAGGTAAATGACAATATTGGTTATGATTATGATGATGATGATGTTGCCATAATTCAAGGTCATTTCCTTCTTGCCTGTTATTATTGTTTGTGCATATTTGCAATTAATCTTTTTTTTTAATGTACCAAAAACGAATGATATGACAATAAATGTGGTTTATATGAGCAGGAGAATTTATTGCAAGCAGATGAATTTATTTTCAAGCATATTCACTACACAGTTGTTCAAATTTTAGCAGACTAAAGCAAGTTTTGCACAGAAAGAATTATCATCAGCTTTATTTCTTAACTAGTTTTTACCCGCGACTCCACACAAAATATTCTTAAAATTTATAAATGCTTTGTTACTCACTAAATATGTAAAAAAAAACAACACAAACCGACAAAACAGCGATAAAAAATGAAAAAACCAGAATAAAAACCGGTTTTAAAACTGTTTAAACAATCAAACCCGAAACGAAAATTGCCTTAACCAGCCCAAATACTCGTATATGTGTTTCGGAAGAAATCCGAACTAAATATAAAAAAACCGGTTCCGAACCGGATAAAAGTAGGCGATGTTTGCCGCTGGTAATGTAGCTTTCCATTGGCGAAAGATTTTTAAAAATTGGTCTAGCGGTTTGAGAATCCGTAGGAAATATAAAAAACCGGTTCCCAACCGGATAAAAAATAGCCTTTGCTCGACGCTGCTAATGTATGTAGCTTTCTTTTGGTGAAAGAACTTTCAAAATCGGTTTAGTGGTTTGCGCGTGAAAAAATAGCAAACAAACAAACAAACTCACTTTCTAGACGAATCGTCTGCCTGACTTATGGAAACTGCAAGTTAGTAATGATTTATTTAATTAATTTTTGAATTTTTAACAACTTTCTCAAGTACTTGGAAGGATATAAGATTCTATTATAAAAAAAATCTAAGAAACTTTTTTTACTGCGACCAAACTTTATTTTTACTTCTTTCGTCATAGATTCTGGGAAAAATCTGTACCAAAGTGTCATACAAATTTTATTAATATTTGAATTATTATTTTGCCAAGTTTCGTTATTTATTGTGGGCATACAAATTAATTTATTATTTATAGACTACAGCAATTTATATGTATGTATATAAATTTCAATAGTTATTAATAATACGCTGATATATGCATCTGTCTATATGTGTGTATATATGTATAAGCATGCGTATGGCTGTATGTATGTGTGCATATGTGATTTGCTTACTCAGGCGTATAAGTGAAATTTATATACATTTTTGATTTCGCAGTTGAAATGCTATAATTATGTGCCACATACCACAGTTAAAGAATATGTTTATATAAACATACATACATACGTACGTACATACATATGTAGTGCATAATAATTTTTAACATTAACTCTTTATGAACCACACATAAATAATCACTTTAATGTTACAGTGGGCAATGAAAAGTTTATGTATGAAATGTTTAAATAAAATATTTTATTATTATACACCTGCACAAAATCAAGCAGACTTTAATTAAAATCTTTATGAAAATCTCTACAGTTCAGACCAATTTTTTTTTTTTTGACATTTATTAAAATTTTTTATCGAAAACAAACCCCATTTATAGGTCATTTACATTGTCTCAAAATCTTGTACTTACGAGATTTCGAGCTAAATCTACTTGATTTTCACTAGATTCCTCATACAAAACAATATCTAATTTTTCATTGGATTTGTAGGAAATCTACCAAAAATCTAATATTTTTATTTATTTTTTACTACCTTGTACAACATCATTTGTATAGAAGGTGGATGAATTAGCTACGCTCTGCACAATTTTCTATTTTTCTAAGACTTCATTTCAGACAAAGGATTTTGTCTCGGATAGGAAATCTTGGAATATGGCAAAAAAAGCTTAGTATAAACGATAAAGATTTCTAATCAAATATACTAGATTGCGGGAGAATGTAAATGCCTACAAATTAAATTCTAATCTAAAACTTTATTTAAAACTTCAGTACAGTGGGACCACTCAGGACCCAAGTGAGCCAGTTTTCTCATGAAACTTACTGCCTATAATACTTAATCTAATATTTCGTGATTTTAAGTTAATGAATAATTTTATTGCTCTCAAGTCTTTTGCTGAAATATATGCCTCTTGGTATAGAGTAAAATGCAAAGTGCAATATTGCAGAATGATTTAATTAATGAACAAAGTTTTTACAACTTAAAAAGATCAAGAATTATATACTAATTATGTTTGATTTTAAAGTCAAATAAACGAAAAAGTTTGATTATATGCATTTTGCACCGCTGCAAAAGTTGACTTGAACACCCTTAATGTACATCGACTAATCTCCAAGGTGTTAGAAACCAGAAACATTTTACTAGTGGAACATAAGGAAAATTTTTCAGTACATTCTCTTAGTAGCGGCAAAAAATAAATGTGAAGTTTTTGTGCAACACAGCTTTTATAGAACTTAAATGAGTCATTTAAGCTTAATTTCGCACAAACAAATTATGCAACAAACTTTTATATTTCATTCGACATTATGGGTGATCATGGCAGCGTTTAGAAGTTGCTTTTTTTAACTAAAATGTACAATGAAATCGACAACGCTTGATTCTAATCTAATAAAAATAAGATTGTTTACTTTTAACTTAGACGATAGATTTGTTTAAACTTTTTCTACCCACTGCTTAAATTTAAACATATTTATTATTATTTTACTGCCTCAATACAGTATATATAAAATATTTTCTGTCAATCCCAATACACACAATCATACATACATATTCTCCGAAGAGTTAAAACCCCTTTAATCGCCTGCAAAAAAAAACATCAACAGCAGAAATACAATAATTTGTATCATTTTATCAGCATCACTGGCATCATACACATATAATAAAAATTTCTAATAATTTAAACAATTTATTTAACAATTTATAAATATTAAGCAACAATAATTCCAAATAGTGGCATTTGCTGTTAAATTATTTAAAAATTAATTTCCATATAAATAATAACAAAAAATTTTTGGTCGTATTAAATAACATTCATTTATGAAAAATATAAAATATTCCCAGCAGGAGAATGTCCTCAATAAGAAAGTATATACACAAAATTATACACAAATTATGTCACATGTTAGTAACACATGCATATTAAAATCTACTAAATCGATCATGTTATAATCTTCAAAATCAAAGTTAAATTAACATTTTTCAGCAAAAAATTGTCTTCGTATGTAATTCATGTTAATTCAACATGATTTACAGTGTAGCAACTACTTTGCTAGCAAATAACTTGTTAAATAAAAATAAAAATAAAAATAACATAAGTAGCTTTGATTTTAGAATTAAGATTTTTTGTAAAAAATGAAAAATAATCACATTTAGTTTTAGTTTTTAAAATATATAAAATTGAAATAACTTCGTTTCAATAATTGGTGACCCCGAATTCCTCACGCGTTTTATTAATCCCAACAAACAAACAACAAATTCAAGAATCTGCCGCAGAACCTGCTGCAACATCATCGTTTATTATACTTCGTATTCTACGATTTTGGAGAGATAATCCAGCGGTTTAATTTGCTCAATTTGAGGCACAGTTTGAAAATCACAGCATTACAAATGAAAAATCTAAGTTTTTTGCAGTTTTGCCAGAATTAGAACCTGATGTACTCTCTCAAATAAGTGAAATCATTTTGGAATGACCTAATGATGCTTATATCAGTAATCTTCAATAAAAATGTATCCTTCTGAAATAACTTTATTTCATGTTGATTTAGCATTCAAGTACTGTTAAATCAATGCGATAATAAAATAACCTGAAAAACCATGTTGACTCAAAATGATTTCAATTTGAAGCAACATGAATCTAATTTAATATATTAATTTTATTTTTTTTTTATTATTCCGACAAACAGTAGTAGAGCGTAACAGCATGTTATTTTCGAAAGTCGCTTCATCATCTGGATTATCTTTGTGTTACGTGCCTTGATGTTTGGTTCATGAAACATTCATTCCTTCTTACAAATATCAGTTGTAATTAAATTATAAATTTCTCTATCTATTTGTTAATCTCTTTTAGCTATTTATTTTATTTCATGAATTGCTAACTTTCCTGCTGGCATTACTATCCACTTTTTCCCTGGTGTAATGAATTAATATGTAAAACGATGCATTTAACGTGTTGCTGCAAATGGTTTCATAAAATATTCAAAAATTAAATGTTAAACAATTGATAATAAAATTTTGCCATAAGCTGCATTTCAAATAGCAAATGTAAACAGTTAAAGGTTTGTTAAATATTAAATTTATAAACAATATATTGCATGACCTAAAATTGGCTAAATTAAGCTCTTGAATTTCTTTGTATGTTTATTTATTTAACTTACAGGTGAAAGTTCGGCTACATAAAATAAATGTAAATGTTTTATCACGAAAACGCATTGCAAGTTATTCGATACCCAGTTAATTCATTACCAGGGAAACCAGAAATATGCTGCAAAAAAAGTGTTTTATGCGCATTCAATATCCACTAAAAACTTGAAAATATGCATTAAAAATTCAAAAAATATGCTCCTAAAAATAATACAAGTTGAATTATTTGGAAATGAAAATCTAATTTTAATCCAACAGTTCAATATAAAACAAGACAAAAATAAACAAACAAACATAAGCAAATCATAAACAAATCTGTGTCAAAAACAAAAAAGTGCTTAAGTTGAGATAAGCACATATTGAGTTAGTGGCACTCCCGTACTATTCCTATTCAAAAGTATCTCTGATAAAAATTTTTTTATTTTGTGCTATTTTTCAGGATTAATTATTATTAATTATAAACTCATATGGAAAAACATCTTAATTTAGCTTATGCTTTGATATTATTTCAAATTGAATTTATTAGTTACAGTGTGCAGAACGATGTTTTTATAAAACAAATTCAAGTGAATACTGAATTTCCCAATTTAACTGCAAAAGAAGTAAATTTCTAATTATCGACTTGAAAGTTTAAAACGGCTCTCCTGCAAAACAGTAAAATATGACTTAAGCACTTTTTTCTTTATTGCCACAGAAATAAACAAAAACATAACTTTCTCTCTTTCTCTTTTAATTGAGCTTAAGTTCTGTTATTTTATATTTTTTTACATAAAAATTTTTGATATTTCGCTGCCACATGGTAAAATTCTTCAAGGATATATATTAATATGATTTGATTTTCAATTGACAACCATATGCCCAAGATGTTATTAACAGTGTTCTAAAAAAGTTTTGTGACTGACTGTACACGAACTATGCCTTCACATAGGAAGTAGCAAAGTGATTGTTAAAGAAATTCTACAAAAGAACCGCAAGAATATACGGAGACGAAAAACTCTCGAAGAGCAAACAACACGCACAAGCCTGACCGCACTTAAGAAATACTTACAATGACGCGAGAGCTGTTCTTCAGCCCAGAGCTTCTTAACGACTGAAACACTTAGATTTTTAACTAAAAATCGCTGCCTGTCACATCTAAACAAACTTTTATATTGTACATTGAAAATATTCTTTCAACCTTAACTAATGTAATCGGGGCAGCGTTCGTTACAATGGCCAAACTAAATTTTTATTGAAATTAATATTATTATATATTAATATTAATATACAAATCAATAGTATTTATTCCAGCATTAAAATTTAGTAGAAAAAAATTGCAAATGGACGTTATAAAGTATGTATTTTAATGTTATTGTCTCGTTTTTCTTTCACAGGCCTGTCTACAAGTGAGTGCAAATTAAAAAATTAAAAAATTTTAAATCGTTTATTTCCAATTTTTTCGCTCTAAATTTTAATGCTAGAACATATATTAATAATTAGTATTTTATAAATTTCAACTTAAACAGGTATATTACATATGTGTTTTAACATCGGAAGTACGGGTGATTAGCCCATAGCATTCTAGACTGGAACTGGGGCTGCCAGTTGTAGCCAACAGTCTGGCCTTCAGAAATATTAATCTGAGATCGGCGAACTTCTAAGCGAAGATTGTTGAAGTTACTTTCTTGCCAACATCCCGGGACGTCTAGTTGGTAGGAGACCAGCCGGATAAGTCGCCTAATGTTTTTGATTGCTCTTAACTTCAGATGCTCTCCATTGACCTTGCCGGCAAGGGAGGCTCTACCAGTACAAAGCTACCGCCGGCATCGCTCTCAGGGTCGTTGCACCTACTAAGCCCTCTCACTGCGACAAGGTCGCAATACCCGCGAGAGCACTTTATAATGGTAGCAAAATATTGCTTGCCCATACCACAGCTTTTGAATAATGTCAAAATAAATTTTTTTTTATAAAGTACTAAAATATAAAATACCCTAAAAGCGTCAAATATGCTCTCAAAATGCAAAAAATTCTCATTATATGTGTGTTAGACTGAAATATGCAAAAATATGGCTTGGAGGGTAAAATATGCAAAAATATGCACTAACAAACAAATCGATGCCAAAATTCAAAAAAAAGTTCTGAAACGGATAAATATCTCATTTCCGGATTGATACGTCAGACAAGAAAAAACATGCGATTGCACATTTGCGGTTTCCCTGTTGATTACTTAACGTAACTGCATGCTAAGACAATAAACAGAAGCTTACAAAAAGCTTCCAATTCTAGGAACACCTAATAATAGTAGTTGGCATTCATTGCCTGAGTGTAACATCTCTTAAACAAACAAAAAACCAAATATTTTAGTTAATGCCGCTCAAATACGGTACAAATAAATCACGCTTTAAGGACTATAATTTTTTCTATTTTTAACGGAAAGTCCTTGTTGAGTCAAGAGTTTCATTTCACTGAGGTTTCTGTTTAATCACTCTCAGTTAAACTAAAAGAATTCATTTAAATTAAAATTAATATCAATAGTTCATTACATATTATATTTCCCCAATTTGGTCATTGTGGCGGCCATAAAGTAATTTTTATAATTTCACTTCTTTAAATATTACAAACATATAAAACTCTATTGCATGTTTTTTATTTATTTCTCTGTCCGGAAAAAAAAATCATTACAAACATGCAATTGAGTTTGTGTTTAAATGTAGTGTAGATATAAATAGTTATTATTGGTATTTTCGTAGTTATATTTTATTTTAAACACAATTAAACATTATTGGTAATCCAATTATGCAACAATTTATTTAACAACTGCAATAAAATAAACCACTACATCAACAGCAGCAAGAACAATAAAAAACACATACACATACACACACACACCCACACACACCCATAAACACAACAATACGATTTAATATTTAACAAAGCCACATGCAAACAAACATTGGTCCAAATTTAAATAAAACCACCCGCAATGATACAATCAAAGTTCACAACAGAACTTTTACATAAAGGACACCAGCAAGAGCTGGAGTGCAGCCAATGAATGGCTGTGGAACGGAAAAGGAAACAAACGGTCGAATAGAATATAAAACATATGTTTATTTGGTAATGTGAGTGTTAAATTTTGAATACTCGCACCAACACTTACATATACACACACACACACACATGTTCAAATATTGTGGACAATATTAATTTGAATGTATAAAGTGCTCTCACTGGCTTACAGTTTAAATTTAATTGTTCTTCTGTAGAGATTTTTGCAAAAGAATTTTTTATTTTCAATATTGGTAATTGGGCGAGTATATGTACGAGTATGTTTATATATAATATATAATAGATGAAATACCGAAGTATATTTATTTGACAAAAAATTGTTGAATTTAGCTAACAAACTTCGTATGTTTATAGTAATACTCTTAATACTATATTGAGAATCACAATATACAAACATAATAAGTTTGAAAGCCTCAAACAAAAATCTTTACAAAACAAGCATCTTTATGCGATTGAATAAAAAGCGGGAACGAAATGCATACAGACGATTGCTTAACCATAAAAACAAGCCAAGTTTTCAAACATAATATATATTATTATATACTTATTGGTCTATATATCATTAGCAACAGCGCAAGTCTCGTACTTCCCATTTTAAAGTCTTAATTAAACTTTCTTTCGCTACAAGAAATCACATCTTCTCGGCCATCTCAGGACATTTTGTACCACCGATAAACGTTCCAAGGTAGCTTCGCCGTATGCCACCACAGTCAACATTCGGAATGCATCCGCGCACTTAATTTCGTTTTTCACATAAAACAAAGAACCTCTTTCTTTGTTCCATTTTTTTTAATAGGCAAAAATCGAAGACGAGCCGAAATTGTCGGCTTAAGTGAGAAACATGAGTACCAACATAACGCCACAAAAAAACCAAAATTCGAATATACGTAACCCGCGAAAATTCAAAATTCTCGATACGTTTAAACACACCTCGTAAACCCTTTAGTATTTTTGGTGAAAGGTATAACAAGAAGGAATTCCCTGTGCAAATATGCATCCGTACAATATGTCAATGAATGAGCCATAAATTTGATAATCATGTAACTTTGAGTGCCCCACAAAGCATTTGCCGGCTGCAACACAACCAGCAGTACTTAAAGCAGAACGGCAATTGCAGAAACCTCGCTTGCGACCAAAATAATGAAAAGAGTAGCAGTTATGATAATAATAATCTTATATATATTTTTTAAATTATATTCAATATATGGTCGTTATCGCACGTACTATGAAAGACAACTTGCAAGTCTTCTCTCAAATGCTGTCGTGGTTGGGAGGTTGCACTGCACCATCAACTATTTGAGGTTATTTTGCAAATTTCTGTAACAGAAACGAAAAGCAAACTAAAACCTTGTAATTTATTCCTCTCATCACACAAACACACTTGCATGTAAGAATAATGACTTGCATATGTATGTGAGTATGTGTGTGTGTGTGTGTATTAATGTATCTCATTTGAGGTGTCAGTTTGAATGTAAGTGCTTGAGTAGCATAAGGATGCCACGTTTTTAAGGTAGTTGCATATAAGGCAAGATAAAGTTTTCTTAATTTTTTTATTTTTTTGTTCCTTCATTCTCCTTTGCTATTTGTGTAGAATTTTGCGGTTCAACAGAAGCACGTTGCATGCATCCGTTGAATTATAATCAGATCATTTCTAACTAAACCATAATGTAGTGGAAGCACTCGCTAAAAGTACAAGAAGAGCTTTTAGTGCACGACAACAGCAGTAGCAACAACAACAACAACAACCACAACAATTTATCTCTTGCCAAACCAATCTTGAGTTGAAGATGAAGAAATTGTCATTTGAGAATTATTCTTGCCCCAAAAAAAGAAGAAAAAAAATTCTAATAATTGCAAGAAAATGTGGAAATATGTACATACAAACATGTGTACAAGTATGCATGTTTGTGTGTCATCATTCTTTGACAAAAATTATTTCATGCCAAATAGTTGTGGCAGCTTAACATACTTTTCAATTTGTTTAATCTCTTAACCTTTTCAAGTTATGTTGAATTTATGAAATCGTTTTAGTTTTTAAGTGTCGTGTGAGGTAATTTTGACAAATCAAAATGAAATTTGTTGTAAAACATCCATGTGGATTGTAATTGTCTTAAGAAATGTTGCCATTAGATATAATGTTAATGCCTTAGTGGCCCATAAATTGAAAAAAAAAAATCAGGTAAGTGAAATCAAATGTTGGCGAAAGTTCACAAATACTCGTATAAAAAATTGGGTTTAAATCTATCAGTTTTTTTTAAGATTTCCCGCATACAATTCGTATGGCTTAAGGTGAAAATTTTAAGAGATTTTAAAATTTACAGGCAACCCTTCTATAACACGGCATTCCTTAATGCGTTTTTCCTCTAGCTCCCATGGTCTTCTCTCTCTCTTCTCTTCGACAAACTCAAGACTGTGCAAAGTAGACTTTTTAGTGTGTAAAAGCCGACTTAGTGAAAATTTAGATTTATTTTTCTTGAGTACAGAAATTTCATCTGAAAGAAGATTAAAGCAAAATGGAAGTTACGAAATTCCTTGTCATTCTGATAAATAAAGGTACACATGAGCATTGATGAAGAATGGAAGTAGGGCGACTTCCCAACACAACCTCGTTCTAATGTGTATTGTGAAGGTTGAAAACTGAATTAATGTTAATTTACCCTGTTCCTTGGAATATTGATGTCTAAAGATAACACAACGAGATTTAGCCAAATATAATCACAATGTTTTAAATAACAAAAGCTAACTCACTTTTTTATATTTATTTTTTCTTCCACAGGTGACCTGTCATACAGCCTGGTCCAATCTGTCCACCGAAAACATATGATCGATTATTAATATTGAACAGGAAAGCAGACTTTATTTTCTTATCGTTGTTTTGAATACAATATATCCATCAGTAGTTTTCTGCCTACACCGTGGGCCACACCGTCAATACATATTTGCCGCTCTTAAAAGTACGAAAAGAAAAAACAGCACTTTTTTATTTCCACACATATTTAATAGCAAAATGAACCCTTAGGTATATAGCAGAGAATGGCAATAAGTACTCAAACAAATATACTTAAGTATTTACTCTTAATCTTAGTAAATATATACGCATAAATAATTGCAGCACAAACAATTCATACGCTCACATATTTACCTTGAAACAACTTTGGCTCCAATCTTTACTTCATTTGTGCCAAAAACTTAAATACTCTTTAACTATAGATAGAAAAACACACGAGTATTAAGCGTTTTGAAGTCCTGTCATACTAATACTTGGACTATGCGTATACTCAGAGTATAGATATTTGTTCGGACCAAATACATACACATGCATGACACTCAGAGTATTTATTCATCATACGTTCGCATATGTATATATTAGCAAGTGTGGTTTAACTGCTTGAAAACCTTAATTAAATAACTAGTAGATAAAATTTATAATAAATAAACCTTAAAAAAAACTGATATTGTTCCTGGAACAAGAAAAGATTTGCCAACAAAAATCGTAAATAAAACGATATTTTGCAATTTAAAAGGTTATAAGTGTTTCTTGTCAAAAATTTAGTTAGAAACATTTTTAGCATAATTGAGGATTATTAAATCGCACTTTCCAGCTCTGTAATTTAATCAGCTGATCATATTTGCTTTCTTAGTATTTTACCAATTTACTTTTCCTGCCAGCACTGATGACGCTTAAAGTGTGCGCAAATAAAATACTCCTGTTAATACTCATGTGTAGCCGAACAAATATTCTGAGTATTTTAATACTTTTTGTATGATTAAAACTGATACAGTGTACAAGTTGGAGTCTTAGCCGTTTGGGTAATTTAAGCAATTGGTATGAACAAAGTAAGTCGTTGGTTGTTCATAGTTTTACATATTTAGTTTAAACTTGATAAGTATATTTGCGTATGAGTACAGTTTTTATTTTTAGCTGCACATATTTCGAACTTTCTGACAAAGAATAATCAAAGAGTACTTAAAACGATACTTTTGCCATTCTCTGGCGTAAAGTTAAAATACTGTGACCAGCCACAGTATCATTACAGGGTTTGTGTAACCGAACTAATGAAGATCCTTTTTGGTATAAGTCATTGTTACCAGGTTAGCATTTGTACTAATAGATTTATCATATTCTTTCTGCTACAAAAATTTGTGTAACTTTAAAATCTACTTTTTTTTCAAGAACATTTTTGCAGAAATTGTGGACAGATTTAACATTCTTCCACCATCAATTTCTGGTAACACTTATATTTGTACGACACACAATTGGAAGGACACAGATCGATATAACCTCCCGATTAAACCCCTAAAGAATCCAGCAGACTGGGCAGATCTGCCAAATTGAGAACGAGTTGAGTGAGCGAGGTCCATCCCGGTAAAAGATGAGACTCTTATCTTTTGATAAAATAAAATGGAAAACATTTATAGGGGCGTTGTTTTCTGCTGGGTTTAAATGACTATATATATACTAGTACATATAAAAAATTTCCTACATTTCACTTAAGCACTTTTAAGCAAAATTATTTAAAAACCAAACCAAATGGTTCACATTACATCTGAAATAATGATATCATTTTGACAGTTGATTTATACTTATAACGCTTTAATTTTGTTAACAACATTCGGATCCTATTGACTCTAAAATGGAGGCAGAATGGAAGGTACTCTGTGAAGATGTCGGCGTTTAGATATTGACTTATTATAAGATTGTCAGCAAGTACACTGCTCTCATTTCAAGTCGTGACTTTAGAATAAAATGCATTTGAGTACCAATTGTGGTGCGCTTCACTGAAACTTAAAAAAAAAAGGCTTCGAATCTTAGTTTTCAGCACCAAATATTGATTATAGCACTTAAGATTATAAGTCTCGAGGTTAAAGTTGTATTTGGAGTAACGTGAATGCGTGTCATCACCAACAATTAGGTTCGAAGGACCATAAGTAGGGCTACATTGAATAATTTCTGCTGTTATCTCTGTTGGTAAGGAATAAGGTAGCAGACAGTTTATTAACCTTAAACATTTTATTTCTGTTTATTTTAAATAAAAAACCATTGTTTTATTATAATCTTTCAAAGGGTTAACTCTGCATTTTTAGTTTTATCTCCAAACTCTTGACATCTTAGATAAATGTTTATATATTTTTATTTTGTTTTGCATGCAAGCTGAAACGATTCATGCATAATACATGCAAGTAATTTTGCTGCTAGGTGGACTTCAGCTTCAAGGTAATATTACAGAGTAAGTCATCAGGCAAAATGGCAGACCCATTCAACAATAGTGAAATAATTGAAAATCACTAACGATCATTATTTCTAAATAAAAAGGTGACATGTAAGTTATCTGTCATATGCAGGGAGCAAAAGACCAGGTCATACACCTGCAATCACTTAAAGTATTTTTGGTTTCTTATTTTGCTTCTTAATCTATGAGAAATTTATTCATGTCCTTATGGCTTGATATTTTTATAAACTCACACGAAGACGTAAACAATATCCTTTTTAAAAACTAAACCTTGTGTATGATGGTATTGTTATTTATTTTAAGGTGTTAAGGAGTGTGGAAAATTGTTGAAATATATATAAGAATTTCTACACTCTTTAAATAATATTCAACTTACTAGTTGCTGCTACATGCAACATTTCGCTTACTGCAGCTCTTGTTATCCTTCTGTTGTTTTATCATTTGATTGCAGTGGTAGTGTTGAGTGTAAGAATAAATAAAAATGAATATATGTTTTATGGCACAAAAATTTTAAATTAAATAAACTTGCAACAAAGAATTTTTTTATACACACACACACCGAGTACATACTCGTACATATTTTTATTATTTTTATTCATACGTGCATGCAGTTCTACTTCTCTTTACAAAGAAGAGAATTGTGTGAAACCGAAGTCTTACAAACTTAAGTAAATTTTACTTATATTATTTATGTACTATTTATACATTTTCTCTTCTTAGGAAAAGACTTAGATCCAGAATATTTAGTTTCACAAATTTTACAGAACTTGATTTTGAACTTTCTGTGGTCTTCATACACGCAAAGTTTGCTTTGGCAAACTCTCACAAGAAAGCCGGTACTAACACAATATTCTCTTTTTTTCTTTTCTTACAACATCTCAAGACTTTTTGTAATTTCCCGTTGTGTAAATCAGACATATCTAGAGCACTTCACACTCTCTTTTTTATTTTGCTATAAACACATATACCACAGCAGGCTACACAACAACACGACTACAAATGCAATGGACTTTTATTGTCCTCGTGTAATTAAGCAAGTTCATAAGCAGCTGATGTTTAAGTAAAAATACAAATTTCAGTGTTGCCACTTTCAAATATTTTACATATACAGAAATAAAATAACTTATTTGAAATGTATTTATATCACGTGAAAATATAAATTTTTGGAAGTTCTTTCAACTAAATACTATCTAATAGTTTTAAACTATCATTCATTTAACATAATGTATTATATTGGCAGCACTATATTTGCTCATTGTCGCTTAGTCCTAGTTTACACTATGCAAGTCTTATTGCTAAGCTGTTTAGTTTGAGGGAGAGAGAGAGACGAGGTGAAAAGAAACATTTATGTTTCCCTCCTAACAAACTAATCAGCTTAGCAATAAGACTTGCATAGTGTAAACTAGGACTTACAAAAATAGAAATTAGCTTAAGCTGGTAACAGCGACAAAAGTTGTAGTGTTGCCGTGTAGCTGTATGGCCTTAAAATAATCATTTTCATTTTAAAGTGTGTGTGATCTATATTTGAAAGATTGCAGTCGGTAGTCTGCTGTGATCTATGTGTTTCATGATTTACATACAATTTTTATAACAAATTGAGAACTATTATTAAGAAGTATGCCTGGTCTAAATGCAATCTTGCTTGTAATCATTATTATTTTCTTAAATAAGTTGAACTTATGAAAAAATTATGAGTTAGATTTCTTTATATATTTTTATGTGTTTAAATTATTTACCTTTTGTTTTAATTTCCATAAACCCACTTTTGCGCGCAGTACCGAATGTGGTCTTAATTATAGAGACTCACAATAAACAAGTAGACTGACTCTGAGTGTCTACATGTGTTGAGAGCGCTGAAGACAAGAATGAATATGTTGAAAGGTAGTCAGTCACTCACTCGTCAGCCAGTCATTAAATGCATGAAATGAGATTGTTAACATGAACGTAAGTGTTTGCACGTACAAAAATATCGCTTATTTGCTTCAATAGTGTCACAACTCAAAAAAGCTAGTTTTGAAATGAAGAAATGAAAAAATATTCTTCTCTCGCGAAGTGGTAGTAAAAGCTATTAATATGAAATTTTTACACAAGATAAAATACAAAATGCCAAATTATTTTGCATTATTAACTTAAATAATACATTTTTTGAGTTATGATACTATTGAAGTAAATGAGCGCTAAGTGCGACATAGACAGTTTTTGTGCTAAATCTGACTTTAATCATGCAACGAGATACAAGCTAAAAGTATTTTGGTTTGCATTTCTTCTGTTTAATCAATTTTTAAGGAACTTGGCACACACCCCAAAACCTGAAAAGTAACAACTTGAAATAACTTTGATTCAACATGATTCCTCATTTTGATTTATTAGTGCTGGAGTATTAAATAAACATGAAATGAAATTTTAAAAAGAAACATTATCTGTGAAGGTTACTGTAAATCATGTTGAATCAACATGAAAACATAAAGCAAAATCATTGCTGAAAATTTTTGAATTAACCTCGTTTTCGTAGCTTTTAATATAAAATTTTTCTGTGATTGCAAATTCAAGCACTTGGGAAAATTTCCCATCAATGTTAAGCAATGTTTTATAATTAGAAAAATTTAATTATACTTCTCACTGAAGTCATATTTACAAACAAAAAAAAAGAAGAGAGGACACCCGCTTATAGCTATGCTGCTTAGTTCTATAAAACAAATTTCATGTGTGAAATAACAATGCCATAAAATTTTATTATATGCTGATGTCAAATTTTCTGCAAATATTTCAAAACGTTGCCATTTGTTTACCATTATTTCCTTTTCTAGCGGCGTACGATTAAATTAATGTATTGTTTGTGGCCGGTGGCGGCTGTTTGCCGGCTTAGAGCAAGTCAGCTGTGTTCTCTGGTTTGTGTTAATGTGCTAAAACAAATTGAGCAATCGTTCCCATTGTTTTTGTTTCTCTCACTTCAAAGAACGAAACAAAACAAAATCGTTTATTTACGTACTCTGCCTTTAAATACAAAGAAATCAAAACAAAAATAAATGTATAACTGTAATAGTGTCGATTATTTTTCTTGCGCAAATCACGTCCTTGCTACTGTATGGCGCAATAAATAGTATAGCTATAAAAAGAAAATAATAATCTAATATTTGTACACAGACATACGTATAATAGATACGATTGCTTACTTGTATTTCTTAGATACGAAAACTTTTACCTTCATATATCTTATTTTTGTTTTACCCTAAGAGAAATTTACAATCTCCCCTCGCTGGTTGATAACTAAACAGACTTTCATTGATAGTGGCAGCAACAGCAGAGGCAGTAGACTTATATTAAAAATGTTGAAAGCAAGTTAAAAAAAAATAACTTTCTGTTATTTCTCAATTAAAACCAAAAATAAAAGAGTTTTTTTTGTCTTGTACTACAAACAATAACGACATTCTTTTCTTGCTATAATTTTTTTGTTTATTTTTTTAAATTGTTTCCTTTATGTTTTTCAGTTCTCGCTCAGCTCTTATCTTTCAACAAGTATGTGCATGTCCTTAAACAGCTTCTTTTGTCTTTCCTACCAAAAATAAAAGAAATCTAGTTGTTTTTGTTTTTCTTTTCCACCATATCTTTGCTACATGCAAATAGCTTTTTTATCCTTTCAACATATTCCTTTTTTTCCCTCTCTCCGTCTCCGTTACGACAAAAAGTGAAACAAATAGAAATTCTGTTGATGAACGAACATTTTGGGTATTGTTCGTCCTCTTAATTTTAACACACTTAAAAAGTATACACGGTTGATTTGTTTACCATTCCATACAAGCCCAAAAGACTGGAGAATCTTCTCGTTACATCTTGGCACACGGTTTGAATGAAAAGTGTTGCTGTTTAAGTGTGTGTGTGTGTGTGTGTGTCGATACGTTGAATGTAGTGGTAGTATTTATTTTGCTTAGCCTCTACTTTAAAGAGTGAATGCCCTTATCCTTACTACACCTACATGAATGGCAGCACTCAAATACACGCACATACACCACTACATATAAACAGCTAAAAAATTTCCTTTGCGTGTGTGTGTGTGCGTGTGCTTATACTGACTTAATTCAATTTCAATTCTGATGAAAATTGAAAGCAACCCAGCAACCTAATTAAATTCAAAAAACAATCAAGCACTTATACACACACACACACACAAACGCACAATTACTTACTCATCCAAAAATGTTTTATATTCCACAGTGGCAATAAGTGCGCCACCTGCATAAAGATTTAAATTTTTTTTTTTTTTTTGGTAAAAGGTTTTTTTTTTAATCTACCAAATATTGGTAATTTTGTGAACGTATTTTTAAATGGGAATAATTTTAGTGGTGTTGAAATGTTAGAATGTAGGAGGCGTTCTACTTTAAATGGTTGATGGACAATGACTCCCAAAATATTTGAATATTTAGTCAATAGAGTAATTTTTTAGTTAAAAAAAATCTCATATTAATTAAAATAAATTTATATGTACGTAATTACAAATCAGGCATTAGCATCTCTTCTGTAATAAACTTAAGTGAAGTTATTTGAAGATGAATAAATAACTTCATGAATTTTTGAATGAATTACTGGTTTTTGGATAAGAAACCATTTGACTTTTCAACATGGTCCCCTTTGAACTCTATACACTTTCTTCAACGTTTCTCTTATTTATTTATCCCTTCCCAAAATAAAATTTTGTCGAAGTCATAAAGATAGGTGTTTATTTCCAAAGTGATTTCATGGTTGGAGTGAAATCTCTTTAAATTTTTTTAGGTTTGAGAACAAGAAATAGTCACGCGAAGCAAAGTCCGCAAAATAAAGAGAATAAGGGAGAGGGTTGTTTGTTAGTAGCCCAATTCGTGGATTTTTGCCATAAAAATTGCGCATTTTTGCTATTTTGCATTGTCTTGAAAAGAACCTTTATCTTCGTCAAATGCGGTTGTTTTTTCTAAATCCTCCCTCATTAACCAAAAAGTTTTTGTAATATTTGCATGAATAGTTTTATAGAAGTCAATGTGGATCACACCGCGTTTATTCCAAAAAACAATCGATATGACTGGATAGGGTAACAAGCCTACTATTTAGGCCTTCATTGGCACCGATTCATCATGAGCAATCAAATATTTTGACCACTGGTTTGTATCTGATATATTATGGTGCATCCATGTTTTATCTGGCGTTACGAAACAGTGTAAAAACTCATCCATATTGCGGTAGAACAAGCCCAAACACACGATTTTGTTTGTCGTCGATTAAGAGCAAACGCGGTACCCATCTTGTGGGAAACTTCCTCATTCCCATGTCGTCTTTCCAAATTGATACCACTGATCTATCTGAAATGCCTTTGGCTTCCACAAGCTCTCTGTACCTTTTAATCTCAAACCGTCAAATGGTTTCAATTGTTTTGCGTGTGTGTAGAGTGTTTAGTGTCAGTCAGCCTTAGACGAGGAGAGTGTGTGACAGATCAGTTAAATTATTAACAGATCATTTCTACAAGGACTAACAGTAAATGGGTGGTGAGTAGGACTAACCGCACTTGAGGAAGTAGAAATGATTGTAGAGTCTGGAGGGGTATGTGGCCAAAACTTGACTCAGAAAAATTCAAACTGCTACTGGATATGAATAGACACGTTGACTGGTCACTGCTCGGCCAAAGCCAGAGGGTATTAGGGGCTTCATCATGCGAATTCAGCTGCTTATGCTTAATGACAGACAATAGGGGTTATTCTTGGTAAAATTGGAGATTAAATTTATATTAACGGCTACTAACAGAAGGGAATCACAATGGACTCAACTGAGTCTTCGAGTGGATCTGTGTTCCAGTACTATACTTCCTAACCCAAACTAACGACAATAAACTGTATCGAGAGTTCAATCGGGCGCAAAGAATTTTCGGCATCTTCCGTACTTTTACTGCCACAACAAAATTCAGGAAAACGCCTTTTTATCTTTGAACTTCATGGTTAAAAGCCGCATAGTGTTTATCATCTAAGTTTTGGTTTGAGTGAGCACATGAAATTCATTTTTTTCACTTTTCTCTAAAATAAACCGCTAAATGAGACAGTTGGTTTGTATAGAAATCAACTGCTAAATGCCTCTTGATAGAAGCAGTGTTGCCCTTTAGATTAAGAAGCGGAAAATTCAAAAATCACTGGCTTGTTGATCTGCCTGCATCATAATGGGTCGTTTATTCCATTCAATACCTGAGAGAACACCAAAGGCGACAACTACCAGTCTGCTAAAAAAAATTCAAATTGAACCAATTCGCTTGAGTTTTATTTGTATCGGAGAGGATTGGATGGCAGCAAAACGAATTGATAGACAGAAAAAAAGGTTAATTAAATTTTTGTTCTTAATTTTGCTTCATTTTACTTCTACATAACTTACAGTAATCTTCAAAGAAAATTGTTGCTTTTTAAATAACTTTCCTTCATGTTTATTTGACATTCCAGTACTGTTCAATCAAAATACAGATTTATTTTGAATCAAAATTATTTCAAGTTGAAACAATGAAAATTTTAGACTAAAAGAAAACGAAATACCATGTGGAATTAAAGTTGTTTCAAGTTAAAACAACATGAATTTAATTAAATGTAGTCAACTTATTTTGTTATTTATTTAACTTTCGTAGTGGTGTGTATTGGGTATGGGCATCAGAAATATATAGTGTGTTGCTTATATAGTTTTTGCCTTTACAAGCTACGAAGCTAGTTAAGCGTGTCTACAGGATTTGAACCTGCTACGCTCCAACTACAATACTTGTATACTTTCTACTAGCTAGCAGCAGCACAATAGTGCATTTAAGCAAATAATCACCAAGCCTCTTAAACAACATATTATTTGTAATAAATTTAACTTGATTTCCAATCAAAATTTTGCACCGTGACTTTACATTGTCCAAAAATACAAATAAAAAAACTAGATGTTTTTCATACCATCTGACCAAAAACAATATATTTAATTGTTTTTTTTTCATCTAAAACCTAAAACTCATGCTGGTGTCTAAAGAAGTTCAATTCGACATTAAGCAGCTGATTATCATTAGGGCTGATGAGGTCAGCTGTTTTCAATTTGCCTTGAGATGTCGGCTGAAATATTGGATTTCTTAATAATATTTTTTTAAATTTATGTATGAATTTAAAAAAAATTAATAATTCTTGGAACATTATTGTTTCAACCACTTAACGTTAGTTAGTTTAACCAACTTCTTAGGTTGGTGCAATCTAAGTCGTCAAAATCAATTTTATATACAGGCATACATTTTTTGTGTGCTTAAATTGAAAAATATGAATACATATAACAAAATTTTCAATAATATATTTCTAACTACTTCACATTAGTTAGTTTAACAAAATTCTTTAGTTCTTCCAATTCTAACCCTCGAAAATTGTTAGATTTACTCATGCTTAAGTCCGCATAATCTTAAAGGCGGGACAAAGCGTAAATTGTATTGTTAAGCATAGAACACAATTTAATTGATTTAATCTCATAAAAGTACGCATTATACTGGTAATAAGCAAAAAGTGCTTAAGTCATATTTTACAGTTTGGCAAGAGAGCACTTTAAAGCGTTGAAGTCGATTTTCAGAAATTTACTTCTTTTACAGTTCAATTGGGATTTCTCTGTTAACCTTTATTTTTTAAGCAAATATCGTTCTACACAGTATAAGTAATAGATTTAAGTTGAAATGTGCAAATATATTGTTCCAAATAAGATTAGAAGTCCAAAAAAATATAAGTCGCAAATGCTTTAACTTCCTGAAAAACCACACAAATTAATTGAGATTTCGCGCAGGGATACTTTCAAATATGCAGATTACGTAGGTACCATTAACTCAAAATCTGCTTTTCTCGACTTAAGCACTTTTTCCTTTTTGTCTCAGATATGAAAACATGCATGAACGTGCTTGATTAATTCTTGTGTGCTCGCTTATAAGTCACATCTGTGGTGGAATAGCTGCTGCATAATCATGACCTTAAGCTTTAATCTTTATCTGATTTCTGGTCTTGTTTTCCTGCAAACCGTTCAAAGTACACAAATTGTAAAAAAGGCAAAATTGTCGAGCATTTCCCAAATATTGATCTAGCTTTGTTATGATCCTTAAAAACTGATCAGCAAGACTCCCTGTTATTGTGTTGCCTTTAAAAGAAAGAAAAATCAGTGACACATTTTTTTATAAAAGCTTAAAGAAGTGCTGTAATTAATTACTTTTTAGCCCCACTGTAACTTAAACACTTTAAATATTAAGCACTACATACATTCAACCTCACATCAAACAATATATGAACACTCTAGTATTATTTACATCAAATATTCCGAATGTCACATGAGCAGAAAAAAACTTAATTCCAACAGCGAAAAAAAATTCAAACAATAGCTTTTATAAAACAACAAAACAGGCAATAAATTTAAAAGCATCCGCAACCGGTACTACCGGGCGCTTGTATACCATTTTGCTCACAATAATCCCGATGTGGCTGCAACGCACATTCTCTCACTTCTTGCCATTCATACGTTTAGGTGGCACATTTAGCTTTCGGAAAGCCAGTGCGTGTACTTAAAGTGCTTCAATTCCCTATTTGTTTGTTAAGTGAGCAAGTGAACAAAAATGAATGTGTACGTGTGTAAGCATATGCGTGTGTATGTGAGTGTGTATGAAAAAAGTATAGAAAAGCCAGAGAAGCCAAGTTAGCATGTCATACCACTTCCATACTAGACACATTTATTTTCATTTTGTTTGGATTTTTTTTTTAATTTTCAAACATCCCTTGAAATTAACTGCTTCGTTACACGTGCTCTTGAATGAACATGATCACATACAGTTCCATCCATCTAAAGTGAAAAAGAAAAAGAAAGGCCTTCAATACTAAGGACCCCGCTAAGATTTCACTAGAAATCGTTCGATCGAATAGTTATATTGAAAACAACAACAAAATTTCTAATGTTATCGTTCGATCGAATAGTTATATTGAAAACAACAACAACATTTCTAATGTTATTGTTGTTTTCAATACAAGTTGTCGATCGAACGATTTCTAGTGACATCGTGGGACAGGCCGTAAGAATCGTGCGCTGCTCTGCCGGGGGGAAAGAAGACTTGGTGCAACGATTTCGTACACGTTCAAGACATATCTTTCTCTAGAAACTTTCCTATTAAACACTTTTTTAAAGACTTACAATGACGTTTAAAAAAGTTAAAAGGCCCCTTTTGAACTCCTTTTCCTGCTCAATAGCTGTCCCGCTGGCATTCTACAGACTAATTTACCAGAGTATGTGTGTGTAAATGTATGAAGTAAAGAGATTTGTTTTATAAAAGCGATGACAACGACTTGATTGCTGTTTGTTAGTAGTTAGTTATAGTTTAAGTTATTATTGTTGTTGTTGCTGTTGTTATTGCTGCTGCCAGCTCCCGTAGTAATTTCTTATTTGTAAAAGTTTGTGCATGTGTGTGTGTGTGTGTGTGAGTGAGTGCACGATGAAGCAAAAGAATGTGTGTTTGTGTGAGTAAAACGAATTTTAAACTTTAAATAACTCAGTCGTGCATCCATTGGTTACTTTTCTAATTCCATTATTTACGTTTATTGTTGCTGCTATTTCTGTTTTACTTTGTTTGCGTCTAGTATCCTCTCCCTATTGTTCCCTAATAAAAACCAGTGACACACAAAATAAATGAAACACCCACAGAATGAAATATCACAGACTTACGCACGCATACAGATGCCAAAAAAAAATTACAATAACTTTTAGTTGAAAAAAGGGAAGGAAGAATGCTATTAGAAATCAATACAACAATTTTCTTTTTTTTCTTTCTTTTTCAGAACAGAGCTTGGGAATAAGGATGAAAGTTTCCGTCTATGCACTGAGAAAAACTAGGCACCATTTCAGAACATGCTTCGTTATTTCAAAAGAAAAAAACACTTAGGAAATTTTCTCTTAAAGTCTCACAACAAAAGAATGAACAATTATTCTTAGTGCATTTTCTGAACTTCTAAGGAAGTCAGTTAAAAACAAACTTCTAAAAATTAAAAAAAATATTTAGAATTTTTTCATTTCTACAATAACGCAAGTTATTAAAATTAAAAACTGTTATCTTTAAAAATAAACTTAAGGAACTTATGATTTTGAATGCCAATCAGCCCATCTCATGTAAATTTTTTACTCAAGTCGATCGCTCGGCTTGTAGAAACAGGGGTAATAAGTCTTTTCATTAATTAAAAAATATATTTTCAAATCTCTTCGTTATTGTGAGAGTATTCGCACACGTGCGGTGTTTGGTAGATCTCCGATTTATACGGTCGAAATATGATGAAAACTCGATTTTCGAAAATTGAAGTAAAATCAGTAACCTAATGCATTAAACACATTCACCACAGCAGGCTACCGACTACAAAATGGCAAGGATAGAATACACATGTTTATGTGGGAGTAATTCTTTTGAAGAGAGGAAGGAAACAGGGCGGGCTGATTTTGTCGTTGTAGTCCAATTAAACTAATATTTGAAGGTGTTTAAAAGTGAGTTATGTATTTATACTTAAATATGAACTGCAGATGGTGCTGCTGCCGAGGCGACAAATGCTGCTAGCGGCATTTGAAGTCTTGTGTTCGCTTTAGTTTTCCTATCCCACAAAATCAGAGCAGCCAATATTTATTTGTAGCTCCCAAATGTATGCAAAAAAATATTATTCTATTTGTATAGGGTATTCTAATAAAACGTTTCAAATAACTCGCCATTTTAATAGATTTTTTGACAGTTGACATGTAAAAACTACGCCATTAATAAATATGAAACGATGTATCTAATGCCACAACGTATTCACATAATTAAAATTCACTACAAAACTTGTCAAAGGCCTCTCCAAACTCTACAATTGACTTTTTAAATGAACAACTTCAAGCAATGAACACGAAATACTAATTTTGGACTATTTTTGTGAGTCTGCATGAAGTCTTTGAACTAATCCGATAAACCATAAATGATTAACGCTTTGAAAGACAACATTCGCAATGTTATCACTGACATACCGCCTTGAGTGCTTCGTCGGTGATGTATTTTTCTTCCACTAGATTTACTTTAATTTGGAATGTTTTGACGTGCGATACGCAAAATCGTCCCAAATTAAAAAGAATTCATGGTATTTACATAATGCTCTAAAAAAACATTCTTTGTCCCTGCACTGCACGTTACTATCAACATATTTCATAATTTCTAATTTTATAAATCTAAATCTAAGAATCGAGTATGTCAAAATTAATTCGAACTGTTTGAGAAGTGCAAAAACCATCACATCGGAATGATTTCCTTGGTATTCCTTACATCACCTGTTATCAATTGTATCCGCTGCCCAGTACTCAATGATATCAATATTTTGCCTTGGGGCATGCTTCCCTCAACATTCTCCGGCACATACATTTATGATACACACACTCCACTATAAACCACTACCAAATTGTATCCATTTACACGTCGTATGAATTTATTTCTTTTCCTTTTTATTTTCGTATTGTTCTGGTAATATTTGTTGTTTCTATTGCTGTTTTTATTTAAAATTTTTAAAGAGTTTGTCGACATTGTCGATGTAGTTGTTTGCTTTGCTGTTGCTGTTGCTGTTGCTGTTGCTTTGTTCTTCGCCATGCAGCAGGGCTGGGAATTTAAATAATATCAAGTGTTTATCAGAAATTACTCATTTCTAATTTTAAGTGTAATTTATGCGAAAATCTACCATATTAACAAATATTTCTCTTTCTTGGATGATTTAATGATCCCTATTCGTAAATAACAAACCTTTCACTGGATAAATAACACTTCCGATGACAGATATTTAACAGCTGACAGCATTGCCATATCGACTGCTTTGACTTAGATAATTAGATAATGCTATCAAGCCACGGGTAAGCATAAAATATTTTGAGAGTGACATTGCAATAAAAACTGTTCAATAATCAAATAAAAGTACAGGGTAATGCAATACTATATAACTTGGCCAAAGGCATGTTTAATTTGTAGCGTTAAGTAACTTGGATCGAAACGATTGCTTCCAAAAAAAGACAATTATTGTGTGGCATAAAATAATAAAATTACTTGGCCAAAATCAAATAACCTCTGAGTTGTATAAAAAATATTAGTGCAGCATTACTTTTTAAAATCGAATATTAAAAAAACAAGTGTCAGCTTACACAGCCCTGCTGTGTGTGGCCTTATCAGGCATGAAGACTGTATGTGTGTGTGTCTCTTTGTGTGTATGTGTATTTATGCAAGAACCGATCCAAGTGAATATTATAGCCTGTGGTGAAATGAGAATGAATTGCTCGCAAGTACGTGTAGATTTCTTGTTGCTGATTGGCATTTGTAATTAGTCGAAAAGTAAATAAATAAATAAAGAAACTTGATTTTCGTCTAATTTCTATTTTTCTACATCTAATGACAGCAAGCATCCTGTAACATGATTAATGAAGAAAAGAGTTTTCATCTTTCGAAAATATTTGTGCCACAAATCTGGCAGATGAAAGCGCAGCTTCAGCAATTAACCTTACGACAACAAAGAAGCAGAGTCGTATAATGAAAGGAATAGCGAAATGTTTATTTAAGAAATTTAAACAAAACTTGAGTACAACAATCTCTAAAATGTTTTAAAACTTTAATTGCCTTAAAAACTCAAAAAAATTAAGGAGTAGAATACTTCGTTTAAAGTGCTGGGATGTAAGCACTTATTTATGCCAAACACATGTTCAAATTTCTCAACAATAATATTTACAAGATGAAAAGATAATAACGCTTACATACACACAATGATTTACACCCACTGTGTTCCACACAAGCAACAAAGGGTGTGTGGAATGTGAGAGCCTTTTTGTATTTTTTTGGCTATAAGCGTGCTTACATTTGTTTGTGCTTGCATTAGTTTGTTAGTTAATTTGTATTTGTTTATGGCTTTTGGTGGTATTAGTCATGCCAATAAATTACAATCAGTGCAATGGCAACATTAGTGGCCTCTAAGTTTTGTACACGCATATAATTCAAATTTTGACCATTGTTTGCTTTAAGCCGCCCAATATACTCGTAATAGCATGGGCTTTGGTTCGAATTGGAAATGAATACAAAAACAAACATTTCACATGAATAAGTATGTATGTACATGACAGCAAGTTGGTGAGTTTGTGAGGCAGAGTTGAATGAAGGTCTAAGGATCAGCACGTTTAATATTCATGCGTGTAATAATTTTTGCTTGTATGATTTCTAAGTAATTTAACAAGTACATAAGTGATAATTAGAGAATTGAACATTTGGAGTTTTTGGTTCGATTGCAATGTATGCCTTTTATTGAAGTCATTTATTTATTTATTTTGTTATTATTTATTTCAGAATTTATCTTTAACTCATTTGATGAGACAACAAGCCTTATGGGCACGGCTTTTAAGTTGTTCGATCCTAATCTAGAGAAGCTATGACCGAAACCAAAAACAATACTTTTGGATAAAAGTGTATAAAAAAATTATCAAAAGTAAAAACGACGCCAAAACGTAAAAATCGCCAAAACAAATAAATATCGCTAAAAATAAAAAAACACTGAAAATCGATAAAAATTGGCAAAACTAAAAACACGCCACAACAAACAAATTTTTTTAGCCCTGTCTACATCAGATAAGATATTCGATTATATATGTGGTCTATAGTTCGTACGAGTACAGAATTAAATATGTTGTGTGCGCACGGAACCCTTCATGTGCGACTCAAAGTCGCACTTTACTGAATTTACGTAAGCATTTAGAAGAAACAATTTGTTATGACATGTCTCACTTAAAAAAGTATGTCGTATATTGTTTCTGCGGATACATTTGCTGACATAAAGTAGTCTATCAGATTTATAAAATCTACGGCGCGACTCAGCAGCAACTTCACCAAAACAACAAATTGGAAGAAATCTTTATTCACTCATTTCTTTTGAATGAATTAAAAATTTATGCAGTCATTGGAAGCCAAAAATGTTTTACTTTAATAATTTTTACGTTACTAAAGCAAAAAATTGTAAGGAGAACTAGACACTTATACAAATGAAAATATTTTAATTGCTATGTTCTACGACACCTTATGGGAAATTTTACCCATTTCGTGATCATAATTATTAACTGTCAAACTGCAGAAATGATAGAAAAGATTTTTTGAGTCAAAACTCGGAAGCCTACTTCCTTCACTCACGTCCACATTCTCTCACGTGTGACAGCTTTTGACTAATTTCGACATTATTTTAAATTTTTTTTAATTTCAAAAAGTATAAATTGTTGTTATGTAAACTTTTACTAGACGCAATCAATCACTTGGTAAAATGACAGTAAATCAAAATTTTCAAAAAATGGTTTCTTTGTTATTCTTATTTTATTAAAGCAAAAAAAGAAAAATTCACTCACGCTCAGGCACTCCCACGGATGAAATTTTTTACTAATATTATTTATACACTCACAAAAATGTATACATTTTTATTGTGAAAACCTTTAAACCTTTTTGTAAGAGTTGTTTGTTTTATTATGCTTTTATATAAAATCAAAAAAAAAAAAATTTTCACTCACGCACTCTCACGCGTTACATCGCCTTAAAACTGCTTTTTAGACTTTTCAATTTGCTTTAAACATAAATTTAAAAAACTTAAAGAAGAAATTGATTTTCTGTTTTTTTCTCGTACAGTAAATAATCGTATTTCGTTTTATTTGCCTAGAAAAATAGGTAATTTTTAAATGAATTGTAAAATTTTGCAGCTGAAACATTTCAAGTTCGGAAGATAATCAATTTTCCTAGCGATGTGCAATGTTCAGAAAACTTAATTGTTGAAATTTACGACTGACATACGTTCCTTCTCGGACTATCGATACATTTTCATAACTATAGAGCACCCTGTTGTCTTTTTTTTGTCGCTATTGTGATTCGTAGCACATCTGTTTTCGATGTCGGGAATAATGATTTGAAAATTTCGATATTGTGTTTTTAGTTATCAAACTAATATGCTTTCTTTCATATAATTTCCCCGCAAATGGCCAACGTGTTGCTGAGGTTAATATGCCAGTAAGATTAAAGCCGCGTTCAAACTATTATACTTTGTATTTATACTTGTCAAAAATTCAAATAATACGTGCAACGCAAAATGTCATCAAAGTGGCAAATAATACGATAAAAATTGTCACATCCCATAAGACTTTTTCGTTTTTATAAAATTTTCTAAACGATAATACTTTTCATTAGATCAGGGTTGTATTTTCACACAAACCAAATTTCCAAGTCGGCTGTTTCGCCGCCTATAACGTGTCGTCATTGATGTAATGTTTTGTCATATGTATATCGGCTCAAAATTTTTAATAAGTGAATTGTATGGAAGTATATTTCGTTGACGTAATTTTTTAACGTTTTTGTAATATATTTTCTTAAATTTTTTCTGTTATTTACATAGAATATTTTTAACTACTAAATTTTTTCAAGTGCCGGCACGTGCCCGCCTACATCAAACCGTTTTGCCGCCGCTAGTCAATGAATAGCACAGACATTTTCATCGAACAGATGTTTGGTTTTCTGCTTGTATTACACATTTTATTTCAAGTGTGATGGTCTGAACACAATATGTGATTTTACGTTAGATTTTTTGACAGTCTCAACGAATGTACAGGGTGGGCCAAAAGTTACCTTGGGGTTTAAAAGTTTAATAACTTTTTCGTTTATTAATTTTTTTTTTTTATTTTTTCTCAGATTATATAATATATAAAATGGAAAATTTTTTACACTAAGTATGAAAAATAATGTCTCTTAAATTACCACTGTTTTCAGCCTCGCACTGATGGGCTCGTTTTAGAGCATTTTCCATAATATCTTCCAAAATCTCTGCAACAATGTTTGCCTTGAGTTCAAGGATTGTCTCTGGCTTGTTCACATACACTCACTACTTCAAATAACCCCAAAGAAAATAGTCGGGTGCTGTCAAAACTGGCGATCGCGCTGGGCCAAATTATTTCCGAATTTCTGGAAATTATTCGCTCTCCAAAAATTTGACTTAAAAGTGCCATTGTGTCTCGGGCAGTGCGGGCAGTGGCTCCGTCCTGCTGAAACCACATACCAGGTATGTTTTCAAGAGCAAGACGTAAAAAATTTTCTATCATAAACCGATAACGCTCTCCATTTACGGTTACAGCACTTCCATCTTCATTCTCGAAGAAGTAAGGCCCAATGATATTTTCAGATGTGATCCCACACCATATTGTACACCTAATGGGGTGCAATTGGCGTTTATGAATGGCTCTTGGATTTTCAGAACCCCAGAACCTACAGTTCTGCTTATTAACAAAGCCATTCAAATGAAAATGAGCTTCATCACTCATAATCATAATCGCCCATCAGTGCGAAGCTGAAAACGGTGGTCATTTAAGAGACATTATTTTTCATACTTAGTGTAAGAAAATTTTCCATTTTGTATATTATATAATCTGAGAAAAAAATTTAAAAAAATTAATAAACGAAAAAGTTATTAAACTTTTAAACCCCATGGTAACTTTTGGCCCACCCTGTATTTAGATTTCTGTATCGTAAAATGTGATGAAAGTATTAATACTTGTATAAGAGTCTGAACGGGGCTTAAGCAATTAAAACAAAAAAAGTTCATATGATCCCCATTCACGATTTATTTATTGTACGAAAACAAAAAAATTAGAGCCAATCAACGGCCGTATTCTAAAAAAAAATTAATTTATATTTCAAGTGTGTTTTAGTCAAACTCTGTAAGGAAATTTTGTTTTAACACACACTACAAGACCAAATTATTTTTTTTTTATAATACATTAGCAAATATTTATTTCAAGTATCTTTCTTAATCATAAAATAAAACATTCCAAGACGAAGCACAGAGTATAACGACAGTCAACTTGACTTCCGGTACGAACAGGATTTAACACAAAATTATTATTTTTTTACAACTTAAATACAACGACCACAATGTAATGTGTTTATGACAGGCCACAAAATAAAGCATACATTGAGGAAACCGTTGGTGGTCGACAATATCATCACACGCATAACCACACGCCATCAGTGAGTGTAAATGGAATTTAACTTCAAGAACGATGTTGCGACTCAGCCAAGAAGTTTTTAAACACAAAACAAGATGCTATTAAACGAAATGAACGAGAAACAGAAGATGCCAACGCAAACCACAAATTCAATGGAAAATGGTGTAACTCAGCAACATAATAATCAAAATCACCAGCATTTAATAGTCGATGAAGCTGAAATGAAGCAACAGCTGTCGTCGCATTATTCTAAATTGTTAAATATTGTGGATTATAAAATTAAACGAAAGCCTCCGACTGTGAATGAATGGCAATCAGCAGCAATAGTTCAACGTCCAAAGACAGGAATAACAAGAGCAACAACAATAGATTCGACTACAATACGAGCACATAACAAACAAAACAATAACAACTATACAACACGTACTTGCAGCTAGAAACGACATCACGCGATTTGCGTGAGTAAAAGTGTGCGATTCTTTCACTTCTAATAACAATTAAACAACACTAACTTTCAGCCGTGGGTCAAAATGTCAACTACAGAACATGTACTTCCAGCTTTAAATGAAGCCACGTGCATGCGGAAAAAATATAAAAATCTTAAGATAATTTCTTTAGATTTGCACTTGTTATTCTGAGCGTGACTATTTTATCTTTACACTTGCATAAGCATGTATGTATTTGAGTCAAAAAACGGCAAGTTCTTGCATGTAAAAGCATGAACGCAAATTTACTTTATAGCCGTGAGTGAAAAATACTCACCATGTCATCTCTATTTCCTACTTAATCAAAACCAAAATCGTACAATAATGAACTAATTGTAAGTGAAAATAGTTTATCAGCATTTCTAAAAGCATTCATACATTAAATAGATACACAACCAGTACAAAATAAAACAACAACAGCAATAACAATGACTAATGAAACCAATCACACTAATGACAATACTATCAATACTTACAACTCCTCTTAAAGCTATAGAAACATTATTTTCTATAATATTGACAACGCCATCGCAATTATTTTTATTTTTATGTACAAAACAACATCAAAGACCTAAAAGTAATTATTACTGCAGCATACATACATAAATCTTAAAAAAAATGAAACGGACTTCAAAAATAAGTCCGTTAAAAGTTAAGTTATACGTGTAACCTATAATGATATTTGAAGTCGATCCCTATGAGGTTAGCAAATTCTATATTTATTCATTATTGTCAACGACTTTCAATATTATTAAAAATAAGAGATTGAAACATATTTTTGATTTAACTGAATTTTAATTATTTTTAGCTTTTTAGAGCTTAATTTTTAAGTCGAATTTTTTTTTCTTTTTATAATTTTTATTGCCAAATTTATGTTTTTAGGGGCGTGGTCACACCCACTTTGGCAAATATAAGTGTACGCCTACTTTTCTGAATTCAACATCGGGCCACTTTCACAGCTCAAGTTGTGTGTCAAGTTTCGTAAAAATGGGTCAGGTAGAAGCTCCAGAAATATAATATTAATATTTAATGGGCATGCACCCGCCCACTTATTTAAGCACAAAATTATGTCATTCTAAGACCCGAAACTCTTTGCCAAGTTTCGTGGGAATCAAATAAGTAGAAGTACAAATAAGTTAATACTAACTGTTTATGGGCGTAGCCCCGCCCACTTTTTGGAACACAAGATTAAGTATTTTTTTAGAGTTAATGTTGTGTGCCAAGTTGCGTAAAAGTCGAAAAAGTGGAAGCACGTTAAATAAATTTTAGTGGGCGCAGCCCCGCCCACTTTTTTTTAGCACTATATTGTGTATTTTTTAAAGTTAAAGTTTTTCATAAGTTTCGCAAAAAATTTTTAAGTACAAACAAATGAAACATAATATTGAAACATAATAGGCGTAGCCCCGCCCACTTTTTTAAATGCAAGATTATGTCTTTTTTGAGCTGAGAGTACGTTCTAAGTTTTTCAAAAATTATTCCAATAGAAGCATGATATATATTTAATATTAAGTTTTATGGGGCGTGGCTCCACCCATTTTTTTAACTTTAAGTTTGTGTTGTTATGAAAGCCCAACATGTTGGGTAAGACTCGTAGCAATCCAATAAGTACAGGGTGTTTTTTTAGAGGTATAGAACTTCGAATTGAAATAAAACACAAGAAAATCGTTTTAATGTCCATCAATTTGGCTTTATTGGAAGGATAATTTTATGCCATTAACGTTTAAATATGATTTCGGGCATGTGGCCGCCGCGGCTGGCTCGAATAAATCCAATTCTACAGGTCCAATTTTCAACCACTTTTTCGAGCATATGGTGCCGTATGTTGGCAATAACGCCACGAATGTTGGCTTCCAAGTCCCCTAACGTTTCTGGTTTGTTGGCGTAGACGAGCGACTTCACATATCCCCAAAGAAAATAATCCAATGGTGTCAAATCACACGATCTTGGTGGCCAATTGACAGGTCCATTCCGGTTAACCGAATTAATTGCTCTGATGGACGATTATGTCGACCATAAAATGGACGGAGCTTGCGGTAAACTTCGCGAACTGAACCATTATTTTCGAAATAAATTTGCACGATTTGCAAGCGTTGTTCTTTTGTCAACCTGTTCATGATGAAATGGCAAACCAAACTAAATATTAATCACTTGACAGCTGACAAAATGGCCGCCAGTTAAAAAAGTGATGCCAACTTAAAGTTCTATACCTCAATAAAAAACACCCTTAGAATATTTTAAAAGCAAATAAAACATTTTGGGCGTCTCCCGCCCACTTTTTTGCAATGGGAGCAAATGAAAACTGTACCCTCTCAGACAAAAGAAAAAGAATTAGTTAGAATGTCAAAAAATATACAATCAAAGTGATAACCTCCTCTTTTTATTGAAGTTGATTAAAAAATTAATTTTTAATTTCAAAATTCGTTTTAGTGACTCTAAGAGCCAATTTCACCAACTTATTTAAATATCAATTCATTTTAAAAAGTAATTTTTCCATACAAAGATTAACGAAAATCGACATTTAAATATGAATTGATGTTTAAACAGAGTTGTTGAAATTGGCCCTAAATACTTTACAAGTTCTGATTAAAAATTTCAGCAAACTTTGTTTACTCGCATTTGAAAAAGTTGAACTAAAAAAAATTTTTTAAGAACTTGCTTAAAAACTTTGGCGAGAATAGTGCAGAAACCTGCTCTTGTTTTTTATTTTCAGAATTTATTTTACATAAATTTGGCCAATATATTTCAAACTTTTGCCCAAAAGTTTAAGTTTTACTCATACACGCAGTGTTATTTTAATTATCAAACCCAAATTCTATTAAGCTCTTGCAGCCTAATAATAGATTTTGTTTATATTAACAGATCTAAAATTCTTAAATTTCCTTTAAACATTTGTTACACATTTCCCCCCAATTTAAAATACTTCAAGTTAATTTACAAAAGTTCATAGTAAGAGTATTAAAAAATGTTCACTTTTATTATGTCCACAAAATTTATCTATTGCTTAAAATAGCTGATAATATGCTACACAAACTGTTTAAAATAGATATAAATAAAACGGAGAATATTTACTTTGGATAATGTTTAGTCAATGCTTTTTTAGCCTTGTCTTAAGAGGAACAAGGGCCAGTTAATTTGAAACAATCAGCCATATATCATCGATAATACACTGGCTGAGTAATCATGTGTTCGAAATTCTATGAAAGCTGCAAACAAAACCAACACAAACAACAAGCCAAAAAGTTCAGCAAAGACCCATAAATCAACAACAAGTTACAAGAGATACAGGCAATACTCACACACACACACACACACACACACAGCATTAGCACACTTAGATGAAAAAACAGCAATACAAACATAAATATTCTATTGGTTACGACAAAGAAAAAGAAAGAAAGAGAAACAACAAGCACCAACAATATATCTTAAGCTCTGGTTAACAACATTAGATAGCGCAACAGCCATTAGAACAAACGGAAGAAAAACTTTAACAAGAATTTTAATACAATGAAATCATCAAGTTTTTTTTTTTCTTTTTAAACAAGTCAGCGCCAAACCAATTTCTAAACATTCGTAACCAAACAGCGCAAACAACATAGAACAAATGCTGTAAATCAACCGCAAAATAGTCAAGACGACAGCAGCAGTAGCAGCAGCACAATTTTCATGCATACGGAGATTTTAACACCCAATCAAGCAAGCATAAAACAATCAATAGCAACAACAGCATTACTAGCAATTACAAAACACAAGAGCAACAAAAACCAAAAAAAAAAATAGAAAAACAGCAGGCAGATGGAAATAGAGCAACAGCTGCTGTCATTGCAACTTTTCAAATTTGCAAATGTGTAAATGTAAATGTAAATGTGTTAAATGATGGAATCGAACGACAAGCTGTAAACACAACAACTACAGCAGCAGCAATCAGCAATAATACAAGGCTAACAACATTCACACCAGCTCAGCCCCAGCCACCAAACTATCAGCAACAAGACAATAAAGACTTATTGAACTAATTGTAAATGGAAATAGTTTGTCAACATTTCCATCATCAACATCATCAGCGCGACAACAATCAGATAACACACACACAGACACAAGCTTACGAGCATCACCAACCCAACACCAAGTACCAACACCCATACATTAGTTAACAATTGCGATAGTCAGGAAGCGGATGTATGTGTCATATTAGCAGGAACATCCGCTGAAACCAGTTATTCATGCTCTCCTGCCTTAAAGAGTTGCCAGTTTAGATTTTTTGATACCAAAGAAGACACACATTCTTTCGTAAGAGTCTTTTTTAGCTTTTCTAGTAGGCTATTTATTTTGTTTTATGAAAGAAAAATGCTTCGTTTCTTTTTTTTTTTTGATTTATCGTGGCCTAAATTCTCTAAATGAAAACAAAAAGCTTACAGAGTTAAGAGAATTTGATGCCAAGATTTTATTTTCGATCTTAGAAGTAGTTGAACACTTTATTTTGCACTCTGCATTTAAGATATTTTTTACATTATCAATATTTTCTATTTCAAAAATAAATGAAGACAAATTAATTAGAGAGGCCTTCCGATGGTAATTTATTCATACACATTTAAAACACTTTGAAAGTGCACATATGTATGAAAATAAGTTTTTAATAAATTTTGCCAGCCAAACACCAAAAACTAAAAGAAATAAGTAAAACATCTGCAAGCAACTGAAAATAATTATACAAAAGCATATGTGTGTCACTTACAAATTTGGCCGCACAGTTTACGAAAAGTGGTCATAGTGCAATGTTTTACATGCAGGGGCGGAAAACTTGATACTCCTAAAATAATTTTAGTATTGTGCCTACATTCCAACTAAGCTAACTTTTTGCAAATTGTTTTTAATATTTAATAAAATTTGCAGAACTATTTAATGACTCAATGCAAACATGCCACAGCTAATATTACACATTTATTTATATGCTCTTGACTTCATTATATTATTCTTTCTCTATTGTGCGTGGACAGTTAAACTTGTACATGAAGTAAGCCGAGCATTAAACCAGATGGACCCAGAAGTGAGCGTGATAAATTTTTCTTTCCGTAAAAAATTTTATTAATATTGTTATACAAATTAGCCAGTTTCCTTAAAAACTTAAACTTAAGAACTTAAATTTAATTTAAATTTAATTTGATTATTACGAAAATAAAAACTAAAATCGAAAAAGTCGGCGTGGTCAAGTTTTCTTTCCGTAGAAGTTTTAGTTTACAAAAAAAAAATTGGGAAATCGGTGCGGCCCTTCCTCGATTTTAGATAAATTAAAAAAGGAAGCGTGCAAGTGGTAGTGGTGAATTTGTCTCTCCATAAAAGTCTTGGTTGGATTATAACGAATATTTACAAAAAAAAAATACCGAAATATGTGCGCCCGTTCTCCGCTTTCAGATTATTATTAAAAGAAGTGGGCGTAATAAATTTTTCTTCTTTCTAAAAGCAACAGTTGGGCTACGACAAACATTTAGAAAAAAAAGTTGCAGCCTTTCTAATTTAATGCTGTTACCAATGAACAAAATTTGATTTTTATTTATACAGACATAATTAATGATTTGCCATCGGTAGATACACAGCATACAAAATGTGTTTGATAAATAAAGAAAAAAAAACTATTTAATAATTTTTGGGTCTAAATCTACTGATGTGTTACATAAGTAGGAACAAAATGCGTATAAACGTGGCTTAACCAAAAGCAAAAATTCTGAAAATTTCTTAAAAAAAATTTAGTCTTATGCCGAGTACACACTATGGCATTTTGCAACATCGCAATAGTGTGTATATATGAAATATAATGTGAACGGCGTTGCACACATTTTGAAAATGACACCACAAAATTACAACACTAGAAATGCTAGATGTGTACTCAGCATTAGTTACTTTTAAACACCAAAAAAAATGCAACTTTCCAGCGCTGAAACCATTTTCTTGATATCGCATATTTTTCACTAGCAATCTATTTTCTTCTAAAATATAAAACATGTATAATTAATAAAAAAATAAATTAGTGTTAGTAAGTTATATACTTGTATATACAAAAGAAAGATTTAAATTTTCCAGCCCTGGAAGCATCTTTTTGATTTCGCACAAAATTCTTTTCAATTTTGCTAATTTTCAATACTAATAAACATAAAATAAAGAAAGAAAAAATTTAGTTAGTTACTTGTATACATATACCGAAAAAAGGATTAAATTTTCCAGCTCTGGAACCATATCTTGGATTATGCTGATTTTTAATACCAATCCTTTTATGACAAATCTTGACACATAAATGCAAGACCAAAGTCTCTATATTTTGTGGAAGTTTAGGATACCCGATTTCACATACAGACAGACTTCCCTTTTCATAAGAACTCGGAATATATAGACTTTATGGGGTCACACAGGAACATTGTGCATCTTGTACCTACACCGAATGATAAACCTATATATATTGTTACCATATTTTATTAATTGTGTAACAAGATGAGACAACATTTTAACGATGACATAAAAATTTAAGTTTATATATGTTTTGTATCTATCGGACACATCAATCTAATGACAACCGATAGTACTCGTATTGGTCATTTTCTAAAGTTTGTATTTTAATTAATTTTTTTATTGCTCATACAACATGCTAAACGAAATTTGGTTAGTTGCTCGTTGTTTGTGTCAGCTATGAAAGGCAAAGCTATTGCCGGTGGCTGCCAATGGGTTAATGCCAAAAAGATTTATGCCTACCCTTAAAATAGCTGACACAACAGCAATGTAATAAAAGCAACAATTAAATATCATCATATGGAGCACGTAATTAAACGCGTGATGCATAAAACTGTGAAATAAAAATATAGAACTTGTTTTACCACAAACAAAAAAATATAAGAACAAAATGTTTGCAATTACAATTTCCATTTGAAAATGCACAAGTTTCTACATAAAAATACATACATTACACATACATTTCAGTAGGTAAGTCATTTAAAGGTCATATAGGTCAAAGGAGCAAACAAGCACATAGAGACACAGAGAAAAACACACAAATGAATATTAAAATTGTATATTATTATTTTGCTTTTGTTTTTAGCAGCAAATGGCAAATGGCACAAGCAACAGAAATAAAATATAATAAAACGTATAAACCTAAAATTTTATTACAACTTTGTTTGGCAAAAGTGTAGAGTAATAGAAAGGACATTAACTTTGCGCTAAGTTTGAAACCACATTTTTATTATAAGGATAATTAATAGTGGATTTTACATGCATACCCAAGCAAGCTATATCTCACACTCACACACACACACACACAGACACACACTAGTAAGCTCTTGTACCGTTTATGCACACACATGTCTTCATACAAAGATTTAAACTCACTCACCGAAGTTATATTGTATGCACATACACACATACATACATATTAGTGATGAGCTATTTTTCGAAACCTGTTACTTTTTCACAGCGATTGAAAAATCACTAATCACAACTGTGACTGAATTTATCAAGTAACAGGTTTTGCAAATTTAGTTCTTTCATACAAACTGTGAATGCTCTAGCATGCTTACTTTACAGTAAATAAAGCTACCACATGAATTTATTTGTATACGTTCACCGTTTGTCGAGAAAAAATCGTCTAATCGTGTCGAATCGTCTTTTCTGGCAACTATGTATAGCTCCCACATTTTATTTATTATTTGCAGTTTTACTGTCTCTCTGACTCTCATACGACAATTATCAATATTTGGTTGGGGTTGATGCTAATTGTTTGTTCTTGTCGCTCTTCGTATTAGCATTTATCAAAATACCAATACTAATACATACTTTTAAAGCAGAAGAGCTAAAATGTGTTAAACCGTGATCACAGTCACTGTTTAATTTCACAACTGCTCTTCTTATTAGAATTTGTCAAAATAACAGAACTGCTAAAAACAAAATACTGCTAAACTGTGATCACAATCACAGTTTAAAAGCACAGCGATTTAGAAATCACGTTCACAAGGAGCAACATTATTAAAAAAAAACACAGTTTCGCTCAACTCTTATACATATATGCATAAGATTTAGGTTGATGCTTAACTAGAAGTTACAGTGCACCGAAAAAAAGTATTTCTCCAATCAACACTTTGGGTAGTAATAACAAAAAAAAATGTTTGCTTTTTACTTAAAAATTTTATTTTAAAATCAAAATTTTTAGCTTTTAATTACATAATTTTGTGATTTAAAACAAATTTATAAGTAAGAAGCAAATACTTTTTTATTCATACCACCCTTTTAAGTGAAAAAAAAGTAACGGAACAAACATTGATTAATAATCGAATTGTGTTAAATTTAAGTTTTTCATGATTTAAATTTTTAACAAAATTTTAATTGACTCAAATAAATATTTTCGTTTAACTTTTAATCAAATAAATTTTGAAGCAAAAAATTTCATTTACTCAATTAAATTTTTATACTCATTATTTGTATATTTTGTTCAATTAAATTGATTAAATTTTTAAGCAAAAGTTTAATTGACTCAAATAAATGTTTAATTCGACTCTTAGGGCCATTATTACAACTTGCCGATAGTTAAAGGCAAGATTTTGTTAGACGGATAAATGGCTTAGCATTATAAAACCTTTATTTATTATTTTTTTTATGCATTAAATATTAGTATTATTAATAATAATAACAAACAAAAATTGAAGTTGTAATAATGCAAAGCTTTTTATTGGGCAGACAAAATCTTGCCTTTAACTATCGGCAAGTTGTAATAATGGCCCTTAATCAATTAAATTTTTAAACAAAAATTCTATTAACTGAAATAATTTTTTATTAAATGGAAAATAAACAAAAAAATTTAGAGTATTACAGTTTTTAGGGTTTCGGACACCAAAAGTGAAAAAAAGTCCCACTGTTTACGCTACGATATCCGTCTGTCTTTCTGTCTGTCTGTCTGTCTGTCTGTCTATCACAGGTTGGTTTCTTTGTAAGAGCTACGAACCTGAAATTTTCACAGAATTTGTAAAAATATATGACAGTAAAAATAAAAGCGAGCAATGAAACAACACATTGAAATTTGAATTTAACATAAAATTTAAATAGACATTTCAAATTTTCATATACTGAAATCTAAAAAATTAATATTAAAGGGAATTCTATCTTAACTATGAAATTTTGATAACTTGCTGTATCTGGGAATCCGTAAAAGGCAAACTGGTGAAATTTTCAAAAACGCTAAAACTTAAAAATCCCAAAATTAAAGAAAACGCTTAAATGAAAAATAATACCAAATATTAAAAAAAAATTGAAAATGCAAAAATATCATCAAAAGTAAAAAGGTGTCCAAGAAACTAAGACAAAAAAAAATTGCCAAAAACCGAAAAAATGTTTGGCAATTTTTTCGGTTTTTGGCGATTCGGAGAAAAAGCCTTAAAACTAAAAAAAATCGCTAAGACTAAAAAACAACAAAAAATAAAGTAAAACACGAAAAAAGCACAAAAAAGACAAAAAAATTGCTAAGAATAGAAAAAAAAACGCCAAAAATTAAAAATCGACAAAACTAAAAAAGCGCTCAAACTAATAAGAACGCCCAAACAAATTTTTTTTTATAATTTCTACATTAGGTAATGTACATATGTATTTGATTATAAAGGCTAAAGTTCCTATAGTATTATATATCGCTCATTAATTTCAAGAGTGTCACAACTAAAAAAAAATAGTTTTTCAAAAAACGTGCTTAAAGTTTGTAATGTACATACACAGAAAAAAATCCTCGGATAAAAACGTTTTCTATATTTGTGTGTAGGACGTCAGCAGCTCTAAATTATGTACAATATTAAGAAAAATCAAGTAACATTGTGCTGAAATACAAAGTAAATTGCTTGCTGTCGCACGCGACAAAAAACGATTAAAGATTTAGATTTATGATTTAAAATCTGAATGATATGCTCAGACCAATATTATTGGCTCTTAACCCAAAAAAACTAGTTTTTCAAAAAGCGTGTTTAAAGTTTTTAATTTACATACACAGAAAAAAAATCCTGTGATGAAAACGTTTAATAAAAAATACCAAAAATCAGCTAAGAAAACAAAAGTTGTTTACTTTTTTATACATTTATGTAGGCCGTCAGCAGCTCTAAATTGGGTACAATATTCAGAAAAATCAAGTAACATTGTGCTGAGATACAAAAAACGATTTAATATTTCGATTTATGATTTAAAATCTGAATGATATGCTCAGACCAATATTATTGGCTCTTAAACATAGTCAATATGCTGCCTTTTGCCCAACACTGTTTCCGCAACACTCTCTCACATGTAAGGATGTACGTATGTATTTATGTACCTCAGCTAATATAAAGCATTCATATGTGCTTACATGGCTGTGTGTGCGAGTGTATAAAACCCTAAATATTATTATACATTTTATGAAATTAAGTCACAAAAATACTACCCAGAGATGTAATAAAAAAAATCTTGCCAAAAAACAAAAAGCAAGAAACTTGAGGTTAAACCAATCCAACACATGAAAATGATGTTGCAAACAGTTACACAGACACAGAGTAACATTTACGAGCATTGAAATGCAGAAGGTTATATTATATTTTCTAACACTTAAACGAAATGTAAGAGTATGCATATTTGTATATTTTTGCAACCACCACACAGTCTTATTAATAATTAAAATTTGTTTAAAAACAACCAGGGGAGAAAAAGCCACTCCAAACTTGAACACAAACTAAAGGACAACAAAACGTATTCATATTTATAGTACGACGAGTGTTAGAATTTGTAGATTTTTTTTAAATAGCATGTAAAAAAAGAGAAGTAACAACGAAGCAAAATAACAAAAAAAAAATAAGCAAAAATAATTCTACAAACACATTTAAAAAAGCTTTTGTTGCTGCATATTCCTTTTTTTTTAATTATTGCTATTAAGCTGCTAATTTAAATTAGTTGCTTTAACGTCTTCTCAAAAATGGAAGAACTATTTATTGCTTTCTATAACAATTCACTTGCTAACACAGAGAAAAATCTTCACGTAGTTTAATTTAACCAATTTTAATTGTCAAGTATACACTGAGGGAAAAATGCGTAATATTAATTCAATAATTTTCAATTTAATAGAAAAATTATACTCAAATACATTAAGAGCCAATTTCACCAAGTTATTTATATATCAATTTATATTTAAAAGTCCTTTTTTTTAATGCAAAAATTCATTAAAATCGACATTTAAATATGCAGGCATGTCACACAGTTCAATTCCGTTCGGAAACGGAATCGAATCCACTTCAAGATGTCAAGTCCTAGCTGAAGCATGTCCCAGCAAACCAGTACCCCCAACAGTCTTGACACACCTGACAAATTTCCGTACTTTGGTTTTCTTTTTTAGACACCATCTCCTACAAAAATGGGGTCCATTGAATTCCGTTTCCGAACGGAATTGAGCTCTGTGACATGGGCGATAAATTGATGTTCAAATAGAGTTGGTGAAATTGGCCCTAAATCAATCATTTTAAATTTTGAATTAATGTGGTTTCCATTTATTTTGTGAACTACATTGAGCATATACGAAGTGCGTTCAAAAAGTATCGCGAATTTTCAATTATCGCGGGTTACGTATATTCGAATTTTAATTTTTTTGTGCCGTTATATTGGTACTCATGAGGATGCATTCCGAATGTTGACTGTGGCATACGGAGAAGCTACCTTGGACCGAAGCAACATCGCATGAACATTGCTAATGAGCTGTTGGACTCTGTCCACGACGACCCAAATTTGCTCCAGAGGGTCATAACTGGTGACGAATCGTGGGTTTATGGTTATGACGTGGAAACCAAAGCTCAATCATCTCAATGGAAGCTGCCGCACGAACCAAAACCGAAAAAGCGCGCCAAGTTCGGTCGAATGTGAAAGTTTTGCTTACAGTTTTCTTCGATTGCAGCAACGTGGCGCATTATGAGTTCTTGCCACAGGGTAGAAAGGTCAATAAGGAATATTATTATATTATTTTGCAGCTGCTCACACATCGTTGCTTGTACGCCACTTTTAGGCCGACAACAACACACTAATGATGCCGCAGCCACCGTATTCCCCAGATCTGGCCCCCTGTGACTTTTTCTTGTTCCCGAAACTGAAGAGGCCCATGAAAGGACGGCGCTACGCTACGATTGACGAGATAAAGACGGCATCGAAGGAGGAGCTGAACAATATAAAAAAATTATTTTTTGAAGTGCTTCGAAGATTGGAAAAAACGTTGGGAAGATTACTTTGAAGGGGACAAAATAAATATTCATGAACACATAAATAATTTTTAAAAAACACAAAATTCGAAATACTATTTGAACACACCTCGTACACCCATGTTCATAAAATTTTAAATGAATTTGAAATGTATTTTATTTAAAATTTTTCATAAAAAATTTTCCTAAAATGGATTTCAAATTAATTTTATTTTTTTTATGATAATGTTTTAAAGTTGTTGCAACAACTGATACAGAAGGACACTAATGTGTGTCAGAAAAATGGGTGGTGTTGTAATTTATTGACTGTCGAAGACAAGGCCCGAAACCAGGACCTTCGATTTTGTAGTCAACGTGCCAGCTACTGCAACCAACGTCACATACTTTAAATAAAAAGTTAATGAAGAAAAACATGACAGACAACTTAATTGTAGATGTATTATGAACTCCATAGTCCACTTCTTTTAAAAGCTTAAGTTTCAACATGTCTGGCAATTCCTTAAAGTGCAGCTTCAAAAAAAAATTAACATCTTTGCAAAAAGAAATTTAGTTAATGGTTAGAACTTCTAACATATGCATTTTACTTACAGACTCTTTAACTTGCAAAGGAAATGAAACGTATAAAAAGCATATGAATGTGATACGCACGCCTCCAGGATGTGCACCGGAAGAGCGAATTCAACTTTATTACCGGCAACTACAATCACATGCGAAGCAAACCAAAGCTAGACTTCAAAATGTTGTTGTTAAATAAATACATTCTTGCACACATACACACACTTACACTTACACACACACACATACCTGCATAAATCTAACGTTGCAAACATTTTTGCAGTTCGCTACTAAAAGTTTACGTGTATATTTAGAAATTTTAACAAGAATGAGTAGAGCAAAACTAAAACAAAAAATAGAGAGCACACAAACTAGTGAAAACTAAGTATTCATTTGAAAATATTCTTCTTTTTCAATGCATTCACAGAAACTCATTTATATCACACACATTGTTTAACACAAAGTGTGTACATACATCTGTACATACATACATATATACATATGCATATGTATGCACGTATGTATGCAAGTGTGCTCTCAAACAAATGCTTTCACTTCTATACAAAAACATATATGTGAAATTACAATTGTAGAGCATGGAAATATGTACGAGTATGAGTAAAATTTTTGCTCGTTTAGCATGTAATTTATTTTACCAAATAAAATATTCGACTGTATGTTATGCACACACACACATACACACACATGCATACATACCATTGCATTGGCATAAATATGTTCATATATGCATACATTCATACATAAATAAATATAAACAATATGTATATATATTTCATGCCGTTTGCATAGTTTTCATCATTGTGGTGAAACGAGAGTTGCTTCTCACATTCATTCGTACATTTAAAAATTTCACACTTTAACTATTGGTGCGGGGTAAGTTGAGTCGCTTTGAATTCTGTTCCAGAAAATGTATGGAAGAGGATTTAAGCCAGGGCTCAAATCGTCACATCCGTGATGGTATCGACAATCGTACGAAAACAAATTAAGTGATACGTCAATCATATAAGCTGCATGGAATTTCAGTACGTTCACCTAAGTCACAATCTGAAAATGTGTCACGGATGTGACGATACGACCCCAGATTTTAGTTTTAATTCAAAGCACCGATTATGCCCTGAGGCAAATTATGGCAGTCGATAGCGAGCCATATCCGCCAAAAAAGCTTAAGCGCCATATATTTTGAGGGTTTTTGACGGAAATCGATTATATATGATCTTAAAAAACCAGTCTTCTTCAAAAAATTAAGTTCAAAAATTATGTCGCTTAAACTTTTTTGGCGGCTATGGCACGATATACAAAAATGCTTCCCTTTTCTTGGTCACGGCATCACGCGTGAACGGCTGGACCGATTCCCCACTTTTTGTTTGTTTTGTTGGTTATTGTCTGCAGCCGAATGAAGTGAAAGAAGAACTTAAAAAAATTCCGTGGAAACAAAAGCTCAATACTTAAAATTGCTTTTGTATGTTTGAGTTTGTTTCACTGTAAAGCAAAAAAGGCTTAATTGATTTAAATGAATTTCGGTAGACGGAGAGCATATGGTTCAGATAAAAACAAAGAAGAAAGGTGTCTTAGGGCATCCGGTTATATATAGCTATGCTGCTTAGCTATAAAAGAAAAAACATAATGTGTTAAACAACAATGCAATAAAATTATATTATATGAGATATCGAATTCGCCGCAAATATTTCAAAATATTTCCATTTATTTCCCATTATTATCTTTTCTATCGGCGTACGTTTAAACCAATGTACTGTTTGTGGCCGACGGCGGCTGTTAGCCGGCTTACAGCTGATCGGCTGTGTTCTTTGGTTTGTGCTCATGTGCAAAAACAATACAAAAACAAATTGAGCAATCCCTCTCATTTTTATTATTTTGTTTTTATTTCACTTACTGCAAAGAACGAAACATAACAAAATCAAATAATTTATTTCGTTTGTTTTCGTACTCTGGTTTTCAGTGCAAAGAAAACAAATGAAAATATATAATATAAAATAAATTTATAACTGTTATAGTGCCGATTATTTTTGTTACAAAAATCACGTTCTAGCTGCTGTGTCATGACATAAATAGCATAGCTATAAAAACAGGATACTTTTCGGGAGTTAAAATGCGTGAAAATTATTACTTTTGGTACTTTTTCGGTTTTTGTTGACTTGAATTAAATACAGTTTATACGATAATTTCAATTTCTTTCTGGATGCGAGCTAAGGGGTGGGGGGAAGTTGCTAGTTTTAAAAAATTTCAAAGTAGTTTATGTGGAAAATTTAAGAATTTCAATGGATATCGAGTGCCGTAACTTGCTTTCTGATTTAAATTTTGTGCTTTATTAAATACATACAACATACACTGCATAGCAAAATTAAACTTTCATCAAAATAAGGCTCATAACGAATAACTCTGGCCGGAACAGATAAAAAATAACAATAATACGTAGAATTGAAATTTCTCCTTATGTTTTGCAGAATGTTGTCATGGATCGACAACGACATCTTTCTTTGAGCAAAACACATCAAAAAGTACTGAAAGAGATGTTTTTTTAAATCAATTCAACACAAGAACTCCTATTGCTACAGCTCCCAAAAAATTAATGAGGGAACATAAACAGTTTTTCTGTGGTAGCCACTCTAGTTTTTATCGATTGGAAAAATTTGCCAAGTTTTTTGGACAAATTTAAAATTTAGGGGCCATTGTTTAGACTCGTTTTTTGTCTAAATTTTATAAGCCTTTCTTTGAAGTCTATTTAGCCTCTCTTTTCCGGCAATCTCAGAGTTGAAGGCTATATTAAATCATAAATGCTTATTAGGGTTATTGGTATAACTGTGAACTCTTTATCTGCCCACAAATCTAGCGAAATAAGGTTCATTTAATATTTTTCGGCAATGATTTACATTAATCTTAAAAGAAAATAATTCCTTTGGAAATAACTTTATCTCATGTTGATTTAATTATCATGTTAAATCGAAGAAAATTCAAGTTGAAACATGATTTATAGTATTATTTAAAGAAAATGTTTCCTTTTGAAATATTTTTATTTCATGTTAAATCAACATTCCAGTACTGTTAACTCAAAATGATTAATCATGTTAAATTAAAGTTATATCAAGTTGAAACATTTTGTTTTTTCTTTAACATGAAGCATAATTTTGCTTTACACAGAAACGACTTTTTCACTTAAGAAACGGAAACAATGGTTTAAAGCTAAATTTGCTGGTGTGAATTCTACATTAAATTGTAGCTGTGGAAATACTGGGGCAAAGCTAAAAAAAAATAGTAAAAGCATAGAAGTAGAAACAACAATACGCTTGCTTGCGAAACGAACAACCTAAGTGAAGGAATTTTAAACAACAGATGTTGAATTGAAACAACAGCAGGCAAACGCATGGAAAATTCTGAGCCAAAAATACTAAAGAATGCCACGCCACACACAGCCAAACAAAGTAAATCGCAAAGTAACGGATTTTTAAAGGAACAGCCAAGCAGGAAAACGATCCAAATTTAACAAAAAAGAAGCGGGTATAATGCTACAGGAGAGTTATTTCCACACTCCATCACACGCACACACACACACACACAGAGAGAGAATGAATTCAACAAAGGAATAGCTACAGATGTGTGCAAGTGTGTGAATGGAGCGAGCTTCTTTTGGTTTTGCCGATTATGCAGACATTTATTATTTTTGGAAAAACAACTTGTTTGGCCAGATGTGTAAATTATTGTTGGGGTAGAGCGTGTGTAAGCAAGAGAAGATAATAAGTTGGTTTTTTTTTTCTTAAAAGTAAGGATTTGCATTAACGTTAACTTACATACATGCAAAGCTGGAATATGATGATGTTGTAACAAATATTTCATAAAAAAAATTAAATATACACACAATTGCACACACACACACCCAAACACACACGCTTGAATGTGTTGTGCCCTTAGAATAATTTTAAGGATGAGCATAAATATGTGTGTCTTGCATTTACGATTTTAAATATTTGATTCGCATTTTTATGAGCAAAAATACAAAATTTTTTTAGAGGTATAGAACTTCGAATTGAAATAAAACACAAGAAAATCGTTTTAATGTCCATCAATTTGGCTTTATTGGAAGGATAATTTTATGCCATTAACGTTTAAATATGACTTCGGGCATGTGACCGCCGCGGCTGGCTCGAATAAAGCCAATTCTACAGGTCCAATTTTCAACCACTTTTTCGAGCATATGGGGCCGTATGTTGGCAATAACGCCACGAATGTTGGCTTCCAAGTCCCCTAACGTTTCTGGTTTGTTGGCGTAGACGAGCGACTTCAGCGGATGCGTATTATCACATAGAGTAAACGTAGTGCGAAAACGATCCATGGTTAACCAAATTAATTGCTCTGTCGACCATAAAATGGACGGAGCTTGCGGTAAACTTCGCGAACTGAACCATTATTTTCGAAATAAATTTGCACGATTTGCAAGCGTTGTTCTTTTGTCAACCTGTTCATGATGAAATGTCAAACCAAAATAAATATTAATCACTTGACAGCTGACAAAATGGCCGCCAGTTAAAAAAGTGATGCCAACTTAAAGTTCTATACCTCAATAAAAAACACCCATATATTGCCCCAAAAATATAATAAAATAAAATTAATGAATAGAAGCTTCTATTACACACAAGTGTTAAACATTTACATTTAAATTTTAAAATCTCGTACCTTCAAATTTAACAGGTCATGAAGTTGCTGAAGATTTTTTTCCGGCTTCATTAAATTTAATCCCCCTCTGTAACACCAGTTGTGCAACTATGGATTCACAGCATGAATGGGATTAAAACGAAAGGTGTTTGCTTTTGAGATATATTACAATTATTTAAAAATAAATTAAAGCAATTTCTTACCAATAAGAGAGCCAGTTAACGAGCAGATGTATTATCGTTTTGTGTTTCATTTTATCACAAAAAAAATATGTAAGTAGGAAGACGCACTTAAAAGAAAATAAGGAACAAAATTTTTTGGTAAAGTTTTCAAACTTAAAACAAAATTAAAAACAGACTTAACTGGGATTAGAAAAATATTGAAAGGAGTTTGCAAAAGTATATTCTTTTAAACTGCTCAATTTGTGTTTAAAGACTTTGTTTCTTATTCATTAAAAAGTCTTGTGATTTACAATATCGTTTACAAAAATTTTTTTAAAACGATTTATTTATTAACTGCCTTATGCTAGGAACATAAATGGGATGGACGAGGAATCTTTGGTAGTGAACTTTCCTCATCAGAAATGAAACCAATTTAGGGATATGAAAATTAACACAATACCGCCGTCGAACGAAGTTCGTCATGCTTGACCAACTCTGCGATAGATTTATTTATATTTTTTCAAAAAATTTTCTCTCTCTCTCTCTCTCTTTGTACAAACAGCAACCAACTGAAATAATCATAAAGGCTCAGTTAGCTTGTTGTGTGTGTGTGTTTAGACATGCATTTCGTTCCTGCTTTAACAACTCATCAGTGGACTTCAAACCAATTTTTTTTAAATAAGCTGAAAAGCTTCATATAATTACAGTAAAGCTCTTAATATGTGATTGAGAATCGCAATAAACAAACATAACAAGTTTAAAAGTCTCAAACAAAAATCTTTATACAAAACGAGCATATTTTTTTAGATTTTGCATCTATAGCAACATAAAGAGGACATTTTTTCTACCCGCATAATAAAAAAATGTTAAAAGTAAAATGCATGGTACATAGATCGCGTTATTAGCAAGTCTTTTTTTCTATTTGTTCTTTGGCGTCATATTATTTCAAATTTAAATATTTATAAACTTTAAGTGCAACAAAAAATATTCTCTTTGTGTCTTCTTTTTTTTTTTTTTTTGAACGCAATAGTGGAAGGAAAGAAATTTTACGCAAATTTAACTTTCTGAAGCTTTTACGGGCATTAATGGCGATTTTCATATTCCATGCCGGCACTCACAGCTAAATGCCACTTCAAGTTTGTGACTGTTGGAAAAATCCCCAAATTCCACACTTGAAACTGTGTGCCCGTGCAAATATGCACACGAACACACACACCCACAAATACGCACGCATTCTTATACACACACATACACATATGTATTAATACTATTCATCAAAGCCTACTTGTATTTAGACAGCAAACGGGAATAGTTTACAGTTAATGCCTCAGTCAAGAACAACGACACATTCATGCACACATGCAACATGGCAAACGATACGTTTCGAATATTTATGACTTGCAAAGTGGCGCTTTTGCACTCATTCAATTCAGTTTAAGAAGAAATATATTGTCCTGCTGCATGCTGTCCGCCTCCATTCAACACCCATCATCTATCTTTTCGCGCAAATTGTTGTGTTCTTTTTTTTTCTTTCTTAAATTTTTTATTCTTTCTATTGTGGTTGATTGTGTTTAAAGAGCAGAGGTACGAATGTTGCTGTCGGCATATTTAACAATCAAAGAAGGATGCTTTGGCTTAAATCTATTGGCTATTTTTCTTTTGGGTTGCCATGGAGTAAACTATTGAAGGTGTTGTTGGCTGCAGTAGTTAGTGCGTTTACTACAAGGCAAATGAGTGTCTTGGAGAGCCCGAGTGAGATCACTGGCCAGATCCAGTCATATCAACATCATCGATTTTCTGATAGCAATCAATCATCCGTGAGGCAAAATATTTAAGAAAATGGTGACATAAAAAATAAAATACTACTTCTACTTAACACCACAGGCACTGCCAAAGTGTTATAAAGCGCACAATAGCATAATTTTAAGAACGTGATAGAAACGTAGTTTTTTCCCCGCAAAGCGATTAGCTTGTCTGCAGAAAACACCCAGGGTCTATAGCGAGCGGGAATCGAACCTACGACCTCTGGACTGAGAGGATAGCATCGCTACCACTCAGCCACAGTGGCACAGGGATAACATATGATGTTCAAAAACCGTTCTACTATTTCATTATCCTAAAACAATCCTAGTACTGTAGTTCCATACCAACTAAGTTAACTTATTTCATATTTGCCTGTATTTAAAAAGACTTAACATTACAAAACTGTGTAATGTCTCCATTCAAACATCCTATTGCTAATGTTGCACGTTCACTCATATCGCGATATTATGTAAACTATTTATTCATTAAGAATTTTTCGATTTTGTTTAGTAGAAAGGAACAGATTCTGAGAAAGGAACTGTCTGAAATTACTATTCTTTAGTGATATATTTTATCTTATCTACATTTAAAAATTAATAAAAACTCGTTGTTGAAATCAAGAATTAGTACCATATCGCAAAGCTTCGTAAAACTAATGTTTAAGGGTAAATTGGATTTTCATATCAAAGTTGAATATATACAAGAAAGACTCTTGAGTGAAGATCTTACTAAAATATAAAATATGTATGTTTAATTACAACGAAAAAATAATGCATTTAGTTACGTATTTTACCAAGAAAAAATTAAAATTTTCCAGCCCTGGAACCATATGTTAGATTTTTCTGATTCTTAATACTAATTTATTTCTTTCTTAAATATAAAATATGTTTAATCAACAAACAAACAAAAAATAATGAAATGAGAAAAAAAATTAGTTTTATTAAGTTAATTTATATAAAAAAAGGTTAAATTTTTCAGCTCTCGGGCTGTAGTTTTAATTTTTTTAATTTTGTATGCCAAAGTATTTATTTCTAAAAAATTAAATATATTTAATTTATAAAGTTAAAGAAAAAATAATTAGATATAATAGTAACTCCTTTATACAACAAAAAGTAGAAATTTTCCAACCCTGGAGTCATTCTTTTAGATTTTTCTAATTTCTTATACCAATGTATATTTTTTAAATATAAAATATGTTTAATTAATAGGAGGAAAAGTTAATTTCAGTACGTTACTTGTATATAACAAATAAAAAATTGACATTTTCCAACCCTGGAACTTAGTTTTTTGATTTTTTGGATTTTTGAATACTAATTTTGTTCTTACTGAAACATAAAATAGGTTTATTTAACAAAAACACAAAAATTAGTTTAGCTATTTACTTTTATAGGGCAAGCAAAAGTTTAAATTTTCCAGCTCTGAAACAGTCATTGCGATTTTGCTGATTTTCAATATCAATCTATTTCGGGCCATTTTTGATACAGCTGTTCAAGACTGAACTGGCTTTAATGCCTGCATCAGCTGAATATTATTAACGGGTTAAACGATTGTGGGGCGCAAAGTAGACCAGAGTTGTAGAAAGTGACTTATTAAAAAAGCTAAAATTCGCTTATTTGATCACTGTTAAAAAGGGACAAATATAGTGTGTTTGTTATTGAATATTTTTAGTACTTAGTGAAATGAACAATTGAAAATTTTTACAAAATTAAATGAAAGACTTTGCAGTGATGAACTAAATAAAACAATGTGTTAAATATTATTAGTGTTATAAAAGTGATTAAAATTAGTTTCCAAATGCTTACAAACTCAATTTTTAACTTCAACTTGCAAAAAGCAAACAACGAATGAGACCACAAAGCATAAATTGAAAATACACTTGAGCACATGAACATTTGCACAAAATTAAATGGTGGAATTTGTGGTATTGAATTAAAAAACACAATGCGAAAAGGATTATTAGTATTAATAAAGTGATTAATAAAGTGATTTGATGACTGTGTGAGCGAGACCTCTAAAAACACAATTATCTTCCGGCCTGTGTCACCTCTGGTCTACTTTGTGTGTGGGGCAAGATTTTTGCACAAAATATTCCAAGTAGCAGATGGAGCCAGCCTTCCAGCGAGCTACAACGAACCGATTAATTAAGATCTTCTTCCTTCGAAGAAGTGAGTGCAGTATGACAGAGCCATAGCAACTTTTTATGGTCCTTCGAGCCCAATATTGATAATGGGGCCTCTGCAATTTTATAAGCAAACACATTCAGCCTAATGCTTTATATTCCCCGAGTTTTTCTTTCAGTTGTTTTATTTTAAATGAAAAATTGTAAAGTTTTTTTTAATATAGAAATAAGTAATGAGGCAAAAGCTCGAGGATAATTATTGTTAAAAATAGGGCAGATGTTTTTCAAAAATAATAAAATGGCAACACTGCTGAAATGTCAACTATAACGGGCACAATGCTGTTTGTTGTTTGCCGTTGATGATGATGAGGACGACGGCTCATATTACGAGTAAAATTGTTGGCAAGGCATTGAAATACACCAATAACTTGGATAATGGTGGAATTTTGTGTTGAGACCACAAACACCAAACACAAGTATCAGCTAACAGCATCGATGACAGCAACATTCAATACTTGAATAACACTATTTTCTACCAACAGCAGGCCTACGTAGAAGAATTGGAAATTGGAAAATGATAGCAATCTTCAGCAAATGATTCCCAGCAAAATATCTATTCTACTGTTGGGAAAGGCGTACTCAAAAAAATTCCAAAGCTTAAATGCAAAACTTTTATTTGATTTCAACTAAAATTGATATTCAGAAGTACTTAAAGCTTTCAGATGAACAATCTCTATAAAAGTGAAAGTCAATAATGCTCTTAGTCCCTTTTTAATGAACTTAAAAGAAGCCATTAGAAATATGATCTTTACAGCGAAAAATTATAGTTTCACGGAACTTAATTTTTCTCAATATTTTTTACATTATTTTCAATGGCAAATCAGTAAAAGTTATAAGAGCTTGAACTATTTCTGTATCTCAATTATCGAATCTTAAAATGCATGCAGACCACTAAATAAACCCGTCAATCACTGCAAATGTGTGAGTGTCATAAGCTTATTGCTTAAAGGAAGACGTACAAATAAAGACGTTAATTACGATGTACCATTTGTATTTTAGCTTCGTAGTGTTCGATTTGTTTTGATAATGTTCAATAGAACTCAAGATACGCGTTCATACGAGTACTTTTCCATCACTAACAAGATTCACAAATAAACCAATTTGTTTTTTGTCAAGCAGAAGTAGAAACTACTGACGATCAAACTATTAGCCGTCAAGAAAAAAATTTCAAGCTGTTTGATTTTCAGCAGCCATTGCAGAAAACGTGTATGTGAAGCCGAAAAAAACACGACTACATGCACACAACTATGTTATTGATGAGTTTATTTGATCGTCTGCAGCGCACATTATCGTCAGTTTTGGAAGATCTTTTATTTTTGCTGGGCGTGTACTGGCATTTATTTCAATCAATGTTACGACTGCATGCACACAAACAACTGTGCGATTGATGAGTTTATTTGATTGTCTGCAGCGCACTTTATTGTCAGTTTTGGAAAGTCTTTTATTTTTTTGCTGGGCTTGTGTTGCAATTTATTTCAGTCTATTCAATGGTTTTGGTTGGTGTTGTACTCGTATATGATGGCGAATTGACACCGATAAAAACTTGTTTTGTCAGAATGTCAGGCCAATAATCTTGTATGATATTCCTTAGATTTAGGTGGAAAAATAGCTTTTCAGCAAATGCTTCTTAAAGCATCAGCTCTAGGCAAATCCTCCTTCATGGTTATTTTTTTCTTGACATGTGCAAGCAAGCAGCTGCATCAGATGCTTAAATTTAATATTTATGTGGCCATACATTCTATCGTTGTGAGGCATTCATGACAACAATGAAGGTTTAGCAATTGATGGTCTAATTACGTCACCGACAGGATCCCACTACCACATCGCCAACCAACCACATTTCAACATTTCGTGTGACTGGTATTCTTGTCCACAGACTCATGAGCTTACACTTTCTTTCATACGCGCTCATCCATTAATAAACATTTAGCATTTCATGTATATTCATCTATTATGCAAACAAAACCACCCAAACCAAGATACGAATTGTAAACGGAGAAGAAAGAAAACGCACACTCACTTTAAAAGGAATGAGTGAAAAATAAAGGACATGTTTAGAAGAATTCTGTCGTTGTTCACAACAAACAACGACAATCGCAACAAATAGCAAATACTAGCGAACAACAGCAGCATGGGGCACAAAGTGTGCAAGTATGATGATGACTTTTGTTTTCAAAAAATGCAAATGAGGCAAAATGCTTAAAGTCCTTTTGATATTCATGGCTCAACAATAATGACAAGCGCTCGCTACAATTGCACGGACAAAATGATTGCCCTGCCTTTATCTAATACATGCTTATGCGTATGTTTGTTTATTTCTGTGTGTGTTTGTGTGTGTGTGTGTGTGTGTACTAGTCACATTGTTGTCCATATATTTGTACAAGCTTTTTTGAATGTTTTATTTCTTTATCTACTTACTAACCAAAGCTTTAAGATTAACGAGCATTTAAGAGGATTTTATACTTGACGTCTTCTTTTTTCGCCGTGATTTTTGTTTTTGTTGTTGATATCACAGTTTCCTTTTTACTGTTATTATTGTAAGTTTGGCAGCAGTTGCCAGTAATGCGACAGCGACAGCGACAGCGACAGCGGCTGCTGCTGCTACTCCTGCTACTGCTTTTGATGTTGATTTCATTTGTTACAAATTGCTGCTGTGCACATGCTGCCGTATGAGTAATTTCAATTCATATTATTGTTGGCAATAAAAAGCATCTAAAAAATATAAACAATGACTGAAAGAAGATAAAAATCATATACTTTGTGTAGATGCTGCACTGATGATTTGTCCATTTAATTTTATTAAGTCAAATGCTACAAATAAATTTCTAATGGCAATCGTTCATATTTCTTAAGTTAATTTTATTTTAATGCAATTTAAATTGCACAAGGAGGTTAAAGATTATTTAGGCTAAATCTGGAAACTTAAAGCTTCTAAAGTTAGTTGTTAATCTTAAACTTGCAATTCTTGCTTTGCCTTTTTCGCTACGATTTGTGGATCATCTGTGTTAAGTATCTATAATCGTCTTCAGAATACCTGACACGGTCAATGCAGCTCTTGATGCTGGCAGCTTTATGTTGAAGGATTATCAGCTGTTTGAAAAAGTCTTTAGTGATCGCAGACCCTCTGATTTCAAAATATCACAATTTCTTGTGGTTTTAGTAACCTTGAATCCGACAGAAGGAAAAAATAATTACTAAGCTATAATTGGAGACCCATTACCTTAATACTATTAGTTCATACGACCATAGCCTACATCCTCAATTAAAGGACATGAAATTCGTTGTCATGGGAGCTCCGTCAAAATTAGGCCAATCTGATAGAACGTTTTCAAAAAATTTATGGGATATAAAATAAGATTTTAAATACAAGATTTGTTGCTTTTCAGAGCTCAGGGTGTGTGCCAAGTTTTATAAAAATCGGCAAAGAAGAACCACACAAAGGAAAATACTAAATTTTAATGGGCCTGACTCCGCCCACTTATTTAATGAAAGATGGTGTCACTTTAGAGCTCAATGTATGTGGCAAGTTTTGTGAAAATCGGTTGAGTAGAGCCATGTAATATATAATAATAAATTTTAATGGGCGTGCCTTCGCCCATTTTTTCAACCCTAAAATTGTGTAATTAGAAAAAGCAAAGGTGTTTGCTAGAGTTCGCAACAATCAAATAAGAAGAATATCATACAAGCAAATGAAAAAATTTATGAGTGTGTCCTTGCCAAAGTTTTTCACAGACAAAAAAAAGACTTTTTACAATCGGTCTAATTTGAATCGAGTTATGAAGTATTAATGTCAGAAAGGAATACAGACAAAATTGATAACCTCCTCCTTTTTTTGAAGTCGGTTTAAAATGACTCTAATTATCAAACTAATTGAATCAATCAAAAAATTTTGCAATGTTGCACCTTTTAACAAAATGATGATTTCAATCATATAATTTTCAAAAAATTTTACAATATTGTTAAATTATAATGATAATAACGTCTGATTTCAAGTAAAGTGTTTAATTGAATCAAGCAAAACTTTAATTGAAAAAAAAAAATCAAAACTTATTAATCTAGTGATTAAATTAAACAAATCAACAATTGATATGTTTAACAAAATAAACTAGAATTGTATTGAATAAATTAAGCAAGATGATTGGATCTCAGTGGTTCTAGTGCCAACTCATAAAAATATCTACAATAAATTTCTCGATCAAGATTAGAAACTTATGAGCTTATTAATAAAAAATATTGAATACTGCAACTAATATCTTTATTTTAGAAACTCCGAAAATACAAATGAGAACTACCAAATATCTAAACATAACAAGCTAAAGAGATTCAACAAAAACTATAAACTAATTTGTTTTAATTCATTGAATAATTAAATAAATTAATATTTCAATTGATTATTATTTTTAAAATCATTTAAAAAGTTGTTCGAAAAATAAACAAATTTATTATTATGATTTTTAATTGCAAAATATGATTGATTCAATCACGTATTTGATTAGTGAATTTTTTTCTGGAGTAACGCAATATTGAAATTATTAAAAACACAATTGATGCTGTTCATTGTTATTTTTACAAAGAGTTGACCTTGTGCTTAAAAATTAAACACAAAAAATATCTAAATATTAAAAAGTCAAAGAACACACAATAAACAAACTTATTTCTATTTCGTTTGCAAAACAATATTTAATTTTTCAATTTCGAAACTTGTCTTTGTACCAGTGTGTCCTTAAAAAGAAGCAAATAGCTCATCACAAGTTCGACAAAATCTCAAAATATCATGTCACTGTCTTGCTTTAATATGCCCCGATGGCAAAAATTAAAAATATAATGTATGTCTGCATAAGATTTTTGCTGAATAATAAAATAAAACTTTCCTAACTAAATAAAATACTAAAAATAACAATAACAAAGAAAAGTTCCATATTCATATGAATAACCCAATAAACATTCAACACTGATCTCCAATTAAGATGGGGGAGTAATTACGATATAGAAATAATCAATCACCAAGGTCAAAAAAAATTATTTAAATAAGATGGGGAGTAATAAATAATATAACGCAATGATTCTTACTAAACCCAGCAAAAAAAAAATCGGAACTAGTTCCAAAGGTTTACCACTTTCATTGCATACCAATCACTACAGGTATTGAGTTTAATATTCAGAGGCTGTTGTTTACATCAAAAATTTTTCTAGTCTAGACAACCTTTTAAGTGCATACCATTGAGTTATTTGGATGACTTCCATGCTATGACAACCATGTGTTAAATGCATTGATGATTCAACAGAAATAGAACTATTTGGTGCTGAGTTCATCAGTGCTGTAACTAATGATTTGTAGTGTCATTTTTTGCTGGGATATTATAAATGTGAAAGTGAGTTTGTTTGTTTGCTACGCTTTCATGCCCAATTACGCTAGAACGATTTTCAAAATTCTTTCTTTCATCAGCGTCAAATATGAGATATTTTTTATTCAGTTCGGAATCGGTATTTTATATCTTTGGTATGAATTCTTTCCAAAAAACACATTTTTGGCTGGTTAGGGTAATTTTTGTTTTCGGGATTGATTGTTTAAAAAAAAATTTAAATCGGTTTTTATGTATTTTTTTTTTAGCAAATCAACACAAGGGGATCCGCGGGTAAAAGCTACTATATATTTATATTAAAATTTTTCAAAAAGCTTTACCTCTCTGCCAATTTCCTCATATCGAGACTTGTTTTCGCAAATGCAATCTCAAGCTTTTTTCCAGCGTGAGCTAAAAAATAAATAGTAATAGAAATGCTCTTTTTTTTCTCTTATTCAGAATTTTTTCTCAGATGTATTTTCAAACGCTGTCCTCAAATATTTTTCAAATTTAAATTGGACCATTTCATAAACATTATTTCAAAGGAAATTCTTAAAAAGTTTCACAAATCTGAATCACTGATAAATTTGGAACATAAGTGGAATGTATCGTCCTATACATCCAAAAAAGGAGTACGTTACATTTAAAATATTTTACAGGAGAAGGCAAAAACAGTACAAATTTTAGTAAATGTAATCGAAGTTTATACCCAGCAAATATAAATGTTGTACGAGTAAAGACTGAGACAAAAAAGGAAAAGTACACAGTGCATCTTCTCTACCTTACGGGGAAGCAATAATGTAAGCGAATGACGAAATTTATCATAAACACTACGAAGTTGGTCGGCTGTTTACAAGTATGCTCAAATTCTCAAAGTTTTTTTATAGTGCATCCCTTCTCGCTTACCTGAATACAAATTTGGATGCGCATGAAATTTTTACTTTGAGTTTTGATATTTTTATTTTTTAATTGCATCGTGTACGAAAATAAATATACAGTGCGCTAGTTTAGTGGGTAGTGTTCTCGCCTAAAACGTGCGAACAAAAAGTATTTTATTTGATATTGTATTTAATGTATGTATAATAAATATTAAAAAAAAAAAGTTAATCTAAGAGCAGATAAAAAATTCTGATCTAAGGAGCAAATTTGTTAATTACTTACATATGAAGCAGGCTTCTTTCTGCACATTTTACATGCATTCAGAAGCTCATATCTGGGATATCACGAATAAAAATCATGTGATACCGAACCAGGTAGGTAAGCGAGCATTGTGCGCTTTCTTCCTTATCAACCTGCTTCCGAGTAGATGAATATTTTTGCTGATAGTAGTCTTTTGAGTTTCTTTAATAAATGCGATATTTTTGGGCATATAGAGATAAAAACTGTGAGCAAATAATTTTTCAATATTTTCTAAGAAATGTATGGATTTTCAGAGTTGCTAATAACTTCAATAAAGAAAATTGTATGCGCCTAATATTGACACTCAAGTGCATAAGAATTAAAATGCAACTTTTATTTCTTATTGAAAATAACATTTGGTATTAAATATTTTAAAATCATAATTCTCATATGCCAAGCTTTTGATTTTGTGTTTGTTGGGTTTAACGTATGAACACTCACACACTTACACACACACCCACTCAAAAGATACAAGTACTTCACATGCTATTTCTTTCACATAAGCACACTGTACATACAACAAACGTGGGCTGCATGCTGGTGGTACAGTTAAGGTAGAATTTTTGTAGAAAATTGTTGAAGATTCATGAAGTTTTAGCCCGACCGAATAATTTAAAAACGAGCAGAATGGCAGGCAGTTAGACATTTATTTTAAATGCAGCCAAGCTTAAAAATGCTCATATATGGCAAATTAAACAGATTAAGATTAAAATCACTAAATCCACTAGAATAATTATATTTCAAATGAAACTAACGAAAATTAATGCTTCGACTCAGTTGTACGAATGCAAATTTGATTGTGTGTGCTTAACTTAGGGAATATTTTAATATAAATTAAAATTATAAAAAATTATAAATTCAAAACAGTGTAAAGCTTATTTACACTTTTTTGCATTTAAAAATTTTAATCTTTTAATGCGTTAAATAAACAAAAATAAATTATTTCAAAAAGGAAATTTAAATAAGTTGCAAGTTTCTAAGCTAATTAGTATTTGAGAAAGAATTAATAATCTTTAATTTAGGAAATAAGTGTTAAGAATTTTTAATCCAATAGTTGTGATGGTAGCGTACAAAATAATGTTTGTTATTTACAGAAATTTGTTTCTTCAAAAACTTCAAGGAATTTTGACATGAGATGCAAAAATTTTATCTAAATGTCATTTAAGTGTTGAGGGCTAATAAAACAATATATTTTATTATCAAATAAACCCTTCTTCGTATGTTTAAAGTTAGACCCTTATATTTATAAAAAAAATAAAATAAAATGAATTTGAAATCCAGTTTAGGAAAATTTTGTATGAAAAATTTGAAATAAAATACATTTCAAATTCATTTTAAATTTTATGAATACACGAAGGTTTTTTTGCTAATTTCAAAATCTTTTCGGTTGAAGTCTGCTGAGGAGTTTCGTGAGTAGGAACGAAATGCACATAGACGTCGCTTGACAAAAAAAAAAGACCAAAAATTTAAAATAAAATAAACTTAAAATAAAGACGTTATGTCAAATAAATATACTTCGCTATTTCTTATAGAAAATATTTAATATACACATTGAAATTTATTATTTTTTTTGCTGGCTTTTCAGACTTTTACACAAGAATACTCAGAATATCTTTAAAAACTTACAGATTTGCTTAAGACTCCCAATTCACAGTGATATATGAACATCAATCAAAATTTCTCATTTAAAATTTTCACATTTTAAAGGTTTCTTTTTCATTAGACTGAATAGTATGAAAACACATGGCACAAAATTACCCAATTTGCTAAAGATTGTCAGTTGAGAAGATTCACTTATATTATTTCATTTTTCCATAATTCCATAAACACACACATAGCAATTGTGTCAAAAAGGCGGAATGCTTTTAGACATATTTAAATCTAGCTAAAGATAAAATAAATTAATTTAAAACAAAAATAAACAGGAAAGCTAACACATGCTTATTAAACTCTTACGAAAATCAAGTGTATATGTAAATAATTTTATTTTACACAAGCCGACTGTTAACTTATGCAAATGGATATGCCCAGTGAACATATTGTTCCAACCAGCTTAATGTTATCAAAGACATAAACAACCGATTTGTTTAAAAATTATTTAATGGTGTTAGGAACGCACAGTTTTTGATGTATTATCCGATTAATATTGTTACATTTTTATCTCTTTAAAATGTTATAGATAAAGGTTTAAATTTTTTCAATTAAATCACAAGTCACCAGTGTACAATTGCTATCAAATCAGACCCCTTTATTTACTCAATGCTGATATTTAGAGCTTTTAAGCACACAATGTTAAATTATTCATTACTGGAATACCACAATGTTAACTTCACTGCTCTTAACACAAGACTACTCGCTCGCTTAGCTAATGCAACACGTTTTTATAGTTAACATGTAACTTGCAGCAGAATGTTAGCAGCATCCAGAGGGGCTCAGCATATGCAACAACCTCTCAATAGTAGCTTTCGGTCACGCCATTAGTTCGTGCTACACTTCGTGTATGTGTGTTGGTAGTAGAGTACCATTGTGAAAGTATTATTGTTGTTGTTGTTTGTGCCTACCGTCTGCATTGGGTTATGTGTTTGTGTGGTTGTATGTTTCTTAATAAGCTGACGGTATAATATTGTAGTTGTAGTTTTGCTTTGAATATTTACTTTAACATCGTCTTGTATATTTGTATGCTTACGTATTATGTTATTAAAGGCCATGACTCACTGTCATACAAAGTCGTGCGATCTACGAAAAAGTACAACCCTGGTGTGATGAATTGTTATTGTCTTTTGAAAATTTTCATAAACTCCATCATACCAGGGTTGTATTTTTTCGTAGACTTTGTATGATAGTGAGTCATGACCTTAAGCAACTAGTAATAAAATATGTATCATTCTTATTGATGACAAGTGTCTTGATGAAAAACATTTGTATTCGTTCAGGAATATTTAAGTAACCAAATCATTATTTGCTTGTCCTATATCATGCCATAACCATCAAAAACGCTTAAGTGACATAATATTCGAACTTAATTTAATAAACCAAAATCGATTATTTTCTATTGTAAATATTCGATTTTCGTAAAAAAATGGAGTACAAAAAAATTACTCGGTTAAGCTTTATTGGCGGCTATGGTTAGATATGTAGGAAGACAACTTTCATGGTACAGAATAGGCGGTTTATATTTTCCGAATGTTTTCCCAGCATAACATATTTTCTCAGACGTCAACAATTAATTTAACTTTCTGTATAATTTCCTGCTTATTTCCCAAATTCTGCAGAATTTCTGGCAGAACACTTAACGAATTAGGCAAAAAAATGTTTGCTGGGTACTTCCAAGGATTGCCTTGCATTTATTCATGTGTGTGTTCATATCTTTTGTCTGAGCTGCCCAAAGTAGCACCAGAGTGCCGAACATCAATCGGCTTCTTATACAAATGAATACGCGAATACATTAATCTCGTTTTTCTCTCGGTGGCCAGCTCTGATTTTGGTATGTATGTATGTATGTATATCTGTCATTATCAGAGTACATTTAAATGATTTCCATTTTTAATTAAATATAAAAGTAAAAATTATACAAAAAATATATATTGTGACACTTTCTGCTAAAATAAAATTTTGTGCTCTACATATGGCAACCAGTCACTACACATTGTAATTAAACACATATTTGTTAGCGGTCTAATTCATAAAAAATATTTTAGGCTTATTTTACAAATTTCCCATAGAAATATGTCAAACGCTTAATAAACCTGAATTATTTTTTATGAATAAGGCAGTAGATATTTTGAACAAATTTAAACCGAAGGCTCACAAATACATTACTGCGCAAATTTAATTTAAAGCCAACATTACCACATCTGTGAAATAAGAACAAAAAAACTGTAATCAATATAAAAGAAATTAAGGAACCACTTAAACAATTTGTGCCATGTCAAAAATTACAATGCTTGTGTTTTCGTACTCAAAAATAATAGCATAAAATACATTTAAAGCAACTGAATATACATACATATGTAGTTTTTGTCGCATTTATTTCATACGTACATACATATGTATGTATAAAAATTTTTTTTAACATTATTATAAATTACTATACAATACTGAGCACCCAGTTAACTTGCTAATGTGAACTACAGTAGAAAAAAGTTTGCAAGAGATAAAAAATAATTCGAGAATTGCTAATTATTTTGTTGAGCCAGATCAATTTCGTCACTTATGCTACATTCATAACAGTTTTTCTATATATATAATGGCGTAAAACTTGTTTGTGCTTAAATATGAAATTTCGAATATAAGTTCGAATTTTCGAAATTCAGAAAATGAGGCAGCATCACATTTGGCGCTATGAATATACAATCTTTGAGCATTTCCAAGGATTTTCTGAATGTTTTGGCTTCAAAATTAAGTTCGAAATTTCGAATTTCGGAGAAAGAAGTAACTATGAAGCTACATATTATAAGCCTTGGTGTGCACTAACAAGTAATTTTTATCATTTTATGCTATTTTACATTATATTTTAACTGAAACATGAAGTTCGAAAATTCGAAGTTAGGTTTCAATTCAAAAAAAATTCATAAGGTTTTGGAAAAATGCGCAGTAATTACATTTAGATGATGCTTAATGCTACTCTGTCTCATTTCCGCAATTTCGAAAATTCGAACTTATTTTCGAATTTTCAAATTTAACTATAACAAAGTTTTGAAATTGTGGTTTTCGATGGTATGCTCTAAAATTAAACATTTTGCAGTTTTAGTAGTATATATATTTAACATTTTAATGACGAAACCAAGTTCGAAATTTAAAGTTTTTGGCAGCTTAGAACGTCTGCCGCGAATCAGCGGGTGTAACAGAGTGATAGTTGAGAGGCCACAAGGTACGTGCAGCAATTAATTTCACAACAACTCTGCTTAAGAAAAAAGCTTGTGCTTCTTTCTGACAACTAAATAACTACCGCTTAGTCGTCCAATTAAGATAGGCGCTCAAAATTTTTAACTGCACATAAATCCATTTCAATCCTCCGAGATTTTTAAACAATTTCTTCTACTATAAGACGTTTTATTGCATAAATATTTTCAATTTATATATAAAATTAAAAGCTTTATCTATACTTTAAAATGTCATGCTAACTTGAAATAAGCAACTTTGTGTTTACTAGGATGAGCCATAGTGCGTATGTACTCGTATGTATGTATATTAAGTTAACAAGTAAAAGAATAGCAACAAACAATATTAACCAGCATTACTACCATCATTTACACATCGTCATGCCGGGAAAACTTTTGCAGAAGAATTTATATTTAAAATAAAGGGGAATGGGAGAGGAGATTGGTTTAAAAAATTATTTTAATTAAACAACAAGCAAATGTTTCACTTCCGCCTGAATAAAGTGACAAGCAACCGCAGACAATGGCTGTTACCAATATGGCGTTTAAATAGTGAAACAAAAAATTATTATTCAAACAGTTACGAGGATGGTTTAAAGATGATAATCTAAAAGTCACATGCACTCACAATTGCTATAGCTATTTATATATTCTAGCTTAAATAATCAGAATCTCAGTAATGAAGCCATCTGCGCAAAAGTGGTGTAACATACATTCATTTCTGGTTGCTGTTCTGTTAATAAATACATTATTAACATTATCAACAATCAATACAAAAGTAGAGTAAGCCATCTTTTGGTATTCAAAAGAAGATGGAGCTGAAGAATCGTTTAAGCATAGAACATAATATAGCAAAATAATTGAGCAATGAAATAATTAAATATATGTTGGTTACACTTTTTTGCGCTGATATCCTTAAATCAAAACCTTAGATTGAGATACTGGCAAATGTCACAAGGATACAATCTGATAGCAATGTCGACGCAAAGTGCAGTGCCACAAAGCAAGTTTTTCTGGTCGTTGTACGCGAAGAACTTGGCAACACCTGTAAGGTAAGAAAACGAGGGAGACCATCGACGAACGGCGCAGTAAAAAAGCTGAATTTGATAGAGCCAAAACACGTCTCTCAAAAGAACCTGCTCAAATTGAATATGAAGTATTAAACAGGCCGGTGAAACAGATGTGTAGAAACTACAAGTAATCGTGAATTAACTCTATCGCAGCAGAAGCTGCGCAACCAAAATGCCAAAAACTAGTGCACCGGGCGCCTGCCGACATGGCAACGTCCTGCAGAGGCAGATCCACTTTCACGATGGTATGATGTCGATGTCGAGATTTTCAATGTCCCCAGTGAAAGAACCGTCAACTTGACAAAAAAAAATTAACCACGTTTGGTAATGCCTCAACCAGCGTGTATCAACTCCCTATATCCCAGCATCCCCGAGATTAAATCAGCTATTCAGAGCACAGAAGTGGCAAAGCAGCTGAAATTGACATCGTTAATGTAGATCTTTTCAAAGCTGACTTTAAACCAGCTACGTGCAAACACACATACGCGGATATTTGCATTTTAGCTAAACAGCTTTGAAAGCTCGTACAATTTGTTCTTGTTTTCGTCGAGCTGTTATTGGCTGCTGTGCTCTCTTCAGTGTGAAAGCACAAAGCTCTTTTGTCGAAGCTTTCACATTGTGCATATGGCTTGTACGTACCTGATTTAAACAATCTGAAGCTGAAGCGTTTGCGGATATAATTCATAATTCAAATATCTTTCGGACATTTTGTGACAACGCAATAGTGTGTACCAGTGTCAACGTTTGTCATTTTCGATTTTTCGTTGTGTGGCATTACTTTTCGTATAAAAACTTACTGTGAACGGCGACAAGAAATGCCAGATGTGTACTCACCATAAGAAAAGAACTCTTAGCAACTGCAATAATTGGAGAGGAGTCATGATTCTATGCAGTTGCCTTAAAATGTTTTGCATATAGAAAAGAAAATTGATGATACGCTTCGAAAATATTAAGCCGGGCTCTATAAACGTTAATTCTTTCCAATTGTCATGGCATATGTAAATAAGTTGCAGGAATCGCTCCACTTGGTTTTCAATTGATTTCCAACAGGCGTTTGCTCTAATCAACCACCAAAGTATATGGAAAGCTATGGGAAGAAAATGCTTTCCTTGCCAAGATCTGTAATCTAATCAAGGCAGCCTAAAATATGGCAGCAAACTGTCTCCCTTTATATGTAGGGTGTTTTTTTAGAGTGTCACAACTTTGAGTTGGCATCACTGCTTTATTTGAGCTTTTTGTTTAATTTGCTTTGAAATTTCATTACGAATCGACTTGCACCAGAGCAACGCGTGCAAATTGTTCGGCGAATGAGCTGAAGCACAAATTGATATTGATTTTGAATTTCCATTCAAAATTTTATTTTCCGATGAAGCCCATTTCTGGTTGAATGGGTACGCAAATAAGCAGAATTGTCGCATTTGGAGTGAAGAGAATCCACAAGCTTTTGTCGAAACACCATTTCATCCACAGAAAATTACTGTTTGGTGCGCTTTATGGGTTTGCGGAGTCATTGGCCCATATGTCTTAAATATTGGTGATGGTCAGAATGTTACTGTCAATGGTGACTCGAAATTTTTTCGTACCTCAATTACGTGTCACTAATCTTGCTGTTATGTGGTTCCAACAGGACGGAGCCACATGCCACACAGCAGTCGCTACAATTTATTTACTTAAAGCAACTCAAAGTTGTGACACTTTAAAAAAAAACTCGTTTATATAGATATCGCTAATGTCTGACGTGAAGCAAGGCAATTGAAACCAGCGGCATTTGAAGCTGTGCCGCCATGTAGCCTGTTGTGGTCTGTGTGTTTAATGTATCTATTCTCCAAACCAGCAAACTAGTGTTAGCTAGAATTGATTTATAACTAGATCTCGATGTTGCATATAGTTTACTTGCAGAATTGAGAACTGCTCTCTTACTATCGATTGTCGCGGGCACTGCCTCGAAAAAAAAACACTGATTTAAACTCTTAATGCAACTCTCGTACTAATAATGCAGTGGTTGCTGTTGGGTATACAAGGCTTACTCACGCTCATCCAAACATAAGTACACCCACACGCAAATTTACACCAATCTATACAGTGTACACTAACAATGTGTATATATGCCACTGGCATAAGTGCGTTTGTATGCTTGTGTGTGACATAGTGTTTGAGTATAAGTGTGTTTTATAATCCCTAATCCTTGCACTGAAAAGTCGAAAAACAAAAATGCACTATGACCGACAAAACACAACTCATACACACACACCCACACATAACGGGCACAGATAAACATAAACACGCCACTCCAAATATGAAAGACACCTTCACCTCTACGTACACACACACACACACACACACAATGACATTAACTGGAGTGATGTGGTTGTTTTAGTAGCTGCTGCTTCCCTCCGTTGTTCTTGTTGTAGGGCCAACAACGCGTTCAATATGAAATAAAAAGCAAGAGTTACATGGCATAACGCGGTTACGTTGAGTTGGGTGAATTTAGGTTTTGTTGAAGTGGTATTTGTGGTGTGCTGACAATTTACTGTCTGGCATTTGTTTGCTGCTGTTTGAGTTTTATATCCTCTCGATTTTTGTTTTTGTTCTGTTTTATTTCGTTTTTGTGTGTGTGAGTGTGTCGATTTTGCTAAATTATGCGTGTTTATACCCAAAAGCAGTTTCTACATAAACTAACGTGTGGGTTTTTACTAACAATTTTTGGGGTTATCAATTATTCCCTGCGCGTATTTATCTGTATCTACTTATACGACGAGATTCCAACAAAAAGCCATTGAATATACAGGTTATTGGGGGATAAGAACATTTTGAAATCCACAGTGCTTAACATTTTAAATTTTTAGTTTTAGTTATTTCCCAAAACCTGCAGGGAAATACATAACATTAATTTCTAAACGAATAAGATCTAAAGGCAGGCAACAATTTCAAGCATGACAAACTAAATAAAAAAAAATATTTACGATTTAATTAAGGAGCATAATCATCAGCATTTTAGGGAATGTATGTATGTATTTGGGACAAAATCGAGGTTGATTGTAAAAGTTTATAATTTTCAATAAATGAAAATATATAGTGTAAAACTACGTGACATATTATAAAATAAATTCGGTTTTAAGCTGCCACATATTTGGTTAATGTCGTCTGTCTTAAATAAATAAAAAGCAGGGTAAATATGAGACCTTTAAAACTAGACGCTCAATCAATTATTTAATAAAGATTTAAGTTTCTATAATGGTAATTTTTGAAAAAGGTATAATTTGTTTCAAATCAATTATTTATTTCACTACCGAAAATTTCTTCTTAAAATCAGTTTAAAAAAAAATAAACAAAATAACAATATTAGGCAACAAATAATTGTATTGTTCTAATTCAATAAAATTAAATTTATTCATGTGGAAAAACAATTGATTTTAAGCAGTGGATTTATTCCAATAAATTGCACACTTGATTTTTGATTTTATTTCTAACTAAATCGAGTGATTGATTTAATTTATATAAAATTATAATTTTTAAAAATAGTCGTGCTATAAAAAAAAAACAAAATATACGCCCATTAACACCTTTACAAATAAATAATAAAAAAAAAACTGAAACAAAAATTAATGTTTGGTGACGGAAGTTTTGACACTTCTAATTTTCATCAAATTGTAATTAATTTTTAGTGTTTTTGTGTGTTGCAAATTCAAAAATAAATGAGTTTATGTGTATGCAAACATAATTTTACATAAAAGATACACGATTATATTTTCGTGTAGAAGTAAATGTAAATTTACGATCATGAAATTCCGTAGGAAGTCCGTAGCAGGCTTAAAGCAGTAGTCAGACAAATAGAAAACATTTCAAAAGAAAATACACAAATGAAACGTTTTTATCCGCTGATATTAAACGAAATTCTTTTTAATACAACCACAGGATGTTCATATGTATGGCATGCTCCTAAAACTTATGTAAATAGAACTTAAATACTCAAGATTGGCCATTAAAACTTGATTTAAATGTCTTTCTAGTTTGTACTGAAAAAATGAATTCCGTTTTTAAACAACAACATAAAGATAAAGAGGATGGCGTTGGCTGAAGTAGCTAGCACGTTGACTACAAAACGGAAGGACCTGGGTTTGAGACCGGGATCCAGTAGTCATTAAATAACAACACCACTCATTTTTCTGATGTGCATTAGTATCCCTTTGTATCAATTGTTGTAGGAAACTTCATATGATGAAGGCATGGTCCCTGAACTGTACCGACTTCAACAGATACTATTCCGAATGTCACATCAGAGCGCCGCCCTGCGTTGTGTAGCAGAATCATCGGCGAAGTGAAATAACCAATAAAATGGCTACTAAACACAGCTTCGAAATCTTTAATACGCCTCATTGACACCAGAGGCGCTGCAACACTGCATTATGAAAAACGTGTAAAAACGCAGAGTTGTAAAAGAATGAAGCTTTCCTCTATCTCTTCCTTCACCAGCTGTCTTCTCTATCACTATCCCTTTCCTAAAGAAGGTAACACCTAGCAATAGTTGTAAGCATTCATTGACTGATTGTTACTTCTCTTTAAAAAAAATAATAATTTAATTACCAAGCCAAAAATTGCCCACAAGTGTCTTGAAACAATTAGGAGAAGAAAACAAAAAAAATATGGTGCTGGTAGTGTTTCAACTTGGATGGCAGTTTATTTCCTGCTGAAAGAGGTTTTATATATTTCGAAAGCTTTTATTTCTAAGAATATGTCCATCAAAATAATTTGCTTACACAACAATTGTAAAGTTTTTGAAAAATGTTTTACTTTGTGCAATACCACAAAAAAACGCCATTAGTACTGTGAATCTCCATAAAAATTCTGTTACAACAAAACAAAGCAAAAAATTCTCCATCGTTACACAAGTATTAAATAAGCGGAAGTGCGCGCCATTGTTACTGTCAAATCATAAAACCATTTGACACATTTCCAAACAAATGCAATTCATAAAAGTTTAAGTGTTGGCAAAATTTGAATGTACACTTGCTTGCTCTACCATTGTTGTTCAGTTTTTAAATTTCAACTAAAAAAAATATTTTTTTAGTTAGATATGTACATATATTCCCACCGCCATTAATATATTCAGGCACACAAATGCAAAAAGTCCTGTACACAAACGCTTCCACCTGCACACACAGACACACACACACACACACACACACACACACACACACACACACACACACACACACACACTCTCAAACAGTGGCACGACCATAGGAAAAAAATAGAAATTCAAAAAGTAAATAAAGCACTGTAGGACAGAGTTTGAATTGTATAACTCTATTTAATTGAAATTTTATCGCGTCAAATTGCAAACAAATGCAACATGCACAAATATTCCATCCAAATACACAAATGTCTACAAATACGTTTACAAAACAATAACACAGGGATAAATGGACAAATACACCTGTGCACTTGTATTTGTTTATTCCCATACTTTCACAATGCAAACACTACAAGTATTTATTTGTGATTTTTATGCATTCGTGAGAGCATTAGGAATGCACAAGCCATGAGATAATAAAAAAAATTTTATTTCTTAACCAAGACATGAACATAAACAATAAGAGAAATACTGCATTAATTTATTCACGCTCTATGTGTATGGAGAACACGTGGAGATATATCGAATTTATATTAAAAAGATTTTCATAAGATTTTCTAAAGTTGTTAGACCGAAACATTTTTTAAAGCAGCGCTAGAGGTTCAGCATAAACGAGACTCTGAAACATTTTGCGATAGCAGCATATGAATGAAACATGAACATGAACATGAGCATGAACATAAACACGAACATGATCATGATCATAAACATGATCATAAACATGAACATGAACATGAACATGAACATGAACATGAACATGAACAGGAACATGATCATGAACATGAACATGAATATGAACATGAACATGAACATGAACATGAACATGAACATGAACATGAACATGAACATGAACATAAAAATGAACATGAACATGAAAATTAACATGAACATGAACATGAACATGAACATGAACATGAACATGAACATGAACATGAACATGAACATGAACATGAACATGAACATGAACATGAACATGAATATGAATGTGAACAACATGAACATGCACATGAACATGAACATAAATATAGACATGAACATGGACATAAACATCAACATGTGCATGTTATGAACATGAACATGAACACAAACTAGATGGAGCCACGTGAGACATTTGTTTTGTTCAGTGTGCAAACCAAGATGCTGTCTTAGTGGCTGCTGCCCTATTATGCTGTTATATTGATCTACTAATCCTGCACCTGCACTGGCAATTACTATAAAACTTATTAAGTATTATTATTATTAAGTAACAAATAAATAAATTTATAAAGATTGTTGCTTCGTGCAACAGACTCCATCCTAATATTTTCTAGTTACTAATATACATACTAACACAAGTGCAAATTAGCAATCAGTATTACATTTCACGCTGGGGTATGCTAAAAATAAATGCGAAAATTAAGCAAAAAATTGAGAATTAACAAAAATTTATTATTTTTTTTTTTAACCATAAACCTTTTATTTGTAGTAGAAACATGGTGATTACTTGCATACTAGTGGGTCCTATTAAGCTGTATTGTAGCTGACGCAGCAACAGACACTAAGAAAAATTTTGTTGATCAAGAAATCTACTGAAGACAATTTAATATTCACAAGCCGCCAAAGGTACAGCGTAAAATACTCAATTAACAAGCACACGGTTTGATGTGACTACAAATAATTTTTATAAAGTTTCGCTATGTAAGCAAGGTTTTACAAAAGTATATGTATATACATATATTAAAATAAATATGAGTGAGAGACTACCGACTGCTACAGATTGAACGTTCATAACCATACTCAGTTACTTTTTGCATTACAACATTGACTAACATTCATCTTGTTACTCAAATGTTTACTTAAACTTCCGTAACACAAATTTTTTCCATAAAAACATTTGTATATAATAAAATGAGACCAGATATTATTTGTTAAGGACTATAATACAGAAGCACGCAAACAAACAGTCCGATGTCGAAATAAACATTCAAGGCATAGCAGCTATTATGTTATATATTATGCCTATTAAGACATATACAACCACACAAAGTCCCAAGCCAATTCAGAGGTGAGACCATGGTATTATGCAAATATATGTGAACTGCATTAATACAAATATATTTCATAAGAACATTAGCAAATAATAAGAATTATTATGTTATACATTCTGCTTACTAAAATAAATACAACCACAAAAACTCATAAGCCACCAGATGCCCTACGCAAACAACAACATATTTAAATTATAATCATCTCAGGTATTTAAGTACTATATGTAATACTTAGAATTTGTGCCTTTTAGGCTTGTATTGCATTTTTGAATGAATAAATAAATAAAATAAATAAATAATTCTCATTCGTTTCACATTAAAAAAAAGTTAATTATATAAACTTCACTGTTAGTTGATGAACGTCTATAAAAGTTGAAAAGCTGGAGTACCAATAACAAATTAGTCAAATAAATTGGTAAAATTTTACGCCAGGACACCGATTTTTGTTCAAATTGGAAGAAAAAAAAACGAAAAAACTATGATTTAAGATTTTGCAGCAAAAAAAAAAAATAACCCAAAAGAAGAAAATTTTTTGTTTCTGTGTTTAAGCATCATAATTACTCACCATTAATATTGATAAAATTTATTTAAGGTAACCACATACCAGCTGGCCTTGACAGCTCAAGTGATTAATTTCGTCGCTAATTAATTAATTTTAGTCTCACTCACACGAGTATATCTGGCAACAAGGCAAAACCATGTCAGCTGATCTCATCAGCTGAGATTTCAACACGCATTTTTAATTGCATTTATTTTCACATCAAATTTAAAAATGTTGCAAAGAGTATTGACTCGAGTATACCTTATATGTATAGTATAGATATGCCTTGCCCAGCCGGGCACATTCACATAAAGTGGACTTACCTCAATTTGCTTTGAAAAAATCATACTTGAGATGTCAGAAAAATTTACGGAAAAATTTGTGTTGACATCTGCGAGATATTCAAATTACAAGCAGAGAAAAGAATCGCTTGGGCTGTCATGGCCACCTGGTATAAATTCACCTTCATACCTGGTATAAAATGCCTTGAAATTATTTAACAATTTTGGCACATTACAAAAATTAATTACCACAATTTTTACAATAGAAGACAATGAAAACAAAAATGCATATTGTATGTGTGTTCGCATATATACACATGTACATATGTATCTGTTTATTATTCTGCAGTAACAAATGTAGCGAGCGGAAAATACATGTGCGAACAAATAATAAATTATTTACACGTCTGGTGTCAACTGGTGATGTTTTTGTCATCATTGTCGGCGGCGCTCTTTTGTTGTAATTTCTATTGTATCTCCGGCCAATGACAATATTTCATTTAACACACACACCTACAATAAAATTTCCCTTTATTTATTTAGTCAAATAACCATATCGAGCTATAACCGTCAAAAAAACTTAACTGACACATTTTTTGCACCCGGTTTCTTTGACGAAAATCGATTATTCAAGATTGCAAATGATCGATTTTTGCCAAAAATTTAAGTTCGAATATTATGTCACTTAAGCTTTTTTGGCGGCTATCCCACGATATGTGAGTAAATGTGTATGTGTGTTTTTTTTCAAGCCGCCAACACTTTGCAAGTGTCTACACAATACGAATTCTCTTCTTTTATTTTTATTATTCCAGCAGTTGTATCGGGTAAAAATAAACACATACAATAGAAAGTGTTGTTTTCATCGCTAGAATGAGCACAATATGTAAAAAAAAAAGATTTTACAATAATAAAGCGCCAGAGACTTTTCCTATCCAATTAAATTAGAATTTAGATATAAATACAAAGAGAAAAATAAAAATATTGCCAAACAAATGACTCTCCAAATGAAGGTAAAACCTTGATTGTGTATGCAATTTTTCACTAATTTGTTGTTAGATGTCAATACAGATATACAAATAAGTACAAAATTACACACACAGATAAATTATTATATTGCTATTGGAATTGAGACAAGAGCACTCACTGAGTCTTTGTAAAACAAGTGAACAGTTCAGCAGGCAAACACACACAGAACAAAAGTAATGGGTAATTCTAACCAAGTTTTACATTTAAAATTCTATTAACCAACAAAATTGGTTAAACTGACCAATGATTAACAGTTACAAAAATTTAAACCAAAAACTTGTTATAATAAAAATTCTGCGTTAATTTTGCTGCAAATAAAGAAAAATCTTTCTATTTAAATCAATTATAAACTTTGAACTCTTAAATATTTTAAATGGTCATTCAAAATGAAAAACAATAAGAGAAATCTACAGATTATTTTTTTTAAATACCTGTCGAATGGCCGCTATATTGAGTTTTGACTACTTTCATAGCTTTAGTGACACTTCCAGTATTAAGACAAATTGATTGATGTCAGAATCATCAAAGTAATATTGAAGCAAAGGAACACACAAACATACATACGCATCACGCAGTCGAGTAAAAGGAATTGAAATATTCCTTACTTTTAGGCAATTATCCTTTATAAATCCACATAAAACAAAAGATACACAAATCAGCTGAATGAAAATTTTGTCACCAGTTTTTTTATATATAATGTGACTCAAAAAAAAACTTTTCAAAGCTGCTTAATATTTTATTTTTGAATTGTCTTATATTTGTTAACAACCTTGTGGCACAGGCCGTAAATAATTTTTAAAATCTTGTTCTGTAGCTCATGTAAAAAGGCTGCCCAATTCATCTCATGTTTCTTAGAAATCGTGTTTCTTCGCCGCAGCAAAAAATTAGATATTATCATCTGAACTACTTGCCTTACTTTTTTGATTGCCAAATTGAAGTACTCGCTTACAAATCACATTGCGTAAATATTAAAAATAGAAAGCAAGGAAAGGAAAGGAAAGGTTTTGAAAGATGACATGAAAATATCGCCAAAATATGTGGTAATTTTAAATATATTAGATATATTTCTAAATTGTCTACTTATTTATTTGAAACTAAAAAATAAATATTTACATTTTGGAAAATTATTATTAAAATGTAAGTAATTCCAAATAATTTCTTTCATTTGCGGTTTTAATAAAAGTTCATCAATCAAAAGAATATGTTGACCCCGAAGAAGTAAAATGCGCACTTATCGAGCAAGGATTTAAAGTAAAAAGTGCTACTAATATAATTAATAGAGAAAAGGTCCCCCAACCCCTATTTCGGGTTGAACTGGAGCCGAATGACATACAATTGAAAAAAAATGAAACCCATCCTATTTATAATGTAAAGTTTCTCTTACACCGAAAAATCACAGTTGAAGAGCCACGCAAGCGTTCAGGTCCCGTACAGTGCCATAATTGCCAAGAATATGGCCATACAAAAACTTACTGCAAATTACCTGCAGTTTGTGTTATCTGCGGTGAATTGCATGGCACTGCTAGCTGTACCAAGCCAAAAGTTCAAGCAGAGAAAAAATGTAGTAATTGTGGAGGCAATCACACCGCTAACTACAGAGGATGCCCTGTGTATTCTTTCGTTAAACAGGCTATGGGTCAAAAACCTAAATTAGTTCCAGCTCAATCAACTAACGCTTACTCTGTCACTTTTCCTCCAATGAGCCAACCTAGTACCTCACGTGTATCGTATGCCGATGCTGTTAAAATAAATTCTATTCCCACGCAGAAAGTGTCCCCACCAAGTAATTCAACAAATGCGAACACAAGTTTTAATTTCAGTCGCCTTGAAGCCACTATTGATAATCTGGTGCAAACTATAAACAATTTCACAACAAATATGACTAATATGATGCAAGAAATGCTTCGAATGCAGAATACTCTGCTTCAAGCATTAATTAACAAGCCATGAACACGTTAAAAATATGTTTCTGGAACGCAAACGGCATTCGCCAACACAAAAATGAGCTCGAGCACTTCCTTACGGAAAAAGATATTGATATAATGTTGGTCTCTGAGACTCATTTGACTTCGAGAAGCCTTTTCAAAATCAATGGCTACAACTTATATGATACAAAAGACCCTAGAGGAAGAGCATGCGGTGGATCGGCAATTCTAATAAAGTCAAGACTCAAGCACTATATTCTTGACAACGTTTGTGAAGAAAATCTACAAGCAACAAATATTTGCGTCGAAAATTTTTGTACAAATTTCGTTATATCATCAATTTACTCCCCTCCCAGATTTTCAATCACTGAGGATCAATACGAGGATTTCTTCAAATCTCTTGGACCTTGTTTTGTAGCAGCTGGCGACTACAATGCAAAGCATACGTTCTGGGGTTCGCGTCTTATTACACCTAGAGGTAGAGCGTTGTTCACCACAATTTCAAAAATGGGTTTGGACGTCATTTCGAGTGGGCAGCCCACTTACTGGCCTACTGACATACAAAAAATTCCGGATGTTATAGATTTTGGCGTCATGAAAAATATTTCTAGAGATTTAGTTCGTGTTGAAGCTTCTCTAGATCTCTCCTCCGATCACTCTCCCACTATCGTTACAATCTGTAATCCACTAAGAAGTGATTTATCTCATCCATATGTGAAGATGGTCAATCGTGTTAATTGGCTGAGATTCAAAAAATATCTTAGTAGTCATTGCACAGAAAACATAATGCTAAGAACATCCGATGATATTGAATCTAACATTGCGAATCTTAACGAAAATATTAAGCAGGCTGCTGAACATGCTACTACCTCCCACCCGCAGACTGGGTTTAATAGAATTTATTCTACGGATATTGAACGTCTCGTAAGTGAAAAAAGAAGAGCTAGAAGGGAATGGCAGCAACACAGATCACCCCAACATAAAATCAGGTTTAAAGAGTGCACTAAACGACTCCAAGAGTTGCTTGCATCTGAAAAAACTGCATCTCTTAAAAATTATCTGGAAGGTCTTGATGTTACACCAGCATCTAATTATTCTTTGTGGCGCGCTGCGAGGAAGCTTAAAACACCCGTTGAGTTTAAACCACCCCTGCGCACTTCTACCGGAGGTTGGGCAAGAAACGATACTGAAAAAGGTAACATATTTGCTGAGCATTTAAAAACCGTATTTACCCCAAACACATGTATGGGTGTTGCTGATTTGCCATGTGTAGTTGCTCTACCCCCTCGTCCCTTAAAGTTTAAGATGCGTGATGTACAAAAACTAATTGCTGAACTCAACCCAAAAAAAGCTCCGGGTATTGATGAAATTAGTAATAAGATGCTGATGATGTTGCCTCGTATTGCAATTAGAATTCTGCTATTCATTTTTAATGCCATTTTAAGACTGGAGTATTATCCACACAGCTGGAAGCTTGCCAAGGTCAAAATGATTCCAAAGCCGGGCAAAGATCTTACCAAGGCTGAGTCATACAGGCCAATAAGTTTACTGCCAACAATGTCAAAGCTCTTCGAAAAGTTACTCATGATCAAATTGTCCCCAATTCTAACTGATAATGCGTGCATACCGGATCATCAATTTGGTTTTAGAAGTGAGCATAGCACCATTGAACAAACGCATAGATTGGTTCAATTTATAAGAAGAACACTCGAAGAAAAGAAGTATTGTTCTGCCCTCTTTATTGATGTTTCTCAAGCATTTGATAAAGTGTGGCATAGAGGCCTAATTTTAAAATTGAAGACATACCTACCAATAAACATTGTTAATCTTCTGCAAAGTTATATTCTTGCTCGAAAGTTCACTGTTGTGGAAGGAGACTTCATGAGTGCGTCCGAATCAATCTCATCCGGTGTGCCACAGGGGAGCATACTGGGCCCAGTCTTGTATTTGATTTATACTTGTGATATGCCTTTGAGCAGCAATATCCATACATCTACATTTGCTGATGATACAGCCTGCCTTAGTATGCACGAAAACCCTCACGAGGCTTCCCGATATCTACAAGAACATATTACACAGCTGGAATTATGGTTAAACTTATGGAGAATTAAGGTAAACGAACAAAAGTGTGTTCAGGTAACATTCACTCTGCGAAAAGATACCTGTTCACCCATTCGAATCAATAATCAAGTTGTTCCTCAACATTCACATGTAAAATACCTTGGTGTACACCTTGACCGACGGATAACATGGAAACACCATATTGACTCTAAGCTAACACAAATGAAACTAAAATTAACTCAGTTACATTGGCTGATTGGTAGAAATTCAACCCTGAGTCTAGATTGCAAACTTTTGATATACAAGTCGCTTTTGAAACCTATATGGTGCTACGGAATTCAGCTATGGGGCACTGCCTCAGCTTCAAATGTAGAGAAAATCCAACGAAGACAAAACAAAATTTTACGGTTAATAACATCGGCTCCATGGTACATAAGAAACTCAAATTTACATCGTGATCTAAATATGCCACAAGTGACTGAAGAAATTGCAAAATACTCAGGCAAATATTTAACTAAACTCGAGTCACACCCTAATCCGCTTGCTCGAAATATCTTGAACTTTACCGGACACATCCGCTTAAAAAAGAAGGACACAAGGGCTCTAATACTTACCACACCAGATTAAACTGTTTGAAATTATTTTTTTATTTTTATTTTTTGCTTTGCACAACTCTTATGTATTATGAATTACTATCACTAAGTTTATGTCCGACACTGGTCGGGCCTAATAATTATATTTAGATTTAAGATTTGAATACTTATTGTTAGTTCATTTTTGAAGATACAATAAATAAATATATGTATGCATAAAAAAAAAAAAAAAAAAAAAAAAAAAAAAAAAAAAATCAAAAGAATTAAACTGCTTACATTAAGCAAAATGGAAGTAATTTTTTTTTCCATCAAGAAAAAAAAAACTATTTCTCACAACCAAAAAAAAATAATTATTTCCTACAATAAGCAATACAACTACTTCTCAAGAACCGATTATTTTAGTCTCAAGCCATGTTAAAATCATTAATTCAGTAAGGCACAGCTTGCACCTTTTTTGAAATTTTTTGCTGGGTTATCTCAGGCGCAATGAAACTTAAATTAAATAAAAATAAATTTGTTCACACAAAAATTTTGTCGGAATTAGCGTTTTTATTCATAAATTCATCATTAACATTTTGATTTGTATTAACATCATAAATTCCTCGCAGTACTGTTCACTTATCTAATATGTACTCTGAAGGAGGAAGGTAATACAATTCAAACTTCACTCGACGATAAATGACAAAATTTGCTTTGCCCTTTTCGTTAGCTCGTACTTTCTAGTACTCGTAGCTGCTGGTATTCGCACTTATGGGTTCTCGCACTTGCTGGTACTCGTGCTTGAGGGTATTTGTGCTTGCTAGTACACGTACTTGCTGGTACTCGTACTTGCTGGTACTCGTACTTGCTGGTACTCGTACTTGCTGGTACTCGTACTTGCTGGTACTCGTACTTGCTGGTACTCGTACTTGCTGGTACTCGTACTTGCTGGTACTCGTACTTGCTGGTACTCGTACTTGCTGGTACTCGTACTTGCTGGTGCTCGTACCTGCTGGTACTCGTACTTGCTGGTACTCGTACCTTGGAGTACACCTACTTGCAATTACTCGTTCTTGTGGGTACTCGCAATTAACACTTCTGCAACTTCTAATAATTGGCAGAATTTTTGCTCTTCTTTGTAAAGTTATTTCGTTTGCTACAATTCCTTTGCTGCTTTTTATACTTTTTTTCTATTCTTATCGATTGCGTATTTCTTGCAACATATTGCCTAGAAACTTTATGCACTAAATATTCGTACATGTCAGTTTTCTTAAAAAATAAAAGGAAAAAAACCTTCTGACAATTTCTTTTCGTAACTTTTAAGCTCCTCTACTTGATCTGCTATGCCATTTTTGTGTATTTTTTCGGTTCTTTTTTTTAAGACTCGCTATCTTAATCACTTGCCTACAGCCTTAGCTCAGCTTTGTAACATTTTAAGTCTCATAACATTTAAACTTAAAGCTGCAACTAGAATGAATGGTTAAAAAAAAGTACTTCCATTGTTTAATCATGATTGTATGGGACAAGCTGGACACCTTCAGGGTTTCTGGGTTTAACAGAGAGATAAAAATAAAATAATATGGAAACAGGAAAAAAAGATAAATAGGACAGTAGTAGCTTAAATGATATAATAAGAAAATTAACTAAAACTAAGAGGATGTTGTAAAAACTTACACACTGGCAGAAGAGTTAAAAAAATGCTTAAACTATTAAGCGACCCAACTAATAAAATATTCTTTTTTATGGTGAAAAATAAACTAATTAAGTAAAAAAAAATATTAAATGAGTTGTTGTTGCAATATACTGTTTCCAATTTTAAAATAAGAACTGATTTAAGCGGAGAGTAGATCATTTTCAAAAACAAATTAATATTATTAAATAAATAAAAAAATTGGATTGGCAACGCTCAATCCAGTTTTATTTTAAGGCGCAAAAAATCATTATAAATAATTAAAAATTAAATTATTATATTTAACACAGTATCTTCACTTTGCAAGAGTCTCTTTTCTGACAATTAATATTTAGTTTCTTCTTCCAGTTACATAACTGGCAGTTGTCCTTTTTTCGCTTTCCTTTTTACTCGCTTGACATATTTTGTTGTTGTTCTAGCCGTTAAGTGTTGCTAACATTCCTTTTCCTATTTCCCAAAAGTTTAGTTTTATCTAAAAAGAACCATACATATTTAAATTGTTATTTAGCAGAGTATACAAGCAAGAAAAAAAGAAGAGAACGCGCTGTGCTTTGAAGATGTTAAAATTATCCCAAAAGTCCATCAGGTCCACAACAATTTCCGTTGCCTGTCAGAGACATGGAAACAAGACAGAAGTTAAACTGTGTCACTGCCTACTCCTCCCACTCTTCCATCTAGAAGTTTAAAAGATTAAAAAATATATGCGAACAAATGAGTGTAAGTAAGAGTGTGTTAAAGCATATACGGTAAAAATATATAAAAAAAGTATATAAAAATTCAAGAAAATTCAATTCAAGAAAAAACATTCGCAGCGAAAAAATCGGAACAACTATTAAGTGGGTTTGCTGCTGGTCGCTGGCTTGGTTTGGTCCATTGCACTAAAAACGGCATTTTAAGGAAAATTCTCAATTGTTTGGCTGCCTAACAAAATGTTAATTGTGTGCCATACAAATAAAGCTTGTTAGCTTGTTTATCCTTGCCCCACTGCAGCAACAATATGTGCTGTTGCTTGCAAATGCTAAAAAGCAGCAAGCGAAAACTAAACTAAGCGAAATGTAGAGAAAAGCCAAAAAAAATCAACAGCTTGCAAGAGGAAAATTCTTAAAAAGTTTAACAAAAATAATGTATTTAAATAACTTAACAGACAACAACACAAAATCATTGCATACAATTTTCTTTTATTATTTTTTTTTTTTTACTCATCTTTCTACGAGACGGCTCTAATGTCCATGTTGTTGCTGCTAGTGCTGCTGTTTGTCAACGATAAAAGAGATGGGGAAAAATTAAGAATTTTATAAACTTAAATTTAAACTTAATTTGTCTATAGATAAATCTTCATATTTAGTTTATCTGCCTGGAGTGTGTGTTAGTGTGAGCGATAGAGAAAGTTTAAATTGTTTGGCTTAAACAGAGATTAAATAAAACATTATGCAAGTCAGAGGTTTTTAAGAGTTTTTCTTTTGTCAATTAAATGTGAAAGGCAATTTGAAATTATTTTGTAAAATTAAATCAAATTTTGATTTTAATGGGGCAAGTTTTTTTTTAATTTTGAAATTTGAGATTTTAAATTTTGGTGCGCTCAAGGCAATTTCATATGAGGTATACTCAGCTCAATTCGCTTTGAGAAATTTATACTTTAAATGTCAAAAAATTTGCAACGTATATTCAAATTATAGAGGGCGAAAATAGTTACGTGATCCCTTGCCACTACGCTTTGACGTGATTATTTGTGTGTGTGTGTAATTTTTTGTGTTGGGGGTAACTTTTATAAAAAGCGGGAAAACTCAGAAGACTTTCATACTTCAGACCTTGGGGATTTTTTTTTTGTTCAATTACTAATATAACTGCTAAAGAATACCTTATAGAAGGTCTCCACTCTTTCGCATAAAAAACCATTTCGCATGCTCTTCTATGAAAAGGGAGAAGAGCAGGAGTAAAATTTTTTGTTTTTATAAAGAGAAATAACATTCAGGCAATGAAAGCCTACTACTACTAATAGCTGTTATCTTATTTAGGAAAGGGAATGTGAAAGAAAAGGAAGAGATAGAGAAAAGCTTCAGTCTTTTACAACTGTGCGTTTTGCACGTTTTTTTTCAATAATGCAGAGTTGCACCACAGCAAAAGCAGGCCTTCCAGAATACCTGGCGAAAATAGCGAGAGCGGAATGACATCGCGTGTAAAAAACATATGAGTATTAAATGGAGCGAGAACGCCTTGTACATCCAAAAGAAGGAGCACAGAGACCTTCTAGAAGGCGTCCTTAATCCTTGTTTTTCCCGTTGGGTAAGTTCGATGTTTTTGTGTTTATTATTTGTGTGTGAGTACGCGATCATGAGAATTTCTGTCTATATTTCTGTCTAATTTCTGTGGGATATTTCTGTCTGTATGTGTGAGTTTAAGCTTTTTCGTGATTTAGACAAAAAATATATCAAGGACACGTCGTCCTTGATATATTTTGATTAGATTTTTTCACGCTAGTACTTGCGAGCGAGGGCGAGCGTATTATTTTTTCCATTGTAGATGGCGTACATCTCAGGTTGGCAGTCGGGAAGTATTTGATGAGTCGTAAGGTTGTATAGTCAATGCGGGCGAGAGAATTTTTCGGCTCATGAAATAAGCAGACTCTAATTTTTTTCAATAGGTCTCGAGATACAAAAGTGAATTCAAGATATAATCGGTAGATCTTGACTTAAAAGGAGGGACCTAATAGGATTCGAGATAAATTCGCTACATCTTGAAATAAAATAAGGGAGGCAAGATGAATGTGGCAGGTTTAGAATAATTGCCTAACATACATAAGGATGAAGTCGGTAGATCTGGAAGTAAAAGAAGGGATTCAAGCTGAATACGGTAGATCTTGAATAATTGCCAAACAGGTTTCAATAAGAATTTGGCAGATCTTCAAGTGAAATCAAAAGGGGACAAGATGTATTAGAGACGGCTACAGATGATCCAGCCTCACATGGTTCGTCAGCCAGCTCATTAGTTATAAATTTATTGTGTGCAGGAATCCTAATAAGAGAGGCGTCGATTTAACGACAAAGTCTGGCTAGCACATTCTTATGCCGAGTACATACTATGGCAGTTTGTGATATCGCAAAAGTGTGTGTGTACTAGTGGCAATGTTTGTCATTTCCGATATTTTTTTTTTTTGTTGTTTGGTACATAACGTGAAAGGCATTGCACACAATTTAAAAAATGATTAGAACACCAGCAATGCCAGATGTGTACTCGGCATTACATTGATTGACCAAAATAGAGAAAGTCGTGTGTGATCTTAGTGCAAGAAGTGTTGACTGTTAGTCTACAGATATGTCGAATTCCCACACCACCCTCCCCACCCCCAAGGAATGTCTTTTGCAAAATAAACTACCTGTCTCTTTTATGGCCAGTATCTTAGCCTGAAGTACACTTGCATCATAAGGAGGATGTCACAATAGCCGTACACTCAGGGCACTTGATAAAACTCCAGACTCAACAACGCAGAACAATTTTGATCCATCAATGTAGGCTCTGATATATTAATCAATTACTATTTCGCCCTATTTTCATTGCTTTCTGGATAGAAGAAGGACTTTGCAAATGTAATCAGAGTCGTCCGTTTTGGTTACTAGTTATAAAAATAGCCGACTTAAGATTTTTGCGTGTCCGTACGTACTTGACTTCCACCAGGCCGATCAAACTAAACAAATTAACTACCTGCTACTGGTCTATAATTATGATGTATAAGAATCGATTGCTTCAATACCGTTAATTAGATGCTTTAATTTATTTATTTATGTTAGTTGGCTTATGGTCCTTCGAATCGTATTGCTGGAACCATATTTTTTTTAAGAAGTTGCATGCAGGCAATAAATTTCTGCTACTACTAGGTGTTACCTTCTGTTAGGAAAAGTATAGTGTTAGAGAAGACAAGTGATGAAGCAAGAGATAGAGGAAAGCTACTATCCACCAGGCAGACCAGATTAAATATACAGAGATATGTGCTACAACCTACTGGTCTACAATTATAGTTTCTAAGCTTGGATTACTTTGTTTCACCAACCAAAAAAATTGGCTTGATTTATCTATCGTAAATGGATCATAGTCCTTCGAATCGTATTTCTGGTACTACTTTATCTACGTATTTTCAGAGGCATGAATTCAATTTGACTCCTTAGAATTTAGCACTAATATCAAAGGAAAGATTACGTTAAAAGATTTTAGCGTGGCAGTGGTCCTTCGAATCGCATTTTATTTAAATATGCTGCGAGCAGCTCTGGTAATATGCTGCACTTTCCATACCACTTTCTAGCTATAATCTATATAATCCTTTGCGTTATTGCCAAATATAATTAGTAAATAAAATTACCAATTACTTGTAGCTTATGGTCCTTCCGATCGTTAAGGTAATATGTTTTAATTCTCAGTGAGAAAAAAACTTGAAATAAATTAACCAATACTTTTGAGGGCCTGCACAGGAAAGTATTTAAGTTAAGTTTTATTATTATTGTTATAATTTAAATTCTTTTTCCTCTTTTAATTTTTATTCCCGAAACGAAAAAATATGCTCAAATGAAATTATGTATTCCACTTTTAGTTCTTAAAAAAGATGCAGTTTATTTAAAGATTTCCTTTTCTTTCTTTTTTTTCTTTTTTGTAGGTTTCTATGCCTTGGCTGCTTATTATTTGGGTCCTCTGCTTTTGCTTCTTTGCTGTTTTGGTACCAACTAAAGTTTATGTTCTTGGGAAAAATTTTACTTGTGGCACATGTGCAATTTCTGTTGTATGCTTTTTATTGTTGCCATTGCTGCTGTTGTATATTCTCCATTGCCTGCTTAAACTGAAATGGTTGTATGTAAAAAAAAGCAGCTTCCTGCTACATTTCCCGCTATCACAGTTTCCTTGTGGCACTTGAAGAATTGTGCTACGGCCCCTCAGTGTGGCAGCTTTTGCACCAACGACTAGAGTTGTGTTTCTTTAAAGCCATGAATTATAACTTTGTTAGCAAATTCTCTATCTTATTACTCAAAAATTTTTTATTTCTTGTTTTTTCTAGTTAAAATTAAATATTTTCTTTAGTATTTTATTATTTTCATTTTCCCTTATGAACTGGGCAAAAAGCAAAAAGAAAAAGATTTGATGCATTTTAAGGAGAAAACTAAGTTTATTTTTGTCTTAAATATTTTTGCCAGTATTTTAAATAAAAGAAAATGAAGACAAAATAATTCCCTAAAATATAATAAGTCTTGTTTGCTGAGAAAATTTGATTTCAGTTAATATTATTTTAAATGTAAATGCGATTTTCAATTGTAGCTTGTGGTTTGTATTTGGAATTTAAGCTGATATAATAGTAAAGGGGTCGAAAAAAATATTTAAATGGCAAAATAAGTTTTAATATATGTATATGCAACTAATTAGAAAAATTGCATGCAGCTGTTCAAAAATCTAGGAAAATTGGAAGCTGCAGCACAGTACTTTGTATTCTTAAGATAAATTTCATTTGAGAAATTTAGTTTTTGCTCAAAGGCTTAACATAATTAGTAACTCAGTATGCTACTGCTATTACTTTTGTGCATAGAAGGAAAGAAGCTGGCAACACTATTACTAGATGGATATGGGCTATGTTTAGCAGTAGGACTGGGGAATCCCCGCTAAGGGAAAAGTCTCTTGAAATAAAGACGACGAGGGTTTGTCTCCAAGGAGCTGTAATTTCTCCACTTCTGTGGAGTCAAGTAGTTGATTAGCTCTTGCACAGGCTAACGAGCAATGAAGCAGAATACCAACCATATGCCGATGACATCGTTATCATTGCAAGGGCGAAGTTTTAAAAGTTATTGGAAGAAGGTTGATGGAAGAAACAGGAATAAAAGTTCCAGCGGGCCAGGTTGGAAGTCTTCCCTGAACTGACACCCCTGACTGTTGCAATAGAAACTGTTGCCAGGCGAAAAGTCACCAACATCGTGAGAAAATGCGCAGGTAGGGACCATCTTATTAGCCAATGGGAGCTATCATCCTTGACGAGACACTTAACCCTACTTTGATGTGTTCTGGCCAAGAGAAGGGAATGTGCGGAGATGACACCATGATACAGTTTTAGATATGGTACCATTAAGTAGTGTACGAATGGTTCCAAAACACTGTAAGGTTCTGGTGTGTGATTTGTAGTACGAACTATAAACTATAATGAGTCTTTGGGAAAAGAATCTAACATCTTTCAATCGGAAGTTTATGTCAGTGAGGGGTGCGGTGCGCTCAATTTAATATCAACAGAAGCTACAAAAGCCATCTTCTAGTATAGTTAGGCTGCCATTAAGGCACTAAGTTGATATGACTTTACCTCTAGGTTAACTTGGCAATAAAATCGAGCCAGAACAGTTTTGTGGTCTTTGATCGAATTCAATCAGAGAAGATGCACTGATGGAAATCTAGATTACCAGGAAACACTTGTGTTTCTATTTCTGTGGATTGAGGCCTGCCAATCTAATAACCAAACAGATCTTAAAGCTCTTAGTAGCTTTAGTAAAAACGGTCTAAGAATAATTGCTGCCCTCATTTAACAGAGTTGGGATTGAGAGCAACAACCGGTGCAGTATTTGTGACTATGACGCTTAAGCTTGAGAGCCCATTCTGAAGTTTCATGTAGCTTTATGTCACAGAAAATACAGCCAATAGGACAAGCACGTTTTGGAACATCTGGAAATGTCATTACTAGAATCAATGGCAATCTTGAGCTTCCTCAGGCGCACAATAGATTTTTTTGGTTGCATTGTTCTGTATTTTCCATAAAAATTGAAAAAATTAATTCATTAAAATTCAACGCAAATTGAAAATGCAGTGACATATTTCATGCAGCCATGAATGGCAAGGGAACTGTCACAAAATAAGAATAACATACTTATACGAAAGAGCTCGTTCTTTCGCAGATACTAAAATCGCTTAAACTTATATTTTTCCAGCGTAATGTATTTGGCAGATGCTCAAATGTGTTGCTGTATCGCACTGTTTTTAACAAGCTGAGAAAAGCATATGTTTATGTAACTGGAAAGTAGAGTACTTATTACATGTCATTTTATATGAAAAAATTATACCCCAAGAGAAAAAATGAAACCATACGTGTTCAAACTGATTACATTCGTTGTCAAAAGTCTATCAATAACGTTTAGCGTCGTCAACGTAGGTTGTTCTATTGACCGCAGGCGTTGTTGATTTTATAACGTTTTTATTTTTCTCAGTGTAATAGCTAATTGTTTATTCCTGGATGGTTGTGGGAATATGCTTTAAGCATAGACTCTAGCTATTTCATAAAAGTTATAAAAGCCTGGCTTCCCTAAAGATCAGCTTTTATTTCCTTGATTTCTCAAATAGAAACTACAACCGGAACACGTCATAAAGACGTTGTGCAAAAAAATAAGTGAAGACCTGCCTTGAAACTCTTCCTTTAAGAGCTGCTTGGACAGAATCTCAATTGTTTTGGATATTTATTACCATTCAGCACAAAATGAATCTCACAAAAAAAATATTAAACAAAAACGTGCCGCTTCATAAAAATGCAATTAAAAGTCTGCTTACAATTTAAATGATTGTGTTAAATACGAAAACTAAATACAAAACATGCGCATAAATATTCATTAAAAATTTTCCACATAAACTTCAGCACTTGCAGCATTATTTTTTATTACACGGTAACAACCTGGAATTTATAATTCATGCTTAGTTTGCTCAACTGAAGCAGCAACAACATTGCAAACAATTCAGACAACAAGAAATATAATGCTACTACACGAAAAAAAAAACTTAAACAATAACAAAAATAATAATAGAAATATTAAAACTAAACCAAATATTTTAGTTTAACTATTTATGGAAATTTACAAGTCCAAGCATATTCTTGCACTCAAACACACACAACACTTTCACACATACACACGCTCAAGCATATTTATAAAATTGCATTTGTGTGCTTATGTTTGTTTAATGTGTTTAAAAGTTTTTTTGGGAAAATAATGGCCTTAATCTCAGCAATAAAATAAAATTGTAACTACCCTTTAGATTTTTAGTTATTTTCGGGCAACAAACCAACAACTAAGCAACAAAACTCATATAAGGGCAAAGAGAAAGAAAAAAGCAAACGGAAACTCCTTCTTCATTACGTAAATTTTGTGATATAAATCCTTAAAATTACTTTTTGTGGCCATAAACAGTCACATGCACACACATACAAAAGATCCATGCATACACAAACACACACACACACTTACCGGCACTTTCACACAGATACAACTTATATTACAGTTAAACACTTTCATTTATGCTTTAGATATTTAAAGTTGCATAAACAACAGCAGCAACCAAAAGTGCAGCAAGAGTAAATAGCTAAAAAATATATAGAAAATATCTTTAGATGAGGAGTAAATACTTTTAGACAAAAGTGTGTGTTAGTGTACACATAAATACTTATATGCGTATGTCTGCGCTATACGAGTATGTCGTAATAAGCAGGACCTTCTGTCAAGGAGCAACAACAGCAATATTCCTACATGTATCTACTTCGAGCCATAACCGCCAAAAAAGCTTAACCGACACATTTTTTGGGATTCGTTTTTTCACAAAAGTTTATTATTTACAATGGCAAGTGATCGATTTTGGCCACAAAATTAATTTCGAAAATTATGTCGCCTAAGCTTTTTTAGCGTTTAGGGCACGATTTGAGTTCCATTATTTTTTTTTAACAAGAAACTTGCATTATTTACAACCGACAATGGTTATGAAAACAAGTAATTTCACAAAAATAAATTTTCTTTTACGAAAAAACAATAATTACATAATTTTGTTCTTTCTTTTATAAAAAAAAATTAAATTTTTTGCCCTTTTTAAGTGCAAGAATCTAGTTACGGAATAATTAAGAAATTATATGACTTCAAGTATTTGAGGCATTGTTAAACATTATAAAGCTAAATGTCTATACAAAATGTTATTAAGCTATCATTGTTTTTTCTCTTCGTTATGGCAAATTTTCATTTTAAGGATATGTGGAAAGGACACGAATCTTTTAGTTTAAATGACCAAATTCTAGCTCTGATTATATTTTATTAATTTAAATATGTGTGCCAAATTTCATTACTCTCTATTTTTTGCCACGCATTATATGGAATCACGACACTGTGCGACGCATGCCTGGAGTATATAATCCGCAGAAAGTGTCAATAGTAAAACAGTATCAATCAGCTAAATCCCTAATTTTTAATACTAACCCTATATGCTACTTCTAACGAAAAAAAGGCATTGATTATTATTTTTAATTGTTGAATAAGAGCTCTTAGTTAATGTTTATACTCTTGTTTCCAAATTACTTTTTAATCCAACCAATCTTAAGTGCAATAAAGATTGTATGGTTAATGATAAATTTAAGTAATTCACAGCAAGTACCTCAACATGACACTTGCACATTTTATTCCATATTTGATTAACAAAAATATAATAATAATTTCTTTTGAAATCTCTAAGTAGAAGTTTTTGTGTGTATACTTTAATGATCACTTTCTTTATTAACCCTTGAGTAGTTAATTCAAAGTGAGCTGCAATAAAACATTGACTAAAAAATATAATAACGAGGACAGTATCAAAAAATCTAAACTTGAAGTGCCGTCTAACTTCTTTTTTAATACTTGCACTAAGTACCTTAAAAGTTACTTGCAGGCATACGAACAACGCCAGGCAATTTCATATCATGTGGTCGCAACAGCCACTGCTTTCGCCGGTACAAGGCATATTCATATAAAACATAGTCACTGCAATTTGCCTTGAAACATTTATACTTGGAATGTCAAATCAATGTGCTTCAAGATGTGTGTAGACATCTAAGCGTTATTCAAATTACAAGCGGCGAAAATAGTCAGCTGGCCAGATGAGACCACCTGATATAAATTCGCCTTGTTAGTTAGGTCTGTTCTTTTATATTTACAAGACGAATCCAAGGGATCAGCTGACTATTTTCGCCGCTTGTAATTTGAATATACGATGGATGTCAACACATATTTTTCAGCACATTTTTTTTTTTTTTTTGACATTTAAAGTATAAATTATTCAAAGCGAATTGAACTGAGTATATCTCATATGGATTTGCCTTATTACCAGTATATTTACAACATTAGAAGATTTCTTAATCAGCCCACCCGTATTTATTGTGTCAACATTTTTTAATAGAAAAAAACTCATAAACCTTATTGCATCGTTTTTACCCAGTTACGAGCACTTAAATTTAAACTCATTTTCATTGTTGTTGGTGAAAGAAATTGCGTAAAAAAAGGAATTTGTGGCAAACTATTTATGTGAACTTGCACAAAGTTTTCAATGGAGATGTTTTAGTTTTTACAACTTCTGTATTTAACACACGTAAACACACACATAAGACATGACTACACACAAAAACGAAAAAACTCAGTAAAGTGCGACTTTGACTCCTGTTTTTTAAGCGATTTTTTTCGATTTTTTGTGATTTTTTTTGGTATTCACTCTTTTATAAGTTTTAGGTTTATCGTTTTTTTTTGTTTTAGCAAATTTTTTCGGTGCTTGACGATTTTTTATTTTTTTTTTTTGGTTATTTTACAAAACATTTTTTTTACTCGGCGTTTTTTTAATTTTAGCGTTTTTTTCGTTTTGGCGATTTTTTGCGGTTTTTTAATTTAAGTGATTTTTTTGGACTTAAGTAATATATGTTATTGCTCGTGACATTTTTAATTTAAGCGCTTTTTTTATTTTGGCGATTTTTCATTTAGGCACTTTGTTTGTTTGAAACTCGCTCTTACGGTTTATAAAATTTGAGTACCAAAATTCGCTCAAACAAAAACAAAGACTAACAAAAAAATCGCCAAAATAAAAATTTTGCAAAAATTAATATATCGCTTAGGGATAAAAAGTTGCCCTCTAAAACAATGAGTTAGCGCCATTATATATTATTGAAAATAATATATTGCTAGGATAAAAAAATCGTCTATTGTCACGATGAAAAAAAACGCCAAGTTATAAAAAACTCGTCAAAACGAAAAATTGGGAAAACAAACAAAAAATCTCGAAAGTAGCAAAAATCATAATGAAAAGATATTTTAAATGAAAACTAGATAAGATTAAGAAAAATGTACCCAAATAAAAAACTCGTTCAAAATTGGGAAAACAAACAAAAAATGTCGAAAGCGAGAAAACATTATAATAAGTGAAATGAAAATAAACTAAAATTTAAAAATATTAACCTAAATAAAATAACCCGCCAAAATGAAACCTAACTAACAGTATAGAATTTGGGCTTTCATTACAAAACACATATCAGCAAATTGAAATACGATGAATCAAACCAATTCACATATTCCATTTGCAAGAAAGTTTCGTATATAAGGCAGAAATCTACATCAACTGACACCACACACAGTGGACCAAACACAGAAGAACGCTGATGATGAAGGTTTAGTGGCCTTCGAAAACGACTGGCTGTTCCGTTCAACTATGTGTTGTCAGAATATTTACAACTAACTTTGATGTTATTTGTTCATTAATAATTATCACATGTAATTTGGCTTAAAAGGCGATACGAACATTAGCCTGTTCAATTCAGTAAGTATAGAAACATTTTTCAAACCAAACACCGTCCGGAAACCGTCTTTTTTATAAGAATAGTTTTTTTTTAAGAAAAAAATATTAATTATAAGAATATTTATTTTAAAAGGAAATTATCGAAAGTCTACTTATCTTAAAGGCGTACCCCCATATTCATAAAGAAATAAAATTTATTTGAAATCTATTTTAAGAAAATTTTTTATAAAATAATTTAAATAAAATACATTCCAAATTCATTTTAAATTTTATGAACATGGCAGTTTGTCTTTAAAAAAAATTTTTATGAAAAACGTAGACATAATTTTCATTTTCATTTTTTTTTAAGATTTATTAGAGAAGCTCTTTTCTCAAAATTCAACTTCTTAAGAGCAAAAATCATACACTAACAGTCTCTGCAAATACACAGTCCGGCACAATGTATAATACAATGGAATTTTAGAATGTATGTATATTAGAATAAGTAAAAATAAGAAAAGCAAAGTTCCCATAGTACGAGTAAGTATATAAGCTAAAGAAATTGTAAAATAAAATATCAATATTCTTTGATTGATCACCAAACTCGCTTGTGCCTTTTATTTAAAGAAATACATTGCAGGCTGCCACAATTTGCCTGATTTTACTTGCTGCTGTATTTCGTGAAATAAATTCTATAATTTAAGATCGATTTTATTTTTCTGTTCAAACACACACAAGCGATACAGATTCTAATGACTCTAATGATGGCACATCTTATATTCTTTTAGATAGATGGAGCTGAAATACATGCGGCTGATTTCTGTAAAGAATGTAGATATAAATTTTTATTAAATTAACTATCACCACTTCAGTAAGAGTGAGTAAATTAAAAGCTTGATTTTTCTTCATAGGCATAAATATTGTTACCTTAATATAGAAAGTCCTTAACTCATTATTTTTTTTAAATCGAGTTTTTTTGCATATTTCGATAGTAGAAAAAAATAATGAGTTAGGCCACTTCAATATTAAGGTGACGAGCCACCCTTCGAAGCAATAATAAAAATGTTATTCCTTGAAAAAAATACTGTTCTTAATTATTTAATATTTATGAAACCATAGCTTAAATATCACCTTGAAGCTCATTTTACACCTCTTATACTCTTTTCATATCTGTAATGTGTTTTTCGCTTTTAAAAAGTTGGCATCACTGACCTTAAGATGAATTGTATTCTAACGCATGGTAAACAAAAGCTTAGTGAGTGTGTGTGCGTGTGTGTTTGTGTGTGTATGAGGACACCTAGTTGCCATTCTTGAAGTGCTTGCAGAAGAGAGGATTTCAATATAAAAATAGTTAAAAATCATTAAGCAGTCGTGACTACTTTCACAACGAGAGACAACTGGCATTACAGTGACACCGATAAGTTTTGTGGCATGCAACTAATTGAGAACCCGTGCACGCTTACCCTAGAACAATATGACTTGCTCTGAATGACGTCAATGGGAAAAACATTTAAAAGAGATAATAATTTAAAGAAATTTTTGTATATGTATTTAATAAAATGCACACACACACAAAATACAAAAACGAAGAAGAGGAAAATACAAGGCAGCGATTGTAAGTGATACTAAAGTACAAATTTAATTGCGCCGTTCAGAGGAAACGTGTGCAGCAATGATGCTCATTGATAGCTTATGTATGTAACTTCATAAGACGGAACTGGTCCTCTACGGCATTCATCAAAACCTTTCTATTTAAAATTGAACAAGTAAGAGTGATTTTCATCCCATGCCCAAAAATGGAATTTTTTTTCGAGACACCGCCAATTCATGGCTTTTGAACTCTTCAACTGCTTCTTAGTCGGTCGAAAATTCTTGATCACGCAGCTTACTTTTGTGTGATATTCGGGAACAAGAAGAAGTTATTGGGTGTCAAGTCGGATTTAAATCGAGGATGAGTCATCAATTCGAAGTTTTGACTGTTAAAAAAATTCACTTACTTGACGAGATGTGTGGCAGAGAAACAAGTCGAGGCAAGATTATTGGCTGCGGCGGCCCAGTAGTTTTGTGATCAGTGGCAATGTACCGAGAGAATTTTCACGGCTCAAATAAGCATATGAAAATTTCAATAGAAAATTAAAAATTGATATATAAAATTTATTTTCATAATTTTTCCCCGAAATTGTACGATTTTGTCTTTTTAAGCAGATAAAATTATGGCTTGTTTTGAGCCCATGCGAGCTGAGGCAAGCCGAAGCAATTGGCGGCTTCAAGATGAATAAAATAATAACCGGCGGTGGCGCGCTGTCGGCTTCAAACCGATCCACTTGCTTCTTTGATGTGTGATTGGCATGATGAAGAATGATTCGTCTACGGGGGTTAGATTTACGAATTTCTCCGAAGACTTCCGCAAATTAAAAAAAAATTACTCAAAATTGACAGTTCTACGTTGCTAAAGCAGAAGAATGGCCACATGACCCATTGATCCAAAGAAACAGGCGACCACTTGCTTCGCGAATAACTTTTGTTGGATTTATCTCATCTTGGAATACCCACACAGTCGATTGCTGGTTTTGTTTCCGTTTAAAAAGCATGTATCCATGATTTTTCATCTCTCACGATTTTAAACACATATTTTGAAGCACCACTTTTGAACTTTTTAATCATTTCCTAACACCACTTGACACGATTGATGAATTTTTGAGCGATTGATAAATTATGGGATATCCAACGAGAACAAATTTTGTTTATAAAAAATCGCATGTATTGAAATGGAACTAATGTGCAAGGATGCCTCTATCTTATAATATATCACATGACAAACTTAGATTATCGGTTCACACACTGCTTTGCTGTTTCGGGGCACAACAACCGATTTTGTGACGATGGAACTATGACCACGATAGAGTTGACCATACCAACAATATACAGTACTTTTTTGATGGTGTTTTACCGCCATGCAAAGAACTGAGTTCATCAACACATTCCTGTTGAGATAATTCACGTCGAAAATTGTGAAAAATAATCCAACGAAATCTTTGCAAATGTCCATTTTTTTCAAATTGATTTTCTGGACTCACTGTAAGCAAAACAAATAGCACTTGTACATCAAAACGTTGTGAGTACGTTTATGCTAAAAATGTCGAACTTTATTATGATGTTGCCAGATTATAGCTATTGACATTGCCAGTTTCCAAAATATAGATAGTAGCCCTCGCACTCTTCACCCATATACAAAATACGAAATTATAAATCCTATATTATTGTATTATAACAAAAAATATGAATATCATGGTCACGCCCGTCACCTATTCACACTGAAACTTTAAAAATTTCAGTCTGAATTAACCACAACTCATACTAAAACTAAGCAGAGAAAACTCACCAAGTTTTTTCTTTTATATAAAAATATAAAATCAAAAATTGCAAAAATTTTAATTAAAACAATTTGGGTTTCGTAAAGCACATAATACTTTACACCCGTTAATACGCATAAGGAACATCGTTAAGTCTAACTTTAACCAACAAAATTCGACTGGTATGATATTATTGGATATAAAGGCTGCTTTCGACAACGTATGGCACGATGGCTTGATATTTAAGTTAATACAGTTTAATTTCCCACCAAATATTATAAAAATAATCCAAAGTTATTTATCTTCAAGGTCATTTAGAGTGTTCATAGGCTCGAAATGCTCAAACGTTTTTCAAATAAATGCAGGATGTCCTCAGGGGTCCTGTTTATCTCCAATTTTATATAATATATACACAGCTGATATACCTACTATAAACCACTGTGTTATATCCATGTTTGCAGACGACACAGCAGTCTTATGCTCAGGTATTTACTCTTCAGAAATATTAGCAAATCTGCAATCGGCCATTGTAATATTATTTAATTATTTTACAAAATGGAAAATAGCAATAAATTATAACAAAAGTCAAGCAATTTATTTTACCAGAAAAAGGAAATCGTGTTTTACTCCCCAAAATGCTATACGTTTAAACAATACCGACATCGAATGGGAAAACAACGTAAAGTATCTAGGTGTAATTCTAGACCCAAAATTAACTTATAAAGATCACGTATCATATATCGTTAATAAATGCAACATACTTATTAGAACTCTTTACCCTTTAATAAATAGAAACTCATCATTAAGTATTGACAATAAAATGTTAATTTTCAAACTTATATTTCAGGCAATTATATGCTATGCAGCCCCAGTTTGGGTAAAAAGTGCTAAATGCCACATAAAAAGGCTACAAATCCTTCAAAATAAACTTCTAAAGTTAATTCATAATCTTCCCCCACATTATTCTACAGCAAGACTACACCAAATCGCAAACGTCGATTTGGTCGCTGTTAAGATATACAAATTGTATGAAAATTTCAATACTAGATGTTTTCAGTCTGAACATAATCATATAGCTGAGTTAGCCCCCGCTTTAGATTAGTCAGTTAAGTAGTTTTTAAGTTTTTATCATAAAAAAAAATATTCACAAGGTTTTTGAAAAGTTTCACCTTAACTTAAATACTATATTAAACTTAAGGATAACATAAAACAAAATTTTACTATTAAGTAGAAAAAGGAAAAATCCTTAAACTCTTTATAAATGTATATATACTATTGTAAGTAAGTTTTGTAAATATCATTAGACACAATAAACTGAATTGAATTGAACTGAAACAAAAAATTGTGAGTATGATAGTCACGCCCATTACAATCGAACTACTTATAAGTATATCTCCATACAAATTCCATAAAATTATATTTTACCAGCTCTTTTCCACAACAATTTTTATAGAAATATTTTTTAAATAACATTTAATTCCTGAAAAAAATTTCACACACACACTCAAATTAATATTCTTAAAAACTAATAAGCGTTTTACAAAAAAAACCCAGTTCAGTCTAAATAAACTTATAACACTTTCATTATTAAATAACACTTTTTTATATATTTTCAAATCACACACTTCTCACTTAAACTCCTCTTGAACGTATGAAAGTTGATTGATCCACTTGAACGTATGAGTGTTTAAACAAAATATAACTAATACGAATAAAAGCACTTGCACATATTTATGCAAGTGTGTGTGTGTGTGTGTGTGTGTGCGTGTAACAAAGTTAACAAGCATGTGTGATAACATAAAAATTATTGTATATTGCAAATTTTTATTTAAAATAAAACTAACTTTTTAATAAACTTAAATTTAGAAGAACTTTTTCAACAACAACAAAAAAAACACACACACACGCACAAACACACAATTAAATTGGCTGATGGTGCTGATCCTTGTCATGATGACGGTGCTGATGACGCTCGTGCTTCCTAAAACCGATGCTGTCGATTATAATGCTGGTGATGATTTGTATTTATTTTATTTTTCTTTCTCTATACATAAAGCTGATTATATGAGCAACAACATAAAAAGTTTTCAAAAAAAAAATAAAAATAATAAAATCAAGAAAAAGAAAAAAGTTTAACAAAATACGTAAAAGAAAAACAAAAGTAGCAACAAATACTCGCGTGTGATCAACAAGTCTATCAATCAGTTAAAACGTGCTTCAAAACTTGTTAGAGATACCACCTACTTTTGTGTGGTAAATTAAATTACAAAGTTTTAAAACAAATATATACAATGGCAACAAAAATACAGATGCGCTCACATAAGCACACACACACACACACACAAACACACACACGTGCTCAGGCTAAGCTATTAACAAAAACTTACACATGCATATGTATGAGTGAGTTCGCAATCAAACAAACAAAGAAGCAACCGAATAAACGAACAAACAAAAAACTTTTGAAATGCAATAAAAATTAAAATAATATAAAAAACAGATGGTCCCGGGTTGGTTGAAAAAATCTATTATTTTTATTTTCCACTTTTTTATTCAACAAATATGTATGCATGTATTTTAAAAAATAAAAAAATAAATAAAACAATATAACTTTGAAACAGTGGAAAGCTTAAAAGCATTTAAATATTTCGCACAGTGGGACAAACTCTTGATTTCGAATTTATATCTGTATATATAAAATTCTCGTGTCACGGTGTTTGTAATTGAACTCATCCGAAACGGCTTGATCGATTTTTATGAAATTTTGTATGTATATTTGGTAGGTCTGAGAATAGGTGGTAGTCTATTTTTGATACCCCTAAGTGTGCTGTACCACGCCCATACCAACGAAATATCTTATATACTGCAAGCTGTACGAGTCAGAGTATTCAAATTTGGTACGCACTCTTTTGAGAGCAAAGTGTGAAGTAATTCAAAATAATGGTAGAACAGGACGAGGAAATGGGTACCCCATTTATAATAATATATTAAAAGCTATAATAGCAAAAGTCTTCAAATTTTGTATGAGTTAGTTTGAAAACAAATAAAGGGTATTTTTTATAGAGTAAAGGAAATATATTTTAAATATCAATGAAACGGGCTTTATTTGATTTTTGCCATGTGAACGCCACGGCTGGCGCGTAGAAGGCGAAATCTGGAGCACCAATTTTCAAAAACTTTTCGCAGCATTTGCGGCCGTATTTCGCCGATAACTCTTCGAATGTTGACTTCCAGGTGTTCAAGTAGACAAGTGACCAAAAGAAAATAATCCAATTGGGTTAAATCACACGATCTTGGTGTCCAATTAATTGGGTCATTACGTGAAATAATTTTTTCATCTAAAGTTTCTTTGAGTAAATCAATTGTAGCGCCCTTTGTGTGTCATGTGGTTCCGTCTTGTTGGAACCACATATCAGCAAGATGGATGCCACGTAATTGAGGTAGGAAAAACCTTCGAATCAGGTTGCTATATTGTTCACCATTGACAGTCTCACCATCATCGTTTTTGGAGACATATGGGCCAAGGACTCCGCCAGCCCATGAAGCGCATCAAACAGTGGATTCTCCTCTCCTCAAATGCGAAAATTCTGCTTATGTACGTACCCACTCAACCAGAAATGGGCTTCATCGAAAAATTTTGAATAGAATGGTAATGGTAATGGTAATGGTAATGGTAATGGTAATGGTAATGGTAATGGTAATGGCAATGGTAATGGTAATGGTAATGGTAATAGTAATGGTAATGGTAAGGGTAATGGTAACGGTAATGGTAATGGTAACGGTAATGGTAATGCTAATGGTAAGGGTAATGGTAATGGTCATGGTAGTGGTAAAGGCTGCCGACCACTAATCTAGGCCTACATACTAGTATAAGAGAGCAGGTATGAAAAATGGCAAACAACGTATTCAACTAACTCTTCTACTTTTTACTCAGGCAATGTGAACCCACTTGACTTTCCATTTCTAACCAAAGCTTTTCTAAATTCAGTACAGATTTGAGTCAAGTATCTTTATAATTCGCAGTCATTTTTTGCACCAGGATAATTAAGTTAAAAAATCTCAAATATTATGCCCACTGTGCTAAATAGAATATTTTACGTCGACATACACATTTCCCCATGCATGTTTACTTATATGTATTTTTACTGAGAACAAAAAGGCAGTAAGAGGCCTTCTGCACGGCCTAATTTAATAAGTCGCAAGGGCTTTATAGCCCGTCAAATCGTATGAACGTATTGGCATCGTGACATACGATTGCAAACGGATCGTAATTTTTCTTCAAATTCACAATAGCTTTTAACCTGCACAGCACTTTGAATAGTATATTCAATTCACAATAAATGTAGAACTATAATAATAATTGAAAAAATTTAATTAGAATTTATAAAGGAAAAAATAACGGAACCGGCAGTTACTACCCAGTAAAGGTATTCTTTTAATCTATATTATTTTATATTTTTTATTTTGTATATGTATGTATATTTACCTCAAATTTGTCTTGAATGTTTGTTTGCTTATGTTTTATATTCCTTAGCTTAGTTTTTATTCAAAACATTTACATTAGGTCCGTTCACATATATTTAAGTAACAATATACATATAGAAAATTTAAACACATTATTAATACAAGATAACACGTTAACAGAAATTTTATTTTACTGTGAAGGAAACAATTTTAGAAAGTGTAACGTCTTTCCCAGGCCTTTCGCATTTCACCACTGGTCTTCTATCACTATCCTATTTCTCTACTCAAACACACACACACACACACACACACACAGGCATATTTATTCGCACAAATATGCGAACATTTTTTTCTATTGCTTGTAAGTTTGTGAAATGAAATAAAAAAAAGTGTAACATATAAATGTTTATTTAAAAAGTTTTCATTTCAATTTTACTTTCAATGCATTCGTATGTATTTTGGTGTTTGCATTTTTATATATGTATGTATGTGTGTATGTAATAAGTAAACAAATTTTCAGTGCAAGTGTATGCATGCATGTGGGCGTATGGACACTGGTGAAGAAGAGTTTAGTAAAGTGTGCCGTGTGTGTGCATAAATTCCAATTGTTCATCCGTTCACTCATTCATTTATTTAGCTGTCAGTGACTTTTCCCAACAGCAGCCAGCTGAACTCACTCACCAACATTCGTTAGACGTTCGTTTTTTCTCTATTCATTTGTTTTTGTTTTCATTTGAAATTAAATCAGGAAGCAGAGCTTTTTTTGGCTTTTAAATTCAATACGCTGTTGTTTTGCTTTCATTCCTTTTTTTTTTTTTGTTGTCTGTTTGCTTTGAAGTCTGTCTGTTACAATAAAGAATTTAAATTTATATATATTTTTTTTCTTCATGTGTTTATTTTATAACATTTTACTCTATTTTTGGTGTTATTTTTCATTAAAGCGAATGACTGTTTTAAAAAGTATGAGAGCGAGTTTTAAATGCTTCGAAGTAACCGACATGACTTGACAGAATGTAAAACATTTATCAATTGTCTGTCTTGTTTTTATGACAAATTCATTGTGATTTTTGTAGATTAGTTTTCTTAAAATTTATGTTTGTGTAGATTTTTAACAAAAGTTACCAGTAGGGAGATTTACTAAAAAAAAGAAGAAGTATTAGCAATTTAAAAGCAATTTATGCGAGACAGTGTTGCTTACAAAGAAATATGCTCCGCTGATGCATTATACTTAAATAATGTTTTTGATATATTTTTAATCTTCAAAATAGTTCCCTTCTCGGCGGAAATGAAATTTTAGCTATCGTCACTATGTATATTTAAAAAGATTTGGTCAACTAAAAACATAAATTCAAGTGATTCTAATCATCTGATCGAGAGTGTGTAAAAACGATAACTTTATATTGAAATGGTAATGCAGTACTAGGATAAAACGGTAAATTTTTAATGTAAAATGGACATTCTTATCTTTCGTCTTAAAACGAAAACGTTTCGGAATGTTCTTTTAATAATGTCAAAAAAGGATTTAGAAAAAGGATATTAGGGGTAGTATTCCATAAGCTTAGGTAGCTTATTTTGTCTAATGCTATTTTGCTCACAATAAAAATGCTCAAATTGTTTGGCATATTAGTTAGTATATAGGTACCTACTTCTTATTCTTTTAAGTAAATGTATCTTCCCAATGAGAGAATTTTTTTTCTTAAGAAAAATACAAAAATAAATATAAATAATAATAAAAAATAATGTTCCTGATTAAAATTCATTAGAGTTAAAATTAAAACTAATATAGTATTAGCACATGACGTTAGTGCTAAAAAAAGGATATATGTATGTATGTACATGTGTATGTATGGCGTGCTTTGAGAAACTAAGAAAAAAAATTATTTTTCACACACTAGCTAAAGGCTATGCAAAAATTTTCATCTGTTTGTTTAATAAAACCAAGTTATTTGTTAAAACTAATGGGTTTTCATGATTTTAAAAAAATTTTAAAAAAAGGATATATGGTGTGCTTCCACAAACACAGTCAAACTTAAGTTGTTCTTAGATAAAATTTAACTGCAGTAAATACCTTAAGTTGTGGTGTAAGAAAATGTGGTAAGTTCCTATCCTTTCAAGGATATTTTACACATGTAGTAATTTTTTTCGAATAAAAATTATGTTACACAAATCATAACAAATAGAACAACAAAAATTATAAATGAAAAAAAAAATCAAGAAGGAAGCCATATTATCCTTTAAAAAACTAAAACAATTAATGTTAATTAGTAGCACCGGGTGAATTTTGGTTTCTTTAATTTAAATCGGTGAAGTTGTTATTTCAACGAAAAAGGTTTTTATTTTGAAAATTTTGCTTGTTTTTATGGTTAAGCGATTGTCTATATGCATTTCGTTCCCGCTTTTTGGAACTCATCAGTAGACTTCAAATTAAATAAATAAAGACGTCAAATAAATATACTTCGGTATTTCATGTATGAAAATAAATGTTTTATTTTTCTTTTTGCCTTTTAATACTCTTAATGTTGCCCAATGTGGCAGCTACTTGTAAAAAGGTAGTGGAAAATAAAATAGATGCACAATCGAATAAAGATGCTTGTTTTGTAAAGATTTTTGTTTGAGGCTTTCAAACTTATTATGTTTGTATATTGTGATTCTCAATATAGCATTAAGAGTCTTACTATAAACATACGAAGTTTGTTAGCTAAAATCAAAAATGTTTTGGGTTGAAGTCTACTGATGAGTTCCAAAAAGCGGGAACGAAATGCATATAGACAATCGCTTAACCATAAAAACAAGCAAAATTTTCAAATTAAATAAATAAAGACTTTATGTCAAATAAATATACTTCGGTATTTCATGTATGAAAAGGTTTTTATTTTTAAATTTTATTTGAAAGTTATTAAAAAGGATATATGGGCTCATTTGAAACGTGTAGGCAAATTTAAGTTATTTATACATCAAATTAATATGACTAAATAAGCTCAAGTTGTAAGCTACGAGCACATAAGTAGGAACATGGAAAGGCTCGATATATCCTTTAGGAAACTAAGACAATTAACTAGTAGCAAGAGGTGATTTTTAGTTTAATTAATCTGGCTTACAAAGCGATACGAACTTTAGCCCGATCAAATCATAAATATAGAAACAAATGAAATTAGAACAATAATAAAATAGATTTATTTTTAAAATTTTACTTGAAAATTATTAAAAAGGATATATGAGCTCGTTTGAAATGTGTAGGAAAATTTAAGTTATTTAAACATCAAATTAAAATAACTAAATAAGCTCAAGTTGTAAGCTACGAGAACATGCGTGAAAACATAGAATATACCCGATTATTTCAGATATTATGTTCTTAGACATTTTCGAATGCTCTCCCTCTTACACGCTTCATAATGAACATGAAACTTATCTCCCTCTCTTTGACAGCTCAAAAAGTACAGCCGTTATTATGATTAGAAAAGCAAAGAGATTTCATTGAAAACTTTCCAGTGATGCCACATAAATTAAAAATTAAGCAATTTAATAAAAGCCCAAGTGCATAAATTTCTTGCTTATGTAAACACCTTACAAGACTTCTGAACCTCCAAGATTACTACTGGGTCCTCAACCAAAAAATAAATAAATGCTAAACTATTACAACTATAAGTACTTAAACTATTCTGACCAGCCATAGAGTAAAAATACTGCAAAATTGCATAAAAATCGCTTAAGTTTGTTTTATGCGCTTTTTATTTCTCTTAAGTTTTTTTTTTTTTTTTTGTCCACATCTTATGCATTCACAGATAAATTGATGAAGCTAGTTAACGCTTTTAAAACTAGACAAATGGTAAGATATTTTCGTTTCGCAAGAAACATACAAGAAAATTTAAATATTTGTTTCTTCAGAACAGAGGTGGCCGTGTGGGTGGCAGTCATGCCAAAAAAATATACTCAGTTACTTGTATGTTATGAAAAACCTTTAACTTCTTTCCCAGTGCTAATTTTTGCTAGGAAAGCAACTTTGTTTCTTGCTTTAAAATTTTTTTCAACTGCGTGCGTTCGTGCATAACCCCTGCAAATGTAAATGCTGCTGCTTTCTAATACTACAGCGATGTTATGTGAATATGGAGTTGTATGTTTGTTGGCCCTGTTGATGTTACTACTTTTTGTAACTGAAAGTTCATTCTTTTCACTGCAATTGCAAAAATTTGTGAGTGATATCCTTAGTTTTCTAACAATTTTTAATAAAAATAAAAAAATACACTGAGAAGAAAATGCTTTACGTACAAGTCTCTACCACTACATACAATTCACGATATTGTTGATGCCTGAACCAAATACTTCCTCTATAATATAGTGCTTTCCATATTAAGGCTTTACTTATAATATATTAAATTTTACTCTTCTAGTTTTTTAACTTTTTTAATATTATAATAATCTTTGAAATATTTAAAGCTTTTTTTAAAAAAATATTACTTTTGTGTGGCTTCTTCAAAAATTTAATTTTTTTTTAAGAAGCTACACAAGGGAGTGGTGAAATATCGACATAAAAATAATATTATTGTAAAAAAATAAATTCAACAAATCGCGACTTTGAGTCACAAACGGAGGGTTCCGTACGGCCACATGTACCACTATACGAACTTTAGCCTATATAATCGAATATTTTACCTGATGTAGATATTTAAAAAAAATTAAATTTTTATCTGGTAATTTTTTTTCAGTTTTTGACGATTTTTTACTTTTGGCGGTTTTTTTTTGCTTTTTAAAGGTTTGGCGTTTTTCTCGTTTTTGGTGACTTATTTAGTTTGTTTGCGAATTAGTTTTAGCGATTTATTTAAATTTGGCGCTACTTATTTCGTTTTGGCGATTTTTTCGGTATTTGGCAATTACTTCCGTTCTGGCGATTGGTTTATTTTGGAATTAATTAGTTTTGGCATTTTTTTAGTTTTCGCGGTTTTATCCTATTTTAACGTTTTTTCGGTTTTGGCTATTTATTTTAGTTTAAGCGATTCTTTTTAGTTTTGGCGCCTTGTTTTGGTTTTAGCGATTTTTCGGAATTTGATAATTTTTCCGTTTTGGCGATTTGTTTATATTGAAATGTTTTTAGTTTTGGCATTTTTAAGTTTTGGTTGTTTTTTTTCTTTTTTGGCGCTATTTTTCGTTTATGCGATTTTTTCGATATTGGACAATTTCTTTCGTTTTGGCGATTTGCTTATTTTGGAATTTTTAATTTTGGGGTTTTTAGTTCTGGCGGTTTATTTGTTCTCTTTTTTGGCGATTTTTTCGGTTTTCGAGGATTTATTTCAGTTTCAGCGATTTTTTAGTTTTGAAGCGTTTTTAGTTTTGGCAATTTTTTCATTTTGGCGACTTTTTTATTTTGGATTTTTTTAGTTTTGGCGTTTTTTAGGTTTGGAGGTTCTTTTTTGCGTTTTTTTCGAATTTGGATAACTAATTTTAGTTTTAGCGTTTTTTTTTACTTTTGTCGTTTTTTACTTTTGGCGTTTTTATTTAGCTTTGGCGGTTTTTTCATTTTGGTAATTTTTCGCTTTTTGGCGATTTATTTTAGTTTTTGAGATATTTTTAGTATGGCGCTTTTTTCGTGTTGGCAATTTTTTTCATATTTTGGCTATTTCTTTGGTTTGGCGATTTTTTAATTTTCTGATTTTTTGTTTAAGCGTTTTTACAAATTTTACAAGAGTTTGCCTCTTACGGTTTCCAAGATACCGAAAGTTGTAAAAATTACATTTTAACTGATAGAATACACTTTAATTTTTATTTTTTTATTTTAATTTTAGTGTTAATTGCTGTTGCCTGCATACAAATACACTAACTTTGCAAATTTCAAGTATCGATATATAAATGTATGTATATAACATTGGGATTTCCACCCTCTAGTTTTTAACTGTCATATATTTGTTGTTAAAAATAAAATTGATTTTTATATTCAATTTCAGTAAATCTTAATATATTCACAAATAAATATTTTTCATTGTTTCTTAAGCTGCTTAAACAACATCTGATATTGATTTGTACAACATTATGGAAAGCTCTATATATGCCAGAACTAGAGAATATACATACTATTTTTTGTATATGAAAAAAATATTGAAAATTTGTAAGGAATATCACTTTAGAAACTTTCAATTCTTTTTCGTTTTAGTTTCTTTTTCTTTCTTCTCTTAAATAACAAACAACAGTGAAAAAAATTTCATAAAAAAATAAAGTAATTCAGTTTATTCTGCAGTTGTTTGTTTGTATGATTGTGAAAACATGCTTGTATTTATGTATGTATGTATTTGTGTGTGAGTGTTTATGAGCGTTTGTGTATTAAGTCCATTTCTTGGGGAATCCTTTTTCTTACATTTTTGTTAGGACTTCGGCTTTTTGTTGCAAGTTTATTTTAGTTTTTTTTTCATTCTCATAAATCACGTTCGCGCACAAAAACTTTGATTTGTAAAATCAAAAGCTATTTGCGCTGTAATCAGCACAAACATTGTACCAGTAGAGCTGGCAGCCAGCTGCAATTGCAGTTTGAGTTAGTTTTCTTTTTAAATTTGTTAACAGCCCTACAATGAATGTAAATGATAATATAATACTCATCGACTGACAAGTAACAGTTGCCAATATTTTCACACATATCCAGGAAAAAAAGATAAGTTAGTTTAAAGGCATAATTTTTTATGTTTTTGGCTTGTAAAGAAGTCACTTCCAGACAATTAAAAAAACAAGACAATTAACTGACACTCTGCTATCGATTTCTATAAGAATTATAATTAATTTGACTTTTTTGAAGCATTCAAAGTTTAATTACTTAAAATAATACCTAAATATATTTATAAAAAAATAAATCTTTGAAACATTCAAGGCTTAATTATTTAAAATAACGCCCAAATATATTTATTAAAAATAAATGCTTAGTTCTCCCGAAAATGCCAATGTGCAAAGAGCGCTTGTCAACAATGATCAAACCGTCATATGTTCATCAAATCTGGTAACTCTGACATCATATGTGTTAAGTTTGATTTGCAATTTCTTTTAAATTTTTTAAATTTATTTAAAAAATCATGCTTTAGTTCGGAAATATTTTAAATAGTGATGAGGCTAATCTTTGGGGCTCCACGGGCCAAGTTCTCTACCTCCAAATAAAGTATTTTTGTTACACTTCCGAAAAAGTGAAAAATTCAAACTTATCGTATGCTAATAGTTTAATATTATTGTCAGTTTTCTTCTAAAATATTGTATTCTTCTCAACTCGTATCATACGCATCTTATAAAGAAGTTCTATTTTTTTATTATTTTTTAAATTGAGGGTAAATTTTGTATTCTATGTAATATAACTTTATTAATTTAGTTAGTGAAGACTGTTGCATTCGTGTAACAGTACAATTAAACGTGCCATAATTTTAATCACACAAAACAGCTGTTCGAACCAAACTTGTTGGCAACAATGTAATGCCATAGTAATAATCAAAAACAGCTGTTTACTGGTTACACATATTTGTTGTTGCTCCTTTAAACAAACAAACAAATGAAAACATAAACAGTTCTTTATGGTTACGGCAGCACTAATAGATGAAGCAAATGTATAGTTATGGTTATGGTTATGACATTAAGGTATGGCACGTCTGTTTAATGCTGAGTAAACATTTGTGAGATCTTATGAAATCCTTATTGGGTAATACTAGTGGCAACTAGACTTGTGTCTAACAGCTCTTTTTGAACTAGTTCGTTCTGTTGGACACAAGTCCTGTCAAAAACATCAATGTAAATTAAACGGGTTTGAAACAACTTTTGATTCGAACGCTCTCAAACTAGTTCAAAAAGAGCTGTTGGACACAACTCTAGTGGCGACGTTTGTCACTTCCTATATTTGTGAACGGCATCAAGCACATTTGAAAATGACAACACAAAAAGACAACGCGGGAAATGCAAAATATGTACTCAAGATTACTCTTGAAAAAATTTTAAGTAAGATAAAAGTCCTAAAAATGGAAAAAATCTATTAAAAACTGAAAATTCACCAAAACGAAATAAAAAACTCCCCAACAAATGAAAAGTTGCAAAAGCGAGTAAAAATTTTAAAACACAAAAAGAACGCCAACATAAAAAAATAAAAACAATAAAAACACTAAATGTGAAAAGTCGCTAAACACAAAAAATCTTTAAGTCTAGAAAAATCGTCAAAGTAATAGGACGTGAAAAACAGGGAAAAAATAAAAAACGCCAGTACAAAAAAATAAAAAGGAAAAGCACTGGAAGCGAAATAATCGCCAAATAGAAAAATATTGCCTAAGCTAGATAAATCGTCAAAGTGGCAAAACATAAAAAATAAAATAACGATAATACGAAAAAGCGAAAAAATCGCCAAATAAAAAAATGGCTTAAACTAGATAAATCGCCAAAGTTGCAGAACATAAATAAAAATAAAATAGCGCCAAATACGAAAAAATTATTAAAAATAAAAGCGCTGAAATCGGAAACAAAAACACTAAAACCGAAAAAATCGCCAAACAGAACAAATCGCTAAGACTAGAAAAATCGTCAAAGTGGCAGAACATGACCAGCATGGAATAAATTAAAAATATGAAAAACTCATTGACATCGGCAATAAAATTAAAAAAAAAATCGCCAAAAAAGGACAAACTCTAAAATAAAAGCATGTCCCACTATGTCGACAGAAAATGTTCGATCAATAACTTGTATTAAAAACAACAATAAAATACAACAAAATAAAAAAATTTTTCAAACGTTTTTAGTCAACATCGTAGGCCAGGCAGTAAGAAACGAAAGAATCATCAAGAGAATAAAAAATTGACACCACACACAGTGGACTAAACTCAAGCATGCTGATGATGAAGATGTAGCGGCCTTCGAAAACACCATGTTGTTCCGTTCTGATAAGGTTTGTCACAACAATTTAGAATTGCTTTTTGTGCAATTTTTTCTTTAAAAATCAACACATTGATTTACTGAGCAATCTATCACTTAATCTAAACTTAATCGAATCATAAAGAGAGAAAAAATAAAGCTTGAAGAAATATTTTTTTGTTATAGTTTCTATGCCTATTGCTTGTGTTTCGCTTGTGATTTTCAGAAATATTATTATTTATGATTATTATTTGTGAATTCTCAAATAGTTTTTGAAAGTCTGTGCATAAGATAAGAGGTTTGTGACTGTTCAAAATGTGGTTAAAGTCTACTGATGATTTGGCTAAGCACCAATGAAATATATAGACAATGCTTGACCTCCAGCAAATAAATTTCAAATTGAAGAAATATTAAAAATTAATAAAAACAAATCGTTAAGATGGAAAAGAAAATATTCCAGGCAGAAACTCTAACCGAAAATTGCTAAAATGGAGAAATTAAATTAAATTAAAAATTTAACCAAAACAAAGCAAAGATTATTAAGAATGAAAAATCGCTAAAAGAAATAAAGTCGCACAATTACTTTCAGGCACTTTTGTTACGAATAGCAAAACGCAAACTATTCTTGATATGCAGAGAAATATCAAGCTGAAGAATGCTTCTTCTTCACAATAGCTATTTTTATTAAAAATTTTATTAAGAATGTGTTGAAATATTTACTTGAAAAGTTACTTCTTAAAAAAGGAATTTTTTTGAGAACCAAACAACTTTTTGGATTGGATCCAATCATTTTGTGCAATACGGCAAGTCTTCAAATTTAATTCTTATGTTTCAGGTGCAAACAAGGCAAACAATCAGCAGTCAAAACAGTGCATTGTTCTCAACTCCATAAGATCGCTTAAGTGTTCCAAATGATGTGTTTGAAAACTACTATGAGACACTGTCGAAAGTGCTTAGAATTTCTGAATATTAATAATATGCTTCTGAAAGCTTTATTTTAAGTATAAAAAGGAATATTTAGCCAGTCGAAACGAGTACTGTGTAAAGAACAGTGAAGTTAACATTGTGGTATTCTAGCAGTAAATTAATTTAACATTAGGTGTTTAAAAGTTCGTAAATAAAATGCTTTGATATAAAAATTTGGGCACTGGGATTTTTTTTATTAAATTGCAAGCTTGCGAGCCTACACAATGAAAGTTTTTCATATATAAAAACATAACAACATATATTGTTTCCTTGATAAGCCATTTCAAGTCAAGAAAAAACTAATTTTGCTGGCTTGTCTTACCAAAGAAAAACAACAATGCAGTGAATACTTCACATATAACTTCTGTAATAATTTAACAATTAAAACTTGTGTCAAGTAATTTAACACAAGTAAAGCTTTTCCTAAATAACATACTGGGGATTGCCTAACAAATTCCCTCTCGGCCACAAAATATTGATACTTTTTCAAATAATTGTTGCCTAATTCGACCACATTCGACAATAACTTTATCGTGTCTTATTTCCAAAATAATAGTATATTTTATTACCTCTACCATTACTTATATGGATGGAGCTTTAAAGTTTTCTTTTGGTGCATAAAAATAACCCTCCATTGCTTAATGTGATATGCGTGTGTGTTTGTGTGTGTGTGTGTCTTAAAATAAATTTCTGGTGCGTGCGTGTGTATTTGTTGCTGAAGTAGTTGAAAAGTTTTCTCTAACACAAAGTTTTATGTGTGTGTGTGTGTGTGTGTTTGAATTCTGCTCTATTATTATTATTTCTTTTTCTCTTTTTTGATTGCAGTTCTTTATGGACCAGGGGAATTTATTGGAGTTGCTGTTGTTTTATGTGTTGTTGTTGCTGCTGTTGTGCAGCAAGTTGCAAATATTTCAATATCTTAAGGTACTTATAACAATGTGCTACATTTTATTTCAAGTTGCATGGACATTAATATACGTGCGTTTCATGCGGATTCCTAGAATTTTATTACCAATTATATTTGTGTGTGTGTGTGTGATTTTGTTTGTGTGTGAATTTGGTTTTTCATGTTCTATGAAAAGAAAATATTATTAAAAATCATGTACATACGTACATTTCATCTGGAAATGATATTGCTGCCCTTGATAAGAAAATGGAAAGAGGTTACTGCTCTTGGGCCAAGGGCATTATTAAATGAATATATTAAATTGCCACGCTTCTAGCAAAACAATATTTTTTTCTCACTTCGCTTTAATCAAAAATAAAATTCTATTAATTTTTCATATATTATATAATTATTTTTGAATGGATAAGTAATATACTCGTAATGCAATGAAATATACAATTTATTAAAAGAAATTAATTATAAAGGGTGATATTTTGGCAAGTTTCTTTTTGGCAACACTGTGATTGGCAACTCAGCTGTGTATCATGTTACTGTTAAACATGTTCAGTTTGGTCTACAATTTAACCATGAATCGACTTACAAATGAACAACGCTTGCAGAAATTATGCCGGAAATTATGCCAAAATTGGATCCAGCGTATGGACCATTTCAGACATATCCTTGATCAAAATTTACATGAAATGATCTTAAAACATTAAATTATATAGATTTCTCTATCGACTCAAATAAAAATGTCATACATTTCTCTAGATTTTATATGTTTTTTTATAAATCAAATCCCAATGCTCTTAAAAAATCACCCCTTAGAATTCTTTCGCAGGCTAGATTAACATAATTCATTAGTTTCTGTGTTAGCAATAATGAATTCCGGAATGAAATATTATGCATGCTGTGCACTGTCTTCTCGTTTCTTATTCATCTCATTTTTCCGCTGGGTGGTTTGTTCAAAGTTTTTCCAACTGAGTTAATAATAGTCTTTAATATCTCTAAACCAGCGTATGAGTGTTATAATATTTAAATTATATATTACTCATACGTTAAATTAACAAAAGAGTATCCTAGTTATAAGGAATTTACACTGAGGGGCAAACCCCTGCTAAATGAGTCAAAAAATAGTGTTTTAACCATAGTTGTAAAGATATTTCTTCATTTACTTTTAACTCCATTTCATATTCTCCTTATTATATTTTTGTAATAGGTTCGTTGTAAAACAAATGTTTTATATGTTGCTAAGCTGCACAGTTGGATGGCTTCATTCATTATTGTGCAAAAACTATTAAACTATTAATTGCTACAAAAATGGGCAATTGGTATGAATATACTACACTCGCACCAAAGTTGTGGCATATCATTCAAAAAAATTTACTAAAATTTACTCATTTAAAGTCCCATCTATACACATCAATTAAAATATTTGTAATATCAATTAAAAAATTAATTAAATTTTCACCTATAAACAATTTGATAATATCGATTAAGTTTTTCCTCTCAAATTAATCAATACAATTAAAAATTTAATTGAATAAATTAAATTCTTAATTGAAAACATTAATTGGTGAATACTTTTTTCTGTGTATAAGTACATATATGCCTCGATTTTTGGTATAAAAAATCTTTGCAAGACGTACAAAATAATATTTTTCAATTTCATTAAGAAAACTTAATATAATTTAGGTAAAAATTTTTGTTTTTGTTTCTTTTCAATCTTCATTATTTTCAAATGCATTTGCTAAACTATTTGCAATTTCAATGTTTTGATATTTCATAAGCAGTCGTGTGTTAAGGGTTGTGCATGTGTGTGTGTATGTGTGTTAGTTAGTGAAAATAGCAAAAATCAGTATTCATGAATGCATGTGTGAGAGGACAAATATTTTGTAGTCATTTGTGGTTGCATAATTTAATTAAAAATGTTTATTTAACTATTTTCAAATATTCACACACATATAAGCACAGACACACGCTTATATCTACTAGTACATGCACTTGCTTACACAAACCAGCACATGAATGCATACAGTGATATAAAAGTCAGAGACACTGACATAGACAGAAAACAGACAAAGAAAATAGTAGACTGTAACAACAACAAGTAGGCAGACATAATCCCAGCAAACATGCAATTTTTACAACAAGTTCAAAATGATCAAAATTATTTATCTTACCATCTGTATCGAAACTTGCAAGAATTTCAATCTTAATATGGTATTACTCCAAAATTCAGTATGTGTGTAGCCTAACATTTACCTTGGGTAAAATTTAGAGAACCTCTCAATGCAAGATGAGAAAATTACGTAACCAGGTAATTTTATTGAATGAAATTTATGGGATCGAATATAAAGAATTTTACAGAAATAATTACCCTCATTCCAGTTGTCAACATCGACGTTAGGTCAATACAATACCAAAAAGGACTGACTGCTATTGACAGATGCATGTTATTCCCTAGACCTTAGAGAACAGAAATGAATTGTCATTAGTATAAAAGTGCTCTCGAGAGCAAGTAGACAAGCCATAATTATTGACATGACGTCGATGTTTATATCTGAAATAAGAGTGAATATTGTTACAAAAATATACCGTTAACTGGCCTAATATAAAAGTTTTCCATAAAAACGTTTGTCAGCAATAAAAATGTCTCCTTAAGAACATAAAACACAATCACACAAACATACCAGACAATGTTGATCGAAATTAAGCAACATAACAACAACCATTATGTTGTAACTTCTGCTTATTAAAAAATATGCAATCACACAAAGACATAAGCCAATGCAGACGATAGATATAAACATCAACAACTATAATGCTTCTACAAATACTGCAGTGTCAACGTACATACTTGCAAGCCAACATATCGAATAGTCTTTGAACTCAAACGAAAATATTATGTACTAGAGTTTTCCTGCGACTTCGTTCGCATCCAGAAAGAAATTGAGAAGGCTTAAAATGGCTGTGGCCATTTTGTGACTTTTTAGACGCAGATCTATCTTCTTGTTCTAAATTTCATTAAAATCGGTTTGATTGTTTCGGAGAGGCAGAAATTTCCCCCCTGTCGTCCTCGTGGTAATAATTTTGAAAATTAACATATCCTATGCGCATTTTTACATGCAGATCTATCTATGTTCTAAATATTATTAAAATCAGTTTATACGTTTCGGAGGGCAGAATTTCCACCTTTCGCCCTTCTGGTCCTACTTTTAAAAATGTACGTAGTCTATGTAAGTTTTTAGATGCAGATCTATCTATTTTCTAAATTTCATTGAAATCTGTTCTAACGTTTCGAAGGGGCAGAAATTTCCACCCTTCACCCTCCTGGTCAAACTTTTAAAAATGTACATATCGTATGTAACTTTTTAGACGCAGATCTATCAATGTTCTAAATTTCATTAAAATCTGTTCCAACGTTTCGCAGGGGCAGAATTCCACCCCCCCCCCCTTAGCCTTCCTGTTCCGACTTTTACTTCATTACTTTGTGCTTTTTAGATGCAGATCTATCTATGTTCTAAATTTCATTCAAATTGGTTTGATTGTTTTTGAAGGACTGAAATTTCCCCCTTTCGCCCTCTTGGTCTTAGTTTTGTGAATTTGAACCATCCAGGGCGCCTCCCAAACGCATACAAAATTCATTCAAATCGGTCCAGCCGTTTAGAAGGAGTTCAGTGACATACACACATACAGTAGAATTATAAGTATATATAAAGATGTACTCGTACATCTATCAAGTGTTAGAGCTTTTGTTTGTTGGGATGCTACAAACACACAAACACATGCACACTTCTCGAATGCATTTACATAAACATTCACCAACTACTCGATATGAATTTAAAGTTTTAAAAGTTTTATTTTTTTTAATATCAAAAGATATTTTTAGTAGAAAAAATTAACAAAATATTTTTATAGCAGACTTGCATACAAAAGAAACATAAATAAACACAATTCCAGCTGGAAACGGATGATGGGTTTAACTAACTGCACTGAAAAAGTAATGGGAATTTTCGTGACTATTTGGCTGTTAAAACTGATACTCTTTATCTTAAAATGAAAGCCAATTTTCAAAATGGCAACGGCTACCAGTAACCATCAGTGACCGCAGGCTGACTCGTAGGACCATGTACTCGTATCATCGGAAACTACCAGCATGCCTGTCTCTCTGGAGCAACCAGAGCATATTTTAGACATTTTCGAAAGCTCTACTGGTTTGGTATGAATTTAAGTTTAGTTTTGTCGTATAAAATGAATCTTTTTATAACATCTCCTTAGAACTGAAAGGTTCTTGTAAGAGAACAGTTGCTCAGTTATGGTCAAACAAACACTTCTCTACTGGCAGTCATTGTCTCGACATTGAATTACATATTTTTCAAACATTTCTCTAAAGCAGGAAAAGCAGAGATATATATTCAACTACAAACTTAAACCCCTCTGACTTCTATTAATAAATAAAAGCAACAATTAAACTCTGCTCGTATCATATTCACAACCATACATACTCCTACATTCCAAAAAGTGTTGTAGTTTAATTTAAAACAAAACGTTTAGACTTTTTCATCACAACACAAGTCTCTATTGGTTCAGGGCAATAATTATACTCGTATGTCAAAAGTACTTGCCTCAAATAATTCAAGTACAGCAGACCATGTAAATGCATCAAATTCCTTCCATAAATGCCTCGTGGTCATTTTGCAATACTGAAACTACTTTACTCCACAACCAATCTTTAAAATGTACTTAAAAATAAAATATAAATAAATAAATATTTATATACAAATAAATCAGTCGTTTAAGAAAAATCGAGTTGCAGAAAATTGTGGCAATTAAAGCAACCACAATTTGTACAACAAATAAATAAATTTAAGCAAAACCCCAGAAATATATATTTATACAAATACAATATTTGCAAGCAGCAAAGAAAACTTCAAGTCTAAAGTAATATTGTATATGAACCAGCCAGTATATTTACTTTATGTTCCGCTCGGTTAGTATCGGTCAATATAAATGTTTCACAGTTTGACTAATTGAGTGTGAGTGTGTGTGTGTGTGTGTGTGTATTTGTGGTTGAGCAAACTTGTAAATGTCTACTTAAAAAACAATCAATTTCTCATTGACTAGAAATACTTATTTTTTTTTCAAAAGATCCTTGGTTACAAATGAACGAACATACACATACGAGTATATGCTCACATTCCAAAAGACATTTGTTTAAATACTTATATTTATAAAAAAAAAAAAACTATATATACATTTTGGAAAGTAAAAAGGCCAAAGTTTCTCTTTCCTCTCAAATAAAAAATTTAATACAGAAATTATATGCACAATTTAAACTTTTACATAAATTTTATATAGAAAATCATTAAAATATGCATGAATGATTACAATTTTTGTTTAGAGGCGCCACTTAGCCATCACGTCATTCTAAAGATCATTGGCAACTCGGTATACGATGTGATCCTGGAATAGCCCATCCGAGACTCTCCCCTTAAAACCGCATAATTGGTCCAGTGACTGCTTGTTTGATTCTACTGAGCGTTCCACTATCCGCAACCTGCGGACGCGTCCGGTAGCCTTTTAGCTGATTGTTCCCGATACAGTTGAGTATCAACTAAACTGTAGTTACACAGGTTCGTTGACAGTTATCCATCAGGCCGAGATTCATAGGAGTGATACATATCCAATTACAAACCCAGATGAAATGCGTAAAATAGTGCTAGTGTGTTGCAATTAAAGATTTCGGAAAGCAAGTACATTATAGCGTGCTATCCCTTAAAAAAAAACAAGTAGTATTAAGCTAAGATAGGTAAGGTTAGCCTAGGTTAGATTAGGATATTTAAATCAATATTAGATTAGATCAGGTTAGGATAGCAAGGTTAACTTAGGATTACGTTGTTTAAGGTTTGATGAGATTAGGTTACGTTAGGCTAGGTCGCTTTAGTTCACGTTAACGTTAAGTCAATCATGTTAAGTGAGAAAAGGCTACGCTAAGCTAGGTAACATTACATAACATTAGAATAGGTTAGTCTTAGCTATGTTTTCTTAAGTTAGGTACGTTAGGTTCGTTTAGCTAAAACTATACTAGATAAAGTTAGGTTAAGTTATATTATGTTAAGTGAGATAAGGTCAGGTTAGGAAAAGTAAGGTTAGCTAAGATGGGATTACGTTGGATGGAGTTAGGTTAAATAAGGTTAAGCTAAACCAGATTACATAAGATTAGGTAAGCTTGGGTTAGGTTACATTTGACTAAGTTGCGTTAGGATAGTTTGCACTGTGTTAGGCAAGATTAGTTTCTTTTAGATTATGTTACGAAGGGTTAAGTTAGGTGAGGTTTGATTAGGTCGCTTTAGTTCACGTTAAGGTTAGTTCAGTTATGTTATGAGAGCAAAAGATAAGCTAGGTTAAATTACATTATATAACATTAGGCTAGATTAGGTAACGTTAGATTAGAAAAATATAGGAAGTTATACTGTGTTAGGTTAGGAAAGTTTAGGTGAGCTTAAGTGAAACTACTTTATATGAGGTTAGCTTAGATGACGTTAAATAAGGTTAAGCTAGGCTAGATTATATTCGATTTGGTTGGATTGGATTAGATTAATTGGTTAGATTAGGTTAGCTCAGTTTGGCTAAGACACGTTGCACAAGGTTAGGCAAGATTAAGTTGTTTTATATTATGTTAGGATAGATTAAGTTATGCTACGCTACGTTAAATTAGGGTTGCTTCAGTTAGATTTAGTTAAGCTATGCTAGTTTCGCTTAGGATAGTTCAGATAAAGTTAGGTTATATTTAGCTGAGTTATTTTAGATAGGTAAGGATAGGTTAGGTTATGTTACGTTATCTTAGGTTAGGTTCAGTTAGGTTTGGTTAAGCTTTGCTAGTTTCGGGTAGGTCAATTTAGATAAAGGTAGTTTACTTTATGTTATGTTAGGCTAGTTTCGGTAGTTTGTATTAGTAAAACACTTGGTTATTTTGGATAAATTTGCAATGGATCATATTTAAAGGTTGGGAGCGTATGAAGCAAGAGCCTTTAAATACCATTTGACCCTAGTAGCTGAGAACCTCCCAAAACTTCCGACAATACAACAAGTCAGCAGTCAGGTTCTTCACTGGGATGGGACCTCCTTAGGAAGCAGTTTCTTAAACTTAAGATACGATCACACTTGGCAAATATTTGCTCAAAGAGATGTTACCTCTAAATACTAATTGAAAACCTTTCGATTCCAACATGAGTTTATTTAGTAAAGAGTTTTTCAATGATGTTGGATTCTATGATATTGTCTCTTAGTTATGGTGAAAACTGTTTGAGTTGTCTGAAATAAAATGTTTTTCATTCATAATGAATGTCATAATGACCAATATTTGTCAAGTGTGACCATACTTTTAGTCTTCTTTGACAATTTTTGAATATCCAGCAAGTGATATTTAATCTTTGAGACTAACTTTGCCTTTTTATTACTGAATAAGCATAAAAGGCATGTGATTCTCTTTCTCCGTTAGACATTTTTACATACATCAACCTGCCTTCTTATTTCTGGATACCTGCATGGAGCAGGCTTAACTTACCTGCTGCGATTTAACTAGTGTAATAGATTTAATCCAAGCCATTACACACTTGGTCTGCATGAGCTAAAAATAGTAGACACAGTGTTGACCTAAATGAAGTTTATTGTGATCTCTAAATCAAAGCTGTCGATTGCTTCCGCAGCTCTTATTATGGTGTGACTACACGATTCATATATGTACGTTAGAGCTGTTATGCAAACTATATAAAACAGGATGGCAAGATCCTCAATTCTGATGCAGGAACTTTGGAGTAGCCCAAAAACCAAAACTGTCCAGTCATCCCTGTTCTGAGACAAACTTCAGGTTAAGAATCATATAGTGCGTTTGCCTTCCTTACAGCTAACAGCTCAGTATGTTAAAAAGTATAAGTTTTAGTCTGTATACAAATGTGATATGAATCTTAGGCAGCGTAAGACAGATCATCTGCCAAACCAAGGCTTAGTGACACTGTAATAATGATTTTTCATTTTGCTTTTCTACAGCTTTAATTGGTTTTATTTTGCTCTATTTTATTATATATAAAATTCTTATTTTATTACTTTTTTGCGTTTTTCCTGTTGTTTTGTTGCCATTTCCGTTTTCAAGATTTATGCCAACAAACAAATAATAAAGAAAATTTAAGACAATCAAATGTATTGACACAAATCTTTAAAAAACACACACACACGCACATACTGCAGACTTCGTCTTCCTCTTATTATTTGTGTAATTACTCAGCAGTAAAGGAAAAGTAGAGAAAAACTAGTAAAATGAAAATGGAAATCAATTGAGCAAAGAGAGTATATGTATATGAATGCCTGTATGTATGTGTGTAGTAGTAAGAATACAAACAATTACAATAATAATATTTTGACATAAAATGACAGTTGTAGACAAATTACCAGCAACTATTTATTACACATACAACATGTTCTTTCCTTTCTTATTTCTATAAAAATAAAATAAAAATAAAAAAATGTGCACAAAATGAGGAACATATTTAAAATCTACAGAAGAAATTCAATGTGTTTTTATTGCTTTAGTGTAAGTAGTTGTATGTTTGAGTGCAAGCATGAGTGTGTGTGTGTGTGTGTGTGAGTGAGTGGTATGAGTAATTGAAATCCGATTTAAACATCATGTTATTCGAACATTATTTTTCTGTTTCTTATTTTTTAGTGCCAGACTCCTCAGATCATGATACATGCGATTCATTTAAGAGTGTCTCCGAATATGTGGGTTTTGTCTCAAGTATTTTTTTGCTTTATTTTCATTTTAGTTTCTTTTACGATTTTTTTTATTCCATTCTTGCTGTTCTTGTTGTTACACATCTAAGAGGATTCAAATGTCAAATTATTTTGGTATGTGTATGCACAACATTAAAATTGAAAATATATGAGGAAAATACTGGCATGAGAGCAAGACTTCAAGTCTATTTATCATCGTATTTGTCATCAGCATCAATATCGTCATATCATCTTCTTGTTCTTCTTCGAGCCCATAAAACTGATGGGCTTTGCCAGAATGTTTTGATGTTTTGTCTCACTATTTGAAAATGTGTTAAGTATTGAATTTTATTCATGTTTTTATTTTCATGGGATCTTTGTGGCAAATAAAGAACAGCTTTTAAATTTCAAATGGAGCATAATCAAAAAAAAAAAATAGCATCTTTGTCATGCTTGTTTTACAACTTTTCATCGTTAAATCCCCAAAAATGTTTGATTGTTGAGCAGAACAACAACTTTTGGTATTTACTGACTAAAATGTAGTTCATTGAAATAAATTTAATTTTGTTTACGAAGAGGTTACAAGTCGTGTTTTATTGCCTTCTGGCATCAAGAAGCACAATTTTAGTAGTAATTTTGTGGAGTCTTTTACAAAATAGTTCTGAGCACTTGACTTCATTTATTACAAACTTGGTAAAATATTAAAAACGAACAAGACTTTAAAATCAAGATAGGAATGTTTTAAATTGTCTCTGTATTGGCCCAAAGATAAACACCTAAAGCCGAACTTCACCTAAGGTTAAAAACGTTAAGTGAATTAAATAGCCTTAAGCTTCAGAAATGATGAGTCAATTGTATAAAAGATGCTTAGTAGAAGCTTTCACTAACATGAAAAAAATGAAATCGAATTGAGCTGATAAAGAACTTAGCGACAAACAAGCACGTTTGGCCGCACGCTGTGTAAAGACATCTTCATCATAGCAAAGATCAGCTTACAAGGTTATCCCCAAGGGCGGCGAAATGTATAACAGTGAATGAATGCCCTCTTGGCGAATAGACACTATACTTGTCTAGTAGTCGGAGGTTCGAAGATTCGCAGGTTCGATTCCTGCCTGAGACTATGGGTGGTATTTCTGAAGACAAGCCAAAATTCCAAATGGAGATTACTTGCTAAGGTTCAGAGGTGTGCCTCGCTGGGCATCACAGGTGCTCAGAAGAGCACACCTCAGACTGCCTTGGACATCATTCTTCATCTACTTCCTATAGAGAACTTTGTAGTGAGAACGGCGACCATTTATTTTCTAAGACTCGTTGAAACAGGTTAAGGCATGACAGATCACACATCAATATTAAATGATATCAGTTTTAGTGATGAGGGATCCGTAACCCCTGTGTTTACTAACTATAAGGTCGTTGAAATTGATTTGAGATTTTGAAAACCCTCACAGGGTGAGCCAAACTGCTACTTCATATGACTAGGAAGGCGATGCGAGTCGTGATAGGCGCATTGATAGGTCACTGCTCGGTCAGAGCAAGAACTAGCATTTGGCAAACTGGCACTTCAGACTTCTGTAGGATGTGCGGGCATGAAGAGGAACCAGAAATCGTCACTGCCCGAAGCTGCAACGTCTTCATGAGAGCATTACTGATATCGGGAAGTGTAAGCTGGAGGATATCAGGGGAGTCATTATGGGAATTAAGTGGCTTACTGACAGATAAAAGAGTCACTTCTGGGTACAACAAAGTGGAAATGTTACTTTTAACGGGCAATAGAAGGGAATCACAATGGACCCAACTGGGTCTCCAAGTGAGGTGCGTTATAGTACAACCCTTCCTAACCTAACCTAACCTATAAACGAACTTGACTGTATAATATATTTAAAAAAAGAAATTTGGCTCAACAACAGCAACAATTGGCACAAAAAACCTTTTTAATTTCAATAAATGACAATTCAAAATAAATTTTTAAATAAATGACAATTATTTATGACAGTTCTTACATTTTATTATTGAGACTATTTATTAAATTTATTTAAAAAATAAAAACCCCATAGAAATTTAAATTCTTTTACAATTTTACATTACTCCTTTGCTTATTTTTCTTTATCCATTTATAACCGCAGGCTTTGAATAAAAAGAAAAAAGAAAACACCCCAAAATCAACAAATAAATACCCACCATTTACAAATTATGGAATTATTTTTGTTCTTTGTTTGTAAAAAAGATTTTCTTCTCCGTACTAAGTAAAGAAAATTATTTCCATTGAATTTTAAAATATATCAGGGATTTATGGGGGTTTCTACTGGAAACAAAGAGAAGAATAACAAATGATAGAAATAAAAAAATCAGGACTTAAATTTAGTGTTTGGTGTTGGTTGCTTTAAGAACAAATAAGTTAAGTCCATAAGCGTTTAAACGAATAAAAAGTGTTTTTTAGCACCAAACAAAAAACACAGAAGATGACACTTAGTGGAAACTGGGAAATAACGGAAAATAATTCCCAGTTAGAGGAAACACGACGTGAGAAGAAAAATGCGTCACTCAATAAAAAGGCACTAAGATCACATGTGCATGTTTTATAGACACAAAAAAGGAATAGAGAATAATTTTGTAATATCAAATAAAATATTTGTAATATCAATTAAAAAATTAATTAAATTTTCACCTATAAAAAATTCGATAATATCAATTAAATTTTTTCACTCAAATTAATTAATACAATTAAAAAATTAAATAATTTAATTAAATTTGTAATTGAAAACATTAATTGGTAAATACTTTTTTCTGTATAATTGCTTTCAACATAAAACATAAATTGCTGCTATTATTCAGTTATCACTTAATGAAAACTTTGCCTTATAATTATTTTAGCACGCAATTTAAGAAAAAAATTTTGTATTAAAAGCTACGAAAACAAGTTTAGTTTAAAATTTTTCAGTAGTGATTTCGCTTTATATGTGTTTCATGTTAATTCAACATGATTTACCTTCAAAAAAATGTTTCCTTTTGAAATAACTTTATTTCATATTTATTTCATTTCCATTCCAGTACTGTTAAAGTAAAATGAAGCATCATGTTGAATTAATTTAATGTAGTGCTCTAATTTTGTGAATTACTTAACTTAACTCAAAAAAATTTTTAATTGACTATTTGTAATTTTTTTTTAATTAAAGATGTGAAGGTGTGTTCACACATACATTAATTCAATTCTCAATCGACAGCATCTTAAACTTCTTATTTCATTTATTTTTATTGCATTTAATTTAGTTTATATTTATATTTTCATTGTATTCGTGGCTCTACAACTGACAATGTTGTTCAAATATATCGTTAATGTAAGTATGTACCCATGTATGTATGTAAGTGTCTGCTTCTTCCTTTGTCAGCCACGTAAGCATCGAGTACAGTTGTGTGTGTGTGTGTGCGTGTGTTTACACTAAACGTTATTGACTTTTTTAGTGTCATCACTTTCAATTTAACCACATACTTTAGCTACTTTTATCAGACATACAGCAAAACATAAAACGAACTCATTCATCCACATTTCATTTATTCATTCATTCATTTCTTTCAATGTTTTTATTGTATTTGTGTGAATTCATTTTGTTCAAGGACTAAAATGCAATCATCTCGGTACAAATTTAAAAAATCAACTCACGTTTGGTAAAAAGAAATAACAACAAGAGTATTTTGTCTGTGTGAGTTATTTATCTTTGTCTCCATCCAGTAAAGGAGAACACTCAGAGAAAAAGCCTTTTAAGCAATTTTAGTTAAATATATATTTACTTTTAAAAAATCGTGAGACTTTTGTGAAAAATACAGCCCTGTTATTATGGAGCTTTCAAAACACAATAACAATTCATCAGATCATTGTTATATTTTTTCATAAGTAAAGGCCATGACTCACTATCATACAAAGTCGTGCGATCTACGAAAAAGTACAACCCTGGTGTGATGAATTGTTATTGTCTTTTGAAAATTTTCATGAACTACATCATACCAGGGTTGTATTATATTATATTATAGTGTATCACGGCCTTAATGAATAGTGGAAAAAGGAAAAAAAAAGAGCTACAGAATTGTTTGTACTTCAAGTCTTTCTTGTTTTTTTATTCCTTGAAAGAATATAATAAGGAAATTGCTGGCAGTATCGAGAGAAACTTTAAGTAATTTGCCTCGAAAAAAATGTAAAGGTGTTAATTGTAAGGAACGCAACGGGAACGAACTACGAAATTCACCCAACACGACGCATTCGTCTGAAGCCTTCACCTTTCAGCGCTTCCATAACACCTGTTATCTTCTCTTTTGTTTGGTCATTTCAAAAGTGCACGGCTTTCACAAGCTTTCCCTTAATAATTTTATTACAAAAAATAAGCTAAAATAAGTAAAAAAAATAAATCAATAAATTAAAGCTTAGCAAACAGTCAAGCAAATATGCATAATCAGCGAGCAGCTGTTTATGTTTATCGTTATGGTGAAAAGCCAAAATGTGCAATTAAACGTACCACAACCGCAACTTTACAAAACAGCTGTTCGAAATAAAATTACGCCAACACTGTATTTGATCTGTATTTGATTGTAAATGACTTGCGATAATGCAATAATACAATTAGAAATTAGTACAAATTCAAATGCATGTTAACGTTCATGAGAAGAAACAAGTGATGAATATATCGCTAGCCGAATACCCTTTTATAAATTTTATAAGAGAAACCGAGAGAGAATAAAAGTAAATAAAATTAATGATTAAACAGAATAAAGTCTGCAGCTTCAGAAAAATCCCTCCCATATTGATAAAGCCCATAATAATATCGTCAGCAGTAACTTCAAATGAAATTGATTGAAAGTATGGTAACATTTTTGAGAGCATGAGTACTTATATGTGAGAGCATAAGAAAAATCGCTCTCGAAATAATATAGATTCTATTTCACGACTGCTTTCTGCTGCTGCTTTTTGTGCCAATTTGTATGGAAAATGTGTTTATGCCGGTATTCTGTTTAATCATTTATTCAAGTGCCTGAAGTAAAGTTTCTTTATTTTAATTTTTAATTAGGGTGGTTGTTATGATAAAGGTTTAAAAAATTAGTAGGGACATGTGTTTCGATGTAATACCCAGTATTTAGTTAAAAATACGTTTTTGAATTTTTTTTTTTTGTTAGTGACGTTCTTTTGCCTTTAACACTAAGCCACTTTAATATTCTATCATTTGAGTGAAAAAAGTTGATTCCCTTACACACTCAATCAGAAAAAAAAAACAAAACACACATCAATAATAAAACGAACAAAAAGAAACAACAATGTAATAACAACTTGTTAAAAAGAAGTTATTGCCGTCTTGTGGTTTGCCGCTGCAGGTTGACGACATCTGTTGTTCCCTGCCGCCAAGCAACAAAACAAGGACAACAATATACCATAATAGAGACGTATGACACAGATGCAAGCTTATAAACGGTGAAATGCTTTTAAGGATTATGTGGCAATAAGTTGACTCAAAGTCATTGAAAAGAAATAAAGACGAAAATCATTTCTAAATATTGGTATTTACAGTATTAAAAGAAGGAAAAATGACAACAACAAAAAACATACGTACGAGTATAATCGGATACACGCTCATGATTGAATTTTCTTTTTTTATTATACGTAAGTGCCAAATTAATTTAAATTGAAATCTTTTTCTACACACACACACACGCAGTTAATCTGTTTAACAAATTGTCTTATCAATGACGTCTGCTAAGAGTTCGTTTACTACACTTTTCAGACTCTTTTAATGTTCTATCATGAGCTGAAATAATTGAGTATTCGTATGTGTATAAAGTTTGACTAAAGTTAGCAAAAAGTTTAATTGAACTGCATTAAAAGAGGGATTGAAGAAACGCTTAATAGTTGCCAGTGCCATTCACTTTGTTACGCAAATGTTACTGGTGATCAATGACATTGCTCCTGTCTATGAGTTTGTCGTACTTCTAGATTTCCGCTATAGCTCCTCCAAAACTATATTAACAAATATGTATTTGATTATCTTAGCCTGCTATACACGATATATTTCTACATTCGAGTACATTGCATGTATGGCAAGCTTTAGGAGCAATCAACACAACAGCAATACTATATGTATGAATTATATATTGAGAGCTCTCTAATTTACCACATTTGAGCTTTCATTACATAAAAAAGCTTTGCACAAATTCTAGTGCGTTGAATCAAAATAATTCACGTGTTCCATTTGCATTAAAAAGTTGGTATATAAGGCTGAAGTTTACTTTAGTTGACACTAGTTACAAGAACACAAGAACGCTGATGATGAAGTGTTAGTTACACTTGCAATTCGTTTGAATTGATGCATTCCCAGTTGTGCTCTATTGATACTGATTCACTACGCAAAAGTCGAGATCTTCGTGTGCTAAAGTACTGGGATGTGAAAAATCTCTTTACGAGCAACGTCTCCGTGCTAAAGTTTTTTGCTGTACCTCGGGGTAGTAAGAGATTTTGGTCATTCGTTAAAAGAGTAAAGAATAATGCTGGTTTTTCAATTCTAACTCTTTTAAAGAATGACCAAATATTAACTGGCCCAGCTCATAAAACTCACCTAGTAGCTGAAATACTTTCAAGTCATTTCTATTTGTTGGAAAGCAATCAGCCTCTGCCTGAGCTCGAGAGAGTATCCATTGCTATGCCTGAGATATTCTTTCAAGCTCGTGCAGTAAAAAGGGTTTTACTAGAAATCAACATAAATAAGTCTCCCGGACCGGATGGTATTCCAGCACTGGTCTTGAAGTAGTGCTCCTTGATGCTAGCACGTCCATTAGCTAAAACTCTTCAGCACGTTGTACCATGTTGGTAAGTTCCGAGTGTGTTGGAAGGTTACTACTGTTACGCCAATAACCCTAAAAATTATCGTCCAATTGCAATATGTTCTGCATTGTAAGCTTCCATCTTGTAAGGTATCTGGAGTTCAACAGCTTACTCAACGACCGGCTCTACGGGAGACCTACTTGCCCTCCTCTCTGAGAAATGGTATAATTCAATTCACCATTTTCGCTAAAGTAAGGTGGTGGCTCTAGACCAGCTGTTTCCTAACGTTGCAGTTACATTACATTACAGTCGGCTAACTGGTGAAGTCTCATCAAACGAGTTCAAGGTAAATTCACGGGTACCGCAAGGTTCCGTTCTCTCACCAACTCTATTCCTTATTTTTCTAAATGACCTTCTATGTCAAACTTTCAATCTTATCTATTCTTTCACGGACGACAGCAGCATCCGCCATTGTTTATCATTTAGCAATAGAGCAAACCTGCCAGAAGTTGAGGCCATGCGACAAATGAACAAACATTTCTGAATGTTGTGTGATTACCCATAGACACATGACGGAAAATACTTCATCAGCTGTAACTATGGGGGTATAAATATTACGGACTCAGAAGCTCTTGCTGTTCTTGGCTTGAAAATCCAGCGTGATGTTCGATGGACTGAACACATTTTGCAAGTCTCAAAAGAAGCATTCAAGTGCCTAGGATTTTTAAAATGATGCAAGCGATACTTCACCCCATCTGAACTCTTTACTATTTAAACCACACATATTCGACTGAAAATGAAATACAACTCTTATGTATGGGCCGGCGCTTCAAAGTCTATTTTGGGGCTACTTGAGGACGAAGAAGCTCAACGGTGACAGTAGGATATCCAACTCTATTGATTCATTGGAGCATCGACGCAATGTGGGGTGCACTTCCTTAATCTATAGTTACTACAATGGAATGTGTTGCAATGAAATTAAGGAGGTTGTACCTGAATCACGCACATTTATACGCACAACACGTGCTTCATTCAAAGCACATACTTTTGTGGTGGATTGGCCAATAAATCGCACTACGCATAACAGAGTTAATTCCTTTTTTGAGCTTAGTGTTCGTATGTGGAACAGCAGCAGAAGTCTTTCCTGTCAATTTCAAAGTGAAAAAGTTCGAATGTCCACATGTCCTCCCCATGACTTTTTTTTTTTGCTAATTCTAGCACAATGCATTGCATGAGTAGGGGTTATCCCCTTTTCTAAGCAGGAGGTCTACTCTGTAATTCGAAACGAAAGAAAATGCTTTCCAATTTGCATGTTAATAGCAAGCAAATTCGAAAGCATTTTCTTTCGTTTTGAATTAGAAGACCCACTGATCTCTTCTGTTTTCTCCGTGGAGCAGATTAATGCAGTCCAATTCACCAAATTCGCCAATTCTTCAATAGCAATATTTTGCTTAATAACATTATATGAATTAAATCTGCGTGTCATACGATTTCACCATGACAAGCCATTAAAACATACTGCAATTCATAAAAATATAAATATTTGTTAGTCTATTAAATTTTGCAAGGACTTCAAATTAAGCTCAGCAGAGATATTTTAATAAAAATAAAAATTTATTATATTTTGCCACATTAATGTTAATATACCATATGAGCTTTTGATTTTCCAAGTAAATGTAATTGTAAAAGTAATTTCTGCAATTGCGCACAAGTGTTGAAATTTGTAATAGTTTGAATAGATTTTTATTTAAGTATCAGTGTTATTGCCCACAGCTAAGTAAAGTAAATAAGTTTGGAAAGTTTGAATATGTAAGGAGTACCAGCACAGATTTTGGAAGAAGACATTGCCACTGATTTTATTGTTGCATGAGTTGCCTCAGCAGCAACCAAATGCATCTGGATGTGCTTAAGCAATAACAAACAAAGTTTGCTTAAAGGAATTGCTACAGAGTAGAAATTCTATAAAAAAATTCATTCGCCATGTGGAATATTAAGTGCTACTGAGTAATATAAATGAGTAGAATATCAGAAATCTAAATTCTGAATTCTAAATCATTTGTATACTGGGTTACGAGGCATAATTCTAGTGGCTAGTTCCTGGTCCCTATCTTATAAATTTTGCTGCTATATACATTTGCTTTTACAGTATGAAAGCAGCTGAATCCATTTCCAAGGCTTTAATAGCATGCCTGTGCTTGCTTCATGCAAGCACGTTCAAGCACTCACTTTGGCGCTAAGCCCATCTAAAGTATACTAAGTTCCTTTTAAGCAGCAGAAATAATTACTGGGAATAAAACTATGAATTTGTCTTGCATTAATTTGCTTTTTTCACAAGTTCCAAAGATTTCCAAAAAGCACTTCAAAAGATATTTTAATTATTATTTAATACTTTTCACATTAACAATCGCTTTAAAACACAAGATAACAACAGCAAAATTGGTATTAAATAAATTTTGCACACCCTTCAAATGCAATTGATGCATGTCCTTTTTTTTGTGGTTGGTTACACTTTTATGTTTTACTCGGTAATTTAATATGGCCTAAATTTTTGTTATGCGCCTCTTTCCTATTTCCTATTTGCCATTAAGCTTTATTTAAGTTGCTGCTTATTTTTTTCTTCTTGTGGTAATTTTGCCATGTTCAAGCTAATATTTTTGTCATATTTGTGCTTTGGAATGTATTAAAATGGATTGTTTTTTCAGCACTGGTAGTTGTACAAATAAAACGGAAAAAAAATCCTTAGAAAAGTAAAAAAAAATAAACTTTTACAGCATTTAGTAATTTGTGGTGTCAAATTTTATGTGTACAAAACAGAAACCAAAAAAAAGGAAATGCTACAGACATATTTTCACAATAACCACAGCGTCGAGAACAGTAAGAGGTAATGGAAAAAATATAAAAAAAATAAATATTTAAGTATTTGCAATAATAAAATACAACTCTACACAAACACCACAAGCATATCTCGACTACGCACACAATGCCAAGGATAAACAAAGTTGATTCGACAGACAACAGGGAACGTGATGTCATGTTTGTGTATACAAAAATCAAATGTTACCACAAGAGGACGGAGGAGAGAGGGAGTGTGATTCCAAATTGAGTCTTCAATTGATTTGACTTTTGTAACATTGACGCAGTTATTTCTTGTACTTTTGTTTTTTGATAACTTTCATTCGCCTCAAAATTTAAGAACATTCGCATAAAGTGTAAAAAAAAGAAAAAGTTCTACAGTGCGGGAAAAAAGTTAAGCATCAGCTATAATTTTCGAAAAAATATTAAAAATCTCTCTACCTGCACGAAATCAATAAAAATCTTTAAGAAATCTATATTGTTTACATCAACTTTTTTTACATTTATCACGATTTCTTATTGTCAGTGATTTTTTAACTTTAGCACTTTTTTCGATTTTTGATAAATTATCTTAGTTTTAGAGATTTTTTTAATTCTGACGCTTTTTTTCGTTTTGCTGATGTTTTTCATTTCTTGACAATTTTTCAGTTTTAGCGATTTGTTGGGTTTTAACGCTTTTTTTGGCTTTGGCGATTTTTTTCGTTTTGACAATATTTTTTTAGTTTTGGAACTTTTTCTTATTTTAAGCACTTTGTCTTAGGTTTGCCATTATTTTTTCGTTTTTGAAGATTTTTTCCGACTTTGACGTTTTTTTAGTTCTTGCGTTTTATTCCTTTTTGGCCTTTTTTCGGTTTCTAGCGACTTATCTTAGTGTTAGAGATTTCTTTTAGCTTAGGCGTTTTTTTTTCTTCGTTTTTCTGATTTTTTCGCTTCTGAGCAATTTATTTTAGGTTTGCCACTTTTTCTTAGTTGTGGTGTTTTTTTTTTTTTTGCTTTTTGACATTTTGTTCCGTCTAGACGTTATTTATTTAGTTTTTGCGTTTTGGTGATTTTTTCGGTTTTTGGGGATTTTTTAGTATTTTGGTTTTAACGCTTTTTTTTGCTTCAATTTTTTTTTTGTTTTTAGTTATTTATTTGTTGTATTTAGTTTTAGCGATTTTTACCTTTGGCACTTTTTTGGTTTTGGCAGCTTTTTTTAGTTTTGGCGCTTTGTCTTAGTTTTGGCGCTTTTTTTTTGTTGAGATTTTTTTCGGTCCTTGGCGTTTTTTAGTTTCAGCGATTTTTTATACCTTTATCACTTTTTTGGTTTAGGCAAATTTTTTTTAGTTTCGGCGCTTTTTCTTATTCTTAGTGTTTTGTCATAGTTTTGGCGCTTTTTTGCGTTTTTGAGATTTTATTTGGTCTTTGGCGTTTTTACGTTTTAACGATTTTTGAGGTTTTTGGCAACTTATTGACATAATGAAATGAGTTTCGGTTCTTGGAATTATTTTAGTCTTAATTAAGGCTTTTTGTTGTTTTTTAGTTTTAGCAATTTTTTAGATATGGCGCTTTTTATTAGTTTTCTCGCTTTTTTTTTTTTGTTGAGATTTTTTCGGTCTTAGGCGTAATGTTAGTTTTTCGTTTTGGCGTTTTTTTTTGAGTTTTTGGCAACTTATCTTAGTTTATAAGTTTTTTAGTTTTAGCTGTTTTTTTGTTGTTGGTGCTTTTTTATTTTAGGGATTTTTTTCGTTTTTTGGCGATTTTTTTTGTTTTGGCGATATTTTTCGTTCTGGAGACTTTTTTCGGTTTTTAGCGAGTTTTTAATTTTTTTGCGACCTTTCTACTTTTGGTATTTTTTTTATATATTTTAGCAATTTATTTAATTTTTGGTGATATTTTTCACTTAAGCGCTTTTTTATTTTGGCGATTTTTCTATTCGACATTTTTTAAATTAGGGATTTTTTAGTTTAAACGTTTTTGGAAATTTCAAGAGTTCGGTTATTACGGCTTCCGAGATTTAGTAAATTGTCAAAATTAACTGGGAATACGCTTTAATTTTGATTTTATTTTTTTTTAAATTTCGCATAAAAATACACTAACTTTGAAAATTTACCGTGTTTATATAATTGTTTGTATATTACATTAGGATTTCAACCAGTTTCATTGCTCGCTTTAGAACACCCTTTAATTTTTAGCTGACATTTATTTGTTGTTCTAGCGCCCAAAGTTTTACAAGCCCATAACTCTTATGGCTCTCAAGAAAACACGCTGTGACAGATAGACGGTTGTACAGATGGACATCGTGGCGAAAGCAATAGGGTTCCTTTTCACCTTTGATGTATGGAACCTTAAAGAACCATAGTTGCATTACTAAAATCTACCAGATTTTAGGAAGATTTTAACAAAATTTAATGACTAAGTAGATTTTGTTTTGTATGGCAAATGTACTAAATTTTGCCTGAAATCTCGTAAGTAGTAGATTTTGCTGAAATGTAAACGCATTATAAATTGTAAGCAAAATTTTGTACATCACTGCTAATAAAGAGGATACAAAATAATTTGACTATTGTTAAAAAAGAAATCAGCTTAAAGTTCTTGTGTACTACGAGTATTTAAGGCAACAAAATGCTTAAACGGTTTTAACGAAAAGGAGACCATAATAAGTTCAACCAACAGCAAAACAATAACAACAAGAGCGCATTTAAATGTTTGAAACTGTCAATAAGTTTGTTTGCGTTGTCTGTCCTAACTCGTTATGGCTTTAATATGGGATGTATGTATGTATGGGATGGGAAGAGTCAATGTTAATTTGTGTGTGTGTGTGTGTGTGTAGAATAGAAGTTTGTGCCTGTCTGCCTTAGTCGACAGCTGCTGTGCTAAGAAAACAAAACAAAAGAGGCTAAGGAAGGCATAGAAAAGAATCAAGAAAATTAAGAAACTAGAGCCCAGCAACATTTAGAGATTAAGCTAAAATGTCAGTGCTTAAAATGACAAAATGAATCCGGGTAAATCTATGTATGTATGTATGTGTGTATGTATGTGTGTATGTACTACATAGCTACACTACACAGTATCCAACAAATACCAACGTAATAAAGTATTCCCGTACTTAAATTCGTCCTTATATATTTATTAAGACATCAGTTGTTGCTTTTAGTTCACTTTCATACTCAATTCGTAGATGTGACCCTGCTTAATGTTATTTTTGTCTTCTTTTTTTTTTTTTTTATTCTACTCATTATGATGATGGGACATTGTCCTTTGTCCTGCCTTTGTCCATTTTCTCTTTCCTTAACTTGACTTGTTTATTATTCCTTTATTTACTTTTGTTTTTATTATTTTATCAAATGTACGTACGAATGTGTACAGAGAAAGTTTGGTTTAGGTAAATAAAATAAGGGAAACGAAAAAAAAAATAAAACGGAAATCTCTTTTATATCTTGATTTTTGTATTTGACATTTGTGTACAACAAGTTTAACCCCAAACACTTGCACAAACATGCACAAATACTCGTACACTCACACCATCATCAAGCATATGCTACGAGTACAAATGCTAATTGTTCGAGTCCTTGCTTGTCTAGGATGAGGGCTCAAATATGAAAATAAAATATTTATCACTGCCCAAGAATCTCTGTTTGAACATATTTTTTTCTATTAAAATGGAATCATTTAGTTCTGGCTATTAAGTGTTAATAAACATGTAAATTTCTTTTATTCGTGCTTCAATGGAAACTATTGTTGTAGTCTGAATGTGGGAAATATTTCAGGAATGTATAGACAAGCGAAGCCAAACTAAAGGCATATACTCCATTTTAAAATGAAACCATCTTATTAACTTTTCAAAAAACAAAAAAACAATAGAAATAGAAAGTAAACTTACCTTATTGTGATATTTTGAAAGTATTTAAATTGCATTCGTTTTAAATATCTCAAACAAGAATAATTTTGTATGAAGTTGTTAAACAACATAAAGAGTATCAAAATAATGACTGAAATTTATTCCAATAATAGTGATTTTGGATAAAGATTTAATAAAAAGTTGTCAATAAAAAAGATTAAATTTTAGAAATTTATTTGCTGGAGGTCAAGCATTGTCTATATATTTCATTGGTGCTTAGCCAAATCATCAGTAGACTTTAACCACATTTTGAACAGTCACAAACCTCTTATCTTATGCACAGACTTTCAAAAACTATTTGAGAATTCACAAAAAATAATCACAAATAATAATATTTCTGAAAATCACAAGCGAAACACAAGCAATAGGCATAGAAACTATAACAAAATCCCAGCAAATAATTTATATTCGATATGAATCTATTTTATTTTTCTACACCTTTATACAATTAGAAATCCATTGGATAACAATAAAAAGTATTTATAAGGCAAAATGAAAAATAAAATCTAAATTTAACATTTAAGAAATTTAAATTTCAAATTAAAATAAACTTATGACAATATGTCGAATAATAAATTTCTTAAATGTTAAATTTAGATTTTATTTTTCATTTTGCCTTATAAATACTTTTTATTGTTATCCAATGGATTTCTAATTGTATAAAGGTGTAGAAAAATAAAATAGATTCATATCGAATATAAATTATTTGCTGGGATTTTGTTATAGTTTCTATGCCTATTGCTTGTGTTTCGCTTGTGATTTTCAGAAATATTATTATTTGTGATTATTTTTTGTGAATTCTCAAATAGTTTTTGAAAGTCTGTGCATAAGATAAGAGGTTTGTGACTGTTCAAAATGTGGTTAAAGTCTACTGATGATTTGGCTAAGCACCAATGAAATATATAGACAATGCTTGACCTCCAGCAAATAAATTTCAAATTAAAATAAACTTATGACAATATGTCGAATAATAAATTTCTTAAATATTAAATTTTAGAATGCAAAGCTTTTTACCCGACTGCGCGACGCAAAGAAGGGTATTGTGTTTATTAGCCTATGTATGAATGTACAGGTGGGCCACAAGAAAAATTTCCCTATTAAAAGATGCTTTTATTTTTGCAAATGGCGGCCAATGTCAAATTTATTTTGACATTTGTAAACTAGACAGATGTTGAATACAAGTGAACAAGCCATGGACCGATACACTGCCCAAGAACGCGGAATAATCGTGTCTATTTTTTCCGGGTCGCCTCATCTCTCGTTTTGGCGATTTACACTGGCCCGCAAGATCGCCCGATTTAACCGTTCCAGACTTTGTTTTGTGGGGTTTTTTGAAATCCCGTGTTTACGCAAATAAGCCCGAGACCCTGGAAGCCTTCAAGAACAACATTCGACAAGAGTGCGAGAATCTGTCGCCCAAAGTTCTCGCCGAAGTGATGAAAAATGCCGTAAAACGAGCCCGTATAGCAATCAATTGTAACGGCGCCCATTTGGCCGATATCATCTTCTCGACTTGACCAATAAAATTCTAAAGATTCAAATAAAAATCATCCAAAATAATAGAAAAAAAATGAGAGCCTAACAACAAACAACGGATGACTTCATTTGGCCCATCTTGTATGTATATGTGTTGCTTTGCGGCCTTATATAAACCGAACGCGTAGACCGATTTTAAAAATTCAATATGGCGGCCAACAGACGCCAATTTGTAAATATGAAAAAAGTAAAAATTCGGCGAACTATATCAAAATGGGTGTGATTCGACAGGTATTTTAAAATCATCTTTATGTTTCTGTTATGGTTTTTGATTTCGAATAACCGTTTAGCATATTGAACGGTTCAAAGTTGGGTTTTTTGATTTTTTTTTAATTACTACTTGTTTATTGTTTTTTGTTAAGAACCAAGTATGACGTTTAACCGATTGACTGACTAACCTTATCATAATGCAATTAGTGATTTGGCTTAGAAACGCTGAACCTACTGCTTACAACACGTTGCTTATTAATAGTCCTTTTTGTCGCTGTCCGTGCAAGAAATTTAAACATAGAAACAATAATTAATTATACAGACTTATGTCCCGCTTTCTATCAGGAGCCAATGACAAAATGTCTTTGCTTTCTACCAGGAGCCAATGACAAAATGTCTTTGCAATAGCAACATAACAAGTTGAAAGCTTTCAACGGGTTCCACTATCTACTCGTAATAACAGATTCCTCTTTAAGATGTACTGCTTAGAATAGAATAGGCAAAATGAGCTTGTGATTATTATTATTATTATTATTTTCATTACAATCTATACATTTCTGGTCGATTACTATTCATGAGTTTTAAAAGTTTTGTCTAAAGTTTTCCTAGTATTCTCTAATTCCCTTTGTTACTTTTTTGCACACACACATAAATATAAAGAGATTCTTGCAATAAAGTACGGGCAGCATCGAAATTACAAATGCCCTTTTCATTTAACATTTCAGACCTTTGTCTTATAAAAATACATATTTAAATTAATTATAATAGGGATAGAAAAATCCTATTTGTTATTATTTAGGCGCCACTTCTTGGATTTCGGTCATTGGATAAATTCAGTGTTATTATGTCAAACCTTGAGGAAAATTTTTGTGGAATATTATAACCCTATAAAAAACGTCTCCTTAAATGACAATATCGACTTATTGAAATTAAAGTTGATTCAGAGAAATGGATCTCTCAATTGTCCTCCAAGATCTTTCAATTTAGCGCATCTTGCTTTTTTCCAATATCGATCAGCTGTTTCTGAGTGTTGCAGCTATATTCCATTACAGTCGGCTAACTGAGTCTTTAGGCTACTTACTGTACATCTTACAGGAGGCTCTTGAAGTTTCCTGTGATCTGGGAAAGCTGGTCGCATTGGAACACTTCCAGATTCTCTGGCTAAGCTGCTGAGTAGTACTACACGGAGCTAGGAAACCACTCCAAAAACAACGAAATTAACAACATTAATTGTCAAAAAATAACTAAACCAGATTATTGTTCATTTGAGAAGGGATAGAGCTGCAATTTTGAGAACAACTTGATCTAAATTTTGACAGTCAATATCGAACGAAATAACAAAATTTGTCCATAGAATTTAAATAAAAATATTTTTAAATTAAATTTCTTTCGATATCGACTACCAAAGATTTAGATCAAAGTGTTCTCAAAACTGTGGCACTAGAATTCAAATAGAAATATTTGTAAATTTCGTTCGACTTCGAATGTAATAATTTGGCTAATATGACTCTTCTTTTGGAAAGATTAGTTTTAGTTTGAAAGCACAATCTTCTCATTTTGGCAATCCATCATTTTTAAGTCAATATAATTATAACAAAAGTCGTTCTTGTGTTGATTTTTAGGGTTCCAAACACACAATGACCATCAGTCCGTCTGTCTGTCGGCCTGTCTCTCTGTCACAGAACCGTAAGAGCTATGGATTTGAAATTTTTATAGAACATGTGAACCTTTGGTCGCTTCAACAAGAAATATGTCGTGCCATAACCGCCAAAACAAACTTAATGGCTTCGTTAGTCAAATCGTATCGTCTTACTTTTGAAGTTGTCGTATCGTTTAAGTCTGTATGTTAGTTAGTAAAAACGTGAGGCTGCCACCGAAAGTGTCAGCTGTTACTTTGCTTTATACGTGTGTGTGTATGTATGTAAGCCAGAAGTTGACGTTTGCTATGTAAAAATCTATTTTCTGTAGATTTTTACGTAGCAAACGTTGCCAACACATTTTCAATAAGCATCAACATGCTGACACGCAACAGCACGATACGATTTCAGTAATTCTACCATAAGCCACATAAGTTTCAAACTTAGTTTTTTGAACAAAATTCAATTATTTGCGATTGTAAATAATCGATTTTCGAAAAAAAAACGAGATTGAAAAAAACGTGTTGGTTAAGCTTTTTCCGCGGTTATGGCTCAAAATGACAGCTGGAAATTAAAGGGTGTTCTAAAGCCACGAAGGAAACATGTTGATGTCCCAATGAAATTTTCAAAGTTGGAAAATTTTTATGCAGACTACGCCAGTTAACACTGAAATTTAAAAAATCAAAATGAAAGGGTATTCTATCAGTTAATGTAATTTTGGCAACCTGCTGTATCTTGGTAACCGTAAAAGGCAGACTCTTGAAATTCTCCAAAATGGCAAAATTAAAAAAATTTCGAATTGAAAAAATCGCCAAAATGAAAAAAGCACTTAAATGAAAAATATCACCAAAAATAAAATAAATCGCAAAATGCAAAAAAAAAATATACCAAAAGTAAAAAAGGTCACCTAGAAAATAAAAAATTCCCCAAAAATCTAAAAAAATTACCAAAATAAAATAACCGTCAAACAAACAAAAATCGCTCAAACTAAGAAACAACCGAAAAAATCGCCGAAAATCTTAAAAAACAATCGCCCAAATAAAATAACCTCCGAAACAAACAAAAATAGCTAAAACTAATAAACAACCGAAAAAATTCACCAAAAACCAAAAAAAATCGCCTAAAGGAATAAAGTGCCAAAACCCGAAAAAATCAAAACAAAACAAAACATTTTCATATGTATTTCTATGTAGTATCTCGACCTTATTTTTAATATGAATTAGTGTAGTTTTATAGATATTGTATCTATTCAGGCTTTCAAGGACATTCAATTTCTTTAAAATGTTAAAAAAAAACATCTACATCAGGTAAGACATTCGATTATATAGGCTAACGTTCAAAAAATATTACATATTTAGTGTCCGTACGAAACCCTTCCTGTACGAGTCAAAGTTTTCAAAACAGGCCCTTATTGATTTAATAAGCTTTGCTAACGATTTGGCAATGTCTGGTAATTTTTAACTTTTCATTCTCAAATTGGCAACATATGGTTACTCTTTTTTTTGCAGAGAAGTGTTTGAAAAATTTAAAACGATTTATTATCAATTTAATACTTTGACAAAAGGAATATAAAATTTTTTCAGTGCTTGTATTTATGATGAGAACAATCATCCTGAACCGGAAGAGAGTGCAGGGGCTCAAGTTTTGGATTCATTTAGCAAATTGTGGACAGCAGACTTGCTGTTACCAAAGATGTCAAAACTATCCTAAAAACATAAAATACTTTTTTATATTACTGTAGAGCAAACTTATGTTACGAAAAGTACCGAGTTTGCTTTCTACTTACTGCAGTTTCAGTCATATTGCGTCTATAGTTTTTCTTTTTTGTGACAGTTTGTAAAATTTCAATTTGTTACACACAAAAAAAGCATAAAATATTTTCAAATACAACAAACAAAAATCATAAGAAATGTGAAAGTATGCAATTTGCAATCTCTTTCACTTTAATCAATCCTAAACAAAGTTATGAAAAGAGACTAAAGGCAGCAACGAAAGGACTCATGCATATTATGTATATTTTGATTGTTCTTGTTGTTGTTGTACATTATAAATTCTCCAGATGTTTTGCTTGTGAATTATCATACAGATAAAAACTTTTGATGGTTTTTATATTTTACAGATTGTGGCTTTAGGTGTTGTCTTTTGATAGAAAGGAAAATATTTGTGGTTTTAAAAAAATTGGCGAGTAGATTTTTATAACTATATACAAGTATGTAGCATGGACTAAGAAAACAGGGTGAGCAAATTTTCGCACACGGTCATACACTTCCATAAGAAAAGTAAATATTTTTTGAACTCATTTTTATAGACTTTGCTAAAGTTTTATAGCGCATTTACATTTGAGCAAAATCTATTTCTTACAAAATTTCGGAAAAAATCTAGTTGATTTCCCATAGAAAACAAAATCTACTGCGTCAGTAGATTTTATCAAAATCCACTTAAAATTTAAGAGGACTTCGTGATGCAAATACGTTTTTTTTTTTTCAAATTTGTACTAAAAAGTCAGCCTGTGTACTTAAAATAGGGTTTGTGAATTTGCTACATAACAATTGTTCGGTTGTAGTTTTGGAAAATTTTCACTTAATATGGGTTTAGTTTTGGATAAAAAAATGCTGATAAATGTCAAAGAAAACTTGGTGCAAACGGTGTGGGTTTTCATAAGGATTTTAATTAAAATCTGCTGGATTTTGAAACTCGCTCAAACAATGTAATTTGAATCGTGTTAGATGAAATTTGAAATACATGCATAGATTTTAGAACATGCACAACACTCATTAGTCACTTAAAACTTTTAGTATGTTCGGATGAATTTTATTATGACCACGTCCTGCAATTTTTGTTGCAGCATTTCTTCAATATATGGGAGAGTGTTGAAATAGAAATATATACATTTTGTATTGCTCTCTCGCTCGTTTGCACTAAAAATTAAAAAGTTGCTGCAACAAAAAGTGCAAGTCTGGACCTTAGTGCCGGTAATTTTAAGTGACAGCATAAATTAAATAAAAACATTTTGAAATAAATTGTGATTGTGCGCTTAGAATTACAAAAAAAATATCGATCAGCTGTTTCCTACTGTTGCAGTTACATTCCATTACAGTCGGCTAACTGAGCCTTAAATATTTTTAACTTTATTGTAAAAAAAAGCCAACTATTAACTTAAAAACAAGTGTTTTTTTCGTTTTTCTTAATACTTCTAAATAATTTGTTTACTTTATTATTTTATGTGTTAGTCTTATTTAAATACATAAGTGAAATACACATAATATGCATGTACATAAGTATAAGTTAAATAAATACCAGTATGTATACTTATGTATGTATGTACGTAAAATTTCTATGTTTTCGATTAATTATAAAAAGATTATGCTTAAGAACTCCAAATAACGCAGTTTCTATTCAAGAAGCAAGTCATAAAAAATTGTATCGGTATAAATAAAATAAAAAATAAAAAATGAACCAATTGAAAATATTTTTAATCGCAATTATTGCATTGGGGAGTATTTTCGATGTAATCAATGGTAATTTTCCATTATTTAGAAGAAACAACCAGCAGCAGAGTCCACGTTTAAATAATCAGATGCCAAATAGATCGAGAAGGACATTCAGAAGAATTATAGCAGCCAATAATGTAAATGTTTTCATCCTTCCGCCGGCAAGGCAACAAGGGATGGTATTGAGGAGAAGACGTGCTTAATTAATGTAATTTTCTTGTCAAATAGAACTTTATTAGTGCATTGAATTTGAATAAAAAATAAAATCTTTTTTTTTAACTTGAGTTCTTTTATTAACATATATACATATGTATGTATGTACATTGTACATACATACATAATCACCCTTATCGGGAATAAAAGTTCACGTGAAATTTGTTCCCTTTCCCTAAAATTGTGATCGCCAATGTTTGCGTTGTTGTTGTGTCAGTATACTCTTCTCTAATTTTGTTCACGCGAAATATGTATTTCACGTGAACAAAATGTTCACCTTTTATTCCCGAAAGGGCGTGAATTCTAGCAAGATTAATGCAAATGACTTTGCTTCTATCACGACAACCCAGTCAGTATGTGGAAGATTGTTTCACAAAACTGTCATTTTCGACTATCTTAGATGATCAGAAACCGATTAATCAGTTCCGGGCTTAAAATAAGGCTCGAAAAAGATTCCCAGAAGTACTTAGTGTTTAAAAAACAAAATTTACAGAATGTGCGCAATCATAAATTGATCACGCATATGCTCGAAATGTGATTGTTTGAAGCATTGCTTCGTCACAAACTGTCTCGAAAATGAGTCGAAATGGAGTTATAAAATATTCTTTTAGAAGAGTCGCGGCTAGGGTAGCATTTTCTTCCGAATGAACAGTCTTTTGCGACTCGAAAACGAGCACATAAATGATTAATTTAATTGCGCTGATGAGTCGAAAAGACCCGAATATGATTATTAATTTCATAAAATGTTGACTGGGAAAACTAATAAAAACTGGTGACTATAATAAAAACATATATGTACGTATAGATACTTACATACTCGTATGTATGTATAAATGTATTGAAAAATAATTCAAAATAATTAGGGAGTTCACAATAGTATTTCAACTCAAGTTTCAACTTTAATACTTGAATATGGTCTGGCAAGTTTGTTGTTTTTGTTTGTGTGTAAATCAAATTTATTACCAGGTGGCAAATTTAAAAGTATAAAAAGCATGTCATTTTCTATATGGCAATATGGTAATGTTAAACTAAACATTTTAAAACAGTCAGCGCAGCTGTAGTTGGTGAAAAAATATTTGTATTTTTCGCAGAAAAAAAGTTATTTTGAAAAATTTATCCAACTATAATTTCTAGTTTAACAAATTTTGTTATTTTAGTACGTACGGAAGAAAATAATTCAGTCTCTCATAAGCATTCGTACAGACATACATTTTACTCTCCCTCTGTCATATTATAAACTAATATGTAAATAATATAAAGATGTATGTATGTGTGTTTGCCTTGATATACACAATATGTGTATTTATATCGTTGCCTGCTCACAATAAAAAATTAAGATGGCTCAGTGTTGCCACATTAAAATTTTAATATACTCATTGTGAATTCCTTAAATAATAAAAATCAAACGTCGAAAAGATGTGATCGAAATTATTATTTATTACTAGCTTGCCCGCCGACAGACGTTATACTGTCATTTAGATTTACAGTGGAACAAATTCAAACTTGCAACAGAAAGCAACTTTTTTATTTTTCACATTCAGTTTTCATATTCTTCTTCTCCAGACAATAACAAACAAAACAAAAAAAAAGAATGTGGGAATCGGTCCAGCTGTTTACGCGTGATTAGGGATGCCAACTTGGTGCTTTTACCACTAATTTTAGTGCTTTTTGATGACTCCAAACGCCAAATTTTCAGTGTTAGTGCCAAACAAAAGGCTCAGTTAGCCGACTGTAATGGAATGTAACTGTAACAGTAGGAAACAGCTGATCGATATTGTTATGTGAAAACTAATGTTACGTTACTTTACATCTCTATAACCATTTTCATTACTGTTCACATAACAATATCGATCAGCTGTCAGTAACTTAACTTAAGAAAAAGCACCAAGTTGGGGATTTTTAAAATTTTCATTGATGCCTTTGGTGCTTTTAAGAAATGTGTGTATTTCTTGAAATTTTTTTTAATAGAAACTTGGTGTATTTTGTTTGGTACATTTCGTTAAAGATGTTGGTACTATTACCAGAATAGAGAAAAGCTTAGAAAATATTAAACATTACGAGCGGGAAAATAAACAAGGAACTGACCTTTTTTGGCTAGGATTTAAGATCGATTTTAGGGATTCAGTTGGAGAAAATTCATTTTCACATTTGTCTAATTTCGTACTAAGAATTTTAGGTTTACCCTACTCAAATGCGGAGGTGGAAAGAACGTTAAGTTCAATCACCATTCACACACAAGAACAATTGTGCTGGTATAACATGCCAGTTTGTAGGTGAGAAGGGCAAAGAGAGTGGTTTTGTGGTTGGCATAATTTTTCAACCAGTTACAACCCCGCATTAGCAGCACAAAACCAATACAAACACAACAACAAAAAACAGCAAACGTTAAATGATACACAAAGCTGTGTATACGTATACAATTTATGTCAGATGAATTAAGGCTTAGTTAGCCCGACTGTAATGCAATGTAACTGTAATGTAGGAAACAGCTGAACGATATTTTTATATGAAAAATAGGTTACGTTACATTAAATCTCTATAACCATTTCCATTACTTTTCACATAACAATATCGATCAGCTGTTTCCTACCGTTGCAGTTACATTCCATTACAGTCGGCTAACGGAAAAAAAACAAAAATTGTGCGGCTTAAAAATTGTTCTCGTGTAAACTACCTCTATGATACGATTTCTCAAATTGTGACACATATATTGGGTGTTTTTTATTGAGGTATAGAACTTTAAGTTGGCATCACTTTTTTAACTGGCGGCCATTTTGTCAGCTGTCAAGTGATTAATATTTAGTTTGGTTTGCCATTTCATCATGAACAGGTTGACAAAAGAACAACGCTTGCAAATCGTGCAAATTTATTTCGAAAATAATGGTTCAGTTCGCGAAGTTTACCGCAAGCTCCGTCCATTTTATGGTCGACATAATCGTCCATCAGAGCAATTAATTCGGTTAACCATGGATCGTTTTCTCACTACGTTTACTCTATGTGATAATACGCATCCGCAGAGACGTCGAACAGTGCGCACCGAAGAAACAATTGCCGCTGTAGAGCAAAGTGTTGAAGAGGACCCGAATGAATCGATTCGCCACCGTGCACAGCAATTGGAGCTTTGTCCATCAACTTTATGGAAGATTTTGCGCAAAGATCTTGGCTTGCGACCTTACAAGATCCAGCTTGTGCAAGAATTAAAGCCGCGAGATCATGCAATGCGTCGTGATTTTGGTGTATGGGCCGAAAATGAGATTGATTTCGATGCTGATTTTCATCGCAAAATTTTGTTCAGTGATGGGCTCATTTTTGGTTGAATGGCTACGTCAACAAGCAAAATTGCCGCATTTGGAGTGAAGAGAATCCACATGAGACCCTTGAGACGCCATTACATCCACAAAAACTGACTGTTTGGTGTGCTCTATGGGCTGGTGGAGTCATTGGGCCATACTTCTTCCGAAATAATGCTGGAGAGTCAGTTACCGTTAATGGAGACCGGTATAGAGCCATGATAACCGACTATTTTGTTCCCGAATTGGATGGCATGAATGTGGATGAGTTGTGGTTCCAACAAGACGGCGCTACATGCCACACAGCGCACGTCACAATCGATTTATTGAAGGAAACATTCGATGAGCGCATAATTTCGCGGAATGGACCTGTCAATTGGCCACCAAGATCGTGTGATTTGACACCATTGGATTATTTTCTTTGGGGATATGTGAAGTCGCTCGTCTACGCCAACAAACCAGAAACGTTAGGGGACTTGGAAGCCAACATTCGTGGCGTTATTGCCAACATACGGCCCCATATGCTCGAAAAAGTGGTTGAAAATTGGACCTGTAGAATTGGCTTTATTCGAGCCAGCCGCGGCGGCCACATGCCCGAAATCATATTTAAACGTTAATGGCATAAAATTATCCTTCCAATAAAGCCAAATTGATGGACATTAAAACGATTTTCTTGTGTTTTATTTCAATTCGAAGTTCTATACCTCTAAAAAACACCCTGTACATACATATGAATGTGCGTAGTTATTCAAGGTTGCTTGCAGATGTTAAAAAAACCGGAAAAATTTTTTTGAAAAACTTATGGATACTTATTTCATGCAATTTCGGTGTTGGTATTAATATGGTAAGCTATTTAAATTTGACTTAAGCCAAATTTTACTTTCCATGTACACCCAATGCTTGGTAATGTTAACCCGTTTGCATCTCTTGCATTGAAAACAGTATTATAATTCACTTTCTAGCCAAACCTTGCACACAGCTCATTAACTCACGACTGCAGCTGTTTGTAAAAAATAAAATAAAAAATATATTAAATTACAAGCAGATGCATATTCATATCAAATGTTTCTTTTTTTCTGTTGTTAAAACCATAATAAAGCCATAAAAGTTTTTACAAGTAAATTAAAAAGCAACAATAAAGTGTGAAAAATTTAATTCAACACACTTACATATATAAAAAATTATTACGTGAGCAAACAAAAAATAAACAAGCAATTATTCAGCAAAAGTATGCAGTTTGTATGAATAATTTTTTTTTTTTTCAAAAAACTAAAAGTTATTTTCAATAAATACATTTAAAATGAATTTAAGTTCAATGGTAAAGTTAAAAACAAGCTAAATTTATCCAAAACATTTTATTTGGTTTTCATTACAATATTGTTGGTCGTAATTAACTAGAGAATTATTAGAATTGTTACAAATTAATTTTGTTTGCTTAGTATGGCTTACAACTCATTGTCTACATGTTACAGTAGGCGTCATAACAAAGCAGAATAAGACAAACAAATACATATGTATATAATTGTAGACTGAAGGCTCTTTATTTTTTGAGGGTTTTTATTTTATGTACATAATTTCATGAGGTTAAATATCTCCAATGAAAAACAGAAATAACATAACAAAGAGTTTAGTGTAAATAAAAAATTAAGTTTAAAAACCTGCAGTTGGCTTTTTTTTTGGTATAAGTGAAAAAATAATTTTAATTACACTGTACAAAACAGAAAAAAAAAACAAACGATTGATTCTGAAAGAGGAGACAACAAAAACAGTGAGTTTACCTACAGTTTTTATTGAAAGAGGGTTCGAAGTCCCCCCTCTGCCCTCGCCAACTTTTAGGGATTTTTAAAGCGCCTCTGCTTTGGAAACCATGAACGATTTTCATTTTAGAAATCATTTTGTGAAACATTTTGACCCTATAAATCTTCTCTGTATGAGTATTTTTAAGTGGGGTACACATTATCGAACATGAGTGACAGTCAAAAATTCATCAGTTTTGAATGACTATTGACTATCGATCATGTTCGACACTCAAACCTTCATTCAAGAAAAAAGTTGGACACACCAACACAGAAAAAACACAAATTGGATGCGCATTATTGCTAACAAAATTTTTTTATAATGAATTATTTTAATATTTTCTTATTTCTAACAATTCCCCGTACGATTTTCACACACAGCCTTGCATTTCATAAAAATATGTAAATTTCTTTAAAAAAAATAATTTTCCGCGTCCATCTTGTGTTGTTTATGCAACAAAAATATCTCTTGACTGACGCTTTTTGGTACACACTATCAGTCAAAAACCAATATGGCCGCTGACTGTCACTCAACCACAAAAAATTCTGTGGTTGACTGTTGACTGACGAAATTCGTGTTCACGCTATCGATCAATGTAAAGTTTGAGCAAAACTGTCACTCATGTTCGATAGTGTGTACCCCACTTTACTTTAAAATTTGAAATTAACTTTTAATGCATTAAACACATTCACCACAGCAGACTACACGAACACAAGACTTCAAATGCCGCTATCTGCTTGCTAGTTGATTATTTTGGAGACGACAGCAGTATCATCAGTACCTGACATTTAAGTGCAAGTGCATACTTCAAATATTTCATATTTATAAAAATTATATTACTCTTCTAAAATATACTACTTATGCATATCACGTAAAAGTATAAAACTGAATCAATTTATTTCTTTACATGAGTTTCGGGATGTTCTTTCTGTTAAATAATTTGTAACAAGCGGTTTTATGAAATGCAACCTTGTTTTCGCTGTGCTAAATTCAGTGCTGCCAAGTTAAAATGACCGCAAGCAGCTGATAATAGATATCGATCAAAAGATTTTCAACTTAAAAATGTATGCAGACGTAAAACAACGAAAATATTTTCATTAACCTCTGGGAATTGAAAAATAGACGATATGACTGGCATGCATCTGCCGGTAAAAGAATGTTTAGCTTTTAATGCATATGTGCATTTTTTTATATATAATAAATTGATTTCTAAGCACTTCTTTACTTTGTATAGGGTGTTTTTTTAGAGTGTCACAACTTTGAGTTTGTATCACTGCTTTATTGGAGCAACCATTTAACAGCTGATAGTTGCTTTTTGTTTAGTTTGCTTTGAAATTTCGTTATAAATCGACTTACACCGGTACGTAAATAAACAGAATTGTCGCATTTGAGGAGAGGAGAATCCACAAGCTTTTGTCGAAACACCATTATATACACAGAAAAATATTTGCAACCGCCACCTAACAAAGCGGCGTTGCATTATAGTATACACGGCATAACTCTATTTGACCACCTGTTCAGGCTGAGCACAACATGTCGACTATAGGTAGCGTAAAAATTTTACGATGGAAAAAATTGCAGAAATTACTCAGCTGTTGAGTGGAGCGAAAGTACTCAACTATGCGTTTCTAAGACAAACACTCAACGGTTGCGCAACAGCTACACCTTATGAATGCGACCATTCATTCTACATTTTTTATTATATTGGCAGCACTGCATTCGCTAATTGGACTGCAATGAGAAAATCAGCATGGACAACAACCGCCGCAGTGTTGCCTTACTGTCGTCAAATTAATCACTGTCATGTAAACATGTGTATTCTGTCTGTTGCTTTTTGTGGTGAAGCGGACAAGGCAAACTTTTTTTGACTTCATATTTGTCATAACTATACTTCTAGTAGATACGAATTGATATGCCAAATATTTTTTATTTTTTGGTATGATGTATATATGCCGAGTTATGTGGTGCCGTTTTTAAAATTTTGTTTTTTTTTAATACTAAAAAATAACATAAAAAAATTAATATATGTGATTCTTAAGCAAAATCGTCTTTTTTTAATGTTCAACAACAGAAATTAATCAAAGCTCGAAATGTTCTTAATAGTTAATTTCATACCTATTCAAGCTTTCATTTTAGGTATAGAATGTGCTCGGCAATTTTAACTAGATTACTACGAGAAAAGTTTTTATGGAACATTTTAACCCTTTAACTATTTCTTGAGTCTAGTTTTCCTTTTGTTATCATAAGAATAAAATTCATCCGCAAATAATCAAAAAAAAAATAAAAAAAATAACTGCCATAAAGTTTCACTATAAGGGCTAATAAATCAGTCAAAGTTTAAACGCTGGTTTAGTTAAACTAAACTCAAATTTACACATAAATTAAACTCAAAAGGAGTAAATCAGTGAACCATACCTTATGTGTAGTTTAAAAAATAATATTGTGGCAGCACTAGAATAAATGTCAAAAAACAGCTGTTTTGCAGCAGGCTATCAACTCTTTGCACAATCAAATATGCAAAAAAGTTGACAAATTTTAATTAAAGATCGCCAAACTTTACTAAGAAAGGAATTATATTTATGTTTAGCGAATTAGAATAGTATAAAAGAATAATAGAGTGTAAGAAAACAGTTCAAACAAGATCTGAAGAAAAAGTAGAGACATGGAAAAAAGTTTAGTGCTCTTTTAATGCAAAACATATGGTCTGCAAGTAAGAAAACCATATGGCCTGTATTGGTAGTTTAAACGCCTAATTTTGTGCGTTTACAGATGGTTTAAATACTGTATTGATTTATAGGTTTGCTAGTTTAAACACATTTTAAACCAAAAATAGAGATTAACTTGCACTGATTTATTAGTCCTAAGTCACACAAAAGTTCAAAATTCAATTGAATCAGCTGCTATAAATCAAACATGGTTAAGAGTTAGTTGTATAATTATTCACAATTGGTGCTAAATTGAATTTTGAGCCTTAGCACTAAAAATATTCACTTTCGAAAGGCAAAACAAATTTGCCTGTTCTCACAACATCGTTTAATATTGTTTTAAAATACTTCCTTTTAGCCTATTGCAACTTCCGGAGATCGACTATTTCCGGTGGACTATTACAATAATGAAAAACACTATACCTACAACACTTAAACTCGGTTGTTGTTAATTTCTCCTTTCTTCCTAATTCATATAATTTTTCGTCTAAAAATATTGTTTCACGTAAAAAATATACAATAATTGCAATAAAATTATATTTAAATTCTATGTAAAGCGTATGGGAGAATGAATTTTATTAGACTTTTTTATGTTTCATAATCAAATGCAATACTCGTAACGGCATGGGATCGTAGAGGAATGAGTGAGGAGTGCATTTATTGAAATTCGTATGCAACTAAGCAGATTAATGTTTAATCAACCAGTGGTCGAATGGTTCATTATAAATTGTGATGCAGCAGAGCAGCAACGTGAAAAACAATAACAAAAATAGAACAGCATTACAAAAAAAAAATGTTTTAGTAATAATTGAAAACTAATAAAAATTGAAAAGCGATTTATAGAAATATGCAAATCCATTCATTTAAACGGCGGGTGTACTCACACACACACACATATGTACGTATGTATAGATATGCATGTATATCTACACTCTAGCGCAAAATGCAGGCAATGAGGCAGTCAGACAGACAAACAAATACATTATAAAATAGACAACATACAAACAAACAGAAGCCCATATATGCAAACTTATTATCTACACACTTATTTATTCACGCAATCAATTATGTTTTAAACGATTTTATATAAATTCGCATACACATGCACTGCACAGTGAGGCATGCCACTCATTTATTTCGTTCGAGTGATTTCCATTTAATTTAATAGATTACTTAGAAAATGTTTCATTGATCAGTACCTGGATTCTGCAAGTTTTTGCGAACCGAAAATCGTAATATTTATCGACATATTTATTCGTTTGCGATAACGATAATGTGATTCTTTAATATCTTTTTTACGATAGTCTTCAGCTTTATCTTACCCAACATTTAATTCCATATTATGTAGTATCTCTGTATAGAAAATGTGAAAATAGGCGAAAAGCACAAATAATAATAAATAAAAACTCAATGAATTTGAAATTGTGATTTTATTATTTTTTTCTCCAACCGACAGCGAATATCGTTAAAGTATGTCACTAAATAGCAAAGTTGATAAATTTTCGTCATATTTATTATAACGATACGATTATCGTAATAAAACGTACTGAATCCAGGTACTGATGTCATGACTGAAGATTGCACAGCAAATATCGTGCCACAAGCTCCAAAAAAGCTTAAGCGACATAATTTTTAAACTTTATTTTTTTACCAAAATCCAAAAAAAAAACGAAGTTCAAAATATAACTCGCTTAAGCTCTTTTAGAGGCTATAACTCGATATGATCATCAGCCATTGATAATTTCATATTGAATTTCTCAAAACCAAAATATTTAACAAATATGTAACTTGTTTTTGTTTTGACAAATTTTGTTTAAAATTGAATATTCAAATACAACTTTAAACGATACAACAAGTATTGTGAATTGATTTATTTATTTAATTCAATTATTTTCAATATTATTTATACGGCCGCGATTAAAAATTCTCAATTTCTAGTAAGAAAGTTGTTAAAAAATCTTCTTAATTGCCAAATTTTTATGGTGTTTTGTGTTTTGGAAGCCTAAAATAATTTCTGCATTAAATCGTACAATCAATGAAAAGAAAGAAGAGAGCTGCCTTAGGACACCCATTTAAAGCTATGCTCCTTAACTATATAAAACAAATTTCATGTGTTAAATAACAATACAATAAAACAAATTTGCATTTTCAAAACTATTTATTTGATGTTCATAAAATTTATTTATTTTATTATTATTTATAAAAAAAAATAAATCTGCCGCAAATATTTGCATGTGTGGACATTTCGCATATGTAAAGGCAGACTTAGCACCCCTGGCTTTTTTAAGTTCTCATTAGTAAGTCATCTGACATGTCCTTCTTAACGAACAAAAAAAAACAAGAAAACTAAAACTAAAACATTTAAACAAAGAAAGCAAACCAAAAATAAATTTAAAACTGTAATAGCGTCGATTATTTTTGTTACGAAAATCACGTCCTAGCTCGTGAGTCTGGCATATGAAGCATAGCTCTTACAATACTTGTGATTGTTGAAATTGCACATTTTGAAATCACCCGTTTTCCAGCACACTCCTGACATTTATATATGCATATTTTTTAAATAAACTTTTTAATTATTTTGTAATTAATATATGATTAAAATATTACAATCGAAAAACTTCTTAGCCAGCCTTACTAGGTATGGTATTTTTGTAATTCTCTTTTTAGGTCTGATTTTTTTTCAGTAAAGTGCGACTTTGACTCGCACACGAAGGGTTCCGTACGGACACTAGGTATGTAAGTAATGCTATACGAATTTTTAGCCTTGACGCTTGTTTCTTTTTGGTGATTTTTCCTGTTTTGGCGATTTTCGGTTTTTGGCGCATTTTTAGTGTTGATGCTTTTTTTCATTTTGGCGATTTTTTCAGTTTTGACGATTAACAATCGCTACCACTGTGCAACGTTAAATGCGTGCACCCAAACTAATATTAAACACATCCACATAATTTATACACATTTTAAATAAAAATGGAGAGAAAAACTTTTACTCTAATGTAGAACACACTAAAGTTTTAGTTTTACTTTTGTTTGTTTGTGTGGCTGTGTTTGGTCGTGTGCGAGGGTGTGCTGGTGTTTGTGATATTATTATGCAAATTCTTTGCAAATTGCAATTAATTAAAAAAGATTAGTGAGTGGATTGAAATGGTTCCATTAAACAAAGTATAGAGAAACAAAGCCAGTAAAAAAAATTATCTCATTGAAGATATAGGGAGTATATTAAGCACACTACAAAAAACTATTTGCTCTAATACTTTAATATTCATAACCGCCAAGAAAGCTTAAGGGACATAATTTTCGAACTGCAATGAATGCCTACATAGTCAGCTGAAATGCAAAACCATGTAACTATTCAACAACGCATTTTTTATTTAAAAAAAATGTCAAACATTTATCATAATAATCAGCTTCAGTTTCTCTCTCTCTTTCTGTCTCTGCCTCTCTCTTAATATTTTAAAAAGTGTAGTTACACACATAAAAATTTCAACTTAAAATCTACGTAAACAAGGTTAATCTAATCTTTTTTGGATTTATAGTAATTTACAAAGAAAATGTTTCCTTTTGAAATAATTTTATTTCACGTGGATTTAACATTTACGTACTGTTAAAATCAATATGAAGAATCATGTTGAATCAAAGTTATTTTAAGTTGGAACAACAATTGTATTTTATTAATTATTTAACTTACGTGTGGTTTCTATGTCAACCACAAAAGCCAGCAAATAACTCTTTTTCGATATGAATCTATTTCTAAGTCTACTACGCTTATACGAAATGCCAAATTATATGATACTATTGAGTTAATGTAGCTCAATTTTCGCTTGACCGAGATTAAATGCTTTCATCTTATCAAGCAAATGGTTTCATTTGGTGAAATTAAAAATAAAATTAAATTGCTTATAATTTTTTTTAATTTTTTTCTATGCTATAGACCTGCATGTGTGGGCAAAACAAGGGTTCTTTTAAATTTATGCCAAAAAAAAGTTGGGCTGGCGACCAGAGTGGAGTGTAGGGTGTTAAAACTTTGTTCCAATTGAAAATTGATTTGCGAACAAAATCCACTTGCACTCACACAAAATCTCTACTTCAAAGATACAACAATAATAAATGCAAGAGAAAATCATAGTAAAGGGAGGGCAGAGAGTTTCAGTGAATCCATGAACAAAAGCGTTTATAAATGAAATACTGTGGTTTTTTATCATATGACAAAAGTGACACGATAATACATAAATGTAAAATACCTACACATACATATACCTAATGCACACACACATACACATTTGCCCGCAAGCAATTTAATACAGGCACAAATTAAAGGGAATTTAATATCATTATTACATTTGTATGGTGCATGGACAAAATTTCTCTATTTATAGGGAAAAGCTCCAATTATAATTTGTGATCAAAGATCACACATTTTGAACTTATGTGTGGGTATATTAGAGTCGCTTTGGCAACATTTCGTTGCAGTTTACGACTAATTGTCAAAGCAAGTAATTGCTTTTAGAAAATAACGGTTGTGCTCTGTTGTTACACACATACATACATACTCGTATGAACATATCGACGCATATGTTTACGTGAAATATAAATAATAAAAAAATGTCTACATATTGGAAAGGGAAAGTGGCTGTTATAACTGGCGCTTCAAGCGGCATAGGAGCCAAAACTGCTGTAAAGTTAGCAAATGCTGGTGTAATTGTAATTGGCCTAGCGCGACGCACTGAACTAATAGATGTAAGTTGAAAGTGTGGAAATTTCTAAGGATTAAAAAATTTTAGCAAAAAGCTAACAAAAATTTTACATTAATAAACATTTAAAATCGCCTTGCGAGGCCGAACTTTACTTGTTTAATTCACAACATGAAACCGCTTCGAGATCAATTAATTTATCAAGAAGACAAAAAAGGAGTGTCGAAATAGTTTTGAAAAATAAATAAAAGATACATAAAATTTAAAGAAATGTATGAAATCTTTATTTGAGTCGGTATAACGATATATATAATTTAATGTTTAAAGATAATTTCATGTAATAAATGTGGATCGCGGTTACGCCTGAAATGGTTCATACACTGGGTCCAATTTTTGCATACACCCGCCAACATATCGGCCGGTATTTCACGAATAAATTCTTCAATATTGTCTTCCAGTGCGTCAACCGTGGCGGGCTTGTCTCTATAGACATGAGCTTTAGCATAGCCGCACAAAAAATAGTCTAAAGGCGTTAAATTGCACGATCTAGGCGGCCAACTCACCGGCCTCAAACGTGCATTAAAGTGTTCATCGAACTCGCCCCTCAATTGGCCAATTGTTTCGCATGCTGTATGACGTGTAGTGCCCTCTTGCCGAATCGATAATTCACGGTCATCAACAACACTGCAGGATACAGCTGCGATATTTTCCTCTGTCCTCACTCTACGTACGTGTGTTGGTGGTTTAATGTTCAATAATGCAATTTTGGTGGGAAATTTACTCACAAGATGCCGAATAGCCGCCTCAGAAGGTCGCCCAAAATGCCCATAAAGTGAAAGATGCACTTTCTTAACCGAGCATGAATTTTGATAATAAAATTTTATAATCTGCAAGTGTTGTTCATTTGTAAGCCAATTCATGGTAAAATTATAGACCAAACTGAACATACTTAACAGTAACATGATACACGAAAACAGCTGAGTTGCTAAAAACAGTGTTTCCAAAAAGAAAGTTGCTAAAAAATCACCCTTTAGATATGTCAGACAAGGTTGGAAATTCTAGAAATTTTAAATTCAAAGCTAGAAAATGTTCACAAAAATTTCAATACATAAGCTTGGAATCACTCAATCTCAATCTTATGAATAATAAATAAGACAAACATTTCGTTTCGTTTTTTTTTTTTTAATTTTTATTTATTTTAGAATTTGAACAAGGAAGTGGAAGGAGATGGCAAAATAGATGCTCAACATTGTGATTTAAGAGACGAAAACAGCATTTTGCAGGCCTTTAAATGGATACGCACCACTTATGGATCGATAAGTTTACTGATATGTAATGCCGGCATTATCAAAGCCAACTTTTTAATGGGTAAATTTCGCATAAATTGAAATAAAACTAGTACACTCTTCGGTTCCATGAATAGGAAATATTTTTAAAAAATCTTATCTAGCAAAAAAATTAAAAATTTTTATTGGAGAGTAATATTTTTATTATAACCTCCACGGTATTAATGACTATATTTTTGTTAGGTTCAAAATCCTTTTTGTTTGTTTCCTTGTTTGATTTCATAAGGTTAAGGTTCATATTTTAAGGCAGCCATATTAAATGTGATAATTTTTAAGGAAGAAACTGAAAGAACGGATTAACATGGGCTTTTCACCTTCACCATTCGCTTTCAAGTTTAGTGTCATCTAAAGCAAACTTTGGCCTTATGTACAAATCTTTCAGTGCAATTAGAATACGTGAATTGTTTTATTCATCATATCACAATTTGTTGAAAGATTTCTTGTAATGAAAGCTCAAATTTACCATCACTTATTTACATATTTTAGCAAATGTTTGACTTAGTAAGAAATCATATGAACAATTTCCGAATATCTTGATAAGAAACGTTTACTAAACTGTTAATAGAAAAAATGTCAAATTGTGTAATATCAACTAAAATTTTGTGAAATCAATTAAAAAGTTAATTGAATTTTCACCTGTTAACATATAAATGCAATCATTTAAATGAGTACGCTTGAACTAGCTAAAACAATTAAATGTTTACATCGAGACTTTTAATAAGCAAATATATTTTACTGCATATAAGCACTGTACATAAAAATACATGATAGAATTCTCGTTTGGTTCATATTAAAAATACTATAAGTGTTTCAAGTACACAAACAATTTACTAGAAAGTACTGCAAAGCTGAAAACCTCAATAAAACCATCCTGTTTTTTTAAATAATATTAAGATTTTCGTCAAAATACGAGATGTTTAATTATAAAAATTAGAAATAAAAACTCATTTATAACCTTTGATGAGAAAGTGTTTCATCATCAATTTGCTATGACTTCCAAATTGCTCTAAGAAAGAGGAATTACCAATCGGTTCCACTTCTGGAACTTCATATATGAAAGTGACTGGTAACTTTTACATGAAGGAACCAATAGACATAATTAAGATAGGTTCTGGCCCTAAACTTTAGCTACTTGTTCTGTGGTGGTTTCCTGAGTACCAATGACAGTTCGGGTTTCATCAAACCCAGTAATAAAACTATTCCTATTTTGCATTCGAAAAACTTAAACAAAAAATTATAAATCTTCCGATGTGACGCTGAGTGAGGGAATTTCGGTAGCACTTTTCTTCTAATTTTGTGATATGTCCTCTTTTCGCCAGTCATAGGACTGCTACAAGATCGGCAAGTGATTCGCATTTACACCACTTCCGATTCACAATATTTGACTCCTGCTGACATCTTTATCAGGTGTTCTCCTGCTGGCCTATTTATTAACAGATGAGTGAAATTATATAGTACCAGCTCACATATTTTTATACATATTTAAAATTACTATAGTAGTTGTGGTCAAAAAACTCATTTCATAAAAAGTTGACATGAGACCTTGAATGTATTACTTTTAATGAATTCTAACCATTCAAGGAATCTTTTAGCTAAGAAGTATACCTCCTTCGTTGAACAAATAGTGCACGATCGATCTTAGTTGTGTTCAATTCAATACAACTTTCTATTTTATGTTTATTTATTGTCTTAGATTCTACATCGGAGGAGCTAAAGGAATTGTACGATTTAAACGTGTACGCCACCACGATTTGCTTACGTGAGGGATTGAAACTAATGCGTGACATGGTAACAACAACAAAGGGACACATAATAGTTATGAATAGGTAAGTGCATATAAAATTTATATCAATGCCTAAACAGTTTCCACAAAAGAATTTATTTAATACAAATTTTAAAGAAGATGTGTGCGTGAAAACGATATTATTTTGAAAATTAATAACGAGACCCAATATCTTGTTTTTATTTAAGTAACTCTAATTACAAATAATTAATAAGTAATAAGGGTTTTCATGAGAACTCTTAAAATTGCCATTTGGGCAAACTTGTTTCATGCAGCCCCTTTTGAACTTTTGCACAAACAGTTTAGGTAAATTTTTATACAAACGTCAAAAAGTTCATTTAATAAAAATAATATAAGAAAATTTTCAGGCAGTTTTTAATTTAAAAACATATTTATATGTTTTTATAAAAATAAGAAAGTGTGCGTGTTTTAGACACGCACTAAAGAAATCCAAAAAAGCGAGAAGTTGTTGTTTACAAACTGCACAATTGCACAGCTTAAGTTTACAAGTCAATTTTTGCCATTTTATTTACCAGAGTGTAAAAATGCACAATTGCACAGTTTGCGAGACTTTTGAACATTCTCATGAAAACCCTTAATAATTAAATAAATATTAAATTAATTATGTAAAAAAAAATTAAGATAGTCCCGGTCCAGAGTTGCAAATTTTTGTTGCATCAACTTTTTATTTTTTAATAAAAAAGAGCGAGAGGAATACGAAATGTTTATATTTCTGTTTCAACACTCTCCCACATATTCAAGAATTTCTGCAACCGGGACTTACATAAAAATTTAACAAAAAAAAAATCTAGACTTGTTGGCCGAAACAAGCCTTCAAGACGGGGCACAGTGTGACCAAAGGCAGTTTTTTCGCAGATCAATTAATATCTCCACAACTGCAGCAATGATGATTAATAATTGCTTGCCATTGAAAGTTAGCTCGTGATTGTGTGAAAATTAAATTTCTTACATCAAACAAGTTATTTTTAAAATCACCATAATAAATATATAAATACAACCACTATCACGCGTGTCTAATGCGTGACTATTGCGTGATTCAAGCTTAACAAATCGTGACATAAAACAATGAAAGCAATAAAAGTGTTAGCAGAAGCCGTTAATCGCTTCTTATTGGCAGACTCAACGCGTAAGGCTATTACTAGATCGTACATAACTTCTGAGGCGCAACGAATCGCAGCATAAATTTGTCTCAAATAACACTAATTTGCTCAGATTTTAAAATTTAGTTAAAATCTCTGCTTAATTAAGCCCAATTGATAACTTTATATTTAGTTAAATTGAGATCATCCATATTTATTTTACACTTACAATATAAACATTAAAAACAAAAGCACTTCCATACATAATTTTGGTAACAAATTTGCATAAAGTTCAGCTACTTGATGATTTGATGATTAGATTTATTACTTTTTCAAAATTATTTAAAGTAATAGAAATGTATTTGCTGATGGTTAAGCATTGTCTATATATTTCATTGGTGCTTAGCCAAATCATCAGTAGACTTCAACCACATTTTGAACAGTCACAAACCTCTTATCTAAGCACCAATGAAATATATAGACAATGCTTAACAACCAGCAAATAAATTTCAATTAAAATAAACTTATGACAATATGTCGTATAATAAATTTCTTAAATTATTTTTTTTACTTTTTCGGCTTATTTTTCCACTTTTCTCTTACAATTTTCAACTTTAACGCTTCATTTCAAAAGCACCGTTACCTATTTGACATTTATTTTTGGCCTAGTGATGTAGAGTTTTACGCTCTCACTATCCTACAAAATCGTGTGACTTTGGAGAAAATACAACCCTGGTATGGTGAAGTCTATGAAAGTTTTCAAAACACAATAACAATTCATTTGATCAGGGTTGTATTTTTTTGTAAGTCGTGTAATTGTGTGGGATAGTAACTCATGGCCTTAAGTAAGTACTTTCACTTTTCAGGCTACTTGAACAGCAGCAAGAGAAAGCATCTACACGTGCTATGCCAACAGCAAATAAATTTTTTAAGCTCGTATTCATTTTGACCTCCTCGTTAAATAAAAATAAAATATTGAAATAAATAACTGTATGATTTATAAAAACATGTAACAAAATAATATGTAGTTTTTTCGTTAATATCTAGATTTCAAAATTTTTAATTATTTTCATTGTGTAAAGTCATTCTTGACAACTGTATGTATGTACGTACATACATACACATGTCTTTATTCCTGTAATTAAAATATGTATACACTCTTCATTTATGTTCTTGTATCAGGGATGGCAAAGTTGGCACTATTCAAACTCGGAAAGTGCAATAGTACACCAATGACTAATTTAATACATTTACATTTACATTGAAAACAGTCTTGTGAAAGCAAAAACAAAGCAGCGAGAAATCAAAAAATGTGAACTAGTCCATTTCCAAATCGCTTTTCTTCTAAATTCGGATGCTAGAGCACATGCTATTAACTTGTATATTTTAAATTTCAACTACAACAGGTAGCCAGAATAAAGTCGATTATTTTAATAACAACAAACAAAAATATGTAATTTGCACCAAAATATCTTTTATTACAATTAAAGTCCAAAAAGTACAATTTTTGAAAGTTTTTGGTACAATTTTAAAAGTCTCAATGCCGTCCCTGTCTTGTATACCAGAGACCAGAATGAAAGTATTCGCATTTGCTAACTATTCATAAATTCGTTGTTTTTGCCATGCTTTCATGCGACAACAACGACAAAATGTTATGAAATAACATTGCTCTCATTGCTCTTGTTGTTTGCTCTGACACTCACTGTTATTACACTGCCGTTATAATACAAACAGTGAAATGATATGATGCAGCACGAAATAAATGATTTCTTTCATAGCATTCGCTCAGTATTCGTTGACCTTGATGTGTATATTAAAAGTTTATTTAATTGATTTTCAATAATATACTTATTTACATATACTTATATGTATGTAAATAAGAAATTGTAGTGTGAGGAAATTTTGGAAAGAATAATAAGAAATAAGAATAAGAATTTTAAACAAGACTACACTGTATTCAATGATAGTCAAAAGCATTCGTACCACTCCCTTTGTATTCTTTGCTTTTGAAGAGACTAGTGAACATTTATGTAAAACAAGCAATGCATGCAATAAATTTCGTCGCACTCATTTTTTTCGAGTGTGCCATTTACTGTCTTATTTTAAATGCTGTGTATTGACAGCAACATGCACGTTTTTTGTGATTGTATTCAAAGCAACAAAATAAGGCATTCAATCTGTTCTCTGTTGTATACATACATACACATACATACATATATAAACACATACATATATTTGTAACCTTCCATTAAATTGTATTTGCGCGACAAAAAATAATTGTCTTAAAGGTGGGCAGGAAATGGAAAGATACTGTCATGTCTTACGAGTTCATAATGTTTGCATTAACACTGTGTCGAGAAAAACAAAATAATATCCAGAATTATGGATGAAAATTGTGTTGAATAATGAAAAGGAAATTTACCACCTTATTAACAGATTAAATGAACTTAAAAGCATTTGACGCACATTTACACGCACAAACATGGTCATACAGAAACACACACATATGCAAACCATATGCCATAAGATTTTATAGCCGTATATTACTTAAATCTTTTATGGATGACCGTAGGATAATGCAGGGATGGGTGTGTGTGAAATATTAACAAATAATTAGGAGTATTCAAGATAAATTTAAGGTTACTAAAATATCTATAAAATAGCTTGTCTTCATCTCATTATGGCTCAGAGAATTAATTTGAAAAATATTCTAATGTTTTACTGCAGTAGGCAATTTTTCTTAGCGCTGTTGCGGCCTATGGAAGGAATAGACGTAGAAGTATTAGAAAGCATAAATGCAAATGACACAGGTTAAATGAATAATTTATGAATGTACTTAAATACACAGATGTATGATTGTATAGTCACAGTCGCACAGGAAAATCTTAACCACAAAATGGAAATGAGCGGATGTGCAAATATCTTTTATAAATTAAAATATCCGCATTTAAATAAAAGCAATTTTTTAAATGAACATTTCCGTTAAATACAACTTTATTTCACATAATTAAAGTACAAATTAAGCTACTTTTCATTTTAATGAAATCGAAAATGGAAATACATATAACAAAATATTAACTAACCACATCAAGGATTTTTCTTTCAAAAATAAAACTTCAACTGGTAAAACAAAAAAACATTAATAAGGAAAATGACGAGCAAAAAAAAAAAAGAACACAAAACCTGACAAATTTACAAAACCACCGAAATGCGTTCGTACACAGTGTGGTTGATAAAATTTGATTAAAATCATGGCATTGATGCTAATGGCCTCTACAAATGACACAGAAACTCTGCCAGCCAGACAAAATAGAACGACAGACAAATGGCCGCCAGACTTTAAAGTGTGTACAACTCGAGTAATACACGTTTGTTGTATAGTGATGGGTTGTTGTTCTTCTACAGCTTAATGATGATAATAATAATAACAGCATGCATACGTAGATATTTGCCACAATGCACTTTGTACATTTACAAATTGTTATCTTTTAAGGGAAACTGGTGGCGAAAGACAAGTCAACATGTACGCACACACACACACTCACACATAAACATGCAAATGAACTTTTGCCAAAAAAGAAGTATAATATTCAACTGCAATATTCCGCCCCCAACTGTTTTAACTTAAAAAATAGAGGAATAAAAGATCCACACTAGAGCTCGACTATGACGAATCTTGTGTTATTTTTCATTGAAACTATGACTTTACCAATTGAAAATCGATTTGAATAATTAAATTTATTTAACAACAGTCTGGCTCAATTAAATTATTGGTTGATTATTTGTATATCTTTTTTTTCAGTTAAATGTGTGAATTGGAGAAAAAAATTTGTCTGTGTAGTTTTCCAAATTGTGATAATCCTTATATGTATATCTGCTCTTTTTTACAATTGTAATAAGATTTAAATAATTTCGGAGCTTCCGCCGGTTGTTTTTTTTTCAAATTTCGGCATCTACTTTAAAAGCAATATTTTCTAGACCTATTTAAAAAAAATTTGTAATGAAAGGAACTGCCATCAGCTGTTCAAGGCTGTTTTACTGCTGGCAGCACTAAAATAACAGAACAACACACATACATATACACATACACATACAATCAACAATAGTAAAGATTTTTGTCTGTGTAAGTGTGTGCAATTGTTTAAAATTGAAACTGTTGCATTTTCAAACATTCGTATTGACGTCAAATAACAACTGCAAGCACTTTGATAACAAACAAAAACCAAGTGCCCAAGTATGTGTTTATGTTAATACTCTATTGTTTGTGTGTTGAACTCATGAGATTATCTCTCATAATTTCAAATATGGCACAGTAGTTTCTGAAAACTAAAATGTGAAAAATTCAAAAACCAGGCATCCTTAAAATTGTATATATAATTTATATGAAAAGGGAATTAGTAAGAGAATGTGAGATGAACCTGCGATGCCAAGTATATACTTAAAGTTCCCTGGAGACGATCAAATAAACCAGTCATCCAGGGGACAAATTATAGCACTTGATATCAAATGAAATTACAAAGTATTCCAATGGAGCTTATGTGAAAATATATTGAAATTTCGATCGGTCTCGAACGCCATAATTTGCCCTCAGTACTTATGTATGAGTGCCGTATGCTTGTCGCTTAAAAGAGACGTACAAATAAATACGTCAATCATTATTTGAATATATTTACTTCGTAGCGTTCGTATCATTAACAAGAATCACAAACAAATTGATTTTTTGATATTTGTCATTCAAAGATGGAAACGATAAAATTTTCAGTCTTCAAACAAAAAAATTTAAACTTTTTGATTTTCATCAAGCATTAACGACAACGCGTACGTGTAGCCGGAAAAACGCGACTGCATGCACACAACTATGTGATTGATGAGTTTATTTGATCGTCTCCAGGCTGCTAAATAAATGGAGTTTTCATCAAGACTTTACTTGATTTCATTCATTCATATATTTTTATGCAAAATACAATGTGCTTCATTAGCATATGAAATTCGCGCTTTCCTCATTTTGATCCCATATTTCGGGATTTCCATAGCAAGAAAGCAAAAAAAAAAAAAAAACAAACTAAAGTTGGCATTAATTAACACTCAGTAGTTGATGACAGCAAGTTATTTGAACAGTTGTTTCTATACCACTGTGCAATAAACGCTTAATGAAGTTTTCATTAATGACGCCTGTTTGTTTTGGCTTTTGTCTGTAAAACCAATTGCAACACACTTGTTATGTATTAGGGTGGTTCCAATTTGTATGCTGAAATTTAAATTCTTTTTTTTTAATACAGTCAGCTAATTAATATGACTAACTTGAATAGACAGAATACAAGATTACGCCATGCACATGGGTGGAAAAAAGACATATCGTATAAATGGTTACATATTCGTCTTGACCTTTAGTCAATTTAATTGGCACTCGGCACTGAACACTTTCGATGTGGATGAATCTAGGACATATCAAATAGTGTAAATGTAATTTTTATTGTTCCCTCCAATGTGACTCTGGAACCAGTCCTGTAACTATACCTAGATATTAACCTAAGGTTAAATGGTATTTATAGTTTTAAATATGAGTGGCCCTATGGTCGAGTGGGTAGTGTGCAGGCCTGTCATGTAGGAGGTTGTCGGTTCGAATCCCAAAAAAATTTATGATTAAAAATAAAATGTATACGTGTTCATTGTGACAGTTAAATGTCGGAATGACATTTATATATAATTTATATTATTCTATCCCTAAGGAATAGTTCAGTGACAAGTCACAAGGTGCATACAAAGTATCAATTGACCCCATCCTAGGCCATCCCCACGTAAAATTGACTGGTTCGCTTCATAGGAGCTGTTAGAACTCGCACTGGTCCCTGTCACTTGGAGAACGATCACGTGACTAGTCTTGTGTCAGTTCCATTTCCTGCAGGGACAATTTAGCCTGCCTTTTCATGTCATTGATGTTGTCGTTGCTGAATTTAGTAACGTTTGAGATTCTTCATTCATTCAACAGTCATCAATGTATCATTGTGTAGGTGTGTGTGTCTTTTGCATTAGTATTTTAACAGAAAATATTTTTTCTTGCAGTTATGCTGTTACTTTTAGGTTTGTGTGTGTGTGTGTGTACTGGTATTTAATTTCGTTTTGACATATGTGAGCATTTAATACAAACAAAACGTAGAATAACTCAATTATTAAAAGCAATTAAGTATTTACGAGATATAATGCATAATGTCATTTCATGCATGCACACATCAATAAGGAAGCCACACACAAATGTTCACTGCTGAATGCATTTAACTATGAATAAGGCAAATCTGCAGACAATGTAGATGCATGTACGTATGTACGAGTATACAAAAAGTTGTTGCTTTTTCTTTGCAAATTTTATTTAAAAAATATATACACACACACAGGAAAATATTTTCAGCTTTTTGTTCTTGATATCCCTCTATGCGTAAAGATATTTTCTGCAAACTTTTTATCATGCGCTCATATTTAATTTATATTTAATATCATAAAGTATAAAAATGTTATTTAATATTTTTACATTTCCATATACCAAAAAAAGTCTTAAATACATAATACATATATTTATGTATGTATATATATGTATGTATGTGTGTATGTATATCACATGCACTATGTACATATTAAAAAATCATTTGCCTGGAAATTATTAATAAACTGAGAACAAAAGAAAGAACAAACTTGTAAAAATGTTTGGGTCGTCAGTGCGTATGAGCGTTATTAATTTGAACTTATCTTTAGATCTATTGAACGTTGGCTCAATTGTTATGGCCAACATCATGGTTATTGTTTAACTTAATTACTGTTAAAGGCAAACAGTTTCAGTCTCTATGCAAATTAAAAATTATAACACACTGATTTTCAACGAAATGGCAAAAAATTCTCAATTCAAGTGAATTGAAATATATTTTTTTTTTTGTTAGATATGTAATCAAATATTTAAGAATGAAAACAGCTCTTGAGGAATATTACTTTTGAATTGCGTACTTCCAAAGCATCAATAAGTGGCTATTTTGTAGTTATTACGTAGTCGTGCTAGCAGCACGACTACGCAACCGAATTGAGAAGGTTCGCTACCGAATTGAGAACCTCCTACTTATTCAGAAGTCGGTTAAAAAAACACAATTCGTGGTCGTTTACTATAATTATTGTATGTACGAGTATGTAGTAACTTATAAGAGAATTCCCTTAAAAAAACATAAATTATCTTTTTGTATGCAGAACCCATAATTATACAACATATAGATCAGCCCTGCTGTAGAAATATATGTAGACTTACTGTTCACTTGTAATATGGGTCATAGCAATCAAACTCGTAATTGTTCAGAGATATATATTTCTTCCGACGGTGTTTGCTTTAATCTGAAACGAATTTCCAGTTAGAAAATAGAGCAACAGACAAACGTACAAAGGGGTGATAAAAAAAGACAAATAGTCAAGACCCAGTGGAAAAAGGTAATGGATAGTAAAGGAGAAGGTAAAGCACAGCATGTATAATTTTTCATTACAGAATTCATTAATGTTAACACAGAACATATCCTATCAAAGTAATGAATTATTTTAATACATCCGAGGAATGAATTTTGTAATTCATAACACTCGTCACAAACAAAAACTATACATTCTTTTTCTGCAGATGTGGTAATGCACATGGTAATAAATGTGTAATTATTGTGTTTGATCAAATTACCCCCTCGTTTCTAGGGCAATGCGTTGTCTTGCTTTGGAAAATAATACATTATTTCTCCCATTATTTATGTAATTAATGCTTACTTTTCCAAAAGAGAATAACGCATATAAGCAGGCAGTGTTGCCAGAAAATTATGATGGAAGAATGCTAAATCGGTCCAAAATATCTGCTAAAACATTCTACAGACGAATAAAAAAAAATACTAGGTCTTAAATTTACATGGAATGTTTATAGGGCACAAAATCTAGCAGATTTTAATTAAAATCTTTATGAAAATCTGTACCGTTTACACCAACTTTTTTTACATTTATCAAGATTTTTTTATCCAAAACAAAACCCATTAACTGAAAAATATCCAAAACTACAACCAGGCAACTGCAATGTAGCCAATTCACACACCTTTTTACCGTAGCTAATTCACTCATATTTTTTATTGTATAATAAAAATATTAGATTTTGATTAGATTTCCTGCAAATCTACTGACAAAATAGATTTCATTTTGCATGGAAATCCAATAAAAGCAGCAAGATTCAGCTCGAAATCTCGTAAGTACTAGATTTCGAGGCAATGTAAATGCCCTATTAGCAGACTTTTGAAAAACTTGAATGCATTTTTAAGAAAAAATATGCCCAGCCTGGCAGTGAAATGGCAACAATGTAAGCAGGCCTGCTGTATTTGCCTCAAAATTATCACAGTGCTAATTTGCTTCACAAATTCCCATGTTTCGATAAACATTTGAAATACTGCAACTTTATTTATTTTAATTTAATATTTTTTAGTGCACTAATAATCCCAAATTATTATTTTATTATTCAGTAAAATATTTTATTTATTAAAAATACATTTAAATTGATGTTTGAGAGGTTAACTCCAGCTAACTATGAGCATTTCACAGTTGCTAATGCAGATCATCAGGGATGCTTAAACCAAAAATTTTTTAGAACAACTAGAGACATTATGTTAAACTTTCATTTAAACAAATGAGAGCCTCAATTAATATCACAGTTGAAATAGGAACTCAATAATCAACAATTATACTCGAAACAAAATAATACTACATATGTGACCTGCTCCACGAAAAGGGATATTTTTGTAATTTTGTACCTTTGATATTGAACTTTTTTAAATTTCAAATATTATATATATTAAATGTTTATATCACATTTTTAAATTTTTTCATTAATTATGTTCATCTTTACAGGTGATTTGTAAAAAAACTAAAAGACATAGAAACTTGCTGTTTGCGGCATTTGAAAGAGCGTTTTTTTTCCTATAAAAATCACTCAAAAAGTAAAAAAAAAAAATTTTCGGCGCAGAGGTCCCTTTTCGTGGAGCAGGTCACATATACGAACTTTAGCCAAAGAAGGTTATTGTGTTTATCAGCCGATGTATGTATGTATGTATGTATGCATGCATGTTGTATGTATGTATGTGTGTTCCTTTGTGGCCTTATATAAATCGAACGCGTAGACCGATTTTAATGGTTTTTACGTCAATAGATTTGTCTTAATCCCGAGAGTGTCACTAAAGATATGACAGTAGTAAAAATTAATATGGCGGCCTGCAGTCGACGAACTATATCAAAATGGGTGTCATTCGACAGGTACTTTAAAATCATCTTTAGGTTTCGCTTATGATCTTTCATTTCGAATGACCCTTTAGGATATTGAACGGTTTAAAGTTGATCGCAATCGGGTTTTTTGATATTTTTTTTAATAACTACTTGTATTTTTTTTTTTAATTTTAGTACACGTTAAAATTTGTTTTCTTTCTTGGAGATTTTTTTTTGTTTTTTTTTTGTTTTGGCACTTTTTCTTAATTTTGGCGCTTTTTTTCGTTTTTGAGATGCTTTCGGTTTTTTGCGTTTTTTTTCGTTTTTGGTGATTATTTATTATTTATGTTTTTAGTTTTCGCGCTTTTCTTTTGCCTCGGCGATTTTTTCGGTTTTTGCAACTTTTTTGGAATTTTTTTGTTTTGAACATTTTAAATTTTATCGTATTTGAAATTTTTAAGAGTTTGCCTCTTACGGCCTACAAGATACAACAAGTTGTAATAAATTACATTAACTGATAGAACACCCTTTAAATTTTTTTTTCTTTTTAATTTCAAGGTTAATTGTTGTAGTCTGCTTAAAAATACATTAACTTTCCAAAATTTAATAATATAAAATTTTATATATGTATGTATATTACATTAGGATTTCAACATGTTTCATTACTATATATTACTATATAACACCCTTTAGTTTTTAACTGTCATATACCTAGTTGTTGCTGTAGCGTCTAAAGTTTTAAATATTCTTTGAAAATTTTATGCCCTTAGCTCTGACGGCTCTCGAGAAAACAGACTGTGACTGACAGACGGTACATGACCGGACTATTTATTTATAATTTTAGATATAAAATTTTAATAATTATTGTTACTTCAATTTAAAATTTAAAAAATTGGTGTATTTAAGTTGGGTTGAATTTTGATTTTATACTCTTCTGTTCTTTCCTATACGGTCACACTGGTATTGAAATAACCATCAAAAAATCCATATAAATGATTCTCATAAATATCCTTTAAAAATCTCTCTTAATCAAAAAAATAGTTTTACTTGTTTTCCTCGTTTTAAACAAACAACAAATTAATTCATGTTATTGATTGACACAATTTATCTCTTTAAAAAAAGTTGCTGCAAATTTTAATCACTTTTGATGGCTCAATTTCATTAAATTGTCATGCAGCTCTCTTTATTCGCTTAATGTCACACAAACACACATGATCTCTCGCACACACCAACAACACACTCTCTGTTTGGTAAACAAACATATTGAACTTTTTATCATGCACTTAACGGGAACTATAAATTTATGGTAGAGATTGAGTAAGTGTGTGTGAGTGTGTGTGATATTGTTGCTGACATATTAATTTTTACTCTTAAGTATAGTTGTTTCCTATATCCGTATATTTTAATTACACCAGAAAGTTTTTTAAATATGTATGCACACTTATGTTTTTTTTTCATTGCTTTTCTTATCTTTTTTTATGTTACTTTTTATATCTACGCACAAATAAAACGGCACTCCTTAGCATCCTGGGTCATCGTATACCAGACGTACCCGTACCACTGTTCAGCGTTTATCCAGCAACAAAACATGCAATTACAGGACTGTGTCAAACAGTGCGTCAGGAAATACATTTCCTCAAATTAAATATAAAATTAACAGTAAGTAAATATTGACTCGTGTAAAATGACCAAGCAACACTGAATTAAAGAAAACGAGCAATCAGTTTTGCTCGTTGGGTGCTTGTACAACATATTTGTTAAAGGTTTTAAAAAACACGCATGCATAAGAAAGGACACTAAAATTTAAAAAGACATTTGTAGCCGTGATTAAGTGCATAAAAGGTATGATAAATTTACGGTTTTCACGGTGTTCTCAGCAACGAGCAGTTAATTTATTTTATTTATTTGCAACAGCCTCATCCTTTTGAGGTTTGTATTTGCATATGTATACGAGTATATTTTTATAAGGAGACCCAAAATTGCGGGGCAAGGATTTTTCTTTATTGTTTTTATTTAAATACTCTCTGGTGCACTTGTGTATAGTCGTAAATATGCATGTACACATGCACGTATGTATGTATGTATATATGTGTGTGTATTGTTTTGTTTTGTGCTTATGTTTGAATTTCAATCAAGTGTTTAAATATAAAGAACTGAAACTGAATTATCAGTAAAAACAATAAATTTTTAGCACAGCCCACTTTATGCCCATTACATTCACAATGTCCTCATCAACGGCAGCTTTTTCCACTTCATAATCTGGCCAACAAAATATCACACATGTAAAACGGAACAATCAAACAAACAGACTTTTGTAATTTTTTCTTCTTGCAATTATTGTTTTTATTTCACTTTTCCATTTTATGGTTTTGTTTTAATTTCCTTTTTTGTGTTTGTGTTGTTGACATATCCAGCAACATCATCGACCATTCAACAACAGGACAACAAAAAGACAAATTTTTGGAAAAAAAAACCGCCGATACAGGGTAAAGAAAAACAAAACTAAATGTTGAGTGAGTTCCATGAATGAAATACTCGTACATATGTACATACATTCATATGTTTGTACATAACAAACGGACTTACAAATATGTACATGTAAATATGGGGATAATTGTGGCAGAAGTAATTTTAAAAAGCACATGAAAGAATTGAGGGTAGAAAATTTTACCGCTTATGATAAGATTATGCTAAAGTTGGTATCTCTCTGTAAGCCAAAATATATGTATACATGTGATAATATTTAAGGTACAGATTCTGCTATATTTTTTCCCTCAACTGTATTGCTTGCAGTTCAATTTCATAGTTTTTTGCTTTTGTGTTTTTAAGCCTTAAAACAGAATTTTTTTCCGTTTTAATCCGTAAATTGTATACATGTGTTTGAATGTTAAACTGTATTTATGTTAACTATTGCATGAAGGAACTAAAGTTTTTAACATCCATATCAGAAACGGCATCATTTTGTTGCCGTTTTGACGCTTTCAACGCTTGATAATCATAAAACAGTAAATTCACACACACACACACTTGAAAGCAACAAATGTTGGCAAATGGAAAATGAAAAAATTCTGTGGTGGACATTTTGGCTTGAACTAAAAGTTTGGACGCTTTCAACTATTCAAATGCAAGTATAGGGTGACAATTTTTCTAGTGGGCATTTCAGTGGGGAATTTTAAACAAGAAAAAATCTCATAAATGCATGAACGTAGGGTCATTATTATAACTTGGGATTAGTTAAAGGTAGAATTTTATCGGCCGGATAAACACTTTTACCTAAAATTGGGCGATAAGTTAAAGGCAAGTTCATCCTACCTGTAACTTTTATCGTGAGGTTTATTCAATTGAAGTTGCCAGATTTTCATAACTTGCCGTACTATATAATTTATAAATTTATACAGCCAAATTGATGTTTATTTGTTTGAAAAAAAAAAGTATGACAAAAAACAAATGAAATATAACACAAAACACATAATAATACAAAAAATAAAACATAAGAATGGACCAAAATGGTTTCATTACGTTTGTAATTGAGCAAATAAACAGAAACAAATCGTTGCCACTAAACATTTTTAACAATCAACATCCACAGTATCTACAGAAATATTGCCAATTCACAACAATTTTATTATTTATTTTATGGGACAGTTGTAACAATGGAAAGTTATAACGGTCACTTTATATTCTTTTATTTGACTTTATTTCATTTACCGCTGGGTGGTTTAAAGAAATGTATCTGCGAGAAAATATTCCGCAATGGAATTGACAATCTTTCAGAAAAAATCCTCAGTCTCTGAAGTGTATCGAACTAAAAACAGATGAAAAGCGACACTGAAATATGGTTACATATTAAGGCTGGTGCTGACTATCCCACATAGTCGTTCGACTTTTGAGAAAATGCAACCCTGATCTAATAATTTGTTGTTGTCTTTTCAAAATTAAGCTCCATTACATCAGGGTTGCGTTTTGTTAAAAGTCGGACGACTATGTAAGATAGCGAGTACCAGCCTTTAGTTTTTTCCACTTTAATGGAAAGGCTTTTATTTTGCACACATGTGGCTTAAGGCGGACAAAGCCAAGGAGCACGCAGCCAGCCGTACAATTAATTTCGATAAATAAGGCTGTTAAACTGATCAGTTCCTTCGTGCAATTTGGCATCATTAAATGTGTGGAAAGTGGACGCGCCGTGGCTGCCGCATATACCAATTTAAAGTTATCCGCCTTAAAAAATTCACCTATAAAAAATACATGCCTGCAACAGAACTGTTCATCCCACAGATGTATGTACGGCTGTATATAGATGAGTAAAAATTTTAGTATGCGTGTGTGTTTTAATGTACATATACGTATACGGCGAGTAGTAAGTGCTTGCGGGTAATTAAATGGGAAAGAAGTAAAAAAATTTGCTTGTTGCTTTTACTCTCTAGGACACTTATTTCCATCGTCAACATTATTACACTAGTATTTTATATGTTGATATGAATTTACATACATATGTGCATATGGATGCATGTGAAAAATAGTTATGGAAATAGCCATCATCATCATCATCACTATTATCATCACCATCGTCTATTCAAGAGTTTATCGTCATATTCATCGTCACTATCGCCATGAAACAAAATATATAGTCCTTTTATATTCCGTAATTTGCAATTAAAATGTAATTTAACTGACGTTTATATTGGATTCATAAAAATATTTAAAAAAATAATAATATAACAAGGCAACAACAAATATGATGCAAAAAAAGTTTATCACAAAAACAACAGCGCGAACGAGAGCAGCGCCAACACTTTAATGGAATATTGAAAAGTATGGTTATTTAAGAATGGTTATTCAAGAATAACGCTGATAGTGACAAAATAAAGAGCTATTTATGAATGAATGAATGAATGTTTCTATTAAAGCAGATAAGCCCAGCAAACAATTAATTTAAACTTTACACGCTAATGCGGTATACAGAAGGTCTTGTTGACTCGAAGGTCAATTGTTGTAACATCACACACATCAATTTTCGTGGACCAACTTTTGAGCTTATGGACTCAAAAGTTGCTCAACTAAAATTGCCATGTATGAACCGGGATTTAGCAATAAATTTTAGCTAAAGTAAGCGATTGAGAGACTTCTAAATTTTTTACATTATTACAACGGTCCAATAAAATAAATTTTATAATTTTGATACTATGGTAGGTAACACTGTAGTAGATACCGACTACGGTTAAGGGTTAGTTACCCGACTGTAATGCAATGTAACTGTAATGTAGGAAACAGCTGATCGATATTTTTATATGAAAAATAGGTTACGTTACATTACATTTCTATAACCATTTTCATTACTTTTCACATAACAATATCGATCAGCTGTTTCCTACTGTTGCAGTTACATTGCATTACAGTCGGCTAACTGAGCCTTGAGCCTTTAGTTGTGAAAAATGGGAAGTAGCAACGATTTCTTTTATTTCTTTGTGTTGAAGTTGCCATATTTTCAGCAAAAAATTTGGCAGCTGTAAATGCTTAAATTCCCTTTAAAATTTACCAACAGGATAAATTTACCGTTATTTGTATAGAAGCTGATCATTAAGTTAAACTTAAAAAAATTAACAAATATTTAATATCTGGTCGATTTTAAGAATTTACCTAAGACACGCTACACTCTAAGGTAAAAATATGCTTCACTCAAATATATAATTAGTAAGAGATTAAAGAACACTGTAACATTTTTTCTTAATCTAGGACAAAATAGTCGTAGTCGAAATTGAAATACGCCAATCACGATCAGGGCCAACCAACATAATATATCGGAAGGAAATATTTAAAAACTTTTAAATTACAAAATAAACAATTTATGCAAAATAGAGCAAAAATTCAATAAGAATCATAGTTGTCCACCACGATAAGGACCAACATAGAAAATCGGAGGGAAATATTAAAAGACTTTTGAACTGCAACATAAGCAATTTATGGAAAGTATAGCAATTACAAAAATTCGACGGAAATATTAAAAAACGCTTAAAGTGCGAAATAAGCAACTTATGCAAAATAGAGGCATATTTTCAATTTATTCCGCATACATAAAATGAATGCGGTATAAAAAGCAAAATTTTTTATAATCTTGGTTTTTTATTTTTTGTAGTATTTTACGTTTTATCTTGCGTTCAAATTTGCGGTCGTTGATTTAGTGGTAAGCGTTGAAAAAGTTTAAAAAATAAATATTTTTTTTTATAAATAATATGTACATACATACATATGTACGTAAATATGTATGAATGTATATGCAAATATGTACCCACGTTAACAATTTTTTGCTATTATAAGCTTAATATAAATAATAATTACAATAATTTAATTAATAGCTTCCTTCTCATTTTTCTTAGAGCATTAATCCGGGGCTTGTCGACACGGATTTTTTAAATGTTTATTCCGAAACTGTGGCTGATTTGCCCAAGTTAACAACCGAAGATGTTGCTCAAGCTATTTTGTATGCCCTAGAGACTCCCAACCACGTCCAGGTGGAAGATATAACATTGCAGGCAATGAGACGTTATGGCATGGACAATGATTAACATGAACATTATGAAAAATTATTGAAAATTAAAATATTTTAAACTTTATACATACTTTAATTTTTTTTAATATACACACATAAAGAAAAATAATAAAGTCTCTACCGATTACAAAATTGCTCTTTATGTTATAGTTTTCATAATATTTTTAATCTGTATCTAACTTATGGTAATATGTATTTGAAACTGAATTTAAAAAATAACTTGTTTTTTTTAATTAATACTGTTAATATCATCCCCCCGCTAGTTTTGCTATACTCCATCAGATGGCGTAATCGGAATTGAATACTGCCAGATGTATTTTAATACATGTTGCAAAAACGCAAAATATATGTGGGGAAAATTAGTTGTATTCCAGATTTTTGTCTAAGAACAAAAGAACACACAAGAAACTGTGGAATTAGTCTGTTTGATAGGCTTTTTGACAAATAGCTCACGGAAAAAAATTAGGTTGTTGGACTATATATATATATATGTGTGCATATACCTTATTAATGTGCCTTGGACTTAACGTTTTGTTTGATTTGATAACAGAGAAATTAGCGAATGATCCCAAAAGGACCATAAAAATAAACATCAGTCCTGTATTTTGTTGAACAAATACAAAATTAAACATTTTTGGCGATGACATAAAACACTAAAATTAAATACGGTAAATCGATTTTATAGATATTTAGCGATAGAGATTTAGCTTTAGAGAGTTACAGAATAGGAGATAGATGATCAAAAAACTCTAGTATTAAAATAAAGCTAAATTATTTGAATTTCTACTATAAAATAACAGTTCCACAAGAGTGTGTCCGATGTATAGCGATGCCTTCGTACATTTTTTTATTATTTATTTATTTATCTATTTATATACACATAAATTTATTTATCTGTTCAGTCTCAGACCACTGAGATGAAATAAGAATTGATTTTAAAGAGAATATATTAATAAACACTAAGTAATATGTTTAAAGCTAGTTAGTTCAATTAGTTAAATAGGGTCAACAGCCAAAAATTCATACCATAATTTTATAAGGTGTTAAGTTAATGCATTTCACTATCAATTATTGAACGTGAAAATACTACAATTTTTAATATATTACATACATATGCATAATACCAGTTGTGAACCAAAACTCCCAAATTAAATTTTCCAAATTCGGATTAGTATTTACTTATAGTATGGCAGCTCTACGTCAGTGTTTACTTGTGAATTAATTTATGTATATTGAAATGTATTTGAATTTATAATTTTAGTTTCTTTACTATATAAAGAATTTGTATTAAATGTATATTCTATATTTACTGTAATAGTTATTTTAACTTTTATAATAAATTTTGCCTTTTGTTTTATTTCCTACATTGAACGTACCCTCTTAGTACTTATTCTATTTTACTACTCTTTTACACAACTGCTCCCAGCTGCTGCTGTCGTGTCTTCTTTTTCAATATTCGTGGTTAAATAAAAAAACGGGAGAATTTAGTGAAAAATTAATAAAACGAAAGACTTTTTGTATAAATTATTTATAAGATTTTCAATACTAGAGTGAAAACTTGTATTTCTAATTTATTAGGTAAGCCAACTAAAACTGTGTTGGGAATCAGAAGAAACAAAAAAGCAAAGAAAAAAATGCGTGCAAATATGTGTACATACACACGTATGTCATGAGGGTGTATGTGTGTACGCTGACTTTGGTGACTGGTTCGTTGGCAGAGATGCAAGTCGTGTCGGCGCGGCTGGCGGCAAGCCGCGCCGCCGATTATTTTACTTCAGTCAAGCCGCCGCCGAATCCATCGGCGCATCGGCGGCTTATTGGCAAGCCGATTTGTACGGCTCCGCTGATATTTTTTCATTTTCTTTTGTACCGATTTTTTTTTTAATTTTCTTATGTACTGTAATGGTTGCCAAATACTTTTAATATTGTTTAAGTGATGTTAATATGTATATATCTTTCGAAGGTAGTTTTCTTGTTTATGAAAGAAGTGATGCATATTACCGATTTTTTTCAAAGTGGCATGATCACCTCCATGGTATTATGAGTTATTAAAATGAGTTTAATATTTTCAATTTGCACGTAGCTTAATGAAAAAAGAAAAATTTGTATGATAGCGAGTCATGGCCTTTATCCAGTTAATTGTTATTAGGAATATAACCTATATAAAAGAGTAAAAACCCACATGAATAAAAGGAAGTACCGTTTTTGGGAGTTGAATTCGTTTCACTCCTACAAATTCAAAACTTAGCAAAGTAAAGCCTTGCATTAAAATTAAAAATAAAAAATTGCAAGAAAATCCAGTATTTTACCAAACACGTCTTGTAGGAATATGTGAACTTTCAAAAATTACTTCCGCAATACGAATATGACTGTTGCCGCAATAATATTTTTCTTCCAAGCAATACGATTTCGAATCATTTTCCTATTACTTAAGTAAAATTTGCTTATAGGGTACGTAGAATAAAAACGTGATAAAAACAAAATTTATACTTTTTCTTCGGCGTAGCCGAAGAAAAAGTATCACTTTTGGCGAGCCGATAAAAACACGGCGCGAGCGGCTAAGCCGTCGCCGCCGATAAATTTCACCCCTTCAGCCGCCGCCGAAAAAAATTGATCGGCTTGCTTCTCTGTTCGTTGGTTGACAAGTGGAAGGTGGTGTGATTAGTATCTAAATGATTTGTAAAAATTAAGGCAAACAATGAGATGTAATAAAGGAATTTCTCGAGGTCATTAAAAATGGTCGACTTCAAAAGTCTTGTAAACACTTTATGTGCATCAAACAGAAAAGTCTAAAGTGCAAAAATCTTTTATATGATGAAACGTGAATTTAATATTACCCCGGAATCAAAGCTATTTATATACAATTGTATGTAAATAAAAAGAACACACCATTATTGTGTCAAGGTTCCGGTTGATTTGGTATATACATAGTGTGTGAATATGAATTTTGCTACAATCTTGTTCACTCGTACATATTTGTGTCAAATGAAGTTATCTGTTGAAATGGGTGGAACCGGACCGCTCAGTTAATGACCCGATATCTTAAGAAAATAAGATATTGCATTTTCCACACTTGCTGAACCAGTTCATATAATTAATTATTTTGCAAATATAATTTTATATGTATTGTAAATTTCTCTTTTTCACTTTTCTTTTTAATATCTTTCTTATTTTAGGTTAGTAAGCAGCAAAAATAATAGCCAACGCCGCTGCCGCACTTGTAGATTTGTTAGCCATAAATTCGCTAAATTTGTTCCCCTACCCGTTTTCATTTTTGTAAAAATAAGAGTACATACAGAAAACCCACAACATACAAAATGTTTATATTGGATTGGTTCACTGGTGTTTTAGGATACTTGGGTATGTAAATAGTTGTTTAAATATAAATATGGTATTAGTTAAATTTCGGGTTATACTTATTAATATGCATTAATTATAAAGGCTGTTGCCAACAAAGCAAGAAATTAGGTACAAATTAAGAACTCTTCATTGTCAAATGTCGCAACATGTTATACCTACTGCGTATGTTATCAATGCTAAAACAACAATAGATATCTTTAATTATTTACTTTCATTTTATATGGTTAACCAAGCTACTAAGAACTTTAGTGATTTATGCAATCATATCGCACAATACATTCATTTAAAGTATTAACAAAGAAATCTTAACCTTTCTGCTAAGAATGTCCGTTAATTGGTATAAATAGTATCTTTCTTATTTTTTGCCGACAGGTTGCAAGGTACAAAATAGTGTTTTATTTCAATATAATAATTCTAGATCAGCTATTATGTACTTTATGTTTGTTTTTTTTAAATAAATCCAACTTTATCAAGTAGGTTCTTGTAAAAAATAATACCTACCATATCAAACGTCGTTTTTTACGGAAATCGATCATTTACAACCGGAAATAATCGATTTTGGTTAAAAAATTAAGTTCGAAGATTATGACGCTTAAACTTTTTTGGCGGTTATGGCGCGATATATGCATTATTATTCCTAAACATTTGCTTGCGATACGTTTTACATAATAAAATACCATATTACATAATAATTATTTACCTATTTGAATCAGGTCTATGGAAAAAATCTGGTAAATTATTGTTCCTTGGTTTGGATAACGCTGGTAAAACAACATTATTGCATATGCTCAAAGATGATAAATTAGCCCAACATGTACCAACTTTGCATCCTAGTAAGTATTTGATACATTTATACAAATTATTTTGCCAATATAGGTTACTATATATATACATATTTTACTATATAGCATCGGAAGAATTGTCCATTGGCAATATGCGTTTCACTACATTCGATCTGGGCGGTCACACTCAAGGTGAGTTTTTTTTATTTAATATATGCATATTTTGCTTGTTAAATATCTTTGTGTTAGAAAAACAAACAAAAAATCAACCATAATGAATAATTTTTTGTATGCACTCTTTAATATGAGATATTTGAAAAATTACTTGCATTTATAATTAAAGTATAGATAAGTAACAGAAAAATATATGAATCAATTATTATTAGTACTAGCATTATGTAAATTTTTGCGCTAAGTAAATCATTTACAAAAATATAATGTAAAACTCATTCAACCTTCATTTTTATTCTCTACCTTTAGCACGTCGCGTGTGGAAGGATTATTTCCCAGCTGTGGATGCTATCGTTTTCTTGATAGATGCCTGGGATCGTGGTCGTTTCCAAGAAAGTAAAAATGAGTTAGTTTCCCTACTCACAGATGAGGCCTTGTCAAATTGTCCTGTATTGATTTTAGGAAATAAAATCGATAAGCCAGGTGCCGCCAGCGAAGACGAGCTTAGAAATGTTTTTGAGCTCTATCAGTTTACGACCGGCAAGGTATATATTATTTCAATAATTACAGCCTGGCCCACGATCGACCGTTTGGTTTACGTTGCTGTCCACTACACGCAGACATTCAAGTAGAATCTAGATGATTCCTTTTCGAAATCGATCGATCGAAAATAAAAACAAATTTTCATATTTTATTTATGTTTTCAATACAAATTGTCGATCTTGGTTGGCCAGGCCGTAAATTTTTAAACCGAACTTGTAACAAAAATTATTTAATCTCTTAACAATAGGGTAAAGTTGCACGTTCCGATTTGAATGGTCGCCCTTTGGAATTATTCATGTGCTCGGTACTGAAAAGGCAAGGCTATGGCGAGGGTTTCCGTTGGTTAGCGCAGTATATTGATTAAGTTGCGTACATTGCTTGTTTTAAAAAATATTATTGTGATGGCGAGACAACATACAAACAAATTAAGTTCTAATTTTTACATCAATTAAGAAAAGCATTGTACAATATTTGTAACTGCAGCAGCCATTATTTTCCTCCTTATACTTCTCTCAATCATACAACAACAACACAAATAATAAAACAATACATACAGAAGACAGACAGACTTTACACACTATTCATTCAAAAAAGAAAACAAATAAACCAACAAAAAACAAACAATAAATACAAAAACCATAAGATAATAATAAATAACAATTTGAAAAAAAAAATACTGAAATGAAGGCGCAATTTTTACTTGATAAAGAAAAGAAAAATAATTAAATTTTTTTTGCCCGCTTGTCCATAGCGAAGAGAAATTTAAAATATGACGTATAAAATGCTGTGCCTTTCTATCTTACTTTTATTATTTTATTACAAAATAATACACCATTTATTCCACACAATACGAAGTATACTCATGTGATGTCTATAAAAATGTTGAGGATTTAATATCCAATATTCCAATTGCTTTTAAGATTATTTTGTTTCCCAATATACGATTGCGACATTCTAGTTTCTATTTAATTTTATGGAAAATTTCTCCTGTTTTAGATTATATTATTATTTGCATTTCAGTTTTATTAATATTATTTAGCATAATTTTTGGTTTTGTAAAAAGAAATATCCAATTGTTCTTAATAAAAATAAAATATGTATGTCCTTTTCTAAGAACTTGCTCTTTTCCACATGAAAACGAAATGTTTGAACTAAATAGTGTATTTATTGGGACTTGGAAATTGTATTTATTCCAACATGGTCATCAAATTTCGTTTAGTAATAATGAACAAAATCTCCGCTATGTAAAGTTTATCAATCTCAAGACTTCAACCGCTTCTATTAAAAGAATGATCCAGCACAGCTCTGAATCATTGACGGTATTATGGACAATCAATAACAACGTCCTTTTCGAGAAAATTTGAACTTTTTTATGGAAGAAATGTTTCACGTGAACAAACTGTTGGACTTTTTTTCTCCGATAAAACGGATTCTTTTGCTGAGAAAGGTATTTCCATTTATTGCGAATAAAAGGTCAATAGAATAGTTCGCTCACTAGAGATTTTTGTTTTTTTTATACATAAAAGCAAAATTCCAAGTGAACAATAAACGAAGAAAAGTGAAAAAATATTCATGATGAGAATTTTTTCAGATCAGCGGAATTCTCCAAGGAGTCCACTCTGCAATGCGAAACGAAAAAAAATTTTTTCGTATTTCGATGCTAAGAACATGCAAATTCGAAAGCATTTCCTTTCGTTTGGAATTACAGAGTAGACCCCCGGGAGTACATTTTCAAAAGTGTCACACCCTTCATAATTTAAAATATTTCACGTTCTTTTATTTTATTCAACTCATTCTTACGAAACTCTGTACACACATCATTGAAATTTACCACGAACTTCTCAGCCGGAGTTACAGGAGTTACAAAATTTTTGAGTACATAATGACACAACCTCGTATTGGAAAAAGAGGAAGGGGTCACGCCCCTTAAATTTTAATATTATATTTTGTGTGCTGCTAACCAACCGATGTGTACGAAATTTTGCTCACAAAGCGCGTGCTCTTGTAAAAACATGATTTTGCATTTAGAAAAGTAGGCGGAACCACGCCCATCAAAATTTTAAATTATGTCTCATACTTCAGTTTAATCTATTCTTTCGAAATATCACCCACCTTGGGAGCTTTCAAGGACTTAATCCCTTATTATGAGTTGCATTCGCCTTTCGATCTTCGTTGGTTATCGAACATCGTAAGTATGTATGTACATATGTCAAATTCATATCATGAGCAACGAAAATTTCGTTCAAATTTTTTTCAAGGTCCAAGTGTATTTTAATATCCAACTCTGTATGATTCTTGAGGTTAAAATCTTAAAAACGTTACAAATTTTAAAAATCTCTCAAACTTATTTCAGTTATCGACGTCACTTTAAAACAATAGCAAAAAATTAGGGCTTGTTTTTTGGTATTGTGTTAAAGTGACGTCGATGTCGACAACTTGAATAATTGTGAATGAGTGAAATTCACCAAAGTGTAAGTTTATTCGATCAGCACGCACTTCCGACTACAACCGAAGACCGAAAGAGCTCTTGTAAGCAACATTCATTCTTGCATTTAGAAAAGTGGGAAAAGTTAGTTTCTAACTAAACGCAGAACGGTGTTAATGTTGTGTGCATGATCTACATGGCACCGAATTATATCGGCACTAAAATCTAAATATTAGGAAATTATTGAAGAAGTCAGCGCCAACGACCTTTTCTTCATTTTTTTATTATAATAAACCAGTTTTAAATCCAATAATTTTTAAATTAAATTTTATTTATCTTTAGTATTAGTCATTAATGTATATTATGATAATCAAACTAATTTACTTTGTGTACTTATAGTGTAGGTAGCACAATCATTGCAAGAATTGAATCAGAAAAATAATGTTCAATCTAATAATACACGTAAAAAAGGAATTTTAAAGATCGGCTTGAATGTGAAATCAGCAAAAGTAGAACACTAAAAAACTTAAAATATCTGATAATGCAAATCAATAGTTAGTTAATCATTTAATTTTACTTTTAATCTAAGAATAATCGACATGTGTACTACATATTTGCAGATTATTATACCGCCCTAGTTGCATTGGTGATGACACAAGTAAGTGATTATTTATATCAGTTTTGTTAACAATTGCTAAATTTTTCATATGATTATATAAATATGTATAGTGTTAATATTAAAATGTTAACTATTGTCAGTAAGTTTTAAATGTAGTAGATGCCGATTGAGATAATTGACCAAACAATTGTTGCTCTTTTCTAGTTCCATTCCAGTTGCCGACTGATTATACTGATTTTTTGAATTCGAATTGCCGTAATTTCTACGCATGTTATCATTTGAATGATTGCATCTACTACATATCCACCAAGGTGGCGGCCATCATGAATTTGATGACATATTTCCCCCCATGCGACGCTTCTTTTTCTTTTTGGCAGTTAAACTCTCTTGACCGCTATCGGTATTTGAAGAGCAAGAGTCGTCTTCGCTTTTATTGCCTTCACCTTCAGTGTCACTGCCTGACGATGAAGAGCTTGACGAGGATGAACTGGAATTGCTCGAACTATCCGAGGCAAAACCAGTACTCTGATCAATATTAATACTTTCAGCAATTTTGGCTAACTCTGGCTCTTTCTCGCGTAGCACTCGTAACCATTTACGCGACAACTTAGGCCGACCCCGTACTGTTTTGTGCCACACTATGGGGAAATTGGTGCGACTACAGAAGTTTTGAGTTACTGCTATAGTGTCATCCAGGTTTAATACAACATGCCACCAGCCACCTGGTACGAAAACTGTTTCTCCCGGTTTTTGTAAAATCTCAAGAGGAGCATATTCTTTGGGCCAATCCAATTGCTTTGTTCGAGGATAGACGGTGCTAAACCATGTTATGGCCTCATCTCTTTGTTTGCCCCCCAAGCTGGAGGGAACCTTTAGCAGATCCTTGGGTGTCTGAGTTGGAAATAAGCACCAACGTTTGTGACCACTTATCAAAGCATTCCAGGCACTGGTGCCCAAAGGATCTATATGTATACCAGTACCCGATCTAGCTGGTCCCATTACAAACCAGCGGTAAGGAGGACGGCGCTCCTCACCGCAATATTTAAATAAATCATCGCGAAAATATTGAGGCACCACATAATCCTCTAATAATTTGCGGCGCCTATGATGTTCCCCGAAGCTGCTATCGAATATATATAAGGGACTGTCGTCTTTTGTTGCTCTCATATATTCTATATAATATTTCATTTTCATTTTAACACTATAACCTTCATTGTCTTCGCCGCATTTAAATTTTTGGTTGCGATACTTTTTGGCTAAACGTGGAAGGATCCATTTTTCCAGGGCCTGCCACCCTTCTTGACATCCTTCAATTACCACCGGCTTATACGGAGCCTCGAATCGTTTTATAAACTCTTGGCAGCTAACTTCTCGTTCACTTATACGTTCGACATTATCTTTGACCTTACAAAATGGTTCAAATCGTTCGGCGTACCGCAAGGCCGTCCAGCCTTCTTTGTCTAATTCAGGACGGGCTTTGCGTTTCACTTCACGGGTACGCTTGCGTGAGCGCTTTGGCAACTTGAATTCTTCGCTCATTTTATATTTTTTAATTTATTATTAGCAAAACAAATTTTCAATTATATATAATTTCGCGATATTTTTTGCCCAAACAGATTCTTTTCGCAGTGCCGTGTTATAAAATGCACGTACTATCTGTCAAAATCTGTACTTTCGACATAAAAAACTAAAAGGTTGGCAACTTTCAGTGATGCTAACGAACCTGTTCCTATTTCAATTTGTTTTGGATAACAGTAATTGTTATCCATACACACGCAAAGCACACGTTGAAAAGATTAGTTTTTAGAAGAGAAATGAGAGAGAATGGGACTTTGCTAAGTAAACTTTACGTGTATGTGGTAGCATGTATTAAATCACGTTACTATATTTTCACCAAAAAAATACTTTTGAGATAGCAGACAAACCAAATATGTATAAAACGAGAACAAATAATTAATTTTGCTGTGAAATTTATAATACAGAAGTTGTTGCATAGGGAAGTTAGTGGTGCTTAAAAAAACCATTTTGACACTATTTCAGTTGGCATGTTTTGAATATACATAGGTGCTCAATGGGCCTGTGCCAAGCGGTAGCAAAGTACTATTGTAATTAAATTTTTGATACTTCTGAGGTGAATAAAATTTCACTAGCCCTAGGGGCTAGTAGAATTTTTGATACAGAGATAAATTTTTGACAAGCAGCAAATAAGAAGCATGGTATCATAAAATGTAAGACAAACGCCATCATTTCTTAAATTCGAGCCGTCGCCCAATACATCGGTTTTTACGGCTCTTAAATGTAGTTAGACTGAAAAAAATGCATTGGTTATTTTAATTCGCGAACCATTTTACATCATATTATACAATGTTTTGCTACAAGGATATTGTTTTAAGTTAAAATGTCCTCTTAAAAATTTGTTCGCAGGCGGTGGCTTGTAGCCCAATTTTTTGATTCGCCGCGGCAGCAATTTTTCATCAGCTTCTTTTTATGATAAAGCGAATTCGTCAAAATTGTACATTGTCGAAAAAGATATCATTTAGCACAACAGAAAAATTAAATTTTTTCCCCACAGGCAAATATTTTTTTACCATAGTATATACTTCTCTACCGTTTGGCACACGGCCAATATATTATTCGAAGAAAAAAAACGCTTTCCTTCCGTACAATTTTTGCATTAAAATATGCTATTGGTAGCACTTTACTCATTTCAATCATGTGACGTTTGAAAAAAAAGATGAAGACAAAGAAAAATGATAACACAGCTTGGAAAAGGTAAATTCATTGCAATTACAAATAAAACTTAAAATATTGATATGAATAATTTTTATACTCATATGTAGACATTTACAATGCCCAATATCGCATATTAGACCATAGAGTGTTTGTAAATGGTGAAATAGAAGCATTTCTTAAAAACTTTGAAACTCAACGAAACGATTCTGAGGTAGAATCGCTGTTTAAAGTAACAGAGACCGTAGGTTCTCTGAAATACGACACATCCAATAGATGCATTAATCTGGGAGCTGCCAACTTAAGTGAATTATCTGTAGAACTAAAACACCTTCTTGATAAAGTGGAGAATACAGTGAATGTATTGCAAACACCCATTGAGGTATTAAATATAATATAATTACAATGTTTGTTTTCTAATTATTTTCATAAAGCCTAGTGAAGTTTTAAAAGCGTCCCGATTAGAAAGATCGCAACGTAAGGACGAAATTGATGTCCAGCTGAAACATAATTACGAACGTATCGAGAACTCATTTGCTGTGAAAGAGGAAGAAATTTCCGAGCTCTATTCAGATTTGCAGCTAAAACTTAATATAGCCAAGTAGTATTCTCAAAATGGATTCAGTAACAACTATTAAAGATACTCGTATTAAGGTACAAACTTCTAAAGAACTTTTAGAACTAATCGAAAAGAATTGCAAGTTATTAAATGAAGTGCCGGAAAATATACGAACATTTTTACAAACTCGATCCATATCACTTCCCTCCAACGTAGAAACTATCGGCGGGGATGAACTCAAAAATCCAGATTTTAACATGAAATTATTAAAGGAACTACTTCAAGTAGAAGTCGACACAAACTTAACTGCTAACAAGAAAGAAAATAAACAATCTACAACTGAAACTAAAAATGAATCAAGCAAAGATATGCATTTGTATTTAAGTGATTTACGTTGGCTAAGTAATTTCTTGGCTAGACTACGTCAAGAACAGGGCTTGAATGTTTATTTAAATGAAGTTATAGAATACTGTCAATTAGAATTGCCTCAAAATGAAATTATTAAAAGAAATCCTAAGCTAGAGGCTCGTTGTCAAAAACTGCGAGAAGAACAACAGAACTTAGAATATCGCAAAATGACCAAAAATGTCGATGCCGTACTAAAACATTATCCCGAGGATACAGTGGCCTATCAAAGTGGGTATTGTTAAATACAAAAATTAATTCTATATAATAAATTTTGTATTTCTTTTATTTTTGCAGTCAAAGCAATTAACAGTCAAGTCATAGCGGTACTTCAGTTTATATTCTCAGTAGCTGCAGGTTTTGCTTTTGGTTTCCTTGGAATTAGTTTAATTATTGGGAATATGGAATTTGGCTTACGTTTATTGTTAGGTATTATGTGTGCTTTAATTATTGCTTTGGCAGAAATTTACTTTTTAGCTAAAAAACTTAATGAATACGACAATACGGTCGATACCGCCAATATGGCCTTGAAGAAAACTTTGCCGGCAACTAAAAAAGCGCACGTGGATTAAAATTTATGAAATAATGGCTCTTTTATTAATATATTATTATATACATAGGTATATGTATGTATAACAAAGTCCAAATTAAAATTGATATGCATAGTATCTTATTATGAATAAGTTTCTTACAAGTTTTTCTTTAAAAACGAAATAAAGTATTTGGTATTCAATCAACATAAAGGAAAATTTTATTTTCAACTAACTGAGCGAGGCACACGTTGTCTTTCCACAAAGTGGTCACTTGTTGGTTTAAAAACAAAATAGAAACCTACCGCGTACAAACAAAAAAAGAAAAATGGTATAGCCGTTCACGCGTGATGGCGTAACAAAGGTAAAAGAATTTTATATATACATATGTATATATATACATATACACACATATATGTATATTTATATAGATTTAAAACAACTATGTTTATAAGGACTTAGAAAATATTTCCAAAATTGTTATTTGCTTTTAATAAAGACATTATACGTAGTTGTGAAAAATGTCTATGAAAAGGGAACTGCAAGTACAGGGTTTCATGTGTATAAAGCAATATCTTTATCTTGTTCAACATAATGTATGAATAGTAAAGATTTTTCAAATTCAGCCCTTATGATATCCCATATAAAGCTTTCGGCATATTGCTTAGGACACAAATAAGATGCTATATCCCTACTTGCAAGCTAAAATGCAAAACTAAAGCACTAAATGCACTTACCCACATATTCAATGTTATTTAAGTTAATTATTAATTTGGAGATCAATTTTCACAAACACAAAAATTCAAACTTTCTTGTTTTTCTTAATTTTTCGTATTATTATTAACACTCTTATTCTTAATTTTCACTTTGCTCGCAATGTTCATTTTATTTTTTACAAATTTGGCGCACTTTCTTGCAGTCAGATACATACATACATATTTTTCTATTTGCATTTCTTTCACTTCTATGGAATGAAATCAAGATTTACAATAACTACTCATTTTGCATAAGCTAACAACACATTTATTTATATGTTCGCTAACATATTTGAAATTTCGAACATTAAAATATGTTCATATTTTTTTATAACTATTAATATGACACAAATTTTATTAAATATCACTTGATTTTCACTAACAATGACCTTAATTACAACCGGCGAAGTAAAACTGAAAAGAAAATGGTAATAACGATAGCAAGCAAAAAAAACGGAATTTAGAACAAAGGGAACCGAGATGATAACTAGGAAATAGAAACAAACCGGAAATTGATATTTGCGAGTAGTGTCATATATGTAAGTTATTCAACAAAAGAACAACATTTTTTAATTAGAATAATTTTTATCGGGTATTTCAATGATATTCTAAAACTACTACATATTTCCAATAGAGTATGTCCTAAGGCACGGTCATATTAGGCAGACACCGACAAAAAAAATTTATACTACTGGTTTGTTATAATATAACTTGGAAATGCAAACAAACCGTAAATTGATATTCGCGAGTGGGTTAGGTAATTAGAGCAGGAAATCAAATGGATATGTATTAAAGTAATTTGAACAAGAATATATGTATTTCGCGGGAAAATTTTTTTAATTAGAATAATTTTTATCGGATATTTCAATAATATTCTAAAACTACTATTTCTAATAGAGAGTGTAATGTATTATTGATATCTGTGCGGCAAAACAGTAACCACCCGACCAAAGAACGAAGCCGATGTATAATTTCGGTTGGCGGCGGCTAACTAATTATGAAAATCATCGGCGGCGCGGCTGTGAGCCAATCGTTTTCGTTCTCTGCAACCGACGATTAGGCAACTATTTGACAGAATGTTTTTATAATACTGGTTTGCTGTTAATTGATCACAATATATTTTTTGCTTGCTGGAAGCAGTTTTGTAAGGGAGACAACGAAACGGAATCACTTGTAATTGCGCTTTTATAATGCATGATTTTTGTTTGCGATGCCCCATTTAGAAGCAATAGCAATAAATCATCCACCGTTTACCATCGTAGAACATATTTTAAGGGTCTCGCTTACGTTAGTGCTTCTCTAACTTTTAGTATTTCTAGCCATCGAACATTTTTTGCTGGGTATGAGATGCAAACAAAAATACAGTTGACTTTGCGCAAAAAACAATTATTTGATATCGATAAGTGATAAGTGTTTCTAGTTCAAAAAATTTATTTGTTGTTGGCTTAGCACGTTAACAACAAATAAATTTTTTAATTTGTATTAATTTTGCCAGGCGTTAAATAATATTAAAAATTTAAAAACATGTTTCTAATTAGAACATAGTTTGACCAAGTGATTAGTGTGATTTTCCTTTTTTTTTAATTAATTATTGAATCTTCATTCAAATCAAATGCTCCATTATTGATTTAATACGTTTCATTCTTAATTTAATAATTCTTCATCATTAATTCAAGCGCTTCATTTTTAATATAATAATAATAAGTTTTAAAATAGAGATGCTTCATTATCACTTCAAGAATATTTCATTCTTAAGTAAAAAATATACTGGCAGTTCGTAGAAGCCATGTAAAAATTCTCATCTGGCTATTTACATTGAAAACAAAACCAAATTTTGAGTGCTTTGTTTTCAATATAAGTAGGCAAACGAGAATTTTTACATGGCTTCTGTGAACTTGGCAGATAATCTTTTAATTTTAGTATGTTCAACTTTATATCAAGGTTGTTGTCTTTTTCAAACAATATTCTTTTTTGATTTCAAAATATTCTTAATTTTTAAAACAAGAATGAACATTCTTAAAATAACAGAAAACAAACTTAATTCTATTTCATAAAGGTTAAGATTTTAAAATTAAAATGTTCTTGATTTTAAAACTATTTTTATTATTAAACAAAAAATTATATCGTGTAGTTTTATAAAACTAATGAACTAAACATTCCTCATCGATTTTCTCGAAAACAAATTTTTGTTCCATACATCAAACCAGTAACCAATCGACGATTTGTCACAAAGTAAACGATTTGTGTTGCCACATAGTTTTTACTAATATGTAGAAAATTGTTGCTATCTTTACACCCGTTAATGTAAACATATTCCCACAAACTTGTAAGCTCTGGCTAAGGTGATAAATATTTTGCAAAAAGAAAAATTAACAAAAAATGTTGTTTCTAGCTATATTATTGATATGTTTCTTTCTAACGTTTTCCAAAAATATCATAAAATTGGTAAATATAATGGAAACTACTTTTCGAACAAACTATATATACACATACTCTTGTCCACAGCTTAACATTGCCAAATTATTTGCACCAAAACGAGTGAATGTGTCGCCGGGTTTGCAAGAAGACTTAATCAAAGCTCGCGCGGAATTGGAACGTGTAAAAAATTCTGGACCTGGCAGTGGCGAATATGCATTCTTTATTAAGACAATGAGAGCTGAACAAAAAGTTAAAAATTTGGAACAAAAAGTACTCAATGAACGTACAATGGGGCAACTTAAAGGCGCCTCCGTGGAACTTGTGCTTAATTATGGCGTAAAGACACTTTTATACATAACTTTGGTTATTATATCAATCAGAAATCGTTACAATCCAGTTTTAATATTTGGCGAAAAGTGTAACTTTGAACCTTTACATGGATTACTAACTTTTCCCACGGGCGTTGCGAACGCTATCTCGGTGCCGGTATGGGTATTGTCTTGCAATGTAACTTTTAGATTGATTTCTAGTTTAATTAAAACAAACTAACTTTGATACTTATTTGTTAAATAAATATTTATTTACTAATTTTTGCAAGCTGTTTGTTATCGAAACAATCAAAATTAACCTGAGCTTCAATCCATCTAGCAACATTTAACAAGAGTTCCTCATTGAGCGTATTGCTCATCAGTTGCAAACCAATTGGCAAACCTTGACTTGAAGTTCTAATGGGTAAGGAGATTGCTGGTATTCCCGCCATATTTGCTGGTTGGGTGCAAAAATCTTGCTCAGCGCACTGGTCTCGATTTGAGATCGAAGAGAAATCCTTATATAAAGGAGCATCGGATAAGGTAGTAGGTGTCAATAATACATCAGCTCTTTCTTCGACATTTGCATTTAAGAAAACTCGTTGAAAGTCCTCAGAAACTAAGCGCCGAACTCGCAAAGCCTTCTCAAAATATATATCGTAATTTTTGCGCAACAAAAAATAGTTACCGGATAAAATTCTTGTCTTTACAACATTGTTAAAGCCTTCGGCCCTAGTTTTTGCATATAATTGTTCGGTACTGCTGTCATCATTGGCACGATGACCATATTCTATTCCATCGTAACGGGCCATGTTACTAGCCACCTCACATTGATTCAAAATAGAGTAGACAAAAATACTGGCTGCAGTGTGGGGCAGTGAAATTTGTTTCACTCGCGCTCCTGCAGTTTCAAGTAAGTCGGCAATTTTGCGCCATGTTTGTAGTACTTCTGGTGACAAGCCACTGTAATGATATTCTACAGGTATTCCAATACGTATGTCTTTTAAGTCTATTTGCTCTGGTTCTTTTAGACGAATTTGACGATAATTTTTCTTTATCGTAGTCGAATCTCGATGGTCTGGTCCAGCCACAGCATTAAGTACATCCACGCAGTCACTTACAGAGCGGGCGAATATTCCAGGTACATCCATTGAATTGACAAGAGGAATAAGCCCATGCCTGGAAACCAAACCATAAGTTGGCTTTAAGCCGACTACACCGCAATACGACGCAGGATTACGTGTTGAACCACCCGTATCAGAACCTATTGAACTATAGAAGGAAATGTTACAAAATTAAACATGTACATGCAAAACTTTAGCGTTAAAGAATTTGAATAATTAGATTTTATTTACTAACGATTTGCGAATTCATCAATACTTTCACTAATTTCGAAACCTTCGGAAATCGAGAATAAAACGATAGATTTTCTACTGCAGTTACATACATTATATACATACTTATCGTTGGTTGGTTATTGGTTTGCTGCAGACAATGTATTTTGAATATACTGTGCCGCAAACCAATAACCAACCGACGATATATGCATTATATTTAACTTAAGATAAATCATAAATAAAATTTTATCCAATTTTTCCACCTTTTTTTAAAATATATTTTATACACATAAAAAACGTACAAACGGACCTATTGCAATTAGCACAGAATTAATTTTTTATAGTTGGCAATCCCAACATGACATTTCTTTTGACATTTAGGAAATTCAGTCGATTGGTTCCTAGTGCCAGCGCTGTAAGCAGACAAATATCTTTCATGTAAGATTTTAAAACAAATAATCGTGAATTTGTTCATTATTTATAGGAAAAACAAACAAAAATGTCTGCTTTATTGCGTTTTGCAAGTCGTGCCGCAGTTCAGCGTAGTTTGGCATACAATCAATCCTTCAATGCTGCGAGAGGCATTAAAACTTCTACAAAAAAAGATGAAACTGCTGCCCCTATTGCACCCGTAACAAAAGAGGATTTTGCAAACCCCAATCCAAAAAATTGGGTTAGTTATGGTTTCGATACAAAAGACGAGGCGAACGACAGAAGCGCAACGAACGCTTCATTTTTCTTTGCCGTAACTTTATGTTTGGTTTGGGGTACATTCTACTGGTCTTACCTGCCCGACACACAATGCCGTGATTGGGCACAGCGTGAAGCATACTTGGAATTGCGTCGTCGTGAACAGGCGGGTGTGGATCTGGTTAGTCCTAACTATATTGATCCTGAAAGCATGGTGCTACCTTCCGATGAAGAACTTGGTGATACGGAAATCATTATTTAATTGCTTTAATATAACAAAGTGATTTTCTAAATAGTTAAGTGTAATTGAAGTTATGTAATTAGACAAAGCCGACATGAAACCAGAAACCTGATTACGATTGAATAAAATCAATGTAAAGAATATATCAGGAATTCTATATTTTTTGATCAGTTCTCACATAGGATGAAAATATAGCTCAAAGAATTATTGTTCCCAGCGAACTAATTTTGAGGTTGTGTTTACATATTGCAACAGGGATGGGATTGGTAAAGTATTTTACATAAATAAGGGCTGGAAGATTAAAATATATATATATCTATGTATATATAATGGTTAACTTACGCGAAACAGATGCCACTTGCAACAGCTAAAGCCGATCCACCAGAACTGCCGCCTGTTATACGCCAATTGTCTTCAGTTATGTCTTCGCTCCAACAATTTTTGGCAGGGCCATAAATAGAATCTACTGTACCCGAACCCATGGCAAATTGATCCATATTTGTTTTTCCAATTAAAATTGCTCCAGCTTGCAACAAGCGCTCATAAACTGTAGAATTATAAGGTGGAACAAAATTTTCCAACATTCTATTAAAAGAAGATATTTTAAAGTTTTGTTTTCTGAGAACTCATTCCCATAATTTGTTAATACTAAATCTTTTGGAAAAAAAAGGTAACGTATTAATATATTCGTACATAAATACTTACTTTGAGGCACACGTTGTGCGTATGCCTTTGGTACAAAAATTGTCTTTCAAAGCCACGGTTATGCCGTCCAAAGCACCCTTATTTTCTTTTTCTTTATATCGATATGCTGACTCCTTAGCTTGATGTAGGGCTATTTCTGGAGTGATATTAATAAATGCGTTGAGTTCTTTAAATTTAACAGCATTATCCAAAGCACAATCAGTCACATGCCGTGGGGAATAAAAACCATTTTGATAACTGGCTGTAAGCTGAAAGTGTATTGAAAAAATTATCCATTGCAAACGAATATTATTTTATTCAAAAATACTTGTGTAATATTTTGTTTTAAGTGCCTTCTCATATTTATTTAAGGATGTTAAAAATATGGAACCAGCATAGACTATTCTGTGGGAACCAGAAGGATTGCTGACACAGACCGGTTAATTTTCTTTCAGTTTGGTCAAATAAAAAAAAACACTAACCAGCTGTTGTTATTCTTCTTCAAAAATTACTATTGGCAGTGCTGTCCACTTAGGAATAAGATGGCAATGCTTCTATACAGGTAAGCAACTATTAAGTAACTGAAATTTTGTTTAAAAAATGTTGAAGCACATTTCGTGCTTCGTTTTGTAATCTTTTTTATGTATATTCACACATACATACACATAAGCATACATACATATATTCGATTCATTCAAAAATCTTGCTTTTAAATGCATTTTCCCCAATCTCCTTATTTTTCCTTTTTATACTATTCGAAATTTAATTAAATTTTTTATAATAAACTCACATCTATGTTTTTTTTGGTTTGTTTATTTCTTTATAAATCACAAACTCGCTTATGGGATATAGACTAGTTCCATGCAAATAGTGTTTGTGATAACATGCTATAGCACAAAAAATTATTTCGAGGTAATCGAATTCAAAGGTAAAAAATACCAAAAATAGGTCCTTCATGAAATTATACTACAAAGGCAACATAGCGGTGTGGCTTATGATAATGCAGAAAATTTTTAAGTTTAGTTTAGTAAATGTTCAATATTACACAATTTGTCTTTCTAGTAAAATCGAAACAATTAATATAAGTATATGTTCAAACAGTTTAAAAAAAAAATTTACCGCAAAAACAGCATAAGGCGTGTGAATTAAATTAGTAAATTTTTTTGTGCAACATCATAAGCCGCCAAAAGTTAAAAAAATCATATCTTGAGAGTTTTTCAGATTTATTCAACATTCCTTTAAAAAAATAATAATAATCATGACTCATACATAACTTGTTCAAAATTTGAAATTAAGCTGTGAATAAAAAGGTAGTGGCTTATATTGTTACGAAAAAAGTTCAATGAAAACATTAAAATGTAAAGAGTCAATTATCGTCTAAATCAGACACTAACTGGCAAATAGCTAAAATTTTTTTTAAATGGAATGTTGCGATGGTTATAATCAACAAGAAAAACACATAAGCAAAGTTTTTCAAATTTCCCGGCTTACGTTTCATAACTAAAGATTATTTTTCTTCAGCTTCTATGTATGTATGTAAGTATGAAATTAATTTTTTTTGCCGCATATAAATTGCAAAACATATCTCAAGTTTCTAATTCGCATTTGTATTCAAAAGTTGTTTGGAAAGCGTTCCATTATATTTCGTCGGGTGGTTACTGGTTTGCCGCACAGATATTAAGAATACATTATTGATGCGGCAAACTAGTAACCATCCGAAGATTTGGAAATTTTCTAGCGCTCCCATACTTTCAACGCAATTAAACAACCACTGCATATATGAAAACGTATTTAAATGAATACAACTCATATGAAAATTGTAACAATACTATTATATTACTCCTAAATCTACGTAAAGATACAAAGCACCTGCGCTTAGGTAACATAGCGCACACAACATCTTTCATATGAATATAGTATATCGAGCCATAACCGCAAAAAAGGTTAAGGAACATATTTTTAAACTTCTGGTTTTGACGAAAGGTATGTACGTTGTTTAACCTTTTTTTGCTGTTATGGCTCCATATATAAGACTTGCGAACAGATCTTACCTTACATAGGGTCTACACCTAACATAATATGTAAGATGAGATCGTCAAATTCAATCGCAGAGCGAGTTATGTTACGTGTAGACTTCAAATTAGTGTTATCTCAATCTTATAAGTTTTTTTATGAGAGAGTTGTTATAAGAAATCCCATAACAACAATCTTATGAGATGAATTGTCAAAAAACACACGTACATGAAAATAAATTCGTATGCATGTGTGAGTGTTTCTTAAAATAAATGAAAAACAATGTTTTGGATAATATTTCTGGGATTTTATATGTTCAAATGTGTTAAATTTAATTTGTGAATTAAAGTTTGTGCGAAAAAGTGAAAACAAAATATATAATTATACAAAAATAATACATGTTAACTCGATGAGAATTTGCATAAAATGAAATGTTATAAGAAAAGTAGAATTACTTTGTCCTGTTGTATGAGATGAAGAGAAATATCGGCATTTTATTTTTGTTATTCTGCCGACGTTCTCTCACATATTATGTCAGAGTTAATCGCAGTTGTAGACGCTATGTTAGATAACAGAGCGAGTGTCTGTAAATAACAGGCTTGAGCACTGTTGATTTCCCTTTTCCAAAGAAAGTCCCATCTCTGAATGTCTGGTTTATGTGCGCCAGCTAGCGGCATAAAAATCAACTCTAGACGTCATCTGTTTAACTTTAATAAAACTATTTTTTCTTTCTTTCTCATTTCTTAGTTAAGCGAAAGAAGAAAAGTAAAATTTTTGCGAAAGTGTAGTGTGTATATTTTGAAGAAATTAAAATTATTGTTGCCTTTAGATGTTGTTAGTGTGAGTGCATGTGTGTTTGCGAAGGTGCCGTCCAAGAAAGTATAGCCCATTAATTAAATATTTTTTAATATTAAGTTCTTTAAAACAAGCGTATATATAAATAACTAAAATTTATTGGCTCGTTATTACCAGCATACTCATTGTTGTGGCAGTACACAATTTCAATTGTTTTCAACTCGCGTCCACACCAGAGAAGCAAGCCGATCAATTTTTTTCGGCGGCGGCTGAAGGGGTGAAATTTATCGGCGGCGACGGCTTAGCCGCTCGCGCCGTGTTTTTATCGGCTCGCCAAAAGTGATACTTTTTCTTCGGCTACGCCGAAGAAAAAGTATAAATTTTGTTTTTATCACGTTTTTATTCTACGTACCCTATAAGCAAATTTTACTTAAGTAATAGGAAAATGATTCGAAATCGTATTGCTTGGAAGAAAAATATTATTGCGGCAACAGTCATATTCGTATTGCGGAAGTAATTTTTGAAAGTTCACATATTCCTACAAGACGTGTTTGGTAAAATACTGGATTTTCTTGCAATTTTTTATTTTTAATTTTAATGCAAGGCTTTACTTTGCTAAGTTTTGAATTTGTAGGAGTGAAACGAATTCAACTCCCAAAAACGGTACTTCCTTTTATTCATGTGGGTTTTTACTCTTTTATATAGGTTATATTCCTAATAACAATTAACTGGATAAAGGCCATGACTCGCTATCATACAAATTTTTCTTTTTTCATTAAGCTACGTGCAAATTGAAAATATTAAACTCATTTTAATAACTCATAATACCATGGAGGTGATCATGCCACTTTGAAAAAAATCGGTAATATGCATCACTTCTTTCATAAACAAGAAAACTACCTTCGAAAGATATATACATATTAACATCACTTAAACAATATTAAAAGTATTTGGCAACCATTACAGTACATAAGAAAATTAAAAAAAAAATCGGTACAAAAGAAAATGAAAAAATATCAGCGGAGCCGTACAAATCGGCTTGCCAATAAGCCGCCGATGCGCCGATGGATTCGGCGGCGGCTTGACTGAAGTAAAATAATCGGCGGCGCGGCTTGCCGCCAGCCGCGCCGACACGACTTGCATCTCTGCCAACGAACCAGTCACCAAAGTCAGCGTACACACATACACCCTCATGACATACGTGTGTATGTACACATATTTGCACGCATTTTTTTCTTTGCTTTTTTGTTTCTTCTGATTCCCAACACAGTTTTAGTTGGCTTACCTAATAAATTAGAAATACAAGTTTTCACTCTAGTATTGAAAATCTTATAAATAATTTATACAAAAAGTCTTTCGTTTTATTAATTTTTCACTAAATTCTCCCGTTTTTTTATTTAACCACGAATATTGAAAAAGAAGACACGACAGCAGCAGCTGGGAGCAGTTGTGTAAAAGAGTAGTAAAATAGAATAAGTACTAAGAGGGTACGTTCAATGTAGGAAATAAAACAAAAGGCAAAATTTATTATAAAAGTTAAAATAACTATTACAGTAAATATAGAATATACATTTAATACAAATTCTTTATATAGTAAAGAATTTGTATTTGTGGACACGACTTGCATCTCTGGTCCACACCATATCTATGTACATATGTATATATGTGTGTACATATGTAAAAAGAAACTTTCGTTGCACTACTTGCGGCTTTTCAATTAAAAAAAATTACCCAAGTGATAATTCTCTCTTAATTAACAAAAATAAGTAAATACAATACAATACAGTGCGTGTTTTTTCTAATTACAAAAAGAATAACAAAATAAAATTGTTTAATATAAAAGTTCTTTAGAAGTGCATATCTTTTCCGCTTATTGAAAATGCATACTGTTATAAAAGAATTTTCTTAAGTACACAGAAATATATGTATGTATGTACAATTTTGCGAAGTTAGCCTAATAAAAACGTAAGTATTTCAGAAGACATACAAATTAGTAATTAACAGAAAAGTATTACTCATCCATATTAAAAGAAATAACATTCTGATTACTGTCGGCTCTTTTATCTACACATATCTTTTTGAAAATTAAAAGAAAATCAATTGTTGCTTTTTTCTTCTTATGTCATGCTTTCCTTGCTATAAATTCATTTGTTTATGTATTTGATTGTGGGATATCATCCTCATAAATCCTTCTTCACAGGCGTTCTAATTTTTGGTGTTTTAATTTTTTTGCGTAAACGCGGTTTCCCGCCGCACCCATTATTAGCATAAGGTCAAAACGTAAGAAAAAACTTTAATGCCAAAATACACCCATTTTTATATTTCACATTTTGCTTTTGGCATCAGTTTGTTTTTTCCTACAACAAGTGCTAATTAAAAATAAATTCTTTTCATAAATTCTTTTGTTTTTGTTTTTTACATACTCCACAAATTTCAGGAGAGTAGGTAAAAGAGAAATGAAGCGAACAGAGATGGCTAATTTTATACCATTTTACTTTTGGTGAATGTTATTGTTCCAGCGTTGCCACCAGTGCAACCCAAAGAAATTTACAGCCTGTCCCACGATGTCGAAAGAAAATGATCGTTCGACAACTTGCATTGAAAACAAGAAAAAAATAAGAAAATTTCGCTCATTTATTCAAACAACGTCATAACTAAAAAAATGGAATTTTTGAGATAATGTTAATGGAAGTACGTAACACGCGTTCAATGCGCTAATGCGATACAAACTTCTGTCAAAAAAGTTGAAAAAGTGAGTTTTCATTAGGTAAATTGCATAGAGAAGTTCGCCACGCTCGTACCTCGCAAAAACTTGAACATTTTTTAACTTTCACGCGTTGTATACAAAATGACAGATAGTGCTGCCAGATTCATATGCTAACATACACAAAAAAAGTGCATTAAATATTAAAAATAAAAAATAAAACGTAAATGCAAGACAAAAAAAAAATAAATGGCCAAGGCTTGAAATTTGACAACTAAAAAAGCCTCAAAAGCGTGGTGTGTAACTTTTCATTTTTATAGCGTTAAACGTTTAACAAGGAAGAAAAGCGTTGCCGTGTAACGCGTAGTATGTACCTCCACCTTAAGTTATTTCATTTTTTCTGATTGGGACTTTTTTCATTTTGGGTGGGAGTTATTAAATTTGGAACAACTAACCCCTAATTTTTAACTTAAAATTTATTTAAGCAAATTTTTACTTAAATTTAAATTGTATTTAAATTCGATTTCATTTCTTCAGTGGTTAATTAAAGTTCTTATTAAGTTACGTTGAAAGTACGGCAGCACTAAAAAATTTCAAAATATTCAGCCCAATCATAAACAAAAATTCCGCACGAGTTTTCTCACTTTTCTCTTTTCTCCTATCATGAATTTTTTCCCCCTTTTTTTACCAAATGCGGGAATAATAAAACCCTCCGGGAAAAAAGTAGTTATTATGAAGGCAAAACAGAAGGGAGTTTACATAAAAACATTAAAAAATAATTTATATACATAAAATTGTATTTTATAGTTCTTTTATTTGGAAAAACACAAATAATGCCCAAATAAATCATTTATAAATATAGTTTATAAACTTTTGTTTTACATACTTTTTCAAGTTGGTGAATTTTAATAATTTTGTTTACTCTCAAGGCTGGTACTCTGTTCAAAGTTGTGAAAAATTTTCAGCACCAGTGATTATTTCGCGTGAAAAATTTGACATGTACTAAATGTAGCCCAACTCGCGGTTTTTTTTAAATTTCTTGCTTTTATTGCTTGAAAGTATGCAACATTGTTAAAATTCCGTGCGAAAAAAGCACTGCTCATGTTGTTTCGCAGCTAAACTAAAATGATGCCATACTAATTTTGCATGGAAAGACATGATTTTACGTGTTTTTCACAACAAGAACAGAGTACTACTTTTGCGAATTTATTTCGCAAATATTTCACACCAAATACTTTTATATGTAGTTTGGCAGCATTTCGTACGAAATTGTGAACAGAGTACCAGGCTTCACACTAAAAAAAAGGGGAAAACAAAATTTTAACAAACAAGCAATACAACGAGCTACATACTGCGGTGATGCCACATATTACTCTTTTTTGTTCCCAAGGAATTTATGATTTTAGGAATGTTCTCCCGAGAAAATTATTTTCCATGAGAAATAAATTCCGAGGGAATATTCATGATTTGGGCTGATTATGTAATGCTTTCCAAACAACAGCTGTTTCACGTAAACAAAAAAGTTAGGTTATCAACATGTAGACAATTAAAATTGCATAAAAATACATTTAATGAAACCAAACGAGCATCAGAATTCATTTTTCTATTTATTTATTCTATGATATGAAACTACATATGTGTTGGATATGTTATATATTTATGAAAATTAAACGAAATTAAAACGCATACAAAAACATATGTATGTATGGTGTGCTCCTAAAACTTAAGTAGAATTTAAATACATAAGGTTGAGCATTTGAGTATTATTTAAATATGCACTGAAAAAAACACAATTTCGTATTTAAATTGAACTTAAAAATAATTACAGTTTGATTACCAAGTCAAATATTGGCCCTTGCCAACGCACATTTATTAGTCAAAGTGTCTTAATACCAAGTGGCCATATCATTACAACAACATAAGTATGTACACACAAATTTGTTGTAGGACTATGTTTATGTGTATGTTGACAGTTCAGGTTAGGATTTTATGGTTTTTTATATGGAGTTTGACGGACGGGGTGAAATGAGCTGCGCTGATAAGTTAAATTTTTTTATTAAAAAACAGAAAAGAAGGAAACAGTTAATTTCACGAGAAAAACAATTATTTTAATAACAAACTCAGAAACTTTATTAGAAACGACATAATTCTATCATGTTAATTAGGAATCAATTCGAATTCATACCAGGTGCCCTCATTTCACCAGATGATGATCAGCTGCTAGTTTCGCTACTGTCAAAAACAAATAGCGCGTTCGTAAATTTTATGACTGCGGGATATGTTGCACTAACAAATATACATGTTTTTTATTTTATTTTTATATATCAAAATGAGTTGATGTTATTGAATGCGCTTTGTTAAGAAGTTCAAATTTGTTGGGAAGAAATGCTTTAAAATTTGAAGATAAACCTTATAAAAACAAAATTTTGCTCTTTTCCGATCCAAACATAATTCAATGAATTAAAATTTAAATTTAGTAGCTTTATACGTAAAACAACAACTTAATCTAATATCAATTTATGTCACTGAAAGCTTCTCTGCTTGGTTTTGCTCCCTTTATGTCTGTACTTTTTTAATTAAACAGCGGGAGATTTTCTTTATTAATTGCGTTTGTTAAATATGTATTGAATCCAAAACTTATCTAATTTTAATTAAATCAAAGTTATCCAATTTCATCATTGGTGGCCAGTTTAATATTATATTATTTTAATAATATACTTTTCAATTGCTTGCTTTCATTAGAAGTAAATATATTTTATATTAATTTTCTGAAAAATACAAGAAAAGTTAACTAAGACTGGTAAGGGGCCATCCACATATTACGTAACGCCATTTTTTCCGATTTTTGACCCCCCCTCCCCCCAGTAACAGATCGTAACAATTCTTAGAACTTTATTTAAATTGTTTTAAGTTTTTATTAAAAAAAAAATTAAATTTAATTCATACACATACATATGTATGTATTTTTAAATAACTTTAAAATAGGGAACTGAAAAAAAGCAAAATTAATTTTATGTACATACATATATTAAATGAGTAAATATATATATCTACATATGTAAGTATGTGTGAATAAAAAGAAAATAATACTGTTATTAAATCATTTCGACATTTTATGGCATTTTCTTAAGTTTCGTTTAGGATTTATGCATTTATTTATTTTATTTATGGGAAAATGCAAGTAATTGAGAATGGACGAATTTTCGGGAATTCGAATCCTTTTGTTCCTTTATTTTTATTTTCTGTTAGACTAACACAGTGCGTAGACAAAAATCAAATAAGCTTGCAAAATATAAATAATAACAATTATGTATTTATGTACATAAATACATATGTATATGCATATATTTATATCTATTTAACACTCATGATTCTTGATTTATTATGTATTTCTTTGATAAATTAAATACATACATAAATAAATGAAAAGTCGAAGTGTTTTTGTACGAAATTAGTAAAATGTACGTTACGTAAAATTTTTAAAGACCCCCCCCCCCCCTACCCCTGTAACAAATCATAACAAAACTCGAACCCCCCCCCCCCCCGCCCCCCCCCAAGGGCGTTACGTAATATATGGATGGCCCCTAACGGAAATTCTGCATTTTCTGTTCCACTCAATGCATTGATTTCTAGAAGTCCCCTGATGAGTTGCTCAAATTGCAACGAAATGCATCAGCAAATAAACTTTGGAAATTTGTGTTCAAATGAAATACGTATTATAACCTCTTTAGACACTGAAAGTTTACTTTGAAAAGTCTTAATTCAATTTGGAGAAAGACAGAGAGAAAAAGTATTTCATCCTCCGTCTTATATTAAAAAATTAAGCAAATACAAGTTCTTTCATACATTAAGTCGTTGCCTTTGTGGCGTTTTTTCATATACATACATACATTCATTTGTATGTATGTATGTACATATCGTTAGCTTAATATAGAAAGGCCCTAACCCATTATTTTTGTTGAAATCGAGTTTTTTTTGTAAATTTCGATAGAAGAACATGTAATGTATTGAAAAATGCAAAAATCTCGACTTCACAAAAATAATGAGTTAGGGCCTTTCTATATTAAGGTAACGATATACATATATGTATGTAAATCATATGAGTTTGTAAAGCTTTTTTATTTGCATATAAAATTTGATTCCTTTTAGACACGCAAATTTTTTGTTGTAAATATTTAATTCAGCTGGGAGAATGATAGACTGAGTAATACTTTCCCTTTCTGTTTTTCTCCCAGTTAAATTAAGACTGTGCAAAGGAAATTTTGCGTGTCTTAAAGGGATCTTTATAAGAACAAAAGTAAAGAAATTAAATTTTTAATTTTCTTGCACATTAGCCCAGTTCACAATCTTGTACAAATGCTCTTAGTGGTGAGTATCAATATACTATACCGTACATGCTACGATACAAGACCATTGGCACAAGATTGTGAATGGGGCTAATGTGCCTTATGCTGAAATAAAGTCCAACGAATTTATATAAAAAGGTGATTTTTTGCGAATGTGTAAAATAGTTTTATGATTAATATGTAAAATTTTCGAGCAATGTACAAAAATGGCGCAGATAGAGTAAAATCAAAAGTGCATTTTCCTACCAACGGTGATGTAATACAAAAGTTTTTTGAATGCACATATATATGAGTGTGTATGTGTGTATGTGTGTACAATAGTCCTTGGGGTGTTCAATAATAATCACTCATATCAACATGTTTATTAACCCTGGATGGCCAATGTTAGTCGTTTCGCTAACACCTCTGTTTTTTTCTTTTACAACTTTTTTTTAACATTTTGTATCATTCTCAGCTTTCGTGTTGAGGATGCTAGATGATATGTTGCTAAGTTAATGCGTATAAATATGACAGTATTGTGTCATTCATTAAAGTGGTATGTATGTGTTTTTAAAAAGCACGTAGCCGAAGTGGCTAACATTGGTTTTAGTGTAACATTTCCTTTTATAAAAAAAAATGGCTGCAACTAGAGTATTATTGGCGATGAGTTTGAAAGTATATTGGCTATATCCTATGTATATGTTATTATTTTCGAATGAAAATGCCTCACCTCATTCTATGTGGATGAATACGCAGCAAGTTAGACGAAACAGCTGATGGAAGAAAGCTCACTGGAAAATATCATAGATAGTGAAAGCAATGAAAACGATGTGGAAGAAAGTAATTAAGAAAACAGCAAAATTTTTTTCAGCCGATGCACGAAAATACTATACCGATTTGAAGAAATAAAATACACGGAAAAAATTTACAAAATCCGTATGCACGACATGGGAAAAGTATTTGCGTCGAGCACAAAGTTGACCTTTGTGGCTTTTGTACTAAACATTAATTTATAAACTTTTTTATCGTTTTATAATAAAAAGTGTTGCTTAATTTTATAAGCGTAAAGAGATTTTTAAGTTCTTGAGCTCTTCTTTTTTTATATTATTTTTTAACACTATGGATTTTTTACAAAGGGTCACATCAAGAGGAAGTTGATAACTTAAGAAATAAATTTAAAACAAACCATATCATATATTGTTTTTTATTTTTATTAATATATATGTATCTATTGTATTTAATTTTTTTTACAAGTTTTAAAAATTACGTCCATCCGTGTTAGTCGAATCGACTAACATTAGTCATAACCAGGGTTGCCGTTGAAAATTTCGAAAGTGTCATAAAAAGGATATTTAAGAAAAAAAGGGTCATAAAAGGGCATTTTAATGCAAAATAGGGTAAAATTTATTTGTAAACAAAAAATAGCATTTATTTCAATTAAAAAAACAACAAACACGAATTTTAAGAATTAATTAAATACATTATCATATTATCAAAAAAGAAGTTACTTTTACAAAAACTTTTGATAATGTTTATCACTTTTTAGAAATACTTATTCTATATTTTGTACTTAATTCTTCACTTGGAGTCCATTCTTCCAGCTTAGATTCGGGCTAATTGAAAGAGGAAAGCATGGACTCACAAGTTTCTATTTTAAGTTTGTAAGTTTATTTCTAATCAGTGATAGTTTTGAAAAAATTCGTTAATTTTTTTATTTTTATTTCACGCCACGGTGTGGTGTTGCTCGTGCAACCGCTCTAATATTTAATATATTATATATATAAATCAGGGCCTACTCACAGTTAATCATCAGTTCATTTTACACAATTTCTAAACTTTATATGAAACAAATAGGTATGTATGCAATATGACAGTTGCATAAAAGTCAGTTGTTGTAATAATAATATCGCATGCAATTTTTATATACACGTTCACAAAAGTCATGTATGGAAGTATGTATACAACACACATGCATAAAAGTGTGCTTAAAACTTTGGTGAGGAATATTGGAACTTTAACTCTTTTCCAAAAAGTGGCATTAATTTTGTTAAACTGATACAAAGGGATAAAATAAAAAAGGGTCATAAAAAGTGTCATTGACACGAAAAAGGGTCAAAAGTGATACTTTAGTGTCACAACGGCAACGCTGGTCATAACTTATTAAAAATAACGTTGGGCATGCAGGGTTAAAGAACCTTCAAAAAACAGATTTTTCATTGTTTACTTTAAGTTACTATGAATGTATGTATGTACATATGTATGTATGTATGTACGTACGTATCGTATGTAAGTATCGTATGTAAGTATGTATGTACATACATATACATATGTATGCATTGAGAAATATTTTTATAGTTCTATTAAAAGCAAATAATTCAATAATTCCTAAAATTATGTATTACGTAGTTAGCAAACTTAACAAATCAATATTAATATGTAATTGTTTTTCTTTCTAATAGGTATTTATTTGATAAAGAAAAAAGTTTTGCTTTATACATTTTTATGTAAATTTTAGTTAAAGACTATAAAATTTTATCACTTATTGCAAATAGTATTTTAGTAAAGAATACTTAGATTTTTATAATAATGCAAAACAAACAAAACAATTGCTTGTTAACAAAAATTTCAAAAACAAAACAAATTTATACTGAAATATAAAATTAAGATGTAATTCATGAGATCTATGTCAATATTTGGATTAGATTTTCATCGTAGGCATTGATATTTTAATGTAAGATATTGTATAATTTAACTCGACGTCTCCACCTGACATGAAATTTTGCTGTAACTTGAAGTTATAACTGAATTGTGAAAACAAATGCACTAACAAAAGTGTTATAACTTAAAAAAAACATTAACTTGAGCAGTCTACATTTAACATTAACTTGAAGTTAATGTTAAAGTTAGTCATTTCATGTCAGGTGGAGACCGCAAGTAAGGCATATACAAACATACGAGTACATAGCTGCAAAGCCAATTCAATGCAAAAAGTAATTTTTTCTTAATCGTGTATCAGAAAAATTCGAATTAAATTTTTTTTGTTATAATTGAAGAAATAAAAAAATTAAAACAATTGTTTTTTGTGCCTTTTAGTTAATATTATTAACCTCTACTTTGTGTCACTATTAAAAAAAAAAAAAAAACAGCGAAGCTCGATTATAACGAACTGGGAAGAAAATATTCGTTATAGGCGAAGTTCCTTCTACCCGGCGTACATATTTTCTATAATTCAAAGAAAGTAACAAAATTATATAAACAAAGCAAAATTAATTGATTAGGCTAAAGTTCGTATCGCTTTGTAAGCTAAATTACATGTGATAATTATTAATGAACAAATAACACCAAAGCTAATTGTAAATATTCTGACAAACACTAATAAATGATGACTAGAATATGACGTGGTAGTAAAAAACTATTAAAGACAGATACATACATATGTACACCTTACGGAGCCATGAACACCGGTATATAAAATGTTATGATCGAACTAAAAATGGTGACATAGTGAACAAAATACTAAAAGATCGGTATTTGTAGGCGTGGCAAAAAAATATAAAATATTTTTTTTGAATTGTTTTTACATTATCTTTAATCCTACGGGGTGACTGGCACAGTTCAGTATGTGCTCATTTCAAAGCGTTTCCAAATTTATAAAAATTATCTTGGGACATCAGTTGAAAGATTTTTATAAAAATAAGTAAATTAATTTTTTCCAGTAAAGGGTCGTTTTGCGTAGAAATAGCTTTACATTAAATATAAAAATCGCAAAATCGATTAATTGATTACTCGAACAAAATCAAAATTAAAATAATTGTATAATCTATATAGTATACACTAATTTTAAAACTAATTGATCATCGCAAATGTGACATACATATGTACATATATTAACAAAGTTCAGATTTCGCTTTCGTCAGACCAAAAAAAAAACACACAAACCCAAACAAACAAGTACATATCTACATATCGAGCCTTAACCGCTGAAAAGGCTTAAGCGACACATTTTTTGGACTTCGTTTTTTGACGAAAATGTACTATTTACGATCGCAAATGATCGATCTTGGTCAAAAAATGAAGTTCGAAAATTTGTCGCTTAAGCTTTTTTTTGGCAGTTATGGCACGATATGTACATACATATTTGTCAAATTTATTCAAAACGTTTCATTTTAAATTTAATTCAAAGCAAGTCTAAGCACTGCTCCAAAAAATTCCGACTGACGTCTCCTTGCGGAAACACCAGCCAGCGACCCATCGAATATTGCTATTCGGAGTCTATTGACAAGTCAAGTCGTAATTTTATTTTGTGACAGTGTCCCCAAGAATTTAATAATTTATTGGAAAAAAAGATCAAGAGTCGAAACATTAATATTTGTAGTACAAATGTATTATTGTCAGTAGCGGACTTAGGCCTGCTGCCTTTTTGATGATATAGAATGATTGCGTATTAATTTGATCAGTTTATATGTGTTTAGTTACATATTGTCCCCTAAAATCCAAAAGACCGTAGCAACGTGGTTGTTAAGAAATTCCACAAAAGAACCGCAAGATTATACGGTTATCCGTGGCAGATCAGTCAAGACCAGTGCAAGAGAGACGAAAAACTCTCGAAGGCCAAACTACACACACAAGCCTGACCGCACTTAAGAAATAACTACGACGACGCGAGAGCTGTTCTTCAGCTCAGAGCTGCTTAACGACTGATTTTAAATATATACATATTTGTTTTTATTCTTTATTTTAATTAAATAAATGCATTTGTCTTAAAAGTTAAAAGTTAACCTTTGATTCTATGATAAACCTTTTACATATTTGGTTTACAATAAGCTTTTTAGTAGAAAACAGGCATAGAAATTTTTTACTAGGTTTTCGCAACAAACTAACAAACTCAGTTTTCGCAAGAGCCCAAAATTTCTATTGGTTGCGTTAACCGAATCTGCACTGTATATGTATATATATATATTTTTTTTAAATGAAAACCATAATTCTTGTCAATATCAATAAGATTTCTAGCCAGAAAGTACAATATTATGATTTGTTTTTAATTTTGATTGTTATTTATACAAAATTGCATACCTTTCAAGAACTTATTTTCACATAATTATGTATGTATGTATGTACATATGTATATATTTACATATGTAGGTATTTTAACCAAAGCAAAATTCCATTGTGTAAAATTTATTTCATCTTTTGGTCTTCTTTTTTTATTTTACAAATAAATATTGCCTTGTGGTATATTTTTTATATTTTTTATGTAAAAAGTAAAGTATGTATGATTATGAAAAACATAAACATACATATATATATATATATATATATATGTATATATATATAGATATACAGCTATGCCCAAAATAAGGGTAGGGTGTGTGTCGAATAAGTTTACTAATAAAAATGTCTATTCAGTAATTCCGCTCCATACAACCCTACTGATATTTACGAGAGAATGTCAATTAAAGACAAATTGAAAAATAAATAAAAAATTTTCTGTTTATGATTTGATTAGGATAAAATTCGTATCACTCTGTCAAATTACATATGAATGTGTTGAATTCATTAAGATTTTTGAAGATGATATCGATGAAAAAAAGTTTGAATTATAAAGGAGAATTTAAAAAAATTTTAATTTAAAATACGAGCTGAACTGCTGCGGTACTATTTACATTATCAGTTTTGTTTTCTTAAAAAAAAATGGAAGGAATTCACATAAAACTGTTTACCTTTAAGTTGTTGCATCAGTTGCCATAAACGTAAATTTTTTGCGCGAAACAATTTCATAATCAAATAAGTATTACTTAAGTGAATGCCCTAATAAATTCATACATACATACATACATACATACGTATGTATGTACATACATATTTAGGTACAAATGATTATTTTATTTATCATACATATACATACATTTACGAGTATGTATGTAACTACACCGAAACAATTTGTCTTCCTAAATTAAATAAAACCATTTCATTAAATTTTTCCATTTTGAAGCGTTAAAAAAATTCCACAATGCAAATTAAATTTATTTCATGCATGTGGCGAAGGAATTAAATTGAAATTGTTTAATTAATTTTCAAAGTTTAATTATAAATTAAATGGAATGAATAATTTATACGAAATTAAGACTATTAAATCGATGGAAAAGAACCAAATTAAACAGTTTTTTTTTTTAAATTCGTAATGCGCTCTTTCCCAGCTAGACATTTTGCATTTCTGTAAAGTATTAAAATGTTTTTTAAAATACATACATTTAAATTAATGAAACAGGGTTGAGTTAATGCCAAAACACTTTTGAAGGACGCCCAAGTCAGATCATTAGAAAATACCCAAACGTTTGGGGAAGTTTAAAATACTTTAATATTTGTATCTCATTAAATTTAAACAAACATTGATACTCGTAGTTGTTGTTTGTGCTTATGTAAAATATTGGATTTTAAGAACTTTTACTTAAAAGTAAAGTAGCTATTTCATAAAATTTGGGCACATATGTGACACGTATTTATTAAGTTAAACAGTTTCATACATAACTAATAGACAATTTTATACAATCCAACATGATTGGAAACAGTTTAAATCAATAAATCCATGTATGAATAAAACATCTCTTCACGAGTAATTAGTGGTTACGCTTTTTTGGGTACATTTATGCCAGATGTGTACTCTGCATAACACATGTTATAATTTATTATTTAACTTAAACTTATATTATTTATAAATTTAGTGTCTACTTTTGAAGTACGTAGTAAAAGAAGTTAACAATAGTAAAATATTAATTTGGGTGAAAAAAACATCAATCCTTAACTTTATGCACAGTTCCGCATAACACTTTTGACAGATACACAACACTTTTGGCTCGAACTTGTGACTTTTCAAATCTAATTGTGTCCACACAAAAAATTCTTTCAGTGCATAGTAAAATGCTTAGTACACATACTTACCTCTCTCTATTTAAGCAACTAACCATGCCAATGTCATGGATATTATTTGAAATTTTGTTTTGAATATCAACTTATCAATGAGTGACGACGACGACGGCATTGAATAAGCCGACGAAAACTTGAGTTTAGAAACTAGTTTTAGCATTAAACTAAACGGTTTTTTTTCTTTATGTGTTTCAACTGCAATTCACAGCACTTGTATTAGAATTTTTATTAGTCTTTATTTTTCAGTAAATTTTATTTTATTTTTTTGTCTATTATTAGAGGTCGTTGGTCTTGAAACTATGTATATACATTAGAGTGGCCGTTATTTATTTATTTTTTTGATTTCTTATATTCTCTCCCCCCAAATCGATTCAGTTTTATGTAAAAAAAATACAAAAAAGTTTCATAGCGATAAGTTGTGTTTTAAAGGATGCGTCCGCCCCTTAAAGTTGGCCTTCAAGCCCATTTTTCAATGTAATTTTTTTGCATATGACTATCTTTTTAGAAACACATTTTACAAGAATATGATATATGGCAACATTTTAGCCCTTCTAGTCTAGAACATTAGTCTCAAAGAAAGTTTTTTGCTAAAATTAATATTTTAGAAAACAATGAAGAAAATAACTAACAAAATACCAAAAATTATATTTACCAAAACTATATTTATATGGAAATTGTTTATGTTAAGCATGTACAATAAGAGTTTATATCTATTAAATTATTTCATACATATACATACATACATATAGTCAAAAGAAAACTAAACAAAGAGAAAAGAAACAAAAATTACATTGAATAAATGGGCTTGAAGGCCAACTTTGAGGCGCGTACGCACCCCCTAAAACACAACTTATCGCTATGAAATTTTTTTGTATTTTTTTTTACATAAAACTGAACTGATTTGGGGGAGAGAATATAAGAAATAAAAAAAAATTCTCCATACAACTAACGGCCACTCTAATGTACATACATACTTCGATTGCAATTTGAATAGTTTTGATAAATGAAAATTTTTATGGCCAACATTTTCGTAGAGCAATTCATCACAGCCGTCCCCCTTTTTGTGGCCGTTTTCACAATTTGTAAGAATAGAGCCAACAATTAGACGGTTAATATGTTTCACAAAAATAGTGGCCTTCATATTTTCCACAAGGTTGCTGAACATACCCTACACCTCAGTAGTAATTTTTATAAATTAAAAAAAAATCATTTTTATAAAAGCAACTAGAAAATCAATATAAAACTTTTCTGATTTGTCAGTTAACAACTATTGCTGTATGTCAAAATAAGCTAATTAATAATTAAATATTATTGACTCTTTACTAAATCAGGTGTAAGCGAATTAAAATAATGCACACATAATGTTCATTAAATATTATTTAATTGCAAACACCAAAAAAATATGTATTAATAAATTCACAGCACGAATTTTAACAAAATTTTGCAAAAATATGAGTTATGCATATGCAGGAATATGCAAATATTTCTTTTATCAAAGAAAGAGTTGAGCGCAAAGTTGGTCTCCAACAACTGACACAGTTGCCACAACATATAATTTCAAAAATTTAGTTCCTTTCGTAAAGCAGGCTTTTTTAGTTATTTATCGCTGAATTTCGTAATGCCCTAAAAATCACGCATTAGAAAACTTTTTTTATTTTAAGCGACACTTTTTCGAGCGTATCTTGTTTATGAAAATTTTATAATTGTTAATTTCTTTGATTATGAAAATTACACTCAATTTGAATAATTTTCAACGCATTGGCAACACTGTGCATGTTGGCCCATTCTCGCACTCACCCACCCATGCACAAGTAGCTTAATGAGTAAGTGAAGCGACCTCATTGGAATTCGAATGATTTGGTGTTATTGATGTTTGTTGCTGTTAGTTTTTAAAGCATTAAACAACAATTTTCACTTGTCGTTTTAATGATTATTTTTTTGGACTTCAACTTGCTGTTGGTTGATTCTTGTTGTTGTTTTGGGACAGCACCATCAATAAACGATCAATTTTGATTTAAATTATTCAATATAGTTGTTATTTTTTTTTTAATTTTGCTTTAGTTAATTTTGACATGTGTAGACAGACTTGAGTTGGTTATAATAAATGGCAGTTGTTGTACTCGTAGTTGTGTTTTGTTTACAGCCCGAATTGAAGAGAAACAAATAACTATAAAAACCAAAAAATTTTTACCTCCTATAAGGGCTTCTTTTCTGTGGTGGCAGTAACTGTTGTGGCTGTAATTGTATATAGTTTGCATTTAAACGGTTTGCTTTTCTTCACAAATATTTCTTTACACTTGATTTTTTATTGTTGTTGTTTGGTAGGCCTAAAACAGTGTTGCCAGAAAATGATTATGGGACAATGCTAAATCGGCAAAAAAAATTCTGCTAAAATGTTCTACAGCAGAATGTATAATGCTAGATTTAAATTTAAAAATTTATTGAAATAGCTTTGAATTTCATGGTTATTCCAACTTATTAGTATTTACAGGTATTTTCACAGTACATACAAACATAAAATGTTAACAATTGGTGCGTTTTTTGGGAATTGTTACAATTAAGTTCAACATATGTTAACGCACTAGTAATCCCAAATTATTATTTTACTTATTCAGTAAATATATATTTGTATTAAAAATACATACATTTAAATTGATTATTGAGGTGTTAGCTGGATCTTACGCGCATAAAACTGTTGCTAATGCAGATCATCACGGAAGCTTTACTCTGCAATACATTTACATTTATAAGAAGAATCATCTCTACACAGAAGAATTTTTGAAGCAAATCAAAATTTTTCACTTTCAACAAATTCTGCTAGAAAGCATTTAGCAGAATTTTTTTTAAAGTAAAATGCTTTTTAACTAATGAAAATGCCAGATCTAGCAGTGAAAAGGCTAAAATGGCAACAATGGCTTAAAAGTAGTTTCAAAAATATCGTCGCAATGATTTTTTTTTTGGAGAAAAAACAGTTTTTTTTAGTTAGGACGTCATAACTAAAAAATGTGTGCCGTACCAGTCGCTGCTCCTTATATAGGATTTTTTTAAGAGCTTTCGGATTTGATTTATAAAAAAACACATACAATTTAGAGAATTGTATAAATCTTTATTTGAGTCGGTAGAACGATACATATAATTCAATGTTTAAAGATGATTTCATGTAAATGTTGACCGCGGATATATGCTTGGTCCAATTTGGCAAAATCTCTCGTATCATATTGCCCGGTATCTCACGAATAAATTCTTCAATATTGTCTTCCAGTGCGTCAACCGTTGCGGGCTTGTCCCTATAGACATGAACCTTAACATAGCCCCACAAAACATAGTTCAAAGGCGTTAAATCGCACGATCTAGGCGGCCAATTAACCGGCGCTAAACGTGAAATAAACTGTTCACCGAACTCGCCTCTAAATTGGGCCATTGTTTCGCGTGGTGAGTGTGACATGTGGCATAGCCTTGCTGAAACCACTTGTCAGCCAAGTCCAGCTCCTCCCTTTTTGGCAAAAAAAAGTAACATAGACAAAATTGCTGCGAATGGCGCCTAATCGATAATTCACGGTCATTAACAACACTGGCGGGTTACAGCTGCGATATTTTCCTCTGTCCGCACTCTACGTATGCATATTGGTGGTTTAGTGTTCAATAATGTAATTTTGGTGCTAAATTTAATCACAAGATTCTGAGTAGCCGCCTCAGAAGGTCGCCCAAACTGACCATAAAATGGAAGAAGTGCACGATGCACTTTCTTAACCGAGCATGAATTTCGATAATAAAATTTAATAATTTGCAAGCGTTGTTCATTTATAAGTCGCTGCATGGTTAAATTATAGACCAAACAGAACATGTTTGACAGTAACATGATACACGAACACAGCTGAGTTTCCAATCACAGTGTTGCCAAAAAGAAACTTTTTAAAAAATCTCCCTTTAGAACCACGTAAAATAAAATATGAAATTTTAATGGACGTGACTCCGCTCATTTTTTTTTTTCGTAAAAATCGGTTAAGTAGAACCACGTAAAATATAATAATAAATTTAAATTTTTCCAACTTTAAAATTGTGTAATTACAAGAACCGTAGATGTTTGTTAGTTTTCGCAGCATTCAAATCAGCAGAATTTCATTAAATCAAATAAAATATGGGACCAATTGGAAGCTATACCCTCTCAGACGAAATAAGTATTTTTAAAATCTTTCTAAAATCTAACTAGTTATGAAGTAACAATGTCAAAAAGAAAAGAAAAAAAAAATACCGACGAATTGATAACCTCCTCCTCCATCTTTTTTAAAAGTCGGTTAAAAAATAACTTTAACGATTTTATTGAGCAAAATATAAATTTTTTCACGGTTTTCTTTACTTTAGAAAACACAAATCTTTCAAGTTACCCCTCGTACATTATTTTAATAATGAGTGTAATTATGTGGAATTTATTTTCAAAGGCAAATAATAAATAAAAAAGCGAAAACTCATAAATGTTTGTGAATATTTCGGCACGAGTAAGCGCAACTTTACTTTATTTCTTTAAAATATTTATATTCTATGCATTCTACTTATGCTTATGAAGCGTCATAATTTTATTTTAAATTCAAAAATGCATAAATACAAACAGACATACATACATACGTATACTATATTTATAAATGAAATTAAAGGCTTATGTGATTATGTGATTTAAACGCATTGACTTTCAGGCTTCCGCGTTATTTATGCTAAAAAATTATTTTTATACAATTGCGTGCGCCAACTCAACCAAAAACACATAAATATATAATTTTTCATTTACTAAATAGATCAATGTGGTCTCATTTAACATTTTAAGGTTTTTTTGTACTCTAATTTTCAAAATCCAATTGCTATATTCATACAAAATTTATATCAATAATGTTGTAATATTTTTGTGTAGCAACTGCATACATTCACGAATTTTATTTAGAATTTAATTAACTCAATTTCTAACCTATTTTTCAAAGAATGTAAAGAAGGTAAATTAAATAAAGTACTTCTACTTTGGAAAGGCCTTAAAGCTAGAAAATTATTTTAAGCATTGACATTTACTTCACATTATATACGTTAATTGTAAAGGATTTAAAGATGACACGTTTTGTACGCCCTGCCCTCTCTTCATCGAAAAGTAAATCCACTGAACTAATCATCTTTATCTTAAGCAATTTTATTTTTAGCACATATTCTGAAGCTTTGCTTAAAATTTGTTCAGTTTCCAATCTTACATTATAGTATTTTCGAAAGCTGCTATACATAATATTAATTTTAATTTCGGTTGCGTTGCCATTTGACAAGGCAACTGAAGTTCGGTTGTCATACACAATTCATTATATTTGTTTTTTTTAGTTCTTAGTTATACAGAAATGAAGTTTACTTGATTTTAAAACAGTATTTTATTCTACAAAAGTCTGCTTTGAAATAAATCGTAGATAATTTTTTTTTTCAATCATGGTGAGTGAGCGTGAGCGTGAGCATTATATAAGTTATTTGATAAAAGGCATGTACTCAGCCCATTACAGAGTATATGCCAAAAAGTCGGAATGCAGAAAAACGACAAAGAAGATTTACATGAAGTCTTCTCAAGGTATACCCGATAGAATTTTTTTGTATTTTCACCATTGCTTCGGACACATGTTTGGAATAAATTTGTAAATTTTAGTGAACTTTCACGAATAAAGTTATAGGTTAATATTGCTTTATTGTAAAACTAAAAATCCGTTTTGTGCACATACACAACTTTTCTTAATTTATTTTCCAAAAGTAACTTTTTGTGCTCCATACGTGTTTATTTTTCTTGCTGTCTAGAGAAATAAGTCGATCGTTTAACGCCGACCAAGAACACGCCGCCGTAATATTTTTAACTATCGATCCGCTTACACCTACACAAGAAAAACAAGTAACTAAAGTGTATTTAATATAAAGAATGTATTTAAATGATTTCTGTTGTACTCAAAAATGCATAATTAATGTTTATTTTATTTTATTTTAGTGTTTAATAAGTTTATATTGAAACATTTAATCGGCGGCTGCGTCTGGGTGATGATGTTTTTTGCGTTGAATTTTTCTTACGGCACCTTCTTTTTTTATTATTCCTTATAGAAATGAAGCAAAACAAGAGTTAACTTTACTTCGCCTGTTTTTGTAGGAAGAATTTGACGCAAACGCAAAAACAAAATGAATGCTAAATATCTCAGAAACCATAATTAATTTCTCGAAACAGAAAGAGATCTTCGAAATATATATACCCCATACCTAAGTCATTTTTTTTAAATTGTTGGTGGGTCAAACCAATAATGGGCTGACGATGTCTGAGTGTAATGCTCTCTTTAATTTTTTCATAACTACTGAAAAGGAAAACATGTTAATGAAAATCTACTTCTGATTTTATTATTATACTGTTCGATCGGCCTCCCTTTACTTTCGCTCCTCTGTCGACCTATCCCTATGCCACTTGTTATATTTTTTTAACCATTAAAACTACAAAACTGACATTTTCCCAGAATAAACAACAAATTATTTCTAAATACATACATATATCCAGCATTGAGTATTGTATGTTGTTTCCGTAATCTTATTCAACGACCGGACTTGTCAAGTATTATTTTTTTGCTAACTTTTAAAAAAAGGCACTTTGTTAGGAATATAATTTTAAGAAATTGTCTTCGAATTTACCATGTGTTCATAAATTTTTAATTATATTATACTTTAAATGGCTGACTGTTTTGCCTTAAATTTTAAAGACTAGCAAAATTTAATTCAATATTCCAATTTAGATTCTTAATTGGCGACCTTGAAAGTTTCACAATTTTTACAACATTGTCAAAAATAAAATTGTTTACTTGTACTCGTATATCGGATCTGTTTAACTTTATTTTTTTTAATGTTAACTTGATTTTAATTAGCTCTAAAAAGAGGTTAAAAAATTTGCCTACTCAATCCGGCCAGATAATTCAATAAAATTGCTTGTATTGCTCTTAATAAAATCAGAAATGTCTCACTAAAATAATAATAAAATTTAAAATTGTATGAAACTGCTATTGAAATGCAATTGAGCCATTATTGAACCTGTTGTTTAAAACGAAACTTTTACAAGCACTTTTTTATAGTTAATGTTGGGCGTAATTATTTTGAACTTTTATGACACTTGTATATGCATGTATGTACATGTATGTATGTATGTATGCATATGTATGTATGTATATATACATATATTATAAATTATTTATTACCTTGATTATTCAAAGCTATAAAATGATAACTATGAATTTACTTTAGAAATTTTACAACTTTATTTTTAATAATTACAATCTGATTTGAATATTATGATCAATATTTTTTTTGTTGGTTTTTGAAACCTTCATAAATTATGCATACAGATTATCTTGTTTCCTGATGAAGAATTCTAGGTATGAAATATTGAAAAAAGAGAACTAAATTATAAAAAATACTTTATTTTTAAATTTATGATCACTTTCAATATTATGTGTTTAAATAAGTGTCTATCCAAGCCATAAAAGTTTAAACTGAAAACCACATCTAAAAACATGGGAATCGATTGACCCTGCAGGCCATCCCTGAGACTTCTCGCCAGTTTTTAGGGAAATATTGAAAATCGATTTGACAAGAAATTACGGAGTAATGAAATACAAATTTTTTTCCGGAAATTCACAACCACAATGTCTCTCGAACCATTTTACAGATTTTGGTCAAATTTGGGGCACTCGATACGCTTTTGAAGTCTATAATAATCAATGAATATCTAAAACGATATCTCGCGAACAAGTCCCCCAATTTTAATCAAATTGGCAGCATCAATGTGATTGAATTTTGCACTTAATCAACTTTAGTAATTTAAAATTTGTTAAAAAGAATCCAGTTTTGTAAAAATTGTATTTCCGAAAATTTTCGAAATCTACCGATTCACTCTTTTGGCATCTAAGTGAGCTCAAAATGTTTCAAATGCGGAAATTTTCTTTCCATGCGTTGACCGTTCTTTAAGGTTTAAGAATATGTTTACAAGTAATTAAAAAAATAAAAAAATAGAAACGTTACTGCGACCTACTTTGAACCGCTAAATATCCTAAATGGTCGTTCGAAATGAAACACCATATAAGAAACCTGAAAATGATTTTAAAATACCTGTCGTATGGTACCCATTTTGGTATAGTTCGCCAACTTATTATTTTTTCGTATTTACAAAATGGCATCTGTTGGCCGCCATATTGATTTTTGACTACTCTCATATCTTTAGTGACGCTCCCAGGATTAAGACAAATCGATTGATGGAAGAACCATCAAAATCGGCCGACGTGTTTGTTTTATATAATGCCGTAAAGGAACACACATACATACATACATACACACATACATGACTGATAAATAGAATGCCATTCTTTGCGTCACGCAGTCGGGTAAAAAGATAAACAGCAATACATTGCCCTCTCACTTCCTGAAAATTGCACAAAATAGTTGAGATTTTGCCCAGAGATACTTTTGAATATAAAGATTACAAGGGTGCCATTAACCCAAAATCAGCTTATCTCGACTTAAGCACTTTTCCCGTGTTGCCACAGTATTTATAATTTCACTTTTTACATTTAATACAAGCATTTTACATTTAATAAACATTTTTTCTGACTGATGATTTTCATGAGTAACATTAAATTACTCTCTAACTAATTTATCTTCATTTATTAAAAAAAAAAGAAAATATTGATAAGGTAAAAAATTTCTTAAATACAGAGTGCAGAATAAAATATTCAACTATTTATTGCTAAATATCGAAAATAAAATCTTTCAAACAAATTCTTTGGATGAAGCGGCTGTCGGGCTTGCGGCTTTTTCGCTAAAACCTTTAAATTCTATATTATCAAAAGTTTAGTGCTTTAAAATTTTTAATAAATTCTTCTTTAAATTAATGCAAAGAAAAAATAACTTTGTTGATGAGAATTTAGGCCGTGGTAAAAGTACGTTTGTTTTTCTGATTCTGCTGCTTAATATGTATCTTAAAACTATGTAGAAGATATTAAAAATATATTAAATAAGTCTCGTTAATTAAAAATTTCTAAGATATGTTTTTTATAAATCAAATCAAATTTATTGATATTCTTATTCATTCTAATTTATTCATATTCATTTTGTTTACATTTACATACATAAAATTTTGAGTAGCAAGCACTACTATACTTAAAGAGAGGTGTGGACATAAATGGCGGTATATTTTTTTTATTTAAAGAAAGCAAAAAAAAAAAAAAGAAAATAAAACTTAAAATCGTATATTGAACTCAACAAAATAAAGTGTACGAGTATAAATATATATGTATGTATATATGTATGCATATTATTTGCTTTTTTTTTTGGCATGTCATGTCTATTTCTTTATTTGCACACTAACAGATTTCTAATATGAAACCTAAACCAGCTCATATACATACATAAACTACGAGTTATAACCTTCTCACATATGCATCAAAATAATGAATTGAAATAAGTGTTAATTTTATAAGTACTTCAAAAACTTTTGCACGTTTCATTACATTACATTACTATGGTGTATGATTATTTGAATTTTTCGTTGAAACGAGTATTAAGTCTTTTGTAAATATCTGAAGTTTGAGAGTAAGGTACGGCCTGTTGGAATGACACCATTTGCCAAAGAAATGGTGCAGAACTATAAATCAAACAATATTATTCAAGTGTAAATATCATTAGCAACATGGATATTGAAAGGGCTTTTAATATTTTCTGGATTGACTGGTCAAACGACGCAGAGGTGTAACACTCAAGATTGGCAGTTATAGAAAATCCAGGGTTAACTTTTGTAAAAGTGATAAGTTACTCGTTATCAACGTTCCGCAACACTTCATGTTAGGTAGCGGATTTTTTTTTTTGGTGAAAAATGTGAAGTGTCATGTTCTCTTTCACTGATGATTTCTGATTCCCGGATGAACATACTATCAATAAACCGAGTGTTATTAACTGTTTAGCAAAACGTAACTATAAATAAGATGACCCTCTAGCAACGCCATATCTAGCCTTTCGTTCAGGGGGAGAGATCAGACAGTGGAAATTCAGTCGGGACATTAAGTCAGTAAGACATGAGTCGCTATACTCGCTGTACTCTAGAACGTGGAATAATTGTTTAAATTTTTTTCTACAAATTTTTATCGGAAACCATCACGAGCGACCGGGTACATTATCACTGCTGGAGCACCGAAAATTTGCGTATAACAAACGAATAGCCATTGGGCTTAATTACGAGTGCCTTATTTCGACTTCGACTGCGATTATTTTGTCCTAGATTAAAGAAAACAGATTGCAACATTTTTCTTTATTCTAGTACAAATTAGTCGGCCCATTTTCCCTTGCTCAACTTGACGAATTGGTATTGTAGTGTATAAACATCTCATAACTTAAAATGTGTTAACGGATCTGGTGCAAATTTGCCACATTCGAAAGATGTTGAGCTCACTTAAATGTCTTAAGTATTCGATTCGGTTCGATAAATTTAAAAAATTATCGAAAATGAGATTCTCCCGAAGCGATTTTTTGAAACAAAATCTAAACTATTAAGTCCCAGATTCACAGCCATTAGTTAGCTAATTGCAATAATTTAACCAATAATAATTGATTCACAGCTTCTTGTTTACCATTAGTTAAATCGCCAAATGTCATTGGTTAACAAACAAGACAACAGCTGATTCGTTATTAAATTAAATTATTATTAGTATTGTTGTTTTATGAAAAAACTTTAGAACATATCGCACATACGTTGCCAAGCATCTTCTTTGTGTTTAGCTGTAACACTATCCTTTTTCTTATTTTCTATTGGTTTTTTCCGAGCCAATTTCAACACGCTTATTTGATCGATTTTTGAAAAATAATATAACAAATGTAAACAGAAACCATATGCTACGGCAGAGCTGCCAATACTGAAACTCAATAGTTTAATAGTGTTACCATTGTTTGCTCATATTAAGAATTTTAGTTAAACGATACACTGGGAATATAAAGTATTAGTTAAACAATAGTGATGATTTTAGTTTACTAATAATTAACTAATGACTGTAAATTTGGATCTAAGCCCATCAAGGGTGCCATTGGCTGAAGTAGTTAGCACGTTGACTACGAAAATGAAGGTCCTGGGTTCGAGCCCGGTATCAGACTGTCATCAAATAACAACACCACGCATTTTTCTGATGTGCATTAGTGTCCCTTTATATCAGTTGTTGTAGGAAAGTTCAAGTGATGAAGACATAGTCACTGGTCATTGAACTGTATCGACTTCAGCAGATACTAATCCTAATGTAACATCAGAGCGCCCCCCTTCGTTGTGTAGCAGAATCATGGGCAAAGTAAAATAACCAATAAAATGGCCAGACCACCAGAGGCGCTGCAACACTGCATTATTAAAAACGTGCAAAAAAAAGCAGAGTTTGTAAAAGAATGAAGCTTTACTCTATCTCTTCCTTCACCACCTGTCTTCTCTATCGCTAATAGTAGTAGGCATTCAGTGCCTGGGTGTTACTTCTCTTAAAAAAATAAATATAATCAGATCACAAATTAGACTAAAATCGGGAGATTTGTTCGAGAGGTTGAAGAGAAATTTTTCGTGAGATATCGTTGTCGAAAATTTGCGTTTGGTTACTTCGTAATATCTTGTAAAATCGAATTTCGATACACCTTATTTTTTTTTTTTTTGATTTAAAAACTGGCTGTAGGTTGCGGGGATGGACTACAATGTCAGCCGGTAACCATATTTTTTTTTTTTTAATTGTGGTAACTGTATTTCTCAAAGATTTACACAACTGTTAAACTTCTTTTGGAATTAGTGTAATTATTTAATTATCTAGTTTTACCTCATAAATATTTTTATGTGACTTTATTTATTTTCTGTTGCGCTTATTCAATATAAATCTACATCTGTATGAAAAAAAGAAATAATACATCTACCTACGTATATATTTTGTCAATAAAATTTTTGATGCTGTAATACACATCTTTATGCATAATTTTTTTTTCTCTTCTCTATCTGCTAGTTTTCTTTTTGTATTTTTGATGACCACATTTTGACCATGAAATAAGTATTTATTTGTTTTATTAAATGGCAAAAGCATGCATCCACTCAATTAGTATTAGTTAACTGATTGATAATGATGCTGGATTTTGAGTGATAAATGGGCGGCCATTGTGAGTACAAATATTTTTTTTATGTATTTTCTTCTTTCACCCATAACTTCTCAAAGTCGTAAAGTAATTTGCAATTTCATTTAAAAAGTAGAGAACTGTTTGTGTATTGTTATTTAAATAAGTTATTTAACTTCCATAAAGAAATAAGAAAATAGAATATGTAGTGAAAATTCACGAGTTCATGTAGTGATTTTATTTTGTATTTTAATTACTGGGCGTACATGATCTGCAAGTCTTACAATGCTAGTTTGCTACAAAGAATACACAGAAGAAAATACCACTGTAAAATCATCATGCAAAAATTTTGATTGCTTATCATATTAAATTTATTAGAAATCATATGTTGTTTAAGTTTGTGGTGCTCAGTTGTGTGATTTGTGGCTTGTTTGGAAATTCATCACTGCGCTGTAACTAATGCTTTCAGAAAATCCACAATTGGCAACACTGCAAATGTCATGAGTTCTAAAATGGAATTCTGCAGTATATGATGAGCAAAAAACTATCAGCCTTATATTTTATTTTGTTAAAATACCCGGATATTCCATAACTTTTTATAGCTATGCTATTTATTACGCGATACAGGAGTTAGGACGTAACAAAAATAATCGACACTATTAAATTTTTTTTATTTTTATTTTTTTGTAGTTAAAAACAGAGTACGAAAATAAGCGAAACAAATTGTTTGATATTGTTTTATTTGGATCTTTGAAGTGAGAGAAACAAAAACAATGAGTACGATTGCACAATTTGAACCAGAGAACACAGCCGATCGGCTGTAAGCCGGATAACAGTCACCACAAGGCCACAAACAATACATTAATTTAATCGTACGCCGCTAGAAAAGAAAATAATGGGAAATAAATGGAAACGTTTTGAAATATTTGCAGAGAATTTGACATCATAATATAATATAATTTTGTTGCTTTGTTATTTCACACATGAAATTTGTTTTATATAACTAAGCAGCATAGCTATAACCGGGTGTCCTAAGACACCTCTCTTCTTTTTAATTCGTCTGTTGGAACATAAATTTTTTAGAAATTAATTATTTTATTTTTTTAATTTCAAAACTCATATTTTCGGTTGCACAATTTCAATAAATTTTTTCTTTTACCGAAGTAAACAAAATCATTATCTATATATATAAAGTCGTAGTGTGTGTTTTTTCGTAACGCTGCGGAGCTGAAATTTTCAACACAACACAGGTCAATACAAGTGACCACTGTGTGGAGTAATATAAAATTAAAAAAAAAATTGGGGCTTAGACAACGTTTGCCGGGCTCATCTAGTTAATTTATAAATTTTTTAAGTTCTCTCGTTGGAAATTGTAGTCAATGACTTTTTGTCTTTTTTAACCATCTACATCAGCTGATTAGCATCAGGTGCGCAAAAAAATCACATACGCTCATCTTGTTCTTGTTTTGTTGTTGCTTGTTTTGATGTTCGTGTTGTGTAAAGGCCATGACTCTTTGTATGATAGTGTATCACGGCCTTAAATACGTATTTAATGAAATTAATTTTTGTTTTAAAAATTCATAAAAATTATGCATTTTGGAAACAAAAACGGAAACTTTGAATGAATACTTTTTTGGCTCAGTGTATATTTTTTTTGAAGGTACGCGCAGAGTGTCATTAAGATGTAATTATTCGTTCAACTTTAAAAACATTAAAAATAAACATTAACAACTTTAATAAAAAGAAGAGCAACAAGAAAAAAAAACACATATCAAAACATTTGTACGAGTGCAAACATAATTTTTCCACAAATTATTGTTAATCATCTTCATTTTGTCTTTTACTTTTACGTTTCTTGGTATCAAGTTGCCGTCGTCACAGGGGTCAGTGATGTTTTGAAGGTCGTTCAGTTGTTTTTGTTTTAAATATGTAATAAAAAAAAACTTCTGCAGTCAATGGATAAAACCTTGAAATGCTTTTATTTTTTATTTATTTTTTACTTCCATGAAACCTGGAACATAAATATTAACACATTTCCGATGCATTTATTTAATCTGTGCATTTACGGTTAGAGATATGAAGGGAAATTAATGAGTGGTTGGTTATTTGAACTTCTCAATGTTTTTATCTTGTATAATAAGAATAAAGGAATTTAATGGTTCTTTAGGTTTCTTCTCCTTTTTGAAAGTTTTTATGGAAAATTACTTCAGAACGAAACTCATTTTAACATGTGACAGACTTTCAAGGCCAAGCTTTAGAGGTTTTAGAACTTATTAACAATTTAAAAAATTTCCATAAATACCAGGGATCGCAAATAACGATTATTTTCCAAATTTAAACTGAAAAAATCACAATAATAGAGAAGTGCTACTGGCACAAGGAATATACCACAATACTCCATGTTACATGGACTACCTATAGATGCAATGATTTTTATTTTTTTAATTTTTATTTATTCCTCACAAAATAAGAGTTATTTCTTGATTTTTATTTATTCCTCACAAAATAAGAGTTATTTTGTGACTTTTATTTATTCCTCACAAAATAACAGTTATTTTGTGATTTTTATTTATTCCTCACAAAATAAGAGTTATTTCTTGATTTTTATTTATTCCTCACAAAATAACAGTTATTTTATGACTTTTATTTATTCCTCACAAAATAACAGTTATTTTTTGATTTTTATTTATTCCTCAGAAAATAAAAGTCATTTTTAAAATCTGTTTATTAATTAATTTAATTTAACAAATAAGAGTTTTTGCATGGACTCTGGCGATAAATTCGATCTTAAATCTGTTAATATTAATTTTAGGGCAGAAAATGCTCTTTCTACAGAGACTTGTGTTGCTGGCGTGCTATGCAAAACCTATGCCAATCTGTACAGGTATGGATATATATATTTTTTTTCCTCCCAATATTTCATTACATCTGCATCCACGTCAATGGGCTTAGGATTGTCATTATCTATTTCGCTTATCGCCCTTTTCATTTCCTCCTCCAGATCACCATCTGAGTCTTCATCCTCTGAATTTACTTCAATAGAGTTTAAGAACTCGTTTAATAATGAACACGTGTTTGTGTCTTCAGACGACGGTAAAGCATCTGGTGTTTCAGCGTTTGAAGATGATGGTAAGTCAGAAGACTTTTGCGTTGCATCATTCTTCACAAAGAGTAAAATTGATTAAATTCATGTACATTAGACCACCCAATGGGCCGAAGTTTTTATTTTATTCGCTAAAGCCCATATGACATTTCATTTTTCTTTCATTTATCAAGTTTCATTTATCAAGCTGGTAACTCTTATGTGTTAATTATGAAGAATTTTTACTTGACTTCTATGAACTGGCAGTTATTAGTTTAAAAATGACTTTTATTTTCTGAGGAATAAATAAAAATCAAAAAATAACTCTTATTTTCTGAGGAATAAATAAAAATCAAAAAATAACTGTTATTTTGTGAGGAATAAATAAAAGTCATAAAATAACTGTTATTTTGTGAGGAATAAATAAAAATCAAGAAATAACTCTTATTTTGTGAGGAATAAATAAAAATCACAAAATAACTCTTATTTTGTGAGGAATAAATAAAAGTCACAAAATAACTGTTATTTTGTGAGGAATAAATAAAAGTCACAAAATAACGATTAAAAAGTAATTTTTAAAATAAAAATTATAACCGTTACGGTCCCTGATAAATACTCTTAATACTAACAACTTTCGTTCCTCGCTTGCAGTCGAACGAATTTTCAGTTAAGATTCTTGCTTTATAAAGAGGAACAAAACTCAAGCTGTTAATATGCAGCTACCGACATACATACGACTATGTACATAAATGCATACATACTTTAATATGGAACGGTTAATAAAGAAAGGTCAGATGGCCAACTAACTACTGGTATTTACTGCTAATTCGTTTAACAACTTTGCTGTTGGGCGTGTTTTAAAATTGTATGGCATCGTTGTAGTGGCTCTGGTATTGAGTAGGCGGCATCGAAATCGACGAGGAATTGGCTGTGATATACAAACGGCTTATACACTTTTCGCTTTTAAAAGTAATATTAAATAAATAAATTAAAATTTTATTTCATTGTACAATGTAATTTAAATGACTGCCTCTACACACACACAAGTTTCATATTAAAATCTACAAAAAACAAGGTTAATTTAAAATTTTTCAGCAATGATTTTACTTCTTATGTGTTTCTCATGTTAATTCAACATGATTTACAGTAATGTTCAAAGAAAACTTTTCCTTTTGAAATAAGTTTATTTTCCCTGGTAACGCGAAGTTTGTCGGCTATAGGCTTGTCTCATTCTTGAATGAGTTACTTCGACCGAATGCTTCTTTCAAGTGAAAATTTAAATATATATTTCTATATGTTCTCTATATTTCTTTCATCTGTCGGTTTAATTTTTCTGTTTACTTTCATATACCTATTTGCTGTTTTTGAGGCAATAGGAATCAATACTATTTACTTGCCTTGAGAAAATGTAATTTCAAATGAATGGGCCTTATCATGGTTGGCGTTTTTCGACTTCGACTACTACAGTTTCGTCCTAGATTAAAGAAAAAATGTTGCCGTGTTCTTTAATCTATTACTGAAACGTCGTAATAAGAGTCGAAATACGCCCACCACGATAAGGAAGAATATTAAGAATATTTTTGTTTTTAAAATAATAATTCACTCAAATTGAAACATTTTAAAAAAGAGATACATTGACAATTCATTCTGAAAAGTGTGTGACATTCGGAAAGGTGAAAGAAAAGAAAGACCTAACCTAACCTTTCTGAAAGAGAATGAGGGATTCACACAAGCGTTTCCGAACAGAATTGCACTCTCGTGACATAGTCGATTATTTGTTATAAGTTTAATATGATTGGGAATCAAAATTTTTAATCGTTATTTTTCGTTGGTATTTTTTTCTATGTGTAGTTTGGTTGCAGCAGTCGATTCTTTTTTAAAGTAGTTCCCTATAAATTGACGAATGTTAGTTTAAAAATGCTCCAACGCATCCAACGTTAGCGTATTAACCGCGTAAACATGGTCATTTGCATAGCCCCACAAAAAAAATATAACGGCGTTAAATCGCATGATCTTGGTGGGCAATTGACGTTGCAAAACGTGAAATTACGCGTTGTGGAAACTTCTCATGCAATAAAGCCAAAATCGGTCGTGTTGTGTGGCTCGAGGCCCCTCTTGCTGAAGCCACATAATGTCAAGGTTATAATTTCGAATTGCAGGTGAAAAAAGTGAATTGATGGTGGCGGGTAATTTTGAAAAAAATACGGCCTAATGACATCTCCAGGCTGACATTAACGCAAGTGATATTTCCAACAGTGCTCATATTTCAGTAATGCGCAGGCCTGTCTTATAAAGCTTTCAATAAAATTTCTTGCGAATTCATTGCACAGTAGATCGATTATGACAGCCATAATCACCCCGTAATGCTCGAAAGGTGGTCACCACTGTTGAACCACCAACTTTCTTGTAAGTCTTAACTATTCTTATGCGTTCTTCGGTTGTTAAACGATCCATATTAGTAAACGGCTAACCCTTTACTAAATAAATGACACTTCAGATGAGAGATATTTGACAGGTGACAGCATTGCACGTCCAGCGGTTCTGAAACCACTAAGTGCTAATAAATCAGTGCAAGTTAATCTAAATTTTTGGTTTATAATGTGTTTAAACCAGCAAACCTATAAACCATAAAATTGAGCGTTTAAAGTACCAATACAGGCCGTATGATTTTTTTACTTACAGACCATATCGCTCATTTACTTGAATAGTGTCCTAACTCAAAAAAACTAGTTTTGCAGAAAACCCGTCTAAAGTTTTCAATTTACATACAACTCAATGAAGAAATGAAAAAATATTATTCTCTCCCGAGGTGGTAGTAAAAGATATTTATATAAAATTTTTACACAAGATAAAATACGAAATAGCGAATTATTTTGCATTTTTAACTCAAAAAACGCATTTTTTGTATTATGACACTATTGCAGTAAACGAGCGATACTTTTTTCATTTAAAGAGCACTCAACTTTTTTTTTTCAAGCCACTAGTTTTTCTCCAGATCTTGTTCGATCTGATTTCTTACACTCTATTATTCTTTTATACTATTCTACTTCGCCAAGCAAAAATATAATTTCGTTCTAATTAAAATTTGGCGGCCTTTAATTAAAATTATTAAAATTTTATTGCCTTTTTGATTGTTTTTCAACAATTGTTCTAGTGCTGTGGCAGCACCTTACTGATTCACTCCTGTTGAGTTTAAGCCACACATAAATTTGAGTTTAGTTCAACTAAATCAGCGTTTAAACTTTCACTAATTTATTAGCCCTAAATGGATAACCCTTTTTGTATATTAGCATGGATTATAAAGTCTATCATAATATTGTGTAATGGAAACAATTTTTTTATGTACTCTATTGTTGAAGCACAACTACATGAACGAAAGTTCTTGTTCCATTTATTTAAAAAATATCGAATTTAAAATTTGTGTGCTAATATTGTTTGTAATATTATGGTTTATATTATTGTTATAAAGTTTAAAAAAATAAACCTTAAAGTATAGAAATTGATTTTTGAAACGAACCTTAGGTCAATTTTTATGTAAATAATTGTTATTGAAGAACTTATAAATATAAATTTATTTATATTTATAAATTCTTCAAATGTTAATTTATAAATATTAATTTTTAATTTTAATAAAAATTTTTTGTTATAAAACAAAAGTTTGAAGTCACACAACGCAGTGGTGCAATATTGGAAAAATAAATATGTACATAAATTTATAATAGCAAATATTTATGTATATAAAAAGCGATTATTTTTAAGAAATAATTACAGTATAATTTAATTATATGTACATATGAATGTGTTTACATTGCACTTGTTCCTCTAAAAGGAGTCAACTCAAAATTTTATAATTTTTACTTCTTGCAAGATACACACGAATACATATCGTTGGTCACAAGTAGAAAGGCCCTAACTCAAATAACCGTAACTTTACAGGAGAATAAAAACACATAATAATAAACAGTACAAGTGCTTGTACAACTGCTTGTAAAAGCGTTATTTTTTATACTATTGCAATAAATTCTTTCCACAAGCTGTATTTGTGTGAAATGTATTGGAATCACTGAAAAGCTCAATTTCGTGAAAATACGAGTTAGAGCCTTTCTACTTGTGACCATCGATATACTGGTAATATCTAGTCGCACTAAAAATATCACATTATTGTCTCTACTCTTTCTCAAAAAAAAAGTATCTCTGTGTGATATATGTATAAATAAATTAAGTTAAGTGCAACTTTGACTCGCACACGAAAAATTTCGTACGTACACCACATATGTAATACTATACGAACTTTAGCCTATAATAGTCGAATACCTTACCTGTACCTGGATTTAGTAACTTTTTGCGAACCGCAAATAGTAATATTTATCCATATATTTATTCGTTTGCTGTAACGATAATGTGATTCTGTAATTTCTTTTTTTACGATAGAGTACATCTGTGTTCTACTCGCCGTTTAATTGTATTTTATGTGGCATCCCTGCACACAAAATTGCAAAACAAGCTAAAAGCACAAAGAAAATTTTAAGAAAAACTAAACAAATTCGAACTTCTTATATAACTTTTTTTACTTCAACCGACATCGAATATCGGTAAAATATGCTACTGAATAGCCAAGTCGATAAATATTCGCTATATTTATTATAGCGATACAATTATCGTAATAAAAGTTACTGAATACAGGTACTGATGTAGAAATTTGTTAAAAAAATTTAAGTACTCGGTGAACTTTTTTTTTCGGGTTTTGGAGATTTTATTTAGTTTTGGCGTTTTTTCTTAGTTTTGGCGCTTTTTTCGTTTTTGTGTGTTTTTTCGGTTTTTGGCGTATTTTAATTTTGGCGTTTTTGTCAGCGATTTTTTCAGTTTTATCGCTTTTTTCGTTATTGTGAATTATTCGGTTTTTGGCGATTTTTTCGTTTTGTTTTCTTCACGTTTGGTGTAATGAACAATAAAAAAAATTATTATTATTTTACCTCTACTGAGAATTTGTAAATTTTGAGACCACCTTTAGAGCAACAAGCGCGATGTAATGTATACCTATAGCTGAAATGCAAAAATCACGTAACTTCAATTGTTTAAATTCTATGGGAGGGAGAAAAAAACTATAAAATATTCAAGTGACTGAAGTAAAAATTCTTTATTTTCATTTTCCATTCGACTGATTTTTATGATAAATGTTAGAAAATTTTTAGGGGACATGTGTTTCAATGTAATATCCAATAATTAGTTAAATTAAATTTAAGTTATTTGTTAGTTACGTGGCTTTGCATCTCAGCTGACGATATATATATTACAAAAAAAAAAAATTAACCAAAGCAAAAAAAATTTTTGTATTAGAGAGAAAGTGATAGAGTTTAATTAAAAAAATAAATCCTAAATGGCAACGCTGCCTACATGTTCGCAGTTCTGTCTCTCAAGTTCAGGCTGTCATGAGAAGAAATTGGGTTTATTAATTTTTCAGGTAGATTTCCGTTAGTTTGTTGGTAATTCACAACTAAAAAGAAAAATATGCGATATTTTTTATTTTAATCGCCTAATACAGACAGCACGGCGTAAGAATTAGTAAAGACTTTTTACGTCAACACCAATAACAACAATTAATCTTCATATCACACTGTACAACATTAATAAAAAGTTTTAACGTCTGATTTGGGCAGAGGAGAACAAAAATAAATTTACTTAACAATTCGTCTCTATCAGCGTACGATTTGCACCGAGATTCGGTAGTTTCATTCTGTTTTAACTAATTTTTTTATACGAAAATATTTTTGAAAAATTTTCCTAAGAAAAATTTAGCGTTGATAGAAATAACGGACGTGTTATGAGTTATAGTTCGTTCTTTTTTTAAGAGGACAGTAGTTTTTTTACACAATGCCCTTTTAGATTTAAAAAAAAGTGTCCATTTTTAATTACTATATTTTTGCTCTTCTTTAAACTCAAAACCAAAAAATTTAAAACATCAATACAATAGAACACATGTTTACAAGACATCGCGTTTCATGAAAAGTTTAGACATCGCCGACTATATACGAGGTCTGATCAAAAAATAACCGTTATTTTCAAATTCCGTGAGTTACGTATGTATGTTCGATTTTCGCATTTTTTTTCTGTTATGTTGGTACACATCTCTGTTATATATGTACTATGTATGTTGGCAATATCAGCCAAAAATCCAAAAATGTGATTTTTTTAATTACTAAGAATTAATCCTCATGTCCTTATTCATAGTGTGCAATAATTTCATAAAAATTTCTTGTATGCTCCACTTATGAGAAAAATACATATAAAATTTTCATCTTCCATTATTTTGTGTTTAAATTGACTAACTTTAAACTCGTTTTCTGTAAAAATAATTTTTTTTTAGTTGTGACCTTGTTCAAGTAAATGATAGACAAGTATGTATTGGGTGTTTTTTATTGAGGTATAGAACTTTAAGTTGGCATCACTTTTTTAACTGGCGGCCATTTTGTCAGCTGTCAAGTGATTAATATTTAGTTTGGTTTGCCATTTCATCATGAACAGGTTGACAAAAGAACAACGCTTACAAATCGTGCAAATTTATTTCGAAAATAATGGTTCAGTTCGCGAAGTTTACCGCAAGCTCCGTCCATTTTATGGTCGACATAATCGTCCATCAGAGCAATTAATTCGGTGGACCTGTCAATTGGCCACCAAGATCGTGTGATTTGACACCATTGGATTATTTTCTTTGGGGATATGTGAAGTCGCTCGTCTACGCCAACAAACCAGAAACGTTAGGGGACTTGGAAGCCAACATTCGTGGCGTTATTGCCAACATACGGCCCCATATGCTCGAAAAAGTGGTTGAAAATTGGACCTGTAGAATTGGCTTTATTCGAGCCAGCCGCGGCGGCCACATGCCCGAAATCATATTTAAACGTTAATGGCAAATTAAAATTATCCTTCCAATAAAGCCAAATTGATGGACATTAAAACGATTTTCTTGTGTTTTATTTCAATTCGAAGTTCTATACCTCTAAAAAAACACCCTATACATATACAGGATTATTTTTCTGTGTAGAGGCAAATACCAATTCTCAAACCTGAAACTCAGGCAGAATTGCGCAGAAGCTTTGCTAATAAAAGTCATGCTCTTGACATGTAGCTTCTTAGTATAGCTTGTCACAACGATTGGTGTTTATTAACTTTAAAAAAGAGAAATAAAGAGTTGAAAGAAGCAGCATTAGCATAAGATAAAAAGGTATTACCGCAGCGGTTCTAAAAATCTCCCGCTCGTCTATTTAACATAAAGACACGTGTATGCATGTATGTGCATAGATACATATTACGTAGTTTACATAGAAAAAATAATAAATAACTTTATTTATATGTACATACATACATACATATTTCTTAACTGTCAAAACTTAAAATATGTATGTATTGACCTAAGCACGTTTCAAATTATAAATATGTATCTCGACAAAAAAACCTCAAATTACACTATTCATTAAAAAAGGCGTGATCATCATCTTTGACGTCATTAACTCTCAGCTCTTTATTAAAAAGTTGGTCACTGGTGATGATCATGGTTGTTTTGTAGTACAAAAGCAAAAAAAAAAAATTGTGTATTGGAATGTTGGCGTGAACCCATAAGAAAACGGTTAATAAAGATATCCACAGAAAACGACGCATGTGAAAGAAACGACTTTTGGACTTTTGGTGCTGCGCAATTCGTGTGAAAAGCGTTTGAAAATGCGTGCGGTTAAAGAGGAAGAAGAAGAAATGAAAAAAGACGCAAAAATTTTCAGACCAAAAAAAAAAAAAAATCCGCAAAAAATGAATAGAAAGAAAGCGAAAGTGGTTTTTTCCTCATGGTTGCACATACAACAAAAAATGTATGTACTATGTTTGGAAAGGTGTTTTCATTAGGAGCTTCCTATCTCTAATGTTTTATAATTTTTTAAGATAACACTAAGCAATGAATGGCTACTACTGTTACTAGGTGTTATCTTCTTTAGGAAAGATATAATGATAGAGAAGACAGGTGGTGAAGGAATAGATCGAGGAAAGCTTCATTCGTTTACAACTCTGCTTGCTTGAGACGTATTAAATTATCAAAGCTGTGTTTAGTAGGCCTTTTATTGGTTATTTTAGTTCGCCTATGGTTCTGCTACACAATACCGACGAAGGAGGGCGCTCTGATGTTACATTAGCATTAGTGTCCGCTGAAGTTGGTGTAGTTTAGTGCCTGCATCACTTGAACTTTCCTACAACAACTGATACAAATAGACACTAATGCACATCAGAAAAATGCGTTTGCGTGAGATATGATCGACATTTTTTATTCTTTTATTTGTTTGTCACTATTTATGGAATAGAACATCGTGTAAATGTCCGCTGTGGCTTCTCTGTGTGGCGCTCATCCGAAATGTCATATTTTCTATGACTGGCGCATAAATCTGGCTCAATTTAACCTTTGACATATGTAGGGATGGTATTGGCATTGAGAGCCGCAGTGGCTTCTGGCTTAATCGAATAGACCTGCAACGTAAAAAAAGATATAACCGCATCAAGTCGCACGATATCGGTGATTAATTCATATCACATCCACGTGACATGACCAGGCTCTCAAATTCTTGATGCAGAATGTCTAAAGTGGCATGAGCTACTTGGCACGTATTACCGTCCTGTTAAAACCGCATGTCGCTGGTATCTTGTCATTCAAATCTCACAAAAAGAATTTGGTAATCATCCTACATACAGGGCGGCGCAAAAATAGTCACCCGATGTTTTTTGAATGTTTGTTTTTTAATAAATAAAAAAACAGTATGTGCCAATTCGTCCAATTGTGGAAGGAGAAGGTCGTTGAGCATGGCTCTGTAGCGCTCGCGGTTCACAATAGTCGTTTGGTCCGCTGCGTTTAATGAACACCATGTCATTACGCATCCACAGAGATGAAAATGGGGATTGTTCCTCATGATAATTTTCGATGAAAAGCGTCTGTAGGAAATAGTTTAAGAATAAACAGAAACCCCTGCTGACGAACTGCCAACATAGATTATGGGAAACACCGCTCACACGAGTTCGCCATTATCCACGATGGTACTTCCAAAGCCAGCGAATGATGAATGACTACGCCCGCGAATCATGAGGAAACGCAACCTGAAAGCTTTGTCCCAAAAGCCTACACGAGCTAAAAAAAAATTCAGCGTGATTAAATTATTATATTAGAGATTAAGGCCCAATTATTGACTGATCAATTATATGTTATTTATCTTTAAGTGCCATTTAAGTAACAAATTGTTTTTTTCAGTGCAAAGTTGAGATACATTTAAATAATACTTAAATGTCCAACCTTGCGTATATAAGTTCTAATTAAGTTTTTCGAGCATACCATATGTTTTTATGTTTGTGCGTGTTTATTGAAAACATGTACACGAACACCATGTGGTCGTATTAAAAAAAAATTCGTTTAATTTTCATAAAAATATAACATATACAGTAATTAGTTTCATATCATGGGATAAATAAATAGAAAAATGCTTTCGGATGTTCTTTTTACGCAATTTTAACTTTCTACATGTTGATAACCTAACTTTGTTATTTACGTTAAACATCTGTTTTCTTTTAGAACTATCGACATTTCACAGCGCTACCATACTTTCATAGTATTTAAGTGAGCATTTATTTTTATGACTCAAAAAATGAAACTGCATTTAAGTGCAACTTAAATTTAAGTGGCAATTAGCTAAATGACATATAATTGAGAACTCAATTATTGGGCCTAAGAAATTATTGTAGAGAGGAAGAGCTGTTATATATTAGATAGTATGTAACACATGACAGCTCTGTTACGGTTATTAGTAACCATACTAATCGGTAACCATACCAAATATAAACTCACTAGAATAAATCACTTGTCTTATGAATACTGAAAAGGAAAAACGTGCTTTAAAAGTGACGTCTGTATATCGCTTGCCTTTGACGGTGCTGGGCCTCATGACCTACAGCAAACTGTGACTTTCGGAATGCACGGCATGCTCTTGGATCTCTTGTGGATTGGTAACGTGCCAATTTCGAGAATTTCGTTTGTTGGACTAGCCATTCATGCAGAAATGGGCCTCATTGCTGAAAATGATTTTTCTGCGAAAATTAGGATTAGTTTCCAACTGCTCCAAAACCCATTCAGCGAACATACGTCGTCGTTTACCTTCAGCTCTTGTACGCAAAATTCGCCAAGTTGTGGTCTGCGAAATGCAGCTTTCTTGTGAGCGACGCAAAAGTTGACTGCCTCGGATTCTCCTGCACCCTCCCACGAGTAGCGCCGATGTTTTCCGAAGATCTTGCATTTCACCCTCTCCATAGGACGATTATGACGGTTGTAAAATGACCGAAGCGGGCCGAAAGTTTTCTGAACGTAACACCCGTTTCGATAAAACTAGCTTATCACTGAATAACTGACAGCTAATTCGACAGATACAGATAGATGTAGATGTAGCTTCAACAACATGAGCGCTATCAACTGCCAAAGCTCAAAAATCGCTAAAGGAAGACCCTTTATTTATGTATGTACGTCTTTGAGTGATGTTAATTTTGTTTGGTTCGTTGGCTGATTGGTTCACTGGTTGTTTCTTCTGTTGGGGAATCTTGAGATGCATAATTTGTATTGTTTTTGTTTATTTTTCTATAAAAAAAACCAGAGTTGCCTTTGACTGTCTCACTTACTGTCCTATGGTCTTTCCCATTTGCCTGATTAAAAAAACTGAAAGAGTGCAAGCAGAAAAAAGACGATGAAGTAATTTTATTACATCAGATTTTTTCAAAACCAAAAAAAAAAAAATACAGTGTAGTATAAATATGAAAAATGTGTCGTCATTGTTTTGATGGGAATCTGCAGGTGTGGTTCGTATGAATATGTAGCATGTTTTGTTAAAATTTCTTAACTTCCGATGAAGTGCATGAGAACCTCTTCCCACAATTCTGTTGCTTTTATGGATAACCGCGTAAGTACATATCGTTACCTTAATATAGAAAGGCCCCAACTCGAAAAATGCAAAAATCGCGATTTCAAAAGAATAATGAGTTAGGACCTTATTATATTAAGGTAACATCGTATTCAGAAAGTTCTAAGCACTAACATTATACTCGTATATATACTTGTCATATTTTTGAAGAGAAAGCTGTTTCTAAAATTACACTGTATTAGACAAAAAAGAATAATAACAACTATCATAAAGAAAGGCTTGAAGTCTCCCTTTTGCATAAAGAAAATCGTTCTGGGTATATTCAATACTCTTTTGTGAAATCTAACAAGAAACACTTTTAACTTTAGAGTTCTTTTCTTTATGTGTATTTTTTTTCACTTTTGAAAGAGGGAGTAACATTTTTTAAAAGATCTGCAAAGCTGAAATTAGAAAACAACTGTTCCAACCAAACTAATGGGCAACACTGTATTTGATTATAGGGGAATCGCCATAAATCCTAGCCATTACCATAGAAACCAGAATTTTGGTTTGGTTATGGCTATGGCTCATTTTATTTAAGCCTAGGGCAGCTTTGGGCTGAAGAACAGCTCTCTTTTTGCAATAAGTGCTTTTGCGAACATTTTTGGAAATGTTACTTATTAGAAATGGTACTTTTTGGGAAAGGTACTTTTTGGAAAATGTTTTTTTTATACATATCGCACTTGTTCCTCAAACGTGGCTCAAGTCAAAAATTTACAAACTCTCAGTAGACGAAATTTTTTTTAATAAACTCTTTTATCACAAAGAGGCATACAATTTGTATGTTTTGTTTGCGAAAGAGCAGGGAAAATAACGTAAAATTATTACAGTGGGTAGATATTTTTGCAAAAGTGAAAAGTGAAAAATTTTGAGTTAACCCACCTTAGAGAAACAAATGCGATATATATGTACAGCGAAACCTCCCATAACCGGACACTAGCTGTCGCGGTATTTTTGTCCGGTTATTAAAGGTGTCGGCTTATGAGAGAGAGGTACACATTCTTTTATTTTAATTTCTATTTGATTTTAAAATGGCGCATTTCATTGCTTGGTAGTTTATTGTGGTTATATTTAGACTAGACTGCTTATTTCAAGCAATTTCAGCTGTTGGGTTTCAAAATGACTCAATGTTTTTAATTTGTTATAACGCAACAAAATCGTCTGTAGAAAAATGCTTGAAACTGGCAATATGTAAAAGAAATGTAACAATATCCATTCTTATGTGAGTTATAATAGGTTTCACTGTATGTGGGTAGGTATATTAATTGTCTGAGTGTTACTTCTCATAAAAATAAAAAATTTGGTATAGTTGGGCATGCATGTGCAGGACTTATTTTAATCAAATAAGAAAAGAAAAAAAAATCGATTCGTAAAGAAATCGTCGTGTTTTTATTAAGGACAGTGCTCGCCACTTTTAATGTATTTGAGATTACATACATACATACATAGTTCCTTTTCTAATTGCAAGGGAAACCACAAATATGGTCTAAAAAAGTGTTTTTTTTTCCAGTAATATGCCCTTAACAATAAGATAAAATAATTTATTTGGAAAAAATATATATTTTTAATCCATCACTTTTAACATTTCCATATAAAATAAGACAAAAAAAAAAAAAATAAAAACTATAAAAAATTTAATAAAGAAATAAAATATGTATAACTTCAACTTCAAAATAGATCCCTGTGTCAGAATTAAAACTGTGGAACAGCATTTTGGATAAATATTCACTTAAATTTTCAAATAAAAATCGTTGCGATCATCTAAGTAAACGGTTATACATTAAAAAATTTCTTTCAACTTCTACTTACATATGTATGTAATCGGTGCAACAAATAGCAAAAACCAATATATATGTATCTTTTTTTGAATCCAAAAAAGTTGAGTAATTGTGGAGTGATCATTTGTATTCAATGTAACAAACTAAGTCTACTAAAAACGAATATAGTATGGCGTCATGAATAAAGAAAACAAGATTGCGCATTGCGCAGGTTCGTTATTTTATTTTCTGCTTGTGACGTAGGCATAGAATCTTGTTGTAAACAAAGTACATACATTTGTCTGTGTAATGTGCTCTCTTCTCTCACACTTTTACAAGAAACACACGTGTGTATTCTATATTGACGTAGATGCGCAGTAGAATTTTTTTTTGTACGGCTGAGTGCGCAATCTTGTTTTCTTGATTCATGGCGTAATAAATAAGCCAAATGTATACACTATACAATACATGAGACTTAGACGAGGGAAAAAAGTTTGACCAACATACGAGGGCGGATCAATAAGTCCGTGACTTTTCGGACTTCCCTCGTAGTTATATGAAATGCAACCCTGTTTCCATCAAGTACCAACTGTTAGTAGACTACTGTCAAATTTTGAGCAAGTGTCGTCATTTACTTTGCGTTTAACAGCAGTTCAAAACATACAACCTGATGTATTTTTCTAAAAATGGAAAAAAGTGAATTTCGAATGCTCATTAAACATTATTTTTGCGAAAAAAACCGTCAATTAAACCAAGGGAAAGCTCGATAAATACTATGGATTTCAATGTTAGAAAAGTGGTTTACTGACTTTCGTTGTGGTCGCACAAGTAAAAATGATGCTGAACGTTCTGGACGGCCAATTGAGGTCAGTACACCCGAGAATTTCCAAAATATCCACGATATGGTGTTGGCCGATCGAAGAGTAAAAGTGCGTGAGATTGTTGATGCCATAGGCATTTCATACGGCAGTATGGTTTCGATTTTAAGTGATCAGCTGGGTTTAAGAAAGTTGTCTGGGTGCTGCGTTTGCTCTCAATTGACCATAAACGTAAACGTGTGACAACTTCAAATGATTGTTTGGAGTTGTTTAAACGCAATCCGAATGAGTTTTTGCGGTGTTTTGTAACTGTGGCTGAAAGATGGATCCATTGCTGTACTCCGGAGAAGAAGCAGTCTAAGCAATGGGTTTCTCCGGGTGAACCTGCTCCGAAGAAGGCCAAGGTGATGGCAACAGTTTTTTTTGGGATGCACGCGGGATAATCCACATCGATTACCTTCAAAAAGAAAACACAATAAACGGCGAATATTATGCCAACTTATTAGACCAATTTAATGAGGATTTAAAAAGAAACGACCCCATATGGAAAAGAAAAAAGTTCTTTTTCATCAAGAAAATGCACGGCTGCACACATGTGCAGTCTCAATGGCAAAACTCTATATTCTCCGGATTTAGCCCCTAGTGACTACTTCCTATTTCCAAACCTAAAGAAATCGCTTGGTGGAAAGAGATTTAGCTCCAACGATTAAATTATTGACCAAACAAATGCCTATTTTAAGGACCTCGAAAAATCCTATTTTTTGGAAGGGATACAAAAACTGGAGAAACGTTGAACTAAGTGCATTGAGTTAAAAGCAGATTATATTGAAAAATAAATTTTTCTTTTGCTGTGCTTCCATTAAAAAGTGACGAACTTATTGATCCCTCGTGTTTGACAAAGCACATTCAAATAAAAAAATTCGATAAAATATCAAAATATCCCTAAAAGCATCAAATATGTTCTAAAAATCTAAGAAAAAAATTCTAAAAATATGCATGTAAGACTGGCATATGCAAAATCATGCTTTAATGAGTACAATATGCAAAAATATGCACTAACAAATCAATGCCAAAATTCATAAAAAGTTCTGAAACGAATGGCCAGTTACACACGAGAACAATTGTGCTGGCATAACATGCCAGTTTGTTGGTGAGAGGGGCAAAGAGAGTGGATTTGTGGTTGGCATAATTTTTCAACCAGCTACAAACCCGCACCAGCAGCACAAAACCAATTCACACACAACTTAAAAAACAGCAAATGTAAAATGAATACAAAAAACACTAATACACACAAAGCGTACACATTTTTATGCCAAATGAAGTCGTCTCGTGTGTTCTAAAAAGAACAAAAATTGTGCGGCATAAAAATTAGTCTCGTGTGTGAAAGGCCAATAAGTATATTTTCTCCGCATTAATAAGTCACACAAGAAAAAACATGCAATTGCATATTTGCGGTTTCCCCGATAATTACAAATATTCCAACAAATGAAACCGATGAAATGAAAACTGAATGTCAATGTTTCTGTCTGTTTCAATGTTTTTAATTTTTGCTCTTCACTGTATTCAAATACATAATATGAGATATATTTTTTTATGTTGTTGTTGCCTTTTTTGTGCTCTATTGAGGCAAAAGCAAACATAAGCAAAGAAAGTTATTTACCATAACAATTTTATTACTGATGTGGTGTTGTTGTGTTTTATTTTATGCCGCCGTTGCTTTTGCTGCAGTTGTAAATCGTCGGAGTGACGGTGAATGAATGAGTTTAATTTTTTGGTATTAAAACTCTAGTAGTTAGTTGCATTTTAAACTTTTACGTATACGGTTGTGAACGGCGAGGCATACTAAACGATTCATTTACAGACTGAACAACAGAACAAACGGTCTATTACGGGTTAAATATCAAGTGTTGCTAAAAAACAAAAAAAAAATAATACATAATTACATACTTTTCAGTTTAAATAGCTAATAAATTTGTTCCACTTACATGGTATCGTTTCAAAATCAAATTGGTGTTATAAAACGGTATTTTACTAACGTTTAGCGGTTAAAATCTAAATAAACACTAGACTTGTTTTTATTGAATAATCTTCAGAATTGCGTCAATGGAATTTCGGGAAGTGTTAATAAACACCAAGTGATATCAAAAAAATTTTTTTTTTGGAAAAATTTATAATTACATACATATTTCTTTTGTATTTGCAAACATTTTCATTAATTCACTTCAGTTTTTTTTTCTCTAAAAAAAAATTAATTAAAGCAAAAAGTCATGAATCAGATACAATTTGTTTATATATGAGACATCGGCTGAGGCCGTCGATACACAAAAATTCTTCATTTGTATTCATACGATTGCACTTATTTTTGCAGCTTATCAAAAGAATTGTGGAATTGTTAAAAGAGCAAAAAAAAGTAGAAGGCAACGGAAAAAAAGACAATTATAAAGTATGAGTGTTAAATGAATTTTTATGAATTCTTAATACATAATTTATTTAATATTTAATGTTTTTCGCTTTGTTTTTGACAAGTGTATTTTACATATTTATCAATTGTGAGTGAAGTTTATTTAAAAACCAGTTCCTACATCGCTGTTTTTGCTAAAGCGTCTTAAAAAATTTAAATAAGCCCTTACACACACACAGACACACACACACATATATATACAAACCCTAATCTAAAGATTAGATAATAAATTTATTCGAAAATAGCTACTGCAAAAAAACGGTCTCAAATAGTTTTGCAACTCTGCCTTTTGTATACATGTGTGTATGTGTGTTTGCATATATAAAATGTGTGTGCGTGTGTGTGTATGCGTATTTCTTTCCATACTTGTGTGTATGTATATATTATGAATAAGAAATTTTTTAATCAAATCAATTTAATAGTGAATATTCACCGGCTCGGCTGTTGATTCAAAAAGGAGGGTTTGTTTGTTGCCGCTGTTAAAGCCACGAAATAAAATAAAATTTTTTCTGTGATTGCGGCTTATTAAATATTTGTGTTCGCAACTAACAACAGGTGCGTGTGCGTTTTATTTTTGTTTGTTTAAATATACAAATGTACTCGTACATACATACATACGTATCGTGTAATTATTTTGCTATTTTAAAATAATATTCATACATACATAAAAAGTCCTTTAGTATAGTGTTTGTTAATCGTTTCAATTTTTTTTCAAGCGTACTCATACATTGCCAATAAAATCTGATAAAAATATAATCAGTTTATTTTGCTAAATTTAGAATTTTACAGCCATTGGAGTTTGCACTTCATTAGCTTCAATAAATGTGTTCTGTTGTTGCTTCTCTCTAATTTTTTAAAATAAATTCAAGGTGTTTTGTGTGAAATGAAAAAGAAAAAATTTTTTAATTAAATCAGGAAAATTTTTGAGTAAAAATTTCAAAGGTAAAAAATAAAAAAAAAAATAAAAAAATTTAAAAAACCCCCATTTATCTAGAAAAGATGTAACATATTCTAAACGGCTGGACAGATTTTCTTAAAACATAACTAAGAACCCTCTCGATCAAGTCACCTTTCAAACAGACCAGAACAAACAGCCGTTTGGTCTGTAAGTGGACACAGGCAGACACACACACAGACACGCACTACAAACTTGTAACACCCCTTTTTTGGTCGGGGGTTAAAAAGGCAAGCAGCAATAAAAAAATTTCTATTAAGAAAATTAATTAAATTTGATATACAGTATTTTTATATATAAGAAAAAAAAACAATAATGGCATACTCGTACATTATAGTGCACGTGTAATAATTCGAACATTACGAATATTTAATAGTACGAAATTAAAATCTTTCCCTTTAACTACTCTGTAATATGAATAAAATAAAATAATAAGTACATACGAGTACTTATGTACAGAGGTGTTCTGTAAACCGCGCGTCTTGAAATTATGCGATTTTCAAAAACGAAAAACAGTGTTCTGCTGACCGGACGAGTTAGTGCATTCGAAGTTAAGTTCGTATAAAATATCTTAAACATATAAAACGTTAAAACCCATTAAAAAGCTGCAATAAGTACTGGAAATTAGGCGATTTCAAAACGTGCGATTTACAGAGCACCCCTAGATAGTTCTGAAAACTTTGTATACAACTTTCAGACAAAATTCCTATAAATTCCTTAAAACAGGAAACATTTAATTGTGTGAAGACAAAACAATGTCTCAATATAAGTGGCACTTATGCAAAAAAAAAAAGACAAAAGAATTGTGGTTAAAATAACTTGGAATTCTATGCTTGTGATACACAGTGTCGGTCAAAACTTATTTAACATAACGCTTGGTTTGTTCATTATACACATAATTTTCTATTTTTAAGCAAAAATGCTGTTTAAATTAAAAGTTAGAAGTTTAGGCGATTTCAAAACGTGCGATTTACAGAGCACCCCTAGATAGTTCTGAAAACTTTGTATACAACTTTCAGACAAAATTCCTATAAATACCTTAAAAAAGGAAACATTTAATTGTGTGAAGACAAAACAATGTCTCAATATAAGTGGCACCTATGCAAAAAAAAAAAAAAAAGAACAAAAGAATTGTGTTTAAAATATCTAGGAATTCTATGCTTGTGATACACAGTGTCGGTCAAAACTTATTTAACATAACGCTTGGTTTGTTCATTATACACATAATTTTCTATTTTTAAGCAAAAATGCTTTTTAAATTAAAAGTTAGAAGTTTTGTATGTATGTATATATGTACAATGCACACCAGCTATATTTGTGAGGCGACGCACTGTGGGATTTTGCGTTGAAAACCCTATATTTCGACCACTCAAATTAAAAAATCGAATGATGCAGCTTTGTAGAGAAAAATGTTTAGATATGAAATTAATTAATTTTTTTTTTAATATAGTTATTTTAGAACATTTTTTTAGACAAATTTTACATATTTAATTTTTTAAAAATTAAAGCAACAGCCAGGAAGGGTGGGTGTAAAAAAAAAAATGACTTACATTTTCACGCAATTCGTTGCAGCATTATTGTGCAATAGTTGATGTTGTACAATAAAATTACTTGTTTGCATATTATATTGGTACTTTGGATGAAATAGAAAGTCTTATTGCGCAATAAAAAATATTTCGCAATGTGTTGACATTGTACAATAGTTATTTCCAGCTGCATCACTAAACATTATAATTATATATTTTTTTAAATTATTTACTTTGCTTAGGATTTTGTATGTATGTGTCTAGTATGTATCTTAAGTGCAAATCTGTGTGTTGTTCGATTTTTGAAAAAAAAAAATTGCCAAATTAATTTTTCAAATTTAATTTTTTTTTTTGAAATTGTGTTGTAATTTTTACAAAAACAGACCGTTAGAACTTTCGACATCTTGCACGATTTCTTTTTTAAAAATTACCAAAATAATTTTTCAAATTTAATTAATTTTTACATAAACAGAAAATTGAAAAACTTTTGCATCGAATAGGGCACTTGAAGTTCTTAAGACGTCTAGAAGTTTTTGCCTTTCCAATCACTGAAAGTTTAAGCCGATATGTAAAGTTCTTGTTTTTTTATTGTTGAAGTTGCAGAGCTTTTTTTCTGACCTTGTTAATTTTTAAGGGGATTCAATGAAACAAATAAATATATGTACTTACATAACATATTAATAAAAAGTGGGATTCCCGGAACTAACTAGCTTAAGCGCATTTAAATTTATTTTTCAAATCATGTTGCTTTTAGAATATTCAATTAAAAAAAAACTTGTCCACTTGTGGTATTCACATAATGCGTTGTTCACGTTATCGCGAGTGCACTGTATGTACATACATATAAAAACATTTCCTCGTCTGATTTAGCTCGCTAACTATTATTTTTGTTGTAATTTTTATTTATTGAAAATAATAAATTTATAAAAATTCTTTTCAATCGGTTAACGGATTAATCCAAAACTAAGCAATTATTAACCGATTAAACAAAAGTCTCGATTAGTTAATCGAGCGACTAATCCTTTGTAATAAAAAACTGAATACCCTAATTAGCACATACAAAAAAAGCCATTTCCCATCCCTGATAAGATAAGTCTTCAACAATTGTACTTCCTTGATCATAAAATTGTTTTAATGTGGCTTAATCATAGAAAAACAATGATTAATAAAAAATGTTTTCTTTTTACATATTTTTTTTTTTGATAAGAAATGCACATATTTTGAGATTTTGTCAGAAATTAAAAAAAAAAATTAATTTGCCGACAAAAGCAGAGACAGAACAGCTGTTTGGTTAATTTTTTGCAAGTAAAAATTTTACCAGTAAGAATCAGGAAGCATGTTTTGGGTCTTAAAAAATGTTTGCTACAAATGTGTAAAAATTTCAAGTAAATGAACTCACATATTTTATGCTAGAACAATTTGAAAATTCTTTAAATATATTGTAATATGTACATATATTGATTTTTTTTTTCGGAAAAAAAGCTTTTTATTGTTAGTTAAAATTTGTTTCCAACTGTTTTTGTTAAATTATTTAATTAAATTAGGCTAACGTGTGTATCGTTAAAAATGACGTAATAAGGAACAAATACCCGAAGGGAAAATTTAAATTATTTTGGCAGAAGGGAACAAATAATAAGCTGCTTTCGAAGGCCGCTAGCGTTCATGTGTTTGTTCAAAGTTGTTTAATTTTCTTTTAGCTTCCTTGATATGTTCGTGCACAATTTAAAGCATATAATATTTTTAATATGTTCCCTTAAAAATGAGAAGTTGACTCAAGCTATTCAGTATCAAACTTCTTTAACATGTGCAGCCAGCTGAGTAGTCTATGGGTGTGCTTTCATGTTTGAAAAAGAAACTTGATTTTTTTCAATAACAGCATCTTAAATTTTTGTCAATATAATTGTGTAGTATATTATGTATTAGATTGTTTAACCATTTTGGTAGAGCCATCCTCTCAAATTACAAATAAAGCTGCACTAAGAACTAATGACGTAAATAACTTGGGTGTCACACGATCAAGTTTTCAATCAAATTTTAAAATTTCTCTCATTTTTTTTTACCAATACACTCACACTTTTAAAACTTGCTGAGAATTTGCTTTCAAATTTTCGTTCAATTGAGTGTTTCAAGTTACAGTCAAGAAAACAGCTGATTGCAGTTTTTTCCTCCAAATTTGCATTCTTAAGCATAGTACTCTGTTCAAATTTGTGAAAAATTTTGAGCAACATTGATTATTTCATACGAAAAATTTGACATTTAAACAATATTAACTATGCTACAATTTCTTATGTTTTTAAAAACGCCCCATGTGTTTGTTGTAAATTCCATGCGAAATAAGTGCCACCTATCTTATTTCGCATGAAAACTTAAAATGTTGAAGATACATTTCATACGTTTTTCCCAAGATAAACAGAGTACTATTTCTGCAAAATTTTTTCACGAACAATTCGTGTCAATTTTTTATATGTATTTTGTAAGCATTTCACGTGAAATATTTATTTAAAAATATTCTGCTGCCAGTGTTGTTTTATTTCTTTGAAATTAATAAAATAAATAATAAAAGTGACTTCCAATAATTTCAAGGAAGCAATAAATGTTATTTGTTTTCTTGATGACATCTTGCACAGCTTTGAATTTTTGTGAATTTTGACAAGCAGTATGTATAAAAATCTTGAAAGAGAATTGAACAAAAACTTGATAGTGTGACTGCAGCGTAAAGGAAGAAAGTTTTTATTAAGCTGAAAAACTAAAAATGTTAAAATTTAAAAGTGTTACTTTTTGTATAGTGTAAGGACAAGTAAAAAAACATATAGGGTCCGCCAGATAACTTTTTTTTTTGAAAAGAGGGCGCAAAACATCGAGTGTAGCTTCGGCTGTGTGGCACATAACGCCGTCCTGTTGAAACCAAATGTTGCCAATATCCTCCTCTTCAATTTTTGTGAACAAAAATTCGTTCAACATGGCCCGATAACGATCGCCATTGACTGTAACGGCCACTCCTTGCTCATTGGCCCAATTATGCCTCTGGACCAAAATCCGCACCAAACAGTGACTCGTTTTAGGTGCGTCGGCTTTTCAATGTATGTGTGCGGGTTTTCCGTGCCCCAAATGTGACAATTTTGCTTGTTTACATACCCGCCAAGATCAAAATAAGCTTCATCTGAAAAGATGATTTTTTTTTGCAAAATCGGCATCTTCTGTAAGTCGATCGCAGGCAATATTTCCCAGCATTGTTTAAGCGTATACACAACCATATTCGTTCAGCGGAAGGATAAAACTAATTATCTGTCAAATCAGACATGAGCTAAGTGTTACCATTCACGAAATAAGCACTAGTTGAAAAAAAACGTTAGATGGCGAGCCCTATATTTATCAAGCCGCTTGTTTAGTTGAGAGAAAAAATCATGAACATTAAAAACAGCTGATTTGCATCTCCAATGAACCACAAGTTAACAGATTATAGATTTATTTATTTTTTGATAACTTTTTAATTAAAAAATTACCATTAGAAAAAATGCAAATAGAGGAAATAACCAAAAACAAACACAGTCTATTGCCACTCCCACCTCAATTTATGAAGCTTATTATTACACAAGCTGAATGTGTTATATTTATCCTCCAATTCATCATTTAGAAAATTTCAACATTTCCGAGTAGAAATTTAATAAACATGTTTCCTGTTTCACTGGTTGTGAGATTTTAAATCAAAAGCATTGTTGGGATTTTCAACACGTTTGTGATTTTTGTTAAAAAAAAAAAAAACTTGATTTTTGCATGACAAGTGCGAGTTTTTTTTATATTGTTATTGATAACAAAAAAATATAATAATAGCCTGTAGTGTCAGTTAACACATTTATTGTTTTATTTGTAAATATATATTTCATTTATAAAAGGTTTTTGAAACAAAGTTTGTATATGTATATGGATGTTTGTTTTATTAAACAACAATAATTAATTCTTAGTATTTTTTATTGGATTTAAATACAGTTTAAGTTTAACATTTGTTAACGCACTAATAATCCCAAAATTATTACATATATTAATTATTCAGTAAAATATTTTTTTGTATTGAAATTGATTACTGAAGTGTTTTAGCTGGATCCTATGCGCATTTCACTGTTGCTAATGGAGATCATCAGAAAAGGTTTTCAAAGGTTCAAAAAATATGTCGCTTAAGCTATTTTGGCGGTTATGGCTCGATATATAGTCGACTGGTATTTACGTATACAAATAATTTTTGTTTATATTTTCAAAAGTAAAACTTTGTCTATTAGGATAAAGGAAACTATTGTACATCGAAAAACTGCGCTCAACATCTACTAGGGATGAGAATCGCGAGATTTTCGGGATCGGGAATCTCGAATCCCGGGACTTAAACTTTTTAATCCCTTGATTTTCGGGATTAAATCAATCCCGAAATTGTTTACTAAGTTTTGATTGTTTTTTTTTTAAATAAATTCATCATAAGCCGGGGGAAGGTCATGATAGTAACCGTGGCAACACAATATTGATATTTTATAATTGAAATTTATTTGCCGGTTCATTGATGCTTTGCCAAATCATTAGTAGACTTCAACCACATATTTTGAACAGTAACAAACTTCTTATCTTTTGCAGTTTCAAAAACTATTTCAGAATTCACAAATAATAATATTTTTGAAAATCACAAAAGAAAAATAAGCCAGTAAGCTTAGAAAGTTTAACAAATTATTTATATTCGGGTTTTGATAAACTTTCTAATCCTGCTGCGCTTATTTTTCTTTTGTGATTTTCAAAAATATTATTTGTGAATTTTCAAATAGTTTTTGACTATGTAATATGAAATAATTATAAAACTTTTGTTTGTGAACCTCTTTTTAGTAAATACCTATAAAAATCATGTGTCTTTTAATGTTCAAAAAACCCAGAGTCCCGAATAATTCCTGAATCTCAAAAAATTTCGGGATCCCGAAATCCCGGGATCTGCTTTTTTTGAAATGCCGAATCCCGTGATCGTAAAAACAAGTCCCGATTGACATCCCTAGTTAGAACTAACGTGTTTCGCTTTTGGCAAATAATGGCTCCTAAGTTTCAGAGATAAGTGGCGCTGTGAGTACTATGTGCAACCACCAGCGCATTGGAGAGTATCCTTTATGTCCAGTCTATAGATTGGTTATATTAATCAATACATTTTTTTCGAAGTTTAAGTTAACATTCTGTTTACTTCTTTAAGTAGGCTGTAAAAAATAAACATTTAGCAAGTTTTAAATAATGTGTAGATTATTAATTAAGTAAATTTGCTTTTAATATGAGATGATTGTTTAGTTAAGGTGGATTTTTATTCATTTAGTTTTACATAATTCTTTAGCATTATAGGTGACACTTTACATACATAAGTGTATTGTTATAAAAGGGTGAGTCAAAAAGGTTGTACCAGGAAGAGAAACAAATCAAAGCATTTACAAAATATTCGTTGCAAATTCTAAATGTCGCTTCCGGTGTCTGAATTCTGTCGTCTAATTTTAAATTTGCTCTTAACATCAAGGAAATGCTGTGCTCTCAAAAGTACTTCAGATGAGTTTTTTAAGTATTCAGAATTATAAATAAATACTTATATGCACCAAACAATGAGTCGCATCAAAAATGAAATCAGTTTCACGAACTTTAGCAATAAATTTGTGAATACCGGGCAGTGTTGATCTTTCTCTGTGACATTTTCGTGCAATTTCCCACCAATTGTCTTTGTTTTAAAAATAATTTTCCAATAAATCCCAACGTTGCTCATGCGTAAATCGATTCATTTCGTTTAGTAAAGATAATATACTGAATTTTGTGACAGAATAGAATGACATAATTATTGCCAGATTCGAAATAACCGGTGGTTCAAATTTACATACATAATTATATGAATAGAAATTTGTGTGATGAAAGCAAAAATAAAATGCTTGCTTGCAAAGTGTATTTCAATATTCAAGTTCTTAGGAAATCATATTAGTAATTTGCAAAAGTGCCAATAGGTGGCATGTTTGAGTTTGTTTGCTGCATAAGCTCTATTTAGAAATGTTCATATGATGGAACTCTGATTTGGTTCATATCAAATTAACATATTAATGCTCGTAATTTCGACTTCGGTTTCTCAATGCTTAGAAATAAAAACTTCCAGCAAGAAATTATTAAATCCGTGATCGTATCGACAATCGTACGAAAACAAATTAAGTGATACGTCAATCGTAAAAGCTGAATGGAATTTCAGTACGTTCACGTATGTCATAATACGAATATGGCGTTTTTACGTGACGAGATGTACGTTCACGGATGTGACCATTTGACCCCTGGTGCTGATATCTAACACACTTAAATGAAATTTTTTTATTTCCTGGTATTTATATTTACAATTATTTATGCCCATCTGTACACAAATACGATAGTTTCTGAGCCATACTAGACTTTCTTAAGTGATGGAATATTGATCGGTCTGACAACAGTTCAGAACAAGCAAATGTGTGGTCACTACTACCTTAAGGGATCCATGAGGTCTCTTCTGCGATTCGAATCAAAACTCGAATCGAATTGCAGAGTAGCCCTCTCCATTCAGTTACAAAAAATTAATAAATGTAATAAAAAAAATTTTCTCTGACTACACAAAAAATGTTGAAAACTAATTGTTAACTACAGAACATCATAAAGAAATCTATTAACAAAATTAATAATTTACAATTGCATGGCACCTGACCATAATTAAATATTTTTTTTTTAATAAATAGAAAATAGGAAATAATTAATAATTATTTATTATTAATTATTTTGTATTTTAGTTCTGATAATAATCTATCATCAACAAATTTTAAATAAAATCTTTTTATATCGAAAGCATATTGGCCGTATTCGTTGTTTCATGCAAATGGTCTTGCGTAAGCGTAAATGTGCAACTGGAAACATCACAGCTTTTCATTAAGATTTAACAACAAAAAATACACACTTAATCCAAAGTAAAGTTACAATATTTTGTACCTACACTTACGCAAGAACATTTGCATCAAATACCGAATACCGCCATTGCACGCTTAATACTCGTACATGACTGTGCGAGAGAAAGAGTTCAAACAAAAAAGTTTGCTTATTTTTCATGGCATATTTTAAGGATGAAGTTTTATGGCAATTCTAAAGCATACATTGATTGAATTTGACCTTCTCCTTTTCTAATAGTAATAATTTATGTATATTAGTTAATTTTATTATTATATTAAGTATACATAGCAATTGTCCTTGAGGGCAATTTACAATATATAGTTCTCCTCTTCATTTTGGCAATTTAATATTAATTTAATATTCTCTCTTTTGTTTCCTTTCAGGTTTTACATTTAATATTAAAGTTTTTAGATTATATTTTTAATATTGTTAACATTTCTACCTGTGAGTTTGGTAAGTAGAGCAATTTTTTTATGGTATTTATTTAAAAGAAATTTCTTATGTTAAGTTAGTTTCTTAAAGAAATGAACTTCTTAGAATCTTACCAAGAATTTTCTGCAACGCAAAAAAAAGAATGTTATTTAGGGATTTAATTCTAATTGAAAAAGTTATACCACTATTTTAAGTTTTATGTTTTAAAAAACATATTGCGCGCTACTTTGTTATTGGATATTATTTAGTACTTTTTACAAAAAGCATCTTTTAAAAAACTACCTTCTTTTAAAAGTCAACTCTTATATTTACAATTATCGTTTCTTTTTACTAAAAATATCTCTTGCAAAAAGTACTTTTAACAATTAATAATTTTAAAATTAATATGAACAATAAGTACGCTTTACAAAAACGCCTTTTGCAAAAAGTACCTTGTACAGAAATTAGCCTTTGCAACAAATATAATTACCTTGCACAAAAAGTACCTTAAGTAATTTTTGCAAAAACTCCCTTTAACAAAAAGTATGTTTTACAGCAAATACAGTTTTCAAAACGGCCATTTTAGATAAGTACCTTTTGCAAAAAGTATCTTTTACAAAAAGTACCTTTAAAGAAAATATCTTTAACAAAAAATACCTCTCACAACAATTATATGTTTCCAAAGGTACTTTTTACAAAAACTAATTGTTACCAAAACTAGATTTTACCACAAATACGTTTATCAAAAAATAAATTTTTTACATAAGTTCCTTTTACAAAAACATCTCTGTATCGTTTGTTTTGCGATTAGTGTATGGAAGCTCATAATCTCTTATTTGCTATGTGATACTAAGAAAGAAAGAAGATATCCTAAGAAAGAAGAAATTCACACGCGCTCATCCCTAATTCATACTTAGGGTTATTGTGCGAATTTCAACACTTATACTTACTTGACGTATTTGTGATTTTGTTAAAGTTTCCTTAGGAAAAAATTTGTATTTTTTTGTTTGAAGTCTTTTATATAGTTATAATCTGAAATAACCTCTTGATCTAATAAAATTTTTATTTTCAAACTTATCACCTGCCATTTTGACTTCCTTATCCCATAATTTATTAATGTCATCTAACAATCGTTAATAAAAATAATCGATATTTGTTTTGCTTCACATTACAAGTGGGTCGGTCAGTCAATCTTGCATAAAATTTTGCTAACTAGTTTATTTATTTATTTTATTTTACTTTATTTTATTTTATTTTATTTTATTATGCAAAATTGTTGTTTTGCTTTTTTTTGCTCATTGGCTAAATTTGTTTACTTGCTTTGAAACAAAACACATTGAACTCATCTTTCACCAACGTGTTGTTGGACAACTTCCCGACAAGAATTAATGACCTAAATACTATGAGTTTGCACAAAAAAAAAAATAAAATAATAAAAAGAAAAATAAATAAATACATAGTAATAATAAACATTAAATTACTCACAGATATTAAGGGCCAATAAAAATGGTAGTAAATAATTTCAATTGTTTTCCTTAATTTAATACAATAGCGTGTGTGTTTTTTTTTCGAGCCGTATAACTATGAAGTGCCCATATGGCTTACTGTGACAGCAGATTTAATAAATAGCAGGCAGAGCAGAGCTTTTTTCCGGGAATCGATGCCACAACTCTCAGATTGTCTATCAATCACTAAGAACTAAAAAGTTTATCTTGGGGTCCTTGTTGAAGTTAGAAATTAAGCACAACTTAATATTTTTCTTCTACCTATTTTCCTTTAAATGAGCATAAAAATGCTCAGTGACTACAAAATGCAAGGGTGTATCCCCGTCCGTGACTTTTTGAATGAAATATAAATCTTTTCGATAAAACGTCGATATATTCGTCAACGTAATCTTCTTTCTATAGACTTTGTTCAAAGTTTCTCCAATTTTCCCCCTTCCAAAAAATAAGATTTGTCAAGGTCATCACAATAAGTATTTGTTTTTTAAATATTTTATCGTTGGAGTCAAACCTCTTTCCCTCGAGCCATTTCGTCAGTTTTGAAAACAAGAAATATTCACTCGGGGCTAAGTCCCGAAAATAAGATAGATGGAGGGGAAAATTCGTAGCCCAAATTCATGGAGTTTTGCCATGGAAACTGCACATGTGTGCACCCTGGCATTGTCCCATTGGAAAATAACTTAATCTTGGCCAAATACGGTCGTCTTTTTTTGTTTTTTTTTTTTAATCCGCATGACATCGACCCAATAAGTTGGCACAATATTCCCCTGTTAAAAGTGGTGAATGTGGATTATACCGTGAGCATCCCAGAAAACGGTCGCCATGATTTTATGAGCTGACAAGATCACCTTGGCCTTCTTTGGCGCTGATTCACCAATTTTGTCCAAGTTTCCTCCACGGTTACGAAAATGTGCAAAAACTCTTGCATATTGCGGTTGAACAATGAGTAGTGATGCTTTATTTCCGCAAAAAATAATGCTTAAGGGCTACGCAGACTCCCAGCAAAAAATCAACATACAAATCATTAGTTACACAGCATTAATGAATTCAGCTCCAAGTACAGGGTGTTTTTTTAGAGGTATAGAACTTCGAATTGAAATAAAACACAAGAAAATCGTTTTAATGTCCATCAATTTGGCTTTATTGGAAGGATAATTTTATGCCATTAACGTTTAAATATGATTTCGGGCATGTGGCCGCCGCGGCTGGCTCGAATAAAGCCAATTCTACAGGTCCAATTTTCAACCACTTTTTCGAGCATATGGGGCCGTATGTTGGCAATAACGCCACGAATGTTGGCTTCCAAGTCCCCTAACGTTTCTACGTAGACGAGCGACTTCACATATCCCCAAAGAAAATAATCCAATGGTGTCAAATCACACGATCTTGGTGGCCAATTGACAGGTTAACCGAATTAATTGCTCTGATGGACGATTATGTCGACCATAAAATGGACGGAGCTTGCGGTAAACTTCGCGAACTGAACCATTATTTTCGAAATAAATTTGCACGATTTGCAAGCGTTGTTCTTTTGTCAACCTGTTCATGATGAAATGGCAAACCAAACTAAATATTAATCCCTTGACAGCTGACCAGTTAAAAAAGTGATGCCAACTTAAAGTTCTATACCTCAATAAAAAACACCCTATAGTTCTATATTTGGTTAAACATAACATTGTCATAGGACGGAAGTGATCCCTATAACTGAATGGTATGTCTCGAAAAAATTTTTAATATAGAATACTAAATTCAATACCTGTAGTGATTGTTATGAAATGCAAGTGGAAAACCTTTAGATCAAGTTCCTATTTTTTTTTTTGCTAGGCTATTATACGATTATAACGATATTTGTTTCGACTGTCAACAAATCTAACTTTAAATGAACATTTCGTGGTCACAACATCACACCTCAAATCAAATTAAAAACACAAGTAGCAAGCAAACAGCTGTTCAGAATTCCCATGCCTATATTAATCGTTGGCTTGCGGCGGCAGATCTAATTCATGCAGGCTGTGGTCGTGCTGGCCAATTATCACACATGTCATTTTTTTATATGTATTGACTACTGATTGAGCGATGCCAACTTGGTGCTTTTGACATTATTTTTAGTGCTTTTTGAACACTCAAAACGCCAACTTTTGAGCGTTAGTGCCAAACTTAGAAAAAGCACTGTGTAGTTAAGAAATTTGAGTACTTCTTAAAATTACTTTAATTAAAACTTGGTATATTTATTTTTCAGTGTAAAGCATACCTTTTTCGTCTGATATATTTTATTAAAGATGATACTATTGCAAATATTAGACATTATTAAACTTCACTCGTTTGGATCTTCACTCGTTTTTCAAGTTATTGCTTTTTCTGCTTTTTAGATCTCAAAATTAAGCTTTTTAGTGTTTTTTTTTTTAAATTATGATGAGTGTTTAGAGCCAAAAAAGTGGGAGTCACTTCTGCCAATAGGTTAAATTTTTTCACACAAAGTTGTATTGAGTTAATCCATCGTATAAAAAATTTGCATACATAGTCATTTTGTGTTTGTGAAATTAAATTGTGAGTGCCATTTGTTTTGAAAAATATTTAATAAAAATAAGAAATAATATTAAAATATGTAAAATACGCCAAGAAAATAAAGCAAAATATAAACAATCCCTGTAGTACTGCCACCTTGTAAAACTAATAGATCTTGTTTACATATGGCAGCTTTGATTTCCCGGAAAAAGTTTTCACCATGAGTGAGTGGTTCCTGCTGCAGAAAACTCTCAGTAAAAAAAATTTTCCGGACAAAATGGGTGAATCCACCTTTATTTAAATTTTTGACATGTATCAATACAAAGAATAGTAGTCTTAACAGGGCTTTAATTCCAAATTCATCTCAAATGCTGCAGCTTGTTCAATAATTGTTGTTGAATAATTTTCGATTATTGTGGGATTAATTGCTAATATTTTCAATGAGAGAAGTTATAAATGCTGCCGTTAATCGCTAGAGGACCAGTTTAGTTGAAAATTTGCAAACAAACAAAGAAACAGAAGTAATAAAAAAGAAAGATCCCATGACTTTGTTTTATTTCCTATTGAGCTATTAAACAAAGCTAATTTATTCCAAAAGAAAAAACTTACATAAGAACTCGCAATATTAGGTTTGATCCCGTATTCCACATTGGGAGCCCGCGGGATCCCAATTTTACCGAAAACCGTTCCCGTACTCAAAGTTTGGGCAATTAAGGAAGCTTTTCAGAGAGTAATGTTCTTCTTCTTCTTGCACGAAACAGCTTGTAGTTTTTCTCTGGGCTAGTTTTAAACAAGCCGAAAAACAATCAGCTGTTCTAAAAATAAACAATAAGAAAGTAAATTTAAATTGTTCTAAACATTGAAAAGTTGTATCAAAAAGGTTTATAAACTAGTGGTGAACTAAGTTTTATGAGATTTTATATAAAATTAAGAAATAAAACATTCTAGATATGCAACAGCATGTATATATGTAAGTAAATCCATGCGTGTGTATGTAAAGGGTGTCCCAACAAGAACGCAAGATTTAAATTTGGCGCCATTCGAAGTGTCATTGTTTGACATTTGAACAATTGTTATTGTTTGCTAGTAGAAGGTACGAGGTTAGTAAAATTGGAGCACTACACGAATGAACAACGCATTCTCATTGTGAAATTGTTTTACCAAAATGGTGAAAGTTTTGCGGCTACAGTTCGCAAATTGCAATCAATTTGGGGTCACAATAATGCTCCAAAAGAGTCAACTGTAAAGAGATTAATGGATAAGTTTGCCGAAACTGGTCTGTTAGTGATGTAAAGACAACAACGCGCCTTCGACCAGGTCGATCGACCGAAAATGTCGCAGCTGTACGTGATGATGTCGCTCAAACTTCAACAACCTCAATTCGACACCGAGCTCAGCAAATTGGTGTCTCCAAATTCACTATGCAGCGAATTTTGACGAAAGATTTGCATCTTCATGCATACAAAGTTCAATTGACTCAGGAACTGAAGCCAGCTGACCATGGACAGCGAAGGGAGTTCGTTAATTGGGTATTGGAGAGACAACATAAAAATGCTGATTTTGCCGATAAAATCATCTTCAGTGGCGAGGCCCATTTCCATCTTGATGGCTTCGTCAGTAGGCAGAATTGTCGCATTTGGAATGAGTGATTCACGAGAAGCAAATGCACCCTCAACGTGTCACTGTGTGGTGTGGATTTTGGGCTGGAGGAATCATTGGTCCTTTTTTTTATGAAAATGAGGCAGGTCAAGCGCAAACAGTCAATGGCGTTCGGTATCGTGAAATGATAACCAGTTTTTTTGTGCCTAGAATTGAAGAAATGAATGTGGAGGGCATGTGGTTTCAACAGGACGGCGCCAAATGTCATACAGTCACACAAACAATTCAATTGCTGCATCAGTCATTTCCCGGTCGTGTTATTTCGCGTTTTGGAGACCAGAATTGGCCGCCTAGATCGTGCGATTTAACATCATTAGACTTTTTTCTTTGGGGTTTTTTGAAGTCGATGGTTTACGCGAATAAGCCGACGACGACTCAAGCCTTAAAAGAGGAAATTGAACGCTGCATTAATGAAATACCGCAGCATTTATGCAAAACGGTCATTGAAAATTTCATTAAAAGATCGCGTGTGTGCCAGCAAAGCCGCGGCGGCCATCTGCCCGATATGTTGTTCCACACATAACCTCATTATGTCTACTTTACGATATAATATTTAAAATTTAAATCTTGCGTTCTTGTTGGGACACCCTTTACATACATAAGTATGTATTTACTTGTGTGTATGCGTGCGTATATGCATACATGCATTGCCGTTGGCTTTTTTGGTAACATTTTTGGTTTTTCGTGTTCCCGTACTTTTGTAAATTTTTTCTATTATTGAGAGAAATTATAGCTTTTTCTCATTTTACCGAACTTTGCCCAAAAAGTACGGTATCAAACCTATTATTTCAGTAATTAAATAAGCGATGCCAGTTTACAGTAGACAGATTGAAGGTTAGGAATAAAAACTGAAGTTTTAATAACATTCAAAGTAGTTCATTTTTTTATTATTATGTAATAAATTATTCTCCAGTGGAAACATTAACAACTAGTGATTTTAGCATTAACAACTAGTGATTTTATGTTTTGTTTGTGAAAGAAAGCTCTTGGGAATTTCTATAAACGTTCAGCTTAAACCGTGACTTCTTAACGTCAGTTTTATTATTTAATTTTAATGAGCAAGAATTGATTATAATATATTATTAATATCTTCCTTATTTTTATATTTTCTTTTGCAGTTTTTATAAAGACAAATAAAAAATGGCTTTTATAGTACTACATGACATTTACGACTCGTACAGGGATCTCATCGACAACAGAAGTGGTAAGTATTCATTGAGGATTTTTTTCAAAACGGTTATGGGAATTATATGAGAACTAATTTCTGATTTCTATAATTATACAGTAATTTATAGATCTATTATGCATAGCAACCAGCGTTGCCATAATATTTTTTTTTTTTAATAGACATTTAGAAGAAAAAAACTGATTTTCAAATGAAAAAACTGCACATAAAAAATTCCTGGGTATTTCTTTTATATTTTGAGGGGGATGGTGGTTGACCCTGCGTTTATACCTGATATATTTTTATCATGTATGCATTTAATCATTTTATAAAAAAAAATCCGTAGAATCTAACTGAAAATGGACTCCGGCTACAATATTTTGTTGGATAACAAGATACAGTTTATAGTTCTAAACACTAAAAATCGGATCGGTCCAGTTGATACGTTTTTCCATTTCAGAAGCCTCATTGTTTAAGAAAATATAGCTGACCAAACTTGTAACTTTTTTAATTAATTGAATAGGAATAGTGTTTGGGTTGCACTATGGGATATTTCGCATTAAATTACTAATATCACAAAGGGAAATTGTTTTTTTTTCAATCAAACTAAAGACGTAAGGGTAGCAAAATTCCATAAGAGCCAAACCCACGATGTCGACAATGATCGACTTGTCGTACACTTACATTCAAAATAAAAACAAATTTTAATATTTTCGTCAGCCCATTATTGGTTTGACACACCGACCATTAAAAAAAATGAGCTAGGTATGGGATATATATGTATACATTTCGAATATCTTCTTTCTGAATCCAAAACATGTTTCGTGAAATTAATTATGGCTTCTGAGATATTTAGCATTCATTTTGCTCCATTTCAACTATTTTAAGATGTAATAAGTATTGTTTTGCTGTACATACCACAGTTTGGCGTTTGCGTCAAATTCTTCATACAAAAACATGCGCTTGTTTTCCTTCATTTCTATAAAAAAATTAATAATAAAAAAACGAAGGCGCCAAAAGCAAAATTCAACGGCGTCTGTTAAGCAACGAGATCATTACCCGGACACAGCTGCCGATTAAATGTTTTAATATAAACTTATTAAACACTAAAATAAAATAAAAGAAACCTTAATTATGCATGTTTGAGTATAACAGAAATCATTTAATTTCATTCTTTATATTAAATACACTTCAATTACTTGTTTTTCTTGTGTAAGTGTGTAAGCGGATCGATAGTTAAAACTATTAAGGCGGCGGCTTCTTGGTCAGCGTTAAACGATCGACTTATTTCTCTAGACAGCAAGAAAAATAAAGAAAAAAACGAAATTCTCAGCAGTAAAGTATGCGTATGGAGCACAAAAAGCTACTTTTTGAAAATAAATTAAAAAAAGTGATTAAAGTTCACTAAAATTTTTTAATTTTTTCCAAACATGTGTCGAAAGCAATGGTGAAAATACAAAAAAAAAAAATTTTACCTGGTATACTTTGAGAAAACTTTATGTAAACCTTCTTTGTCGCTTTTCTCCATTCCGATTTTTTTTGGCATATGCTCCAAACCAATAATAGGCTGACGTTTTGTTGTTGTTTCAAATGTAAGTCTGCGACAAGTCGAACGTTGTCGATATCGTGGGTTAGGCCTTAAATAAGGTTATTAAAATTTTTTGCTTCTGTTTTTATGATTTTGTTTCATTTGAAGTGCACAGTCATTTACTAACAAAATAAATCACTTTCTTATCCAAAGGCAGGTGTTGTTTTTTCTGTGAATTACTGAAATTTCGCTAAGAGAGTTGGGTCTACCTTTTAATTTGATATAAGTATATTTCGTCGAGTTTTATCTCATATTCATTCTATAAGAGATCGAATTATTTCAATGAAGAAAGTGTGAAACTTGTTTTTCTTTTTTTAATAAGGCAAGGCAAATTAATATTAATGCAGGACGTAGCACGTCATGTATTTTATTTTTACGTTTGAACTCAACTTTCAAATTCCGATATAGGAAAAGAAAAAAACATTCGCACACCTAAATTTGTGTGAATCCCTCCTGCTGTTTGAAAAAGCACTAGTAAACCTATTTACTGTTATATTAAGCGAAATGGGTAAAACTACGAGTATGACTTCAGAAATCGCAATTAAAATAACAAAGTTCAGATTAAAAAAATAAATACAGAAAAACTGCACAATTTAGAGAAAAACTTATTTTTGAAGCAAAAAACTGCAAACCTGCTCAATGCTTAGAAAAACTGCAACATACAAGAAAAACTGCACTAGTGGCAACGCTGATAGCAACTAAACTTCAGTTCGTATGCCAGTCGACAATAAGAATTTCTTAGTTGCCAGATGGCAATAATTACCAATGAAACATGTTCCAGAGATGTCGTTGAAGAAATATTAAAAAAATGGATTTTTTCTAATAACCTTAAAAGTCTTCGTCAGATAAATTTTAGATATTTACTGATTCCTATAGGCTTAAAAAGTGTTTGGAATACCGTACATTTTACCCAGATCTGTGGCTCAAAGGGAAGTTTCAGGGATGGGATCCCCATACATATATATTTTTTTCATTACTGTGCAACCAAAGAACTTATAATAAATAAAAAGCTATTTAGCTTAAATTTTATTGATATAATACTTGAATCACTTTAACGTTATACCCTCGTATCTGATTTGTCCGTTTATTTCTTATTGTGCACTTGAATTGTTGTGGTTGTTTTTGGAAGTCTAAAAATTTTAACGAAAAGTTCAGTACATTACTTTCACTTTTAAATATTTTTTGGCGACCAATTTTTAATTGTCAAAAAATTTTCAAATCAGCTATTTACATATGTATGTGTGTACTATAGTACGTCTATGTTATCCAGCCAGCAATAGCTATAAAGACCATATTGCATATACATATAAGGTTTTGGAAGCATTAAATGTTAAAATTAACATAATTTAATACGTGTTTGCCAAAATTTTGCATTTACTAGTCGTGAAAACCTAAAGAAGGCAATGCTTCAAAATTGTTTAATGCTTTTGAAATTTGTTTCACGCAATTCTCAAGTTTTTAAGGTTACCTTAAAGGTAGCGTTAATGCCACTTACTTGTATCTCCTAAAGTTACAGTAATTTCCGCTTAATTGACTTTTCAAAAATGCACTTTTTTTTGATGTCCTGACCAGCACCATCTTTAAAGAAATATGGACCGATGATACCTCGCACTTAAGAGGTGAATTTTGCGGAATGCATTGGACACTCTTGGATTTCATGTGGATTGGTATAGTTCCAAATTCGGCAATTTGGTTTGTGAACATCAACAAACCAAAATGAGCCTCATTGCTGAATATGACTTTTCGAAGGAAATTATGATCAATTTAAAACTGCTCCAGCTCCCATTCCAGAGAACACAAGCCATTGTCTGTGATCGTTTACCTTCAGCTCTTGGGTCAGTTGAATTTTGTATTGGTGTAAACTCAAGTTACGAAGCAAAATTCGCCAAGTTGTGCTCTGCGAAAGGCAGAATTCTTATGAGGATGCAAAATCGTCTGTCCCGGACTCTACTCCACACTCTCACTGACAGTGGTAATATTTTGGGCAGATCTTGCTTTTTGTCTAAGTACGGGTGTTAGTTGGTTTCAATAAAATTTATCCACCACACGGTCATATACCTCTTGGTAAAACGATTATGGTGATAGTAAAATGGGCGAAGAGCGCTGAACATTGGTAAACAGACTTAATAAACGACGACCCTTACGACAGATATAGCTTCAACAATATGGTCGTTATTAACTGTCAAAGTTGGGAAGTCCCTATTGGAAGACTCTTTACAAAAATTTGTACAAACATTTACTGCTTACCACAGCGAACTGCTTCGACGATATTTGCAGCAATGAATCGTTGACGAAGTAAAATAACTAATAAAATGGCTTTCTAGCTTAAAGAAATGCGCCTACTCAACACCAGAGGCGCTGCAAGGATGCTATAAAAATTAGCAAAACGCACAATTGCAGAGCTGTAAAACGATTTAAGCGGTCCCATTTCACTGGGATATACATGCGAGTATTTCCAATATTCTAAAATAGCCTTGAGGTTAGAAAAAACGTTTCCAGTTAAATACATACTTAAAATAATAAGTTGTTCAGGGAAATGAGTCAGCAGATGAATTGGCAAGATTGGGACCAGAATTATATGAAAGAGTTGCAGAAGCGTACGTGAAATCACCGTCTCCAAAATTGTGTTTTAGAAGGGCAAATAGCTCCCGGAGCAGTAGGAACTGTTGTAGGGTACCGGATATGAGACTATTTAATTTTATTTTTGAGGTTTGCCAACACTACAATTTTTGTATGTATGGCTATTTCGTTTTAAATAGATTTAATTGTGGTAAACATAATTTATTTGATTTGCCAGTCGGAAATACCAGAGATAAATCTGTTTCTGAATACAGACAACGAACGTTAGCAGAAGCGATTTAGTCGATTATTTTGCGAGTTTCATATTTTTGTAAAAAATTGTTAACCCTAACTTTTTTTGGGAATTCATTTTGCTGCAAAGGCCTTAACAATTCATTTTAATCTTACAAAGTGCCAAACAGTTAAAATATTAAGGTGTTTTTATATTTTATGCTAATTTCTAATTTAAATAAGAGGCGTTATTGTTATGTAATAAAGTCGGATATATTATTTCAAAAGAAATAATAAATTTATAAAACTTTTACACCTACTAATCAAATATATGCATACAAGTAGATCTAATCAAGCTATAATTTATTCTAATTAGTTTTAAGGTTAAATAAAAACAGTTTTTTCCTAAATAAAATGGTTTTTGACATGCGCTTTTTTTGAAGGGGATTTTTAAATAAAAATGTGCGATAAAGTCTAGTATTTTTATCGCAATTTTTCTCAAAATTAATTTATTACCTCTTCGGTAAAATACATACTAATTGTTTCTTAGAAATATATTAAAATTGATTATTGAGTGCTAAAGCTAGTTCCGCTTATATTTTACTGAACAAGTAAAATATTTATTAATTTTGGCATAAAAATATTAAACTTTAAAATAGTTCTATATTAATATTTTGTTTGAATATTTTTGTGTTAATTTGACATTATATATTTTGCGTAATTTTTTTTCCCTTGACTACAGATCCCCGTGTCAAAGATTGGTTCATGATGTCTTCACCTGTGCCCACATTCTTATTATGTGTATTTTACGCTTATTTTAGTAAATCTTTAGGACCAAAATTAATGGCCAAACGCAAACCAATGGATTTAAGACAAACACTAGTTTGGTACAATCTATTCCAAACTGTGTTTAGTGCGTGGATATTTTATGAGGTAAGTTGCTGAAAAATACTTACTGCTGGTAACCATAGACTACACAATATTATTGTGAAGACTTTAGTGCTATTGTTATTTAATCCATAATGTGCGATAAGTTCTGTTCGATAGAAAATTCGATGCTCATAAAGTGACTTGAACATTCGATTTTTGATGTTCGATAGCCACCGAAGATCAAAAATCGAATGCAACTCATAATAAGAGCAAATGTTTAAAAATATAAATTATGGGAAATCATTATTGTGCAATGTAGTAACACATAAAAAAATATTCCTATTTGATTTTATCTAATATATTGTGCCACCCTCTAATATAATATACACACAGAAAAACTTTTTGTGCAATATTTTTGCACAAAAATATTGCAAATGTATAGATACCTTAAGAGATTAAGTACAACAAATTTCTATATTGTTTATTGTTGTACAACATTTTCTTATCACAAACTTTAATCACATTTTAATCACGTCACACCCTCGAGAGCTCCCAGTTGTATAGGGTGATTTATTGTTATTGTGAAGTTGCATAGTTTTGAAATGATATACTGCAGCCGCACTTAACAAATAAAGGATATTTTTAAAAATGAAGATTAATAAACTTTAATTGAGTCACTTCAATAATTTTGTTTATTTTTTTCTCTCTCCTATAAAATTTAAAAAAAGTGTAGTTACGTGATTTTGCGTTTCCACTATCGATATGTATTTGGTCTAGAAACTCTATAGTGTTTTAAAGAAGATGCCAAACGGGGAATCCCGGTATTTTCGGGATTTCTTAAATGCCGTTTTTCATAAATAATAAACAAAAACAAATGTTCGCTTTACGGCCTTTTCACAATGTACTCGTATGATTAAGAGTTAACGCGGACTTTAACGGACAGTTCTTAATACAAAACTGCCGTTGAAGTAACTTTAAGTCCTAATTTACACTATGCAAGTCTTATTGCTAAGCTGATTAGTTTGAAGGAGAGAGAGAGAGAGTGATGAGGGGAACAGAAACGTTTCTTTTCCCCTGGTCTCTCACTCCTAACAAAGTAATCAGCTTAGCAATAAGATTTGCATAGTGTAAACTAGGACTAAGCTTTTAATGGTAGATTGTAAAAAAGTCCGTTAAAGTAACTAAACAAAAAAAAAACAGTCCCCATTAGCATCTCTAATGCCGAGTATATACTATGGCAATTTATTGCATCGCGTGTCTTAGTGGCAACGTTTGTCGTTTCAGATATTTTTCGTTGTGTGGGATTGCGTGAATGAAAATGACGTTGTGTGAATGAAAATGACGTTACACACATTTTGAAAATGACGACACAAGAAATGTCAGATGTGTACTCGGCATAACACTGTAACAGTGCTGGCCATTGAGAGAAATTTGTTCGTGTATCTGTATTAATTTGTATAAGAAGCCCATTGAAGCTCGGCACTCTGGTGCCACTTTGAGTGACTATGATGCACACTATATATCGTCGGGCGGTTACTGGTTTGCCGCACAGATATTAAGAATACATTATTATTGCGGCAAACCAGTCACCACCCGACGATATAACGTTTTTGCATTGTTTTTCTTATTGTAGAATTAAGGGCAGATATTACTATTTTATTAATATGTATTTCTTAAAATTTTATTGTATTTTCTTTTTAGTATTTAATGAGTGGCTGGTGGGGTCATTACAATTTTAAATGTCAACCTGTTGACTACAGTAATAATCCTATGGCTTTAAGAGTAAGTACAATATTATTATCTGCATTAATATACGAGTACATATATATTAAAAATAAAATAATTACCGATTTTGGTCACATTAAAGAAACAAACATTTATTTCAACTCACGTTTCGTATTTGAATTTAATTAACAAAACATTTATTATACGCCATCATAAAGTTGTCGCAATAAATTGCAAACATTTCTTTTATTATTTTTGTTTTATTTAATATGTTTATTTGTTTTCAAATTATTAACATTCTTACTCATATTCCAAGAATGCTTTTGAATGAACAATATCTGAACGAAAGTTTTAAAAAGTATGCATGCATACATACATATGTTACCTTAATATAAAAAGGCCCTAACTCAACCAGAAATAATTATTAGTTAATTTTTTTTCTGAATTTTGATCAGGCTAAAGTTCGTATCTCTTTTTAAGCCAAATTACATGTGATAATAATTAATGAACAAATAACACCAAAGTTAGTTGTAAATATTCTGACAAACACGTAGTAGAACGGAACAACCGGCTATTTTCGAAGGCCACTACACCATCCTCATCAGCGTTCTTTGTGTTTGGTCCACTGTGTGTGGTGTCAGTTGATGTAGATTTCTGCTTTATATACACAATTTTTATTGCAAATGGACTATGTGAATTGTTTTTGCTGAAAGCTTTTTTGGAATGAAAGCTCATTTTTACCATCTTTAAATTTACAACAGTCTTGCCATTGCAAACATTTTTGGTTTGATACTATAAGCAAATTTTTATTTATTTTTTTTTTGCCACAGGCCCATGGTTATTAATTTTAGTTAATTTTAATTATTATTGTTCGAACTTCATTTGTTTCTATATTTATGATTTGATCAGGCTAAAGTTCTTATCGCTTTTTTAATAATTATTATTTTCTGATTTTTATTTTTTCGTCGAGCAAAAATAATTATTATCTGATTTCTAACGAGTTTTTTTAAACATTTCAAGAATCGTATGAGACTTGGACTGTAGTCGAAAGTACTGATCGAACTAATTTTCATTTGGTATTATGACGAACATTCGACAACGAATGTCCCTATTTTGAATATCACTCAAAGTGATTTTTAAAATTTGCAACAACTTTAACTAAAAATAAAAACTAATCGGTGAACGCAACTCATAATTAAAGCGGCCCACCCACTTGCAATATAATTGTGCCATTTTTCATATTGTACAATAATATCGCCAATGTGTATGTTGTCATATTCGAAGGTGGCACAATATATTGCAAATATCAAAAGACTATTGATTTTTATTGTACAATCAAACCAATTGTGTAATGTGGTGGCAACATTGTTCAATGTTGTTTACTTTTTCACTGTCCGAAAAATTGGGCAATATTTTCTTTGAAAATATTGTGCCATTTATTGCATAGTATAGGTCAAAACGACAGTAATATCGTGCCATAACCGCCAAAAAAGCTTAAGCGACATAATTTTCGAACTTAATTTTTTTAAACAAAATCGGCTATTTGCGATCATAATAAACGATTTTCGTAAAAAAACGAGGTACAAAAAATGTGTCGGTTAAGCTTTTTTGGTGGTTATGGCTCGATATGTACAACAACATATGCAATAATATTGTAATATAATGGATGGGCCGCTTAAGGGCCTCAATAAATGTTAAAAATATACTTGAGAAATATAATTTATTTATTTGTTTATTTTTATTGATATTATAGTTAAATACAATATAAAGGCAATAAATAACTTTATTTAGTAAAACAGTTTAAAACCAAAGACGATGGCGGTAACTCTGTTCCAATTTATTCGTCAAAGCAACAAATACAAATAAATTTCGGTCTTCGCTCTAATTGTGTTTTAATTATGAGGAAAAAATTCATCACAACTGTATTTATAACATAATATTTATAACATAACACTCAAGATAATTAAAATAAAAATAAAACTTGTTTGCATTTAATATGCGTAAATGGGGGATTCCCAAAATTTCAAGCAATGTTGTTCAATACTTAGAGGCATTGAACCTTGATTATTTATTACTCACATTATCGTGAGTTCAGTTAAAAAAAAAAATAAATTGGAATTTCTTTTGCAAGAAAAGGCAGTAAAAATTTTAAATAACTCAATTCCAAAATTTATTCAGAGGACAATTAATTAATTATTCATCCAATTACACTGTGTGACGAAATTTTACTAAATTTAAGATCAAAGATGAAAATTATTTTTTTGCAAAGCTTCGAATTTTATGGGAACTTGTACTTAATTTTAGAAGAATTTTACCTAAAAATAAAAATATAATTACTATAAACTAGTTGATTAATGAACTAAAAATTTAGTAAATATCGTATTTTACTGGTTTCAAGTAAAAAACAGCTTTGGCTCCATACGACAACTTCTTTACTCAAATTTTAGAAAATTTTCCAAATTTTGGTTATGTTTTTTTGAGTTACATATTTTTATTTATTTATTCTATTAATCGAATACATTTCGTTCATAGTAATTGGCAGGGAAACCAGAAATATGCTTTAAAAAAAGTATTTTATTTGCATTCAATATGCACTAAAAACTTGAAAATATGCACTAAAAATTAAAAAAAGCTCTTAAAAATAACATAAATTAGATTATTTGGAAATGAAAATCTAGTTTTAACTCAACAATTCAATAAAATTCGCATATAAAACAAGACAAAAATAAAATAAACAGAAAAAGGAAAAAATAAAAAAATTAATTAAGCACACAAATTTAACTTCAACTTCAAAAGGGATCACGATATCAGAATTAAAACTTTGAAGATGAGCTTTTTATTTATAATTGTTATTGCAATAAACGAAAAAATATTCACTTAGATTTTTAAATAAAAATCGCTGTCTGTCACATCTAAACAAGCTTTTAGACGTTGAAAATTTTCTTTCAACCTCAACTGATGTAATCGGAGCAGCATCTGTCCCAATGTTCAAACCAAGTTTTTATTGAAATTAACGTCGAGTTAGGATGTTAAGACACAAGTTACACCTGTTTAAGTTGAAATTTGGAATATATAACACAGTGCAACACGAAAAATTATAACCATATACGGACCCGTGCCTGCCAGTTTTGCCCCAAGTCATGCACTTTTTTATGGGCCCCCAAAGATTTGAGGCCTTGGTGTCATATTTGCAAAAAACTGATAATTTTCTCAGGGTCATATCCTGCAAACCGTTCGGAATTTTATTTTACTCTCTGAGGCAAAGCTGCAGCTCTTGTGACAAAGAACAAAAATTGTGAACATATAAAATCGAAAAAACTTCAGCTTCAAGATCAAAATCACAAAAAATTTTAAATACAATTTTTTTTTTTAATTTTTTTCCCCTGTTCAGGTCCATAGGTAGCAAACCGTTCAAAATTCAAGGAAATAATAATAATATTTATTCCAGCATTAAAATTTATTCCAGCATTAAAATTTATTTAGTAGAAAAAAAATTTTAAATGGACGATATACATAATTTTTAAATTTTTTTTTCTTTTTTATTTCAAAAAAATTTAAATCGCACACACCCAATTATGTGGGTATTTTCTAAATTTCAACTTAAACAGGTGCAGCATGTGTTTTAACATCAGAACTCACAAGAAAACATGTGAAATCGATGCGGAAGCCAGAACATACACAATGACATTTTTTAGGGCCTATCCCACAATGTCGACAACGTTCGACTTGTCGCACACTTACATTCAAAACAAAAACAAATTTTAAGATTTTGCTGTTGTTTCAAATGTAAGTGTGCGACAAGTCAAACGTTGTCGACATCGTGGGACAGGCCCTTAAAGTCTAAATTTGTAATGGTAGCAACATATTGCTTGCCCATAATATTGAAAATGAAGTTTAGACGGAGAAAAGTAGAATTTTTTACCAAACAATTTTTTTTTTCATTAAAATATTAAAATAAAAGATTTGAAAATTTTGCTTGTTTTTATGGTTAAGCGATTGTCTATATGCATTTCGTTCCCGCTTTTGGGAAGCAAAATTTTCAAATTAAATAAATAAAGACTTTATGTCAAATAAATATAATACTTCGGTATTTCATGTATGAAAATAAAAGATTTTTATAAAGTTCCAAAATATGGCCTAAGAGCGTCAAATATGCTCTGAAAATTCGAAAAATGCTCAAAATATGCGTGTTAGTCTGAAATATGCAAAAAAAAAAAGCCTCAAAGGGTAAAATATGCAAAAATATGCACTAACAAATCGATAGCAAAATTCATAGAAAGTTCTAAACTGGATTAATAACTTATTTCCGGATTGATACGTCAGCCAAGAAAAAACATGCAATTGCATATTTGCGGTTGCCCTGGTAATTAGTAACTCTATTAGTGCATACCTTCAATTCTTTTCTAGCCTAATTGCTTAAATTCATTTAAAGTTTGCTTTAATTTATAACAAATTGACATAATTTACATTAATTATTTTGTTTCCATCTATTTATATGTACACACACATATACATATGTACAATGTACTTGTATATGCTTCATTTACAAATTTGAAATGCATTAAAATTCATGAAGTGTTTTCTTTAAATAAAATTTTTGCAGATGGCACGCATTTGTTGGTGGTATTACATTTCAAAATTCACGGAATTTTTCGATACACTATTTTTCATACTGCGTAAGAAAAACCAACATGTTTCAACATTACATGTCATACATCACGGCTGTATGCCCTTCTCAGTATGGATGGGCATGAAATTTGCACCAGGTAATTAAGAAAACACATGAAAAGCAAACCAAGACCAAATGCAAATGCAAATAAACAAAACTAAAATAAAAATAATTTTTATACGTGTTGTATTAGGTGGCCACAGTACCTTCTTTGCCTTATTAAACTCATTTGTACACATTGTTATGTATTTCTATTATATGATTGCCGCTATGGGACCAAAATATCAAAAATACATATGGTGGAAGAAATATTTAACTTCTTTCCAAATGGTAAGAGATAAATTAAAAATTATGTGCAAATTAAAATGAAAATTTCTTAAAAAGAGGAGATTAATTTTTTATATTATCTATTGCTTTTTTTGACAGTTACAATTTGTCGCCATTTTTACCCATCAATTCCAATTGTTGTTCCGCGAATGTGATTATCCTAAAAGTTTTATGATTTGGATCGGTTTGCATGGAGTTATGTTCCTATTTTTGTTCTCAGACTTTTACAAAGCCAAATATACGAAAGCCGCTCAAAAAGTCACAACCGCCAATGGTCATATCAAGTCATCGGAAAAAGCACACCTCTTCACCAATGGCAATGGTAGATTACTCACAAATGGTGATGTAATTTATGCCAATGGTAACAGCAATAAAGGAGCTTGTATGGTAAGTTTAACAAAAAAAGAAAATTAATTTTTATGCTTATGTTTTTCCAATCGATAATTGATAAAAAAAATTATAAAAAAATTACTAATTTTGTGTACTAAAAGTACATGCAAATCGAGGAAGTGTTGTAGCCCGTCTGTTTGTGGGAATATTTAAATTCTGTTTTTCGAAAAGTTGGCCTAATTTAATATAATAATAATTTAATGTAATATAATTCAGCTTCTCATGTTTTATGTAAGAGGAATATATTACTACGTTTATACGCACGGCTTATTTGCAAATAAAACTGTAAATTGTTGCCATATTATTGTTTCTATTACGACTTACTATTTCAGAAAACTATTCACGATTAACGCACTATTTGCAAATAAAATGCCTGAGGTTGCCACATAAAAATGTTTCCTAATAAAAAACAATAAATTGATAAATATTGCACAACAAAAACATTGATAGAATAAAATAATGACAATAAAAACAAATTATTATTTGTTATTTTATACATTTACACAATGTTTTTGTAAACATAAGTAACATTTCCATAGAAGTGCTACCAAGTTTTTATATATTTACAATGCCGTATAAACAGTGAGTTAATTTATTTGCAAATAGTGCGCGTTTAAACGTAGTATATAAAGAATGTGGGAACAAGAAAACCTTAAAAGTCCTTAGAATGCAAATTTGTGCTCTTGTGTTGCTAAGTTACGTGTCATAATGTATTGTATTTTATATTTAATGTTTAGGTTAAAGCAGATGATGACATTAATGTGGATTAGAGATGAGCGATTTTTCGAAACCTGTTACGATTGTAAAATCACTAATCACAACTGTGATTGAATTTATCAAGTAACAGGTTTTGAAAATATAGTTCTTTCATACAAACCGTGAATGTTCTTGTATACTTACTTTACAGCAAACAAAAGTACCACATGAATTTTTTTACATACCTTTACCGTACGTCGAGAAAAAATCGCCAATCGTGTCAAATCGTCTTTTCTAGCAAATACGTATAGCTCTCACATTTTTCTATTTGCAATTTTACTGTCTCTCTGCCTCTTATACGACAATTCTCAACATCAAAGTACCAATACTAATAAATACTTTTGAAGCAGAAATGTGTTAAACCGTGATCACAGTCACTGTTTAATTTTACTGCTGCTCTTCTTATTAGATTTTGTCAAAATAACAGAACTGCTACAAACAAAATACTGCTAAACTGTGATCACAGTCACAGTTTAAAAGAACAGCGATTTAGAAATCACGTTCACAAGGAGCAACATTATTAAAAAACCACAGTATCGCTCAACACTATTGTGGATGTCAAGGTTTTCTAAATTATGAATATAGCTTTTTTTTTGGCAAAGTTAAATAAAAAGTTATCAGGATGAAGAGGCAAACATACAGCTGTACTAAATAGGCGTGTTGTTGATTAGTTGAAATGACGAGTTTTTTCCGCACTTTTTCATTTCCCGGGAAAGCGGGATTTTTTTTAAATATACCGGGATTAATTTCCTAGGCATTAACACAAATTTGATTAGAAAGCTTAAAACCCTAAGATAACATATGCATGTGTATATTTATATGTGTTACAGGGTAAGTTAAAAGGGACCTATGGGTCGAAAAAATCGATTTTTACTTTTTTGGTAATTCTTGTAGCAGACAACAAGCTCTTTATAACTGCATTAGTTTTGTCATAAATTCGCTTCAAAATACACTTTTTATAATAAAAAGTAAAAAATAATCCGATGTGACAAACTTCTCTGCAATAACAAATAAGATGTTTGTCACTCAGTGGTTTTCGGGGTCTCTGATTACGAATCTGGTATTAAGTTTAAAAAGTCCAAAATGTCGGATGAGTTTTTTTTTTAATTTAATTGTTTTAAAATCGTTAGAATAGAATAGAGGGAAGATCTGGCCCAAAGACTAGCACTGCGACACCTGATGGATCTTTTGTACCATAGATCTGTAAATGAAATTAAATCAATCTCTGCATGATTCTCCTTATGAAAGTCAGCACAGATATTGAATGAAAAACACGCCTTCTACTGTCACATAAGACGATACACTCACAAAAAATGTGTGCCAAGCATAAACGACACCATGGTTAACCAACTTGGTTACCTTTCCACAGAGGATAGTTCAGTCCAAAAAAAAAATGACCAGAAAGAAAACCAGTAACAAGCCGTAAATTATTCCTGTTCAGTATGCCATTATATATAAATGGGTGCATAAATGCTTTGGCCTGCCTTAAACCAGAAGAAGACAGCCATATTTCCTTAGTAGTCGAAGTGTCATCTTCTTTGATCAGAGATGTTACAGTCGACCGACTTACGCCACAAAACGGCTCTGGGCCCATAAAAGAAGCAGCAGAGGCCCTCTTGGCCAGCTCATCCGCTTCCTCATTCCTTGTATGACCGCTGTGACCAGGTATCCAATAAATAGAAACCTTGTTCCGTATGAATAGCTTTTGTAATGAATCAAAGCACTCTTAAACTAGCCTGGAACGGAATTCCCATGAAAGGAGAGACTTAAGAGCTGTCTGACTGTTTGAAAAGATAGCTTTATGTGCAACTCTAATTCCTCTATTTAAATTAATGTCAACACATTTGGTGATTGCCTGCATTTCTGCCTGAAATACCGTAGGCCATTTGCCCATGGGCAAAGAGATTTTTACGTTGGGCCCAACAACTCCAGCAACAACCCCATGTTCCGTTTTGGATCCATTCTGGAATCCACACGGTACCGTTTTCGTCCCACACTGCTCTTGGTGGAATTGCGACATTGAACCCTCCATCGAACCTCAGTTCACAGTTTATCCTGTCACTAGGCATTCCTAGCAGTCCTAAGCTGGGCATTGTGCTCAGGACCAACGAGTGCCCCTTGCCACAGCGATCACATCTCCCGAGACCCATCCTATAAGCGGCCATTGCCGCAAAAGATCTAATAAAGATTGGTATGGGTGGTAGTCCAATCAAGGCCTCAATGACTAAGGTTGGAGATGACCTCATTGCGCCTGTTGCAAGAAGACACGCCAATCTCTGAACTTTACAAAGCTTAGTTGTCGCCACAACCTGGCAAGTCTTTTGCCAACAAATAATCGCGCCGTACGTTATGACTCTTAGTTTTTAAATTCCCTAAAAGTGTTTTCCAACGCGAAAAACGTTGTTATATGTGATCAAAAAGAAAACTTACAAATATATGTAAACATAAACACAACATAACACTGAATAAAAATATATAAAATAAATCTGTGGCACAAAAAAGAAAAAGTCGGAATGGAGAAAAACGACCAAGAAGGTTTACATGAAGTTTTCTCAAAGTATAGCCGATAGAGTTTTTTTTTGTAAGAAAAATGTAAATTTTAGTGAACTTTCACGAATAAAGTTAGAAGTTAATATTACTTTATTGTAAAATTAAAAATACGTCCATAATCGAGCCATAAATAAAAATACGTCTCAAGCTACAACTCTCTAAACAAAAGTTTAAGTTGGAATTTATTTCTTTAAAAAATTCTAAAGTTGATTGATTTATAAAATGTTCGGTTGTGAATTTCTCAGGAACATTAGACGCATTAAGTGTGTATATAATTTATAGTAGTTTTATTGAATTATTTTCTATGATTTATTATTTTGTTTATGAATTTGTAAAAACGTCCAAATGTCTAAAAATGTTTAATTAAAAAAAAATTTTAAAAATTTATTATTTCGTTTTTTGTTTATAAACGAAATAATATACATATATGAAAAATAAAAAGGATTAATTTGCTTTCCGCTTCACATAAATTCTTGACATAATCTTACGTTTTCGACAATAACATGCATAGTTTGGTTAAAATTTTAAATTAAAATTCAGTTAATTAATTTTAATGTACATATAAAAGAAATTCATTTAAAAATGTATGTACATATATTTTGAAAATTAATTGCACGCAAACGTATTGGAATATAATGTTGTACAAAGGAGAAGGCAAAGTTCAAAAGCTTGGAATTTCGCATTCATTTACATATGGAATTGTTTTCGTTTTAAAAGTTATTGTTAAACAAAATTCAACCTTTGATATTAAACCAATATTATTTTGTTTGTTTTCAATTTTAAAGGGTGGAAAAATACAATTTGCAATTTGCAAATAATTAAATAGTAAAATAAAAGCAAACTTGTACAATTGCAAATACCCGTATGTATGTATGCTTGTTTGTAATATGGTTTGCTGTTTGTTCAGTGTTGCCACATTATGTCTAACTGGCGGAAGTCCCAGCAAACATAATTTAGATTTATCTGAAGGAAACATAAGAAGATCATGAGTAAAAGTACTGAGAATCCCAGGTGATCAATTTCGACACACCAGAAGAAAAATTAAACTAGACTTTATTAGTTGGGGGAAATACCGATAATTTTTTGTGCAGCCACACACTTCTTTAGAAACTCACATTAATTATTAAAAAATATTTCATTCAATAAAAATGGAAAAGACTGAACTTAAGCCCGAATAAGAAATTATTCCTGCTAAAATTATAACGTAGTGGCATAACTAATCAGCTGACTCTCGACATTGTCAAAGAGCAAGACATAATCACACTTATCGCGAATCTCAATGGAATAAATTCTTGGGAATAATTTTTTTATTCCCATGAACAACAAATTGGCATGGCCAATTGTTACGGAATGAAATAAACATCTGTTGCGAGCCGATCATGCTATTGTGAATTGATGTAATTGTATTTTTTACTTTTTATGTGTATTTTTATAATTTTCTTAATAAATTGTTTCTATTCAGCAAAATATATAGCATTTTTTTTTTTTTTTTATTGCAAAAAACAAAGAGGTGCAATTTGAGAGATGCATCAAATCCACTGTGTTTATCGGAAGTAATGTCTGTATGTAAGTGAAAAACATGAAGAATTGTTGGCAGTATATGTCTATGTACATAATGGATATAAATAAATTCATGCATTTTTACTCCTTTTAAAAATAAAATCAAACAAATTTAAAAAACTACTTATATTGTGCTTCTTTTTTTAGTCCCAAACAAGACATTTGTGAAAAAATTCACATATTTTTTGGGGAGAAACTCACGGAATGCCATATTTTTTTGAACATACGAGTTTTTTCACGTGGAAATAATTCACGATTGCAACTTGAGGGAAAAAGGGAAATATTTCGCGGGAATAAATATTCACGATAGGGGTGAATAAATGATAAAAGTAAAAAATTCTACCCTTATTCCAGTTGTCGACATCGACGTCACTTTAATACTCTCGCTCTCGGAAACAATTTTGTGCTGCTGACAATATATTTCCTTTCTCTAAGGTCTAGAAAATAGCATAAACCTGCCAACAGGAGTCAGTTGTTTTCGACAACGGGTACGCAAGCCCCAATTTTTTTGTGTTGTGTTAAAGTGACGTCGATGTCGACAACTGGAATAAGGGTGATTGTTTGAGCGAACTAAAGATATAGGCTTTATTATCAATTCAAAGAAATCATGCCTTTCCAACATAACGGTGCACAAAAAAAATATTTCTCCAATTATCTATAACTTTAATTAAAAAGAATAATAAAACCAAAAATAACTAAAAGTTTACTTGTGCCAGTTAAACTTTCTGATGAATTAAATTTTTAATCAAACGTCTAATTGACTCGGTTAAATTTTTAATTAAATTTTTAAACAATTAAGTTTTTAAACAAAAGTTCAATTGATTCAATTAAATTTTTTATTAAACTTTTATTAAATTAAATGTTGAAAGAACATTTTAATTAAGTGTTAATATTTTTTATACAATTTCTTCAGTAAAATATTAATTGTTTCTTAAAATTGCTTCAATTAAATTTTTATGATTTATTAGTATTTTTGCAATTAAATGTGTTAATAGTAGAACATTTTTTTTCCTGTGTGGAATTCCTTTTTCTGGAGTTATGTGCGAAAAAAACCAATCAGCAACTGTGAACTAACGGGAAGTCCATATTCTGCGAACCAATTCCGAGATATAGATTTGAAGCTTCTTTCAAAAATTTAATTTAACCAATACGATACATAAAAACAATATTATGTTGTCAGACTTAGATTTTGGGAGTGTATAAAATCACTTCTCTGGCAACGCTGCTGGGGATTGTATAGGAAATTTACTTGAATATCAGAGTGTCGTTCAAATAGTACTTAAAATCATTCATTTTAAACTTAAAATATTCGCATATAAATATAATTATATGTTTGTCTATTTTCAGGTTCGGGGAAAATTTACAAATATGTACTCGTACATATGTATATTTTTTGCTCGCATGTATAAGAAAAAAATAATTGTATTTAATTAGCACTAAAGTGCTAAACCGGACTTGAGTTGAGTTAATATTTGCTTTATTTCTAGACAATTAGAATTTATTTTGTACACTCTCTTAACCTTAGTTAGCTTTGCTTGGCTTTTATTATTTGGTCAAGAATTGCTTGTCTCCCTCAATTCATCAATGACGACTGAACGACTATTATTGACGTCGTTTAACTAAAATCTACGAGCATGGGAACATTTTTAGCTGTATCTGCAGTTCTTAGAGATGATTTTGGATATTATTAATATATTTGGACAAATATTTGCTTTTCGATCTACGTACGTAAACATTGGTGACTTCTGGGAACTTTAATGATTTGCTATACACATACAAATGTTTTTAATTCTTTACAGTCAGTTACTAAAGTGTGCATTGATTTGGTTGGCTGTTACAGGCCAAACAATGAAATAGAATCAATAGATTTCGGTTTGATAAATAAGTAAAATAAAGTGTTCAGGTATTGAAGGTATGGAAATACGTAACTTCGACGAATTCTTTCCTTGCTTTCAATTCCACTGAGACCATTTATTTTTTATGGCTCCGAAAAAAACAGCGTGGCAACTTGAAATATAAAACATATATTCTATAGAGTTGCCACTCTTCACTAAAGTATTTTTTCAAACTATTGACGTCATTGATACGTTAAGTCGGCTAGTTTTAGCACCTCTCTCGGTATGTGCATATCCCGCCTTTATTGCAACATAGTCCTATCTCAAAAAATGGATTTTTGGAGTTATAAATGCAGAAAAATAATTAATCCATATATAATCTTGTGTACACTTAGCATTAAAGGAGCGATACTCGTATGTATTAATTAAACTCACAATATTAGCATAATCCCATGAGTCCAAAAGAATTTAAGCGAAAAAAAATTCCATGCCATAAATTAACTCGTTCGTACATGTTGTATGTAAAATGTCATTTTGATTTTATAAATAAAATATGCCAATTTAGAGACGCAAATAATTACATCAAGTATTGAAATTTTGTTGTTTTTTATAAAACAAAAACAATTAAATTACTAAATGCCGTATGTATACTGTTGCAATTGTGTGTATATGTATGCTTATTTACATATGTACATATGTACATCAATTCATAATTTTGTGTAAATTAACATTGTTAGCAATATTATGTAAATTTTATTGATTTAGCGCTATTGTGGTCCAAAATCAAAAGCATTTAAAATTTATGAATGTTTATTGTTATTTTTTTTAATATCTAATAACTAGAGATGTGCACGTGAGTGGCTTTTGACTCACGACACGCACGCTCACGCAGAAAAATATTTTACTCACGCACTTTCACGCACGAATGATTTTGAAAATTTTGACGATCACGCACGCTCACGTATAAACGTATCACGATCACGCACGCTTACGAAAAATATATAATTAATTTTTTATGTTTGTTGGTTGAAAAATAGGTTCTTACACATACATATGTACATACATACATACGTATGTATGCATGTAAGTATGAAAGTAAAAACAAATCAAAGTTTGTTGTACGTGCAGATGTTTTATATGTTAGATGTTCTTCTATCGAAATACACAAGAAACTCGAGTTTAAAAAAATAATGAGTTGGGGCCTTTCTATATTAAGGTAACGATATGTATGTATGCATGTATGTATATACATTTATTTTACATATGTATACAATTATTGTATTATTTAATGACAAAATATTTTATAATATAATATTTCAATAAAAACAAAGTTTTCATATATTTTTGTGGAGAAATAATATTTGTCTATGTTGTTACTCGAGAGTCGACTGCGTCTTTCCTCCAAAATACGCCCGGACGTGGAAAAAACACGTTCACTTGTTGCCGAGCTAGCAGGGATATTTAAAATTTGTTTTGCTAATTCTTTCAAACAAGGAAGGTCATCAGCAGTCTTCCAAAATTCTAATATATTGCAGTCTGCATTGATTTTTTTTTATGATAGCTAGCTAATTCATCGTCAACATCAGTTGCAAAATGGAATCCATCTTCGGTGTGGTACTTGTCCAAAAAATCTTTGAATTTGTTAGATTGCAGTAGCGAGTCAGATCTGTTTTCTTGATGAGATACGACTGTATTACTTCCACTTTGTTTTGATATATCGGCCAGCATATCTTTAACTTTAATAATAGTTTCAGTTCTCTGTTCTTCTGAAACGAAGCGGAGTTCCTTATATTGTGGATTCAAAAAAGCAGCTATATAATGGAGGGAAGATGGTTGGCATCTCTTAATAAGTGAATCTTTTACATTTTTCTTCACTTGCATCATTACTTGTGAATCCCGGTGATCTTCCATGCAAACTTGTATGAGTTTTTCATACCAAAGTACATATTTATTAAGCGTTGGAACAGATATAGATTGTAGTATTTATTATAAGAAAATTTAAAATTTTTAATACAGTTATATGCTCACTCAAGGGTGTTATCCCGTGAGAGCGTGAGAATTCGCACGAGTAATTTTTTTTTAAGTCACGGTCACGCAGTCACGCGTGATTAATTATAAATTTGATCACGATCACGCGTGATTCACGCGTGACTCACGCGTGACACGATAAAATCACGACATTTGCACATCTCTACTAATAACTTAAGCTGAACCGCACTCATTCATGATTTTACTCCAATTATAGTTTCTTTATTATTTTGTCAACGAAGAGATTATAAGTTATTGTTTTGTGTATGTAAATGTTAATTTCTTTGAATATTGAAAAGCTGTTTTATGTTAATAAATTCTTTATGAGCACAAATAACAAACAATAATTGCTTTTTAAATATTTACACAAAAATAATTCCCAAAAATTAATAATTAAAAAGATTTTGCATGGAATTCACAACTTTAGATTATTTGATGTTGTGGAAAATACGCAGTGTCGATCATCTTTACAAGTTCTGCCACTACATTCAATGAGTTGCAAAATCTTTGAAACTACATAGTTCCAGGGAATCATGAGAGATTTTAAAATGAAATTAATGATGTAAGTTCGATCAAAATGATGGTTTCGAAATTACTATCGCACATGTCGTTGGGTGGTTACTGCTTTGCTGCATCACTAATGTATTCTTAATATCTGTGGGGCAAACCAGTAACCACCCGACGATGTGTCGTGCGTATTTTAAAAAGGGAATATATTTTGTTAGTTCTTTTTAGAAGTAACCATGACATTTTTTGAAAGGTTTGATGTATGTACATACATATACATATATTCTTTATTTAGTTTTTTTTATTAATAAAAGTATCACTCGGACAACTCATATGTACAGTAGTGTTCAAAATAATATGAGTGTTGGTAACAAACATCTTTGGAGGTAAAGTTTGTTAGTCTGGCCACTAATCACGTGATATTTTAACAATATTTTAGGCCATGCCTCACTGTCCTACAGAATCGCACGATCTACGACAAAATACAACCCTGATCTGATGATTTGTTATTGTCTTTTGAAAATTTTCATAGACTCCATCATACCGGGGTTGTATATTCTCAAAAATCGCACGCTTGTGTAGGATACTGTATCATGGCCTTTTAAATGGAATATGAGAAGAAAAGTGCCAAGCTGCTACTCTCAAAAAATGTTACATGTTGAATGTAATTTATTAATTTCTATATTTGCCAAAGCCATCTGAGGCTTTTACACAAACAAACTTTACTTTGAGTTTGTAAGAGAGATTTCCCTTCTCCCATACTTTTCAAGACTTTACAAAGTAAACTTTGCGTGTGTAAAAGTCATCTTAGTTATGTTGTTCCAAAAAGTAGAAGTGCGGAATAATAAATTTTTTTTCTTAGCTTCAGGAAGTAAAATAAATTCAGTAAAGTACGACTTTGACTCGCACACGAAGGGTTCCGTGCGGACACTACATATCGCTCATTTACTTCAATAGTGTCATAACTCTATAAAAAATAATTCGGACTTTTGTATTTTATCTTGTGTAACAATTTCATACAAATAGCTTTTACTACCACCTCGTGAGAGAAGAATATTTTTTCATGTCTTCATTGAGTTGTATGTAGATTGAAAACTTTAAACGCGTTTTCTGCTAAACTAGTTTTTTTGAGTTGTGATACTATTGAAGTAAATGAGCGGTATGTAATACTATACGAATTTTAGCCTATATAATCGAATATTTTACCTGATGTAGACATATTCTGAAAAAAATTTAAGTACCCGGTTAATTTTTTTTCGGTTTTAAGTGATTTTATTAGTTTTTGCACTTTTTCTTAGTTTTGGCGTTTTCTTTAGTTTCTGGGTTTTTTTTTTGGTTTTTGGTGTTATTTTAGTTTTAGCGTTTTTTCATTTTAGCGATTTGTTTCGGTTTTTGGCTATTTTTTCGTTTTGGTGATCTTTTTATTTTGAGATTTTTTAGTTTTAGTGTTTTTGAAAATTTCATGACTTTGTCTCTTACGGTTTCCAAGATACAGCATGTTGTCAAAATTACATTAAAGGCCAATGAAACCAAACTTATGCGCACCTGTGGCTGAGTGGTAGCGATGCTATCCCCTCAGTCCAGAGGTCGTGGGTTTGATTCCCGCCATAGACCCTGGGTGTTTTCTGCAGAAAAGCTTATCGCTTCGCGGGTTGTGTTTGTTAAAAAAAAAAATAAAATTAAATTTGAGCTTTAAAAAAACAACTGGGACGAAGGACGCATTTTTTCCACGTCGACGAATTCGTCGATAAGAGTTGGCTGCGTAAATTCGTCGTGTGAAGCACAATAACGACGAATTTACTCACCGAATTCCTCTCTTATATTTGATAAAGTTGGTTATTGTGTGTGCAAAGACTGAGAGAGAGAAAAAATTGTTTTTTCGTCGTTCGTCGGAGTACACAATATAAATAAATCTATCTCAGAGTTGATCACGCACGACGAATTTCGTTCGACGGCGGTGATGTGTTCATTTTCATATGCACAAATGTGTTTTATTTTTTTATGACGAAAGTTCGCACTGAAAAATTCGTCGTTTGTCCCAGTTGCGTTCTTAGACGAAATAAAGCCCGAAAAAATGAAATAAAGCCAAAAATGAATAAAATAAAACCTAATCAAAAATTCTTAATCTTATTGGACCTTATTTCATTTTCTTAGGGCGTTATTTCTTTGAGCCTTATTCAAGATCGTATCGCCAATCATACAAAAGGTAATTGCGTGTTACGTCAATCGTATAAACGCAGTGGCATCATGACATACGATTGCAAACGGAACTTAATTTTCCTTAAAATTCACAATAGTTTTTAACTTGCACAACACTTTCAATACTACATGCAATTCACAATAGATGTAGGACAGTCAAAATAATACAAAACACAATCTTATTCAATAAATTTATTCGATTGCATTAAAATGTTTAATATATTGATTTTCAAAAAATATTTTGTGCTTATATTTTTTTTACAGCCCATTTTGGAAGATGAAGCTGAAGTGACAGCCTCAAGCAATGGCCATTTATCTAACGGCAATGGCCACTGTAAAAATGGCTATTCCAACGGTCATGTACTCAAGGAGGGTGTCATCTCAACCAATGAAGCTATTTTAAATTCCGATACCAGTAGTTCTAGTCTTCACCAGAGAAAAGTCAAATAATAAACTAATGTGTTTTTTAGGATTTAAAATAATTATAAATAGAATTTTAGCAACAAATTATAAACATAAACACACAAAAAAGAAATTAAATTAAAAGTGCATAAAAAGGGAGATTTAACTTAAAAAAATCTAATTTTTTCTGTAATAAAACCAGAAATAAATACGTACATATTTACATGTACATACTTATGTACTTACATAGATACCTATGTATAGTATGTATGTACATATATAGAGAACAACTTGCAATCAAAACGATCAATCAATCATTAGATTATTAATATTTTTGTATATTTTTTTTTTAAATATAATTCTTCTTTAAATTATAAGTTTCTCTGTACACTATTACTATCAGACGTTTTAAAAAAATTATTAAAATTTTGATAGAAGAACAAATGCTTAAATTTCATCGGCTCACAACTTTAATAACCATATATATTTTTATAGATTATTTATTATTAAAAACAAAACAAGCAAACAAATTACACTTAAACACACATTAATATACACACATACACACATACTACTTTAAAGTTTAAACGCATAAACATACATATATATTTTTTTAAATATTTTCTCAAAAGAATTACTAAAAATATTTGAAAATATTTTAATAATATATATATATATATATATATAAAATTGTTATTATTTTTAATTTAGTTTATAATAATATCTGTTCAACTAGTACAACAACCATTTCACCTTTTACTCTTATTGTTGGTCTTTGTAAAAAGTTTTTTATTTTTAATATTTTTTTTTTTTGGGAAACAAAATAGTTTTAAGATCCTACGATTCATGCATTTACAAAATTGTTTTTTTCTGTCGAGTCAAATAAAACAAGATTGTTTAATTTTTGGTATTAAAAAAGAAAATTAAAAGTGTTTTTATTTTATTTAATAAATTAAAGAATTTAATATATGAATAATTCATGGCTTTGAATTGAAGTGAGTAGAGCATTTTGTCAAGTTAAAAACTAACATTAGCCCAACTCACAATCTTGTGCAAATGGTCTTGCATCGTAGCATGTGCAAAATCGTATAGTATATTGATACTCATTTGCACAAGACTGTGAATTGGGCTATTAATTTACGCTGCTGTGTAGCAACCAATCCTCTAATGACCAGTGTAACCAGAAATATTTTGCCTCTTGTCCCCAATATAAAATGTCCTATCTCTAAAAAATCCTCATTTTAAAAGAGAAATCCTAATTTTTGTGCCCAAAAATATATCGTTCAATAAAGAGCGATTTTTTAAGTAAGCCTTATGCGTATTTTATTACGTTTCCGTTAAGTTGTGTGTAAACTGAAAAGTTTAAATTGGTTTTCTGGCAAACTAGTTCTTTTGAGTTATGTCGTTGTTATGTTAACATATTCATTTTATTTAAAAAAATAATAGAAATTTGCTTCTGGAAAAGTATTATTTTGCTTTTAATGAATTATATTGATTTTACTCAAATGGAAGAAAGACAGAGGTATGTAGCTCGCCTAGACGTACATATAGGGTGTTTTTTATTGAGGTATAGAACTTTAAGTTGGCATCACTTTTTTAACTGGCGGTCATTTTGTCAGCTGTCAAGTGATTAATATTTAGTTTGGTTTGCCATTTCATCATGAACAGGTTGACAAAAGAACAACGCTTGCAAATCGTGCAAATTTATTTCGAAAATAATGGTTCAGTTCGCGAAGTTTACCGCAAGCTCCGTCCATTTTATGGTCGACATAATCGTCCATCAGAGCAATTAATTCGGTTAACCTGTCAATTGGCCACCAAGATGGTGTGATTTGACACCATTGGATTATTTTCTTTGGGGATATGTGAAGTCGCTCGTCTACGCCAACAAACCAGAAACGTTAGGGGACTTGGAAGCCAACATTCGTGGCGTTATTGCCAACATACGGCCCCATATGCTCGAAAAAGTGGTTGAAAATTGGACCTGTAGAATTGGCTTTATTCGAGCCAGCCGCGGCGGCCACATGCCCGAAGTCATATTTAAACGTTAATGGCATAAAATTATCCTTCCAATAAAGCCAAATTGATGGACATTAAAACGATTTTCTTGTGTTTTATTTCAATTCGAAGTTCTATACCTCTAAAAAAAACACCCTGTATTTGTGCACCAAATATCAGCTCTCTACAGTGAAATATAACGGTAAATTTTTATCGGTATGGCCCCACCTCTCTCTCTGGTTTCGGAATTTTCTAGTTCGAAGCTCACCGATGATTACTGTGTATTAAATTTCAGCTCTAGTGCAAAATATAATTTTAAATTTTTAGGTTAGGAGACCTAATTGGGTCCATTGCCCATTAAAAGTAATATTTACTCCCCATTTGTAACTAAAAGTGACCCTATTATCCGTCATTAAGCCACTGAATCCCCTGATGTCCTTTAGTTTACATTTCCCGTTATCAGTAATGCTCTCATGCAAACGTCTGTTCAGCCATCTCAGCCTATAACGTTGCAACTTTGGGCACTGACAGATAATATATTCAATGTTTTCTGGTTCCTCTTCATTCCCGCACATCCTACAAAAATATGTAGTGCCTTTACGTGCATAACCACGCCAACTTTTTATAAACTCAAGATTTTGCTGTGGAAAGTGCTTGTCAGGGCAATCATGAATAAATTTCAGCATGAAATTTCTCCCTTTTCCAATTAGAAATTTTTGTTTTCCCTATTACTTGCTATTAATTGGAATTGTTCCCCGGAAAAAATTTCACGCTGAATTTTATTCATGATTGCCTCGAATAGAATTAAGTCTGCTAAGCCGAAGTACAGGTAAGAATAGGTTAGGTTAGGTAAAGGTTGCAGTCAGAATCTCGGACTCACTTAGATCGTTTTGGTCCATTGTGATACCACGAAGACTCTGCTTATGCGGAGTCCCCAGCGTCGAACCAACCAGATCTCAATATAAAGATTGCAGTCAACACTGGCGAAGTCAGAAGGTTCCCTGAATTCTCTTTCTTGCAAGTTCAGAACAGTCACACAGAAAATATTCTACACTTTCCTCTTCAACGATATCTAGGCAGCTGCGGCAAAAATCATTGTGTTCAACCTTTAACCTTTGAGTTTGCCTACCTATGAGACAATGTTTTGTTAGCACGGACACTACGGATTGGTTTCCTATTTCTTAAAATCAAAGAAGCTGTATTTTTCCTATTTATATGAGTCCACAACTGCCTGGTGATCACGCAATCATTTCTTGTGACCCACCTTCTATTTGTTTCATCTTCTGTCTTGCGCCTGTGTCTGAGTTTGCAAGAGAGTAGGGGTGAACCTACACATTCCAATTCTGATGGAACCTGCAGGGTTGTCCTAGTTCTAGCAAGATCATCAGCCCTAGAGTTCCCCTGAAGGCCTCTATGCCTGGGATCCAGATGATGCTTATATCAAACTGCTCTGCTATCTCGGTTAAAGATGATTGGCAGTCGAGGGCTGTTGTTGTTCTTAGGAGCGTGGATTCGAGGGCCATAATAGCTGCTCGACTATCAGTGTATATGTTTATCAAAGTCGTTGAAGTGACATTCACTTTCAACCAATCCGCAACTTCTTTTACGGCAAGGATCTCTGCCTGGAAGACACTGCAGTGATCTGGAAGTAGCTTTGCAATACGAAGACCTAAAGTCCCTGAAAAGACTCTTGAACCCACGAAGTACTTGGAACATAGGTCTCAAATGTTGTGGGATGGTGACGCTCACTTTCCAAAAACGAGAGTTTATAGTTTCGCACTAGTGTGAGGTGTTTCGAAAGTTTCAATAAATACGCTACAGCTAAACGCTTTAAATTTTGTTTCTTATTTTGAGGTTTATGAACGTGACTCCCTCCTGGATGAAAACTTCAGGTTCAAACTTTTGTAGTTGCTTACTCACATAGTACGAAGTGATTATTTGCGTAAGTGATTCAAAATATTTGCTGAGTGAGTCAGCGCGTCAGTCAGTCAGTGAATATGTCTTAAAATATTCCCGTTTTGCACCTCCACATCGCAGGAAGCATCCATTGCAAAACTTTCAAACTTCAAATATGAGCTGTTCTCGACGATTAAAGGAAACAAGACTATTAAGGAGGTAAACCCAAATCGAATGGCTCCGTGTAAATACCATGCACCTAGACAGCTTAAAATAATTATTTTTTAACTCCATAATAATTTTTTTAGCTTTAGATCAAATTTTCAATTTTCACAGAAGGAGTAGTTTAGTTAAGTTGATTTTAAATTTTGTGGTTGCCCGAATTTATTAAAATATAGCGACAGCAAAGGAAACATAGCTTCGATGTTCAATTATAAACTATCGGAAAATATCAATTAAATTAAATGTCGATATTTTCTCATCACAAATGTAAAATTTCTATGATTCTATGTACCTGTTCACAAAATATTTGTTGCGTACAAAGTCATTGAAATAATGAAATATTTCATTGTGTCAGTCGGTCTTAGAAAATGATACTTTTTCAATAAATGATAGTTCAAAGCTGTAATGTACTTGTACATTAGGTCAAAATTAATGGATATGTATGTACATATATTCATTGTGACAATAAATTTTTTCGTTCTGAATATTTTTGTTAAATATTTCAACCGTTTATACCTTGTTTGGATAAAACAGACCAACAGGAAGAAGAGTTAGAGGTTTAAAACATTAAAAATGTTTCCCGCAAGATTTTGCATAAAAATTCTGACCATATGCTATAGCTAAAATATTAGAGTTTCATCGTTTTCTATCCCAATTCACCATGAAAATGTGCAAAAGAGGCGTGCAAAAAATCAACAGCTTTTTTTTGCCAGTTGCCATATGTAATAACATTTTGGCAACTCAACTAAAGTTTGGTTGCCATTAATAATTGATCCATTAATTCAATTTTAATTTTGTATATACATACATACAAATATGTATTCTTAAGCTGAGAATTATCTTTAGCTTGCACTAGACTTGTATCGATCTCTTTCAGTAGCTCGTTTTTGACACAAACCAATGATCAAACCCATGTAATTTAAATGGGTTTGATCATTGGTTTGTGTCAAAAACGAGCTACTGAAAGAGTTCGATACAAGTCTAGCTTGTACACAAACATGCCGAATTCTTGGCGAGAATTGAATTCACAAACCCCTGGAACAATGTAAGTACTTATTGCAATAAATGACCACGTACATACATAAATACGATGGTGGTATTCGGTGTTTGATGCAAATGGTCTTGCGTAAGTATAAATGCAAAATATGGTAGGTTTTCTTTGAATTCGTTGTGCATATTGTTTGTTTTAATTTTAGAGAAAAGCTACGAGATTTCACATTTACACCTACGCAAGATCATTTGAATCAAACACCGAATACAGCCAATGAATTGAGAATACATCATGGAACCTAATTTTGGTGATTTCTTTTTCGCATTTGTGTATTAGAGGCCTTTAAAAAGGTAACGAATTTGCATACTATAATTTCAGGTTTTATACGATGGAACAGTCCAATTCCAACGCTCACGTTATTGCCGAGTATTGACCTTACTTAAAAATTTCTTAAACATTTGTATTTTGGCTGCGTAAATGAAATAAAAAACAAAGATATTGTATAGTATACAAGAAAAGTATGAGCGATCTTTAGATCATTAATCAAGTCTTATTGTTCAATTTCAAAACTCTTATTTCAAATCGATCATAAAAACCGTAAGAAAATAAACCGTATTTATATGTACTTGAATAAAAAAGCAAATTGAAGCAAAAATTGTGTTGTCCTGTTTCCAAAGCAATTATTTTTTTCACACACATTTAATTTTTAAAGTTTTATTAACCTTTTGCAAATTAGAATGCATTCCACATAAATAAAATTAAAATACATATATATGTACGTATACTTTTAGCGGGAGTTTTTTAATATTAAAGAACTTGTCATTTGTTTTAATGCCAAATAAATTCAAAGTTGTAATCAACTGTTATAATAAATTATAGAAGTTGATGGCATACTGTTATACACACAAAGTATGTTTATTTTTAATGACATGAATGAAGTTTTTTTATTTGCATACGCTGTTGTTTATATTTTTTGCTTGCATACCTTTAGGAGTAAGAAAAGGTTTTCTTGTGAATGTTAATGTTATATTAACATTTTATTAACAGTAATTGTGATTAACATTCCATTGGAAGGAAACTGTTAAAATTTTAACGAGTTGTTGTTGGTAGAAATTTTGCTTAATTTACATATGTACATAGTTACACACATACATACATACATGTGTCACTTGTTCCTTTCAAAGGGGATGCAATTTTTTTTTGAAAATTTTCACTTTTTTCAAGAGAACGATATACATACATACAGTGGTCATGTCTACCCACTATAAAAATTTTACATCATATTCTCTGGAACAAAAACAAATTTAAATTTTTGCATACATATCAGGGACGGCATTGTGAATTTTATAATTGTAACAAAAACTTTCAAAAATTGTACTTTTTCAAGAAATTTATTATTCGACATATTGCCATAATTATATTATAAGTGAAATTTATTCAAAAATATTAATAAATAAGATAAATAAATAAGAGGTTTGTGACTGTTCAAAATGTGTGGTTGAAGTCTACTGACGATTTGTTAAAGCAACAATGAAATTCATATAGACATCGCTTAACCGCCAGCAAATAAATTTCACTCTTTTGATGTTAATTGTACTATAAGAATTTTTTTATTTCAAATTTTATTTGTTTTTATTAAAATAATCGATTTTGTTCTGGCTACCAAATGGTTTTCACAAATTTGCTTGTGAATTCGGATATTAACATATATGTCTACAACTGTTTAAGTTGAAATATAGAATTTACAAATTAATAGCACATGCTCTAGCGTCCGAAGAAGAAAAATGATTTAGAAATGGACGAGTTCAAATTTTTTGCTTTCAAATGAGAAGAATATGAGTTTCATTGTTCAAGAGTGAAAATTGACATATGGAATCTTTTGAAAGAAATGCGGAGTAAAACTGGGGAGATTCCTTAAATGTACTAAATAAGTCATTGGTGTACTATTGTACTTTCCGATTTTGAATAGTACCAAAAAAAGTACAATTGTACCAACTTTGCCATCCCTGATACATATGTATGTATGTAGATATGTATGTATGTATATGCATATCAACCTTTTATTTTAAAATTCTTATACAGTCGGCACTTTATAATTTGTAATTCGTTAATTCGAATCTATCGATAATTTAAACTGTTTCCATGGTCCCCTGAAAAATATTGAATAAATTGAAAAAATACCTGTAATTTGGTCCCCTCGGTAATTTGAAATTATTTGAATGGCATCTGGATCTCCAAAGCGCTATAATTTGAATTTTTTCGATTCTAGGTTCTACAATTTGAATTATTTTAGTACTTTCCTTTAGCTGTTAGTAAGGCCTCTAAATATTTATGTTAATGATATTATTTCTATTTCATATTTTCCCACACATTTTCCACACTTTTTCACAAACTTCAATTTTTCAAGGGATTCGTCTATTTACATAAAAATTTATAAACATCAAACGAAATGTTAAAAATAATTTATTTCAATTATTTTCTTCTTCTGAAAAAATAAAATAAAAACAAAAGCATTTGATTTACTAATATAACAGTGATTCTCAACTCTTTTTTTTTGTTGCGTCACACTTTTGACGATTTCATAACTTTGGCGTCACACAAAGAAAAAGATAAGTTTAAATATTATTTACTTATGTACCTTTAACACACTGCATAAAAGAGTTTGTGATAATAAAAAACCACACAACGTTTATTAAGGGATTAATTACAAGTTAATAACAAGAAGATTTTTAATGAGAAATTTGAGATTAATGTTTTTCTATATACATATATATTTTATTTATATTTGATAATAAAAATTACAATTTCTCTTATCGTCTTCTACATTTAACAATCTTGATATTTTTTTGATTTTAAAGTTGGTTAATGCTGAAAATCCGAGCAGTAGCTCGTTTCTGTATTTCTCGCATCGTAGGGTTTCCCGCATGAAACGAGGGAATCGTAACAAAAAATGTGTTTCTGTATCTTTACTTTGCGAGAACTATCTGTGAAATGTGAAAAAGTGTTTCTGTAACAATATTTTGTAAAAAGCGTTTCGCAAGAACTGTCAAAACAATTCGAATTTTAAATTGCTACCACAACAACCAAATTTTTACAAAAACATCTGAATTTTTGTATTTGTGTGTAAAAATATGAAAAATAAACTAGTTGAAAAGATATGCAACGAATTTGTTGAACTAAAATATTATTAACAAGTCGATGTGTTTACATATGTATGTATATTTATTTCGAATTTTTTTGTGTAATTGTGTTATGTGGAGACAGTTGATAGAAAAAACTTCTTTTTTGTTTTGATCAGCTGTGTGCGTTTGTTTATAAATCCTTATAAAGAAAAAATGGAGAGTGAAATCGAGTTAGTCGAGTTTGTATATTTAATTTTATGTGCAAAAAATGCCTATAAACAATTTCAAAAAAAGAAAAGGTTTTGGGTACGGCCATTGTATTTAGAACGGAATTTAAGTGGGTTTTTTGAAACCACAGTTAAAAAATTAAAACTTCTGACCCTGAGCAATTTCGAACCGCGACAAGAATATCTGCAGATGTCTTTGACTATTTATTCAGCATTTTAAAAGATAGTCTTGAGAAGAACTCGGCCAGGGCTATTCCAGCAGATTATCGGCTGTTGTTGACTTTAATGTAAGTAAATTGAAAATTACATATAAATGTATGCACATTATTGGCTTAAGCAATAACTTTTCTAAGCAGATATTTAATACAGATTTAGCGGAGATGACACTCAGTAAGTAAAAGTAATCGATAACTACTAATATGCAAAATTTGTTACTGAGAAAAGTGTGGTGAAAAGTTAATTAAAATACATCGCATTAATGAAAATATTCACATATTTTATTAAACAAGTTTTTTTTTACTAAGAAATTTTTTTTATTGAAAAATAAGAAAAAAATTATCCACGGCAAAATAATATTTATCGATAACGTAAGAAATAAAGTATTATTTAACATCTTTAGCATTCAAGAACAGCTGACTTTCTTTCATGGTGCTGGTAACGCGTACAAAAGTAGAAAGTAGACCTACTTTTTGCTTTGAACGCGCCTACGCGTTCTGCGCTTTTTGCAATGTAACTTGTCACATACTATTACATTGATTCTACTTTTTTGACAGATGCATAGAAAGCGTAACGCGCAAAAAGCGAGCTATGGACCTCTACCTTAAGCGCCATTTACGTCTACGTATCTCCAACTGAATATGCTTTTGGTGGGTGCTGTGCCAGAGGTTGATGTAACTTATTCTTTCCAGCCAGAATATTGTATGTACGTAGGATTTCACGGAGACATCTGTTTACAAACACTTGAGTGCAGCATACCAAGCTTCACTGCCATAAAGCAATATAGATATCACGGTGTAATTAAATATCCGGGCTTTGATGTTGATAGATAGCTGGGTAGATCGCCATATAGGCTTTAGCATAGCAAAAGCTCAACTCGCCTTGTCCAATCTGAATTTCACATCCTGGGATGTGACGCCAGTTGTTGTAAAGTGCAACCCAAATAACAAAAAGAAGTTACCTTGGAGGCAATGGGTGAGTAGCTGATGCATTCATGCGCAATGTTTTGGCCTTTATAAGGTTAATTTTTAGTCCCAATCTTGCCAGAGTATCTGTGAGCAAGAATTCAAATATCCTCCGCGTAATCGAGGTCTTGCAAACATCACTGCAGTCCGAGTGCGTACGCCTCTATAAATATGTGTAACATCTAGCATAATGACGTCAAGCAGGATATTAAATAATATAGGTGATATGAAAGTAATTATACAGGGTGTCCGTCGGGAAGGTATACTACTTTGTTTTCCGCCATTTTGGTAAATATTAGTCTTCACAGTTCATATTTGGCAGTCGTGAAGTAGACACGTGGCAAATTTATTATGGCAAAATATTCGATAAACCAACGTGTTTTAATCGTTAAAACATTTTATCAAAATCAATTATCGATTACTGTGATGATGAGAAAACTACGTGACAGTTTTTGGATTGTGCCTCCACAGTCGCCTGATTTGACTGCTCCGGACTTCTTTTTGTGGGGATATCTGAAAAGCAAGTTATGCAAACAAATCAGAACCGCTTGAGCAACTCAAAGAAAATATTCGTGATGAAATGTGTGAGAATGTAATGAAAAATGAGCTCAAAAGGGCTCGCATTTGTGAGGCTAACAACAGAGGCGGACATTTATCTGATATTGTATTTCATACATAATTGCCGACATTAAATAACACATTTATCAATATAAGATCCATTCTCTTTCATTTAATCAAAAATTATAAGCAAACAAAGTAGTATATCTTCCCGGCGGACACCCTGTATATCATAAATGGTATAATGGTTAAGAATCACTGCTTTATACATAGGAATGTCATGTTGCTCGTCAAGGTTGTATAATTTGATTTTTGGTTTGGATTTTCTACTCTCTACAACTTGGACTAATAATGTGAATGAATTTGTATTTTTTAAACAAATCGTTCGCTTTAGTTTCAACAACTATACAGGTTGTGATAGTTGCTTTTAGCAGAATTGGCGTTAAATTAAAAAATTCAATTCCTTTATATTTTTGCGGGATTTAGTGCTTGGGTCTGCAAAAGATTGTGGGTTTTTTTATGAAATCTAAAGTTGTAGGTTGAAGTTGGACTTTATAATTGGTACGAGTTTCACTTTTTTAATCAGTATTTCATATACTGTAAATCAATCTGTGTCCTGAGGTTTTTTAAAACGTTTATGTTTTTAGTAAAAATAAATTAAAAAACTGCTGTTAACGTGAACTCTCGAGTTTTTGTAGTTTTTCTGTGGTCCCTTGAATTTCAAATTATCGAGAATCGACTGTACATAAATAAGTCCGTCTATCTAATTAATTAATATAATATAGTATTATTTAATATCGTCATATATTAAAAATATTTTTTTAAACGATATTAGAATATAATAATTCGAATTAATGACAATTTTGAAAATGCTTTTCAAATAAACGATTTATATAACAAACTTTTGTGTTATCTTTATTTTCATATATCGCTGTCTTATTGCAACATAGACATATGTCAGTAATTTCGTCTTTGCAGAAAAAACTTTTAAATCATATTTGATGTTGTGTATACATTTCATATAAAAGTCTTAGACACACACCTCTTGAGAAAAGCAAATATTTTTATATCTTCATTGAATGCAAATTGAAAATTTGACACTTATTTTCTGCAGACTAACTAACTTTTTGAGTTATGCCTTTGTTGCCATAAAGGAGCCATAATAAATATTTTTTTTGAGTATTGATTTTCTAAAAAATGTAGTTTAAGGAAATTGTAAATACTAAAATCCCGGGATCGGAATTTCTAAAATCTCCAATCCTGGGATTTTTAAAAATCAACCCCAATTGGCATCCCTACTGTCTATGTTAAGTCCCCGTACACACTATGCAAGTCTTATTGCGAAGCTGATTAGTTTGTTGGAGAGAGAGAGAGTGAGTGAGAGAGGAGAGAGTGAAGAGGGGAAAAGAAACGAATACTCAGCTACATGTACTGTCAACACGTTTTGTTTTCTCATTCATAATGTTAAAAAAAGCACACAAGCATACGCAAAACTAAGCATAAAAAATATAAGCTCAAAAATAAGAAAGAAAGTTCAAAGAAGAAAAATTATCACTTGTGTAGTGTGAACTGGGACTAAGAAACATTTAGAGCATGGTAAAAATATACAAGGTACTTGCACGACTACAACAAAATTACAACTCCAAAAAACACACGCATTTTGATGGTAGAAACAAACAGAATTTAGTCAAAAACAGATGTCTTTTGTTGTTAAAAATAACAATTACAGGGTAACTAAAGTACAATTGCAGAGGCGGCATTCATGAATGATTATAGTCATTCAGTGTTGCCAATATGTGTGTAATATACAGAGTGTGTAATTTCTACTCACATGTGTAGGCCTATAATTAGATTCATGTATAATCTGTGTGTAATTCTACTTTGACTTCTATTTTTGTTTAATTCTGTTTTAATTTTAACCTACACAAAGGATGTGTAGTGTAATTTTCTTTAATGTGTAATTGGAGACACAGCCACATGCAAATTCATTGGCAATACTGTAATCATTTTATTCACACACATACACTAACATTTTTGCGGCTTGTAAACAAAGTTTGACAACTTTCTGCAATGTATACATTAACAGGCTGGGCTTGTGCATGTACCTTGTATAATTTTACCATGATTTAGAGCATACGAAACAAAGGTCTCTTTTGATAAATTTTCTGTGCAATTATGAAAGCGTGTCTGAGCGTGAGTCAAAAGATTTACTAACAGTTCCATCTCTAATTTATAAAAAATCACATAAACTTTTTAATAAATGCACTCTATAATCATTGAATTACAACCACATTGCGAATGTGAACTATTTGCTTATGATTAAAAAAAAAATGGGAAACAAAGAAACTTAAGATAAAACTGAAAGTTAAAATTGTCCCTTTTAAAACATGTTGCTGAATTGTTGTGCTGCCACTAATGATGTGCGGTATTTGTATGCATCCTTATTAGTCTTCATCTTTTTTAATTCTTCAACCAGAATTGTTTTGTTATTATAGTAAATTAACCACGAGTTCAATGTCCATGCCAATACAGATCGACCGACCTTGTTCATGGACAGCTTAAAGTGAATGTAACTTGTTTTGATAACAATCGTAGCAGAACAAACAGGTCCTTTTTGTATGGAAAACAAATCTAGGAAAGATATTTTTTTCTCACAATCTTAATGGCAAAATGTGGTTAATTAAATTAATGCTTGAGCCATCGAAAATTTCCGTCTAGGAAGTTACACAGAAATGATTTTAACTGCAGCACACTTAAGATTAAATTGCAACAAGAGAAGGAAGGATTTTACTTTTACGCAAATAATTTAATTTATTGCTGGCAAATAATGCGATAATAAAAAAACATGAACAATTCAAATGTGAGCTTGAGAACCGTAAGACAATCAATACATACATAAATACATATTTACATGATCGTCAGTGTCATTATGTATTAAAGCATTTTCAGTAACAAAAGGTGAACGTGAAACAGACCCTGTAGGAAGTGTCAACAGTACGAAATCACTATTTATCACTTTTTCATCAGTACTACTGACGAATTATACCCCAGACAATGTATTTTTTTAATTTAAAATTTGCATGTCATTGAAAATGTATTACTAACGTTGATGCTATTGATACTAGATAGTTGTTTTGGGAAAAATAATCCTTGCATAAAAAAGACTATGCACCGGAAAAATTATCACTCACCTTCCGCCGCGTAGAGTATACTCGTATATCTGATAAAATGTTTTCTACTCATCCCAGACGCTCCGTTGACAATGTAACGAAAAAAAGTCATCACAATAGTCGATGAAAGTGGTGGCTTGAGGGAAACTTAACTCCCAACTTCCTACAGGGAGAAATACCCAGTTTATAGGGATAATTCGACACAACAATTTTAAGTTCGGTACAGTAGTTAAGTCCCAATTTTTTTATATCTCAAGAATACTTTGGAATACACGAAAATTTTTCATGTACAAATTTATTTACAAATGTTTGAGGCTAAATGTCTTTGGCAAGTTTGGCAAAATTTTTCATTAGCAATGCAAATTATTTTCGCACTTTCGTATTGTGTTGTCCGATTACCCTAAAGGCTCAGTTAGCCGACTGTAATGGAATGTAACTGCAACGTAGAATCTGTCGTACGTTAAAATTCGGCTTTTTCAACTGACATTAATGCAACAATGTATAATGCTGCAGGCACACTGAGTACTTTGTTGACGAAAGCATTTGAACAGCTTCAATAGGTTTTTTCTCAATTTTATTAATTAAAGTTAACTTAATTTATTTCTTTTATCTTATTTTAGTCTTGCTCCCACAAAACACAAAAACATAAATAAAAAAACTGTTAATAACATCTTGGGCATATGGTCTAGCTACCCCGCCCATATTTGTGCAACAATACTTTGCAAATTTACTTTGTAAAGTATTTCTTAAATAAATAAATAAATCAAAACATCCCAAGAAAGCAACCAATATCTGTCAAACTACTCAACTATACGCAAAAAGTTAAAAGTTGAACAATTTTTGTACTCTGTGTTGACGGACACGTACTGAATGGAACAGACCTCATAAGAAACCATGTATATCAACTTAGCTGTGAGTTGAAAAAGGCGAAGTTTAACGTATGACGGATTTTATATGCCTGGGCCTTGACTCCGTCTTTATTTTATGTAGGCCTTATTCAGAAAAAAATAATTTATGTTTCCGTACAAAATTTGTTTTGTAAATCTTTCGTAAACCAAAATTATTTATTCTGAATACGGCTGTATGTCCTAATTTACTCTATGCAAGTCTTATTGCTAAACTGATTAGTTTGAAGGAGAGAGAGAGACGAGGAAATATAAACTTTTCTTTTCCCCTCGTCTCTCTCTCTCTCCTAATAAAATAATCAGCTTAGCAATAAGACTTGCATAGTGTAAACTAGGACTATGTATTTGAGTTATCCAGTATTGCCACTACATGGTTGCAATTGAAAGTTCTTTCATTTTAAAAACCCGGCCTTTTAGTTTTTACTTTATGCTTTGAAAACCAAATTCAACACTTAGGGTCATTATTACAACTTCCCGTTAGTGAAAGGCAGGATTTCGTCCGACCGATAAATGGCTTTGCATTATAAAACCTTAATTTCTGATTTATTTATCCATTAAATATTATTAGTATTAAAAATAATAACAATAAATAATGGTAGTTGTAATAATGCAAAGCTATTTATCGGGCAGACAAAATCCTGAGTTTAACTAACGGTAAGTTGTAATACTGGCCCGAAGTGGATTAAAATATTAAGCCATTGCTTGGTTTAGGAATACACGTTTGAAAATTGCATTCGTACCCGATAAATCGACTTTATAAATTTTTAGCGTCAGAGATTTAGCTTAACCAGTTACACATGAAGGGGGCAAGTGTAATATCAGTTAACGGCCCTTTTCACAATGTATGATTATACAAAACTTGCCGTTAAAGTCCCTGTTAGCTATTAATCGGTTAAAATCGGTTAAGTTTGCTTCTCATCTCAAGTGTAATTTTGAGTTTTGTTGTGGTGGTAATACTGAAGTGATTGATCCCTTGAAATGAGCAAAAAAAAAAAAAAACAAGAAAATAATAGTTGCACAGACTGAATGAAAGGGAGTCTCAATTTAAAAATTTCGAATGTGCAATTGTTTATTTCTTAATCGTTAATAATTTTTTTTTATACGTTGATTTACAACAATTTGGCCGGCTTGAGTTTGTCGGTTGTCAAAATTGTAGACAGGGGCAAGAACAATGGAAGTGTGCAAATAAAAAAAAAATAAAATAAATGTAAATAAAGAAAAAGAAAAAAATTACAATAACTTGTTCTCATCACTATTGTTGTAAATTTTGTTCTGCTGTTACTTTTTTCTCGTTTTATTTTGCTCGAGTAGTTGATATTGATGTGTGATCTTTCACTTCCCTGAGATGTTTTTAGTAAAAACAACTAAAATTTACAATTTAGTAGATGTTCGAATGTTAAAGGTTTCCGTTGTTTCTAAAATTGTGGTCAGTGTTTTGAAAGTTAGTTTTTATTTTTATTTGTGTGCTTGCATATAATATGCTTTAAATGTTATAGAAATCAAGTGAATTTTATAAGTGAATTCTATAAATATTTTAAAGAAATATTTTGTCGGAAATAATAAAAACAAACACCATACAAACAAACATAAATATCTACATATCTACATCTGAGTAATTACAAATGTTTAATTTAAAGTGAGTGAATTAGAACATTAAACATTAATATTTTTGTGAAAGGTAAGTTTAAGTTTTTTTTTCTATTTATTTTACTTGCTGCTACGAATATTCATGCATTTCATTTTGTGTGTAGGTTTTTTATATACGGAGAGTAACTCTCCATTCATCTATTAAAATAAGATTAGACCAGTGTTGTCACTTCGTTGATAATTTCCGAATTGGGTGTAATTTTTACAGTCGTGGCTAAAGCCTGGCTAATTTCTGTTAGGTGCAGAGCAGGTGTAATTGAAAATTCTTTAATTTCAAAAAACCTCAATTATGACTGCTGCGGAATCTTTACTGAACACTTTAATGATCATAAAGTGTTTGGTTTACACATTTATAAATTTTAGAAACAATTGGCACCGTTTTGGCTAAAGATGACCCTTGATGTTTAACGTCGCGTATTATTAGAATTTGTATTTTACTTCGGGAAGAAAGTTTAATAAATTTTTCTACATTTTGTTTGAAGTTTGTCGACACTCTAAATATTGCAAGTGTGTACATATGTACACACGAATGCATATATGTATATAAATGTATACATATGTACTTCACTTATGTTAGGTAGGCCTAGTAAAACTCAAATAGTAGTTAATTTAAATTGTGCACTTTGCACTAAGTACGTCGCTTGAAATAAATTGTTTTGTTTTATATTTTAAGTATACTTTAATGAGCGACAAATAAATATTTACACGCTTCTCTAAATTTATGTGTCAATAAATGTCTAAAGTAGCGCCTTAAAATTTATGTAGTTTTCTTGCTGAATTTTTTTTTGTGAAAATATATAAAAAATAAAAGAATTTGAAAATGTATAGCTTTTCACTTCAGCACATATTCTATGGTACAAAAATGAGGAAAAGAAAACATTTGAAAATATAATATAGAAACAATTTCGCAATATAAAAGAAGGTTATTCTTCATCTTCTTATTTATTTCAATACAATTTTCTCAGCGATTTTCACTAGTATCGATACCCTGTTTATAGTAGGAACTGTCCACTTCCTTACAAAAGCCATCAACCGCAGACTCCATCTCTTCATTGTTCGCAAATCTCTTACCACCCAGCCATTTTTTAAAGTTTTTAAATAGAAAATAGTCCGAGGGAGCGTAGGAACTTAAACTTCAATTCATTGATTTTTTCCGGCTGTACGAATTATCGTTCCAGTGCAAATCGGCGAAAAATAAAAATGTAGAATTTTCCAAAAATTGTTGTAAAACAAATTAGGTGATTGTTCATAGACTTTGGGCGACTCTTCACAATGACTAATCTTCCAACAATATTGGGCGGTCCTTCATGTAACTGTTTCGGGCGATTTGCACTTGCGCGATAATTCGTACAGGCATTTTTTCCATCGTAATAGCGGATGTGTGAAGTTGTGAACGGTTGCATTGTCTTGTTGTAAAACAAAATCTTTTTTGCCAAATAAGTCCTTTTTTCTTTAATTTCTTCATTGGTTTTTTTTAAGGATATTTAATAAAAATTATGTTACACTGGTAAAACAAAAACGGGAGACAAGATCTTGGCTGTAGATGGAACTGTCTTCGATTTATTTCAACATGATTCTGTCATTCCAGTCTTCTGTTTTGACTGTTCCGTTGTCTCAGGTGTGAAGTGGTGAGCCCATGTCTCATCCATGATTACGAATCGATGCGAAAAGTCGGCTTTATTGCGAGCTTTCAAAATATATTCACAACAATGTTTTGGATCTATAGCACTTTTGGCAATGCATATCATTTCAGATAGCTCATGCACCTTCAGTCGACGATCGTGCAACATCAATTTGTGGTTTATTTAATAATTTCTGCCGTGGGCACTTTAATTGGTCGACCATTACGATGTTCGTGTTGGCAGCTCGTACGACGTCGTTCAAACTCTGCCAAACAATAATTTATATGTAGTCGTAAAAGAATGAGTAGAGTTTCTCATCTTATAGTCTTCTTCGGTTTTAACGTTAAAACCAACCATTCATGGTTTTATTGTTAAAACCAACTTAAAACCATTTTTGAACTGGGTTTAAGTAGGTTTTATGAAATGCAACCCTGTTTTCGCTGTGCTAAACTCAGTACTGCCTAGTTAAAATGACCGGAAGCAGCTGCATAAGAATAAATACAAAAACAGCTGTTGCACAGTTTGTCAAACAAGTGTTATAAAAAACAGAAAAAATACAGCAACTAATACACATATTTTTACAGGAGATTCATTTTATTTTGAATAAATTTATTAGACAACCTGTTGCTTAGAACCTGAATCTATCATACTTGCAGTGTGAACGCAAAATCTGCTGTTTATTGTTATAAATTAAGGTGTGAAAACATTATCAGTCCAATCATGAATATTCCCAAAATGAGTAATACGTGGCATCACCCCATTACGAAGCTCGTTGTTTTGCTTGTTTGTTGACATTTTGTTTCTCCCTTTTTTTTGAGTGAGAAGGTAAACAAAATTATTAAAATGCACCAACTTGAAAAAATATATAAAAAAAGTTTATAAATGATTTATTTGGGCATTATTTGTATTTTTTCCAAATAAAAGAACTATGAAATACAAGTTTATGTATATAAATTTTGTTTTAATTTAGTATTAACCACGTTTTTATGTAAAATCCCTTCTGTTCTGCAAGAGAAAGATTTTTAGTGAAAAAGTTCAACACCGTTCATAATACCTACTTTTTTCCCGGGGAGGGTTTGTATTCCCGCATTTGGTAAAAAAAAGGGAAAAAACAAATTCATGATGGGAAAAAAGGGAAAAGTGAGAAAACTCGTGAGGAATTTTTGTTTATGATTGCGCTGTATAAGATTTTAAAGATGAATGAAAGTATTGAAATACAAACTTACAAATTTTTTCCATATTCACAAATTCACTGAGATTGTTTATTTGTGATAAAAAAAAAATAAAATAAACAACGTGACTGACGTGAAACTTAAAACAGGTGTTTTATAAGGTTGCCACTTTTCATCAAACTGCCTTTATGTCATGTCGGCTGGCTTTGTTACCGCATTCGTACTTCCTAATAAAACCTAGTGTGTATGTAGTTCATAATATCTACAGAAATACATTTATGTGGATAACAAGCACAAAGACACGAATGGCCATCTTTTAAATTAAAATTTTAAATTTGGATTTTTTTTTTTTTCATAAAAACGCTTTAAATTTGATTTCGCTGCATATTGAAATTCAAAAGTTGATGCACGAAAATAATTTTTATTTTGGAGATAGTTGATTTACCAAATTTCTACTGAAGGAATTTTGCAATTAAGTCAGACAGCCCATGAAGGTTACAACTCAACACAGAATATATTCTAAATTATACTTCAAGGAACTCGCCGTAAATATATATTTTAACTAAGAGCATAATTTCTTGGATTGAAGACCCAAAAATTTAAAATAAAAATTTACATACATATGTATGTAAGTTTGTAAATAGATACATATGCATATAACTTGTTTATTCATACAACCACAAATTCAAGGATTCACGTATACTTATATAGTACTCGTACATACATATTTTTTTTAATAGTATGTACTCAATTTCCCACATTTGTTTAACAGCTTCGCTACTAATCGAAACTTTTTTAATTATTTATTTAATAGGAATTTAATTGTTACTAGATTTGAGTTAAGCAGCTCTTAAAAGAAATTCAATGTCAAGTTGTAATTAAATTATACAATAAGTAAATGAACATATATTTTTTTTACAAGCAAGCCTTTGTATTTTTTCAAACTTGTTAATTTTTTTCTTCCTGCTATGCCTCCTACGTTTCTATGTAATTTTGCAAGTTTGATTTGATTTGACAAGTTCGAAAAAAATTATATAAAAAAATACAACTGCAACAAAGGCTGTTAAGTGTTAATTAAAATTTAAAATTTTTCCTATCAAAATAATTAAGCAACCCTGATCTCTAACTAATAAAAAAATAAATTAAAACACTTGTAATAATATTTCCAAAATAAAATTGTTTATAATTTTGTTTAGTAGCAAATCAAAGTAATCAAACAAATGAAGCATCATTAGCAGATGTTTAATTACACAATAAAGATTCAACACAATAAATAAATACAATAAATGTAAAACTCTTTGTAATAGACTGAGTCATAAGCCTGGAAAGATAACAACCAAGAGCTCTCCATTCGTTGGTCCTTGGTAAATGTTATTAAACGATTTCCTCATTTTATGATATTTTTAATAGCTATGTTTTGACAAATGAAATGAAATGCATTTGAAACAAAAAATAATTTTAAACTTAAAATTCTTAAAGGAAAAAAGGGCTCCTCGAGACAAAAACTTCGATATATCATACTTCAAGATCCGACTGTAAATACCGAAGATATGACAAAAAATTTAAAAAGCCAACCCCTACATTCGGCAAAAAAACATAAACATCTTTTGAAATAGTTCTGCTGGAATTATCGAAATACTTCCTTAGCAAAAGCTTAATGATTTTTTGCCAGCTTTAGTTTTCTGACATTAGGGTGGTACATAAGGGTGGTAGGAACTGATATTTGAGGTCAATGACTATTGAAGCAAAACATTGGTCTCCTCAAGACAAAAACATTTATGTATCCCACCTTAAGATCCGACTATAAATGCCCAAGATATAATGAAAAATTTATTTTTGGCGACCCCTACGTTCGGCAAAAAAATAAAATTTTTATTTCCGAAACTGCCTTGCAGCAATACTTTATATTCGGTGGTGTACAACGAACTTTCTTTTTGCCTGTAAGGCAAGACTGTCTAATATACTTGTACATATATATTTCTGTGTAAGAAGTTTAATAATTACAAAAATGAACACAAGGGCAAATTACGACACTCGATATTGAACGATATTTGAAAATATTCCAATAGAATTTATATGGAAATATTTTAAAATTTCGAACGATATCGAATACCGTAATTTGCCCCCAAGGTGACTTTTTATTTAATTTGCATAAATTATTAAGTTATTACATTTTTGTTATTGACGTGATATAATAAAATAAATATTTATATATAAGTATATAGATATTAGGGCGCATCGATTTTTATAGATGAAAAAAATTGAAAAATAGTATAAAATAAATTAAATAAAATAAAATTTTAAGAAACCATGGGTGTAAGATCAAACACACATATGTACATACATTACAATTCATACCTGTAAGTAGACGAACGTAAGTTTTTATTCTATGATTTTATTTGCTTTGTTTTTATTTCAGACGGCTTATACACACACAAAGTTTTCTTTGCAAATTCTGGGGCTTGTGGAAGAGCAGGGAAAGGAGCTGCCATTGTCTGCTGCCTTCTCTGCTACAAATTCAAGACTTTGCAAAGTAAACTTTGCGTGTGGAAAAACCGCTTTAGAGCTTCTTTGTGTACCATCCGGTTGCAAAAAGTCTAGTAGTCGAATTGTTAAAAAAAATTGTTTCAAAATCACTCACAAAATTCGTACTTTTCATATAAATTTTCTACTCAAGTCCAGGGGGTAAATTATGAAATAAAATAACTTTTGTAGTGTAAATAATTTTTGGAAAAATTGTTATTTTTATTGTATTTAAAAATTGTTTGTTTTGTTTGAGCTATGAAATAAATTTTGTATGAAAAATATAACTAAAATATTTTTTTGAGTGTAAAAAGTTTTTTTTTGTGTTTAAAGAAATATTTAAGTGTACGAAATTTTCCCTCTTTTTCTACATCCCGTACTGTCGACTTGAGTAGAAATTGTTTATGAAAAGCATTTACCCTCTGTTTCTACAATACGGATGGACGACTTGAGTTTAAATTAAATGAGTGCTTTTCATATAAATTTTCTAGACGAGTCGTCTTCCTGACTTGTAGAAACTGCACATTATTTGTTTGAGTGATTATCATACAAATTTCTTTGACGAGTCGCCTGTCTGAATTAGGGAACTGACAAATTTGTTACATTTTTCTCTTTGGAAATATTTTCATTAAAGAAAATATTTTTTTAGGGTTTGATTTTAGACACATGTTTTATTCGGAGAATTGTGTTAGAATTTCGTTTAGATTACATTTTTGCTATACAATTTAAAATAAATAGTCCCGCCCTAATGTACAAACTATGTACATATGAATATTCATAATACCTTAATTTAAACAAAAATTATTTTTATGCATTAATAAATTTGATGCAATTATAATATTCACCCGTATTGCGTATGTCGAGTCGAATATTCGTCTACGACAATTTTGTCCTGGATTAAAGAAAACTTGTACGCATTTCCTTTAATAATAATATTCATATACTGTTAACATTTTCTATAGCTACTCGTACCTTAAGAAATTAAAATAATATATAAAGGATTTTCGATTAGCAGAGTTTTATATTTTAGCCAGTCGATGCGGCGTCTCATTCTCTTTCTAATGGCGTTAAAATGTCATATTTTATAGAAAGTGGATTCAGCAGGTTTACACTCTAAAAGCTCAGTTAGCCGACTGTAATGGAATGTAACTGCAACAGTAGGAAACAGCTGATCGATATTGTTATGTGAAAAGTAATGAGAATGGCTATAGAGATGTAATGTAACGTAACATGCTTTTCACATAAAAATACCGATCAGCTGTTTCCTACGTTGCAGTTACATTCCATTACAGTCGGCTAACTGAGCCTTTAAGGCTTATTTAACTGTATTTAAATTATTTTTCACTTTTTAGTGCTTATTTTTGAAGTCGGCTTAATTATATTTTTTAATTTAATTTTTAAATTTTTAGTACTAATTTTATAATTTTAGGGAAAATTTCGTAAATATTAGTGTCCGCCCACTTTTCTAAATTCAGCATTGCGCCATTTCCAACGCTCAAGGTGTGTGACAAGTTTCGTAAAAATTTGGTTTGTTAAAAGCACGTGAAATGTAATATTAATCCTTAATGGGCATGGCTCGGCCCACTTCTTAAATCACAAAATTATGTCATTCTAAAAGCCGAAACACTTTGCCAAGTTTTGTGGGAATCACATAAGTAAAAGCACATGTAATTTAATACCAACCTCTCATGGGCATGGCCTCGCCCATATTTTTGAATACAAGATTAAGTATTTTTGAAAGCTAAAGGTGTGTGCCAAGTTTCGTAAAAATCGGTAAATTATTAAATTTTAGCGGGCGTGACGCGCCCACTTCTTTGAATGCAATATTGTGTCTTTTTAAAAGCTCAAGGCGTGTGTCAAGTTTCGTAAAAATAAGTTAAGCTTCTACTTAAACATAATATTAAGTTTTATTGGGCATGGCTCCGCCCATTATTTCAACTTCAAAATTGTGTCGTTACAAGCGCCCAATGTGTTGGGAAAGTGTCGCGGCAATTGGATAAGTAAAGTATCATTAAATCAAGTTAAAAGTTTATTGGGCGTGGTCTCGAACACTTTTTTACAATGGGATCTATTGGGAGCTTTACCCTCTCAGACAAACAAGAAGAATTTTTACAATCGTTCTAAAATGTCCAATGTAAAAAAAAAAAAAATACAGACGAATTGATAGCATTCTCCTTTTTTTCTAAGTCGATTAAAAATCCACGAACTGGTTTTGAATGGTAGATGTTTGAAGGTGCGTGAGATATATGAAATCATAAGCATTGCAAAAAATGCTATACATCGCATATTGAGCAAAAATTCGAAGACGGGAAAGCTTCCGTCTTCATTTAACAAAAACAACATTGTAAAGTTGTTTCAATAGATTGTTTGGCGATATTTCGCCGCAATAAAGCAGAGTTTTTGAATCGATTCGGAACCATGGGTGAGACATGAATCCACGACTTCACACCTGATATATAAAAAAAAACAATCAAAGCAGCGGACTGGAATGGGAAAAACGGGTGTAAAGAAGGCGAAGCCAGTTCCACCTGCAGGCAAGGCATTTTTCTTATTTAATATTGAAATGAAGCACGCTAATATTTTTTATGGTCGATACTACACCCACATATACATATTGAGCCTTATTTATTTTATCGTAAGCGACGAAAATTAATGTTTTCAGGAGCAGTTTTTTTTAATATTCAACTATGTTTTTGTACGTAAATTGTCGCTTACAGTGCGTTCAGGCTGACTCGAAATTAAGTAACTTCAAGCTCCAATTACGAAAGAAATCAAAAGTGTTCATGCAGGTACAGAATGACATTTGAGTTGATTTCGCAAACATCTTATTCATTGCGGCAGACATTGAAGTTCACTTTTCAGTTGAATAAACTCATTGTTACGCTTATAAAAAATTTTCTTGCAAAAATCGTCATAAATATAATCATTTTTAATCTTCTTTTAATTTTCATATTGAATTAAAAATTTTTTATTTCTTTTATTTGTTGTTTCTCATAGTTGTAAATTTATTCATGTTTGAAAAAAAAGTAGTTGTAGTACAAAAAAAAAAACAGCGTTGTATATTGTAATTTCATGTTAATTTCATCGAAATTAAGTAAAATAACTTAATTTGGAAAATGTCAAATCTTCTTGATTTCGACCGAAATCACGAAATTACTTAATTTGGCGTCAGCCTGAATGGACTATTACGATAAAATTTTACAGCCAGTATCCTAAAAGTTATCAACAATTTCGGCATTTTGATAATTCTAAAGTATAGGCAGGCCCATAAAATTTTAATTTCAATAAAAAAAGTATATTTTCAATAACATGTCGCTTACTTTATCGTAATCGAAAAAAAGGCTCCATATGTAATTTTTCTGTTATCGATGTTACACCACAATCTGCATGAGATACTTTCAAGCGATGAAATTATTAAATTTGAATCATGGCAATTCGAAGTGATTAGTAAATCACTAAAAACCTGTAAAATTTATGTTGACAAGCAATTAATCACTATTGAGGTGATTAACAAGTCAACAATTTCAAGTCGATTTAAAAACGAGAAATTTAATCGGATTTGTTTTAAAGCACCTTGCCGATTAAAAACTTTGCATAAATCTAAACTTCTCTGAATGTATGCAAACGGTACAGAGAGTGAGATAGTGTAAAAGTTAATAAAAAAAATGCACCGCGTAAATCGAGGGATATGTTATTAGAAAACTTCCAGATTTTATCGCTAAATACTTTGAATTTTCAACACACGTTTAGAGAATAAAGCTAAATATAAATATAAATAAAATAAAATAAACTTAAAAATACATTTTAAAAACACAGCGGTCATTGATCTACAAGACTTTCTGATAATGGCAAAATAATAAAAAAACTACTTCACATATCTTTTTTATATAAAATTTGATCAAATGTTATTGTGAACACATCGTCGGTTGGTTACTGGTTTGATGTATGGAACATTTAAAAAAAAATTGAGTTATTGATTGATTATATATGAATAATGTGTCCTCTTTCCAAATTCGTTATCAGTTTTCCGATATCTTGAGTATATCAGGATATATAGAGTTGCAATATTGCGCCATTTCCACAATTGTTGAACAATTTTGGGATATGTGGCACATTTCCAATGTAAAGGCATTCATATTGTTATTCGCAATTGTTATGATGTATATCAATGCATATATATGATTTAAAGCAAAATACAAAAATTTTGTTATTGCATTATGTTTTAATCAAATGAAATTGATATTTATTTTTCATTAATAAAGTTTCTTTTATTAAATATATTCAAACCGTCTCTTATTTGTTCCGCTGTCTTTCCTTTAAATGTCATGTTACATGAATAAAATTAATATTTTCTACTTAAATATATACAGTAATTTAACCTACTTGAAAGGCAGTGCACAATATTGTCGTTACGATTCGGACATGCCTTAACAAAGATTTTTGTACAGACGATTGTAAGATCTTACAATATTGTCAGATCTGGCAATGTGCTGACAATGTACTGGCAATCAAAAATTGCCAGCAAAAGGTAGATTGTCAGTTCACACGGTTGTATCAAATTTGTCAGAAAATCTTACAAATTTCTTGCCAGACGGTTGTATTACAATAAATTCATCTGACAAAATCGTCAGTCGAAACATTGTCAGTTCACACGGTTGTCATATACAAAAATTTTCAGATCTGGGGGTCTACTCAGTAATTCGAAAAGAACGTAAATGCTTTCGAATTGTAATGTTAATAACATACAAATTCGAAAGCATTTTCTTTCGTTTCGATATACAGAGTAGACCACCTGTTGTTTTGCGTTGCCAGACTCAAAGAATTTATTAGAAATTGTTAAATATCAATCACTTTTGGTTGTATTAAATGTAAAAAGTGAAAATATAAATTATTATGAACCATAAAGAAGAAATTGCAATGATTTTGTCGGCATATATTTTCTTATTTATATTTTCTTTAAAATAAAGCGTATGCAGTGTTGCCCATGGAAAGAATTCTCTTACAATGACGCCATTGTCAGATGCATAAAGTTAACACATCTGACAATATTAAAATGTCTGACAAATATCTGGAAATAATTTTACAATGTGTTCACACGATTGTAAGATGTCTGACAATTTGTTGTCAGCTGTTAGTCTTACAATGAACTGACAATGCTTTTTCTGGCAACGATGTCAGACAAAAATTGCCAGTTCAGACGGTTGTAAGAAATTTTTAGCACATTTTACTAACAATATTGTAAGATCTGACAACCGTGTGTACATAGCTTAATAACTTTTCATGTTGGATGTAAAAAGTTTATCAACTTTAAGTTTGACTAAAAAACATAAGTATCTATTTCTTTTATTATTAAAGAAAAAATTCTATCGTATATTTTTATAAAACTAATGAACTAAACATTCTTGATCGATTTTCTCGAAAACACATTTTTGTTCCATACACCAAACCAATAACCAACCGACGACATGTACGTGCATACTGTTGCTTTGTGGCAACATAGGCATAACTCAAAGAAGCTAAATTTTGTAGAAATTAAGTTTAAAGTTTTTAATAATGTAATATAACTTCAACAGTAGGAAACAGCTGATCGATATTGTTAAGTGAAAAGTAATGAAAATGGTTATAGAGATGTAACTGAGCTTTTAGATTTGTTTCGTGAAATTGAGACATGGAACTGCTAGTAATAACTTTGATTGAAATTTGTATCCTAGTAAAATTCTGTTACTATATATGTTTGTAGTGTTTACATGTACTGTCTACTCTAGATAATATGAAATTAATTAATTTGAATCTCTTGGCAGTTTGAAATTAATTTTTCTTCGAAGTCTCTTGAGAAATATTGAGTAAGTTTAAAAATAAAACTGATCCTTTAGGTAATTTGAAGTTATAAAAATAGAATATTCTTCCACACGCGTGGTGTTCACACATATCTACAGTATATTCTCGATAATGTGACACTTCTTTATTTATATATGTCGAAGCTTTTTCGACATGAATAAATTTAAAAAATTTATTCACTTATTAATTTGACTCTCAACCACAACAATTTTTTTTTAGCGACAGCAACAATCGAATTTAAATTTGGGTTTTAAGAATTTGAAGCAAACTTGTGTTAAAAATGAATTTGATGCTTGGTGAAGTTATAAAAATATAATATTCTGCAATTGAATACGGTTGTGATGTTTAGACATACAGTCAATTCTTGATAGTGTTAATTTATATCTGTCGATTAGTCTGAAGTTTTTTCCATGTCAGTACATTTAAAAAATTTATGCACTAGGTAATTAGACAAACTATAACTTGTGGATGGGCGATTGTGATAAAAAAAATTTTAAAAAATTTTTTTAGCGACAGCAACAGTCGAATTTAATTTTGAGTCTTAAAAGCTAAAAGACTAATGAATTAACAATAAGTATTCAAATCTTAGATCTAGATGTAATAATTAGGCCCAACCAGTGTCGGACATAAACTTAGTGATAGTTAATTACTAATAATACATAAATGTCGTATTAAGTCCTAGTTTACACTATGCAAGTCTTATTGCTAAGCTGATTAGTTTGTTACGAGAGAGAGAGAGAGAGACGAGGGGGAAAATAAACGTTTATGTTCCTCCCGTCTCTCTCTCCATCAAACTAATCAGCTTAGTAATAATACTTGCATAGTGTAAACTAGGACTAAGCACAAAAATATTTTCAAGAAGTTTCATCTGGAGTGTTGGCTATAAGGGCCCTAGTGTCCCTCCTCTTTAAGCGGATGTGTCCAGTAAAGTTCAAGATATTACGAGCAAGTGGATTAGGATGTGACTCGAGTTTTGTTAAGTCGTAACAAGTGATATATTTAAATCACGATGTGAATTTGAACTTTTGATGTATCATGGAGCCGATGCTATTAGCCTTAAAATCTTGTATTGCCTTCGTTGGATGCTCTCTACATTGGAAGCTGAAGCAGTGACCCATAGCTGAATTCCGTAGCACCATATTGGTTTCAAAAGCGACTTGTATATTCAAAGCTTACAATGTAGACTGAGTTTTGAATTTCTACCAATCAACCAATGTACTTGACTTAATTTTAGCTTCATTTGTGTTAGCTTAGAGTCAATGTGGTGTTTCCATGTAAGCCGTCGATCAAGGTATTTCACATGTGAATGTTGAGGAACAACTTGATTGTTGATTCGAATGGGCGAACAAGTATCTCTTCGTAGGGTAAATATTACCTGAACACACTTCTGTTCGTTTACTTTTATTCTCCATAACCATAGTTCCAGCTGGGTAATATGTTCCTGAAGATATCGGGATGTCTCTACTAAGAAGACAGGCTGTATCAGCGGCAAATATAGATGTGTGTATACTATTGCTCACAGGCAATTCTCAAGTATATATTAAATACAAAATCGGCAAACTTGAGTAAAATATAAATTTGGCACTTAAAACTGCTTGCTGCTCCCAACTGAGTTACGTAACTGAAAATAAAATTGTGATCAGCTGACTTCACACCATCCGTCAAACTCCATGTAAAATAGCATAAAATCTTAACCTGTACCCTCAGTATATAAATAAAAATAATCCTGCAACAAATTTGTACGTATGTTGTTGTAATGATAAGACCACTTGGTATTAATACACTTTGCAACAACACGCAATATATTTATTTAGTATTAAAATGAATAAAAGATTAGGAATCAAACTTTTTACCACATGATTTCTTAAGCTTTGTCTTAGAGCGTATTCACCAATTCTATTTAAATAGAATTGATGATGATGATGGTCATATAAATTCCTCTGAGCTTTATTTGCTTTTGGTACCTTAAGTTTACTATTATCGACAGTTGACTGTAATTTATAATCACACATTCACACATATGTACATATGTGCCAAAAATTAGAATAAAAAATAATATATACATGTGCAAATTTGACTTGATACCATTCGTTCACTCACGTTAGCAGACTGCTAAGAATAAAAATTTAATATGCAACACTTAACGCGATTTTGAGTAAATCTAACGACTTGATCATAAATTATCATTTCAGTATTAATTTTTTTTAACATTTATATTTTTGTTATTGTGCTGGTAAACGTCTTTATGTTGATATCTAAGTTGTGTATTTCATCATATACGAGAATTTAATCATCATTTAATAAGTCGGAAAATTTTTGATTTTTGAAACTATTTATTTGTGTAAATCACCAAAATGATTTGGTGGCAATTTATTTGACGTAGATATTCGTTACATAGGTATGTATATACGAGCACGTTTTTGCATAATTTTAGATACAAATTAAGAAATTTGTTTTTTAAACAAGTTTCCCTCCATTAAATTTCAACAAACAAGATTGCTACACTCTTTTAACATCCACTTTATTTTATAGCAAGAATAACTTTGGTTTAACAATGAAAGTGAAACTTACATGTCGCTCCTTTATTGCAACATAGTCATATCTAAAAAAAATCGTTTTTATGGTTAATAATACTCACTCGCCTGTTCAGAGGAAGAACATTTATTTATGTCTTCATTGAGTTGCATGTAGCTTAAAGGTAATTTTGTAAAAATATTCCCTTATACGTTTAACAAAGTATACATTTTCAGTTGTTTGTTTTGATTATTGTGCAAATCAGCTGATTTTAGCATTTTACATAAGTCATTTTCTTCAACTGTGGTATCCTCCGTGTTTTCCATGAAGTAACGAATTAAAAATTTGTTGCTGCTCGTAGTTTTTTGGAATTGTTAAATTTATGTTTAATGTTTTGTTTTCTCAAATTTTTTCACAAATTATATAAATATTTTTAAAGTTTGCATAGTTCTTCTCAGTTCAATAGTGTCATAACTCAAAAAATTAGTATTGCAGAAAATATGCTTAAAGTTTTTAATTTACATACAACTCGATGAAGGCATGAAGAAATATTCTGCTTTCAGGAGGTGATAGTAGAAGCTATTTATATGAAATTTTTACACAAGATAAAATACGAAATGCTTCATTACTCTGCATTGTTAACTCAAAAAATGAATTTTTTGAGTTATGACATTATTGAACTGAATGTGCGATGTGGTCTCTTACCGAACATAATTACATAATTTGATTGTGAAACACACGTGTATTCTATCATCAATAAATGTCACACCCTTTTTTTAGCTCATAATTTTTCATTAATAATCTAACGAAGTTTCAAATTATGCCTTACTCACACAAGAGTGTTTATACATATACCCCGTTGGAAATTCCGTTAACTTTAAACTAACTTTAAGCTAACTATTTCGCAACTAGTACTGACTGACACTTTTTAAATTGCAGAGGTAGTCAATTGTCTCACTCTGCAAAACTTTTCCACTAACTTAAATTTGGTATTTTTAAATCAACTGGTAGTCAGTAAATTTAAAAAAATATTCTGGGGTTCGAACATGTATCATCACATGTTGTATACTCAATGCGCTACCTACCCAGCCAAGATGCCATCTAAAATAATAACAGCAAAATGTTAATATAAAACTGAAATGAGTTTCAAAGTATAATAATAAGAATAAAGGCTCAGTTAACCGACTGTAATGTAATGTAACTGCAACAGTAGGAAACAGCTGATCGATATTGTTATGTGAAAAGTAATGGAAATGGTTATAGAGATGTAATGTAACGTAGCCTACTTTTCATATAAAAATATCGATCAGCTGTTTCCTACATTACAGTTACATTGCATTACAGTCGGCTAACTGAGCCTTAAATTTGTTAGCTCGATTACGTTCTCAACTTAAGAACTAATTTTGGATTGGTTCTGGATGACATTGCAGTTAGCTTTTAGTCAGTCTAATAAAAGTTAACTATAAGTTAACTACTTTCGCAGTCAACCACACATTCTCCTACAGGGTATGCACGCTTGTACATGTACATAAAGATTTTTATGTATGTATGTGTGCAGCTAAATACACTTGCCAGTATGTAAAACTAATTTTTTTCTAATTAAATAAAGTTTATTCCATACACTTGAATAAATACAAGTGTAAGCAGGCTTACAGTACAGTGCAAAATAAGAGCAATTGTAGAACACGTATTATTGAAACGTAATTTGTTTATTGTGAGAACCTGTTTTACTTGTATTTCGATGTATGTATGTATGTATGTATGTGGTGATTACGTTTGGAAGTTTTAGTAGCGGAAAAATTTGGGCATAACTTGTCTGAAGGCTTACAGACTTACTTTGTGATTTTAAGGTACAGACAGATCCGTTGCTTTTCATATTTCTCGACGTATTTGAAGTCAGCTGGTTTGTAGTATATGCGGACTCACTTAAGGCCCTGAGTCACTGTCATACTAGGGTTGTATTTTCTCAGAAATCGCACGATTGTGTAGGATAGTGTATCACGGCCCTTAGACCCTTTCCAATACCACGGAGACTTTGCTTATGCGGAGTTCTCACCGTCGAACCAACCAGAACTCAATATAAAGCTACTAATACGTTGACGTTTAACACTGCCAACCTCATAATGTTTCCGAAACTAAAGAGTGCACGTAGTGGTCATTCTCTTTCTTGCTAGTCCAGGGCAGTGACTCTAAAAATGCTCTACACTTTCCTCTTCATCGATATCTTGGTAGCCACGGCAAAACTCGTTGTGTTAGACCTTTAACCTTTGTGCATGCCTACCTATGAGACTGAATCTGAATTGAGATTTGATTCTTATTTCTTAAAATCAAAGAAGCTGTATTTTTCTTATTTAGGTGAGTCCATAACTGCCTTGTGATAACGCAATCATTTCTTGCGGCAAACCTTCTATTTGTTTCATCTTCTGTCTTGCGCCTAATTCTGAGTTTTCAAGAAAGTAGGAGTAAATCTACTCTTAGCAAGCTCATCAACCCTGGAAGACCCCTGAAATCCTAATAATAAACTGTACTGCCATTCATTTCAGAAATGATCGAGGGCTGCACTTATTCTTAGAAGACTATAAAAGTTGCTCGACTATCAGTTTATATGGTTATTAGTGTCGTTAAAGTTGCAATCACTCTCAACCAATGCGCATTTCCTTTATTTCAAGTGATCCAGAAGTTGCTTTGCAACACGAAGACTTAATGTCCCTGAAAATGCTTTGTAAGCCACTCGTTCTTATCTCTTGGAACCATCCGTATAAAAATATAATTTTTTTTTTTACCTGGAGTACCATTTCTGAACAGTTCTATGGATAGTATCTAGATTTTATAAGGACGTTCGGGTAGTAAAGCAGGGGAGGTTTGGTTAATCCTCCATCCTTAAGCTTTAGGGTTAAGCATTCTGCAGTTGCCGGTGAAATTTCCTTTCCGATTCCGTTCGAAAACAGATTGCTGAGGTTATTTCTATCTCCTTTCCAACTACGTCCAATAGTAGCAAGTGCAGGAGCTTCCCCAGTTCATCCGTAAGGGGAGTTACGTTTAGAGCACTGGTTATACACAAGGATGCAAGCTTTTGAAGCTTGTGGACATTTGACTATTGTGGTTAATTAAATATATGTATAAGTTTTTTAACTCCCGTTGGAGCATAGGGCGCCAAAATATAGCGATTCATTAGCAAATTTGGGGCATCGATAGACGTGGGTTGCTAGCCCTCGTTCTCTAGATTGGTGATAGGGCTGCTATCTTCGCGTCTAATCCCACGATGCAAGCACGCTTCAGCGGCTTAGCGCTCTTATCTCAGACACTCAGGATACATGATTGCGGCACCTTCTAACTCCAGCCCTAGGGATACTTGGTCAAAGACCGGAAATAGTTAGCTGCTTGGACAATGCAACAAAGGAATCGTTCTGGCCACTCTCAAGTGAGTTTCAATCAGTAACTTACCACCTCTGAGAAGAGCTTCATCCCCCAATTAATCAAAAAACAACGTAAAATATTTTTAATGCTTTTTTTTTATTATAATTTATATATGAAACGCCACAAAGCAATTTTTTGTGTGGATTGCAGCACAAATAAAATTTAATGGTTAATATCTGTAAACAAGGAATCGTGTAAACAACCCACGCCTGGAAAATGTTTCGAGTATACCTCATCGTGAACTCGCTCAGAATACTGTTAAGTTTTCAGTAACTTGGAATAATTATACTGGTTTATTTGCGGAGAGAGTGCTAACACTACGTCAGTGCAAAATATAAAGCAATGCTGTCCACCGAGAGAATTACGAGAGAAATGAATTAGCGTATGTGTATTCATTTTTATAAGAAGCCGATTGAAGTTTGGCACTCTGGAGCTACATAATGCTAAAAATTCTATATTAAAAAAAATAAGCCAACGGGACTTAGAAGCTATAAGTAAAATGTTGCCTATAGGCAACATTGGTCATGAGAGAGATAAGTGTAGTTACAGCAAAACATACAGTTAAATAATTCCACTATAATCTAATATGAAGTATAAACTATACAAAAGAAATCTAAGCAGCCATTAGTTAATCAGTTTTGATGCAATCTTCTATATTTTATTGTTGAATTCTTTTTTAATACTAAAACGAGTCCGAGTATTGTATTTTATATAATTTACAATTAAGATCTCATTAATTACAAACGTGATGAAAATTTATTATTAATTATTTTTGCACAAAGCTTTAACAAATTAAACGGTAAGTGTAAAATAATAGCTTTAATTCTTTGAAATTTCCATTAATAAGAATTTCAATTTAAAGTGGAAAAAGTTTAACTTGCAATTTAAAATATTAACAAGTCACAGAGAGTAAACACTTTAATAACCTGTTACTTGGTTGATGTGAGAAACTTTCTGAGGTGAGTACTTAAAGCCGATTAAATTAATTCCATTATTTTTTTACAGCATTGTAAAATAATAAAAAAAAAAAATACAGATACTACTAATACCGAATGAAATCAAAAGAATTTTATTTAAATTAGTTACTACCAGTATTACCAATATTATAATATGCTTGAGATTTTATTTATGCCATAAAACCCCAGGTAATTTACAAATGTCGTTTTATGCACTAATGCAGCTACATTGTAATCAAATGCGTTTTATTTTTTATTTTTCAAATTCATAAACTTCAGATCAGAATATATTTTAAGTAACTTGAAATAAATATCAATTTGAACCATGACCTTGTATATTTGTTAATGTTACAACAGCATCTTACTAAACACGAACGAATAGTTAGTTACTCGCATTAAAGGTTAACTTGTTGCATTTCCTTGTATTTTCAATAAATAATGAATACAATTGTCTTTAGATAGTTAATTAAATTACAGCTATAAACAGAATTTGTTAGTTATTCACATCAATCTTGTATAATCAATATGAATTTTCAATATTAAAATAAAAGTTTAAACTAAAAACGTTTTATTGTGTAAGAGTTAAGGCAGACTATAGTTTGGCTATTCACAGATTAGGTTGCCTTGTATATTTTATTCTTAAGCAATATTATTCGGAGTAGGGAGATGTTTTACGTGGTTCATTATTAAGCAGTGGTTTAAGTGGTTTTAAGAGACGGTGAATAACAACCTTTATTGAAAAATTTACAAATTTGGGTGCTATCTTACAGTCACTAACTAAGTTCGTCTTCTAGGGTTTTGTTTTTAGTTTTTATTTTTAAAGAGAAGTAACACTCAGGCAATGAATTTCTGTTACTACTACTAGCGTAACTTCCATTCCTACATTTACATTATCGGATTCAGTAATTTTTTGCCAACCCAAAATCGTAATATTATCAATATATTTTATTCGATTTTAGTAAAGATAATATCATTCTGTAATTTTTGGCTTACGATAACATAAAGCTGCGTATTACTAACCATTATAAAATGTGATTTTTTAAAAGCTTTCGGATTGGATTAAAAGAGGAAACACATAAAATTTAGAGAAATGTATGAGATCTTTATTTAAGTCGGATCTATACAGTTCAATGTTTAAAGATGATTTCATGTAAATGTTGACGTCTGAAATGGTTCATACGTCCAATTTTGCCATACTCTCTCAAACATATCGCCCGGTACCTCACGAATAAATTATTCAATATTGTCTTCCAGTGCGTCAATTGTTGCGGGCTTGTCCTTATAGACATGAGCCTTAACAAAGCCCTACAAAAATAGTCTAAAGGCGTTAAATCGCACGATCTAAGCGGCCAATTGACCTAACCCAAACGTGAAATAAACTGTTCACCGAACTCGTCACTTGGGCCATTGTTTCGCGTGGTGTGTATCATGTGGCATCGTCTTGCTGAAACCATATGTCACCCAAGTCTTGCTATTCCGACTTGGGCAAAAAAAAGTAATAGAGCTCCAATTGCTGCGAATGACGCCGAATCGAACATCCACGGTCATCAACAACACTGGCGGCTACAGCTGATATATTTGTCTTTGTCCGCACTCTAAGTATGTTGTGTTGGTGGTTTAATATTCAATAATGTAATTTTGGTGGGAAGTTTAGTCACAAGATTCCGAATAGCCGCCCCAGAAGGTCGCCCAAACTGACCATAAAATGGAAGAAGTGCACGATGCACTTCCTTAGCCGAGCATGAATTTTGATAATAAACTTTAATAATCTGTAAGCGTTGTTGATTTGTAAAGTCGATTCACGGTTAAATTAAAGACCAAACTGAACACGTTCAACAGTAACATGATACAGTTAGGTTGTCAATCACAGTGTTACAAAAAGAAAATTGCTAAAAAATCACCCTTTATAATTAAATGTGGCATCTCTGCATACAAAATGTCAAAATAATAATAATAATTTAGCGCTTAGCTTTTACGCTGGAATGAGTAACCTACATTAGAGCGTTAACGTTGCCCCAGAAACAGTAATGTTTACTCACTTTGATTAATAAAAAACTCTACATAGAAATAAGAAATAAAAATAAAAACGCTAAATTGACCTGAAAGTAGCTAAAGTTACATTAGTCCATATTTACACTATGCAAGTCTTATTGCTTAAGCTGATTAGTTTGAGGGAGAGAGAGACGAGGGGCACAGTAACGTTTCTTTTCCCCTCGTCTCTCTTTCCTAAGAAACTAATCAGCTTAGCAATAAGACTTGAATAGTGTAAATATGGACTTACTTAACAAAAACAACAGTACTTTTGCAGCCAACTTCACTTCTTTACGCGCTGTCAAAATTGGATTTTCCAATTGCAAAGCGTTGACGCCGCGTTATTTCGATCGGTTTCATACGTTTTGTATGGGCATGAGAAATTTTGACAGCTAGTTAGAGAAAAAAAAAAATTAATTTGAGCTTGAAATATTACTTGTAATCGACAGCGCATATCGTTAAAATATGTTACTGAATAGCAAAGTCGATAAGTTTTCGTTATATATATTATAGCGGTACGATTATCGTAATTAAAGTTACTTAACTCCGATACAGATCTGCTCATAAGAAGAAATCCCTTTATAATATTCATAAAATTGTACTTTACGCTCAATTTATCATAAACTAATTTAAGGTCTATAAATTGGTTTCAAGATTAATTTTTGTAATTTTTCTTTAAGATTTTAGGGACTATAAAAATATTTTAATTAAATACATATAAATCTTACACTTATAAACGGAGATAAATTAGGCAATAAATAAGATGCCCACTGCCAAACTTACATACATACATATGTGTGTATATGTTTGTGTGTATGTATATACATACATATGTAAATGTATACGACTTTATTTGTGATCGTAGGAGTCACAGCGCATTCGGCTGCCGTAACTATTTAATAACTTACTGAAAGATCGTATAATTTTTGTTCGAGATTTAAAAAAAATTAATAGTTCCACTTATAAATTTATTAACTTATAAGTTCGAAAAATGATAATAATAAATAAAATGCAATGTAATGTGATGTATTTGCAATCAATATGTTATTGGAGAGCGTTTTAATTAAGCGTTAAAAACTTGGTTTTGTATAAATTAAGGAAATTAAGCCCACTAGTCGACACAAAAGCCTTGAAACCAAACATCTTATATAGCGCAGAGTACAGTTTATCTACACATTTCTTGATAAAACTTAGACACATAAAACCCAATAGACATCTCTGACATTTAAGGAGTTTTTTTAAACTTTGGTTAAGTACAGCGCCACACGTGTGGGAATTGCCTGCTTATTACTTCAAAGTCGTAAACAAAGAGTTTAAATGAAGCTTAAATTATTTATTTACATCATATTTTTAATATTATTTTATTTATTTGTTTTTTTTTTTAATTGAGTTTAAGATCTGTTATTTTTTATTTTTTTTATAAGAATTTGAATTATTGTAGCTATGCTATTTATGGGGCGATACAGGAGTTAGGATGTCATTTTCGTAACAAAAATAATCGATACTATTACAGTTATAAATTTATTTTCGTTTTGATTTTTTTTCTACTTAAAAGCAAAGTACGAAAATAAACGAAACAAATTGTTTGATTTTGTTTTGTTTCGTTCTTTGAAGTGACAGAAACAAAAACAATGAGAACGATTGCTCAATTTATTTTTGTTTTGGTTTTGCACATGAGCACAAACCTGAGAACATAGCCGATCGACTGTAAACTGGCAAACAGCCGCCGCCGGCCACGAAAAAATCAATAATTTAATCGTACGCTGCTAGAAAAGAAAATAATGTGAAATAAATGAAAACGTTTTGAAATATTTGCAGAGAATTTGGCATCATCATATAATATAATTTTATTGCATTGTAATTTAACACATTACGTTTGTTTTATATAACCAAGCAGCATAGCTACAACCGAGATGTCCTAAGTCCCTCCAAACTTTGACACTTGATAGCGGTCATATTATTGAAGCTACATCTGTCGAATCGGCTGTCTTTTATTCTGTTTGTTGTGTCAAATCGCAATGGACGCTTAAGGCCTTCAATAGCACATATATATAAATGATAAAATTGTTGTTTTGTGTGGGCAATGTTCCCCAAAAGCCGCCATTTCTAAATGGATATTCCCTTTCGTGACCCAATTTTGCATGTACATAGCTGAAGAGTACGTATTCCCATTCAAATTTTTTGAACAGCTGGTAGTTCAAATTGGTTGGCGGAGCTATAAAGTGTTAAAGTAGGGTACTCATCCGATTAAATTTTTTTAGCACGTGATAATATCTAAAAAAATGTCAGTGTTAGTGAGTTATATTCATATAAAAATTTAAATTAAAAAAATTTTTTGATGCAGCAATATTTATCAGATATCGGATACAAATATTAAGCGAATAATCGTTAATTATTGATATTTTCGAATGAAATTATGCAGTTATGTAGCAATTTATATGCTAAATGCCGCGCAGGGAAACATATCGACAGTGTTGTCAGTTTTTTTAAGAGCTTATCCCCAATTTTTGATTTGTCATCCCCGAAAACCCCCAAATTGAGTTTTTTTATGCAAAATTTTCTTTTGTGAAAAAATAAAATTTGTTAATTTTATTAAAAAAAAAATAACAAAAATAATCTACTTATTCAATCAAATTCATTTATATCGATATACATTCATATTAATTTTATTTTTACTTACAAAACTTGTAAAGAAAAAATTACACATACTCGTAGTTTAATATACACAAGAATACAAAAATGTTTAACCAAAGTTTACCATTCCAAAAACTTCAGAATCGAAATCTTCTGATTCATCGGCCTCAGAAATTTTTTTGTACGTAGTACTTGTATTAAAAAGCTTTAACATTTCAGAAGACGGATTAAATTTGTCACAAGAAGTGCTTCCAGCAAGTCATATTGCATTTTGCTACTCTCGTATATTTGTTTGGTAGTGTTCTTTATTAGAAACCATTCACTATGAATAACAACACACATTTTTAGACTTGCCAGATGCACATTTCTTAGGTCAAAAAGCATTCTTGTTACTATCAGTTATAAAAAAAATCCCCTAAAGATCCCCTAACATTTGGTTATCATCCCCAACAAATCCCCAGATCCCCAACACGAACAAATCCTCTAAACTGGCAACGCTGCATATCGTCACCTTAAATGCAAACGGACGCAAGTACACAAAAATTCCAAATCGAGTTTTTGATTGATTCGGTGTAAGACAGGTTGGTTTCTATCTTTAAAACATTAAAATATTTCAGTACGAAAGGACCTAATATTTAATAAAGCAACTTGAAATGGATTGAAAACATAAATTCCTAGTGGAGGTAAAATTGCTCCTAATTCAATTGAAGGTGATAAACTTCTATGAAAAAAGCTAAAAAAAAATTAAACTACATGTTCACGCAAATATCTAGACCTAACTGCACGTTTCGATGGCTTAATATAAAAAAGGCGTAACTCGATTTTTTTTTTCAAAATTGCGTTTTTAACGTTTTCTGATAGCCAACGTATAATTATATCCGCCTTGAGGAAATAAGTACGTTACAGTTAAAAATAAAGTACTTATGGCCATTTAAAAAATTATTTTTGCGTGTAAATGCTTAAGTTTGTATTCAGTTTTTTCCGAGTTACGCCTTTCTTATATTAAGCCATCGATTTGTTACATGTTCCAATAAAATTTTTTTTTCTATATCGAGCCATAACCGCCAAAAAAGCTTAACCGGCACATACATATTTTGGGTATAGTTTTTTCCCTTTGACGAAAATCGATTATCTACGATCGCAAATGATCGATTTTGGTCAAAACATTAAGATCGAAAATTATGTAGTTTAAGCTTTTTTGGCGGTTATGGCATGATATATAAGAAACAGTTATTATAAGTGAAATTAATTTTCTGGTGGTTAAGCAATGTCTATATATCATCAGTAGACTTCAACCACATATTTTGAACAGTCACAAACCTCTTATCTTATGCACAAACATCCAAAAACTATTTGAGAATTCACAAATAATAATATTTTTGAAAATCACAATATGTCGCAAAATAAATTTCTTGAAGAAACACTTATTGTGCATTTTTGGTAAATTCAAACTCAGAATTTCACAAAATTAATTGCAAGCACAATCTATTGACGACATGTTCAAGCATTTGATTACAAGTTTCGAAAAATTAAATATTTAACTATCAAGTGTGAATGTAATTTATATTTCAAGACCATCTTGATATAATGATCTTGATGTAAAACCATAACAAACGCATTTATAAATGGCATACATACTTACATACATACATATATACTTAGTTAGTTAATAAAACAAAGAAGTTATTGACAATTCCACTGCACATACAAATTAGACAAAATTAAAATCATCAAATGCAAATAACAAATAGCTCATGAGTAATTTTCAAATCAATGTCATTACACACACACACACAACAAAGAAAAAAAAAAAATCCACAAAAAAGTCTTAAAATTAAAAACAAAAAGAAACTAATATTTGGTAAATCAAAAGTTTTCGCAACCATTTAACCCTCAACAAATAATGTTTGTATTTTTTCTAACATTTAACCTAAACACCAATAAAAAAAATTAATAAAAAAATACAAAGTTGATATTGATCGTTGAAATGTCTGTTGGCTGGCAGAAAGAAGCAGTAGGCCAAGCCCCGGCCAATTCAACACTCTGCAATCGTAGTGACAATAACGTCCAATAGTTGAGCACCTTAATCATTGAAATAAGAAATAAATACATACATAAAAACAATTATTAGAAGAGATATTAGGCAATTTCACGTGTAATGGGTGTTTGAGTTTACTGTTAGCACTTTGTAGGCCCAAATTGCAAACAAGCACATTTACATAAAACTCAAGTATATTTCTGTTTCTTGACATACACTGGCTGCAATTGATGATATGATTGTTATTTTGGTAGTGAAAAAAAGTTTAAACAAGAGTTTTAATATTAAAAACGCATACCAAATATCTGTTACATATCACACATACACACATACATACATCCCAGTTGTCCAACTTGTCGGAAGGGAACCTTCTTCAACACAATCTGATAACAGAAACCGTACTCAATGACTCGGTAAAGGAAAAGGTATTTAACTGGTCGTGCATCAAACTAGCCGGTGGATATTGTTCGCAAGCTAGACTTGCAACGCACAGTGGTTGGAAATAAAAAATAAAGTCAACCGATTTCGATGAAACCAATTTTTTGAAAAGAAGTTTTTTTTTACATGAACAATTTGTTATAGCTATGCTATTTATTGCGCGATAGATTAGGACGTGATTTTCATAACACAAATAATCGACACTATTACAGTTTTAAATATTTTTGATTTGATTTCTTTGTACTTAAAAGCAGAGTTCGAAAATAAACAAAACAAATTGTTTGATTTTATTTTGTTTCGTTCTTTGAAGTGAGAGAAACAAAAACAATGACTGCGCAATTTGTTTTTGTTTGGATTTTGACATTAACGCAAGCCAGAGAATACAGCTGATCGAGAACACAGCTCATCGCCACAAACAATACATTAATTTAATCGTCAGTCGCTAGAAATGAAAATAATGGGAATTAAATGGAAACGTTTTGAAATATTTGCAGAGAATTTGACATTATCATATAATATAATTTTATTGCATGAAATTTGTTTTATAAAAAGAAGCAGCATAGCTATAGCTGGGTGTGCTAAGACACTTCTTTTCTTTTTTTAATTTTTGATCATTGAATTTTTTAATCGTTAGTAAATAACTTCTTTATTACTTAGCAAAAATCGCTTGGGTTTGTTGTTTTTAAAAGAGAACTTCATTCAAATACATATTAAAAAATGTTTTAGATGTCTCAAAATGTAGCAAGGAATAATTTCGAAATTTGGATTTTTGAAAAATATGAGAAAATTGTATACTCGTATATTTTGTGAAAAAAGTTTTCTGAATTTGTTTATAATATTAAAAATTATCACGTCTTTGATCAAAACTTTGATAATTTCTAACACAAGAGAGGTTAATAAAGACGGTGAAATTTTTTTATTGATTTTTGTTGATGCACCCTACATCCAGATTTGGTCAAAAGTTAGCATTTTTTTTGCAAAAAGACTTTCTAAAAATTTTAAAATTTTTCCAATACGATTTTTCTAATAAAAAATATTTTTTTTTTAAATTATATATTAGGAGTTATTTTAATTTTATTCAATAGTATAGATTTAGCTTTGCAAACTGAAAAAAGAATATTCTTATACCTTCAATACCTTGTGAAATGTTTAAAATCAAATTTTGATCATAAAATTAAATTTTCTACATGTTTTCTTTTTGCTTCAATTGTTGCTTCATATGTTTCTTTATTTTTTCCATGTTATCAAAATAGAAGACGTAATAGTCTATTCAACGGTGTATAATTTGTATATATTTGCCATTATATCAACCTTAAAATGTATACATAAATATAACACTTCAGGTGAAAATTTACGTGTTTGGTTGCTATTCAAACAAACTAACATTTTTTATGACCTCGTGAAGCTGTTATAAAATATTTTTTTTAATTATGTAAATACTTTAAGATCGGTTGATTAGCTCAAAATTTGCGGACTTTTTACCATTTTTATTTATTTCACGCCACTGTGCAGCGTTCAATGTATGTATGCATAATTGTGTAAAGTTTCATTAATGAACATGTTATATAGTTGTAATTTCTTTGAAAATTTGATCAATGATCTATTTGAGCTGTCGAACAACGGGTCTTCCACATTTTAATATTGTCGTGCATCCGTCTTGCAAGATGTCTGAAAGACATGACCAACTGGGATATTTCGTTTTTAATATTTACATATTTAAAACAAAGATATATACATACACACATACACACATACTTACATATTACAATAAAATAAACTGGAAAAAAGTGAGTACGAAAAAAATATAAACAAATGACCAACTGACAATTTGGTCAAGAGTAAAACTGTTTGGCTTTTAAACAATTATAACTTTTTCAATGCTTTGCATTTTTTTCTTGTAAAAAGCGGACAATAATAAAAAAAAAAAAAAAAATATGCGAGTACATATTGTCGTATATACAAATTTTACACGTTCATTGACTTCAAGGAACATTTTAAGATCATTGCAGTGGGTTTGTTTCTTATACGTGAGCGATCAAAAAAGGGAATTCTGAAGAAAATACCGCCAAAAACCTTCAAAAATCGGCATTTTCTTCAAAACAAACGCTTTTAAATAAACAACAATATTTACAATATGCAGTATCTGTATAAATAAAAATCGACTGCCGTTCGTTCGTTGGTAATCACATCACATCACTTAAGAATGGCTGCACCGATTTCGCTATTTTTTTTTTAAATGTTTGTCATATTCCAACTTAGATTTTTACTGAAATATCTCCCATATATATAGCAAATATTTATTTTGAAATATCTTGTGAACTAATACGGCAAAACACCTGGGATTTTGCAAGAGTAACTCGATTGACCTTATAAATTGTTAAAAAAGAGAAAGTCAGAATAAAACATGTGGACATGGCATTTCCCTAACAAATTTTTTTTTAATTTGGGAATAGATTTGCATATTTAGATTTTTATAATGTGAGTTGTTGTCTTACAACAAAAATTTGCATTGGATATGTGGGTATGGTACATTCCATGAAGCGAAAATATTTACTTTAATAAATAAATTTAGCAAAGTGCGACTGCGACTCGCACACGAAGGGTTCCGTACGGACACTACATATATTATACTATACGAACTTTAGCCTATAAAATCATATATAAAAATAATCAAACATCTTATCTGATGTAGATATTAAAAAAATTAAGTACCCGGTAAACTTTTTTAATAGTTTTGGCGATTTTTGTAGTTATGGCGATTTTTCTTATTTTTGGCGCTTTTGCGATTTTTTTCGGCTTTATTTTTTTTTTTAATTTTGACTATTTTTTTTTTATATATGGCGATTTATTTTAATTTGAGAGATTTTTTTGTTTGGCGCTTTTTTCGTTTTGGCGATTTTTTTCGGTTTTTGGCAATTTATGCGGTTTGGCAATTTTTTTCGTTTTGGTGATTTTTTGGTTTTAGCGTTTTGGAAAATTTCAGAAGTTTGTCTCTTACGGTTTCCAAGATACAGCAACTTGTGAAAATTACATTAACTGACAGAATACCCTTAAATTTTTTTAAACTTTAATGCTAATTTTTGTACTCTGTAACAAAATACACTAACTTTGCAAATTTCAAGTGTCTATAGCCCAATTCACAGTCTTGTGCAAATGGCCTTGCATCATAGCATGTGCAAACTGGTATAGGATATTGATACTCACCATTTAACATTTTGCACGAACTGTGAATTGGGCTTACATATAATTCTATGGAATTTTAAAGCTTTTCGTTGCTCGTTTTGGAACACTCTTTGATTTTTAACTGTCATATGTTTGTTATTGTAGCGGCCAAAGTTCTACATATTTTGTCAGGTACGTAGCTCTTACGGTTCTCGAGAAAACAGCCTAAGACAGACAGACAGACGGACAGCGTAACGAAAACAATAGGGTGGCTTTTCGCCTTTGGTGTACGGAACCCTAAAAAGAAATATATAGGGAGAACGTCGAAACTTTGTAAGGATAAATTTGTTGATAATGCGTATTGTCTCTGGAAACAATTCTAGAATTGGAAAATTAGGCATGGTGCATGCCTCCCATAAAGTGCAAAGTTTTGTTTGTCTTCAAAAGTAATACCATCGTACCGATCTTGCTGATTTGCTCACAGCGTATTACTGATAGTGTAGAAGAAGCAATAGGCTATTAATTTTATAATGCCTAAAATTGGCAAGGCGCTTTCCTCATAGAAGAAACATTTATTTAACGAGAATAGTATTATAAAAGGAGTCAAAAAATGCAGCAAAAAGTGTTTCATCTCTCAAGTAAATTAATTATAAATTTTTTAGTGTCTTGGTATCTGCTACAAACACAAACTTGAAAGAAAATAATCGGAATTGGACAAGTGAGCGTGGCTCCTCTATAGAGAAAATATTTACTTAAACAAAATTGGAAACTAATGCAGTGAGAGTTTTGAAACTCTTCTAATATAACAAAAAAAATTCTTTTCATATCAAAACGTATGTATATGGGGTGTAGCGAAGTACACATGCTTTGGCTAGTTAAGCAATAACTACGAATAGAAAATATTTCGAATTAAATTTTATTAGTAATATTTTAATAAAAATCGAATAAGATATTGAAAATTTCAAAACTCTAAAAAGCGTGATAGAAATTCGAGATCGAACTTTTGATAGGCCGGATAATCTCTCTAGGTTAGTAATTTAATTAATTAATTAATTTAATTTAATTATTTCTATATACAGTAAAGCAAAACCAAACGCTTCTGCGTACACAGAGAAACATATTTGTCTAATGTAACACCTTTGATTAAAAAAAAAGAAATACAAAATCAATTAAAAATTCGATTACTTCAATTAAAAGTTTTGATAAATTAAAATTTTAAACAAAATCTAAATTGATTCAATTACATTTTTAATCAAAATTTTAAATAATTAAATTTTTTCACCAAAACTTCAATTGATTGAATAAGTTTTTTAATTAAATTACTAATTGGAAACAAATTGTCTGTGTGTGTTCTTTTCTGCCCCTCTCGAAAAAGGGGAACGTGATTCAAATGTTTTTCAGAAATACTCGTACATACATATACATATACATGGGATAAAATTCTATTGACAGTCTCTTAATATTAATTCGCCTAATATTGTGAATCAAAATCTGAAAAAATTTTCGTTATGAACGTGTTTTAAAATAAGCATCACGATTGAACTTCCAGCATCCCGCATGATACAAAAAAACTAAATTATAATAAACATTTTATATTTGTGCAATCCCCTGTAAAAAAAAGTGGGTGTTTGTTTTAAGAAGAGAAACTCACGATACCAGCAAAATAAGCAAGCCATTGTTTCATTAACTGAAAAAAAAGTTCCAACATTAATCACTTGCCAAACATTCAGTTTCTAGTTAATATTCATGTTTATATATTTTTACGATATTACTTTCAAATAAATAAATATGTACGCACAATAATAGTTAAGATTTTGTTATGTGACAGCGCACTTGCCCTTGATTTGTAAAGCCTGTGGATTTTTTTGATCGAGATTTGTATTTGTTTAGCGTTTTGCGCTCTTTACGCGCATAATTTGTTTCGTTTTACAACTAGAGTATAGAAAACGTAAAAATTGATATTAAGATATCAAGTGTAGAATAATCGTATGTAAGTACATTATCTGTTCAAATCCCATAATTAGCGACAAACTTAAGTATAAGCCGCGCAGATACATAAATTAATGTCTTTTAAGCTATGAATAATTATATATATGTGACGCGCAAAATAGAAAGGGACCTAAGGGTAAAAACTGGTTTTGTTCAGGAGAGCCATTTTAAAGATTTAAATACGTGTATCTTTGGTGTACCATCACTGAATAAAACGCGCATATCTCTGGGAGGGAACACTTTTGGGGCATGGGATCGGTCTCATTCGATGCTCAGATGTTGTCCACATCAAAAAAAAAAAAGTGAAAATTGATTTTTTTTTACCCTTAGGTCCCTTTCTCCATGCGATGTCACATATATGAATAATTATAGTTACATAAAAATACAAAATGTAAATAAACATATTTAAATGTCTATACATAAAAACCAAAAATATATGTACGTCAACACTCTGAAGACTAATAAAAGAAAGTTGTACAATGGAAATTTTTGCCATAAATTTTTATGAAAAAAAAGATGATGATTTTTCAACATTTTTAAATTTCATTGGCTATTAATCTCGTGGGTATTAGTCATTGGAATTTCAGAACCGTTTATGTTATTCTTACCAGAATTCACCGAAATTTAGGTATTTAGAGATGCTAATTAAGTCAGATTTTCACACATTCACTCAAAAATGTTTTTTTTTTTCAAATTACTTGTGGTTTTAAAATCACAAATTAGAGAGATTTGAATATGTAGTATGTCGAAAACACAATGACATTTATCTTATGCTGGAAATTTATTGTTGTATTTTATGCAAAATATTCAAGTAATAATATTCTTTTGTAATAGATTTGAAAAAAAAAATCAAAAAGAAGTTGCCACGATTAATTAAAACAAAAATATGTATTAAAAATAAGTTATATGTTTATACTTTTTTCTTTTCATCACAAAAGTTAAAGGGTGTTTTTTCTTTTATAGATGTATACAATTTTAACTGGCGGCCATTTTGTCAGCTGTCAAGTGATTTATGTTTAGTTTGGTTTGGCATTTCAACATGAATAGGCTGACGCTGAACAACGCTTCCAAACTCTGCATATTTATTTTAAAAATCATGGTTCTGTTCGAAATACGAGGGGAACTATTTATGTATGTTTCGGGAACTGGCTAAAATCTGGCAACACTATAATAAAGTTTGATATTTTTTTAGCAAAAGCGTACTCACAACGTTTTGATGCACAAGTGCTATTTGTTTTGTTTACAGTGAGTTCAGAAAGTCAATTTGACAAAAAAATTGGAAATTTCAGATTATTTTCACAACTTTCGACGAAGATGTGTCGTTGAACGCAGTTCTTTGAATGTTCATAAAACACCATCAAAAACCACATTATATCGCTGGTATAGTAAATTCAATCGTGGTCGTAATTCCGTCGCCGAAGAATTCCGTGAAGTTCGTCCAAAATCGGTGGTTGTGCCACAAAACATCGATGCAGTGCGTGAACTGATAATGTGCCATATTGTGACAAAGAGGCGTCCTTGCGCATTAGTTCCATTTCAATACATTATATTTTGCATGAACATTTAGTTGTAAACGAAATTTGTTCTCGTTGGATACCCCATAATTTATCAATCGCTCAAAAAAAGGCTCGCGTCAAATGGAGTAAGAAAATGTTTAAAAAGTTCAACAGTGGTGCTTCAAAAGACGTGCTTAAAATCGTGACAGGTGTGCTTAAAATCGTGACATGGATATATATATATTTATGAAACATAACATCAATCGACTGTGTGGGTATTCCACGACGAACTAAATCCAACAAAAATTTTTTTCGTGGATTAAGTACAGCGAAGCAAATGGTCGCTGTTTCTTCGGCCGAATGGGTCATGTGGCCACTGTTCCACTTGAGCAACGTAGAACTATCAATTATGAGTGGTACACGACTATTTGTTTGGTGGAAGTCTTCGGAGTAATTCGTAAAACTAACCTCGGAAGACGAATCATTCTTTATCATGACAATGCGAGCTCTCACACATCTCGTCAAACAAGTGAACTTTTGAGCAGTCAAAACATCGAATTGATTACTCATTCTCCATACAGTCCTGATTTGGCACCCAATGACTTCTTCTTTTTCCCGAATATCAAAGGTAAAGCACCGAAGAAGCACTAGAAGCGTTCAAAAACCATGTTTTGGAGGTGTCTCAAGAGGAATGAAAAAACTGTTATGACAAATGGTTTGAACGAATGCAAAAGTGTATTGATCGCCAAGGGGAATATTTCGAAACAGAATAAAGCAATTCTTATTTAAATATTTTTGTTGTTATTTGCAATTCCCGAAATATAATTAGTAGACCTCGTACGTATCGCGCACTACGTCCATTTTACGGTCTACATAATCGCCCGTCAGAGCAATTAATTCGATTAACTATGGAACGTTTACGCACCACGTTTACTCTAAATGATAATACGCATCCACAGAGAAGTCGTACAGGGCGTTCAGAAGAAGTCATTGCTGCTGTAGAGCGTAGGGTAGAGGAATACCCGAATAAGTCTATCCACCATCGGTTTACCGCAATAGAGCCATGATTATTGATTTCTGCTTTCATCAATTGACCAACCATAATGTGTAGGAGCTGTGGTTTCAACAAAATGGTGCAACATGTCAAAAAGCTCGTGCCATAATTGATTTATGGAAGGATACGTTTGGTAACCGCATAGTTTCACGTTTCGGTTCCGTGAATTAGGCTCAGGGATATCGTGCGATTTAACGCCGCTAGACTATTTTCTGTGGAGATATGTGAAGTCGATAGTCTACGTCTATAAGCCGGAAACCATTGACCACTTGTAGGACATAATTCGCCGCATTATTACCAATATACGGCCACAAATGTTTTAAAAAGTCATCGCAAATTGCAGCTTCAGATTAGACTACGTCCGAGCCAGCCGTGGCGGTCATATGTCAGAAGACATTTTTAAAGTATAATGCCAGAAAATTATATTTCAAATAGAGTAAATTTCATGTCAATTTAAAAAATGTATCTTTGTTTTATTCCAATTCAAAGTTCTATACCTCTACAAAAAATACCCTATATGGTGTTCCGAGGGAGTACGTACTTTGTAAAGAACACCAGTCATATATTTTCATATTCAAAAATATTTCGCTTGCCCATCCCTGGTTAGTGGCACTGTAGTTATTAGTTATGGGATAGATATACATACATATATCTCTTAATGTTATAACTCAAAAACTAGTTTTGCAAAAAGCCGAGTTTAAAGTTTTCAATTTACACAAAACTTGTTGGAAGAAAATTTTAGTTTTCTTTCAAGAGTTGAATACATAAGATGTTTGTGTGAAATTTTTCACGCAATATGATCAACGATATATAGATTAAGTTTAACAAAAACACTAATGATATATAGATTAATTCTGTATTATTAACTCAAAAGTTAAATTTTTTGGAGTTATGACATTATTGAAGTAGATGAGCAATATATATATACAATATGTAATCGATCTTTTAACTAAAATATTGCAACGAAATCAACTGCCGGGTAATAAACCCAATCATGCTCATGCTAAAGTAATTAAATGAAGAGCACACATATGTATGCTTTTATCACCCTCCACATAACAACAAAGTCCTTGTACAATTCACCGCACTTTTTACTTCCGGTGTAAAACAAATTAAACAGTACAAACAGAGAAGGTGCCTTCATCGACTTTTGCTTATATTCGCACACAGGAAGAAGCAAAAAATAATAAAAATACTGACCACGAACAACAAAAGAATGTTAAAAGAAATGATTGGATTTCCTTTAATAACCTAAAACAAATACGTCTACAGGGATACTAATGTAAAAGGAGCAACAACTAACAAAAGGAACAAAAAAAAACCCATATGCATGCAAGACCACACATGAAAAATTTAAAAATTCATTCTCATTTAAAGCAAAAACGGAAAAGGCAACCACCACAAAGACTTGAAATGAACATTATGTTCTAACAGGCAAAAATACTAAGACCCACTAAAATAAATAAATATACGTAGGATTATTTCGGTCCGAATGGAGTACAATACGTTTCCAAATGAAATTCCAGCTTAAACAAGGCTCAATTTCACTAATATTATCTAAATGTCAAACGCAATACAGAAAAGTCGAACATAAATTAACAACGAGTTTGACGTTTCATGTTCGCAATAATTGTCAATTATTGCCGCAATTATTGCCAGCAACGGCAATGAGCTGTCTCCATTGGCAATATCAATATTTTGACATTTGCTGCAATATAAATATGTTAATGAATTTATTGCCAGTCTAGACGGGGGGTAAGTTTACACAGTTGAGTTCTGTAATAAGGAACACTGGTTATAGCAAATTATCGCGTATAACGAATTGCGTTTCCAGCCCCAACAAATTTGTATTGATATTTCATAGAAACTATTACGCTTAAAGCAAATTCCAGTTATAGTAAATTTTCGCTTATGACGAGAACTTTAATAAGTCTTGCTTCTCACCAACTTTGGGTTCATGGACTCATTGCGAATAAATTTTATTCTCGTGAAATGTTATAGGTATTATTTTTATATGTATCAATAACTACTAATATGCATCACGAGCTGTAGGATAATTTTCAAATACATAACAAAGTTTGCTTTTGAGTTCCCGACAATTCCCAAAAAAAATTCCCAAAATCCCATAAATGGGATTTTTTCAATATTTTTATGGTATTTTTCTTACCTTTCGCCGGGAGCAGATAATATTTTTGGAAATATTTAAAAAAAAAACTATTATGTCTTAAGGTGGCATGATGAATTTTTTGGTTCCAGCTTTGGAATTTGAGAAAGAAAAGCATTAAATAAAATAGGTCTATTGCGAAACGATCTGGTTCCTTCAATAACAAATTTTTTTTTGTAATATTTCTTATAGTATTACCTTTTGAATAAGTAAAAATATGAGGTTGATGGTTTTGCAAGATTTTTTTATAATAGCGAGATAATTATATAATTATATAAAATGCGTAACTTTTGACTTAATTGTGCATTTGATACCAAATTTTTTTTAATGTTACAAATTTTGTTCTTAACTCATAATAAGTTTCCTTTTCTCAATCCAACAAGATTTGGCTTCTCCATTACCAGAACAGTGGACCAAGGTAGGTAAAAAAATCCAACACATAAATGTAGCAAATATGTTTTAGGTCTTGGATAGAAAAAAAATCACTTGCCAAAAATCTTTTTTATCAGATCAAAAACATCAGCTTGGAGGCTTTGTGGCTCCGCCCAGTTTACGGATATATAGTCCAAATTCCATATTTAAGCTTTGTGACACCTTCTAAAACTTTTTTTTAAACAAAATTCCCCACTTTGTATAGAGTACTTTAGGATCCAGTAGCCACCAGAAGGCACCGTCGAATCGAGCTAAACAATTAAGACCGCATTTATGACAGCAAACTTCTTATTTTAGACAATGCATATATTAAGAATTAAAAAAAAATCCCATACAAGCTGCGACCAGTCTAGTAATCATATAAAACAAATATTTTAGAAGATAGTCTGACTCATATTTATCGAATTTTTGCATAAATCAAATAACTGATATAATAATGAACAAAAAAAAAATAACTGAGCAATGTTTAGTTTTAAATACTAAATTTTACATATATGTATGTACATATGTATATGTATATGTATATGTATATACATACACACATACAGTATAATTCTTATATTGTTGCATCGACTATAACTGCAACTCGAGAATCAGTGTAGTTATGCGTTTGTGAACACGTGAACTGAAGAACTAAAGAGCTGAGTATGAAATTATATTGCGACAAAACACAAAATAAATATATTTTAACCCAAAAAAATTTTGAAGTTTATTAAAAGTACATTTATCAATGTTGATGATTATGGTGTTGTTGTATATACAGCATGACAACTTGATGCCACAATACATAGAGAAAAAGTGTAATTCATGTACCTGTGAATATGTACGTACCCTGTCGGAGAATGTGTGGTTGACTACAAAAATAGTTAACTTATAGTTAACTTTTCTTACGCTAAAGGTCCATACCATCCGTTCCATGCGTTGTTGCGTTTTATGCATGTGTCAAAAAAGTAGAATCAGTGTAATTGAACGTATAGACGCATAGGACGGATAAAGTAGGTTTACTTTCTACTTTTGTATCCGTCGCATGCATCATGAAAAGAGGTGAGTTGTTTTTGAGAGCCAAATATGTCAAATTATATTATATTTTCAATGATATCGATAAAAATGTTCGTGTGGTGGATATCAATTTTAAATTTGATTGCATAAAAAAGGTTTTTAATAAAAGAAAAAGCTTTTTTAATAAAGCTTAGAACTATTTTGAAGAATAAAATACATTAAAATCAGTTTTTAACATAGTTATTTCACGAACAAAATTTACATTTTATATAGTTATCGATTGTTTTTATGTACTGAGCGTCACCTCTGTTGTGTTTATTATTTTTTAAACAACAAAAATACTTGGCACATAAGACGCATTCCATGTAACTTGAATTTAGAATCGGAAAGAACGTACAGAAATGCATACAACGCATACGCATAGAACGGATGGTATGGACCTTCAGCTTTAGACTGACTAAAATCTAACTGTAATGTCATCCAGAACAAATCCAAAATTAATTCTTAAGTTGAGTACGTAATCAAATTTGGTGAGAGAATTCTCAGCTACTTTGAAACTCATTTCAGTCTTACATTAACATTTTGCTGTTATTATTTTAGATGGCACGTGTGATTATACATGTTCGAAACCCAGAAAAATTTTTTAAATTTATTGACTAACAGGCGATATAAAAAACCAACTTTAAGTTAGTTGAAAAGTAATGCAGAGTGAGGCAATTGACTACCGCCTAGGACATCGCAATGTTAAAATAAACAGTTGATTACATTGAAAAGTAGTCCAAGTGGCAGTCAGTACTAGTTGTGAAATAGTTAGCTTAAAGTTAGTTTAAAGTTAACGGAATTTCCGACAGGCTATATTCATACATGTGTATTTTTTTAGTATAAATACATACCGATATACCTACTACATAAATATCTTATCTTGTTTTACATACATATGTACACAACGCTCATTTACTTCAGTAATACTGTCACAACTAAAAAAATTTTTCTTCTCTCAGGAGGTGGTAACTGTTTGAAGTCATTACACCAGATAAAATCTGAAATTCCAAATAATTCTGCATTATTAACTTTAAAAAACATAATTTTTCAGATATGACACTCTTGAAGTAAATGGTCAATATGTGCACACAATTTGGGTAGAAATAAAAAATAAAAAACTCTCATTTATAAAGAGCAAATAACTTTTTATCTAATTCAACGATTTTGTGTCACGTACATGTGAATGGTTACGTTTTAAGTGAAGAAGTGGAATAAGTCAGGAAACTAGTCATTCGTTCAAGTGACCAACAATAACGATGACAGTAAAATGACAGTAAATCTGCTAAAAAAACATAAAATTGTTATTGGATAAGCCAAGGGAAAAGAAAAAAAGCAAAATGAGAACATGCGATAAATGTCAAGGGATATTGGAAATGCGAACACTTAAAACTAAAAAAAAATTATATTACATATTTCGGTGTTTAAAGAATTTATTAAACAGAGATGCCAAGGTACGCCCAAGTTTACACACAGCAGTAAAGTTACACCAGCCAGTATTCGTCTACCTGGAAGCAGGTTGGTAAGGGAGAGAGAGCATGACTCTCGCTTACCAACCTGCTTCGGTATCAAACGTGTTTAGCTCATGATGTCCCACTTGGTAGATTTCTAGGCATGAGCTTCTGAATACATATTGGATATGCAGAAAGAAGCCCATACTTCATGCCTTTTTTGTATGTATACGAGTATAATTAAAAAAATTTGCTCTTGGATTAACTTCCAATACTTATTGTATATTAAATACAATATTAAATCAAATACTTTTTGTTCGCGCGTTGAATCAGGAGTCGATCCCAGGATCTCCGTATGTTAGGCTAGAACACTACTAACTGAACTACCGAAGCACATATTTCATTCGCATCCAAATTTGTATTAGGTAAGTCCTAATTTACACTATGCAAGTCTTATTGCTAAGCTGATTAGTTTGTTAGGAAAGATGGGAAAAGAAACGTTACTGTTCCTCTCGTCTCTCTATCCATCAAACTAATCAGCTTAGCAATAAGACTTGCATAGTGTAAATATGGACTAAGCGAGAGAGGATGCACTATAAAAAACTTTTATAATTTGAGTATAAATAGCCGACCAACTTCGTAGTGCGTAGGGCAGAGGGGATGCACTGTGGGCTTTTCCGCGCTTCCGAAGCGCTTTTTTTGTATTAGTGCTTACTTGTACCAAAATTTATTTTTGCTGGGCAATAACTCATCACTGAGTAAGTTGTTTTATTTATTTGTAATAATTAACAGTACGCTGCCTTACACTTCTCATTTGGTTTATATAATTTCAGATAAGGAAATATATTTTTAAAAAACAAAAAAGTATGGTGACTAAGCAACTGCTTCCCTGTCGGTAGCTTCCACAAACCATTAAGTTTGAAAGTGGCATAAGTCACTTCTTTAAATTATTATATTTTTGAGCGCTTTTGATTGTAAGTTAAGTAATCATATTATATTTTGAATAAACGTACATATGTGTTAAAATTGGAAAAAAATCACTAGAAAACTTCATAATCTAAATAAATTTTTTTTTGATTTTGTCACTTATGTCACTTCAAAAATAAACGTTTCATATAACAATGTTTGAGGTCAGTACTTTTTTTTACAAATTTCAATCTTTAGTGTCCAACACCAGTGATACATCCAAAATCCCACATTTCTTATTCCAAGGTACAAAGTTGGATGTGTTGGATAGAAATATTAGGTTACGTTTTCATGGGTATGGATCCGCCCACTTTTCTATATGTGAGGTTGCGTCATTACAAGGACCCAGGGTGTAAAGGTTTGCAAGAGTCTAATAACTACATTTAAACAGATTTTAATGTAATTTTTTAAGGTACTTGGGCCCAACCACCTTTCCGTGAACTAGTGCAAGATGTGTTTAAAGTTTCGGATGAATCGCTTAAGTAAAAGTACATAAAATTAAAGGCCATGGTCCCACCTACGCACTCTCTGAAAAAAATTAATTTCGAAATCGGTTCACAAGTGACGAAGCTATGAAGTATCAAACATAAAATAATCAAGCGAATTGATAATCTCTTCCCTCTCTTGAGGCCAATTAAAAAAATCATTACAATTTCCACTAGTTTCTCTTGAGTTTTCTTTGATGTGTTTAATATTTTCAAAAATATTTGTTAAAGTTTTATACTGATGTCAAACTAGATTAGGTATACAAATTTAAAAAAGTCTAGATGCATTTCGTTGCTGCTTAATCAACTTCAGACTTCAAACCACAATGAAAAAAACTAACAAAACTGCAGTGCAATATTGTTCAATATTCAGTGAAATTTCAATTTATTTCGGACGCCGTCCTCCCCGATAGAGGGAGTGATATCTCTGGACATTCGATTTGAACTTCATCTCGTTGAAAGTGACAGGAAAGATCTCCGCATGTAATTTGTTCCACATACGAACAGCACGGCTAAAAAGGATATTTCTCTGTAATGCGTAGTACAATTTATTGGTCAATCGACCCAGATTGCACAATAGTAGTCGAACCAAGGCCCTTGCTGTATATTTCGAGTAGAAATCATATTAGAATAGTTTGTGTTTCATGGCTGGAGAAATCAATCGTGGGATGAAGAAAGCTGATGGATGCAGAAAAATACCCCTGGACATGGAATAAATATGTGTGCTTTGGGGTTATCTCTGGCAGTGTTATATCTTAGTAGAATGAAGATCCCCTTCAAGTGATCTTGGTTACAGCTATGGTACCATCTTTCCGATGGTGCAAGTGTATATCAGGTTGATATACTTGCCATAACAGTGGCAGGTAGTACACTGTGTGAAAGAAAAGCTCAGGGGAAAGTCGGCAAATGGGCCACCGAGAGAAATGTAATCGTGTATGTGTATTCATTTGTATAAGAAGCCGATTAAAGTTCGGCACTCTGCTGCTACTTTGTCCACGGCTGATTTAGTACCACCAGACAAACAAAAACTTTCAAATTGGCCGTCACAGTGCAGCTAATTTAAATTTCTACGCCTCCAAACAAAAACCCTTTGTATTTACACATTTTTATATCTTGCAACAATAAAAATAACCCCAAATGTTTTTTCTACTGTTTAGAAGAGCTTAATATATACGTATAAGTGTGTTCATTAGGGAGGGTCAAATTATTTTTTTGTCTTCGCATTTTTCAGAAATGAAATCTAGAGATCTTAAATTAATTGCAATTGTGCACATAATGGATATAGAAATTTTCTGCAAGAAAATAATAGAAGTACATAGACAAGTTTTTGGTCTAGACAGTTATAAGTTGTTTATTAAGAATTTTTTTTTGCATATCGCTCATTTACTCAAAGAACGTCATAACTCGAAAAATGGTATATTTGATATATTGGTGCAGAATCAATCCTCAATTGTTCTTTATATATATTGTGTAAAAATTTCATACAAATATCTTATTTACTCAACTCTTGAGAGAAAAATAAAATTTTCTTTTTCGCTTTAGTTGTATGTAAATTGAAAACCTCAAACTCCTTTTCTCGCAAATTGTTTTTTTTTTGAGTTATGACGTTGTTTGAGTAAATGAGCGATATGTTATTTTTGAAATAGGTTCTAGTTTTCGAGTTATACCGATACACTTAAAATAAACGAATTGCTCTAAATATGTACAGTTACTGTCATTAATATTCGGTTTTCAGATTCACAATCAATAAAAAGTCTCCCAAACAACGGCAACCATTTAAACTGAAAAATTTCTTTCATTATTTTTTTATTTAGCAATTGAGTACCAATATGAATTCATAAAAAATAATCGAAAAAATTATATCAGTAAAGCCCCATTCAGACTATTATATTTACAAGTATTCATACTTTCATCACATTTTACGATACAGAAATCTAAATACATTCGTTGCGCCTGTCAAAAAATCTAACGTAAAATCACATATTGTGTTCAGACCATGATACAATTATACAAGGTACTTGCACGACTACAACAAAATTGCAACACCAAGAAACTCACGCATTTTGTTGGTAGAAACAAATAGAATTTAGTCAAAAACAGATGTCTTTTGTTTTTAAAAATAACAATTACAGCGTAACTAAAGTACAATTGCAGACGCGGCATTCATGAATGATTATAATCATTCAGTGTTGCCAATATGTGTGTAATATACAGAGTGTGTAATTTCTACTCACATGGCTAGGCCTATAATTAGATTCATGTATAATTTGTGTGTAATTATATTTTGCGTTCTATTTTTATTTATTTTTATTTTAATTTTAACCCACACAAAAGATGTGTAGTGTAATTTTCTTCAATGTGTATTTGGAGACACAGCCATGTGTAAATTCATTGGCAATACTGTAATCATTTTATTCACACACGTACACTAACATTTTTGCGACTTGTAAACAAAGTTTGACAAATTTCTGCATTGTATACATTAACAGGCTGGACTTGTGCAAGTACCTTGTATAATTGTATCATGGACTTGCACAATGTAAACTAGGACTCAGTAGTTTCTGAGATAAGTTCATCCGCATTCTCTAACTATTTATTGATGTCACGTCAATACATTACATTGCACTTGTCTACTCGTTGCCTACAAATATTTCTTTATTTTTTTTCACAGATGCATCTGACCCACCCTAATGTACCACTTTTGTTTGTTTCCACATGGTGGTGTATTTAGCAACAAAAACATGCAAGAGAGAACAGTTATTTGTTTTAGGTAGTTTTATCTGTCAGATATATTTCCACACAACATGTTTTTTTTGTTTAACTGGGAGATTTTTGGTGGCAGTGAATGAAAAAAAAACATACATACAAGAAAAAATTAATGGGAGTGCGTACAGTATTGCCATATTATAGTTAAAAGAAAAGGAAATTTGAAATTCCGGGGAATAATAATATGTAAACAAAAGGCAATTTTGCATTTTTTGTCAGTTAATCTAAGATACTATACCTATAAAGTGTAGTTTGCTAGAAACGAGATTAAGGTTTTCAATTTACACACAAGTTAATGGAAAAAGAAGATTTTATTTTGCTTTGTCCTAGTTTACACTATGCAAGTCTTATTGCTAAGCTGATTAGTTTGATGGAGAAGATGGATGAAGATACGTTTCTGTTCCCCTCGTCACTCTCCTAACAAACTAATCAGCCTAGCGATAAGACTTGCATAGTGTAAAATAGGACTTTCAAGAGTTGAGTAAACAAGATATTTGTATGAACATTTTACACAATATGAAGAACGTCCTTGCATCCGGCAGAGAAGCTTTACAAAGTAAAGCCTGTGTTGAACGAGCCTCAGAGTAAAAATTTGCAAACTTTTTCTCCACTGACAACTTAATTAAATTAATTAAATCCTTATCCTTACTAATATTATAAATGTTAAAGTGAGTTTGATTGCTACGCTTTCACGCGCAAACCAGTAAACCGATTTTGAAAGTTGTTTCACAAATAGAAAGTTACATAACAAGCGTCAAATAAAGGCTATTTTTTATTCGGTTCGGAACCGGTTATCTTCCATTTGGTACAGATTTTCAAACCGCTCAACCGATTTTGAAAATGCTTTCATCAATAGAAAACTACATTACCAACAACAAACATCGCCTGCTTTTGTATCCAGTTCGGAACCGGTTTTTTTCATATTTGGTACGGATTTTCGGCAAACATAATCTATTTTTATCCGGTTCGGAACCGGCTTTTATATTTAGTTCGGATTTTTTCATAAAAACACATTTTGGGCTGGTTAGGGCAATTATCGTCTCGGGTTTGATTGTTTAAACAGTTTTAAAACCAGATCTTATTCGGTTTTTTAATACTTCTATCACCTTTTTGTCGGTTTTGATAATTTTTTTTTAACTTTATCAGTGAGTAATAAATAACAGAACACTCATAAATGTTTAGTTAGTTTCCAAAATATCAGATCAACGCCGCAGGTAAAAGATAGTTAGTAAAAAAGATCAAAATTATATATTTTTGGAATAAATCTTTAGTTTCTTACTAAAAAAATGTATAAATTCCGAAAAAGGAATGTTATTAATAGAAAAAAAAACGGTAGATAAACTTTTTGTAATGAAATAATGTGCTGCGTCACATGCGCATGTGTGATTAATCTACAATGCTCATGCAAATCTCACACCTTTCTCACACATAAAGTAAACTTTCAAAGTCTGAAGTACGACGTACGAAATTTGAAAACAATTTGACAGTTAGGCATGAAAAATAAGCGAGAAAAAAGTTAATCGCCTGATTTCTCGCATAGACCTTGGTGCAGTCAGTGATGGTTTAAATAAAAGCGTTTTAAAAATAATATGTGGCAACGCTGGCTGCACGGTTAACATTTGAGAGATTTTGCATTCTGCCGGCACCGACAAATTGAACGTACTACGTTCAATGAATGCAACAACAAAATATCATGTTGGTGAATGTGAACGAGGTTTTTGTGTAACCGTGTGTTTTTTCTTCGTTGAATGTGTTTATTTTCTGTGGATGTATGTATCTTTTTATTTTTTGGGTTGTTATTCTCTTACTTTAGATATTTCACTTTAGTTTAATTTTTGCTTTGGGTTGTGTCTGGCTAATAAAAGAAAAACATGTTCAATGTATCTGCAAACGAATCCTAATTATTAAAAAAATGTAATAAAAAAAATATTAAAAAAAGTTACATATTAAATAGTGAAAAAAGCAAAAATATTTTGCTAAAAACTATAGAATAATAAATTAGAAAAAAGAGAGCACACAACCGTGATAAAAAATAATTAGTTCATACAAAAGCAATAGATTCAAACTCAAATCTAACTACAAGAGATAAAAATATTTGGTGAAACTTAAGTGTTTCATTTAGTAGTGCTACTTTTTGCAACAAAATAAAAATTGCAAAGAAAATATTTTTTTTAATAAAAAGTTTTATTGCCGATTAAAGAAAGCATAACCATGAATTACAACTTCAGCTAACACAAATTGATGTGTATGTTAAACTAATAAAAGTTTGGCTAATATCTTAGAAAAAAGTCGAAAATCAAAACGAAAGGTATGAGTAATAATTAAAAAAGATATGAAAAAATAACCACATCAGTCATTATAATGAAAATTGATAAAAAAAAAAGTGTAAATTTTTCTAGTCAAGTGTGCTGATTTTATTTTTGAAAGGGAAAGGGACGACGTCATAAAAGTTTTAATATTGAACCAAAAATAATATATGGAGCAACAAGAACAGCGTGACGTCCCCATCGTTATCAAATAAATAATTAAACAAATCTGAAATCAAGAGATTAAAATATTTTAATGTACATAGCTGTATTAAATCTCAAATTTTGTTTGCTTTTATGACATGAATGACAAAAATTTAGTTTCCGAAAAAAAAGCCTTTCCAATTCCAAGCGAAATAGTTTTAATGTCAAAAGCTGCATTCTGCATTCTTTACATTGTTTACTTTGTGGTTTAAATTTTTATACTTGAGATATTCTCATTTGCTCTTACATTTTTTCATGTCAGCTAGTCCAAAATTCTTAGATACATTGTATATGTACATATCGCACATTCAATTCAATAGTGTCATAACTCAAAAAATTCGTTTTTTCAGTTAATTATGCAGAATAATAATGCATTTCGTATTTTATCTTGCGTAAGAATTTCATATTATTGACTTGTATGTAAATTGAAAATTTTAAACGTATTTTCTGCAAAACTAGTTTTTTTGAGTTATGACACTATTGAACTGAATGTGCGATATGTATGTATGTATGTACTTACATATGGAAACATATTCTGATTACTTTCTACTATTTGAAAAAATCGGGTATTTTTCTTCTTTCCGTTCCACATTGCTTAAAGGTGTTATTAGTTTCTTCCACTTACATACTTACATGCTTATGAAAAATATGACATAATTATACAAAAGCTCAGAACACTTGTAACAGTGATGGTGAGTGTAATAGCACATGAATGAACTCTATCATGAGTTGTGCAATACCGTAAAATATGTACATATACATATGTATGCACTGATGCATTATAAACCCAATTTGCGCAGGGCAAAGAAAATATCTCTTTTGATGGCATGCGGTTAGATGCAAGCTCCCTGAATGTATTCATCATGTAGCAGTTGGCTGTTTGAAGCATCTACCTAATATTTGCGGATAGCATATCATGCCATAACCGATTAACATAACACTTAACATAATTTTCGAAATTAATTTTTTGACAAAAATCAATTATTTGTGGTCGTAAGTAATCGATTTTCGTAAAAAAAAAAATACAAAATCTGAAAAATTTGTCGATTAAGCCAGTCGATTGCAGCCCAAAATTGTACAGCTCAAATCGTTCCAAAAATTTTTGATAGTTCGTAAAAATAATATGGTGTAAAATTGAAACTGGAAAAAAAAATTTAATTTTTTAATTTTTGATGCTTAAAATGTGTAGATGCCTTTGCCGATGGATGTCGCTTTCGAGATCTACGACGAAGAATGAAGTTGGTACCGAACTGAAGGGTATAGAAGACTATGTTCTGTAGGAATATAGCAGAAGGCCATGGTGGCCAGGCCTTTTATATTTTTGAAGATAAGCATGTCATCAAAATAGGTATTTTTTTGTGAGATGAGAATGAGCCATTTCTTCAGGTTTGAGAATAAATGTTTCTCACTCGGGGCTAAATCGGAAGAATAATGTGAGTGAGGGCGAAATTCGTAGCCCAAATCATGAAGATTTGACATGGAAACTGCACATGTGTGCGAGTATACCCTTGTATTGTCTCTTTTTCAAATCCTCATTAAATTGAACAAATATGTTGGCTTTACACTTTTGAAGGTAGTCAAAGAGAATTATACCATGTCCATTCAACGGCTGATACTCTAGAAACCCAGTGTCCACTGTTGTGGAACGGTGCAAAAACTCGTCCACATTACGGTTGAATAACGCCAATCTCTCCTACGAAATTGTCACTCGATTGAGCTTGTGGCTTTCTCATACGCAACTGATCATTCAAAATTAAAGCCATTGAACCATCTCGAGCAACACATTTTGTGGACTTCGTTTTTTTTTGACGTAAATCAACTGTTTACGATCGCAAAAAAATTAAGTTCGAAAATTATTTTGCTTAAGATTTTTTGGCGGTTATGGCACGATCTGAGATACTTAAGGTTTTCACAATCTCTCTCACTTTCAATCTTCGATATCCTATACGGATGTATAGAAATGAACTGGCCATCCAGAACGTTCGGCATCTTCCGTATTTGTGTAGCCACAGCTCATTTTTTACCATTGGAATTGAATGTGAAGAGTTCCAATAGCATTTACCATAGTATTTAATGTTTAATGAGCATATGCAATTCAGTTTTTCCACTTTTTTCTCAAATCAATGGATACTTAAATTTTGACAGAATTCAACTAAGAGATGTCTGTTGACAGGAGCTGTATAGCACTTTCAATAAAAAATTTCGAACTTGACCGGCGCGCTGCGGCGGTCGTAAGGTTAACTTTAGAGAAGTAATAAAGTCGCACAAGAGTCAGAGTATGTGTAAGATATGTTCCAAAAAACCAACCAATTAAGAAACTAGAGTAACAAGAAGCCAGTTGGATGGAGTGGACACCAACATGTTTTTAATAGATCAAGAATAGCTTAAGAATGTCAAAAAATATTTTGATAAAACTTCTATAAAGGTTCGGAGAATGAAACGGGATAAGATAATCTTTATCTTATATCTGATAAGATATAAGAGCACTTTCTATTGAAACTTATTATCCCGCTTGCTGGGACATTTGTGCAAGGCATGTTCTTTGGACAGTTTAAAGATGTGAGATTCCTTAGTTGCATACGCATAAGACAGCTCAGCCGTATAATATTATTACAGCTATATTAGAGAAGTAATACTGCATAAAGATTAAAAATGGACATACAATACAATAATACCATTGCTCTAGCCATAAATATATTTGGTTCATTTAAATATAAGTGCTGTCATAACCTTAAATAGATGTTTATGTTTTGATTTGTTTATTGATTTAAATATAAGTAAACGGTTTTCACAAGCTTTCCATCAATGACGTTATTGCTAAAACGTGAACGCAAGGGAGTCTGAAAACATCAAGTTTTTGTTGGTATTGATGTTTAGGTTGAAATGTATTAATATATAGGGTCCGCCAGATAACTTTTTTTTTGAAAACAGGTCGCAAAACATCGAGTGTAGCTTCGGCTGTGTGGCACGTAGCGCCGTCCTGTTGAAACCAAATGTTACCAATATCCTTCTCTTCAATTTTTGTGAACAAAAATTCGTTCAACATGGCCCGATAACGATCGCAATTGACTGTAATTGGCCCAACTATGCCTCTGGACCAAAATCCGCACCAAACAGTGACTCGTTTTGGGTGCGTCGGCTTTTCAATGTATGCGTGCTTGTTTTCTGTGCCCCAAATGCGACAATTTTGCTTGTTTACATACCTGCCAAGATCAAAATGAGCTTCATCTGAAAAGATGATTTTTTTCTGGCAAAATCGGCATCTTCTGTAAGTCGATCGCAGGCAATATTTCCCAGCGTTGTTCAAGCGTATACACAACCACATTCGTTCAGCGGAAGGATAAAACTAATTATCTGTCAAATCAGACATAAGCTAGGTGTTACCATTCACGAAATAAGCACTAGTTGAAAAAAAAACGTTAGATGGCGGACCCTTTGGCAGAGCTGTATCGTTCATGATCGAACTGAACTGAATGAAATAAGCCTGTTGTAAAAGAACAGAGAAGGGTGCATTTGCCTCAGCAAGATTTTTCTACAATGTTTTACCTAACATATTCTTGTTTTTATTTGCAATTTTATCTACTTTTAGTAACAGTGTTGTATTGTTTTTCTTTTGATTTCTATTTGAAATGTTGTATATGTTTAAAAGAATTGTTGAGAGAAATTAACGAACGTGTTCGTTCTTAGCAGTTGAACGGAATTAAATTTATTAACAAAATATTTAAACATGCTAATTTTTGCTTATTTACAAAATCCCGCAATTAATTGAAGTTGGTAAATCCCAAACCAAATCGAAAACATATTTGTGTACCTGAGTAAAGTACTTGGTTAAATTTTTATAGCCGCATAAATTAAATTTGTGTATGTATAATTTTTTTTAACGTACATTTATCTTGCCTTCCTCTTGATATGAATATTGTAAGTGCTGCTTTGAATATTAATTTTAGTTAAATGCGTCTTTAAGGACTTTGAGAGTTTCGGCGGAGAAATGAGAATGAGTATACTACAACCGAGTGAAAGAAAACGCGCGCATTACATTATTTTTCCTGCTCTTCTCGAGTTTTTGTCTTCAGGGAAAAACCTTTTTACTCTCTGCTTACTAAATACTCTTTTGCTTTTAAGCAAAATTCTAAAAAGAAATGGTAAGTTAACCAAATTTTTAAAGTTTTTTTTTTTTGACAGTTCTTAAAGCTGTCAAACTATGTATTTTTAATACTCTTTACTTTAGCTTTTCATTTACCATGCTGGTGCATAGTAATTATAGCCAAAAACTGACACACATACACACACACAGCAGCTGTTGTTGTTGTTGTTGTTTCTTTGTTGATTTTTGTTGTTTAATGTTTTGTTTGATTTCTTGTCTTGGCCGCGTTTTAGCTCTGCTGTAACACAGAAAAATTGGTTAAGAAACGTTTTCTGTGCTTAATTTTTTTCATTCGCTTTTGCAAATTTTTCATGTGCGCGAAGCAACAGACCAACTCCTTTCCTTTACAACTAACTGGCTTTATTGCTTAACTTTGATACCCGTATTGTATGTTTTTGCTTTTGCATTTATCTTCATTAGATGAAGTCAATATTTCTATAATGTATGTCATGTTTTCCTTCGATGTGTTTTGTGTGTCTTTCGTGGCCAAAAATCGATTAGATTGTTTATTTTGTTGTTTTTTTTTTGTTTAATTTGAAATTGTTTTAAATGTTGGGGAATTTCTTGTTTTGAACAACATTAAAATTTTTAGCGCAAAAGTAATTTATAAGATTAAGAATTTTATTGAAATATGTAGGTTTTTGTAATCGTTGCTATTTTTTTTCCTTTTATTATGGAAATCTGTTCAAATGTTTAGACTGCAAAAATTAGTATGCTTGTTAATTTTTGTATTGTTTTTGAGGAAATTGAGCGTACGTTAGATCAAAAATGAAATGCAAAAGTGTAAGGCTTCTATTAGAAATGTGCATTTTCACAAACATTTTTAATTAAAACGGTGTGATGGGCATGTTTAGGTCAGTAAGAATATGTATGTACATATGTATGTAAATTTTTATATGGTCCATTACAATAGGGGTGGAAAGCCGTTCTGGGGGGCATAACCCCACAAGAATTGCTTTTGTCGCCCCAACCCCTCCAAGATTTATTAAAAATTGCAATTAAATGATCTATTTCAATAAAAAAAAACTCACCAGTCATTATTTTGTTTTTCATACCAACTGTTCACAGAAATGCAGACAAGCGTGGCTTTGCATTTTATGATTTTTGAAAAATGCATAAAACTCAAAACCAATTTATAATATTTTTAAAATTTAGATTTTTAGAATAAAGTCCTACATTTTTACGTTATGTCATGATAAAGAAGGTTTATGAAAGCGTGCACTAACCAGGCCCTTACTATGCGTTTGGACATGCAAGTACTTGCATGTAAGTTCTGTGTTCGTATTAACAACGAAAATTCCGGATGAACTGCAAGTGCCCAAAGTGTAGGTGTGTTAGTAAAAAAGTTTGAGTGGATTGAGTTTTTCAAACTTGCACTTGTATGTGTAAATGCTTAGTTATCCACAACCCTTTTTCGCCTACCTTCGAAACTATGTTCGAATTTTCGAACATAATAAAAATCAATCAATTTTGCAATTTCTAGTTAAATAAACATATTTTATGATAAATAAAGCATAAAGTATTTTTTAAGCCAAATTTCACAGTTGAGTTCGAATTTTGAAGTGGAATATAATTTGAAAAATTTGCATCTATTTCTAGTTATACGAGTATAAACATATTTTATGATAAATAAACGATCAAATATTTTTTTAACCGAATTTTTTTTAAATGATCGTCGACAATTACGTTGGGCTTAAATTTAAAATTTTAACCTATGTTCGAAACTTCGAATATGTTTCTAGAATTAATATTTAGAAGTACTCACATCACATACATATATAAACTTAGTTTCTACGCTATTTCTTTTTTTGCTTTAGACATGCAAATACTTGCATGTAAGTTTTGTGTGAATATTATCAACGAAAATTCAAGAAAGAAAAACCGCCCGATGAGCTGCAAGTGCCTAAAGTGCAGGTAGGTGTATTAGTAAAAAAGTTTGAGTGTATTGAGTTTTTCGAACTTACAATTGCACGTGTAAATGCTAGGTTATATATAGCTATTTTCCCCCTTGTTCGAAACTTAGTTTGAATTTTCGAACATGATGAGAAACCAATCGATTTTGCAAGATTTAGTTTTATAGAAATATTTTATGATAAACAATAAAAAATAATAATAAAAATTAAATATTTTTTTAAACAAAATTTCGCAGTTAAGTTCGAATTAAGATTAATTAAAAAGTTACTTTTTTCATCCTTTTCTAGTTATATAGACATATTTTGTGATAAATAAATAATAAATTAGTTTTAATATGATTAACAATATTTCGCAATTAAGTTTTAATTTTGCAATTTTTGCATTAAAAAGTTACTTTTAAAAATTATGTTCGGCAATAATGTTTACATCTGGTATTTTTTGTGTGCCATGTGCCAAAAAAAAACGTAACCACTAATTACTAATGAAAAACTGTTTACTTCAGACATGTATTTATTGATTTGAACTGTTTCCAATCAGTTGGATTCTATAAAATTGTCTATTAGTTATTTCTGAAACTGTTTAACTTAATAAATACGTGTCTGAATCAAATAATTTTTCATTAGTAATTAGTGGTTACACTTTTTTACGCATGTGTGGCACATGGCACACAGATGTAAGCCCGGCCTATGTTTGAAATTTCGAATATGTTTCTAGAATTAATATATAAAATTTCTCACACATATGTGTGAGCTTATTTTCTACGCAATTTCGGTATGTACATAACTTTTTCAAATCACGGAATTAAGATCGAATTTAAAGCTGTACGAAGTGCAAATCCCCCAAAAAACAAAAATTAAGAATTGCTCAAAAATTTTTACTCGTATTAAAGAATGGGTAATTGTTCATCGACTTTGTGCGAATGAATCACAATGGACCTTCTTCAGTGACTCAACATTTTTAATTATTTGGGTATTTGTTCATAATGAATATTTAATTGCCAAATTTGCACAAAATTTAAAAAAAAAATTCCATTCATTCCAAATTCGGGTGATTATACCTAAGGAACAAACACCCAAAAACTTCGGGCGATTATTCATTTTAAATTTTTGGGTTATTCCTCACTATCTTCTTGGGCGATTGGGAATTGTCTTTTGGGTATTTCTTCATAATGACTAATCAGCCAACAATTTTGGGCGTTCCTTCTTTTAGATGTTTCGGCCGATTTGCTGTTGGGCTATAATTCGTACAGCTCGCATTTACAAGGGCGATATTGCAGTTATATTGGAAATTTCTAATTCTTGTAGAAAAAGAGATTTTGTAAAATACTAGCTGCATAAAAAAGCACACATGTACATATATGTATCTCTTAATCTCATAAACATAAAACTGTGTAGAAATTTTTTAATAATTAATCGCATCTGTAAAGTTAAAAATTTAGCATATGTACAATTTACATAAAATTTTCGCCATAATTTCATTAAAGAAATACATTTTGGTAGTATTTAATAATATAAATACACATATTTACATATCGCTCATTTACTTCAATAGTGTGATAACTCGAAAATTGCGTTTTTTGAGTTAATTAGGCTTTTCGTATTTTATCTTTTGTAAATATTTCATATAAATAGCTTATCTTCATTGAGTTGTATATATACTTAAAACTCTTAAAAAAATACTCCTGCAATAAGCAACTTTAATTGAAAATAAAACCAAAAATCAATTAAAATAATCAATTAAACTTTTGTTTAAAAATTTAATTAATTACAAGTTTAATTGACTCAATTACATTTTTAATGGATATTTGGTTTTATTTTCAGTTAAAGTTGTTTATTGAAGGAGTATTTTTTCTCTGTGTGTAGAAATATTTTTTTTCGAGTTGTGACACTATTGAAGTAAATGAGCTATATATTGTTTACTATTTTTCGTTTGTTTTTTATATACGTATGTGTATATAAGTCTTTACAAATAGCAGTTTTGAATGGCAAGTTAGCGGTTAATATTATTATCATAAATTATAAATGATTTATTTGTGTGCCCTTAAGCCGAATTCATACTGTGTAGCATAAAGTGATCGTTTTTTAATAAACCACTAGTAAAATTGATATTTGTATGGAAAAATACATAGTGGAATAAATTAAATAAACGTTTATGATTACGTACCTTAAAACAGAAAATAAAAACTACTTTTTTGGATTATGCAAAGATTGTATGTGTATTGGTATCTCGATAAACTTTGCATACTCTCTCAGTTTACGTTGAGAAGGTTATGGAAAAAATACAATAATTGTTAATATTAATTGTTAAGTGCTGAAATTGGTCAGTTAGAAAGTTTTCCACTGAACAAAAGTAATATGTATTGCGCTTGTCATTAACGACCTTAATTTAACAAACTGCGGTCATAAAATTAAGATCTAGATAAAAAAAAAAATCGACTTCCAGATTGATTGGAATAACAAAGGCGAATACACTTTTAAGAAGAAATTCAGTCATAATTATGGACAGAAAAATGTATAAGCATAACTCCATCTGTTGCTCAGAAATTTTAATAATGTGGAAGTTAAAAAAAAATTAAAATAGATTTTAAATTTTAACTCTAATATAAAGCCTGCTCTCAAATGGAAATTGAAATGCCCTAAATTGCAGAGCAGTGATGCAATTGAGGGTGGCTGAAGTAGTTAGCACGTTGACTATCAAACCGAGGGTCCTGGATTCCAGCCCGGGCTCCGACAGTCATTAAAATAACGAAACCATGCAATTTTCTGTTGTGCATTAGTGTCCCTTTGTATCAGTTGTTGTAGCAAAGTTCAAGTGATTAAGGCATAGTAACTGGTCACTGAATTATACCGACTTCAGCAGATACTAATCCTACTAAAACTTTAATACGCCTCATTGACACCAGAGGCGCTGCAACACTGAATTATTAAAAACGTGCAACAAAGCAGAGTTGTAAAAGAATGAAGCTTTCCTCTATCTATTCCTTCACCAGCTGTATTCACTATACCTTTCCTAAAGAAGGTAACACCTAGTAATAGTAGTAGGCATTCATTGCCTGAGTGTTACTTCTTTTTCAAGAAAAAAAACTTACGAACAAAGCCATAGTTTCTTGAAGTTTCATAATATTATTAGATTAAAGGAATTAATTATGTTAAGTAAATTTTTTTAGGAAAACGATTTCAGTTTCTTAACCAACTCCCGGAGTAATTTTCATAATGAAATTTGAGCATTTCGAGATTTGGCAATAAATACATATTTTTCATGAACCGGAAAAAGTTGCTTAAACATAACTATAATACATAAATGAAATAATAAAACTAATTAAAAACTAATTTATTTCAAAAATAAACAAAATGCTAGAAAGCCTCTAAAGCAAAAGATTTGTTTTTTTTTATAATTTGTTGTTTAATTATTTTTTTAAACTAAGATCAGTTCATATCAGAACGCCCGTTTTTATTATACATACATACATACATGAAATCATTTTTTTGGATTTCTTCACCATCTTTGTATTATTTTTCAAGTGACTAATTCCATGTTTACAGTTAACTAACGGGTAATTTTTTTTGAAGTGCCTAATTCTTTGGCAATTCGTTAATGTAAGGTTCCAAAATGTGTGTTTCTTTAAGCCCGATAGAAATTTAAATCCTAAAAATTTGTTTAATCCAAGATCATTACCTGAAAATAGTTTTGGGCATACGACCACTGTGACCCGATATCGTGAATAACAAGAACAATGTTGGCCTGCAACGCCTCAATTGTTGCGGACTTATCAGCACAAGCCAGTGACTTCACCACCTTAAAGGACGCCCTTTTTATATTAAGCCATCGATATGTATTAGATGATATAGATAACCACAAATAGATAAGCAGATTTTTAAGCGAAAAACTAGTAAATATTAATCGATCAAACATTCTGTACTTGGTTAATCCCGTAGACTGTCAGTGTATATTTAAATCCCAAATAAGTCTTGACGCTTCAAAAAGAAAAATAAAAAAAATACCCTTTATAAAACATTCATAGATATTAACTTATATACTGAACGCTAGAAAGTTGCTCTGCACATACAAATGTATGCACTTTGATGTATGTATGATTAGTTATTTCTTTGGCTATTATTATATTTTTTCCCCATCTTTTTATGCAAATGTTTGTATGATCAATAGATGAGGGGTTTTCATTATATCATGCTCACAGCTCAAAAAATTTCAAACAAAATAATCAACTTGTTGCTTATGTACATATACTTAAATAATGAATATAATCACTGATTGTCTGATCGTCTGTGCAAATAGTATGATTTTCTACACTTGGAGTAAAAAAGTTAGTTAAAAAGCTAACCGACAACATGAAGTGAAACTTAGCTTAATAATGAAAAACCGAAAGGGAAGGGGGCGGGGGGCGTTGAAAAAGACGAAAGGCATTTGTAGTTGAAGCTTTAAGGGCAGAAATTCTTATAGTTTTCAACTAGTTCTTTTTATTTTAATTTTCTTCTATATCTCTGTTTTAACTGAATATCTGATGAACTCTTTGCATGTGCTTTCGATGTAGTGATAACAAATTTTGTTCTTCAATGTCGCACGTGACTTTGAAACATGCGATTTTGCAAAGCAAAACTTTACAGTTATTTGCAATCGCATAGTTTCTTATGCATTCTATTTTGAGTCTTCCTGCCCACCGAAAAGTTTTGAAAACAAAACCAACAAAAGAAATATCCAAAAGAAAATTGTTGCGCTTTTGTGACTTTGCATTCCAATATCTTGAAATGGGTTATTAAGAAATGTAAATTTTTTTTAACATTAGATAAGTCTTTGGTGTCGGTGGACATTTCGGTGGAAATGACCATGTGTATATTTCTGGAGACTTATTACTATTTAATAAAAAAAAACACCTCAAATTTGCGCGATTAAGAATCATCTCCTTACTATTAAAGAAATAATTAAACAGGAGATTAAAGTTTTTCGTTTCAGAAATAAAAAAGAATATAGAAATAATTTTAAATTTCTAATAAGATTTTTAAATTTTAAATCATTTAGTTATCAGCGCCTATTTGCGCAAGTGTGCCATAGTGCAGCAGCTTGATAAATTTATCTGCCTTCTTAATGAAAAAGTTTTTTATGGCGACAGTATCTGATAGATTTGTGTTAAAGCAAAATGCCAGTAAACGTTGATTACAAAATTTCAAATTATGTAGACTTAGAATTGAACCAGCTTGAATTCATATAATTTATAAACTTTTCACTTCACCTGTATAAAAATCAATATTAAAATAAAAATTTATAATTTCAAATACATAAACATTCTGGAAAATTATTAAACATTTGAATCAATATTCCGAGTGCCAATAAAAATGTTAATCACTCGCACTTAAAACACTTTTTTTTTTCCTACAAACTACAAGTAAACGATCGTTAATGATTTTTTTTAATGTTTAGTGATTTTCCTTTAAAGTATTTATGTATGTACTCGTTCGTAGTGGTTTGTGTTGTAATGATTTTGAAATTGAAACTTCTGAAACGGAATCCAGTTATATTAGTTTTTTTGTTGTTTAACTATTACAAGAAATACAAAAATAATTTTTTTGCAAAAACATCATTAAAAGTTGAATGCATGCATGGAAATTTTTTACAGCGAAGTAAGAATATGAATGCAGTTGTGGTTGGCGTTGCAAAGAATTAATTGAAGTAGTTTGTGGCAAAAATATGTTTTTATTAAATGTTGGAAGTTGTTCTAATCGTTGAAATTAGGTTTTTACTTTAAACGAACTTTGAACGTAAACGCATAATACAGTGGGTAGCGAAAGTAAGTACACGTTTGCGTGTATAAACAAATAAAACGAAAACAACTCACATGCGTCTACATTAGCCAATGCTTTTCAAATAAATCGGTATTGAAAATTAGCAAAATCTAAAATACGGTTCCAGGGCTGGAAAATTTAAACTATGTTTGGTATATAAAAGTATTTAGCTAAAAATAATTATTTTTCTTAATTAATTAAATATGTTTTTTATTTTAGAAAGAAAAAGATTCGTACTGAAAATTAGCAATATAAAATATACAGTTACAGGGGTGGAAAATTTAAAATTTTTTGGTAAATAAAAGTAACTAACTGAAACTAATTATCTTTTCTTTATTAATTAAATGCATTTTATATTTTAAAAATTAACAATTTTTTTATATGCTATAAGTTTTTATAAAATAAACACTCAAAACAGTCATATTTTTAGTGACTTAATGACTTTTTCGTAGGCTTGTTTTGTTTTTGTTTGAATTTATTTAATTCATTCGTTGAAAAAAAAATTAAATCCTTGATGTTGTTTTTTAATGGCGGAGAGAAAACAGTTTTGAATTGTCTTTTTATAGTCCAAACGTGTGTAACTTCAACAGAAGTCAAAGATAGATAGATTGGTATTGAAAATCAATAATATCAAATATACAGTTGCAGGGATGGATAATGTAAATTGTTTTTTGTATATAAAAGTACCTAACTAAAACTTATTTGCTTTTATTTATTCATTAAATATATTTTGTATTTTGAAAGTTCTTTAAGATCAAAATTTTTTTTATATGCGGTACATTTTTATTAAAAAAATTAAGTTCAACCACACAAGCAATTTTATCACATACCAAAAAAATAATGAAATAAGTTAGCTTATTTGGTATGTAGGTACAATAGTAAAATTATTTTAAGAGCTTCAAATAGTAACGATGTTTTTAAACATAATGTGTTATCAACTAAATTACGGTCGTACCAACTATTCCAGCCCTGCCTTAGTTTGAGTCGCTTTTTGCAATAACCATATTTAAATTTAGACAAATTTTACGTGCTTAAGTTTTATGTTGCTCAAATTTTGATTTTATAATGAGAAAGAAAAAGCGTATGTATATCGTGAGCTGAAATGCAAAACTACATAACTAACAAAAAATTATTTTTAGTTTTTTTTAATAAATTATCGCACATAACATTATAACACATCTTCCTAAAATTTTTTATAACTTTATTCTATTAATCAAAAGAATTAGAAATAAAGATAAAGAAACTTTACTTGACTGAAAGTCACTTGAATAATTTTGTTTCATCTTCCGCTCTCCTTTACAACTTACAAAAGTGTAGTTAAGTGATTTTGCATTTAAGCAAACAATATATTACTTTCCCACTATCTCTCTCTCTCTCTCTCTCTCACACACACACACAAACACAAAATCAAACAGGATGCATGCGGTGCACTATGAGGCGTTTTCGTAAATTATAAGGCCAGAACATGAAGAGCAATATCATGGCGCATCAAACTGGTACTCTTAACAGAGAGATTACTCATCAGCTGATTTTTTGTTTACACGCTTATAACGAAGAATTCGTTTGACAATTTCTTTGTGAGAGTTTGTGAAAAGCGCAGAGTTGCACCTAATGCGTGTAACTGTATTTAATTTGCCTTGGGCAATACTTAAATCACGGTGGACTACACTGATTTAAATACATGACACGTGCTATACATTTGCATGTGTGTTATCATTTTATGTTGCTTACAGAAGTTTTAAAAGAGAAAATTGGATTAGTATCATTATGGATACTTATTTCATAAACTTTTCGGTGTCGGTTTTGATGTAGTAAAAGCTAGAGAAGTTCGCAAACTTCGCATTACAGTTGCTTTAGGTGTGGATGAATAAACGGACGTCAGAAAGGACTGATCTCTGTTAAAGTCCCCTCGAATTAATTTCTCATCATTTATTTTAAAAATTGAAAATATTAATAATGTAAACAAATTTATTACATGCCAAAGGCAGAATAAATTATTCAACTACTGCTAATATGGAAAATAAAATCTTTGCATCAGATTTTTTAGTCGAAAAATACCCATAGATAAATGAATACATATATTTATATGTATTTAATCCATATAAGATTCGACGCACCCGAATAATGCGGTCTTACACCCAGAGAAAAAACAGCTTAAAATCAATAAAAACCATATTGAATCAATAAGAAACATTAACGAAAGTCTAGTAATGTTGAAATTTCTTATTTCAATATGGAAAAATATTAAATTACAGTATGTATTTATTTTTAAGTATTTTAATATACATTTTCTATTATATTGAACATTATTGAATTAATGTGTAATTTAACAGGAGAGCAGCTTGTGTGGTTGTTTTACACTGCAAATCTGAAATCTTTTACAGTCATGAAAATTGTAGACAAGGTGTATTATGACTTATAAAGTCGTCTAGTAAAGGACTTAACAAATTTTTCAAAAAAATGTCAGTTAGGTCGGTTAGTTAAAACAGCGACGATATGATACGTATGTATATTAAATAACAAAATATTGTATAATATATAATTATAATTGATTTAAAGAAGATCACGCAATGTTATTATCCGGCCTAAAAACAAGTTGTTGAATAAAATTCCTATAAACAAGCTATTTAATTCCTAAGATTAATTAATTAATTAATGGCTTATTTACAATAAAATAAATAAATATATGAAATAATAATAAATTTTGAGTAGTTGGTTATATTTGATACTTTTCGAAACATTAATTCCCCAATAAAAAATACATTTAATTTCTCGGAAATTTGTGTGTATATTCCCAAACAACGTAAAATTATAATTAGCCTTATTTAAATAAATATTTTTGTTTTCAATATATTTTTAATTTTAAAAAGTTCTCGTACTTTTTATAATACATTAAATTGTTACTTTTTTAAATGTTTACTTTTTATTAGAGTACATTAATATGTTTTCCATTACAGTTAATTTTTTAATTGTGTAAATCCAGTATTTTATTTATAACTGATACCAGATTTAGTGTAGGTACTAAATATTTGCTATTTAGCTTTTAACTGGTTTCTTGAGCTTAGAAAAAAAAAATGATATACAAAAACAAAACGGGAATCCTGAAATCTGACGATGATAGATACGGTTTAACAAAATATTTTTCCTTATGGTTATGAAGTTTTTCATCCATATAACGAACAATTATGTATATTCCGGCAAGTAAAAACACCCAAAAAGTTATAATTTTTATGACTTTTGTCTACAAAATTCTATATACTGAATTGAAATAGTTGAGTTAAAATAAGTTAAATGATTTTTTTTTTTTGAGAGAAAATAGTTTTCCATTGCCACTGTCTGGTGCAAAAACGTACAACTACAGTAGTCAAAGTACCATTTGATAAAATTACTAAAAAGTTAAAACTTTCCATTTTTGTAGGAGTTGTTAATCGACAAAGGGAAATATACTCATCAAGGTGAACTAAATACGTATATATAACTAAAACAACCAAATGCTATATATATTCATAAACATTCCTGATATAACGTAGCACAAACAATTATGTATAAGTAAGCTTAAACCACAGCTACACCATACATACAATACCTTGTTCAGACATACTCCTTAATTGCGCAATTAGGGTATTGCTTTCAATTAAGGTCTTAATTGAACACAACTTACCATACGATAAGTCAATTAATAAATTGAGCAATTACTAATTAATTGTATCACTAATTGCGTAAAATTAGAAATGCAACCCTGTTCATAAGTATTTTTTATTAAGAACTGTGTTCAGTGAGCAGAATAATTTTCTATAATGGCGATCCAAATGTCAAAAAATACACATACATATAAACAAAACAAACTGAAGAGACTGAACTCCAATAAATAAATAAACAAAAAAGAAATGGCTGGTGACTTCCCAGAATACAGATTGGCGATTCTATGAATTAAAAAATGTTACGGCACTTACCGAGACGTCCAGAGTGACCTTTGAGTCGCATTTTGCTGGAATAATGCAAGGAGCAATAGGTGCTGCTTTCTCAAACTTTGTAAAATTGTCAAGTTTTTCTTTTTCTTTTTTTAAGCACTGATAATTTTGAATCAAAAATCGATCGCACTGATCCATCCATTTTGAAAATTTACAAACACGAATATACATGAAACAAATAAAAACAATGTTTTTTCAGCTGTCAAATGATAATTGAGTCAGCTAAATTGAGTGTGTGAACACTAGATTTAATTGCTCAATTAAAATTAAATTCACTCAATTAAAAATGTATGTCTGAACACAGTATAAGAATAAAAAACTCTGAGTATTTATTCGGCTACACATGAGTATATACAGATGTATTTTATTTGCACACACTTCAGACATCAGTGCTGCCAGACAAGTGAATTAATAACCCACTAGCAGAATTCACTGTTCGTATTAAATTTAAAACCCTTTTAAATATACTACGATTTTAAACATAGAAGCGTGATCGTCCTTTTCTTCTGTATTGTAAAGAATGTTTTTTGTTCCATTCAAAGAGATAGAGATAGAGAGAGAGAGAAACAGAGACTCTCTGAGAGTATTATTATGTATCTTGTTCTTATTTTCTACCATTCTCTTGTAAATAGATTCAGCTCAGGGATGCGAAATCAGATTTAGAAATTGTACTAATTTTCAAGAAAAATTTTACTTTTTTCAGTACGATTGTACCAAATTCTTTAGTTTAAAGTTTTTAATACTTCTATTAATTAACTAAAAAGGCACACATAGTATATGTGTAAAAGCTTAACAATTGACAAAAAGGCACTTTGAAGTTCAATGATTATAATATTATTAATTAATACTATTAATTAATATTATTCTTTAATGCCAGAACGTATAAAAAAGACTATTAGTTGCTGAGATCTGAATATAAAAGTAACATTTAGGATATACTTTTCCATCCTTTGGAAATATATTTTTCACATTTGCAGATGAATTTGGAATATATAACATTCCTCCAACATATTTTTGAAATATCGCAAAACATCGCTTCATTTACCTAATTTTTAATTTCTAATACCTTACAGCAAAATGTACATACATATCATGTCGTTTCTTAAGGACTTAATAACTTCTACATCAACCTGCGCTCGAAACTGGTTACGTATATATTCTATATTTTTAATGCTATTTGTATTTATATTACATAATAGAAAAAATAAAATTCAATAGTGCTAAAATGGTCATTGGGGTGCTAACGTACTTTTGGCATTCAAATAGTGCTAAAAATGGTACAATTGTACCAACTTTTCCATCCCTGATTCAGCTACAACATCAACTTTTAGTAGAGTAGATGATAGATGCTTACAAGTAGAAATTTTGAGCCGTTAAATGTATGTCCTAAATCAAAAATCATAAGAGAAACCTAAAGATGATTTTAAAATACTTGTCGAATAATATCTATTTTTTTCGTATTTATAAAATTGCGTCTCTTGGCTACTATCATATGCTTAGTGACACTCGCAGGATTAAGATAGAATTGACATAAGAATCATACAAATCGGTGCACGCGTTCGGTTTATATTGTGCCTCAAAGGAACACACACACATGCATACATAGGCTGATAAACACAATACCCTTCTTTGCGTCGCGCAGTCGCTTAAAAAGGACCACTTACTTGCTGTTATAGAATTAAAGGAATATATATTTTTAACTATAATTTTATTAAGTTGAACGAAAAATCAAAGTTAATTTATGGAAAATTAAAGTACGAATCTTCTCTGTTTTCAATAAATTTTTGTCTATACATATTTCAAAAATAACTGCAAAGCACTAACAACTTTCAAGCAATGATATGAACGAGTTCGTATTTTATTCATTACGGGGAAGTCATTATTATACATATAATATAATTAAATAAATAAGTACCAAGGTTTACTTTGTAAGCCACTGAAAGAGTACTATCCATTACAAAATCTCGAAAAGTTTTTGCTGGCTAAGGGACCATATTGCAACTACTCCATTGAAGTTTTGTATATAGTACAGCAAGTCCTTTTTTTAATTATTTATGTAAGTTTAACTTATAGAACAGATACATATGTATATATGCTATACATGTGTATTCATTTTAAGTCCGCAGGTAAATTTAGCTTAAGCTATTAACAAAAATGCGTTATTATATCTCATTTTGTTAACGCAACACTAATAATAAAATTTGTAAAATTGTATTCGCCAAAAATTGCGCATTTGGTTTTTAGTGTCTATTAATTTTGATTGCTATAAATAATGATTTTACGATTTTATGCGCAATCGGATGCTAGACAGGACTATATGTATATTTTTTTTACCAGTTGGTGCTAGAACAGGTTCCATTATAACTATGTTTTACATTAAACAAAATGATTAATTTACCTTATTTAAATTGAACAATAAACATGACAATAGACATGAAATTAATTAGCTTCTTTGTGTTAAAGCTTAATTTGAAAAACAAAATACTTTGTAATAAATTGCTTAACTATCTAAATATCTAAGTAAATATAATAGGCTTGTGCCATATGTTTTTACAAGTTTTGCCTTAACTATAGAATAAATTTGTATTTTTTTTTTGTATGCATTCTTAAAGGCACATGCAAACATTTGTTTTATGAAGTTAGACATTTTCGGGTTTCACAAGTAGAGTTAAAAAACACACACATAAAGCTTTGAACTAGCATGAAAATTTTATTTTATTATATAGTGCTTGGACTGTGCCTTACCTACGAAATACAAGGTCATTTAATTGACCGTCTATAGATCGACAAATATTTCGCACATTTCGGGCGGTATCTCGACAATAACTTAACAACTGTTGGCTTCCAAATGTACCAACGATAGGCGATTATTTGCATAGATCAGTAATGTAAAAATTTAAACTAATTGTATGTGTGAGAAAAGTTGTATCATTCGTCTCTGAAGTACTCAGGAAAAATATTTGGAACAAATGCAGTTTAGTGAAGCAGCTCAAAAAAAAAAAATAATAAAATAAGCAGTCAACTTTGACACCCTGTAGATCACTGAATGTTTCAACAGGGTAGTTAAAATTTCAATGTTTTTAAAGCCTAGGTTTTCCTCTATAATTCCTGCATACAACATTTTGTTGTTGGATCGCAAATTTCACAGATACAGATTTCTATTTGGAACCTCTGTGCACCGTCAGGATGTCATCTTATATTTAGAAAACCTGCTAACTTGGCAATAATGACTAATTAATATCCCGCTTATGTAAAAACGATTGTTAAAGTTAAAACATGCGTTAAAACTAAAACCCTCGGTTTTGCATAAGAGGGTATATACGAGTATCTTTAAACTATTAACATAATATCGAATTATTGTTTATTACCTAATGCAAGAATAAAAACAAGACTGCTTATGAAAACATGACTACTTTTACTATAATTTATATTTTATATATTTCAAATCATTTTATTAACATAATGTCGTATTGTTGTTTATCTAATTCGTGGTTTAAAAATAGAAAATATATATATATGTATATATTTATAAGATCTCTTTTTAATGCCATTAAATTCCAAGACCACATTATACATAATTTTAATGCTCTTATAAGACGCGGTTAGCTGGTGATTTAAAATGTGATGAAACAACATCCATGGCTTATTCATCTTCACTTAAGACATCTGCTGTTCATTAAAACTTAACATAAAAACATTTTTTGCCGATTTGTGTTTGCTCAAAACCCAGGATATAAAAAATTTATACAACGTAGATAATATGCCCATCTAAATTCCTGATCATAAGAATTATTAAAACTGTTCATAACAGCCGAAGTTTGCTCAAATTTTGCTAATTATTTTAGCAATAAAAGTTACAAAAAAAAAACGAACGAACAATGTAAAAAAGCAAAATTCCCTAATAACTAGAAGAATACCAAGAAGATCGGATTGCCTTAAGTCGCTAAGAGTGGGTCCTATATAGATTCTAGAAACAACCAAAGCAAAAAAGCAACAACAACAATTTCTTTAGTGTAAAACAATTATGAAAAGTAAATTGATTAATGTACAACAGCAACAACAAATTCGATACTATAATATGAGTATCTAAGCTCGCATTATTACATATTAGCAACAGCTGCATACCCCGCAAACAAATAGTGGAACGCTTGAAAATTACATTTTCATGATTACAAAAATTTAGGTGAGAAATTTGTAATTTTCTGTTCTACACAGAAAAAAATTGTATGACTAAGGGCCAATTTCACCAACTCTATTTAAATATCAATTCATATTTAAATGTCGATTTTCATTAATTTGTGTATGGAAAAATGACTTTTAAATATGAATTGATATTTAAATAAGTTGTTGAAATTGGCTCTAAATCTAACCCAACCCACGAAATTGGCTAAACTAGCCAATGTGAAGAAGTTTACAAAATTTAACTTAAAAAATTGTAAAAGCATGACTGGCGCGAGTGCTCCGCAACAATAAGTAAAGCGTATATGTGCTCAATGTATTTCATACCCAAATACCCTAACCACTGCAAAATAAATTATGTGGTGTTGATTTGACTCGTCGTTCATGTGCTGAGCGCTTAATGCGATCATAAAGGTGCGGTCACACTTGGCAAAAGCTCGGCATCGCTTACGACAATTTTGTGAACCACTTTTACTGCTTATAAAAGCCAAATAATGGTGGAGATGGAACACATTGCAGAAGCTTTCAAATATTTTCTACCATATATGTATATACGGTAATTTTTTAAAAGCTTTTCGATTTGATTTAATGAGAAAACACCTAAAATTTAGAGAAATATTTGAAACCTTTAGGTGAGTCGGTAGAGTGATCTATATCATTTAATGTTTAAAGATTTCATGTAAATATTGACTGCGGATTCGTCTGAAATGATTCATACGCTGGATCCAATTTTGGCATACTCTTTCCAACATATCAATATTTTTGATAATAAAATTTAATATTCTGCAAGCGCTGTTCATTTGTAAGTCGATTCATGGTTAAATAATAGACCAAACTGAACATATTTCACAGTAAAATGATACACGAAAACAGCTGAGTTACCAAAAACAGTGTTGCCAGAAAGGAAATTGCTAAAAAAAATCACCCTTTTTATTAAATTCTATATTCGGTTTAAAAGTTTGGGCGATTTTTAATTTCTATGTTTGGGCGATTTTTCACGGCAACATTTTTGAAACGAAAAACCACACAAATATTATTAAAATAAAAAATCACCAAAGAAAAAAAAAATTAAATATTGCCTAAAATTGTTATGGAAAAATTTTGGGTGATTTTTAATTTTTATTTTTGGACGATTTTCCATGGAGAGTTATAAAACATATTTCCAAGGCTTATAATCTTAATAAAACCCAATTATAATCAGTAATAATTTCTTAATCTGGTATAATCAATAATTATTGAATTAAAACAATAATTAAATATTAATCATTTCTCATATTCCATTTTATTAAAAATTCACGTTAAACAGCTGATGTTAATAACAATCTCTGTCCAAGTAGATAGACATGGCTGCTGATGAAGTGCGTGATTGCACAGAAAAATGCCCATTTCCCCCATCTAAAAAGTCTAGTTTAATTTTTCTTTTCTTTTTTATTAATTAATAGAAATATTTCATTCAAATAAGAAAATATTGAACTTAAGCCCGATTAATAAATTATTCCTGATCAAAATTCACTCTACTTCAATTAAAATTTTCATTCTTGCATAAAATTGTTTTTAATTTGGAAATATTTAAGTATGCATGTTTGCTGGGTTACGCGGTAACATATTTGTTGTCGGAACTGTGCGAACGTCATGATTTTTGCGGCCGTTTTGAGCTGCATTCATTTTGGGGCCAAGCAAAAAACAAACAAAAAATATACACATTTGCATGAACTCAGAGAGCAAAGTAGTGTGAGTGTTTAGTCAAGTAGTTCAGTTGTTGACAACTTCCCCCGTTAAGAGTATGCATGTGTTTGTTTGCTGGTTTGTTTATTTGCTGTTCGTTGCCTTCAATTAATTCGTTTCCCTCATCAACATCATCCGAAATCTTCAAACGTTATTAAATATTGTTGTGACGACAACAACAACGACGACGAAGACGACAACCATAACCGCCATTGAATAACGACGTGAACGTCTACAACGTCGACGATAATGATCGTTGAACTAACACGCCTGATTTAGTAGCTTAAAAAGACAGTTTAACTAACCGATGATTAGTCGTGCGCCTAACGTTGGCACTCATTGTTGTGTTGTAAAATTAAGCTCGCTGAAACCAATAGCACGTGTGTTTTTTGCTTTGAGTTGATTTTATATTGAATCTTTTTTAATTTTTAATTTCCGTTAAATTTAAAACAAAAAAGTTGTGCAAAAAGTGAGAATTTGTAGTTTTAAATTAAATAAGCAAATAATAAATTAAATTGCAAAATAAACCAAAAATAAAGAAACGAGTGAATAAAAATTTATTAACATATATTTTTTTTAAATAAAAAAAAAAATAAAATAAAAATCTGAAACCTTTTATTAGGGCTTGTGCCAACAAATAAAATTAATAAAAAATGTTTAGCTTTTTAAAACATTTAAAAAGTTTATAACGATTTAAGTGAAATAAAATAATTTTTAGTGCCAATAATTCCTTTCAGTGTAGCAGCAAGAAATAAAAAATAGTAAAGACACAAAAGTACAAATTTTCGACAGTAAGCAAAGGATTTAGAAAAAAATATAAATTTGAAACGAGGAAAACTGCAACAAACAACTCACAACTTGTTTATTTTCATATTTAAAAGAAAAAGGTTAGTAACACATATTTTAAATGCAAAAAAGAAATGTGTTTAATTTAGCCCTGATTATTAAAGTAGACTGTTCATATACATACAGACACACACAATACATACGCTTGGCTGTGCAAAATCAGCAAAAAAATTTAACAAAAGCACTCAATTGTTTATTTTTAATAATTTTTAATAATTTTATTAAATAAAATATTTTAATACAAGTGACAACAGAAATGATAAGTAAATAAATGTATCTATAAAAATTCAATTAAAAGTTTAAAAATAATATAAGTGAAATAAACATAAAAAAATTTTTGAAAAAAGATTAACAACGATTCGGGAACCTTGACAATAAATAAGTGCAGACGTTTTTTTACAGCTGTTTTTGGTGCTTTTTGTAGGTCTTAAAGAAATTGTGTTTGTTGCATATAACGACTGTTTCATTTTTATTTGCTTTAGAGCTATTTTTTAGAGCTCAAAGCTTGGCATCACTGCGAAAAATTGTTTTTTCCCTTTATCTAGTATTTCTACTTATCACATATGTGTCCTTAATTATAAAAATGGTCCAAGTCATGTGCATTTTTGTTTCGAAATATTAAATAAATCTTAAAAAAAACTTCAATAAATATTAAATAAATTTGTATAAATCGAGACTAGTATTTACAACTCTAACTTAAAGTCTTTTATTATATAAAAATATTTTTTAGTTTATGCAAATGTAATCTAATAAACATTTTGCCCAATGAAACATAGACAGACCACTTTCATAATTAAGGGCACATATTATCTCCCTTCTTGAGAAAGAATTTTTTTTTTATTATAAATAAAACTGTATCGAAAGTTTTAATTGCATGTTTTCATAAAACGAAGAATAATTTATTTTCATTTTACAATTTATATTAATAAACTATAATAAATTATAGAGATTAATTTTTATTTTTTAACTTACTACTTTAACAATGAAGTTTTGAGGTCCTGGGAGTCAATTCTGACTATTTACGAGAAAATGTCCGTATGGATGTATGTGTGTCTTTGTGTATGTATAAACATCTTATAACTTTAGAATAGTCAAGGGATCGGAAGCAACTGTGCAGTATTTGAAAGATGTTGAGTTCATTTAGATGTCGTAAGACTTTGAATCGATTTCAAAAGTTATTGAGAATAAAATTTTCAAAATTTTTTTTTATTTTTTAACTAATAAGCTGAAAAAGCATAAAACCTAACCAGCTCTTAGTTTTTAAAAAGACGACCCATTTGACTCTCGTTGCAAAAACATCGTTAACAAAAAAATTCGAAAATATCTCTTTTTTTTCTAAAAGCTAATTTGACCGAAATCTGTGAAATGGTTCCGGAGGTATCGTTGCTGAAAATTGGGGAAAAAAGTGTTTGTATTTTATTAATTATTATCCGTAATTTCTTGTCAAATCGATATGCTATACACATTATTTATTTTTTAATTTCAAAACTGGCGTAAAGTTTCAAAGATGGCCTGCAAGATAAACAGATTAGCGTAGTATAAATAAATTTAAAAAAATAGTATATTGATACTCACCACTAAGAATTGTTGAGGGATGATTATCAATATACATACTATACCCTTTTGCACATGCTACGATGAGAGACCATTTGCACAAGACTGTGAATTGGGCTAATAAAAGAAATAAAACTCTACCGCAAATTGTAGCTGGCTGTTTTTATAAAACCAAAGACAACTTTCGTTCGACAATTTATATTCAGAAGAAGCACAATAATATATAAACTTCTCCTTCGTTTTATGCAAACAGGCAGTTGAAATTATAATTCAGTCTTGTTTCTTGTTAAAAAAAATTAGTTTCTCAAAGAGATCATAATATCACAGCAAAAATTTTTCAAGATTTTGTAATGGGTAGTAATCTTTTAATAGCTTACAAATTAATAAGTGTTACCTGTTTATCCAATTATTTTACAAGTATAATAATGACTGTCCTGTAATGAATAAAATAACAACTTATTTATATCATTATGTGAAAGTACTTATTGTAGTACTTTCCAGTTAATAATGAAATATATCTAGAGAAAAATTTATTGATCGTGAAAATGAGCTTCGAAAACAATAAAATAACTTTGGTTTACTATAATTCTTATTACAAAATTTAATTATATCCGCATATTCTTCAATATACATCCATATTCACATATTATCTTGGTAAATTATAATTTTTAACAATCCCAAAAAAAGACACAAGTTTTATAATTTTGTTACAAAATTCTATTTATTTTTTATTTTATTTTCAAAAAATTTCCAATTAACTTTTGAATAATTTTAGGCAAAAAATAATTTAAAAAATTTTGTATATTTGTAAGCAAAAAATAACCCATTAAATTTTGAATACTTTTAGGCAATCAGTAATCCATTAATATTTGATTATTGGTAGGTAGGGGTAGGTACCGCATACTTTTTCAACTTCTCACACAGAAATAATGGGTTATTCAGTGAAATTGTAAGTACTTACGACTGGAGCGTACATACACTTTTGTGCAATCTAGTAGGCAAACTTTTTTGCTGGGATGTATTCACACACATAATATTTTAATAAATTTCATTCAGGCCGTGATACACTATCATACATAGTCGTGCGATTTTTGAGAAAATACAACTCTTGTTTGATGGCGTTTATGATAATTTTCAAAAGACAATAATAATTCATCAGATCAGTGTTGTATTTTTTCGTAGATCGTGCGATTGTGTAGGATAGTGAGTCATTTCCTTTAGCATTAAAAAAAATACAGGGCTTTATTTGTAAAATGCAACGCTAAGCATTGATAAATTTTTTATACAAAAAATATATTTAAATTACAAAAATTAAATATCGTTACCTGGATATAGAAAGGCCCTAACTCATTATTTTTTTTAATGAATTTTTTATATTTCGATAGAAGAACGAAAAATGCAAAAATCTCGATTTCAAAAACAAAAAATAATGACCAGGGCCTTTCTACTATATATACGATAAATAGAACTTTTTTACAAAATTAGGCCCAAATGTTTTTTATATATTTTTTTTTTATAAAATGATAATGAAATTTATTACAATATTATGTGATTGAATTTTATTATTATGATCTCTTTGAGAAGTAATATGTTTAGTTGTAAATAAGACGGAACCATAAATTTTTCATACAAAACAACAATAATAAAGGGTGAGCAAATTTGAGGTATGGAGGTCAATTGGCTGTCAAAATAATGATAAGTCAAGAATTGAGCTGCCACTCTTTGATATTTATTTAGTAAAAAGTTGGGAAAGAATTTTAATTGCGAAATTTGTGAACTTTAGTTTGAAAGACCGGGCCTACTTGAACAAGCCGATGAAAATCTGTACATTGTGCCGATAGTCGAATCTAGGCTTTACTACAGTTGTCGACATCAAAGTGATTTCAACGCCCGCGAGAACAATTATGTGCTACTGACAATATACTTTTGTTCCCTAAGTTCTAGAAAATACCACAAACCTGCCAACAGAAGTCAGTACAGAAGCCTTAATGTTCTTGGTATTGTATTAAAGTGATGTCGTTGTCGACAACTGGAATAAGAGTGAATTTGAATTTTTGTGAAACGCCTGAAATCAAAGACCTGCAACACTGATGATATTCCCTACTGCCCACTTTTCTCATTGCAAAGTTTCCTAGGAATAACTTAGTCAGAGCATAATGAAATATAACCATATTTTATTAGGCGTGGCATCGCCCACCTTGCTAAATCCAATTTTGTGTGTCTAAGGTTTCGTAGAAATATGTTGCGTAGAAGAACATGAAATAAAAACATTAACTTGAAGGGCTCCAATACGCTCAAAAAAGTAATATGAATAATTTTATAATATCATTTAAAATATTTGTAATATCAATTAAAAAATTAATTAAATTTTCACCTATAAACAATTTGATAATATCTTTCCACTAATATTAATACAATTAAACATTTCATTGAATCAATTAAATTCTTAATTGAAAACATTAATTGGTGAATATGTAATTTTTTCTGTGTATGTGTGTGTGATAATTTTTGTGGCAATGGGTTAAGTAGCCCAATGCAATGTTGTATTGTCTTTAATTTTTGTAGGAATCTCTATTGATTATAGCTCTTTTTTCACAATGGAAACAATCGAAAGCTGAACCCTCTCAAATGACACGATATACAGAAATAAGGTAACAGATATACAGAAATAAAAGGCCAATACAAAGAACCACATATAGAACCTGTTCCTTTTTTTAACTTAGTTAAAACTAGTTAATTTAAATTAAGACAGCTTTAAATTTTTTTTTTCTAAAGGCATGTCACCAGCACAAGTCTGTCTTATTTCAGTTGATCTTATTATAAACACCAACCAATTAATAGTTAGAGAATATGACAGATAACAAATTGCTTTTAAGTTAAATTTTCGTCATACCACTTGTTTCTTAAAGTGAGTTTAGTCATTAAATAGTAGAGTACGAGTTTTAACCTTTTACCTGCACATTTTATATTTTCTATGTTATTGTTTTTTTTTAAATATTCTTGCAGAATTTAAACTTCAGCAATCATTGAAGAATTTTTAATATATTCAAAATATTCCATCGATTTAATTTCAAAACATTTTTTCATTGCACCCAATGTGCAATGTAACGTTTCCATAATTTATAAACTTGACTTGAATATACACGTAAGTCACCTTTGGAATGCTTAAGTATTTAAACTACTAAGCAAATGTTTATTTAATTAACTAAAAAAAATTTTGCACAGAATAAATTAAAATAAACAAAAGAGTCTAAACTTACATTTAGCACTTAACGCTTGAGGTTCTTTATGTCTCCCGATAATTTTTAAAATATTTAATCAAATAATTTCGTTACAAAAATCGTTCGCGCCGATTCAAAGTCGCTGACCGTTTAAAAGTGTTTATTTTTTTTTTAATAAATTATAAAATTTGTTAACGGCGGCATAAAAATTCTGCACGAATGGCTTTAAAAAAACTTGTTTTATTTTATGAAACATATAATATTTTTATTTATTTAATTAATTATCAAAATGTATGGAACAAAGAAGAAAAATTTTGGTAGAACCGAACTTACATTATAAAAGTAATGCTGAATATACATTTGTTGGCATCTCTTTTGTAGTCATTTTGTAGTGTCATTTCCAAAATGTTTGCAACCGCGTTTTTTGTTTGTAACGCAATTGCCACACAATGAAAAATTTCGGAAATAACAAACGTTGCCAGAAAATGTTATAATGTCTACTCAGCATAACACATTTTTTCTAAGTTCTAACACAAGCACTAGTTCTTAAGAAGTTGATCAATCTGCTAAATGAGGCAAAACGAAAATTGGCTTTTATGCTTAAAGTATACTTGGGCTATCTGCTGACTTTGGTCTGCCATAAACCAAATTAAAGCAGACTAAAAGTGCGCTTTTAACCGCACCCACATCTTTATGTTTGGTTTATAAAAGGTAAATTAAATTTCCATACAAAATTTCTTTCATAAACCTTTTTTTTAATGATTTTATAAAGTGCAATTAAAATAATGATGAAAAGATCTCTCGCCTCCTCTTAAGAATATCCAATGATTTGTATATAATATAGAATTTGTTTGTAATTATTTATTTTTTATTTGTGCTACTCTACAATCAAGCAGGCAGCCAGCCAGCCAGTCAGTCATCAGCTTAGTCTGTCACGTTTTGTCTTAAAAAAAACTTATTTTAATTTTATTATGTACTTATACATATTTTATTTAATTAAATGATTATTATTGTTGTTGTTGGAGTGAGAAAAGAAGTAGGAAACTAAAATAAAATAATGAAAAATAGCAATAAAATATTTAACACATCATTTAAGTATGCAAAAAATGTATGAAACCTCCAACGAAAAAAAGTATAATAAAATAAAAATAAAGTGAGGTTAAGATGAATTTTTCTTTACTACAATTCACAGTTTAACACTAGAAAGGCCGGCGGTCGTGCTTCATTGAGCATAGAAAGCATTATGGAAACAATTTTTTCATTACTGATACTCTTAGTAGAGCCAAGTCTAACTCGTTCACTCATTCATGTAATAGGTGTGTGCCTAAAATGAACCAAGAAACGAGTTGGACCCAGCTCTCGTAAAGTTAGTGTATCTTACTGAAACTGTGGATCAGTTTAGGTTAGGTTGAAAATACAGTACTGTGTAAGTGACATATTTGGGTGGAAACTATCCTACAAAGAACCATAAAAACCTTTCAATCAAGCTTAGTCAGGTTAGGAACTCAGTTTCCTCAATAAACTTTCTTAGGTTTTCTCAAGTTCCTAAGATATTCTATATTTGGTATATTTTCTAGGTGAAATATAAGTCTTCTTAGTGACATAAGTAGTGTCCGAGAGTTCCATCATCTTCCTGACAAGGGCTGAATGCAAGCCACGTGATTTTTGGAACCTAGGTTCCTTATGGCGCGCCATGCATGTAAAACAAAAATTTTTTGAAAATGAATAAATACTGGCGAATACTGGTTACAAATACTGGTAACAACTACATAGCATAAAATAATGCTGCTACTGTGAATGTTTTATGTGTTCAGTGTTGCCGTAGTTTTCCGGGAAATACCGGGGACCTCCTGGGATTTTGGGGATTTTTAGCCCAGTTTTTGGAAATTGCAAAAAACGCGAACGTAAATTTCTTGTTTGTTTGTGGAGCTTTAGCCGTTAAAGCCACGGAACCGATTTTGATGAAATTTAGAACAAAGATAGACAGTCTGGATGAACACATAGGTAATATGTCATATACTTTAAGAGATACGCAGCTTAAAGTGTACTAAAAATCCGGTGTAAGCTTACACTCTTTCAAATTTTTGAGCTTTTTGGCATCTAAAACTAGTGTCTCAGGGTTGAAATGCTAGATATCGGCAACCTTTGAGTTTATTGGGGAAGAGAAGCGAATATAATGAAGAGAAGATCCATTACATTTTCCTCTCTCCACCTTAAACTAAAAAATTCAAGGTGGTAAACCGGGATTAAAGGCCGAGTCACATAGAATCTGTCATTTGTTGAATTAAATTGGCTTCTTCAATTGACAGCTAAGTTGAAATACAGGGTTTCCGCCAACACAAAGTACAAAACTTGGCAACTTTGAACTTTTAGCGTACTTTGAGTAGTTTGACAGTTATTAATTGGTTTTTTTCGTATGTTCTGATTAAGGTTTTTGAGTTTTGCGGAAGCAAGAATAAAATAAAATATATAAAAACAAACTTAAGTTTAATTGATGAAATGGAGGAGCTGCTCAAATGTTTTCGTCAACTTTCTCCATCGTTGCGTTAATGTCAATTAAAAAAGGCGCCGTATAACATATAACGGATTCTGTGTGACTCGGCCTTAAACGATGGTGAGACATGAACATCGTTTTTTTATTTGAAGTTCTAGACTTAAACCTCTCAAAACACAAGTAATGAAAATGCAGAACTTGCACATCTGAAAGTAGTGAAAATTTGGCTTATTTACATTGATTAAAAGGCTTATCATTGCAAGAAGTTCTTTGTAAGGATTCCTACATCAAGCTAGAGTATAGTAAAAATGTATTTTTTTTTGCTTATCTTCTGGTCTTAGATGCTTCGCATAGATTCAACCCAACTCTACTAGATATTAGTATTGTTAGTCTTTAATTACTGGAATTATTTTTTTCTATTCTATTAAAAGTTTTCTAACCTGATTTTTAATTATGTACATATTTGTTATCTTCTGTAACGTATTCACATTAATGCTCGTATCAAATATTCCGTTTGGCAACATACATGTCTGTATACATACTCGTATATCTAGATATGTACATATGTATGCATGTGTGTATTTAGTAATAAATAAAATTAACTTACACCCATTAAAATCAGCTGCTGGCTTATTGAAATAGCGTTAGATAAAATTTTTAAAATTCAAAACATTTTAGTTCTCATTCCCGCTACAATAGAATAAAAACAATGCGAAAGCTAGAAAGTTTAAAAAAAATTGCGATTTTATCGATTTTGTAATGCTAATTGCCTTGTTTATTCCATACGTTTAATGTGAAAATAGAAAGAAAATAACAACGCAATGTTTTCATTAAATAGACTAAACGATTTATGAATAATTAAAAAACAAAAGATGTTAACGCATGTCATAAATAATTAAAATATTTAATAAACAAATAGCTCAATTAAATTGGAAACTGGTAAGCAATAAAATATGTATATAATTTTTGAAAAGTAACAATTAAGGCGGGCAACTCCAAAACATCTCACTCACTCTCTCTCTCTCTCCCTGTATCCCACAATTTTAAGTAAAATTATTAAGAGTAATTGCAGGATGCAGCAACATTTTAAATGATATTATATTTGATTAATAATTACTTGTTTCAATAACCATTATTGTTATATGAATTGAATTGATTAAATAAGTGTTAAACTAATTATAATTTTTCCATAATGTCTGTCTGAATGGAAAAGATATTGTGACGTAGTGGAAATAATTCAAAACAATTAGTGCAATTTATTGGTGTAAAGCCTGATTGAATGGAATATTCAGTGCATTGCAATCAAATAAATCTGTTCTTTATTGTGCTCATGTTGGATTGAAAATACTAAAACGGTTGTTGAATCATTGCACTGTGGTGCAAAAATAAATATATGTTTGTTAAAAAAGTGTATTTTCCTAAAAAGCATTTAGTTATTCTGTCTTTATAAAGCATTGCTTTAACACATTTTAGTTTCCCTTAAAATTTCTTAACCATACTCATTTACGAAAGAATAACCTTCATATATATTTTAGTGAAAGAGTAAAATTTTTTAATTTGAGATAAAAAATAATATTAATAAAGAAGGGCCCTAACTCATTATTTTTTTTTAATGGAGCTTTTTGTATATTTCAATAAAAGAACACAAATCGAAAAATGCAAAACTTTCGATTTCAAAAAAATATTGAGCTGGGGCCTTCTAAGGTAACGATATGCATATATTTTATTAAGAGTTTGGTAAAAATAATATAAAATTTTTTTGTGTGAAAATTTAGTTGAACTTCTTAAAACTCTAAAACACAAACGCACTTAAGTGTAAAAGTGAAACTCCATTAAATGTCAACACTGCCGACATCAAAAAAAAAAAAAATTAACAAGGATCTAATGACTAATGTTGAAAGAGGAGCTCAAAGAATTATACGAGTATACGTACATATATCCGCATTTTGAAAGCTTACGTCAGAAACTGTAATTTTTATGGCTCAATCATCATAGATTAGGTTAGGCGTGTTGTGCACTCTTAAGGGGAGTTCCCCATGAGTTTCCTCCATATTTTTTTTCATTTTTCCAATCTGAATCTCTAAAATTCAGGCAATGAATGCCTACTACTACTACTAGGTGTTACCTTCTTTAGAAAAGGGATAGAGTGATACAGAAGGCACGTTTTTCACGTTTTATTTTTTAGTTTTTTAAAGTTGGCTGCAGCGCCTCTCGTGTCAATGAGACGCTTTAAATATTTAGTACCCATTTTATTGGCTATTTTACTTCATCAATGGTTTTGCTACACAATGCCGACATAGGATGGCGCTCTGGTGTTTAGAGTTGTGCTTGTCAGCTCTTTTGAGTGACCGCTCTTTTCAGCTCAGCTCACTTTACTGAAGTATTTCATTCAGTTAGTCCCGGTTCACACACTTCAACTTTTGTTGATCAACTCGTAATTCAGCTGTAAGAGGGATGGAGAAGGAAATACCAATATCTCTTTTATTCTACCTGCTGAATTAAAAGTTGATCAACAAAAGTTGACATGTGTGAACCGTGACTTAGCTCAGTTCATTTGTAGTGAAACATTTTGTCAAGCATAAAGTGAGCGATTTATACAGTGTGTGTGTGTGTGTTGTGTGTGTGGTCATACATTACAAACCAAGGCAGATGAAGTATAAAAAATAAATAAAATTAAAATAGTTCAATGAGTGGAATTTGTTATAAAATATATATATAACTACATACATACATATGCATATATACTATGTATGTACAATCATAATTAAAATTATTTAGTGTTTCAGATATTTTAATATTATCACAATATATCAATTATTTTTGCTAAAAAAGCACAAGACTTGTATGAAACTTTTTCATTATGTCGGTTTAGACACAAACGTTTAACCAATTTAAATTACACGCGTTTGATTAAAGGTTTGTGTCTAAAACGAGCTGCTGAAAGAGTTTGATAGAAGTTTGAACTAGTTCGATACAAATCTAGAAACCACTCAGTACTGAGCTGAAAGCGCTCAGCGTGAAGTGAATTGTTCAATTGAACTAGTTCGTTCATGAGCTGCACAACTCTACTGGTGTTGCATTAGGATTAGTCAGCTGAAGTCGGTCTGGAATATTTTCCATATAGAAGATTTGTCTTCTGATTTCACTGTATTGTTCGTTCCATCATATTCCTCTACATGTTATATCGTCAACAATACTCGTATGTATGTCTTTTCATATTTGAGTTTTCCGAGAGAATTTTGGTAACTCTTGGACGAGTACAGTTCTGCCAATCTAATAATTTTTGCTTTCAAACGTACATGTTTATTTACATCTGGCATAAACTCTTTATTTATATTGTTGCCAACACACACAAATATACTGTTGCTAAAGCAAAACAGCTGTTGTCAGATTAAAATAGAATGCGTTGTAATTAAAATTGTGTCATCTGTCATTGCCGCCTGATTTTTACAGATGCAAAGTTTTAATGCTTTCACATGATATACACATACAAACATATGTATATACATGTGTTTGTATTTTACAGTGGGACATTATTCAGATGTAAAAAGTACGCCGTGTGAAACTACTTTAAGCGTTTTAATTTCTTCCCTACAAACACAAATGATCAGCTGAGCCACTGAACACTTATATTGACTAAAAAGAGAGAAAAATCATTTGTTTTAATTTTTGTGAAATTTATAAAAATATTTAATTCATATTTCAAGCACATCCGCGTAAATAAATCAAATAAATACGCAAAGTTTTTTCACCTGTAATTAACAAACAAACAAACAAAAAACATGTAAAAGTTTCCTCTATTGTAATTGTACAGCGTTTCGACGACTTTCTGTTTGAGTCATTTGGCTTATACTGTCGTAATAGAGATTCAAAGTCATCAAACTTCTGCATCTTTTATTTCATTGTAATCACAGCAAGCCTCCATTACCCACCCGCCCCAAACTCCTCATTAAGATTCCTTTTACATAAAAAAAACCACAAAAATAATGCGCTGCCACAAGTGGCTGTCAGCAACAATGTTGTATGTTGAATTAAGCTAACAGTTACGAAAATAAAGTCAGAAATATGTGAAAAAAATTTGTAATTGCGTACATACGAGTACATTGTTGTTTTCATATTTCTTCGTCAGTTACTTTTTATTTTTTATTTTTGCTTAGATTTCATACAGATAGATAGCAACGAGCCCGCCTCTGGCTGTTATTTACGTAACTTGCTTCATAAATATGTGTATACTCGTAAGTATGTATGTATGTACATAAATATATTTTATGGCTATGATTATTATTTCTGTTTTTGTTAGTAAGTATGTACTAACGCATACTTAACAAAAAGCACGTGTTGAGTTATTTTACTTGATAAAAAATTATTAATAGAATTATAAAATAAATTTTGCACCACAATCATCAACATACGAGTACTTGTACCTTGTAAATCTGTTGTATTTATAATAAATCGTTAATAAAATATTTCATATTATTTTATGCGGTTAATACTGCCTCTGACGTCATCACAGTGCCACGTGACACATAAAAATTTACAAGTAAATAGGCCCCTCCTCTTTTAGGTGTGAATTCCCCCCCCCATAAAATGGGATTTAAAAAACAAATTCGATTTAATAATAATTATAAAAAAAATAATATTGTCGCTCATTTATTTCATCAACGTTATAACTCAAAAAAATTAGTTTTATTGAGTTTTAAATTTACACAAAACGTGATGGATAAATAGAATTTGATATTTCTCTTAAGTTTCGAGTATGCTAAATATTTAAATATATGAAAATTTTATAAAATATGAAAAACGAAATAATATCTGCATTACTCAAAAATTAAATTTTTTTTTTTGATTTATTACAATGTTGAAGTAAATGAGCGATATGCTATTTTTAAAGTGAGTAAGCATTAGATGTGTAAATTTTTCGAATCCAAAATTGTTCTACAAGAGCTGGCAAAAAAAATTTCGAAAATAGTATAAATTTTAAGTTGTAATTGTTTGATCCCTAATGACGAAAGACACAAAACTAGGGTTTGAGAATCGGGAATTTCCGACCGTGAAAGTCTGCCTAATATTTCCGGAAAAAAGGGAAGTTAAAAATACACGTTATTTCATAAATATATAGATTTTTGTGACATATACTACGTTCGTGCGCGTATATATAATTGTCATTCATTTATCCATCATCAATATTTATTATATTATTTTAACTGTAATGAATTTTTAATCAAGGACTAGTCTCTTAATCTTAATCTCAGAATAAATTATATTTTTAATTAATGTGCACCCATGCCTGCCTACTTGGGCAGCGAGTGTTTGTTAACATCAGGTATTTAACATGAACTTTAAATGAAATGGAATATGAGAAGTAGTTTAATTGTACATCTAATTAATGCTTTACCATCGCTAAATGCATTACTAAGTATAAGTATACGTATATTAATATCAATATACTGTAATATTTCATTCTATAATATAATTGAAAGATTCTGAAGTTGAGCCGGATTAATGTTCTAATTCTTTTCGACAATTATCTTATCTATGGACCAAAAAAGTCGCAGTTGTGATTTTTTAAGACAATTATTATTATTCATTGTCTATGCTATCAAATACATATTTTTTATATATTCTTATCTATTTTTCAAACTAAACTAAAATACTTTTAATTTAAGTTTTGTATTTTAAAGACATGGTAATAATACTATTTTTATTTTTCATTATCAAAGACATACTTTAAGTACTTTAGATTTTATAAGAACTTGAATAATTGAAATTTATTTGCTGGTGGTTAAGCGATGTCTATATGCATTTCATTGTTGCTTTAACAAATCGTCAGTAGACTTCAACCACAAATTTTGAACAGTCACAAACCTCTTATCTTATGCACAGACTTTCATAAACTATTTGAGAATTCACAAATATTAATATTTTTGAAAATCACAAAAGAAAAATAAGCATAGTAGGCTTAGTAACTTATACAAAACCCAGCAAATAATTTTTATTCGATATGAATCTATTTTATTTTTCTATAAATCTCTTGAACTTGAATAATTTTAATACCGTTTTGAATATTTTCAATATTAAATATATATTTTTTATTTTCTTATATTTTTAGGTAACCTCATACTTTTAATTCTTGAGCGGACAGATATTTATTAAAACTTAATTGCTCTAAGTTTTTAAGGTAAAACGAATCCTCTATTTTTGTTATATCTATTATTATCTCAAGACATAAAAGCATAAAGGCTAGGACTCACTCACTATCCTACACAATCGTACGATTTTTGAAAAAGTACAAGCCTGGGCTCTAATCGTCGCTTTCTATAGCGAGCTGATTCGATCACGTTTTTTCAGTTTGAGATTATGGCATTCGCTATCGAACAATGTAATAATATGGTGCGATATCGAATACCATAATCTCAAACTTGAAAAACTTTATCGAATCAGCTCGTTATCGAAAGCGACGATTAGATCTGTGATCTAATAAATTTTTATTGTCTTTTTTAAAATTATAAAATTATTAATTTTATAAGCTCTATCACAAAAATGCAGCATTCTTAAAGCTGTTATTAAACGTGTTTTTTTTTCGTCAGTAAACTTCACTTTATATAAATAAATTAAATTTCTAACTAACAGTAATGGAAAAAGAATTTAGTGAAATGCTCAATTATAATTTTATTATACACCAAAAAGTCAAAAATAATGTGAATGTAACTAAAATGTTACATCTCTTGAAAGAAAATCAATCACTGATTTCTTAACTGAAAATGGTAGATAATGCTGTAACGTTGCCATCTCTGGAAAGAAGCATGGCAAATTCTTAAAAAGGAAAAATGAGACAAAGAATGTACGCAAGTTAAAAGGTCAATGACCCTTTATTTTCATTCGCATTAGTTGCGTTTGTGTTATGGATTTTCTTATACATATGTATGTACATATTTTAATTAAATAATCTATTTTTCCATTTTCTTAGTACATTTTAATTGTAATTGTACGTTACTGTCCGTACACTGTTTGTTGTACGAGTATTTATATGAGTATTTGAATGGAGCTTAAAGAGGTGGAAATAATAAATGTATATTTATACTTTAACAAGTTTGTATAAAACATTAAATTTAAATATTTGCGGTTTCATTAGCCGTAACGTTAAGAACGAAAGAGTCTCTTCAAGACATGTGTTTTTAGCGAAGTAACGGCATATGCCTTACGTACTCGTGTATCTTGCGAGATTTTGCCCACATATGAATATAAGAATGTATGTATGTAGGTACTAGAAGTGTGCACAAGCTATGAAAAAGTGCACAGTATTGTATTTTTTCCAAGAGCGAATATTGTTTGTAGTGGTGATCTTAATTGAGTGTGAAGCAAAAATAGAGAACAAGGAAACGAAAAACACACCAAATCATTGTACAATAGTTGAATAGACAGTTGTGTCAAGTGTGCAATATTTTTATTGAACACTTCATTTTTATTGAACACTTCATTTCTCAAACTCAAAATTTCATAAAATATTAAGTGATAATAAAACTTTTTTACTTTTACATCCATTGTGAAAGATATTATTTTTATAGATATTTTATTTTTTTAGTCTTAAATCAATAAATTATAAAACTTAGAACAGTATCGCATGCGAACTAACACGCTCAAACAATCTACGTTGTTTGTTTTTTCTTTTACACATACACATATTTTTACACTTGTGTGCTCATTTTACAATTGTCATTCGGTGTGCACTAGTGAAATATACTTAGACACTATAATAACTAATGCCCTAGCTTGGCATATAAACAAATGCTGTTGCATGCTTTTGATAAAATTGAGCACCAGTTTCAGTGTTCTCATAAAATCAAGAGCAGTAAAAAGAGAGAACAATTCAATAATGTACACCATGAAGATTAAGCAAGCAAACGTCTTGTGCTCAGCTCTAGTAGGTACATGTGTTTAATTAAATAAAATTGCATTAAATCACCACTTTTCAAAATTAATTGAAATCATATATGTATAACAAATTGATTGTTTTGCTGCAATGGAAAATAAGTCCGCAGGCTTCTTATTTCAGATGCGTACCTTAAAGTTTATTTTTTTTTTATAAACAGAAGTAGCACTCAGCCAAAGAATGCCTACTACTATTACTAGGTGTTACCTTCTTTAGGAAAGGTATAGTGATAGAAAAGACAGCTGGTGAAGAGAGAGGAAAGCGTAATTTTTTTACAACTCTGCTTTTCCGCACGTTTTTAATAATGCAGTGTTGCAGCGCCTCTGGTGTTAAATGAGGCGTATTGAATTTTTTTTAAGATGTGTTTTATGGGTTATTTTACTTCGCCGATGATTCTGCTACACAACGAAGGAGGGCGCTCTGATGTTACATTAGCATTAGTATCTGCTGAAGTCGGTATAGTTCAGTGACCAGTGACTATGCCTTCATCACTTGAACTTTCCTACAGCAACTGATTTAAAGGGACACTAACGCACATCAGAAAAATACATGGTGTTGTTATTTAATGACTGTCGGATACCGGGCTCGAACCCAGGACCTTCGGTTTTGTATTCAACGTGCTAAAGCTGCCCACACATTTATGATTTAAGGCCATGACTCACAATCCCACACAAGCGCACGACTTGCGAAAAAATAAAGCCCTATAAATGGATTCACCAAATTTTATTTATAAATATAATGAGTATTTATAGAGTTTGCTATTCAGTAACATATTTTAACAATATTCGCTGTCGTTTGAAGTAAATAATGTAAAATAACAAGCCGAAATTCATTTAGTTTTTCTCTAATTCTTCTTTGTGCTTTTCGCTTATTTTGACATTTTGTATGCAGAGATGCCACATGATACACAACTAAAAAGCGAGTAAAACACAGATATACACTATCGTTAAAAAGAAATTACAGAATCATATTATCGTTACTTCAAACGAATAATTATATCAATAAATATTACGACTTTTTAAACTGAGAAGCTTCCTCACGCCTCTATGGACAAAAAACAAAGTTTCATTCAACTTATTTCAGATAAATTTTTAAAATACAAGTTAGGGCAGCGCTGTGGAAAAGTAACCAAGTTCGTTCACCTTTGTGTCGCTTGTGCTTGGAAGATGACGAGACGACGACACACATTCTTTGTGATTGTATCGTCTTATGTGACAGTAGAAGGCGTGGTTTTCATTCTGAGTTTTTTTGTTCAGATGATATAAGGCGGGCTTCTCCAATATCTGTACTGACCTTCATAAGGAAAGTCATACAGAGATTGAATTAATTAAACTCATAGATCTATGGTACAAAAGATCCATCAGGTGTCGCAGTGCCGATCTTTGGACCAGATCTTTCCCTCTATTCTAATCTAGGGCAGCGTTAAGGAAGTTAGGGGTTACATATATAAAATGGCGTAGCACAAACCTCAGAAACATTCATCGCATTTTTTTCTAGTGGCAAATAAAAAATGTAGCATGCAACTTATTTCATAATGAAAATTCAGTGTTAGACGTGTCAGAAGAAAAACCATGTCAATCAACTTTTCGAAATCAATTTATGCCCAACAATGTGTTTGATTAAAGGTGGCATGCCATAACATCATAGCCATAGCCATAGCCATAGCCATTGATATCAATTAAATTTAGATTTTCTGCCATAACCATATCAAGCTGACTGCTTTTTATGTACATACATACAAACAACGTATATTTGAAGTTTTTTGTTTTGCCGTTTGTTTTCGTACTAATTTTCCAAATAAATGAATTGCGTGTATGTATGGTCCCGAAATCAAATAAATAAATTACACGCAAATACTAGAAGCTTGCAGTTATGGCACTACTAATCTACGATACAAAAATATGGTTATGGTTACGTCTATAATGTTATGATACGGCACGTGTAATTGAAGCTTTAGCAATAGCCTTAAGCAACTTTTCCTTATCGTCATAGAAGTAATGTGGGTGTTAACATATGTATGCATTTTGTTAAAACAACGTCTCACGTGAATATTTTGCTAGCAGTGTATTCGTTTTGTATTCATTCATTTATTTTGCAATAACAAAATTTAGAACTCAAGCCAGTATTTAGAACTCAAGAAGTACTTGAAATATCTTGACATACTCGTAGCCTATGCTCCATCAGTATTTGATTTTGTTAAAAGTTTGCCATGGATATGTAAATGATTAAGATAATTGTTTAGCTAAACTACTTTGTGCTCATTCCTTTTATAGTTAGGTCTCTAGTTATCGTTGACCTACTTATTTCTTAAGATAAAATTAAAATTAAATAATTTTGATTGCTACAAGCATCATGATCATAAGCGAGTATTATTTATAAACAAATTAAAATTAAAATGAAGACGAGAAAAACTTTGTAAGAGCATAAATCACAATGTTGAATAGAATTACCTTACAGATTTACATTAAATAAGAAATACATATGTAAGCCCAATTGGCAGTCTTGTGCAAATGGTCTTGCATCGTAGCATGTGCAAAATAGTAGTAAAATTTAATAAAATTTGAGTCAATTCAAATGAATTTAGTAAAAATGAATTGCAATTAATTTCCAATTCAAGTGAATTTGTCAAATGAATTGCGATACGTTTCTAATTCAAATGAATATGTCAAAGTGAATTGCAGTTCATTTCCAATTCATTTGAATTGAATTGATTTTGAACAAATTCAAATGAATTGGAAAAAATAATAAACAATTCATTACCAGCTCATTTGAATTGAATTGATTCACTGTTCTAATTCATTTGAATGAATTCAAAATCAATTCAATTCCAAGGAATCGGAAATTAATTGCAATTCACTTTAACAAATTCATTTGAATTGAAAACGAATTTTTTTTGTTTCTATATTTATGATTTAATCAGGCTAAAGTTCGTATCGCTTTGTAAGCCAAATTACATGTGATAATTATTAATGAACAAATAACACCAAACAAAGTTAGTTGTAAATATTCTGCGACAAACACGTACTAGAACGGAACAACGGCTCTTTTCGAAGGCCACTACTCCTGCATCATCAGCGTTCTTTGTGTTTGGTCCACTGTGTGTGGTGTCAGTTGATGTAGATTTGTGCTTTATATACGCAACTTTTATTGCAAATGGAATATGTGAATTGTTTGGATTCATCGTATTACAATGTGCTGAAAGCTTTTTTTGTAATGAAAGATCATTTTTACCATCTCGAAATTTACAACAGTCTTGCCATTGTCGTTTGTTCTTTACTACTGATTCATTCACAGCTCTGGTGCTTGTAAAAAAAATATTTTCTTGTTGATTCGAAATTGCAATCAAATAAAAATTCAATCTGAATATTTTATTTTCTCAACTCTGTTGTTGAAAACACTATTTTGAATTATTCATAACAACTATTTTATTATCGTATCAGTGTCCTTGGCACAAGATGGAGTGCTTCCACGAGCTATCCGTGATATATAAGGTTGGTTCGAACAGCTGTTTTTTTATGTTTTTGGTTATAGTACGCCTAATAAAACTTTAAAATCAACGTTTTAACTAAACATTTATATATTTTTTTATGAGCATGCATAGAAGGAAAATACACATATAAATACATACAAATGTAAATAAATTACTATGTCAAAATCATAATTACAATGTGGCACCTCTAAAACTCAGAGTTGATATCAAAGAAATTAGCAGGTTGATTAAAAGATGTTATGGTAAAACTTTATGCTAATGAGTTGCTAATAAAAATTGTCATTGTAAAGCGGCCCATCCATTATATATACAATATTATTGCATATATTGTCGTACATATTATTATCATTTTGACCTATAGTATGCAATAAATGGCACAATATTGTCAAAGAAAATATTGCACAATTTTCCTGTCAGTGAAAGTGTAAACAACATTGAATAATGCTGACACCACATTACACAATTGTCTTGATTGATCAAAAGTGGAATATGACACACAGACACTGGCGATATTATTGTACAATACAAAAAATTGCACAATTATGTTGCAAGTGGGTGGGCCACTTTAATAGTGTTACACATTTACTTAAACAACTTCATAACTGAAAAAAATTCGGTTTTTGTATAAAAAAAGAAGAATTAGTCCCCATATCGTTATGTGGTGTAAAAATGTATTGTCTATTGGCTCAAAAAAATTAAAGTTTCTTTTACTACTAACTTGAGTGTAAATTTAAAACTTTACACTAGTTTTCTTTAAAACTAGTTTTTTTGAGTTATGGCATTGTTCAAGTACAATTTTACACATTTTCTTCCTCACGTGACTGTTACCTTTAAAATTCTATATACGAGTACATGAACTCTTTATTTTACGAATTTTCTCTTCTGTTGTTTTTAACAACACAACTTTTTTGATAAAGGAAAATGTTCTCTTTAGTTTTACTACAAAATTTGTGAATGGAAAAAGTAATATATTTTGTAACAGTTATTTTTCAAATGAGTGTGTGTGTGTGTGTGTAAAAGACAACACCAGCCAAGTGTGTAAATATGTATTCATTTATTTGCCGCCTCGTGAGTCATATTGTTTTCATTTGGCATTTTCTTTAAGTTTTAGCCAAATCTGTTTACAACTCCCAATTATTGTATCATATTTTAAAACAAGCAAGCCGACAGATACTTCAGTTTGTAGCCATACGGACTAGTAGCAGCCAGGCGTAATTTACCATTGTTTCTTCTTCTTCTGTCAAAACTACATCAACAACATGCATATGTATGCTTGTATGTACATAAATATATGTATGTATGTATCATATACACATACATACATACATACATATGTAGGTAAAGTAGTTATATTTTTTTTTGCAGAGCTTTCTTTGGTGTGGGGAGTTCGTGTTACACGCCATCAATGACGCCAGTAAGACGCTTTTAAATTTTTTTTTATGTCAGTGGCATTTATTTAGTCCTCTATGGTTTCGTGCGTGTGTGCCAGTGATGCCATTAGGATACGAAAGATAAATTTTTCGTATCTCTTAATGACTTCAGGTACCATGTGTAATCGCGACATTTTTCATATATTTTGAATCTATACGCAAAAAAGGTACAGAAAACATGAACATCTTTTTTTTTTTTTGAGAAAATATGAACATCTGTTTTATTTTCAGGAAATTTATATAAACTTTTTGATATAATCGCCTTATTATAAGGGCCTTAACTCGTATATTAATTTTTACAACAATGAATTTGATTTGATAACATCCAAAGATAGTTATGTACATGTAATTAATTTTAAAGTTTACTTAGTCCCTGTCCAGATTTGCAATTTTTGTTGCAGCAATTCTTGAGTTTATCGGTGAGAGGGGTGAGAAGATTGGGGAGGGGTACACAGTTTCATGTGTTTGGCAATTCTCTTTTGTTTTGAAATTCGCAGTTGATAATTAAATATTGGTTGGTGTATTTGACGTTTTATTTTATTTCTTTAGTTGTATGCAAAACACAAAATATTACAAAGAGTAAATAGAATTGTTAATTTTTTCAAGGAAATTTGTTGTGTAATAGAATTTTAATACATAATTGCAAAACTAGAATTTCATAATGTGGACACTAATGCAATTTCAAAGCAGAATTTTAATTAGTTGAACCAACAAAAATTGCAAGTCTGGACGAGGACTTACTGTATTTTTAAAAATTAATTGCCTAATATTTACGACTTAAATAAATATAAAAATGAATTTATATGATATCATTTTCTTTACAATATTCATTAAATATGAAATAAAAATGATATGTTATAAATGTTAAACGTTAAAAATGGACTTTAAAATTTTTTACAAAATGTATCTTTTTGGAAACTAAAAAGTATCTTTCTCGCAACTTCACTGGCAACACTGGTGTGTGCATGTGCGAAAATAGTTCAGCACGAGCCCCTCCCGTTGTTTTTATAATTTTAATAGTGTTTGTAAGTCGACATAATCGACATCGACAAGTTGCATTTAAAGCAAATTATGGTTAAAAAAAGTGACTGCTTTTTGTTTTTGTTTACGGGCATAGTGTTCTTTTTTTACCTAAAAAGGGTTTGTTTTAATTTTAATCGAGAAAGGGGACATTTTAATTGCATTTTAGTAAGGTACACTGGCATTATGTTGAATTTCAAACAAACAACCTGCGTATCGGTTTCATAATATATGCTCATGGTTGCAATGTTTCGCAACTTTGTAACTGTACACGATATACTTACATACATACATACATATGTAAATAGCGCATCCGAAAGGTAGACAAACTTTGCATAAATTTTTAAGGATTATTTGACTTGAGTCATGGTGAACTTATTTCTGTTAATAGCTTTCGCAAAAATTCGCGCGAGAACTAACAAGAGTTATAAATTAGCAATGACTTAAATCAAATATATGTAAGTAGTATAAGAAATATAATTTAATTATATAAATATATAACTTAATATACATAAGTATCACCTGCTAGGAAAATTACTGCTTAAAAGCTTGCTAATGGTACGAACGGTAAAGTTTAATGCACCGTTAGAAGCGGCTTGAAAAAATCTTTCAAATGATGTACATACTTTTTTTTAATATAGGTATATTTTGTCTTGGGACAAAATACCATAATATGCAAATAAACTTCAAAATATACCTTTTTTGGACACAGTTCAGCTCACCAACGGTCATTGCTAGACCCCTCAAATGTTTTGGGAGTCCTCATTAAAAATTCCGGTCTTTTATTTGAGAGGGGTAACAAAAACTGTTTTCCAATGAGCCGCTCTAATGTACATATGTATGTATGTAATTATGTATATTTGTATATATACATATATGTATATAAATTTACAAATTTCTAAAACTTTTCTTATTTTATTTTTATTAAAGGAAATTTTGACGTTTGTTTGTTTGCATTAACTGCTTTAGAAAAAGAACAATTTTGTGCTACTGACAATCTATTTCCGTACCCTAAGGTCTAGAAAATAGCATAAACCTGCCAACAGGAGTCAGTTGTTTTCGACAACGGTTGCAAAAGACCCAATTTTTTGGTATTATGTTAAAGTGACGTCGATGTCGATAATTGTAATAAGGATGATTATCTTTCGATTAACGAAAATAAATAAATAAATTAAAAAAAATTAAAAAAATTAAATTAAATAGTATTTAACGTTTTGTTTTTGTTAGAAATATTTTTGTATTTAAAGTTCGACAAAGTTTTTTGGAGTACTTAAGTATAAATTAGAGATTGTGAGAACTTTCTTGGATTTAACTGTATATTATTTATGTATGTACATGTGCCTCTCTACATCAAAACATATTTTACGACATAGTTGTTAAATATGTAGTGGTGTTAGCTTTGACGTAAAAACATATTTAACTCTGCATATTAATTTTCACCGCCTATTATTTCATAATTTTATAGCACATCAATTCGTTGTTGTGCTAATTATTCAAAGTGTGAATAAAGAGAAATGAGTGAGGTTAAAAGAAAAAATCGCCACCGCAGTTTAAATATACATACATATTTATAATAATGTCTATTATTTTGGAGAGGACGTCGCAAAATAGGCGAAGTTCAAATAACAAAAATATTTTGGTTAAAATTGACTGTCTTTGAGAAATTTGTAATACGTCGTCGCCAACCCACAGCTAAATAAATATTCCATGGATATGCATACTCACCGGTCGCAACTTCACTTTTTTTATGATTGCGTTGTAAAAATAAAAAATCCTTAAGCTGGTTTCACACGACATGTATTTTACATCTACATATGTGGTTTGTCAGCTTTGGGATTCATATAACTTTTTCTTTATATTTCAGCCACCACTCGCTGATGTCAGATATTTTGTCAGATCAAATTAGAAAATGCTCTAATTAAAACAGAGAACTGGATGAGTTGATTCACTTTTGCTGTCCACTTTTGTTTTCTTTTGTTTTTTAACTGACTGTCATTAACTCACTCTTGTTTTTTAAGTGTCGTTTGCAAAAGTAAATAAGAAATTTTTAATTTTGCTTGATTATTTTTAATAATAATCAAATTACTCACAAAAGCACGTTACAGAGACGAGGTCTTAAGTTAATAAAACAGTCGGTATATGTTTTCACAAATTTTAAAATAACTTTAAAACACTATTTAAAAGTATTTGAAGACAATTGAACATAACCCTACGTTTATACCTGATATATTTTGCATCATTACAAATGTCAAATTCCATACAGAAAAAACAGCTTACATAAAAATAAAATAATTTTTCAATTTAAAGTTTGACTTTTGTCATGATCAAAATACATCAGGTTTAGAGGTAGGGGGTAATGAATTCGTAAATAATAAGAATAAGGCTTTTTTGAAAAGTTTTCAAAACATTCATACATACTGATTTATTGCTGTTCTGAAACTTAAGCATAAACATAAATTGGAAGCAGTGGCATGCATTTCTTGACAACAGTTTCGTGAACCTCAATCACGCATTAGCATTTTTCATTTGTTTAATGTTAAGTCCAAACTCAATATTCAACAACATTATGCCGTTCGCTGCGTAATCATGCAGATCTCTGAATTGCAACTTTGTCAGCTGATATTGCCGCCTGAGTTTTACAGTAACAAAATACACGGCATGTATATATATATCTATCTATGTATTTCAACGTGGGAAATTTGACATGTAAAAAATATGTTGTGTGCAAACAGCTTTATTGAAAAAAAATATATAATTTGTCACTCGTTTACCTTTCCTTACCGAGAACATCGTAGTGAACAAGTAATAGTTAAAAAAATAAAAAAAACCCGCCTGTGACCAACTTTGAACCGTTAAATATCCTAAATGGTCATTTGAAATGAAAAGTCATAAGAGAAACCTAAATATGATTTTAAAATACGTGTCGAATGACACCCATTGTGATATAGTTCACCGACTTATTATACATTTTCGTATTTACAAAATGGTGTCTGTTGGCTGCCATATTGAGTTTTGACTACTGTCATATCTTTAAGACAAATCGCTTGATGTAAGAATTATCAAAATCGGTCAACGCGTTCGGTATATATAGAGGCGCAAAGAAACACACATACTCATACTTATAGTATGTTTCCACTATACGTGCTTCGCTCTCTATTCATGCTTCACACCCCAATCATGAGGGAATAGATTCAACATGAAACTACTTGCGAAGCACGTAAAATTGATATCTGCTCTAAATTTTATCTCAGTTCATCGCCAGTTTATCTGAACTAGCTATCAAAGCAAAATGGCTATATGTGTATGTATGTGTAAACAACCCGGCAGAAAATGCGAATAGAGAAAATGTAGTGATTTACTATTGTCATTGTCAGTAGCACTACTGACCAGGTGTACCCCAGCCAATGTAATCGACTATTGACATTTAACATTAGCTTGTCATTGAAAATCCACCACTAGACTGTAGCACTACTGACTTAGTAGAGTTTTTGGGACCACATGGAGACATTGGCACCAAAGATTCACTAGTAAATTTTAAGGGCTCTAGTCTACAATATCGATATTTCCTCGCTCGATGTCCGTAGTAAAACTGCACTGACTCACTATAGACACTGTCACAATCTGCAGGAAATTGTTTGTCATTTCTATTAAATACATATGTATATTAAAATTAAAAATTGTACTACTTAGTCAGTAGTGCTACAGTCTAGTGGTGGATTTTCAATGACAAGCTTATGTTAAATGTCAATAGGCGATTACATTGGCTGGGTTACACCTGGTCAGTAGTGCTACTGACAATGTCACTATTAAATCACTACATTTTCACTATTCGCATTTTCTGCAGGGAACAAACTTAAACACATACATACATGAGTATTTTAACAGTATTGCCCAACATAATAAAAAAGAAAACCAAACTATTGACGCGTTCATTGACAATGTGTCTAACGTATCTCTAATCGCGCATAAAAGGAAAGTTGTCGACATTTCAACTAGTGCAATTTTCGCTATAGAAAAGAGTGTTGACATAGCGACATATGGTTCTAGGCTGACTAGAGGGAAATAAAAACAAACCACACGCACGTGCGTATGATACGTATGTATGTGTGAATATACATAAAGAAATGCCAAACGAAGCACGAATGCGCCGTATAACAGCATGATTCACAAACATGATTGAAGAAGCGAAGCATGTGATTCAACTCGTAGTGGAAACATACGAGTAGCATTACATACATACATAGGCTGATAAATACAGCACCCTTCTTTGCGTCACGCAGTTGGGTAACAAGAACTGACCACTTTCTGTTTTACATATAAGTATGTATACATACATACATATATAATAATAATTGTAATAGATCAATAATGTCACTTTTATTTCAAAATGAAATTTTTCCATTGTACTGCTAAATGTAGCGCAAACATGCATGATTCCTATAAATTTCGCTAATGTCGAAAGTAAATATGTAACTGGTAATTTGTTTTACATTTACAAACTCATTTAGTCTTTATAATTACAGATCCCACACAACACCACAATCTTGCTAATTAATTTGTTAAAAAGACTTAAAAACAAAATGAACATTTTTAATAATTAATTTATTAATTTAATATTCAAACAAATTTATGCATGTTATTTGCCAATAAATTTAACATTTCAATGTTAATAAGCACATGCGAGGCATCATAAAAGCAGAACTCAAATATTACTAAGCAGTAAAACAAAATTTCTTAAAATTTCAACTTACGTAGATTTAGCCATGGCGACAACCAATTGGAGGATTAACATTCTAATTAACTTGCAATGATGACAGATCAGAAAGAAAACAACTACATATTTGTTTTACAACTTAAAATATAAAAGATTATGAACGGGCTAAATGAAATGTTAGTGTTAAAAATTGGTTCTAATGGAATGCTAGTGTCTTGGAGCTGGAAGAATAAATAAATTCAATTTAAAGAAAATTATCTTTTAAGAAAAATTAATATTAATTATATTTTTATATACATATGTAAGTAAAAATAAATGGAGTAAAATAAAATATAAAAAGCAGTGGTTCGACATAAAACTTTACTACTAAAGAAAACAAAATAAATTTAAAAAATTTGAAAGCAATAACCGTTTAAAAATAAACAAACAAGCTCTAGAGTTGAAGATATGAGTGGCAAAATTAAAAATAATTCCAAATCACATAACTATAACTCTACAATTTCGCAATTGTTAACTAAAGATTTATAAAAATCTTCCGTCCACAAAATACATCGCATGAAACAGTTTAAAAAAAATACTATTTGAAAAGGGCAACAACCTTAAGGCAAATTGTGTACATTTAAAAAATTATAAGGTAATTTTTAAAAAGTTTTTTTTTAAATAAATAAAATTATAAACAATAAAATGGAAGAAATTTCAACAATAATTTAAAAAAGTTCCTTTAAAAAGCTATTTAAAACAACTAGTAATGAAAAAAATCAAAAAACCCGACTGCGACCAACTTTGAACCGTTCAAAATCCTAAATCATTCGATATGAAAAATCATAAGAGGAACCTAAAAATTATTTTAAAACACATGTAGAATGATACCCATTTTGATATAGTTCGCCGACATTTTTAATTTTTCGTATTTACAAAATGGCGTCTGTTGGCCGTCATATTGAATTTTTACTACAGTCATATCTTTAATACGACATTTCAAAAAATGCTGTAGATTATACAAAATCTTATCATGTAAAAGCAAAATGTATCGAGTAGGAGAGAATACGGATAGAAAATTTGGCAAGCGGTCGTCGGTAAATGTTAATTTTTTAAACCATGTTAGAAACTTAAGTATTTTCATCACACCAGGAGTGTATTTCCAAGTAAACATTGGCAGCACTATTAGTATATATTGAAGGTGTTGACACTTTTACAAAAACAACCAAAATCAACTCAGGAAATTTTCATGTTGTTTTTGTAAATATTTTACGACTGCAACCATCAGCTACTTAACTGGTACAGCAAAACCAAACAAAAAATAAATAAACTTAAAAAAAATATATTTTGTAGTAAAATTACATTGAAATTATAAAATATTTTCACCAATATTTATTTGTTATTACCTCAACAGTTTAATATCTTTGCTTGCATTTTACTTATAGTATCAGTGTAAAAATGAAAAATACCTACAACAGACTCTTGTTCTCTTTTTTTTTAAACACGGAGTGAATTTCATAATATTTTATTTCTAGAAAGTCGTAATACTTTGTATTACTATGTAAAGACACCTTAAAGGTGTAAAAAAGAACAGCTTTCTAAAAAAATTACCTGTTAAAAGGCATTTCTTTAAAATAGTTCCTTCTTAATTAAGCATATTGCTTTTTAAATATGTATGTATGCTTTCAATTGTAACTTTGAAATAGGTTTTTTTTTCTAAAATGAAAAGATTAAAAAAACACATTAAAAAATCGATTTTATTTAAAAAACCTAAAGTTTTCAAGTCCTACTAAGTAAAAAGTACCTTTATTGAAGATTTAAAAAAATGCATACCCTTAAAAAAGACAGTTTTAAAAAACGTGCTTGAAAACTCTTTAATAATATAATTTATTAAAAATTAAAACTTTTTTTATTATTTTTTTCTGTGTGCTTTTTACTCGTATCTCTGACATAAATAATGCTTTGCAAATATGAGACAAAATACAAATAGAGGAGGACACAAATGAAAATGTATAAAACAGCTGTTGCTCATTTTTGAAAAATAACAGAAGAACAGAAACTACAGATAAAAAAATGCTCACATAGTTTTTGAAATTTCCCATAAGCATTACGATCTCTTTATTTGTGTAGACGGAATAATTGTTTTTAAGAGAAATGTGCTAAAAGCAATTTAAGTGAATATGTATGCAATTTCTTTTGTTACGACACAGCTAAACATTAAATAATTTTATAAATAACTTAATGATGTGATAATTTGTTTATCATGTTTTTTTTTTGTCATTATTCAAGTACTATGAGTGCATTTGAGTATAAATGTGAATTTGATAAAAAAAAAGCATATACAGGCATATATGTGTATGTACATGCATATGTTGGTATGTATGCATGTATGCATGTATTAATGTGTGTTTGTCCTTGACCTTTAGAATTGGGGAAAACTGTGCACAAATGTGTTTGATTTAAGATTTCTTTTCTTTTTTAAAAAAAGGAAAGAGAAATTATGGCATAATTATTGAAGGTGTGTACGAGTATTTGCAAATTGGATGTATTTTTTTTTTCTTTTTATAAATAGCAAAGTGAGTGTGTGTGCAGTGAAGTTAAAATATTCCCAACTTTAACTATTTTTTACTTATTTTTGTATATACATAAATATTTATGTACTACATATACTCGTATATGTATTGCCTTATTTATAAAAATTATTATGGCTTTATAAACGCTTAATAAGAAATCATTTTTTTGGATGAACATCTGTTTTATGAACCTTTTCAAAGGTTAATTCGTTAACTCTATCTACAGGTTTAGTGCCTTTGAAATAAAAAATATTAAGTATACGCCAAATTTAAATAAATATCAATTATACGTTTAAGGACATGTCAGATACAAATTTTGCTTTGCGTTGCGTTGAAGATTCGCATTGACATCTAAGATGAAATGTACATGCTTATATGAAACATGCCACATAAAGTACTTTTAACGCAGAGCGAAGCGAAAAGTTAACCAACTCTCAACTTTTGCGTGCTTTGACAATCAGTGTGTATAATTATCTTAATTTGTTTGGCCAAAGTCGCATGTTAATATAAAATTTTATTAAACTTTTGGTAAATTTATATAAAATATGAGTAAAGGCCGTGATACCCTATCATACAAAGTCGTGCGATCTACGAAAAAATACAACCCTGGTATGATGGAGTTTATGAAAATTTTCAAAAGACAATAACAATTCATCACAACAGGGTTGTACTTTTTCCTAGATCGCACGACTTTGTATGATAGTGTATCACGGCCTTAAAGCCGCGTTCAGACTATTATACTTTGTATTTATACTTGTCAAAAATTCAAATAATACGTGCAAGTGTGATAGTCTGAACGCAAAATGTCATCAAAGTGGCAAATAATACGATACAAATTTTGACATCCCATAAGACTTTTTCGTTTTTTGATCAGGGTTGTATTTTCACACAAACCAAATTTCCAAGTCGGCTGTTTCGCCGCCGATAGCGTGTCGTCATTGATGCAATGTTTTGTCATATGTATATCGGCTCAAAATTTTGAATAAGTGAATTGTATGGAAGTATATTTCGTTGACGTAATTTTTAAATGTTTTTGTAATATCTTTTCTTAAATTTTTGCTGTTATTTACATATAATATTTTTAACTGCTGAATTTTTTCAAGTGCCGGCACGTCCCCGCCTACATGAAACCGCTTTGCCGCCGCTAGTCAATGAATATCACAGACATTTTCATTGAACAGCTGTTTTGTTTTCTGCTTGTATTACACATTTTATTTGAAGTGTGATGGTCTGAACACAATATGTGATTTTACTTTAGATTTTTTGACAGTCGCAACGAATGTATTTAGATTTCTGTATCGTAAAATGTGATGAAAGTATTAATACTTGTATAATAGTCCGAACGGGGCTTAAGTGGTATCAGATTAATCGAATTGTGCTGTATTTTATGCATTAAATAAAGCATTAAAGCAAAAAGTGAGTGTTGTCAAAGTTTTTATTGTGTCATACACATTTTTCTTTACGCTTTTCTGCCAACGCTAGAAACGTCACGCAAAGCGTTAAAGTTGTATCTGACACCGCCTTTAGTCTTCCTGTAAAACACTTTATCATAGCAAGAGAGTGAGTGAGAGAGAGAGGGAAAGGGTGCAAATATATATATGTATAAGTAACAGTTAATAGTGTTGCCAACTGAGCTAAAAACATCAGCATAAATGATGCATAAAGCAAGCCCGAAGATAAATTAAAAAAATAAATTAACTAAATATGTATTAAAATAATATTTTATGTGCCATTACATATACATATTTATGTGTATGTATTATGTATATATTTCTATATAATTATATTGGTTTAATTGCTTTGTCAACAGATTAATTGTAATTTTTTTGTTTGAGTTTACAAGATTTTACGATGCGTTTGCGTCACAAGGCCGGCCGCTCAAATGTTTAAAAACATAGAAAACCTTTTAGAATAAAAATAGATTAGCTTATAATAAACACACTTTGTTTTAGCTTAATAAGCAAACACATCTAGTGTAGTGAAAAATAATAACGCACAAATGTTTTTGATGTCAGCGTCAGAAAGATATGTATGTACATACATATCGAGACTTATTTTCGACATGTAGTAAAAAATTTACTTTTATGGGCCTACCCATAGAATGTTCAAAATGTCAAAATATTTGATAATTTTTAAGATAAAGACTATAAATTTTTATCGTATTTTAAAAAACCTTCTCCTGAAAGCTTTAATTTTCCTCGCTTACCACTAAATCGAAGATAAGGCTCGATATGTACATAAATATTTATTTATTTTTAAACGAGTGATTATCCTCAGGCTATTTGTATTTTTTTTTCGAGTTATGACTAGTACTTGACCTGTTTGAGTCAATCTTGACTGGCAAAATCAAAAAGCAACTGGGATAGTATTAATCTGCTAATTTTAATATAAAAATTAGTTAGTTATAACAATTGTTTGCTAGTTTTATCTGGAGTGTTGCAAACGGGTGAGTTTTTTATAGATTTCGGTGTGCTACTTCGTATCTTTGCCCCTCGCGCCATCATACAGTGGAATTTCGGAGAATTTTCGATAACCCAGTTTCGTAAACAAATGTCCAAATATAAAATGTGAATTTATGGTTTTTTTTAGAAATATTGTATTTTATTTTTGAAATATTGAAGTAACGTCCATTGAAAACGAATTGCAATTCATTTTTACCAAATTCATTTGAATTGGCTCAAATTTCATTCAATTCTTTTTTGTTGTGAAAAGAATTAATTCAAAAATTAGCTAATTCGTAACGAATTGAAATCAAAAAAGAATCATTCATTTACAGCTCTGCTGCTCTGGTGATTACTTACAACTTACTTTTCCTCATAAACTACATACCGTCTGCACTACTTTACTGCTAAGTAAATATAATATAAAACATAAATTATTATCTGTGTGGCGCAGCATTAGAGCAAATGTTAATCATGCAGAAAGTTTTATGTTCAAGTTCGGTCAAAGGCAAATGTGCGTTTTCTTTTTTAATTGAAAATTGTCGGAAAACCTTGTTTTGAGCACAGAAAAAGCTTTTCATTAGAATTTAGTTGTTACGCTTACCTTAAGACATTATTTGCGCACCAAATATTTTTTATATTAAAACTCATTTTTATTTTCTGTTTTTTTTATTGCATTCTTAGTAATTTTTAGTTTTAAGTATACTGCTACAAATTTGAATTGTTAATTACAAATGCACTTGATATAAAAATTTCATTAATATTAATATGTACATATATATTATTAATATTAATGTTAATTATAAATAAATTTTATTATTTGTGTAATGTTAATATTTGCTTATTTGACCTTTAACTTTATGTTTTATTTACTAAATTTAAAAATGTTTATACAGGGTGCGTCTAAGTAACTATATGGTGTAAAAAATTTTAACTTCTTTGCTTGTCAATATTCCATATATATACTCAGCCCAATTCGCTTTGAGAAATTTATACTTAAAATGTCAAAAAAAAACAATGTACTGAAAAATGTGTACTGACATCCAACATATATTCCAAGGCGAATACATACTAGGTGGTCGCAAGGGATCAGGCGACTATTTTCGCCCCTTGTAATATGAATATACACACATTTTTCAGTACATTTTTTTTACATTGAAAGTATAAATTTCTCAAAGTGAATTGAGCCAGTTATACCTTATATTTATTTATTTGACTGGATTGTAATCAAGGCGTATCCATATCAAGTGGTCTCAACTGCCCAGGTGGCTATTTTCGCCGCTTGTAATTTGATAGGCAGACTTTGTAAAAAATTTTGTTTCTAAACGTTTCAAATTTGTATGAAAAATAACTAAAATTCGTTTAAAAAATGTTTCTTCCATCAAATTTCCAACAAAAAGAATTACAAAATCTACCTTTAAATATCCTTTTGATTTCAACACACATTTTTCCAAGGTGAATAAATATTAGGTGGAGTCAAGTGCTTAGGTGAATATTTTCACCGCATGGAGTTTAAAAATACGTTAGATGTCAACAAATATTTTTTGTACATTTTTTACAACCAACGCACATATTTTTTGAAGCAAATTAAGGCAAGTGTACCTGATAAGAACTTGCCTTGCGAATATGCCTTGATAAAAGGCGAATTCATAATATCGGTTGCAAGGCAAGTTCATAAATTTATACTTTAGTGTCAAAAAATGTACTGAAAAATGTGTGTTGACATCCAAATTATCAAGGCAAACTACAAGCGGTGAAAATAATCACCTGATCCCTTGCGACCACCTAGTATGGAGACGCCCCGATTTGCTCGCAACCGTTCAGGTGACTATTTTCGCCGCTTTAAATTTTGATATACTTTGGATGTCAACACACATTTTTCAAGCATATTTTTTTTACATCAAAAGTATAAATTTCACAAAGCGAATTGAGATGAGTCAAGGCAAATTAATGTGCCGCGCTTTTAATCAAGGCGAATTCATAGTAGTTGGTCGCAAGGGATCAGGTGACTATTTTCGCCACTTGTGTATAATTTGAATATAAATATGTACGTTGGATGCCAATGTACATTTTTCAGTACATAAATTTTTTGACATTTAAAGTATAAATTTCTCAAAGCGAATTTAGCTGAGTATACCTTATATGAAATTGCCTTGGTGCCTTGCTTTTAATTTTATTTTATAATCAATGCTTCTACGATTTAAAGCTTATCGAAAATTATAAAAAATAAATACATGCATATGTATGTGTTTACAAATGTAATTGGTTAAAAGTTTTAATTGATAGTTTGCATAAATTACAAGAACTCTTGTAATTGTTATTAAGTGATTTGTTTTCAAATAAAATAAAGTAACATATACATATGGATGTGTATTGTATATCTAAATATGTGTGTACGTATATATAAGAAATAATATTTGTGTTACTTTTTCAAAATTAAATATTTTTAAACACGTTATTTGTAACATTGAGTGATAATAATCGCGGCAATAAAAAATCAGCTGAAGGGCTTCATAGATGAAAAATAACTCAACACAGTGAGCAGTGTCCATTAATCAGTTACGTATGTGTGTGTGTGTCTAAACTAAGAAGGAAAAAATAACAGCTTAAACATGTTTATTATTTATGTTGAAAAGTAACAACTTCCATTGAAAAATATAATGCCAAATTCACTCACAAGGCAAATCAGAAAGTCGAAGCATATTGCACCCTATTGCTAGGAACATAACTGAGACGAACGACGTATTTTTGTCCGAATATTCGACCTCGAAAGCAAAATACATTTGTGTATATGAAAACACAAACATTCATGGCATCGGTCGAAATCTGTAATAGATTTATTTATATTTCTTACGCCGGCGAACGGCATAAAATAATTTCTTTCTTTCTTTGAACAAAGCTTGAATAACTTTATCAATTGTGGCAGCTGTTATTTTTTAGTTGTTGATGTGATCCATACGACGAATTTGCACTGTGAATTCTTACTGGCGAAAATCTTCGTAGTGGGTGAAAGGCGTCATTCATCCCAGTTGTGGTCCAGAATAAATAAAAAACACTTGTAGCTCAAACTTTATTAAAATTTTTTAGGTTTATGGTCTCTCACAGCGGTGAGAGATAAATTTTAGGTGTGGAAATTTGTTCTAATTGAAAACTTTCTTACCCTACGTCTACACGAGCCATCAAGTTGGTCATGACATGAACATGACGCCGGCAGAGCAACTGTGAAAAATTCATCAACTTCTTTGTTGTGGTGAACACGGGCGATGTCCATGTTCAGGCATATCAAAGCATTTTGCGGTAGCGCAATAGAAATAGAATATTTACCAATTTTGTTCTGCCTCTTTTCTTTCTATTGTAAATGGTTGAGGACGGCGAATCTCATGGCGAACATAGTTGCTCAGACACATGTTCGGGCATCCATGTCAGAGTATGGAAGAAACATGGACATGAGCGGTCTCCATTAGCCATTTGCGATGTCCGACATGATGCCCATACCAAGTTCATGGCTAGTGGAGACCGCTAGTTATAGTTCGTAGATTTCTCTGTCTCTCTCTCCCTCTCTCACGCTTGCTCTATCTTTATCAAGGTGTATCTAACAGGTGCCAGCTGATAATTTTTTGCTCTATGTTCTTTGTAGCTGTAGAACGTCAAAAACTTCGTTTTGTTTTGGTTTTAGTACAATTATTTTTGTGCTTTTGGCATTCTTCGGTTCTTTACACAGCTACGGTTGACGTATTTTTGTATAATATATCCTTACGCAGTCACCTGTATAATTACACCATAATCTTGGTATATGCAGCCAGGGCAAATTCATATGAATTCGCAGTGTACACAGCTTTTCGGCAGACTTGAAAGCTGGGCTGTTATGAAGGCGAATTCAATAAGGTGAACTAATTTTGATATGAAATGCAATACCTCAGAAAAAACATGCATATTTGTGAGTGTAAAATTTCCTGTTGTCGAAAAACTTTGCTTGATTTAACATCAGAGAAATTAGCAACTGCTCATCATCTACTGAAATGAGGTCGTCTGGTATAAATGCGCCTGGCTCTTCTCTACCATTTTCACATATCTAGTTCGTTAGAAATAAGACTAATGGGCAAGAGGTTTACTTTTCGCGAATTAAAATTAACACCAGCTGCCTTCATGTTGGTCTTGTGTAAAACTGTTTTAAAAAAATATACATATTTAGCGTGTGAAAAAAAATAAATCATTTCGATGGACAAATATTTATTTAGAATAGTTTTGCTGTTACTAATTAACTTTTTTGCTTACTTTACCATAAACTCTCGGTAAAACGTTCGAGTAGTAAAGATATAAAAAAATTTATTTAAGTTTCTCTTTAATAATTTGTCACGTTAACTTAAAAAATTTTAAGCCATCAATATATTTTTTTTCTTTGCAGATACTAAGAACCAAATACCGCAGCAATACTTAGTTAAGAATTATTTTGAGTCAAATCAACCATCAGCAACTACTAAAATTTCAAATAAAGAAGACTTTTTATTTGAATTGTTTGGACACAATACAGCAGATATAACAAATAAGTCGTAGCTTGTAAATAATTTGTTAAAGAGAGCAACTAAAATCCCCCTCCCCCAAACACATATAATAATAAAACCATAAAATGGCCTTAATTATGAAATACATTGATAGCATGCACAGATTTATGGACGCAAATGGCGGTAAGTAGTCAACTTTTTTATTCTCTGACATATACGAGGTTTGTTCAAAACGTATCGCCTACGATACAAAAGTATAATATGTACATATCGCTCGAAAAAGTTAGTTTTGCAGAAAATAGGGCGATAAAAAAAATATTTTCTTTTCTCTGTGCTATAAGCAAGTAATTGTACAAACAATAGTAACCTGACGTAGTAAGGCCACATTATAAATGCGCCTTGATCTTTACTGCGAGTTCTAAGACTATTCGGGATTTCATAATGTACATTTTTAACAATTCTTAAACTGTTTAAATATTCATGCAATATCGTATCGCAATCTCAAAATTATTTAATCATATTTAATATTCAATTGATTTATTTTACAAACAAAAGATGTTGAAGAATCGAAAAATAAAACGTACGAGTACACACGTCATTTATTATGTATGGATGGCGTTAGCAAAAAAAAAATATATATATATATATATATAAAATTAAAATAAGTACATAAATATATATGCATACATATGTATGTACATATATGGGTACATACAGTACGTCCAAAAAGAATTAACCTTGAAAGCAAAACGTTTTCGTTATTTGTTATTTATTATTATTATTTTTGTTTTGGTGGCTTTAAAATGAATGGGCTTGAACGTTTCATCACTCCGTGTTTACAAGAAGTTCACATATTCGTAATATTTAACACATAATCACTAATTATTTGACCTACACAAAATATGTATGTATGATATTAATGTACGTATGTATAGAAATATACATATATACATATGAATGAATATATCGTTACCTTAATATAGAAAGGGCCTACCTCATTATTTCTGTTTTTAAAATCGAAATTAGATGTTCTTCTATCGAAATATAAAAAAAAACTCGTTTAAAAAAATTAGTTTGGGCCTTTCTATATTTCGGTAACATACACATGCATACATACATACATATGTATATAGCAATATAAAAATATTAAAAATTTAAATATTTTCTATAAGTTAACTTCGAAAAACGTACTGCAGATTGAATGTGTTAAACACACCCACCCACACGCAAACTGGAAATTGGAACATAAATTTTGAAATTTTATTTCAGCGTCCAATTTCCGAAAAAGAGTTCAAAGAAACATCCAATAAGTGTTTCATTTACATATCTACATATTTCAAACAAATTTTGTTAAGTTACTCTTTATAAATTTTATTCACGTGCTGTACGTTTGAAAAGGCTTTTGATAAAATTAAAATTAACATAATCATAAATCAGTGCAAGTTTAACTGCTGGTTTAGTTTAACTAAACTTGAATTTATAAATTTGTAGTTTAAACTCAACAGCGGTAGATCAAGATGCATCATGTCGCACACTAACAGACCAACCTAAATTACGACGCAAAGCGTTGTCTGGCTGTCAAAATTTCTTATGCCCATACAAAATTTATGAAACCAACCGAAATAACGCGGCGTTAACGCTTTGCAATTGAAAAATTCAATTTTGACAGCGCGTAAAGAAGTGAAGTTGGCTGCAAAAGTACTGTTGTTTTTGTTAAGTAATGTAACTTTAGCTACTTTCAGGTCAATTTGGATTTTTTTATTTTTATTTCTTATATTTATTTAGAGTTTTTTTATTAATTTACATTACTGTTTCTGGCGCACCGTTAACACTCTAATTTAGATCTAATTTAGAAAAGCTAAGCTCTAAATTACGTTGCCTGTTTACGATTTAAGGTTCAATTAAACGCAAAACAGCTCTTCAAACCAAATGCATAGGCAACACTGTATGTGATTATAGGTGATTCGCCATAACGCCATAAGCAGCTGTTTGCTAATTAGAAATATTTGTTGTTGCAATTTTGAAAATAATAAGCAAATGAAAACGTAAACAGCTGTTTATTGTTATGGCCGAGGCAAATTTATAACAGGTAAAATAAATACTACAACTTGAAGATATTAAGCAGAGACCTACGCCGTGATGGCTCACAGCCGGCTGAGCCAAGCCGCCGAAAAACAGTTTGCCTTATGTCGCATGAAAAACAGCCGCCGATTCTCCATGTGCAATATAAACGAATAATTTTTTATTAATTTAATTACTAGCTTTTACTCGCGGCTCCACTCGCGTTCACTTTTTTTTTTTAAAATACATAAAAGCCGGTTTAAAACTGATTAAACAATCTAAAGCGAAACGAAAACTACGCTAACAGCCCAAAATTGTTTTTCTGAAAAAAACCGTACAAAATCTAAAAAACCGATTTCGAGCCGGATAAAAAATATCCTCTATTTGACGCTGGTAATGTAGCTTTCCATTTGTGAAAGAATTTTCAAAATCCGGCTTAGCGTTTTGGTCGTGAAAGCGTAGCAAACAAACAAACTCACCTTCATATTTATAATATTAGTAAGTATTTTTTATCTCAAATTTGATTTTCATGTTATTTGTTCTCAGCCGGCTAAAGCCGAATTTGAACTTTCGCCGAACGAAAACAAAGTCGCTCGGCTCTGGTTTCTGTAGAAATTTGCCTTGAATTAAGCAAAAAAAAAAAAAAAGTAGATCAGCTGTGTTTTTTACTTGACCTAACTAATCGTTCTAGATTATGGCAGCACTAATAGGTGAAACAAATATATTTTTAGATATCACATGGTTATGGCTATGGCATTATGGTATGGCACGTTTTATTCAACCTTTAGTGTGTCATATATTCAGTCCACTTTCCCATGAATTTTTTCCCTTTTCCTATTTCCGTTATTATGAATTATAATTTCCATAAGGAAAAATTGATAGGAAAAAGCAAGTAAGTATTCTAAATATGAGGGAGAGAGAAAATGCTTATGGCTTTTCTCTCCAAACTAGTTTAAAAAGTTTAAAAATCACATTGAAATTTTTTTCAAAACAATGGTATAAGTATTCATTTAGAACAACAAGTTTAAATAAGTACCAGACTGTTGTAGTTCCCTCGTGTTTCAGTTATTTTTACCCAAACCATGCAAACGTGAACTTCAAAGACATGCGCTACTTCTGCCTTCAGAAAAATACTAAAAAACACTACATTTTTCACGCTCTAGTTAAATTCGTATAAAAGGTATATGGAAGAACTGATTCCCTGTAATATTTTCAAGACCCATAACAGCAAAAAATGTATAAAATTTACAATTTCTTTTGTACAAACAATCATTGGGAATTTAATTCATTCGCATCTGCACCATGGCTTAGTCTTCGCTTCACTTCGTACGTCGAGTTCTATGTGTCTCGGGCCTTAAAGTAATTTATACTCTACCATTTTTTGTGTAATTATATGTTTTCTTTTTATTTACTTCTTGCAGATCCCCGGACGAAGGATTGGCTCTTGATGTCATCACCTTTCCCCACATTAGCTATATGCCTCACATATGTTTACATAGTCAAGGTAAAAGAAAAAAGTTTGTTTATATATTATTCACTTGGACAATCACAAGGCAGCTTCAACACATACCACCAGTTCTGCAACAACTGTAATAATAACGGCTAGAAACGGACCACTTTATACAGCTTTTAAGCAAACTTACACATTGTGCTGGCATGTAATCATAAGTTAGCTGTGTTAGCCCTGGTATCTGTTCAAGCTGCCTTGGACAAACAGCGAAAACTCATCAAAATGCTGCATAACAAGGCGAATCCATATGAGGTGGTCTCAACAGCCCTGGAGCCGGATTCTGCAACGATGAAGCGTTCACCAATTTCAATTGTTGATTTGTGCATATGCAACGAGGAGAATGAATTATTGTAACAGTTATTGTGAAATTTTCACTAGAAAAAGGGCAGTAAAACAGGTGAACACTTTAAAACGCATCGTTTTTGCCGCTTGTAATATGAATATCGCTTAGATGTCAAGACAGATTTTTAAGTACATTTTTTTAATCCCAATTATGAATTGTTCAAAGGGAATTGCGACAAATTTTCCTGATATAAAGTAGAATTCATGTCAGGTGATCTCGGGGTTTACTCTGTAATTCGAAATAAAAGAAAATGCTATCGAATTTACATGTTATAAGCATACAAATTCGAAAGAATTTTCTTTCTTTTCGAACCCCTCGATTCAGCAGCTGATGGTTTGCTGTTAATTTCTCTTCTGTCAAATCAAAGCAAAGCATTCGGAAATTTTCTGACAGCAGGAAATTTTATACTAACAAATATACAAGGCGAATATGCAGAGCTGCAAGTCAAGACCACCTCGTATCGATTTGGCTTGGAATTTATACTTTTAATAAAAAAAATACTGAAAAATGTGTGTTGACATCCAACGTATATTCAAATTATAAGTGGCGAAAATAGTCAGCTGATCCGTAGCCACCACCTAGTATGAATTCGCCTTGTATGTATGTGGATTTTTCGTGTAAAATTTTGTTTTTTCAAAAAAATTATAAACATTTTGGTTAATTTGGTGTCAAACAAAATCAATTAAAAAAAGTTTTCCTGCAATAAGTTTAATAAAAAACTAAACAAAAATCAATTACAATTTTTATTGAGTCAATTAAACTTTTAGTTAAATTACATTTTTAAACAAAAGTTTAATTGGTTCAATTACATATTTAATTGATTTTTGGTTTCTTTTTTCAATTTATTGCAGGAAATTTTTTTTCTGTGCAGGGAATTATAGCAGCTGATCATCTGCTAAAATGAGGTTGCCCGATTGAATTCGCCTTGCTGTTAAGTGATCAGCTGCCGGTAATTTACTCTTTACAAAATGGAAATTTGATGATAAAACTAATGCATTAAACACATTCACCACAGCAGGCTATATGAAAACATGATAGCCTGCCGCCCTGTTGCCTTGCTATCTTCAAAAGAATCACTCTCATATAAAAATGTCTATTCTATCCTTGCCATTTTGTAGTCGGTAGCCTGCTGTGGTGAATGTGTTTAATGCATAATGTAAGATGAATTAGTTTATAGAATAGAATATTAAGGCCTTTCACGATGGTGATTGATTGGGCGAATTTGCAAAATGCATGCTTACACAGTTCGTGTGTGTGCTTTTTAAATATAATTGGTGGTATTCGGTGTTTGCTGAAAATGGTCTTGCAAAATATCGTAGCTTTTCTTTTTATTAAATAACGAAATACACACAATTCGAAGACAAGCTACGATATTTAGACTTACTCAAGACCATTTGCATCAAACATAGAATTCCGTGATTGCATTTTTGTGAGGAGCATATAGTTTAACATGAAGAGAGGAGCCATTACGCTCATATCAGGGAACATACACATAAGACAGTATAAACCTGTTGTACACTCTCATGTGAATTTAAAACAAACCCCATCTTCACAAATAGGAACTCACTGTCATTGACTTAGTCCTTCCAAAGAAAAATATTTCTCCTGTCATATCGAGCGCTTCTCATAGACGGATTTCCCTCCCAAAGATGGCGTATAATTTACTTAAAAAATCTTGAAATTCATCAAAAATTCTGGCACTTCCTTGCACTCATTTGCATCTTTTACACACTTTGCCCTACCCATCGTGAAAACCCTTATTAAACATAATACATCTGAAGACTATTTGATTACGAGACTTATCGACAACTTCTATTGGAAATGGCAATAAAATAAGAAATATTTAATTTTAATATTTCCCATCAAATATCTTATTGAGCCTTAAAGTTTTCTACACATTTTCTTATTTTACTTTTTATTTTTTAGGTTCTCGGACCACGATTAATGGAAAATCGGAAACCATTCCAATTAAAGAACACATTAGTTTTATACAATGCATTTCAAGTGATATTTAGCTCCTGGATATTCTACGAGGTATGTTTTTGTTTTTTGTTTCTTGTGAGAAAAAAATTTAAATAAAAAAAATTGAAAATGTTTCCAGCAAAATGGGTCAATTAAAAACAAACACAAAAAAAAACAAGTTGAAACATTCCCTTTAGCTTCTACATGTTGCATATTGCTTTTAATTTCTTTATTCAGAATTTAACTATTTTGCAGCACGCCATTATCCTTAAATTTACCTTATAATCGCTTAACATATTTGCCAGTGTATTTTTTAGCCACTACTTCTTCTATTAAAATGAAATATTTGCTTCAAGTTTTGTTTTTGCTTTGTAAAATTTTAAGTTGTAATATTTTTCTAGTGTTTAATGGGCGGCTGGTGGGGTCATTACAGCTTTAGATGCCAGCCCGTGGAATATAACGATCATCCTCGTACTCAACGAGTAAGTTTAGTAGACAAGAAGCTAAAAAAAACGTAAACAGAAAAAGAATCGATTAAAAAATATTTCATATCTAAACATTTTATTTGGTTCTTATATAAGAATCCTTAGCACTCTCGAAAATAAAAACCAATTCGCAAAAAACAAAAATCAAGAAAACAGGGTTTTTCTTAAATAAATTAACAAATTACTGAAGTAGTTTTGATTAATTTTTTAGATCTACTGCTTTTTATTCACAAGCTTTTTTAAGCTTTTAACAATGCAACGCCTTCATTGGGGAAAATTAAAAACTAATTATGTAACAAAAAATAGATAAATAAAAATTATTTTACAGCACAAATTATCTATGTATATGTATTTAGTGTTTGTTTCTGTAACTTAATATTTAGATTTGTATTTCATCCTGTATTTATGCACACATTTTAGCGTAGTTATTTTCACCCACTCGTTTGCTTCATATCTTAATAAAAATATGCTTCATTTCTTACGCTTAATAGTCATAAGAAAAATCAAATTAAACGAATTACGGAGCAATGAATGAAGCGGGTTGATTTAATGGCTTTAAAACAAAGGGGCTACTCAATAATGCGAAATGCAAGCAAAAGCTTTAGAAATTTCGAATTACAGAGTAGACCCTCAGCTTTTCAAATGCCATAAAGACTGTGTGTTCGTTATTTGTTTTCATTATGGAATTTGGCAAGTTGGCATTATACTAGCTATGATTAAGACAAATTGCTTAATCTAACTCGTGCCTAGGCAGAAGTCCCTTGCTCTTCGTACGATATTGTCAAATGCCATAAAAAATTGCTTTCTTTAGGGCCTGTCCCACGAAAACGTTCGATAAAGAACTTGTATAGACAACAACATCACATCCGCCTCGCATTAAGGCTTTTCTGTATAATTGCGAAGTATTTTAAGTGAGATTTCTGAAATTTACTTTTATCCTTATCTTCAAAAAGAAGCAGAAAAAATGGACAATGTAAACGTGCAAGAGAACGTCAAAAAATCCGAGTAGCACAAAAAGGCGCTGGAAATGTGTAAGATAACGTTAAAAAATACGCAGAAAAAAAAGCACAATGTAGTAAAGGACGGGTCAAAAGCTCCGTGACTTTGTGAATTTCCGGTCTCTTAAATGTACGGGCAACTGGCAAACTTATATAGGGTGTTCTTTTAGAGGTATAGAACTTCGAATTGAAATAAAACACAAGAAAATCGTTTTAATGTCCATCAATTTGGCTTTATTGGAAGGATAATTTTATGCCATTAACGTTTAAATATGATTTCGGGCATGTGGCCGCCGCGGCTGGCTCGAATAAAGCCAATTCTACAGGTCCAATTTTCAACCACTTTTTCGTGGCAATAACGCCACGAATGTTGGCTTCCAAGTCCCCTAACGTTTCTGGTTTGTTGGCGTAGACCAGCGACTTCACATATCCCCAAAGAAAATAATCCAATGGTGTCAAATCACACGATCTTGGTGGCCAATTGACAGGTTAACCGAATTAATTGCTCTGATGGACGATTATGTCGACCATAAAATGGACGGAGCTTGCGGTAAACTTCGCGAACTGAACCATTATTTTCGAAATAAATTTGCACGATTTGCAAGCGTTGTTCTTTTGTCAACCTGTTCATGATGAAATGGCAAACCAAACTAAATATTAATCACTTGACAGCTGACAAAATGGCCGCCAGTTAAAAAGTGATGCCAACTTAAAGTTCTATACCTCAATAAAAAACACTCCTGTCCAACTTTGAACGACCCGCGTCGCTTAGTTTATGTTTCACAGCCATTGATAGCACCCTACCGCGTGATTTGAGAAGAAACTGGAAAAGAATGAATTTCGTGTGCTCCCTAAGCATTAAATTTTGCGGGAAAAATGTCACAACTTAAACCAAGGCTAAGCTTAATAAACACTATGGGGACTCTTCCGCTATATTTCAATGGTATAAAAGTGGTTTACTGAATTTCGTTGGGACCGTACAAGCACGGAAGATGCCGAACTTTCTGAACGACCAGATGAGGTATGTACACACTTGAAACAATTTTAAGAATTTCACGATATGCTGCAGGCAATCGCAAGATGAGTGTCGCCTGCATTTACTCACAATCGACGACAAACGCAATTGTGTGACAACTTCGTTGAGATGTTTGGTGTTGTTCCAACGCAATATGGACGATTTTTTGAAGCATAAGAGTTGACGAAACGTGAAATTACCATAACACACCAGAGACCAAACAGCAAATAATAATGTTGGTTCATCGGGGTGAACCGACGCCAACGAAAGCCAAGATGGCCTTTCTCAGCTAATAAAGTCATGGTGAACGTTTTTTCGGACGTACGCTGTATAATTCACATTGGCTACCTTCCAACGTTTAAAACAACGAATATTATACCAAATTTGTTGAGTGTATTTTATGAGGAACTGAAAAGAACGACCGCATTTGGTCAAGAAATAACTCCTTTTTCATTAGGACAATACAAGGGTGCACACATATGCTGTTTACATGGCGAAAATCCAGGAATAAGGCTACAAATTGCCCTTTCATCTGCCCTGTTCTCCGAATTTAGTCCCGAATGACTCTTTCTTGAACCCAAACCTGAATAAATGGCTCGGCGGAAAAAGATTTGACGCCAAAGATGAATGAATGATCTATTGTATCCCTTGCCAGGTGCTAGAACACCTCATCCAGACCTAATCTCCTGATGAATCTCAGGATTGCCAGTGGGTGGTAACGTTGGCAGTTCCCAATCCTGCAATAGGTACTTGCCTAATTGGATATATCTTCTGTGGAATAACGCCAAAGATGAAATCAGCTCACAAACAAATTCTTATTTTAAAGACATATTGGAGTAAAGTTAGACAAATTGTACAGCGCTCAAACGAGACTTCGCTGAAAAATAAAATGATTTCTTTTTACAAAAACCTCTGTTTCATTCAAAATGTCAGGGACTTAATGACTTAATTATTATGATTTAGTCTTATTCTCAATTATCTTTAAAAGTTTATTTCGAAAATCTTTTTGATTTATATATTGGGTCAATATTGATTGCTGCTTTTTCAACCTGACCTATGCTTACCTATACGGTTGTATTATTTGTTTCATACAACAAATTTCATGAAAAACTTTATAGTTTGAATGCAATATTTGTTTAGCTTATAAAATATGAGAATAAAGTTATGTACAGACGATTGTCAGATCTTGCAGTATTGTCAGTATAATGTGCTAAAAATAAATTTCCAACTGACAATTTTCGTCTAAGAACGTCACCAGAAAAATTATTGTCAGTCCATTGCAAGACCACCAACTGACAACAAATTGTCAGACATGTGTCAATCGTGTGAACACATTGTCATTGTTTCCATTCACTCTTATTGGGGATAAAAGTTCAAGCGGAATGTGTTTCCTTTAGCCTCTTATTCCCAATAAGGGTGATTGTCAAATTTATGCCAGATATTTGCAAAACATTTTTTTATCGTTAAACATCATTGCAAGAGAATTCTTTCTATGGACAACACTGCACTCACTTGACTTTAAGGAAAAAAGAAAGTGCAAAAATATATTTAAATATATGCAGCCAAAATCATTGCAACTGCTTCTTTATGGTCTGTAATAATTTATATTTTCACTTTTTACATTTAACACAAGAAAAAAAAAACGACTAATAATTAACAATTTCTATCAAATGCTTTGGCAAACGAGTAATAATAGATATGATAATTTTTGCATATGGCAACCGTGTGAACTGATATTTTTTAACTGACAATATTTTCAGATAAATTTCTTGTCATGCAATCGTCTGGCAATAAATTTTAAGATTTGCTGACAAATTTGATATAACTACATACATATGAATGTGAACTGACAATCATATGAATGTGAACTGGCAATTTTTGGCAGATGTGACAATATTGTAAGATCTGACAACCATCTGCACCAAGGCGAATTGACACCATGTGATCTCGATTCAGCATATGGTGATCAGCTGTTCATTTCTCTTGTGTCAAATCAAAGCAAAATCTTCGGAAATTTTCGGACAGCAGAAATTTTACACTAACAAATATAAAAGGCGAATATGCAGAGTTGAGAATTGAGACCACCTGGTATCAACTCGCCTTGTGTCTATTCACACATTAATAACGATTCTCATTGGAAGCAGATTTGAGAGAGCAAGAAATTGAGAGAAATACAATATAATGAAAGAAATGCTAAAATAAACTAAAATTTGCTAGAATGATGACATATGTATGCCTTAAGTAGAACAAAAATAAGCAAATTAACTAACATGTGCATAATTAGTAATGAAAAAAAAAACGACAATGGTAAGACTGTTGTAAATATAGTGATGGTAAATTTGGGGCCTTCATTACAAAAACACATTTCAGCAAATTGAAATACGATGAATCAAACCAATTCACATATTCCATTTGCAGAAAAGTTTCGTATATAAGGCGGAAATCTACATCAACTGACACCACACACAGTGGACCAAACACAGTAGAACGCTGATGATGAAGGTTTAGTGGCCTTCGAAAACGGCTGGCTGTTCCGTTCAACTATGTGTTGTCAGAATATTTACAACTAACTTTGATGTTATTTGTTCGTTAATAATTATCACATGTAATTTGGCTTACAAAGCGATACGAACTTTAGCCTGATTAAATCATAAATATATAAATAAAATGAAAGTTCGAACAATAATAATTAAAAATTAACTAAGTATGCTACATTGATTTATTACATGCTAAATGTAAAGTACGTATGCTAAAACGGTCACATTGCCTCGCAATTAAAAAAATACACATTCACACACACACACACATTTACATTATAAACATGTGGTTGTTGTCTAGTGAATTTGGAAAACATTAACAAGCATAATGACCTAAAAGCATAAAAAGCTTTTGTTAACATCATACTTAAGGAAATATACCTATACATATATATGTATGTATTTACATTAACCAGTGTCTTCATATACATACATTTTCTTTTGATAGAACGTAAAGAAAGTAGTCCCTTACTTTTGTGTAGAAGCTGGTAAAAAAGAGAGATCACACTTATCTCTTTTTAAAAAATAATACATGAAAATGTGTATAAGGTCCACATCCGCTGAACAACAACTTAAACCAATTGCACAAACAACCAACAATTTCTGCTTTCACTCTCTCTCTCTCTTACATTTTCTATGCATTACATATTCCGTTTTAATTTTTACATTTTCAGATTGGTATAGGCGGTTGGCTGACAGGACACTATAGCTTCCGATGTCAGCCGGTTGAGTATAATAATAACCCTAGAACAATAAGGGTATGTGTTAACCACTGGCTTTGCAAATTATGCAATTGCTACAAGAGCAAAAAAAAAAAATATTAAAAATAGCAAATAACAAAATAAATTATTTAAGTATTTATTAATGTGTGTGTTATGACTTTTATTATTAATGTCATCCTATAATCCCTTCATACGCATTATCTGAATTAACTTAATTAATGGATTTACACACATTTGTTGTTGTTACTAGTTTTTATTTATCATTTTAACTTGGGTTATTTGCTTATTGCGTTCAAACTAACATCGCACTTAATTTTAAATTTTTAATTTTATTGAAAACATTCATTTATTTCGAGAGAGCTACAAGTTTGTAAAAATTAAATAATTTATTTTTGTCAATATATATATTTTTTTTGTTTGTAAAAATATCGAGGCAAATTAATAAATTACAGACATGGATGAATTCAATTAAATTCTTTGTTGTCAAACTTCGAATTTGCTTGAATTCATGTACATGCATGTTCCTCATTTATTACCTTGGACTGAGAGCAAGGTCGAAAAACCGATTAATTATGATTGTTATTACTATTATTTTTCATAAAACAAATATTGTTATCTTATTTTGGTTTTTTCCTTAAAATTTCTGTTTATATTTACAAAGATTATTTGCATGAATTTGTTTAAAATAATTAAAGAAATACAATAAACAAAAGGTTAAGTGACAAGTAAAAATTAAGCACTAAGTACATGCGTGCATATGTACATAAATACAAACATACTTGTACATATAAATGTAAGTAAGACGAAGTAATTGTTCTAGTACTACTTAAAAAATTTTGGCTATGGAACGTCTTATATTACATAATCCGCTACGAATACTCGTATATTATTTTAAAAATTTAGCCAATTAATCTTTTCAAATTGCCATCCACTATCTCGATATTTGTGCCCTTAACTATGAAAATAGTCTAAGTAGAGTTTGCTAAAAAATCGGGAAAATGACAAAAAAAATTATAAAAACTGACTGGTTTCGGTTTCTTTTTTTCAATCGGTTCGAAAGCAGACCTGGGGGCAAATTACGGCATTCGATACGATTCGAAATTTTAAAATATTTCCATATAAACTCTATTGAAATATTTCGTAATTTCGTTCGATAACGAGTGCCGTAATTCGCCCCCTGGTTGAATTTGTATGCTTCTAACATAGAAATTTTAAAGCTTTTTCTCCGCCTTATGAATAATATTTCAAAAACCACAGCACCTTAAGATTGATTTTGTGAGCCAAACATAACTACAGTTTTGTTCAGTTTTATAATCAAAATTTAATATTCTCTGCTGTTTCATTGGTATTACAAGCCACAATATACGAACCCAATAAAATGTTGAACTCAATTAATTTTTCAGAACTCAATTAATTTTTGCCGTACAAAGTCTTGAGTTTTTTTGGAATTACATGTTCTAGAAATTCGAAAGTAAAATATTTGCTATTTGAACTGTGCAAATTGATATTTATACATCGCCTATATCTCGCACTAGTTCACTCATCAATTGTTAAACTGTATTTTTAATCATTAAATTTTTTATAACTCTGACATTGTCTGCTTTCGAAGACATTTAACTTCAATACAATTGATTGTCTTATAAATTGAGACTGTGTTATACTTTCAAAGGAAAACCCATCAACCCATTGCGAGCTTTGATACAATAGTTTCTACAAATCCGTCCATTAATTTCTGTCCAGCTTTAAACAACTTCCTGATGAGTTTTGCCTTTATTAAGCGCAAATATTATGTACCGCTCTCAATGATTGATAAAATAAAAAATTAAAAATGTTAAAATAGCAGGAAGTATATAATCGAAAATCGATGCTTTCTTGTTGGTTTTTGGTTTCGAATATTTGGCCTAAAAAATCGCGGTTTCAATTTCGGTTAAAACCGAACAGCAAACCCTAGGTCTAAGTCTATTACACTTGAATAAATCCAAAAATATGCAACATTTTAATTTAGAGTTGTATTAGTCTCGATTAATATAAATTTATTTAATATTTATTAAATATTTATTGAAATTTTTTTAAGATTTATTAAAAATTTCGAAGCAAAAATGCATATGACGCAGACCACTTTCATAATTAACGTCACATTTATTAAACGTGTAAAATTATCAAATCCAAAATCAAAACGACGGATCACGCGGTAAATATTAGACATGTAACAAACCTCGTGTTATCAATTCGCGATACTTTAATGAGCAGCAAAAAAAATTTTGAAAGGTGAACACTGCCCTACCTGGAATGCCCTTTCTAAGTTTATGTCTCTTCGTTTTCTCGCGGCATTTTTTAATAAACACTCGCACAGCACAAAAATAGTGTGCTGTGACGCGATAAATATTGAACATGTAAACGGTGATTTTTTAAGCGGTTTCGGACTTGATTTATAAAAAAAAACACATTTGAGTCGATAGACCGATCTATATATCGTCGGTTGGTTATTGGTTTGCTGCAGTCATAATGTATTTTGAATATACTGTACCGTAAACCAATAACCAACCGACAATATGTATTTAAATGTTTAAAGATGATTTCATGTAAATGTTGACCACGGATGTGTCTGAAATGGTTTATACGCTGGGTCCATACGCGGGTATCTCACGAATAAATTCTTCAATATTGTCTTCCAGTGCGTCAACTGTTGCGGGCTTGTCCCTATAGACATGAACCTTTACATAGTCTTACAAGAAATAGTCTAACGGCGTTAAGTCGCAAGAACTAGGCGGCCAATTGACAGGCCCCAAACGTGAAATATCCTGTTCACTGAACCTCTCAATTGGGCCATTGTTTGATATGTGGTACCATCTTGCTGAAACCATATGTCAGCCAAGTCTTGCTATTCCGACTTGGGCAAAAAAAGTAATAGAGCTCCAATTGCTGCGAATGACGCCGAATCGAACATCCACGGTCATCAACAACACTGGCGGCTACAGCTGCTATATTTGTCTTTGTACGCACTCTACGTATGTTGTGTTGGTGGTTTAATATTCAATAATGTAAAAGTCACAAGATTCCGAATAGCCACCTCACAAGGTCGCCCGAACTGACCATAAAATGGAAAAAGTGCACGATGCACTTTATTAACGAGCATGCAAGCGCATGCTTCTGTAAATCGATTCATGGTTATTTTTATAGACAATAATAATATCCAATAACAAGATTTACAAAATGCCATGTCAAACAAACGTACGTATGAAATAAATTGCATTGTTAATAATAAAATAAACCGAAATGTGCTTAAATCTAAAACCGCTGTAACTCGCAAAAAATGGCTGGTACCTTGCGATGACAAAATATCGGGATTCTACTGTATTTAGAAGAAATATTATTCAAAGTATTCGACATATTTTCAAGACAGCTACTGCGGCATGGTCACTAACTGACTCAAATTGACTCATCCAATTCAGATTTTTTGATTGTAGATCACTTAAACGATTTCAAAAAAGGAATTGAATCATAAAAATTTATTTTATAGAAACTTTTTGAACTTGTTAAACGATTTAAAAAAAAAGGAAATTGATCATAAGAATCGATTTTGCCAAAATTCTTCGGCAACGATATTTCAACAGTCAACAACAACCAATAATGGTTTTCGACCTTGAAAATTTATTTAAAACAAAAAACATTTAGTCTAACGTTTTATTTTCAAAAATTCTTGAAAAAATCGAACCTCTGGATTTTAGGTCAAGCCATTCTTGAGTTAAGGAGAGCTTACATCCGTTTTTAACATCAGTTTTACTAATTTTATATTAGAGCAGTTTGATGTGTCCGAACATTACGGCATTATTCGATAACAAACGAAATTTTAATATATTACAACTTCGAAAAAAAAATATTCCGTAATTTGCCCTTTACTGTCTGCAAAAGGCGTTTTGACAAATTAAATTTGATGTCTCAATTAATACGCCTTGACTAACTGGTGCTCGATTTTTACTTCGTGACTTAAACCTATTTAAGTATTTTGTTACTTTCACAAACTAATATTTATTTTTATTTTTTATATAAAAAGATGGTTCACGCTTGCTGGTGGTATTATTTCTCCAAATTTACCGAGTTCATGGATACCGTAAGTTACAAAAAAAAAAAAATAGTTCTATTTTTTATTTGAAAGTTCTTTATTTAAATTTTCTTAGATATTCTTTGTTTTGCGCAAAAAACAAAGTCAAATTACAACACTGCACGTTATTCATCATGGCTGTATGCCCATGTCCGTTTGGTTTGGCGTAAAGTTCACACCCGGTGGTCACAGCACCTTCTTCGGTTTGCTCAATACCTTTGTGCATATTGTTATGTATAGTTACTACATGTTTTCGGCTATGGGTCCCCAATATCAAAAATATTTGTGGTGGAAGAAATACTTAACAACATTCCAAATGGTAACATATGTTTTTTTTCAGCAAATCATTAAAATCTTTAACTTGGTTAAAGTACAATTTGCCGCTCTAGAAGAGTAAATAATAAGGTTTTAAAAACTCTAGATTCTCCTGCTTCTGTCATTAGTACAGAGAATAAGATCTGGGGACTAATCGTCGCTTCGATATCGAACGATATTATTATATTGTTCGATAGCGCATGTTATAACCTCAAACTGAAAAAACGTGATCGAATCAGCTCGATAAGGAAAACGACGATTATAAGCCTGACTCCTTCGTTTTTATTATGAATATTTGTGTAAAATTATTTTTCTTTTTATAATTTAAGGTCCAATTTATTGCCATTATGGTACATGCCTTCCAGTTACTCTTCATTGACTGCAATTATCCTAAAGCGTTTGTATGGTGGATTGGCATGCATGCAGTCATGTTCTTTTTCCTATTCAATGAATTCTACAAACAGACCTACAAGGGACGCAAGTCGGTAAGTGCATTAATCATCAAATAATATAACAATAAACCATCATCATTTCATTTATTAGTTGAATAATATATTTGCATTATTTGTATAATTAAAAAGTAAATTTAAAACTGTAGCAGCTTCAACCCAGTGACTGCATTATCATCTGTGTGCGTCAGCTGATTCCTTCTCATTTGTCAAACGCCATACAAAAAACATGAAGACACTGAATAACAGTAAATGTATTATGAACTTTTTAGCTATAGAGTTTGACAATTGGACTGAATAATATTTTGTAGTTGTATTAGTTTTATATTCAGCTGTTTAAAATGCCTGGGTTAAAGCAAATAATGGCTTTGTTAGTCAAATCGAATCGTCTTACTTTTCAAGTTCTCATGTCATTGATATTTATGTATTTAAGATAAAAATTAACGTTTGCCAGGACACTCTAGAGAAAGTACCTCAAAAGATGTCACGGGGATCTTCTAAACGACAGTCATAGGTCTGACTGCGTAAAACAGCAGTTTACTGCGCTACTTCTAAGCAGTGCAAGTTTGAAAGGTTGATATTCCTTTGTGTTACTTTCCGGTGCTATTAAAATATATTCTGCTATGGCCATTAAGGGCTTAGTTGGTCTAGCTTCTATCAATATTCTCCTAAAATACTAATACTTCTGGCTGCGTACAGAATATGTCTGGCAAAATAGGCCTATTTCGTTTGAGTATCGTTTTAAAACAGCACATAAGAACCACAATTTACGGTACTAAGGGAGTATGATACCTTTTCCCTGCAAGATTGTCTTTTTAAAATTACACTTAAACGAGAACAGGCAGGAGTATTACCTTTCCATTTAAAACTAATGGAAATGCTTTATTCTTCTCGTGGACTCCAGTAGTGAATGATTGGTTATGGAAATTTTTGTTTGGGCCAAACACAAAAATACATAACTGTACTCATAGGCCAATGACCAACTGTAGTTTGGGCAGGAGTTAAAGCAAACAAGTATTCATCAGTTGAAATCTGAGCTGTCCAAAGCAGCACCAGAGTGCCGAACATCAATCGGCTTCTTATACAAATAAATACACAACGAATACATTTCTCTCGTGTTTCTTTCGGTGGCAAACTCTGGTTTAAATAAGGTTCTTAGACACACGCTATCTCTTCCAACTTCCAGCTCTAAAGACAATGCTTTTGAAGTGCTTGGTGGACTCACTACAAAAAGCTTTCAATAGGTAACAAGTTTTATTTATATTAACGCCCCTTCTGCCGTTCTCAACTCAATTCAATTTAGTCTTTTGCGAAATAACCCTACGTCTACACAGCCCAACTACTGTTTTATTGTGAATCACAACTAATTTTTACTAGAAAAGGTTACTACAGAAAACAATTAGAAACTCAACCTTTATTTAAGTTGTGAATGGCAACGTTGACTCTCAGACAACCAAACTGAGTTGAGTTGAGAACGATAACAGGGGCTTAATTCCTGGTCTGGTTGTAATAAGGAGACTAAGGAGACGTATTAATTGCCCTGATATAGTGCATTGGCTGCCTTTGAATCAGATATTTTTAATACTCCATAGAGCATAGAATCTCTCCAAAATTTTTCCACGCTATTCAGTGATTCGTTAAAATGTTTATCTCATTCCAACATCTCACACAGTTTCGATATTTAAGCAAGTTTCCTTTCCATGTGGTCTTTCGCCCACGTCTTCTACTGCCTGCGAGATGCTGCCTATTGGTGGTCTCTGAAAACTAATTCTGAGAAAATTTATATGTCATGATTTTGTTGCATTTTAAATTTTCTGATGAGAAGCCGATAAAGAAATTTCTTCTAAAATCTGTAAAACATCATCATAAAAGTACCAAAAGTGACTTCCGCACACAGAAGTAAAAAAAAAAATATAACAAGAAATTACTTTTTTGCATATCCAATATTTAGTCATACGCAAACGCACAAAGCCACTTCCACAGCACGTACTTAAAAAATAACTCATTGGCATTAACTCAAAGCTCTATTCTTTAATATTTACTTACTCATATTGCACAACACACCATCAACATCATAAAATAAAAATAAAAATAAAAAATCCCCAACATTATTAATAAATATTGAATTGAAAATTATGTACTCGTGCATTCCTAAGGCGTGACTCTGTCTGGTAAAACAACTTTCAATGTCACCATTAGCAATGTTCCCACGTTTTTTTACATCAAACAACAAAAAATCCGGCCAATGGTAATGAAATTAATGAAAGTCGAAGAGTGTAAAAATCAAATAATGAAAAGTAAAACCTCGTTAACAAACCAAATAAGGCTAAAATAGACAGCAACAATTACATCATACACACATACATATGCATGTATGTATGTATGTATGGATGTATATGCGCAAAATTAAGTTAAATGCATACATACGCATGTATGAATTTGCATACCACGTACATAAATAGATCTTGTATGCAGACGGACTTATAAACATTTTAAAGCCAAGGCACCTTTGATCCAGATGATTTCAACATTTTAACAGCTGATCATTTTCCCTCTATATCTCTCGCTTTTTCTTGCTTTTCCTTTCCTTCTCTCTTTCTTCTTATCTAACTCCCTGAATCTCTAATAAATGGTGTTGAATCAGCGTTGCCAGATTTGATGATTTATTATATTTTAAATAATTTCTTAATCTAAATAGGATTTAATGATTTTTTCTTCTAAGATATGATTTTTTATATTTTTTTTCATTTATTTATTCATTATGTACTCGTATACCTAGCCTATGGGCCATAGTCGGTCACATCATACTTCTCATTATATAGGGTGTTTTTTTTAGAGGTATAGAACTTCGAATTGAAATAAAACACAAGAAAATCGTTTTAATGTCCATCAATTTGGCTTTATTGGAAGGATAATTTTATGCCATTAACGTTTAAATATGATTTCGGGCATGTGGCCGCCGCGGCTGGCTCGAATAAAGCCAATTCTACAGGTCCAATTTTCAACCACTTTTTCGAGCATATGGGGCCGTATGTTGGCAATAACGCCACGAATGTTGGCTTCCAAGTCCCCTAACGTTTCTGGTTTGTTGGCGTAGACGAGCGACTTCACATATCCCCAAAGAAAATAATCCAATGGTGTCAAATCACACGATCTTGGTGGCCAATTGACCGGTTAACCGAATTAATTGCTCTGATGGACGATTATGTCGACCATAAAATGGACGGAGCTTGCGGTAAACTTCGCGAACTGAACCATTATTTTCGAAATAAATTTGCACGATTTGCAAGCGTTGTTCTTTTGTCAACCTGTTCATGATGAAATGGCAAACCAAACTAAATATTAATCACTTGACAGCTGACAAAATGGCCGCCAGTTAAAAAAGTGATGCCAACTTAAAGTTCTATACCTCAATAAAAACACCCTATACATATTTATGTAGACATTGCTTTATGTTGGATTTTTTATGATAGTTTACATCGTAAAAGCATTTATAGTGTACGTCTGCAGCATCGCGAACATCTAACGTTCAAAAATGCAAAACTTGGCAGCACTGTTTAGCGTAAAACGTTTCTTAATGCAAGTAAACGGCATACCTGCCGCAAATCTCTGCAAATGGCGCAGTAAATTATTTTGAGATGCAAAAAGTATGTATTTTGATATTTAAATTACAAGCTTCGAATTTAACCAAAAAAGAAGATTGATATATTCGAAAATGACTTTGAAACACATAATCTTGATAGTTGTTTAATACTTCAAAGGAGTTTTTCTATTTTAATTGTCTTCTTTTTACGGCCAAATGTGTTCTTTTCTTTCCAATCTTTAAAGAAAATTGTCACTTTTGTTATCATGATTTTCTTAAATACAATTAGTTGCCGACTTAAAAATTGTTTGCAGTTCGTTCAAGAATGTCAACTATGCACAGATGTTGAGCAGTTGCAAGGCATGTGCATGCGCAGTGAAACTTGGCAGAATTGCTGCATAGATGCAAAAATTTACTGCATTTACGAACGTACCCTTTGTTTTATTATACCATCATAACTCAAAATAGCGTTTTTGAGTTAAAAAAATCTATTAAAGGTTTTTCTTAGAAATATACATACATATATACTTGCATTGATTTGCTTTATTTATAAACGACAATTCAGATTGTTATTCCTTAATTAAAACAAATTTGAAACTGTTCCCACAAATCATTTTCGAAATACTCGTAGAAATCGATGGCCTTAAAAAGCTATTCATCTCTTATAATAAATACATACATACATACATAACTGAATGTATAAAATTAAATTTTTTGGCAGTAAAAAATAAGAACTTTGATGATTTTATTATTCAAAATATGAATAGTCAAATGATGAGTTTGATGAGCAGTTGAGACAACCTAATATGGATTCGCCTTAGATAAAATAAAACTACAAAAATATTTTTTGTTTTTTTTTTTTATTGTGTAGCTACGAATCTTTAGAGCTTTTTCTCATTTGTTTGGAGTCAGCGAAAGAATTTTCTGGCAACCCTGATATTCATGGCAACAAAATTGCATTTTATTGTAAATTTTGCCAGCATCCGACTAAAGTAGTTTAACCTCGTTTTACTGTTGAAAGTCAGGAGTTTCTTTGATTTGACTTTCATTTAAAAGCCGCATAAAAAGTATTGCTGATTCCTCTTTTCTTTTTTTTCATGATTTTTCTCAGTTTTATGATCGTTTAAAAATGCTCTTATTTTTGTTTATCCATTTCTTTGTAACTTGGTATTGGGTTACAATTACATTGACATTGGTTGCATTTTTAACAGAAATATAAACTGGTCTTTAATTTTTTATTATCAATATTGATATTATTTCAATGTTTATAAATCGCACAGTGGGATTTTGGTGTCAAAAACCCAAGTTTTCAATCACTCAATTTAAAATTTCTCATGTTGCATTTGGTTTTCTTAGATTTTTTTACATGTACATATTGTTACGTTTTTATTCTTTAAAAATGCTTTTCCGTGAACTCGAAGATTTGCAAATGAATAAAAGTCCCCAGTGTTTTAATTAGGGTTAAGAATGATACAAGTTTTATTTACCAATACACTTAAACTAAATTAATCAAGAGCTTAAGTACACTAATACGGCTTAAATTACTTAAATTATACACAACTGCCTTGCAGAAAATATGGGGTTAACTGTCCCCAAGTCACCACTTTTGTCGACTATATTGGTGAAATTGTCAAACGAGCGTCTACATATTAACATGGTTTTTTATGCGTAGAAAATATTTTGTCAGATGCACACAACTATGCTTCTTCTTAATGTTTTATTGGTTTGTTGAAAATACAAATGGCTTCAAGCAAAATTCAAGTTTTTATGAAAATTAGTTTACGAAATCAATATAAAAAGGCAAATAAAAAAATGTATTAAAAAATAATTAAAAAAACCAAATAAAAAGAAATTGCAAAAGACAAATAAAAAGCAATTCATTTTGTAATTACAAAAATAAAAATATTTTATAATGAAATAATTGTGGAAATTTTTATGAGCCTGTAGAAGATTTTGTGGGATCAGTTAAAAAGTCCAGTCCAGATTCATACGTAAGTGTTTGATTTTGATAATTCAACGGAACCTTGAATTTTTCATTTATATTTAATACAAACAGCAAACTAAATCCTTACTTGCCGAACGAATGTTCCCTTTTTTATGTATTCTTTTTTTATTAAAACAAAAATTTTTAATAAAATATACATTTTTATTATCATTAGAATTACTAAAATGTACTAGTGACTATCTTTTTCCAATGTCTCGATATGGTTCCAAGAGAAATACCTACTCAGTAGTGCCAACGTCAGTAGTTGCTTTTCAATGACACGTACATGCTAAATGTCTATAGCAAAAAAGCATTGTCTGGTGTGCAATTCGTCAGTAGTACTGGTGACAAAGTCACTTTACTATCAATACAATTTCACTATTCGCATTTTCTGCAGGGTGGTTACCACTACGTCTTCCTCGCTGTTGTATACGCACGTCTCTTAACTGGCTGCGTTAGTATTGACGCAATTCCTCTTTGTCTGCTTCTCGTCACACACGAGACTCAATCTCCGACACTCAACATTGATACACCAGCAACAACACTCTGGCCGACACTCACAGTTGATAAAACAATAAAAACTCGCTGGCTTCATGATGAAACAGAATAACGTCTGCAACTTCAGGAAAATCGCCCCCAAATTAATAAAGCGCATAATAACATCGTCGGCAGTAACTTCAATGCTCTCTACTTTTTGTTTTCTTTGTAGTTTTGTTTACAAAATCTATGAAATTTATTGAAAGTGTGCTAACATTTTTGAGGGAATATTTATTTATATTTTAGAGCATTAGAAAAAACGTTCTCAAAATAAAATATATTCTATCTCACACGTCTATCAGCTCCTTACTCTTCAGTCGATACGATAGACTCCACAATAATCTCAATTCAACGACAGACTTTAACTGTCACTATAGACCGTCACTATAGTATCTTCAATTACCAACTCACGTATTGTAAAGCACAGACTCACTCAACTATCACTACTGTATTGCAAACACAAACTGTTATGAACTCACAAACACAAGCTGTCACTTAATTATCAACTGACTTCTGAGTAACAACTGACTAAAGGCTCAGTTAGCCGACTGTAATGTAATGTAACTGCAACAGTAGGAAACAGCTGATCGATATTGTTATGTGAAAAGTAATGGAAATGGTTAAGGAGATGTAATGTAATGTAACCTGTTTCCTATAACTCCAATGATTTTTCCATACAAAATTGCGACCTACATATTTCATTATGAAATAACTCCCAATGCATTGGGAATTATTTAATTTTTTCTTGTTGTTCATATGAAATAATTCCCGAATGAAATAACTTCCAGCGAAAAATCTGTTGTAGTTTTCTTCTGTCATTGGAAATTATTTCATTTATTTTATTATTGCTTTTTGCAATATTATTGCCATTTTATAACTTCTCTGCGGCCGGGCTAAGCAAATGTTTCCTCTCCGTTGTTTTTAGCACAGGTAACTTTGTGACTTTTATGCACAGCAGACCTTTGGTTGGGCTTAAGGATTTTCTGCTCTATTGTATTTCCCCTAATGGTAATGCCAACTTAACTTTTCTTGCATTCGGGTGGGCTTAGCAATTTACTCCTATATGTTATTTCCCATAATGGCACTGCCTATTAAATATTTCCTTTGGTCAGGCTCAAGAATTGTCTCCACCATAGTATTTCCCGACACGAAGCCGCTTACTGAAGGTTTCTTTTATATAAATGATTTTATATAACCATTGTGGTTGATGTGTGTATGCTTTAATACTCGTATGTACTCGTTTGAGTATCGATAGTTTATAAGTAGACTTGGGTCGAACTAATTCACTAGTTCATTTTTGACACAAACCAATGTTCAAACCCATTTAAATTACATCGGTTTGTCAAAAATGAGCTAGTGAACGAGTTGGACCCAACTCTATTTATGAGTATTAAAAACGTTACGCTTTAAGCGTAACGTTTTAAGCGTAACGTTTTGTCTCCCTACATCTCTGGTACATACACACCTTTAAGGCCATGTCAGATACAACTTTTGCTTCTCGTTGCGTTGAAGATTCGCTTTGACATGTAAGATAAAATGTACATGCTTATATGAAACATGTCACATAAAGTACTTTTAACGCAAAGCGAAGCGAAAAGTTAGGCAATTCTCAACTTTTTGCGTGCTTTGACAATCAGTTGGTATAGTTATTTTATTTTGTTTGGCCAAACTCGCATGAAAATATGAAGTGTTGTTAAACTTTTGGTAAATTTACATAAAAAAAACGAGTTAAGGCCGTGATACACTAGCCTACACGATCGTGCGATTTTTGAGCAAATACAGCCCTGGTATGATGGAGTCTATGAACATTTTCAAAAGGCAAAAACAATTCATCAGGTCAGGGTTGTATTTTTTCGTAGATCGCGCGATTGTGTAGGATAGTGAATCATGGCCTTTAGTGGCATTAGAGTAATCGAATTCTACTGCATTTTATGCATTAAACAAAGCAGTAAAACAAAAAGTGAGTGTTGTCAAAGTTTTTATTGTGTCATACACATTTTGCTGTACGCTTTCATACCAACGTTAGAAACGTCACGCAAAGCGTTGAAGTTGTATCTGATACCGCCTTTAGCGTCGAAAGAGGTCATAGTTGAGCAGTCAAATTAACAGTTAGACCATCTGCAACATAAGCAAAATATATTCTATGCATTAATGTGAAATTGAACTTCTCAACTTTCATTGGACTTGTATCGCACCCTTTCAGTACATAGCTCGTTTTAGACACAAATCTATGACCAAACCGATATATTATGAATGGGTATGATCAAAGGTTTTTGTGTAAAATGAGCTGCTGAAAGAGTTCCATACAAGTCTAACTTTCATAGTACATCCATACTCACTTCCGAATTCGCTCATACACAAAAATTACATAAAATTCAAACAACATGTTACATTTGTTAACTGTTACATTTGTTAAAATTAAACTAAAAATGTTTCATTTTGTTTCGTTATCTTATATGTATGTATGTATTTGATACTAAAACCTAATAATGCAAATATACTGAATCGATGTATCATTTTCGCACATTTCCAGAACATACAAAAAAAAAACTCAAACTAAACAAACTGCAGTTGTTAACCAAAAATCAATTTTCCTTTTTTATATATTTTCATTTGTGACTTTATTGTCGGCCTGATGTTACGTCGAAAATCAATCTATAAACATTGTATGTACCCTAAAAATCAACAAATGATTGCAATAACGCCATTTTGTAATAACCCAAACAACGCTTACATAACTTATGTATGTGGCCATTGCTATTTACAAATAATTGTATATGTATTATGATAATGTATACTTTACTTGTGTATATGTATGTGTGTATATATATAGCAATATAAGAACCTATTAATGTTCTTCTTGCAGCGACCCGAAAAGAACTATAAAGAGTTAGACAATGGTGACAGCAAATACATGAATGGTCATGCTGTTAATGGTAAGATCAATGGCTTGACAAATGGCATGACAATGACAACGACAACGACAACGGCAAATGGTGGCAACACCAGTGCGAATGGTTTAATGAACGGCGGTAGTTCGTATAAGAATGGCACCGTGCTGGCCAATGGTGTCGCTAACGGTCACAGTGATTTGACGCAGCGAAAAGTTAAATAATACAACGCCAAAACAGCGAAACAGCGTAAAGCACACAAGAAAAAAATATAAACTGAACAATTAAAATAAAATTGGAACACTAGTTCTCTTCTAAACACAGAACTCTTCTTAATCTCTTCTTTTCTTTTTGTTTAGACAAATAACGCAATAATTTTATAAATGAAATTGAAACCAAAAGATTGCTGCTGAGCTATTGCTTTCAAGTCAATCTTATTTGTAAATTATTTATGAGATAATTATTATAACAGAGTTGTATTCAAAATTTAGGAAATAATATACAAAAATAATGTTTGTGATCTATTTCTTAAAAATAAGTCTTAAATAAAGATTTTTTGTAAATGGTTTTTAATAATAATAATAATATGTATGTACTCGTTTGTAGTTCCAAGTTATTTTTTTTTAATTTAATTTTTCTTTTTTGGGAACTTTTTAGTTTTTAAGTTTCATTTAAATTGTACACAAATATAATATATACAAAGTTATTTTTTGTTAAATTTTCTACAAAAAAAAAAAAAAAACAAACTATAAAATATTATTTAAAGAAAATTCTAGCTGTTTATTTGAAAAAAAATAAATAAATAATTGCTTTAATTGTACAAATTAATTAATGAAAGCAGTCGAAGATTTATAGTTGCAAAAACAAAATTGTATAAATCGAAAAACAACTTAAATTCTTATATTATTAAACTGGCTTTACAACGAGATTTAAACTTACAAATGTAAAATACTTTAATTATTTCAACAAGATTTTCAAGTGGCATTCTTTTATAAACTTTGTTGGTGGTTAAGATGTCCTAAATTTTGATAATGGAAAAGAAATTCAAAAAGCACACTAAGGGTATCCTTTCGTGAATTGCCATTTTGAAAAAGATTTTTCAAAAATTACATTTCGAAAAGTGAAATTGCAAAAAGCTTAAAAAGCCCTTTTTTGTAATAAGTGTCCTTAAAAAAGTACTTTTTCTGAAAGTATTTTTTTTACTTAAAACTACTTTTCAAAGAATATCTCTCAAGTACTCTCTACTCTCTCAAGTTCTTTTTGCAAAAAGTACCTTTTGAAAAAGTACTTTTCAGAAAATGCCTCTCAAAAGGTGTGTTTAAAAATTACATTGTCAAAAAAAAAGTACTTTTTTGCCAAATATGTATGTATTTAAAAAAATTAAATTTTGAAGAAAGCTAATTTATGAAATAAGTCTCTTTAGAAAAAATAATTTTTGCTTAAAGTAGCTTTTAGAAATATAATTTTTTTTTTTTAATAAAAAGTACATACTTATTTTCTTTTTTTTCGTTTTGTACTTTTGAAGACTTTTTTTTATAATAACTGTATATTGAAAAATAAAATAACTTTGTTCAAAGAGAGTCTTTGATAAAGTACTTTTAACAAAAAGTACCTTTTGAAAAAAGTACCTTGAAAAAGGTGCCTTCTGAAAAAACGTTACTGTAAAAAATCGTTTTTTTTTTATAATGTGATTTCTTAAAACATCAATTTTTGGATAAAGTGTATTTAAGAAAGAAATTTTTGGCAAAAATTACATTTTGAAAAAAAAAACACAAATACAACTTTTGAAAAAAGTTCTTCCAGTAAAAAGACTCTTTAAAAGTAATAATGCTTAAATCAGTTTTTTATTAAAGGTACCTTTTGAAAAAAGTACTTTTTGTACTTTTGGAAAAATGTACTTATTCCAAAAATCTTCTTAAAAGAAGTAGCTGTCAGAAAAAGTACTTCTTAGAAAATAGATTTTCCTTACATAAAGTACATTTTTGGAGAAAAGTACCTTTGTTTCTAAGTGTCTAGGTAAAAATGTTTTTTACCAAAGAAGCTTTCGACAGGGTAAAGAGTTTGCCACACAAGTATGTTTCTATGTCACAAAAACTAAGCCAGTATAATAAGTTTATAAGCTAAAAAAAATATGTAGTTTATGTACATTTACAAACATGAGGTTATTTCGTAGGTTAACAACAATAGATATATAAAAAAAATTGTAAAAAAATTAAATAGTCATATATGTACAACATTAAACATGAAAATACCCCTTATAATTAATATTTGAAAAAAAAAATGTTACAAAGTCAAGAAAATTAATAATCTATTACCGTTGACAAGTACCAAATGTCCACACCAGGCACAAAATTTATGTCATGACGAATGTCAAGCTCAGTGTATTCATGTATATATTGAACTCCAAACATATCATGACATAAATCAATTTAACTAAAGCAGTTGGTTTTCGTCATTGTTACAAAATACAAATAAAAATTTTACCACAAAATTCATAATTAAATTATTAACCAAAAACAAACAAAAAACCCATACAATTATTAATAATTCAGCAATATTTCGTAAAGAAACATTTAAATTACAAAAAAGTATATTCTAAAAATCGCTTAACTAATTTATTAAAAATACAAGATCAAACCAAACAATTTAGAAATTCGAAAACTATAAATTATAACTATAATAGTGGAAAATAGCTACTTAACAAAGCAAAAATATTTGCAATATAGTACATTGTAATTAATTGGCCCACAATTGAAAATAGTTTTGAAGTTTCAAAATAGACAAAAATAGACAAAAATATAAAACCCAAGCATACAAAAAATGTCTAGTAAGGGAGAATTGTATTTATTTTTTAAGTTTATTTTATGATAAAAATATTATTTAAATATATGTAGGTATATATATATTAAAATCCAAAACAAGTTATAAATAGTAGCCCTTAAGTTGTAATAGGTCTATAGGTATGCAGATTTTGTATGCAAAAATAAAAAATAAAAAATAAAAAATTTAAAAAAATTCAAATAAAATGGCGAATTTTCACAATCCGGCTAAATCTGACACACAAAAAAAATAACATTAAAACTCTATATACAACAACCAAATCCCACAAAAACAAGCAACTACTATTGTAATGACTTTATTGACTTTAAATAAGAGAAGAAGAAAAATAACCGCAAGTTTTTTGTGTATAAATTTTAAATGTAAAGAACTGGGCGTTAAGGAAGTTGAATTTATTTTTATTTTAAAAACAACAATTTAAGACGCAAAAAATTATATACATGAAATAGACAAAACAGAAGAGGAAAGGAAATAAACTAAAAATTACATCTTTGAAAAAAAAAATTAAATAAATTGTGTTTAATTTTTTTAATTTAACAAAATGCATGTTAGTAGGTAAGTAAATAAATAATTTAAGCCAGTAACTAATTTTAAATAATTATTCCTATTGTGAACATTTCTGCCTCCCAAAATTGCAATCGTGAATAACTTTTCCCTGAAAATGTTTCTCCTTATTTTGATAGCGAGGATATACTAAAGAACTTATTCCACAAAGAATATTTAAAAACATTGATTTATGAAACTAATTTACTTTGGATTTTCGATTAATTTTTAAGCTTTACAAATCTTAGGTTTGTTCATTTACTAAAAATTGTTACGAATTTGTCACAATCATTACTGCAAAGTGTTCATTAACTTAAAAAGTTGCAATAACTCAAAATGTGTAATAAAATCGTTGACCAAACAACCACTGTTTTACCGTATAAACACTTTATTTTGAAAGTAACGTTTTTTACAATTTCAATACCTACAATGCGCAGACTGAACAGTTTGAAACCCTTTGCTTAAAAGACATACAGAAATTTTACTTTATCCCCAGACACAAACCACATGTTGTGACAATTTTTTCAAAATATCGGTTTATCTAGCAGCGGAAATACAACAAAAAGCAGTAGTTTGTATTGAAGGAAACAGAAAAATGGTGTACATACATATCGCTCATTTACTCAAACAAAGTCATGTATCAAAAAAAAAACGAATTTTTAATATATATTATATTTTTGCTTACTTCGTGAAAAATATTTGCAACAAACAATGTTGGCATATTTGAGAGACGAAATTGTTATCTTAAGAAAAATTGTGTTTCACTCCATGTAAATAAAAAATAAAACAAACAAAATTAATACCAAACGTATCTTTACATACCAAATTTTTCGAACCAGTGTTTAGTAATATGCTATCCTTTCTTTGTTTTGGTGTATTTTTTATGTAAACTCCCCGCATTAAAGAAGTAAATCAAGAAGCGCTTATAACATGTATGATTTATAATTTTCTCACTATATTTCAATAACATTATTTTCTACCGTTTCTATATCCGGCGTATATTAGACGTAAATAAAAATATGTATTTATCTACTTCACACTAATTTTGTTTTTATCTCTTGAAGCAGAGTTGTATTTATTAACCCATGAAAGCTTTTCAAAATATTATGGGTCATATTTACGAGAAATGTATTTGCTTTAATTTGGAACAATTTTCCTTCATACCACGTCATAGTCGGTTAATTTGCATACCGGTTTCGGCTATCCTCTCTGTTTTACAAAATAAAATTAGAGCTTACTAGGGCGTTTCGAAGATTACTAGAGTGATTTGAAAAAAAAAAATTCTTTGGTGATATGTGGCAACCTTATAAAACATGTTTTCAGTTTCAAGGAGCCACAAATTCAGTAAATTTGTCAACAGGTAGAATGAATCACGGTTATGTAATTCCATATATGTATCTATTTGAAAGGTTTCAGTCTCACCAATATTAAAGTCGAGCTAGATTCTACTCTAGGGCAGTCTGCTCCTTCGTTCACGGCTATGAAATATAGGGTGACAGAGTTTAAACTAGACGAACACTGTAGTGGAGGATCAATTGAGTTGTTCTTTAGGGTTAATAAAACAAATTTTGTATGGAAATCACTGTTGGCAGACTTGTAGATTTCTCTGCATTTTGCTGATTTTTCATTGAAATAACTGCAAAGTGAGATTTTCACATTTTCACTTTCAAATTCAACATTTCGTGTTTTCATTACTCCGTAAAAAAATAACCATGGCGTTACTGTCAGAAATGTACACATAAGAAACACTAACAAACAAGTAGTTTTTGACTTTTAATTTTGCAGTAACACCAACAAAACAATCTTAAAAAGAAACTAACAAATTAAAAACATTGCAGCAAAGTCTTCTTGAACAGTTTTTTTGCCACTCCTGAACAACTGAGGTTTTTTGAGTTGTGACTGTTTATAATTTGCACGGATTTGTATGTATATTTAAAAGTGCATAAATTTGTCCCTTCCTTTTGTTAATGTTTATTTTTGTTAAACAATTTGTAATATCAGCATATGTTTATGTAAAGCCAAATAATTAATGTTAATTCAAAAGCAAAATGAAAGACAATTCAAAATGAAGGTGTATTTATTGTTTAAATTTTTTTTTGCTGATTTCTTAAAAGTATTTTTCAGACTTTTCTGCCAATTTTTGCATATTTTTTGTAAACTTTTCTGGCAACAATGTGGGGAATCTATTTTATATAAGAACTATATGTATGTATATTTATTGTCATTCACTCTGTAATGTTTTTGGAAATTTTGCTTATTGTTATGGTTAAGCACGGTCTAAATGCATACATTTTACTATGAAACTATGAAGTTTTTCAGCTTCTGTTAAAAATTTTGGTGGTGAAGTCTGCTATTGAGTTCCTTAAGCGGGAACGAAAAACAAATAGACACTACTTAACCATCAAAATAAGCCAAAATTCGAAATCTCTTTTTTAAACCTTTTATAAATCAATTCATCATTTTGTATGAATAAAGTCATTTTTTATACAAAAATTAATTGTCGATTTTTTATACAAAAAAATACGCCGTCCATTTGTCATATGAGTTATAAATCAAACAGTTTCCAATCATTCTATAAAATTGTCTAATATTTATGTATGCAACTATTTAACTTAATAAAAACGTGTAAGAATTAAAGAGTTCTTCATTAGTAATTAGTGATTATGCTTTGTTGGTTACGGGTTTGATGTATGGAACAAAAATGTGTTTTCGACAAAATCGATGAAGAATGTTTAGTTTATTAATATTATAAAAATACACGATAGAATTTTTTGTTTAATAATAAAAGTAATAGATACATATGTTTTTTATTTAAACTTAAAGTTGATGTACTTTTTACATCCAACATGAAAAGTTATTAGGATTTAAAGAAAAAATTACAAAAATCTTTGTCAACGCATGCCACAATCATAACAACAATATTTTTCACTACTTGTTCAAGTAGGTTAAATTACTGTATATATTTAAGTAAATATAAAAGCTGAAAATATCAATTTTATTCATATAACGACTTTTAGAGTAAAAACAACGAATATATTTACTAAAATAAATTTTATTAATAAAAAATAAATACTAATTTCATTTGATTAAAACATAATACAATAATAAAATTTTTGTATTTTGCTTTGAATCCCGTTCGTTGAGTTGAATATGCATAGATATACATCATAACAATTGCTAATAACAATATTAATACTTTTATATTGGAAAGTTGCCACATATGCAAAAAATTGCTGTAAAACAATCAACAACAAGCAGCTCTATAACTCTTGATATATTCAAGATATCTGAATACTGATAATGAATTTGGAAAGAGGACACATTATTCATATATAATCAATCAATAACTAAATATTTTTTAAATGTTCCATACATCAAACCAGTAACCAACCGACGATGTGTGCCAGATATGTACTTGGCATTAGTTACGTGGTTTTGCACTTTTGCTGACGATATGTAGATATCGCTGTTATTATTCTGAAAATAAAGTTGATAACATAACTAAAAAAACAAATTCATGTATCTAAATTGTATGCAAATTATCTAAATTTGTCTAAGATGGCAACACTGTTACTTATTTTACTTCGATACTACAAGTATACTTGGTTAACGATGAATTTTATTAAAAAGTTCCGTATTGTTCAGATTCATTCTTTTAAGAACCTGTTTTTTGGGTTCCTGAATGGGTTAAATCGTAAAACTGCAACTCTGTGACTCAGTAATACAACTCTGTCAAGTAGTTAAATATTCTTTAGTTTGAGCGCAATTTCCGCCGCATCAAAAGTTTCTTCGGTTTCTTTGGATATTTTCCATTAAAAGTTGCATTAAATTCGCTTATATGTGGTTTAAATTATTATAGAAGTGATGAGGAATCTGTGATGCCGCAAAAAATATAAAAGTTTTGCTAGTTCACATGGTTTTTTTTATGTGACAATTTAAATTATTTATTACAGTGCTGTGAGCAACTGGAAAAGTAAATGTTTTAAAATATGTACTATATGCAATTTCAAAAGAGCTAAGGAAAAGTCTGTCTGAATTATTTGTAGTGTTAAAATAGTGAAAAATAAAAATCTTGTTCAAGAATAATTAATTATTGCGAAAGTAAATATGTAAATGTAAAAGATTGCCTTCGGCGGCATAGTTGTTTGGAATCGCTTAGTATTGTGTTTGAGATGTGAATAATACAATTAAAAATTTTCATGACAAGAGCTGTAATGCTTTCTTGGGGATTAATTGGACAAAATTTCTGCTTTCCAATTTAGTTGTATCTGCTCATTGACTTGATATACCATTTAAAAAAGTCTTTTGTACTTTACAAAGGATTTTATATTGAGCTGCGGGAGTTAAAAAACTAGTTGCAAACAAGAATCGTGTCATCCATTATTTAAAAATTTATATCTATGATAACGTAAAAATTTTTTTCATACATAGAACAATGACAAATATATATATAATGGATCTCTCTTTAAATTCAGTAACTACCTATACAGAGATTATAAAATTTCAAGCAAAACATTTACTTTACTAGAAACATAACAATTGGGAACAATCCGCTCATCGTCGCTTTTTACGTATAAATATGGCGTCCAATTGGATTGGATTTTTTGTAAATATAATGGACCTGGTCGTGAATGCAATACATTGATGCATAATATGTAGATTAGTCTTCAATGCTTTTGTTAATTATCTGTTTGTGATTTTCCTACTTACTCATATATACATTGCATCAAGCTGGTTTGTTCCCATTATGCTGCAGTGCTCCATTACGACCTCGCAAAAAAATAATAATTTTATCGGCCTTGTTCTGACACTCGCAAATCGTATAACATTTGCGATTGTGACTCCAAAGCGCAAGAGAGGTGTTCTGCAAATCGCAATCGTAAAAATCTAGGCGAGTTCAAATCGCAAGAGTATACTGAAGTGAACTGATGAATTTAGCCTAAACCAAACCTTAATGAAACAGCAAAATGGTTAATAAATAAAATTAAATATGTTTTCTTTTGATTTTAGTCAAAAATTGTAATATTTTTCGTAAGATTCTTATTATAAAATTGAAATTTATAAAATGTTCTTTTGTTGTGTTAATTTTGTGTTTGCATTGACGATTTCAACAAAAAGTTGACCTAAATCAATATGGCAAGTGGCAAGCAAATCGCATGATTTGCAACTCACATGCGATTTGAAAACCATGCGAGTGTCAGAACATATGTACCTGTATAATTCATAAGTTTGATATTCAGGGCAATTATGAATAAATTTCCGCGTGAAATTTCTCCCTTTTCCAATTCGAAGTTTTTGTTTTCCCTATTACTTGCTGTTAGTTGGAATTGTTCCCAGGGAAAAATGTCACGTGGAATTTTATTCATTATTGCCCTGATTAATTTGTACAATTTGCAAGCAATCACAATCTATAACAGAATTTCCTGACCTAATAACACATCAATTTGAAAGCATTGCAGTTCTGCTCATGATTTGTTTTAATTGGAACCAATTTTAAATAAAATAAATTAAAAAAACTCAGTTAAATAACCAAACATCAAAATTTAAATTTCAAAAAGCAAAGGAAGTACTTTTCATATTGGTAAGTTTCTTTTTAATATTTTGCTAATTTTTTATATAAAATTAAAATATGTAGATATCATGTCGTAACCGCCAACAAAAAAGCTTAAGCGACGTAATTTTCCAACTTAATTTTTTTAACCAAAATCGATTATTTGCGATCGTAAATAACCCATTTACATAGAAAAAACGAATTCCAATTAAGTCTTCCTTCAAGCGTCAGAATTAACCTGCTAAAACGAAACTTTAATTTTTTTAAAACTACCCGCTGCCCTTTAGAAACAAAAAAAAAAACTTACATATTTATATCAAATTATATAGTATTATCTCACTCGTTGTATTTTTATTGAATAGAATATTTTCACAGATTTATATATAAACATAAATTAAATTTTCTCTTTTTTCCAATTGGCTTGAATTTAAATTTAAAACAAAGATAAATTATGGTTTAAAAGTACAAATTAAAAACAAAACTCCATTTGTTCTCAAATGAAAGGAATTTAAAATTTAAAAAGAATAAAAAATAAAATCTAAAAATTTAAGTAAAGTATTTTTTAGCTTCCATTTAGCGCACACAATAGTAATAAAAAAAAATATCATTTCCAACTTACATATATTTAGAAAAATATCATATTTTTTTATATCTTTTCACTTTTCTTAAGTTTGATCATACATCCCAACTAATCCATTGATTGTGGTCGTTTCTTTAAAGAGAATTCTATCATATTATCAATATCTATTATAGATTTCTTGGTTTTTTTAACATTCGATTCTAAGACTCTCAAATTACTGGTGTAGTCCGGTAATTTTTGCAAAGTTTGAGCCATTTCTCTTGCCAATTTTTTGGCTCGTTGCTGTAGCGAAACATTGGATGAGAATTTGTTTTGCGGGCAGTATTTGTAATGGTAATAGTCATGTAGTTCGCCAAAATCTAAAATATCCCATTCGCCTGTCATCATATTCCAGGTAAATAAAATTCGACATTCATATTCCCGCCTATGAAAGGCGCAGTTAAGTTTACGTGAACAGTTAAGGCATGAGGAGAATTCTTCACGGGCCGAAAAGTGGGCCATTAAAATGCAGAATACCGTGAGAGATGTGGGACATACCTGCAAAGAATTTCCAGTACAATTTTAATCAAGTTTAATTAATTTTTTTTTATAATTACATTTATCAGTTCGTAAGCCCAATCGTAAAAGAAGTCGTAGGTTTTCTGATTTTTCTGGCACAATGTGCTGATGGCGTAGTAGGTAAATGTTTCCATATCAAATGAGTGCTGTTCAATAACAACACTGGAGCAGCGTAGTTGCTGGTAGGATGCCTTAGATATCATTTGCATTTCCGAGTAACAAGATCCATGTACCTCCATGGGCAAAAGTATGTGGTAGCCTGGAGATATACAGTCGTCTGGTAGTAAGAGAAATTAAAGGATTTTTTTTTAAAGAAGTTACATTAAGAGCTTGTTTTTTACATAAAGACAAACTGCACTTGTCAGTTAAGTGTAGCTTAAACTTAAAATATTATTTACAAATAAAGATGATCCAACAACAGTAAATAAACACATTTATACATAAATAAAATGGATGTTTCTTATGCGGATGATGTTATTGAAGATTTTTTAAGTATAAGAATACTCTGGATATTTATTCGACTACACATAAGTATATAAAGGAATATTTTATTTGCACACACTTGAAGGGTCAGTGCTGCCAGAAAAATGAATTTGTAACACCGTGAAATGGCAACAATGTTGCACAGATTGTATGACAGGGATGGAAAGTGCGATTTAAATTCTCAATCATGCTAAAAATGTTGCCAACTTAATATTTATTAGATAGATACCAGGGACCGTAACAGTTATAAGTATTATTTTAAAAATTACTTTTTAATAATTATAATAATACGCTACCGAATAATTGTTGATGCCAACAATTAGACAAGTGCCAACTTTTCGATGTTTCATTGACCTGACCTCTACAAATACTTAGAGAATAAAGGAATCATTTAACAATTTACAAACCTTCTTCGCTCGTTATAACCGAGGCAGCATCATCTTCTTCCACAAAACGCCTCAAAAACTTCTTGGTACAAACTGGTTTCTCTGACATGGCACCACCCTGCAACGGCACCTCAACTACTGAACGATATTCATCACGGCGCGGTGACAGAAAGACCGATACATGATGATTTGGCGACAGGGATCCACTAACCTCCAAATGAGTGCGTTTCGTCATTGACAACTGCAGCGGCGAGAGAGTACCATGTGGCTTAAAACTTAACATGTATTGCGTAGCAGGTGAAATGGTGTGGCCAAAATTTTGTGGCGGAGATTTTTGATTATTATAGTAATGATTGGTGGTCACGAAATGGCGGCTGGGAGAACGCATTACAGTGTTACCATTACCAGCAGCGCTATTAGCACCGGCAGCCATGCCAGATTGTGTAACAAATCCCGATGTAGAGGGGGGAGATCTAAAACCCAAAGGAGATGTACACGAACGATGTAAAGGCGATAGAGTGGCTGCCGTTACCGCATGATGTGTATGAGGCGATGATGAGGGTGAGGCATAAGGAGAAATACTATGCAAATGCGTTAAATTGTGTCGCGGTGAGTGACTGCCAGCATTCGAGTTGCTTAAAAAAGAACTAAATGTATTATTATTGGAAGTACGAGTCTTTGTAAAGGGTATAATATTCTCGGAATTGTCCTCGGAGAATTCATATTTGCGATCAGCTAAACGCCTTTTGCGCAATATTGAAATTTTCTCACATTTTTCATTTTCCTCCGAAAATTCATAGGCAGCTGCTCGATCGCTGCTATTGTTAGTGTTCGTATTCGTATTAGTGCTGGATGAAGAAGTGTTCGCTGCTGTTATATTCGCTTTTAAGCCAGTGGAGGAAAAAAATATTGAAACTCCTTTGCGAAAAGATTTTGTTACTATACGATGTCGTTGGCGAGGCCCTTTCTGCATCAAAGGGGTATTATTTTTATTGACACTTGCCCCACTCCCACCACCAACAACAATGACACCGTTATTATTCACTGCACTAACACCAGTTGTAGGCGTGCTTGTGGTTTCACTATTTATGGCTGCTGGTGATATGGCATTTAAGCGATTACTACCAGTTGTATTGCAACTTAATATTAATTCCTCACACGATTTGCGTGATAGTGACAACGGAGATTCATTAACGATGGATGCAGGCGATCTCAAACCATGAGAAATGGTTATAACTCCACTGCCAGAGTGTGTTGAATCAGTTTCAACATCAGCAAAATCTTCAATTATTCGAGCGACCACATTATTTTGTGAATTAGTTGATTGGCTATCTATGCTAAAGGTATCTGTTAAGTCCGGTGTTCCATTAAACTGTACGGGAGTACGCCTCTCTGTGACATCATGATTGAGGACAGATGGTATTAATACAGGACAACTATTATTATTGCTATTGTTTTCTGCAGAATTGCTTGGTTTGAGCATTAAAACTGATGAGTTGGATGCTGGATGTTGAATTATTGCACTTTGTTCCTGTTGCTGTTGCTTCTGTTGATCCTTAGGCGGTTGTTCCAAACGCATGTGCAACATATGGAAAAATCCATTTGATATAATTAAAATACGTTCCGGACATATCAGATGTATATTGGGATCAAATTTACGATCGCTATCAGTCGTTGAATATTTCGTATGTACAGTTAAATTACATTTAAGGCAGAGGATTTGTCGACGAAAATCTTTTAATATGAAAAAGAAATAGATATTTTTTTTTTACTTAGTTATGAATAATTTTTTGCGACCGTATTTTTGTTTAAGTAAAACCTTAAACTCTTACTTTATCGTAATTATAGAATTAAACTTACATCCATCTTCCTCTTCGAATTCTCTTAGTTTTTTACATTCTAAACAGCCCAACTTAGGAACTTTAACATAAGTTATATACGAATCTTCATTTTCTTCTTCGGAAGCACCATGAACAATTAAAATGCGAGGATCACAATTTTTCCATTGGATCATGCTGACTTTCTTAATATTGTCCACACCGTGATCGTCGAAAAGACAGCATTTGTAAAAACTGCGCAATCGTTGGAAGGGCTGATAAATCCAGAAAAATAAACTGCAAATAACACAAGACTTTCATAAAGTTTTGCTCTTTAAATAAATATTAAAAATACCACTTACGTATACTTAAATCCCATATTAAAAGAGTAATGGCTAACAGAAGTATTATCACTGCAGCATAATTTGTAGCTCAACAAAAATTGGCCACATGCTGAAAGTCCCATGAACACTTGTCTGTTGCACAAATAAATATTTTCATTTTAACACATATTTTCAATGGTAAATATTATGAACCCACCCTTGTATACTGTTCGGTGGTATGATTTCCTTAAGACAAAAGCATAATCTAGTTGGCACATTAGTGTAAAAAGATTTTAACCCTCTGCTATGGGCCATGTACTAGAAAAATGCATTTGGTTTTAAAAACTTTTACAATTATATTCATTCTAAGTTTAATTTGCTTACTTCTCTTTTCATTAATTTATTGGCCAAATTTTTCTGTATTGAAAAGTTGTTTGCGTCATCTTTACAACTGATATGGCCATACCTTATGAGACCTCTAGGCAAATGTGCCTCCTCGTCCTCTGTTTCAGAGCTTTCCACTAAAGAAAAATCTTCCTCATCATCCTCTTCAGATGATGATAAATCAATATAACTATGGCTACGATTGCTGAGCTCCATTCTTTGTGTCTTTTTGTTTTTTTTTTTTACTTACAGCCAGTCTTATTGCCAGTGATTGTATCGACTTATTTATATTGCAGTTTTGTACCATAAAATATTTATGGTTTGTCGTGGAATTTGCTTACAGCATTTTATAATTTTATAAATCAAAACAGTCTCCTAAATGAAATTTTTTAACTTAATGAAATTTTATTTTCTTCCTTAAAGCTCTAATGTTTCTGCACCCTTTACAAACAGCATCAGAAGGAAGAAAAAATAAAAAGGTTCTTTTGACAACAATAGTTTTAGAAGCATTGGCGCATCGAACCGGTACAGGGCTGCATTGTTTACATTGCAAGTGCATTATAAGAACAGGGTTGTTCATAGTGTTGCCAAAACAGCGTTTTTCTGCTAGAATTAGCGCTGTGCAATGGATTCGTTTTTCTGTTTTGTAAAAGTCTACTATACAACTAATAAAATTTTATAAGCTTATGCTGTTTTACTCACGGAAATAACATTATTATAATTTTTGTGTGTGTTTACTCCTAGTTCACTTCTACACGTTCAATTTATATTAAACTCGATCCATTATCGCGATTTTCATTGTACGTCCAGCATGCAGTGTTAATGGATCGTGATCCATATCGAAGAATTTTAGATTATGAAAGTAAAACATTTTACTAAATCTTTGTATAGTTTGTGGCAATCGGGTATACGATGGAAAATGATCGTTTTCAAAACGATTTCAAACCGGTCGTTTTGAAAAGGTGTTATGAATTCATTGTTAACCAATCTTAAGCTAATGACTTAAAAAAATACTAGAAGATAAAATATAAACAATATAGTAGGGATATAAAAAACTATTTATCAAAAATTATTGCAACAACTATTAAGAACAAAATTTAAAATGATTGACAAAACGACTATAGCAAATACATGACACCTTTCATCGTTTTCAAATATGTTTTGTGTCTGAATCGTTTTCCATCGCATACCTGAATATCTAAACTATATATAATTATTAGATATATTTTTTCTTGGTTTTCTCGTGGTCTCTCTATTAAACGACCCCACAACATAAAAATAATATAAATACTGATAGCATACAAATGAGATCCATTAATCCATTTAAGAGATTCACGATCCAAATATTACAATATATTTTGAAAGTGCAGCAGTTATTTTCAAGCGATATACATTGTATGTATGTTATCGTGTGTCGAGAATTTTGAAGAAATAAACATGATATGGATATTTTGACAGTGAATAAAGTGAAAGTAGTGATGAAGAAAATAAGGAAATGTTCAATCTTCAGAGGAAAATAATAAAAAAAGTTGACTTTCACAATAAGGGTGATTAAGAAAAATTTCAATTGTTCGAAGTTTAAACAAACAATTTATAAAAAATACCATTTACCAAGATCGCTTGTCATATCTGATAGCTAAAGAAGAAGATTTACAGGATAATTTTAGTGACAACATGGTTGTACAACAGCCCCTCCGTATTCTGTAACTCGCTTAAGCTAAATCTCTATCGCTTAAAATTCATAGAGTCGATTTATCGATTTTCGGCTACGAACTCAATTTTCAAAAATGTATTGCTAAATCAGGCATTGGCTCAAAAATTTAATGCGTCGAAATTTTAGTATTTTATGTCATCCCCAAAACTTTTTAATTTTCTATTTGTTCTGCATTTTAGCTATGGAATTAAGCTTTAGATTCAGCGAGTTACAGAATACGGGGGCAGATAACAAATTCGATATCGTATTTGTTCAGAGCAATTTGGGAAGATAATTAGAAGGATAATAACGATTTCAAACTTTATAAAAAAATTAATATTGCCAAAACATTTAAAGCCTTCACACTTTACTTAAAACCGATTTCATTAAGATTTGATTGAAAATAGGCCATTTTTATTCTCGCATAAATATTTTATGGAAAAGAAGAAACCTCTGACACGACATATATTTAATGAATGTAGATTATTACATGAAAAAATATAAAATAAATAAACTTTAACAGGCTTATGTAGAAAAAAAACTGGCATATAGTTATCATAAGTGACGAAATTTAACTAAGTGTTAAGGAGTTCCTTCATATAATTTGACATTAAAACTGGCTATTAAATCCTGGCGTAAAATTTTATGGAAAAATTCGTTAAGATCATGTTAAATTTTGCCACTTATGCTAACGTCATGCTAGTTTCTCGTTTGACAAAAGGCAGTAAATATATATATCTTACGACCTTATGCTCCTTGCAGGAGTAAAAGGAATAAATATACGAGTATATAAATAAATACTTGAATAAATACAGACCATTTATTGTCTTAAATTGACAAAAGAAAGGAAAGCGATCCCACAAAAGTTTATATAAGTGAAAGTAACAATTTACTGGAATATTTCTAATATACCTACAAACTTTGAAGATTTGGCTTGTTTTTATGGTTAAGCAATTGTCTATATGCATTTTGTTCCTGCTTTTGGAACTCATCAGTAGACTTCAACCCAAAAAATTTTTGAATTTAGTTAACAAACTTCGTATGTTTATGGTAAGACTCTTAATACTACATACTTCGGTATTTCATATACCTACAAACTTAATTGTAGAGTGATCTCACAGTACTTCATAAAATTTATATTATACTTAACTTAAATCAGCCGTGCTTTTTTTAACACTTACTGCTTTCCAGTGATCTTTAAGAAGTAATTATAGGAAAATGGATAAATAGCTTTGGCAGCACTGTTTCATTGCATGATTTCTATTCGTCCGGGTTGTATGTAATTTAGAAATCCCGTTATTTTTAAAACCTTCAACAGCATATAAAACCGTTTCATCTTAAACTTGTTTAAATTATATTAAGTGCTATAAAATATTGTTGCTTTGTAAAGAAGAGTCAGTGAACTTTCAGAAATGTTATAATTTGTATAATTGTAAATAAAGTAATTATTTTACATTTATAATTCTTGATTTTGTAAAACAATAGTTTATAATAATTTGAAAGAAATTAATGTGTAAAGAATTTACATACATAGATTTCAATATTGTTTTACATCAATTTTCATACTATCTTTCTTTAATATTATAAATGCAAAAGTTTGTTTGTTCGGTTTTTACGTTTTAATGGCTAAAAGATATACATATATATATATGAATTACAAAATAAGTAATAAAATTCAGTTTGAAATGTTTTTACTCCATAAAAGTACAATTATCGAAAAAGTACCGAGTACTCGTACATGTCCGATATTTTATATTTTTTATATTTAAATACAGTTTGAGTTTTACTTCTAAGATTATTGGTTCCCAAGATATTGTGCTAACTATTTAACTCCTTTTACTCCCTTTTTAATTTCTCAGTATTCAAAATTTTAAAAATCAGTTCAAAATATACAGACCAGTAATTCTTTTTCGCCTAGACTTTTTAAAAAATTAAATACGAAATGTGGTTCCAAATAACTTCGGCAGGAAAATTTTGATATTTTTGAAACCTCGAATGTAACACGAAATTAAACCATAAACAAAACTACACACTATGCGACCACCAATGGTTGCATAAACATGTCGAAAAGTGTGTAACTACTACTCCAAACTAATTAGCGGAAAATGGTTCAATGGCTTTGGCAGCACTGTTTGCCTGCATGAGTTCTACTCGTCAGGGTTGTATTTAAAAAAATCTCGAGTTGAATGTTTTTAGAATAATGATTTATTAAAACTTAAAATAAATAAATAATTAAAAGCAAATAATTTCTTTTTATAACTGTAATAATAAGGAATTTTAAATTTAGTCAGAAGTTAAGTTTGTTTCTGGCCAAGTTTCAGGATCTTTTTGGTTTGAGTCGGTAAGTGTTTCGTTAGCCAAGTCTGAAGTTTTTTTAACCGAAGGCACTGCTAATGTGAGTGTTAAATTATTTGAAGTATTATTATTGTGTTTCTTCGTAAAAGTCATGTCCTTGTTAGTTTTAATGTCTTTCTGTTCCTGTTCTGTGTTGATTTTCGTTTGTTGGTTCAAATGTCCTTGCTGCTGTAATCCTGCCTTTCTTTTGATCTTAGACATATCAAGCCAATTGTTTTCCTTAAAAGGTCTTGGAACCTCAGCAGAAGGCTTGAGATCCGTAACGAGTTCTGGTATTCGGGGCAAAGAAGTCTCGTTTTGTTGATGATGAGGGGAATCAAAGAACACCCAATTATCAGGTCTGAAAATAAATAAGTTTAAATATGTACAAAAATTTTCGAGTACAACTTTCCAAAAAGCAAAGCAATCGATTTCAAAATCTTCTTTGTGACTTTGCGCTGCTTTGCGTTTCGGAAAATAGTGCCTTCGGGATTTATTATTTATACCTTTCTGGCTTTGTGAGAATATTGATGGGAGCGAATGCAATTCTTTCTCGATTTCGTTGATTATTTTTATGGCGATTTATTTTTCTTTTGCGATGAAGTTCACGTAAAACTGCCGTCTTTACCGCACTCATAGTCTCACTCAGCCTTTCTTTGTCATTTGTGAGACTATTGCTAGTTTCGTTGCTGTCTTCCTCAGCAAATATGTCCTTCTTCAAATTTTTTCCCTGTGAATCGGGAAAGTCTGTCGAAAAGTTGGTACTAATTGGTTCAGGTAAGTCTTTGGGCAAAGCATTGGTAGTATTTAAAACTGGCATCACATAATTATCATCTAAGGTCTGATTATTGTTTGCGGTTAGATTTGAGGAGTCCAAACTCGTGTCTGTTATATGTTCCCGTCCATAGTAATCGTCTTTAGTAAAAGTCCTTAGTATAGGTGATGTACCATAGTCTTCATCGTATTCATAGTCTTGCTCTTTATCGTCCATTTCTTCGTTCAAAGTCACGTTGCTTAAAGGTTGCAGAGCACGTTCCGCATAGTCATAGTCTGCAAATTCTACAGCTGGTGTCAATGTCAAGTCTTCTTTACGTTGTACTCCCGTGTTGTTACGTATATAGTATTTCTGTAAATTGTGGTTGGAGAAGGGACTGTTAACATTTTCCCTGTAAGGTAGATCGTAACTGGAACTTTGGTGTCCGGCTGTGGGATTCTGTTCATACCAAGGTTTGCGTTGTGGTGCAAAGCTTGCGGTTTTGTCTGGTTTGGGTCGAATGTTAAAGCTAAATGTGCTATCTGCTCCATTAGCGCTAGCAAATCCGGTGATACTACCGAAATCGCCATTACTTATTGTAGCCTGCACTATTCCGGCTGTACCTGCTGGAGTTTGACTGAAACTGGAAGAAGCAGCTGGTAGTGCCGCGTGACCTGGCAGGTTTTGGTAAGCGGGCTGTATATTTGCTGTACTATGGGGACTTGCTATTACGGTTTCATAAGAGGATTTATCATCAAAACCTATGGAGGCAGGTAAAGGTCTTTTGGTGCTCAAGTTCCAACCCACTATACTTTGCAGGAAGCCCGGAATTTTGGTAGTCTTACGATCGTCATGTTCGTTTACAAATATTATTGTTGGTGGTTTGGTTTTTTGTGTCTGTAAAAAGGTGGAAAAATGTGTTGGTGCCGGTTGATAGTAGGCGTAAATGGGCGTGGTCGGATAAGTGTTCGTGTAGCGATCAATTTCGTAAGGTTTATAGCCATTTGTATAGTGCAGTGCTTGCGGTGTAGTCTGTACGGGCTTAGGACTTTTGTTTGTCTGTCTTATATTGATTTCAATTTCGTACTGACTGTCTCCGTTCACCGAGTCGACTATTACCTTTTGAGGACGTTTCGTAAACGAGGGTCTGTTCTGGTATTGTCTTAGCTCAACAGGACGCAAAGTTGTGCGACTGAGTTTGGGCAATTTTGTTGTCATTGTGCGGTTATTATTGGATGAAATACGGGTACTGTTATTTGGAATCGGTTTAAGTTTCAGTATGTCTTTATTGTGATCTGTAATGCCAGAAGTTATTTGTTTGCGTTGTACTCGTTTGTGTTCGATAGGAATTGCTTGCAATACGGGATCGATGTCGGAGTCATAGATGTATTTCGTAGTGTTTAATGTTGAAGTTACCTTATTAAGTTCGGAGTCCTGTAAGTGGCTACTGATCATTATTGCTTGCTGCAAAGTCTCAGCTTGCTTATGCAATTCGCTTGCAAACAATTCCTTTTTTGGTTGATTTTGAAAGTCTTTGCGTTCGTCGTTTTTATTAACTTCAAGTCCTGGTTGGTTTTTTGAAGTGATGTCATCTAATTGCTTAGTCTTTGTCTTTATACCGAATAGATTGTCCTTTGGTTGGTTCGTTGATATTGTATTATGGTAGTCGTCCTGTAGTTTAGTATTATTCTTCGTCTCTTCGTTATACTGTCTTTTATGTATTTGTTTGTCCTCATTTATGTCCTGGCTACTTTTAAGTTCTGTTTGTAGGTCATTTGTTCTTTCCATGGAATATTCTGCTATTGTTTCCTGTGAACTCAAAATGTCCTCAATATTTCTCGTTACATCTGCATTCCCGGTTCTTGGCTCTGCTTTACTTTCCTTGTCTGCAGCTATTTTCTCGACCTTGCCTCTGCCTGCACTACGTAGCTCTATCGGTATATTATGGACTATGACCGTTCTTCGAGTAGTGCTCTGTATTATTCCTTGTCTATTGCTTCCCTTGCGAGTGTTCTTGTCTAATTTGTTATTGATACCAGGAGTTACTTTCTGTTTAGTGGCATGTGGCGAGCCACCCTTCTTCTTTAAGTCTAATTTGTCATTGATTTTGCTAGAGTTCCTTGCAATGAAGAAACTGTTGGAGCCTTGCGGTACAAAGTTAATGTGCGGTCCTAGAGATGGCTCCTTAATTAGAGCTGAGGCTGGGTTGCGATTGGCGAAACCTACTTTCTTGTCATTAAGAGGAGAGTCTGTATTATCGGGTGATTTTGTTTCCAACTGCATAAGGTCAAAGATACGGTCAGTTAAAGCATGTGGTTTGGAGGTTGTGGTGAAAGTTTGTGGCTTAAATATCATCGACGGAGGTTGCTGCAGAGCTGTGTGAGCAATATCAAGTGAAGCAAAAGGATCTTGTTCCAGCCAAGGACCTATATCGAAATCCTCTAATGGAGCAACGCCACAGGGTAAGCGCTCGTTATCGGGACGCTGAGCTGGTAGAAAAATGTGCGGTTGGAAAGTTCCTCCGTCAACTACTCGACATAAAACCGAAGATAATGACACGCGGCGTATAGAATGCAGTTGTGCAGGTGTGAAAGAACTTTCAAATCCGTCATTTTCATACCAAAAGCGATCTCCTTTGCGAGAATTGCTAAACTGTTGCGCTATGATGCAGGCAAATGTTGGCCCCACTAGACCTCCTACGACTGGCCTTTCAGCTATGCCTCCTACAAATAGATCAATATCGTGTACACTACGATAGGCATGACTTATGCGTCGTGCTGACTCGGGACCCACGACATTGGCGAACTCCTCCCACGAGTTTATGACCGACAAGCCACAGGGTACACGCCAGTGTGTGTAAGGCGGTATACCATGATCGCGACCACGTTGTATGTTAATAGCAGCCAAGTCCAAGCCAAATGGGAAACCTTAACAGTTTAAACACTAGTAACCATTTTTATTTAACAAACATAAGAACAAACAATAAAAACTACCTGGGGTTTGGAATAAATGATTTGTTAGTTCAGGTGTTATGAATTCATCTCTCTTTAGAGCTCTTTGTGTGGCCAGGCCTCTTATTAAACGATGCAAGGAGCCCACCGATCCTATGTCACCTCTTTGAAACTCTTCATGCAAACTTACATCTAAAAGTAAATTTGTTTTTAAATTAATAAAATTTTAAATCATTCCAAACAAGAACTTACTGTTATTTATTAAATTGTGGAAACGATCACACCTCAAGTAAGAGTTCTGCACCAGCGAGTGACCAAAACGAAAGGCGGCTGCGGAAAAGGCATTTGATACCGTTGGATTGATTTTAGTATCATAGCCTTCATAATAACCCTCACTTAGCAGTTCCAAATCAAATAGTTTTAACACTTCTCTACCCAAGACAATGGGTAGAAATTCTCGGTAGGTTATGTGCTGAAACATGGCCCCAATGATGCGCCTGGTCTCTTGGTAGATTTTTTCATCACTCCAGTGCAAATTTATTTCACTCAGTTTCAAGGCTATATAATTATGTTCGTGAACCCAGACATGATGCAAGGCCAAAAGACCCGGCTGTTCACCACTGCGGCCATCACCAGTTCGAATGCAGTGTGTAGCTATGGCACCACGTTGGCATACATCATCCGCTGGATTGCCACGACCAAAAATCAATAAGCCCTTACGAAACACACGAGCATTATCCGAAGACTTGACACTGCTCGAGTAGATGGGAGATGCATCAATAAAGGAAGTAGCTTGATTGGTTTGTTCACGCCAAGACAAAACGCAGTCTCTACGTTGGGCCGGAGCCGAACGTAAAAATTCCAAACAACGAATTTTCAAGGGCGACAACCAAGGATCATCCAGAGGCACTTTTATGGGAAAACAAGAAGGATGGAAGTCTGTGCTGCCACAACAACTGGGCACAGAGCCATTTATAGACCTGTAGAAAAAAAACACATTTGTTATGCTTTTACTCAAGATATTTAAACGAAAACCTACCTCGGTTGGGCTGTAGAAGTCATATCATGATCCAGCAGTTGTCCCCATTGCACCAACATTAAGGTCAAGGCAGCCTCACCTTCACGAGCTCCATGCACCAGCAAGCTTACAAACCTAGAAGAAGACAACGTTCCGTCGTCGTGTGCTTTCCTGGTGGTGTCCACACCATCTCCGTACTCAGGGGGAAGAAAGCGGTTAAAAGGCATTTGGGCCGCTCCCCAACGCGGTCGCCTCTTATTGTTGCACGTTCCGTCGTGGGTTCGATATCTTTCAGAGGCCGGCATACAGGTCGGAGAATCGCGTGGTGGACACAAACTCTCCAAAGCCGTGCGACGCAACGACACCTTTTGGCTATGAGCCTGGCGCGCCAAATCACTGTTCAGATCATAACTGAAATTAAGTTAACAACAAACAACAACTTTAATCGTTTAATTTCATGTTAGTTCTAGTTATTGTTTTTTTTTTGGCTGTTTAAACGAATACATTTTGCAGGCCGCGGCGACATTTCTTAAAACAATGCCTGCTTCCAAATGAAATTGAAATGTTAATGTGTCCAGTATTTATGCAGCAAGCAACTGCACTTAGCGCACATGTGCAATCTAAACGATCGAGTGCGTTCAAACAAGTTGCCTTTTAACCAAATTGTTCGGTTATTAAAAAAAAAACACATGTTAACGATTTATTTGTTTGACCGATTGCACATAAAGTTGCTTTTTGAGTTGAAGTGTATTTTTGGTTAGAAACAAATGGAGAAAGTGAAAAAGTCATTATAATTTTGTTATAAACAACGAGCTGCATTTTTTTCTTTCTTCTGTGTTCCTAATGACTAATAATTTTTTTTCGAATGGTATTAAAAATATATTATTAGATCATGAAACAAAATTAATTGTTTTTCGCTTTTCAGATGTTAGGAAATCATTAGTAAATATCTTTCTTTATTTAAGGTTTGATTTTCCTCAAAAGCAAGTCTGATTTTTATTATAACAGAGAAAATGAGCTGTTTTGAGGTAAACTAGGACCGGGGAAATATTTGTTAATATAACGAAATATTCATCATGTTAAGCAGGTTTCTATCAAGTACAATGGGAATTATAAGTTAATAGAAACATGTGTTGTTTCATAAATAGTGGAGCTCAGTTATACCGAAATCACTAGCAAAATTGCTTGCTTTAGGAGAAATTTATTCCCAGATATATTGTAAATAAGAATTATAGCTATGCTATTTATATCACGACACAGGACCTAGCACATTATTTTCGTAACAAAAAAAAAGTTTGGTAGATAATAATAATAAAATAATCGACACTATTACAGTTATAAGTTTATTTTTATTTATTTATTTATACATATTATACAAAGTAAATTTGCATAATATGGTGGCACAAATACGGGCGGAGTAACTAGATCATATATCCAAGATGTTATTAACAGTATTTTAAAAATGTTTTGTGACTGACTGTACACGACCTATGCCTTCATATAGGAAGTAGCAACGTGGTTGTTAAAGAAATTCCACAGAATGACCGCAAGAATATACGATTATCCGTGGCAGATCAGTCAACCAGTGCGAGCGAGACGCAAAACTTTCGAAGGCCAATAAACAACAGTGGCCTGGTTGCACTTAAGAGATAATTGCCAACGACGCTTTTTGTTGACTCGCCCAGAGCTCCTTTACGACTCAAGTTTATTTTTATTTTGATTTATTTGTACTTAAAACCAGCGTACGAAAATAAACGAAACAAATTGTTTGATTTTGTCCTGTTTCGTTCTTTGATGTTAGTGAAACAAAAACAATGAGAAGGATTGCTCAATTTGTTTTTGTATTGTTTTTGCACATGAGCAGAAACCAGAGAACACAGCCGATTGGCTGTGTTCTGGCAAATAGCCGACGCCGGCCATAAACAATACATTAAATTAATCGTACGCTGGTAGAAAAAAAATAATGGGAAATAAATGGAAACGTTTTGAAATATTTGCAGCAAATTTGACGTCATCATATAATATAACACATTAAGTTTGTTTTACAAAGCTTAGCAGCATAGCTATAACCGGCAGTCCTAAAACACCTCTCTTCTTTTTTTTTAATAACGTAAGTTCCTTATGGCCCGTTATGCATGAAAATCAAAAATTTTTTTAAAATTAAAAAATACTGCCGAATATTGGTAACAAATACTGGTATAAACTACATACCATAATGGTGCTGCCACTGCGGATGTTTAATATTTTCAGTATTGCCATAATTTTCCGGGGAAGTGCAGGCGAACTCCTGGGATTTTTGTGATTTTTAGCCTAGCTCTTAGGAATCTCCAATATGGCTTATGTCTTTGCTAAAATGCTTGTGACTTGGACTTGGCTGAAGGTGTCTCTGCTAACTAATATTCAAAATGCGAAGGCAGATTTATTGTTTATTTGGTGCGCTTTAACGACTAAACCACGAAACCGATCTGGATGAAATTTAGAACATAAATAAATATGTCTAAGTCTAGATGGACACATAAGTTTTTATGTTTTATGCTTTTTAAAAATTAGGACTACGAGGGGTGGTAGGGGGTATTTCTGCCCCTCAAAAAATATCTAAACGATTTTGATTAAATTCAAAAGATAATAAGACAAAAGTTATATATGTATTTTTAAAAAATAGGACCACCAGGGAAGGTAAAGGGTAGTTTCTTCCTCTTTGAAACTATCTATCCAATTTTAATAAAATTCGCAACATAGATAGATCTAAGTCTGGAAGGATACAAACGCTATATATTTGATCAAAAATAAGCCCACTAGGGGGTAAGGGGAAATTTCTAAGTGTCCCATAACACCGTGCGTTCTTTTTTTCTCAAAAGAAGAAGAGTTTGTATTACAATACGTTGAAAATAATTATTTTTTGCTAGAATTATATTTGTGTACTTTTTTAGCTGACAGAACAGCTGACACACATAAATAAAGTGGTTTTGTGTGGTTGTTCATTTGTTCGTTCCATTCTGGAGTTCATTATAACTGGTATGCGTGACTAATCAATATGAAATATTGGGGACTATTCTCGAATACGCTTCGACTTAATGAAATTTACACGGAAAGCAAAGATAAACGTAAAAAATGTTTTTTGTTTATCATACAAAATTCATTATTTTTAAAAGTGAGCGAAAGAAACACTTTGAAATTCTTACGTTTATTTTATTTCAGAAATGCATGGCAAACAAAATTAAATTTTGCAGTTTTGTTTTTGTTTAATGGAATTTTCAGTTATCCAACGTGCTCTATGAAATGAAATATTAATGCAAAACTATTGGGACCAAATATCGCTATGCTCGATAATTCATTATAACTGAACTTCACTGTATTAATAGTCAACTTCATTTTATCGTTTTATGTCGTGCCATATTAAATTTGATTTTAGATGCACCAAATTATGTGTGTCGTTACGCAATTTTCATTGTTTGTGGCAAGAAACACTACATTAGAAAAAACTTAATGCCGGTTACACACTATGACATTTTGTGACAACGCATTAGTGTGTACTAGTGGCAATGTTTGACATTCCCGATATTTTTCATTGTGTGGCAATGCTTTCCACATGAAAAATATATATGTGGACGGCGTTGCTCACATTTTGAAAATTACAGCACAAAATGACAACACAAGAAATGCCCAATGTGTATTCATAATAAGTGACCTCTGGCCACACAATGCCGCAAAACCTAATGATTTTAATGATGTCTTAATGACTTGCATATGCCATACCTTATTGTTATAGGTTTTTAATTTTTTTAATAAAAAATTGATAATAAAGAAAAAATTTAATAATATCTGTAGCAACAGGCATTTTTAATTTATGTAGCCACACTATTTCCCAAGCTATTCTTTCTATCAACTGAAATGAAAAATCTATTATTCCCTAAAATTTACGGGAACAGGAAGAAAACTTTAAACTTCTGGTAAACGTTAGGAAACTTTTCATACAATTCAGAAAAAGCTATTACATAAGTTTGAGCTAGATATATATTTAATCCTATTTCCTATCCTATCCGACTAATATTACAAACATGAAAGTTGGTATGTTTGTTGCCGTATAACGAAAGAAGCGCTGAAGGGATTTTAACAGCATTCAATACACAGATTGGTTATGAGCTGGATTCAGACTTAAAATACACTTTATTGCTAATATGGCACGGTTTAACCCATTATGAGCCTGTACTGATCTTGAAATTTAAAATATATATTGGGTAACAGAATGAAAAAGATTATTGAGAAAATAGTATTACGATTTTTGACATAAATTAACCCATTACCCGCCAGACATATGTAACACTAAAGAATTTGATGATATTCTGTATTTTTGGTAACAGAATGAAAAAGATTCTTGAGAAAAAAGCTCTTGGATTTTTGACATTAATTAACCCATTACTGACCAATAATTTAATGCTAAAGAGCTTCATAGCATCCTGTCACTTTTTTTCTTAATGCAAACTATGTTGCGAGAAGATGCAAGTGTTCCATATAACATAAATTTATTAACAACTACTCCCTTCCCGCGATTACGTTCGCATCTGAAAAGAAACTGACAGGATGTTATAAGGTTCGTTAGTATTATATTATTGGTCTCAATCATATAGCATATAGCTAACATGTGCACCGAATTTTATGTAATTCCCTTCAGAGGCTGTTTTGCTAAAAGGCAACAAACAACCAAACACCCAAATATACAAACTTTCAAATTTATAATAATAAAAGGATTAACACGCAAAAGTGCAAAGAGTTAATTAAAAACAAAATAATATTACATGTAGTAAGGGGTGGCGAAAAAATCAATCCGGAAAAGTTCCAAAACTATATTTGGAATACAGGGAAAATTTTTATTGAAAAATATGGTTGGTATTTCAAACCGGTCTCCTTCGAAAAAATACTTATGCAATGAAAAGATGTAATGGATGTAATTCTTATTAGTGTGCTAAGTGATGAAGCAGTAGAATCAATAAGGACTACATGAAGTTAATGTTTTCTAAGAAATGCAATTGAGTTTCGACTGACATCTTTCATCGCTTACTGGTTTCATCAGACCCTTTTATAGGCAGTTTAACACTTGAGCCATCCAAACAGAATTTGGAATGTGACGATGTAGTCAAAGAAATGATAGATGATGAATAAAAAAAAGAGATGTCTTAAGACACCCGGTTATAGCTATGCTGCTTAGCTACATATATGTACATATAAAACAAACCTAATGTGTTAAATAACAATGCAATAAAATAAATATAAAATTAAAATTATATTATATGATGATGTCAAATACGCCGCAAAAATATTTCAAAACGTTTCCATTTATTTCCCATTATTTTCTTTTCTACCAGCGTACGACTAAATCAATGTATTGTTTATGACCGGCGGAGGGTATTTACAGCCGATCGGCTGTATTCTCTGACTTTTGCTCATGTGTAAAAACAATGCAAAAACAAATTGAACAATCCTTCTCATTGTTTTTGTTTTACTTACTTCAAAGAATTAAACAAAACAACATCAAACAGTTTATTTCGTTTATTTTCGTACTCTGTTTTTAAGTATAAAGAAATCAAAACAAAAATAAATTAATAATTGTAATAGTGTCGATTATTTTTGTTATGAAAATCACAGGAGCTAGGATCCTGTGTGGTGACATAAATAGCATAGCTATAATTTCTTAATTCTTATCTATATCTTCAATGCGTTTCATGGGCGGATGGCATGCATCTTTGTTTTATTCTAGAAAACGCGCGTAACAAAGAAAGAATACTTCTGCTTGGATATGAAAAACTTTATGCGATAAAATTGATTTAGATTGCATGGGCGTTTGACAGACAGTGCATGTGTCCGATTTGGATGAAACTCGGCATGCGTCTTTCTTTTTAACCTACTACTTCATAAATTCAAAAACTTTTGCTTAGGTACGAAAAATTTTATGCGGAAGAATCAATTTAGGAAGCAATGACAAAAAACGGCGTGCGCTTATTTTAATTAATAATTTAACCAATATAAAGCTTGGTGTCAACTTTCAATAATCTAGGACAAGTCCAAGTGATATTTTATTAACATAGGCAGACCAGCTTAGAAATTCCAGATTTATGTGTTTCGACTTATGATTTTTCGATTATATCCCACAGTGCAGCGCATTGTTTTTCACCAACCAATGAGCGACAGCGAATGAGAAAAAATTCCCGCGAGACACAGCTCTATACCACAGTTTTGTGATTTGAGGAAAGCTTCAGGTACGAGTATTTTAACTTGTCCTATGACTGAGCTTCTTTTGAACAATTCTAGGTCGTTTTATATTTTTCACCTAATTTTTTCGATTAAACGAATTGGTAGCTGATGACACCCTAATATCTAAAAGTGGCCTTGTGCGTATGTATTCTATTATTCATTTTTACAAATTATATTATGAAAATCTACGACTTAGTGGCGTAATATCCGGGCTGTGGCGGATAAAGATTATAGTAAACAATAAATGAAATGATAACATGCGTCATTAGCCCTAAAAAATAAGTAACTGCGAACAAATTGACTATTTACAATTTTTGCATTTATAAATGGTGAAATATCTGTTTAATATAAATTAATTTTAATAATTGCTACCATGCATAATAATGTGATCAAAATCAGCTTCAATTAAAAATAATTGAAAGAGTATGAATTAAAAAAAAAAAAAACAAAATAAACAAAATAATATCTAAAAAATTCAAAAGGCATTAAATAACAAAGCATTCACATGCACACATTTCTATATATGTATAGTGATTAAAAAAGTTTAAGATGGGAAGAAAATCACGTTCATTTAACACACGGGGTCTGTTACCAACAATCACTGTAGACCTCGACCGGCAGAGTGGTCAATGAACTCTTAAAAAAGCTATAATCCAGACATTAATAATCTCATATTGGCTTGAACATACAAGTGTTGTTAAAAAAAACAAAAATAAAAAAAAAATAAAAAACGCATTTCAACGGATTTTTATGGTTGCCAGTTTCAGAGTTGTTGTTTCTTTGTTATTTTTTGTGTGTGTTTGTTCGTTTGTTTGTCTAAATGTGAATGTGAAGAAATCGAAAGTAACAAAAGTTGATGTAACCAATTATGAATATGATAAAAATGTTAAATAAAATATACAAAAATAACAATAGTATACAAATAAAATAAATAAAACAAGAAGCAAATACGAGTATGTGTGTGTGTACATACATCTATACATCTCACATTTTTTACCAATGGGATTTGTGGGAGTTTTGGGTTTTGCTGAGCGTTTAACCATATTTATGTAAATGCATCTGTACATACTTATTCAAAGCGACCGGTAACATCTTCGACACGAAAGTTTATTACCAAATATCTATCTAGAGCAAATTTTTGATTACCACCAATCATTGCCGACAACGACTACGCTTAGTTGAAAAAATACGACTGAACGCTCACAACTATGCGATTGATGATTTTATTTGATCATCTCTAGGGCACTTTAGGATTTTTAGATTCTACTAAAAATAATATCATTCCGAAGAATTAGGCCTCCATCGTTTTAATATTCTTCATAATGTTATCTTCTCCTCGAGATACGTAATCTTTTATTAATGTTCTTCCAAACTGCATTAGACATCAATCAAAATAATATCAGCTCAGTGAAAATTCAATTAGTTTTGAATTGTATTAAATCCAAAAATATATTTTTATTGACTTTCGGCTGTGAGAAAAAAGTAAGATGGAACCTGTTAATTTTACTCCAATTTTTTATATTTATTTATATATATTTTTTTAAGAGAAGTAGTACTCAGGCAATGAATGCCTACCACTATTACTAGGTGTTACCTTCTTTAGGAAAGACAAGACAGGTGGTGAAAGAAGTGATAGAGGAAAAGCTTCATTCTTGTTACATCTCTGCTTTTTTGCAACAGCGCCTCTGGTGTCAATGAGGCGTATTAAATTTTTAAAGCTGTTTTTAGTAGCCATTTTTTCCTTTTTTTAACTTCGCCGATGATTCTACTACACAATACCCACGAAGGAGGGCGCTCTGATGTTACATAAGGATTAGTATCCGTTGAATCCGGTGTAGTTCAGTGACTAGAGACTATGCCTTCATCACTTGAACCTTCTTACAACAACTAATACAAATGGACACTAATGTTTATCAGAAAAATGTGTGGTGTTATTATTTAATAACTTTCGGAGACCGGGCTCGACTTGAGTGATGGGTTTTTTCTGCAAAAATTAATGCTTAATGCCTCCTATGAGAAGCGAGCAGAGAAGGAGTAAAATTATTTTGTTTTGTTTTCTTTTTTAACAAAACAAATGCAAAATCCATTAATTTGTAGGCTTTCCATAATCTCTGGTGAAAAAAAGTGGGATTGGAAGGTCTAACCTGCAAAGACAAGGGCGATCACTCCTTGTATATCTCAAAAAAAGTTACAAAAATCTTCTAGAAGGCAATGTTACTCCTTCTTTTACTCACTGGGTAGGTATATACATATCTCAAAACAATAAACCATACATATGTTTGTACGAAGAAAATCTCAATTTTCGAAGTAGCTGGCACGTTGACTACAAAACCGAAGGTCCTTGGTTAGAGCCCGGTATCAGACAGTCATCAAATAACAACACCACGCATTTTTCTGATGTACACTGGTGTCACTTTATATCGGTTGTTGTAGGAAAGTTCATGTGATGAAGGCATAGTCACTTTTCACTGAATTATACCGACTTAAGCAGATACTAATCCTAATGTAACATTAGAGCGCCCTCCTTGGTTGTGTAGCAGAATCATCGGCGAAGTAAAATAACCAATAAAATGGCTACTAACCACAGCTTCAAAAATTTAATACACCTCATTTAACACCAGAGGCGCTGCAACACTGCATTATTAAAAACGTGCAAAAACAGAGTTGTAAAAAGAATGAAGCTTTCCCCTATCTCTTCTCTAACACTATCCCTTTCCTGAAGAAGGTAATACCTAGTAATAGTAGTAGGCATGCATTTGCCTGAGTGTTACTTGTCTTTAAAAAAAAAAAAAATTTATGAATCGCTCATTGAAACAACCTTATCAAAGTTGAACTAAAACTACAGTTGAAAACTAATCTTCGAAATCTAATCAATCATCAAATTCGCTCGCCTCCGTGGTAACCAATTGAGGCATTCTCTTAATAGTTTTGATGAAAATGCATCTCTGATAAAAAAAACAATAACAACTCATGTCATCAGTGTTGCATTTTCCTCTAAAATATTAATGGTTTTATTATAGTGTGAACTGGCCTTTAACAGTATTACACGAATTTTATTTATTAAAGAGTGTTTTGTTCCACAAATTTGTTTACAACAAATTAAAGAAAAAGTTGCGAAATATATACATATGTACCTATGTAAGTAAGTAAAAAACAAATATTGAATAAAAAAAATTACAATAAAACACGTTTAAGCAAAAATGCAATGAACTCTTGCAGCAGCGCAGTTGTATGAATTAAACGACACTTCCAACCCAACATCGTTTGTTGCCGTACCCGCAAGCAGCTGCTTTCAAAATTCCAGCACTGTTGCTGTTGGCAAGAGAAAGTTCTGCCAAACAACTATGAAATGCAGAAGGAGCTTGCAAACTATTTATAAACTATTGATTCGTAAATAAAAATTATAAAAACAACTTCAATAATTACATCAAGTCCATGTGAATGTGTTTTTATTATCTAAATATATACGAATTTAAAATTGGAAATATTTAATTTTAATATATTGAGAGTTTGTTTAAGGCCGTGATACACTAGCCTACACGATCGTGCGATTTTTGAGAAAATACAGCCCTGGTATGATGGAGTCTATGAAAATTTTCAAAAGACAAAAACAATTCATCAGATCAGGGTTGTATTTTTTCGTAGATCGCGCGATTGTGTAGGATAGTGAATCATGGCCTTTATTAGCATTGGACTTTTAAGAAAATGCAACACTGGGATGATGGAGTATATGGAAATTTTCAAAAGACAAAAACAATTAATTAGATCAGGGTTGTATTGTTTCGTAAATCGTACGATTGTGTAAGGTAGTGAGTCCTAGCCTTTATAGTAAGTAAAGCACTTCAAAGTATTTCCACCAAACATGTGAGTGATTTGTTGTTCGAAATTTCGTATTCAATTTATACTCGTACATTTTAAGGTGTAATGTGAATTTTATACACATAAAGTTGAAATATAAAATTGATTAAATATTCCGTAATGTCATTTTTTCGCAATTGACAATCACTATTGATGGATGACCCAGGAATGGAGCTTGTAATTTTAAAGGCAACGCAGGGTTGCATAGATAAATCCAGTTCGAAAAATGGCATTTTCGAAATGATTTAAAACAAATCAACTAATTTGAGATGATTTATCCATATGGTAAATGTACGGTAAATCATGTATAAATGAACATGATTTGCTCAAATCACCATGATTTGTCTAACTCATGCCGGTGGAAACATACTATTAGCAGCAACGAAATGCATCTAGACGTGCTAAGCCAATGACAAATAATATTTTTTTTAAATTCGTGTTAATTTTGAGAGTTTTTCTATAAACATTAAGGTTTTGTAAGCTTTTTTGAATTGGGTTGGAAGTCTATTGAACAAAGAAAAAATTGTTAAACGGATTCAGAATCGAATAAAGGTGTTTGTTGTAAAATAGTGAGTTCTTGCGCTTGGTACATTGTGTGTGGTGTCAATGGATGTAAAAACTCCAGGCTTATACATGTACATATTTTTTAATGCAAATAGAGTTAATGTTAATTGTTTTTGACTCATGGTGCTCCAATTTATTGAAAGCTTTTTTATATAATGAAAGCTCCAATTTACCAACCCTGATTTAAACAGTCCTGCCGTTGTGCTGTTTGATCTTTATTAATCATACAAGTGTTTGGCGAGTGTCAAAATATAATTTGTTAAAGTTCGACAAGTCCTTTTAAATTCGCCAAGAACTCCGAAAAGAACCTGAGTTAATTAAGTACAAAAGGTATCATCTCTCTCAATGGCTTGTCTTCATGGAGAACTAAAAAAATTATTGAAATTGAAACAAACGTTTTGAATTTACTTCTTCATAACCAAACGCAAGCGTGCATTCAACTTGTACTCGTACATTCACTATTAATTCATTGGACAGTTGAACAGTTTAAACATTAAAGTTTAAAGACACAAACAAACTCCACTCCCAAAATCTCAAGGTGAGCCAAGTCAAGCAGTCTTACAAAGCAAACGAAAGAAAAATTAAAATCAACTTACGACTAAAATTAAAGCAATGACTAAGATCTCGTAGCACAATAGTTTCAATGTCAAAGTGAAAGTTGGCTTTTATGGGAACTGCATACCAAAAGAGCAGCATTAGTAAAAAAAAGAATAAAATAACAATAAAAAAAACACGAATAGAAATCATGATTCTTGTATACAAACATTAAGTGAGAAGTACTTTTATTTGCACGTATCCCTACTTGTGTAAAATATTTAATTTTTCTCTACTTACCTTTTGCGAAAAACTTTAGTGGCTGTTAAGGTGGCATAAGCGGCCATTTCACGCCTGGTCGTCTCCACCAGGGGAGCGCTAAATTTGGAAAGTAAAGCAGCTGGATGATTGCTTTGCAATAGCTGACCTGAAATGAAAGAAAATAGTTGAGGGGCAATTTAAGCAATAAAATATTAAAAATTTTCTTAAGAAAATAAAAAACGCGCTTACCTACCATTTTTAACCATATTTGGTTCCACTTCGGTATACAGGCGTCTCATGGCACTTAAACCCTCTTTTACTGATGCCTCCAAGGCAACATCCATCAATGTAGGCCTTTGAGATTTTTGCCAACGGCTTTCGTATTTTGTTAATTCATCATCCATTAAGTGCTCATCATTAAGAGCTCTAAGTGTTCTTTGCAGTACAAAAGGCCTTGGTAATTCCACTAGCGGTAAATCCTCATCGTCGATGAATTTAAATGCTTTAGGCTTTAGTTCTTTAAGATACTCTTGGGCATTTATAAGCGAGGGTATTTCGTAAAGTATGAGGAAAGTGAAAAATAATTTTTGGCGCAAGAACATGGCATCTGTAATCGGAAATTTGTTTTGATAAATACAAATGCACGATATCCGGTGTAAATAGATTTTTGGAAAAATATTATACTCATCACTTCGAGATAATCTGAGTTCGGGGTATGGAATACATAAAACAAAAAACGAAAAAATAACAAATTTACAAAAACTATGCCAGAAGCCAAGCCCGCTGTGACCGAACAAAATCTATTGTATATTTTGCCAGGTGCTAGAACACCGCGTACAGATCTGCTCTCTGTGGGTTCTGATAGTTCACAAGCCTCCAACAGCTGCTTTTCCAATGGGCTGTAGCTTCTTTGCCATAATACCTCATAATCATCATTACAAAACCTGAACCACCTGTTACTCTTAATGAGGTGTTCTCTCAATCCGCAATGGCCTGTGAGTACACTTAGATTGTTTATACGAGTACTCAAGGCCATGAGAGCTTTAAACCGATTCTGGTTACACGTTCCAATCATTAGGTTTGTGTGACACAATCCATGGAGATTGAACCAAACGTTTTCCCTGTTTTTTTTTATCCAAGTCCGAGGCAGTTTGTCTTCATTTTCGTTTACTTCTACTTCGGCATGTCCGGGAACCCATCAGAGTTCTTTGACCTTATTCATCCTGGGTCGAGAAGTGATACAAGAGAAGGTTCAACGAATGTGCTGCCTAGGTATAAGTGTTGTTATGAGAACTACATCCACCGCATTGAAGATCATTCTTTATGTCCAACGTATAGACATTCGTATTAGATACGAAGCAGCTCTTGCTACAAAACGTGTACAAGTGATGGGGGAATGGACTGGACAGGACAACATACCACACCATCAGAACATATGGACGTCACAGAACGGATACGACCATACTTTGAAAATGTCCGACCGGTTATGTGAGACTAGGGTTATAACTGAATGTGAGACATTGGTACCACAAAGACACTTCTGGGTCAATCGAACCCTTTAACAAACACCCATGGGAGTTTGCTGCTAAGCAGATGGTTCGAAGCTAGGGGAAAGAACGTGCCCAGATTTCTTCATAGAAGAACCGGAAACCGAGATTTACTTCCACTTGCCTGACTATAATACAGTCTTCCAGACGGAAGTTCGTGCAATCACGGAAGTTTTAAAATGAATCAGTGTGAATGTTAGGACCACAGAGGTCAATATATTTACGGACAGCAAGTCGGTAATTAGAGAAATTACAACCGAAATAGTCAACTTTAGGCCCGTTTTAGATTGCAAGAATATAATAAACGATTACTCAGTACATGACAACATTCGTGTTTTATGGCTGCGGCGAACTACGACGTAACCGGAAATGAACGTGCAAATGAACTAGTGAAAAAGACCAGATCGTTACGGACTGTAACACTAATTAATGCAAAGCCATTCAAGGCAGCGAAGATTGAGTTACCCGGATGAAGATAAAACAAGAGGATTGTTGAAACTAAACATGCCCGACCTCGAAAAGTTGACGGTGCACTCTAATCTGTGGGGGCATTTGTACAGGATAGGAGTCATGAATGACAATGAATCCAGGGCATACGTGGAGGACATGCAGAAAATGGAGCATTACTTTTGTCAATGTCTAGCTTTCGTTCGCCCAGCCGAGATCCCGTTATTTTGGAGATGACACCTTACCGAACATTACCCACCTTAGAGGTATGGACTGGAAAAGTTTGAGGGACTGCGTGAACGATACCGAAAAACTTTTAACTAACTTCTTTTTTTTTTTTTGAAAACAGGGCGCTAAACATCGAGTGTAGCTTCGGCTGTGTGGCACGTAGCGCCGTCCTGTTGAAACCAAATGTTGCCAATATCCTCCTCTTCAATTTTTGTGAACAAAAATTCGTTCAACATGGCCCGATAACGATCGCCATTGACTGTAACGGCCACTCCTTGCTCATTGGCCCAATTATTCCTCTGAACCAAAATCCGCACCAAAGAGTGACTCGTTTTGGGTGTGTGGGCTTTTCAATGTATGCGTGCGGATTTTCTGTTCCCCAAATGCGACAATTTTGCTTGTTTACATACCCGCCAAGATCAAAATGAGCTTCATCTTTTTTTGGCAAAATCGGCATCTGCTGTAAGTCGATCGCAGGCAATATTTCCCAGCGTTGTTTTTTTTTATTTTTTTTTATTTTTTTTTTTTTTTAAACAAACACAACCCGCAAAGCGATTAGCTTGTCTGCAGAAAACACCCAGGGTCTATGGTGGGAATCGAACCCACGACCTCTGGACTGAGAGGCTAGCATCGCTACCACTCAGCCACAGGGGCACCCAAGCCCCTGTGGCGTATACACAACCATATTCGTTCAGCGGAAGGATAAAACTAATTATCTGTCAAATCAGACATGAGCTAAGTGTTACCATTCACGAAATAAGCACTAGTTGAAAAAAACGTTAGATGGCGGACCCTTTATAAAGATGTATCGAATCATCGTCTACCCCCATTCCCTTCAGATTGTTAGGCAAGTAGGGGCAAGTGTTTTGCCAGGGACGATTGCTCCCATTGGCTAATTAGACATTCCCTCTCTGTGCTTTTTCTTGTTATGTTGATGATTGTTTGGTTGGCAGCAGATTCTATCACAATTTTCAGAGGTGTAAATTCAATGCGGACTTCCTTTGGCGCAACAAGACAAATTCCCCCAGCTCCTGCTATAAAAAGACAAGCTAGCCTCTGTAAGAGAAATTCTCATAGTCCCTGCTCTACATAGACATGCTAGCCGCTTTAATTTCTTCAACTGATCTCTGGTCGTACCAGCCTGTTAATATTCGACCAAGCAATAGCATCATAAAAGATGATAGGCAAGACTATTAAAATGTATATTTATCTCAAGATTTTGGGTGTGCAACCCCATGTTTTTCCTGCAACAGACTTACAAACCATTATTGATTTTATTGCTCTGCCAAAAATCACTTCTAAATGCTGTCTCTATGACAGCTTTGAATATTATATCACTCCCAGATACTTCACCTCTGATAAGTTTTCTAACAGCATGTTATCTACTTGGATTATTTACCAGCACGGGAGTGTCCTTCCCCCACACTACATGGAGTGGAGTAGTTTAGCAGGGTTGATATTCAGCCCTACAAATAATACAATTTTCATCATCCGTTTCTACAAATGACAACGATGTCATCGGACTATGCTTGAAATTATATGCCAACTCTCGTTAGTTTGTGCAGGAGTTCATCAACGAGTCACAATGAACCCAACTGTGTGTCCGAGTAAAGGTGTGTTACAGCACCACCCTTCCTAAGCCTCAACTACTAAAAGTGGAGAAAGTAGATCTCCTTGAGGACATCAAAAAAACAAAAGTTCTTACCACGTTTGGTTGAGAATATTTTGAAAAGAAGCATTAATGTTTTGCCTCTATTTGCAGTTTGCATTTTTACCCGCAGCCCTTCCCTCTGCCTCTGAGGACCACCTTTTGTAAAACTTTCAAGCATAAATTTAAAAATTAGTCGTTATAACGAAGAGTTTCTTATCACTCGCAATAAAAATTATTAATTAATCTACATAAACAATTTTTTGATGTGTAACATTAATAGCTTTCATTTATTTTTCTTAACATTTGACTAGACCCAACTTGAGATTTATTGAAATTCATAACAAAATATAAAAAACAAACAAATTGTGGTCGTTGGCGATCGTGTTATGGTTGCGGTTACGTCAGAAAAAAAAACACAAAAAAGTGCAGAACGTTGCCGCATTACGTATTATTTTTATTATACGAGTATGTTCAAGAAAAAAATTAAATAAATAAATGATTGAGACTGGGGTTTTGTTGGTGCATTGTTATGGTTAAATTGTTAATAATAATTTTAATTGTTTAAAATTTAAATGAATAAAAAAAATTTATTTAAGCATACATAATAACAAGATGTTGAACAACATTTTGTAAATGCACTCATAAATTATTTTTGGTTTAAAAATATTAAAGCATAGATGTAAAATTTTGCTGAACAATTTAAATGAAACGCAGTCTGTGACTTTTTGAATTTTCCGCTTATTAACCGAAAGAGTAACACTGTTCCTGTTAAGAGGAAATTTTAAGATTTTGTTGTTGTTTTAAATGGAAGTGTGCGACAAGTCGAACGTTGTTGACATCGTGGGACAAGCCCTTAATCTGTGTTTCCCATTCATGATTTGAGAAGAAGGTGGAAAAAAGTGAATTTCATGTGCTCATTAATCATTCGGTCTTGTTTTGTAAATCGAATCGATTTGAAAAAGTACTATTTCCAAAGTTAATAATCGTCCTGCAGACGTGTTTAAAATCATATACGATAACTTTTTCAGATATGATATTTCAGGCTCTATATAATAGAAAAATAAAATAAGTATCAAAATATGTTTCTATTATCAGAGGTAGTGTTCGAAAATCGTGCCGGGCCGATTATTTTTTGCTGTAAAAAACCACTACTCAAATCAGCGCTAAACTTGCTTAATACTATGTGTACTCTACACCTAAAGAGTGGTTTACTGTATTTCGTTGTGGTCGTACAAGCGCATAAAATACGGAATGTTCTGGACTCCCAGTTGAGGTCTCTGCACCCGCAACAGTTGGTATGGTGTTGGCCAATCAGTGATTGAAAGTGAGAGATATACATATCTTACATATCTGAGTTATTTCAAGTTTGAACGATCACTTTGGTATGAGATGGGTGCCACGTTTGCAGGAGTGTTTGCCGTTGCTCGACGGTATATGGATGAGTTTTTGCGCCGTTTCGGCACCACAGACGAAACATTAATCCACCACAATATACCAGAGAGCAGACAGCAGACAGCAGTCAAAACAGTGAGTTTCTCATGGCGAATCGCCGCGAAGGAAGGCCAAGGTGGGTTTGGCAGCCAATAAAATTCTGGCACATAGACGGTGCTTAACCAACAAAACAAATACAAATTCTTAATATACTTTCGGTATTAAAATGTAAAGCCTAGATCTCACTATCGGCACAATGTGCCGATTTTCGTCAGGTCACTGAAATAATAATTGAAATATAAAGATATAAATGCACCACAGTGCATTGGTCATAAGACCACATAGACAATTCGGTTTATATAAGGCAATTTCGGTTTATTACTTATGACTTTATTGCAGTGAGCCGAAGAAAATCGGTACATTGTAACAATAGTGGGATCCCGGCTTAGGCATCTATACAATCAAATGCTTTCGAATGAATTTTTTCAATTATCTAAAAATATTTATTATGAATGAATAAATGAAATCAAATCTCTTTTTTTGTTGCTCTAGTTTTTCCCACTGTGGATCTGCCCTGTTAAGGAATACCAAGTCCAAATTCAAAGCTTAGGCAAGCTGAAATATAACTGTGTGAAGCTTGAACAAAATCGAACTATACGTTTAGGAACTGCAGATATATTTCTATTTCATTTTTCAACTGCCTCATTGTGCGCTGTAGTCCCTGTTAACAGATCAACGTAGGCAATGGATATAAAAACTTTTCTCCTAGGACTGGGATCACGCACAGCAATTTTTGTTGAACAACTTTCTATTTTATGGGCGGGAGAGGAAAATAAGATGGCTCGCTTTCCTCTTCATTATCTTTTCCACTATATCTCTCTCTCTCTCAAAAAATTTAACTCTAAATATCAAGGCGAATTTATACCAATTCATACCGATTTGCAACTCTGCATATTCGCCTTTCATATTTGTTAGTGTTAAATTTCTTGCTGTCAGAAAATTTTCGAGATCACCTGGAGTCAATTCGCATTGCTAAATATGCTCAACAAAAATTGCAAATTAGTCAACTTTCCTATGTTCCAACGAAAATGATATATGCAGCAGAGACAACGACAGAAATCGCAAAGTGTATAGCCATACAGAGATAACAAATGCAACTGCCGAAAATATTTTTCCGAGCTTCTATTTGTAAAGAAAGTTTCTCACAGTTAATTAACATTTTTCTTTGAGCTTAAATTTATTTTAACAGCAGCTGTTAGTAGCGCACAAGTTACGTTGTATTCGTAAACGTGGAAAAGTTTTGTTTTCCACCAGCTTCTGACTATTTGAGTTCAGTCAATTCGCCCTTAACGAAAATTCAATAGACGAGCATTACTCGTTCCCAGACACTTTGATATTAATTTAATACGCTTGAATTGATGGCGGCATTTGCAAAAATAAAACTTTCATAAAATTAGAGTAATTATAACTTTGTTATAAGATTATGCAAAAACGCAAGCGTAATTTTCTTATTATTTAATTATTTGTTAATTTTATCACCTATTTCGAGTTAAACGTTCTTATTTATGAATTTCTTTTATTTCATTAAATATAAATTTTTCATAAACTTTTTATCACTTGTATGTGTTTGAAGTTTCTTTCTATTACTTGGCTTTAGTTGAAAATATTTGGAAACTTATTTCTTGTATATATTTAAATTTAACCGAGATTTTTGCGTTTGTTTCTTAGTTGACCGTAAACTCTACTGAATTGATTCTCAGCTTATGATTTCCATTAGAAGTCAAAGAAGATCGTAGAATGCTCTTTTTTTTATTTTTTTTTATTATTATTGTACAAGAAGCAAAAATAAAAATCACCAGCGATTGTTGCTGCTTATGATTGCTTTCATTTCTTTTTCTTTCTCTTTGTTTTTGTAAAAGTTTCGGCATGATGTTGTTATCTGGTAGTTTTCTTACTCTGTATAAATACAGTGCATGTAAAATGTTTAAAGGCAAATTGATGCAACTAGCTGCTGAAAGTATGAACATTTTTGTATATTCGTAAATTAAATACAAGAGGTTTGGAGTCAAAACCTCTACACTTTAGACTATTATATTTATTATATTCAAGTGTTAAAGGTAGTGCGTGCATTTTACTTTACATCATTAGAAAAATATTCCAAGATTAATGACAGTACCTTATCAAATTAAAATGCTTGTGCGCTATTAGTAATAACCAAAAGTAATGAGATTAGCCAGCAAAAATAGTTTGTTCAATTGAATCGCAAAAAAAATTTACATAGACAATTAAATAACTGCTCCAAATTGGTTTGATTAAACGGAATAAATTCAGTAAAGTGCGACTTCGTGTGCGAGTCAAGCACACGAAGGGTTCCGTACTAACACTACATATATAATACTATACGAACTTCAGCTTACATAACACTTTCTACATATAACCTTTTATAAACTTTTTTCAAAAAAATTAAGTACCCCACACAGAAAAAAATAATTTTGATATTTGAATACGAAAATCGTCGATTCAATAAAAAAACCTTTTGAATTTTCTGTGATGACGATTTTTGCATTATTGATAAATAAAATTGTATGCACGTTTATTGAAAATAAAGTCAATAAAGAAATTTAAGGAATCAAAGAAAAAAAATTTATTTGCAGTGACAATTGTTATTGTGTGTGTGTGTGGATGAATGTCACATTTTTCAACACCTTTTTGTTTGTTTTTGCTTAGCTGCGATTAAAACTAAATGTGTTTAAGATGAGTCGAAAAGGCAACCTCTTGACTAATAGACTAACGTACTTACCATTCAGCTGAAGAGCAAATCGTTATTGGATACGCAAATAATGAATACACGCAAAACATGATTTCTTTTGTTTCTTCTACTTGTGCGCATTGGGTTGATATAATTTAAAAATAACTTTTCGGCTTCTTTTGGGAATTCACACATATATATACAACACGACCAATCAAGATAAACAACAATAATTGCACATCACCGCGTTGAGTGAATCAACAAGCAAGATAAACTCCAACACAACAAAATTAAATTAAATTATATTTTAAAGTGCGCGATATTGATAAATACAATATTTAAGTTAATGACAAATATTATTGAAATTAAAATTTTTTTCAACAACATGGTTATTAAATAATTCTTGTGTATTTTTTTCTGCGTATAAACTTTTTTTTCGGCTTAGTTTTGGCACTTTTTTCGGTTTTGGTAATTTTTTCGTTTTTGGGATTTTCTCGTTTTTGGCGTTTTTTTAGTTTTAGCGATTTTTTTTTGGTTTTGTAGGAATCAGTTACATGGAAGCAAGTGACATACAATATTAAGTTTTACTAATTTTTATTGGTATTTTTCGGCATTTTCATATAAATATGGGCTATGCTTAAGGTACCGTCGGTCTGGCAACGCTGTCAGCTGTTATATATTTGTCATCTGAAGTGTCATTTATTGAAAAGTTTGAATTTTACAAATATGGATCGTTTAACAATCGAAGAATGCGTGAAAATTGTTTAAACTTACCACAAAAGTGATGACATTGCGGCGTGCTTATGGCCGTTATAACCGACCTACTGTGCAAGGAATTGTCCAGATTAATAGGAAATTTGAAGAGACTGAAAATGTTAGGCCTGCGCATCATCGCAATGTGCTCACTGCCGAAAATATCGCTTCTGTTAGTGAAAGTGTGGCGGATAATCCGAACAACCTTTCCCGTCAATTGAGATTGCTATGGCCGTATGATAACCGGCTTTTTTGACCTGCAATTGAAGATTATGAACTGGGCGATATGTGGTTTCAACAAGACGATGCCACAAGCCACATAACGTGATCGATTTTGGCTTTATTGCATGACAAGTTTCCAGAACGCGTAATTTCATGTTTGTGATTTGAGGCTCTTAAACTTTTTTGTGAGGCTGCTCCAAACATCATATCTATGCTGATAATCTCCTAATCTAATTTGTCGCCGGGATGCCGTCCAAAAGGTGAGAAAAGGTGGTGGAAAACTATCTCAAAACGATCGACTGCTATAACCAATCCTGGTTTGGTAATTTAGAAAACATTGTAATTTGTACGTAAAGGCAAGCTCCAAGCATTATAATGATATAAAGGCTTACCTAGAAATCAAGCCCTTATATGTGTTTTGTTTAATTTTACTTTTGAAACCGAAACCATTACTTCCGACAATGACGAATAACAATTAATTAATAAAGGAAGGATTAGACCAAATTCCTGATTAGACTCATGATATCAGCTCTCTTCCATAGAAAATATCAATTAAATGTTGCATATATGCATTTCGAAAGGAATGTCAACTTTTTGTAGCGTGCGACATCAAACGAATATGCTTGTTTTTTTTTAAGAAAACTGAACTTTATTTTACTTCTTTATATATTTATGCAGGCGGCTAACAGCTCTATAATAGGTAAAATTTTAAGAAAAATCGAGTCACATTATTTTGAAATACAAGCTGAATTGATTGTACTTTCTGGAAATGCCCACATCTTAAATCGCCCAAGTTCTTAAGCTGAGTAACATTTATAGTCTTGGAAGTTATATTATAACAGAGTCATTGCTTTAGCAAGTGAATGCTCTTAGACAAATTCCATCTACTGTACAGATAAAATACCTGTAAACTATTATTTATTATTAATTAGTGGTTTATTTTTCTGTTGATCGTTTGAGCGGTCGGCTAGAGAAAAACCTTCTGCTCTTAGCATTTCTTTTGGCTATTTTAATTTTATTTCATGTTGCAGCTCTTGTTGGCCAGCTGTTGGCAAGCAGCTGTAACCAATAAAAAGTAGCATTTTAAGGCATACTCAGACAAAGCAAAAATTTGACGCAATAAGTCTGTTTAACAATAAACACTTCCTCTCTTTAAACATAAGTAAATTATGTGATATTTATCATTTTTATGTTTGTTTTGAAAGTTAGAGCTAAGACTTGTTCGAATATTTGCATCGTGTAAGCGCAACTGCAACTTTACGAATCCGGTTGCATTTTGCTTTCATTTCACTTTAGCAGTGATAAAAATGCTATTCGACTGAACTGAAGAAAAGTGGCGACATTGTTGTAGAATTTATCTTGTGTCTTTGTTTATTTATTACTATTATTTTGTCTTATAACGTGATACTTTGATGCAGAGTGCAAGTGCAGAGCGTGTGATTCTGCAAGAGTGATTTTGTGTGTGTTTGGATGCTTGTTTTCAGCAATAATTGTTGTGTTGAAATCTTTAGCAAGCTTAAAGTAAAAAAAAAAAAATATCATTTTCTCTATGTTGCTTTTTTATTTTAATTTGCATACCACAAATGTCTTTTTTTTAGTGACATAAAATCGCTGTAGGCTGCATAAGAGTTTCCTATAATATGCATACTAAACAACACACTTGTACTTATTTGTGCTTGCGATATTTACAGTACAACAATCGCTTTTATAGAAAGCCTTACCGCAACCACTGCACAGTGGTTTGAAAGGATAGAAAACCGTTGTTCTGATACTTCAACTATTAATCTAATAAATTTTCCATCAGCAATTTGCACATTTGCGGCTGTGTGTCCCCGATAATTTCAAGAATTCCACCTATAAGGTTTTTAATCGCTTGTATTAGAACACATGATCTTGGTGGCCATTTGTGATTGACTCTTTGGTAAATCACACGGCCCGAAAATTTTTCAAGTAATAAAGCAATAATTATCGTTATCTCGTATCGTATTGTTATTTGTGTGACACGGAGTACCGTATTGTTGTAACTTAATGTCGTCCACATAATAGCTTCCAAATCCGCACATGGTTCTATATTGTTTAAACTACTTGATTTTAACAACCTGATTATCATACGGCCATAGCGCTCTGAATTGACGGTAAAGATTTTTCGAAAACAAATAGTGCCCAATGACACCTCCAGACTATGATTAGCGCCAAACAGTAATTTTCTCGCGATGCAAAAGCTGTTCCACAATCACTCTTGGGTTTTCCGAGCCCCACATGCGATAATTTTGATTGTTAACGTAGCCACTGAGAGATGAAGCCCATCATCGCTGAGGAAATTTCTTTTCCAATCAGCATATCTGCGGCATTATTTGTGGGCCTTTATTCCAAAAATCCAAATGCAACAACACGCGATAATGAGCCGAGCGCACTGGAATCGACAAATTCTGAATATCCGTCACACTTTCACTAACAGAAGCAATATTTTCGACAGTGTGCAAATTGCTATGATGCACAAGCCTGCCTACATCTGTAAAGCTTCCAGTGTCTTCATTTTTTTTATAATCTTCCAATTCCTTGCACAGTAGGTCTTGTTCTTCGTAAACGGTAAGCGTTTCACTAAATAAATGACACTTCAGATGACAGATATTTAACAGCTGACAGCATTGCTACACCGGCAACTACCAAATTGATAACCTTGTATAAAAAGAGTAAGTGAATCGATAATTTATGAAAAGCCTTTTGTCACAAAAAGTAATATTTTGGAAAATAAAAGAAAACTGTTTTGTCGCTTCAACTTTTGTGACAATGTTTAGGCTTCTGGAGCTGAAAATATTTAATAAATGATAAATTTTCAATTTATTATTTTCTATGTTAAAACACCTGTTCAAAGTAACTGACAAGAGGCTTTTCATAAACAAAAAGGACTATTGCTTTGAAAAATAATTTTTATTAAGTAAATTAATATTGGTTTGTGGACATTATTTGTACCATTTTATTGTAATTTGTTTTTACACAAAGATTTAGTAAAATAATATTAAAATTTAGCACTTAGGAACTTCTGTTGCTTTTATTGCTGTTTACTATGGGCCATTTAATAAGTTCATTGTAGAACCACACGTGTTCTTCTGCGACGTACTGAGGAAGTTTCTTCAAGTCATGTACTTTTTTGGTACGTATCGGTACTTTTGTTGCGTAAGCTTTTTTTTGTTGGTAGAGAATGTTATTGTTAATTATGGAAAACCTCTTGTCAATGACATGAGACCTTTCATAAGTAAACTGAAAATATTAGTGACTAAATTCTGTTAAAGAAATAACCAAACATGGATCCTTTCATAATCAAATGACGTATTATCATATGCCCTATCGATTTTCCTAATAAAAGAAAAGATTCAAGTGTAATGGCAAATGTCTGATTATGTTAATTTGAAAAATTTGAAACCAAAATTATAAGTTGCCTGTAAATTGGTGGTTTTACCAGATATGTGAAGTTACATGTGAATCGGTTAGCTGACAAGTTGTACATATGTTGTAACATACATGTCGTGTGAAACCAGCTTAAGTTCCAATATATAATTTATATGGCAATATTTTCCACTTTTATTTGCAAATAATCCTAAAGTAAATATCACATAAGCATTAGACACACTTCCTACCCACTGTGCAAAGCAACAAAATAACACTTATAGTGAGTGCAAAGCAACCATCCAGCATTCATCTATCCAATCACCAGCCATCGTCTATGCAACAGAAGTACAACTTTGGACCGAACAATCAACTGAATGTGTGTAATCAGCAAAGCCAACCATATGTTTTGCTTGATTATTTTAGAGTGGCTGGATGGAGAAAGTTCTTTTTTTTTATAAAATAAAAAAATATATATAAAGTTGTTGTAAAATATTTGAAATATATGCAACAAACACACTTTAATAACGATAAATATATTTGTACATACGTACATACTGACGAAACGATCAGCAATTTTTATTTTTAGATTTTAATAGATTTGTATACACATCGTAGTCGCAGTTTCCCCCCATATTTTTGCTTAAAATAGCTAATGGACTGATATTTACATACATATTTAGTTTATTAACTGGTGGTTAATGGAATAAAGCGATTTGTGGCTGTATGATTTATCCAGTCTGTCATCTGTGTTATTATTTTAAATTAAAAGTTATAAACATTTAATTTAGTTTCTGGTTAGTTTTGGAAATTTTTTTCTCTCTCTTTAGTGAATGGTTTCACTTTTAAAAATATTTAAATATCTATATATGTTAAATTTGAAGTTTCCGTTCTGAATAATTCACTTTCTTTTTTGTTAGTTTAAATTGCTTTAAAAAAAATGATAGACATTTAGTAGTTTGGGTTACCGCTCGAGGCTGCATTAAAGTGAGTATGTTCAAATAATTTAATAACCTTTCACTTCAATTTTAAGAGATTATGATCGATTGGAGTTAAGGTGTAATTTTATAGTTATCGCTCATAACTGTTTTATTATTATTAACATAAATTGGGTTCGCTGAACTCTGGCTGAAGTCTAACGAAATTCAAACAACTGTGGGTATGAAAGTTTTTGGTTTTGTATCGGAATGAAAAAATAAATAACTCAAAAGATTAATCTCTTCGTGTTAGGCAATTGAAAAGAAAGTAAAAAAATATGTGTGTTTTTTCAAATTTTATATATGAAGAGTTTTAAAGATTTCAATACCATGATTTATTATATTTCAAACGTACTCAAGCCAAATCACTTTTAAGTAAATACATTGTGATAAAATTATTGTGTGATATAGCACGCTTGGTCAAGATTAACGTGTGTATTGGTTGTGGCGACTTAACTCTTAATTTATAACGGTGTCGAAAATTTTTAATGAACATTTTGTAAAAAGCGGGGGTTTAAAAGCTCCGAAAGTAGCGTTACACAATATCTGAATGGCATCTAAGGGCATCTCTAACAGGAGTCAACTGACAGTTGCTTGTTGACAGAAGCAGTACTGCCACTTCAATAAAAACGCACGATATTCAAAAATATACTAAATTAATGGCCCACCTTCGCATTAAATTGCTCTGTGTACCCGTAAACCTTACGTGTTATTACCCAGTCTCTGGAATAAGAAAGGAATGGATGTGCACTTATTTACTAAAAAAAATAGATTTTTCAAGTGCCTGGTAAAGGTAAAGCGTCACCTGGAACTACTCTGAGTTAATCTTCCCTGGGGCTTTAATAGATAGTGACATGACAACGTTATCTATCGACCGAAGCCGATGGTAGACTTCATCTAACTCTATAGGGTTAAATAGATGACGGTTACCATGGTTGGTAAGTGTTGGAAGCTTTTTGCCTCATGCATTGACCCATTGACCCATTGACCCAACATGAGTAGTGATACTGTCTCCGGTGCTTGGTAAGCTTTTCTCTTGGAAGAAGCGTGACAAATATTAGCAACCACTTTTGCGGCGAGTTTTCATGGAGAAGCTTTCGTATTGGCTGTGGTTCCCACCAAACTCGTTGAAAAAATTGCCTTGGATGTGTGATGCCAGATCAATGTTAGTGGTTGGTTCAGCCAAATACCTTTCTAGGTGCTGTTGCTATTCAACAGATGCTGCTTCTATTGAAGCAGTGAGAGATTTATTATTATTAGCTGGAGCAATGCCGCAAAGTGCTTGCTCATAGTTAGGGATTATGATCAAAGATTGCAACTTATGTGTTCTTTGCAAGTTACATAATGCTCAAATTTACTTTGAGATCAAGCCGTGAGCTGCTCACGTAAATATTAGACTTTTTCCATAAATAAGTGCATTCAGAGTAAAAGTTTCAAGCTCGTACTATTGGTTGAGCATGCTACAGCTCTGAGAACAATCGAGAAAGTGTTGTATATATTAATGAATTTTTCAGTTTTGATTAATGATGATATGAAGGTATTTAAGGGCTTAATAAAACTTGTAATTATCATATAAAAATATTATATCAATCGATTAATTTTTTTTGAATTTAAGTTCTCTACAAAAAATATTAAACTCCAGTTTGAAAATTTAATTTAACAAAACATTATCATTGTTTTATAATATGTATAATTAATTGAAAGCAAACAGTGTAATAAACAATAAAATATCTTCAAAGTTCTGCTGTTTGAGTGTGTGGGAGCTAAAAGTAAAAAATATAAGATTCAGCCAGTACATATTTTTTTTATTATTTATTCGTATTGTAACAATACAATTAATTTATTGCGTACATTTATAATTTATAATTCAAGGTAATGTCATGATCAGTTCACTTAATTGTGCAAATACAGGGTGGGCCAGAAGTTACCATGGGGTTTAAAAGTTTAATAACTTTTTCGTTTATTAATTTTTTTAATTTTTTTTTCTCAGATTATATAATATACAAAATGGAAAATTTGTTTACACTAAGTATGAAAAATAATGTCTCTTAAATGACCACCGTTTTCAGCTTCGCATTGATGGGCGATTATGATTATGAGTGATGAAGCTCATTTTCATTTGAATGGCTTTGTTAATAAGCAGAACTGTAGGTTCTGGGGTTCTGAAAATCCAAGAGCCATTCATAAACGCCAATTGCACCCCATTAGGTGTACAATATGGTGTGGGATCACATCTGAAAATATCATTGGGCCTTACTTCTTCGAGAATGAAGATGGAAGTGCTGTAATCGTAAATGGAGAGCGGTATCGGTTTATGATAGAAAATTTTTTGCGTCTTGCTCTTGAAAACAGACCTGGTATGTGGTTTCAGCAGGACGGAGCCACTGCCCGCACTGTCCGAGACACAATGGCACTTTTAAGTCAAATTTTTGAAGAGCGAATAATTTCCAGAAATTCGGAAATAATTTGGCCCAGCGCGATCGCCAGTTTTGACAGCACCCGACTATTTTCTTTGGGGTTATTTGAAGTAGCGAGTGTATGTGAACAAGCCAGAGACAATCCTTGAACTCAAGGCAAACATTGTTGCAGAAATTTTGGAAGATATTATGGAAAATGCTCTAAAACGAGCCCATCAGTGCGAAGCTGAAAACAGTGGTAATTTAAGAGACATTATTTTTCATACTTAGTGTAAAAAATTTTCCATTTTATAAATCTGAGAAAAAAATAAAAAAAAAATTAATAAACGAAAAAGTTATTAAACTTTTAAACCCCAAGGTAACTTTTGGCCCACCCTGTACAAATTTCTTATATAAAAGAATATCAGAAGACGACAATAGAAGCTGCAATTTATGGATTGTAAACGACAGCTATTTGCCCTACATGGGACTTATATAATGTTACAAATTGATTTCATTATACGTATTTTTTATTATTTTTAATTTTTCTTTTTTGAAAGCTCTAAATAAGCTTTTGATTCTACCATTTGCCACATGAATTTTTTTTGGGTCTAATTAAATTATTATAATTATTAATTATTATTTTTTTAATAAATCAATCAAATAAGGTTGCTATGTTAAATCTATAGAACTAAAATTTATTATTATTCTGGACATTCATGAATACTTTTCTATATTTAAAAACAAGGCTAATGATGAATTAAACATACTATTCTGGCTATAGATGTCACCCATTTAAGGCAGACACAATAAAGTTAAAGTTACAATAGAAATTATGCACATGTATATCGTTGAATTCAAATGAACCAGTTACGATGATATTTATAGACATAAAAAAATTCAAATGAATTGAGCCAATTGATCATAAGCACGAGAGAATAGTAGAACGTATGTATGTATGTATTTATCATGCGAATACGTAATAAATAGAATATACGTCACAGAGCACACACACACACACAGAAATAAGTATAGATGCACGTAAAAAGTTTATTGTTACGAACAACAACAACTTGCAGTGTTATTCGCAAAGTCCGATAATTTGTTTAAAATCCAGGGTTGGATATTCTAAAAAAAAACTTGCTACGGAATCTTATCATACATTTTATAACATCTGATATTTTATTCAATGCTGGATAAAATTTCAAAATATTTAAATTATGTTTAAATCAAAACATCTTAAAATTTTGTTCGTTATAAAATTCTCCTGGCCTTAGTGACTAAACCGTTGAAAATTAAAGGCAAATCTAAAGCGAGCAACGAAGCATGTTGAAATCCTAATGTAATATACATACAATTATACTCGTATGTAGACATATGAAATTTTGAAAGTTAGCGTATTTGTATGCAGACTACACCCATTAACACTGTTAATGTTAAAAGAAATAAAAGATCCTATTAGTTAATGTAATTTTGACAACTTGCTGTATCTTATAAGCCATAAGAAGCAAACTCTTGAAATTTGGAACCTAGTTGATGAAAGCAATATTAAAGTTCTTGTAGCCGCGATATTAGAATGAATGTAAGCGCCGTCGAAGGTGAAAAAAACACAGAAAAAACTATGCAACAATTACGAGAACTCAACAATATTTTTGAAACAAATAAAGTACAAGGCCTGCTCATTCGAAAATATTTTGCAAAGTCTTACATTGAATGTAATAAAAAAAATTAACAATCATAAAAGAAGGTTAGGAAGAATGGTGGGTCCATTGTCATAACAGAAACCTAAAGATGATTTTGAAATACCTGTCGGATGATACCCATTTTGATATAGTTCGCCGACTTTTTACTTTTTTCGTATTAACAAAATGGCGTCTGTTGACCGCCATATTGAATTTTTATTACTTTCATATTTTTCGTGACATTCCTAGGATTAAGAAAAATCGATTGATATAAGAATCATCAAAATCGGCCCACGCGTTCGGCTTATATGTATAGTGCCGCAAAAGAACACACATCCAAACATACATGCATAGACTGATAAACACAATACCGTTCTTTGCGTCGCGCAGTCGGTTAAAAACTCTCTATTTATGGTTTAATTAAGCTAAAGCTCATATCGCTTTGTAAAAGAAATTACCAAAGTTAATTGTAAATATTCTGCCAAACACTTAGTAGAACGGAACAACTAGCTGTTTTCGAAAGCCACTCACTACACCTTCATCATGAGCGTTCTTTTGTGTTTGGTCTACTATGTGTGGTGTTCAGTAGATGTAGACTATGGTTTTATGGCTCTCTCTTTTCTTTTAATCTAGCATATATTCCAAAATGAGCAAATTTCATCGAAAATTTAAGCAGGCGGCCTGTTTCTCAAAACTCTTACTTCTATTATAACACTTGTTAGTTTTGAAAAAACAGGCCCCAGATCGAGGAAACGAAACTTTTGATAAAATACTACTAGTATTATGTATATTAAAATGAATATCAAAATTTAAAATTTGATGCTTTTGTATTTTAATTGATTAAAAAGCAACGGCATTAGAAGTTCAGCACTAATTTTTGACTAACTGCATATAAGAGTTAAAGTAAAAATGGAAAATACTATTTACTAAATAAATTTGACAACGTGCTAGTGGTATTTGCGTCAAAAACCGTAAAAACTAAAAAATCGTCAAAACGGCAATTTTTGTTTAAATATGAAGGCTGTGTGTTCTATTTTAATTACATAAGAATCGCTTATATAGTTTCGGAGAGACAAAACTGCCCCCAACACCCTCTTGGTGTTAGTTTAAATTAAAAAAGAAAATATAAAGACTGTTTGGTTAGATAGTTTCTGAGGGCTATACTTTTGCTCCTACTTAAAAAAATATATATAAAGCCTATGTGTTACAAAGTTACTTTTTAAATCGGATGCAGGGTGCACGGACGCACTGACGATCTGAAGGGTGGACAACTGAACCGGACTCTCCTTAGTAGGGTCGTGTTTTCGTTTCGAGTATGGAACCCTAAAAGCTCTTGCTTTAATAGGGCTTAACGCTCCACGTCTATATACTGAGCTCTTTAACGGGACAATAAATATCCTATGCCCGTTGGGAGGCCTTGTTCTGGAATTTGCTGGAAGAATCTTAGGAAGAAGATGGCCGATTTCTAAGATTCTTTCATAATATCACTAATATTATATAAAAAAGTAAAGACAGATAAAAATTTATTAATATGTACAATCTAAAAATTTAGAAATAAATTCTATTTAAAAATTCCACGCTGTTCTTTGAATAAAAAAATATTAAAAAACAAGAGATTTTTTTTTTTTAATTTTTCGTCAATGAGATAGCAAAATTAAAAAAATGTGTTCTTCTAAAAATCTCGAAACATAAACATAATTCTTAGTCTCAAGCTATGACAACTTTTCATACACTCACGCACACACAATCATGCGTGCATCATACATACACACATAAATCCCTTGCGGACATCATCGAATAGATAATTCAGAAGAAATTCCCATGACCTCAAAACGTCAAAACGCAGATAAATTTTTTTTAAATTTGGCAATGCTGTGTACATGGTATGTATTTATTTAGTCATAACCAGGGTACCAAAATTTGTACTATTTTGGAACTCAACAGTGCTATGGCGATCAATGCAAGGAAGGCAGAATCAGCAACAACCAATGAAAGCATGTACAGACATACATACATACAAAAACATATCTAGATACATATGCACACACATATGCACATACATATTTATTTATGTACGAATGACTGAGAATGAGAACAAAATAAAACACATACATACATACAATCGGCAAAAATAAAAATAAAAAAATAAATAACAATAAAACGAAAATGAGAGACTGGGTCACTGTTACTCGCAACCATCGCTATCCACGTTCTGATCAACACCAGACCCCCACTAAAATAACAACAACAACAACAACATAAACAACAACTCAAAAGAACACCATGACAAAATGTGTATGCTTGAAAGTGTGTATGTTTTTGTATCTGTGTGATGTGATTGCTGGTTGTTGCTGTAAATTAGAAGCTCAGCTGGCAGCAAATTTAATTTTTCGGCTGCAATTAGTTTGAAATTTGTATTCGTTTGCAAACGATTTTGCTCGTAAGTATGTAGAACTGATGACAACCGGTTACTATTTTATACAAATTTGTTTTCTTCTCAGAGTTGTTGCTGCTGCAGTCGATGATACTTTCTTACTTCTTGCAGGAACGAGTATATATTTTTATTTTTCTAGGGACAGACTAAAAAAAATGAGAAGAAATATTTTCTGTCTTGAGGTGAAGTTGGCTGTTGTAAGTAAATCGTTTCTTTCTGTTTTTATACAACCATGCACACATGCAGTGGTGGCCTCATAATTAGTAACGACTTTGCAGTAGTATACATTTATGTTAACATATTTTAACAACTTTAACATTCATATATTGAAAATGAGGGTAATATTTAGCAAATAGTAGCAAGTTATCGTTAGATATCAAATAAAATAGTTCACAGCGTTGAAAGAATTTGGAGTAAACTTAACTAAACACAAAATTCAGCAATTTTATTCTAGTTATTAAAAAAATCTTCTCAAAATTAAACTAAATGGACAAAGCCATTAATATTTGACTGGAGAAACCTTATTTTTTTTAACATTATTCCAGTCTTAAATTTTGGCATGCTTGTAGCACTTACTCAAAAATTATTTCGAGGAGTTTTGTCCTTGAGGTTTGGTTTTACAATTCAGGAGTTCTAGTCTCTAATTCGAAACGAAAGGAAATGCTTTCGAACACGTGTGCTATAAACATAAAAATTTGAAATTTTTTCTTTCATTTCGAATTAGATAGTAGGTAGATCCACAGGACTTTACGGTGGTCCGTGCAGAAAATCAATATTTTCAATATAAGGCCAACTCTTCAATAACCTAGAAGTGTGTTTTTTATGCTGTAAAATATAATGGAAGGGCATATTATCAAATAATATGTAAGTAAAGTAATAAATTTTCCAAGGTCCCTGTTCATAGAATAGAACAGGGGAAATATCTGGTCCAAAGACCGGCACTGCGACATCTTATGGATCTTTTGTGCCATTAAATTAAGCTCTCATTATGAAAGTCAGCACAGAGAGTGGAGAAGCAAACCAAATATTACCTGAACACAGAAACTCATAATGAAAAACACGTCATCTACTATTACATAAGACGATATATTAGCAAAGATTGTGCTTAGTAGTCGAACGAACTTGGTTACTTTTCGACAGATAATAGTTCAGTCCAAAGTGACCAGAAAAAAACTAGTAACAAGCCGTAAATCATTCCTGTTGAGGACGCCACTTTATCAAAATGGCTATATCCATACTTTGGCCTGCCTTAAACCAGAAGAAGTCAGACACATTTCCTCTGCGGCTCTGAGCCCATAAACGGAGCAGCAGAGACTTTACTGGCCAGTTTATCAGCTTCCTCGCTGCTCGGATGATTGCTGTGATCAAATATCTAATAAATGAAAACTTTGTTTTGTACAGATAGTTTTTGTAGTAAGTCAAAACACGATTAAGCAAGCTTGGACCGGAATTCTTATGAAAGGAGGGACTTAAAAGCTGTCTGACTATCGGAAAAGATATGCGCGCCTTTATTTCTGCCTGAAAGAGGTCATTTGCCTATGAGCACAGATATTTTGACGCTGGAGCCAAGGACTTCAGCACCAACATGTTCCATCTTCCATTTTGGAACCATCTGTATACCAACACCCACAATGCCCTTTGTGGAATTGTGATATTGAATCTCCTTTCGAACCTCAGTTTACAGTTTATACTGTCTTACAGTTTATAAGATCTTATAAATATTTGTAAGGGCGATAGTGCAATTAAAGTCGCAATGGCTAAGACACGCCAATCTCTGAACCTTGCAAAGTGTAGTTGTCGCCGCAACCTGCCGATTCCTTTGCTACCATAAAAATGCGTCGTACGTAATGATTGTCCTAACGATTATTGTATAGATCCACAAAATCAGTTTTGGGCTCGTTCCCCACTTGCACCGCCCAGATCGCCATAGTGGAATCAACATGTCGGTTCCAAGTCAGCTTTCTATCAAGTCCTTGTTCATATGATCAAACATTTGCTGTGAAACTTTTGGGTTGATGGATGAAAGGGGAAAGACGAATAAAACTTTGTTTCATGCATAAGCAGTTTTGGTCGAGTCTCTCAGTTTATCCATTTTACAATGAATTTTCATGCCAAGAAAAATCACGCCAGGCCATACTAAAACTATCGCCATGTCTCACCGTTGACTATGACGTCTGACATAAGTTTTTCGATTAAATTGCAACAAGATAAACTAAAAATTTTGACTCCAGATAACTTTATTACAGTTATGTTCATGTTTTTTTTTTATTTAATTTCCTTTGAAAACTTCAATAATTTCTCAGTCTTTCTCACACAGGAAGTCCAGAATATTGGAAACACTTTCTTATTGTCCGTCTGGATATTATATAAAATACTATTTTCTGTAGGAGTCATCGTTCATGCCATGGGCTGGTTGCCTGGGAGATTAAGCTAATTTAATATGTTGCACAACTGAATTGCTTCAAATACCGTTTTTTTTTACCAAGAAAACTTTCATGCGATAGCCGAAACGGCAAACTTTTAATTTTGTTAGCACTGCAGAATTAACTCCTTTATTTGGAAGCATATGACTGTTTTTTTATGAATTTTAGAAACTAGAACGTATCAAGATTATTGATTTTCGAAATACTCTTACTTTTTTACGACTGTACATTTCCAATTACTTGGTCATTCAAAATTAAATTCTTATTTTTTTTTTTAGTAAGTAAACTTTGATATCTACGTGGTTTACATCGTCAACCATGCTGGTCGTATCTAATTATGTGGTCACCACTGTACTTACATATGTATGTATGTACTTATAAATATATGAGGGAATGTGTGTGTGTGTGCATTCATACATCCATTAAAATTTTGCTTTCGTGCAAGACTTTTTTCTGTTCCTGGTTGTTACTCTTCGTTTTCTTTACAACTTCTGAGTTGTGAAAGCAAAAGCGTTCTAATTTTTGTTGTTGCTTGAAGAGTATATTTTCTTCTTTTGTAAACTTCTTTTTTTTGATTGTACATTCTTGTCTTTAGTGAAATGTGTATTTAATTCTTTTTTTAACTTTCACACCGGAGCTTTATTAAAAAAGTGTTGTGTTGGTTGGCTGGTTGTTTGATTGGTTGTTGTTGTTGTTGTTGGTATTATTCTTTGCATTTTATTGTAGTTATTTTTAAGTTTAGTCATACGGAAGTGTTTAAAATATGGGTGATTCCATTTATAAACTAGACAGATATAGCAGATCTAAGTTCAGGCAATAAATATTAAGCATTAGGGTAAAGCTAATACATATTTTTAAAATTCTTTTAAAGGAAAAGAGCAAGCTATAGAATTTAAAGAATAGAGAAAATATGGCTGGATAGATATTATCACTGTTATTTTCTTGCAAAAAGTGGAAATTGCAAAGTTTTAAATTGACCCCATTTAGAGGAATAAGTGCGATACGCATGTAAAAGCTGCAATTAGGCTACGAATCTATTTAAAAACTTCGAAAATTCAAAATTCTCATATACGGTAGACTCCGCCTGAATTCGCTTTGAAACATTTGTAAATACTTGGGACGTAAAAAAAGTACTAAGAAACGTGAGATATCAACTCAGAATTATTAGAAATATAAGCTCTTCCCCATAGTGCATAATAAATCTGTGCTAAGACCACAAAAATTGGAGTGTGAAAGAGGGTTATATGGCCAAATGAAAACAGAATTAACCGTTTTCAGGCTAATGGTAAGAAGTACTACTGGCACCGCTCTTATGAAATTTTAAAATTGCACCAAGTGAAAAAAAACCATTAAACATGAAGGTGGAAGTTCGATAGTTTGGGCCTACTCCACTTGGTGCCATCTGCGTCCATTAAAAAATCGATAGTATAATGTGAAAAGAATATGATATTTGGTAAAAAGTGCACTAAAAGCGTAATTAAATCAAACTACTACAAAATTTGAATTAAATGAATTTTTTTTTGAAGCGAGCAAAAGTGTAGATAGATTTTTTCACAAAATTGACTCAATCTCAACTTTTAATATTCATGAATTTCATTTTGTTTTCCTTAATTATTATTTTATTGTATCGATTAAAATTAATGGATTCGATTACGATTCAAATCGCGATTAAACGCGATTTCGATTACGATTCAAATCGCGATTAAACGCGATTTCGATTACGATTCAAATCGCGATTAAACGCGATTTCGATTACGATTAAAGTCGCAGTGCTAACCCTGAAATTATCACAATCTTAATCTAATTATTTATTAACCACGCCCACGTTTGCGCCCACTTTTTCAAGTTATGTTACTCCTTACACATAGTTTTTAATATATTTTACAATAAACACTAGCAAAGTGTCTGTATTTAAGAAGTGATTATCAAATAATTTCGTCATATGTGGACCAACTTCCAAAATTTTTTTTCATATAGAAGACTAACACAAAGAACTTCTTCATTTGTTAACTAATTTTTAAAAGTGCTTTCTGCATACAGAAGAGGTCCACTAATTTTTTTATTTAACTTGAAATGGTGCGAAATGCGCACAAAAAAATGTCGTCGTGTGAGGACCAATTTTCAAACAATTTTTTTTGAAAAGGTTAGTACTATCTTCAATTTGTTAAATAAAACTCAGTATATTTTTTTTCATATATATTTTTGTTGTATGCAATATACGTTTTTTGTATTTTTGTATGTAATTGTTTTATTTAATTTTAATCTTTCAAAACTTACAAACTATAAAATTTAAATGGTAAGCTTACTTATTTACAACTTACAAATCACATAACACATTGGAAAGTTTTTAAATGAAAACAAAAATAATGAAAAATAAAAAAAATAACAAGAAATGGAGGGATTGCTACTCCCAACTCTGTAATGTATCAGCAACACTATGGGAAATGAATTGATGCTTTTGTGCAAAGTGTTTAAAAAAAAAATGATAAAAAAATAAATTAGAAATACATGTATATGCATATGTATATGTACATATATAAAAATATAAATATAATTTTAAATTTCAGGTGTAACATATATTTTTGTAAGCAAATGTAGAACTATAATTCTTTTATATCTGGAGTTTTTTCTCCAGTTTCTTTTATATATTATTGATGTAAACATAATTTTTTCTTAAATAGAAATTTATTCAATGATGTATAATGAATTATTCAATCAAGTTTGATGATTAATCAGCAATATGAAATTTATATATAAATGATTGTTTTTGCTAAGTATTACCAAAAAACTCGAAGAAAATATAATAAAATAATTAATAATTATATTATTAAAAATTTAAGTTATTTAAAATTGTGATTTAACCAATTTATCATTCCTTCAGGTAGTCAAAATGTGAACGAAATATAATTGAATCGAACTCTTTCAGTAGCTCGTTTTCGACACAAACCTATTATCAAACCCGTTTAAATTATATGGATGTGATCAAAAACAGGCTACTTAAAGAGCTCGATTCAAGTGTAGAACAAAAAGATTTGTTCCTGAATTGAATCAGTTTTTAAATTGGTTTTCCTTAATCGTGTGTTCGTTTAAGTCTTCTCAAATATTTGATCTAACTATACAAAACTCTTTTTATTTTTAATTAATGATAATAACATGTAATAGTATTTTATTTTATAATTATAAATATTCATTTGCTGTACGTTAACAAAAGAGAAAAAAAACTTACAATGAGTTTAATGCACTTGGTTTAATTGACATTGATTTAAATTAAAAAATATATGTGTACAAATAAATATATTCAATAAAATTCCACAACAATTTGTTCGCATTATGCAGTTGTTTTTTAATTAATTATAAATATATTACAATTATATTTTTATTTTTGTATTGAATTTTAAGCAATGCCTAAAAATATTGCACTTTTTTAGTTTATGTCTAAAATTAGCTTAAGAAAATTAATCATTTTATTTTAAGGGCACAGTTTCACCCATAAACGTTAGTTAACTTTCTTTAGCTTTTGTTTAGAATCTATTATTTAAATTATTATTTTTTTTTTCAAATAATTTTAATATAAAACAAACCCATAACCGTTAATTTTCATTAGCTTTACAAAACGGTAGCAAAAATGTAATTTTTTCTTTGTTTAAAAATCCACTAATAAGATCTAAAATAAATAAAAATTACAACAAAAAAATAAAAATTGTAGCAAACAAAAAGTAATAAAACTTAACTGGATTTATAACTGTGTGTAAATAAACTATTAAGATACAATAACTTAAGAGATATTTAAAAAAAACACTTGAAGAAATTCGTTAAGCAGTTTTTTCCAATTAAAAGGAAATAAGGATATTCACTTCAGGAAGCTTTAAATGCAAATGCAGCAGAGAGTATTTTAGAAAAAAAATACGAAAATATTTGAAAATATACATATGTCATACATTTTAAGGTATTATTACGCAAATATATGTAAACAAACCTAATGCAAAGGTTTTTCGGCACGATTTTCCGTCATCGTTCCAAATTAAAAAAAAACCCTGCATGAAGAAAAACCATCACTCACAAATGTTTTTATGGAAAACATAAGAAAAACTATGTTGGACAAAACATATTTAAAAAAATATACAAACACACAAAAGCACAAGCCAATGCAGATGAAAACACTATAACAACAATAATTGTAATACTTTCAAACATATGCTATTGTTAAAGTAGATACACAAAAACCAACAGCTCGAATTGTAGCGCGAACTAATGACGTGATCGAAAGCTAGTATTAAGAGGCATGTTGCTAGCACTCTTCTGGAAACTTTATCTTAATTATAAGAGAGGTATTAAGTAAAAAGCAGCATAGTTAACAGGATTGTGGTATGTTCCACACGCCGACCGCAAACTAACGGCTTATTGAAGCTGAAATTTCGAGACTAGTTGATTTCGAGAATTAGAACTGTTAATTGACTTCCAAGGTCGTAAGATTTTACACCTATCGATTATTTTCTGTAGGGTCACTTGAAAGCCATGGCTTATGCTGATAAACCAGCAGCAATTGATTCCTTGGAGACCAACATTGTTCGTGTTATTCGTGACATATGTAAGCCTCGAGAAAGTGTCCCGAAATGCATCGCGTGCCTATATCGCCAAATTAATTTTTATTTACTAATGCCCATGTATTAATCTTTCGATTAAAAAAATGGATTAAATTTAAAATTTTTGTTTTATTTTTTACAATATTAGGTTCTAGCAGGCCTAGAAAACCCCATTATATGTGGTAAATTCGTATTGTAATGATTACAACATTTTTATTATATACTTTAACACAATCCAGATGATCGACTTGAGTAGAAAATTTATATAAAAAAATCTTAATTTTTTTTGAGTGATATTTATTCATACAAAATTTCTAGACGACCGCTGGTAAATCTATAAAGAATTTAAATTTTATATGAAAATGAAAAATATGTTGAATGGTACAATGATATATAAAAATTTACTCAGTATATTATCAAAAAGTTAATGATCTCTAAATGTTAAAAAATTTAAAATAATAATAATAAGTGGTAATTTTTGTCTTACAACTTCTTGAATATTCAACTATAAAAAGTAGAGATGGGCGCGTATCGTGTTTTTTTCGTGACACGAACGACTCAACGCGAAGTGTTCGTGACAGAAAATCTGTTTTCGTGCGTGTTCGTGCCGTATCGTGTTGAGCAATATTGACACGATAAACACGAAACGGTATTTGGTGTTAAAAGCATGAATTTTCAGTAAAGAAAAAATTTTATATTTTGTATCGTCAAACACTAAAACCATCCGATTTATTGATAGTGTAGGGGTCTCTTAAGCTTAAAATTCTGCAATTAAACAAAGATATATATCGATTTGAATATAAAAAATTATTTTTTTGCTATTCAATTTGATTTCGTGCGTGTTGTGCAGTTTCGTGTTTTGAAAAAATTTCGCGTGCGTGTTTCGTACGTGTTGGACATCTTGGCATTCGTGTTCGTGTCGTGTCGTGTTGGAAAAATTTAACACGTGCCCATCTGTAATAGGAAGTTACGGATTTTACTTTAATTTTTGTCAATCGATTTTCATCATATTTCTGACTATTTGCACGATGATGTCCGTATGGATGTTTGTGTGTGTGTGTGTGTGTGTGCGTATGTATGTAAACAAGCAAATTTGCCGTATTCGAAAGATGTTGAGTTCATTTAGATGTAGAGATAAATGGACCGATAGTGTGTAGATTCGCTAGATTTAGAAAATTTTCGAAAATTACATTTCCGCAAAACTTTTTTTTTTTTGTTAACTAATAAGCCGATTAAGTTCGACTAAAATAGGCTAATTCATTTGAGAGATATCGCTGAAGAAAAATTTCGTAAAAATCGTTTTTTGTTCTAATAACTTCAAAAGTCTTTGTCAAACCAATTTTAGATATTCACTGATATTTAAAGAATTAAACAATTTATCAGATAAATAAAATTTGACTAAAACCTGTACACTAGTGGTGAGTTTCAGGGATGGCATGCAAGGTTAACCGATTCATATAATTTTTTTTCAACAAGTATTTTTGAATACTAAAATTTTATAAAAAAAAGAGTTCCGTGAACATCAAATATTGGTTTTAAGGGTAAATAACCACTAAAGTAAAAATGTTACGAAACAAATTACGGCATTAAATATCGAACGAAATTTAAAAAGATTTTCATAGAACTTGAATGGGAACACGAGTTTATTGAAACTGTGATCGCCAATTAATATGTCCTTATGTATGTCGAAAGTGAATTTATTTGATGTATAACAAAATTTTTGTAAATTTCGGTCTTAGTTCCATCAAATCGAAATTAGTGTTGTCAGAAAATTATGATAGATAGCAAAATGTTAAATCGCTCCAAACTTTCCGCTAAAATGTTACACAGAAGAAAAAATAAAATGCAAGATTTTAAATTTACATGGTTTTTTTTAGCAGTTTTTTCGAAAAGCTCGAATAATGTTTTTATGAAAGATTAGGTCAAATCTAGCAATGGAAATGCTTAAATGGCAACAATGGACGAAGTTATTGAAGTGAGCTGAGGGTAAACTAGTAATAGAACTATAGTCTCTTTTTCATGTGAACTTCCAACCAAATGAAAGCAAATGATAGCAATAACACCATCACAGTTCTCTAGGAAAGTCGATTATCTTTCGAATTTTAAATATTTCCGCTGCGAATATTTACACTTAAAAAGGAAACTTATTTTCTGGGTAACTGAAATTTTTTAAATGATGTTTAAAACAAACATTATTTTAATGCGTGTAGCGATTATTATCGTAATCGAAATCGCGATTAATCGCACTCTTTAATCGTAATCATAATCGAACCCACTAATCGCTCCATTACGATTAAAAATTTTTCCCTTTTTTAAGCAAAGAATTTATGGGCAAATTGAACTCATAAACAATTTTAATTAAAATGTTTAATATAAAATATAACACATTTGGCCTGCATTTCATTGGCGCTTAAACAAATCGTCAGTAGACTTCAAGACCTGATGAATTTATAAGTATTATGATGAATGAACAACTTCGTATAAAAAAAAACGGTATGAAAAACACTGCTTTTTATACGAACTTGTTTATTCATTATGATATAAATTCATCAGGTATGGATAGAAAATTAAATAAAAATTAAATTAAGAAAGTGTAAATATACTTCGTGCTGGAAAAAGTTTACTTTCAAAATATTGAGTACCCACAATTCGTATTGTTTTTGATACTCATAAGCTCTGATTTATGAACTTCATTTTACATGCTTTACAATTTTTCTCAAAATAAAAATATAATTTAATGGAAAAATTAAATTAAAACAAACTTTGGCTGAACGCATGCAGTTCCACTAAAATCCATGACGCAATTAATTTTGGTTTTAGTAAAAATTGTAATGGTATGTTTTCTTGATTAATCGCGATTAACCCATAATCGCGATTAACCGCTTATTTTTTATTCGTAATCGCGATTATGAAAATCAGCGATTATTTGCAAACTCTAAATGCGTGGTTTGACCGAGTAAAGAGGTCTAGAAAATTGTCTCGCGTGAGAGTGCGTGAGCGTGAGTGAGAGTGATTTTTTTTTTAAATTTTGCTATAACATAAAAACAATAACAATGAAAATTGATCTTTTAAAATTTTTTCTAAAATTTCCACGTACTGTCAGTTTTTCAACGTGTAACGATTGAATAATTGCATTTTTTTTAAGAAAACCTATTTCCGTAGGTATCTCAAGAAATTATTTACTGTACGGAAAAGAAATAAAAAATAAATTTTTATAAATGCTGTTAAAAAAAACGTTTCTTTAATGCGTGGTTAGACCGAATAAAAAAGTACTAAAAAATTGTATCGCGTGAGCGTGAGTGATTTGTTTTTAATTTTTGCTTTAATATAAAAATGACAAGGTACTATCACTTTATCAACGTGCAACGATTGAGTGTAGTAAAAGTTTCCATAATAAACATTTATGATTTTTGAAAATTAAAGAAATGGAAATTAATATCCACGATGAATATAAGATTAATACTAGTCAAAAGTTGTCACGCGTCAGGAGACGTGAATGTGAGTGATAAAAAACATTTGTTCGTGAGATAAGTGGCGTCTTCTTAAGATGGCTTCTGAGGTTTGATTCCAACATATTATTTAAATCAGTCCTTGCATTTGGCTGTAATTAATTATGACCCCGAAAACGGGTACAATTTCCTATGGTGCAATTGTACTTGCGTCATTTATTTGAAATTTTCTAAAATTAGCTACCAAAAATTGATGATTTTTTTCTTGCGATTTAAAATTGATTTATTGATTTTTATATATTTTTTTTGTATGCTTATTATTTTTAAGTCTTCTTATTAAAAACATTATTTTCATTGCTTTTGAATTCTCTTTATAGGTTTATATGCCTGGTATTTTTGTTATTAGAAAAAATAGTGGCCTGTTCAACGATGTCGACAGAAAACGTTCAATCGATAACTTGAAATGCAAACAATAAAATAATAAAATTTAAGTTTGTTTTAAATATAAGTAACTGATCGAACATTTTCTGTAAACATCGCCAAACAGGCTGTGAGTGAATAAATCAGAATATTAAAATAAATTTTTTTTAAATATATTTTCAAATATTTTTTGTTTGTTAATTCATATGTTGGAGTACATACATATGCATGTACGCATTTAATTTTCAGTCTACTGCATTTAAAATTATTTTAATAATAACATAACATTTTAAATAAATTTATGTTTCTTTTTTGTTTTACTAAATTAAAAACGGTACTAATTAGACTCTCTTCTTAAATATAAAAAAATAACTAAATATACAAAACATTTAGTTCTTTTTCTTCTAAATTCATATTTAGAAAAAAGGACATCATTAACATTAACTACACTCCCTTTTTTTTTTTTGTTAAAAAAATCACACTTGCAGAGCAAAATAATAACTCTTCCAAAACAAAATTAAATTAACAGCTTAAAAACTCGTCTTGCCCGCAGTAGGCATCTCACCGATTTAATGAAACCAACCAGCAACTTATCCTTTTTAGCCAAAAACTGATTGTTAATTAATTCAATTTCTGCGATCCCCGGCACGCGTCATTGTTTGACGTGACTTTTCCTTTTCTCTGAGTTCTTTTATAGCGCCCACTGTGCCCACTATAAGCTTGGCTGTGAATTGGGCTTGTGAGCCTGCTGCGCTCTTCGAAGAGGATCCGCTGGACTCACGATCCAGGCTGGCGTTGGCATTTGCGTAAGCACTTGTGTAGCCAACATAATTGTTGTTTAGGTCACGACCGCAACTGCATTGATGAGACATTTTATTTATTTATTTTTTTGTTCGATTGTTTTCTTGTTGTGCTTGTTGTTGTTTTTGTAAGAAAAAGTCAAAAATAAATTCACTGCGCTGCGTGTTTGTTTAACAAAACAAAAATATGCAATAAAATTTTCTCAAATTCGCACTTAAATTTTGTATATTTTTGCCCCTCTACGCTTAAGTCTTGCTATAATTTTTTTAAACTTCTTTGCATTAGAAAAAATATCTAATGAAATTTTATTCAAGTGTTAACAGATGTTTTATTTGTATTTGTTTCTTATAAACATACACATGCATGCCTGTATTTCTTTATTTATCCGTAGTTTGAACTTAAGCAAACCGTTTCAGTGAAATTTTTACGTAAAACTGATCCACAATCAACTAATGTTTGTATAAAGTTTTTTTATTTTTATTTTTTATTATTTTTTTTTTGTTCATTTTCGATTGATCACCACCAACGTACCCACCAAATAAAAACAAAAACGAAATAAACTTATATATTTTTTCTTTTATTTTTTCTTTTTCTCTGATTAAAAGTTGGCTCTCTGTGCTTGTTAAAAATAAAAAAAGTTCGCTCTTTGATAGAGTTTTTTTTTATTTGTAACTTTTTGAAATTCTACACGATCATTTGTAAAACTTTCACACACTCATCGTAAAATTATACAAGGTACATGCACAAGCCCAGTCTGTTAATGTACATATACAATGCAGAAAGTTGTCAAACTTTGTTTACAAGCTGCAAAAATGTTAGTGTATGTGTGTGAATAAAATGATTACAGTATTGCCAATGAATTTGCACATGGCTGTGTCTCCAAATTGAAGAAAATTACACTACACATCTTTTGTGTGGGTTAAAATTAAAATAAAAATAAATAAAAATAGAACCCAAAATATAATTACACACAGATTATACATGAATCTCATTACATGGCCTACACATTAGAGTAGAAATTACACACTGTGTATTACACACATATTGGCAACAATGAATGAATATAATCATGCATGAATGCAATTGTACTTTGGTTACCCTGTGATTGTAATTTTTAAAAACAAAAGACATCTGTTTCTGACAATTATCCGTTTATTTCTACCAACAAAATGCGTGTGTTTTTTGGTGCTGTAATTTTGTTGTAGTTGTGCAAGTACCTTGTATAGTTTTACCATGCACACACTCTTTCTCTATGGATGAGCACAAATAAAACTTATTATTGTCTTGAACATGGCAAACTTAATGTAATGAAAAGTTCTGCTTCGTATGTAAGGGAAAAGGTGTTGCCAGCATATGTTGATACGAAATACCCAGAATTTCCAAAATCCACAAATCGTCTATTACAATATTTTTAGACGGCTTTGCCAATTTTATAAAATAAAAATAAAAAATAATAATTCTTGTTGTTTTCTTCGCCGTGCTGTTCAACTAACTTGCGAGAATATGAATGGGAAGAAAATTATTTATTAAAACGAGCAGTTTCGTGGACCAAGGATATACGTAAACCATAAAATATGTAGTCAAATCGACTACTACTGATCTTAAGAAAAGCCTTGGTTTATAACGAGTCTAAAGGGCGGGTCACATATAATCCTTCATACGTTATACATTCTTTTTTTTCAACTGACATTCGGCTCTAACAGTTCTAAGATTTCACTTAGGAAGGGTTGGTTTTTGGTAATTTTGTGTTTCCTTCTATTCAGGATATTCATTTTGCACTGCAGCCTTGACAATTTTCTCGCATAATTTTTTTTGTGTGCACGGTAATGCTTATGTGTGCCTCTGCAGCCTCTTTGGATAGCTGGCCTATGACAAGATGGCATATATATTTTATTATTGTCGAGCCATGCGCAAGGATTTTGTGTGCAGTAGGTGTCATTGAATGCCAACCGTAAAGATTTATATACATTCTTGCAGTATTTTTGCAGAATTCCTCGAATTTCCGTCGCGAAGGAGGAAGTTGACACAATGAATACTTTGTTGATGGAAAAAAACACTGTTGTACCAATTTCATACTTTGTGTTGATATACATACATATGTATATACGTCTATTAAATTGTACTTTCATCATCCTGGCAGCTTAAATACCTAGAAAGCGCATAAATAGAACGCGAAAAACATCATGCAGGCAACTTTTTAACAAAAAGTGTTCTAACAAAATATTTAATAAATAACTCAGTCAATTTCTGAATAATTTTTTAACACAAACCTGCGAATTACTCTTAATCATTTATATTTTAGAAATAAAGTCATAAATATTATGGTTTCAGTACAAATATACCGTCTAAGAACGAATCCAAAGTAGAAAAGTGACGAAAAAAACGGGAAACATTATATTTGGTGAAAAAGTACACACATACGAGTACTGAAACAAAATATGTATAGTTCGAACGATCTTTTTGGAAAATTTCAAATACGGATTGTTGTTATGCTCGACAATGCCTACCAGAAAAATAGTAACACCTCCCAGATATTTTTTTGGCACACCGTGCATCTGCCATGGCCCGAAGCATGCCATTCCATCAGAACATTAGTGATATCGGTAAGTGTGAACTGGAGGAAATCATGGGACTTCAGTGGCTTAGCGACAGATATTAGGAGCACTTCTGGGCAAAAATGCAGGTTAAATAGTATTATTAGCGGGTGTCAATAGGAGGGAGTTACGATGAACCCAACTGGGTCTCCAAGTGGAAGTGTGTTAATACACCACTCTTTATAACCTACTGCCCATGCAATCCATATTGATTTTTCACATAAAGTTATTCCTATCCAAGCAGAAGTCCTCAAATTTCTTACATACAGAGTTTTATCATTATCTACTCCCACCGCCCATGCAATCCAAATCGATTTGTCACATTAAATTTTTCCTATCCATTCAGAGGCTTTCAAATTTGGTACATATTCCTTCGAAAAAAAAAACACAAAACAACAACATTTTCAACAAAATCGATCACGCTTAGATACGATTTTATTAATATTTCATTTATAATTCACCAAATTTTTTTTTATTTATTTTTAGCCTGTCATTTCTCGTAAGAGTGACTTGCATGCATACAACACCCAGAATTACGTCTCGTAAAAGAAAAAGATCAACTAAGCTTAAATTTAACGTGCTATGAGCAAAACAAAACAGCTGTTCGAACTAATGACCAACACTGTGTTTGTATGGCACGTCTAATTTAGGGCCTGTCGCACGATGTTGGCGGCGTTCGAACATTATCGCACACTTACATTCCCAATAAAAACAAATTGTAAGATTTTGTTGTTGTTTCAAATGTAAGTGTGCTACAAGTCGAAGGCTGTCAACCTTGTGGGACAGGTCCTACCTAGGGGTCTCCACTAGCCATGAAGTTGGTATGGGCATCATGTCAGACATTGCAAATGGCTAATGGAGACCGCTCATGTCCATGTTTCGTCCATGCTCTGACACGGATGTCCGAACATATGTCTGAGCAACAATGTTCGCCATGATTTTCGCCATAGAAAGAAAAGAGATAGAACAAAATTAGTAAATGTTGCATCTCTATTGCGCTACCACAAAATACTTGGATATGCCTGAATATAGACATCGCTCGTAGTCACCACAACAAAGAAGTTGATAAATTTTTCACAGTTGCTCTGCCGGCGTCATGTTCATGTAATGTCCAAGTCGATGGCCAGTGGAGACGTAGGGTAAGCTTTACTCGACCTAACTTAAACTACAGAGTTGGTAACATTTTTTTAAAAGCTGAAACTAAATTGTAAACGAAAGCCAGAGATAGAGAGAGTGAGAGTGTTATTTCCAATGTAAGAGAAAACAAAAACAGAGAGCTCGGAGGTTGATATTTTATTGTCAGTCATCTATCTTTTTTATAATAAAAATTTCATATGTTGGCGTTTGTAATCTAAAATACTCTAACTGTATCTCAGTAGTTTAATATTTATTATTTCTTTTCTTTGATGCTGTTGTTGTTGGTGTTGTTGGTGTTGTATTTTACGACTCGTAGTATTTATATTCTGCTACTGCAAAAGCCGTTCGCCGTCTTATAACGAAAACAAATATATGTATAGTATCTGAGCATTTACGATTTCGTTGAAGACTATGGCTGTCTTTCCGTCCGTCTATTTGTATATTCATTTATCTGTTTGTAAGTTGTTTCGGTGAAAATGAAATTTTTATTTTTTGCCACAACAAGTGTATACATACATACATACATTTGTACATATGTATGTACCCTCCAGTTTTAAAAGTAGAAATTGACTCCAAATCGTTAGGTATTTCCCTAACGAAAAATCGAATACCTACTACAGTAGCCACAAGTAATACAAGAGTTCGCCATTTGACTCTCTCACTCATGGATATGTTAATGCCTTTAACCTCAAAAAAATTTTTTTTGCGAGTGGAAAAAACTGTACTTTATTCCAAAGAAAATCAACAAGAAAAAAATTATTTTAAGTACACAATTATTTTGATTTTGTAATAGCGTCAGTTACAATTAGAAGATCGTGATCAGTGAACGTGTAATTTTTAGTTAAAATTGTGCTTTTCTTTTAGAAAGTTAAAATGAGCAGCAGAAGTAAATTAACACATTGCATAAAAAAGAAGAAGAACAATTAATTGAAAAATGTATTAATCACCCTTATAGGGGATAAAAATTGACTTGAAATGTTTTCCCTTTCCCTAAAATTGTGCTCGCCAATGTTTGCGTTGTTATTCTTTAATTTTGTTCACCATTTTTTGTTCACGAAAAATATTTCACGTGAACAAAATGTTCGACTTTTATTCCCGATAAGGATGAATAATTATTTGTTTTATCCATAGAAAAATTTATTGTATTCATTAGCGAAATCACTGACGAAGGGTTATACATATGGTGGGAATTGACTATCGTCAATCTCATCCCCATGTTAAAATCGTCAGTGTTTTTCATTGCTAGTAGTTAGGCTGGTAGTTAGTGGTAACGATTGGTAGTTAACGAAATAGCTAGACATTCGCTAGCTACGCCGACTGCAGGGTACATGTATGTATAAACATCTATATGCGTCTAAATTGTTTGTATGTATGTATGACTATGGTTGGCGATGCCCTGGTTGACGAAGTATCTAAGAAATGCAACTTGTTTTAGTTCGTAGCTTGGTGTGTTGTTTTAGCCACTTTGTTGTTGTTGTTGCTTCAAAGAAAAACGAAATTAATTTTTTTTATTTGTTCATAACTGCTGATCGAAACACTTGTTATAACGTGTATTTTGTCAGTACGAAGTTTTTTAATTTTTTTGGGAAAAACTCTAATTTGATGGCATGATGTTTTGATTTATGTTTTTTTTTCGAAATGCTGGTTTTTCAATATTTTGTTTATTGGAACTATTAGACAATTGCTGCATTTCATAAATTCATAAATAAACCGTTATAGCGCACGCTTAGTTATAAACAGTGGCAGCTCAAAAAATCCCAGATGTTCAGGAGTGGCAAATAACTATTAATACTACACAAATGACGCAAGTGCGTTACACACAAATAGGAATAACGGTACTTTATATTGTTTAAGAAGACTGTGTTGCAAAAGGAATTCCTGCGGTCGTCGTTGAGAGATTTGTGCAATGATGTAGCTTATGAAAAAACAAAACCATTTTGATAATTTTGTTTTGTAACTGTTTATGATTTAGCGTGCGATATGTTGATATCACTGTGTAGTTTAGTACTTACTGATTCAGGGCCGTTATTAATGTCATATGTGTACACGTCTGGTAATTGAATTTGTTCGATTTAATGCAAAATTTTAAGCTATTCCCCCGATTTTAATATGTATGTAATTAGTTGTTCAAATATCTTTTGCTGTATATGTGTATGTGTGTGTATGTTCCTCTTGAGAAAACTTAATTGGCCTACATATCTAATTCAAGAGAAGAATTTGAAATTCCCAAGTAACAATTGAATAATAGTTTTGCGGAATCGACTGTTTCTCTGAATGATATTCAATTGTAAATAACTTGAAGGCAGCACTTTTGGTCGAGTTTAGCTTAACAATACTATCTACCAGTTATACCAAAGTGAATGCAGGTAAAGTGAGAAGTCACTGAATGACATGAGAGATTAAATATGCACCCTTAAACTGGTTAGGTTAGGTTAGCAGGATGCTGGTAAGGAAGTGTGAAATTTAGAGTCGAGCTCACTTGGGTTCAATACAATGATATCCCTTTGTGCTGCCTGTGAGTTGAAGTGAAGTTAGTGAGAGAGGGTGATAGAAAAGGGATAATGGTATAGAAGACAGGTGATGAAGGAAGAGGAACGCTTCATTCTTTTACAACTCAGCTTTTTTTTGCAGGTTTGTATAAATGTAGTATTGCAGCGCCTCTGGTGTCAATGAGGCGTATTAAATTTTCAAAGCTGTGCTTAGTAGCCTTTTTACTGGTTACTTTACTTCGCCGATGATTCTGCTACACAATACCGACGAAGGAGGGCGCTCTGATGTTACATTAGGATTAGCATCCGCTGCAGCCGGTGACTAGAACTCACTAGAACAGAACTTTTCCTACAAAAACTGATACAAAGGGACACTAATGCATATCAGAAAAATACGTGTTGTTGTTATTTAATGACTGTCGGAGACCGGACTCAAACCCATGATCTTCGGTTTTCTAGCCAACGTGCTAACTACTTCAGCCAATGCCACCCTCACCCCTAAACTGCGACAGATCTTAGTTATTATAGGACTCTTAAAGAAAAGAAAAAAAAACTCTGTCGCATATTATAGAACTCTTTTAAAGCTTAAGATTTCGTCTGTATAAAGTTACCGGCATAATGGATGCAGTTGCTTTTTACATGTCCCTTATTGGTTTTTTGAATCCCAGCTGCATCAGTTTTGATGGTTAACAAAGTTGTTTAATAATTTCTGCACAAAAAAATAATTGCGTTTTCGGATTTTAAATTTTCACACAGGGTACTTTCGGATTCCAAAAAGCCCCCCCACCCCTTCTAATGATGCGGTTGTGTTGAGAAATGTTTAAATATGAAATGTGCATTTATGGTTTTTTGGAAAAATTCAATTTTATATTTGAAAAATTGAAGTAAAGTCCATGCAGGAGTGCTAGGCAACTAATGACTTACATTTTTAAGCAATTGCATAATTTTCTTATTAATTTTTTTTTTAATAAAATAAAAGGTGACAGAGTCTTGCTTCAATTACATAAAATAATTACGCAAATTTCCGCAGCAGGAAGAAAACTATAAATTTCGGCTAAAAGTCACGAAACTTGTCATGCAATTATTGTAAAGAAACTATTGCATACTTTTAGGGCAGGTATTTATTACATCGAGTCATAACGGCCAAGACAACTTAAGCGACATATGTATATGTATTTTGAAATTCGTTTTTTTGCGAAAATTATTAATTATCTACTGTCGTTAATAACCAATTTTCGTCAAAAGATCAAGCTCGAAAATTATCTCGCTTAAGCGCTTTTGTGGCGGTTTTTTTTAATTTGCGATCCCTGTCGCAGTTGTTTTTTTTTTGATTTGTCTCAAAAAAATTTTGCAGCACAAAATATAATTTATGCATTTACTTGCAGAAACAAGTTCAACAGTTCCTAAGCTTGCAAGTTTTGTTAAAGTAAAGATTATTTTTGAAACGCAAACAACATATTTCGGCGCAGTTGTATGCCAGCTAGCAATTTCAATCGCAGAAGAGTCTATTGTGAATCGTATGCAGAGCATTTTTAATCGCACGTGGGCTCATATTTTTTAATCGTGGAAAATACTTTGCAGGGGAGAAACTGTTACATGTATATATTGGGATCGTCATGCCGTGGAGATTTTTAGCTTGGTTTTTGGGCATCTCCAATATGCTTTGTATCTTTGCTAAAAGGTTCATGACTTGCATAAGTGCTTTGTGGCAGTGATAACTGATTGTGTCTCTGCTAACTAATATAAATGCGAAAGTAAATTTATTATTTTTTTGTTGCGTTTTAACGGCTGTACCACGGAACTGATTTTGATGAAATTAAAAACATAGATAGATCTAAGTCTAGATGAACACATAGGCTATATGTTCTTTTAACAACTAGGAGCACGAGATAGATCTGAGTCTAAAAGAAGACATCCTAGTGGATTTTTTCAAAAATAGAAACACGAGGAGAGGTAAGAGGAAATTTCTTCCTCTTTGAAACTATTTATCCGATTTTTATGAAGTTCAGTTCAATTCAAATTCTGATACCACAAGGAAACAAGCTATACATATTTTAAGAAACAGGATCACGAGGGGAGGTAGGGGAAATATCTTTCTCTTTGATATTATCTATCCGATTTTGATGAAATTCGAAACATAGGTAGTTCTGAGTATAGAAAAGCACATGGTTAAGCACTTTTTCAAAAATAGGAGCACGAGGGGGGGTAGGGGGTAATTTCTGCCTCCTTGAAACTATCTAACCGATTTTGGAGAAATTCAAAACATGGAAGATCTGAGTCTGGTAAGGCACAAACACTATATATGTTTTTATCAAAAGTAAGTCCACTAGGGGGTAAGGGGCAATTACTAATTAAAACGTAAGGAACCACACTTCTACCCGCTGCCCCAGGACACCATGCGTTCTTTTTTATTTAGAGATTACTATACAAATATTTTATGAAAAACATTAGGAATCGTATGGGGTTAATTTATTGATTAATGCTTATTTTAAAAAGGGAAAATTATAATTCTTTTTTAACTCGGAAAAGTAATTTCAAAACTCAAAAAAGAAAAGAAAGAAATAAATTAAAAAAATTATAATTACTACGTTGAATTTAGCTTTTTTTTAAGGTCTATCGATTCCATCTTTGCCGTGCACAAAATGATGCTGCAGCGATCTGATAATAATAAAGTCATGACATTGCAAGAAATTTGAAATTATGAAATGAAATTATGAATTATGAATTAAAAGAGAGATTATTTTAAAAGCTGTTTATGTACTTCCAATAATTTAATAAATATTTCATACAAAACACCAAGAATATTGAATGTATACAAATGTACTTTCCTTTAATATATCTAATAATTCCTATAAAAAATTAAAATAACTTGAAACTTGAAACAAATGGAAGGAGTCTTGTTCAATATTCGCATCACCGAGAAGTGAAGAAAAAAATAACAAACAAATAGCAAACATATTTTAGATAAAGGTATCGTCGATGAAACATTTCAAGATTTATAAGAGAAAATCAAACATAATGAAAATCAGGAGATTCGTTTAGGAGTTGTGTATTAAGCACTATCGCCTATTAAACAACTCTTGGCTATCTGGGATATTCAGTCTTAATTAATCTCTGTGTGTGTAAATGAAGTTTTGTTCTGATTTTTGTTCTCATAAAAAACTGCTTAATTTTTTGTTGCAATTTCTTGTTCTTTTACATATGAAGTGTTGCCATATCATTTAAATATATAGTCTTTTTAATGCTCCAAAACAAACTGGCTCACAATACTCATTTCAAAGAATTGAAATTCAATGACTTAGTCAAATTGTCAGATTATAATAGCTCTTTATTAGTATTTTCCTAATTACCACAGTTGCTATGCAATTTGTCCCAACTTGGCAACACACCAACATGTGAACAAAATCATTTTCAATTGTTAGGAATTTATCTTTTGCCGCAGCTGAGTTAAAAGCCAACCAAGTACGAGGAGTAAATAAAAATTAAAAACACAAGCCAGCTTTTTGTACCCAGAAAAGTGTGTCATTCTGACTGACATCCAAACATGACTTAGAACCACTAGAGGGCAAATGCTGTTTTACTACAATTTTTATTACCAAGTGTATCTACAGATACAGATACAGATACAGATATGTACTCGTACATGCATTTATGGGAGAGTGGAGTTATGTGAATATGGGTATGCAAGTATGTGTGGTTTTTATGAACATACGTACATATTGAGCCCTAACCGCCAAAAAAGATTAATTGACACATATTTTGCACCTCGTTTCTTTTTGACGAAAATTGATTATTTACGATCGCAAATAATCGATTTTGGTTAAAAAATTAAGTTCAAAAATTATGTCGCTTAAGCTTTTTTGACTGTTATGGCACGAATCTTGTTTATTCGCATTCGTTTGATCTTGGACAGCTGATGTGTGTGAGGTCTTTTCTTAAATTTTAATGTTAAAAAAACCATACATGCATACAAAAAACTATACAAAAAAAAATATGAGCTGAAAAATAAGACTTGCATTTTGTGAACGCCGATGAAAGTTCAAAGAAGAAAAAGTGATAAGCTTAGCAATAAGACTTGTGTAGTGTGAACTGGGACTTAATAAAAAGTATATTCTTTATAAAGTATCTTTTGTAAAAGGAACTTTTTCATAATATGTTGTACTTTATTAAAAAAGAATACCTTTTCTGTACTTAAGTACATTTATTAAAAATATTTTTCGTGATACATAATTAAATTTTATTGAACAAGAATGAATTTTAATCAGGAATAATTTCTCATGCTCATAATATGAATTTAACATTCGATTTTCGACGTTCGATAGCCAGCGAAGATCGAAAATCGAATGCAACTCATAATAAGGGCCTAAACTACCACTGAAAAATACTAAACTCAATTAATGTGAGATTAAGATAATTGTCGGATTAGCTAATTAGAGAAAGAAATTAAATTTTATGTCGAACCCGAAAATTGGCCTTTAGAAGAACAATTTAACTTTGAAAACTTACAGCTTGTTTGTATATGAGGCTGACGTCAGAAATTTTGCCGTTTTTGTAATGGATTAAAGGGAGCTTTATAAGTTTTCTTTAATCTATTCCAGAAACGTCATGATCTTCATTGTAAACGTCTTACACAAACAGGCTGTTAGTCAGTGCTACCATTCGTACGTTGACAAATTTGTTAAACAGAGTAAATGGTATTTGCCATTTTCCGAGTGGACAACACCGCAGGGATAGTTAGTCTTTACAAAATAAAAATAGTTTACATATTTTAGCAGGAGACCACCAAAAAGGGTCGCTACAGCATAAACATAAGTAACCATTTCAAGTACACAGCGGTAACGCTGGTGAGCGAATGTAGACTCAATATTTGTATTTTCAATATTACAGTAAAATATTTCTTTGTTCTTTAATACATACTCGTGCAAACACATTTTTGTAAATTTTTGTGATGTTCGCTTGGTAAATTTTTACATTTTTATTTTATTGTTAATTTTATGTCTTGAAATTTTCTCATGAGTTTTTTTTATGCTGCTGCAGTCGTTATTGTCTGAATACGTTTCAAATCAATTATAAATTCGTTATATTAGATAAATATTGTTGGGCTTGTCTTTTTGCTGCCTAAAAAAACAAATCTGTATTTTATTGGTCGTGATATGTTTCTTTGTACTTATGGTTGTTAACATGAAAATAAAAACAAAATTGAATATAATGTTTTAACAATACAAAAAAAATAAATAAAAAATTATTCGTTTTATTTTGGCAATACATAATTTTATGGATTTTACATATTTTTTATGTTTTTTTTTTGCAAATGTCGTTGTTGTTGTTAGAAAAATTAAAGATGAATTTATTAATCAAATTTTATTTAAAATATAAAAATCTTCTTCTTGGCTTCTATTGAAAAGTGGGTAAATTGTGTTGCTGAAGTGAAAGTAAGGAGCCAAATTTTCCATATGCTGTTAGTTTTCAGCAATGCAATGGAATGAATGTTATTCAGAAAACATGTTTAGAACGTGATGAAGAAGGCTTCTGCAGGACGAGTGCTTGTGTGGTTGTGTTTTATTTTGGCAAAAGACTCGTGTGTATTTGGCTTGTGTGAAAAAAATTGTAATTACCAAAAATATACGTATCGTTCAAAAACATGGTATAATGATTCCTCAAAGTAAATAAGATAATGACAATACTAATGAGAATATAATGGTAATTTCGAACTATTAAAAAAACTAATTTTCTGGTTATCGTAAACTGGGTTTTGCAAAGGTGCAAACCGATTTTCACCTAGAGTAAGTAGCTCGAAAGTATCCAATTTATTTTTAAATATTTTTTTAATTTTTCGTGATTGCTTTTAATAACACAGGTTAACAAGATTTCTAAGGCCTCTGCTTTCATAATCAATTTGCGTACTGAGCTCCAATGCCTATAAATTGGTTTTCTTGAATTCACTCTGTATCTCGACATTTTCCGTTTTAAAGAAAAAAGAGGATGCTGCACCACATAATTTGCGCATACTCGAGAACCAGTTCTTCGATTAAATAAAAAAAAACAAATAAAAAAAAGCGATATGTACGCAAATTGACTATCAAAGCACAGGCCTTACAAGTCGTTTTGCCCCGTGTTATTAATTGTTCTTATCTTTTTATTGTTGGAAAGTATTTATTATGTACAGTAACAATTTGATTTAAGTTTTTTTTTTTATCAAAACCAATTCAAACATTGCAAGGTCTAGGCCTAGTACTTCGTAATCATGAGTAACTAATATGATCTCAAAGAACAAAGCCGCAGAATGTAATATATTTTTTCACCTGTGACATTCAAATGTTTTATGAAATTTTATATTAGTGTCATGTACATTTGTGCATTAGGATGGCACTTTTTCTTGGGCATTGTCTAAAGTTAAGCGGAAAGATTAGAATATAATTATTAGTTATACAGACATATGTGAAAAATATATATAACTACATATTTTATTTTCAAAAAGGAATCATCTAGATTCTACTTGAATGCTTGCGAGTAGTGGGCAGCCAACATATTTTAAAGTAAAACAAAAACCACCATACATTTCAGTGAATAAATAAAATCAGGGTTTACAGTGAGATTCGTACCTATGACTCCAGGCTGATAGACTAGCACATCTACTGCCCAAAAGTCTACTGGCAAGGTTCTGAAAACCATTTCGTTTTGAAACCGAAAAATTTCAGAACAATATTTAACTGGAAAGGTCATTTATTGCAAATTTTTATTTGGCTTTAAGATTTCATATGCTTAAGATATTTTATCCAAACTTAATTTCAAATGCACTAAGTTTTGCGATAAAACTGTTTAACTGTTTTTCGTTTTTGAAATTTTGCGATTTCAAAACGAAATGGTTTTCAGAACATGGCCTTATAATATTATTGGAAGTCATGAGCACTAACTCAGTAAAAACAAAAAACAAAAAAAAATACAGGGATACTCGGGATATTTATTCATCATTCACCACCGCATACAATCATTTGTGTACATAAAATGCAATTGAAAATGTATGGGTGTGGCTGTTTGAAAGCATGCTTCATGTCTGTGTGTAAATAAAAAAGCTTTGTATAAGCTTTGTCTTTAAATTTTAGTTGCTGCCGTTAGTGTTACGTAATTTAAAAAACGTGTATAAATATGGCTGTTGGATATTTATGGTTATACGTATTCGGTTTAAAATTAATGCGTGTGCTTGCATTTGGCGTGTTTTTTTATTTTTATCTGCACGCATTCATAGTTGTTTGACGGACAATACTCAAAGAGTACTTAAAACGATACTCTTGTCATTCTCTGCTTCCGACTCCAACTCTGCAGGCGGTCATGATAAAGTTTTTGTGTAGATATTTTTCAAAATCATTAAAAATATTTAATAAAATAAAACTATCTAACAAATGAAATAAAAAGCAATAATGTACATATCGCTCATTTACTTGAACAACGTCATAACTCAAAAATTGGCTTATGAGTTAATAATACAGAATTAATCCTCATATAATTATTGTGAAAAATGTTATACAAATATTTTATTTATTCAACTCTGTGGTTTAGTAAACCCCCTAAAATTTTAACTTGATATTTAATTTTTTCCCCCCAACTGTTCCTATTAAAATTTTGCACATGCTTGAAAATTTTATAATGACATAATTAGTATTGCATTCAAAAAGTGCGCGTAGTGGGCCACGGTTGAAATTCAAAGTAACCTTTCGACTGTTTTAGATATTTATATATTTAAAAGTTTTTTGTATAAAATAATTTCATATAAAAATTGTCCTTAAGCCGAAGCAGAATTTCAAAGGAAAAAAAGATATATCCCTAATAAGCATATAAAGTTTTATCATGCTTTATGGTTATGATTATAAAGACATATACTTGCATATGTTGGAAATCACGTGTTAGTAAAAAAAAACTATATATATTTTATAATTCTATATAAAATAAACCACATTCAACGTCATTGACAAATGATATCAATGACAACTAATAAGTATGAATGTATGTTTGTCATTAGATGTTATTTTAAAGAATAACATCCTCCAAAAATTAACTAAAAAACAATTCTTTTTTATACGGAAAGAAATGCCACGCAACGAAAAATATCGTATATGACAAACGTTGCCACTAGTACACACTATTAGGATGTCACAAAATGCCATAATGTGTATTCGTTATTAGTTAGATTTAATAATAAAGCCTTCCTTATTTTTAAGCCTGGCTACAAAGCTATCATGAGTGATTCGAATAAAAACTTAGCGAATAAATATGACATGGAAATACATATATTGCAAATAAATTTCAACTAAAATTATTACAATCACCTAATTCATTTCGTTGAAATGAAATTACTCGAATAAAAGTTCATCGAGTAATTTTATGCCAATAATTTAATTCTAATGATTGCTATTCAAAACTTGCATGTAATTATTAATTTTGCTCGAATTATAAATTATTCGAATAAAAGCTAATCGAGAACTATTGTTCCAAAAAGTTTTTTTTTAATGATTGCTATTCAAATATTTTATGAAATTATTAATTTTGATCGAATAAAATTATTCGAATAAAAGTTAATAGAAAAATAACTTTTTGATTGATCTTTAAATATTTAATGAGATTATTAATTTTGCTGAAATAAAATTATTCTAGTAAAAGTTACTCGAATAAAATTATTCGAATAAAGTTACTGTAATGACTGCTACTCAGATATTTCATGAAATTATTTCCGCTTATCGGGAAAAAGATGCGAACAGTTTTCTCACGTGAAATTTTGCTTTTTTTACATACAAAAGTATCAAAGTTTGTCTTTTATTCTCGATAAGTGGGAATAATTTCATGAAATATTTGAAAAGCAATCATTAGAATAAATTTAATCGAATAATATTAGTCCAGTTAATTTTATTCGAATAATATTATTTGCTTCCTTCATGGTCTGAAATGAAAGTAAAAATTTTATATTTTATTGTTATTTTTTATATAATTTTTTTGGGTTGCAGTCTACAGATGAGCTCCAAAAGCGGTAACGAAATGCATATAGACAATGCTTAGTGCTTATTAGAAGTATAGCACTAGGAAATCGAATGAAACAAAGATGACTTTTTTAAATTGACATGAAATTTACTTTATTCGCAAGATAATCTTCTGCTATTGTAATGTAAATATGACTTTTGGCATATGACCGCCACGGCTGGTTCGGACGTAGTCTCATCTGAAGGTTAAATTTTCCATAAATTTTTCCAACATTTATAGCCGTATATTGGCAATAACGCGGCGACTGTTGTCCTTAAAGTGATCAACCATTTCAATTTATAAATAGAGATTTCATAAATTTTTCAAAATTATTTTGCAAAATTTCATGGGTTGATAAATTTATTCTTTCAAATTACTGCTTACTATTAATTTAACTGTTTCACTTTTTTATATCTATTACAGACGTTAACGCATGTTCTTATTATCATAAATGTGTCAGAGTTGATGAGATTTATGATCGATTGGGTGGCGTAAAAAATGGCATAAAAATGTAAAAAAAAAGAAAATGTCATTGAAATGCGGAGAAGGGAGTTATAAAAATGTATTTGCATACATATGTACATAAAAAAGATAAATAGACAATGTAAAAGAGTCTCTGGGTGGGTGTTTAATGGGTTTGACACGTAATCACGTAATTACCTTTAGTTTTTTATTACGAATGCTTTAGAGTTTATTTGCAAAAAAAAAAAATAATCCAGTATATTTTTTATAGACAATTAAATCAATCCCACGTTTTTTTTACAAAAGTTATTGTTTAATAGTCACTCATGGTGACTAATTTTCCAGAAATTGTGTTAAAAAATATCAAAGGAAGTTTAGAGTTGCCGTACTTGCTAGCAATTGGGGCCATAGCAGCCAAAAAAGCTTAAGTGACATAATTATCGTAAAAAAAACAAGGTGCAAAGAAAGTGTCGCTCAAGCTATTTTTTCGGTTATAGCTCGATATGATAATAGACGATGTCTGGAGCAGATTCAGATGTAGCAAATATTTATCGAAAAATCGTGACCATTGTTACGTTTGTCAACACACTAATTTTCTTATACGTGGGACCAAAGCGTATTTAATAAAATGGTAATAATCAGATCATCTTGAGAGTTAGTATTTCTTTTTCGTGTATAGCTTATCAGCATATAAATAATGTTCTTATATATTTATATAGATATTGAAATTTGGAGAAATTGTGAGCAGCTAAACTCAGTTTACCCTTTTATATTGAATTTCTAAAATGAATAATTTTAGGGCCTGTTCGTTCGGCTTGTCACACATTTACATTCAAAACAAAAACAAATTTGAAAATGTTGTTGTTGTTTCAAATATAAGTATGCGACAAGTCTAACGTTGTCGACATCGTGGGACAGGCCCTTAATGACTTTTTTCTACGGCTTATGAACGATGTACCGTAATGCATTAAATAAATTTACGACAGCAGGCTACCGACTACAATCTTTTAAAAATAAAATACACACCATACCACTGCTACACAACTAACCCGCCACTTTTTTCGATTTCACCACTTTTGCTAATTTTTATTTTTGTTGGTAACAATGAACAATTATAGTGCTGCCAATGCAATACAAAATGTGAAGTGAATGATGATAGCTTCTATTTATTTCCCATTATTTAACAGAAAGGGGATCGCAAATTTCATATAAAGAAATAAACCAGGGACCGAAAATAACAATTATTCTTGAATTAAAAAAATCAAGTGTGAGGAAATATCGGTCAACGGCCAATCACATCACGCTTTCAAGTAGATTTTTCAAAACTCAATTGATTTAATTTTTTGTTTGTTTTTACTGTTTAAAGCAGAAATAATTGTTATTTTTAGATTTTTATATTTTTGAGCAGAAAAAGATTATAATGACAATTAAAACAACTAATTGTTTGTTATTTTATACATTTACATTATTATTTTTGTAAACATACATAAGTAAGTTTTCTATAGAAGTGCTATCAAGTTTTTATACCTTTGGCATGTCGTATAAACGTAGTAAATATGAGACGTTTTAAATACCTTTGTTTTTCTTTATAAATTTAAATTTCAAGCAATTTTTTTCTGTTTAACTGTGACGTCAAATGTTGTCTTATTTGCCAGTCATTGAAATAGAAACTACTCATTCATCCAGCTACCACAAATCACATTCATAAATCGCACAATACTGCAATTAGTTTTTTAACGATGTCATTTATCGTCGCTTTTAATTACTTAAAGAAGTGGGCAGTAACGACTTTTCAATAAACTAAAATTGCTTATTTTGTTACACAAAACTAATATGCAGGCTAATATTTTCTATTTACTTCATTTCATTATCGTTTGCATAATTCACTGAAATACATATAATTTATGATTATACGATTGAATATTATCTCTGCAATTCCCTCCTACAGACACGCTAATGGTTTTCGCAAAATAAATATTATATTTTCTTTTGTTCTTGTATTTTTATAGCCCTTGACGAATTTTAATAATATAAATTTAATAATATAAATTTAATTTTGACCAATTAAATAGAAAGTTTTGGGAAGTTTTAAATTTTTTGTATTAAAAATTTGCTTTACTAACCATATTTTTCGAAAATAAAGTATATTGTTCTATTATTATATATCTCTTAATTTAAAAAAGAAATACAACCGGTGCACAGTGCACCGGTGCTGCACAAAATTAAATTGTTTGTTATTATATAATTTGGAAAAAATTTAATCAACTGTGAAAGAGATCTTAAAAATTTTGTGTAATTTGTCAAAACTAACAATATAATAGACCACACACACCACTTACGACCACTTTTTGAATTGATCTGAAATTGACTGTATGTATTGTATTAATTTAAAGAAATAGTTTTAAGGAGTAGACAAGTAGGCGTGGCACCTCCTATATATAGCCAATATTTATTTTGAAATATCTAAAAATTACTCCGTTGACCTTATAAGTTGTTAAAAAGAAGAAAATGTCGGATTAAAAGAAGCGGGTATGGCATCTTACAACAAATTTTCGAAGGGTGTAGCACCTTCCATCAAAAGAAAATATTTACTTTGTGATATCCGAAAGACTAATAACTATAAGGAGAACACTGAAATTTTGTAGAAATAACTCTGTTGATACTGTGCTTTGTCTCTGGAATCAATGTCAGAAATGCACGATTTGGCGTAGTGCGTCTCATATAGTGCAAACTTTGTAAATTCATTACAGAAAGAGCTTTCAACAATTTGGTGTACGACGAATCAAATCAAATCAAATTTTGATTGAAAAATATGAAGTTTACAACAATTGACACCGTACTAAGTGAACCCAACACAAGAACGCTAATGATTAAGAAGTGTCAACCTTCAAAAACAGCAAGTTGTTCCGTTCTGCTAGTGTTTGTAATAATAATTTACAATTGTCTTTAGTAAAATTTATTCCTAAGAAATTATCACATGTAATTTGGTTTATAGAGCCTAATTCAATCATAAAAAGAGAAACAAATAAAGTTCGAATAAAAACAGCAGTAGCAAACTACTGCGAATATACTCTTAAGGCGAAGAAGCATGATTTAGATGCTGCAGCTTAAATGAACGCAACCACAAAGTGAGGGCCTGGACGCAGGCAAATAGAAGAAGATGATTTCAGGATCCAAGAGGGATCCATCTGGAAGTAATGCGGTAACACCGGTTACCAGAAGGGCAACATATCCAAATCGTGAGGTGGGTTTTTAGCCGGTATACGTTATACCAAAAGAGTCCGGCATAGGTATAAGAACTGTTAGACTTGTTCTTTCATTAAATATTTCATCATCTTTTCTATGTCAGCTATTTGAAAATATTTGAGACCATGAGTACAAGAGTTTTTTTTTACCATCAAACAATTTTAGAAGGCCATGAACACCGAAATCAGTGCCTCGTTTCCGCAACTTATGAGAAGTTGTCGCATAGAAAAAAATTAAAATAATTACATTGGTTTACCTATTTTACACTGAATTATTCATATAAAAACTTAAATAAACTCACAATAAAAAACAAATATAGCTTTTTTTTCTATTCTGTGTTTCACAGGATGATAGAAATTTCCTCGACTCGAAAAGTTTTCACATTCGGTACAGAAGCCAGGCATTTTCATGCTGTATAAGTTTTTATTTCAATATAAAAATATATATTTATGATTGTTGAATAATAAAAATTAAGCGAAAAAATGTCATTTATTCACCAGTAATAGTCATTTATGTTATTACTTTTTGCAAAATTGGTATTGGCAAATTAAGTAACAGTGTTATAATGCCAATACGTCATCCTCACATTTAAGGAAGTCCAACTGATGTCAGGATTAGTGTTGGCAGCAGGACGTCCTTTCAACTTACTATATATATAAGTTATTTAGTAATTTATTTTTATTGATTGTGATTTAAATGGCAATTAGGAAATTATTAACTATCCATATACATGTACTTATGTGCTTTTGTTTTATTTTATTAGTTTAAGCAAAACAGCTGCCCAGCAGTTCTCAGGAAAATCTGTAACGAAAATTAGAAAATTGTTTAAATAGATGTGCGAGCAGTGGGCATCTGTTTGGGACAAGAGAAATCTTGCAACTTTGCAAATTTTCTCATTAAAACAGTTTTCAAATAAGTAACGACTTTGTTGTGGAGCTTATATTGGGCCTAATTACGAGTGTAGTATTTCGACTAGGACCACGACGATTTTGTACTAGATTAAAGAAAAAATGTTGCAATGTTTTTTAGTCTTATACAAAAACGTCGTAGACGAAGTCGTTCTGCGATACTCGTAATTAGGCCCATTATTTAGAGAAGTTGTGTACGTTAGCAGGCAAAGCAGAAGCTCTTCAGTAGATTTGGAATTAAAATTAACGCAAAGAAAACTAAAAATAAAAATTAATCAAAAAAATTTAATTAAGCAGCTCTGGGCGAGTCAACATCAAGCGTCGTTGGCAATTATCTCTTAAGTGCAACCAGGCCACTGTTGTTTATTGGCCTTCGAGAGTTTTGCGTCTCACTCACACTGGTTGACTGATCTGCCACGGATAACCGTATATTCTTGCGGTTCTTCTGTGGTATTTCTTTAACAACCACGTTGCTACTTCCTATATGAAGGCATAGGTCGTGTACAGTCAGTCACAAAAACCTTTTTAAAATACTGTTAATAACATCTTGGGCATATGGTCTAGTTACTCCGCCCATATTTGTGCAACCATATTATGCAAATTTACTTTGTATAATATGTATAAATAAATAAATAAAATAAAAATTAATCAGTACTAGAAACACATCACCACTAACATTGGAAGGCGGGATAATCGAGAATGCATCATATTTCGGCTGCACCATAAATAAAGACGCTGATGCTCATAATCAATATAGCTCGGACTGCATTGTACTGCACAGACAATGGCGCCCAGTTCGACCTACTTCAAACTGAGAACCTTCAACTGTAATTTATTTTTGTGAAGGGTTGTGCCACCTGCAGCCCTCTGAAGAGACTACAAACGTTTTACAACATTTATATACTTATTTGAAACGTATTGTTTGTAAAATGATCAGCTGCTTTTAATAGTCAACTGTAAACCAATTGAATATGCAATCTGCAGCGCAAATGGATCCAGATTAGTCATACATATATTAAGAAGACGTCCAAGACCAGCGCTCGATGGGAATACACAAGGCCATAGAAATCATGATAGACATCGACGGACATGGATAAGGATGAAGAAAAAATCGAAGTTTTGTCTCATAATATCACCTAGAACCAACTAGAGATCCTAGTTAGCGCTGGCGTAAAGTGTAATTAGCTCCTTAAAAATTATCTCAAATGATTTGGCTTACAGTCGTATGGTAAACAGAGAAACAAACAAAGTTCACATATAAAAAAATTAAACTAAATTTAAATAAAACTTATTTTTAAAACATTTAGACACTGCCCCAGTCTGCATTACCACAATTTTAAAAATTTATTTATATTTTGCATGCAGCAACTATTTCCGAATTTCGCGTTTGCTCTCCACATGATGTGTTTTCGAAATCAATATGCCGTTGGTCTGCTTACAAAATTTGTTTGAAAATAGGATACAGGATACAATCGCTATTTGTTTTTAATTTTAATATAACACAAGAAAATGTCTACTGAATAATGCTCTGACAGTTATCACTTCAAGAAATGTGTAGAGGGTGTAAAAACAAATTACAGCGACTAAAGTTATTTTTATTTTCTTGTTTTTGTATTGATTACTCCCACTACAAGCGATTTTAAGCAAGTATACGAGTACTTAAAGGACATTTAGCAAACATGTACATATGTAGCATATACTTGAATTTAAGTATTATTGTATGCATTCAAATACCTTAAGAAATGTGTCTGCATGTACATAGTTATCAGAAGTCTTAGTTATAAAGAAAAGTTCAGCATTTGCCCGGCCTTGAGGTTGACACTTTTGAAAAATGACACAATAGAAATAGCAAGTTGACACATTTTGAAAGAAAAAAATAAAATATGTAAAGAAAAGTTGCATGATGAAATTTGACTTTGAGAAATATTTCTTTTGCAAGTGTTTTGTTGCATTCAGGAGTCAAGACTTACGAATATAAAAAAATAAGGTGACCTAAAGTTGAGGTATGAAGCAAAATCGCTTGGAAAATGAAGTACGGAAGTTTTCAGGGTTTTGAGCATCCGCCGCTGCATCATTATGCATTCAAAAATAATGAACAAGAATCAATCAAATTTTGGCTTAAAAGGCGATACGAACATTAGCCTTAGTTCAATTCATTAAATATAGAAACAAATGCAGTTCGAATAATAATAATTAAATTAACTAAAATTAATAGTCATGGGCTTGTGGCAAAAATTAAATAAAAAATATACTTAATAGTAACAAACCAAAAAAGTTTGTCTTAAGTAGAACAAAAATAAGCAAATTAACTAACATGTGCATAATTAGTAATGAAAAAACGACAATGGTAAGACTGTTGTAAATTTAGTGATGGTAAATTTGGGCCTTCATTACAAAACACATTTCAGCAAATTGAAATACGATGAATCAAACCAATTCACATATTCCATTTGCAGAAAAGTTTCGTATATAAGGCAGAAATCTACATCAACTGACACCACACACAGTGGACCAAACACAGAAGAACGCTGATGATGAAGGTTTAGTGGCCTTCGAAAACGGCAGGCTGTTCCGTTCAACTATGTGTTGTCAGAATATTTACAACTAACTTTGATGTTATTTGTTCATTAATAATTATCACATGTAATTTGGCTTAAAAGGCGATACGAACATTAGCCTGTTCAATTCATTAAATATAGAAACAAATGCAGTTCGAATAATAATAATTACATTAACTAAGAATCAATTTAATTAGAAAATCCGTTAATAGTTTTATTGATGTCTATAGTGTTAATTTCCGCTACTTTACCCTTGCTCTGCCCCGCTACTTATGTATGTACTCGTATGTTTCACTGTATGTTATCTTGACCATCCAAAAGCTTTTTAGTGCTTATTAACTTCGTGTGGTCACTTTATCATCTGCTGTAACCCAAGCAAGCAATCATCAGTATTTTTTTTTTCTCTACCCATGCAAATATGCAACAAGTGACATATTACAATTCGCATTCTACATTACTACATGCAAAATTTCAAAGAACAGACTTTTTGCATATTTCGAAAAAAAAAGAATAAATAAATAAAACAAATTGCGTGACTGAAATAAGACATCATACTCATCATCATTGCCATCATACGAGTATTATCACAGTTATTATATGTATATTATGCAGATATTCGCATTGAGACTCTCATGCACATACTTTTCTTTTACATTTACAAATTTATTTAGAAGTGAGACAAGACCATTTTTGCAAATTGCTGTTGTAGAGAAAGTTTATGGCAAGTTCAATCTGTAAATACTGTTATCTTGATTTTTATTGCCATAATGGACTTGTCTCACTTTTGACATTAACGGCAAATATATTAACACACATGCATACATGTGAACTATTTGCATAGTTTTAGTATTGTTTGTTTTATTTTCTATTGAGAAGCTTTTTAACTTTTTTAATAATAAGCATGCATGACTTATAATGACTGTTTGATGTGTAATAATTAAATATTGACTTATGAATATTTTCAAATATTGACAGTACTTTTCCATTTTATTTTTATTATTTACAACGAACTTTAAGTTTAGAGAAAACGAATCAAAGGTTAGGTTAGGTTAGGTTAGCAAGCTGCTGGCAAGGAAGGTTAGAAAAATTAGAGTCTAGCTCACTTGGGTGCATTATAATGATCCCTTTGTGCTACCTATATTAAAGGATAAAGAAAGAGAGAGAGAAAGAGAAAGGAGGGTAAGAGGGATAGAGGTAGAGAGATATGACATTTATTTTAGAGAGGTGAGAGTTGGTCCTAATTTGGAGTTAGCGGCTATACCAGCCACTGTTCCTTATATAAAGGCCTAAGTTTTTAAGCTCAATTTCCGATAACTCAGATGAGCTGTCGAAGGATATTCTGCCAAAGAAGTGCAGCCGGAGATCTTCCATAGCGGGACAATGACACAGGAGGTGCAGGACATTTTCCTTCTCTTCCTCGTCATTGCAGCTATAGCAGTAGTCATTATAGGGGAGACCCATACGTTTAGCATGGGTTCCAAAGGCACAGTGACCGTTCAACGTGCCCACGAGGTTTCTCAAGTGCTTCCTATTGAAGTTCATGAGGTTTTTCGTTCTATGGGAGTTTAGGCAAGGCCCGAGGGTTCTTGCTATTGCATAGGTTGGCTCGTTGCGCCATCTGTCTTGGGCTCATGCTTTATGAGAAATTAGTTATTGCGTAGGCTGTCCTAAGTATGTGCTTTAATGCAATGCGTATCGTGACATAACCGCAAAAACAGCTTAAGCGACATAATATTCGAACTTAATTTTTTTTACCAAAATCGATTACTTGCAATCGTTAAGAATCGATTTCCGTAAAAAAACGAGGTCGAAAAAATTTGTCGGTTCCTCTAAAAGGAAAATATTACACCATCCAAAGAGCCGTATCGCACTTCGTGATATAAAAATGATAAAAAAAGTCGTTTGCCCAAAAATATATTAATTCTGAGTTTACACCCATTTAAAGTGTTTTAACAGGGATATGGTTTTCGAACGACGTCGAAACCTGGTCTTACCATACAAAATGATTTTGTTAAAACCAACTTTTCTTGAATTGGTTTTAAATAGTTTTTATAAAATGCAACCCTGTTTTCGCTGTACTTAATTCAGTAATGCACTCTACGTATGCATGTTGATGGTTTTATGTTCAATAATGCAATCTGGGTACGAAATTTAGTCACAAGATTCCGAATAGCCGCCTCAGAAGGTCACCCAAACTGACCATAAAATGGAAGAAGTGCACGATCCTAGCAAAAAGTTTTCAAGATTTTGTAATGGGTAGTACTTTTTTCATGACTTACAAAGTAATGAGTGGTACTTATTTATCTAATTATCTTATGCGTATAATAATGAATGTCCAGTAATGAATAAAATAACAACTTATTTATATCATTACGTGAAAGTACTTATTGTAGTACTTGTCAGATAATAATGAAATAGATCTAGAGAAAAATTTATTAATCTTGAAAATGAGCTTCAAAAACAATAAAATAATTTTGGAATATTCACATATTCTCTTTGTAAAATTATAATTTTTTAAAACCCCAAAAACAGGTAGAAGTTTTATAATTTTTTTTTACCAAATTCTTTTTGTTTTGATTAGAAAAAAATGCAATTTAAATTTTAAATAATTTTAGGCAAAAAGTAATCTAAGAAATTTTGCATATTTGTAAGCAAAAAATAACCTATTAAATTTTGCATACTTTTAGGCAATCAGTAAACTATTCATATTTTAATATTTGCTGCCAAAAATTATAGGGTACCACATACTTTTTGAGCTATTCAAACAACTGGAGAGTACATACACTTTTTTTGCAAATTTTTTTGCTGACTAATAACACTGTGTGTAATTATTTAAGTCATGGAAATATAACTATATACAGACACCACTACGTGATAAAAGACAAAAAAAACACCCGTGTCTCCCAGTCATGCACTTTTTTATGGGCTTCCAAAGATTTGGGAATGAAACTGAATGAAACAGAGTTTTCTTAACTAATACTTGTATACAAAATTTCCTCAAATGCTACTTTTTCACTTTCATCAATAGCATTTACACTGTATTTTCAGAATCTAATGAAAAAGTCTTTTATGCATCATCGCTTTTGCAATCTAAATCGAAAATTAATTCACAGAAGTAATTACAAAATCCACTGTGAGTACAAACTAAATTTGCTATAACAAAATTTAAGAAATCCTGGAATTTTGCGCACAGATTTCCCGAGATTTCTTTCCCGGTAAATGTGCAGGATCCCGGAAATTTTTTCCCGGAAAATCGTGTTTAAAAAACACTTTTATAGAATATAATAATATATGAAAAAAATTTAATAATCTACACAGAAAAAAGTATTCACCAATTAATGTTTTCAATTAAGAATTTAATTGATTCAATTAAATTTTTAATTGTATTAATTAATTTGTGTGGAAAAACTTAATTAATATTATCAAATTATTTATAGGTGGAATTTTAATTAATTTTTTAATTGATATTACAAATATTTTAATTGATATGACAAAATTATTCATATTACTTTTTTGTGTGTATATAAAAGCTTTAATCTGTTCTTTCTTTAATTTTTAGGTAAGTCTCTTTGGATTAATTTTCCATCGATAAAATATCGCTGATTCGTGTAAAAATATTCAAAGAACAGCAGGTGAGAGAAATTTCGATTTCTTGGCAAAAAGTTAAAAATTTCTCAAAAAAAGTTGAATGCAATAAGACAAACTGTTATTAAAGTGGAACCGATCACAGGTATCTTTATATTTTAAAAAATGCTTTAAATTGATTTGTTCTTTTAGATCTTTGCTACATTTTAAGGGACAATAAACAATAAAACAAAAGCATACAAATAATGGTGTTCATCCGGAATAAAAGGCGAACAGTTTGTTCATGTGAAACTTTTGTCCCTTTCATGGAAAAAATTAAAGTTTCACGTAAACAAAATCTTCGTCTTTATAGTAGTTAGTGCGTTGAATACAAAGCAAATTATGGTGTTCGAGATTTCGAGTTCAATTCTTGGACAGACCTAGTCATACCAAGGTCATAAATTGTTCTATTATCCTAATGCATAGCGCAGCGCCCTACCGCGTTGACATTTGTAGCAATAAATTGTGTCCAAAGTAAAATAAGTTACACATCTATTACATTTCTCTTTCATTATGATTTTTTTCTCTACAAAATTTGAAAAAAAAAAATATTTTTAATATGCTTTAAATTTCTTATCCCTTAAAATCTACAAATTAAAATCTACAAATTTATCTGCTCAGCAGAATCAAATTTATATTCACCACTAAATAAATTCATAATAACTGTTCTCACTCAGCAATAAAATTGAACACAACTTGAATGGTCCTTCTTGAAAAATCGTTTGTGTGTGCTTGCATGAGCTCCCTACTGTGTGTGTGTGTGTGTGTGTTTGTGTGTTAGCTTGTGTAAAATAATTCTGTTCGTAAAAGTGTCAACATGAACACACAGGCACACGTATACATGTGCCTGTGTTATATCAAGCATTGAGGGTGGTTTTCGTCTCTACTTCACACTCGTTAAATATGGTAATCGCACTAATGCCGTTAGTTTTGTAACGAAATAAACGAACAGCAAGCAATGGTAACTGTTCCTACTTGTTGCTTGGAAAAATTCAAAAATGCTGCCAAAGGAAGAAATATGTATAAAAAAAAACAATTCTTATGCGTATAAGCAAATTTTATGATGATGATGATAAAGTTTATAATGATTAGAACGATGACGGTGTTCTATGGTTATACTTGTTGTTGTTGTTTTTTTCTTTGGTATGGGTGCCAGTGATAAAAACAACAGCAACAGTTTCACAACATTATATATTTTATTTATCCAAGAAACAGCAACAATAACATCAATTGCTGCTGCTGCGGCTGCTACTGCTGCTGCTGACTGATGTTGCTCTTTTGCGAACAAATAACAGCAAAGAAGTAGAAAGAACGTTGTTCGTCCATATAAGAACCACGGATGTCAACAGTTATTTTGCAAAAGTTAAGCGACATTTGACCTGTGAACAACTGAAAGTAAAGCGCTAAGCATCAACTCTAACAATTAAGCAGGAAAAAAATTCTTTAAAAATAAATAAACATTTTGGTGAAAATCGTTGTTTTGCAAATATTCAAAATTACCAATTCTGGATTATCGCAACAGCAAAGTAAAAGAAATCCAGTTAAGTGAAAGTAATTTTTTGAGATTTAAGGGTAAAGAAAAATCTTCCAAGTGAACTTTAAGTGCAGTAAGTTTTTTGAAACAACGTAAAATGTGAAATGATGCCGAGGGTTAATTTGAATAATTTTAATTCATGTAATTTTCTAAAGAAAATTTTCATGTGTTGTGATTATTTGCAATAAGCAACTTTCTTATGAAAATTTCATATATCATGATTTGAAAAATAGCAGCTTATGAAACGGAACTCTAGGACGCATCAGGGAACCCTTAATTCGAAAAGCTGATATATTCCGAAAAAAATCATTTGACTGTTTAAATTTTAGGAGAGTTAATGCATTCAATTTAATTCCCGACATTTTTATGTACAGCTAATGTACCTAACGCTAACTCTACGTCTCCACCTGACATGAAATTTTGCTGTAACTTGAAGTTATAACTGAGTTGTTAAAACAAATGCACTAACAATAATGTTTTAACTTCAAAAAAGCATTAACTTGAGCAGTCTACACATAACATTAACTTGAAGTTAATGTTAAAGTTAGTCATTTTATGTCAGGTGGAGACCGCAAATAACGTACGGGTATACCTGCGAGTTAGACTTAAAAACTCAACTTACATAATAGGCATGTGGACACTAATAAATATATGTATATGAAATTGTAGAAATTACGTGCTAAGAGATATTACACTTTTGGTAACGATTAATTATTCTGGAAAAATAAATTATTTTTCCTAGATATTTTTCACGGTTTTTAAAATCATAGATGGGTATGGCTTGCAAGATATCATACCTTATATTTTTAATATACCAGTATATATCGCTCATTTACTCAAACAACGCCATAACTCAAAAATTGAGTTTTTGAGTTAATGATGCAGAACTAATCTTCATATCGTTCTTTATATTGTGTAAAAATTTCATACAAATAATTTTGTTTAAACCAAAATAATATTTTCTTTTTCCATTAAGTTGTGTGTAAATTTAAAATTTTTCTGGCAAACTAGTTTTTTTTTTTAATTATGACGTTGTTTCTATATGAATGAAATATAGAATATTTTGCAAAAAAAAACATTTACCCGCATTTGCTGTTATTTTAAAAGCATTTGTAGCCTTGCGATTAAAAGGTTTCTCGGGAAATGCATTCAAATTATGAAATTTTTCATGAAATAAATTGCTTAAATTTTTATTTATTTGCCAATAGGAGGCGTAAATAAAATTGAGAAAAGTGCCCAAAATGCTTTAGAGAGATTCATGCTACGCCGTCTTTTCTAATACTACTATAAGCGAATAGAAAATGTAGGCAAATAGTTTGATTGAAAAAGTTTCTCATTATTTCACAGAGAGAACTATAAATTATTTAAATATAAAATTTTTTAATTTTTTAACTCTAGTCAATAAGGTCAAAATATAGCAGGCCTATTGATCTGAGTCTTGCTTTGTCTCCAATTGAAAAATGCCAGCTACTTCATTTTTAACTTTCTGCTTTGGAAGTTGCCGATATATCTAATTTTCAGAAATCTAGTTTTTATCATATTTCGATGTTTTGTGGTTTGACTTGTTTTGCCACGATGTCCGTATGTGTGTGTATATAAACATCTCATAACTTAACAACGTGTCAACAGATCGGAAGCAAATTCTTCGCATTCAAAAGATATTGAGGTCACTCAGTTGTCGTATCGATTTGTTCGAAGGACTTGAAAAATTTTCGATAATAGAATTTTCACAAAAATATTTTTTAAACAAATTTTACAACACTAAGCTGATAAAATTCAAAATCTAAGCAGCTCCCCTAACCTCAAAAATATGTTGATTGCCACCCATTTGCCAAAAATCCTGCGATTCATTCTAGAGATATCGTAGACGAAAAATTTGGAAAAAAATTTTTATTTCTTCGTCAAATCGATTTTAGATATTCACTGATTTTTATAGACTTTAAAAAGTATATCGGATAGATATTTCAGAGATTTCCTGCAAGTTCAACCGATTGCTATTTATTTTTTTCTATGTCCCTCCCCCACAAGAAATGAATGACTGAAACTAACACAAAGAATTTTACATTGAAATCAATATGGACAGTCAATTGTGGAAGTGATGATGGATTTATTTATTAATTATAGTTGCTCTACTCTGGCATATATGTTAAAATTTTAATATCTAATGTACATATGCCAAAACTTTTCAAACATCGAGTTTTATTAAAAAAAAAAATACTATTCATTCTATCCGTGAAAATTAAATTTATAAGTGCTTAAAAAGATAAGTAAAAACAATAGTGAATAAAATAAATTTACAAAATATAATTTTATATTTCTTTTCAAAAGTGACATTTTATAATAAAAAAAAACAATTAAAATAATAAAAATTGTATTTATTGCCAGTATATTAATCATGTACGATTGCTCAATTGTGGGTGGTATATTAGTCAATTATGATCATTCAAACTTGACTAATATTTATGCTATGATTGATAAGTAAAAAGCAGTAGAGTTAGTAGTGCGACTATATACTCCTTAGAGTGAAATGCAACATCACACGTACACAAAAGTTTCCATCACATTTTTTCATTTTGCCCTTAATAATGTGATAGAAACTTTGTTCCACGCAATGATGAATATATCCTGCATGACTTCCGATCAAATGACCGGTCAATTGACTGATACTATTCTTGTAGGGTCTATTCTCTCACACTAATATTAGCAAATAAATAAAACAAATAAATATAAATTTTTTTGAAATTACAGGAATTAATACTGAGAAGACATTACAGGTCTTGGACAAAATCTGGTTGCTTTAAAATTTGTATTTATCAATATGTTCGCATAAAAATTTAGATGAGCAATAATGTAATAATAAATTTTAATAATACTGTTCTGCAAAAAAAAAAAATAAAAACAGTAGGGAGCAACAACTTCATGATGTGATTTTAATGGACTTTTGTGTGCTGAATGCAAATCTGTTCTCAGATTGTTGTCATCACATCTGATTTTTGAGCTGTTTGGAATATGAAATACGTATTTATTGTGATAAAAGTGAAAACTCTTACACCTAAATCGCTTCTATGATATAAATGATATAAATTGAAATTAAACACTAGTATAACATAAAAAATACACTACTAATTAGTAGATAGCTTTCTTTTATAAGTTTTATCTGCTGCTTTACGATTGCCTTCCCAGCAAAAATCAGTTCATATTTCTGGGGGCCACTTGCCGCTATACCTGTTTTCCATGTGCGCAATATCTCGTTAGAACCCTTTGCCATGCTAATCAGATATGATACAACGAAAAAAATCTAAATGCGAATGCAGGAAGTTTTTTTTAGTGGCACGTTGCATATGAGTTGTTGATATGAAAGAAGACGTTATTGTGCCATTTCTTTGTAATTTGGATTCATTTTATTTCAAATACAATTGTGACAAACATTTTCGAAACTTACGCACGCTGGTCTATCTTTGTTGACCAACCTAGATTTGAGCAACTCTTTAAAGATTTCTCATATTTGGAGACCCACAACTACGCCTTCCTTCGATTTGGCTTCACTTACACGTGGAAATATACTTTTCACAGTATACATTTTAAATGCAATCTTTCTTCAATTAATACCTTCAATTGAAAGTAATACAAATAATCAATTAAAAATTTAATAGACTCAATTGAAAATTTAGTTAAAAAAATAGTTGATTAAAGAAGAAAGATTATGAAAATTTTTTAACTTAATTAAAGGTTTATAAAATGATTTATTTTAGTTAAGCAATTTAATTCAGTACTTTCAATTTTGTATCGGAATCCATTTGAAATATTTAGTAATAAAATGGACCTGCAAAAATATGAAATTTGTCGAGTAGTGTTAAATTTGCAACATATTTTCTTTATTATTGCGAAAAGAAGTTTTCCTTTTTCGTATTTATATTTGCTGCTGCTACAAGTTATTGTCCTAATTATTGTTTTTTTAACCTCAGGCATATTTTTGCCAGTTGAAGTGGTTTTTTTCCTTTGACTTTGCAATTTGATTTATTTGTGGCCCAAAATTATAGTGCTGTATTTATTTCTACTCTCTTTGCAAATTCTGGGAACAAATTCCCAGAAGTTTTGGGCTTTAGGTTAAAATTTGAAAACCAATTAAATTAAGGAAATTTTTAGATGTTTTTATGGTCCTTAATTTGAAAAAAGTAAACAATTATTTATTATTTTATTTGCCAATGTTATTGTTTAATAAGAAGTTATTAATAAAGTCATTGAAATTGTGCATATTAAATTAATATTAATTGCAAAAAATTAAAGCAATTTGAAAGCTAAATTAAAGTAACTTTGAGCTGGAGCAGAAAATTCGTTGAAATAAATGTGACAATATAAGCAAGTACATATCGCTCATTTACTCAAACAATGTTATAATTCAAAAAAAAAAAACCAGTTTGCCAGAAAGCGATTTTGAAGTTTTCAATTTACACAGAACTAAATGGAAAAAGAAAGTTTTGTTTTTCTCTCAAGAGTTGAGTAAACAACATATTTGTGCGAAATTTTAAAACACAATATAGAGAACGATATTTCAATTCAATTAAATTTTCTGACTTATAACGTTCTTTGAGTAAATGAGCGATATGTATGTACATGAGTATTTACATACATACATATATATAAGTACATGTTTGTGTATTCCCTTCTGTTGCAAATATTATTGTCATATTAGCAAGCCTTAAGTTTTGAAAAATTTCGAATTACGCGTACTGGTACAATAACAAGAAATCGAAAAATAATGGACCAGTTCGGAAATACCACATACATCACATCTGCATTTGATACGGATGTGTAATTGGTTTACGATACTCATGCAAATCAGATGATTGAGATGCGCAGCTTAAAACATTTCATTTGATTACAATTTCGAACACGAGAACATCAAAAATTTATACCTAAATAATTAACTTCATCTTCTACTAAGATTAAGAGGTTTGAAATGTAAAAAAACAAATTTATTGCCATCTATCATGCGAAGATCGCCGGATCGACTACTAATTTTTTTTAAATTATTTACATATAAAAAAGGTATGACCTTAAAGCATCTACGATGTGCAGAAAGAAGCTATCAAGTGGCTTATCATATCAAAATCATGGGATACCGAAGCAGGTTGGGAGTTGAGCTCTCTATTCCATGCCAACCTTCTTCCATATGGATGGATATTTGTTTGGCTGGAAGTATATTTTTTGCCTTTAAGTCCCCAAAATCCTAGTACTTACCCATACACCGGCAGAAAGAACAAGTTTATATACATATGAGATTCGGCGTCGCCACCGATATTACCATGGTGGTGTTCGGAGCAGAGAATGACAATCAGTACTCAAACAAAATATACTTAGGGTCAGTTTGACGATGTCGACAATGTTCCACTTGTCGCAAACAAAATATGAAAATTTCTTTTTGTTTTGAATGTAATTAAATAGTCTTAATTCTGATAACTGCATATAATCATAATTATAGCGCAAAAAATTCGTACAATAACATATTTTCTCTCAAGCAACAATGACTGTAGCCGATTTCAATATACAAGAGTAGAGTTGCTCTTGTATATTGAAACTAAAATACGTTACAACTATAAATAAAAAGGCATTTGCGTATCAAGCGTATCGACTGTCTGTTATAAATATAGACGAAGTATGCTTGTACTCAGAGTATGAATATTTAGCCGGAGAAAAAAAAACGGGTAAGTGATGCTTGGGATATTTATTCATCATTCGCTACCGAATACATACATTTGTGCATATAAAATGGAATGCAAAATGTATTTTGGCGGTTTGAAAACATGAGTTGTGTGTGCGTATAAACGCATGTATAGCCGACTAATACTCCGAGTATTTTTATACAGATACGTATGATAGTAGGTCATGCAGTGTACAAATTTTAGTAATAGTAATTTGTGCTGCGTAATTAAAAAAAAATTTAGTTTGTTATTTATAGTTAAACTTATTCAACATAAAATAAATAATTGTTTTTGCGTATGAGCGTGTCTTTTATTTGTAGCTGTAGGTATGCATTCTTGTTTGACGGACAATACTCAAAGAGTACTTACTTTTGTCATTCTCTGATTCGGAGCTCTTTTAGAATTTTGGGAATTTTTATGCAAAAAACTATACTGTGCCTATATAGAGAAAAATAACTTTGTCACTATTGTATTTTCACATTTTCAGTATATTTCACAAATAATGGGAATCTTAAGTGAACGACAAAACATCGCCTATTGATGTATAATACATAATAAATACATTTTTTCTTCTTAAAGATTCCTGGAGATCCTGAAACACGGCCATGGCAACACCGAAAATGCAGGATTTTAAACCGAAATTCAGATTCAGCGTTTACGCTTTTCGGTGTTACCCTGGTGCTGTTCGGTGAACTTCTGGGATCTTGGAGATTTTTAGGTCAAAAATATATTGCACAGATCTACAAAATAAAATCTATTGAACCATGTTTGTTTCATCAATAGTTAAAGAAAACATTGTGTGGCTTAATTATATATAATTATAGATCGAATTTTGACCACTGGGCGATTATAGTTTTAGTAGTTTTTTAACCTTAAACTTTATATTCTTTATTAATGCAAATTGATATATAAAATTTGTTGTCAAAGGTACTCGACACTTAATGAAAGAATAATAAATTTGAATTAGCCATGAGTAATAAGTAGAACAGCAGAGGAGAGAGTTCCAAAACAATAGCAAATTGTTTTTGCTTGTAGTCGCCTTTTTATGACCAGTTGAAATGTGAAAACAATTTTCTTCCACCCACCCACCAGATTTTAAAATTTTTTTTTTCAAGACAAACACTTACATACATGCATACATACATACATAAATATATACACATGTACATATGTAACTATGTATTTTTTAGTTGAACGAGTTAACCAGTGCTTGTGTTTTAGTTTTTTTATTCAAGCATTCGTATGTCGTGTTGTAATTGCACTCTCTTTCTTTGCCTTACACGATGCCACTCTATTATCTGTTTATTAAAATGGTTATTTGAAAAAATAATTTTTAATCTATTCTTGAAGAATTTGCACTAATACGAATAGCAAGTTACATTTTGTACTTGTTTGCTAAATATTAATTCTACGCTTACATGTTTATATTTCTTATTCAATTCAGTGTAAATTTCTTTACATCCTTTTGCTGCCACTATGGGTCAAGTTACATTGAAACATTGACGTAAAACTAGGTCTTTAATTAAACCTGCATACATGTGTACATTTCTTGAAAAATTATAATATTTTGAAACACATTTTTTCTAAAAACTGTTTAGCTAAAAATCCCTTTGAAAAAGTAAATTTTGTAAAAGTTGTTTCTTGCAAATTTAAAGTCGATTAAAGAATATGCCTTTTATAAAAGATATACATACATATGCATGTATGTATGTAATAAAAAGTATATATTTTATACATACATATATATATATATATTCTATGTATTACTTAAGATATCTAATATTCCCAATGTGCGACTTTCTCCTCATATTTGTAGCTCGTGTCAGTTGCCAATGTTTTGTTTTTCTTTATACTGTATCTCGTAGTTTTTTTTTATTCTTTTTTGGAAGCTGTCGTCTATTACATTCTGCAAACAAACCTCATCAACAGGTGTATTGCTTGAGAGCCTTAAAAAAAGTAAAATTGACAGAAATTCAATATTTACAAAAAAGAAAGGAAAACAAAAACAAAATAAACCAGACAGACATTACGAAAACAATATGAAAATCCATTCTGCTAGCGGATATGAAAATGGAAAAGTAAGATAAATTATTGTTTCTCATCTTGTGTGAGCAATACTCGTATACGAGTAGTTGTTTGTTCTATATGGCAAATAAAGCGATTTGACGTCAAGAAAACAACTACCTTACCAGCAATTTATACTGTTTTATTATTTATAATTTATGTATGAAATACAATATATTAAAGTGTCTTTTCTTTGCAACATAATTATATGACTAATAATTAGAAACGCAACAAAATTTAGCATGTTTGCTACAAACTTTGCTTCAGCTATTGCAGGTGAAGGACGATAAGTCTTAGAAGAATTTTTTTGCTGTTGCAATTAGTAATTAGGAGAAAATGGTTTTTGTTGTTTTTAAACGAAATGGCTTGGGGAAAAAAGTTGTTATTTAACACTTTCTTGAATAGTGATATTTTAGATCTAAAGTAAGGTGTAGGAACGGAACGTAAGTACCCCAAAAGGCTGCTTTGAAGACGAGCCAAAACACGTGCAAGCAAGGCAGCTGTCAACAATTAAATGAACATTCAAAATGGCCGAAATTGTCGGCATAAGTGAAAGACATGAGTACCAACATAACGCCACAAAAAAAAACAAAATTCGAATATACGTAACCCGCTAAAAATCAAAATTCGTGATACTTTTTGAAACACACCGTAAGTAATGTTACGAAACTTCTGGCTCCATGAAAAATCACCCAAAAATAAAAATGAAAAATCGCCCAAAATTTTTTCATACAAATCGGGCAATTTTTAATTATTTTTTGGGTGATTTTTCATTTTGAAATTTTGGGCGATTTTTCATTTTTTTTGGGTGATTTTTTATTTAAAATTTTTAGTTTTGGGCGATTTGGTTTTGGGCGATTTTTCATGGAGCCGAAACTTCTTAAGCATTGTATGAAATCTGGTATGATTTCTGTAAAGGATTCATCTGCTAGAAGTTTCGTTTTGCAGTAAATACGAAATGGGGTTTCGAGAGCAGACATCCTCGAAGTACCGCACGCGAAAATTTTTTTCGCACTAGTTCCCAATTTTATAAAAAAAAATTATACACAAATTTTAAAAAGTACACAGAAAAAAGTATTCACCAATTAATGTTTTCAATTAATAATTTAATTGATTCAATTAAATTTTTAATTGTATTAATTAATTTGAGTGGAAAAACTTAATTGATATTATCAAATTTTTTATAGGTGAAAATTTAATTAATTTTTTAATTAATATTACAAATATTTCAATTAATATTACAAACTCATTCGTATTACTTTTTTGTGTGTAGTTAAAGAAAAATTCTTATATGCGACATTTTTGGGATAATTTATCTAGAATCTCTAATTACTTCTCAGTTTTACATATGATTGTTACACAAAATCGAAAAGGAGTGAAAGAGTAATTCTCATATGAAAATGTCTGCTTTAAATTTGGCGCTTATCTAAAAAATATATGAATATATAAAATATATGTACTCATGTCCTTTATTTATTGACAAATCTTACTAATTAAGCACGCTTAAAAGCAGAATAAAAATGTGTTTTTATGATGATAAAAATTTTATTTCTCTCTCAACGCACAAGTGTGACAGCAAAGAAGAAATTTTAAATTTTTTCTTTTTTCTAACCACAATTTCGTTCTTTCAATCTTATAAATAAACTTTAATTTCTATTTCATACTTGACAAATACATTTTCGTTTACACAATATAGGTATTCACGTCAACTCTTGCAACTGTGCAAAATGCTTAATTCCTTTTTCAGACGTGAGTAACCTGTTATGCTTCTACGGCGACAGACAGGCAGTCCTAAAAGCTTTAAAGGGGACAGAATGTCAAATCGAATAGCAGTGTTGAGGGAAATGAAATTGCCGATAAGCTGGCACGAATAGGGTCGGCGTTAGATGAGGAAATGTGTGACAAATCGGTGAAATTACCGATAGGTAAGGACCTACGGAGATATCAGCAATTGGGTACATAGCAGGACCAACAGTTCATGGTGAAAGAGGGAGGATTGTATAGTAGCGAGGACTATGTGGTCAAAACTTGATTCAGGAAGATCTAATTTTTTGCTACTCAATGTGAATAGGAAGGCGATGCGAATCGTGATAGGCGCATTGACTGGTCACTGCTTGGTCAGAGCAAGAGCCTGCATTTGGAAAACTGGCACTGCTGACTTCTGTAGGATGTGCGGAGATAAAGAGAAACCACAAGCAATTGAACATATTATCTGCCACTGCCCGAAAGAAAGTGTGGTATAAAAGCAGAGAAGATGCAAGGTACTTTCTTCCTCCTCCTCCTCATTATTGCAACTGAAGCAGTAGTCATGATACGGGAGACCCAAACGTTTAGCATGGGTTCCGAAAGCACAGTGGCCAGTCAGTGTAGCTACGAGATTCCTCAAGTGCTTCCTTGTGAAGTTAATGATATTTTTCGTTCTATAGGGGCTTACGCGAGGACAGATATTTCTCACTATTGCCACCTCTCTTGAGCTGACTCAATAAAGGAAACATCCCGGATGTATCAATTTTGGATTGTTGCAGAAAATTGTTGTAAAAGCATTGAACTATAATTCTTTTAAAAATTACCAAATAATTTGTTATCCTAAAATCGAATTTGCAAATTAGTTCACAGTCAAATTTCTTCTAATTTTTTGCTTAATATGCTTTTTTAAGAATAATTTAAAGAAACACATAAATACGTTTAACAGGCATTTCTGCGTTATAATTTGGTGTAGAGTTGATTTTTTATTTTTTTTTGGCTTGGCAATACTGTAAAAAGCTGCACAACTTTGCCAAATTTACTCTGATAACACTTTTGCACTCACTTTATACGAAATAATTTGCTATGCGGTTGTTGTTACATTTCTTGAAATTTTTTTTTGCAATTTTGCTTTTCCGCAACAGTACAATTTTTGACGTGAATACCTTTAATATTTCACCGCCCTGCGACGCATTTTGCCATCCCACATTTAAATATAAGCTAAAAGTCAAAGGTAAATTCAAATTTAACTCTTTTTTCCAAACTAATAATGAGTTCGTTAAGAATATTCAACTATGAAAACAGCAAACACACAGCGTCAATGTCTTCAACATAAACTGTAATTGCTGAGTTGACAAATTCAAAATAATGAGTTTGAAATCTTAGAGTAATAAAACTGACAAGTTACTTTAACTTTTTAATCCCTTAACTTTAATAAACGAAGCTTTGGCTTGCATGTTTGGGGTTTCTTGTAAAATAAAAAATAACTATATTTAGCTAAATAGTTAAATTTCTAACATTTGCTATACTTAATGCAGTCGACTGCACAAATTAAAATTAAATTATAAATTGTGATAGACTGTCAGCACTGTCTAGTCACGTTAAAAAAAATTTAGTTAAGGCATTTAAAATTTAACTAGCTCAAAGATTTGAAAAGAGACATTTCTGCTTTTTAAAGGAAGTATTTAGTTGTTGCTTTTATCCTTGCTTTAGTTGCACGTTACTCAAACACCATGTGTCGCTTTAATTGCACCATAAAAATTATAAGCGGTTAACAGTAGAAAAATAAATCAAGTGAAGAAGTAAACATGAACTAACCTGCTGGAAATAATTACATTATTATATACTTATTTTTCATAAAAATCGTCCGCAAGAGAATGACAAATTTTCCCATTTTCATCAACTTGGAAACGTTTTGAAATGAGAATATACTGAACATTGCTCTCCCTCTAGTTAATTTAATTATTATTATTCGAACTGCATCTGTTTCTATATTTAATGAATTGAACAGGCTAATGTTCGTATCGCCTTTTAAGCCAAATTACATGTGATAATTATTAATGAACAAATAACATCAAAGTTAGTTGTAAATATTCTGACCTCTTCCCTCTTTGTATGCTTGGTCTTTATTTTAAATTTTGATTTATTCCCTTACTCAGCCTTAATACAAACCGTTATCCTTGAAAATACTATATTCTTGCTTTTGTTAAAGTTTCGACTTTGTATGTTTTACAATGAGAGATTTGTGGATAAATTGAAATATAACAATTTTTTGGTCACACCCGTCCCACCCTCAATAAAAACCCTTTTCCCTAAATAAGCTATAACCTTGTTTAATTTTTGTTGATGTTTCGACTTTCTATATTTCAATAAGAGATTTGTAGATTAGTTGAAATATAAAAATTTTCAGTCACACCCGTCATTTCCTCAATTAAAGCGTTTTTCTCTAAAAAATTATACTTTGTTTGCATTTTGTTGAAATTTCGACTTTGTATGCTTTATAAAAATTTAGGGTCACACCCGTCTCATCTTCAAAAAAGCACTTTTCTCTGACAAACTATACTCTTGTATACTATTTTTGTTGAAGTTTCAACTTTGTATGCCTTGTGATGAGATATTTGTGGTTTAATTGAAATTTAAAAATTTTTGTTCATACTCACTCGTCTCATTCGCAATAAAAATACTTTTTTCCACAAAAAAACTATCCCCTTGTTTAATTTTTGTTGAAGTTTTGATTTTGTATCTCTTATAATGATAATTTTGCGTATTAATTGATATAAAAAAATTTTCGGTCACACCTGTCTGATCCTCAATAAAACCCCTTTCTCTTGTTTGATTTTTGTTGAAGTTTTCCATGATCAAAAATCGCCCTTTCTCTGAAACAACTATGTATACCCCTGTTTGCTTTTTGTTGAAGTTTCGACTTTGTATGTCTTATAATTAAAATTTTTTTGGATTAAGTTAAATCTAAAAATTTGCAGTCACACCCGTCACAGTAAGAATTGAAAAGTTTCGGCTTTTCAATGTGGACAACGTTCGACTTGTCTCATATTTACATTTAAAACAAAAACAAATTTTAAGATTTTGATTTTGAATATAAATGTGCTACAAGTCGAACGTTGTCGACATTGACAATCTGATCCAAAGTTTAATAAAATGAATAAAGTGCACAATAAATACTTGATACTTTTTAACAATAATAAAGTAAGCGCAATTAATAATATAATAAAATTTTGTGGAATTCCATTGTATTATTTTATTAAGATTATGCTAAAGTTCATATCGCGTTGTAAGCCAAATTGCTTGTGATAATTACTCGTATTAATGAACAAATAATACCATAGTTAATGGTAAATAATCTGACATATACGTAGTAGAATGGAAGAACTATCTGTTTTCGAAGACGACTACACCTTCGTCACACCTTGGTCACAGCCGTCACACCAAACGCTAAAGTTTAATTTTTTCAATGGATGTGTAAATTATAAAATAGAAACAAGTTAAGAAACTTAAAGAAAAGAAAGAGAAATACAAACTTCAAGTCAAGACTTGCCTGTGATCGGTACCACACATATAATAATGTTCTTTTTCAGTGATAGTAACGTTGTTTATTATAGATTAAAAGCTTAGCAGACCACATACTTCTTCTCAAATTGGTCTAGACACTATCAAAATAATCATCAATCACTGTGGTAGTATTTGCGAAAATGAGTTTGTATGTGTTTTAGCGACCTTGATTAATGGAAAATAAAAAATTAAATAAAAAAATTTATTGACTGATTTTTGGTATGCTTGATGTCAAATTTTGATGTGTTTCTTGTATTTATTTATCAAGCACTTGCGGGGTGGTTAAAAGTTATGAAATAAAAATTATATACCAGATTTAATTTGTTTTTTAGGCACTTTTTCATAAACAAACGTATTTGGCTTTCATTATTTTTATTTTCGCTGCTGACAAATTGTCTTTGAATATTGAAATTTTTGTGATACTTAGAGCACAAAATTTAACTCAAAATGAGTTCTTTTGCTATTCACATGCATATGTTGTCGCTCGCAGCACAAACTCAAACTTAAAATTAATGTTTGACTGATTGTCCAGCATGAGTACATCAAAACATTCAGAACACGTACACGAAACTGACATCAAGCATTTTGATCATGTCTAGGTAGCTTAACAGAAAGGCAGAGCTTTTCCTTCATGTATTGGTATGTATGGGTATAGATTCTTAGTTTAATATTCGTTCATGAATAAATTAATTTGCTGACTTGTTTTCTTTTCGCATATTAAACAAGAAGATTTCAATACAAAACAAACTAAAATGGCGATGATTGTCAACATATAACAAGTAGCACTATCTGTAGCGAGGTTTCACTGTAGTGGAAAAACTAAATGTTTAAATTATTTATTTTGTTAGTTAATTCAATTTTTCAAATTAGTCATATAAATTTTTTTTTTAACCATCGCTATAACTCTTCCTTTTGCAAACGCAAAAAACCCTCTTATGTTAAAAATTAACGCAGAATAATCAAAATTTTAATTTGACTTTTTTAATAGAAAAAGCATACAAAATATATTTATTTAACTAAAAATCAGCAGTTTTTCAAATAGGCATGCTTTTTAATATAAAAAAGAAATCAAATGCTTTAAACTCATGGTTTCTTCTGATTTATTTAGTTCTCAACAATAAATAACTAACCCATTACACATTAATCGCCTGTTTCGCACTTAATGCGGTTTGTGCAAAAAAAACACCCCTTTTCCATTTAAATGATTTGCCATAAAAGTTATCGTAATAAAATAAAATGAAAAAAAAACTAAAGCAGACGTTTATGAGGGCTTGTGTTCACCATGCGTCGTCATAAAGATGAGTTATGTCGATTTTCCGGCTATTACCGGTGATAATTTGAAGGAAAAACTTTAGCGCGTGAACTGTTGCACCTGAACAGCTAAAAGTCACTCATTTATGAATTTATGACAAAAAAAAATTAAAAATAAAAATAATAAAACATTGTCAACAACATCATTAAAGTCACCGATATTATTGACATCATCACAGTGGTACAAAGTGAAAAAAAGTTATGTTTAATATTTTTAATGCAATTTATTACGAAAATTATATTCTTACGTTTTTATCTTATAGAAATAATGTTTTTAAGGTTCGATTACAATTCCATTAAATCAGTGCACGTTATTTATTAAAATACACAATTTTAGATTATTCGTTACTCGGATACCCCGATGTTAACTTCGCTGTTTTTGGTATTTAAGATAAAGCTTCCAGAAGAATGTTAGCTACATTCAGAAAGTCTCAGACATTCAAGAGCCTCTCAATAATGGCTTTCTGACGTCTGCCTGCATTGGCTTATGCGTTTGTGTGGTTGTACTTTTTTTTTGTAAGCAGTACGTTTATTTAAGAAATTTATTATTCGACATATTGTCATAAGTTTATTTTAATTAAAATTTATTTGCTGGTGTTAAAGCATTGTCTATATATTTCATTGGTGCTTAGTCAAATCATCAGTAGACTTCAACCATATTTTGAACAGTCACAAACCTCTTATCTTATGCACATGCTTTCAAAAACAATTTGAGAATTCACAAATAATAATATTTTTGAAAATCACAAATGAAACATAACCGTAGTAGGCTTAGAAACTTTAACAAATACTTTATATTTATATAATTTTTGTGTTACCTTGCGGGTTCATCCGATGTTCTTCTCAATGCGAGGCCAATTCATAGCCACTTTCTTCTTTATACTTCGGTACGTATTCGGCTTTGACGTATGCAGAGGTGTGAGTTTGATTACCTGTTGGGCCATCTGGTAATGCTGGTATTTCTAGAGTCTAGAATCTAGACTAACCGGCCTCAAATGGAATGGCTTTAATTTTCTCACTTATCCCACGGCCAGTAGTTCCTTTTTTTTAAGTTTTCCCGTAAAATCTGCTCTTCTTTTTTTCTGTTTACAAACCATAAAACTTTAACACGAAGTTAAGAGTAACAAAGCAATAAATTATATAATGTTGACTGCATAAAATTCATATGCTTGCTCGTACACACATTTGAACTTGGCTACAGCTTGTGTTTGTTTATTTCTACAACTAGGGAATAGAACACAAAGACACAAATGTCTAGCCGTATGTGTACCCAGCACACATTTTTATTATCAATCAGAGCTAAATTCCTTCAGAAAGACGAATTCAGTGCTTATTTTATTTCTGTGTTTATACATGAAAACGAGTTAAAACTAAAACACAATATTAGTGCAGAATTAAATAGAGCTCAAATGGAATATTTTTGTTTCAAATACCTGATCCTAGTGAAAAAGGACAAAAGACAAGTTTCAAAAATAGTAAAAAAATTTGAATTTGTTAATGTTTCCTCACAGATTTGGGCGAAACAGTTCATTTTGTTAAATTGTTCACATGGACGATTAAATGAACTAGATCAGTAATATCGTTCTTCTTTCATTTTGTTCTGCGTTAATTTCACACTTTAACCTCAACACAATTGAAATCTCAGTAGTAAATAATCGCTCAGTAATACACGACCAACGATGCCAGATTTTATAATTTATTATAGCGTACGTTCGTAAAAGCATTTATAGTGCACGTCTGCAGCATCGCGAACATCTAACGTTCAAAAATGCATAACTTGGCAGCACTGTTTAGTGTCAAACGTTTTTTAATGCAAGTAAACGACATACTTGCCGCAAATCTCTGCAAATGGTGCACTAAATTATTTTGAGATGCAAAAAGTTGCAGTGGAACAATAAGTTGAATATGTATGTATGTGTGTACATATGTAATTTGATATTTAAATTACATGCTTCGAATTTAACCTAAAAAGAAGGTTGATATATTCGAAAATGACTGAAACACATAATCTTGGTAGTTTTTTAATACTTCAAAGGAGTTTTTTTTATTTAGGTTGTGTTCTTTTTACGGCCAAATGTGTTCCTATAAAAATTAGCTAGCTGCTTTAATTTTCTTTCCAATCTTTTTCTTACTATAATTTAAAAGAAAATTGTCACGTTTGTTATCATGATTTTCTTAAATAAAATTAGTTGCCGACTTAAAAATTTTTTGCATTTCGTTCAAAAATGTCAACTATGCACAGATGTTGAGCAGTTACAAAGCATGTGCAATAGTTGATCACGCATACGCAGTAAAACTTGGCAGCACTGCTGCATAGATGCATAAATTTGCTGAATTTATACATTCAATGAGTTTTTAATCTCAGTATGATTTAAGTATTTTTTCTTCTAAAAGATGTTTGTTTATTCTCATATCAATGAGGACATGTGTTGAAATTAATTAATGGTTTTTTGATATTTTACATTAATTTACCTATTTAAGACTAAATAGGTTTCTTGAGTTATAAAATTTTATTTACCCTTAAGTTACAATTATTAAGTAAGTGGTTTTTCTATATTTATATACAGATATCAGCTAAATTATATAAATATCAGCTGCATTATCAGCAGTTACGCTTTAACTAAGAATTAAATGTTTGCTGGGATATGTGACTGTTTTGTGAAACCTATGAAACCGAAAATTGAAGTATACGCTCCAAAGGTTTTCATATAGTTTTATTTTCTTTCTTGTCCCTCTGCCCACAAAAAGTTTTTTATAGTGACAGCGATTGTGATGTTTACGACGCACCATATTATCTTTATCTTTTTTTTCAGTTTTGTTTGTGTGTTTTTGCTGTCATCCTTCGTTTTTTTTTACAGCTTGTATATGATTTGCAACTTGTTGCATGACTAAGTTTAAAGCTTAGCAAAAAATATATGTATTTCTTTATTTAAGAGGCTTTAAATGTAGTTGAAAGTGTGAAAAAAAACTATATTATTGCTCTAGCAATCAGCTATTGATTTATTTCATTAAAATGACTATTAAATATTTCTAGCATTAGTAGAATTTGATTTGATTAGAGAATTCTAATTACATACTTATTAATGACAATTTCTTTTACTAAACTGAAACTTTGATTGGATTCTTAGAGTAGGGAAAGGACAATCACAGAGTTCATAAAACCACGTAGCAGAGTAGTGCTCGCCCTTTGACACAATGCAATATTTCCGCGGAGACCAGCTGAAAATCTTTAAGATTGCATGAAATATCTAGTATCTGAATATATAATATTAAATTTAAATGTACAGAAAAAAATATGTCTCCAATCAACATCTTTACTTGAAAAAAAATATCAAAAATTTAATCGTGCCAATTTAGTTTTTAATTAATTAAATTTTAAACAAATGATGATGATGACTTAATTCACTTCCTTATTTCGTAAATTGCAACGCTAACCTTTAGAAACGTTATATTTTGACGTTACAAGGCTACGCTTCAAGTTTCGTACGACACATTTGTATAAGAGTTAAAATGTTAGTGGACATGACTCTATCCACTTATTTTTAAATAAGAGAAAGCTATAGCTATAGGATTTCATTAAAAAATTAATTTTAAAAATCGCTTAACATGTAGCAGACTTAAAAAATAACAAACATTAAGCCAAAATAATTAAACAATAAGACAACAGAGAGCCTGCTTCTGTGTGAAGCGCTTTAAAGAATGTGTGATCAGATAAATTCGAATGTAACTAGCAGAGACAGAAACCAAAATTTCTAACATAGAATTTTAAGCACATAACAGAGCACTGTTAGCTATTGAACAGTAGTCGTGAAATGGATTAGGATTCCAAAGCCTTTTAAATGGATTGAGATAGATATTTTTTTTTTGGAAAAATTGCTCTAAAATGTAGTTTATGAAAGTATAAAAAAAGGATGCTGGAATTATGTCTGGTAGGGCAAATATATTAGATTTAAGAAAACATAATTTTTATTTATAATCATTTCTCAGTTTCCATCAGCGATGCCAACATGGTGGTTTTTGCATTATTTTTAGTGCTGTTTGAAGACTCAAAATGCCAATTTTTGAGCAAGAAAAGGCACTAAGTAGTGCTTTACTTTAATATAAACTTGGTGTATTTATTTCTTCAGTGTAAAGCATACCATTTTCGTCTGATATATTTCATTAAAGATGTCGATACTACATATTGCTGAAATAGAGAAGAGGTTAGAAAATATTAAACATTATTAAATATTATTAAGCTTCACTTGTTTAGATCTTCAATCGTTTTTCACTTTAGTGCTTTTTACGCTTTTTAAATCTCAAATTTACGCCTCTTAGTACTTTTTTTGAAATTTTGATGTGCTTTTAGAGCCAAAAAAGTTGGTATCACTGGATTCCATTTCGTTCAAAAATTTACGTTAAATAGCTGATGTTAATACATTGTCAGATATGGCGATTTCTCGCCAAGCGTGGCTTCCAAATTTTTAATTGGCGACATGGCGATTTTGGCGATTTTTATAGCTATTTTTTCTAACGAAATTGAACTTCAATATCTTTGTAATTGAGGAAAATTATTTTGCTGAAGGACTAGTTAAAAAAAAAAATAATTCCTACCAAAACTTGTCGGCAAGAAATTTGAAACAACTTGATTTTGATGATGATTAAGGGGAAAAATTTACAAGAAATAATTGTTGGCGATTTATTTCTACTTTTGGCGATTTTCTGCTAAATTTTTATACGATTATTTTATAAAAATTTATATTAAAAAAAGTGTTCTATAAAATCAAATTTGTTATCAAATATTTATTAAGAAAAACTAAATAAAATTTATTTTGGCGACTTTTGGCGAGTTTTAAAATCGATTTGGCGAATTTGGTCAGGAAAAATCTGACAAGCCTGTCCATGATCATGCACGATTCCTACTTGATCCATGAATTCTACTTCTAGCCTTCTATCTTTCGTATAAAGAGCGAGTTTAATATTCAAATAAAATTATTCATAAATAAGATATTCATATAAATGTGATATGAACATCTTCACATTGCCGCCCATGCTTGTCTATATCCTTGTACTCTAACGTCTTTGTCCTGCACTCCCTCACATTAATAAATGTCAAGACAAAAGGACATGAAAGTAATAAAACAAAAGTTAATGCTACTTTTTAGAGTAAAATGTTAATATATATTGAAAACATTTTGAATCAATTGACGGTCTGTGGTAAGAGAAATAACATAATATTAAAATACAATGTCAAGCGAATATTTTGCTATTGAAATTTCTGCATATTTTAAAAGACAATAAAACGATTTATAATTTAAACAAAGAAATATGCAAAAGCATTTTGCTTCATACGACGTGCATAAATATTTAAATAAGTACATACGTACAATCATGCATGCGTTTCTTGGAAAATACGTACTCGTACATATGTGTAGCTTTTCCGACTTACATATTGCTCAGCTACTCAAACAACGTCATAACTCAAAAAATTGATTTTTTTTTAAATAAATTGTTGTAATACAATTTGTCCAATTAAAACGTCTTTATTTAAAATAAGTATAAATGTCTTTATTTGCTCAACGCTACGCTTAGAATGTCAGAACAAGTACTTATAGAAATTCATAGCCTTTTTAAGGTTCTAAGTCAGCTTATAGCAATGACGCTGTTAATCATCTTTGCGTGTTGCCAACATAAATTATGCAGAATTAATCCTCATATCGCTTTTCACACAAATATTCTATTTACTCAGCTCAGCTTTTCTTTCTCCATTAAGTTGTGTGTAAATTGAAAACTTAAAATTCGTTTTTGGAATCACTTTTTTTTTGAATCATGACCTTGTTTGAGTAAATGAGCGATAAGTAAAGTCGCTGTAATAATAACTTATTATAAGAAACTCATAAGTGGAACTTTTTATATTTTATAGGAGAACGAAAAACCTGAATAAAAACTGAAGCTTTTAAATGAGAAAATAATTGTTGAACTGCCCATAAATATTTTATTTTTATTTGTAACGTACTTAGTTCTTTAAACGTTAAAAACGTGACTTCGAAAAAAATTGAGATACACCATTTTCATATTAAGCCAGCTATAGATATACTTATAAGTATGTGCATGCGTGTGCATGTGCGAATATCTGTATATGGCTGCTGTTTAAGCAACTTCAACTATGATATCCTGTCCTTATGGTGCTTGTAAGAGTATGTAAGGCTGCGTGTATGTCTGTGGTGTGAAAATGTTATTGTTTTCCCTGACACGTAAATTAGACAAGACAACAAGTGTTATTTGGTAGTAAAGATGCCATAAATTCCAATGTACACACAAAACTTTTCGATAACAGATCAGTTATTGTAAATAACCTCCCTTCTTCAGTGGATATTTTGCATTAAGCCCTTATTTTCTAACTTAGCTGCTGTTATGTGTAAGTTAAAGTGTTTTAAAAAGAAAACAAAAATTATGCAAGATATTGACTGTCGTCGCTAAGTAAGTAAACGAGCTTTAAAATGCAACACTTGCAACATTTGTGAAGGCGGTGGAAAATAGTGAAGAAATTTATAGTGCAGTACGTACATACATTTTAACTTTAATATCTATATAAGAAGGTATATGTACTTTTAATTTAATATTTCAATTGAAAACTTTTAACTTAATATTTTTATTGAAAACGTAAAGCGAACTACGCAATGAAGGGTTTAAAAAGCTGTTTGGTTAAAATAGCAATTGTCATCGTTAAAACTACAAGCTTCTCCTTATTTTTTTAAATAAATAGGGAATCCGATGTTTGACAGTTGAAATTTGTAATAATAACATTGTCGATTGTTATTTTAACCAAAAAACTTAGTAAAATCTTTTAGTTAAATTTTTTGCAATTCTTTTACATTATTAACAACATAATCTGTAATTGTACAAGAGCAAGAGTACATTTAAAAAAAAAAGTAACAAGTATTCATCAAAAAAATTCCATTTATTTCATATTTTGTACACGTTTTCAATAAAACTCAATAACACTTAATACATGTCCGTTTAGTTCAGTTATTAGCCTTACTACCAACAATCATTAAACTTCCTCTTAATATATCAATAGTAAAAAGAACATGGTTATTATTATTTTTTATTTTTTTTTTGTTCATTTTACGCTATTTGTCTTTGACATTTTTTTCTTCCCACAAGAACTTTGTTTTCACATTTGTTTTGTTTAAAACAAAAGAAAGAAAAAAGAAATATCTAATACTCCCTACCGACATCATTAACACATCCTGAAATAAGCAAAACAAAATGATGCTGCTATTGCTGCTGCTGCTGTTGTCGCTGCTGCTGTTGGCACTTTTGCCAAAGTCTTTACTAATACGCCTTTAGATATGCTACAAAAAATATTTTGAACCCCAAAACATTGCAATGTTAGCGGGTAAATAATGATGAGAAAAAAAGCAGTTACACAGTGTTACCGTCGTTGTATTAAATTATCAATTTGATGCTTTGCCACTTTTTATGATTCTTAAAAAAATTACCCTTCAGTATAATGTTAAAGTAGCGTACATCACTTTTAGTCCCTGTTTTAAGAAACATCACACAGAACGCTAGAGCAATGGTCAGCATTAAAAACGGAAAAAATTCTCAATATACAGGAAGGGTTGTCATTTAGTAATAATTTTTACTTTTTTGTTAAATTTCAAATCCAATATTCTTCAACTCTATATATAAATCGCCTTTGGCGTTAACCCTCAAAAATGGCATGACCGATTTTAATACTTGCTTTTTCTCTATTTCACATAAAATTGATTTAAAAAGCAAATTAAGAAAGAAAATCCTAAAGCAATACAAAAAACTAGTATAAAATACATAATTATTATAATAAGTTTGCATGGAAAACGACGCTACATTTGACTGCTTGGTCATTGTTTTCCGGAGCCACCGTTCTAATTTCAAAAGCTCTTTCACCAAAATATAAAATGAAACCTGGAAGCATACATAAGCTATTTATTGCCGATTTAAAAAAAAAATATTATAGGTTGATAGAAAGGTAAACCTCTCTCATACCCAGAAAATATTTATTGTCTCCTTAGCAGATATCTATTAAAGCTAAAGCTTTTAGGGTTCCGTACTCAAAAGAAAAATAGCACCATATTAACGTGAGTATACAGTTCGACCTGCAGACTATCTGTCTAATATTTAGTCCGCCTGCCCACACATTCGTCCCTTGTTGGCCGAGTGAAAAAGTAACTTTCTTTGTTTGTTACTTCCAATTTTGATGCATTCGCCCTCTGAAACTATGCAGCCAATTAATTGAGCATCTGGGGGTGCTCAGCCAACAACAAATACATGTTTTAAATAATTATTTTATTGAAATTTAAATTTGTGTCAAATACTGGTATGACTCAAAAATATGCATTTATCACTAAACTGTGCAAAAATGTGAATTTTAATCAGAATATGTAAAGGTATAATTTTTTCTTTAATACAGTGTCTTGTAATAATATTTCGTTTCCGTCATTAAGGAAAAACACTTGTATTATTTGCATGAAACCCCTCGACCTGACAACAAAAATTTTTTTTCAGCTTTTGTTGTTGTTTCGCATGTAAACTAGTACCTAACCTCACAATCTTAAAGCTTACTTTTATTTAGTACAGTCAAATCCCGATAATTCGTACCCCGATAAATCGTAATTCCCGATAATTCGTAATAAACTGTCGGTCCCTTGAAAAAATCTCGTTAATTCGTAAGATTTCCATACATTTTGGTCCCCTCGCTAATTCGTAATTTGTTTTTTTTTAAATAAAATCTTTACCTCTTATAAATCGTAATTGTGTGCTAACTACCACTTATAATTCGTAATAAAAACAACAGAAACATGTAAAAAATGATTTTTTGTTTACCGCTATTTTTTGCTTGGGTTTTTGCTTTTGCTTGTGTGTGTGTTTATTTTTTTAAGATCAGTTTGTTACATGAATAATAAAGAAAAATGTCAAAGCGCATAAAACTCTGTCGGTGTTACAAAAACAAAACATTTTTGTTTTTTATGTTTTTTTTATCGTTTTAGCAAACAAATTGAAAACCCCCGTTAATTCGAATTTATTTTATCTTAACCCCGTTAAATCGAAACCCCACTAAATCGAAAACCCCTATAAATCGTAAGAAATGGCCGGTCCCTTGCAATTACCAATTATCGGGATTTTACTGTATTTGATGAAATTTTCCTTAAAATATCTCAATAGTGTGAGCTGAAAAAACAATCAAACGGTAACACTGAATGTGCAACAGCTTAATGTGGACACTTACTTCTTTGGTACACAAAAATTTGGAAACGAGGAGATGGTTGGTAACGGAATAGAGTGAATGAAGAACATACTTCAAATCAGCAAAGAAACTAATAAATTTGCTTGTTCAAGGAAATATTTTTGATATATAAGACATTATGCTTAAACATTTAGTTTAAATTGTCAATTAATTAGGGCAAAACGGATCTTAATGGCGTTTATAAGCATTTTAAGAAGAACAAAAAAAACACATAAAACAATTTAAAAAGAATATTAAGAACTTTCATTATGGATACACTTTACATGGTACAGAAATTGTGGTTTATGTTTTTTTTTTTGGCATAAAACTTAAAAAAAAAAGAAAATATCATAAGCATAAGCGAGTAGGATTGACAATTATTACGTGTCGATGCAAGAATTTTGTAGTTTGGCATTGATTGTGCGTTCTTTTGACCGCATAAGACTTGCTAATATCTTTGCAGATTTGAACTTTATTACATAACAAGTGTATACGTTAATCAGAAAATCAATAACTTAAAGTTTATGTTAAATTCACTTTGAAAAACAGGCAAATGGGATGTTAAAAAAATTATAAGAAGTATTTACTCTGGCGTAAGTTTAAGAATAGAGCCGATGATCAGACTGACTAATAAATCATTATCAGCGGTTTACCACCAATAATGCTAACTTTCCTAAAAACTTGACTCATCAAGCCTAGATAAGGCTAACTACAACATTATTATCTGCGGCTTACCACGGTACTTTTGTAATAACCGACAAGCAAGTTCATGTGATTAAAGGAAAAATTAAGTCACCATTTTGCAGTCACCATTACGCGTTACCAGCCCTGTCACTGCGTGAGTCCCATGATTCACGTGTAGAATTCGCAATTCTAATTGTAACAAAACTTAAATCAATAACATTGGGGAATATCGTTAACTTAAGTACTTTTCTCTATAACATTAACTTTGCTTACATTGCTATTCAAAAACATTAAAATCCTTATACACACACTCTAATATTTGTTTATAAAAATTTAAATTACCGTTCGGCATCATTACCCACGCACATTTAAATAAAATTTTTTGTATCTTAAATGTCAAAAAAAATAATATAAGGAAAACTGTAAATCTCACTCTAGAATTGTAACTACAACATTTAAGCCAACGGAAACGAAAACTTACGCTCTCGTTGCAACAAACAGACAGACAGAAATGAATAAACGTTTCATCAGCTTTGTTATATTGGCCTGTTGGCTGAGCATGGCCTACAGTGAGCCCAGCTATGAGGATTCTGCCTCAGCAACCAATGGAGCAAATGGGGCACATCAGGCCAATTCCCTGTTCAATACGAATGCCGACAACAGCATGGATGGTGATAATGGTGATGGAATGCTTATGGCTGGCATGGCAGGAAAGGATAACTATGACAAGCGAGTAGAACGTTATGCCTTTGGCTTGGGCCGAAGAGCATATACTTATACAAATGGCGGCAATGGCATTAAACGTTTGCCTGTGTACAATTTCGGACTGGGTAAGCGGGCCAGACCTTATTCCTTTGGCTTGGGCAAAAGATCTGACTATGAAGATTCAGATGCTCTAGTCGCTGAGGATTTGGATCGGGCTTACAATGCTGCCTTTATGATGGGTAAATTGGTGCCAGATTGTTTGTGTGCATGCTTGTAATAAACGATTTTTCCTTACAGATGAAAAGCGCAATCGTCCCTATAGTTTCGGTTTGGGCAAACGCGAACCCTTGAATGAAGAACGCCGGGCAAATCGTTATGGTTTTGGTTTAGGACGTCGTTAAATTTACATGACACTCACGAGCTGAACCCCCCCTCCACCCGAGAAGCATCCTCAAACAGTCCAGCATTAAGAATACAAATAAATATTTAATTCTATTAAAACTAATTAAAGTGTACAACATTTTTTTAGCTGTTTGAGGTAGAATCAGACGAGGCAAATAAACACTAAGCTGGTGATGTTAAGAGAAGCTGCATGTTATGAAAATTTCATCAATAAATATCCATATGCTTTAGTTTTTAATGCTTTAGCTTTTTCCACCAGCTATGCGAATTCGCCACGTCTGACCTCTACTTTGAATTTTAAAACTTAAAATTGTTTGCGTGTTTGAAAATTGTTAAAACTTACAAATCCAGCCTCGTCATTTTAATTAGTTTTAATAAATTTATTTTGGAAAATTAAACTTTAATATAAAGTTCAACATATTAATGTATAACAAAAAATATAAACTTAAATTTTATTTGAAGGGATAAAAATTATTTCATCAAATTTTGTGTAATACAGCAGCAGGCATCTAATAAAAAATGAAATATGAAACAATTATCAAATTTAACATAAATTTATATATAATTTTTAGTATGAGTGCCATTTCCATTTAAAGAGAACTTTAAAGTTAAAAAATAATAAAATTATAATAACAAAATATCATTGTAATGAATTGAAATTATTTGTTCAAAACAATTTCAAACCAAAAAAGTAAAACATGCCATGACAACAATTAGCTTTAAGTTTAATTAAGCGAAAATCAATTATAACTTTACAATTCAATAAAATTTCAATTAGCTGAAAATAATTATTTAGGCAAATTTTAAATGTTTTCCTCGATGTCTTTCTATTAAAATCTTCTGACCTTTTTATGTGGTTTATATAATAAAAAATCGAAAATCAATTAAAAATAAAGGACATCATTGCATTCGTTGTTATATATATATATGCAAATAAAAATAAATAAAAAATATATTTATTATAAATAATTAAGAACTTAAGATTACTTGCGTCATTAAAAAATGTATATAATGTTTAATATTTATTTATGTATAGTATTTATGTATTAAAAACTAAATAAAAAATCAATTAAATACACCTACTTACGTATTAATATACCAAAATAAAACAAAATTAAGAAAATATATATATAATTATATAAATACATCAATATAAAAAATCGTACTGCATGTCGGTGTCTACCCAGCACTCAAAATTGTCTTATTATTGACAACTGTCATTGTACGAATAGGTTGTCAGATTTGTCATTTATGACAGTTTAGCATTTTGTTAGTTATGCTATGTTTCCACTACAAGTTGAATCACATGCTTTGATTGCTCAATCATGTTTATGAGTCATGCTGTTTACACGGCGCATTTATGCTTCATTTGGCATTTTTTATCTATTTTTTTTTGATAGCTAGTTCGTATAAACTGGCGATAAACTGCGATAAAAGTTAGAGAAGATACCAATTTTACGGGCTTCGCAAGTAGATTCATATTGAATCTACTTGATTCGCTCTCATAATTTTGTATGGCGAAGGAAGTTGTTTCGCTCAAAATTGGGGTGTGAAGCATGAATAGAATGCGAATCGTGGAAACATACTATTAGATTTAACATTTCCTTTCGTGAATAATCATTCAAGCTATCTAAAAATCAGCTTTTCGCCTTTTTAACAGAACTTGTTTGAAGAAAAGAATTTATGCAAAACGTTTCAGCTATTCTGAATTATTTTTTCCCCCACATTTGCATATTTCTTTGCTTGCATTTCCTACTTAGTTTATCAAGTAGAACTGAAACAGTCTAATCAAGTACGCTTATCAGCCCAGCTATTTAACTTTAGTAGTTTTTTTTATCATACGCTTGTTATATGGAACAAATTGTCAGATCCGTTGTTAGGCCTTGCCAGACTCCAAGCAAAAAGTGAAACATAGATTTTTATTTACCATAGCCAAGCAATTGCAATGATATTAGCTGCTATACTTTGTTTATTTTTCTTGCACTTTCCTTTCTCTTTAAAAACAAGTGTTTGTAGTAGTGTTGCCAATAGAAAGAATTTTGTGTTATACGCACATCTGACAATATTCAAATATCTCATAATAATTTGACTATAACAACGAAATGTGTTTACACGGATGTCAATTTGTAGTCAGCTGATGGTCTTACATCGAACTGGCAATGCTTTTTTTTTGCCAATGTTGTCAGATAAAAATTGCCAGTTCACATGATTGTAAATATATTTTTTAGCCCATTTTAATGACAATATTGTAAGATCTGACAACTGTATGCACAGAGCTTTATACTGCATTTTGTTAATTGTTTTCTCGTTTTACCATATCGCATTATTTTCAAGTTATGTAGCTATTTTATTAAATATTTCACGTTATGATACAAATGGCGACGAAGTAAGGCTCAGTGATTGACACTAATGCATATCAGAAGAGAGTTTATTATATTGATGTGGATCAAGGAATTGATCTCGGATTTTCGAAGAGAGTCATTTGCCTTACGGTCTACGAAATAACTTCTTTTGAAATATACATATACATATCATGATACAATAATACAGGTAACCTCGAAGCGCCAGCTGATGGAGTTTGTTTTGTGATGTGATCTGCCAATTGTTGTTTACGTTTTACCAATACAGTGCCTATTAAACTGCACTAATACAAACCAGTTTTGCAAATACAAGAGAACATGCAATCATGTTTTGTGCCCATTAAAACTGTACTAATACAAAAAAAAGCTTTGCGAAGACAAGAGAAAACGCAAGTACATGTCTTGTTTTCTCTGGGTTTTTTGACAGTTGTCATCACAAAGCAGCAATAAAAAGCCCTGTTGTTTTATTTATTGTACATTTGTTGTAGATTCACGGGTACCCATATTATTGTATCATGATACATATATAGAGGATTTTTTACATTTATGGGTAGTATACTCTGGCAAATCATCACGAATAGATTGACGCTTAAGTAACGCTACTAAATTATCCAGATTTATTTCAAAAATCCTTCATCCATCCGCCCGACTTATAGACGATATTTTATTGCAAAAATTGAGCTCAGTAATTTGGCTAATTTTTGGCTTAACATGTTTGTTAATAAATAAAATTGCCCTATAGTCCCTACAGATTTCATTACAATCCCAAAAATTATCTGTTTTGTGCGGTTTACTCGTTGATGTCCTCATTGGTCCTTATTTCTTAAAAACGTAGCCGGAACTCGCAACGCGATTTGCTAAATGAAAAAATATCGGGTCTGGCCCACAATAATAAAATAGAAACATTTGTTCTTATTTTCAATATACAAACATGCGTATATAATCGGATGAACGTTTGCTGTCGACATCGTCGTTCAGGCTGTTAAAGTCTCAAGTAGAGTTAAAAATAGCGTAGTAATTGCTGGATATTCTGCAAGTAGGTAAGAGTTTTCAAGCGTATTTTGCTTAAGCAAGTCTAAAAATTCCATTAACTGAGACCGCAAACTGTGAACTAAACACAAAACACATGTAATTTAGCTTCCTGGCTTCCTGACTATTAATAGCAAAGAATATGTCTAAAAAAATGGTATTTATTATGGGTATTTAAATGCATATCTCAGTGACATCTAGCGCAAAGTACATAGATGTTAAAAAAATATAGCAAGTTTTTCTACCTGCATGAAGTGGCTTAGCTACAGCATTGGCTTCAATGTTCAATTGTTTAGTGGCTCTTAAACTGTATTTTGTTTTGCATAGAATCCATGTACATCAGTATCCATGTCATGGATACTGATTTATTTATAAATAATTTTGCCAAAAAATCGAGAACTGATAGAAAATTTTGGAAAAAAATCATGGGATATAAAATTAAATTTTAATGGGCGTGCCTCCGCAAATTTTTTTAATGCAAGTTTTTGTGTTGAGTTTTGTAAAAGTCGGTACAGTAAACCACTTAAAATAATATATGTGACCTGCTCCACGAAAAGGGACCTCTGCGCCGAAAAAAAGTTATTGAGAAAAACGCGTTTAAAAAAAAGCGCTTCGTTTTTCCGTGTTTTGCGCATGGTTATGCAACTCTTTCTTCAACCTGATCAACTGGCGATGTATTTCGACTCTCTGGTACTGGTATTTTGTACCTTTGATATTGAACTTTTTTTAAATTTCAAATATTATATATATTATCTGTTTATATCACATTTTAAAATTTTTTCATTAATTATGTGCATCTTTACAGGTGATTTGTAAAAAAACTAAAAGACATAGAAACTTGCGGTTTGTGGCATTTGAAAGAGCGTTTATTTTCCTATAAGAATCGCTCAAAAAGTAAAAAAAAATTTTTTCGGCGCAGTGGTCCCTTTTCGTGGAGCAGGTCACATATTAAATTTTAATGGGCATGACTCCGCTCATTTTTTCAAATGGAAGATTGTGTCTATTTTTGAGCTCAAGGTGTGTGATAAGTTACATAAAAATTGGTTAAGTAGAACCACTTGAAATAAAATAATAGATTTTAATGGGTGTAACCCAGCCCATTTTTTCAACTTTAAAATTGTGTAATTACAAGAATCAAAGTTGATTGTTAAGTTTCGCAGCAATAAAATAAGTAGAACATCATAAAATCAAATAAAATAATTTGTGAGCGTGTCCCCGCCCAATTTTTTTTTTTTTTTTTTTTGACGTATGAGAAGCTATACCCTCTCAGACAATAAAAAATTTTACAATCGGTCTAATATGAACCGAGTTATGAAGTAACAGAACAAAAAAAAAATAGACACGATCTGATAACCTCCTCCTTTTGTTGAAGTCGGTTTAAAAAAATAATTTCGTTTTATAGAAGTTTTAAAGGCAAATTTTGTATTTAGTCCTTTGAAGTCATTAAACAAAGGATTCATTGAAAAGTCGTAAAAATTATGAGTAAAATGTTTATGCAAGGCTGTTTATAAAGTGGAAATAATTATATCAATTTCAGTATGAATAATATGAGAATTATATTATACATTATTGTTTAAGGTGAATGCAGTAACACAACTGCCAGCATGCCTCATGATGCTGCGATTTACGATCCTACAGAATTGTATGAATTTTGAAAAAATTGCACTCTGTTGAAATGCATTCTAAAATATTTATAAAATTTATTAGATCAAGACTACATGCTTAGGAAGTGATGTAAGTGTCTCTGCTTGAAAATTGCACTGTGTTTAATATAGCTTAAATTTTCAAACCGAGTCCTTTGGCCTTTTTTTAAATTATATTTTTGGTCCATCTAGTTTATTTCTTAAGATGATGTGGCCCTTTTATCCCTCAGCTCTCAACAATATTGGCAAAATGCAGTGTATGGTGCAGTTTAATTGAAAAAATAGGTTAACATTTCAAAGCTGTCTTTCAATTTTGAATTCGTGCAGACGGGGCTTTTCGTATTAATATAAATAGAATTTTAGAGACGTAATATTGCGGAAATGTGCAACATATTGTTTCTTATGGAATAAAAGTTTTAATAATATCGCGGTAGTAAAAAATTGTGGGTGTTCTTACTGGCAAATAACCAGAGTTATTGTGATATTATCACTGGCTGAACAAACCGCCATTACCTCTATATCTAAGCTTAACCGACACATTTTTTGCATCTCGTTTTCTTTTTGAAGAAGGTCGATTATTCACGATAGCAAATAATCGATTTAGGACAAAAAATTTAGTACAAAAATTATGTCACTTAAGCTTTTTTGGCGGTTATAGCACGACATGCCAACTCACAAGAACATTTGTGTTTGTACCAAGTATACATAAATAAAATCAAGACTGGCAGCTTCATATCAACTGCAACTTCAATCAAACTGATCAAAGAAAATAAAAACTTTAGCATTTTAAACTAAAAAAATAACCAAAACTAGTTTGTGGTTAATTTGTCTTAAATATTTATTGTTTTCCAAAAGAATTTTTACATAAAAAAAGAATGCCAAAATGTAAAGAATTTCATTACGCATATTTTCCTCTTTTAATATTTCATTCAATTTATTTACAACTACTTTATTAAGAATAAATTTACATCTACATACAAAATACAATAATAAAATCTTTTTTTTTTATCTTACTTAGCAATAAAATATAATAAATATTTACACTACAATGCAAATAATACACACAGACGACAATACAATAATAAAATAATAAAATCAACAATTATTTAAACCTTTAATATCAATTAGAGAACAAAAACTAACAAATATTTACTTTCACTCTCTTTCATTTGCTTGGGATTTTTCTTTGAAATATTTTACAAACTACACACCTGCTGCATTCGTATTCGTATACATAAAATGTTTAAGCAATTAAATACATACAAAAATAGAAAATAGTTAAAGTTAATTAAAAACGCAAATGTTGACTGAGCGCTCGGAAGGCGGTCAAAGCTGTGGTATCTCTGTACGTTGGGTCGTCGATCTCATCCTCAGAACTGAATGACTCCGAGGAATAGAAGACAGATTTCATGTACCCGGGAAATGGTGTGACCGACATGAAGTCATCGCTGTTCTCATCATCGGGTGGTTCAACAGCCAGAAATGAGACCGCAAAGCCTTTAAGAGATGTACTTTCGTCGGACTGGAAACGTATGAGTATGGTATCGGAATAGGAAACAATGACTGGCGGTTTCTGCAAATGGACAGGAAATTTATAACAAATGGAATTAAATAGAGCACAAATTATAGTTCAGGTGGCTGCCAATTTAAGCTAAAGACCACATCTTTAACACAAATCAAGCTTTCTAAATATCGCCGAGAAAAACTTTAAATTTTTATTGGATTTATTTATTTTGCTATAGTTCTGTTATTATAAAGTGCCCTGGACACAATCAAATAAACTCGTCAAACTCGACATATCGTGCCATAACCGCCAAAAAAAAGCTTAAGCGACATAATTTTCGAACTTAATTTTTTTACGAAAATCGATTATTTACGATCGTATTTAGGCGATTTTCATCAAAAAACTAAGTTAAAAAAATATGGCGCTTTAGCTTTTTTAGCGGTTATGGCTCGATATGTGTGAGTGTCGTCTGCTTGTCACTTGAAAAGAGACATACAAATAAACAAGTCAATTACTATTTGTATTTTGATTTCGTATCGCAATATGAACTTTTGGTAATCGGTGCACTTATCCATCATTAACAACAATCAAAAAGAAACTGAAACCTTTTGCCAACTAAAGTTGGAGATAGTCAAATAACGAGCCATCGCAGCAACTATTGCCGACAACTTGCTCATGTAGCCGAAAGAACACGACTACAAGCGCACAACTGTGTATGTGGTTGATGAGTTTCCAGGGCTCTTTAGATCCCTCTCGCACGCACAAATCTTGGACTAGAATAGAGGAAGATCTGGTCCAAGGTACGGCACTACGACACCCAATGGATCTTTTGTGCCATAGATCTGTAAATTCAATTACTTCAATCTCTGTATGACTCTCCGTATGAGAGCCAGCACAGATATTGGAGAAGCCCACAGAAACTCAAAGTAAAAAACCTGCCTTCTACTGTTACATAAGACGATACACTCGCATTCGCACTCTTTGTCTCATCATCTTCTAAGCACAAACAACACAAGAGCACCCGCTTCCTCATTCCCCAGATGACTGCTGTGGCCAGGTATCCAGTAAATGATAACCTTGTCCGTATGGATAGCTTTTGTAATCGCGCTAAGCTTACTTACTTTGATAAGTCTTGAAATTGCTCGTAAAGTTGTTTTGTTCTTCGTGCATTTCTTGTGTTTTTCCTTCGAGTATAGAGAAAATTGATCAAAATCCACTTCGGGAAGTTTGGAATATATTGCGCCATCTTTCGTAAAACCTTTTCTATTTGTCAATATTAGACGTGGAGAAGCAAATCGGATTAAAAAAGTTCAAATATTTATGCAACACAATTGTTTTTTGTTTTAAATCTCTCTTCGCTAGCGCTGCTATTATAAAAGTTGTATGCAGCAACAAATTTCTTAAAATCTCTGTTAGTTTTAAATTTTTCTTTTAGGTTATCAGGGCTAAAGTTCGTTCGTTCGTTTAAGTCAAATTACAGGTGATAATTTTCAAGGAACAAAAAAAAAACACTAGTAGAACGTAACAAAGATCGCTACACTATAATAATCAGCATTCTTGTGTTTAGTTCAGCTTTATATAAATTTTTTTCAATACAAAAAGAATACGTGAATTGCATTGATTCATTGTATTACATTCCCAGCAAAAAATGACATACAAATCATTAGTTACAGCACTGATGAACTCAGCTCAAAGTAGTTCTATTTCTGGTGAATCATCCATGAATTTAACACATGGTTGTCATAGAATGGAAGTGATTCAAATAACTATTATTTATTATTTTATATTGTTATTTATTTCTTGAAATTTTATTAATAAATTTCACTAGAGTAATGCAGTATGACTTACCCTATTGCCGCAATATTTGCCATGATTGGTGTTGCGATGAAAAGTCTGCTCCTCCGTTATTTCCAAGGAATCATAATCACATCTCTCCGAATACTCAATTTCAAAATGTAAAAATTTTATCTTAACACTGCTCTCGGGATCCGATTGTATACGCCAATTGCAGTACATATTGCGTTTGTAAGGCCGCATGCCATAACGCGGATGGGAATAGAATATTTGCGATTGATTTGTGGCCCTCAAGTAACCGCCACATTCTTAAAGATAAAGAAAAAATATATAATTTTATATAAAATATCGAGCAAAGTAAAAAATCAAACTTACCCGTCGTATGTGTAGCATAGAAGCCCTTACGCTGCAGACCCGCATCCGTACGCAACACCATGAACATGTCATTGGAAGAGGCCACCACAGCATAAGGCTCCCTTCCACCACAATACGTGCCCAACGTTGAACTATTCTCGGATTTGCCATCATGAACAGCCACAAAATCGTATATACATTCTTGATGATTTTCCAATTGGAATTCGTGGAATGTTAATTGCACCCTGTGGCCGAGTACAGTATGGAAATGCCAATAACAGTAAATATTCCGGGGATAATCTTCAGGATACCGGGGACTAGAAATGACACCATAAGGGTTGCTTATTTCAAACTTGCACTTGGTCTCAGTGCAATTATGGCGATTTTCGTGCAGTGTATAGCCATTGCGACAACTGCAAATGTATGAGCCAAAGGTATTCTTGCAATAATGCTGACAGCCACCGTTACTGATGCTGCATTCATCGCTATCTAAAGCAAAAGGTTTGAAAAAAAAGGAAATTGTAATATTAGTTCTAGCAATTCGGGGACTGACCATTAGACTTGGAGCGAACTCCTTCAGTAGCTTGTTTTTGGTGCAAACCCAAACGCAACCAACCCAAATGCGGTTGATCATCGTCAATGTGTCAAAAATTAAGTTGTGAACGAGTTCGAACCAAATTTGCTGGCCATAATAGAGTTGTGTTTAACTCTTGTTCAACTTGTTCGTTAGCGTTCGAATCAAAACTTGTTTCAAACCCATTTATTTTACTTTGATGTTTTTACTGAACTTGTGTCCAACAGAACAAACTAGTCCAAAAAGAGCTATTGGAGACACAAGCCGATGACCAAACCCATTTAAATTACATGGGTTTGATCACAGATTTGTGTCAAAAACGAACTAGTGAACGAGTTCGATACAAGTCTAACACAAACATATGATCGAATCCATGTAATGTAAATGGGTTTGATCGTATGTTTGTGTGTAGAACAACCGACAGAACGAGTTCGACCCAAGTCTATTTTGAATTAAAGTTGGGTCCAACTCGTTCTGTCGGTCGTTTTAGAAATAAACCTTTGATCAAACCCGTTTAAATTACATGGGTTTGATCATAGGTCGATTAAACGAGTTGGACATGAATTAGACTTGGGTTGGAGCCGTTCAGTCGGTTGTTTTATAGACTTGTACCGAACTCATTCAGGAGCTCGTTTTTGACGCAAACCAATGATCAAACACATGTAATTTAAATGGGTTTCATCACAGGTTTGTGTCAAAAACAAGCCTCTGAATAAGTTCGATACAAACATATGATCGAACCCATGTAATATAAATGGCTTTGATCGTATGTTTGTGTCTAGAACAGCCGACAGAACGAGTTTGGCCCAAGTCTAGTTTGAATATATTTTATCTTGGGAATAATTTTGGTAATTCGGTTATGATTAAATATATCCTAGTTAAGCTCTATACAAAAAAATTTGATTTTTTGTTTGGCGGAGTTGATTGATAATGTACTGGACACCTCGGGTATCATGGGTTGGACTACGCTGAATTAAAAAAGAGTTCCTAGCAAGTACAATGTTTTGTTTGGCAGATTTTCATTTAAAAATTTTCCAAAAACATACAAACTGTACTATCTCGACTTGGTTTTTTTAATTCGTAAAGTTTCGGCAAACATTCATATACACGTGATGTAAAGCATACTTCCAAGGATTTTTTTTATCATACTTCCCTAATGCATTACCCAGTAACGAGAGGTTGTTCAAGGTAGAATTTTTGGACTGGAATTATTATCATAGTATATTAACTTACCTATTTCAAATCTAGCTGAAAACCCTGTATGTTGCACTGATTTATCGGAAAAGAATTCCAGCCTCAAAATGCTCTGTTCCGAATTGATTAAAGGTGGTATTTCATGGCCACAATAAACGCCAATTTTCTTCAACCTATTGTCACGCAACTTGGAATATATGACCAAATAATCGTAATTACACTCGGTGTACTGAAATTTAGTGCCCTCCAAATCGAAGTGAGTAAAATTAAGAAATACTGCATGATTGGCCGGTGCTACTATCTCCCACACACACTCCTTTGAAATGGGATACACGTCTGGCCAGGAAGGTGAGTTCACTACGCCTGTGCCCATACTGCCATCGATAATGCCGCCACAAGCATCTGTAAAATGCAAAGAAAACAATAAAACCATAAGCAAAATAAAAATAGTGTTGTGTTTAATTAAATAAACACATTTGCATGTTGTTAAAACACTCGTACATACCTTCACATGTCCTGCCATTTGTCTGCAATTCGTAGCCGGCGAAACAACCGCACTGATAGCTCCCCAGTGTGTTAATGCATTCATGTTCGCAGCCGTGATTGTCAAATTTGCACTCATCGACTTCCTGCATGAATACGGCTGAAAAGCCAACTTTTTGCACTGAACCATCCGATAAAAATTTCAAATACATTTGATTAGTATTTGTTCTATTGAAAACATAAAAAGAGAGATTTGGGTAATTTAAAATGATAGTTTGAATATTGTTAAAATTTTTAATGCATTTGATTATTGTTTACTTACTTTATGTTTGGCGGCAATTTGTAGCCACAAAATATTCCTATTAACTTGGAATCGGAGCTATTGCCATCACGTATTTCCACATAATCGTAAATGCAATTGTCATGATTTTCCAACTCGAACGATTGAAATTTTAAGGCCACCTGATGGTTATCGGGCACGCTTATGCGCCAAACACATTCCTTGTCTGCAAAATACTCCAGAGGGTAGTTGGGCGAGTCAATGCGACGGTCTTCGGTTACAAATATGTCACCTCCACAGATAACTAGCAAATGAAAAAAAGGGGGGGGGGGGAGTATGTGAGATCTTAGTCATAAGCAATGTGTTTTATTTATGATTTCATTGGGCTAAAGTTCAAATCAAATCATAAATAATAGAAACAAATAGAGTTCGAACAATAATAATTAAAGAAATGTGTTTGATTTATAAAAGAAATCTCCACACAAAATTCGCTTGATAAAAGCTTGCACGTATTCAAAAATGATTGTTAAGGCTAAAGCATTCTTTAACTCTCATGCAAAATTTTCATGTTAAACTTAGGCTAACTTTAAGGGCCTGTCCCACGATGTCGACAACGTTCGACTTGACGCACACTTACATTCAAAACAAAAACAAATTTTATGATTTTGTTGTTGTTTCAAATGTAAGTGTGCGATAAGTCGAACGTTGGCGACATCGTGGGACAGGCCCTAAGAGTAGTTTACGAATACCAGTTTTGGACCTTTACACCTAAAAGTATGCTCCATATTTTGAACTGTGTTGACTTCGTGTCACAAGTTCAGTTTTGGCACAAATCAGTGTTCAAAAACATTTAATTTAGACTTGGACCGAACTCTTTCTTTTTTGACACAAATTACATGGGTTAGATCATCGGTTTGTGTCAAAGACGAGCTAATTAAATCATGAATGCGCATCCCATGCCGCAGTTAAAAAATTACCTAGACTTGGATCGAACTTGTTCAGTAGGGCGTTTTGGACGTTAATGTCAGTTGAAGAAGACCACTAGAGCTGGGTCCAACTCGTTCATTCATCCATTTTTGCCACAAACCTATGATCAAACCCATTCAAATTACATGAGTTAGATCATAGGTTTGTGGCAAAAATTAAAGAATGAACGAGTTGGAGCCAGCTCTAAGGACCACGTATAACGTACGAGAGATCCATATCAAAAACACATACACAAACTCATTTCTTTAAATACAAACATTTTCCTTCTTTCGTTCCATTTTACTTTAGAAAAAGTATTTCTTTAAAAACTAAAAACTAAAAACTTTAACTAAGAATAGTGACAAACTTTTGGTTGAATTCATTGTATTGCATATAAATCAACAATTATTTCATTTTTGTTTAATAGCGCGAAACTAATATATATTCAGCAAAAGAGAGAGAAAAACGAATATTTTGCTTGCAATGACAGTTTTGCCAACATGGCTAAACGCCTAAAAGTATACAATGGCTAAGCATAGATATAATTCACAGCAGTAGTTAACACAAATAAATGAACACATAATTATTGAGCTGGCATTACAATTTCTGGCTAAAAATTTGGTAAATGTGCTCCGTCGAAACACAACCAAAATACGCACAAGTAGTATTGCTTTATCATTTTAATATATATATGTTCCTTTATAGAGCAGCCATAAAATGCACCTGTTTGTTTTTCCTGTAACACATAAATGCTGCCTAGTTTTATGGCTTCATTACAAAAAATAATTAGCAGTGTCAGCGGAACTAATTTCTCATGTAAATGGAGATAAATACTGTTATTAAAGTAAATAGAAAATTGTTTAAAAGAAGCAAAAATTAAATTATTAAGAGCATAGTTTTAGGAGCATGATATTATGGCTTAATGCTAGGACTCACTATTCTACAAAATCGTACGACTTTGGAGAAAACACAAGCCTGATTCAATGAATTATTTTTGTCTCTTGAAAATTTTCATAAACTCCATTATTTTCTTACTAATTACAGTCCTTAATATTTACTTAAAGTAGCGCCTTAAGATATGTAAAGTTTTATGAAAACTTATGAAAGCTGCAGCACTAAAATTAAAGTGTTACTTAAATTTCGCACAAAAATGTATGATGGATTTAAATAAATATTTAAATGTAAATGTAAATTTATTAATAGTAAAAAGAAAATTTCTTACCCTCAAAGTCCGCCGAAAAGCCCCGAAAGCCTTTTACACTGCGCCTGTTAAAGTAACTAATCAACATGCGACTGGAATCACTTTTAATTGTTAACGATGTATGATTGCCACACAGACGCTGTATAACTGGCGATTTATGCCAATAGCCATCACGTATTTCCAAATAATCTTCTTTGCAGTCGTGGGAGAAGAAAAGGTTCTGAAAAAAGAGTATTAAAGTTAAATAAAAGCTTACAATAGGTTTCCACAAAAGGCTTTAGAAAATAACGAATTTTTGTTAGTTGTGTGGTTTTACAATTCAGCTGAGAGTACATATCGCTACCTAAATATAAAAAGGCCCTAACTCATTATATTTTTGATTTCCAGTTTTTTGTGTATTTCGATAGAAGAACAACTAATATATCGCAAAATACATAAATCTCGAATTCGATCAAATAATGAGTTAGGGCCTTTCTATATTAAGGTAGCGATATGTGTGTCTGTACAGAAATCGTTATATTCAAAGGCATAAGGCGTAAAAGTACACTGAAAAGAAAAACAATATTGTTCTGGGAATGGAGTTAGTTGGCAGTCTACCTCGCACAGTGGAATAGCTTTACACAGTTTTGTGCAAAAATTATAAGCAATCGTTTTTATATGGTCATAGAATAATAGTTCTGAGCGTTATATTAACTAAAATATTAAATTATTCTGGTTTTTTTAGTTAGTTTTATTATTATTGTTCGAACTTCATTTGTTTCTATATTTATGATTTGATTAGGCTAAAGTTCGTATCCCCTTATAAGCCAAATTACATGTTATTATTATTAGTGAACAAAGTTAATTCTAAGTATTCTGACAATCACTTAGTAGAACGGAACAATCAGATGTTTTCGATCGTCAGCTGCAAATATTTGTAATTTAGAAAAAAAAACAATTTTTCTAGGCAACTCGTATAACGAAATATTTATTTAAGGGAAAAAAACCGCAAATCAATTTTTTTCCTAAATCGTTAATTAGAAAAGGTCTACAAAAGGAGTGTTTTAGAATTGTCACGCATGAGAATGTGTAAGCCTGAGTGAAAAAATAATCCTTTTTTAATATAAAAAGAATAACAAAGAAATTTTTCGATAATTTTGATTTGCTCTTACTTACTGCCAGTTTATAGAGCACAAGTAAAAATTCTCGTCTGCCTATTTATATTGAAAACAAAAACAAGTTTTGAGTGTTTTGTTTTTGGCAAGAATTTTTACTCGTCTTGCATAAACTGGCAGTTAATCAAATGTTTTGTGTTTGATTTCAAATAACGATTGAGTGTAGCAAAAGGTTTCCATAATAAAAGTTTATAGTTTTTGAAAATTAGATATAATGTTGAATGTGCGTTATTAATATTAATCGAAATTTGTCAGGAGTGAGGGGACGTTAAGATGCAGGATGTTAAGATGCAGTCTTGCAAAGTTTGATTCCAAAAAATTATTTAAATCGCTGCTGTCGTTTGGTTGTAATTAATTATGGCCACAAAATGAGTAAAATTTCCTATAGTGTACTCGAAAAAACTATATAAAATTAAAAGGAAAATATATATCGTTACCTTAATCGGAAAAAGTGCTAAGTCCACTTTTCGTCGAAATTGAGATATTGATGTAGCTTGCTAGTATAATTCAAAATACATCATTTACAAGCAAGTTTTTTCTTGCTGGAACGCAGTGGTAGGCAAATATGCTAAGTCCAAAAAAAATTTAAAATGAAGAAAATATGCCAAGTCCAGTTGAAAGAACAAATTTTTTTTTTTAATGTCTTTTTCTTTTCAAGTCGGATTATAAAGAATTACAGCAATTTGGCAATAGCTACAATATTAAATATCTACTTTGCATTTCATATAATTCGTTATATCAAAGTGATTACAGTTTTAAATGCTTTTGCATGCATTGAGAATTTTGGTTATTTTCAATATTTTTTTCGTGCTTGTTATAACCACACATCTAAGTATTTACTGTCTTCAGTCGAATTATATACGGGTTTGTGAATTTTAAAAAATATAAAATATTGCAAAACACCATAATTATAACAATTTATTGTAACAATTTATTGTATCTGGGAAACCATTGTTAATTATAAATTTGGTTAGATATTTGCCATGGACTCTGCTGAGAAAAATAACTTAAATTGTGACGATTATGCAAAAATTTGCCACAGAAAATAAATAAAAATATAAAACCTATTAATTTTTCGAGTTTGAAACCACTCTACAACGAAAGAAGGAAAATAACGGCAAGAAAATGTGAAGACCTGCAATTTTTAAAACTGACTTTACCCAAAGACCATCACCGTTTTTATGAGGTAGATCCTCATATATTATTTGTTTTCTAAATAATCTTTACCTATTTTTTTAAACATAGGAAGCTTTCGCTTAAAATAAGTACACTATTGAATTCAACATAATCGTATAATTTTAAGCAATTGGATGTTCTCTATATCGCAAAAATATACCTTTTTATTATTATTTATTTCTTTTTCTTTAAACTAATAATTCTTATTTTTATTTATTGTTAACCAATTAATATAATTAATATTTTGCTTATCAACACCAATAAAATAACTACATTCTTGTAAACAACAAATACATTTACTTTTTTAATAGTTTTATTGAGCTTTTTTGCAATGAATTATGCTTCATAAGGAACAATTCCTTAAATTAAATTCCAGATATAAAAGAAAACATAGTTAAGGAAAATATGCCAAGTCCCTACTAAAATAATGAAATTTCAAAGAGCAAATGTGTTAAGTCCAAAGAAGCCTATAAGTCCGCAAATGATTTATTTTAAAATCCTTCGATTACTGGTAATTTAAGAGGATGGACTAAAGAAAAAAACTGCATTTACAGATTTTCAAAAAGTCTACTAAAAAAAACTTAGACAGTTTTTGTCTCTCCTGAATAATTTGAAAAAATGGACTTAGCACTTTTTCCGACTAAAGTAACGATATGTATACTCGTATGTAATTTATAAAAAAATTTTTAATTTTTCGAAAAAAAATAAATAAGAAAATCTGAATACATTATTAATGAAGTTGAATAAAATAAAATAGTAAGCATGCTGCTCATTTTTATCTCAGTACTCTTAACGTGCGAAATCAAGGCTAAATTGCCGCTAGTAGTTTCAATATCTCCAACATGTTAATTAACAATTGTAAGTTTTATTATTATATATATATATTTTTTGACTTCCCAAGTATGAATTTTTAAAGCAAATTGATGAGGATCTATTTTACTTGTGAGCGTAATTTTTAAATAGAAAATTGGCCTTGCTTCAAAATATGTACATATATTTAAGTTTTTCCAACTTACCACTTGATGTAGTTGTAATATAATCTTTTCACCATTTGTGGCCGTTATACGCCACTCACAAGACTCCAAAGACTTATCAAATTCACCATCAAAATCATAATCACCAATGCTATCGCCATCATCACCACTGCCCTCGACTTCGTCATTCAAACCATTGCCACTCACTGCTTTATAGCCATAATGAGGGGCAATAATTTGTCCCGAACTCTGTTGAAATGTTTGGCCACAGATCGCACATTTGTACAGCAAATTTGCCTGAGCAATATCTCCTTTGCTCAACTTAACCCGTTGACCAATTTCCAGCTTTTCCTGATCACGTACGCCCAGAGGTTGTATAGTATCCAAATAAACACTTTTGGAAAAAGTGTTACGAGCATAGTGCATTATGGAATTGTAGTCATAGGGCAGACCCAAGGAATCCACATCTTCGGGTGTTAATACATCAAAGTTGTACTCCTGCCCCTTCATTATGTTGGCCTTGTTAATGACAATGTGCTTGTCGCGATCAATGCGGGTGTGTTCATGCCAAAAGCCCACAACATGGCCCAGCTCATGGACCACAATGCCAAATTTATCACAATTACGGCCTATAGAAATGGCCTGGCGGCCATTACCACGTTTACCCACGAATGAACAGCAACTGATGAAATAAAAATCATAATACATATATAAATTAATATTAAGGCGCAGAGTTTACTTTGCAAAGTCTTGAGTTTATAGGAGAGAAGGGAAAAGAGCACCCATTCTCTTCGCTTTTATAATTGCAGGACCTTACAAAGTAAACTTTGAAATTAAATCAATTAAAACTAAAGCTTTTACAAGAGTAAAGCTAGGATCACACGATTGACGCAATCAAATGCAACTCTGGTGCGGCAATAGACAACCATGCCCCAATAAAAATGCTAAAAATGCACCAATATTTATTGTGTTCTCAAGCGGCAATCAAAGAAGCCAATACGTGACAATTTTTGAAGTGTTTTCATAAGTACTGTAAACTTCAACTTACTTTATGTATAAATATAACTTATTTGAAACGTTAACATGGAACTGTGATCCAATCTTTAACCCATATATTTAGCTTTTATTCGTTTAAAAGAACGAAAATCGCCTGTGCTTTGTATATTTAATGAGCACAAAATATACAAAGCAGAGGCAATTTTATTTCTTTTAAACGAATAAAACATTTTCACGTACAAAATAAAACAGAAAAAAAGTATTTCTTTTTAAAAGAAAACTATTTGCACGTAAAACAAAACAAACTAAAAACTACCACGACAGCTGTTTGTTTGTGTTGCCGCAAGTTGGACCAATCGTATGACTAAAATGCGGCAATTATTGCCACAAATTCATTCTTCGAAAATTTGTGGCAATCAAATTTTTAAAAAGTGGGGCAATCATGTGACTGCAACGTATTTGATTGGGACAATTCTATTATTGTGCACCAATTCACCACAATAAAAATTGGGTCAGATTGGTGTATTTGCGGCAATCGTGTGATCCTACCTTAAGGGATAAAAATAAAACGCATATCAAGGTGAATTTAAAAAGTTGAACTCATTTTGAAATGAAATGCAACAAAAAATTTCTTACTGTAAAAAAAATTACGAACGTTTTGCTTAATTTGACACAAGAAAAATTAGCAGCTGAACAAAATTGGCTGAAATGAGATCACCTGTACCTTGTACCTGGATGATAATATAATAAATAATAGTTTTAATGGAAATTTATTGCCTTTGCAATCCAGTAACATATTTGAACTGTATTCGCTGTCGGTTAAAGTAAAATCACAAGCTCAAATTCAAATTCAAAGGCCTGTCCCACGATGTCACCAGTAAACGTTCGATCGACGACTGGTATTGCAAACAACAATAACATTAGAAAATTTGTTGTAGTTTTCAACATAAGTATTCGATTTCTAGTGACATCGTGGGACAGGCCGTTAGTTTTTCTTTAATTCTTCTTTGCGCTTTTCACTTATTTTGACATTTTGTGTGCAGAGATGCCATATTATATTTAATTAAATGGCGACTTAAGCACAAGTGTACAGTATCGTAAAATAAAAATTACAGTACCATATTATCGTTACAGCCAACGAATAAATTTATCAATAAACAATACGGTTCTCCGTTTACAAAAAGTAACTGAATCCAAGACTTGGTATAAAATCTTTATCTCTCTGTCTCCGAAAAAAAAAAAAAAATTAAGAGCATGGTAGTAACACTTCCTTACCCGCAATTTTTTATGGTAAAATATATATAATTTTGATGGAGCTTTGGATCTCTTTCCACAAATTTTATGCAGGTAAAATTTTCCCAATGCCTCATGGCCTGTTTGAAAAGTGCTTTGTGTGAGCCGCTAAAGATGTGATCTATTTCATAAGGTATGACACCATAGTCCCAGATACGTTCCTTCTTAGCGGTAACAGCGCGCCGCGGACGAGTAAGTTGGACCTCCTTTTCATCAGTGTCATCTTGTAATATGAAATCGTTATGGGGCAGAATGATAGACGGTCTAAGAGAAAAAATAATTGATTTATTTCACATAATGTTACATACAAACATTTATCTATTTCAATTTGTAAAATTTCACAATGGGTGTGATGTTAAAATGAAAATTTTAGATAAGACTATTAATGCTTGGGTCAAGACAACCCAATCTGGTACCGTCAGTTCGACAACAAAATTACACTATAAAAAAATGCACACTGATTGAGTTGTTTTGGCCAGTCTTTTCATTAAGTTTTTGTATAAGCAATTCTCGTATTCTAATTTAATTTGAAACTTAGTTTATAAGGCCAAAACTTACTTTAACTCGCGCCACGCTCATATAATCAATCACGTGAAAGCTGATGGTGCAGACATACTATCCCATTTTGCAAGAGTTTGCGGCAATAACATTAATAATATTAATTAATAATATAAAGCATTAAAATTAATTAATGCTATAATTCGTCATTGCGACACATTGAAATAATTGATTACTTCTGCTTTATTCAGAATCATGAATTGTGGAATAAGATATAGTAGAAGGTTTATTTAATTCATTACATTCTCCTGCTGGTCTAGTCTTATATGTTATTTAATATATTAATAAAAACAAATTGAATTTTGGACTTTTCTTTTTCAATACGAGAGGAATTGGCCTTTAAGTCTACTCATTTGTCAAACTTCATGGAAGCAAGCTCAAAGAGAGATAGCGATATCATAAGGAATGCACACTGAAAACCAACAAAATGGATTAGAAATTTTTATTAAGCCTTAATTCCTTGCTTTAGACTTCTCATTAAGTTTAACTATAATTTCTAACAGGAAAATATTTTTTTTTAGTTTTCTCAAAAATTCAAACATTGGCCGCCATAAATGTTGCATTAATTCTATGAATGTAATTTTATGCTTACCTTTTGGGCGTTTTCGCTTTCTTATGTTTATGCGCAGCCGTATGTTTGCGTTTCTTGTGTTTTTTTGGACCACGTACTTTACGGCCTTTCAGCTGTTTAAACAAACGCCTGTAAATGAAAAAACCAAAACAAAAATTTTAATTTCTTTAACAATTTGTAGATAATAAAGTAAATTTATTAATTTGTACGAAAACTAATGAATACGCATTCTGCAATTCCATAAATCATTGACGTACAAATAATACTTGATATCTTTTTTTGTATCGCTCCTAAAAGTAAATACAAACTTTTTTCAATGTTTGTCTTTAGGCTAATAAGTCAGAACTGACATTGACGCAACGACGAAAGGAAGTTGTCACAATAAATACTTTGTTGACGAAAAGATTCGAGCAGCTTTAATAAGTTTGTTCTCAATTTCATTAATTAGAATTGAGTTTTTTTCTAAGCCAATGAAGTCAATGAAGATCACACCACGCTTAATGATTTTTTAGTTAAAAATATATTCGACCTTGATCCGGGCGAGATGTGATTTTAACATAAAAGCGCTAGATGCCATACGGCAAACACAACCATCGAATTATTGGTTTCAAAATTTGGCAATAACTTGATTTCGAGAAATGGATCTGTCAATTGGCCCCCCTAGGATCGTACGATTTGACACCGTTCGACTATTTCCTGCGGCTCGAAATTGTACTTCCAGTATGTTTTTCGTCAAAAACACCCGCTGTGGCCATACGACCCAAATTATTTCCAATTGTTAATGACAAGTATGTATTGATCTTTCGAATATAATAAAATTTAGATTTATTTTAGTGATAAATATTAAATTTAATTGAACTAGAGTGAATTTTAATCAGGAATAATTTCTTAATCGGACTTAAGTTCAATATTTTCAATTCTTCTTATAAGAAGAGAAGAAAAATTAAACTACACTTGTTTTCAACCAGCTAAAAATGTCTAGTTAAATTTTTGTTCTATTCACAATAGTTAGGGCCGTGATGGAGTTTATGAAAATTTTCAAAATACAATAACAATTCATCACACCAGGGTTGTACTTTTTCGTAGATCGCACGACTTTAATAAAAACATTTCATTCAATAGGAATTGAAAACACTGAACTTGAGCCCCATTCAAAAATTATTCCTGATTAAAAGTTTAGATTAAAATTTTATTTTTTTCTATAATTTTTTACAATTTATAGTTCTAGCGGGCTTAAAAAAATTTTACCTGAAACTTCTCGTAAAAAAAATTAGTTTGTATCGAAAATCGATTTGTCTAGAAAATACGGAGTAATAAAATAGAAACACTTTTTGTTTGCTGAGTTTTCAAAAACGATATCTCTCGAGCCATTTTAGAAATTTTGGTCAAATATGCAGCATTTAAGTCTATAAAAATCAGTGAATAGCTTAAATGGATTTGATAAGATGAAAAAATTAAAATAATATAAGAAAAAAAATTTTTTACGAAATTGTTCATCAATGATATCTCTTGGGCGAATCACCCGATTTTAGTCAAATTGACGCTTCTTTTTGTGGTTAAGAATTGAACTTGACCGGGTTTGTAGTTTAAAACCAGAATCACTATCCTCCGAACCGAGTCGATTCACTATCTTACGGCATCTAAGTGCACTCAACATCTTTCGAATGCGGTAAATTAGCTTCTGATCCATGGACATGTTGACCCGTTCTTACGATGAGATGTTTTCATACACACACTATCTTACACACACATGTATACACACACCCATACATAAAACAGAATCGACTACCAGTACCTGTACCTGCATTCAGTAAATTTTATTACGATAATCATATGTCTATAATAAATATTTATAAAATTTATCGACTTTGCTATTCAGTAACATATCTTAACGATATTCGCTGTCGGTTGGAGAAAAAAGAAATAAAATCACCAGCTCAAATTCATTGACTTTTTCTCCATTATTCTTTGTGATTTTCGCTTATTTTCACATTTTGTATGCAGAGATGCCACATGATAACGAAAAGAGAAATTACAGAATCTCATTATCGTTACCGTCAACAAACAAATATATCGATAAATATTATGACTTTCGACTTGCAAAAAGTTACGGAATCCATGTGCAGGACATCAAAACGTCGAAACATAATGAAAACGCGATTTTCGGAAATTGGGGGAAGTTCATTAATTTCGTATAGCGAGAAGTGAAAGAAAAACAAATAATAAACATCTTTTTGATATATATTCTTAATTGATTCACCGAATGTAAACTTTCTTTTGAGTCACCCTGTATAACTGGAAGCATTCAATTGAAATACTTCTTAAATCCTAGAGGTGTGCTTGCAATTGCTCAACAGGTAAACATTGTTTAACTACAATGAAAACACAAGTACTGTAAGAGTTTCCATGGAAAATTCGTATCAACAACATTGTATAAATGACCAACAACAACAACAGTCCTCTCTCTTTATAAATATAACAATCACTATTGATTTTTGAGTGTGTGTGTTTCGGTCGTATCATAAAACACTTGAAATAAAATCCCATGATCCTGTTTAGCTGGCAGGTAAAACCACTTGAGATATTCAATTGCACAAATAAGTATTTTTAGCAGACGTTTAAGGGTTGTTGGCAAATAAATGCTCTTAAATTCAAACTAAATGCAAGATCAACAAATTGCAAGAGTACGAAGGGAAAAATAAGAGAATAATGAGAACAATTTTTTTTTAAAGAGTTTCAAATTTCCAATTCTAAAGGATTCTCCGAAGGAGTTTAGAGAGCGCTAAAACGTCATTAACTAAACAAAAACACCTGCTGTGTTCAGCTCCATTAGATACTCGTACATATACTCGTATTTTCTAAAGTCTGAGTTTATTTGTATTCCTTTTTTGTTTATTTTTAATTTTTGGAATTTCATTTAAAATAAATCTTCTTCACATACCTTTTCAAAGACTTTCGTTTTAATTTTTCTTTGGCTACGCCTTGCAAGTCGTCGCCTTTATCTTCTGATAAAAGTTTCTCTGGCGGTATTTTGGGCTCGACTATGATGTTGCGTTCATAAAAGAAATTTTTGTGTGTATCATGTTCGATATTTTTGGCGTTTGATTGTATTTTGGAGACGTCGCCGTTGAACATAAAGGCTGGCATGTGGTTTGCAGGTTTTTTGCGTGCTTTTTTAGCGCTAAGCATGGCTTCTTTGTCGGCTTCTGCTGCCGCCAATTCTAATAAATGCTGCACATGGGCAGGTGACTTGCCAGCCACGTTTCCTTTTGTATTGGGAGCCTGCAATTATATGTATGTAGAGACATATGTATTTAAATTTTTAAACAAGTCTTGCAAAACTTACAATTTGCTTATCCATTTCTATAAACTGTTCCGGCTTTTCTACGATATCAAAGTAACCATCAGGATCTTCTATTTGCAGATCATCGGGCATTTTAATTAGACTTGTGGCTGAGATAAGCAAAAAACCGCATGCAAACACATAAAACTTTTTCAAATATATCATAATTGGCTTCTAAGTAATATTCAACACATGCGAAACAAGCAACAATGTAAACAGAAACTCGTAATATGTAAATATTTTTTATTTGCTTAAGTTTTTTTTCTTTTTTTGGGTTTCAATATTTTCTTAATATTTATCTTAAGTAAACATTATTAAATTTGATATTTAATGTTTTCCTAAAGGTTTTCGGTTTTTTTTTTCTTTTTTATCTTTTAACTTCACTCTTCGAAAAGAAATCTCTTACTGATCGTTAAACACACGCAACATGCTTATAATATAGAAATTTGTATCTTTAGCCGAAAAACATAAAAACTAACAAAAGGTAGAAAGGTAAAGATATAAAAGCAAACAAACAAATAAGTTCTGGCTTGCACACACACGTAAATATTTTACCAAAATCTTGAGAATCACAAAAAGGCATCTGAATCAAAACTCACACACACTTGCACTCACTATGCCATACATGTGAGTGTGTAAGCCTAAAGGCCGACACGCGGACAGACACTCATATGGGATAAGTCCTATAAGATATTGCCAATAGCAACAGCCTCTGCAGCAGCATAAACATACGATATTTTGGCTAAGGGTACAAGCATCATCTGAACTCTTATTATGAGCCTAATCTATCTAAGATCGCGAGCGAGAGCTCTTCTTAAACACACTCATACTCCAGCAAATATCCCCTGAGCTGTGAGCACATGCACACACACACACACACACTCAGCTACACTCACACTCCTTGTTTTTATCAAATACACCAAAAATATCAGTTTTTATTTCAAGAGGATCTCTGCAGTGTCAGAGTTTCTTAACTTTTCCCTAATGGGGAATACGATTTGCTTTAAAGAGGTCTTGTTAAACGATTTTACTTAAGAAGACAACGAAGTGGGTCCAACTCGTTCATTTGTTCATTTTTGTCACAAACCTGTGATCAAACTCATGTAATTTAACGTCCTGGCCCACTATGTCGACAAGAAAGTTTCTTTCGCTTACTTACATTGACAACAAAAACAAATTCTCTTATTTTGTTTTTGTTTTCAATATAAGTAAGCGAAAGAAACTTTCTTGTCAACATCGTGGGCCAGGCCGTAAATGTGGCAAAACTGAAGGAATGAACGAGTTGGACCCAGCTCTATTTCTTTCTTTTAAGAGCTGTAGAAAGAAGTTTGATCTCGCTGCATGAGCGACAACATGTTTGTACAGTGGAGTTTGCTTATAACAAACATCGTTGGACCTGGATATTTTGTAAGCTATTAGCGAAGTTTGTTATAACCGGAGTATATGTTTTCTATAAAACAAAAAATTAAAAAAGAAACATTAAACAAATAATGCTTTTTATGTTAAACAAATAACAAATATCTTTATACATTATACATTCGTTAAATTTCAGTAAACACTTCTTAAATTCAAGAACGAAATTATTTGTGACTGTTTTTTTTAATGAGGAATTGCACTCAGCGAATGAGCCCTACTCATGAAATGCATTGTGATAGAACTAGGAAAATAGTTTGCGAGGAGGAAGATAGAGGGATAATCGATTTAAATTTACCACATTAAAACTGACAGGAAAGATGTCTGCAGGTAGTTTACTCCACATACGAACTGTGCGGCTGAAAAATGAATGTGCCCTGTAATATCTAGTGTGATTCACTGGCAAAGCCACAAATGACGGTGATCTTTGTGACGCGCATGTTGTAGGCAAACATTAGTGGGTTTCAGGAACAAGTTTCCTGATTTCATCAGATTAGATTAGGTTAACAGGCTGCCAATTTCATGAAAAACCGGCTCACTTCGGTTCTCACTGATCCAGTTGTGCTGCCTGGACGGTTAAGGACAGAAAAAATTCTCTCATCATTCCATCTACTCGGTATTAAACCAGCCTGATTTTTGTATGGTTGTATTTATTCTTTCTGATTTCATTAGAATTCATTTCGTAGTAGTAGCTTTAGAATAAGGAAATGCGCCCCACATTGCGTCGATGGTCCAATGGATCAATAGAGTCACCGATAAGCTTCTTCGCCTTCTCCTTTATCTGGTCGAGCAATCATTAAATAGACTTGGAACTGCCGGCCCATACAAGAGAGCTGTATTAAAATTTCGGGCAGCTAAAGGTGGTATAAATAGCAAGAATATCAGAAGGGGGATAAGAATCTCTTGCACCGTTTCAAAAAACCTAAGCGCTTGTAGGATTCTTTTGAGACTGGAAGTATGTAATCAATCCATCCAACATCATATTGAAGAACATCAAAAGCTTCTGATTTCTTAACTTTTGTACCATCCATACTTACAGATGGAACAGTATTGTAGATATTGCATCTTACAAGCATTAAAATCTGTATTATTCCGATGGTACTATTAAAATGCCGATTGTTAATAAATCATAATTTAAAGTATCATTCATATTTTGCTGCATAATTTCATCTTCCGTCAGGCTTGATAACGAATGGCAAAAGCTACTGTCATCTGCCAAAGAGAGAGAGAGAGATAGGATTTAAAATATGAAAGAAGAAATGTATAGAGAAGGAGAAAAAAGGGATCCTTGCAGTATGTCTGAATTTACCTTGACCTCGTTTGATGGGATCGCATTCCTGAGAAATCTTGATGAGAATCGATGGAAGTTCTAACATACACCAAAAGTAATACATCTTGACAAAATTCCACCATGCCACCACGTTCTATCAAATGCTTTATAGTCATCAAGAGCCACCATCTTACTTTCAGCAAAATGTTGGATTTGAAGTACACAATTTTTCCGAGAAGAGGCCTAGTAGATCACACGTGGAGCTGCCTCTACGGATGCCATACTGCCGGTCGTTAAATAAGCTGTTGTATTTTATATATAAGTCAAAAGATGAATGTCCATCACTTTGGAAATTTCAGAGAATATTGCAGTTAGGTGGTAGTTCTCAAGGGTATTGGCTTCTCGTTTTTTAGGGATTGACAAAACATTAGCAACCTCCCAACAAATTGCAAACTCACCACCATAATGAATGGTGGCTACAAATATTTCATATATTAGCCGAGAACTTTATTAATCAAGGTGCAAGTTAACCGAGTGACCCTTAAGCCGAGTGAAGATATATCGCGACAGTACCAGAGACTTATAAATCAAATATGCGTACACATTTTATTTAGAGTGATATGAGCTAAGTTTTATATATATAAACAATAAAACAGAAAATAGCAGACTTTTGGTGCGGACCTGGACAAGCGTCGTTACAATGGTCCTTTAGCTGCTTTTTTGACGTTTAATTTTCAAGATAAAGTGATGCAACATATTTATATACAGACATACATTTTGCTTTTTTCTGATACCTTTTATGTTTCGGCCCGTTCGTCAACAAACTTCAAACTCGTGCCCTCTTATTCTTGGAGGAAATTCTTAATGCGCGTTACGTGTAGTAAATGAAAAGCTCTGAAGTAACAATAAAAATATTAATGCATTGACGATTTCTCGGTTAAAAATAGAACATTTTGCATTCACATGCTTAGAATTTTATATCGCACTACATTTGAAAATAATTTAGTAAAATTTAAACGGAAATATTTTGAAATTTCCTTTGGCTATTGAATGTTAGAATTTGCTTCGAATCTTCACAGAAAAATATTTCGCCAATCAACCTCCTTAATTGAAAGAAAAAACGAATATCAAATAAAAATTTAATCAATTAATTTTTAAATCCATAAAATTTTTAAACACAAATTTAATTGACTCAATTAAATTTGGAAGTAATCTTTTAATCAAAAGTTTAATTGTTCAATTAGAATTTTAATTAAATTTGTAATAATTAAGCATTTAATTAAAAGCTTAATTCACTCAATTGAATTTTTAATTAAACTTTTAATAAAATCAGTTATTAAGCAAAAGTTTGATTGACTCAATTAAATTTTTAATTAAACTTTTAAGCGATGAAATTTTAAAACACAAGTATAATTGACCTAAGTAAATTTTTAATTGATTTTTAATTTAAAACTTTAATTGAAAAAATGCAAAAAAATTAATTGGGTCAATTAAAATTTTATTTAAAAACTTTTTCTGGGTTTTTTAAATATCTTTAATATGCTGATCTTATGTATATTATTTATATTTTTAAGAATCACTGCCTTATAACAAACATTTATTTATTCGTTTATTTGCTCAACACATTTTTTCCTATCGTCTTGTATTGATACAAAAAACAAAAACAAACCAAAAATCCACACCAAGCCTTGCTTGCATTCAAAAAATAATACTTAGGTATGTAGAAATTCTTGTTCAAAAAAACTTAAAAAATACTTTAAGTAAACCTTTCGTCGAGGTTGTTTTCATTACTGCTGTAGTTGTGGTTTTTTGAAAAAAAAAAATAAAAATACAGATTCCCTAAAGCTTACGATAATATGCTTTTATTTTTACCTTTTTTCTTATTTCCTTCAATGGTTTATTTTAATTTTTTTTTTTATTTTTGGTGATACGATTAGTTTATGTTGCAACATGCAGCAACACAATTCGATCGTAGCACGAGCATGATATTTACAGCACGTAAGAAATCGTAAACAAAGTAAAAATAATTGTTTTCACCTCTCAATAGCACTCGTACGCATAAACAAATTCATTGTGGTATTTTTTTTTAAATTACGGCGTCCGTCTGTCCCTTTTGTTTGGAGTTGCTGTGTTTTGTACCCGCATGCAGATCAATTGTAAGCGCCAGCTTCTGAGAAGTTTTCATTGTTAAGTTCGGTAGATGTTTTGTGCGGTGTTTTTTTTTTTGTCAGGCTTGCAGAGAGAGAAAAATGTGGTGGAAATGCATGTTTGCCATGATATAATTATACAAGGTACTTGCACGACTACAACAAGATTGCAACACCAAGAAACACACGTATTTTGTTGGTAGAAACATACCTATAATTGTCAGAAGCAGATGTCTTTTGTTTTTAAAAATAACAATCACAGGGTAACTAAAGTACAATTGCAGACTCGACATTCATGCATGATTATAGTCATTCAGTGTTGCCAATATGTGTGTAATACACAGTGTGTAATTTTTACTCTCATATGTAGGCCATGTAATGATATTCATGTATAATATGTGTGTAATTCTACTTTGGGTTCTATTTTTATTTAATTTTGTTTTAATTTTAATCTACACAAAGCATGTGTAGTGTAATTTTCTTCAATGTGCAAATTCATTGGCAACACTGTAATATTTATTTATATTGTATAATTGTATCATGATGTTTGCACTAGAAGATTAAAGTCACAGCAACAAGACATTAAATTCTAACATGATAAAAAAATTGTAAGTTCAGACGAAACATTTTCTTAAATTATAAATAATTCTTTGAACTTTTTGTTTCAGTAGTTATCACTAAAGGCCCTGACTCACTATCCTACACAGTCTCACGATCTACGAAATAAATACAATAGTGATGAGTTATTTTTCGAAACTTGTTACTTTTTCACAGAGATTGAAAAATCACTAATCACAACTGTGACTGAATTTATCAAGTAACAGATTTTGCAAATGTTGTTCTTTCATACAAACTGTGAATGCTCTTGTATGCTTACTTTGCAGTAAATAAAGCTACCACATGAATTTATTTGTATACGTTCACCGTTTGTCGAGAAAAAATCGTCTAATCGTGTCAAATCGTCTTTTCAGGCAACTATGTATAGCTCTAACATTTTTGTATTTGCAATTTACTCTGACTCTCTGACTCTCATACGACAATTATCAATATTTGGTTGGGGTTGATGTTAATTGTTTGTTCTTGTCGCTCTTCTTATTAGCATTTATCAAAATACCAATACTAATACATACTTTTAAAGCAGAAGAGCTAAAATGTGTTAAGCCGTGATCACAGTCACAACAGTTTCACAACTGCTCTTCTTATTAGATTTTGTTAAAATAACAGAACTGCTACAAACAAAATACTGCTAAACTGTGATCACAATCACAGTTTAAAAGAACAGCGATTTAGAAGTCACGTTCACAAGGAGCAACATTATTAAAAAAATCACAGTTACGCTCAACACTAAAATACAACCATGATCTGATGAATTGTTATTCACAAACATTTTGTGCAAAAACCTGCCAACAGGATTCAGTTGTTTTCGACAGCGGGTACAACGGGTGGTATTGTGTTAAAGTGACGTCGATGTAGACAACTGGAATAAGGGTGATAATTTTCATGAAATCCATCACACCAGGTTTGTATTTTCACAAAAGTCACACGATTGTGTAGGGTAGTGAATCACGGCCATAAAATAACTTACATTTTCAGGCAAGTGTTGTATCCTCTGTTGCTTATATAAACTGGTAAATATATTAGGGGTATTCATCTAAGCTGCTAAATCTTCTTACAGCTATAAAACCCTTAAGCTTTCGAGTAAAATATAATTTAATTTAATAATGTTTTTAATTGCCACATCAATAATTGTAATATTTCAGCAAACTTTGGGAAAATAAGGAAAAAGTATTAAAGTCATATTTTACTATTTTTTAGTAGAAAACTTTTAAACTTTTAAGTCGATTTTAAGAAATTTATGTTTTCTTTTTTTTGCAAATAAATTGGAAGATTTGGCGTTTTCTTGTCTTCTATTCAATTTGAAATATACGAAAGAGCTATGCGGAATTAAGCTCGTATTCCATATGAGATCAAAAGTCGAAGAAAGGGAAGCAATAAATCATTGTAGTATAACTTCCTGAAAAAAATAATTCGGACTTTGCCCAGGTGTACCTTTGAATAGGAAGATTAGAGATATTAATTAATTAGCTTATCTCGACTTAAGCTGTTTTTCTCTTTGCCACATAATTGTACCAAATTCTCTATAGACGAGGGAGGCATCTCCAAAACAAATCATGCTCTCTTAATTTTCCCAAATTTACGTTAAAACTACACTTTAGCTAGCTTTTACCCACGGCTCAGCCTGCATTGATCGGATATTTTGGAAACTATACTTAAAATTTATGAATGTTTTGTTATTTGTTACTTACTGATGATGTTAAAGAAACGATAAAAACCGACAAAAAGTTTTTTTAAAAAATTAAAAAACCGAATAAAACCGGTTTTAAAACTGTTTAAACAATCAAACCGGAAACGAAAATTGCCCAAACCAACCCAAAAATATGTTTTTCGGAAAAAAAACCGGTTCCGAACCGGATAAAAAAGGCGATATTTGACGCTGGTAATGTGTATTTTCATTGGTGAAAGAATTATCAAAATCGATTAAGTGGTTTGAAAATCCGTACCAAATATAAGAAACCGGTTGTGAACACGATAAAAAAATATTCTTTGCTTGACGCTGGTAATGTAGCATTCTATTGGTGAAAGAATTTTCAAAATCGGTTTGGTATTAAAGTAAGGATACATATCGCTCATTTACTCCAACAACGTCATAACTCAAAATATTGGAATTTTAGAGTTAGTGATGCAGACATTCATTCATATCATTCTTCATGGCATGTAAAAATTTCATATAAATATCTTGCTTACTGAGCTTTTGAGAGAAAAATAAAATTTTCTTTTTCCATTAAGTTGCGTTTAAAATGGAAATTTCAAACTCGTTTTCTGGCAAACTGGTTTTTTTTCGAGTTATGACATTGTTTGCATAAATGAGCGATATATGCATTAAGAGTAACTCCATTGCCCAGTGTTTGGAAAATCACTCCTATAGACCATTTCATTCCCTGTCTCCTGAGATTTTTATGTCCCGCTCAAAGTTACATAGAAATATTAAAATAAATTGCAACATATGAAATGAATTGAAGACTTTTTTCTCCATGTGTCCACATGGAGTCATGGAATTTTTTCAATTGTTGTTTTTGTTTTCCTTCTTCATTGTTGCTTCCTTTGCACCGTTTCAAAGTTTCAAATAAGATCATAACTTATTAGGTTTACAATTTCTTTCCACAAAAAAGCCTTGTTTTGTCTTCCAGCGAGAACACGTGCCCTTAACAGAAGAAATATGTATTTTAAAGAAACGAACTGGAAAGAGGCTCGTTTCGTTAGCAACAGCTCGGACAGACGGACCAACAGACAGACAAACTTAAATTTAAAGAGAATTTTGAAAAGCATCAATAACTCTAATAACCCGTTCACAGAGTTGCCTGATCGATGGTTTTAGTCCGTAAGTTGTTGGGAAGGCTGAATTTTTGAAGGGAATGAAATAATTGAGGAATTTTATCATTTGTGAAGAGTGTGTTGAAATTTATCTGTCCAAAATAATCAGCCTGATTATGGTTGTTGTATTTAAGTAGCTATCTAGGAGGCGACATTTGAAGTCATGTGTTCGTGTAGCCTGCAGTGTTGAATGTGCTTAATGCATGACAGTGTGTACATATGTACATAAGTATCTCTAATATTTCCAACAGGCATTAGGCTATATATTATAAGGGATTTTACAGGAATTTGTTATTAAAATATACAGATTACAAAAACCAAATTATGGCATCTCTGCTCTTTAGAACAGCACACAATCATGCGTTCAACAGTGTGGGAGAAATTCTCCTCAGACCAAAGCACATCATAGAATACCATTTTCGAACAGGTACTCGCATCACCAACAGGTAGACAAGAAATAATTCCTTGCTTAAGAAAACAAAATAAAAAATAAAAATAAATTTCCTATAGTCTCGTTAGCAATCATAATACCTGTGCTTAAGCTAATTAGTACTTTAGAGGCGCTTCAAACTGGCAATCAAAATAAAAACAAGAAGTAGTGGTGGTAGTTGCAATCATGATCTTCTTAACTTAATGGCTGAGGCAGCAAGTCTTTATTGAGGCTGTTTGCTGCTTAGATGCATACGTTGCTAAGGCTTTGTACGATGCCGTTGTACAGAGTGATAATGATGCTGAGAATGACGTTGCTAATGTTGTTTGTTGAGCGTTGTAATAAAGCGTCATTAATTTAACATTAGAATAGGTTGATGCCGTGTGATGTAGTAAAATTATTGATGACACCTCCTATAAAATTTTAATACATAAATAATTGACTTAAATGCCGCTTAAATTAATAGCATTTTGGGTATTTGTATAATCAATGTAATTTTATGGGTGTGTGGATGCATCAGAGATGGAAGAATTTGCATGTGATCCAAAAAGGGGGACTTATACAGTTTGCTGTTTCATGAGAAATTAATTGTATTTAGTCACAAGATTAAATAACTTACAACCGTGTGAATGTGTAAATTGATAAAATGTATCTACACCCAAAAAAAATAAATTCGTTGGGAAATGGTTACTCCTATAAAAAAAATTAAACAATACATAAACTAGTGCTTTTTAAACTAGTGCCTTTTCTTTTTCTATGATTCCAAAAAGAAATGCAAAACTAGTATTCTGACAATTATTTAATAAGATAATTTAACCGATTACTCGATATGAGTTCACTGAAAATTTTTACAGAAAAAGAAGTAACTGAAAAAAACTTTATGTGCTTAAAAAGCAACACCAAATATTTTTAAACATTCCTAAAAGTAGGCAGGTTTGTATTAACTTGTATCAGTGTCCGGCAAAACAACATTTTGCATTTTATATTTAAGTAAGTTTTAGAGGTGAGCACAAAACAATTTTCTTGCTTCATATCCATAATGTACATTTTTGGGTTGTTCTCTTTTTTATTGCACTTGAGCACACTAAAAGTTTTATTCTCTTTAATAACAAAGCATGCATTATATGTTTTAGTGTCGCAGCAAATTTCACTATTGCATACCGATTAACAATAGTGTCAAGTGCAATGGCAAATGTGACAAATGTTTGATTTAAAAACTAAACAAGTAGTAATTATAAAAAATAAAAAAACCCGACCGCGGCCAACATTGAACCATTAAATATCATTCGAAATGAAAATTCATAAGAGAAACCTAAAGATGATTTTAAGGTATGTACCTGTCTTTTAATTTTTTTCGTATTTACAAAATGGCGTCTACTTGCCACTATATTGTATTATGACTGTTATATTTTTATTAACACTCCCATGATTAAGACAAATCGATTGATGTAAGAATCATCAAAATCGGTCCACGCGTTCGATTTACATATACTCGTATAGTGCCGCAACACTATACTATATACACATTCATACGTACATACTTACTTAATAAGAAAGATTTGGCTTGTTTTTATGGTTAAGCAATTGTCTATATGCATTTCGTTCCCGCTTTTGGAACTCATCAGTAGACTTCAATCAAAAAGCGGTAATGAAATGCATATAGACAATTGCTTAACGATAAAAACAATCCAAATCTTCAAATTAAATAAATAAAGACTTTATGTCAAATAAATATATACTTCGGTATTTTATGTATAAAACCAAGAAATATATAAATTTTGTATTATCAAATTTTGAAAATTACTCAACTTTTGAAGACAAAAAAATTTAATAGTTTTCCGTTGGTGTAAGTATGTTATAGAATGATAGAGATACTCTGGCCAAATTTCTCATGAAATTACGAATATGAAACATTTTTTTAATTTACCACATTTAAAACCAACAGTGAGTTCTAATAGTTTCACTTCTCTGCATTTAGTACTTGTGATCAATAATGCCAACTTAGTGCTTTTAGCACCATTTTTGCTACATATTAACACTTTTCCATTTAGAGGGAATAAGTTTCCTACCAACTTTTTCTTCATTGGTATGATAATAAGTTATAAAAGAAAACTTTGAGCGCTGCAACAACAAATACGAGTATATGACAGTTAAAAATTAAAGGGTGTTCTTAAGCGAGCAACGAAAAATTTTGAAATCGTAATGTAATATACAAACAATTATATATAGACACTTTAAATGTTCACAGTTGTGTATTTTTATGCAGACTGCTCCATCATTTAACACCGAAATTTAAAAAATCCAAACTAAAGGGTATCTTATCAGTTGCTGTAATTTTGACAACTTGCTGTAACTTGCAAAAGGCAAACTCTTGAAATTTTCAAAAACGCTAAAACTAAAAACTCACAAAATAAAAAGAAACAATCGCCAAAGCGAAAAAATCGCCTAAATATTTTTATGAAAAATATCACCAAACACAAAATAAATCGCTATAATGCAAAAAAAACACCAAAAGTAATCGCAAAATAAAACAAAAAAAGTTGTCAAAACAAAAAAAGTTCTGAAACTAAAAAAATTGCTTAAACTAAAACAGAACCGAATCGCAAAAAAAAAAATAAACGAAAAAATCGCTAAAACTAAAAAACAACCGCATAAATCGCCAAAAATTAAAAAAAAATCGCTTTAACGAAAGAAAACGCTAAAACGAAAAAAGCTCCAAAACTAAAAAAATGCTTAAACTAAAAAAGAACCGAATCGCAAAAAAAAATAAAGGAAAAAATCGCTAAAACTAAAAAACAAGAGCATAAATCGCCAAAAACTCAAAAAAATCGCCAAAACCCGAAAAAATGGGCAAAACCAAAAAAAGCGCTAAAACTAAATAACGCCTTAGCAAAAAATTTTTAAAAAATTTCTACATTAGTTAAGATATTCGAGTATATAGGCTAAAGTTCATATAGTGTTACATATGGATCAACATTATTTTTTAGAACGGCGCGTTCGTGTGGTTGGTCCACTATGTGTGGTATCATTTGATGTAAATTGAAGTCGTGGATAAGCATTCCGTGATGGTAGTTCTGTCACGCCTGTGTGTAAGAAAACCACTTAACTTTTACTTATTGTAATGTACTTAATTATTGTTCGTTATGCACATCAATTCTTTAAATAGTAAATCAATATGCACGCCAATCCTTTGGGGAGTAAAAAAATAAAAGAACTTCCTTTCTACCCAGTGTGGCACGACACTATGCGCTTTTTTGTATCCATAATTTTATGAAAATTGGGACTACAAGTTTGTTAGTTCGTTTGTTCGTATGGTGAAGTCAATGATAAAAAGCAATTTTTGAATATCCTGTCTTCCATTTCCAAAAATTTTACTTCAATAAAACAACATTTTAATATAGTTAATTGGAAAATGCTCTAATTTATTTGAAATGTATTTGTTCATGTTTCATTCATAATTATATTCCGTTTACGTAATTCTTTTTTTTTAATCTAGGACTATAGTTCACTATTATTTTTGTTGTTATTTTAATAAAACATTTATTTGGTATTGATTAGAGGATTATTTTTTTTAGTGTAAATATTTATGATTTTCGTTTTCTGATTCCTTCTAGATATTTTTAACATTGTGTTTCTTTTTCAATTTAATCTAAGTTTAAAATATTTTATGTATAATTGTAACATGATTTATTTGTGTGTAGTTTGTTTTTTTTCTCAAAAATTTTCTAAATGCAAAATCGTTTTCTAATAGTAATTTTTTTTTTTTTTGGTAAAACAAAAACTATATTTTATAAAGGGAGTTAGAGTTAAAATTATTTGATGTATGTATGTATCCTTAAAAACTAATTATTGTTTTCATTTTCAATTCATAATTATCTTTTGTTTAATCGTTACGTCTGTCTAGTCTCTAATAGATTTTTTTCAAATTTTCTTGTTTTGTTTTATTGATTTTTTAAGGTATGAAAACAAAATTTACTAAAAATATAAATAAGTACTACTAAATAGGGCCAAGATGAACAAATTATCCATTATTATTTTTTATTTACTTTTTTTTTTTTGCTTTCTTCATTAGCTTTAATGAATTAATTTAAAAATTTGTTAATGCGAAGTTTTCTTGTTTAAAATTTACACTGAGAAAATTAAGATTTTGATTGGTTATCTCATATGAAAATTGGTATCACGTACAGTGGCTTCCCGGTTTGGGGAATAGTATTTTTTACAACTTGGCAATTTATGGATTACCTCATATTACAATTAATCCAGAAAGTTTTTAGTCGAAATGACAAATTTGTTCACAAACGAAATGAAAAAAAAAATAAAAAGAATCGTTTGTTTTTTTTTTTAGCTGAATAAGAAGTACCGATGTCGATAACTACAGCTGAGCATATCAAACTGTGTTTTTATTTCTATTCAGATAGATTTAGCAAGCCTGCATGAATCGTTTAACGAGAGAGCAACACTTCAAAATTGTGGAAATGTACTTGGAAATAACTGATTCTTCGTCCATTTTACGGTCAACATAATCGGTCTAGTGAGCAAGTAATTCGTGCAGTTATTGTTTATTTTCGCCCTAATTTTACTCTTCTGTATTCAAAACCATCAACAAGACAAAAAAAATGTGCGAAGCGAAGAGAATATTGCTGCTTTTTCGAAATTAGCAAGGAGCTACCGATCCATGCTGTCTGAATTTTTGCTTCCAAAAATTAATTAGCTAAATATTATTAAATAATATTTATTGCAAAATTAATTTGCTGAAAAATTTGTTTCCAAAATTGGTCTTGTTCATGGGCCTCCTCGTTCGTGCGATTTACCGCCTCTGGATTACTTTTTATGGGGCCGTGTTAAGTCTCTTTGAGCATTGGAAACCAATAGTCAAGCCACCACTGGCAACATGCCATAAAGGCTGTGCTGCGAGTTAACAGCAATGCGAACTTCCTTGAAATTAAACTGTTAGTAAGTATGAAAGAAGGAATTGAATAAATACAAAAATTATGTACGTTTATTTTATAAAAATTTGTGTACGAGAATTGTAATTATTTCATATTTTTAATTTCTCTCTTCTAGAACTACTTAATTATTTTACATTCTGTAAGTATATTATATTTCTTATTAAATATCGTCATATAAAATTCAAAAACTGTAACTTGCAAAAACAACTTCGAATCTACTTTTTAATTTATAATGATCCAACTAGCCGCAACATTTTATTCGGATTTGTGCACAAATTTCTGTATTAAGAATAAAATTTAAAAACTTCTTAAAATTAAAAGCATTTTAGTTTCTAAAAAACAGTGCTAATCGTACTTCTGACTTAAGTTGAAATTCTTAAGTAATGTCTCTTAATAAATATTCACTGCCTAGTGAATATAAAATTTACGGTATGATTATGGATGGCAACCGAATTCCAGTTGCGTTGCCAATTAAAATTAATATCAACTTTGGAAATCTTCTTCATTTGCAACTGAGAATAATGCAAACAATGCTTCAAAGTATAAGAAAAACAGTTGATAAAAAGAAAATTGTCAAGTAGAAGTGCTTAAAACATTGCTCACCATAGATGGAATTATTGTTGATGATGTGAGGGAAATAGAAATTGTGGCATCTATTAGACGACAATTAAATTCTTTTAGAATTAACAACTCATTTATTGCTTAAGATTATTTTAAATCAAATATTTTTTTAGCTTTCATTCATTTTTTTAATTTCCCCAAGAAGCAGTAGTTTATTAATTGGAAGATTTAAAAAAAAAATTAAAATTAATATCAAAAAACATTTTTTCCATACAAATTTCAAAAAAATCGTTTCTATTTACAAAATTCGCCCTTTAATTTATTTAAAAGTTTTTTAATATTTTAACTTAAACAGCTTTTGTTTTTGGAAACTATACAACAATTAAAAATTCGGCGTTGCCAATGTAAACAATCAGCCTTATCATGAATCTCACATGTGTAAATTTCCCTTTAAAATTTTTCGTTCACTTGGATTGTAATTTCGGAACATCCATTTTATGAAAAGTAAAAACTTACATATTTCCACCTTTTCGAGGCAGGCAAATCCTTGTGAATAATTTTCTTCATAAATTGTCAAAATATTTGACAATCGTATGAAGTTTTTTGAAAGCAACAAATTCACAAGGAATTTTTTTTTTGTAGTTTAGAAATGTAAGCATTCAGAAATTTTCCTAACACATTTTATTCATGAAACCCACAGTTCATATATTCAAAAATGTATATGTGAAATTTCATACAGTAGAACTTCTTTAATACGCACAGATATAGTTTCAACCGTTGTCCGGATTATTGCAGAGTCCGGACTACAGTTAAAAAACTCAATACATAGTTATAATTATAAATTATAAAAATGGATACTCTTAAGTATTCATTTTCATTTAATTAATTTACAGAATACACATATCTTTATGCAGTTTATATGCTCTATTTTTCAAATTCTTTTAAACATAAAATTTCTGTGGAAGAAAAAATGTAATGGGTATAAAATGGTATGAGATTTGAATTTCCTTTTCTGTCGCTTTTGTTTGTTCGGCCCATAAAATAAGTCCTGAAAAAAGTTCACTTGCTTCTTTATTTGAAACTTTCTTTTCAACATTCTCAGATTTCTACACAGAGAAGAAGAGAGAAATCAAAAGCGTATTCACTTTCGCCGCGTGGCCAAGTATTGATTTCAGAAGCGCAGGAATTAGCGAAAGGTTAAATATTATTCATATCCTGACGCATGGTATCTGGCTAAACAAGCGGTACGCAGTCTTCATCTTCGCATTCACTTTCGATTGAAAGCTTTTATCAATATTAGTTTTGGTAATATTTTGCCATGCAGAGCTCATTAAAAAAACAGCATTTCATATATGAAATGTCTCTAATACATTACAGACATTTGTATCATCTTTTTTAGAATATGAATTAAAAAGGTCTTCCTGTCCTTGAGGTAAAATTTCTAAACTATCCGACACGTTGACTTGGATAGTCCGGACTACCAAGTGCTCGGAAAACAGAGGCTATTCTGTATATCATGAAGCTGAATGTTTGGCAACTTAGGCCCAAATTCACAGTCATTAGTTAACTAATAACAACAGTTTAACCAATAACATTTGATTCACAGCTCTTTGTTTACCGTTAGTTAGACAACAGCTGACTCGTTGTAAACTTTATTATTATTGTTGTTTTGTGAAAAATTTTAGACACATTTCACACATACGTTGTGAAGCACCCTATTTGTATTTAGCTGTAATACATTGTTTTTTTTATTTTCTATTATATTTTGGTTTTTCCGTAAAGTTAGACGAGCGAGCACTGTTTTATCCATTTTTAAGAAACAATGTAACAAATGTAAAGAAAAACCATATGCTGTAGCAGAGCTGCCAATAGTGAAACTTAATAATTTGATAGGGTTACCATTCTTTGCTCATATTAAAAACCCTTAGTTAAGCAATGCACTGTGCATATAAAATATTAGTTAAACAATAGTTATCATTTTAGTTTACCAATAATAAACTAGTGACTGTAAATCTGGCCCTTAAGTGAATAGCTGTTAGCTGTCAGTTGCCATACGAAGTAAAATTTTGGGAACTGGCAAAGCAATTTAAGTGCGAATGCCATTAATAATCGATTTATTTATTATTATAACTTTAAAGGGGCAAAAAATTTAGCATGTATTTAAAAAGAGAAAAGAAAACGCTGTAATATTTATGATGTTTTTGCTTTTACTGAAAAAAAAGTTATAATTAAGCTCACAGCTTTTTGGTTCTTAACTGACGATATACACAACTAAAATCTAAAACTTAAAATGAAACTCAGCTAAGTATTTGTAAAATAGTTTTGCTTAAAATTAATAAAAAATAATTATTTCGTTCATTAAGTAAATCATGTTAAAGTGATACATACATGTCGGTTAATACATATACAATCATAAAATATTCGTTTTATCATAAGAAAACCATTTGATCAACGACAATTAAAAAGTCCCAACTCTGCTGTTTGATATACATACGTTTGCCAGTTAGTCTTTTTTTAGATGCCTTTGTTGATATGCTTAAGTGTTATATAATGATATATGTATATATACTTATATACGCTACGTAAATTACTTATTACGTATTACGTATGATTTTTAACAAAAAAGTATGTTTCATAAAGTCAATTATATTGTCAGTGTTTTTTTTTTTTTGGTTTAAATGTATTTTTGTTTTAAGAAAATTCCTTGGTTTGTTATTTCAATTCTAATATCTATTTTGATACCGATTGCGAGTATAGTATGGACTATTAATAACTAAATGGTTTTCATTGAAATCATTATAATCGTCTGTTTCCTGTGACTCTTCTTCTTTGTATATCGATTTTAGGGAGCCCGGAAATGGTGTTACCATCTCCGAACTGTATGATGTGGGGTCTTCATCGCTATTTTCGAAGGGATCAACGGCCACATAAGATGCCGAGAAGCCCTTCATCACAATAGTGCTGTCGGTTTTGAAACGCACCAATAGGGAATCGGTTAAAGAGATGATGTCTTGCGGTGTCTTAAAACGTTTAATATTATTTCTTTATTTAATTACAATTATTTTTTTAATGTTCAAACTTACCACATTGCCACAATATTGCCCATACATGGGTCCACTGGTATCCTCCATGCCGGAAAATACTTGCACATAATCGTACGTGCAGTTTTCACTGCTCTCCAGATCAAAGGTTAAGAAAATCAATTGCACATTGCTGCTGGGCGGCGCTTGTATTGTCCATTCACAGTCCATATTCGTGTCGTAGTTGTGATTGCCGAAACGTGAGTGCGAATAGAATTGCTGAACTTGGCTGGACGCACGCAAATAGCCACCGCAAGCTATAAATGCAATATTAATGAGTAATTTTTAAAAGAATTCCTTATAATCAAAATAAATTTTACAACTACAGAACTTTACATGTAAAAAAAAAAAGAATATTGCTCTGGGAAACAAATCTACAACCTCAAAACTTATTACATATTCTTTTTATTATTAGAAAAGTAGGTAATTTTTACATAAATACTTGAAATAAAATTGCGATAATGCAGGAAGGAGTTAAAAATAAATTCAGTAAAATAAATTCGAGATGACTCGCACACGAAGGGTTCCGTACGGACACTACATATCGCTCATTTACTCAAACAACGTCATAACTCAAAAAATTTACAAATATCTTGCTTACTCAACTCAAGAAAATTAAATTTCCTTTTTCTATGAAGTTGCGTGTAAATTAAAAACTTCAAACTCGTTTTCTGATAAACTAGTTTTTTTTTAATTATGGCGTTGTTTTGGTAAATGAGCGATATGTGTGTAATACGATACGAAATTTAGCCTCACCACTTTTTTCGTTTAGCCTGTTTTTTCAGTTTTAGCTATTTTTTAGTTTTCGTGCGTTTCTGATTTTTGTTACATTTTTAGGTTTTTGGCGTTTTATTTGGTGATTTTTTTAGTTTTTGGTAATTATTTTAGTTTAATCGAAGTTTTAGTTTTGGCGTTTTTTCGTTTTAGCTATTTTACGGTTTTAGAGTTTTTTGTTTTGTTTTCACAATTCATATTTTTAATTTTAGCTATTTATTTAATTTTGGCGCTTATTTCTCGTTTTTTTTGGGGGCAATTTTTCGGTTTTTGACGATTTTTTTAGTTTTGGTTGCTTGTCGTTTTCGTTAAATTTTTCTGTTTCTGGTTAATTTGTTGCTTAAGCTTTTTTTCGTTTCGGTAATTTTTTCGGTTTTTAGCGATTTATGTTCATTTTAGAGATTTTTTAGTGTTGACTATTTTTTCGTTTTGGTGATTTTTTCGGTTTGTTTTTTACAATACATACTTTTAATTAGCAATTGTTTTAGTTTTTGGTGTTTTTTGGGATTTTGGCGATTTTTTAAGTTTTTGGCGATTTATTTTATCCTTAGCGATTTTTTAGCTTTAGCGCGTTTTTTTTTGTTTTTTTACATCACTTTTTTTTAGTTTTGCCGCTCTTTATTTGTCTTGGCACTTTTTTCGTTTCTGCGATTTTTTAGCATTTTCCCCTTCGCGATTTTTTCTGCCTTAGCGTTTTTTTTAGTTTTGGCGCTTTTTTTGTTTTAACGAATTTTTCGGTTTTTGGTCATTTTTTTTTTGTTGCTTTTACAATTAGTATTTTTAGTTTTAGCGATTTTTTAGTTTTTTTGTAACTTTTTTACTTTTGGGGATTTTTTTTTAAATTTTAGCGATTCATTTTATTTTTGGTGATTTTCCCATTTAGCGCTTTTTTCCATTTTGACGATTTTTCGTTTTGGCATTTTTTTCGTTTTGTGATTTTTTAGTTTTTGAGTTTTTGGGAATTTTAAGAGTTTGCCCCTTAGAGTTTCCAAGATACAGCAAGTTGTCAAAATTACATTCACTGATAGAATACCCTTTGATTTTGATTTTTTAAATTTCAGCTTTAATTGGTGTAGTCTGCATAAAAATACATTATCTTTGAAAATTTCAAGTGTCTCTATATACGTCATTGTCTTTATATTAAACAAGAATTGCAATATGTTTCGTTCGTAGCTTTAGAACACCCTTTATTTTTTAGCTGTCATATATTAGTTGTTTTACAAACTTACATGTTGAATGTACAGCTGTAAAGCCACTGTGTTGCTTATTTTTGTCCGTTTTCAAAACCATATACAGTTGATTTGTAGAAGATGAAATTGGATAAGGAATCTTTTCGCCACAAAAGCGACCTAAAATCGAACTGCTTTCGGAGTCGCCATCATATATGGCCACATTATCATAGGAACATTCCTTAAAAGAAACAAAAGTTTATAATATAATATCTATTTTTATTTTTTGCTATCATGCACCACATTAGTGTACTACCTGATGCGATTCCACTTTAAATTCATTAAATATGAGTTTAATACGGTGACCCGGTGTAGTTGAGAAATGCCAAACACAATCAGCATTGGGCGGATAGAAATCGGGATAATTTGGACTGTATATGGATCCGAAAGGAGCAGAAATTTCATGTTTGCACTCGCCCTCCTTGCAGTCGTGGCCATTTTCATGCAACGAATAGCCATTGTGGCAGGAACAAACGTACGAACCAATTGTATTGCGGCACTCATGTTGGCAGCCTCCATTGTTGACGGAACACTCATCAATATCGGTAAAGAAAACAGCTGCAAAGCCAGATCTCTGTATTGATTTATCCGAGTGGAACTCCACTCTTAAGGCGTTTCCCTCTGAAGTGGCCGTGGGCGGTATAGAGCTGCCACAATATGTGCCAATTTTCTTCAAACGGTTTTCACTCATTTTGGAATAAATGCTTACTTTGTCGTAGCCACACTCGGACTGATGATGAGTGGCTCCCTCCAAATCGAAATGAGTGAAATTCAAAGATATTTTGTGCTTGGGTTGGGCTATAATTTCCCATATGCAATCCTTCAAGAACGGATAGGTGTGCGGGAAAGAGGGTGAAGTAATGGTACCATTTGGATATTCAATGACACCACCACAGGCATCTTCACAGTGCTTCTTGTCGCTGTGCAATTCATAGCCAATGTGGCAGCTGCACTCATAGCCACCCAAAGTATTAATGCACTCATGCTCGCAGCCATGATTTTGGGTCTCGCATTCGTCCACTTCCTTCATAAAAGTGGCTGAAAAGCCGGGTTTTTGCACCGACGTATCGGAAACAAATTTAACATACATAGTGTCACCAGTGGATCTAAAGATGTTGAAGATTGATTGATTGATCGAGTAAAATGTTTAACAAGGTTGTAGCTTTTCATACTAACTTCATATTGGGAGGTGGTTTGTAGCCACAAAATACTCCTATCAAAGGAGATTCTTGGCTGGGTCCATCTCTGACTTCCACAAAATCGTAAACGCAACTGTCATGATTTTCCACTTCAAACGATTGGAACTTTAGTGCGACTTGATATCCCTTGGGCACGGCGATTTTCCAAACGCACTCCTTATTGGGCAGATAATCTAAAGGGTAGTTGGGCGATTCCAAGCGTCCCTCGTTATCATCTATAAATATTTCACCACCACAGACCACTAAAAATAAGAAATTAGTTAATAAGCAAACCAAACAAAGTGAAGTGAACGAAAACTTTCGGTTCAATATATTAAGGCATTTTCACATAAGATAGACTCGCCTCAACTCTGATTTGAAAATTTGTAATTGAAATGCCAAAAAAATTTACTGAAGATTGTTGGCACGTAGAACGAAAACCGTCAACTTAGCTGTTGAGGTCACCTGCTTAGGGATTTGCCTTGCTTGGTGCCTATCAAGTGGGTATTACACAGCAAGCATGCTCGGCCGTTGCTGAAAATAATTTTCTTATCTATACAATTTCTATTGCAGTAAACGTCGCACAAAGGGGCAGAAGGCGTTAATTTAAGGGATTAGTTAAAAAAAAGTTCAAATACCGTAAAAACTGAAAGTAGTTTCTTGAAGTGCATAAAATTCTACATCACTAGACAAAAGAGAAATCTCAAATAGGTCACAGTGCTTTTGTAATGACGGGTTCAAGTTCAACATTGTGAGACAAACCTAAAAAATAAGCTGAAAATTGCTAAAAACTTTGCGTAATTAAATCCCATTTACCCCAAGTAATTTAAAAAAATTAACAAATCTAACTATAAAACCATCAAGTTGAGGTATTTATACAAATCTTTTGCTTCAATTTGCTATCAAAATTATTCGTGGAAGCGCTTTTATTTTTAATCTTTATATTTATTACTTATATATAAATGAGTTTAAGTGGACATAAAGTTATTAGTTGGCCTCAATTAATTAGGGATCTTAATTTTCATTTTCGAAAAATTTATGCTGCGCATCGTTGCGCCTCAGAAGTTATGTACGAATTAGTAATAGAGTCACGCGGTTCTTTTACCCATAATAAGCGCTTAACGACTTCTGCTAACGCTTTTATTGCTGTTGTATTTGTCACTGGTTTATGTGCTTCACAAATGTCATAATTTGTTACACGCGAGCCACGTGTTATTCAAGTGAGTGTCACGTATGAGTCACGCATGAGTTATGCGTTTATGTGGTTGTATTTATTTCCAAACAAAAGATTTAAAACAAATAATGTTTGGAATTTTAGTTAATTTTCTGAGGCTTGTTCAATTCATTCATCAAAAGCGTGCGCGAAAAAAATTGAGAATTTTTGCTTGTTTTGTTGGTTAATCTTTAATATGCTCCTGCTTCGGTTTTTCAAATTTAAAAAGTCCTGTTTATTAATTAATTAATAACAGCGCTTAAAAAACTGTAATGATTTTCATTCCATTTGATTTTGCTTCTGCTTTCGCTTCTGAAAAATACAACAGTTTCAGTCAAAGCATAATCACAGTTTGAATTTGATTTGCTTTTGGTTAGTATCGCAAGTAAAAGCAGAAGCAGTCTATATGCTTTTGGAAGTCGCAAACAGTCATAGTCATGGTAAAATTATACAAGGTACATGCACAAGTCCAGCCTGTTAATGTATACAATGCAGAAAGTTGTCAAACTTTGTTTACAAGCGGCAAAAATGTTAGCGTATGTGTGTGAATAAAATGATTACAGTGTTGCCAATGAATTTGCTCATAGCTGTGTCTTGAATTATACATTGAAAAAAATAACACTACACATCTTTTGTGTTGGTTAAAATTAAAACCAAAATAAATAAAAATAGAACCCAAAGAATAATTACACACAGATTATACATCAATCTCATTAGATGGCCTAGACATTAGAGTAGAAATTACAAACTGTGTATTACACACATATTGGCAACACTGAATTACTATAATCAATTATACTTTAGTTACCCTGTGATTGTTATTTTTAAAAACAAAGAGATCTGTTTCTGACAATTATTTGTTTGTTTCTACCAACAAAATGCGTGTGTTTTTTGGTGTTGTAGTTTGGTTGTAGTCGTGCAAGTACCTTGTATAATTTTACCATGGTTTAATGATTTAAGAAGTTTTAAGCATTCGCAATAAAGTGGTTTTTGTTTTTGCGTCTTGTCTGATGTGCAAAAAGAACAACTTAAACATGGCAAACACCACAAAATAGTTCATTGAACCTGCGGAAAGCTTCTAAAAGCAAGGCTTCTTCTTCTGTGACATATAGACTGCTTATGCTTTTACTTGCAATACTAACCAAAAGCAAAAGCAATTCAAATTCAAAAGTTTCATATCGTTGACTGCTGAAAGTACCGCGCATTTTGTCATAAATTGTTTGGTCTTGTATTGTGTACGTGACGTCTATGTTGACAACTTGACTTAAGGTAAATATTAATAAAGAAGTAATAGCATTTTATCTATTTTAAGGTCAATCAAGCGATTTTATCTTTATATTTTATTTAAATTTTAATAAAACTAAAGGCTGGTACTCACTATCCTACATAATCGTTTGACTTTTGAGAAAATGCCACCTTGATATAATGGATTTTTATTGTTTTTTTTTACATTTTCATAACCTTAGATCAGGATTGCTTTTTCTCAAAAGTCATTTCTGACTTTGTTGACTATCCAACAAAGTGCAAGCCTTGAGCAAGATAAGTTCACATTTCTGCTCACCGCACAAAGTTGGCGCTTCTATTTAGTTATGAAGCTTGACCCTTAACGCCAAGCGTCATAAAACTCAACGCTTACCGTTTTTGTTTATTTAAGGCGTTGACGATGGAAATATATTTTTTTAGTATTTTTGATAAATCAAAGTAAACTTATGATATTTGAGAAATAATTATCTTCCTTCATTCTTCACTTACATAAAATAAAATCCTTTTAATGTTACTTAACTTCAAAACTTCATGGGTTGCATTCAAATGTTTGTATATGCTTACCCTCAAATTCAGCTTTGAAGCCACGATAACCATCGGCACGATGATTATTTACAAAAGTCAGCAACATGCGGCTGGAAACCGTTGTTAGAATCTCACTCGGAACTTTGCCACAAAAGCGAGCAATCAATGGAGATTCCTGCCAGTAACCATCACGAATTTCTAAATAATCTGAGCTGCAGTTAATTGATTTGTAAATGTTCTAAAGCAGTAACAGCAATGAAATGAAATGAAACAATAAAAAGAAAGTTAGGAAAATTGCAGAATTTTTATTAACAAAAAAATACACTCATGCTAAATGGAATTCAATGAAAGTGTTAAGGTGGATGAAGAAATATTCAATATTATTTTTAATCAAAAACACAATTATTAATTTATTTTGCAGTGCAACATACCACATTTTCCAATTTTAAGACCACTCGTTCGCCATGTGTGGCTGTAATACGCCACTCACAATGTTCGGTTTCATTTTTCACGGCTCCCGCTGTATAATACGTAGGAGTGGCAAATACTCCTGTGTTCTCTTGGAAAGTGCGACCGCATTTGGGGCAGGCATACAATAAATTAGCCTGGGCTATATCGCCGGCACTCAAACGCAAACGTTGTCCAATTTCTGGTCTCTTTCGGCCCTTCACCTCAATGGGCAGTATGGTGTCCAAGTATGTGCCCTTTGAGAAGGTGTTGCGTGCATAGTGCATAATCGAATCGTAATCATACGCCATGCCCAGTGAATTAACTTCCTCCGGTGTTAATTTATTAAAGTTGTAATCTTGTCCCTTCATAATATTACCCAGTTCAATGGTAACATGTTCTCCACGATCTGGGCGGGTGTGTTCATGCCAAAATCCAACAACATGACCCAACTCGTGTACAACAATGCCAAATTTATCACAATTGCGGCCAATCGATATGGCCTGCGGACCGTTGCCACGCTTGCCAACAAACGAGCAGCAACTGTAAACATTTACATAAAGGGAATCCAAAACAACGAAAATAAACAAATAATTGTGCACAGAAACATAAAAGTTTTCAAAGTTGTATTGACCACAGTGGTCGCAAATTCAAATCTAGTGGGAAAAAAGTAAGCTTATCCCATTGACTGTTCATATTGTAGAGTGTATGTAGAACAAAAAACTTAGGATATTGAAACATCTTAACGATAAAGAAAAAGGTGCAGCTGCAGTTAAGGGAGCAAATTACAGCATTGAATGTTGAACGAATTTTTAAAATTTTTCATATAAATTTCATTGAAATATTTCCAAATTTGGTTGGATATTGAGTGCAGGGTTGTTTTCTTTAAAAAAAAATATATATATATAAATAAAAAAATAAGTTTGCTTTAATCTTTTATTTTACATACTGTCTCTTGTCTGGCATTTGTTTTTCTAAAAACCAATCTCGTAAAGTTCGGTTTTGTGGGACGTTTTTAGCACCAATTTTGCATAAGTACGAAATTATCCCTCATAACGCTCGATGTCAGTTTCTCGTGCATGTGCTAATTTTTTAACGTCCACATGCTAGATGATCCGTCAAGCATTAAATATTAGTTTGATTCTGTGCTGTCATGTGAATATCAATAGTGGAGAACTCATATTGAGTTTGACTATAACGCATAGTCATCACATCACAAAAATGTTAACATTCAAAGAAAATTTAGCAGCAATAATGAAACAAATAAAAAATCTAATATTTCTTTTTTCACCCGAATTTTTAAACAACCGCGAACTTTGCAACCTGTTGTAAAAATTTTTCGTGCTGGATGAACGAACACAAGATATACATCAAATTGTGACATCAAGCATGCCAGAAACCAAAATTTTTTATATTTTTTATCAGTCATCGTTAATGTAAGATATGCGAGTTCATTTGCATAAATGCTACCATAATGATTGATGAATATTTTGATAGTGTCTAGACCGCTTTAAACGCATTTGACTTATTTCTTCTGTTTTTTTTTTTCTTTTTTTTTGAATTACAAGGGTTTGTTTTATTTAGAGACTTATAGTAGAATTTTGTGAAAAATATATTTCTGTGGCCATATCGAATCGACTTAAGCAAAATTTCGTATTGCAAGTCGTAGTGCTAAACATGCAAATTAAGGATGACATCAAAGTTGAAACATGCGCTAAAACTTTCGAAAAAAATTTCTTTGCTACAGTCAATTTAAGCAAGTATTCCATGCCATGTATTTGTATAACATTTCGTAACATAACAAAACTTTGTTAAGGGAATTTTTTTTTGTTCCATTTACGAAGGTTGTGGAAATTACCCACAAACTGACGAGTTCAAAAAATAAAATAATAAATAATAGATTCAACAAATACTTTTTATAGCTAAAATGTAAGAGTGGCATTATCTTCTCTGTCAATTCACCAAAACAATGTGTAAAAATTGAAATAGTGGGAACTTCCAATATATATGTTATTTTAGTTTTTACTCAAGCAAATGTTTAAGAATGTATTTGTTTAATAAAAAGAAATAGCAAGTGGCAGTATTACTGTAAGAAGTGGTAATATTGAGGTTTATTAACAAAAAGATTGCAATAAATTTTGATACAAAGAATCAAAACAATTCTCGTGTTCCATTTCCATTGAAACTTTTTAATACAAAGCTCAAATTTTGATTAAATGTACTTGGCAGCGTTCGATAAAGGCATACCAGTCTTTTGAACGTCATTTGTTTTTATGTGATTAAATTTTGATACAAATAATCGAAACAATTCTCGTGTTTCATTTTCATTGAAAATTGTTTATACAAAGCTCATATTAGTATTAAATATGCACACTTCCTCAACTCTTTGGAATTTTTTGACGAAGGCGTGCTAGTCTTCGAAGTTGCTGTGGTTTCTTTCGGTAAGTGCTCATTAGAATTATTTAAATTTTCATTGGTGTAGCTTGTCAAAACCCCTACTTACATATCATTTGGCTTTCTTAATTAGCCACGGTATATTTTCATGATCTCATAAGGGAAGTGCAATATTCCTGGCATCACATCAGTCATAATACTCTCTATTTTTATTCATTTTTTTCAGTTAATTCTAACTTTAATTTTAATTCATTTATTTAATCACATCAGTCATAATACTCTCTGAGAAGAACAGGAAGATTTCTTTTCGGGCCTTATTTTTATTCATTTTTTTTCAGTTAATTCTAACTTTAATTTTAATTCATTTATTTAATACATTAATTTATTGTTGCTTATGGTCAAGGCAAGAACCACATCAATATGGCAAGCCTTAGCCGGTTCATACACCAGCTTCATCATCTGGCAACACATTATTTTTATTTTAAGCAAAACTGCTGCCAGTAGTGACTTATATTCATCATATTATATGTTTATTCTATGTTTTCACTGGTTATTATCACATATTTTTCTATTTTACAATCATCTTACTTCCCTGCTTAACGAACTGTCCGATCGAATTACCCAATATAACAGTGTTGCGCAACGCTATTTAACTTTGATTCAGATAAAATGGTCAAAAAGGTTCGCGCCTCATGTTAATGTTTGTCTACAAATAATCAGCTAAAACTATGCTATCTTTGCTCTACTCTCTCCAGGAAAAATTAGCTAGACCACACCCAAATTAGTACCACACCTTTTCTCCAAGAAAACGAATCAGCTGATCTGTTGACGGGCAAAGCAATGGATATGGTCACCTAAACGTTGGCTACCAATATGTTTAAAGGAAAAATTTTCAGCGTTATTATGTAACATTCGCTGGCAGTGTGACCATTGGGGCATTTGAAAGCGATAATATAGTCGAAAAAGTTATGCTCCAGTGGGAGTTAAAGGAATATATTAGGGAGTTCACAATAGCGTTTTAAAATATGTCTTAATATTGCAACATTTCAATTTTAATACTTTAATATGGGTTGGCAAGTTTGTTGTTTTTGTTTGTGCGTAAATCAAATTAATTACCAGATGGTAAATTTAAAAGTGCAAAAAGCTTATCATTTTCAATATGGCAATACGGTAATGTTAAGCCAAACAAGTTAAAAAGTTAAAACTGTCAGCGCAACTGTAGTTGATGAAAATATATTTGTATTTTTCGCTGTCTAATTTTTGTAGAACAAGAAATGTATCCAACAATTTCTAATTAAATTTTTTTTTTTGTTATTTTAATACTTCAATAACTGTGTTTTATATCATTGCCCACTGCCCACAATGAAAATTTTAAGATGGCACAATGTTGCCACATTAAAATTTTAAGATACTCATTGTGAATTCCCTGTATATATATTGCGAAAGCTGCAGTAAGAAGCTAATTTATTTTAAATAAAAGTACTGTTTAATATTTTAAATACGTTTAAAAAATCTTTCAAGTCTAATAAAACAAAATTAGATTTTTTTTTAGTATAAAACCAGGAATAAACACTTTTCAATAGTTCTTGTTTATTGCAAAACAAAAAACTCTTGACACATTTTTAAATGTTTCATAAAACCTCAAACGTTCGAATGGTAAGTGACAGTGTGGAAGGCTTACAGCAATGTTTAGCTTACCAAGACTTACGAAAATGCTACCATTTCTTTTACTTTTCAACTTAGTCTTTTGTAATTTTTCTTAGCCAAATTTGAATTTCGCACCACTGTGCATTGCAACACTTTAAATGGGGTGTAAACTTGATAGCTGTTATATGTGCATGTAAACATATTAAAACATAAAGTTACATGTGTGTTCAATATCTCTGTGGCAAATGTAATTTGCACATTGTTACTCACCCACAGCCGCGTATAGTGAAAACAATATAATTGGGATGATTCTCTGGCTCTCGTTCAACAAATTTAATACACGTTGAGTTCTCCCAGTGTCGCATGGCCTGTTTAAATAAGGCTTTATGGAGACCACTAAAATTGCCATCGATTTCATAGGGTATCACACCAAAATCCCACACACGTTCTTGTTTTGCTGTGACAGCACGTGGCAGACGTCGGTGTTCGCGCACAAAGCTAAATTCGCTAATTAAAATAATAAAAGAATTCACTTTAAAGTGAAAACAAAGTAACTACTTATACATACTCCTCTGGCGTGTCAGTCTCATACACTGGCACTATATCCAAAGGCCTGTCATAGTCTTCTTCATTTTCCGGCAGCTTGGAATAGCGCATTTCATTGCTAGATGTATCATTCTCAGCGACGGTCATGTTGTTAAATTTTCCACTAAAGAATCCCTGTGTCTCAGAAGGTTGAGTATAGGGTAGTGGTTTTTTCGTTTGTCTTGGTCTACCCACTGGACGATTGAGTTCTTCTTTTAGTTGTTGTAATCTGGCATTATATTCGGAACGGTGGTGGGATCCATAACTGCGTCTTTAAAGAAGAAACCATATACAAAAAAATTTTAATTTCTTAGCTGAATTTTTAACTACATGTTGGCTTATTAAAAATTATTGTAAAAAAGTATATCAGGATCAGCTGCTCGGTCACCGGTTTCCGTAGTATTAGTAATAAGCCACAGGAGAGCAAAGGAGTTTGGTGTGGAGTTTTAATAATTATAAGGAAGTGGATATATAAATACGGATAAATATAAAGTTGGATTTTAAAAATACTCGGGATTTTCATCACGCATTTTTCAGTTCTTTGATCTCTCTGCATCAAAAACAACATACATTTTGGGAAATTCAATTAAGCGGTAAATTACTGTAAGGCATTCTCTATTTTCAGAGCAGCCTCAAGTTCATCGTAATTATTCTGTAAAATAAATATAAGTGTATAAATTATAATGGGTATTTCAAGATGGACTTCAAAATGACGATAAATGAAGCTAATTGTCAAATTGGTTGTCATTTATTTAGTCTATTTTACCAATGCACCATGCATGGGTATAGAAGTCATAAGCATGTGCAAATAAAATAAATCATATTTTCACAATATGTGTTCTATAAGGTCAATGTTCGTAATCGTCTTACCGAGACAACTTTTGATAAATTTGAGTCCACTGGTCCAGTAAAAAATCAGCCACATCACATACACACGTCATTCAAACTCTAAATCTGTAGAAGCCATCGCCCCTCTCCGCTATAGTATGCAGAAGAATCTGAAGCAGTTGATTTCACAACGCTGATAAGAGCTGTGCCTTTTGCAGACGACTACTTGCCGAATTTTGGATCTTCACCAGTACTAAATTCAACTGACCCAGGAGCTAAAGGTAAACAACTGCAGACCAGACCGAGTGTGTACTAAATAGGACCTGGAGCAGTTGGAAACTGACCCCAACTTTCATTGAAAACTCCAAGATCCAACACCGTTCAAGTAAAGCCAAAAAATTACTGTTTAGTTTGGGTTTTGGACTGACGGCGTCATCGGTCTATATTTCTTTGAGAACCACGTTTGTTATTCTATCGCAATCAACGGCGAGCGCTATAAATCAATAATTACCAACTTTTTTGGTTAGAGTTGGCTAAAACCAACAACGGTTATAGTGACCAAGTACAAGTGGTTTCAACGCACGGCTTTACGTGTCACTAAGTTCATGCCATATTGGACGGTCTGCACGAGCGATTTGAGGGTCTGTTTGTCTCAGGTTTAGCTGATGTGAACTGCGCAACGAGATCATACGATTTGATCCCATTACACTTCTTCTTGTGAGGTTTTTCCAAATTGCAGGACTATGTGAATAAGCTCCATGCAATAGCGGCCCTCAAAGCCAACATAACTCAGTCGTATTATATCCCCGGGGCATGTAAACTTAGACATTTCGGATGCATGCTACTAAACGAAGCTAAAACGGACATTTGCAAGATGCCACATATTCCACACAATATGTGGAATATGTGACATCGTGGTATGTGTGGTATCGCTAAGTCTTTGAAACAAATAAAAAATTTCGATGACATATATATATATTTATATATATATATATTTATATATATATATATTTTAAAGAAGTCACACGCAGTTAATGAATCCCTAGTGCTATTACTAGGTATTACCGCCTTTATGAAAAGGATAGTGATAGAGAAAACAGGTGGTGAATTCAGAGATAGAGGAAAGAAATCTTAATTCTTTTTTAACTCTTCTTTTTGTATGTTTTTTTTTATAATGCAATGTTTGCAGCGCCTCTTTTGTTAATGAGGCGTATTAAATTTTTCGAAGCTGTGTTTAGTAGCCATTTTATTGGTTATTTTACTTCGCCGATGATTTTGCTACACAATACCAATGAAGGAGGGCGCTCTGATGTTACAAGGTGATACTAATGCACATCAGAAAAATGCGTGGTGTTGCTATTTTCTAACTACTTCAGCCAAGCCAAAGCAAGCGCTTTACGGAAGACCCTTTAGTTTAACATATCTCACCTATGTTTTCTGCCTCTGCGATGTCTTCTCTTTACAATCGTACTGCTGCCCTTAATTTCCTGAATCTCATCCAATTTCATGCCATTACCTCCAGCATTACTGTACACATTGGGTAGGGTGGAACGCTGTACCGGCAACGATGTCGGCAATATGACCACCTTACGTTCGGATACAAAATTATTACCCGTATCCAATTCAATATCTTTAGTATTTGATTGTATTTTACGTTGATCTACGTTGCGGTTGCCCAAACCAACAGAGGATTTATTATATTTCTCTTCTTCAGTTTGAGGTTTTGACTGAGCCAATGAGCTAAAGTCGTATTTGTCGCCCCCTGAGGTATTAAAAGTTTTATCCAAAATACCCTTATCCGGTGTATTTTCTTCAGGGCGTGTATTCTTCTTTGATTCCATTACAGTGGGATATTTACTAGAGGTTATAGCATGTTCTTCCGAGGAAATGACTTCGTTTTTAAAGTTGATGGAAGCATAATTCGTCTTGCTGGAGGGCTTAAGTAATTCATTTGCAGCCTAAGGGGAAAGCAAAGGAATTATTATTAGGAAATAGTTAAAGTAGCTGAGTATTCTACCTGCAATAGTTCATTTTCTAAATCAGGTTTATTGCTGGGCAATTTAGTTTTCCTTCTTATAATATCGGTAAGCCCCTCCTCCTCGACCTGCAAGCCCTCGTGATAGACTTCTTGTTTTAAAATTTCCATTTCTTTTTGAAAAGTTTCATTATATTTGAATGGAGACTCTTTCATGGGCGCGTCGGCTTGTGGTTCCTCCCAAGATTGAGTGCTGGCCACCACAGGAAAACCATCTACATCATATTCCACTTCGGGCAATGCTATGTCACCCATAAAACCACCTGAAAACACAAGTTAATTTTGGCAAATGCTTTTATTTATGATTTATTACTTCTTTAATAATTCCATACTAATTTATGTTAAATGTATGTACAGTTAGAGACAAATTTGTTCACAAACTTATTAAACGGTATTTTTGTACTACAAGTAACATAAAGATAGAACAATTCAAAACAAGATTACAAACCCTTTATTGATTAAAACAAAAAAAAAACGACGAATTTGCAAATAAATATGAAAAATTTGCAGACAAAAATGAAAGGAAATTTATGAGATGAACGACAGTGGACTTGACTAGATAAAAGTGTTAATAATACGGAAGGAAACATAAAGAGACAAATTTTGCGAAAAAAGGCATCACTGAATTGGATGAACTTTGTGCGAGTTCCATTGAAGCTTGGGAACGTATTGATGCAGAAGTGTGTACAGTGTGGAAAATATGTTCAGAAGAATCCGTACTGTCAAAGCAGCTCGCCGAGACCATAAGAAGGCTTATGTTTTTACCGAGGAATTTCTAGCAAATGGATGTAAAATTCCATCTGAATGGATGTATTTTTAAATTTACAATTATATATTTATAATTTTTTATTTGAAAACGTTAAAAAATATCATATAAAATTAACAATTTTGTCCCTTACTGTATGTGAATTTGTATTTGAACTGTTTATTTTTATTATACATTTATTCACCTGCATCTGTTAATATTGTTTTTAACAATTAAATGGTTTTAATGCAGCCATTTCCATTTTTCAATTAAATATTGCAATAAAATAAAAATGCAATTAAATGTAAATAAACTGTAAACATTGAAGGATATGTAAATGTAATTGGCCTTCTTGAAGGCATCATTAAACAGTTCCAAATGACGCAAGCTCAGCATTAGGCTAAATCACGTTTAAAAAAAAGAAAAAAAAAAATAAATCTAATATTTTTATTTTTGTGAATCACTTTAAAATATTTTCTCATTGCTAAAACAGCGTTAAATATGTCAAATGAAAAAAATATTGAATAATTTTTTTATGAAATATTATTTCTTAGTTAATAATTTTTAGTTTAATTTTTAGCTAATAAATCAGTGCAAGTTAATCTCTATTTTCAGTTTAAAATGGGTTTAAGCTAGCAAACCTATAAATCAATACAGTATTTAAACCATCTGTAAACTCATAAAATTGGCCGTGTAATTTACCAATACAGGCCACATGGTTTTGTTACTTACAGACCATATGTTTTGCATTAAAAGAGCAGTGCTCTTTCTTCCAAGCCTCTACTTTTTCTTCACATCTTGTTCGATCTGTTTTCTTATACTCTATTATTCTTTTATACTATTCTACTTCATTAAACATAAATATAATTCCTTTCTCAGTAAAATTTGGCGACCTTTAATTAGAATTTTCTAACTTTTTTGCAATTTTGATTGTACAAAGAATCGATAGCCTGCTGCAAAACAGCTGTTGTTGTTTTTGACATTTATGCTAGTGCTGCCACAATATTATTTTTTAAACTACACATAAGGTTCACTGATATACTCCTTTTGAGTTTAAACTACATATAAATTTGAGTTTAGTTTAACTAAACCAGCGTTTAAGCTTTGACTGATTTATTAGCCCTAAGAGGACTTATAAATTAAACCGTCTGCAAAATGTTAAAGCAAATACAAAAATACATTAAGATGTTGAAATAAAAAAATTTTTTTAAGCTTACATACTTTATAGGTGCCCTAAATTATGAAAATGCACGTAGTCATATACTTCTTTGGTCAAGATATTTAGCAGATTACATTAGACCAAATTAAAAAATACTTTTGTATTACGCAACATTTTAATTTAGAGTTGTACTAGTCTAGATTAATACAGATTTTTTTAATATTTATCAAATATTTATTAAAGTTTTTTTTAAGATTAATTTAATATTTTGAAGCAAAAATGCATATGACTTAAACCACTTTCATAACCGCCAAAAAAAGTTTTTAACGAAAATTGATTATTAACAATCGCAAAATGATCGATTCTGTTCAAAAAACTGAGTTCGAAAATTATGTCGCGTAAGACTTTTTGGCGGTTACGGCACGATATTTATGCATGTAAATGGTGGGCAAATTTAAGTTTAGGAAGTAAATTGGCTTAAAACACACACTTTTCTTTGACAAATTTAGTCTTAATGATATCAATGTAAAGCTGAAATCTCTCCCTCTTTCCACAAAATTTTTAACCACACTTTGCAAACAAAGCTTCGCTTATCTCGTCAATGCAGTGGCAAATTTCATCATTCAGAGCGTAAATTGTTTCTGTTTGGTTCATGTAAACCATGTCTTTCAAATTAAAATTCTTGGTTCAAGAGTGTAGCGTTCCATGGTTAAAATTTCCCAATTTTTTACTAAATAAACGTCAAACGATGACAGCTCCATTCTTGGCATTTCGTCATTTGACAGCCAATTTACTTCCTAACACATACTCGTATACATTGCAACAAAAATATTTAATTACACCTACCAATTTTTTAATAATCTTCATAAGTTATGAGTTAAAAGAAGCAAAAAAAAAATTAAGGTTAAATTAAAGCTTAAAGCTAAATCAAAAAAATAAACTTAATTTAGATCAACATAAGGTAATACAGATGATATTGCAAAAAGTCGGGTATAAAGTTGTCGTTTTAATGTCGACTGATTAATTTCAGCAACTTGCGCAAATCAATATGATATCTGTGATGAACTTGCATACCTTTCTTTAAACAACAACTGGCTTTGTAAAGTCAACATTATTATATCTTCTGAAAGTATTAGGCCCTAAGGAAGGCCCGTAAATAAGCAGCTTACCAAGGACTTTGTAATTTACATGTATGTACACGTATGTTCGCATGTAGATTTATGGTCCAATTATTCGCCGGAAAACAAATAGTTATCCCTTTTACAAAAAGCAAAAAAAAAATAAAAAATCTGCATAAATAACACTTTTGACTTAATTACCAGGTTATTATATTAAAGCATTAATTTTCGCGCTATATTGAAAATAAATCTCAATAAAGCAAGAATCTCTATCTGATGGCAAGTCTATAGACCTATGTATGTAGTTGTTTGTGTGCAGGTGTTTGTGGGTGACGAAACAAATTAATGTTAATATAAAATATGTATATACATAAAATAAAATAAATATAAGTATACATATATACATGATTTTGTAGTAATAAAATTTAAATGTATTACAAAATATTGAAATACATATTAAAAAAACTATACATATATTTTTAAACTGAACTTATGTAAAAACGTCTCTTACGAAATGTAAATTCTCTCTCACGGTATGCATGTATTCTATATATTTGTTACGTTCAGCTATACAGCTCTGACTTTTCCAATCCAAAGTCACAAGCTTTCTTGTATAGCTTAATCCAACAAAGTGACAGCAATTTCCTCAACCATTAATTTATTCACTTGTTCTGCTTGTGTTCATATTCGCATTTGAGGTTTTAATTTTGGTTTAATGATGATTTTAGCGCACATTCACATACAAATTAATAGCTCCACACATGCATGTATAAACATGTGAGTCTGCATGTATGTATGTACGCTTAATATCCCAGGATGCCTTCTAGAAGGCCTTTGTACTTTTTCTTTTGGCAGTACAAGGCCTGCTCCCTCCATTTCATACTCATATCTTTTTTACACATGTTGTTTTTGCAGTTTAAACCTTCCGTTCTCATATCTTTCACCAGATACGAACATGTCGGCAGCTGAAGCTCTTCGTTGTGTGTATCTATTCGTTTATTGTGTTCACTTCGACTACGACTCTTTGAATTTCAGCAGCAGAAGCATGAGCAACAGGTTGTGATTGGGCAAGTAAAAAAATAGAAAGTCGAAGATACAGCAAAATTTTACGACCTTTGCTATTTCGACTGCAGTTTTTTTAACACTCGTTTTGCATTTCAGCTGGCGATATATATACATATACATATATGTATTTATGAATGTTTATAAAAAGAAACATTTGGTTTTGTTTTATGTTTTATTTTTTGTAGTAAGTTAAACAAAAAAAACAAAAAAATAATGTAGAGGCAAAATTCCGCAAACATCGGTCTGACTTCTGAAATTCTTTCAGCAAAATATACAGGTGGGCCAAAAGAAAACACGCTATTGGAAGATGCTCTTATTTTTGCAAATGGCGGCCAATGTCAAATCTGTTTTGACATTTGTGAACTAGACAGATGTAGAATACAAGTGAACAAGTCATGAAGCGATACACTCCCGAAGAACGCGGAATAATCGTGTCGCCTCATCTCTCGTTTTGGCGATTTACACTGATAAAGGTTTTTTTTTCTAAGGTTTTTTGAAATCCCTTGTTTAAGTGAACAAGAACGAGACCCTGAAAGCCCTCAAGAACAACATTCGACACAAGTGCGAGAATCTGTCGCCCGAAGTACTCGCCGAAGTGATAAAAAATGCCATAAAACAAGCAATCAATTGTGACGGCGCCCATTTGGCCGATATCATCTTCTCGACTTGACCAATAAGATTCTAAATATTCAAATAAATATAATCAAAAAACAGAATCGAAATTTTTCATTTACATGGAAAAACAATGAGAGCCAAACAACATCGGACGACTTCTTTTGGCACACCTTGTGGAATGGAGTCTCCCAACAAGCATATCATATTCATTGTCCCGTTAAAGTGCTTAGGATAGATTCTTCGGCCGCTAAGCCTTTATACACAAAAAAATATTTATTGTAGTTTTAGCAGAGATCTATTAAAGCAAGTGCTTTTATCTCCGCCCAACAGAAAAAAAACAACCTTCATATTTTAAAACAATTAGAACTATCCAGCCAATTTTATGTAATTCAAAACAAAGATAGATACGCGTCTAAAAGGTTACAAGGGCTGTAAAATATTTTTAAAACTAGGGCCAAGACGAAGACGAAGAGGGAATTTCTGCCTCTCCGAAAATGTCCAAACAATTTTTATGCAATGCAAAGCATACATGCTTCTGGACACATAGGACTCATATTTTTTTTAACTTGGACCAATAGGGGCAGGGGGCAATTTCTTTCTCTCCAAACCTAGCCAACCGATTTTGATTAAACTTAAAACATCGATATTCAAATGCTTAGAAGCACATGCAGGCTTTATATTTTTGGGTCAGACAAGATTTGCAATTTAAAATTGTTTGGCCACTTTGGCGATTTTTGCAGCTTGATGGCTTTTGTCCTAAATGAAGATTTTTATGTATTAAAGCCTCTTTGCAGTGATTTGGAAGAACAATGGAACTGTGGAAAATTGGTACCGAATCCTTTGTGGGCGAATACCACTCGCACTTTGCCAATTCATGAAACACAGTAAATAATAAGAAACACCGAAGTATATTAATGTGAGATAAAGTCTTCATCTTATTTGAATTTTTTGCATGTTGTTTTTGGTTAAGCAACGTCTATATTAACTTATTTGAAAAATCTTTTGGTTTTAAGTCCGCTGATGAATTCCACAAGCGGGAACGAAATGCATATAGGCGTTGCTTAACCACAAAAGCAAGCAAAAATGTCACAGTAAAAAATTTTTTCTATTTTTACTTTTGCTTTTATAAAATAATTTCATTCTGCATCGGCTGGCCATGCAGTAGCCTACACGATCGGTCCAATTTTTAAGCACATTATCGATTGTGTGCAGCTGTATTTCACCAATGGCTTCACGAATATTGTCCTTTAAAGCGTCAATTGTCCCTGGCTTGTCGGCGTAACACTTATCTTTGACGGCACCCCACAAATAATAGTCCAACGGTGTCAAATCGCAGCTCCGAGGTGGCCAAACGACTCAGCTCTGCGGCTGATAATGCGATCTTCAAAAACAGGGCGCAAAACATCGAGTGTAGCTTCGGCTGTGGGGCTCATAGCGCCGTCCTGTTGAAACCAAATGTTGCCAATATCCTCCTCTTCAATTTTTGTGAACAAAAATTCGTTCAACATGGCCCGATAACGATCGCCATTTACTGTAACGGCCACTCCTTGCTCATTTTCGAAAAAAATTTACCCAATTATGCCTCTGGACCAAAATCCGCACCAAAGAGTGACTCGGTTTGGGTGCTTCGGCTTTTCAATGTATGCGTGCGGGTTTTCTGTGCCCCAAATGCGACAATTTTGCTTGTTTACATACCCGCCAAGATCAAAATGAGCTTCATCTGAAAAAATTATTTTTTTTTGGCACAATCGGCATCGGTAATGTCGCAATATTTCCCAGCGTTGTTCAAGCGTATACACAACCATATTTGTTCAGCGGAAGGATAAAACTAATTATCTGTCAAATCAGACATGAGCTAAGCGTTACCATTCATGAAATAAGCACTAGTTGAAAAAAAAAGTTAGATGGCGGACCCTTTATGTAGTAAAAATGGTAAGGCTAGTATTAAATATATTTTTGAAAGCTTCTTATGCAGTTGTTAAATACTTAAGGCTTTTAAAACAAATTTATTTTCTATGAAAAATGCACTAAATATGTTTTATCAATGAATGAATTTAAAATATCACCTTAAATCTTCTTCAGAACCATTGATTATTTTTTTCTTCCTTTTTAATTTTATTACTTGCAATCTTTAAAAACGATTGTTCATTGTTACCTAAATTAAAAAAGAAAAAACTTTAAATAATTTAAACAATAAATTACCATTTTATTTTGCTTCGAAATATTTAATCCTGGTGGTGAGAACAAAACCCTAATAAGATTGTTTAAAACAAAAAAAATAACTAAAATAATAATAAAAGCCAATATTACGAATATCCTTGCTAAATGACAAAAAGTATAAAAAGCAAATTGCCATCAACATCAACATTAACAGCGTCCACTTCATCAAAATCATTGCCAATATAAAACTACGCATACGTCAGCATAAATGCGAAACGACACTTGTTATCTACTCGCAGGATGCGATTGAAGCAGGACTGGCAGACATTGTCATTCATGTCTATTGCATGAATTCTATCACTGAAAGATGGAACTTACGACTACAACACTTGCAGTTAAAACACATGTATGTAATGTTATTTAGCCAAAAAAAAAAGGCGTTTGCTATTATTTTTGTTGTAATGTGTTTTTTGTATCAATAACAAAGAAACAAAGTATTTCTAATACAATAACAATATGCAGTTAATTTTCTGTAGTGTAACTCAAGGCAAAGTTTAGAGGGGACTCGTGCTAAAGGCTGCCTATAAAAATATCTAGTTTTTTAACTAAACGGGGAATTAAAGGTTTAATAAGTTTTTCTTTAATTTATAATATTACAAAGCTGTGCCTATTATGCAATTATGCAAGTGCTCTAAATAAATATTTTGTGAAATTCCGTAAATAATAAGTCAAATTTAATTAGTTTAATTAAATTAATTAGAATTAGCTATAGCCGACTGCAAATCTCCCTAACATATTGTCATGTCACCAATATTCGAATGCAGAACCACTCATAAGGTTCCAAATGGGGTAGAAGTCTCAAGATGACACAATGTCTTTACACGAGTGCACTACGCAGCGAATTCTTATCGACGAAATCGTCGACATGGACGAAGTTCGTCGTTAGTCCCAGTTGTGTTCCTAGAATTAAGTAAATCACTTTGAAGTGTTTCCATTAAGCTTGTGAGAGATTTGTTGTTCGAATTTTCCTATTCAAGTTATGCAAGTACTTTACAAGGTGGGCGCTGCAGCTGTAATGTGAATTTTATTCACATGTAGTTAACATTTAAAATTTATTAAATATTCCTTAATGTCATTTTTTCGAGATTGTCAATCACTAATAATGGATGACTTAGGGATGGATCTTGTAATTTTAAAAGCAACGCAGCGTTACATAGATAAATCCACTTCGAAAAATAGTATTTTCGAAATAACTTGATCAGGCCAAAGTTCGTATCGCATCGTAAGCCAAATTACATGTGATAATTATTAATGAGCAAATAACACCAAAGTTTAGTAAGCCGACTGTAATGGAATGTAACTGCAACGGTAGGAAACAGCTAATCGATATTGTTATGTGAGAAGTAATGAAAATGGTTATAGAGTTGTAATATAACGTAACCTACTTTACATATAAAAATATCGATCAGCTGTTTCCTACATTTTAGTTACATTGCATCACAGTCGGCTAACTGAGCCTATTCAGTCGAACATGTAGTAGAACGGAACAACCGGCTGTTTTCGAAGGCCACTACACCTTCATCATCGTGGTTCTTTGTGTTTGGTCCACTGTGTGTGGTGTCAGTTGATGTTGATTTCTGCTTTATATACGCAACTTTTATTGTAAATGATATATGTGAATTGTTTTTGATTCATTGTGTTACGTCGTCTTGCCACTGTCATTTGTTCTGTACTAACTACTCACACTTTAGTTAATTTGCTTTTTTTTGTTCTACTTAAGACAAACTTTTTTTGGTTTGATACTATAGTTATATTTTTATTTAGTTTTGTTTTTATTTGTTGAAAAAAAGTTTATGCAGTGAATATTTTAATGAAATGTAAGGTATGCATTGCATATTTCTTTCAAAATATTTATTGATGTTAATTGAACGACTATATTGAGAAGTAAGTTCTCTAAAGGTGTCTTTACATGGTAATACAATGTATTACGACATGTCAAAAAATGGTGTAGATTATACAAAATCTTATCATGTAAAAGCAAAATGTATCGAGTAGGAGAGAATACGGATAGAAAATTTGACAAGCTTAACTTAAGTATTGTCAATACAAAGTAAACATTGGCAGCACTAATGGTATCTATTGAAGGTGTTGACACTTTTACAAAAACAACCAAAATCAACTCTGGAAATTTTCATGTTGTTTTTGTAAAAGTTTTACGACTGCAACCATCAGTTATTTAACCTGTACAGCAAAACCAAACAAACAATAAATAAACTTAAAAAAGAAATTACATTTTGTAGTAAAATTGCATTGAAATTATAAAATGTTTTCTCCAATATTTATTTTTAATAGTACACATCTTTTTTTTACAATTTTCCAATTTTTTTTATTAACTCAACAGTTTAATATCATTGCTTGCATTTTACTTCATTTTAGTATCTGTGTAAACATGAAAAATATCTACAACAGACTCTTGTTCTCTTTTTTTGTTTAAACACGGAGAAAATTTCATAATATTTTGATTCTACAAAGTCGTAATACTTTGTATTACCACGTAAAGACACCTTAAGGAGCAATTCCTCGCCATACATAAACTTTAATTCAGCTTTAAAAAAAAGTTAAATATTATCTGGCTTATATTTTACGCTCGAATACAATGCGAATCTTAGAGAGAAAAGTCAAATTATTTTTATTATATTTATTTAAGTGTTGCATTTTTAAAGATTTTAAGCAAAGTTAAATAGAAAAAATAATTTTAACTATATTCTGAACTTAAATTGCTCCCTGTTAATGCAGCATAAATGGAATGAAGATTCATTATCTTTGAATTTAATGTAGCACAATTGTGTTACAGGGTTTTTGATTTCACGTTGTAAATCTTTTTCTTTTGATTGAATACTGATATTTCAATATGTATGTGGGATTTTGTTGTTGTTGTTAAAAACTTGTGCAAATTAATCAGTTAGCCCCAAACAACAACCTACAACAAACAGTACAACAACAAAAACACATTATCTTTGCCTGGTTTTAATTGTTAAGGCACTTGCCACTGTCGAGTGACATTGTCAGAATATGAGTCTCTTGAGAGAAGTCTAAAACATCATATACAGCCATGGATCAAGAAAATAAGATTGCGCACTCAACCGTACAAAAATAATTTCTACTGTGCATCTACGTCAATATAGAATACACACGTGTGTTTGTTGTAAAAATTGTGTGAGAGAGAGCACATTCCATAAACAAATGTAATTCTACGTCACAAGCAGAAAATAAAATAACGGATCTGCGCAATGCGTAATCTTGTTTTCTTGATTCATAATATGCAGCTGTATATTTGACATTTGGCCTAGCAAGAGAAATTGGTCAGCTGAGCAAGTACTGACACCTGATAAGAAAAAACTTACAAATTATATTAGGTCATCATTAGGCGATAATTAAGGTATTGCAGCACCCTATTCTTTATTATATTCATGTGTATTTGCTAAAGTCCATGTTGTATATGAAAAGGTAAGTTGCTCATACTGTTGGCTATTAGATATGCTTTGAATATGCTCTTATATAGGGTGTTTTTTTATTGAGGTATAGAACTTTAAGTTGGCATCACTTTTTTAACTGGCGGCCATTTTGTAAGCTGTCAAGTGATTAATATTTAGTTTGGTTTGCCATTTCATCATGAACAGGTTAACAAAAGAACAACGCTTGCAAATCGTGCAAATTTATTTCGAAAATAATGGTTCAGTTCGCGAAGTTTACCGCAAGCTCCGTCCATTTTATGGTCGACATAATCGTCCATCAGAGCAGTTAATTCGGTTAACCGGTCAATTGGCCACCAAGATCGTGTGATTTGACACCATTGGATTATTTTCTTTGGGGATATGTGAAGTCGCTCGTCTACGCCAACAAACCAGAAACGTTAGGGGACTTGGAAGCCAACATTCGTGGCGTTATTGCCAACATACGGCCCCATATGCTCGAAAAAGTGGTTGAAAATTGGACCTGTAGAATTGGCTTTATTCGAGCCAGCCGCGGCGGCCACATGCTCGAAATCATATTTAAACGTTAATGGCATAAAATTATCCTTCCAATAAAGCCAATGGATGGAAAACGATTTTCTTGTGTTTTATTTCAATTCGAAGTTCTATACCTCTAAAAAAAACACCCTATATGTATGAATTGGAATGTGCATGTACATTATATATGTATGTACGCATGTAGTAAGTTCTTTGAACATAGTTTCTTAACAATTTTACCTCGCATTAGTGTATACAACAACAAAAAATAATAGCAGCAATATGTTAGAGAGCATTTCAGCAAGCAAAAGCACATTTATTGGGTAGAAAAAAAGTCAAACGTATGATTTCTAAAAAGAAATAGTTTCGCAAAATTTTTTATAGATTTTGATTTGCCTCTCAATGATTTATATTTAAAATATTCCAGAAAATAATCATCCGAAATCGTGTTCTCCTACACTAGACAAGATCTTTAGTTTATAAATAAACTCAGTAAAGTGTAACTTTGATTCGCACACGAAGGGTGCCCATGTGAATCTTAGCAACTTTGTTTTTGGTAACACTATTTTTGGTAACTCAGCTGTTTTCGTGTATCATGTTGCTGATAAACATGTTCAGTTTGGTCTATAATTTAACCATGAATCTATTATTAAATTTTATTATCAAAATTCATGCTCGGTTAAGAAAGTGCATCGTGCAATTCTTCCATTTTATGGTCAGTTTGGGCGACCTTCTGAGGAGTCTATTCGGACTATTTGTTACTAAATTTTGCACCAAAATTACATTATTGAACATTAAACCACCAACACGCATAAGTAGAGTGCGGATAGAGGAAACTATCGCAGCTGTACCGCTTTTGTTGCTGATGACCGTGAATTATCAACAATTCGGCGCTGCAAAATTTACCATCGTTAGTTTATAAGTAAACAAACTGGAAGAGCTGGACTTGGCTGACATGTTGTTTCAGCAAAACGGTGCCACATGCCACATATCAAGCGACACAATAGCCTAATTGAAAGGCGAGTTCAGTGAACAGTTTATTTCGCGTTTGGGGCCTGTCAATTGGCCGCCTAGATTGTGCTATTTAACGCCGTTAGAATATTTCTTGTGGGGCTATGTAAAGGCTCATGTCGATAGAGACAAGGGAGGAGGTCAATATTGAAACATTTATTCGTGAGATACTGGCCGATATGTTGGAGACAGTATGCCAATATTAGGCCCAGCGTATGAAACATTTTAAGAGTAGCTGCGGTCAACATTTACATGAAATCAAATAAAGATTTCGTACATTTCTCTAAATTGTATATGTTTTTTTTTAATCATTTTTTTTTTGTTTTTAGCATTTTTTTCAGTTTTTGGCGATTTTTTTCGTTTTGCTGATTCATATCCGTTTTACTTTTGCTGATTTTTTTGTATTTAAGCGATTTATTTTATTTTCTGTGATATCTTACCTGATGAAAAAAAATTTGTTTGCTTTTGTTTTTAGTCAGTGTTTTTTTTTTGTAGATTTTTTCGGTTTTCGGGGATTTTTTATCTTTGGCGATTTTTTTAGTTATGACGGTTTTTTAGTTTTGGCGGTTTTATGTGTTTTTGCCGATTTTTTTCACTTTTTTTGGCGAGTTTTTGCATTCCAACGTTTTTTTTTTTTTTGTTGTGATATATTTCAGTTAAGCGCTTTTTATTTTGGAGATTTTACGTTTCTGCATTTTTTTTAATTTTGGGATTTTTTACCTTTAGCGTTTTGACAATTTCAAGAGTTTGCCTCTTACGATTTTCAAGATACAGCAAGTTATTAAAATTACATTAACTGATAGAATATCCTTTAATTTTGATTTTTTTTTGTTAGTTAGTGTAGTCTGCATAAAAATACACTAACTTGGGAAATTTGAAGTGTCTTTACATAATTTTCTGTATATTACATTAAGATTTCAACATGTTTCATTGCTCGCTTTAACTTTTGACATTTGACATTGATATTTGTAGCGGCTAAAGTTTTACATATTCTGTGAAAATTTCAGGCCCATAGCTCATCGGTGCTCGAGAAAACAGCCTGTGACAAACAGGCAGACGGACGGACATTGTAGCGAAAGCAATATAGAGTTCCTTTCCATCTTTGGTATACGAAATCCCAAAAAATTCAATTTTGATAAGAACAGCTTGTGAGAATTTGTTCAAGAAATCACTTGTTCTCAAAAATTATTCTTTTTATATCCCCAGCATTACCCATGTGCGTTTGTTTTATATGCATGATTTTCAATTTCGAGTTAAATACACGCTTGTATGCTCCTGATTTTTGCTGCTACCACCATCTCCTAACGTTGCTTATATACGAGTATGCTTTTTGCACTTTTGCTACTATTGTAGGCTGAAACACAGTCAGTTGCTGAAAAGAACGCGCCAGCAACAACTACACAAACTTAACACACATGCTGAGCCGGAAATGTGCTATATTTTCCAACCAAACGGAAATGGGTTGAAGCTCAAGCGAGAAGGATATTGTGGCACATGAAAATAGTGCATTTAATGTTTAAGCATACAAATGATAGAAAATATATTAAATACAGTTAATTTTAGCTATAGCGAACTTGACTTAAACGTAGTATTTTTGATTTTTTTGGTATTTCTCTTACAATTTTATTTATCTGCAAGGAACTTATTTAGAAGGAAGAGAAATTTATATATGAGCATTTCTTTAAAATCAAAACACTTTATTTAAATACAGGGTGTCCGCTGGGAAGGTATACTACATTGTTTTGCCGCAATTTTGTTAAACATTAGTCCTGACAGTTGATTTTTGGCAGTTGTGAAGTAGACACGTGGCAAATTTATTATGGAAACGTGTTGTAATCGTTTAAACATTTTATCAAAATCAATCATCGATTACTGTGACGATGAGAAAGTTACGTGAAATGTTTGGGAGAAACAACGTGCCAACAAAATGCACTATTTATCGTGTAGTGAATGATTTCGAAGAAAGAGGGTCTGTAGGTGATAGGCCCTAGCATGGACCACAACGTACTGCAAGATCGGCTGAAAACATTACTGCTGCTCTAGAAAGTGTTTAAGACAATCCATCAACCTCAATTCGACGCCTTGCTCAGGAGCTTGGTCTTCAAAGAACAACTTTGGCCACAATTGTGCACAAGGATTTGCATATAAGATTCAGTTGACACAATATCTTCTTCTACAAGACCATTTACGCCGCCGTACATATGCCAATTTAATAAAAAAAATTATAAGCAAATATAAAAAAATTATGCACCTACTCAGCAGTCAACAGTTAGAGTGAGAGAGAGTGAGGAAGACAGAGAAAAAACAATGCCACTCTTGCTTTGTGGATCATTTTCTCTTTGGACGCCTTTTGCACAAGAAAAGTTTACTTTGCCAAGTCTTGAGTTTGTAGGGGAGAAGGGAAAAGAGAATGTAAGCTCGTTGCTCTTTTCTTTTACAAAACTCAAAACCTTCCAAAGTAAAGTTTACGTGTGCGAAAATCATCTTAGTAATAGACAAATTCCACTATATATGCAATAGCTAACAACATTACTGCAATGTTGCAACTCATCATTGCAGCATAAATGTATTTACACGTAGATTCTACTCTTGTTTTGTACAAACGTAAAAAGCAGCGTAAAACATGAATACTCGTATCACCACTAGAGTGGTCTGAGCAGCCAACAATGCGTATACATATGAATTGAAAAGGTAGAAATGATTGTACCTTATTCCCAGTAAGTACTCTTGTGCTTGATTATCTTTTTTCTCATCATCTTTTGTATTCCATGCTACATCCACTCATATGCCACAATATAGATTTATGTGTACCAAGCATATGGTTCAAGTGCTTGGAACAGTTTTAGGCATGGCAAAATATATGGTTTTAAATCTATAACTTCTATGAAAGTGAATAGCTTAAAAAAATCCTTAAAAGCTTACATAATGAAAGATTTAATAATTTTTCATTTTATTTCTTAAACTTGCACTTGCGTTCACACAAATAAATTAGAAATAAATTATATTTGGAAAATTTTTTATATATAAGCTTGTAGCTTCAGGATTGAAATAACGAACTAGGGATAAAAACGAATTTCATATGATACATACATATGTTTACCCTAATCGATTACTGTATAAGCTAAAATCATACGCATGAGTATAAAAAAAACTTTGACTATTAATCAGCTACACACGCGCATAAACAGGGATATTTTACTTACACAAATATAAAGCATCACATAAGACATGTTTTCAAACAGCCAAAAACATATTTAATTTATTTTTTTTATACACAAATATATGCACAAGGTGGCGAATGATGAATAAATATCCCTAGTATCATGCGTATATTTTTTTACCGATTAAATATCCATAGTCTGCGTACTGCGACTATAAGTATGACAGATATGCATTTCCCATTTTTATTTTTAGTTGTAAAGTATTTTTGGTGTTTGCATAAACGAAGTTGAGATGCTTTTGTATATTCGAGAATATATGTGAGCGTACGAATGGTTTGCGCCACAATTATGATTATACGCAGTTACTAAAATTAAGACTATTTACTTATGTATATTTTTCTTGCACTCATTGTCATTCTCTGTTCCCGACGTAGATATCTAGCCTTATTTTCGGTTTAATCTTAAGCGACAAAAATTATGGGTTTCAGGAGAGTGTATTTTTATAATATTCAAACATGTTTTATACACGTAAATTGTCGCTTACGATAAAATTCTACAGCTTAAATCTGAAAAATTATCAACAATTTTGGCATATTAATTTAAATTAAAAAATAAATTTTTGACTAGATGTTGCTTACGATATGTTTGACCATATTTACTTATTTTGTGTTTTCGTTTCTCGGTAATATCATCATAAATATATTCGCAGATGTTTTTACCAAAAATATGGTTCCGCATATTATACGGTCGGCATCCGTCTAGTTGTCTCAGTTCTAAGCTATGAAAAAGATGTGAATTCACTTCTATATCTAGTGATCAGCCTTAGTAGATCTGCCCTTATGTGGACTCCTTATACAAATCTGAGATGCCTTAGACAGGTCGTGTAGTATGTGTTTTGCCAGAAAATTGTTTCGCGTATTATGCAATGCCGAGCCCTCTTAGAGCAGGTGAAAAACTGTCTATTCTTTGTCCTGTTCCTTACAGTTGCTACAGTCTATTCGCATGTCTGCTAATACGTTCTAATGTGTATGTTCTAATACATTTTTTGAAAAGCATTACTTAAGTCAATAGAATGCCTCAATACTGACTCTACTTCAACATTAGGCAATAACCGGTAAACTCTACCGGTTTTGTTTTATTCAATATATAATTTTTGTCTAACGCGTGCTAAAATAAATGCGAACTTAAAAAATTAGTATAACAGGTCTAGATGATATACCAACAATAAATAAATTTTAAATTGGTTTCATTTCATTAACAAACATTTATGGTCCATTTAAAGGAATTGTACAGAAACTAATGATGCTCGAAATAAATTACGAAATATTTATTGTTTCGGCAGTAAAACTTCCAGCACATGCATTTTAATTTAAATACGTATAACAACTTCACTAAATTTTAAAACAAAACCATACACACTTTTGAGAACAAATAAAACTTTTGCTTCAATGCATTTGAATCCCTATTTCAGTTTATTCAAATCATCCACTTGCTGGTGTATCCCACAACTTGTATTCTAAACAAGAAATCTGCATCTAAACTTATGAATTTTTAATATTAAAATGTTGGAAAAGATATTCCTTTTTGTATTCACTATTACTGCATAAATATTTTTAAACAGTGTTGAGGAAGGAATAAAATGTATTTTAAATTTATTGCATCTGCATTTAAGATTTCTTTTTATTGAATAAATAAATCAATGTGACGACAATTCTATTTGAATTAATTTACTTTCATACTGTTGCATGAATATGATACAGGTAAAAATGGTGAAAAAAAAATGGTATAAAAGTTTTATAGAAAATAAATGACCGGCAGTTTACTCATGTTGGACCTTGAACTTTCTATTGGTGTACTAAGTACTTGATATTAGATTGATCTTCTTAAAAAAACCTGATTAAAAATTGCACCGTTTAAAAATATGTACCAAAAAGTTTAAAATAATTTGTATTCATTTAAATAAAACATTTTAATTGTGTCCCCATATAGCGCTAAATTTAGCTGGAAGTATTGGCAAGCAAACAAAATTAATAAAAACCCCAAAAGATGTTTTATTTAACAACGAAATTTTAGTTTCCAAATCTGCAACTTGTGGCCACAATCATTTCAAAAATTAGTTGTATTTAATTAAAACACATATGTACACTTATAAATTTAATAGTTTCAACTTTAAAATTAAAATTTTTAATTGTCTGTAATATTACGAGTAAAAAAGAAGCAACATCAAACATAAAATTCGAAAATAGAAAATCTATGCGCATTAGAAAATTTTTGCAGTTTAATCTGTTTGCTGTTTGTGCATTCATTTAAATTATAGTTTTTGAAACAAGAAAAACACCAAAAAGTTAAGTCAAATAGAAAAATAAACAAATTTCCAGCAAAACACACACATGAAATTTGTAAATACTTTAACACCAACACACAAACATGTACATAGCAAACAGAAATATGAATTTTCCTACAGAAGAACAAACCAGCAGCATCCTTCACTGGGGGAATGAAAAATATTTTGTGTTTTTGCAACAGACTCTGCAATAAAAAAAGAAACAAGAAGGAAAAATATTTATAAAAACAACGACAACAAAATTTAAAACATGCAGTACATGCACCTTGCAATTTCAATACAATTCCCCAGAGTGTGTGTGAGCGTGAGTGAGCCAGTTGGTAAGTGAATAATGGTTGGGGGTTCAATAAACTGTAATACTGACACAGCAACACGCACACACACACACTCACACACAGACAACCCGATGATTCTGTATGAGCTTTTATGTGTTTGGACGCGTAAAAGTGTTTTGGCCTCTAAAGCACTATGGCCGATTATATTATTAAGTAATAGATAATAGAGAGTATTGGAAGAAACAGCCAAAAATATTTCTAATATTTTTTAAAGCCGCCATCAAACCAGATATTTCGCCGAACCTTTATTTCCTGAAGAAGCAAACCAAAATATTAGCGAAATACCAAAAATAATAAAATTCTTAATAAATTTTTATATAAATGAAACCCTAAAGCTTGAAAAATATTTATTAATATAAAACTAAAATCAGTACAGTGAGACTTTGACTCACACACGAAGGACACTACAGGAAGGACACTACACGAAGGACACCACATATGTAATACTGTACCAACTTTAGCCTATATACTCGATTCTGTAACTTTTTGCGAACCGATAATCGTAATATTTATCGACATATTTAGTTGTTTGCGTTAGGTTAGGTTAGGTTAGGAAGGGTGGTGCTATACCGCACTTCCACTCGGAGACCCAATTGGGTACATAGTGATTCCCTCGTGTTGCCCAAAAAAAAGTAATATTTACCCCCCATTTGTAGCCAGAAGTTCTCGAGCCACCGAATTCCCATGATGAATCCCCTGATGTCCTCTAGTTTGCACTTCCCGATATCAGTAATGCTTTCATGGAAACGTCTGTTCAGCCATCTAAGCCTATGACGTTGCAGCTTCGTGCAGTGACAGATAATATGTTCATGGTTCCGTAATCTGGTATCTCTATATAAAAAACGTCAAAATAAGCGAAATGCACAAACAATAATAAAGCAAAACTAATTGAATTTGAGTTTGTTATGAAATGTGTAACTGAATAGCAAAGTCGATAAATAATCGTTATATTTATTATAGCGATACGTTTGTCGTAATAAAAATTACTGAATTCATTTTGCTATTCAGTTACACATTTTAAGGATATTCGCTCTCGATTGAAGCAAAAAGAAATTAAATCATAAGCTCAAGCTCATTAAGTTTTTCTTTATTTTTCTTTGTGCTTTTAGCTTATTTTGACATTTTCTGTACAAAGATACCACATGATATTGAATTAAATGGTGATTTCAATACAGATGGAGACTATCGTAAAAAGAAATTACAGAATCACATTATCGCTACCGCAAACGAATAAATATGTCGACTCATATTGCAATTTTCGGTTCTCAAGAAGTTACAGAATCCAGGTACAGGTTGACATTTTAAAGAACATTTTTTTCTATGTGCATTTATTTTAGTTTTAGCGCTTATTTTTCTATTTGCAAATTTTTTCGGTTCTTGGCGATTTTTTAGTTTAAGCGATTTTTTCAGTTTTGGCACTTTTTTCGGTCTTTGATAATTTTTTTCGGCTGCTTGTTAGTTCTAGCGATTTTTTTAGTTTTGGCGTTTTTTCGATTTGGCGATTTTCCGGTTTGAAGCGATTTTTTATATATTTTTTACCTCTTTACTTTTAGCGATTTTTTAGAATTTCAGCGATTTATTTTATTCATTGTTATATTTTTCATATAAGCGATTTTTATTTTGGCGGTTGTTCGTTTCGGCACTTTTTAATTTTGGGTTTTTTAGTTTTAGCGTTTTTAAAAATTTCAAGAGTTTTTAATAAAACTATAGTTTTCTTTGAAAATAAGCAAAATACTTGCAATAAATTTATAAAAAAAATAAACAAACAAAAAATACAATTTTTAACTATTCCTAGAAAAAAAAAGAATCCTTTTGCTGTACTCTCGCCCATTGTTATCTTGGCAACTGCACGCACACGTTCCGGAAGAAATTCTATTTCATCACCCATCATATACATCATACTACATCTAATAGATGCGTTAGTTGCTGCGAATTTACTTTTTTATGATGGAGGAAATTTTTCAAAACGAGTGAACACCAACAACAACAACAACGAAAAGGAAATCTTCGAATCAGAAGCAAAAAGAGAAGTACAAAATACGCCGCCAATAAAATGTTTGAAAGAAAATGTTTTCTATTTGTTTTTTTTTCTCTTTTGCCGCAGTCTATTTATAAAAATTCATGACATCTTTTGAACAATAAGCAAAAGATACAAAATGCACAAACAAATACTGGGAGTATCTAGCAGTCGTGTGTGCATCGCTTTTCATCTCTAAATGATTTGGTTCATGTGTGCTTTCAATTCACTGCAACGATATAAATGTTGTGTATTTAATCACGGCAATAGTTGCGTCTGTCAACTCATGAGTTTGTGAGTAGATGTTTTTGTGTGCTTTAGCCTTCTCGTCCGATGGGTATAAAAGTAGAAAATAATGCCGATTAGTTTGTCATACAGTCAATCAATTTTTTCAATTCCCTTTTTATTAATTTTTTTCTTTCATTTGTTATCTCAGCTTGACATTCGTATGAGCCCAAGAATTCGTTTATTGTGCACAGTCGACAATGATCCAGGAATCCACGTGTATAAATAGAGTAAAATATCTATTGAATTTTTTTTTTATAAATTTTGTAAATCTATTGGTAAATATGAAAAATTGCAAAAACAAATTGTGTGCATTTCTACGTACATTCCAATAATAGTTGATAAGAAAAGTAATCCAATGAAATATATCTATTTTAATCTTTTTTATTAATTTAACTACAGAGGAAAAGTGAAAGAGGGAATGATAATGAAATAGGATTGGAATTTGTGGTATTCAATTTGAAATTAATATTAACAAACTCCTTACATGTTGTTATTGCAAGGACATGCCTTTTTTTGTTTAAAAATCCTTTTATAAGGGCGGTTTCTTTGAGAGGGCGCCTTTAAACTATTGAGATCTACCACTTTTTGGAGGTTGTAATGGCAATTCAAAAGCCTATCAAGCTTGACAGTCTAGAGTAAATAAGACCTGGGATCTAATCGTCGCTTTCGATAACGAGCTGATTCGATCACGTTTCTTCAGTTTGAGATTATGGCATTCGATGTCGATAAGTAGAATTACATTGTTTGATAGTGAATGCAATAATTGCAATAATCTCATACTGAAAAAACGTGATCGAATCAGCTCGTTATAGAAAGTGACGATTATAGTACAGTGCTCATATCTACCCACTGTAAAAAGCATACACCATTAGATATGCCATAAATAATAGAAAACAATATTAGCCAAATGGTCATCATTACTAGGCTCGAAGGATTATATTATTTTCATGAGTTCCATTTTTGAAGTCTTCAATAGATTTTTAGCCACTTACATACACTTTATCTTCCACGTCACCCTGAAGGAAAACTCGGTGGCTCTTCAGGTTAAGCAACTTTTGATGAAAAAGAGCGTTTATGTCGTTACTTGAATGTCACGTAGCCCCGTCTTCTTGTGTAAACTAAGACGTATTTATGCAAAATACGGTGTAATGTAATATGTGGAATGCCCAATTCCAAATATCGAGAAGAAATGGTCAAACCTGGAACTTCCTCAACACTTAAAGCACAACATATTATATTGTTAGTTGTTCTTGAGTGCATGAGTTCGATTTTTCACATCACTAAACTCAAAACCCAGCAGCTCAAATTTTTCCACTAGTTCCACAATTACTGGTCGGGAAACTGCTTTACGGTGACGCAAAAGCTCTTGAGATTTGCATACTGTGACCTCAAAGTTTTCACAACTTTTTAGTAATTTCATTACGCCGTGAAAGCTTAAATTTTTAAATTTTTATTAAAAATTAAACATCTTGTACAAAGTAAACGATCTATATACAAAGTAAAAAAAAATTACGTAGTTCAAAGAGTTTAACATTCTCACAGTCACAGTCTCAACTTTTACAGGTTCAATACTGACCTACAGAAAACATTAAAAAAATATATTTTTCTTTAAAGATTAAAAAAGAAGTTTACAAAACTCCAATGTTTTTAGATAAACCCTCAACAAATTATTGAGAATTGTAAAACTACAGTCGCAGTAGGTTAAAAAACTTTTTCAAAAACAAGACATATTTTATATTATTCAGCATATGTTACCTATTTTGCTTTTTTATTAGCATTTAACATCGAGGCAACCTTTGAATATACTCGTATATAGTTAAAAGCCAAAATGAGAAACAAAATTTATGCAGCCAGCAGCATTTGAAGTCTTGTGTGCGTGTAGTCTGCTGTGTTGAATGTGTTTAATGCACACAAATTAGTTTAATTGGACAACAGCGTGGACAACAACTTTCCCTGTGTTGACTTGCTGTCGACAAAATTATTATTCTCATATAAACATGTGTAATCTATTTTTGACATATTGAAGTCGGTAGTCTGCTGTGGTGAATGTGTTTAATGCTTAAAGATTATTCATTTAAAAAAAAGAAGGGAAGTGTCGTAGGACACTCGGTTATAGCTTAGCTATATAAAACAAACTTAATGTGTTAAATAGCAATGCAATAAAATTATATTATATGATGATGTTTGATATCGCCACAAATATTTCAAAACGTTTCCATTTATTTTCCATTATTTACTTTTCTAGCGGAGTACGATTATATTAATGTATTGTTTGTGGCCGGCGGCTGTTGTTAGCCGGCTTACAGCCGATCGGCTGTGTTCCCTGGTTTGTGCTCATGTGCAAGAACAATACAAAAACAAATTGAGCAATTATTCTGATGGTTTTTGTTTTGTTTTTGTTTCACTCACTTCAAAGAGCAAACAATTTGTTTCGTTTATTTTCGTACTCTGATTTTAAGTACAAAGAAATCAAAACAAAAATAAATTTATAGCTGTAATAGTGTACATTAGTTTTGTTATGAAAATCACGTTTTAACTCCTGTATCGCGCCATAAATAGCATAGCTATAATAATACTATTTTATGCTTTCGTTTTACACACGCACACACACACATCGGCACTCACACGCACATGCAATTTCCTTTTAATTTACTTCACCCAACAATGATTGTCTTCAAATGATAAATATGTTTGCATTAATTAACAAAAACTTAAATATGCAATATTTTTATATTAAAGTGATGTCGTATATGTTTGTTAATATAAAATTTACATTATAAATTTATACTTGAGTATCTGTTTATAAATTCTGTTCTATTTTCTATTTTGTATACTTTTGAGTGTGTGTGTGTGTGTGTGTGTGGGTTAGTAGGGGTGTGTCAGTGAGTGTTTGTGTGTGCTTTGCGTAGCTGTTGTGTCTGCTTCTGGCTTTTGTTCTATGCCTATTGTTTATACATATTCCCTCTGCGGCAAATGTTCATTAATTCAAAAGTATTTATTTAAACTTTTGTTTTAGTTACAAATGGCCTACAATCATGTTTGATTTAGAAGCTCTTCCTACTGTTTGTGTCTTTTGTTCTTTACCAAGAGAAAAACTAGAACCAACAGCATTATATTTAGTCTCTGATGGTGGAAATCATTAACAATGACCACACATTATCATAATTCTTAAGTGATTCACTTCGGCTGGAAAGGACGTAAGTAAGTATACTCGAACACATAAATCTGTCATTTCACTTGTAATTTTGATAATAATCAATTGTGATTCCATAGAGTGTGCAGACAATTAAGTTATTATTTATTATCTGCTAAATCGATAAATAAATGACTAAGATACAACTAGTAGATGGCAATTATTTTCAATTTGCTTTTAACTCCTCATATTGTTTTCGAGAGATATAAAAAATGTTATCAAAAATTTAAATTTTGTGATGCCTATAAAAATGATTTGAAAGGCAGGCAAATTTATCAATTTTATCAAAAATCAAACCCTTCGAAATCCCACGAAAATTGAGGACAAATAGAATAGAGGGGCAAAATCTGGTTAAAAGACCGGCACTGCGACACCTGATGAATTTTTTGTGCCATAGATCTGTAAGTTAAGTCAAATCAATCTCTGTATGACTCTCTTTATGAAAATCAGCACAGATAGTGCAGAAGCCGGCCTAATATCATCTGAACACAGAAACTCAGAATGAAAAACAAGCTTTCTACTGTTAGATAAGACGATACATTCGCAAAGAATGTGTGCCGTTCTCTCGTCATCTTCTAGACACAAACGACACAAGGGTAAGCGAACTTGGTTACTTTTCCACAGAGGATAGTTCAGTCCAAAGTGACCAGACAGAAAACCAGTAACAAGCCGTAGATTATTTCTGTTGAAGTCCGGGATGCCATTATATGAAGAAGTCGGCCACATTTCCTTAGCGGTCGATCAGGGATGCTACAGTCGCCCGACTTACTCCACAAAACTGCTCTGGGCCCATGAGCGGAACAGAAGAGGCTCTCCTGGCCAAAAATCAATAATTTTTAATCACAATTGCACTGATTCTTTTGGTTTAAAAAACCAATTTTAAAAAAATATTTTTAGCCTTAATATATTTCAATTTATAAAAACAACATAATTTCTTAATTAACCTTTTTATAAAAAGATAATGAAAATACGTAAATTTGTGCAATCAAGTAGAACTGTGCACAACTTTAGTACACGTATACACATATTTATATGTTTTGCAGTGTAATTTGCAAGCAACTTCAATTTTTTTGCACAGTGTTGTGGAAAACACTTAGTGCATGCTTCACGATATCGAAAGCAAGATTTCGGCTTACAATTTATATTGAAAACAGAATTTTGGTATTTTATTGTTGTTTTCAATATAAATTTTCAGTCAGTTTTCTTGCTTTGGTTTTTTCCTTCACTCTAATGGAACTTCATTTAAAACTATTCAACTCACCCGCTTTACAGGGATCCATATCGATGTCATTTGAAACTTTCCTTTCAAATTTACTATTGAGTAAATCATCAATGGAATATTTGCTGTGATATTTGTGCGAGGGCATGTGGCTGAAATAATTGTCCCCACTTTCGATGGCATTCTGGGGAGAGTAACGTTCGAGTTGATCATCGCCGTCATCAGTAACTTTGACAAAATCATAATTGTTTTGCATGTGTTGGTGGTTTTCTGAGTTGTGTTGTTTCCCTTGTTGTTGTTTTTGATGCTGATGCTGATGCTGGTGATTGTGATGATGCTGCCTCGTGTACTGGTGGTGGTGACTGTGACTGTGACTGTGTTGCTGGTGGTGATGGTTTTGAGATTTTGGTGTTAAATATTGTTGTTTATATTGGTTGCCATTATGGCTTTGATGTTTATGATGCAGCTGTTGGGGATTTGGATGATTAAAGTGCTGGTGTTGATATTGTGGGTGTCTTGTAAAATGCACTTGTTTTTGTTGCTGCTGCTGTTGTTGTTTTTGTAAAATATTTCCTTTTAATGAAAAATCGTTAACACTGTGCGTAGGAATATTTCTTGTGCTGGTGTCTGCATTGATATCGTTGATATCTTGAGCGTTTGTGTTGCTGTTTGTGCCGGTATCGGCATTCTCTATGGCAGTATTTAAGGCATTTATTGTTGTGTTGGTTATTGTAGCAGCCTCGAATTCTCTCACCACTGGTAAATTGTATAGCGAGGATTCTTGTAATTCTATTTCTATTGCTTCTTCTGCTCTTTCCTTTTCTGCTTCCGTTAAATGCTGTTGTTGTAGCTTTTGCCCAGATGCTGCGGCTGTATCTATTGATGGCAATGAAGATTGTGCTGGTAGTGCTGGAGTTTTTGTGTCTGTAATGGCTGGTGCTGCTGGGATTGTATTGAAATTTAAGTGTGCACTTTTCACACATGAAGCTGTAACTACAACAAATATTGTTGTAATTATAAATGCTGCATAATTTCGTAGGTTAGTGTGACGTCGCTGTTTTCTTCTTAGACTGTATTTTTGAAATTTTAATTTATCCATAGTGGGATAAAATTTAATATGGTCGTTCTATTTCCTTTCAATATTTTCTCTTTTTTGAGTCTTTTGATTTTATTGCAACAAAAAATTCATTAATTTTTGCCATGCAAATAAAATTGCATTAAGTATTTAATATTTCATACTGCTTGACATTTCATTCTCGTGAAATTTATCCATAAATCCATTAATATTAATTAAACTAAAAATTTGGCAGAAGTTTTTCCAAAAATAAGAAGAAAATCCAAAACATATGAAAACTACTTCCTTGCGACTTGAGCACTAACGAGGATTTTGTGATGTTTATATCAAATTATGATGTATGGCGTAAGATAATGGAATATTTATTTATCTGTAAAGAAATAAAAAGACAATAAAAGTAATTATAAGATTTAAATTTTTTTATTAGGAAAGCAAACTTGTGTATTTTAAGTATGATTGATCAATTCTGTAATCAAAAAAATTATTTTGGTGCAGTTAATAACTTTAAATATTTTTATAAAATTTTTAATTAAAGCTTTTGAATTAAACATGTTTTTTTTAGAGGTATAGAACTTCGAATTGAAATAAAACACAAGAAAATCGTTTTAATGTCCATCAATTTGGCTTTATTGGAAGGATAATTTTATGCCATTAACGTTTAAATATGATTTCGGGCATGTGGCCGCCGCGGCTGGCTCGAATAAAGCCAGGTCCAATTACAATTACAATTACAGGTCCAATTTTCAACCACTTTTTCGAGCATATGGGGCCGTATGTTGGCAATGACGCCACGGATGTTGGCTTCCAAGTCCCCTAACGTTTCTGGTTTGTTGGCGTAGACGAGCGACTTCACATATCCCCAAAGAAAATAATCCAATGGTGTCAAATCACACGATCTTGGTGGCCAATTGACAGGTTAACCGAATTAATTGCTCTGATGGACGATTATGTCGACCATAAAATGGACGGAGCTTGCGGTAAACTTCGCGAATTGAACCATTATTTTCGAAATAAATTTGCACGATTTGCAAGCGTTGTTCTTTTGTCAACCTGTTCATGATGAAATGGCAAACCAAACTAAATATTAATCACTTGCCAGCTGACAAAATGGCTGCCAGTTAAAAAAGTGATGCCAACTTAAAGTTCTATACCTCAATAAAAAACACCCTATATATAGATAACTCAAAATTTGAGTAATCAGTTCTCTTAGAAATTTTCCACAAAATTTTTAAGGTTTATATTTTCGAAAAATTTATTTCTTTTTTCATGTGTTTTCACAAAATAAAATTTCGTAGACCAATTTCATAAGCCTTTAGGGGCCACCTTGAACACATATCATGACAATCAAAAATGAGTCGACAAAAGTCAAAGGAACTTTAAGGGAAACAAATTGGGAAGATTCAGTGTCTAATGCACTGCAACTGTTTCCCTTTTCCAAAATTTTAACTCAAATTAATTGAAAATAAAATCAAAAATCAAGTAAAGAAATTGCATTATTCAAACTTTTTAATTAATAATTTTTTTACAAAAGTTTAATTGACTTACTACCTGTTTGTATAAGATTTTGACGTTAGAAATCTTGGCGTTTTTCTAATAGATTAAATAAAATTTGAACAAATTTCCTTTCTATTACAGAAACGTCAATATTTCCATTGTCAATGTCTTACAGAAACATACTGTTAATCAAATTTTTAATAGCACTTTTAAAAATTTCATTGATTCAATTAAACTTTTGATTGAGGCAATTAAATTTTTAATTGTTTTAATTAAATTTTTGATTGATTCAATTAAATTTTTGATTGTGTTTTTGCTATTTTTAGGGTTCCCTTCACCAAAGATGAAAAGGATCCCATTGTTTTCGCTACCATATTCGTCAGTGCTTCTTTCTGTCTGTATCATTCATATTCAAAAACTCTAAAGCTTAAAAATCCCAAAATTCAAAAAATTCTGAAACGAAAAAGCACCAAAATGAAAAAAGCGCTTAAATAAAAAATATCACTTAAAATAATATACATCGAAAAAATACAAAAAATCACCAAAAGAAAAAAATATTTCAAAAGACTTAGAAAATCTCTAAGACGAAAAAAGCACCAATAATAAAAAGCCGTTGGAACTAAAAATATATATTGTAAAAAACCAAACAAAAATTCGCCAAGAAACAGGAAAAAATCGCCAAAGTGAAAAAAAAACATTCATAACTAAAAAAAAGACGTCAATAATAAGAAAAACGCAAAAAAAAAGAAAAAATCTGCAAAAAGAACAAAGCGTGTTACGGAACCGTTTATGCAAAAAGGTTAACAAGACAAATTTTTTTAAGTCACTTTAGTGGACGTCCTCATAAGCAACAACAATTTTGAAAATTGGTCCACAAATATCGAAGTTTTGCTCGTTTACGAGTATATTATAAAATCTGTTAAAAACGATGTAAAAGGAGTAACATTATTTCAGAAAGTGGGCTTAAGAGTGGGCGTAGTTGAGAAAATATATAAAATATATATACATATGTATATACATAATATAAGTCATTCAAGAGTCCCAGTAAAACGTTGTGAAAATTTTAGGCAGATCGGTCCAGAGGTCTGGTCTCCTATGAGGTACAAACAAACAAATCACCGAACACACATTCCGTTTTATAAATATAGATTACAAAAAAATTAAAAAAAATTTCTTTCTGATAAACGAAGCAAATTTTAAATTGAAATAAAAAAGTCTTACAATATTGCAGTTAAAAAAAAATAACTCATATTGAATAATAAAAAATAAATTAAAAAAATGCAATATAAAATATATTTATATGCACTTCTTTTGACTTTTTAATATATCTGCATATTAAAACGCATTTCATATTTTTTTTTTTTTAGTTCGCTCTATACTTGAAACCATATTGATGTCTGTCTATCTGTCGATTGAGTTTCATGATGATGTGATGAGAATGAATTCCATTGAAACTTTTTTTATTTATTAGTATTGTTATTTGCTATTTTTTATTTTTATTTTTTAGTTTTTATTGTGGCACTTACACTCTATGTATTTTATATTATTTTTACAACTTATTGCAATTGCAAACAAAGCCAGCAGATTATAAAGTCTATTTCATCTCTTAAAGTGAAATTAAAAATAAAGTAAACAATTTATAATAATTAATAAATATTTAATTTATGTTAAAAAAAACTTGTGACATAGAGAGTTAAATGTATAAAAGAAAATGTGAACAAATGAAATTCAATTCATTGGAATTATCTCTGTTTCTATTCACTTGTCAGGGCCAAAAAGGTCTGGGTCATTTGATTTTCATTTTGAACGCAACTATCGCACATTTTCAAACTGGTGCGATAATTATTTCAGTAGATTAGAAAGCAACAAATGTTTTATTTAAAGGGTTTAACAAAAATTTAAGCGTGTGGTTTTAATTTAAATATTTTAATACATAAAGATAAGACCATTGCGGGCAATTAGGGAAGCTTTCTTTTGTAAAAACTCTAGGAAGAATTCAAAATCATTAAATGTTTATGTTTTAGGAATAAATTTATTTTAATTAAATAAACAGCCAGTTTATAGAAGGCATGTAAAAATTCTCGCCTGCTAATTTACATTCAAAACAAAAACAAAAACAATATAGACAAAACGAAAATTTTTACATGTCTTCTATAAACTGGCAGTAAAATTTTATTTTGCCGGTGACAGTCTTAGATTTTATTGGTTGGGCTAAGCAACCTTCTCTGTGGCTTCCCCTCTACGCTGATGATTTGTAAAGTCTAAGGGCCATATTCTAAAAAAAAATTTATTTGTATTTCAAGTGTGGTTTAGTACATTTGTCCAATTGTTCTGCCTCGTTTGAGGATGTTGCCGCTGGATCTCTCTGTTGGATTATGTGTAAATTAAAGTAGTTGAAGCTTAAGTGACCACGGCCTTCAGTGCTCTGTTCTTTGATTTCACCTTCTAGTTCATAAAGGTGGCATGCGATGAGAGGCACCACAGACTGACGAAGAAACTGTTCAAAACCACAATCCGAATTTCGGTATTCTGGATCATAGGGATACGTCTGCCTTCGACTGAGGTGTCCAATTATGTACTTATGTTGTATTTATTGCAGAATAGTGCAATATTTTCTTTTCATCGACAATATTACCAATTCATATTTTATTCCGGTCATAGGTGCACCTAGGTGGAGCAAATTACTATGGACTCAACTATGCCAGGTGTGAAGAAGATTAGGGGTCTTTATTATACTTTGGCGTTAGTTAAATGAAGGATTTTATCGGACGAATAAACACATTTTCATTATACTAACTTCATTTAAAGTTGCAACTTTTTCATAAGCTGCCATACTTTCTACTTTATAAATTACCGCCAAACTTAAGTTTATTTATTTGTACAAAATATGACACAAAACACATAATAAAACAAAAAAAGAAGAGATGTGTCTTAGTACACCCGGTTCTAGCTATGCTGCTTAGCTATATAAAACAAACTTAATGTGTTAAAGAACAATTCAATAATATTATATTATATGATGATGTCAAATATTATATGATGATTGCAATTCAAATTCCATTTGTTTTCCATTATTTTATTTTCTATATCTGCGTTTAGACACGAAAACATTTAGAAGGCAAACATTTAGTTTGGTAGCAATTTGCTATTATATTGAAATGCCGCCGGCAACAATTTCGTCTGTGTGAATGCGAAGGAAACAACAAAAGATAATTCCAAATGTTTTCCTACCAAATGTTCGCCCGTCCAAACTCGGACTATTGGTTCTGGCCATTGGCGGCTGCTAGTGGTCTTACAGTCGATCAGCTGTGTTCTCGGGCTTGTGCTCATATGCAAAAACAATACAAAAAAGTACAAAAACAAATTGAGCAATCCTTCTCATTGCTTTTATTTTGTTTTTGTTTCACTCACTTCATTGTTTTTATTTTGCTTTTATTTCACTCACTCAAAGAACGAAACAAAACAAAATCAAACAAATTTTTTTGTTTATTTTCGTACTCTGGCTTTAAGTACAAAGAAATCGAAACAAAAATAAATTTATAACTATAATAGTGTCGATTACTTTTGTTACGAAACTCATGCCCTAGCTCCTGTATGGTGACATAAATAGCATAGCTATAAAAAATTAACAAAAATGTTTTCACTTTGCTTGTGATTGAGCAATTAAGCAAAACAAATCGTTGCCACTAAATGTTTTTAACAATAAAAAGTATTCCTTATAATCAGCAATGTTGCCACAATGATTAATTGCATTATGTTGTAATGTGTAAGTCTACACATTCATTTAACAACTATCGCCCTACCCTTTATATTGTTTACGATAATAGTGCATTCAGTTTTGCGCGTACTCAGTCAAACTCATGCAAACATCTGCATTTGTTTTTAATCAATTTTCAGTTTAAATAATGACACAATAAAAATGCATTGATATTGAAATGAAAATAGATTTGTAATTCCCAACTGATAGAAAAATATACAAAGAAAAAAAAACTGCTTAGTGCCGGTCCAGACTTGCAATTTTTGTTGCAGCAACGTTTTGTTTTTTAGTGCAAAAGAGCGAGAGAGGAATACAAAAAGTATATATTTCTATTTCCACACTCTCACACATATTCAAGAATTGCTGTCTGGACCGAGACTTATGAAAAAAACAAATTATATGAGAATAGTTCATAAGGTTCTTTAAATCAACTCAATTAATTATTGCCACAAAAAAAATGTTTTTAGAATTTAAAAAAAATAACTATATTTGTTAATCTAAACATAAGATAAAAATGGAACCAAAAACATATAAAAAAAAGAAGAGAGGTGTCTTAAGACTCGCGGTTATAGCTATGCTGCTTAATTATATAAAACAAATTTCATGTGTTAAATAACATTGCAATAAAATTATATTATATGATGATGTGAAATCTTCTGCAAATATTTTAAATCGTTTCCATTTATTTCCCCTTATTTTCTTTTCTAGCGGCGTACGATTAAATAATGTATTGTTAGTGGCCGGTGGCGGCTGTTAGAGGGCTTACAGCCGATCGGCTGTGTTCTCTGGCTTGTGCTCATGTGCAAAAACAAAACAAAAACAAATTTAGCAATAGTTCTCATTATTTTTGTTTTGTTTTTGTTTCACTCACTTCAAAGAACGAAACAAAACAAAATCAAACAATATATTTCGTTTATTTTCGTACTCAGTTTTTAAGTACAAGGAAATCAAAACAAAAACAAATTTATAACTGTAATAGTTGATAGATTATTTTGGTTACGAACATCACGTCCTAACTCCTTTATCGCGCAATAAATAGCATAGCTATAATTATGCTTAAAAGTGCATGTACTGACGGTATATCAATAATTGCGTATAAAATTTAAGAAAAAAATTCTCACAAGAAAATTTTATGTTAAATAGATGTTGTTAATAGCAAAACTCCGTACAAGTAGAATGATACGGGTGCTGATGGCCATATTTGTTTCTGGTAATAAGACAAAAACAGCTAAGTGGAACAACTTCGGTTTGAAATGCATACAACTTAATTATTTATGGTAATTCAAAATACAATTTTTATTTCTTTACAAAGTGATTATTTCAGCAGCATCCTATAATAAACCAAAAATGTTAAATTTTTTACAAAGTTTTATTTAATTTATTTTACTTCCTCTTTAAATTAAATTACATTTTTTTAGAACATGATAAAGATAAAAAAATATATAATATATGATAAAAAAACAACAATTAATTAATTATGCATTAAATAACAATTTACTAAAAAAACATATATTTAGTAAAAAATTAAATAAAATATACAAAATAGTTTTACAATTAATGTTTGCAAAAGATAACAGAGCAGATAAATCACTTACTACTCGTATGTACGAGTATGCAAGTATTTCACAGGCAACAAGCCGATTAAAAAAGGTGTATTATAATGAAATTAAACAACAAATTGCAACAACAGCAAAAAACAACTAAACAATTATTTATTTAAATTTGTAAATGTAACGATAAAATAAAACACTGTTACTATTTTTTTATTTAAAATAAATTGCAACATGTTTAAACAAGTTGTTAGAAGGAAAAATAAATACCAACAACTAATGTTTTTTTGCACCCTGCTTCAAAGGTGGAAGGTATGCATAAGTTTAAAAGTCCTTTTGTAATTTACACTAAAACTCCCAGGATTTTATATGGAAACTGATTTATTCAAGCATTAATATCAATTTTGAAAAGTCTGCAGATATTTAGCATATCTATTTGTTAAATTTTAGAGTCGCAAATGGGGCCGTGGTTAAAAAAATTTAAGACTAATAGTCAGGTTATTGAGTTATTATTCAAATACCAAACTTTCTCTATACAATTGACAGTTTTTATTAGACGCAATTTACACTGTGCCTTTTCTGCTTGCCTGTTCAGGCAGGCTTTTCTTGTTTGTTGTCGAGAAGAGATGAGAAGTTTGCGGGGTAAAACAAAAGGCACGAAATGAAAATTCGAGGGGATTTATGACATTTCTCTTTGCCGTTTTCGTACGCTCTGCATTAAGCTGAGCAAAAAGGCATGAAGAAAAAAGGATTAATGTAAGTGTGCGTGACTTTTCGTAGGGGGTAAAAAAAAAATTGTAGAAACAAGGCAGGCTAAAAAGGCATAGTGTGAAATGGCTATTAGAGTATTTTTTAACGTCTTCGAAAAAGAAGTTAGCTGTATTTTTTAAATTTCTGTTGTTTGTGTTTGAAAGGACAAATCTGGTATTTATTATACCCTTGTCCTGTCCAAAAAAGTTAATTTGTATTTCAATTGTGCTTACGTCAAAACTTGGAAATTTTTTATTATCGTACACTTCAAATCATTTTTTATTTTCTTTGACTTAAAAATAATATACATAATGCTAGGAACACAACTGGGACGAACGACGAATTTTTCGGTGCGAACTTTCGTCATAAAAAATAAAACACATTTATGCATATGAAAATGAACACAACACCGCCGTTGAACGAAATTCGTCGTGCGTGACAAACTCTGATATAGATTTATTTTTATTTTGTACGCCGACGAACGACGAAAAAACAATTTTTTCTCTCTCTCTCTCTGTCTTTGCACACACAATAACCAACTTTATCAAATATAAGAGTGGAATTCGCTGAGTACATTCGTCGTTGTTGTGCTTGACACGACGAATTTACGCAACGAACTCTTATCGACGAATTCGTCGACCCGGACGAAATTCGTCGTTCGTCCCAGTTGTGTTCCTAGCATAACTTTGTTCTCTTAAATAAAAGTCTCTTCCGACAATTGTCACGCATCTTCGACTTTTGTAATGACACAATCTCGAACTTAGAAAAGTATTATAATGTAATACAAATTTGATTTTTCTCTATCTATCCATTATTAACAAAATTTGACACAATCTCAATTCTAGAAAAATAAACGAGGTAAAACATAATATATTTTTTTAAGAGAAATAACACTTAAGCACTTAATTTTTATTACTATTACTAGGTTTTATGCCTTCTTTAGCAAGGAGTTAGTGAAAGTTAGTGAAAGAGAAGACAGGTGGTGAAGGAACAGATAGAGGAAAGCTTCATTCTTTTACAACTCTGCTTTCTTGCACGTTTTTTTTAGTAATGTAGTGTTGCAGCGCCTCTGGTGTTAATGAGGCATATTAAATTTTCTAAGCTGTGCTTACTAGCCGTTATATTAGTTATTTCTGCTCAACAGATGATTTTGCGCTCTGATGTTACATTGGTATTAGTAACCGCTGAAGCCACTGTAGTCCAGTGACCAGTGTCTATGCCTTCATCACTTGAAAATTCCTGCAACAACAAGTGATACCAAGGGACAGTAATGCACTGGGTTCGAACCCAGGACCTTCGGTTTTTTTAGTCAACCTGCTAACTACTGCAGCCAACGCTACCTTTTGTGTTAAAAACAGGTGGCACAGTGCTCTCTAGATCTCAACATAAAATTTTATTTATTTCCAGACAGTCCTTTGAACACACCTTGGCCATATAATCTTCCACTTGGAAAAGTGGTCGATAAGACGCCCATTGAAACTTGGCCTCATATTACTGGTATGTATATACAATGGCTTACAAATAAACTTGCACATACTTTTTAAAAAGAATATGCTCTGCGTCAACTTCGCAATACCATCAGTGCTACCAGACCTTAAAAATATTGAATAAAAAAATATATTTATATAAGAATCAAATTCTTTTATCTAATTTTTCGACCTTTTTCAATATATTCAATTAAACTAATTTTTTGAGCTTTAGGTCTATTTATATTATTATTTTATTAGTACGATATTTCGTTAACCTGAAGAAGTTAACCAAAGATTAATGAAATATCGTACTAATAAAATAATAATATAAATAGACCTAAAGCTCAAAAAATTAGTTTAATTGTTTATATAAGAATTAAAAAGTGTTAATTATTATTGTTCCAACTTTATTTGTTCCTTTATTTATGATTTAACAAACAAAAATGGCAAGACTGTTGTAAGCTTAGAGGTGGTAAATTTAAGCTTTCATTACAAAAAAAGCTTTAAGCAAATTGTAATACGCTGAATCAAAACAATTCACATATTCCATTTGCAATAAAAAGCTAAGTATATAAAACAGAAATCTACATCAACTGACTTTACACACAGTGGACCAAACACAAGGAACGCTGATGATGAGGGTGTTGTGGCCTTCGAAAACAGCCGCTTGTAGAACGGAACTACTACGTGTTTTTCAGAATATTTACAATTAACTTTGGTGTTATTTGTTCATTAATAATTATCGCATGTAATTTATAATAATCAAATCATAAATATAGAAAGAAATGAAGTTCGAACAATAATAATTAAAATTAACTAGAAAAACATTTACATTAAATTATTTTTGGCGATTTCATCTCCAGTTTTGGTGATTTTCTGCAAATTTTTTATACGATTATTTTATAAAAAAATATATTAAAAAAAGTGTTATATAAAAACAAATTTCTTTTTAGATATGTACATAAAATTGTTTTTTAGCAATTTGGAAAATCAATTTGGCGAAATAGTTCGGAAAAAATCTGACAACCCTGGATGCAAACAATATATATTTTCATAAATATTTTAATTGAAATTTGTTAGATTTTGTGCAGGTGAACATGCCGTATAAGTAATTAATTGAATATTTTTAAAGCAAAATCAAAAAAAAATTGGCAAAGCAATAATTAATATCCATTTCACATCTCGGAATTAATAAAGTACGGAGACCCCGAAACTTCGCTTAAAATTTTATATTATAAGAACTCGTATTAATTTAGCAAAATTTTAAAAACAGTGTTTAAATGATTCGACCTCACTGAAGAAAACACTCTCACTCCTTTTTCATAGTATTTTTTTTTTTATTTTATTTTATATATTCATCCATTCATTCAGGGTAAATTCATTCACTACTTTTTATGTATATATACGACTATAAGTATATTTTTATTGTATTGTACTTTCAACTTTACCCATCTGATGGAAAAAAAGAATGAAAGGAAAAGATAGCTAGGAAAAAATGTATTAGCAGCATCAGCTTTAACATTCAGATGCAACGAAACAACCAACCATTTAGTCAGCTATTCAATGCCAGCCAACATTCTACTAGCTGCCAGCAATGAATATCCTCTTTTAGTAAAACAGCAAGCACAATACAATATTACACCGTTTCCCATAAGAACAATTAAAAACTGTCGCCTTTTGTTTCAAATATAGAACAAAGTATATGTAGGTGGGCAGCAGCTGCCATTTAAGGGATGTTCTTAGCACAATCAATATTTATAAATCATTTAAGGTACGAAATAAATTTTTGAGGAAATGAAATTTTTCTGCAACAGTTGTTGAGGCTAATACTTCTTAAAATTGGATAACTTTGTTTAAAAAGTTTATATAATTAGTCTGACATTTAATTTCAATTAATTTGAAGGTACAAATTTTGTTCTGCTTTGAGGGAATGACTTTTAATTGATCTGCAAGGCCAATTTTTTTTTTTTTTTAATGTACTCAAAAAATAATAATAATCGAGAGACATCAAATCGCAGAAAATAACTCCATTACCTGGAATAATAATGAAATAACATTTCAACAACTTTCGTAACAACCAATCAAACAAAATTTCGTTGAACATGTCTATGTCGATAACTTACACCACCCACTGTAGCGGAAACTTCTAATAAGATGTTTTAATTAAGCACAGGAAGGCCAACTTTTTGTCGCGTGCGACACCAAACAAACATGCTGGTTTTATCAAAGAAAAAGAAAGTTTTTTTTACTTCTTTATATATTGATACATAAAAAATTAAACATTAGAAAAACTTGAAACATTCTGTTACCTCGAAACTGGTATAAACCGAACTGGTGGATCTAGAGAATACATTGCAAGCCGAATAAAAAAGGCCGCACAATCCTTTGGTTAACTCAGTAAAGTATAGAAATCGTCCTCAAAATCACGCCGTGTTAAAATAAACATCTTCAACACTAATGTAAAATAACTTTGCTGTATGGATGTGAAACTTGTAACGCTGTCTCCCAAGACAATTAATACCCTACAAGTTTTCGTGAATAAATGTCTCCGTAGAGGTCCAAGAATCTTCTGGCCACGAACCATCTCAAACAACAGTCTGTGGGCTGAAACACGTCAAGTACTATTGTGTGCAGAAATACAGAAAAGAAAAAAAAATAACTGGCTTGGACACACACTCCGTAAGCCATTGTCCGATAATGCCATCGAATGAAATCCACAGGGGAGTCATAGAAGATGCCGACCAGCACATACATGGCGTAGGCAAATTGATATCTAGGCTAGAAAAATGCATAAAAGTTGGATTGAATTAAAAACAATTGCGATGCACAGATTTGAATGGAAGAAGTTTGTTGAGGCTCTATGCTCCTTATAGGATTGTAGGCCGTCAGCAGCTCTAAAATTTGTAGTAGTCTCCAGTAGCCATGAACTTGGTATGGGCATCATGTCAGACATCGCAAATGGCTAATGGAGACCGCTCATGTCCATGTTTCGCCAATGTTCTTGCCATGAGATTCGCCGTCTGCAACCATTTGCAATAGAAAAAATTGCGACAAAATTGGTAAATATTCCATTTCTATTGCACTACCGCAAAATACTTCTATATGCCTGAACTTGGACATCGCACGTATTCACCACAACAAAGAAGTTGATGAATTTTTCACAGTTGCTCTGACAGCGTCATGTTCATGTCAAGTCCAAGTCGACGGCTCGTGAAGACGTAGAGTGATGGTCAAACGAGAGAAAATTCTAGTCATATTGTTCTGAAATATAAGCTTGCTGTCGCACGTGACAAAAATGTGGACTTTCCCTTGGAAATGCCCACATGTAAAATAACGATTATTTTTAAGCGCAACTATTGAACTTTTATTTAATTGTAAAGAGGAGGGAATGACATTAACAAGGAAAAACAATAACATGCAAAGCGGTTTTGCATCACCAACTCGCTCATTTGTATTCGATAACTTCGCGAATGCTATCTTTGAGGTCTTGCGTCGATTGTGGGCTTTTGGCATAGACTTTATCCTTGAAATAACCATACAAAAAGTGAAAAAGAAAATTAAATAAATAAAACATTTTCAAATTGTTAAAACTGCCACATAATGTAAATGGTGTTAATGGAGTATATAAAATTTAATTCAACGACAGACGAAACGTAACAGAGCAATTTTAAATGAAATTAATCCAGGCACATACACCACCTGTGGCCAAAAACATTTAAAACCAAATGAGCTTTAAATCAAACTGTAACTGTAACTTTTTATAAGCGCAGGCAACTGTATGTGTGTTCTTTGTGTGTTCTTTTTTTTCAAATTTAATGAAACAACTACTACATGACCGCCAGCAACAAGAATAATACAGCAACTGCTTTTACATTCATACACTATACGTACGTAAGTATTCACAACAAACATATATATTGTAACTCTAGGTAAATATAACAATACAAAAAGTAATTTTATGCAACTGCTAACCAGCACCAACAACACCAGCACCAACGACAACATCATATCTACTCATCGTAGACCCCACATTTCAAAAAAAAAAAAAAACATTCTACTTTATTGCTTCTCTTTTAACTCTTCCACTTTCGTCGTGCCATCATTTACATTTATTTAACACAATCAACTTCACTGCTTTTGTGCTGAAGACTTTTGTTAAATCCTTCAATTTACAAAAAGAAGAAAAAAAAGAAAAAAGCGATGATATTAAATCTCATATAATCAAGCAACCCTTTTGTGGTAGCAAAAATTTTTAGTCAACAGTAAGTGAATGAAAGCATTAAAAAAAGGAAGCGAGAAAAAAATAACAATTGTTAACAAAACTCTGTTGTTAAGGGCAAAAAAAACTGAAATGAAAATTAAATATGAGAGAAAAATAATTAATAAAAAGCTTTCCATTTTTAAGAAGTCATAATAATAATTATGGAATATAAATTGTCATTATGGTGCATATCGTTATAGAACAGATATCAGTAGCAGCCGACTTGCACTCGTGGGCAGTGTGACCAGATTTTAAAATAATGTAAAGCTAAAGCACAATTGAAATAGAGCTAAACAAAAAACCTAAAAAAAAGGAATTCAAAGCTGGGAAATAAAGCTAATTTTTTTATTGGCTTTGAATCAAAATGTTTCATAGTTCAAATAACACGTCAGTGAATTTCTTTTTATATAGAAGGCTACTTCACTTAAAGTTGCAATTAAATCAGATGACTGCATTCTGAACTGTTTTACAACAATACAAAAACAAAACAAAGCACGTCAACAATAAAATGATAATACTGTATAACCAAAAAAAAAAAATACCTGCGACGTGTTACTAGTTTTCTGTTAATTATTGTCGAGTATAACAACAATCTGCACTTGAGATATTCCAAACACCTCCAAAATCTTGAGTTACGGGCAAAAACCGGTTCTTCGTACCCGTAGGCACTTATCAACCTGTAACTAACTTAAATATCAGCCGATTTTAAATATATGAGCGGACTTAAAAAAAGTAAACTAAGACCTTTCGATCCATATACATTTTGTTTTAGTAAATTTCATATATACGAGGTGTACTCAAAAAGTATGGCAAATTGTGTGTTTTTTCAAAAATTATTTATTTATTCATGAATATCTATTTTGTCCCCTTCAAAGTAATCCCACTCAGATATAATGCACTTATGCCAACGTTTTTTCCAATCTTCGAAGCACTTCAAATAATTTTTTTTTTATCTTGTTCAGCTCCTCCTTCGATGCCGTCTTTATCTCGTCAATGGTAGCATAGAGTCGTCGTTTCATGGGCCTCTTCAATTTCAGAAACAAGAAAAAGTCACAGGAGGCCAGATCTGGGGAATACGGTGGCTGCGGCATCATTAGTGTGTTGTACAAGCAACGATGTGTGAGCACGGGCGTTATCGTGGTGCAAAAGCCAATTTTTGTTCTTCCACAAATCCGGGCGTTCCTGGTGGATTGCTTCGCGCAAATAGCGCATAACTTGCAGGTAATATTCCTTATTGACCGTTCTACCCCGTGGCAAGAACTCATGATGCACCACGCCCCTGCAATCGAAGAAAACTGTAAGCAAAACTTTCACATTCGACCGAACTTGGCGCACTTTTTTCGGTCTTGGTTCGTGCGACAGCTTCCATTGAGATGATTGAGCTTTGGTTTTCACGTCATAACCATAATCCCACGATTCGTCACCAGTTATGACCCTCTGGAGCAAACTTGGGTCGTCGCGGACAGAGTCCAACAGCTCATTAGCAATATTCATGCGATGCTGTTTTTGGTCGAAATTGAGCAATTTTGGTTGCCAACAATTAACTGAACATTCAAAATGGCCAAAATTGAGAGACATGAGTACCAACATAACGCCACAAAAAAATCCAAATTCGAATATACGTAACCCGCGAAAATTAAAAATTCGCGATACTTTTTCAACACACCTCGTATGTGTGTATTTTTTTCACCAAATAAAATTTTTTGGGTTTTTTCGTCACTTTTGGCAGTATTTTTGTACTGGAACCATACTATTTATGACGTTATTTATAAAACATTATTGATTAAAAGTAATTTGCAGGTTTGTGTTAATAAATTCCTTAGAAATTGACTGATTTATTAAATATTGGTATGGCCGAGTTTACATCTGGCACACATGTGCGCAGAAAAGCGTAACCACTAATTGCTATTGGAAAAACTGTTTGATTCACACTTACATTCAAAACAAAAACAAAATTTAATATTTTGTTGCTGTCTCAAATTTAAGTGTGCGAAAGTACGAACGTTGTCGATCGATATCGTGGGTCAGTCTGAAAAAATTTGTCACACAGTGTAATGTTTATGTTTACGTATACGTTACTTAAATTTGTTGCTGCATTTAAAAAATATTAATCATACGCATCACCAGAATATGAAAATAACAATATGAAACGTTTGGTTCAGTTTTGTTTCGTTCCTTGTAATAAGTAAAACAAACACAAAACCAAACAATGAGAACGATTGGGGCATGTGCTTTGTTTTGTATGCGTTCGCGAGCACAAACTGTACTTTATTTTATAAATACGCATCTAGAAAAGTTAACGTAAATGTAAAAGTATAAACTTTTCGAATTCGAGACGATAACAATCTACACGGGATCCAGTACCCCGAAAAATAATATTTTGGGTGGATTTTGGTTTGATTGGTTTAATGAACTGAACTGACTGAACCCGAACAATTCAACAGTTCAGTTAAAAATAAATTAAGCTAACTTTATTTAAATTGCTTGCCATTTTATTAACATCAATTTAAGTTTATCATCATAAGTTACAAAACATATATATATGTATACATGTATGTATATTTAGACTTATTATGAATTCCATTAAATTCAATGTCAAATAACAAAAGTTTTAGAAGAGAGAAAACTTTCGAACAACTCTTAAAATTTCAACTTACGAGTATCAACACATTTCGCAACACAACAGTAACAAGCCAATGCAAGAGAACTTAGTATTTACTTTTCGTTTGAATCATTAAAAATGCAAAGGGCAGAAAAAAAAACTTGGTCCATCGTGTTTACAAAATAATTTTATGACATTCCATTTTAAAGGCAATAAAAAAAAGACTTCACTTTTAAAAGCAAACGCAAAAATTAAACTCAAAAGGGTTGCTAATTAAAAATCTGAAAAATCAAAACTTTTCGGCAATTTTCAGTTATGCAGTAGATAAGGCTTTGATGATTTTGGCATTTTTCTATAGCAACCAGGTCTTTTAGTAATAATTAATAAAGAAAAAAAAAGAAAACTACTTTGCAGAGCAATAGAGCAGACGAGGTAAATATCAAACACCCTGTTGGTGTTTGATTTAAGAGATAAAGAACTTACATCAGTAGTGCAATTCAGTTACTTTTATTGCGATAATCATATCGCTGTAATAAATATGTTAAACAAAAATTTATGGACTTTGCTTTCCAATAACATATTTTAACGATATTCGCTGTCGGTTGAAAACAGCTGTTTTTATTATGATTTTCTGCTTTGTACTTTCCGCTTATTTCTACAGTTTGTATGCGGAGATGCCATATGATAGAATTAAATTGTGAGTAAATCTGTAAACTGTCCCAATACTGGGTACACACTTTGCAACGTGACACAGACACTGCAACCTACAATGCAATATATAAATATGAAAACATTTTGATATTTTTTAAAACTTCGATTGCAACTTCGAACGCAACCGTAAACAAGACTACACACTATAGGACCGACAATGCAACCTGCCTGGTTGCATAAACACGTTGCTAAGTCTGTACCTACCATAAAAAAGACATTAGAAAATTACATTACATTTAATGCGAACGAATATATGTATAGTTTTGTTGCTATCAATCAGCTGTTTGCATGCGATAGAGGAAGACCTTTACGTTTTATTTTGATAAGAAAATCAATTAATCAACTGTTTGCTTGATGCAGACAAATACTTTTACGTTTTGTCTGAAAAACAAAATATATATAGTTATACTGCTTAGTTATATAATACAAATTGCATGTGTGAAATAACAATGCAATAAAATTATATTATATAAAGATGTCAAATTCTCTGCAAGTATTTCAAAACGTTTTCATTTATTTCCCATTATTTTCTTTTCTAGCGACGTACGATTATATTAATATATTGTTTGTGGCCGGTGGTGGCTGTTAGCCGGCTTTTAGCCGATCGGCTGTGTTCCCTGGTTTGTGCTCATAAGCAAAAACAAAACAAAAACAAATTGAGCAATCGTTCTCAGTGTTTTTGTTTCTTTCACTTCAAAGAACGAAACAAACAAAATCAAACAATTTGTTTCGCTTATTTTCGTACTCTGCTTTTAAGTACAAAGAAATCAAAACAAAAATAAATTTGTAACTGTAATAGTTGATAGATTATTTTTGTTACGAACATCACGTCCTAACTCCTGTATCGCGCAATAAATATCATAGCTATAAAAATAAATACAAAAACAATAAATTGATGTTCGCATTGAAAAAATGCAATAATAACAATAAAATAACGCACATTATAAACTTTGAAATTTGACTCTAGTTAATTTAAGCAAGACAAATTTGTTGGTCGCATTATTAAAATGAGAGTAAAGAAATTGCAAATCTGTAAGAAAACATTTCAAATCGCGTGCTCTTTAAAACTTTTTCAAAAGACGGTTTTTGAAGCACAATTCTATGCCTACTCTCTCTATAAATTAATTTCTGTGGACGTAAGTATTTAGTAATAAAGACCGTGACAGCATAGTCTGTTTCTATAAAGGCTAAGAAAAGATTACTGACTTGAAATTGGAGCAACTCTAGATTTAAATTAGTTTTTAACCGATGTTTAAAATTTAAAAATTAACCATTACTGCAGCCAATAGAAACTTTAGTCGTCTTTCAAAAAGAACGAATTTCTGGGATAACAGAACGCCAGTTTCATTAAAACCCTGATGTCCTCTTGAAACGCTCCGTTATACTTTTCATTACAGTTTATGAACAACATAAAAATTAATTCCTGATAGTGAAAATCAAAAAAATCTTTTTATAAATCTTACGATAATTCTGTGGCAATAAGGAAAAAGTGCTTAAGTCATATTTTACTGTTTTGCTGGAGAGCACTTTTAAGCTTTCAAGTCGATTTTCAGAAATTTACTTCTTTGCAGTTAAATTGGGAAATTCTCGTTAAGCTTTATATTTTTAAGCAAAACATCATTCTATACACTATGAGTAAAAGATTTAAGCTGAAATTTACCAAAGTATAACCTAAATTAAGGTATTATTACAAATTAGATTAAAAGCCTAAAAAAGATAAGTCGCAATTCGTACTGCTATAACTTCCTGAACAATAACTCAAAATAATTGAGATTTTGACCAGGGCTACTTTCAAATATGCAGCTTATGGAGGTAATATTAATTCAAAATCAGCTTGTCTCGACTTAAGCACTTTTTCCTTTTTGCAACAGAATTACTTTTTGCCTTTTAAATAGAAAGCTATGTATTTAAAAAAAAACTAATTAAAAACTTTGTTAAATTTTAATGAAGTAAAACTTCATTATAGTAAAGCTTTCGTAACGTTGATGTTCATTTAAATGCAATGTGGCCAAAACTAGAAATGCCCAAGAGTTACATATCGCAACTTAGAAAACATTACTAATTGCTTGTTGGTTTTGAAATTATTTTGAAACTGTCGCCTTGCAAACACAGTCAATCTCTTTTTCAATATAACTGAGTAACTTACGAACTTCAGTATTCAATTTATTTTGTGTGCTATTGCAAATGTATGGCATAAGTTTGGATTTATTAAATGTTTACAGCTTTCGGGTTCGGTAAAAAAATTATGGTTTTATTTATATTTTATATATATTTTTAAAGCTGAAAATTTCACACACAAACCAGCACTCAAGCGTTTTTTGCCCTAAAAGCTTTGGGAAAAAGTGTCTAATTATTACTCCTGTACGAGTATATTCTCTTATATTTTTATTATGTATTTGTCTAACCCTCCTTTGCTTTGTCATATTTTTGAATTTCATTTATTTTATTTTTACTTTTTAAGGCAAAAACTTAACACACAAACAATATCCCACTCAGCATGTGGAAGATTGTTTCGCCAAACTGAATATTTTTCGATTAACTTAGATAATGAAAACTGATTAATCATTTCTGCGCTTAAGATAAGACTCGAAAATGATTCCCAGAAATGCTTAGAAAGTGATTTGTTTAAAAAATTAAATGTACTCGTACAGAATTTACGCAATCATAAATCGATCACGCATATGCTCGAAGTGTGACTGTTTGATCATTGTTTGTAAGTACTACCACAAATTGTTTCGAAAATGAGTTGAAATTGATCAGAAAAGCGAGTCATAAAAGACTCTTTTAGAAGAGTCGCGGCTAGGGTACCATTTTCTCCCGAATGAACAGTCATTTTCGACTCGAAAATTAGCGCATAAATGATTATTTTAATAGCGCGGAGTATTCGAAATAGACTCGAATATGATTATTAATTTCATAAAATGCTGACTGGGATGTGCTGCTGACTTTTACAATCACTTGTTGGCACTTTTACAAGCAAACCTGCCATATTCAAACCCATATATGGGGTGGGTTTGAATATAAAAAGAATAAAATATTAAAATATCATAATTTGGCTAGTATTCTACTAAAGTTAGGAACTTTTAACGTACGTTGAGTGGTTTAACAGCTTTTAGTTGGTTTTCTTTGTTTGCTTTGATTTAAAAACTTGTAGTTTGCGGCAGCAAAAATAAATTAAATAAATAAAATAAACAAAAAAACTTAAAGTTAATAAGTAAAATGGGGAACAAACCCACTGAAGCTGTTAAAATGTTTCATTGTGTCAAGCACTTCCGTAGTTGCCTTAATGTAGGTACTATAACGTACGATAGATTCTATGTGCATCGGCCTTTATACCATAATTTTTGTATAGAATGCAACAACAACAAAATCACCCGTTACTTGTAAATATTTGTAGGCATGTGTTTGGCTTAATGTGTTGTGATTAGTTTGACTTTTACGACACATATGTATACTATACATAGGGATTATTATTACTTGTTGTGAAAATACAATAAAAAGTACAAGGTGTTTTTTATTGAGGTATAGAACTTTAAGTTTGCATCACTTTTTTAACTGGCGGCCATTTTGTCAGCTGTCAAGTGATTAATATTTAGTTTGGTTTGCCATTTCATCATGAACAGGTTGACAAAAGAACAACGCTTGCAAATCGTGCAAATTTATTTCGAAAATAATGGTTCAGTTCGCGAAGTTTACCGCAAGCTCCGTCCATTTTATGGTCGACATAATCGTCCATCAGAGCAATTAATTCGGTTAACCATAGATCGTTTTCGCACTGGCCACCAAGATCGTGTGATTTGACACCATTGGATTATTTTCTTTGGGGATATGTGAAGTCGCTCGTTTACGCCAACAAACCAGAAACGTTAGGGGACTTGGAAGCCAACATTCGTGGCGTTATTGCCAACATACGGCCCCATATGCTCGAAAAAGTGGTTGAAAATTGGACCTGTAGAATTGGCTTTATTCGAGCCAGCCGCGGCGGCCACATGCCCGAAATCATATTTAAACGTTAATGGCATAAAATTATCCTTCCAATAAAGCCAAATTGATGGACATTAAAACGATTTTCTTGTGTTTTATTTCAATTCGAAGTTCTATACCTCTAAAAAAACACCCTGTACATATGTACATACATACTCCAACACTCGTACACACACATACTTACACAATCCAACAATAGCACAACAATCCCAATAAGGCCTTCACCTTCTTTAATAAAGGAAAATTTTTTTTACAACCCCCTGGATATTTCTACACTACATGGCATTCATTCTTCATTTTTTTCTTGTCTTCCTTCCTTCCCCTATTAAAAATTCAATCTCTTTTTCTTCAATGAAATAGGAACATCAGCAGTAACAAAAGCCACAACAACAAAGACAACAGGAAACACAAATTTCATTCATACAAGTGTCTGCAAGCATGATGTTTCAAGCTGAGACAGTTGCACACAAGGGATGTAAATTTAATACTTATTGCACACACAAAAAGTACCAGTGCAATTGAGAAAGTGTACCTTTGTCTATCATGTCCATCAACTTTTGCATAATTTGTTTGTTTGGTTTAAGAAGTGAAAGAAAAACACATTTTATTTTTAATCTGTTTGAATTTTATTTTAATTTAATTTATTTACTTTACGTGTTGCAAAATGAACTCGAATGAAACATGTACATGTGTGTGTGTATAAGAATGTAAGTCGTGGGTTTGTTGTAACTTGCAACAAAGGTGAATACATACATACTACATACTTAGCTCAGGTTAGGTTGCTGTGTGGGAAAAAGGATTCTAGACCACTTGGGTCCAGGAGTTAATCCCTTTGATACCTGCAAAAATATAAGAAAACCGTTAGGGATGAGTAGAAGAGAAGAGAGTAGGCTTAAGTAAAAGAGCTTAACTGTATACAGTAGAAAAAAGAGAGTTGTTAAATGAAATAGAAGAGGGAAGGGTAGGCTTAAGTAAAAGAGTTCAAAGGGGAGAGCTTAGACGAAATATAAGCATAGAGATCCTCTAACTCTTCCTTCACCAGCTGTCTTTTCTATCACTATCCCTTTCCTAACGAAGGTTACACCTAGTAATAGTAGTAGGCATTCATTGCCTGAGTGTTACTTCTCTTTAAAAATAAAAATGCCGTTTGGGAAGTAAGCGAGAAAATCACCCACTGCGGTAATAATATGGGAACTTATATTTATGAATCCCATTTATGATATTCCAGATAGGCTACTGAAGGATCATTTGCCCAAAAGTCGGTTCGGAGGCACAGAAGCTGTATAATATTTAATTCTTTTTCTTCGTCAGCAGCAGTGATCATTAAAAGTCTAGTGCTACGTCACTCAGCGCATGAGCTTCTGCAAGTGCAGCGTAGGGAAATTAAGCAGTTGTCTGACTATTTTAGCTTCGAGGTGAGGCCAGAGAGTTTTCGATCGTAAATTAACACCAAGATGTTTTAGCTAGCAAAAATTTTAATCATATTATTATTACCACAAACATATAGTGATGCCGATGTAAAAGACGCTTATAAAGGGTGTTTTTATAGAGGTATAAAACTTTAAGTTGCCAGCACTTTTTTAACTGGCGGCCATTTTTTTAGCTGTCAGGGGACATTTCAGCATGAATACACTGAAAATGAAATCATGAAAATCATGGTTTTGTTCGAAATACGTATCGCGCACTACGTCCATTTTACCGTCAACATAATCGTCCATCAGGACAATTAAATCGATTAACTATGGAACGTTTTCGCACAACGATTACTATAAATCAGCTACTTCCAAGCCATATGCACAATGTGCAAACTTTTATAAAGAGCTTTTTGTGCTTGCACACCAACGAGAGCACAACAGCCAATCAGAAATCGGCGACAGCAATGCTTGTTCTTATTTTGCAAATAAACAAGAACAAATTTAAATTTAAGGGCTTCCAAAGCTGTTTACCTCAAATGCAAATATCAGAGTATGTGTGTTTGGACGTAGCTGCTATAAATGATAATACGCATTCACAGAGACGTATGGTGCGTACAGAAGAAGACATTGCTGCTGTAGAGCGTAGCATAGAGGAAGACCCTAATCAGTCTATCTGTCAATGGTGACCGCTTTAGAGCCACGATTACAGACTTCCAACCATGATATGCAGGAGCTGTGGTTTCAAAAAGATGGCGCAACATGTCACAACATGTCATGTCGTGCCACAATTGATTTATTGAAGAAAACGTTTGGTATCCGCATAGCTTCACGTTTCGGACTCGTGAATTGGCATCCAAGATCGTGTGACAGTTCATCCGTAGTATTTTTGCTTTGAAATGAAATCTGCTTTCAGATCTTTTTTAATATTACATTCTTGATTTCCAAAGATATGTTTGCACCTTCATTCGCGTCTTCTATATATTGCACATAAATATATTTTTTGCAATTTTTATGTTCAAAAACATTTTAAAAATTAAATATTATGTTTCGCGTCCCGTCCCCGATTTAGTTACACCTTTGTACTTCTTTTAGTTCAATTAAGTCCATTTATTTATCTTATACAACATTTCGCCTCAGTTAGTTTTACCCATGATACAATTATACAAGGTACTTGCACAAGCCCAGCCTGTTAATGTTTACAATGCATATAGTTGTCAAACTTTGTTTACAAGCTGTAAAAAGTATGTGTGTATGTGTGTGAATAAAATGATTACAGTGTTGCCAATGAATTTGCATATGGCTGTGTCTCCAATTACACATTGAAGAAAATTACACTACACATCTTTTGTGTTGGTTAAAATTAAAAGAAAAATAAATAAAAATAGAACCCAAGGTATAATATATATACATGAATCTCATTACATGGCCTACACATGAGAGCAGAAATTACACACTGTGTATTACACACATATTGGCAACACTGAATGACTATAATCATGCATGAATGCCGCGTCTGCAATTGTACTTTAGTTACCCTGTGATAGCTGTTTTTAAAAACAAAAGACATCTGCTTCTGACAATTATAGGTATGTTTCTACCAACAAAATACGTGTGTTTATTGGTGTTACAATTTTGTTGTAGTCGTACAAGTACCTTGTATAATTGTATCATGGTTTTACCAAACGTCACTGTTGTGAGAGAGGGTACATATGTATGTATGTCCTCTAATACATAAATAAGTAATTGTAATCAAATGGACTTTAACCCTTTATGGGTTATGACTTTTGACACATAACAAAAAGCTTTTACTATGGCTTTTAAATTTAATATATAGTTTGTAAAACTAAAATGCACAATGCATCAGTACTTAAAAATTAAAAAAAAAATATTTTAAAAATTTTACAACATTTTAGTTATACATGTACGAGTATGTATGTAAATCTCTGTGTGTATGTATATTAAACATGTTTTCTCTTTTATAATTTTTAAATACATATTTTTCTTTTTTCTTTAGTTAGAGAGCTGTGTTTGCAGCTTTTTGAAACCAGCATGATTTTTGGAATTCTATACAAATCTTTTATTTATTTATGGCAGCAGCAGCAACAGCATCACTTACAGAAATTTAAGACATTATTTTTTTAGCTTAAATTTTTTCCTCACAATCCCTTGGCTTTACTTTTCGCTACATGATGCTGCTAACAATGTACCACTTTCTATGAGACGAGCAGCAACAAAAATTAAGAAAATAAAGCAGTTGTAGTAGCAAAGACAAAAAAAAGGAATAACAACAGAAAGAACATTTAGTTTTCTTATACTTTTTGAAATCCTTAAAAGCCTGCATACTAAGGATAAGAATATCCATGAGTATGCGAAATTATAAGTTTGAATGTAGCAGCCACTGCTACTCACACTGTTGCTAAGTTTTTCTTTTTATATTAATTTTTTTTATTCTTGTCATTGTTGATGACAACAACTCGCACAAGTTGGCTTTATATAATTTTGTCTTTTGTTTTTTTTCACCCATCAACATCATCATCATTTTTATGAACAAAATTTTTAATTTTTCTTAAGTTCCTTTTTTGGTTGCTGAGAAACAAACCTCTACACTTTCAAAATACAAATGATACACACGCTTCAAACTACTTAAGGAATATGTATAAGGAAAGGCAAATCCTGTTCATAGAAAGTACTGCAACACACACACACATACATACTCATGTACAAAATTGCGCTTACACAATTACAAATAAATCTTATGCTTCCCCTCGTAATTCTCGTTTAAATGTTCCCTTTTTCACCGCAATTAAAAACAATTCAACGTTTAAGGCAACGAAAAAAAAGCGTTATTTAATAAAAAGAAATTATCTTTCTCTTACAAAATTATGCACAGTATCTTTGGATAAGAGGCCCAGCTAGCAGCAAGCAAACTTTTATGACTTAAATAAAGATAATTGCACTGCTTTAGAAATTTATGTACACTAGAGTTATTAAATACATAAATGAAAATTATGCTAATAGATTTTATATGGTCTTATAATAATTTAAATGGATAAGTAAGCTTGCTACGAGTATAAATCAAGAATATTGGTAAAGATAATAGAGTTTATGAGATCATCGTGAAATTAACTAAATATCCGGATTTACAAAAATTGAATTTTATTTTCAAAAATCTGAGCAAAACCAAAGTTGCAGCATAATCTGTGATTTATTATATAATTCGATTCGAATAGGAATATTAATGAATTCGCACAAATAAAACAGTGAGTGTAGTGCGCTTTTCGAAAATTTAGTTACAAACGTTCGAAAATTTCGACTTATAATAATAATACGGAATAATAGCTTATACTTTTATATTATTTCAAATTAACTGCCAGTTTATAGAAGCTAATTATACAAATTTGAGTGCTTTATTTTTGTTTTAAATGTAAATAGGCAGACCAGAATTTTTACTTGGCTTCTATAAACTGGCAGCAAATTTATAAGTTACAGTGTTGAACGATGTTTTTTTTTTTAAATCAAGTGAATATCGAATTTCCAAATTTAACTGCAAAAGAAGTAAATTTCTGAAAATCGTTTTGAAAGTTTAAAACTGCTCTCCTGCAAAACAGTAATATATGACTTAAGCACTTTTTCCTTATTGCCACAGAATTACAGACAACTTTTAATAGTTCTAGGGAGGGGCCAAAAACAATTCTTGCGGGAGGGGGGGGCAATGCCATTCAGTTGACTGTGCTTATAATTATTATTATAAAAACGTATTGGGCGTCACGTGTGAGACTCATAAGCTTACCTTTGCGTTGTAATTAATTTCTCCTCAACGAAGCCCTTTTCCAAATAAATTATTATGCAGTTTAACACTACTCACTTGAACTGACCGAAGGAAATTTGTTTTTATCTGATAAACAATAGCGGCAGTATGCGGCACTATGTAGTCGCAAAAGTATTGAAAAAAATCACGTTAGTTTATTGTTTTTATTAAACAAATCTAGGTCTTTTATTTTCTTACACATTTCTGTTTTTACTATTATGAATTGCGTCAGAACTAAATTTTGAACGTCGTGTTTCGATTTTGTGAACTAAAGTCTTCTTCTTTTCAAAGTTAAAAATAAAGGTGCTTTTACACAAAATCATTTTTGCACATAAATTACATTTTTATTTATTTTCGAAAATTAATTCCCAGAAGTACTTACAAACTCTAATACTGTCGTCATCTTATTATTGCACCACCTCATTCATAAAATGAATAACGAATAAATGAAATAATAATGCATAGATTTGTTTAAATAAAATATAAAAAAAAAATCCCGGTAGTTCCCGAACAAATTTCCCGGGAAAAAAGATATACCCATTTTCCACACGCAAAGTTTACTTTGCAACGTCTTAATTCAGCTGTGTGAAAGACGGAGATAGTAGTACAGTCTATTTCTGTCTTTCTACCAGCTGAATTAAGACTTTGCAAAGTAAACTTTGCGTGTGTAAAAGGGGTGTTACTAAATTTTTGAGTCCAAAAAAACGTTTTCTTAATACTTTTTTTATCTATCATTTTGCTAAAATATCTAAAATATTTATCTTTTGGACTGAAGTATGTCATTCTGAGCCACTGTGTGTTATTAAAACAAAATAAAATAAAAATGTCATATACAAATCAAGGACTCTTCAGTCCAAGCTGCGCACACGCACACAAGCACTTAGTCAATTTCACTAAGTACACAAAATACACTAGAATCATGAAACATTTTACCAACAAGCGGCCAAAGCAGCACAATAAGAAAGAAAATATTAAGACCAAATTAATACACATACATTTATACATATGTATGTACTTGTATATACCCTGTAGGCAGCCTAGAACCATATGTCTCTATGTCAACACTCTTTTTTCTAGCGATAATTGCACTAGTTGAAATGTCTACAACTTTCCTTTTATGCGTGAGTAGACATACGTTAGAGACAACAGCTCTAGTGTATTTCTGGGACATTGTCAATGAACGCGTCAATAGTTTGCTTTTCTTTTTTTTATTATGCTGTTAAGAAATACATATGTATGTATATTTTTAAGTTTTAACTAAAATGTACTAGTGAATCTTTAGTTCAAATGTCTCCATATGGCCGTAAAAGAATAGTGCTAAAGTCTGCTAATGGATTTTCAATGACAATCCTATGTTATATGTCAATAGGCGATTACATTGGCTGGGGTACACCTGGTTAGTAGTACTATTGACAATGTCACTTGTAAATCACTACAATTTTACTATTGACATCGAGCGAGGAAATATACTAGATTGCCCAAAATTTACTAGTGAATCTTTGGTACCAAAAGAACTACTTAGTCAGTAGTGCTACAGGCTAGTGGTGGATTTTCAATGACAAGCTAATGTTAAATGTCAATAGATGATTACATTGGCTGGGGCACACCTGGTCAGTAGTACACTCAAGGAAAAGCAGCAACTTAAAAATAAGAACGCGTCACATTAATTCAATAATTTTCAATATAATAGAAAATGTATATTGAGGAACTTAAAAATAAATAAAATTAATAAATTAATACAGTAAATTAATATTTTTCCATATTGAAATAAGAAATTTTAACATGACTAGACTTTAGTTAATGTTTCTTATTAATTCGATATGGTTTTTATTGATTTTAAGCTGCTTTTTCTCTGGGTGTACTATTGACAATGTCATTAGTAAATCACTACAATTTCACTATTCGCATTTCCTGCAAGGCATGTACATATGTATGTATGTATGTATATCTAAGCTATTGCTACTTTTTTGTCGTTTTTGCAGTATAAGAGATCTTTTTTAGTGTTCACTCTAGTTGTTGCTTTAGTTTTTGTCTTCTATTGCTTTGTGTAAATTCTTTTATTATTTAAAATTTTTATTGCTTTCAAATGCAAGTTCCATTTCATATTTAGTAGAATGTCGGTGTTCGTGTATATGTGTGGGATTGCATTCATTCTCCCTGATGATTGTGGTCACTAGTTTGTGCCTCTTAAAATATGCGTTATAGTTGTTTCATTTGAAAAGGCAACAACACCAGCATTGGCATTATATAAAACATTGCGAGGAAGGACAGTGCATGCACAATGGTCCCAAAATCTTGGCCTAATTCATTTACATATATAACATAAGCCAAATAATCATGGGGAAGAAAAATTGGCGTGAAATGTGCTCCCTTTCCCTAAAATTGGGATCGTTGTGGTTGTGTCAGTATGATAATTTCTGACTTTGTTCACAATTTTTTGTTCATGGGAATATTTCGTATAATGCCCTAATTATGTTCGACAATTGTATCGTCTTGTCTATGGACGAAAAAAAAGCCGCAGTAGTGATTCTTGAAAACAATTATTATTTATTGTCCATGCTAGAAGGTTCGTGTATTTGCTTTATGATTTTGTTCAAAACATTATATCCAACACATATTTTTTCAAATATTTTTCAAACTATTGTATAATACTTTAATTTAATTTTTATGTTTTAAAAACATGGTAATTATATTTTTATTTTTCATTATCAAAGACAACAACCAATTTTGAAGGAAATAATTTAGAGAATTCAAAAACAAGAACTCAAAAGTATTTTCAAACAAAAACATCCTAAATCTTCTTACTGAATTAGGGCATAAATTTTATTTTTCAATTCCGTGTAATTGTAATCGTTTATATAACACAAGCCAAATAATACCAATTATTTTGTCAGTTTTCTTCGTATTATTCATTAGCAACTTTATACAACATATACGAAGTGTGTTCAAAAAAAGCATCGCCAAATTTTGAATTTCCGCGGGTTTTTACCTTGGTTTTTGCCTTGATTAAGCTTTGGTTTCCACGTCATAACCGATTCGTCACCAGTTACGACCCTCTGGAGCAAATTTGGGTCGTCGCGGACAGAGTCCAACAGCTCATTAGCAATGTTCATGCGATGCTGTTTTTGGTCGAAATTGAACAATTTTGGTACGAATTTCGCGGCGACCCGTCTCATACCCAAATCATTGATAAAATCGAATGACACGAGCTAATCGATATGTCTAGGTCCTCAGCAACTTCTCTAATGCTGATTAAACGATTGGCCAATACCATTTTCTTCACTTCATCAATTTTTTCGTCTGTTGTTGAAGTGCTTGGGCGTCCGGCACGCGCTTCGTCGTTCACATCATCTCGGCCTTCTGAGAACATTTTGTACCACAGATAAACGTTTCTTCGGTCCAAGGTAGCTTCTCCGTATGCCACGCGCACTTAGTTTCGTTTTTCACACATTCCATTTTTTTTTAATAGGTAAAAATCGAAAACGATCCAAAATACGGGCAAGCAAAGCAGCTGTCAACAATTAACTGAACATTTAAAATGGCCGAAATTGTCGGCATAAGTGAGAGACACGAGTACCAAAATAACGCCACAAAAAAAATCAAAATTCGAATATACATAACCCGCGAAAATTCAAAATTCGCGATACTTTTTGAACATACCTCGTACATATAATTTGTTTCCTCATTAGTTGAGCTATAGAGATAATTTTAACAAAGATTAGCTTGTGTATTCACAAAAAATTATTTTGGTTTACAAAACCAATTTTGTATGGAAATATATTCATTAAATGCTTTGTAAACCAAAATTATATATTCATGAATAGGTCCTTTAATATTTAAATACAAAAAGTTTCAAATTGAACTTTAAGCCAAAATTTATTAAAAACTAGACAAATTTTTCAGAGTTAAACTCGCACACAGGTTTTGTTCGACAGTTTAACGTAAATGCTTGCGAGTGACATTGATATTGAGTGAATTTCATAATAAGACACTTACATCTGTACGAAATCTAGTAGATTTTAATTGAAATTTTTATCAAAATCTATACCGTTTACGTCCAGTTTTTTAGACATTTATCAGGATCTCGTATCCAAAGCAAAAACCATTGACTGAAATGTTTCCTAAAATGTAGCTAATTCACAAACCTTCTTATGTATGGTATTTTAAGTTTGGGACAGTTTTGGAAAATCCCATTGTTGTATGTATTAATAGTTTCTACTAGATTTTAAGTTAATTTCGACAAAATCTAGGGAAGTTGTAGGCAAATTTCGGTGTATATTCAAAACCTACGCGAAATCTTGTACTAAAGTACCAGATTTTGCTCAGATGTAAATGCAATATAAAGCTAGTTTCTTCATCGATAACATCAGTAGTTTCTTTATGAAAACGAAAACTGCGTCTTAAGCTCCCAATTTGGTCCTCGGCTTGAGCTGCTTTATATATATTTGTTATTTTATTTTGGCCTCAAACGCTGTATTTTGCACCAATGTGCGCTTGTCAGAGAAAAATTCCATCAATTTTTTACAAGCATATATAAAAAAAGTTAGAATATGAATTAACAAAATAAAAAGAACTAAAGATGTGAAAGTTGAAGAAGCACTACTCGGAATGAAAGAAAAGCTGCAACTCATAAGCACTTACAGTGATGTCAACTTTTCAAAAGCAGCACCCCACTTAAAAATATATTTTAATTTTTTTTATGGCACGGAATTCTTTCACGTTTTCTTGTTAACGAGTCTAAAGATTATGGAGGCTAATGAAAACTTAAATATAAGCAGCAAGAAAAAATAAAATGATTTTTCCAAATTGAATTGTAATTATTTTGTGCCTAATTCAAAAAAAAACTACGGTTGTTCTATATATTTTAAGACAACAAGCTTTAAATTTAAATAAGTGTGAATTCACACGATGAAATTTATGACGTCTATTTTTCTTAATTCCCTTTTGAAGTTGCTACCAAAAATTGCTTCCATTCATACCATGGTTTTTTTTGGACGTCTAATATTACTTCTCTCCAGCCATACAGTCAATAATCTAGAAGAGTAACATTAAAACGTAACAACAAGAACAACAAGAACAGTTTAAAGAGAAATATGAAAAAACCATGCAAAACGGAAACCGAGACATTTTTTCTACTCCTCTTTCTTCTCTAAACCGCTCGCTAGCAAACCAAAAATGACGTCGAAAAATAAACTTCATAGAAATCATCGTGTGAATACTGTGTAAGACACACTCAAAAAATAGTTTTTTGTGATGTTTATATGAATGTGATCTCGGTAATATGATCACCTCGGCTGTCTCCGAAGAGGTCCAAGCAATAAGTCCAATTGCTTGGACATTGCGGCAATGGAACCCGTACATCCGTGTATGTGTTCATCAAAGGCGTCAATTGTTTGTAACATATTCAGACATTTCATATAGATCTACAAAAAACAGTCCTGCGGTGTTAACTCGCATGATCATGGAGGGAAGTATTCAAGTCTTGAGCACAATGCCGAATGGATCTTGCTCAATAAGAAGTACTACAAAAGCAACAGCTTGTTCGTAACGCAGTGGCGGGAAAAAGATTCATAATTGCTCAACTTAATTGTGCTGATGGATCAATATGCCGATGGTAGACAAGAACGCAATGGCTACATTCATGACAAAATGCCTATCGAGCAGTATTGCCAACTCATAATTTTATAGCTTTCGGAAAATAGTTATATTGGCATCACTGAACATACACACACGCATACATACATATATACCGCTTAAAGTAAACGGAAGTCAAACTAAAGTTATAACAAAATGTAAAAAAGTTGCATAATTTTGTACTTTAAAGAGCAAGTCAAATGAGATGAAATAACTTTGGCATAAATATCTGCTTGTATGAATATGTCTACTATTTGCAGAAACGTTTTTGACAAACTTACACTTTTGTATGTCTGTTAAAATAACTGACAGTGTAAATGAATGAACGAAGACTGACTAAGTGAGTGACAGTGATTGTGTGTAGGTGTGTGCAACATGAAGCATGAATAGATAGACAGACAATCTTCAAACACACAAAAGGAATGTGTAGTTTTTTCGTTTGCAATTTAAACTTGCACGACAATAAATTCTAAATTAAATATAAACCACAGAGAATTTCAGCAAAAAAAAATACATCTACTCGTACATAACATTGTATAATGCAAAATGAAATGTAACAAATTTAAAACATATTTTCAAAAAGATTTGCTGTTAGATAAAATTTTTTGCCACCCACCCTCACACACGAACACACACACACACACACGCAATTTGTGGTCGCCTGCTAAACTGTGTATGGAAATTTATGAAACAAAATTGTGTGCTCCTTTTCCTAAATATTACGAAGTTTTCTGCTGTTTTCTTCTTGTGCTCATTGAAATCTAAACTGTTTTTTATGTTTTTAACTCAATATTCTTCTAAATGAATAAACTGAAATCAACATTGTTAGCAGCCATTATAAAAAACAATGATACCTTCTCTTCTCTTTTTATGCTTGTAAAGTGTTTTGCAATAAAGTCGGTTATGTGAATGAATGAATGAATGAATGAATTTAAATTTACAGGGCAAACAGGACACTACGACCGAAGAAATTCTATTGTATCCTTCGCCAGGTGCTATAGCACCTCATCTACACCTCTTCTCCTGAGGAATCTCAAGATTGCCAGTGGTTCTAGTGTTGGCAGTTCCTAATCCTCCAATAATAAATTCAAATTAGAAATAGCATGGTGAGCAAATTTTCATTCATGAACATGCTAGTGAGCTTAAGTAAAAAATCACTTACATATTCAAGCGAGTAAAAAAACAAGATAATCACGGTGAGGTGCTTTTGATTTTCTTTTAAAGCTTACGAAATTATATTTCTAATATTACATACCCTTAAAGTTTATCGAAACAATATTTTTGAAAGCTTGCACAAGCTTATCACAATTTCTGCTTCTTTTTCAGAATATTGCGAATTGATTTTCAAAAATTCAAAAATTTCACTTAAAAAAAGGTTAATTTAACATTTTTCAGCAATCATTTTCTTTCGTATGTGTTTCATGTTAATTCAACATGATTTACAGTAAGCTTCAAGGAAATTCTTTTCTTTTGAAATAACTTTATTTCATGTTGATTTAATATCCCAATTAAAATTAACGTAAATTTGATACTGAAATGACACGATGAACAATGTTGAATCAAAGATATTTCATGTTGAAATAACATGAATTTAAATTAATGTAGTCATATTATTTTATTTATTATTTAACTTACGTGATTGTGTGTGTTGCCACAGGCATCAGAAAAATGTTTGTGTGTTGTATTTCTAGTTGGCTTCCACGTCCAAGATTTGAACTCGAACTCATATCGTGGTACTTAACGGGCTTAATGCTACAGTCACAACAACTTTATATATTATTTATATTAAATTTTAATTCAACATGATTTAACTAATCATTTAACATAAAATTTATTTGAAATTACAGTTATAGTTTAAAAAAAAACAGACTTTGAAACTACTTTAGCTTGTCTGCAGTATATGAACCTGCGACTTCCCGACTACAAAACTACAATACACTGCCTACTGGCCTGCGGCAGGAAATTTTGTTGATTATAAGATGTATGGGCATAGATTTGGGAATGCATGAAGCTGCGTCTTGTCAATTAACATCAGCTCAGCGAAATACAAATAAAACTCGGAATTTTTTAATACAATTCTGCTTTATGGCATTCCTACTTGTCATTAAGTCTTGCCCTTTAAGTTTAAGGCTTCAGAAATATCGTGTTTGATGGAAATGCACACGAATGGCACTGCTGTAGCGAACACTAATATTTTGTGGATTTATTTATTCTCACATATATTAGTTAATTTGATTCCTATGAGGAGCATAAGAGCAGTTTAGGGTGAGCAGCTGATTGAGCTAGTGTAACCGAGATGGCTCTGCCAGCATAACCTCCAGGCAGGCAGACTTAACTGTCTATTCACGACTCATTTAATAGACATATAACCGTTTAATTATAGAATCCCTGGCATATTCGGTTAATTTAGTGAATGGTCCAAATGTGACGACATCTAACCGTCTTTACTGGAAAACCCTGCATTGCTACTTTCAGTTGCTTCCTTCATTTCAAAGTTCTTATCTTGATTATTTTTTTCATTGATTATTAAATGCAGTAGATGTACAAAATCTGTACTTTGTACCATAACAATCATACTCCATTAGGGATTTCATCACGTACTAACTTCGTACGTTATGACCAGGAAGAAAAAAGAAAAGAAAAAAAAACAAACCATTTCAGTAAAATTTTTTTTAGTTGAAATCGGTTTAGAGAAGAAATAAGAGAAAAAAATAAAAGCAGGATTTGTTTCGTTTTACTTTCAATTCACTTTTGCTTAAGTTTTGTTGCGATACAAGTTGAGGTGTAGTTAATACTAGTCCAGTTCTAAATCACTTTGTGTTCAATTTTTAGTATTGTTTAGTTTACTTGGTCTACTGCTGCCAGCCAGCAAGCAATCAAGTAGAAACGAGGGCTTCTGTTTTATTAAATTCTTTTGCTAATTCTATTCTAGTTACTTTATAGTTTAGTTTCAGTTTTAATTTAAATTTAATTCAATTCTAAATCCTTCTGTAAATGACATTTTAACAGTAGTGTAATAAGGCCTCAATTAATAATTCACTCACATGTGTAGGTATGTAATTACATTTTTATATTATTGCATTTAACAATACAAAAAAAAATTGCTTTATTTGCTTTGTTTTAGTTACATTTGCAAATAAGCAATCAATCACATTTCGCATAATAAGCTAGAAACCAATTTGCGTAGAGAAATCCGCCTGCTTTCTATCTCTATCCCTCTGCCAAATTATCTTCATAAATAAATTTTCTTATAAATAAACGAGCATAATCCAGTAAAATCTAGTGCCAATTTGTATTTATTAGTTTAAATTATCAAATACACTTCAAAACACTTTTCAAATCAATTTTGTAATAAAACAAAATATCTCAAAAACTATTTTATTCAAACAGACTAAAGTGATTGCATAAACGCTTAAATTTATTTTAAACAAATTTTAAAAATTGTTAATGAACACAGAGTTAAATATATATGTACATATGTACGTATATAAGTACATAAATCTGTGGCAAAAAGGAAAAAGTGCATAAGTCGAGATAAGCTGATTTTGAGTTAATGGTACCTCCGTAATCTGCATATTTGTAAGTACTCCTCAATCAAAATCTCAATGAATTTGTGTGTTTTTTCAGGAAGTTATAGCACTATCTCTTTTAGAGATTTTTAGGTTAGGGTGTTTTTTTAGAGGTATAGAACTTCGAATTGAAATAAAACAGAAGAAAATCGTTTTAATGTCCATCAATTTGGCTTTATTGGAAGGATAATTTTATGCCATTAACGTTTAAATATGATTTCGGGCATGTGGCCGCCGCGGCTGGCTCGAATAAAGCCAATTCTACAGGTCCAATTTTCAACCACTTTTTCGAGCATATGGGGCCGTATGTTGGCAATAACGCCACGAATGTTGGCTTCCAAGTCCCTAACGTTTCTGGTTTGTTGGCGTAGACGAGCGACTTCACATATCCCCAAAGAAAATAATCCAATGGTGTCAAATCACACGATCTTGGTGGCCAATTGACAGGTCCATTCCGCGAAATTATGCGCTCATCGAATGTTTCCTTCAATAAATCGATTGTGACGTGCGCTGTGTGGCATGTAGCGCCGTCTTGTTGGAACCACAACTCATCCACATTCATGCCATCCAATTCGGGAACAAAATAGTCGGTTATTGCTGTGCACGATGGCGAATCGATTCATTCGGGTCCTCTTCAACACTTTGCTCTACAGCGGCAATTGTTTCTTCGGTGCGCACTGTTCGACGTCTCTGCGGATGCGTATTATCACATAGAGTAAACGTAGTGCGAAAACGATCCATGGTTAACCGAATTAATTGTTCTGATGGACGATTATGTCGACCATAAAATGGACGGAGCTTGCGGTAAACTTCGCGAACTGAACCATTATTTTCGAAATAAATTTGCACGATTTGCAAGCGTTGTTCTTTTGTCAACCTGTTCATGATGAAATGGCAAACCAAACTAAATATTAATCACTTGACAGCTGACAAATGGCCGCCAGTTAAAAAAGTGATGCCAACTTAAAGTTCTATACCTCAATAAAAAACACCCATTACTTTGGTATATTTCAACTTAAATGTATTACTTATGTTTTCTTAAAAAAATAAAGGTTAACTTTTTCCTTATTGCCACAGAAATATATAGACAGATTTAATAAATAAACAAAAAGTAGTTAAAAGCTACTGCTTCCTGCAATGACTTCAACAAAATTAACTCTCCAATGAAATAAAAGTTGTTAGTTGTCTTTAAACAATATGGATCAAAATTATAAAACCATTAGAATCTAAATTTCAGATCTACTTTTATTATGAAATAACTTAGAAAAAGCATACACAAAAGACAATTGGTTGCTTTCTTTGTTGCAAAGTTTCTCCTGGGATACAAAACTCACAAATACATACTTACCCAACGGAAAAACTCAGAGGACCTTCTTGGTGCAGGCCTTATTAGAGGCATGTTTAGGAACTTTTTTTATTCAATTACTATTCTTATACAACTGCCAAAGAATTCATCATAAAAAGCCTTGACTCTTTTGCATAAAAGACACATTCCACACTCCCTTCTATGAAAAGAGAGAGGAGCAGAAATAACATGTTTCGTTTTGTTTTTCTACCAAAGCAAAAGCAAATTCCATTAATTGGAATACTTTCCAGAATCTCTGGCGAAAGAAGCAAGAAGAGAAGGACTACCTCGTGTAAAAAAATATGAGTATGGAATGGAGCTAGCAGGCCTTATGCATCCAAAAGAAGGAGTATAGAGGCCTCTAGAAGGCATCCTTACTCCTTCTTGTTCCCGCTGGGTATGTACATATTTACAGCATTACGCACAGTATTACGAGCAAGGCACATGAATCAATATTAAGAAGAAGAAAAATATAACATTTTATGGCTGTAGTTAGTATGATGGCCAGTATGACCATTTTGGTATTTTTACAACTAAGTTTAAGTTTTCTATTCAAGGACGTTACTGGTTTCTCTGTTATGTTATTTTCAGTTGCTAAATTTCTTATGAAAGAATTAGTTCATGTTTTTCGTTCTGTTACACGCAATTCATATAATTTTTTTTCCTCCCTGACTATAAAGTAGTGTTCAATCGAAGTTGCTTTTTCCGCCGAATGCAAAATTTTCTAAATTCGACCGCACCAAAACCGAACTTTACTTTACGTTAATTTACTAGTACTAAGAAGAAAATTTTTATTTGTTTTGTCAAATAAAACTTTAATAAAAAAAAACAATTCTGACACTGAGCAGAACTTAGGTTAGGTTAGGTTATGAAGGGTAGTGCTATAAATCGCCTGCAGGAGACTCAGTTGGATCCATTGGGATTCCCTTCTAAGGCTCGTTAAAAGTAATATTTAAACCCATTTGCACAAAGGGACCCTCTTATCCACCATTAAGCCACGGAATTCCCATGATGAAGCCTTTGATATCCTCCAGTTTACATTTTCCTATATCAGTAATGCTCTTAGGGAAACGTTTGCCCAGCCATCTACGCAGTTGCAGATAATATGTTCAATGGTTTCTTTTTTTCTATTCATCACCGCACATCCTACAGAAATCTGGAGTGCCAGTTTCCCAAATGCTGGTTCTTGCTCTCACCGAGCAGTGACCAGTCAACGTGCCTATCACCATTTGAATCGCCTTCCTATTCGTATCCAATAGCAGCTTGGATCTTTTTGAGTGAAATTCTGGCCACATAGCCCTCGAGACTCTACAATACTCCCTACTGAGTTCTATGTAGTAATGACCTATCGGTAGTTTCACCGATTTGTCTCACATTCCCTCATCTAACGCCGACCCTATTCTTGCCAGCTCATCGGCAATTTCATTTTCCTTGACACTGCTGTGGCTAGGAACCAAACATAGTCTGACACCATATTTGTGCATAAGCAAGTTGAGGGCTCTCCTACAGTCACTAACAAGTTTCGATTTGATGTTTTGTCCCTTCAAAGTTTTTAGCGCTGCCTGGCTATCGATGTTGAAGTATACCTTCCCTTCAGCTATATTTCTGGCCACTAGTTTAATGGCCTTGATGATCGCCAAGATCTCATCTTGGAAAATGCTGCATTCTTTCGGCAGTCTGAAAGAACTACGAATACTCGTTCCCAAGACATAGACACCAGCCCCTGTGCCTTCCCCATTTCTGACCCGTCTGTGAGGACTGCACTACCCTCATAAAGCTTATCGGATTTGACCCAATAGTCCCTATCCGACTCCAGAAGTTTCGGATTTGTTACTTCTTACCACCTTAGATTCTACATCAAAACGACAAAATTATTTACAATTAATGTTTGGCTGACTGAAAATAAAAAAAACAATCGCTCAACAATCGGGACTCACTATATTGCACAATTCCACGTCTCTTGAAAAAATACAACCCTGATCTAATAAAAACGTGTTATCTTTTAAAAATTTTCATAAACTACATCATATCAGGGTTGTATATGCTCAAACATTTTTAAATTTTGAAGGACAGTGAATCTTACCCTTTAACAAGAAGATTCTTAAGGATTTTTCATTTGGAAATACTGCACCGAGAGCAAAACTCTGTTCATTACGAAATTCAGTACTAAGAGGGACCATACACTACAACAGCATGCATACGCAATCAAGTGTACCAGCTTGCTGGTATTGTGTATGGTGAAATTAGCTTAGTTAAGCAAAGTTGTCATAAAGTAAATATGCATTTAAAATAGATAATTTGTAGAAACATAATTTTTTTCAAAGAAAAATTGAATTTGAGCACTTTATAGCTGCTAATATTAATAATAATTGCAGCAAAAACTGTGGCACTATGCATAACCACTCTTCATGCATTTTATTAAGAAATGTATACGAGTATTGTACCAGCTTACTGGTATGTTATGTGGTTCGAGCATGATTGCTCAATCGCTTGATGGAGCGTGGATGCTGTTGTAGTGTATAGACCGCTTAAACGAAATTTTTGGTGAAGCCACCAGCTAATAATTCAAATTGGAAATTTTGATATTCGTTGTTCAATAGCCAGCGAATGCAACTCATAATAAAGGCCTTAGTTCTGACTACTAGAATTATAAAATAAGGCTGCTGGTTACACTGATACTACGCACAAAAACATTTGGACTGAAATCATTCAATTGATTTCCGAAGAAATATTTCCAGCTCAAACAGCAACAACTGCGACAACTCATCAACCAACTGCAGGAAGAAAAAAAAAACAGACAGAAAAATAACTGAAAAGTTAACTGATGACTTTGATTGTTCCGAAATCGCAAAACGACTGCCTGTATTATGTATTTAATAGTTACGATAGTTATTTAGTTATACATATATGTTTTAAAGTTTAACAAACAACCCGCAATCAAGTTTATGTACCAGTATTTGTTGCAAAAAGATTCACTCGCATTCACTATTCGTACTTCAGCACTCACAAAAAAATTGATGAGCTGTTTAACTTTTTTCTTTTTCTATATACAAACATGTTTTTTTTTTATTACAGTTTCTTTCTGATTCTGTCTGGTTCGTCTTTCCATTTTGTTTTTTATTTTCTCCTGTTTATTTATTTATCATAAGGGAGTTAGTGATTAAAATGATATTTACGAGCTTTTTGTGCAGATAAACTACAACAACGTTAAAGCAACAGACAGTAGCCGCAGTAGCAGCCACCACTCTTCAAAACAAGAAACAAATCTTAAAGCAGGACACGTTTAACGTGCCTTATCAGTGGTTAATGTTGGCAGTGAAAAAATATGTGGCACGCACTTTATTTTATTAATTTTTTTTTTTTTCAGAGATGCATACATATTATGTACATACTAGGTTTATGTATAAGGTATTTGCAAATTTTATGGTAAAATGTTTCAAGCCAATACACTCTAATTCTTTGATTATGCGGAAACGGAAATATTTTATATTTCTAATAAATTAAAAAAAAGTCGAACAAATGCAAGATGGGTGCTGTAGCGTCGCGCGCGGTCTACAATAACTAACCCTTAATTATGCAAACCCTTAAGTAAGCAAATAAATCAATCAATCATTTCTATTTAATATGGTACAAAATAGGAAACCAAATTAGTAATTAGACAAAAATTAACAAAACTAAAATAATTTTTTTCTTACCAGGAGGTGACCGTGGAAACACGGTAGGAAACAATAAAGTCCTTTGGCCCCACGCGAGTATTTATTTATTTTGTTACAGTGGTCAAGCTACCAAGATCTGCGAAGATTGCACAGTTTCAATTAATACAGATATATGAAATCCCCCACCTCCCCGCACCCCTTTGTTTGAAAGTTTTTTTTTTTTGTTTATATGAAACCTTTTTTATGAAAATAAAATAATTACAATTGCTGTAAATAAGTTGGTATAATGAATGAATGGCAAAACTGCGTCAATCTTCACAAAGTCAAATGTCACAAAGTGTTTTATAAAAGTTTTAAATACGCACACAGTAAAATAATTGCGCATTTAAATGTTTCTGATAATGGATTTAATAAGTCTCAAATTGTCTACTTTTATGTTTGTACACGCACACATAAATACGAGCTATGTTCATTTATGAAAATAACGTCATAACTCAAAAAAACTAGTTTGCCAGAAAACGAGTTTAAAGTGGATAAATTAAATTCTAATTTTCTCTTAAAAGTTCAGTATTTAAGAAATTTTGAATAGGTTAGGTTAGGAAGGGTGGTGCTATAACGCACCTCCACTAGCAGACCCAGTTGCGTCCATTGTGATTCCCTTCTATTGCCCGTTAAAAGTAATATTTACCCCCTATTTGTATCCAGAAGTGCCCCTATTATCCGTCATTAAGCCACTGAATTCCCATGATGCAACTCCTGATATCCTCCAGTTTACACTTCCCGATATCAGTAATGCTCTTAGGGAAACGCCTGCTCAGCCATCTAAGCCTATGACGTTGCAGCTTCGGACAGACATATAATAAGTTTAATTGTCTCTGGTTCTGTATACAGAAGTCTGGAGTGCCAGCTTCCAAAATACTGATTCTTGCTCTTCCTATTCATATTAAGTAGCAGTTTGGATCTTCCTCAATCAACCTTTGGCCACATACCCCTCGAGACTCTACAATCTACTTCGCATTGAACTGTTGGTCCTGCTCTCTACCCAATTACTGAGTTCTTTGTAGAAATGACCTATCGATCGGTAATTTAACCGATCTACAACACATTCCCTCATCTAACGCCGACCCTACACAATATGAATAACAATATGAGAATTAATTATGCATCATTAACTTCCAAATCCCATTTTTTGAGTTTAACGTTGTTTTAGTAACAGACCGATATTTGTAAGAGTAAATTATCAAACAGAATAAGTCTGCAGCTTCAGGAAAAATCGTTGAGAAAATTAGTATTTATATGCGAGAGCATAAGAAAAAACGTCACTGTCAAAATAAAATAGATTCTATCTCTCGACTGCTTTCTAGAGCTGCTTTTTTGTGTCAATTTGTATGGAAAATAGTTTTATGCCGCACTTCTGTTTGATCATTAACAGTATTGTTATTATTATTATTATTATATATTTATTATAATTAAAATTGCAATAAACTAAACAAAAACATTGGCCATGGGCTTAAGGGTAAAAGTAAAAAAATAGAAAACTTTATATTGGGTTCTTGTTAATTTTACCAACCCGCGAGTGGTATTCGCGCAGAAAGTTTTTCGTACTACTGTTGAATTTTTAAACTTCAATTTTTCTTCCAAATCGGTTCAAAGTCGAGATATGAGCTGATTTTTTTTTTTTTTGGTCTCATGCATTTTTGATCCACTGTACTACAACTAATTAAATATTTGTATGCTGGATAAGGTTTTTTTCTATGGATGATGATCCATTGCATTATTTATATACTAAAGTAGAATTTTATAGCTATGCTATTTATTGCGCGATACAGGAGTTAGGATGTGGTTTTCGTAACAAACATATTCGACACTATTACAGTTATAAATTTATTTTTGTTTTGATTTCTTTGTACTTAAAAGCAGTGTACGAAAGTAAACGAAGCAAATTGTTTGGTTTTGTTTTGTTTCAATCTTTGAAGTGATTGAAACAAAAACAAAAAAAAAACAATGAGAACGATTGCTCAATTTGTTTTTGCACATAAGCACAAACCAGAGAATGCAGCAGATCGGCCATAAGCCGGCTAACAGCCGCCACCGGCCACCAACAATACATTAATATAATCGTACGCCGCTAGAAAAGAAAATAGTGGGATATAAATGGAAACGTTTTGAAATATTTGTAGAGAATTTGACATCATCATGTAATATAATTTTATTGCACTGTTATTTCACACATATCTGCTTTTATTTTAATATACATAGGATAGTTATATCTGGTCTTTTCAGCATGCAACGTATACTAATGCACTGCAATGTATACTAATGTTTTGCATGTTGATAATTCAGTATTTGCTTAATATGGGTTAAAATAATAGAGTAGTGGTAAATACAATTGATTTATGGAATTTCATTAATCTGCCAACAGTAAGTGAACTCAAAACATTGAATATTAAAATTGTTTCTTGTTTTGTCAATATACATACATATATACGTAAACACATGTGTAGATATCGTTACCTTAATATAGAAAGGCCCTAACTCATTATATTTTTGAGATCGTGTTTTTTTTATATTTCGATAGAAGAACATCTAATGTATCGAAAAATGCAATAATTTCGATTTCGAAAACATAATGAGTTAGGGCCTTTCTATATTAAGGTAACGATATGTAAATATATATATATATGTATGTACACAATATGTATTTGAAAACGATTATTTTTATTTCAAAACACAAATTCATGTATTCATTTTATGTTTAATGTTTATAAAGAAAATTCCATTGTTTTGCATTGAAAAAAATAATAATAAATAATTGTCATGCTTACTAACAATTCTGTGCATGGATAAACTATGCAAGCAAATGCATTTAAAACATACATAGATATGTATATATGTACCCTGCAGAAAATGCGAATAGTGAAATTGTAGTGATTTACTAGTGACTTTGTCACCAGTACTACTGACGAATTGTACCCCAGACAATGCTTTTTGCTATAGACATTTAGCATGTACGTGTCATTGAAAAGCAACTACTGACGTTGGCACTACTGAGTAGGTATTTCTCTTGGGACCATATCGAGACATTGGAAAGAGATAGTCAATAATACATTTTAGTAATTCTAATGATAATAAAAATGAATATTTTATTAAAAATTTTTGTTTTAATAAAAAAAATACATAAAAAAAGGAAACATTCGTTCAGCAAGTAAGGATTTAGTTTGCTTTTTGTATTAAATATAAATGAAAAATTCAAGGTTCCGTCGAATTATTAAAATCAAACACTTACATATGAGTCTGGACTTACTGGACTGGACTTTTTAACTGATCCCACAAAATCTTCTACAGGCTCATAAAAATTTCCGCAATTATTTCATTATAAAATATTTTTATTTTTATAATTACAAAATGAATTGCTTTTTATTTGTCTTTTGCAATTTCTTTTTATTTGATTCTTTGAATTATTTTTTAATACAGTTTTTTATTTGCCTTTCTCATAATTTTCATAAAAACTTGAATTTTGCTTGAAGCCACTTGTATTTTCAACAAACCAATAAAACATTAAGAAGAAGCATATTTGTGTGTATCTGACAAAATATTTTCTACGCATCAAAAACAATGTTAATATGTAGACGCTCGTTTGACAATGTCACCAATATAGTCGACAAAAGTGGTGACTTGAGGACAGTTAACCCCATGTTTCCTGCAGGGTATATATACGAGTATGTATGTACATATGTATGAGTGTCATACATGTTTGATGAGTGCATAATGTGCATACAGTGGTGTTCAAAATATTTACACGTGGTAGCACATGTTCATCAAGCGCTACTTTTTCTATACAGAGGTAAGCTTTGTTTTGCTCATCTTCTCCGCAGAATAATTAATATTACCATTATTGCTATAGCGATATATCTCGAGAGGTAGCAACAATTCAAAAAAATAATCGAAGCGCAAACTCGAACAACATTATTTAAGAAATTCGAGGATTTTTACACACGCAAAGCTTACTTTGCAAAGTCTTGAATTTGCAGGAGAGAAGAGAAAAGGAGCTCCCATTCTATTTTCCTTTCTCTCCCAATTTAGACTTAGCAAAGCATAATTTGCGTGTGTAAAAGCCGTCCAACCTTTTGTTTCTGTAATCCAAAAAAAAATATTAACCTGTTTAAGAAGGTAAAAAAAATTATTTGTCGGTTTTATTTTACACCGCTGGTTTTTTAGCACAATTTTCTTAGAATTTAGCACAGATTTCAAATTTGCCACATGATTTTTGACAAAAAAAAGCTTACCTTTACATCTTTTAGACACAGAAAGTTTACTTCTCGAAGTCTTAATTCAGGTGGGAGAAAGACAGAAAGAGAAAGTATTCCACCCTCTGTCTTTCACACAGCTGAATTAAGACACTGCAAAGTAAACTTTGCGTGTATAAAAAGGGTATTTAATGGACATAAATATTGTATGTATGTAAAGTAGAATATTTAAAAAAATAAAAAGAAACTGAAATATCTCTTAAAGGTATGTATATCGTCTCAGATTAAAATGTTTACATCATCACTTTATGTACGAGTATGTTAATAAATGTTTGAATATACAGTCAAACTTCTCTATGGTGAAGTTCTATAGAATGAAGCTCTTCCTATTATGAATTGATTTCAAAAATACAGCTTTTTCACTACAATTTATTGTATTTTTATCTCCTTATAATGAATTTCCATACGGCGAAATTTTCTTTACATTTTTCAAATGTAACTTTGACTCTCATGCTTTTTTGCCTTTACATAATGAATTAATTAAACGAATTTTCGGTTAGGCATACTAACAACACTGCTTACGGACAGGGAGTTAAATATAATTGGGGGTTTCCCAAAAGATATTTATATATTCCTCTAAATTCCCCTGGAGGATATGGCCCAAAAAATGCACATTAATATATAAGAAGATGAAAGACCCATTAACAACAATTTTTACTGAAATTTCCCGTAATCAGAGAACAAAAATTATGCAGTAAAGTAGTATTACTCTTAAAAAAAGAAAATGCTAGTTAATAAGGTTGAAGAAAGATTAACAAAAAAAGGTATGGCTAAACGGTCTTCCCAGCACTTTTTGAAATATTTTAAAAAATACAGCAGTGATTATAAGAAATTTAGAAGACGAGTAATTAAGCATTAAACCGAAAAGGCTTCGAATTAATAATTAATTGTAGCAAGCAATATGACCTGTTTGAAGAAGGTAGAACTGTTTCTTATAGGAAATGCAAAAAATTCTATTACGCATGTCAATGTTGATACTGATTGGAACAGACCATGAGCATATCGATATTCTCAGAAATTTACTGGGTGCCTCTGTGGCTGAGTGGTAGCGATGCTAACCTGTCAGTCCAAAGGCCGTGCGTTCGATTCCCGCCATAGACCCTGGATGTTTTCCGTTGACAAGCTAATCGCTTTGCGGGTTTGTGAAAGAAAAATGAAAGAGTGTAATCCAAACTAAAACATCTGAATATTTTCTGGTCCCATAAACATTCGCACATTCATTATACCGCAGTTCGACTGTACTTACAAATGCTTCTATGTATGCAATAGTTTTTCAAACCATTTGTAAATCTGCATATTAATAAAAAAGCAACAACAACGCAATGATTATGAAAATTTATTCCGGTTCCAGTTTAAAAACACACGAACTCACACTCTCACAATCGCACTTGCATAAATCTAATTGAAAAAACCAAACCAAGAAAAAAATTCTTTATACATACGTTTGATGCTGCTGTTTTATTGTTGCATTTATTTACGAGAAGTTTTTGTTTACAAAATTTATTATGATACATTTTGATTATGCATAACTAGACTAAATTTATTATACTCAAATACCCGCAAAGTCACTCTCCCTCCCACACACACACAACGCAGCACAAACACACGCACACCAGGGATGGAAAATTCTGTACTATTGGATATTTACATTTACTACGTAACAAAACTCGTTAAAACAGTCACAGTCAGATTTTAAAATTTAAAATTTTTTAAAGACCATTGTTTCAACGTAAAGTTAGTTGGAAGCTTGATTTTGTCGGACAAATAAAAACTTTATGACTAGCAACCCAGCAACAAAAAAAACGGAACTAGTTCCAAAGGTTTACCACTTTCATTGCATACCAATCACTACAGGTACTGAATTTAATATTCTAAGGCTGTTGTTTATATAAAAAAATTGTTCTAGGGAACCTCTTAAACGCATACCATTCAGTTATTTGGATCACTTCTGTCCTATGACAACCAGGTGCTAAATTCATTGATGTTTCACCAGAAAGAGAACTATTTGAAGCTTAGTTTATCACTGCTGTAACTAATGATTTGTATGTTAATTTTTTTCTGGGAAAATTTTACTTTATCCTAAAGTGAGCGATAAGTCAAAGGCAAGTTTATGTTACCTGTACCTGGATTCAGTAATTTTTATTACGATAATCGTATCGGTATAAGAAATATAACGAAAATTTATCGACTTTGCCATTCAGTAACATATTTAAATGAAATTCCCTATCGGTTGGAGAAAAACAAATAAAATCATAAGCTCGCATTCAATGATTTGTTTCTTTATCATTGTTTGTGCTTCTCATTTATAGGGTGTTTTTTTAGAGGTATAGAACTTCGAATTGAAATAAAACACAAGAAAATCGTTTTAATGTCCATCAATTTGGCTTTATTGGAAGGATAATTTTATGCCATTAACGTTTAAATATGATTTCGGGCATGTGGCCGCCGCGGCTGGCTCGAATAAAGCCAATTCTACAGGTCCAATTTTCAACCACTTTTTCGAGCATATGGGGCCGTATGTTGGCAATAACGCCACGAATGTTGGCTTCCAAGTCCCCTAACGTTCCTGGTTTGTTGGCGTAGACGAGCGACTTCACATATCCCCAAAGAAAATAATCCAATGGTGTCAAATCACACGATCTTGGTGGCCAATCGACCGGTTAACCGAATTAATTGCTCTGATGGACGATTATGTCGACCATAAAATGGACGGAGCTTGCGGTAAACTTCGCGAACTGAACCATTATTTTGGAAATAAATTTGCACGATTTGCAAGCGTTGTTCTTTTGTCAACCTGTTCATGATGAAATGGCAAACCAAACTAAATATTAATCACTTGACAGCTAACAAAATGGCCGCCAGTTAAAAAAGTGATGCCAACTTAAAGTTCTATACCTAAATAAAAAACACCCTATATTTTTCACATTTTCTATACAGAGATACCACATAATATTGAATTGAATGGTGAGTAAGATAAAACTTTAGACTTCGCAAAAAAGAAATTACGGAATCACAGTATCGTTACCGCAAACGAATAAAAATGTCGATAAATATTAAGAATACAGGTACTGGTAAGTTAAATTAAATTTGTAATAATGAAACAATTTTTATACATACGACAAAATTCTACTTTTAACCAACTTTAAGTTGTAAAAATGGCCCTTGGTAAATTATTTATTTTCAATGGGAAATTTCCCACTTACAAACCAGTTCGCGAAGACAATCGGCACATAATTTGCACTAACTCTGTCGCCACCAGGGTAGGCTGTAAGGCTATGAACTGAGTATAGCTCGCCAGAAAAAAAAAAACAAAATTTATCGAAAATATGATTATGACAGATTAAGAACTGAAACAAAGCTTCAAAATATAAGAAATATAAGTGCTAAAAAGAAAATTGCTAAGTAAAAGTGTTTAAAAATTATTTATAACATGGATGATTACATCAGTAGAAATACTTTTCGATAAAGAGAAAGAAGAAGCAGAAAATGGTGCATCTATTAGACGCCACTTAAGGGATAATTAAAAGCCTTTATAACTACCGCTTCTACTGCCATTAAACGTTATTGCTTAAATATTTATTTTATTTATTATTTTATATTATTCAAAATTTTTTTAACTTGAACACTTTTCTGCTTCAATATCCATGCAGCAACTAAACAATTTGCTGTTGAAAATATAAACAATATTTGGCAACTAAAAATAAAATCAACAAGAGGCTTCCAAGTATAAAATATGATCAAACGCCAAAATAAAAGTAATGATGAAAAAAAGAAATAACTCTGCCAAAAATGTATGTAAACTAATTCAAATCTACTCGTCAAAATCTTTTGTGAAAAGGAAACAGGCAGGTTACCAAAGTTTCTTTTTTTAATAAACATCAGAGTAGGAATTTTGTATGAATACAGTCATGTATATAAAAATTATTTTTTTAAGCAAAGTTATTCTTCTTCTTGTTAAGCAGAAGCGAAATAGTTTATAAAAAAATATATCCTGCGGGCTTTTTGAACGAGGATTGCAGTTCTTCCCTTTCGCAGATTGTTGAGGTGAATCGCCATCCTCTACCATATAAACCTTGCATTTTATTGTAGAATTTTTAAGTAAAATCATACGAGGAAGGTCTTGGGTCAACATGTCTCTAATCATTCTCCATATGTGTATTTTTTCTTCATTTTGCAAGAAGAAGGTTGGGGGCGCAAAATATCCATAGACGTGTAATTTAATGGTTTTATATATTCAACAGAATTTAATAGCAGTTCTCTCTGTACACCAAACTTGAAATTAAGCCTTAAGAGCAGAAATTAGTCTAACCATTAAATGCTTGTAAAAGTTAAAATTCACTATCCTGCATAATCGCACTACTTCTAAGAAAATACAACCCTGGTATTATGAAGTTTTCAAAAGACTTCAAGAATTCATTTGATCAGGGTTGTATTTTTTCAAAAGTCGTACAATTGTGTAGGATGGTGAGTCCTGAAGGCTGGCATTCTACTGAGTTTTTGTTGTTTTTTGAAAATTTGTCATTTGACTAATTACGATAGTGAATACCCACCACAAGCGTTTATTTTATACTTCCGTTCGTTAATTCTATGTAAAATTCTACGGAAAACATTTTTATAGAACATATTCTAATCTTCTATTCTTTCTTGTCTAGCAAAATATATCAAATAAGTATCCTTAAACAGAGATATAATGGGTTTGAAAGACTCTATAATAATATAAGACATACGATTATATTGCAAGGGCCTCATTAGTTTTTACTTCTGGTTGTCGTTTTGTGTCATTTTTTTCTGTAGAAGCAATCAGCTGTTTTCAAAAGTACAAGATTATCAAACGAAAAACTTGCTATACAAAATATCATTTTCTTTCATTAAAACAATAAGCTTTTCATCTTCCAATCTGGTTAATTATTTCTCTTTTAAATAAATCTTTAATGAAAGCAAAATTTTTTAACAAAATCGTTTATTTATTCATACCACAGAACAAATCGAAAAAGGAAAGAAATCACTCCTAAAATGTTCAATTGAGCAGAAAAGAAGGTACAAACTAATCCGGAAGTTGTCGTATCGTTTAAGTTTGAATTGTAGTTAGTAAAAATATGAAGCTGCCAATGAATGTGTCAGCTGTTACTGTATTTTTCTTTGTTTATATACATATATGTGTGTGTATGTATGTCGACAATTGACGTTTTCTATACAAAAATCTACTTTCGCTAGATTTTAACGTAGCAAACGTTGCCAATATATTTTCAATAAGCATCAACATTTATTAAATGTAACGTATTATATCAGCTTATACGCAACAGCATGATACGATTTCACTAATTCTACCATAAGTCTCTGAATTCATCAAATCGGTTTCGCGAAAGAAAGTCTTCTTTTTCTTGTTTTTTAACTATAACATAATTAGTTAACTACATCTAAAAAAAAAGTACTTTAAAGATGGATGTGAGACCTATAAAATATTTTTTTTGATTACGCTAGGCAAGACATATCAAACAGGGACACGCATTAGCGAGAATACTCATCAGCTGAGTTTACTTACAATTTTTAAAAAGCGCAGAGTTGCAACTAAGGCGAGTATCTGTATTAAATGTCACTTTATACTAAGCGATCCCAAAGTCTATTAATACCAAGTGGCCTTATCAGCCTAGCTAATCGTCAAACTCCATATAAAATAGCATAAAATCTTAATTCAAACTGTCAACATACAAATAAAAATAATCCTACAACAAATTGGTATGAATATTGTTGTAACTATGAGGCCACTTGGTATTAAAACTTTTCGATCCGTCCCAAAAACAAAGTGACCGCACGCTTTCATATAAAGTGTTTGAACCAAAACCAGTTCCTGCCATCCAGAAACTAGTTAAGTGATTATTTCTGTGTCGGTAGTCTTCCTTCTGGGGAACGACAAGAACAAGGCACCAAAAAACTGTAATAACAGTTTATCCTAAGCTGGGAATCGTTTGCAAAATGCAGACATACGTAAACAAAGGTTTCCAAACTATAAAAACGAACGAATTCTTTTTCAAAACTATGAACTATTTCTGAAATTCTTGCAACATATTTTTTTTTTGAAGCGAAAACCTTAGAGAAGTTACAGAAACCATTCAGTGCTTATGGTAGTGATTGATAAAGCAAGGCATCATCTTCCAGGTCTGAGGTATACATGCTCACGCACTCTACATGATGGTTCGTACCACCCCATTCCTTGCAGTTTGATTATGTGCCGCAAAATAATTATTAATAATCGTAATAAGCAAAAAGGAAATTACAAACAACAACAACAGCGATGAGAACCCAAACAAAGACTATAAAGAAAAAGAAGAAAGAAGAAAGCTCAGTGTGTATTTTTTTTTAATATATTAAGCAGAAAAAAATCCAAGATCAAAGTAAACTTAACATAATCTTAAGTACGACACGACAGTAGCATCCACAACATCAAGACGCACAAATATATAGAAAAAAACAAAAGCATTCTATGAAGTTTTTTAGTTTTTTCTTTATTTTTCTTGTTAATGCAACGCATCTAAATTAATGTGTGCAAAATTGAAACAAACGAGAAAAAAATACATGCATACTCGTATGTATATTTAAAGTAGACAATATATGTATGCATACGAAATTACGAGCAAGTATAAAGAAATAAAAAAACGTGTCGTTGTTATTTTTAGATGAACACTAAATTTTAAGACGCAGCGACATTATTTCGTATCTCATAACATAGATTGGGATGGGAACAAAAATTGTATATAAAGTATAATATTTAGTATATGGAGAGTCAACTAAATACTTATTGAAAACATAACAAATGACAGACAGCTTAAATAGACTATGGGACAGATGAATAGGTCGGTAGGCAGGCAGGCAGGCAACCAAGCAAAATACTCGTACTCACTGTCGAAATAAACAAAATTGTTTTAAAGATAAGCTTTACTTATAATCACCATAATAAACTACATTATTACATACATATATACTCGTTTATAATAAGTATTTATATACATAGTATGTGTGTATGTCTGTATGTACATATAAATTGTATTAAATTAAAATATTTTCTATATGTATGGAACATCGTGCACTGTGGGATTGAGATAGGCCTTTAAACTGAACTGAACTTGAGTTAAAAGTTTGAAAATCTAAGCTGAATGTTTATTTATTAACCTTTTTCTTGGCAGAGCTACAGTGCACAGTGGAGCGCAAGGTTTAATAACTGCTTACAAATATTTTATTGCTGAAAACACTTTGCGAAAATCGAGTTTTTCTTATCAGATCTCGACGTTTTGACGTCAAGGGTATCTATTCTGTATATTTTTAAGATAATCTCTAGCAGAATTTCGTACTAGATTAAAGCAACGTTTGCAAGTTTTCTCTAATCGAATACGAAATTCAGAAGATCTTAGCAATCGAACTGCGCCACAATGAACAATTTGGCGATGTGATCAGTAGGAAATTCGAGGGATAGCCTGCAATTTCAACTGTTTTTCATATCTTTTTAATTGAACAGAATGAGTTAAGAGAAGTAGAATTTCTCACACTAAATACCGCACAGTCGAGCACATTCTTTAATTGCAATCAATGAGTATTTCGCATCAATGTTCAGTGACAGCATATATTGATACATTTTTGCGGAAACTTTTTGATTAATTTTCAGGAAAAATATTTCGATCAATAATTTTAAAAAAAATATGTGTAGAAAAGAACTCCTTGTCCTACACAAATGGAGACAACTTTTATTTATCATATAAAGTAAAAAAGGCGTAACTTACAAAAAATATCAAAATCATATTTACCCCCAAATTTTTTATCCGTTTATCAGGCATAAAAAACATCGAATTTTTCGATCAAAATCAATAGACTACTGAGAAATAAATATATAAATACTTATAATGCTTTTTCCCCTCCTGTAAAATATCTTAAGTGTGAATTTATGTGGCGATATGCACAATAAAAATTTGCTAAATTTGATAATAACAGTCATACAATTTTTACAAAAATTAAGCATGATTAAAACTATTTGATTTACAAAGAGAAGCAACACTCAGGTGCTTTGCCTATAAACATACATATGTATGTATGTGTGTTAGCTTCTTTGGAAAATGATAGTGATATACGATCACATCTAGAAAATCGGGAAGATGGGTCTTCAATATATGCAAATAGTCTTCTTTTCTCATGATGCTATAAATTTTTTTCAATGGACGATTATGGCACCATGTAAAACAAGCCCACACTATGATGTTGCCTTCGCCGTACTTGACCGTTTGTTTAATATGATATCGTTAAATGTTGTCCTGCCAGGCAATACAAAGATTGGACTGTTGATGTCTGGAAACGCGTAATATAGTCAGATGAGTCCGAATTTAACCGATATCAGTCAACTGGTAAACAGATTTATTGGCACCGATGGCAGGAGAGTCAACATTATGCTGTGGGGTTGTACATCATGGTGTGTGCTTGTTTATATGGTGGCATATTGGTACATTGCAAAATAATTTATAGCATCATGAGAAAAGAAGACTATTGGAATATATTGAAGACCCATCTTCTCGATTTTCTAGATGTGATCGCGTATCCTGAGAAAGAAGTTGTGTTTCAACAGGATGGAGACCCGAAACACACCTCAAAAATAACTAAGGAATGGCTGACTAGGAAAAATATTGAATTGATGCAGTGGCCTCTGCAAAGTACCGAGCACAATTCAATTGAGAATTTTCGGTCAATTGTGAAAAGACGGTTGGCATAATATCAAAAGGCTCCATTTATCTGAATCGAGTTGTGGCAATGTGTGCAGCTGGAGTGTCTGAAAATTTCAAACGAAATTGTCCAAAAATTGGTTAAAATTATGTCCAAACGCATAAATAGTGCATTATAAAAAAAGGCGCCATGTGTCAAGTATAAAAAATACAATATATTTTAAATGTTGCCTGAAGGTGTAAAAGTGAGTACATAAGAGTTATTTTAATTTTATTTGGTTTTTTCTTTGAATGTGTAGTTTTTTTGGTTTGTTTTAAAAGCATTTATGTTAGCAACTAAATAATAAATATAATTCAAAAATCTAAAATTAAATCGGTGCATTATTACTATTTTTATGCGCCTACAAATGCTGAAAATACAAACATGTACTCACTTTACATACATACATAAATTTTAGAATTGTATTTTTATAAAAAAAATTTCTTAATGTCATTATAACATTCCGAGTTACATTTCAAATAATCTTTTTATTTCAAGGGTTTTTTTAAGGGATTAAGGGATTAATTTCACTGAATATTGTTCAACATTAGCTGATGAGTTTGACAAAATCAATATGTAATTTACAAACTCACATAAGTTATGAAAAAGAAGTTTATTGTTTGGTTAATTAATTGAAAAAATATATTTACATATAAGTCATTATTTTGAAAGTTAAAAAATCTAAGTTCTCCTATTTCTCTTTCAATGTCCTTAATATATTTCTTCAGACACAAGAAAAGGAAAAATTTCAGAGTCCATATATAAAATAACTGATGCTGTAATTAAATTAAAATTTTTGATAATTGTGTTATAGAAATCGAATCACTTTTCTGCTAGGCCTTGTTTTCATATCTATGTTACCAAATACTTATTTCAACAAATCGTCACAATAAGAGGAAATATTTGAAACAAAATCATCAAACGTAATTTTGGGAAATTTGTTATAAAAATTCGTCAAAATTACGTAAAATCATTATATTTAGCACCACTGGCTTCCATATTTAATCACAAAAAGAGATTTGTTGTATTCAAATAAAGCTGATACCTTTTAACACCCTTTTTTAATTGCTACACCACAGTGCGGCGGCATTGTATGTTGTCAACACATTATTGATGAAGCCAAAACATGCACACATTCAATGTGTGTATGTGTGTGTGTGTATGTTTGTACATTCGTATTCGTGTGTGCTTGAATACTTGGTATGGATGGTTGGTCATATAACTGATAAGAGTTATACTATATGAATAATAACAACAATATTGTACGTACATACTATCATCACAATGCTTGTATCACTAATAGACAAATACGAGTAAATAAATACACACACATGTGACAATTTACGATCTTCCTTAATTTTTCAGGAAACTTTCCAACAATTTACATACATATATGTACATATATTTATGTATTATAATTAATTAGGAAAGTCTTCAATAATAAATCAAAAATATCTATAAATATTTCTAACTTACCGCTTTAAAATTTAAACATGAAAACCAATATCTCGAATATGCAAGTGTTTTGTTTGTTTTTTTTTTAATGTTATTAAATAAAATTCTATTAAATTATTCTTTTCATTAACAGCTACAAAAGTTCCTAAAATATTGCACTTACATACAGATGCACGCACACTTGCATATCTTTAAAGTACACTAATATATTTTAACGTTTATTGCGAATGTTACAAAAAGCACTTCCGTTTTCCGTTTTATTACTCACGTTAGTTTAAACAAACAAGTGAAAAAGGTTCACAAACTCTCGCACACACACACGCATATACTGGGGCACTGGCTTAAACTAATATGAATTGATTTACTAATTTACCGTTATAATTTTTTTGTTCCTCGTTTTTCGTAAATAAATGTTTGTTGTAGTGTTTTGACACACCAAAAAAAACGCGCGCTTCTGTTATGCTTTGTTTTTTATTTATGTTAGTGTAACATACATGCATAAACACACATAAATAAAAGTGAGTAGTTTTATATTTTTTATAATTTCGTATTGTCTTGAAGACAATTTCTTATCATACCGATATCTTTTAGTTTTCGTTGGAAATAATATTTTTTGTCTACTATTTCCCCAAGTTTTTCACATGTCACTTATTCCAAGATTTCACCTCGATTTGAAAACAACCGTTACGTATGGCAGCTCGAACTCAACTGAATTTACTGTTTAGTTTCCATTTACTTTCAACCATCCATCCATTTAGCCGAACGTCAGACAAATTTATACGAACAGCATCCACAAACAACAGACAAACTGAAAGAATCTTTTTTTTATCATTATTGTTTTTGTTCTCATCGTTTTGCTTGCAAAGTAAAATCGTAGATATTTATGTTGCTGGTAGTTGTGTACTATTGTTGTTGTTGTTGCTGTTGATGATGCTGTTGCTGTTACATTTAATGTCTTTGTGTACTTTTTTTTTGTTCCTTGTTGTTTTCTTTAAAATATGTAATAACAGTGGTTTAGCTGGGGAAAGTATGGTTTTCCAGTTGATTTATGTGCTAAGAATTATTTTGATTTACATACATATCTCTAGCACATTTGACACAGTGTGGATGAGGGTGTGTGGTCTTTTGCTTTACTTCATTGGTGGCAATATCATGTTGGCTGTCTTATCATTATGCGGCGTTTAGGAAATTCCCTAAAATATGTTGCATTTATGTTTTGCAGGGTGGTTAAATTATGGAAAATAATATGTAATTGGAATTTTATAAAAGAAAAATATCTATTCAAATAAAATTTTATAAGGCAACTGAGATTTTTAAATGTTTATTTATTTATTATCTATTAACGTTGCAGATACTTGCAGGTATGTACATATTATTAATGTATATATATATACTTCATATATGTATTTCTTCTCTCTCAAGCAATAATGAGCCGAGTCGAAAAATATTTTCCGTGAAGCGCGCATAGTTTTTTCAAGTGGAATTTTAATTTATTTCATTTGCAATACGGGTTTTTGTTTCGAGAAAAACCTCTTTAACATATAACCGCATTCTTAACCATATAGTGGAGTTTTTGTTTTAAAATGTAAGCATACATATTGATATCGTCCCTTTTTCGTCTTCTTTTGATTTTTTTAGACAAATTTAACAAGAACTGCATTCTTCCACTCGTCTCTCCTCTGGCCAAGCTTAAAAGTTTCGTTGGGTGTGAAGTAAAATTTTAAAATGTATAACCCTTCACACAAACATTGTGCTTTAATAGATGGAGCTTTGTTAGCGTGTTAACAGGGGTCTGTTAACTTATAAAAATTTAATTATAGGCAACCGAGGCGGAAAACCAATGCCGATTCATGGACGAGATATTTTTTTATCTTTGGTCATAAATTTATTTCCACATTCGTAAAGTAGCTCTGGGCGAGTCAAGCGTCGTTGGCAATTATCTCTTAAGTGCAACTAGGCGACTGTTGTTTATTGGCCTTCGAGAGTTTTGCGTTTCACACTGCATGTGATTAGTGGTTGGCGTTGGTTAGCGGTACTCATTGCGGTATTCCGTTGGTTCCACTAAGCACATGCAAAAACAATTATAAAGAATAAATTTTTTAAAATTGATTGGAGGACCAAACAAAAACTCATTTTTGGACAAATAAGGAGAGGAATGTTGGGGGTTCCGGCTTCGTTTGCGACGGTATATGTCGTTTGGAATTTTCTCGGAGGAGGCTCCTTAATAAAGAAATTGTTGATGGCGTTATAACCCTTGTGTTCGGCCAAGTTAAATCTCCCATCCCTTGTAATAACACGGAGTAACCTCAAATCATTAAAAAAAAATATTTCTAAAAAGTTTGAATTTGAACCAGGTATTGATGATACTGATAAAATGACACAGCAAAACCGTAAATAAATTTTTTTGTAGAAATAGAATGTTCATGAAGTACAGTATACATATATAAATGGAGAAAAATGGCAAAGAAGTTTTACATGAAGTGTTTTCTCAAAATATACCCGATAGAATTCTTTTGTATTTTCAACACTGCTTCCGAAATATCGCCAATTTACTTCAACAGTGTCATAATTCAAAAAATGCGTTTTTGAGTTAATAATGCAGAACAATTCGGCATTTTGTATTGCATGTTGTGTAAAAATTTCATATAAATAACTTTGTACTACCACCCGCTGAGGGAAAAAATTAAATTGGTTCATGTCTTCATTAAATTGTATGTAAATTGAAAGCTTTAAAAGCGTTTACTGCAAAACAATTTTTTTTTTTAGTTCTGACACTGTCGAAGTAAATGAGCGATATGTTTTGAAGAAAAATTTAAATTTTTGTGAACTTTCACGAAGTAATCTTTTTAACTATCGATCCGCTTACAGATGAAAAATAAGTAATTGAAGTGTATTTAATATAAGGAATGAAATTACATGATTTCTCTTATACTCAAACATGCATGATTAAGATTCATTTTATTTTATTTTAGTGTTTAATAAGTTTATATTAAAACATGTAACCGGCATCTGGGTCATAATGTTTTTGCTTAATCGTCACCTTTTAACTTTTGTCACGGCACCTTCTTTTTTTATTTTTCATTTCTTATAGAAATGAAGCTTAACAAGAGTTAAATTTACTTTGTACGTTTTTGTATGAAGAATTTGACGCAATCGTCAAACAGTGGGGTGTACAGCAACCCAATACTTATTTAACCTAAAAATAGTTGATATGGGGCAATATATCTCAGAAACCATAATAAATTTCGTGAAAAACGTTTTTGATTCTGAAATAGAGTACTCAAACTATACATACATATGTATGTATATACTCCATACCTTTTTTAAATATTTTTAAATGGTCGGTGGGGCAAACCAATTCTGAGGCGACAATATGTAACGAGATACCACTGTATTTTCGCTTGTTTGTTTATTATTATGTATTATATCGAAACATATTACTCCCCTCCAAATTTTAAATATTTCTCTTAAAATCTACTACATTATCAAAAGAAATCAAAGCACCATCAAAAAAACTGTCATCTCTTGAATAATTTTATAAAGTTTTTTCTCTCTTCACTAAAACTCAAGTAAATTTAGTATCTAACGATTTTTTCTATTCTATTGTTAATTAAAAGAAGAATTAAAGGAAAAAATTCTATAACAATAATTATTATTAATAATTATAATGAATAATATTAAATAAATTCTTATCCTTTACGAGTACGAGTACTGTAAAATAAAAGAAGCACTTGAAGCAGGATATAAAAAAAAACTCAGTTCAATTCAATTATGTATATTGGGTATTGTTACGTTCAGCAGAGACACAAACCACAGATTTCCGGTCATTAGATTACTGCTTAATACAGGAAATAAGATAATTTTCTTACATTAAATAATTTATATGCATTTTGCGAGATAAACTGCATAAATGTATTATGTGCGTACATAATATATAATTTCTAATATAGAGATTACTTCGGTTTAGTTAAGTTAATAATAACATGTTATCATTAATAATTAGACCTTGAGCAATAATTAAAACATACATCTGATATGTGCTGCCAGCACAAACTATAAAAACCAGTGCTGTCGAATCGAGCTGTTTTTCTTTATACAACAAATTGTTTTTAACTACAGATAACTACGTACATATTACAATACACTCATACTCACTAAAGTTTTTAAAACACAAAATAAATATGTATTATAAAGAAAACCTTGCCGTCGCTCATCGTTAGAAAATAAATTTAACTGGGAACTTTTCGTGTTGCTAATAAAATTATTATTTAGATATTCATTGAAGACGGATGCAGCGGCTTTCATTTTCTCTAACGATTAGGCTATAATATACATAATATTAAAAAAATATAATGTAAAACAATATTAAATTATTAAATATTTAAATATATATAACCTGTGCATATTCGTTAGTTTTTAAATAAAACTATTTGTTGTAAACTTTTTGGCATATCCCAAGTTCAGTAGAATATAGAATAAACACGTCACAAAGAAAAAACACTAACTCTACCACCAGATACGCTAGAATAACAACACCGTAGTTGAAAAGAAAATGCGGTGGTAGTCAAATTAAATAAACTATTTTTAGATTTTTTAATAATTGCATTTTTTATAAACTTTTGGAATCCAAACTTCAGCTGCAACGAATCTTTGGCAAAATGTCACACAAATGCGAAACTCCCAATTGCGGAAAAGAAGCCACACTGCAATGTCCGACATGCTTAAAATGGGGAATACCGGGCTCGTATTTCTGCACACAAGCTTGTTTTAAGGGCTTCTGGAAAGAGCACAAATTGATTCACTCATTAGCAGGTAAGCTGTAGATACATTTAACAGCGCCTATTAGAAACCAAACATGACTAATTTTAGAGGGTGGTTCTAAGCCAAAGCAGTCCAATGAAGAGTGTGGTTACAATCCCTGGCCGTTCTACCGGTTCACAGGTTCATTGAGACCTTATGAAAAAACACCTAAAAGGGCTGTACCCGCAAGCATAGAACGCCCAGACTATGCCGATCATCCTCAGGGAAGGGCCGCTTCCGAAGAAGCGATGAGAGGCAATACTTCAATAAAAGTTTTAGATGATGAAGAAATTGAAGCCATGCGTGTAGCTGGTCGTTTGGGCCGTGAATGTTTAGATGAAGCTGCGAAAGCTGTAGATGTAGGTGTTACTACGGATGAACTTGATCGTCTGGTGCATGAAGCAGCAATTGAAAGGGACTGTTATCCTTCTCCCTTGAACTATTACAATTTTCCCAAGTCTTGTTGCACTTCAGTAAACGAGGTCATATGTCATGGCATACCAGATTTGAGACCACTCAAGGATGGTGACATTTGCAATATAGATGTTACAGTTTATCACCACGGCTTTCATGGCGATTTGAATGAAACATTCTTTGTTGGGAATGTGTCTGAAAAACACAAGAAACTGGTTCGCGTAACGTATGAAGCCTTATCAAAAGCCATTGAATTGGTGAGACCTGGAGTCAAGTATCGTGAAATCGGCAACGTTATACAGAAATATGTAGCTCCCCATGGTTTTAGTGTTGTAAAGAGCTATTGCGGTCATGGCATACACAGGTTATTCCATACTGCCCCTAATGTGCCTCATTATGCTAGTAAGTAGTCAATCAAGTAGCAAAATTTCAATGGTTACATGGGTATTCTTTTTTTTTTTTAGAAAATTCGGCTGTGGGTGTTATGAAAGCCGGTAACTGTTTTACTATCGAACCTATGATTTCGGAAGGTGTTGCGAAGGCTGAACAATGGCCAGATGATTGGACTGCCGTTACAGCTGATGGTTTGTATTCTGCACAGTTTGAACAAACTTTGTTGGTTACCGATACTGGATGCGATATTTTAACCAAGCGGCGTGAAAACAATGGCCAACCTTGGTTTATGGATAAAATGTAGTCTACACATTTGAACGAATCAATTTGTTAGCTCTTGTTAAAACAATTTTTGTATATTATACTAGTATTTCGCGATAATGCAAAAAAAACTATTGATGGTTTATATTTCACCAAATAAACTTTTTTAGCAAAACAATTTATTTATTAGTTTATATAAATCTAGCTTAACTTAATGATATTTACATGTAAACAGAACGAAAATTATTTTTCCAAAGGAGCATAATTTAGCAATTTTTCAATCAAATCGACATGCCCCAGTAACATACGACGGCAACAATACCGCTTCAAGCCCAAAGCATCCAAGGCATCTCTGCAAGGAGATATTTGGTCAATACAAACTGCATTGCATACGAATGATTTATACTTACCCTTCCGTATATTCGGCTTGTAGTAGACCCAAATAAGACTCCCATTTGTTGCCAATTACTTTACCACAAGTAAAACAACGTATTGGTATAATCATTTTTGATAAATTTCTTTTTAAAATTTGCAAAGAAATCTCAAGAAAAGCGTGTATTTCGCCAACAAAAAAGTTACAACAAATAATGAAATGTCAAAATAAACATAGTTGCCAGATGAAATAGGGGTCAATTTCGATCAAAAAATCGTCGAACTAATTACCTGAAAACGCTCAAAAATTCGTCCAAAATAAGACATAACCTTTTTTTCAAACGAAAACAACACAATAAATAAATTCATAGTTTTTCATAATATAAGCTAAATTCTTATCAATAAAGAGAGAGAGAGAGAGAGAGTTGTTTTAAAAACAATATAATGACATGTCCATTGTATTTGTTAGTAAAATAATACACATTCATAAACATTATTTAAAATTTATATATATTGAGATATGATGTTCTTCATATTCTTAGCCATTTGGAACAACTTAAAAAATTACACAAAATCTTATTATTAACCAGTCGAGAAAAATATACTATGCACGAATGTTTGACAGTCGTACTGTCATTTAAATATGTCAAACGTGCGATTTTCATAGTCACTGTTTTTTAAATACTTTTTGTTGGCTGTTGTCCTTTGATTTAACTTTCCATAGAGAATGTAAAGATTTATAAATTTCCCGTATCGGAGGGTCTATTTTCGAAGCTTCTTTTTTCTGTTGATGACTACTTCCCTCCAGAAGATAGATATTATCTATTTGTTCACACATTGTTGCGTAATCACAAAAATGTGGTTTGAAAACGAAGTTGACGGATTTTTAGTTGGTTTGATCAAAATCGGCAATTTTCAACCTAAAATCGGCAAATCGACATTTGCTTGTGGATTTTGCTGGCAAAATTACTTAAACAATCAAATGTCAAAAAAAGAACAACATCTATTGTTCAAGCCGTAAAGTTCGGTGTACGAACGCCTAGAAGGAAAATGGAAGCATTGCCAGATATGTAAGCACAATTTATCCATAGCAATGAAAGAATGGCAATACTGATATTTTATCAGCAACTATTCACACCTATTAACTAGCCAAAAGAACGAGCATTAAAAATTTCAACCATATAGTTTTCTCGAAACCGTTGTTAGTGTTGCGCTTGTGTAAATAAAGAAACAAAAGTTTAATTTATATACCTACTAAATATTAAATAAATAATATTAAAATTTATTTTCCTTAATTCGAAATTATCGTAATAAAAAATTTGGTTTAAAGAAATTGTATAAAATATTTTAACAATTATTCCATTTCGTTTGATGTTCTCCTTAATTTTCGTTGTTGATTTTCATTGGAGACTTCCACTGAAGAGGAGACTTCATATAACTCATCTTCTGGTTGTTCTTCTTCTACGCCCACAGTGTTTTCCACGTTTTCGATGGTACCTTTTAAAATATTGTCAGACCGTTTTTGCAAGCGTGCCTGTTAGGAAGAGAAAACAATTTTTATTAATTACTTGGTTCTTGTAAATTGGCTATAGATTTGATTACTTCTTCTTCGTCGGGCACAAAGATTCTGAGTGGAGTATCAGCACCCAATTGCTGATGTACTAAACGTTGATGTTCCTCGAAGGCAGCCGCCGACGGATCTTTCTTATTTTGTTGTGATTTTGTCTGCTGCACTAGAGCTTGCTGTTGGGGATGCTGAGAAACATATTGATGCTGTTGCTGTTGCTGCTGTTGCTGGTGCTGTTGGAATTGCTGATATTCCAATTGTTGTTGCTGTAACTGATGTAAATGAAATTGCTGCTGTTGCTGCTGCTGCTGCAATTGCTGTTCATATTGCTGTCTTTGGGATTCGGCGTGCTCTTCCTCAACATAAGCCTGCAATAATTGTGAAGAGTCTTGATGGCCATTGCCATAATAGTTAGAAACAACAAAACCTGCCTCAGTTGATCCCGTAATAGCCGAAGGAGGACCTGCAATATTTTGCAAATGGAATGGAGCAGTTTCAATCGACTGTTCTTGATCCAAGGAAGGTGCTGCGATCAAGGGAGCAAAATGTGGCGTTACATCCAAAACGGGATGTATGTTGTTGTGTGGATCTTTGGCAGCCTGTAAAATTTGACCATTACTGGCCACTTGCTGGGTCAGGTCTGCATCGATATAACCGGCTTCAATTAATGGCACGGTTGGGACGGCAACGGCCGGTTTAAATAGTTGTTGCTTATGTTGGGTATAAAGATTATTGGACTGCTGTACCAAGTAAGTGGGATTGTAGATGGGAATAGAAGCTGCAGCAGGAATGGCCGTAAAGGGTTGAGTATATTGTATGGGATAAATTTCTGGTGCAATTTGTTGGGCAGCTTGAGCACCTACAATTTGAACTAAGGGTTGCGCCACCGTTAAGTGGTTGGTTTGTATGTCTACCGGCAAAGGTTTGCCATTGCTGGGTGTATTGAATGGCTCTGTGGCTGGACGTACGGGAGCAGCAGGCAATGAAGGATCTGGATCAGGAGCAATGAGTTTTTCAGATCCTGACGAGGGATCAACAAAGGTTTGGTCATTAGTGCTTTCTTCATTCACTTGGTAGTTGTTCTTTTTCTGATGATAAGCTTGAGGTTTTGGGGAAGACGGCGGTATGTAGGTCTCTTCGGAATGTAAATGATTATCTTGTATAGACAGATTGGGGGCAGGTATTGTGTGAATAGGTGCAAAATGATCGGAGATAAAATCAATATGATGATTCAACTTAAAATTACAGAAAACACAAATTTCAAATTAAACTTTAGTTTAAAATCAACAAATGAAAAAGGCAAGTCTCCAATACTTACTGACGAATGTTGCAATTCTCCGCTGAAAGATTGTGTTGACACATTTGGAATTTCGTACTTAAAGGGAACATCATAACTGGTGGCCGGCTTGTGAATGGGTGTCAATTTGGTTTTCGTATTCGCTAATTTTATGTTTAAGGGTTTTCTTTGGAACATTGGATTTTTCAAAAAGGCCGCCGCAGCCGTCATTTTCATCGGTCTCTGGTGGCTTCTTAGATGTGCAGGTCCAGCATTAATATGATGGTGTATATGAGAATGAGAATAATGATGAGGATGGGCATGTGCATGAGCATGAGTGAGCGCATGTGTGTGGGAATGCGTTTGGGGACGTCCTTTAAAAACCAATGGAACTGGTTGGTCGCTACGAATTTGTACAACTAGAGTTTTTTGTTTGCTATTTGGTCCACGTGCGAATGCCACTTGCTTGGAGTTTTTGGGTACATTGTAAATGTAGGGCGATGGTTCACCCAAAGCAGTTGCGAGTAGGGAAAAGCACATTAAGGTGAGATAAAAGGGCTGCAAAGAATAAAAATAATATGCAATAAAAATGCACAAATAAAAATTTAAAATAACATAAAGTAAAAATGAAAGTAAAATTAAAAATTTTCAAAATTAAAAATGCAAAAAGGAAAACAAAAATTAATTAACGTTATATCGTTAGCTAAAATGCAAAAAGGCTTAACTAACAAAAAATTGAAAATCGAGTTTTTGATTGATTATTATGAATGCCATCAAACTACATGCCTTGACAAAATTTAACACTTATGCGATCAAAAATGATGCTTTTATTAACAAAAAACAAGGGTACTTAACTATAAGTTTGTTCAGTTTTTTTTAGTTTTAGCTTCTTCAGGGAATATGTTTTTTTTTTATTAAAAGCCGTTATAAAATTAAAAGTTCTTACAGTTACAAAATCTTTGATATTTGAAAATAAAATTTTTAGATTTGTATATTTTCCAACATCAAAGAAATTGTAACTGTAAAATTTTTTAATATTATAATAATTTATTCGACCTTTTTAATAATTATATATGAATTTTATTTAAGCTTTAGGTCTTTTTGTAATCTATTTTATTTCCTGACGAAGCTACACAAAGTTGAAGCGAAATATCGATATAAATAAATAAAATTGTAAATAGATTACAAAAAGACCTAAAGCTTAAATAAAATTCATATAAAATTTTTTAATTTTATAACGTTTTGCAATTAAACAAAAAGATTCTCTGAAGAAGAAAATAAATACATATTTAAACAAAAAGTGCCACAGTAAATATAAAATAATTAATATTTAAATAATTAAAACATTATGACCTTTATGACTAACGTTTGAATACCCAAATTTATTTTATATCGAAATTTGGAAAAATACAAAATAAAAAATTTGCAAAATTTAAAAATCACAAATTCGAAAATCAAAAATTAAAAAATCAAAAAAAAAAAAAAATAAAATTAATAGTGAATAGATACGTAGTAAAAAAATGTAAATTTAAAAAAAACAAGATATTAAAAAAGTGTGATAGAAACAATTCAAATAATAAATGTGAAAAAATTAAAAAAATTATAAAAAACTTAAAAAATCAATATTAACCCCCATATTCATAAAATTTAAAATGAATTTGAAATACATTTTAAGGAAATTTTGTATGAAAAATTTGAATATGGGGGTAAAAGTTTAAAGTTATTATTTGAATTGGCTTAAATAAAGATTGGAAAAATAAGAAACTCGTAATTTTAAGAGTATGATATTCCATCGGATGACGGAATATTATTGCAAACTAACCGGAAAATCTAAAACTCAGGTCATCAAAAAAAAAAATTAGATTAAATTTATAATTGAAAAAAATATAAAATTTAAAAAAGTAAAATATTAAAAAGTGCGATAGAAATATTTAAGAATTAAATATGAAAAAAACCCCTAAAAAATCAATATTAAAATTTGCAAATTATAAAATAAAAATTCAAAAATTAAGAAAATCGAAATTTTAAGCAAATATGAACTACCATCGAAAATTAAGTAAATTTGACGTGCGAAGACGGCAACTCGTTGCAAACTAGCCGGAAAATCTAAAACTCATGTTCTAAAAAAATTAATTTAAAAGGTATGTATGTATGTATGTTTGTTTATTTATCAAAAATGCCCTAAAAATTCCATAAGAGTTTAAATAAAAAAACAATAACAAACAAATAATTAATAAATTTATAGCCAAACTGCCGTATTCACTCACAAAAAATATTTTAGGTTTATTAAGGGCTTGTTCGACAAATAAACCTGAAATATTTTTTTATGAATATGGCAGTAATTGTCTAAATCACGTCAATAAAAGTGATTTTCACATAGAAAGCCAAGCAAAGCCCTAAACTTGTTTGTTTTGCTTCGGCGATGAATTTGCGTGAAAAGCAAAAGCAGCATTGCTTAAATTTTTGAAAATTTTGTTTTCGTTTCCATCTAAAATTCACTTTGGTAACGTGATTTAGACAATTAGGGCCTAAATAAAATGCAGTGGTTAACTCAACTTAAGCTATTCACTTTTATGTGGGAAATAATTCTCATTTATTTTTCGCGAATCTCTCCTTTACTGCAACATAGTAATAACTCACAAAAGCTACTTTTGCAGAAAATAAGTTTAAAGTTTTCAATTTACATACACTTCAATGAAAATATAAAAATATTTTCTTTACTCAAGACGAGAGTGTAAAAGGCTTTTGTATAAAATTTTTCCACAATATTAAATATGATATACATATGTATAAAAAATGCATATTTTGAGATATGACTGTGTCGCAATAAAGGAGCGATAAGTACAGCAGATTTTTAACATTTCCTAAAATATAGTTAAAGCCCTTATTTATAAATAAAACGTTTTTTAAGTATAAACATTTACTGAAAACTTGATATTTCACCAGAAAATTATAAAATGAGTATGTAATCGTAAGATAATAAAAAAATAAAATAAATTAAGATAAATTTGGCTGTGGCTTCAGCGGATACTAATCCCAATGTAACATCAGAGAATCATCTGCAAAGTCAAATAACCAATAAAATGGCTACTAAACACAGTTTCGAGAATTTAATACACATCATTGACACCAGAGGCTCTGCAACACTGCACTATTAAAAACGTGCAAAAAGCAGGGAGTCTACTCTGTATTTCGGCACGAAAGAAAATGCTTTCGAATTTGCATGTTATTAGCATTACAATTCGAAAGCATTTGCTTTCGATTCGAATTACAGAGTAGATCCCTAGACTTGTAAATGAATGAAGCTTTCCTCTATCTCTTCTTTCACCGCCTGTCTTCTCTATCACTATGCCTTTCCTAAAAATAAGGTAACAACTAGTAATAGTACTAAGCATTCATTGTGTGAGTGTTACTTCTCTTAAAAAAAACTTATGCTTATTACCACATTGATGATAGAGATTATTATCCGGGGCTTATGTAATCCGAAGCGAACGGAAATGTGTTCGAGTTGTAATGTTAATAACATACAAATTCGAACAGTTTTCTTTCCGAATCGAATTACAACTAACTAAGCCCTGTTCATCTGCTTGAATTTAATGATATGTATACATATCTATCTTAGTAGACTTAAGACAACATCGAGGTTACGTATGTGCTACAAAATTCTATAAACAAAGCTTCAGGTTTACTTGAAATCCCCATATCTCTAACGATTATATTATAAAAGATATAGATAAAACAATATTGACCAAAGTCTTACAAAAGTCTCATGAAATTTATAACAAGCTCCAAATTGCATACTAAAAACTAAATTTTCATAAAATATTGGGTATATTCGTTACTGTATTAACTAATTTTTGCTTCACGGCAAATTTAAAATTAGAATATTTTGCCATTTTGATTTTTTCGAAAAAAAAGTTTTTATGATAAAAGTGGATTTTCTCGAAACTATGTTTTTCGACTTGCGCTGTTATCGCTTCTGACCGCAGATATATTTTCAACAATAATTTTAAACGTCTACAGCAGTTGCTCCGTCAATACCCTTTTCAAACAATCGATAACTATCATTGAAAACCGATTTGAAGATTCAAAACTCTCTCGATAAAAAAGGAAAAACAAAAGCGATACTTTTTTATTAAGCCATAAGACATTCTAAGAGTTAATGCAAATAAAGTATCTGTTGTTCATCTGAACAACTTTCGATAATCTTGACTACTTATGTTTTATTTATTGTTTTCAAATGAAATTACATTAAACATGAAACTTGTTGCTTATCACTTTCTATAAAACAAATAACTTCATACATATTTCTTTTAAATCTTATATGACAATTTAAATGTTCATACATGGAAATGTTGCATGCAGTAACGTACATATAATTAATAACTTAACAACTTGATTCTTTTTACTTTTGTTTTTCTTCACTAGTTTTTTTTTATTTGCTAATCTTTTGTTATTGAACACTTTCTAAAAGCCATAATAGTAAATTTTTTTTATATTTATTTGTAGTTTAAATAAAGAGAAATAAAAATCTATATAAAAACATTTAAATAGAAACAATATAATGTCAGTAATTGAATCAATAAATTTCTTGATTACGGCGAAAATTCCTCTACTTGCACTCGTGTAATATAAATTCATTCATAAATGAAATCAAGTTTCCAAGCTTCCAACTTCTTGCTGCACATAAAATCACGTTTCCGACGCTGCCGCTGTTTGTCGTTCGCATTGACTTGTTGAGTTTCTGTTTTAGGAATTAGCTCAAGTCAAATGAAATCAAAGCTTAACACAACAAACCGTCTCTTAATGGTCATATCTGTTAAATGGTCAACTGTAAGACGGTGTACGACAGCGCACGTAAGCGGGGCTTAACTCTACCTGCTTAATATGTGTTTCCAAGTTTGCGCTTTCGCAGTGTCCATCTCTTGCACTGTTAGCAAACACTTTTACTTTGTATACGAGTACAAACTAAAAACGGCTTTTCGTTATGGCTGTCGTCAGTCAGTCATTCAGTCATTCAGTCAGTCAGTCAAGAAATGTTTTAAAGAAATTTTTAGCTTAACTTCCTTAGAAAATGTGACTGAACATTTAGGGTTAGTCTTAAAACGTGACTTTTGTTTTGTATTTTTTTATATTATTTTTTATTATTAATTCTCTATAGTTTAGACTGTCCATTCGTCCATCATAAGTAACATGGATTTGAGCGAAATTTTGGTATTATGTACAAATATATTTTGGAAAACGTTTTATGCATTTTTATGCATACAATACTTTTTTTAAAAGTGTTTGTCAATTGATTTGCTTGTTCAAAGTTAAATTAAAAAGGAAAACAATAATTAAGTATATAAAATTTCATAACATCGTTATTAAATTAGGGTTAAATTGGTTTCAACATTTCAACTATTTTTGGGCCACTCTTTTTTTTTTTTTGTTTTGTTTTAGGCATTCAGTTTGTAATAATTTTGCAATCGTATGTGAGTTCCAAACAAATTTATACTTCAGCCCAACAAAACAAAAATAAGCTCAAAAGTTCGAAATGTAATGGCTTTTATCATTACAACTTGTCAACTTTTTCATTCAAATGGATGATTATTTTAGAATATGCATATTGTTAATATGCTTAATTTAATATCAAATTCGAATTCTTTAATTATGTTTAAAAGCTCTGCACTTTTCTCTCAAATTCCAAAATAGAAAAACTTGAATAAAATGGCCTTTTATTCCCGATATGGGCCATTGTTTTTTAGAATTTGTTGAGATTTTCAGCTTAAACTGCTGAAAAGTTTTACTATGTACGAAGGTCCTGGGTGCGAGCCCGGTATCAGACAGTCAGCATTTTTCTGATGTGCATTAGTGTCCCTTTGTATCAGTTGTTGTAGAAAAGTTCATGTGATGAAGACATAGGTCACTGGTCACTGAATTATGTCGACTTCAACAGATACTAATACTAATGTAACATCAGATCGTTGTGTAGCATAATCATCGGCGAAGTAAAATAACAAATAAAATGGCTACTAATCGCAGCTACAAAAATTTAATACGCCTCATTTAACACCAGAGGCGCTGAAACACTGCATTATTAAAAATGTGCAAAAAGCAGAGTTGTAAAAGAATGAATCTTGCCTTTATCTCTTCCTTCACCACCTGTCTTCTCTATCACTATCGCTTTCCTAAGGAAAGTAACAGTTGGTAATAGTAGTAGACATTCATTGCCTGAGTCTTACTTCTCTTAAAAAAAAACTATGCAAAAATTTCATACTTAATTATTTTTTATTAAATTGCACACTTTATCATATTTCTCTATTCAAGGAATATGTTTTCTTTTTATTGACAGTTTTGCCTTCCTCAAATTATCTTAAAATCATTGTCGCATTTGATTTTGAACATTTCAGACATTTGTGTTTGCTGGGATATGGTTATTTAAGTGCTGGTATTATGTGTAAAAGAAATGTGCAATGAAAATTTACTTAACAAAGCTTTTATAAATAAAAAATAAGTTTTTTTTTAGAAATAAGGCCTTAAATATTTTATGGAAGTATTTGAGCACCCATTGACGCACAGTGGTGTGGAATAGTAAAAAAGTGCTAATAAGTATGGAAGTTTTAAAGTACTGAATGAATTTAACTGAAAATTTAAATTGTTGAAGAAAAGGAGTCAAATTTTTATAAAGCCTGTAACTGAGCCAGGAACGCCGCTACATGGGGTCAATGTTTAAAAAGTTTATTGTAATAGAAAATTTACACTTGCACGAAATCTAGTAGATATAATAATCTCTACCGATTACACCAAGTTTTTTTTTGACATTTATCAAGATTACGACATCTATCCAAAACAAAAACCATTAAGTGAATTTTTTCCTAAACTACAACCAAACAACTGATATTAGCTAACTCACACACCTTTTGAACTAAAAAAAGTTTATAGGTCGTCTACATTGTTTCGAAATCTAGTACTTATGAGATTTCGGCTAAATCTAGCTGCTTTTTACCAGATTTCCCATACAAAACGGAATCTAATTTATTAGTAGATTTGTAAAAAATCTAACTAATCTAAAATCTAATATACCTGAAATACCGAAGTATATTTATTTGACATAAAGTCTTTATTTATTAAATTTTGAAAATTTAGCTTGTTTTTATGGCTAAGCAAAAGCGGGAACGAAATGCATATAGACAATTGATTAACCATATAAACAAGCCAAATTTTTAAAATCTAATATTTTTATTTATTTTTTCTACCCTGTACAACATATTCATATAAAAGATGAGTGCATTAGCTTACATTTCAGTTGTTCGGTTGTAGTTTTAAAAAATTTTCAATTAATCGATAAATGTCAAAGAAAAACTTGTTGTAAATGGTATAGATTTTCATTAAGATTTTAATTAAAATCTGCTAGATTTTTTAGTGCAATCTTGAAAACGCCCATAATTGTATCACTAAGGGCCAATTTAACCAACTTTATTTAAATATCAATTCATATTTAAATATCGATTTTCATTATTTTTGTATGGAAAACTGACTTTTAAATATGAATTGATATTTATGTTAAGCCATCCCTCCATTGCCCAGGAAACATTTTGATGGCAAAGTAATGAGTTAAATTGCTACGAGTAATAAACATATGAATAACAACATACTTCTCACAACTCATTACTTTAACATGGTGATGTCAAGTCAAGTAATAATTTATAAATGCCAATACTTGGAAGTCATTGTATACAAAACTGAATTTGAAAAAAATGTAACGCTAACTGGAGTATGATAGAAGTCATACATTTGACTACATGGGCTATCACATACGAGTACGAGTACTTAATTTATTATGCGTTCAAAACTAGTTTTCTCGAACACATACGAGTATAGTTAAAAAACAACACACATATTTTTGACAGGATTCGAATGATGAATAAGAATAAGTTATTTTGTTTATTTACTTGCGAGTCGTTACACAGTTGCTGTAAAGTAATTCAGACGGTAAGTAGTTTATGTTGAAAAGTAAGTGCTTCTTAATGTAAGTTATTATAAAGTTTTTGCTGGATAATGGCTGCTTTTAGCTCACTCATTTTCGCAGTCTTTGGTTCCATAAATGTTCAATGGTTTTTAGGTCTGGGGTCTGCGGAGGGTATGGAAAGCTGTGTTAGCGCCTTCAGCTTTATTGAATTTTTTATAAAAATAGTTTGAAAAAAATTTTAGTACTTCAACCACTGCAAACAAAAATTTTCTGGCAACACTTAAAAAAAAATGGAAACACAGCACGCCTTGCAAGTGTATGGTATATGAGTAACTATAGGTATGCCGTGGTATAAAGAAATATGAGTATCGATACATACAGGTATGCATTAAAGTGGCAAGTGGTATGCGCAAGTATGAAAATGAAAAAGTATGCCACGAGTACAGGTATAAAAAACATTCGACATGTGCTAGAAGAGTATTCAAATTATTGTGTATCGATTGTCTATCTCTGGTGTGCAGGTTTTTTTTGACGTTCACAGTAAATCTACAATTGTTTCTTATTTATTTTGTTTGTAAGTAGACATTGCGTGAGTTACTTTAACTATAAATTTTGCTATGATGTACTTGCTCACTGGTTCATGCATCAGTGAATAAGTTCACTTACTGAATTAATTGGTGCACGTAATCATACGCTCTTTTTATTAAATGTTGCTATTGAAAATAAAATAAAAAATAAAACATTTTCCACTACAAAATAAACATAATCTTTCTTATAGCTGTAAACAAGATTTGCTGCCCATAATTGCTACAAATAATCATGTAAGATGTGGAATATCTAAAAAGATATATTTAACTAAATTTATCTATGTACATGTGATTTGCTCGTCTGAATAAAATAAGAAAACAAAATGTGGACAAACAAAGAAAAAAGCATTTACCTGTTTATATATTTATAAATAAATTATTGAATTTATAAAACCCTAAACACTATAAAAGTTATTTATTATTATGTTTAATAGTAAAGTGATGTGGAAAGGTAGCAATATGCTGGCCGACTCCGTCAGGATGTACTCGGTTAACAGGGAGCACATGTTATAACAAATATTAATTATGAGTTCACAAACATGAACATGTGAGATGAATAAATCACATGTGCGAGTATATATATGGAAGGACAAAGCGGTATGATAATATTTATTTGTTAATCTACTTGCAAGAAACTTATTATTCAACCATGCAAGTGGCTTATCAAAAAAATCATAAGATAATGAATTTCATTATTCATTCCGTTCCGTGACTGTGCAAAGCGTTTTTCTGTGCGGAAGCAAAATTATTCATTCCGTTGCTGCGTTATTCTTCCGCAATTGCGGTATTTTACCGTATTATTGATTAAGTTCACAAACTTTGTAACAAAAAGCTTACAGAAAGAACAACAATTTAAGGAAAATTTGTCAAAATAAATTTTATTTTAGTTACGAGTAGTTTTAAGTTTTTTGTTCGTACTGATTTATTATTTGTTTTTCTGTTTTTTAGGGTTCCGTACACCAAATGTGAAAAGGAACCCTATTGTTTTCGCTATGAAGTCCTACCGTCCGTCTGTTTGTCTGTCTGTCCGTCTGTCTGTCTGTCTATCTGCCTTTCTGTCACAAGCCGTGAGCACCTGAAATTTTCACAGAATATGTAAAACTTTGGCCGCCACAACAACTAATATATAACAGTTAAAAATTAAAGAGTGTTCTACAGTGAGCAACGGAAAATGTAGAAATCCTAATGTAATATACAGACAATCATATATAGACACTTGAAATTTTCAATGATATTTTTTATGCAGTCTACACTAATTAACACTGAAATTTAAAAAATCCTAATTAAAGGGTATTCTATCAGTTAAGGTAATTTTGACTATGTAATTTTGATAACTTGCTATATCTTGGAATGCGTCAGAGGCAAACTCGTGAAATTTTCAGAAACACTAAAACTAAAACTTCGCAAAATTAAAAGCGCTTAAATGAATATCACCAAGAATAAAATAAATCGCTAAAATACAAAAAAAAATCACTAAAAGTAAAAAGGACGCCAAAATAAAAAAAAAAAAATCGCCAAAAACGAAAAAAGGAACCAAAACTAAAAAATCGCTAAAGCTAAAAAAAATCGCCAAAACGAAAAAAATGCGAAACTAAAAAAAGTGCCAATACTAAAAAAATCATCAAAAACCGAAAAAAACTCCAAAAACTGAAAAAATCTCCATAACTAAAAAAAATCGCCAACACTAAAAAATCGCCACAACGAAAAAAGAGCAAAAACTAAAAAATCGCCAAAACGAAAAAAAAACGCAAAAACTAAAAAGCGCCAATACTAAAAAAATCGTCAAAACCAAAATAAATCTCTAAAAACCGGACAAATCTTCAACACGAAAAAAAGCAAAAACTAAAAAGCGTTAATACTAAAAAATCGTCAAAACCGAAAAAAATTTCTAAAAACCGAGAAAAATCTTCAAAACTAAAAAACTCGCCAACCGGAAAAAAGGTAAAAACTAAAAATATTGAAAATAAAGCTTTAAAAAAAATTAAACGACTTTAAAAATAAGAACTTAAAAGTTAGAATAGTATACGAGAATAAAATAAAATATCAGAAAAGATTTGCTCCAAAGACCGACACTGCGACATAAATCTGTAAATTAAACCAAACTTTGCATGGCTTTCCTTATGAAAGTCCTAATATCGGAATATTACTTTGGGTAAAGCCTATAAAAATGCTTTATTTAACTGCATTTGATAGGACATTTATATTTTAATTAAAATCTTGATCTATACCGTTTAAACCAAGTTTTTTTTTACACTTATCAAGATTACGATATCTATCCAAAATAAAAACCATTGATAGAAATTTTTCAAAGGCTGCAACCCAACAACTGCAAAATAGTTAATTCACATACCTTTTGAAGTACAGCGACTTATTTTTAGTACAATTTTAAAATAAAAACTATAGTTTATACTAGATTTTAATTAGATTTTGACAAAATATATTGACAAAGTAGATTTTGTTTTGTATAAGAAATCTACTAGATTTTCCCCGAAATCTTCTAGGTACTAAATTTGGTTCAGATATAACCGCACTATAAATTATTTTCAACTTTTGCTAGTGCTTATTTTCGAAGTCGGTTAATTTAAAAAAAAACTTGTTTAAAATTTCTGTGCAAATTTTGAGTTTTCTGGGTTCGGCCACGCCCACTTCTGCAAATTATAGTTGTCCCACCTACTTTTCTTAATGCAAAATCGCGTCACTTACAGAGTTCAAGGTAATGTGTCAAGTTTCGTACGAATCGGTCAACTAGAGGCTCGTGCATATAATACTTAGTTTTAATGGGCATGCTCTCGCCCACTTTTTTAGCCATTCCCCAAACTGAAACTATCAGTAGCCAATGGTTTAGTTTTGTAGAAAATGTGTAAGACGAGATCTCATTTTATTAATTTCATAATTGATAATTTTATAATTGATGTCATTATCATCATAATTGATTTTAATGATGAAAGTTGTTTATTTATTTCAATATAGTTAATGCCTTTGAAACTTAAATAATATTTATGAAAATTTTTTTTAACAAATTTTTATAAACAAATTCTTTTCCCACTGAACTGAATAATGTCCACAACTTAACACAGTACCATTTACACTAAAATTTGCTTGTTTTTTCTCCATTAAATAATGAAATTGTAGTAAATTTCGCACCAATAGCAAGTGAAAACTTGGCAGTAATTTTTTATTTAAAAGAATTTCACTTCAAATCATTTTAACGACTTTCATTTCACACTTACCTTCATGGCGTTTTTTGGTTTGTTTCTAATTTAGACGTGTAGAAGGATTGCTTTCTTAGCGTGGTAATAGTAAGCAGAGTAAAAAGTTCGATTTTTAAAATGTATTGAAATCGAACACGTTCAATCCAACAATAAGTACAGAAATATTAAAATTGCTATTAAATATATAATGACATGAATAAGCTTCATGACACTTGATGTAATAGATCGTGTTGAAAAAAAAACAAATTTCAAAAAAAAATATTTTAACGAAATTTTGCAATGATTTTTTTGTCTAGCACAATGTTTTATAATTTTTCTTTTCTTTTGCAACTCCGGCGACGCACAACAGTTTGTTAAGAAATTTCAAAGTCAACTGAAAGAAATATTAACAACAGAATGTAGCAAGACCTCTTGAACAATAACAATGAAATTTGTAATGAAATTGTTAAATAAAAAAAAAGAAGTGTATAGTAATAGCAAAAGTTGTTGTGATAGCAATAATAATAATAATAATAAAAGTTGTTGTAATTTAGCTTGTCTGCTTTTAAACCGGCCTCAACACTAGATACTCGTATGTCATTCATATGCATAAATGACATATTGCTCAAAATCGAATTTTACCATTGGAAATTCAACGACACACAATCACGCTTACTCTCTCTTGGGAAAGCAACTTGGTGTTGGGCATAGCTCATATGGATCATATCGAATGATCATGCTTGAGTTGATTAAAGTTAATATAAATAATCACGAGTGAGTCAAAGTGCAATTGTTTCGTTCTATACAGAAAAATTAAAAAAACTCTTTCAACCGAAAATGATTCAATACAAATGTTGTTCAATTTGATATTTATTACTAAAATGATGATACTCGTATCTTTAAAAGAATTAAATTTGTTCACTTGATGCTATTTTTATTTATTTTAATTAAAAATATAATTCAAAATATTTCTAAATTTAATTAAAGCGTTTTATTGAATTAACAAAAAATTTATTGAGCGCCCGTTTGTCAATGTCGACAATGTTCACGTTGCCAACTCGTATCACAACTGCGTATAAATATTTACAAAGACAAATACAAAATAATCGTACTAGAGTACGTAGAGTGTAACACCATACTTGACGCTGACGTAGATGGAAAGTGCTGGTCAAGCGTGGATTTGAAGTGACGCATTTCGTTTCTTGTGGCATGAGGCACACAACAAAAAATAAAAACTCTTATTAAAAAATAAATCAATCATACTTAGTTACAACAACAGCTTGTAGTCAAAAGTTAAAATATTTTGCAAACAAGACAAGACAAGAAATAAATTGCAAATTGTTTTGTGTGATAGTGGCCTATAATTGGCAAAAGAAATTTTGAGACAACTTTAAAAACTATTTGCTGTTTTCTTTTCTTTGGATTTGCTAAATAATTAAAGCATTGTCTTGAAATTTAAAGGAAACTTTAGTGTTTGTTTTAATGTTGAGCACCATGGAACAGAAAATTATTAAAATGTGGAATGTTAAAATTTATGAATTTTTCTTACTGCTCATGAAAGGAAGAGGAAGATTTGCCTTTTAAAGAGATTCTCAACTAACCGAATATAAAGTTTTACATTATTACTTCATAACTCCATCATTTGCTAACTGATTTTAATATTTTTTATTTTTTTTGTCTGAGAGGACATTGCTGCCGTTTGATTATATTCTTTAAAAAATTGGGAAAAGGTAGGCACACTTAAATATTTTCTCTAATTTTATTTACTGCTACCCATCTGATTCCTGCAAAAACCTGGCACACACCTCAACTTTTGGTTTTGAGATTATCTAACTTCTCAAAAAGTTGGAGCAAAATTTATTATTTTATTTAGCGAATTCTCGCGAAACTCTTACTTACTTTTCTCTTAAAATGAAATCTCCTTCATAAAGAAAAGTATACGGGATCAGTTCCATTAATTAGTTCCGACTTTAAAAATATATAGTAAAAAAGTTTAAATAAGTTAGTTTCAGTGCTATCACAAAACCATGTTTAATAAGGATATATACGGCTTGCCTGAGCTGATCCTATGTGCAGGAACCATGGATTAGGTCTTATATAGTTTTCCTCCCCAACGGCAAGACTACGCTGAAGGACTTTGGACCGATCAGTCTGTCTTTCTTCCTCCTGAAAACGTGGGAAAAGTTTATTGATCTTCATCTTATAATGAAAAGCAAATCGGACTATTTATTAATATATAAACGCGCCTATATTCAAGTTAATCAATAAAGCCTGCATTAGACGCAGTTTTCAGTGCATAAGAATTTTTTTGATGCCTTTAACAATGTGAACCCAGAAACTAAAAAAAACATAGAAAAGCAGTGTTTTAAAGATAAAAAAGGTTTTGCTTTGTAGAAGTAGGCAATCATTTCTGAGTGTTACTTCTTTTATAAGGGCCCTCATGAAAACGTTCAAAAGTCTCGAAAAGTGCGCAATTATGCAAACTGTGCAAGTAACAAATTTTATGGAAATTTATTTTCACAAACCTTGTAAGTTTGTGCAACAGATTTGACATGTAAACTTAAGCTTTTCAATTGTGCATTTTATGAACAAGAACAACTTCTTTCATTAATCTCAGCAATTTTAGTTTTTTTGGCTTTCTCTATGTAATTTTCCCTCTTATTCCAAAAAAAGAAATAAGAAAATAAAACTAAAATATAGTTTGAAATATGTTACCAGCGGCTCTGCTCGCGTTCATCTGTTTAAAAATATATAAAAACCGGTTTAAGACTGGTTAAACAAAAAAGGCGTTTTCGCATCAAATCCGTACCAAGTTCAAAAAACCGGTTCCGAACCGAATAAAAAATATGCTATATGTAACGATGGTAATGTGGCTTTCCATTGGTGACAGAATTTTCAAAATATGTAATATAAATAACTTTTAGAATGAAGCAAAATGTAACGATTTAACAGTTTAATTGGACAATTAATTAATTTATTTATTTATTTATTTTTCCTGAAAATCCCTTCCCAGTGGCAGAAAAATCCCAAAGTACAGCGATTGGCTCCTAAAAAAAGAGCTGTTAACAACACTAAATCAAAAGTCATTGAGAGAAGGAAAAATGTTAATGAAAACAAAAGACTTAAGACACAAACTTTTTATACACTGCAAAACGGATGCGTGCCTGGCTGCTTTGTGTATGTACACACACACACACACACACGCACACACACATACCCGCACAGATAAATAAGCATATTTTCTTTCGTTGTTCATATTAGGCAGATAGATCTATTTTTATATTTAAAATTTTGATGGTGTTTAAACAAAATATTGCACCTGTTGAACTTGAAATTTTGTAGCCGCGAACGATTTCTTTCTTAGCCATTTTCTGTTTATGGTAAAAGATTTTTACCATATAAAGTCATTTATACCAGGCAACCATGTAACAACAACAGATGTCTACTTTAGCTTTTTTTAAGTTGGCGCAGAATAGTTATATTTTTTATTTTTCTTTCAAGTGGCGCCTCTTTTTTACAGGAATATATAAATAAGTTGGCTTGTTGTTTGGTATGAATGAATGTTGTGTAAATATATTAAACTTGTTAGGAATTCTTGGCACTTGGATTGTAGCCAATCAACAAGAGAATATTGCAGAGTAAACACTAACCAGCCCAACCTGTAGGCCGCAGGTTGCCTTCAGTAACACTTAACGTGATGAACATGTATAATAATAACTTGTTTTGCATACACTGGCAACTAAACCTTTAACTTTATCAACAAATAATATTTTGTGGTATTTCTGTAAAATACTCGTCAGTTGCCTGCAAATATTTACAAACATACATACATACATATGTAAATATGTATATATAAGTCTATAGATCGTAATGCCCGCCTGTGTATGCGTATTAATTAAAATCTACTGCAAATATTTATGTAACAATATGAGTTGAATATGAAAACCAAACTGGAAAAATCATTTGAAGTGGTTACAAAAATATTATCTACAAACTCAAATATCAGTCTTAAATCTAATGTGGTGTTAATAGCAACAACATAGCAAATACCCCAAATGTGTGTTAAGAATTTTAATAAATTTTCTTGCCTATAACGAAGTTACTATAGAGAGTTTTATACGCACGAATATCAGTATTTAATTAAGTTCGTGCATTATACAATTTTAATTGGTGTCACTTTTTTGTTTAATAATGTAACTGGTGTGTTGATTGCATTGCAGCATACCTAAACAATTTCATTACGCATTTATTAAGTTAATTTTTAATGGGCTGCGAATATTCATAATCGTTTACAGTTACTACGTTTTTGTTTTATTTTGAGGCGATTGTATAATTGAAATTAACATAAAAATTAACGTTTTTTACAAGCTTAAAAATTATAATTTTAATTTCACTTGTTCACCTTTTTTGGGCCTAACAAATAATTGTAAATAGAAATTTGCAAAATATTTAATGTATTTATGTGGAATGTATGATGAGTGTTAAATTTTGTACATTTCGATTAAATTATTTGCAGCAAAAATACAAAAAAAAAGTTATATGCAAAAAAGAAACTTACAAATACTTGAATTCCATAATTTTAAAAACTCCATGAAATAAAACTGAAAACTATATTTTCAATTTTTTATAGATAATACTGTTTCCTGCAAGGTTGTAATTACTTGCTTCCAATGACATTGCCATGTCAAAATAACGAGTTAAAATGCCAAAGTAGAAATATTCTGAAGAATAATTCCCCGTGAAATTTTTTTCCTACACCTTGTTTCATTTTAAAGAATCATTTGCAATAGTTCAGGTCAAATACAAAAAACAAAAATACTTACTTCTAACATTTGAAATTCTTTCCTACTTTATATTACGTCGCACAGTGGTTCAGAATCGTTATTCATTGGGCTCAACTCTGTAAGTTTTGAACAATGATTTTTTTTTTCAAATATATTTTTTAGTGGATAGATAAACTTTTATTCGGTTTTAGTTTCATTACAATCAGTACAGTTGTTATTGAGAAGTTGAACTTTCGGATTTTTTTTTAATTTTGCATAAAAATGCGTGTTTTTTTAATTAAAAAATTCATTATAATGAAAACTATATCATCTTTATAAAAACAACAAAATAGTTTTTTGAAAATTTAATACGTAAGCCTAGTTTTTTAGTCATAAAGAGATGCTAGACTGTTCTGATTATTTGAATATACATGTATACATATTGTAGCCCTGCATAAATCCATTTGAAAGAACTTTCAAAACATGAAGGATTTTTCAAATGCTGTACTGTAGTGAAGTCTTGAAAAACAAACACTTACAAATACTGTTTGCAGGACATTTGTTTAAGTTATTATAGGTACCGAAGTAAAGAAGCATACACTTCGTGATGAACAAATTTGAGGAGTTTGCTGTGTGTATGCTCTTTTATTTTTCTTCGCACATACAAACGTAAACATGCATTTACATTAGTTGTGTGTGCTTGCTTTTTTTTTGTGAAAAGGTTCACATGCAGTTAGGTCCTAAAGTCGTAGGGGAGATTTTCTCACCTTATATAACACTCTGTCATTTGTAAACCGATTAATTATTTTTTTGACTGAAAGGGTTTGTATTGGAGTTTAGACCCATAATTTTTGTAGAAAATCGGAAGAGGAAATTTGCTCACTTAATGCATAACTCTGTCTTTTGTGAACCGATTTTCAAAAATTCTTTTTTGTCTGAAAGAGGTAGCCTGCAATTTGGTCCCTTAATTTTTTTTTCCAAAATCGGAGGAAATAATATGCTCCCCTTTTGAATTACTCTGCCTTTTGTTAACCGATTTTCAAAACTATTTTTTTTTGTCTTAAAGGATTTGTCTGTAGTTGAGTCACATAATTTTTTTAAGCAAATCGGAGGGGGGAAATTTTCTCCTCTTATGCATGACTCTGTTATTTGTAAGGCAATTTGCTAAATTATTTTTTAGATTGAAAGGGTTTATCTGCAGTTTTGTCCCTTAATTTGTTTTGCAAAATCGGAGGGGAAAATTTTCTCCCCTCTGTCATTTATCAACCGATTTTCAAAATTCTTTTTTTATTTGAGAGGCTTTGCTTGCAGTTTCATCGTAAAAGATTTTTTTTTTGGAAAATCCATGGAAAAATTCCCCCGACCCCCCCTTCCCCCAACAAAAATAACTTTTTTTTATTTGTAAACCGATTTTTAAAATTATTATTTTTTTGTTTAAAGGGGTTTGCCTGCAATTTTGTAGCATAATTTTTTTCCAAAATCGGAGGGGAAATTTGCTCAACCCCCCTTCCCCTCCTCAGGCAAAATTATAAGTCTGCCATATGTGAACAGATTTAAAAAAAAATTTTGGTTTCACAGGTTTTGCTTTACTTGCAGTTTGATCCCTTAATTTTTTTTTTTTTTAATCTGCGAAGCAGGTGCATTTTTAATATGTTCTGTAACATCTTTGCTTTGAAGTCGTCTTTTTTTTGGGCAAAATTATTTTAATTCAGTGTCTTGCAGATATTCATCTAGTAGAAACGGTTCAGTTCTGCCGTGACCTGCACAAACATATTTGAAATTATTTTAAATGTATTACCCTGGCATGTATATATTATACTACACCATCAGTAAATGCTGTCGTGCAGTAAGCGAAGCATCATGGGTGTAGTGATATGTTCGTGTATAAGAGGGTTTACAAGTGATGTTGCGAACACCTGTTCCTGTTCTGTACAAACTTTAAAGAATATGAAAAAATTCTCAAATAATCCAACTACCACAAGAAGTAATAGTGTCTTCGCCTTTGATGCTGGTGTGCTTGTTATTTTGCTAGATTGTATTTTTTTCATATTTGTGTTTCAACTTTCAATAAGTGTTTTACAGGCGGGTCGTGGTGGGTACAAAAGTATATATAGGCTTAAAGAAGGCACTTTCATCTTTCTCTGAATGGTTTCGTTTTTCGAGTAAACTCAATTAGTCTCAAAAAAAAACTTTTTAATTTTTTTTAGTTGGTTTAAATTATTTGTTCTTAGCAGCATGTCACGCCCACTACTGCGAATATTTTTACCATATTTTTTGGACGTAGCCAAAAAATTTATGGGTTAAAAATTTAATTAATTTTTTAATTAATATTACAAATATTTTAATTGATATTACAAAATTATTCATATTATTTTTTGTGTGTACCTTAGTTTTGATTCTGATGGCGTAAAAATTTTAAGAATCTATTACAAGAAAAAATATGGGTTTTTCGTCTATGAAAATTGATTCTGAACCACAGTGCATCGCCATCTGTTTAGAATAATATTATTTTATTTTCAGAAAGAGTTGATTCCCTGAAAATTATTTCTCGAGGAATATTTAGAATTGGGCTGTATATTAGCAATTTAACTCATTACTTTGCCATAAAATTTTTTGGCAGCGGTGCCATCAAATTCTTTGCTGGGTTATGCTTGTAGATTTTTCGTGTTAATATATTAAAACAACCTGCTTTAAAATTTTTTGCATATTTTTATTTGAAATGTTATTTTTAACAAATTTTATTTTAAACATTAACAATTCTTTATTTTCATATTTTAAATTATCAGCATTCGTAAATTTTTTCAGTTTTTTTTTAATAGTATTAGAGAAATTTTAGAATACTATTATTATTATTTTTATTATTATTTACTCTTACATATGTAATTAAATTTATTTTTATTAATATTTATTTGTTATTTTCGTATATTTAATAAAAATTTCGTTAATATTAACATTAAACTACTCTGTATGTTTTGTGAGATGTTAAGTTTCAATTTTTATGTTTTATTTATTAATTAATTTTTTTTTGGTTTTATTGAAATATAAAATGAAATTATAGTTGGATAATAAATGTGTTTTTTTGGCGAGCTACAATAGATACGATATATTTTGAAATTTGTTTATTTTAATGCGAGAAATCATGACAGTCATAATTAAATAAAAATAAATATTTTATTTTAAATGCTACAATTAAATCAAATAAATTTTGATTGAGATTTTGTTAATGGTTGTGGGAATTCTGTTAACGTTCTTTTAGTTGTTTGTCGAGTAAGCAGGCTTTGTGATGTGTGTGTGAGTTAAAGTTATTTTATAGTGCAGCAAATTAATAAGATTAGAAAGCATTTTTTCAATTGTTTTTTTTTTTTTTGTTTTTTACTAATCTAAGTTTTACTTTTTACTATAATTACAATAAAAAAATGATTTAATCTATCTAAACAGTTAAAACGATTTGCCTAATAAATTTGTTTTTTTTTTTGTTTTCTATATGTTTTTTACGTTATTTGTTTTATATTTTTAATCAGACTAAGTTATGAATGATTTAAGGGGAGTTGTTTAATTGTGTTGCTGTAAGTATGAGTGTAAGGATTTCTTTAAAAATGTATTTTTTTGAATGTATTTTATTAAGATTTTTGTTGTTGTTTTGTATGTATGCATACGTACGAGCAAACATGATTTCATCAAGTTTCACATTATCCAGAGGTTTTCTATTATGACTTTCATTTATTTACTGCTTTTATTTAAATGTTTATTTGTGTGTCCTCTTGCTATGAATTTGTTTTCAATAACGAATATTTGGCAGAATTTTTCAGATACAAATTTTATTTTCATTTGATTTTATCTTTGTTTTTTTTTTTTTTTGTTTATACTTGAATTTCAAAAGTTAAGATTTAAGAGAGTTAAATATTTTTTGGCATATTTTTTAGCAGACATTTTAAATTTTAGTGCTCAAATTTATACAACAGCTTTCATTTTATAGTTTGAAGTGAGAGTAACAAAAAATATGTAATTTAAACAAGACTTTGATAACATTTGCGAGGCTAGCAAGCAAATTTGAAATAAGAAAACTTCTCACAAAACACTAAAGTACAGACAAAAAGTTTTTTTTGTGGTTCATGATAAAGATTAACCCCCATATTCATAAAAAATAAACTGAATTTGAAATCCATTTTAGGAAAATTTTGTATGAAAAATTTTAAATAAAATACATTTCAAATTCATTTAAAATTTTATGAATATGGGGGTAAGAATACAGATTGTTTAAGAATTTCTTTTTAATTTTTGAAAATTTTTTAAAATATTAATGAAGAATTTCGTCTTTTAATTCTCTTTTAATATATTTTTTTTAATGCTACTGAATGCGAATGCAAGCTTTGCCGCAACAAAGTGGAGTTCAATTGGCAAAAACCTTAGATAAACACTATAAATATATGTATGAGGGGATTTCCACAAAAAAGTCCACATTTTGTCACATGACATCACCAAGCAATAAAGCTTGTATTTAAGAGTCAAGCTGTTCGACTTTGTTTATCTTTGACTAAATGTAGAGCTAACTATGTTCTAAAGCAAGCAAATGTTTTGTGCTCATCTCTAGTGTAAACCTGACTAATGCCGTTTTCTTTGCTAGAACAACTGCAATAGTTTTTAACTTTCTATTAAGAAAAAAGCAGCGTTTCTTTAAATTAAAAATTTACGCTCGTAAGAGATGTTACAATAATTTCTAATACAGCCTCTTTATTGCGAAATTTTTATTCAATAATGTAATTTTTTTTTTCTAGAAAAGAAAACCCCATAAGTTTGGGAAAAATGTATTTATGTATAAAAAGTAGTTCGCCGAGCAAGCAACTAATAATGATTGTTGATGGGCAGAAAGAAAGGTAATAGAACTTTAAATTTTATTCTAGCTGTAAATTGTTGCTTTAAATAATTATAATGAAGTTTAAGAAATTTAGTTTATGTTTGTTTTTTACCTAAAAGACTTTTGGTGTTCGAAATTTGTTTTACTATGAATATTGCTTTTTATCAATGAAAATATTCCTGCATTTAGTTTCCTCCCGTTTCCATTTATTTAATGAAAAAATGAGCCTTCTTGGTTTCTTAAAAATTGGTGTATTAAGCTTTTACTTATGTATTAATTATTTAATTAATAATAGTTAATAATTAATAATAGTCCAATCAGTACTTTTAATTCGAAAAAAAATTAAAATTAAAAATCAACTCAAATTTTAAATGTGTCAATTAAACTTTTTCATTAATTAAATTTTAAAATAATAGTTTAATTGGCTTTATAAAAAATTTTAATTATACTTTTAATCAATTAAATGAAAAAAAATTAATTGACTCAATTAAATTTTTATTTAATTAACTACAATTTTTTATTTTTTTTTTTTCAATTTAAGGTGTTGATTGGAGAAACATATTTTCTGCGTGCATGTAGAGATCAATTTTAGATTATTTTTTCATGCATATAAATATGTTTGAATGTTATTTATTTACAAAGAAAAAAATTATATAAAAATTATTTTAATTTTCACCTGCAAGCAATTTAATAGTATCAATTAAGTTTTTCCACTCAAATTAATTGATGCAATTAAAAATTTAATTGAAGCAAATAATTTAATTGAATCAATCAATTATATTCCTAATTAAAAATATTTATTAGTAAAAAAAATTCTTTCTGTGTTAAGGTTGATTGGCATGTATTTATGCTGAAGATAAATATGTCAAATATTATTTCAAGATATTTTATATGTTTAAATTTATACATTTATAAGCTTGTTTATATCTAATGAAATTTATTAAAGAAATCTACACATTACGCAACTTATTTGCTCTACTCTATTGTTCAATTCACAACCTATTGCATGAGTTATATTAAGCTAGATCACTCGGGTACACCTGATACTAAAGCAATTACCGGATAATATTCTCACCATATACAACTGGATATTTATATACAGGTATGTGATGTAAATCGTTTTCGATTTTTTTGATAGAAATTGATTGAAACTCTGAAATTAATTAAATTAACATTGAATTTCACTTTGCATCCTGACAATGTGAGAAAAAAAGTTGCGAAAAGATGGTATTTTAATTGTTCTTTTTCTCAAATCGAGTAAGACGGCGTTCACGATTTAAGAATTGTATGTTTGAAAAAAAATTGCATGCAATATCTTTTGTATTAAATGTCGAAAATCGAATGTGTTCGATGAGCTCCGCAACTTTCTCCGTTTAATAATTTCATATTCGCAATAATAATAATACTACAAAAAAGCCATTTTTTAATTTATTTTAGCTTAAAATAATTAAAATTCTAAAGGGTTATTGTATCCAAGTTGTTTCCAAAAATGAAGCCAATCGGCTAAAACCCGCCGCAGACATGTATTGAAAACATTAACTGCCGCCGACGTCACCAACTTTTTGGCGAAACTTTTTAATTTTTTTTTTTTAATTAATGTTTTTTTTTAATAAAACCATCATTTGCCTTATCAGACCACGTTCCAACGATTTTCGTTTCGTCTTCGCCGAAAATATCTTTGGAAACTTTGGCTTTAGCATTTTTGAGATCATCGTCTGTTTTCAGCAAATTAAAACAAACTGAAAATTGGAATCTGAGAATGACAAAAGTATAGTTTTAAGTACTCTTTGAGTACTGGCCGTCAAATATCCATGAATTCGTAAAGATTAAAAGAAATAGCACGCTCACACACCAACACACGCATTCATTTTTAACCGAAGAATTATAACTATAAACATACAACAACTATGTTTATACTATGATTAAAATTTATACACTGTATGAGCTTCAATCATATGCATGAGTATAAAAATACTCTGACTATTAATCGGCTACACATGGGTATGTACAGGGCTATTTTACTTACACATACATAAAGCATGCTTTCCAACAGACACATACACACACACCCACACATTTTCCATTCCATTTTATATACACAAATACATGATGAATAATTATCTCGAGTATCGGAGTATTTTTTTGTACGGTTAAATATCCATAGCCTGGGTATAAACATACTGAGACTGCAAATATGAGAGAGAGAGAGAGAGAGAGAGAGACAATGCTTTGGATACGCATATGATTTTTTATTTTTAGTCGTATCGTATTTTAGTTTTTTTGATAAGCGAAGTGGATATGATCTTGTATATTGGAATCGGCTATAGTCCTGGTTGCTTCAGAGAAAATATGTGAGCGTACAAATTGTTTGCAGTTACTAAAATTAAGACTATTTACTTATCTATATTTTTTTGGAATACTCATTATCGGGTTGGTATGTGAAATCGTTACGTTTCTTATTACACATAATGCAATTTCCTTTATTTTGAGCTTAAGATTTCATTTAAAATCATCGAATCAAACCAATTTCCATCTCATATTTGAGGGAAACAATTTGATTTTTTTGGAACCAAATGAAAATGAAATTAAGTTGGCATATGAAATCATTACGTTTTTTTTTTGTGGTCACACGTAATAAATCGAACCGATTTCCATAATACACCTTTACCTAGATTCATTAACTTCTTGCGAACTGAAAATCGTAATATTTATCGTGATAAATATTAATGTGATTCGGCAATTTATTTTTGTGCTTTAAACGTCATTTAATTGTATACCACGTGGCATCCCTTCATACAAAATGTCAAAATAAGCGAAGAGCACAAAGAAGAATTAAAGAAAAACTAAATGAATTTGAGCTTGTTATTTTACTTTTTTTTTCCTTAACCGACAGTGAATATCGTTAAAATATGTTACTGAATAGCAAAGTCGATAAATTTTCGTTATATTTATTATAGCAATACGATTATCGCAATAAAAGTTACTGAATCCAGGTACTGATACGTGTTAAATAACAAAAGCATATCTTCAGGCTTGCATTGACACACACCAAATGTGGCAATTTGTCAGGCAAGCAAACAGTAGTCACCTGATAAATGCACCTGGAGTTGTATGAGTTGTATGTTGTATAAAAGTTGTTGCTACTGACTATCTAAACAGTCGTTTAGAAACATGTGTAAAAGCATGTAAATAACCCACAAACAAAAACACAATAGGCTATGAATTGAACATAGGTTTTGTTTAGCAGCAAATAATAATTTTTAAAAGCCTTTTAACGCTGATTTCTGCTTGTAGTTAAATGCTGTGTTAACAATGATGAAATATAAACTTTATTTTTTATTTACACGTGCAAAGTGTCCATGGCATATTTTCTATTACAATTGATAGCGCTGTGTAGTAGGTGAAAGGAGACTAGTTGTTTTTTTTTTTTTTTTTCTTTTTGTATGAAATGTATGTTTAATTATGTGTTTTACTGTGTGTTTTAAAATGCTTTTATTACCGTCTGTACCTATTGCGATTTATGTAAAATTTTTCATATACATATCAATAAGTTCTTATATTTTTCTATTTATATTATTAAATAATTTATTTTTATTAAATTACATTAAAAAGTAGTTTGTTAAATTTTTTTTTTTAAATTTTGTTCGTGATTTCTATACGCGTTGGCAGTGTTTTCATTGAACAAATATTCAAAAACTTAGAAGCTGTTTCTGTTCTGTTGTATAGTGTATTGACAGGATTTTAAATGTATGCATTCATTTATTTAGTTTTTTAAATAGTTATTTAACATATAAAAATGTTTAAATTATTTGTTTTAATAAATAGTAATTCAAATAAATAAATTTACGTTTGTTGTTGTTTTTAAATTGAACTCAAAATTTAAGGATGTGATATAATATTAATTGCGCTTATCGTTAATCTTATTTACAAAATATTTACACATACATGAAGTTTTTTTCTAAAACAGTGTATTTAATTAAACAGCTGATGTTTGTGAAATCGATGCGGTTCAATTCCATTTGAAGTTTTTTTTTTATATTTTCAGAAATTTGTTTACTTTTTGGAATATTTTAATAGTTGTTTCAAGCTTAAAATTTTGAATTTCTCTTATATTCGTACCCTGTTTCCATAAGTCAGGCGGGCGAAATGCTCAAAATTTTTTTTTATAAAAATCACTCCAAAAAATGAGTGTTTTTCATATAAATTTTCTGCTCAAGTCGACCGTACGGATTGTAGAAACAGGGAGTTATTGTTTAAACGATTTTAATTTGTGTTATTAAATATTTTATGTGTTGAAAGATTTAATTTCTTTTAAAAGAAGTTTCTTGTAATTTATCAGAATTGGGCAGTAATGATTACATTTGTCATTGGTTACACATCAATTACCAAACTTTTCGTAGTTGTTATTAAAATTAAATCAATTAAATTTTGTTGTAACTGAAAATGAATAAAAAAAGTTACATTTAAAAGAAGTTGGCGGTGGAAGTCTCAAAATCTCAATTACAATTACATGCTTGTGTAATTGAAAGATATTCACTCACAATTATCAAACAAATCAACTACAATAACATTTTATTAGAAAAATAATTCTTTGATAAAGTAATTACGAGTATAGAAAATACATACAATAATTGCTTTTTTTATTAATTGCAAAGATTTTCTTATTTTCACAGGAATGTAATTGAATTTTTTCAACTAAAAGTAATCATTCCTTACTTAATTACAATTAGAATTACATATAATTGTAATTGCAAAAATCGATTACAATCAGATGCAACTTATAATTGCAACACATGCAATAATTGCAATTGGAGATTTTCAATTACAATTACATTTTGTAATTGTCATATTTTGAAATTCTTTAGTAGAATAGAACTGCATCCTTTAATGTTTGGTTTTTCACTTATTGAATTGATTTGTTGTAAATTTTGTTTTAAAGCAACTGAATTCAAGAAATTTAATGCTTGTGTGTGTGAAAACTACGGAAAAAATATAAAAATGTTTTTTTTTTTGTGAAACTTATTACAAATATTTTCTTGTTAGCTGTAATTTTCAGTTTAAAATATGTTTAGTGTGTGTTTTCTTTGACATTGAGTTTCAGTTTAATTTAGCAAACATTTTGGTTAGATTTGTTTTTGGTTAAATTAAATTTAAATATTTAAAAAAAAATTCACATGCATTAATGCAAAAATTTTAGAATTTGTGTTAATCATTTTAAGTTCAGTAAAGCTGATTTTAATGCTTAGTTTTGGATTTCCTTAACATTCAGTTATTACTTTTTTTTTCCAAGTCATCAATTTGTGTTCAATATTTCTTGGCCATTTTATTTCCATCAATTGGAATTTCAATATTTTTTTCTTTTGAATTTTTGTGTGTTTTTTTTGTAAGCTTAAATCAGAATAGTTTTGTTGTTGTTGACGAGTAGCTGTTACATTTTTGTTTTTCGTATTGCTGTTAAGCTTTAAAAAAGTAGTTCAATAGGTTTGTTCGTTTGTTTTAGATAAGCTAGTCTGGCTATATTTTTATTTTATTAGCGATAGTTTGTTTTTTGTTTGTTGTTTGTTTGTTGTTGTTGTTGCTGTATCATAAATGCTTGTTTTCTTTCTCGCTAGATCTTAAGTTTTTGTATTTTAATATTCTAAACTACCATGTTGTTCCAGTTAGAAGTAAAATCTATAAAAAATTGCCTACTCCATTTTTTATTTTTATTTTTATTTTTTGATTCACAATCATTTACTTGTTTTCATTCTTGTCTTAATTAAATTAAATTTTCTTGTTTAATGTGTAGCTTACCTTACTAATGGTTCCCAATTGCTTTTATCACACCATCTAAGTTTTTTTTTTATATTTGGGTTTATTTTTTTATTTTATTTATAATAGTTTAAAAAGAATTTTATCATCGTTTAGTCCCAAGGTAACACAACATAATATCAACAAAAAAAAAAGAAGGAAAAATCATATTAAATAAATTTAAAATATTATAAGTAAAGATAAATTTTAAATTAATTAATTAACTCATGTTTGAGAAATTTTAATTGACTTAAACACGACCTACCTTCTCAGCATAATCAGCCCACTATTGAAAAACAAAATTACCAAAAATAAATAGAAAAGAAGTAATAAAAGTTTATAAATTTTTTATCTTAGAAAAGAAGTTTTTCTATAATTTCCGCACAGTGGAACGTGTGACTTAGCAATAGTGGTGACGTGAATATTTTCAGCACTTTAATGAAGGTTTATGTAATGAAAGGAAATTTCGAATGTCTGATATTATATCTTCATTTGCCAGGGAAAACTCTCTATAAATATCACGCATACGTAGAGTGCAAACAGAGGAAAATATCGCTACTGCATCCGCCAGTGTTGTGTATGATCGTGAATTATCGGACAGGAAAGTTACTGTAACTAACGTTAGCGCTCGTGTGACGATAACAAATTTTTTTTTCCCAAAATGGGGGCCGATCAATTTGGCCGCTTAGATCGCGCGAGATAACGGCCTTATACTATTTTTGTGGTGCTATGTTAAGGCTCATGTCTACAAGGACATGTCCTTAACGGTTGACGCACTGGAAGCCAATATTGTTGCGTAGAGCTAGCCAAAACTAGCAAATGCAAATCATAGTGGATTGGTTATATATTTCACTACGAGGATGACATTCCGAAACAAGTTTTACGCTGGACTTATTTTCAGCAAGCGGCCTTAAGTAATGGAAGACCGCGAATTACTGGAAGACGTTCCACAGAAGATGAAATGAAATCTCTTAATATTGATTGGAAAGATCTCAGAGTTATAGCTCAGAATCGAAAACTGTGAGGCATTGCTTTAGTGAAAGTTAAAGAAACATACGTACATCTGTTGCAAAAAGGAAAAAGTGCCTAAGTCGAGATAAGCTAGTTTTCAGTTAATGGCACCCCCGTAATCTTCATATTTAAAAGTACCTCTGGAAAAATTTCAATTATTTTTGGCTTCCGGCATATCTTTTTTCGACTTGTAATCTCATATGGAATAATTGCTTAATTTAGCTTATATGTACTTCACACTTCTAATACATATTTCGAGTATGTATATTAGAGTGTTTAGAGAAATTTAAAAATATTGGAAAATATAAATATTTGTGCGTTATTCAAACAGTCGCGCACTTATTTATCCACCCTCGCACTCAGCTTCTTTCAAAAACGAAACATTTGAGAATTTTACGTTTTCCAAAGAACAACGTTTTGAATCGAACAGGGAAATGATATTCAAATAAAGAAAACATTGTGCATACTTTTAGGCGTAACACACAAATATATAAAAATTAACGGCCTGTCCCAGGAGGTCACTCCAAATCGTTCGATCAACTTGCAACAATAACATTAGAAAATTTTTTGCTGTTTTTAATATAAATATTCCATTTAATTATTGTATTAAATTTTATAACTTTTTGTTTTTTTAATTGAAACAATTAAAGTTTTAAGAAGAGTGACAATTGTGTGGAGTCTTTTAGCTTTCGATCACAGAAGTAAATGATTCTAGGACAAAACTAATTGAAATCTTATTAAAATTCATATCGACTGAATGGTTTTTGGAAACTGAAAATTAGAGAAAAAAGTAATAAGTGTTGTCGTGAAATTTTATTGCTTTCAGAATCAGAATTGGACGCTGTTTTAGAAATTGATATTATCGTCGTCTTGTGCGAATCAGAATTGTGAGATTTTGCTGTTAAGGAATCCAATGTTAAGGGTGTTTTTTATTTGTCAGAAATATTCAGATCAGGAGTCTACTCTGTAATTCGAAACGAAGAAAAATCAGCATGTTGTTAACATACAAGTTCGAAAGAATCTTCTTTCGTTTTGAATTACAGAGTAGACACCCAGCTGCCAGCTGCCAAAATTAAACTAATGTTTAGCTTTATATTTATGGTTTTGCTTTAAGGTCTTGAATATACTTGTAAGCGAACAATTTAAGCAAAATTAAATATATTTGCATACATAGGGAAAAAAGCTTTTTAGGAAACTTTTCCCATTTTGTGGATATAATTAATTACAGCCAAACGGTTTGATATAATTTTTTTTTTTGAATCAGACTTCTTGGGAAGCCTTCCTCTTAACGTCCTTCAAGTTTTATGGCACAGTCCCACGAAAAAAAAAATTTTATCACTCACGCTCACGTCCTCTCACGCGTGATGACTTTTTACTAAAATTAACAATACACTCAGCTTCTGCATTATTTCTAATTTTCAAAAACTACATTTTTATTATGAAATTTTTAGAATTACACTCTCAATCGTTATTTAAAATCATGCAATCAAAATTGTCCGAAAATTTTAAAAGGCGTGGTTTTCTTTGTTATTCTTTTTTATATTAAAGCAACACAAAGTTATTTTTTCACTCACGCTCACGCATTCTTCTTCTTTTAAACTTATTTATTTGAGCAAAAAATTTATTTTCGATTTCTCCCCCGTATAGTAAATATTTCGTTTTAATTATCTAAAAAAATAGGTTTTTTTTAACTTTGCAAATATTTCAAGTTCGAAAGATAATCGATTGCCCTATAGAACTTTGATGTTGTTATAGGTGTCATCTTCTTTTATTTCTTGTAAAGTCCAAATGAAAAAATAGTTTATAGTTCTCTTAGTTTACCATAAGGTCACTTCAATAATTTGTACTGTAAACACTGCATTGTTTATGTACCGAATATTGTAAAATAAATCTGTAAGGTAACCATCAAAGCCATAGTGTTAATAAAACTTGCTGGCCAAAATTTCGCCTACTTACGCCGACTCTGGAAGTTCCAATAGATTGGTATGACTTAATATGTTCCGTTTCACTATTTTACCGCAGTAATTTGATTTATTTCTTAACAACAAATTCTTGATAACAATCTAAAACATCTAATTTGTTCTCAAAATATCTCACTTGTTGGAAAAATTTTCAATTCCCGTAAAAAAAAAAAACAAAGCCAAACAGCTGATTCGGACATAGTTTTTGTCAACTATCTAATCAAGGCAAAAATATGACGATTTCATATAACACGAATTGATACTAGGTGACCTCCTTTCAACAGATGATAATCAGCTGCTAGTTTTTCTAGTGTCAAATCGAGCAAACCAATCGGGATTTTTTTTTTACAGCAGGACATTTTGCACGTTTTTCTGCAGTGTTGCATTTCGTATCAAAATTAGTTCACTAAAACTAGTGCAAATCATAATCAATTTTCAATCGTGATAAATGACAGTTCTGACTTGGATTCCATAACAACCCTGAATATCTATATAATTAGGCAACTATTTTGAAATCATCAAATCTTGAATAGTAGTTGCCAGATAAGCACTATTATGTTCATGTTTCATTAAAATATGTTTAAGTAGACATGTTATGAATTTGCTATAAAATCAAAAATGAGCTGAGCTTTGTTATGATCATGACAACTCAACTTATATGATGTTGTTTTGTACCACTGTGTCATTAACTTTTTTCTAATTAATTTTAAAATAAAAATAAGAACAATCGAAAAAAGAAATACATAAATGAAAAGTTTATTTTAACGTAAAATATGAAAAATTTTTAACTAAAATCCTATTTTAATCTTTAATATAAATAAAACAACAGATCAATTAGCAAAACTACAAATGAAATTTTAAATGAACTAAATATTTTTTTATAACAAGTACAACTTTAAGTTTCACTGTTACTTAACTAAAACTAATAAAAATTTAAAATATGTAAATAAAATATAGAGTATCATTAAATTCAAAAAGCATTCAAAAAGGAAAAGGGCGTGAGAGAGAGAGAGAGTGAGAGAGAGAGAGGAAAAGGGAAATAATGTGTATATGGTATGTGGTTAAAAGTAACTTAAATGTCATGTTAGTTGAGGTTGTCTAATAGGGCTAACGGAATGGTGTGGGAAGCAATAATTATGACACTTGAACGTTGGTTGGTCTTGATAAATTTTCTTATTCTAAGAGATTTATAGATGTTCAGCTGTTTTTACATTCATATTTAGTTAAACATGATTTTTTTCGTTAAATTTCTAGTTCTATTGAGAATAGAAAATTTGCTATATTTCGCTTCTTTTTTTGCGCTATAAATCATGCTTAAGTAAATATATGTTGCACAAAAAGACACATTTTTGGCTTATACGAGTACGAGTATATAAAAAAAATTTTGAATAATATTTTCTTTGGTGACAATTTCAACGAAAAAAACTTTTAGTTCTGCTTAATAAGATGCAGTATCTGCCTAATTTGTACAAATAATAAGCCTATGGTTGTTTGCCAAAATTGTGCCAGCTTGTGCATAAAAGAAATCTCCAACGTTCAAATGTACGAGTAAGGACCATCAGTTAAGGCGCTACACAGTAACAATCAGGAATTATCATCTTTATTTGAACCGCCGCCACCGACCCCGGAGCCTTGTGTTGTGGTACTGCGGCCGCCAGTTGGCGCACGCACCGCAGGTGGTTTATACTCCAGACCCGGATCAAACTGCATTAAAACGAACACCTTGCATAAAATAATAAAATAGTTTTAGTAAATTTAATGCAAAGAGATATAAATAGGTTGTAACTTAAGTATTCATAAGCGATATTAGTAAAGTTAAAGCCTTGTTAAGCCAACATAAGAACTTTAACAATCGTTTATGTATACCGCTTTAAAGATCTTTACAGACGATTACCAATACCTCGTTTCTGTAGCTTGTGAAAAGTTCTCGCCACGAGAAAAATTAAATAATTATATTGGTTGTGCTACTTTTTACAGAGTTATTTATATAAAGAATAAAATACACTTGCAAACAATGTCAGCAAATATAGTTTTTTTTTTATCTTACCTAACCCGTGTTTTACAGTATGATAAAAATTTTTCGACCCGAAACGTTCTCCCATTCCTTACAGAAACGAAGCACAGATCGTACAATATTGTCAGTAGAATATGTGAAACAAAATTTACAGCCGTGTGAATTACTTGGCTTGTTGCTTGGCAATGTTGCCAGGAAATTATGATCGTAATAATACCAGCTGTTAACAAATTTTCAGATATTTGACAATCATGTGACTACATTTCGTTGCCATTGTCAAGTTATTGTCAGGTGTTTGTCAGACATTAACATTTTTATTATTGTCAGATGTGCGAAGTTTATGAATCTGACATTGCCATCGTTTTCAGAGAATTCTTTCTATTGGCAATACTGCACTTAGCGGCGGCTTTGGAAAAAATAGGCGGAGGCGGCTAATAAATCGGCTTGAGCCGGTTGACTTTGATAGCCGCTTTTTATAAGTTTTTTAAACACATTTCTATTAAAAAATTTCAAACACCTGATGTCTTCCATATAATTTGTAAGATGTAGTACAAATTTGCAAATACAAAAAACAATTAGCCGGCTGCAATTTTGAGCCGAGGCTAGCCGTATGCATCGGCGGCGGCTTGAAGTTACATTGAAAGTCTGTGAGCCGATCGGCTTGTTTCTTTTCTCGTCACGTAAAAACATCATTTTAGGATTATGACATACGGGAACGTACTGAAATTCCATTCAGCTGACGACTGACGTATCACTTAATTTGTTTTCGTACGGTTGTCGATACGTTCACGGATGTGACGATTTGAGCCCTGGCCATTTTTGTGTTTATTAGCAGACAATCGTCTGTGCAATAAACTGTAAACTTTCCTGACAACTTTGACACAATCGTGTGAATTGACAATATATGTACATTGTGCTGACAGTTTCTTATTGTCAGTACATTGCCAGATCTGACAATTTTGTAAGATCTGACGGCTGTCTAAACAGAGCTTTAAGCTTAATACCTGATCTGTTGGCAGTAGTGAAAAGTCATCGGGTGGGTTTGTTATGACATAACGTTTGCTACTGGCATCACAACTGGAACTGGTGTCACGAAATCTGTACAGGCCAATACATAGCATGCCATACGATTTCAGTGCTGCCACAAATAAATCACCATATTTGCCACATTCCCCAAATTGAGCTAAAGGACCATCATACAAAGAAATTTGACCCACTCGGCATCTGAAATAAAATCAAATAAAAATAAAATGTTCTCTCTTTGTTTTGTTTTTTTTTTTTTTTTTGATAACACTGACCTATCTCTGTTGCTTAAACTTTCCGGCGTACTGTAACCTCCTCTTAAGCCGGCTCCTTCGGCTAATATTAATTCTAGTTCCGGTGTAGCACCTCCCGTTATTAGCGATCTTATTAAGGTCAAGGCATTTTGATTGAAATATGTCTGTATAAGAAACCAAGAATAAAATTTTTGACAATCACAATTGTTATCTGGCGTAATAATTTTTTTACCGTCGACATTAAAGAATCTAAAACACTGACGGCAAATGCTGTGCCGCAAGCGAATGGCTGTGTTAGGTAGAGTTCGGTGTCGGGATCATCGTCATCGTCTTGATCGAGAAACTGCACATTACTATCGTTGACAAGTTCTTTAAACAACAACCAAAACGGTAGTTTTATGAGAAATTTGCTTAAGAAAATCACTATGGACTGAGTGGTCAAAGAGTGAAGGGAGAGTGTTGATATTCAGATTTTGGTTCTTATAATTTTTTTTTTATATAGAAATTTAGGATTTCAAAATTTTAAAATAAATCTGTCCTTGTTAGTTATCGAGTAAATAAAAAAATTTTTACCATAATATTTTTTAAAGCTTTAAAATCTAAAGCATCGTTGCCATAACTCATTATTTTTTGGAATTTCGAGATTTTTGTATTTTTCGATACATTAGATGTTCTACTATGGAAGTATAAAAAACTCGATTTCGAAAAAATAATGAGTTAGGGCCTTTCTACAATAAAGTAACGATATGTATGTTATAGTGTACCCGGCAACGCTGGTTGAAATAAAATTTCAGGTAATAATGAAATAATTTCGATAAATTGGTAATTCGTGTGTAAAACTACAAGGCCTACTTTTCTTAATTATAAAAAAGCGATAAGACTTAGCGTTGTGGCACCAGTTTTCTATTGTTCACAAATATCGGTACTACAAATAAATTTTTGTTTCTTAAAATTTGTGTGTTTGAAAAATCTTTAAAGGGGCGCCTTAAGATATGTGAAGCTTTTGATCAAGAATTGGGTGAATTTGAAATTGAAGAAGCAAATACATATATAATTTCTGTTATATAAGTTAACGTCAAATAATTGACTCCCTTTTTACACAATCCAAACAGACTTCAGTAAAAAATTGTGCATGAAAAACAAAATTTTTTTTTAGTGATTTCTTTCCATAAAACTTTTCTAGACGCACCGAAATTTTGAAATCCTAAATTTCATATAAACAAATGGCGGTTATATCAAGGATTAATTTAAAAAAAAATTCAAGTACCGTGAACATACATTTCTGCACCACTAGGCAAACGGTGCTTTTGAAATGACGCGTTAAAGTTGAAAATTGTGAGAGAAAACTGGAAAAATAAGCAGAGAAAAGCTAAAAAACTTTCCGTAATTAAATCCTATTTACCTTAAGCATTTTTTAAAAAAGTAATAAATCTTACCATGAAACCATGAAGTTCTGGTATTTAGTCAAATGGTTAGCTCAAATTTGCAGTCAAATTATTAGTGGAAGTGCTTTTGTTTTTAATGTTTATATTGGAAGTAAAAGAAAAATATTGATTTTTTCAGTTTAAGTGGACGTAAAGTTATTAATTGGCCTTAATTAAGCAGACATATTCATTTTATTTTAAGGATTGAACAACCGAGCGTTATTTTAGGAAAACCTGCGCTGTGCATCTTTACGCCTCGGAAGTTATAAACGGTCGCGTTGATCTGATATTTTGGAAACTATGCTTAATATATATGAATGTTTTGTTATTAGTTACTCACTGATGATGTAAAAAAAACGATAAAAACCGACAAAAAGTTTTTTAACAAAATTAAAAAACCGAATAAAACCGGTTTTAAAACTGTTTAATCAATCAAAACGGAAACGAAAATTGCCCTAACCAGCCCAAAAATGTGTTTTTCGGAAAAAATCCGAAGTAAATATAAAAAGCCGGTTCCAAACCGGATAAAAATAGGTGCTGCTGGCGAAAGAACTTTCAAAATAGGTTTGGGTGTGGTTTGGGTGTGAAAGCGTAGCAAACAAACAAACTAACTCTCTTTCACATTTATACTACTAGTAAGAATGATTTAAAAAATAAGGTCTGTGATTTTAACTAACATTTTTAGGCTTAGGTGCACCTTTTATATGCATTTTATTCCTGCTTCGGTATTTCTTATATAAATGAAAAATAATGTTTATTAATTAATTAATAATTACTTTGTGTGTGGTGGTAACCGTTCCCCGCACCTTTTTCCACACACAAGATTTTGGGAAAACACGCAGTTTGTTTTAAGAGTTATCCACATCAAATTTAGTGTACCTCACTAATGTAGTTTTGAAGACTTAGGAAAAATAATAATCACTTTGTATAGGGGTACTGTCTCCCCCTCCTAGGTTTTATTGGGACATGCAGTTTGTTCTAAGAGTTACCCGTATAAAATCTAGTGATCCTCACTATTGTAGTTGTGGAGATATGAATTGATTCGCGAAAAAAGTGCCTTTGGCCCCACTGTGCGACTGTCTGTGTTGTGCAAGAAGGCTTTAGACGTATTTTTATTATATAATTATATTTTTTAATGATCAACAAATAAAAACGGGTGTGACTTTAATGAAAATTTTTATAAACTTGTTTCATTGTTGTGTCCAAACTTAAATCTGAAATATCAATAAGACCTCCCTTGCAACTCTTTGTTTTCCGTTTGTTACACTATTAGTAGGTTAGTAAGGTTGGGGCTTTTGCAATACCAACTCTAAATGAATGGTCAATATCAGAGAATAATACTTAAAAACGAAATCAAGAAATATAATAACATTAAAAAAATTAAATAGAAAAAATATTGATGATAATAATAAATACAAAAATAAAATTATTTTTAAATAAATAAGGATTTTTAACTAAAGGCTTTATTCAATATTTTTGGTAAATAAGAGAATCATAAAAAACAGTTTGTCATACAAAATTTGTTTTATGAACCCTTTATAAAATAGAAATATTTTTTTATGAATAAGGCAGTTAATATCATTCTCTGTTCTCTAACCGTTTTTACCTGCCGCTTAAGTAAAAACTTCGTTCATATTGCAAAAAGCTCCGTGGCTTAAATCGTATATTAATAACACATTTTCTTGTCTTGATTTGCTATTTTGCTTTTGTTTTATTTGCTAGCGCAACAAAGCACAATACTTGACAGAGAGAGAGAGAGAGAGAGCATGTAAAGAAAAGCTTTTTTGGTCGTTTTACAAACACAGCCAACTTAGTGCAATGCAGTTTACCTGTTATCATTGGTACGTTTGCCCCATATACGGAACCACGACGCTGCAACACTATCGGGCTGCCCGCCGCAGCCGTAAGATTGTCAAATTCTGGACCCCGCTGACTCAGCACTCCGATGGTGTCGTCGAAAGTCATGGCTTTAATATTCAATGACGCCAAAATAGCCTCTTTGTCGGCCAATGTGGGATCATCATTGCTAGGAACTTTGGCCGATAGAATGCAACACATGTCGCATAGGTTAACATTTACGGCTCTTAAATCGGCTCTGCTTAACGGAGAGCCATTTAATACCGAAATTTTCGGCAGATTTTGTAACATCTTCCATTCCCGCCTTATGTAATCTACTGATCCCACTATGACCACATGCTTCAATTCATGATAATGAAAGTTTGAAGCACGCAGAGGCATGACTAAATTACGCAAACCAATCAGAGGTGAGTCAGGATCGGCGAAAAGACATACAACGACATGACCATTTAAAACCGTCATAGCCGCTTGATTACGATCCTGCATTAAATGGTAAAAAGATATAAAAAGAAAAAAAATTGCAGGTAAACAATTATAAAGATAAAATATTAATGACAATAGACAGCTGCCTGCATGATGAGAATATATTTTACCAGTATACAGTCTTCCAGATTTTTAGCGGGGCTCCAGTGGAACATACCCGTTGAATCATATTTCATTTCGGTCTTTTCAAAATCAAAGTCTTTCGATTGATCATCCGCTATACCGGCCGGCAGTGTTACTCCTCCATTTTGATTTTGTGATGTGCCCGTGCTACGACTCGTAGGCCTACGATTATTTATAAAAAGAAAGAGTTCGAATTAGAAGTTGTTGATTAGCTCGCTGGGCAGAAGGCTTTTATGTATTTGCTTATTATTTCTTTTATTTAAATGAGAGTGCTAAACATCAAAATGCAAAAATGTATTTATGTATATCGAATCAAATATGTATGCATTACGTTTTGGTTTAGCATTTATTTTGATATTTTTATTTTACAAAATGTGTATTTAGCTAAAGAAAATTTTAAAGAAATTTAAAAATGTATATGCTAAACATTTATTTATGTATTTATAATATTTAAGATAGAAACTTATTTAAAGCTACTTGAAGAGAAATAAACTTATGAATAGAAAAAAGATATTTGATAAATGTTGGTTTGTTGAAGTTTGCAAAGTTAAATGTGATAAAAATATCAAGTGTGTTTTTTAATTACTTATCGTCAAAATGAAAATGTTTTAAACTTTGGGCAGTAGTGAAACAGAGAGATAGAGAGAAAGTTAAGTGATCGTGTGATGATTTTGTTGTAACAGAAAATCTTTGGTAAATATTTGTAAATGTAAACGGCAACCACACCAAATGCAACTTTTACCAAAGCTACAAGAAGTAAATAGTCTACAAAAGCGACCGTGAATTCCACTAACGTTTTTGATGGCAGTGGTTTTGCAATTCCATAATTTTTCTGATCTAAAATCGAGATATTTTTATGCCAATGTATAGCTACATATATAGCGTCGTTCATAACAATAGCACCAATTAAAATTTTTTCTTTGCAATAATCAAAACTTGCTTTAAGCTAATAAAAACGCAGAAACTTTAGCACGCCCATAATAGCAATTTTCTAAGCTCCTCTCCTTTCGCTAAACTTTTCTCTTTCTTTCTTCTTTTTCTATCTCTTGTTTTTCCTGCGGGATCTAATTCAAATGAGCCAAAGTGAGCCGAAAACTTTTCTTTTTCCTCGGCAACCTGCTGGATGTGAACGGTGTTTATTTTTAACAAAACTAGCGCCGTTTTGCTGCATAATTAAAAAGCTTCTTGATTGTACGGGTTCTCGAGGAGTCGATCATGACCACCTCAAACATGAAATTCGTGAAGTTATCAAGGATGGAAAATTTCATGAAAAAATTTGGTTCCGTAAGCGTAGTCGTGGTGGCCATTTGGCTGATATTATTTTCCATTATTAATGGCATATAATCCTTTATATAAAAATACTCGATTTTCACATACACATCAAAATGAAATCTCTCATTGGAAGACAATTTTAAAGTAATATATGTATTTAACGGGTGTCAAAATTAAAACGAATTTAAAAAATTCATTTGCTATTGATTAAGCCTCAAGAAGTAAATTTCTTTTTAAATTCCGTCGATGAATTGAAATGGCGTTAAAAATGTTTAATGGTATTGTGTGATTGAATGCATGAACCACTAACTGACTGACTGATTCTATAAAAGTCCTCAAGCCAATCGACAAATTAGAGAAAAATATAAAATGGCTTCTGATTTTTTCTTTGCATTTTAATTTATTGCTTTAATTTTTATGCAAAATAAACTATTTAAAGTTTTTGAAAAATAGTGTCAAAAATTAGTTTATCGATAAATAGTGCAGAAAAAAATAAACAAAATGGCAATACAGCACTATGCATGTATTTACATATGTATGCATGTATGTATGTTTGTATATATAGTACAGTGTAGTTTTACAAAATAACAGTAAAGTACAATAACGTGTTGATTGATTGCTGAATATAAATAACACACACAAAAACACACACGAGCAAGACAGAGTGGCAAGAGTGAAAGAGAAGAGTTCAATTTAATAATTTTAACAATACAACAACAAATGCAAAATCAATAAAAAGAGAAATATATAAATAAAAAACGATAATAAATAATTGAATAACAACACACAGATACGATAAATAAAAGGACATTCATACAATAAGCACACACACACAAAAATTGATACAATAACGATAACAATAACAACAATCATTAATTTAAATTAATATTTAAATTAAATTACAACAATTGTTGCATGTTTGAAATCAAGTGTGTGTTATTGCTATGGTCATATACACACATATATATACATACGTATGCATGTACATATCTATGTGTGAGCATGATAATAATTAACCTTAATAATACTTAATTATTGCATTTAAATGAAGTACAAGTTGAAATTCAAAGAATCAAATGAAAAAAAAATTGAACGTATAAACAAAGTGGTACGCAATTACGAGATTAAAGTGTATTTACGATACGGTATTACTATAACAAACTTAACGATAACTATAATTCATAACGAGTAGTTATAGCAACTCTTTGTTTTAGTTTTGTTTTGTTTTGTTGTTTGAAATGAGTTTGTATAAAATTTAATCAAAATAAGTACATATTTATTTGAAAATGCGTTTACGAGTAAATGTAGTTGTAGTAGTGGCATTAAGTAGTTGTAGTAGTGGTATTAATAAGTATTATTTTTTTAGTAAGTAGAAGTAATTAAAGTATGTATGTATGAGAATATAGAATGTTAGAAAAAGTTAATAATGGACGCATACATGAGCTTTTTAACTTCGTAAGCAAGTTGATAGCCCGCATAAGGATTAGCTTCATTTTCGGGAGGCCTGAAACAAAACCGTTAAAATTAAAGAGAAAAATACGTTTTTAAGCATTGCTAACAATGTTGTTAGAATTTTTTGTTGTTGTTTGTTTGTTTGTTTGTTTTGAGTTTAAGTTCTTCTTTATTTAATTTAACTTTTTTGTTTAGTGTTAATTACAAATAAAATTTGCGTAGTAAACATTTAGTGACATGTTTCATTACAAGAAAAAATATTTTGTTTCAATTAATACTTTAAACAATTTTTTTCACGTACATATGTATGTACATATGTATATGTACATACCTATGATACATTAAAATTGATTAACACAAAGTTGTTATATTTTTCACCAATAAAATTGTTCCACAAAAAAAATTTATAAGATACTCTTATCATTTCAAAAATAAAAATAGTCTAACGATTGTATTGGATATTGATTAATTTAATTGTAACAACAAAATCAATTAAACATGAAATTTTCGTAATTGAAATTATGTATACAGGCAAATCTCGGTATAACGAATCACGCTTTAACGAAAATCGAAACGAACGTTCATATTTTTTGCATTAACAACCTTATATAGCGAATACCATCCTAATTTTATATATATATATAAATTATAACGAATGATAAAGAAAAAATCGCAAAATAAAAAACAAAAACTTGCTAGGAACATATTTCTAACATTTAGTTCTTTTTATATAGCGATAAATATGTGCTATGTATAACGAACGGCAAAAAAATGTTAAACAAAATCTACAGCTGCAATGTAAATGCAAAAAAATTTGATACCGTTAGTTTGTATTTGGCAGCTTATTTGAAAAAAAAATTTAACTCATTCTTTTTATTGTATTGTATCATGTCTACAATAAATATAATAATAACTCAAATAATACTTAAAAAAAACTTTGCGATATAACGAACTTTTCGGTATAACGAATGGACCTGACATTATATCGTTCGTTATACCGGGATTTGCCTGTATTTAAATCTTTTCAGTGTATAAGATAATGAACAAATACATTGTGCTAATTCAACCTAAAAAAAATGCGATTTATCAAACTTTTCAAATATATATTAATTTTTATATCGATATATGTATATAGATATTTACATATCGTTACCTTAATATAAAAAGGCCCTAACTCGTAAGGAAATTCCATTTGAAAATATATTTAAAGTGTTTTTATTTTAAAATTTTGCAATTATTAGGGGGCGAATATCTATGTTTTGAAAAGAGTCATAAGCCAGAGAAAATTTGAGCAATTTTATCATAAAAACAGCCACATTTCGAATTAAAATCATAAAATAAAGCACATTTCATCAACAAAATAGTAATCGGAATTTGTTGAAATTTTTACAGTAGATAAGTAGTAGCAAAAAGTGAAATATCAAAAATGTTGAGTTAATACGCTCTTGTGGATTAAGTGCGATATACATATGTATGTATGTATGTTCTTAAGAAACATATTATGTAAGTATATATGTATGTATTAAAAAAATGCATAAGAAAATCTTTTGAAAAAAATATCTTCGAATTTTTTTTTTCAAAAAAGTACTTTTTGTAATTTTAGAAAGAAAATATTTTCCAATACATCAGCGAAAATAACTCTTCATTACATATCTGCAAATTAAGGGTATATGCAATAACTTTCTGCTACAATAAGTTTAACATTCATGTAGCATATTTTGAACTAGAGAAAAAAAAGAAAATTTGTTGATAGTGTATGGGTCACATAAACTTAAAGTTCTGAAATTAAAAAAAAAGTATTTATCTATTTGAACATAAAAAAAAATTGGAATTTAATTTAATTTCGTTAGTGAGTTGTATCATATCATTTTCGTACGTGTTGGACATTTTGGTATTCGTGTTCGGGTGGTATCGTGTTGTAAAAATTCTCTTCTAAGAAAGCAATATCAGTTCATAATAGAGAACAATCGCCATTTTCTTTTTTCACACGCTTCACACATTGCAACCAAAATCAATGCAACCAGAAAACATTAAAATATTTCGATAGTTTTAAAACTTCGAATGCAACACGAAATGAAACCCTAAACACCACCACACACTATGCAAACAATAAACATATTACAAAATGCGTGTCTACCATAACCTTTGACTTTTAAAATACATATTAAAGTAGACAATAAATGAAACCGACATAAGTTAAGCAAGCCGCGGCCAATATTTAAATGTCCAGGCATTTATGGTTTTACTCATATCGTGCCATAAGCGCCAAAAAAGCAAAAGAGTTTAACCGACACATTTTGTGGACCTCGTTTTTTGACAAAAATCGATTATTTGCGATCGCAAATAACCAATTTTGATCAAAAAATTAAGTTCGTAGATTATGTCGCTTAAGTTTTTTTGACGGTTATGGCACGACAAATCTTAAAAGTTGGGTAATTTAATAAAATATCGCTTTTACTTTCAAACTTTTATAAATTTTAGCAATTTTCATTGCATATGCACAGAATTACATACATAATTTTAGAGTCTGGCGGCAGTTGTTTTGGCTTCGCTTCCGTCTTGAAATTTTGACAGCGCGGGAGTTAATTGGTTTGATTTTATAAAGAAACAAAAAAAAAACAGCTGTTTTAGCTCTGCAAACATTTGCACTCAAGGTGAATTCAGTAAATTTTACACTAACAAATATACAAGACGAATATGCAGAATTTTAAAATCGAGACCTTGCTTGCACTTCCCAGTCAGCAGTGGTGTTTTGTGTTGCATATCGTTAGTTGAAATGCAAAATCACGTAACTGAGCTTTTTTAAATTTTATAAGAAACAGAAAAAACTAAACAAAGTAATTCAAGTTCCTTTATGAAAAAGGTTTGATAATTTTGTGGGGTGTAATACCCAATAATTAACTACAAATTAGATTTGAAATTTTTTGTTAGTTACGTGGTGTAGTGCAGAGATTTAAATTTCATATGACTTTTTGTTGTGGTATTGCAGAATGTAGCATATATCCTAGATCTGCTTTATGGGCAATATTTACACCAGCGGCTTGCAACGAAGAGAGAGAGAGTGAGTTCCGCTATAATTTTTGCCAAATGGTCTTCAACATCAAAAGTTTAAATTTTTATTTATGTTGCTTTTTTTAATTTCCAAAATATTTTTCTTGTAAATGAGACATTTTCAGCTCAAATAATAAATAGTTATAAGAAGTATTTAACAGTATTCTTTACATTTAAATCAAATAAAAATATTTATTTCACAACTAAATATAAAATTATAAAATTTAAAAAATTATTTAAAAAAAAACAAACAAAACTCAAAAAATAAATTATTTTATTACAATCCTTAATATTATTTTATTATTATTTTTAGTTTTTTTTTTTAAATTTTATATAAGAATTGTACAAAATGTTTATTTATTGTATTATTTCTTAGATAAATGAAATTTTTTGTTATTGTTGCTGTAGTTTAATAAAATGGCTGTATTTATATGAGACATTATGGCGACAGTATATTTGATTATGAGATTTTAGGTTTTTCTTTTATAAAATCACATTTTAGTTTTGTTAAGACGGCACTTAAAACACATTAATTTGTTTTTAGTAAAGAAAATAATAGCAAAGGGAGAGAAAACATTTAAGCATTTTCTTTGTACATTTGTGCTTCCTTTTTATAATTTAATTAACCATTTACATAGTATTTTTTTTAATTTAATTTTTATATATTTTTTTTAATTCTTTCCTTCTTTATTTCAGACTTTTTAACAGTATTTAAAGTGATTTTAAGATTAATTGACAGTTTAGAGGTTTTTCATACTCACCGATTGTACTGCGATGGTGAAACAACTTGTCCATCAAGTTGTCTATTTACAGTTGGTTTAACTTTGTTGACCTGCTTCACGGTGCCAGCACTATGCAACCCCGTTGTACCATTTCCGGGCCCCATACCAGTGGAACCGTTCGGTCTTCGGGTATGGCGATTAAGTACTGAAAGAGCATTAAATGTTTTTATTATAATTGACTTTTTAATTCTTGTTGTAGTTAGCAAAAAACAAGGGAAAACTATTTTTATTTGAGGCTTCGAGCAAACAATTTTTTACGTACATCACTTTCTTTGAATTGTGGTTGAAGTCCACTAATCAAATTAATTTACAATTATTTGCCATTGTTCTTGCTTAAATAGAAAAAAATTAAGCCATTAAATACTTACAATTCATATCTTCACGATCTCTGGTTATATCACCTTTTGTGAAAAGAAATAGAAAAGAAGGAGTATATTAAAAAAGTTCAAATTTGAATACTTAAAAATTCTACACAAAAAAAAATTATGAATTAATTTTGTTTAAGCTAAGAGAAAGGTATATTTTTTAAACATTTTTGTTTCTGTGTAATGGGAGATTATTGAGCCCAACAAATTTTTAAAGCAAATGTTAAAAACAATTGGCTGTTTTACAAAATATTTTAAAAATCTGGCATACATATTTTGTACAAGCAGCCAACTTATGTTTAGTAGAAGTGTTAGATTGTTTTTAATATATTAAAATACAAGAGCGATACCCAGCAGCAATTACCCGACCCAGCAGCAAATGAAGCGGTTGCTATACTGTGCAAGAGAGATGGGAAATATTGAATATGCTTTAACTATAATAATTTTAATAATCTTTGAATATGAAAAAAATATGCACATATTTAGAAAATTTTTCTTCGTTCTTTACAATATTTTTAGTAGCCCTATGCGCTGCTATCATCTCCGATTAGCCATGTCAAATGCAATTGAGAAACTCTGCGAAAGTAAGGAACTCGAGTACAAGAAATTATGTACGTGCCCTAGCATAGAAATATTTTATATTGGGCAACGGGTCCAGATACATATGTATGTATACCCTGTCGGAAATTCCGTTAACTTTAAACTAACTTTAAGCTAACTATTTCGCAACTAGTACTGACTGACACTTGAATTGCTTTTCAATGTATTCAACTGACTATTTTAACATTGCGATGTCCTAGGCGGTAGTCAATTGTCACACTCTGCATTACTTTTCAACTAATTTAAAGTTAGTTTATTTAAATCACCTGGTAGTCAGTAAATTTAAAAAAATTTGGTGGGGTTCGAACATGTGTCATCACACCTTGCGTACTCAACGCGCTAACTACCCATTCACGGTACCATCTAAGATAATAACAGCAAAATGTTAATAGAAAGCTGAAATGAATTTCAAAGTAGCTGAGAATAAATTTTTTTGGCTCTCACCAAATTCGATTACGTACTCAATTTAAGAATTAATTTTGGATTTGTTCTGGATGACATTGCAGTTAGCTTTTAGTCAGTGTAAGAAAAGTTAACTGTAAGTTAACTATTTTTGTAGTCAACCACACATTCTCCGACAGGGTATGTATATGTACACATACGTATTTCCTTACATGATTCAGCATATGTGACCTGCTCCACGAAAAGGGACCTCTGCGCCGAAAAGAAGTTATTGAGAAAAACGCGTTTAAAAAAAGCGCACGGTTATGGGCATGGTTATGCAACTCTTCTCTTTTTTTCGGCGCAGAGGTCCCTTTTCGTGGAGCAGGTCACATATATCCTTTTTTTCTTAATTTTATATAAAAACTTATAAAACTTTGTTCACCGTTTGGTTTTAAATCTTTTTTATGCAACGTTATGGACAGTAACTCTAACTTTTTTTGTCTGCATAAAACACCCAGTGTATATGGCGGGAATCGAAGCCACAACCTCTGGACTGAGAGGATAGCATCGCTACCACTCAGCCACAGGGGCACCCTAATGCGTAGACTTTCAAGACAACGAAAATTGGGTTACAAAATTGGGGGAAGATGACACACAAGACACGAGATATTTGTGGGCAATCTAAACAAGGCCAAGCTAGGAAAATTGACCGGCATTTTAACGGGGCACTCTAATTTACGAGGGCATTTGTATCGGATTGCAGCCGCGAATGACAATGAATGCAGGGAATGCATGGAGGACATGGAGACAATGGAGCACTTCCTTTGTCATTGTAATGGCTTCTCCTCTTTTCAACCTAACATAACCTGTACAACTTTCCATTTGGTTGGTTTTTAGGAAAATTACTGATCAATTTTCTATGTGCAAGAAGAATAATATTACCCTCTCAAAACTTCTCTCATTTATCAAATTTTCGAGTAAAGGAACGCTTTTTGTGCCAATCGCGGGATCTCGATGATAAGCAAAGAAACACACCTATTATAATTAGTGGCAACCTTTACTCCCACGGCTTTATATAATGTACCCCCGACTCTGCACTGAATGTATAATTAAGAGTTAACACGAACTTTAACTGCAACTTCTTCATACAAAATTTTCCGTTAAAGTCCCTGTTAGCTTTTAATTGTACATTGTGAAAAGAGCCGTTAGTTTGAAGTGAAGCTTAAAAATTTCAAAAAAGGAACAATATTTTGAAGATTATTTAATTTTTTTTACATATGTATTTAAATAAAAACGGGGTATTTTTAAACATAATTATGAATTTTTATAATAAAAAAAATAGGCTCCATGAAAAATCACTTAAAAATAAAAATTAAAAATCGCCCTAAAATTTTCCACACAAATTGCGTAACTCATAAAAATGGAATTTTTGAGTTATGACGTTCTTTCAGTAAATGAACGATATATGTATGTAAATTGTTAAAAATAATTAAAAGCTTCTCCAATATGTTCCATTTCCGTAATTTTTTTGCTTCTAAAGCGGTAAAAGTGGTTCAGAAAATTGTCGCAAGCGGACGAAGACCGGCAGCGCAGCGAAACGTTATTAGGCAGAAAAACTGTACAATTGAGAAAATATTTATTAGGCTGCGCCGTGTCGAGAAACACCATAGTGGAGAAATGTCTTAAACCCGGCCAAAGGCAGTCAGTGCAAAAAAACTTTATTAAGCAGGAAAAGTTTGCAAGGCAGAAAATCTTTATTAAGCTGCGCCGTGTCGGGAAACACCATGGTGGAGATGGTGTTGTCGTGCACTGAGTTCAATGAATATAACTTTTTATAAACCTTAACCAATAACTCAAAGCTATATGTATAAACGCTTGGTAATCAAAGTAAAATTCACTTTATGTATGAAAAAACAAATAAACTGAGGACAAAAAAGTTGCGAAAACCGAGTCACAAAATTTTTAAGTGTTGCGATAACCGAGTCAGAGGAGTTGCCTTAATTGAAGGTTGCACAAGGCGAGGGCGTACTGTAATCTCCATTTGAAGTTTAAACAACAGGACGATTCTTAAGAAAATTAAAGATTTTTCGAACGGAAAACATTCTTCAGCTTGTTTGCATATTTGTGGCTGGGCTGGTAATTGTATAAACGCCTGGTTGGATATCGATTGGGGACTTAAAATTTTATTAGCAGCAGTTTTTATTGGTATATAGTAGAAGTCAATTTATTTCATGTTTTGTTTACAAAAACTTATAAAAACTATAAATTCTTTTTTGTTCAAAATTAAACTTTAAAACAAGCCATTTAAATGCAAATTATATTTAAATTACTGTATGAACATGGTTTTATTAAACTAGTATATTATTTACTTTTTTTTACATCACAATCAAATTAGCAAAATATGCCACTAAACGAAAGAAAAAAATAAATAAACAAACCAAAATAATGCAAAGAAACATAAGAAATCAATAAATATAAAATTAACTAAATTAACTGGGTTATAGATATGAATGCAAGCCAGAAGACATGATATTTGGTATGAATAATTTTCTATACATAAAGTAAGATATTTGATTCTTTATACAATTTGAGCTATTCCGGTTTACAATTTGTTTAATTTAATTAAACTGTTTCTTGAAAAAGTTATAAGAAATTACATGCTTTTCAAAATACACACGTAGAGTTTTTGTTTATAAAAAATATCTTTTAATTTAATAAAAAAAATTTTTAAAATATAGATATATTCATATATAGAGAGAGAGAGGAAAATAGAAACAGAAATGTTTAATATTTAGAGAGAGATTTTTTGAAAGGATATTTGGTATTCACTGAGAGACAAGATAGAATTGAAATAATATTTTGAATTAAAAAGAATGCTACAAACAAATTTAAAAAAAGCCAACTAAAGTTGAATAAAATAAAAGCAAATTAATTTTTATTTTATACTTATGTCATATACTCAGCCTATTAATTTGGCTTTTTTAGATGAGAGAACTTAAAATGTGAATAATATGTCATACAAAAGGACTTCGACAGGCAAACGTTGCTGTTTGGTAACGTTTAACTTGCAGCAGGGCATTTAGGGCCTTATTTTGTAAAACGCAACACTTAGCGTAGAAAATTTTTCTATGTATTCTGTTTTTGTAACTTAAATTTTTTTTTTATATAAAATTTGACAACGCTTGGCGTTGTGTTTTACACAATTAGCCCTTTAGAGATTTATGCTCTCTATTTGAATAAATGTATGTACCTGGTTGAAATGGTTATTTTTAATTATTTTTTTTTATGTCAACAATTCCTAACACATTTTCAATATAAAATGTCTAAAAAACTTCCTTTCTTTTTTTTTGTATTGAGACTTTAAAGGAAATTGTTATTATGTTATTGCAACTTTTACCCGATATTGATCGACGCACATGCACCCTTTTCGGTAGTTCTGGCGGTGTAAATGTGGGTGCAGGATGGTGATCATCTGTAAGTTTAATTTCCATTGAACAGCATATTTATTTAATTTTTATTTTGTTTTGATAAGAAAAACAAAAACAAAATTATATATAAAATACATATATGTATATGTTTTTGTTGTATAATTCTTTCATTCAAATTCAAAAAAATAAAAAAATATTTAAATGTTCTTTTTAATAAAAAATAATAATAAATAACTAAAAAAGGGACGTTTTTTCTGAAGAAAATGATAACAATAAAAACTGTTAACAATAAAATTAAAATTTTATTTAATATTAAAAACCGACATTTGACATTTTCTGGAAGTATGCACACAGAAAAAAGTTTTCTCCAATAATCAATTAAAAATTAAATTGAGTCAATTAAACTTTTGTTTGAAAATTATTATTATTGAACAAATTAATTAATTTAGAAGTTTAACTGACGCAATTAAATGTTTGATTTATTTTTGTTTTTATTTTATTAAAAAGTCTTGATAGGAGAAATATTTTTTTCTGTGTATTTGGTTATTAAATTCTAAAATCTCAGCTGCAAACTTGATATAATGACTGTAGAGATTTGTGTCTCACGTACTACGTATACCCATAATTTACGAAAACGGTTCATAGTGCGAGCGGCCTTTTACATGCATTTCTCTTTGATGCTCAATTTTTAATTTTGTGCTTGTGATAGATTGACAGAGAGAGAGAGAGAGAGAGAGAGAGGGAGAGAGAAAGTAATATCTACCTTTCTTTATCTTTCTCATTATAAAATAAAAATTTGTGCAACAAAAACTGATGCATGTAAAATCTGTCTCAACTTTACTATGGTTTTTACAAAATGCAACACAAACTATGGGCAGGGATGGAAAGTTGATACGATCGTAATCTTGTTCAAAATATATGATGTTCAAAAAATCGTGTTACTAGTTGATACTCTTGATAATAATTTAAGTACGAAAGCGAAAAAGATGCAACATCGACTGGCTGAAATATTGATTCTAATTTTAAAATCTATCTTTCAAAAAACTTCATACGATTGTGATATATTCTGACAATTTATGAAAAAAATTATTCACAAACATTTGTCTGTAGAAAAAGTGGAAATATTTTAGTTTTTAATTTTAATGCAATTGATTATAGGAAAGTAAAATCCATGTAAATAAAAAATTTTATTCGAAAATTGTCTCATGTGGAATTCATGATAAAGCTGTACATGTCGAATAAAATTAATGTGTTAATGCTGAAAATACATTTGGCATTTCTTGTGTTGTTATTTTGTGATGTTATTTTCAAAATGTGTGCAAATCTGTTTACATTACTGTTTTTTATGCAGAAATTAATACCGCACAACCAAAAATATCGGAAATGACAAACAAATGCCACTAGTACACACTATTGCTATATCACAAAATGCCTTAGTGTGTACTCGGCATAAACTTTGTATAGAAAATGTTAACACTTATGTGTCTCTCCTGTTAAATTAAACTCTAAGGGCCAATTTTTGGGTTCGAGATTAAATTTAGTTTCTTTTTCTAATTAGCTAATCCGAAAATTAACTTAATGTCACATTAATTGAGTTTGATGTTTTTCAGTGGCATTTTAAACTTCTTTTTGTATGTAGCATTACCATACTAAGGAACAAAATAGTGGCAAAAGTCATAAATGTTATTAATACACTTTGATTTTTTGTGGGAAGAAGAAGAAACTAGTTTTATTATTTACACGAAAAATATTGTGGTGTTAAGCAATATAAAAGTATACATATATTAATTTATGTGTTTTTTAATTGTTTTATGATATAATTTAAAAAAATATATATAGGTTTCACAAGTTTATGTTGTCAGTATTAATGTAAGATTAAACCGACTGGATTGGCCGCATAAACTAGCAAGCAAAACCATATTATAATCGACTACCCAAAAGCCACAACTAAAGATTAAGGTTAATTTAATCTGTAATCTTGAACTCAAAAAGTGGACCTAAGTCGAGGATGTTACAAAACTTACTAATGTCGTAATTTAAATATCCCATTCACTTTTATCGCCGTATTAGGTAAACATTTAAGTCCCATAGATTTTTTATTTGGCTCAACAGTTTCAAGGAAATTAAATGGAACCATTATGTCCATTAATTTATGTTGTAGTTATGAGTTTTCCTTAGTGATGTATGTAAACATATGTATAATATAAACTTACTAAAAGTTAATAAGAATTCAGTTACGTGTTGTGAACGTATGGCCATCGATTTGAAACATAGTAGGTACCACTATTTGCATATCAAACAGAATAGTATCAAAATGTTGATGTTTTGTCCTGTGTGTGCTTTTAAAAATACATATACTGACACACATTTTATGCAAAATTCAAAATTTATCTGTCTTGTAAACACTAACCAGCTGGGCTTTTGGTGGTACTTAATCGACGGATATGGTACCACTTTCAAATTATTAAGTTTCAAATTATTAAGTTGTGCTAAGAGTATAATAAGCACCATATCACAATGTTTGTTAAAACTAAAGAGTGTCCATGTTTCACATAGCAGCAACAAAAGCTTATGATTGTATGGTCAAAGTAGATTTTTATATACAAATTAGACGAATACTAAAAAACTCTTATGGCTTTTTTCACGATATCGAAAGTGAGCTTTCCGCTGAAAATTTATATTGAAAACAACAATAAAATATGAAAATTTGTTTTTGTTTTCAATATAAATTGTAAATAGAAAGATTTCTTCCAATATCGTGAAACATGCACTTAATTTTATATACCAAAAAAAGTTTAAATTTACCAGCCCTGGAACCGCCTTTTTGATTTTGTTGATTTTTCAATACCAATTTCTTAGACACATAATTATGTACAAGAGCGAAGTGTCTAGTATAGGAAAATCGATTTATATATATATATATATATATATATCTTATAGGGCCGCATATGAATATTGTAAAAATTATCCTTGAAACGACAACCCACTATATACAATTACCTTATTTGGAGAAGGCTAGAAATAAAAGCGATGCGTCTGCTAATCACACAGTAGTATGTAAAGTACAGCGTAGTTAACATTTGTGGTATTGCAGTGGTTTAATTTAACATTGTGTGTTGTAACAGCTGTTAATATCATCAGTGTTGAGTAAATAAATAAAATGCTTTGATTGGATACGATTTGAACTTTTGGGACTTTTCATTTAATTGGAAACGCGTAACAATGGCCCTTATCGGGAATAAAAATAATCAAAATTTCACGTTAACAAACTGTTCGCCTTTTTTTGCTCCGATAAGGAGGATTATATAGAATGAAAAAATAATATATTCTATTTGCAATTTAAAATTTTTTATATGATGAATTAATAAATATGTATATAAATGTGGTAGCTTTTGAGTTTTATTTGTGTTTGTTTTTTTTGTACTATTTTCATAAAAAATCGTTAGATTGACAGTAAACCGTCAATGGTGACAGCATTCCAAACAGTTCGGAATTAATCGATAGTTTGCATATTCATGCACTAAAACTTTTTCAATGTCAAACATCAGTGAATATTTTTCTTTTCGAAAATCAAAATTAATAAAACGGTAAAGAAAATAATAATGTACAAAAAAGGTGGGTAGGTGGGATTTATAATTAAGGGATTTTTGTTTTGTTTGGAGAAGAACTAAAAAGAAATTAATAAATACTAGTACAGAATTATGTGGACATTGTAGGAAAAATATTAGAAGAAAATATATTATATGTAAAGGGGCATGCATTCATTGCGCTATTTTATTTGCTATTTGTAGTAAAATATTATTTAAATACAAACTACACATACACAGAGACAAGTCACTACGCCTACGACAACTAGAGTTTCAAAATATTAAATTTGTATTTATATAAGAAAAATAGTATTACATAAATTTATTTTATAGTATAAAAAGAGAGCAAGCACGGTGCGTTTACGAAAAGTATGCTGAAAAAATATATTTTACAATTTTATTACATATTTACACGGTAAGAAAAATGAAAACGTTTAATAACACTAAATGATGGGTAAACGAATTTTTATATATTTTAATATTTAAAATATAAGTCTAAATACTTCCACCTACAAATCAGAGTTTGTTTAATATATTTAATTATTTTTAGTAATATTCAATCTGCCAGGCCTTTTTATTTGGCTTATTCTTGTTGCTATTTGCGTAAAATTTTTAATGCTATTTAAATATAATATCTGAATGAAGAAAAACACGTTTTGTTTTTAATATTAATAAGAAAATAAGCTTGCTAAAACAACTAAGGTATTTTTTATTTTTTTTAGTTTGAAAACCTTTAGGCCACTTATTGCAAGTAACAGCATCTAAAACTTTTCGTATAAAACTAAACCGTTTGTGTTATTTTTGTGTGTATGTTTTAAAAAAATAACAACACCCCCAGGGTCAACAAAGCCTTTGTTTCCAAAAATAAGGCTTAAGTCTTAATATTCTTTGCCTCTTTATTTATTGTTTATTTTTTAGTTACAAGCCAAACTTGACACCATAATTCAAGTATTTACTTTTTATTTTTCGAAAATTAAAGAAAAAAAACTTAAACTATAATTGAATAAAGTAAAAATTAAACATTTTACATATAACACTATATGGATGTAATGAAAGGTCACACAAAAAATTCTAATTACTTTTTGATTTAAAAAAATTTTTAAGAAAAAAAATTTATTGTTTTAACCAAATTTTAACTATGAGAAGATAATGTTTTAAGATATAAGAAACAAAAGTGAATAGAAATCTGGTTACAGGACTTACTTGTCTGGTAGTAATCTTCATCTTCTATATATTTTTCATTGATTAATTCATTCATTCATTGATTGATTACAACACCATTTTGTTAGAGAGTTTTGTTTTTGTGCAGATGATTTTTAATATTTTTTTTTTTTGTTATAGATTGTAGAGGAGTTACAGAGATAATTTTATGTGATGTGTTGTTTTTAATACAAGTACAAGTACAATTTAAAGAAAGAACATATAATTTTAGTAAACATTTATTTTGTTTTGTTAAAATTTTTAAATTAAATTTTAAGTTTAAGGAAATGTAATTAAATGGGAAGTTATAAGGAAACCGTATTCGTTTGTATGATGTTAAGCAATAGTTGAAACTTCATTGAATCGGAACAAGCAAAGAATATTCAAAAACTTTCAGACTAAATTTCTGTGAATGAAAAAAATATGATTTCAAGTCATTAAAAAATTATTTTTGCCGTAAGAAAAAAAGCGATAAACACAATTTAGGGCATACAACTTGGTGATGCAAATACATGTCGTTTCTTTATTTCAACTTGGAAAAAAAAATCAAAAGTTTCCAATTGACATACAACTTAATGCCTGTGGACAAGAATTTCAGGCCTCAAAATGTTCTACGAAAATTTTTGCCATGAAATTCTGCAATAAAGTAAGCTGCAGACGATGAAATAAACCCGTCAACAGTTCATACATCTAATATGAATTCGCCTTGCCATCATTTGTATAAACATAAACTTTTATTCGTCAGCGCACATCTCAATTATTAACAAGAATCACAAGGCAACTGTTGTGTTTTGTCGAGCAGAGTTGGAGATAATTAAATAATCAGCCGCCAAATAAAATAATCAAAACTTTTTGATTTTCATGCACCATTGCCCACAAAGCGTATGTACGTGTAGCCGAAAAAACACCAGTGCTGTGTTTATTTGATCGTGTCCAGGGCACTTAAATCTCTTAATACTTCAAAGCTTGAAATGAAACCTTATTATTTGAAATTTAACAAATTTTTAATATTTTTTCTAGGACATTTCCAACCTCTAGGTTAAGTTAGGCTTGACAGGTTACTCTGAGAAGAGAAAGTAAGTTTTTTCAGCTCATTTGCGTCCAAAGAACTGGACTCTTTGTGTTGGTTGTCAAAGTGATAGATACAGAGAATCTGTGAAGTATCAGACAGAGAAGAAGCCTACACCCTGTTTCCACAAGTCAAGCAGGCGACTCATTGAGAAAATTTGTATGAAAACCACTCAAAAATATGAATGCTTTTCATATTAATTTTCTACTCAAGTGAAACGTTCAGGTTCAGGAAACAGTGTATTAACCCTTAATATCCTGATATCTAGTTTTTCGTTTAAAAATATGTATTTTACAAAGTTTGTTCTAAGGTTTTGTTTACATGTTTTTCTAACCTAACTGAGATAGAAAAACCTGGTAGGTGCCGGCAGGAACCACCAGGCTCTCTAGGATTAAGTAAAGTCTATATAACTGATATTATTTTTTTTAGAAATAAAGAAATTTTATTCCCAAGTTAAATCGAATATTAATACATAAATTGCTTACCAAAGATTAATTTTTTGGTGAAATTCTGCGAAAGAAATTGTTCGCTAGAGAAACATAAATTAACTGCGCATTTTTGGCGCCGAACTTTTGTACGCGATATGCATTGCAGATTTGTACAACAAGGATTGCTTTCTTTTAAAAATTCGGACCATGACATATTATTCAAAAAATCGGGGAGCCCTTCACCTGTTTTAAAATAACGATTTCGGCATGACATTTCAAAAAATTTACTACAAAAAATCACCAAAGTAACGTTTCTTTTTTGTAACATTGAACCAGTCCGGCTTACACACAAGCTTCAAATAATTTTATTTTCAAGTTGGTGTAAACGCATCAGCGAACAGCTTGTAGATCATAGCAACAGCACTTAAGAATAATCGTTTAACAACATTTTTAATATTATTGGTTGGTTCCTTGAGGTACCACCAGGCTGTTAAGGTTAACTTTTTTTCAACATTTTTATTCCCTCTGCTTTTAAGTAAGCGCAGTAGTTTAAGTTGTTCTCGGTTAAAATGAACTTTTGACTAATTTTATTAATATTAAGTTAATACAATTTCAATTTTATAAAATTTAGCAGTTTTCATTGAACATTCTCAGATGTACATAATATTACACTGTGGTGGCAGACTTCGTGGCGGCGCTTCCGCCTTAAAACTTTGCCAGCGCGGGAGTTTAGTTGTTTTGATTTGATAAACTTGCACTTCTTACCGCCGTATTTATAAAAAATACATTTAAAAACATATTTTCATACAAAATTTTGATTTCAGGTATTATCTCCAAAGTTTTGCATTTCAAACAACGAATGCACAAAATTTCCATAAGAAGAACATACACAACGATTTCGAAGCTGTTTTCTTCAGTACTATCATTAAATTTAGAATTGTTCAATGAGGTTCCAACTGTATTCTTTCGGTGTAATTGAGTGTAATAATAATTTATTTAACTACTAGGAAGAAAACGGGAATGATTATAATAAAATACAAATAAAAAGTGGAATAATGTAGGGCGTAGCTTAAAATCTACAATTTTCTCTTTACTTTCGTAGTATGATAAATTTAGAATTGTCGCCGAACTTAAATTCAAATATCATTCGATTTGGTATAAAATTTCATATAAATCTCTAACGTTTTGCCTGATTTCATTTGTTATTCAATTATGAATTTAACAACAAACTATTACATTATGTACAAATAAACAAAAAAAAAACACAGACACTATATATATCAAAGGAATACCAAAAGAATTGCGAAGTAAAAAACTGAAAAATTTATTTAAAAAAAAAAAAAAACTTAACAAATATTTCTTCACTATTAAACAAGTAAATAATTAAACATTGAATAGAATTGATGTTGACGTTAATACATATTACGAATATTAATTAAATAGATACAACAAGATAATTACGAGAAAGTATATTTAACCGAAAACACATGAGAAAAGAAACAAGATTGATAAAATGTTGAATTGATAAAAAAATTATATATTAAGACACTACAACAGTACACATTGAAACAGATTTAAATTGTTTAATAGACGATTTAATATTTCGTATTAATTTTTTTGAACAAAGAGTCGTGATATATATTTTTTTTTACAAAAAAAACTCAAAATCAAGAAATTTATGGTCAAAGAAGAGTATTTAAATGAATAGAGGCTTGAAATGTCACAATAAATTTGTTAAACATCTTTTCTCTGACAATTCATTAATTGCTTAAGTGTTGTTGTGGTGATTGATTGTTTTGTTAGTTTGTTTGTTGGGTGGTTAATGACACTCATGTAAATAGAGAGGGAGGGAGAGAGACAGAGAGTTTAATGTTTGTGTGGTGAGTACGCCATTTAACATTTAAAATAAAGTGAACATGTTATTTTTGGCTTAAAGCGTGTTTAGTTTTTGTTTGTTCTTTTTTTCTTTTCTTTTGGTACTAAAAAAAATATATTTCTATTTAATAGGCTTTTTTAAGTTATTTGTTTTAATTTATAATTTTAAATGAAATTTTTTTAGAGTATATACGTACTTGCACGTCCTACCATTTGCACGGCTCGGACGCCTTTCCTGAATGTGGCCACTGTGGTTGGATTGTAGTAGTAGTAGTAGGTGGGTTGATAGGTAGTAAGGTCATTAAATAAAATAAATGTTATAGAGGACTTGTGTGAATAGGTAAATGAGTAAATTCATTAAAATGATTTTATTTTTCTTAGAAATTCGAACTAATTTAAAAAAAAAGAAGTTATAAATGTATTTGAAATGAATCAATTGAAAAGGTTGCAAACAACACAAACGTAAATAATAATTAAAACAAATAAAAAGATCTTAACAAAATTACATTATATGAGCCTACTTTTTTAAACCTACTTTTGATAATTTATAATTTAAGATTTTAGTTTTAAAAACATAAGTTTATATTTAAATACGAGTATATAGAGTAATTTTTTTTCTTGGTGCTTTAGTTGGCTGGCGTAGTTCTGTGTTTCTTAATTTTAATTCGCTTGGTTTTTCATCCTTACATTAGCAAGAAAGGAGAAAAATCTCCTACAATAAAAACTACGTACATATGAGTTGGGTTGTGCTTTGTATATTATCCACTTTTAGCTGATTAAAACGTCCGCAATTCAGTAAAATGGTCAAAGGTTCTTTTTTAATTTTTAAATGCTTTAGTTATGCACTGAGAAACACTTAAATAAGAAACTTGATTTTTTTTAAAGAAGTAACATACAGGCATTGAATGTCTACTACTAATACTAAGAAGGTAAACTTCTTTAGGGAAGTGATACTGATAGAGAAGACATGTGCGGAAGGACGAGATAGAGGAAAGCTTCATTACTTTTACAATTCGTCTTTGTAGCAGTTGCATTAAATTTTTGAAGCTGTAGCCATTTAATTGATTATTTTGCTTCACTTATGACTCAGTTACAGAATAGTCCTGAAGCCTGTACTCTTCAGTGACCAGTGGACTATGCATTCGTCACAAAGGCACACTAATAAATATCAGAAAAATTCGTGACATTGTTATTTAATGATTTTGGCGCTGACTGGGATCGATCCTAGGATCTTCGCGCTTGTAGTCAATCGCGAACTACTTCAGCCAGCGCCACCCTAAACGAACGAACGAATATTATTTCCAAACTATATATTGAAGTATTACAAAATGTTTGTCTTTTAAACTCCATTTTCTTCCATTCCATATTAATTTAGTGAAAATTGTGGACGGGTTCTATATATTCTTTTAAATAAATTTTGCAGAAAGAAAACTTTCGATCGACTATGTAATGTGGTAATCGTAAAGTTAGTAATGTGCGAACTCATGCTCATGTGGCTGTTTGGTGCGATTTTTGGTCACGGGGAGTCATTGGACTTTACTTTTTCGAAGTTGAGGCTAGAGCAACTCTTACGGTGAGTGAAATATTCTCCCTTATCTTGATTGGCGTATTCCAACTTCGAGTACGATGTTTTTGTAACAGGTTAAAGAATACCTCAAATACGCGAACCACGATAAGGCTCATTGTAATATGAAATATTGGCGTATACGACGTTTATTTTCAACCAGATGGCGCTACGTGCCACACAAGTAACGATACCATCGCTTTTGTTTTGGGTGAAAAGTTTCCTGGCCGTGTTATTTCCCGAATAGACAATAACAATTGCTCACCGTGATCTTGTGACTTCACATCTTTAGACTCTTTTCTTTGGGGCTACAGATAAAATATAGGAAATCTAGTTGTTGAATTTATCGAAGATATACAGTCAAGAATATTTTAATTTGTGATGGAAAATTTCATGAAATGAATATCGTCCTGCAAGCGCAGGCGTGTCAACAATTGGGCCGATATTGTTTTCGATTATTAACGGCTTATCCTAATCTTAACAATTAAATAAACATCGTTTTCTCATTATTTTTTGAAATCGAGTTTTTTGTATATTTCGATAGAAAAAAATTTCGATTTGAAAAAAATAATGAGTCAGGGCCTTTCTATATTAAGGTAACGATATGAAAGACCCTTAATTTAAAATTAATGCCAAATATTTTTTTCTGTAAGAAATTTGTAATATCGAATTTTTCGAAATTGGAATAAAACATTTTTTTTAGTTAAGAGAGCCGTGTTTAATTTTTCTTCCCTTCTTTAAAAAATCACTGGTTGTCGACTGCGATGCCAGCTGCAATTATTTAATAAGTACCCTTGATGCCATTTAAGCATTTTCACTGCTAGATTTAGCATATTCTTTCGTAGAAAAATCATTCAAGTTTTTTTTTTTTTTGCTTAAAAAAATTTATGTAAATTTAAATCTAGCATTTTAAGTTTTCTTCCGTAAATAAAACGTTTTAGCAGATATTTTGGACCGATCTAGCACTCTCCCACCCACCATCATTTTCTGGCAACACTGTAAGTACCATGTTTATGTGTTTTTTTTATTTTCTTAAAATGACCTCTCAATGCAAATTTATAGTCATAACTTATTGCCTACTTTGAGGCTGTATCATTTGTCAGTAATACATACAGTGTGTTAAAATATAAAAATAACAACAAGTAGTGGATAATAACAAAAATTCGTCTTTGCCGAATTTCTTAGATTAGAAATGCAACTCCTTTGTATTTTAGAATTTATTTCCCTCAAAATGTTGCATTTAATATTTTGTCTATTAAACACCAAAGGAAGGGGTACTTTCTGCATTATATATGCTATCCATTAATTTTTTTTAATATTTTGCAAAGAAATATTAGTTTATTTTACTTTACTTTTATTTATATTCAACTAATCAGCAGTTTTCAAGTTAGCAGCAACAAATAAGTTTTATTCAGCAGCATTGTTAGCATTTAGAATAAATACATATATAGATATGAATACATATTTTATTTTCAAATAAAGATTAATATAATTTGTTTAATTGGGGGGGGGGGGGGGGAATTGGGAAAAACATTAATTTTTAGCAAGTAGTTATACTTCAAATTTGTATTGGTTGGTTTTTGAATTTTTGTAGGTTTATTTTATTTAATGTATGTTTGTATATGTATTTAATAATCGTACCCTCCATTTGGTTAATGACTGAGGATATGCCTTGATTCACCATTCCGGTCTGCATCATTATCATGCCCACATCTGCAAAATTGTTTATGAACATTTTCAAACGGGTGCTTATTAAAATAAATATTCATATATATTTTGTGGTTTTCAGGTTAGATTTTTATAGTTGTTATAAAAAAAATTTAAATTTAAAATTGGGGAGCAAACGTTTACACTTAATTTAACGGCACCAGTTGGTTGGTTACAGTTTCAATTACGTTATTTTCTATGGTGCTTTAGAAAACAGTGGCATTTGCAAACATTGCAAAGATTTTTCTGTGCCATCATGAACAAAAAACAAAAAAAAACAATCAATTACTGTTTTAAGCCCACTGTCTTCTTACTTAATTAGTAGTGAGGCCATTGACAGCGACATACACACATACACGCACGCGCTTACACATATAAAACAAAAGCACTGATTTGATTCGGCTTAAATCTTAATTCAGAAAACATTTCTAACTACTCTAGAAGAATAATAGTGTTAACAGATATACATAAAACATAGTGAGAGGATCAGTATCATCAGCCAGTTTATGCCAGATGATCGTTTTAACACTCTACTCGTACATTGATTGGAATTCATTGAAATGAGTTTTATTTACACCATGTTTTTTGTGATTTTTAAGAGGGAATTGAGGTGGTGATGTTTGGAGTTGTTACTGTTCTGAAATCTTTTTTTTTTTAACATATTTACATCAAGTTTGTGTTATTTTGATTAAATCGTTATAAATGATATGTTAAGGATTTTATTGTTAAATATTTGGTTTTGGACCTGTTTGAACACTTAATAAATTTTACTGGTCTAAAAAAGAAATTTTTAACTCAAAAATCAATAATAAAACTCGTCTTAATTTCTACTTACATAAACACAAAATATATACATAAAGAACAATAATTAAATTTTATAAATTTATATACAGAGAAAAAATTATAAAAGTTATATATAATTAGCTTATTCTAAATTTGTTGTTAAATAAGTCTTATTCTGAATTGAGAAGCAAAAAATTGCTAATAGATTTTTGAGTCACTTATAGTCTCTCTTTCAAGAAAAGAAACGTCAAACTACATATAAAAAAATTTTATCACGACAAAAGTTTTATTGGGAATCAATCAGCCGAATTATTAACAACAATTCCCCGGGATTTTTTGCCTTTTCCCATTCCTCCTATTATGAATTAAAATTTCCCCGGAAAAAACTTCCCGGTGAAAAATATGAGGGAGAATTTTTTGACAGTTTCGCACCAAACATTTTGAAGGGAACTGATGCATAAAATTAAAACACAAATTCATAAATGTTGTAAAGCAATGTTATAAACATTTGGTTAGAACAAAAACTTTAAATAAGCACCGGAATATTATATTTCTTTCACTCTTGTTTTAGTCATTTGTATCCAAGCCCTGCGCTGATCAACTTCAAAAAGATGAACTAGTTATGCCTTGAGAAAACACTAAACTTTGCACGCATTCTTTAAGTTCACATAAAAGGTAATTGGAAGATTTGTTTTCCTCTAATATTAAGACCATTAAGAAAAACTTCATAAAATTTACAAATTCCCAATTTCAGCCATTGAGAATTTAATCCATTTCCATCTGCACCTGGGTCAGTTTTAGCTCCACTTTCTCAGCAAAGTGTTACTCCGCATGCTTTTATGTGGTTACGCTGTTTATTTAATTTTTTATTTTAATAAAAAAAGACATATATAGTACACATTCTTACTGGCAATGAAAACATAAAATTTTTATTAAATTTCTATCACGGAACTCTTGTGTTTGTACAGAATAAATTGTAAACAGCTGATGCAGATTTTACTCTCCCCAGTATTTGCTTATTCCCCGGCTCTTTAAAATAGGAGGATTATTCCCCGGGAACAAATTATAGGAAAGGGAAAAAAATCACCGAAAAAATGCAGAACAGTGGACCAAGGTAGGTAAAAAAGAAAAATTTTAATTTTTTTTTTCTAGAATATTTCCTAAACTGTAAGCGAAAACCCATAAATGTAGCAGACTTTTTAGTTCTTGGATAGAAAAAAAATCCACTGGCAAAAAATCTATTTTATCAGATCAAAAACATCAGCTTGGCATCGGTTTTAATTTTTCATTAGCCTAGGTTGTACACTTTGGGGCTATATATATAGTCCAAATTCCAGACTTAAGTTCTGTCACATCCCTTCAAATACTGTATGAAATTTCATAACAATCGGATGGCTCATTTAGAAACTGCAGAATTATTTTAATTTTTGTTACAAAATCCCCACTGTGTATCGGGTACTTTAGGCCCCACTAGGCCCTACTAAGCACCAGAAGGCACTGAAGGCGAAAAAAACAAAACTAAATTGGTTTCTATGGTTACAGTTATTGTTATGGCTTTAATACAGTGTTGCCCATACGTTTAGTTGGGCAACACTGTTGCTATTTCTTAATTGTTAAGGGATCAAAACTGCGCTGATTAATTCTGTAATATAATATAATTCAGTATTACTCGTATATCAATTTAATATTCTTAAAAGAAAATCACTTAAAAAAATGTGTTCACTCTTAAACAGTATCGATCTAAATTGAAGCTTTTGACCAGTGTTGCCAGTAGATTACTCGAAAAAATACCTACACATGCTAAAAAAAATCCGATTTTTCCCTACACGTTGAAAAAATTTCCCTACAAAAATCCCTACGCATTTTTGTCATTAAAATAGAAGAAAACTATTAGTTATAAAAAAAAATATATATATGTATATTTATTAAAGCTTTGGTAAAAAAATAAGTAATTAAATTCAATTAAAACAACATAAAGTTTTTTAAAAATTAATATGAATACTTCTTTTTAAATAAAATTTTAAAAGATAAATTCAATTCAGTTACAAAAACAGGTTATTTTAAAATTAGTATGTACATATGTATGTATATACCAAGGTGAATCCATGTACCAGGTGATGCCAAGTTAACAGATGCTTTTTTTAGGAACTTTGGCTTGTTAAATTTCATTGCAATCAAATTTGTAGGAAGTTTGATTTGTAAATTTTCATTGCAATAAAGTACTAGGCAGATTTTGTTGTTGCAGGCTTGACACCACCTGGTATATGAATTCGCCTTGGCATATATAGTGTCGCCAACTTTTTAAACCACAAACAACTGTGGAAAAATATTTTTAAGCGATTTTAACGCAAAAACAATTTTTGAACCGTTTTGAAAAACGTTATGCTTGCATTTATTTCATAAATAATGCGACATGACGAACGAAACAATTCCTTAATTTTGGAGAATATAAAAAATCTGTCCGATATTCTCTACGCTTCTATTTTACTATCAAAAATACCTACATATAAGGATTTTCTCCTACTGCTGGCAACACTGCTTACGACTTAATTTATCGAGTAATATGAAAAAATCGATGTTAAAAATGTCTTCCAAATACTAGAAATTTTATAACTGTCTCTACTGGGCACTTCTTCGTAAACCATCATGATTACCGCTTAACAGTATTTCAATAATATGAACTTCAATTCTATTAAGATAAAAATAATAATATAATTTCAGAATAAGACATTTTATTTTATATACATAGAGTTTTTTTTTTTGTAATTATTTTCTTTAATAAAACAGTACCTATTTAAAACATTAGGACTACCTTTATTAATTATATCAAACAAATACCTAAAATACTATTTTAACTTTGAAAATAAAGTGTTGCATGTTGTAGTTTATTACAAGTGTGTGCTGTAGGTGGACTTAATTAACTACGAAGGTTGTCGTTTATTTGTAATTAACACAATTGGAATTGATTATGTTATGTTTTCGTTAAATTGTTTATGGATGATTGATTGATAATGATAACGATTATATATATATAGATTTGAAATTATTTGAACACTTTAGTTTATTTATATTATGCGATTATAAATGTATCTGGTGCAATTTTAATCGTTCCCATGCACTCGTTTTAAATACAATTATAGGTATATTTTTTTTTTAATTTTGTATTTAACTTCGGAAGACATTGACTGAGAGGAAAAACAGAGAGTGTGAGAGAGATATATAGATTTATTTATATATATTTTATATATTTGAGGTAATTTTTAAGTTAAAAAAGGTAAATCATACATGTTTTGTATTTGGTGCAAAAAATGTATGTATGTATGTAATTTTGAAGTTTTTTTTTAACAAAAACAAATTTATAATTGTTTGTATGCAGGAATTTTTTTTTAAATAAATAAATTAGGCGTTTGTTTTTTAAATTAAACGTTTTGTTAAGGGATCTTAGAAGTATAAGGCAAAATGGCGAATTAGTTTTGTAGAAGAAGAAAGTGTGTGAGAGAGACAAATCAATTTAAGAAAAATTATTTCTGGAAAGTTTTCAGGCTCCATAACATTTTGCAAAATAAAAAATTTTAAAAAATAAAAAAAGAAATAATATAGGCTTTATTATTTCAAAGAAAGTTAACTTTGTAGTTTTCATCTTTTTTCTAAGTAAATAAGTATGCATTTTAAAAAGATATGCCACTTGTGAATATATAGTTTATATTTTTAGCCAATTCGGACTCTAATGCGCACAAGTTATGCCCCAACTTTAAAAATAAATTTTTAGAAATAAGCAAAAATATTATTTATTTACTAAAATTTACTATTACATATATTCCTTTTTTTATAAAGAGAACATACATGTTTTATAATTTTAAGAGTAAAAATTATTTTTACAAGTTAACTTAGTTATAGCCCGGCTAGAAGTATGCAAAAACTATTTGTACGGAAACGGTGCCAGAAGCTACATCATTTTTTTACTCATTTCAATAGTCCGGAGCATACGGTGTGTTAAAGATATTTCCTCTTTGTGGTGCCAAGTTGTTCATTTCAGAGTTTCAGCTTATTAGAAAATTAAAATGAAAAAAATATTCGCAATGAGTATAATCTATTATTCTGTATCAAGTTCCTGTTCACATACGGCAATTTCAGTTGAGCAGTTTTTAAATTAATGGGTGAGAGAGGAAAATATGATCTTCATTATCTTCTCTTCTCTCTACCATAAGCTCAAGAGTTGCTTGTGAACCCAGTACAAGTACAATTTTTTTCTTTAACACAAGATACTACTGACATGACTTATTATTGATTATTTGGTATGAAATAAAGTAAAATGTAAAACTGAAAGTTTTCTGAGACTTCCGAAAAAGTTTCAAAATAACAATACAGAGCAACTGATTGTTTCTTATCTGTACTTCTGCAACAAGGAGGATCTTAAAAATGTTTGAAGGTCGGGCACAAAAGCGATGGAACAGCAACGTAAAAGAGGGTTCCTCCATACAAAATTGTTATCACTTGACAACTATAATATGAAGAATCTTAAAATTTTGTAAGGTGGGAAGAGATACTGTGTGAAGGCAAATACAAGTCTTAAATTGGAGAACTACAAATTTATTGTGGGTTATAATAAATTTCGATGGAAATCGAGCGGGAATTCTAGTGGTGCTTTCCATAAAAAATAATTAAAGTAAACATATGATGGAGGAATATGATGGAAACTTGTTGAAGTTGCTGTCTGTTATTTTTATAAGTTAAATGGAGACCTGTGGGATAGGTGCTTGGGGAAGGGTGTCCCATGTACTATGCCGATGTGGGTAGCGAAGTGCACTGGAGCTGAGCAGTGCAGCGGCACTTCATACATTTGGCTGCACAATATCGCATACTAATTTTTTTATTGCATGACAAACATTCACATCTAGGAATTTATTTTGTTTAATCAATCCTCAGCAAACTTTCTTCTTGGGTTTTAGAGAAATAAAAAGCAATAATAATAAAAATATTAGAATAGAAAAAAGAAACAATTCATAACGCGCAAACATATTTACAGAACTTGCAACACTTTAAAGATGTTGTAGGTTCGTGGACATTTATGGACTGATAATTAAAAGTTAATTCAAATGAAAGAGAAATCAATCTAATAGTTTTGGAAAGTTATTGAAAATTAAAGAAAAGTTCGGGGAACTTGCGACCAAACTCAAAGCAAAGAAAATAAACGGAATGAAAATTTCTGAAATTAATTTACGGACACACAAACTAAATTATATTTTATAAAAAAATAAATAAAGCACTAGGTAAAAGTAGTAAAAAAATGTTTAAACAAATATTAATTATTCGTAACTGGAAAAGAGGTGTTAAAAACGAAAATAAAAAATTTTTTGAGAATCTTAAATTTATTTTCAAGGGTTTGGTTGATTGGTTGGTTGGTGGTTGTGGCAGGTAAAAGATTATTCAAGGTTACAAAAATAAATAAAATATTTAATTTTGTTAAAAATTGGTTAGTTGTGGTTTTGTTTTTGATAGGAAAAAAAATCATAAGCATTTTAGTTTAAGTTTTTAATATTTATTTGCTCTTGGCTGATTTACCTAAATCATCAAACTTGTTCCGGGGCTGAACTGCCACTGTTAAGATTACGTTTCGTTTTGATTGAAACGTTGAAACGATTAATTGGTTCAATTTGTTTAAATGGAATTGAATTAAAAGAGTAGAATTAAATAATGGTTTGAGTTGTGTTTCATAGATAGTTTGTTTAATTGTTTTTATTTTTTTTTAAATAAATTTCAGTTAATATTATTTTGTAGTAGGGCAATAGTAGTAGTAGAATAGTAGTAGTAGAACAGTAGCAGTTGAAACGTAGTTGTGAATTGTTGTTAAAAGGTAACACCACGCCAACATGTTTTATATCACAATAAGACAATAAAAATTTATAAAAAAAATTTTGTTTAAATATTGTTGTAATACCTTAAAAATCCTTATTTAAAATAATATAATTATTATAAAGTTATATTTTTTTATATCTTAAACTACTTAAATTTAGTTTAAAAAATAAAGTTCATTATTTTAGTCTTAAAAATTAAATTATAATTTTAAAAAATAAAATTATACGTGAAATTTTTATAGAGAGAGCAAGAGTAACCGTAAAGAGAACGTAAAAAAGAAGAAACGATTTAGAAAAATGTGTACTTACAGTTTTTACATTTGCATTTTTTTATTAAAGTCTCATCTTTGATGTCTTCGTGACAGGCTTTGCAATAGAACCACGCTCTGAAAATAAAATAAAAATTAATATACTGTTGTGTTTAAATTAACAAAAAAATAAAATTTATGCTAAATATAATAAAACTAGTTGTTGTCCGCAGAGTTTACTAACAGCCTGTCCCACGATATCGTAAGAAAACGTCCGCTGGATAATTTCATATTGAAAACAATAATAAAAAATAAATATTTTTTAAGTTTGTAATATAAATAAGTAGGCGGACGAACGTGTTCTTTCGATATCATAGAATAGGTCGTAAAAGCTTAATCTCATTCTTTTTTTTTGTGAGTCGAAGGTTTGCATATTTTTTTTTCTTCATTTTTTTAATTTCTTTGCTTTTTAATTATTAATCGACTTGAGAAAACGGAAAGGTTATCAATTCGTTAGTATTTCTATTTTGGCTGTATGTTTGATTCCTATTATTTACGCTGCGATGACCGTCTGCCCAACACAGGTTGTTTTCTCGAGAGCTACGGACCTTAAATTGTCACAGAATATGTAAAACTTTGGCCACTACAAATATTTGACAGTTTAAAATTAAAACGTGTTCTAAAGCGAGCAACGAAGCATTTTTAAGTCCTAATGTAATGTACAGACAATTATATATCGAGCCATAACCGCCAAAAAAAGCTTAAGCCACCAATTCTTTGGACAGCATTTTTTTCACGAAAATCTACTGTTAACGATCGCAAATAATCGATTATGGTCCAAAAATTAAGTTCGTAAATTATGTCGCTTAAGATGTTTCGGCGGTTATGGCTCGATATATAATTGTTTGTATATCATATTAAGATTTCAACATGTTATAGACACTTCAAATTTTCAAAGTTAGTAAATTTTTATTTTTTATGAAAAATAAAATAACTTTTTATATAAAAACTTGTGTTTCTTCAAAAAGCCACTGAGTTAATGGCCCGCCCACCCTTGTAAAAAATACTATTCATATAAGTTTAATTCAGAAGAAACTGTTTGCAGTTTTATTCGCAAAATTGTTACTCGATGAAATTTTAATAATAATAATTGTTTTTTCAATGTCAATCGGACAAATTTTTATAGAATTTTAATTGTTTTTGTTTCGATCGCTATCGAATGCCGTAATTTTCCCCCTGATGTTCATCGAAGTATAATTATAATATTTGTAAATTGTCCATCCATTATCTTGCATTCGTATAAATCAAAACAATACTTTTTTCAATTTGCATCTAAACACATAATTTTTTTTTTAATAATTTCTTAAAACTACTTAATTTATTTTGAATTACATGCATATGCATACCTTTTGACTTCATCTGCACTTTGTGCTATGAAAAATCCTTGTGTGTTGGCTTGAATTTTAGCGCCTCTGGGATTTATAGAGATTTTGCTATCAGCTCCATCTTTATTGCCCTTGATTTCGATTGCCAGCAATAGTAATTTTAATTTTGAAAAACACAATCTACATAAACCGCAATAGGGGAAAAGAGCAAAAGAGGACAACACTAGATAAATAAGTTATGTAAGGAAAAAATTAAACAACTAAGCTTAACTATGAACTTATTAGGATATGTATCTTGATGTTGTAAATAAAATATTTTAATGTTTTTTTTTCTTTCGTACTCTTTTACAAGCTACTATATACATATTTGCCATGCAATCCTTAAACATGCAATATGCAAAAATAAAAAATAAAAATAAAGAAATAGTTACATAATTTGATAACGAAAGAGATAAGTAAGTATGAATGTATTATATATGTACAGATAGATGTAAGTAAGTTTAGTGGCCAACAAGAGTGTGAAAGCCAACTTGAAAAAAATATAATAATAAAAATTAAATAATGTCATGCGGTGATTATGTTACATAAACTATAAAAGAATTTTTCTATTACATCACACAATAACTGAACAAATTTTAAATTACAGCTGTACATATTTACAAAATTGGATTTATATTGTTGCACGTACATATTTATTGGAAGAGGAAAAAAGTGTAAATAAATTGGATTCGTTTGCAATCATTTGAAACATGCATTTTTTAAGTATATTACGAGTATTTTTGCCAAATGGTGGTTTGTAGGTTTGCTGCGGCTGCAAGGATATTTTAAACATAATCGAGAAAGTGTTGTTTAGGAGGAAAAAAACTGACATTATACATTCGTTAAATTTATGGATGTGTTCTTCATTGTAAAAAAATATAAACAAATATGCATTCCATTCCATCTACGATTATATACAATACAGTGTGTTCAGCAAGTCTTTCGACAAGTGGAGATATATTTAATATTAATATTCCCAGTGGAATTGTTTCATTTATTGCAACATTGAATAAATATGTTACAAATACAATTACAAATTACATAGTAGCCAATTTTAATGAGCATAATAACAAAGACTTTTTTCGCCCGCTGTATTGAAGCAGATCAGAGTCTTTGGTGGGATTTGAAACCACAACAAGGCACTGATAGCCTACCACGCTACTAGATTTATTCTCATTTAAGATATAAAAAGAACGTTTTGTTATCACTGGTGAAAGTCAGGTACAAAAAACCCGATTTTCGTTCAATCTTCCAACAGGAGTATTAAATATTAAAAAGTATATCAATCAGCACATAATTTCCAGCCATTTATTAGCCGAAAAAAAATCTGCGGCGGCGGCTGATCAAAACTATTCGGCGGCTCGGCCTAGTCGTATCTCAGCCGATTGCCTTAGATACGCCTTGCGCGTGGTTAGCAAGCGCCGTTTGTTGGGAGTAAAGGTGCAATCAGACGTGCCATAACCATAACCATAGAAAACACCTTTTCGAACCAAAGTAATGGACAACACTGTATTTGATTATAGGTGACTCACCATAACGCCATAGCAATTACCATAGAAACAATTTTAAATTTTGATTTGGTTATGGCTATGGCACGTCTAATTGCACCTTAAAGATGCCAGACACGCGCTTATCCGTCACTTATAATAGTGTTGCCAGTTGTTCACCAGGTTTACATGTACAAATTTGAATCACACATATATGTAGACACGCTTATATATCAATCTACCCGTTATGTATACAATTTATGATTTCGATGCATCGAAAGAAAACATCGATGCTTAGGAGCAAAAAAAAAACATCGGATTATATCGATGTTTCGACACAATACATGGATGTTTTTAAAGCATCCCTACTTGAAACCAATTAAAAAATAATTTCTAGATAAAAAAATTCGTTCTAGTTCAATTAAAATGATAAATATGTATTTAAAAAATTCCTTACTCCATCTTTATAACTTAACAAAAATAGTTTCTTTTATTTTTCACTGATTTGATTTTACCCCTGTTTCTACAGGGTGGGCCAATTTGGACTGACTGATTTGAAATGCTTATAATTTTTGTATTTTTTATTTTTTTATATTTTTTGCAGATAATACAGAATTTTATAAAATTTTATAATGTCATCATACTCAATGGAAGAACGAGTAAAAATTTTTGAATTTTATTATGTTTCCGGACGATCAATTGTTACAACGCAAATAAAATACCGTCAGCATTTTAATACTGCAGAGGCGCCCAGTGTAAACATGATAAGAAGCTTAATGACCCGTTTTGAGAATTTGGGTTCAGTGTGTAATGAACTACGAAGAAATGTTGTTCGTTCTGTTCGCACTGAACAAGCTATAGAAGCTGTACGAGAAAGTGTTCACACGGATCCAACTGTGTCTAATCGTCGACGAGCTAATCAATTGAACACCTTCAGAACATCGCTACGACGTATTCTAAAAGTTGATCTGAAGATGTTTCCATATAAAATTCAATTGGCCCAATTATTATAAGCATTTCAAATCAGTCAGTCCAAGTTGGCCCACCCTGTACTTTTCCTAAGTTTAGTCATGCACTGCTAGTTGACAGCCTGTCAGCTGTTACCTTACGGTGTTACCCTTGATACGGTCATAGCAACTCATCTACACATGAGACTGTATCTCTAGGCACATAATAATAAAAGAAATTAAAATAGTGCTTTTACGCCCGCCTATCACTCACTAGACGTAACAAATCATGTACAATAAGTCTGAAAATAAACGTTCGTAGAGAATACTCGAAAACGTTAAATCTATTATTTATTATTTGAGTTGGATTATTTAAATTGGGCAGTTTCTAAATAAATTTTTTATTGAAATATTCCCCTTGTCGAAGAACTTGTCGTACACACTGTACATGGGCACCACTAAATATAAAACATAGAAAATAAAACAAATTCATTCATTAGTTAATATGCATAATTATGAACAAACTCTAAGAAAACTATTAAACGGTGTTTTAAAATTAAGTTGAATTAGGGAAATTGTATTTATTTACATCAAATTGTTAAAAACAAAATAAAAACTGGTTAAATTTTGCTTTTCGAATTGCAAGTAAGTTGGGTTGTTTGTTAAAAAAAAAATTAGAAACAATTTAGGCGTATACTATAGAGAGTTAAAAACTTAACAAAAAAAATTTTACAAATCATCTCTAAGGGTCTTACTCGCTGGCTTGTGGAAATGTCATGCCGGTAAATGAAGGTGATAGGGTTTCTGTATACATCTCACACCCTGTACCTTGAAGATAATCATTTTGCCAGGCCTGAGTATCTGGTGACTGAAATTTTAAATACAAAGTTTTGTCATGATTTCAAAAAGGTTACAAGGTTTGTTGGATTTTATGTTTGTTTGTTATGTTAGGATTTTTTCCTTTTTTTTTAATTTACATGTAATGAATTACAAGAGGTTTAAAAATGTAAATTTGAAATAGTCGCCTCTAGTGATGGCACAGGTTCAAATTGGCAAATTGGTGGCAGCAGTGCTGTGGGTTTTCGAATACCTTGAGCTACAGGTATTTCTGGGTATTTGGTTGGTGTTGCACGTCAAATGTAACCTTACGATAAAAACCATTTTATTTCTCTTTTTGGCATGCTAAGTTTGAAATGATTGGCTTTCTTAAGATTTTTGCTTGGTACACTTATTTTTTCCATTTTATACTTAAAAATATTAAATCGAACTTATATTATACATACAGTAGTATATTTGTTTCTTTTGCTGGAATAAGAAAGCTTTGGGCTTAGCTTACATTTCTATTAAGCTTTTATTATTTACGCACGCTATGATAGCCGTTTTATGCCTAGGGTTAAGTTACTTATACAAAAAAAAAATTAGTTATTAAAACTTCTTAAGATGTTTGTTAAAACTGTTTTTATTGTTTGTCTTTCTTTTTTTTTTAAATAGAAATATTAGGGAAATGTTTATATATAATAATAACAATAGATATTACGCTTGTTTGTAGTAATGAAATTTGTTTCATCCCATTTTGATTGCTTTTCTTATCAAATTCAATTTAATATTTTTCTTTTCAATCCGAAAGAATCCAGAAACATATTTTCCAAGGGAAGGCTGGAAAAGCTGCGTTTCTCGCAATAGACTATTGAGAAAAGTTTCCTAATTGTTAAACTTTTATGATTTTTTGTATCTTAGTTAATAAACTCTTTAAATAACAATTTTAATTGTAAAATTTTTAAAGTTTTTTGTGTCTTGGATGCCTAAAATGATTTCTGCAAACTGAACTTCCAATGCACAACAACGTCCAATCAATAGTATACTTTAGAATTGTAAAAAAATTACAAGTTTTCAAATCACACTTGCATTTTAGTTGACAGATGGTTTGTATATTTTTAAATTGCATCAAATGAATACAAATACGAGACTTACATGTACAGCAAAAACAATCATCCGACGAAGACATACTTACAACCCCACACAAATGAACTCAAAACAAAAATGTTGAGTGACGATTTTAAGCATACGACACTCACACTCTTGTGCACTTAATACCCACATTTTCCACGAATTTTTTTCTTTCCGCATTTGGTAAAAAAGGTGAAAAGGATATTAATAATAGGAGAAAATGTGAAAAGTAAAAAAAACTCGCCCTAAATTTTTGTTTAAGATGGAGCTGTTAAACATTCAAGACGATAGGTTAGGTTAGGTTGGGTAAGGGTGGCAGTCAGAATCACAGACTCACTTAGACCGTTTTGGTGCATGAACACTCTGCTTATGCTGAGTACCCACCGTCGAACCAACCAGAGCTCAATATAAAACTATTAATACATTGCAGTTCAACAATAATGACGTCAGAAAATTTCCAAAATTTCAGAGGGCCCATTAGGGCAATTCTTTTTCTTGTAAGTCCAGTACAGTGGCACAGAAAATGCTCTACACTTTTCTCTTCATCGATATCTTGGTAACTGCGGCAAAAGTCATTGTGTTCGACCTTTAACATTGGTGCATGGTTATACCTTCCCGGCAGACACCCTGTACCTATTAGACACTGGAATCGAGATTTGTTTTCTGTTTCTTAATATGTACTAAAGAAGGTGTGTTTTTCCTATTTAGGTAAGTCATGCAATCATTTATTGTGACCCAACTTCTATTTGTTTCATCTTTTGTCTTGCGCCTAAGTCGGAGTTTGCAAGAGTTTAGGGCTAAACCGACACATTCCAAATCTGGTGGAACCTGTAAGGTTGTCCCAGTTCCAGCAAGCTCTGCCATCTCGTTTAGAGATGATTGGCAGTCGAGGAAGCGGGGATTCGAGTATTATAATAGCTGCTTGACTATCAGGTATATGTTAATCAAAGTCGTTGAAGTGACATTCAATTTCAACCAATCTGCAACTTCTTTGATAGCAAGGATCTCTGCCTAGAAGACACTGCAGTGATCCGAAAGTCGCTTTGCAATACGAAGACCTAAAGCCCTTGAAAAGGCTCCATAACCAACACCTTCTTGTGTTTTGGTGTCTGCCGTATAAAAAGCAAAACTTTTTCTTCTGTCTGGAGTTCCATTCATGGTATTTCAAGAACAAAACATATTTATATATTTTTGTCTCAGATTTTTGCTTTATTTTGGGTTGTTAGATGCTATTACAATTTGATTTTGTTGCAACAAATTTCATTACTACTCCAGCTATTTGTACAATACAAAAAAAAAGTAAATAAATTACAAAGAATTATTGAATGTAAAGTATACTCATATATTATGATTGTTAGTAGAAGTTAGTTTGGATGACATAGAAAAAAGAAGAAAACATAAATATATAAAACCAAGTACATTAATAGAATTTTGAACAATAAGAACAAAAAGCTGATAGTTACAACATCGAAGGCAATCAATTTTGTTTTAACACTTATAAAAGAAACAAATACAAATAGAATAATTTTGTTCGCACTTATTTTGGCGGAAAATATAATAAAGTATTACAATGTTCAAAAAGCAAAAAAAAAAAAAGAAAGAAATTGAATTCAAAACTAGAAAGAACCAATTTACTGAACCGCAAACAAAGTGAACTTAAACTTAAAAGTTAAACCAATAAAATGACAAATAAATTTACTAAACAAAAATCGAAACCTGTGAAACGCAAAACTTTCAAAAGTGTAATATTCAAAATCATAACATAATCAAAGTGATATAAAAGTTGATTCAAAAATAATATTAATAGCCTGGCACACGATGCATACGTGCGATCGATTCTTGATATTGAAAAAAAAAAATCGTTTTAACAGCCTGTCCCACGATGCCGACAGCAAACGTTCGATCTATAACTTGTATTGAATACAACAATAGCATAAGAAAACTTGTTCTTGTTTCAGTTTTCAATATAAGTAATCGATCGAACGTTTCTTATCGACATCGTGGGCCAGGCAGGTAGTTGTTGTTTTCAATAAAAAAACATCGTGTGCCCGGCAGTTAAACTTAAACTTAAACTTTACTAAAAATAAGAATAAACTCAAGTGAAACGATGTGTTCATTTAGTGTTAAAACTAAGTGTACAATATTCAAATACTTTAAAAGTTTTTCATTTAACATTAATTAATACTTCCACAGAAAACGTTTTATTTTTATTTTCATATAAAATAGCAACGTGTAAAATTCTGTTTGAATATTTTTATTTATTTTAAGAAACAAGACAAAACAAAAGCTATCTTGTGTATTTTAAACTTACTCAGTGGCCTGAGCAAATGGTATTCCAATAAATGTAGGACTCAAAGTTTCAGTGTACATTTCCATGCCTGTACCACGTAGATAATCATTTGTCCAAGACTGCATGTCTGGCGACTATTTGAAATTAATCACAATATTACATCACAGCGTGGCATAAGAAATTATAAATTTTTCGTAAAACAACAAAAAACTATTATGATATCTAATATAACAAAAATAGTTGAATGAATTAGGCTTTTAGCCATTCTTTTAACTGCTTTTCTTTTGTGTTGAAGTTTATTTATTTTCAATCGATTTTTTTATATAAATTATTTTTTCGTTAAGCCCTCCTTTTATTTCGATTCGATCTATCATTTTCCTTTTGCTAAAGGTTTGTTAATCAATCAAATAATAAAAGTTTTTTTTATCAACTTACGGTTTTAAATGAACGCATGGCAAACAGATTCGCCATCATTGTGGAAAATCCAGGTGCCAAACAACTTTGTGCGATAAAACCCAATTTTAATTCCGCCAAACAAATGACATCATCGCCCTGCTTCCAGTCCCACGAGGGAATATTTAATAGATAAGCCTAAATAAAATACATATTAAACTTTAAACAATAGGAGCAAAGTATTATTCTAATGATTTTCTTTAACAGAAAAATAAAAAATTAATGTAGAAATAAATATGTATATTGAAAATAAAAATACACTGGTCTACATAGTCAGGACTCAGCTACGCTTTTACACTTTACAGGTTGCTCTACAAAAATTGTAATAAATAAGATTATTTATTTTGTAAAGTTCAATCTTTACTATTAAAACATTAAATACTCGTACTTTAAAAAAAAGTTTTTAAGATTCTTAGTTAAAAGATATAATTAAACATTCTGAAATTACTTCAAAATACTTACTTTGAATGTCACAGAAGGCATCTTAAATCTCAAAATAATATGCCATGATTTTATTAGTTTTTATCCTACAAGGTTGCATTAGCTAAACAGCTGATTATACATGTATAACTTTTCTTTGCTTATATGCATAATATATCAAACTCCATACAAATAAAAAATTTTAAACAAAATAAACAAAGAAACAAAAATAGGTTTGAGCAGAAATTAACGGCCTGGCCCACGATGTCGACAAGAAAGTTTCTTTCTCTTACTTACATTTAAAACAAAAACAAATTCTCTTATTTTGTTTTTGTTTTCAATATAAGCAAGCGAAAGAAACTTTCTTGTCGACATCGTGGGCCAGGCTGTAAATAAAGAGAAATATATTTTCTACAAGAACTGAATTCTTACGAAATAAATTATTGGACTAAAAGAAGTGAAAGAGTTATAACAAGGCGAGTGCGTGTCAGGTGGTGTCAACTGCCCAGGTGACTATTTTCGCCGATTATAATTTGACATCTCAAGTATGAATTTTTCAAAGCGAATGGAGGCGATTCTTAAGGTCCTAACAAACCTTATGGGCAACACTACATTTGATTAAAGGTGCCTTATCATAACTCCATAGCCATAACCATTACCATAGAAACCAATTGAATTTTGGTTCTTCGCAGTAACCATAAACAGCTGTTTGCTTATTAAATTTTGTGCTATATGTACATATGTTTTAAAACGTGTTTAAGATAAGTTTTTTAAAAACTTAATACAACCGTTCATATTAAATTTGAGATTTTTAAGGTTGTCAGTAAATTTTTAAGAAATTCCAAACAATTATGTTTTTTATTTGTTGTATTATTTTCAAACGATAAATATTTGTATAAATAATTTTATATTTTTAAGCGATTACTTGAGTAGCATATAATTATTTTACGAGCCGCCATTTGATAACAACACAGGATTACCAGATTTACAAAAAACGCACTCAACATAACATACTCCATTTACGTGTTTAACGAAGTGTTTAAATATATTTGAAATGTTTAACAAAACAAGTCAATGTATTGTAAAACATCTCAAATCGTCGTGTTTAACCTCTTAAGCACGCATGAAACGTTAAGTGTGAACATAGTATAGGTTTTGATTTATATTTTTTTTTTTTGGTTTATTTTAGTTTATGCTTTGTTAAAATTATTAACTTTAAATTTTGTGGATAAATAACAATAATAAATAAATAAAATGGATAACGGAAAGCCTGTAGAAAAAATGAAAACATAAACAGTGTTTATGGTTATTGCAGCTCTAATAGGTGAAGCAAATATGTATATACATGAATATATATAAATATTTATATATATACATATATGTATACTAATTAAGAATATGGCAAAAAGGAAAAAAAGGAAAATTTCTACTAATGAAATTTAGTAACTCGTTTGGTTTTCATGAGAAAGAAACATGCAAACATATTCTGAAATCACTAAAGTGTTCATGTGGATACTTCATTAGATTTGTTTACATTCTTCTTCTATCCGTTTTCAGTGGTCATCTGATAACATTATTTATCACAAAAGCGGATGGGGTTGCCAGAGCAACAAAATTTTTAAGTCGTGTAGCATATGACTAATTTATTCAACTAAATTAATCATTAAGAATACAACTTTATTGAATTAGTTTAAAAGAAACTAATTGTATTCAACAACTATTAAGTTTGGTTAGCTAATAATTAATATGCAAACAATAATTTAAAAAATTACTGTGGTAACACTATAAAAACTGTTAACTCGTGATTTAAAATACTGGAAATCCGTACTAAAAATTAAACATCTCGTGATTTTCAGAACACTAAAATATCACTCGGGTTTTTCAAAATCGTTGGTGGCTTGAAATCATCAATCTATACAAAAACGTAATCTTCCCTCTTTAGATAATATTATTATATATCGAAAAAAGATTGAAGTTCTTTTTTTTTAAGAATTCATAAAATATTTTCTATTTAGAAAACGAAAAATAAATTCCTTTCAGAAAGTGCATTATTTTTCATCATAATTTCTACAAACAAACAGAACTATGTAATTAAGTTTTTATAGGAGAGTACATGTCTTTAATTTTTATGTTAGAAAAACAAGTATGTGACATAGTTTGTTTTACATAAAAATCGTTATTTTTCTATAGAGAAAACATGCGTAATTAGCATTAATTACTTTTCTATTGTTTATTATTGGAAAAATACAAAGTGGCCTTATCATTACAATAACATACATACAAATTTATTGTAAGATTATTTTTATTTGTATGTTGACAGTTCGGGTTAAGATTTTATGCTGATAAGGCCACTTTGTATTAATACACTTTGAAAAATTCTACGAGTAATAATTCGTATATAAATTTCCAAAAAATATGCAGGTATATATGTACATATATAAAAACTAAATATGTATGTTTATGTATAAATGTATACGAGTATGTAATTAAGTAAATATTAAGAAAAATTAGTTTCGAGCAACAAGACTAACTATAATATGCACCATATCAGGAATTTTCTAACTAATTGTGAGCAAAGGAAATAAAAAATTTTAACAGGGATGTTGCAAGTCCGAATATTGTTTATTAGCAAATTTAGTAATATAAAAAAGGTGAAGAAATATTTTTAAGGAGTTTGTTTTTAAATGCAGTGATCATACGATTACGTAAGAAATTTTTCGTATTTATTTTAATTTAATTTGCAATCGAAAATGAAAAGTAGGGCATAAATCATAGATATATATTTTTAAATATCAGTTGCACTATAAATACGAGTATATTGTGATTTATTACAGGTGTTTCAATGTAAGATTTTTTCATGTTTTTCTTACAACTTAGTTTGTTGTTGTTGGGAAATTGCATCTTCCATTCCTTATTTGGCCAAGTCTTTGTTGGTTTCATTCTTATACCAAACATAGTGTAAAGTCTTATAAACTTTGAATAAAAAGTTTACTAATGACTTACATTTGTATCTCGTGTCTTTGATTACTAAGTTGATGTCAGAATTAAAATATTCAAAATGATGAACTTAATCCGTTATTGCTGTTAATGCGGCAATTAACGGATATTGTTCGTGAATTTTGAAATGGAAGTAGATTTGGAATTTTGAAAATGTTTTTGTTTGATAATTAGAGAATTGTGTTTTTTTTTTTTAATTAAGAGGGCCAATAAGAAGTTAGCTCGGAATTAAAAAGGCTGTTAAGTGATATTAGGGACTAGGAAGAGTTATAAAAAGTTATATATTTCGCAAAGCCCCACACCAAATTTTTTTAGATTATCTGGCCACCCTGGCAATGATGCAAATTGAGACAGAGTTGGATAAGTTGTGCAGTCAGTTTTTTTAGATGGCAAGGATCCAAAATACTGCGTAAGCACCGTGAAGGCTCAGTTAGCTGACTGCAATGGAATGGAATGGAACTGCAACGGTAGGAAACAGCGGATCGATATTTTTATGTCCAAGAAAATATTTTACTTCGCCACTAATGTGTATCAGAAAAATTCATGATGTTGGTAAGGACAGAGTTTGGTCAAGGATGGAACTCGGGCTCACGAAAACCGTCATTTGCTTTGTAGTCCACGCACTAACCACTTCAGCCAAAAGCGCCCTTTTTGACCAGAAGAACGAAATCAGCGAGAGGTAACATTAATAACAATTGAGCTGTGTGTGTTCGAGTCTCTTGATCAGCTGTCAAAATTTATGGCTGTAGTTTTCTTTTGCAAAGAAAAAGTTAAATGTTTTTAAAATTGTCTGTAATTTCATTGAATATGAATTTGAAGCAAAATCTTTTAACTCAGTTTATGAATTGTGTAGCTAAGAATCACTTTAATTAAAAGACTCAATTGACAATTGAATTGCAACGTGTATGGGGTGCTTCGTCAACTGTAACAATCTGTAGCTCAGCTAGTATTGTAACATTTGAAAGTTTAGAACCTTTTCTTCTTTCGTTTTGTATAAACCATTGTATTTGCCCCAGGCGACCCTGTGTGTCTGCTAGTTTATTATTGTATCACATCAATTCCGCTTCGGTACCTTTAAAAAAAAATAAAACTGATAGTTTTAAAGGTTTTTTTTTGTATAACCATAACCGCCAAAAATCTTAAGCGACATAATTTTCGACCTCTTTTTTAATTGATGAAAATTAATTAATTAAGATCGTAGATAATCGATTTTTGTCAAAAACCGAAGTTCAAAAAATATGTCGCTTAAGCTTTTTGGTGGTTATGGCTCATTATAACGTCACCGAAAAAAATTTAAATTTTAAGTTAATAAGATGCAGTGATTGCTCTATAGAAGTAGTGTAACTTCGTATCGTTTTAATGATCTCTATATACAAAATTTTTCGGATTGGAAGTTGTTTTAAAAATGTGAAAATTTTTTATATTGGGAAAAAAATATAAACTTTTCATAGCTTCCCTTCTTGTGGGGGTCATTAATGGACTGTCAGAAAACCTAAATGACTTTTACAAATTCTAGCATACACCGAACGAGAGTTCCATCGTATATTATTGCATGCAGTACACGAGCGGAAACATGTTTCTTATTTCAGATTTTACTGATTTTTTATTGTAGTTTCTTAGGAAGTCGAAGGGATGTATTTAGAGGTATGTACTTTGGAAGCAATGAACATGTCGTTCCTCAAGAACTACTTCCATATGTGTTTTGCTTGCAATTTCCATAATACATACAAACATATTGTGAGCTAAAATGCAAAAAGTCGTAACTAACAAAAAAATCAAAAATTTTATACTTCTGTGATCAAAAATTACGCTTTTATTAAAAAACACAAAGGGACCTAACTACAAGTTATTTTGTGTTTTTTTTAGTTTTTTGCTTCTTTTTTAAAATTATATATTTGTTATTTATGCCTTTTTGCATTTTAGGTAACGATGTGTGTGTATGTATGTATAGTTTAACTTACAGAAGTATGTCGATTAGCCTTACGCCTTGCAAAATTCATTTCGTATTGTAAAAACTTGGTGTAGGGGAGGGCTTGTAAATGATGTTCATCAAATCTTAAAGTTGGTCAATGATTTTATTAATTTAATGAAATTGGATAAAGGGGTAGTGGTGCTTAACGAATTTGTAAAATTTTATTAAAATTATTTTGTTAATTTTTTTCAAAACCTGTGAAGGTTTATTTTTCTTTTCTTTTCAAAAAGTCAATTGGTTTGATTGTGTTGTATCAATTATAGTTTTCAAAATTTGTGCAATTTTTTCATTGAAACATATTTAGTAATTTCTTCAAAACATTATTTACTACTATTTCTGGCTCACATCGATATATTTAAAAACTTTTGCGTTAGCGACACTCAAGCTTAACCATAAGATTCAATTAAAAGAATTATATAACAAATAAATTTAAAAGAAAACTAAATAAAGCTCTTTAAAGCTTTAGTTTAGCTTTCCATTACTTTTGTTAGCAATTAACATAAGACTACTAATTTAGTTAAATTTTATGAAATAAAAAAATTTTAATAAAAACAATAAAATTAATAATAAAAAAAATACAAATTAATGTAAAGATATGATTTGAAATTCTAGCCTTATTTATGCATAAATTTTTCGTTTGGTATAATTAGCTCTTCAATTACAACTCATTTACTCAAAGTTTTTAAGAAAAAAAAAACTTAATTTTTTTTGCTTTTCGTTTTAGCTGGGTCCTAATTACATGTGGGCCACTGTGCGTAAGTAAATCATGTCTTATTATTACCTTATTATGATATTGCATTAATTGAATAATAACTCTGATATCATCACTGTAATTCTTTATTGAAATGACACGCATAATATTGGCAGCATCTTCAGCATCGGGATCCTGACAATATTTATTGGCAAGCACTAAACAGGCATCAGCTTCATGAACCTTAAGAATTTTTCAAAAAATATACAAAAAACAATAGAATAGAATAAAAAATAAATTATACAAACAAATGTCAAAAGGCAGTTTAGCATGAAATTATAATACGAGAATTATTTTGTAAGACAAAGCATTTAGTTTTTGTTAAATAGAAAACAATAATAAGTAAATTATCTTTATGGTATGTATTAATTCAGGATTTATGAGATTTGAATGAATGCATAGAATGGCCTCTCAAGTGAAAATGTCTTATGAGAATTTATTACAATTGGATATGAGTGTTTTTAGTGTGGGACAATATTGGTTTTTATTATGCAACATAGTTGATTGTTTTTAACGTAAAATGACACAGTGTCGAAAATATTTAAAGCCCAGTTGATTTTTTATTAATTTTTTTTTTTTTGTAATTTTGTAAAGCATTTTTTACGCAAAAACTAAAGATAATCAAAATGAAAATGAAAATTAAATAAAAAGGACATGTAGTTATGTGCTTTAGTTAAGAAATCAAAGAAATTGAATTTAAACTAATTTAATTATTTGTTATTGTATAAACATATAAAAGTGCATTTATGCGGACATTTATTTACAATTAGTTTTTTGTGAAAAACATGCAGTTTATTGTATTTTAACAAAACTAATTTGATAAAACAATTGCTTAAGTAAAAAGTGTACGAGTATGCTATAATTTGAAAATGTGTATCACTACAGCCCAAGAACATTCTTACAATTACGATATAATTACTGAATTTTTAAAAATTAAGTACTAATGCTTATTTCTATTCTATCAAAAGAAATTGTCAAAACCTCTTAAAATAACTTTTCATACATAAGTACATATTTGTTCAATTCAGAAGCTCCATGGTATGGTTTATCGTTAAAAGTAAAGATAGTTGTTTGAGTTTAATTTAAATAACTGCGAAATAGTAAATAAGCTCTTAGCAATAAGCAATTTTTATTAACATTGTTGAGAACAATTTATTTTCTGGTGCTAGTTATCACATATTCAAAAGATATTTGCAAATTAACCTTACAAATGAAGTGTTCCCAGACCTGGACATACGACTTTAGTGCGAGCGTGTGAACAGAACAAGTGTAAATTGAGCAATTGTGAATTGAACAAATGGATATAGTGTTCTAAAAGAATTCCCCTCTAGTTTCAAACATTTTTTAATTGTCATAAGCAAAATCAAACAAATTTATAAAAAATATTTTAGAATTGTTAAGAGCCAAATAGGCCAATTTGTATTTGTCAAATAAACCTGCAATCAACTTAAAATATTGCTGGGATAAGGAAACTTTTATGCGAGATAATCCATTTGGATGACATGGGCGGTGGGTGTGTCATATTTTTGATCGATAGTGTGAAATCGAATTTCGTCAGTCAACAGTCAACCTCAGAATTTTTTGTTTTCGAGTGACAGTCAGCGGCCATATTGGTTTTTGACTGATAGTGTGTACCAAAAAGCGTCAGTCAAGAGATATTTTTGTAGCATAAACAACACAAGATGGACGCGGAAAATAATTTTTTTTTAAATTTACATATTTTTATGAAATGCAAGGCTGTGTTTGATGTTAAAGACAAAATGTTAACACAAAATCGTACGACGAGTTGTTAGAGATAAGAAAACATTAAAATAATTCATTATAAAAAAATGTTGTCAGCAATAATGCGCATCCAATTTGTGTTTTTTCTGTGTTTGTGTGTCCAATTTTTTTTTTATGAAGGTTTGAGTGTCGAACATGATCGATAGTCTGAACAGCCAACACTATCATTCAAAACTGATTAATTTTTGACTGTCACTCATGTTCTATAATGTGTACCCCACTTAATGCTCAATGCTAACTTTCAATGATCTAGGACCACTTACAATTTTTGCACAAAACTATATGAAGCCACTGTACCACTGTGCGTCTCACTTTGAAATAATTGATATAAATTTAGAAGCCTAATTTACATAACCGAATTTAAAATATCCTATAAGAAAGATAGTGTCACTCCAAAGTCGACCTCTTTTGTTTTGTTAACGCAAAGTAAAGCACATTCTTTTTCATGCTGAGACGAAATTTACACTGTTCCTTTCCAGCTTGCCTGTACAGGCAGGCTTTTTGAATTTGTTTGTGGGAGGTGTTGAGAAGCTTGCGGTGTAAAATAAAAGTCACGAAATGAATATTCCAGGGGAATTTTGACATTTCTCTTAGCTTTTTTCGTATTCTCAGCATTAGGTATGTACATAAACGTCCAAAAGGCATGAAGAAAAAGTCTTAATGTAAATGTGCATGACTTTTCGTAGGAGGCTTAAAAGAAAATTGTGAAAACAAGCTATTACACTGATTTACATATGTATACTAAATATAAATTAATGCTTATTTTGATCACTAGGCCTTCTGCTACCAGTAATTTAAAAACGTCTAGATACAAGTTTTATTAAAAATAGCATTTGTAAATATATTTTATGTCGCTCCTTAAGTGATTCTGAAAACGAATTTATTAGCGTACGTTTTTATTGCAACATACGTAATCATATCTCAATATACGCACTTTTGCATTTGATAATGCAGAAATATTTGCCATGTCGTATTCGTTCTTGTGTGAAAATGCCATGCAAATGGTTTGTATACACAATATGTTCATTGAAGTCTCATTAAATGCAAATTTCTGCCTTACATAAAAATTGTTTAAGCAAATAAAACACGTGAATTGATTCTTTTTTTATTCATCATAACACAATTCGCATATTCCACTTACATTAAAAACTTTGTATATAAAGCTGCAATTTGCATGAACTGGCACCACACACAGTGGACGAAACATGTGAACGCTTATGTGTCGATGTCGATGTAATAAGCTAAGTAAGAAGTTAAAGTAATAATAATAAAATAAAATAATTTAACATTGTCTGTCCACCGCTGTCCATACCTGACGAAATTTCAGCCTTTGAGTCACAATAAGTAGAGTTATAATAATTTATTCACAATATAAATATGTGAATAAATTCACAATGACACTACAATCACAATGAAAACAAATACATAAATAACCTTTTCAAATTTTCACTGGGCCTAATTTTTTTATTTTAAATGAGAATCCTAATTGAAATAGTTGAAATACATACATACATATGTAGTTGTTTTAAAAAAAAAAATCATGCTCTGTCATGCAATTAAAAATTAGAAAGTTGTTGCTATATACAGCATACGAGTACACAGGGTTGAAATTAATTAATTTTATAAATTTTTAATTAAATAGTAATAATACACATAAAATATAATACGTTACATTAAACACTAAATACCATAAAACTAAACTCAAATGCAAAAAATGATTTTACTTTTCAGTTTTTAACCGACTTCAAGAGAGGAGGAGTTTATAAATTCGTCTGTATTTATTTTTATTTTGTATGGAAGTAATTCTATATACATATCAAATTCATTGTTCGCATTTATTTAAATTCATACATACCGACATATGTAAGTACATATATCATACAATAAGACATAAATGTTATAATATTATCTGTTAGATGTTGAAGTATCGCCTAGACAAACACGCAGTGCCAACGAAACCAGCCAAGTGTTTTCCAGCAGAGATCAAAATAAACTAATTAGTTGTTTTTGGCATATTTAAGTAAATTTATAAAGCAAAGCGGCTGATAAAAATTTTAATACCTACATATCGTCGCCTAAAATCCAAAAGGCCGTAACATCCAAAAAATTCAAAATATACTTTTTGATTGATTTTATTCATTTATTCAATTTGGCACCTAACAAATAAATAGTCTTAAATTTATAAGTTCTTTTGCTTCTCCTGTAAAAAAGTAAAAAGTTTATTTACTCCCTTTTGGATTTTAAGTGCTATAAATACTTTCAAGTGTGACCAATAAAGAAATCATTGAAAGTAATAAAAATTTTCAAAAAAAGAATATTATACGGACTTGTTTCGTTGGCCCATTAACGTTATTATTTTCTTAAAGTGTTGCGGTTTCTAAACTTTTGAAAATTTTCTTTGCAATAGCCTTTTCTTTGACAAAAAGTATTAATTTTCTCAACTAATTAAATAACATATAGAAAAAAAATTTTGCAGATTAATCTAACCAATTTCGGGGTGTGAAGTTTACAGTTATGTAAATTATTGTTGAAAATTAAATCAACACTGTTAATAAACACTGCTGCCATAAAAAATTTGTTTGCTCAAATCGGAACTAGTTCCAAAGATTTAAAACTTTCATTGCATAGCAGTCACTACAGGCACTGAATTTAATATTCTAAGCGTCTTGTTTATACCAAAAATTGTTCTAGACAACATTTTAAGCGCCTACCATTCACTTATTTCGATCACTTCTGGCCTATGGCAACCATGTGTTAAATTCATTGATGTTTCATAAGAAATAGGACAACTTGGAGCTGAATTCGTCGATGCTGTAACTAATGATTTGTATATTCATTTTTTGCTGGGAATAGCTGTGTAATTTTTTACTTGTATATTGCTATGTAAATAATATAATTTTTTTTCTAAATAAATCAGTGGGCCTAATTATGAGTGTCTTAGTCGGCTTCGACTGAGACGATTTTGTACTAGACTAAAGAACATTGTAAAATTGTTTCCTTAATCTAAGACAAAATCGTAGTCGAAGTCAAAATGTCTGAATGTTTTCAACGGTTTTCTTTATCCTCATATATTTTTAAAATTCATGAAATGTCGGGATAATACAAAAAAATATAGGGTCCGCCAGATAACTTTTTTTTTTTTAAAACAGAGCGCAAAACATCGAGTGATGCTTCGGCTGTGTGGCACGTAGCGCCGTCCTGTTGAAACCAAATGTTGCCAATATCCTCCTCTTCAATTTTTGTGAACAAAAATTCATTCAACATGGCCCGATAACGATCGCCATTGACTGTAACGGCCACTCCTTGCTCATTGGCCCAATTATGCCTCTGGGCCAAAATCCGCACCAAACAGTGACTCCTTTTGGGTGCGTCGGCTTTTCAATGTATGCGTGCGGGTTTTCTGTGCCCCAAATGCGACAATTTTGCTTGTTTACATACCCGCCAAGATCAAAATGAGCTTCATCTGAAAAGATGATTTTTTTTTGGCAAAATCGGCATCTTGTGTAAGTCGATCGCAGGCAATATTTCCCAGCGTTGTTCAAGCGTATACACAACCATATTCGTTCAGCGGAAGCATAAAACTAATTATCTGTCAAATCAGACATGAGCTAAGTGTTACCATTTACGGAATAAGCACTAGTTGAAAAATAAACGTCAGATGGCGGACCCTATAATTGGCCTTACCAGCTAAAAGAAAATAATTTATTTACAGAAACGTTCTCTGGTTAATCTAACCAATGTGCTATTTCTTATTTTTTTTTTAAGTGCAAATTATTGTTGTGACTGATATAAACAAACAGTTTTTTTAGTTAATAGAACTATTTTGAAATAGCAACAACTTAGTCAGTAGTGCAAATTGTTGATGCAAAAGAAAAATTTTTTTTAATTTAAAACAGCCAATTAAAATTGTTTATCTAAACAATATGAGTTTTTAATTTTACTGCAAATAAAAGTTTTTGTTCGTTTATCTAATTAATTTTAAATCTTTCTTTTTCTCTGCTTAACATTTACTTCACAAGGTTGACATTTTCAATCTCGCTGTAGCGAGTTAGAAGTCTTTAAAAGCAGGTGATGAGTTTGGCGGGCTGTACAGTATCGTCATAAACGATAAAAAATTTTATATATACTAATTTATATTCCTAAAATATAAAAATACTAAAAATTTGAAGCACATATTCTGAACTGAAAAAATTTTACAGAGGATACGCTGAATTCAAAAATGTCCTTTGTCCTACTTTTTTGACACATGCATAAAGCGCAACAATGCATAGAACGCATGGTATGGGCTTTCAGATAAAGTTAGCAAATTACTCGTAATATTGCGACTCAAGCGCACTTGTTACTAATTTTTGGGTTCATTCGTGATAACCGAACGTAAACAAACTTGTAGAAGGAAGAATAAAATGATTCGTACTCATTTGGAAGCTCTAGTAAGTAACACGATCATACTTCTTGCAGCTCTCTAGTTTATATTAAGACGGATGGAATGCCTATTGTATGAGGGGACTTAGATACTGCTAAAAGCTGCTGTTTTAAGAATTTTAAATGGTTGGTGCAATTTTAATTAACAGAATTGGTTAAATTTTCGTTTTTTATATTAAGTAACGCTAAATGACATATTAATGCATGTTTTTGTAACTGCTAAACGTTGCTTGTTTTAACCAATTTCCCAGTGTTGTAATTTCAGTCATCAAAATTTTTTAGATTTATTTTTTGTGTAAGAATACCTAAATTGAGTACATTATTTTGTGCAAACAAAGATTAAATATTTATAGAAGAAAGGCATAACTCATTTTTTTAAATCAGAAACATTCAAATTGGGCACAATTTATAAAAATTAGTCTCACTTCTTTTATCAGGTAGTTTCAAAAAAAATAAAAAGGAAGGATAATAAAATGCATATCGCTCATTTACTTCAACAGTGTCATAACTCAAAAACAAGCATATTTTTTATAACTACATTAAGTTGTATGTAAATTGAAAACTTTAAACGCGTTTTTTGCAAAACTATTTTTTTTATTTGTGGCAGTATTGAAGTAAATGAGCGACATATTCTCGAAGCTGACGAAGATTTCAGTACTTAGAAATATCATTTCACTAATAATAACCATATAAAACACTTTCCACTAGTACCTCTAGTGACTTTTTTATATAATTCTATTGCATTTCCTTTAATAACAATCGGAGTTCTCTCTTATAAATTGCTTCGTCACAAAAATAGTCAATGCGCTAGGGTTGTTCGATACTTACGGGACTTTTGCTATTTCCAGATCACTCAAGTTAAATTCAACACTAGTGAAATTAAATGTTATCTATTACTAGACTAATGTCGAATTTTGAGAAAACTGCTTCACAGACATATAAACTGCACAACCTCTTTTAAAGAAAATGGAAAAAAGTGAATTCCGTGTGCTCATTAAACATAATTTTTTTCGTGAAAAAACCATCACCGAAATCAAAAAAAGGGTTTCTATGGGGACTTGGTACCAGCAATCATAATGATTAAAAAGTGGTCGTACGATTAAAAATGATGTCATACGTTCAGGTTGCCAAAAAGAAGGAATAGTTGATAAATCCATGGGATGGTATTGAAAATTGTACTTTAAGCACACAAATGCATAAGGGGGCGTATGTTGAATAAATACTGTGAGTATCATGCATGTACATACTTATTTTGTCTGAATAAATATCCATACTCTGCGTATAAACATAATCCAAGTATTTATAAGTATGATAGACACTCAATACTCACAATACGCATGTGCTTTGCTATTTGTAGTTGTAGACTACAATGTAGAGTATTTAAATTTTTGCCATAAATGAGGTTAAGATACTCTCGTTTTTTAGAATCGGCTATGGTCATAGTTGTTCGAAAGCAAATATGTGAGCTCACGAATTTTTTGTGCTACAATTAAAGTATGGAAACGAAAAAAATTTTACATGTTATTTTGCTAATAACTTAGAAATTGATTAAAAAAATAAATAAATTAAATACAACAAATTATTTCAATTACTTCAGAGACGTATCAAATTATAAACGGTTACAATTCGTTTTTACAAAAAGCGAATTTTCGAATTTTCGCCCTCAAACCCGTCATCTTCCAACTTTTTTGGCAACTTTGTTCCAATTTAAATAATTTTTTTTTCGTTTTTAGCTTCTTTGGATATTTTTCTCAGCATTTGTTTCAATATTGCCCAAAACTTTTCTATCGGGCGCAACTCAGGACAATTTGAAGGGTTGCATTCCTTTGGAACAAAATGTATACTATTTATTTTATACCAATCCACTACTTTATTAGAGTAGTGTATGGTTGCCAGATCGGGCCAGAATATAGGAGGAGTACTGTGCTGCTTATACATGGGCAACATTCTTTTCTGGAGGCATTCTTTTCTGTACAGCTCTTGATTCAATGTACCTTTAGTAACAAATGGTTTTGTCATTCGACCACAGCTACATATTCCTTGCCAAACTAAATATGTGTTTGCAAATTTGTCCACCTTTTTAAGCTTAAATATATTCTTTACACCTCCCTTTGTATATATTGTATAATATTGTTTCCCTGGAAGTTGTTTAAAATCTGCTTTCACATAGGTTTCATCATCCATTATTATGCAACCTTGAAAATTCTTCAGCACTCTTCGCAGTAGTTTGATTGATCTTCCTTTTGATTTTGTATTCCGTTTATCGCTTCTATTTGGAACTTTTATAACAGCATAGGTTCTCAGTTTAAATCTCTTCTTCACTTTTTGCACATACGTGTGAGAAATGTGATACTTTTTGGCCAAATCCCTCCGAGACACATTCTAAACTTTTGCGCCAACTTTTTATCCAAAAACCCAGCAGGTCGACCAGATTCAGGCTTTCTGTCAATAGACTGAATCTTAATAAATCGAACGATAACATTTCTGGTGGTTGCCTGGGACGTGCCAGATAACCTTGCTATATTTGCTTAAGAAAAAGTCGGATTTTCTAAATATAATTCCAATTTTTTTTCGGTTTTTTTTTCAATTTAGTTGTTGATGCCATAACTAATTAATTGATACTGAAAATTTAATTTGTTACGGGATTTTTGAATAGTATGTACACAAGTCATATTATTCAAGGTTAAATTTGTAAAAAAAAATTTCGTTTCCAACCTTTATGAGTATACGCAGTTACTAAGATTAAAGGTAGAGGTCCATAGCTCGCTTTTTGCGCGTTACGCTTTCTATGCATCTGTCAAAAAAGTAGAATCAATGTAATAGTATGTGACAAGTTACATTGCAAAAAGCTCTACTACTTTCTACTTTTGTACGCGTTACAAGCACCATGAAAGAAAGTCAGCTGTTCTTGAATGCTAAAGATGTTAAATAATACTTTATTTCTTAGGTTTTCGATAAATATTATTTTGCCGTGGATAATTTTTTTCTTTTTTTTCAATAAAAAAAATTTCTTAGTAAAAAAAAACTTGTTTAATAAAATATGTGAATATTTTCATTAATGCGATGTATTTGAATTAACTTTTCACCACACTTTTCTCAGTAACAAATTTTGCATATTAGTTATCGCTTACTTTTACGGCTAACTCCACAAATTCTTTTAAAAACTCGATTTCACTCTCCATTTTTTCTTTATAAGTATTTATAAACAAACGCACACAGCTGATCAAAACAAAAATAAAATGGCGCATGAAAAGCAGTGCATGTAACTCAACGCGAACAAAGTATAGAATGAAACAAGAGGATGAAACGCGTGTAAAGCATAACGCGCAAAAAGCGAGCTATGGACCTCCACCTTAAGAGTACATATGTACTTAAGCATATGTATATTTTTAAGTACTTATTGCTTTTATCTCTTAAGAAGCTACCTCGTACTTATTATCCACTTTGTGAAGCTAAAAGAAATTAAAAAAAAAATTTCGCACGCTTATTTTTGTGAAGAACTTGGCTTTGTCCGCTGAAATGCCAAACCACATAACACAAACACAAAATTTAAAATCAAATTTTTTTTTAATAAATTATTGGAACCACTTGTCGCTACAAATTTTCAAACCTTTATCATAACAATCTGTCGAATTACAAATAAAGAAAATAAAGAAAAAGTTACTTCAGCCACTTTAATAATCTTGCTTGGTTCTTTCTGTCTCCTATAAAATTTAAGAAACTGTAGTTACGTTATTTTGCATTTCAGCTAACGATATGTTGAAATGAATAAATTACATTCAACACGTAATACTTTTGACAAAATACCGCCTGGAATTGTTGTATCGCATGCCACGTAAAGTACCGTTAAAATATCGCGTGGCGTGCTTTGTAAGTTGCCAGACTAACAAACGTTACCGCTAAAAATATTGGTTACCACCATTCCTATTAATTTTAACACAAATGAAGAAAACTAAAAGCCAAGTTAAATAAAAGTAACAGACTGCAATGGACAATAAAGAATAATAAAGTAATAATTTTAAAAGTTCCCAACTTGGGAAAAAGAATGTATGAACAAATAAAACTTGTAAAATTGTTGGCCTTTTATTATTGACTGCAATTGGCAGCAACGTTTATGGAACAGGATAAAGAAATGCAGAAATGCTATTGTATAAGATTGTATACATAAGTAGTAAGTAGTAAGTAGTAACATGTAATGTAATGTAATACGTGTAAATATTAGTGTTATAGTAGTAGTAGTAATATGTAAGTAATAGTAAACATGTATTATAACTAATAAGAGAAGTTGAAAAATTTAAGCATTTTTGTACGAGTATTATGTTAAGTGGATGTTTGATGTACATAACTATTTGGCTTGTAATTGTATAAAAGTATTAAAGTTAATAATTTGTTTTAAAATTTAACACTTAGACAACACAAAAGTGAATAGATTTTTAATTGATTATTTTTGAATAGACAACAAGTTTCTGTTTATATTTATGTAAGTATATATATTTTTTTTAGTGAATTTTCAAAACAGTGAGTATGGTTTTCGAATTTGTGTTTTAATTGCAGATGTAATGCGAAATTAATTAGGAAACACAAAAAGAATAGTAATAGGTCGATTGATTGGCTGATTGTTTTTTTTTTTTTTTTTTGATAGTTTTAGCACAAATGAGATAAACAGAAATAATAACTATTACCTTAACCCTTTGCAGATCGATGGGATTCATAATAGTGCCTTGAAAAAATTCCACTGTTGTAAAATGGCGTTTAAATAAACCTTCTAGTTCCAAATCGGGTGGTTTTCTTTAAATTTTGGGTGTGTAAAATCATTTACAATGAATAGAATTTCAATTGTAATTTTGTTTGATTTTGTTGTTTTTTTTTCATTATTTTATTCCAGATTTAGTGGGGGTTTGTTAATTTTGTTTAAGATAGTGGTTTTATTTTTTGAACAAAATCAGGTTGTGGTTGGATGGCGCAAGAAATTTGACGTTTTAATGTAGGTTTTTGATTTAAAATGAAAAATTTACAAAAACATGTTGATTCAATTTTGTTTAAATAAAATGTTGCTTAAAATTATACCTTAATTTTATACAATTTAAAATCTAAGATAAGATATAATAAAGCATGTGAAGTGTGGCTAAAATTCAAACTTCTGAGTATTTAACAAGACTGTATAAATTTCAGTCTTAGAATGGAATGTACGAATGTGAGAACTTTTAGAGTTAAAAGTTTTATTATCAACTTGTTACGTTTTTGTACGTAAATAAAAATAAAAAAGTAACTGCTATTTTGTGAGGAATGAATAAAAATAAAAAAATATTCGGTAAAGTTGAGTTTTATAATAAATATCAAAAAAAAAAATTAAAATCATTGCATCTATAGGTAGTCAATGTGACATGGAGTATGGTGGTATATTTCTCCTAGCACTTCTCTATTATTGTGATTTTTTTTTTCAGTTTAAATTTGGAAAATAATCGTTATTTGCGATCGTAATAAAATAGTCAGAAATAATTTCTTAGTCGGGCTTAAGTTCAGTAATTTCAATTTAATGTGAGTTTCTAAAGAAGAGAAAAAAAATTAAATTAGACTTTATTAGCAGGGGGAAATACCGATATTTTTCTGTGCAGCCACGCACTTCATCAGCACCCAAGTCTATCTACCGGGGTAGAGATTGTTGTTAACATCAGCTATTTTAACGCAAATTTAATTGTTAATAACAATCTCTACCCCGGTAGATAGACTTGGGTGCTGATGAAGTGCGTGGCTGCACAGAAAAATATCGCTATTTCCCCCTGCTAATAAAGTCTAATTTAATTTTTCTTCTCTTCTTTAGAAACTCACATTAATTAGTAAAAATATTTCACTCAACAAGAATTGAAATTAAATTTAAATTTTTTAACGCACTAGTAATCCCAAATTATTATTTTACTTATTAAGTAAAATATTTTTTTAATAAAAATACATTGAAATTGATTAATGAGGGGGGTTTAGCTGGAATTGAAATTACTGAACTTAAGCCCGACTAAGAAATTATTTCTGATTATTCTGATTAAAATTCACTATAGTTCAACTAAAAATTTAAAATTGTCTCACGTAATAAAATAGTTTTAAGGATTTTTGTTCGAATTAAAAGGTTCGAAAAATAATATATGTATGTGTAATCGAAAAAACTTCGTTCTGAAAAAATCATTGCTGTAATTGCATAAAAATTGCCAAATAAAATGATTCGATTAAAATTACTCGACTAAAATTACTCGATTAAAATTATTCGAATAAAATAATCAAACAAAGAAACAGAATTCCAATAAAAACATTTCTAAGGAAAGCACTGGAATAGTGTTATCAGAAAGAAATTATGCGAATAAATTTGTTTAAGTAATATTTGTGCATTAGAAATTTTATTTCAATATTTATGTAAAACTTATTTGTACTCGTATTTAATACTTTTGGAGTAGTTTTAATTCCAGGCAGCTTTTCAAATTTTAGCCACACTTCACTAAAAATTCTTTTTTTATACATACTCGTATTTCTGTTTTATCTACAGTAACATAATTAAAATTTATTCAATATAAGACTAATAAGATACATAAAATGAAACTTTATTATTTACTACATACATACATACGTTACTTAATAAATAAGCCATTGAAAATACTTAAATTATAACAAAGAAATTCTATCGGTTAAGAAACTCTAATGTAGTTTAGAATTAGAAAAGTTACTTGTAAGAAAAAAGTCAAACGGCCTATTTAAAAAAGAAGAGTGGTATATATTTATTAAAAAAATCTAAGTATCTAAGAAAACAAGTCTTGAAAAAATTAATATATTAATTCAATTAATTCTCTATAATAAAATTCATTCCATTGAAGCGTTGAAAATTTTCCAAAGCACATAGTAGATAAAAATATATATGCACGTTACTCAAAGAAAAAAAAGGTTGAAAATATTTACTAAATTTTGTTTTGGTATTTATAAGTTATACAAAGATCTAGGAATTAAAGCAAAACTTTACTGCAAATATTCAAAAAATTGGTAAAAAAAAAAAATTTCAAATCAAACTAAATAAAAACGGACACTAAATATTGAAATTATGATTCAAATTTTTTTTTTTCAAAATAAGCCTGATGCCCCTAAGAGCCACAATGCAAATATTGCTGAAAAAGCCAGATTTTTCAAAACTAAAAAGAAAATAAACTTTATAAAAAAAACGTTGCATTTTAATCTTTATTATAAAAGACAAAAAACATTTTTGATATTTTTAAACGGGAATTTCCAGTGCAAATCTATTTTAAACAAGACAACTCAATTTAAAATTTCTTTGATCAAAATTGAAGGCAAATGTAGTAAACTTGCTTATGGAAAAAAAAGGAAAACCAGAGTGTTTAGGGAATTTCTATGTCAAGATGTTGCACAGGCCTTGGACTTTCAAATAATTATATGACGAGTATAACATTTTTGAGGGAATTTGTTGAAGACTTTGTAATGTAAATTATTTAATTATGTTCATATATCAAGAGAATTGTTGTAGGTACAGAGAATTTGTGTTTCTGCTTTTTTTTTTTTGTCTGTTTAATTGTTGGTTTGTTTTATTTGAATGTGAGAGTGTGTGTATGTGTATGTGTGTGTGTTTGTGTTTGTATGTGTTAAAGGTGTGTGTACCTTGACTCGTTCCAAATCGACGGCATTCATCATGGTTCCCTGAAAAAACGCCACTGTCGTATAATGACGTTTTAATAATCCTTCTAGTTCCAGATCTGGCTCCTTGCTACATGTTGTTTTTTATTTGTTTGTTTATTTTTTTTTTTTCATATGGTCAATATTAATTATAATTACATATTTGTTATTCGTTTGTTTGTTTTATTTAAATATCAAAACATAAAAAGAATAAACTCATAAAATATTTAATTATTTTGTACGTATTTGCTAAGCTTATTATTAAATTTATATGTATATATTTATAACCGTAAATATGTTTTAAAATTAAGCAATAATTACTTATTTTCAAATTATTTAAAGAAATATTAATAAAAAAAAAATTGTGTATAATTTATATTATATTTAATTTGTATTATATGGGACTAATTGTTAATTTAGCGTAGCCAAAGTGCAGTGACACCTTTCATGCAATACCCATTGTGGTGACATCAAAAACATGTACATATGTACATATCGTCATTATTTTTTTGAAATCGAGATGTTCTTCTATCGAAATATTTTGAAAAAGTAACTAGTTGAGGCCTTTCTATATTAAGGTAGCCATATGTAGTTCGAATAAATCCGTATTTGCTATACTGCGAAAAAACACTGTGTGTGCTAGACTGATTACATTGTGAGACAAAAAAAAATATGTGGGATTTAATACTATTTTTCTAGTAGGTATTGTTGAGTACAACAACAATCTATTTTTTAAAACTTCCAAACACCTCCAAAATCGTGAGTTACAACAATAAAGGTAGAGGTCCATAGCTCGCTTTTTGCGCGTTACGCTTTCTATGCATCTGTCAAAAAAGTAGAATCAATGTAATAGTATGTGACAAGTTACATTGCAAAAAGCGCAGAACGCGTAGGCGCGTTCAAAGCAAAAAGTAGGTCTACTTTCTACTTTTGTACGCGTTACAAACACCATGAAAGAAAGTCAGCTGTTCTTGAATGCTAAAGATGTTAAATAATACTTTATTTCTTACGTTATCGATAAATATTATTTTGCCGTGGATAATTTTGTTCGTTTTTTTTCAATAAAAAAAATGTCTTAGTAAAAAAAAACTTGTTTAATAAAATATGTGAATATTTTCATTAATGCGATGTATTTTAATTAACTTTTCACCACACTTTTCTCAGTAACAAATTTTGCATATTAGTTATCGATTACTTTTACGTACTGAGTGTCATCTCCGCTAAATCTGTATTAATAGCTGCTTAGAAAAGTTATTGCTTAAGCCAATAATGTGCATACATTTACATGTAATTTTCAATTTACTTACATTAAAGTCAACAACAGCCGACAATCTGCTGGAATAGCCCTGGCCGAGTTCTTCTGAAGACTATCTTTTAAAATGCTGAATAAATAGTCAAAGACATCTGCAGACATTCTTGTCGCGGTTCGAAATTGCTCAGGGTCAGAATTTTTTAAATGTGGTTTCAAAAAACCCACTTAAATTCCGTTCTAAATACAACGGCCGTACCCAAGACCTTTTCTTTTGTTGAAATTGTTCATAAAATTAAATATACAAACTCGATTAACTCCACAAATTCTTTTAAAAACTCGATTTCACTCTCCATTTTTTCGTTATAAGTATTTATAAACAAACGCACACAGCTGATCAAAACAAAAATAAAATGGCGCATGAAAAGCAGTGCATGTAACTCAACGCAAACAAAGTATAGAATGAAACAAGAGGATGAAACGCGTGTAAAGCATAACGCGCAAAAAGCGAGCTATGGACCTCTACCTTAAAAATGCGGTGCCAATGTGAACGATTGCCTACATACGCTAGAGAGAGCACAACTCTCCCTTACCAAACTGCTTCGGTATCACATGATTTTTGTTCGTGATGTTAAACTTGGTAGGTCTTCATCTATGAACTTTTGAATACATCTAGGATGTGCAGAAAGAAGCCCATACTTCATGCCTTTGTTATGTGCATATAGTTAAAAAAAATTTGCTATTTATATTTGATTCAGGAGTCGATCCCAGGATCTCCGCTTAATAGGCTAGAACACTACCCACTGACCTACCGAAGCGCATACATATTTATCCTCGTACACAATTCACTTAAAAAATAACAAGTGAAAACACGAAGTAAAAATTTCATTCGCTTTCAATTTTGTGTCCACGTAAGCGAGAAAGGACGCACTATTAAAAACTATAAGTATTTAAGTATAAGCAGCCGATCAACTTCGTAGTGTTTGTGTTAATTTTCGTAATTCGCTTACGTTACTCCATCCATCCTTGCATCCTTGCAAGTCAGAGGGGATGCACTGTGTGCTTTTCCGCGCTATTGGAGGCGCTTCTGTGTGTTTTTGCGGTCGCTCATCATATGATTGAGCATACTACAAGCTCAAACGTAGCAATACTGAAATGTGCATAAGTAGGGTAAATACTTTAAGAAAGCAAATGCGGTAGCGGTAACACCGCAACGACTTTTAAGACGAGTATACTTACTTAGAGCCTATTTTATCAATGCTATTTAAATATCAATTCATATTTAAATGTCTATTTTCATTAAATTTTTTATGGAAAAATTACTTTTAAATATGAATTGAGTCACAAAAATAGCGACTCTTGCAGTTCTCTGACAATCAGCTGATATTCAAGTATATATATATATATATATATATATATATTAGTGGTGCCACCTTCAAATATTTCACATGTAAAAAAATTCAATTAAGCTACGGTCACACTTGTCAAACATTTGCCCAAAAAAGCGTAACCACTAAATGCTAATGAAAAATCTTTCAATTCAGACAAAAGTTTGTCAAGTTAAAGAGTAGCCAATATTGTTGGATTCTATGACATGGTGCATTAGTTGTGTTCGAAACTGTTTAATATGATAAACAAGTGTCTGGATCAAAATTTTTTCATTAGTGTTTGTTGGTTACGTTTTTTTGGGCAAATGTTTAACAAGTGTGACCGTAGCTTTACTCTTTTCAAATTATAACAATAAAACAATTTATTTCTTTACATGGATTTCGGGATGTTATTTCTGTGTTAAATAATATGAAATAATTGCAAACTCTCTCAGTCATTGCACATTTTATATTACATTGACAGCACTAATTTGCTCAATGTTGTCAAGAAAAATATGTAATTTTTTTTAAATACTTTACGTTATGTTTCTGTTATTGGAACAACTATATATCATAATTGTCAAACCATCACTGTGTAAAGAAATACTTTCTTTACCTTCTTACCCTAATCTACTTATTGGAGTACTTTATTTTTTCGAAAACTCAATGGGCGCAAAATCACTTCCGCGTTGTACAAATAATTTAAATATGTTAACGAAATTTTTATATCTTCAGTCCCACTGTTACCTGTGACTTGTGTTAAAACATTTGATAGATATGTTAAAGAAACACTTGTATGTGTGCATTAGATTCCTTTTTATAATAACAAAAACCGTACTTTTACTTTTTCCGCCACAATCTATTTTAAAAGGGTCTATACTCGTATTTCTCTTTGATGTTCCATATTACATCAAAGGAAGCAAACAATTAGTCCCACATATACATTCATGATTTCATATTTTATTTTTCATGTCATATGCATAGTGATATTTATTAAAATTTATACATATATGTATGTATGTTTATTGCTATTTTAATAATAATGAAATAATAAAGGAAGGCGTATTTGTGTAAAACTTACCGATGTAAAAATACCACTTCAACATCGACATCTTCACGATCCTCGTGCAGGAAATCCTTCAGAAAATGTGACACTGACTCGTAGGTGATGTGACCACAGACCACTATGTGTCTGATTTGTTTAGCAAGGGTTGATTGTTTGTAGGCAGTTTGTTAATTTATTATATTAGCGACGCCATCAATGGCAGCAGCAACATCATCATTGTTGGAATTAAACGTAAATATGAATGACGACCAAACATCCAGTGATTAATGTGTTGCCCCATTTGTTGTTATTGAGTTTGTTTTTCATTCACAATTTTAATTTTATATTGATTTTACATGGCAAATCATTTTAGAACAAACAGTGGAAAGAAAGAAAATCAATTAGTTCATTTGCATTTTTAATAAGTGTTACAAGTTATTTTCATATAAAGCAAAATAGACTTATTTGTTATACGAGTACATTAAGTGAGTGAGTGTGTGTGTTTTTCGTTTTTAAAATGCATTTTAAATTGAATATTTTCTTTTTATTTTTTAAAGCAAAAGATGAGCATAGTTATGGGTGGATTAAGTTGAAGTGGTTTGAAATAAGTGTTTTGTTGTTAAAGGTTATTTGTATAGATTTTTTTTACGAGTATTTTAATTTTCTTTAATTAAAATATCGAAAGCAAATTTGCTTGTAATGATAATCATTGAAATATTTTTGGCACGTTTTTATGTTCTATAAATAGATAAATGTTTAATCTTCATAAAACTGATTTAACACAGAATGATATACATATATTTGATTAAGTACATGAATTTACGCCATAATTTTTGCTTAAGAAATTTTGTTATGGGCAATTCCATGAAGAACGACCCTGCACAGACAAAAAATAATAATTTACTTAAATATTTTTAATAAAAATCGCTCAACTGTTGCCCACAAGAGAATGACAATTATGGATCAATTAAAAATATAAATATATTTCTATTTTTATCAATTTAGAAACGCTTTGAAATCAGCATATACAGAAGACCCTGCTCTAGATTTTTGTGCATTTCACTTTCTCATCTTTGATAAAAACCCTTACCTGTGTAAATAATATTCCCTTGTTTGCTTTTTGTTGAACTTTCAACTTTGTGAATTAATTGATATATTAAAAATTTCGATCAACCCCGTCAGAATAAAACTTGAAAATGTTTCATAAAATTATAAGCGTACATAATCATAACTGGTACTTTGCAACAATAGCAAAGTAAGGTTAATTGCTAATTTAATAAAATTTTGTGCATCTCCACTTTAATATTCGAGTAATTCGGGAGTTGTGAGAAATATTTGGTCACACCCGTCACACCAACGTTACGTCTAAGCGAATTGCTCTTATGGAGCCGCTCTGCAAAGAGCTTCTTTCGGAATCTCTGGTGCCTCCAATAAGCACAAGAATCAAAATTAATTTATATTGATTACATGATTGAAGTCAATAAAAAGTTTTATTTAAAATAGTTTTCGAAAAAGTTTTTTTTATGAAAAATATTTTTTTTCTGGTAGAAAGTATTTAATACAATCAAAACAACTTTTAACAATTTACTACACTAAAATTATTGTAAGCCCTGTACGGAAGATCGAATATCTGAATCTGTAATAACTGAGATTTATAAGGTCACACCTGTCACAGCCTTCTTTCTGATGGTCCCTCTGAGCAGAAATCGATGTCTTTCAATATCTTCTTATTATTAGATGTTCTTAAGGTTAACATCCTTGGGAACCGCACCCTTTTTTAGTTTATAAATTTTATATTTTTGCAATATAATAAAAAAAATAAGAGTATCATGGTCAATGTAATTGCCTTTATATGAAACTTGTTTCTGATATCTTTTGATAAAAGATTTCGAAACAAAACTATGGGAAAATAAAAATAAATTGCACGCAACAAATTTCTTAAAGAAGAAACGAATTTGGTAAAAACTGACATACACAGAAAAAAGTATTCACCAATTAATTCTTTTAATTAAGAATTGATTGGGCCGATTAAAGCGAGTAGAGCAGGTTTATATATGAATCTGGAACAAGCAGCCACGCCAACCGAACTTTCTATCTGAATAAATCTGATAACTAACGAAACATGGACCAATGCGAATGTTGCTAAGGAAATAGTGGATTACTGAGAAAATTCCTCTTTTATATGTGGAATGAAATTCCATTAATTTTAATTCAAGAGCTGAAGTTTTGAATTGAAAATCGACTGAGTAGACCCTTAATTTGAACTTCGAAACATCCACTTTTCAACTTAAGATTTTTTTAGTTAATTTTTTTTATATTCATAACTTTAAGCAAATATTTATTGCTCCATTGTTTTAATCTTGTTTAGTATGGTGAGTCTTAACGAGCCATCGACTTGGACATAAACATCAATTTTGTTCTGTCTCTTTTCTTTCTATTACAAATGGTTGTGGACGTGGAATCTCATGACGAACATTGTTGCTCGGCCATATGTTCGGGCATCGATGCCAGAGCATGGACGTCCGTCACCAATTTGCGATGTCCGACATGACGCCCATACTAAGTTCATGGCTAGGGGAGAGCCCTAGTGAAGCCGGTTTCAGACGACATGCATTTTCCCAGCAAAAAATTAGACACTACCATTTCAATTAATTCTCATATAATGACTTACTTTGCTGATTGCCAAATTTCGTTACACGCTTACAAATCACATTACATAAAATTAAAAAAAAAATGATGTAGAAGTTAATTGATGAGATGAATAATTGTTTTAGTTTTAATAGATTACGTGAATCAATAAGTGATTACGAAGACGCGCTTTCTTAAAATCATTAAGTTGGTAATCCAGTAGGGATAAGCTTCCACCAAAAATGCTTAATTCCAAACCCGATTACCTTTTTGGAAAATTTTTGGTGGGTTACATTAGAATTGTCAGCTATGCTTCACATGTCTGTCAAAATCACCAATTTAACTGCTTTTACACACGCAAACTTTACTTTGCAAAGTCTTGAGTTCGTGGGAGAGAAGGCCAAAAAGCTCCCATTGTCTTTTCATTTCACTTTTAGTAACTTTACTTTACTTTTATTTTATTTATATTGCAGTAGGAAATTTCACATATCAGTTGTAAGATACTCGTACATGTCAAGTGAAACCAGTAAAACATTAACGAAACAATATGGTTGGTTTGGTTGGTTGATTTAGGTGGTTGCAAGCTATATATTTTATAATTGGTGCCACGTTACTTGTCTGAGTTAATCTATGAAATACTGGATGCAGGTGGTCCAAGAGGTCACGTACACTTGTATAAAGATTTTATTTGCTTGAAAATTTGTGTCTTACAACATGACTACGTGGAAAGTGACAAAGCAAGTTAAAGAAACTATCCTCCCCATGATGCTCTCGATAGTAACGACAGAATGCATTGTATGGAAGTCCTAGATAAATAGCATATCCGGCGATAGTGGCCCGCTGTTAACGTGACTACATGTGAGATGATCTTCCGATTTTTGTTTTTCAAAGATGACCACATTTCCATCTCTGCTCTCTTTGCTCGACAGAAAACATTCGATCGACAACTTGCATTGAAAACAACAATATAATAAGAAAATTTGTTCGACATAGAAGGACAGGCGGTTAAATTTGCAATTTAATAGATAAATATTTTAACGAGCTTTCAATTGTTTTTTTTTTATAAATTATCGAAATATTATTGTTAAAAATTACTAGTTTTTTGTATAACAGTGCGTGCACTGCAAGTATTTCAATGATTATCACTTTAGAATTCTGAAATTGTTAAGCTTTTCCTCGATATCGTACATAAGAAAAATCGCACGAAAGTATGTAATTCGAATAACATTGTGTTGCAATATTTCGAATAGCTTCCGTTTAAGCATTCATTCATTAGTTATTGCCCACAAAATGAAACCAAAGAAATCAGTTCCTTTTTTATTAAACAAAGACAACGAGGAACAGGCTTTAAATTAATTAATCTTAGCTGTTTACTTTTGTTTACTTTTTCATGTATTTTTGTAGTATTGTTTTTGTATTTCTGTATTGTTTATTTGAATTAAAAATTTAATTGGCAAAATAAATCGTTTATTTGAGACAAGAAAACAGAAATAAAAATTCATAAAGAAAAATAAATTAAAAATTTAATAAAATAATTATAAATTGGCACATTTACTTGGTATTTTTTTTATATTAAGTTTTTATAATAAAATTAAAATAGAAAATTTTAGGAAAATAATTGTAGGGAGAAGCAAATTAGGAGCAGTTTGTTTTTAAATTCGGAGCATAAATTTTAAATAAAACTAAGTAACTTAAAAAAATATAATAAAGGCGTACAAGATGCAACAAAATATGTTGGTTTTTTTTTAAGTTAAAACTTTTTGTAAAAGTATTTTAGTCTGCTACCCCATAAAAAACACATTCATGGATTTGTTAATATTAATTTTAATTTTAAAATAAATGGTGTATTTATAAAAACTAATTCTTAATTTTATCACATCAATCGAACAAAGAAAGTTTATTAAAGAGTCGTATTTGATGGGCAATTAGCAAAACTTTAAACAATAATGATATTCTTACTTTTTTTACATTTTAATAATATATTACTTAAATTTGTATAATAGTTTTTAAACTAGGGCGACAGGCAGCGATTTAGGCATAAACCGTGGGCCATGAGTTACAAAAACAAATTTTAATATTGTAATTTTTTAAAAATTAAACTACCTTTATCAACCACATCCAGCAAAAAGGCATAAATCAGTATTTAGCAAAGACGTTTTCGTGACTCCAAAAGCATTTATGAGTGCGCGCACGTTTTCGACATTTTACTAAGTTCATTAAGTAAAGTCTTAATAAAACTTCCAAATATCTTAAAAACATCTTCATTGTCATAGGCTGATTGCAGTCATTCAGTGTGTGTAATAATATATGGTAGGATTCTCATTTAGTTGATAATAAAATCAATACAAGTATTTCAAGTCATATCGAATACTGCTGGGTTTTGTTAAAGTTTCTAAGACTACTACACTTATGCTTCATTTGTGATTTTCAAAATAGTTTTTGAAAGTCTGTACATAAGATAAGAGGTTGAAGTCTATTGATGACTTGGCTAAGCGCCAATGAAATATATAGACAATGCTTAACCATCAGCAAAAAAATTTTGAATTAAAATAAACTTAAGACAATATGTCGAATAATAAATTTCTTGAATATTTATGTTTATATTATAACTAACAATAAAAATGGGTTTCCTTCCCTTAATGAAAAAGAGACATCATTGGAATCAATTTTCCACATCCTTAAATTAAATGATGGAGCATCAAAATATAAAACTTGCTATAAGTAAAATCCTTAGATAAATTTAATGGATCTAATACGCACTTAAACTGCAAAATTTTTTTTATATTTTAAGTGGGCGTGGTACCTTCAATATGGAGGAAATTTATATTTTAGGTTATCTTTTTTGAATTGTTTTGTGAACTAATACTTTAAAAGACCTGAAATTTTGTGGGATTAGCTCCATTGATTCTATGAATAGGTCTAAAGCAAGTGGTTGCAATAAATTGGGTGGACGGGCAACTTTCACACAAAATGTATTTCGGAATATCTGTACAGATAATTCAGCAAGAATTTCGAAATTTTGTGTAATTAAAGCTTTTTATAATGTGAGTTGTCATACAAAAAAAAAATAATACGAATCGGGCATTTCGAGATATCTAGGAAACTAATAAAGGGAGAACCTGGAAATATCTCATTTGTGATGACAATAAATAAATCAGTCTTTACAAGTCTGAAGCAAAAATTTAGCAAGTCCATATTTCTCACATGGACAGCTTTACATAAATAGGTAATAAAAAGCCAAATATATTATAAAGGGTTTCAACGAAGAAATTATGAAAAGTTTCACCCCTACCCCTATCATGAGTAAGAAGTGAAATTTTGCTACCACAAAATTTGCATGCCCCTCGTGCAGTTTCCGTAAAATTGTCTTCCCGCTATCAGTTCTCAGTGAATGTAAAAAAGGGAAAGAAGATTTTCCAAACTTATAAATGTATTAAAAATTAAACAAATTTAACTGTAATGATAAAGAAATAGACAAATCTCAGTCGGCGTTGGAGTACGTCAAGGATGTGTCCTTGCATCACTTCATTTTAATTCTGCAATTTCTAAGCACGGAGAAGGAGGTGCAACAGAGCTTAAGTCTGGAATTAGGACTATACTATATATGTTTAAAGGGGGCAGAGCCACAAAGCCCGGTTAATGAAAAATTCAAACCGCTGCAAGCTGATGTTTTTGATCTGATAAAAAAGATTTTTTGCAGGTGGACTTTTTTTCTATCCAAGAGCTAAAAAGAAGTCTGCATCATTTATAGGTTTTCACTTACAGTTTAGGAAATATTCGAGAAAAAAAATGAATTGAATTTAATTTTTACCAACATTGGTCTAGTGTTCTGCTAATGGAGAAGTAAAATCTTGTTCTATTTAGAAAAAGAAACAAATGATGGACTAAGAACAAAATTGTTAATATTTGAAAAAAAAATATGGTATCAAAAACACAATTAAGTCAAAAGTTATACACAATTTAAGTAAACATTTTTAAAAAATTCGATTTTTCGCACGTTTTTGCAGGAAAAAAGTGGGTTAATTATTGCGCTATTATAAAAAATATTTGAAAAAATACCAACCAATCCCATATTTTTCCTTTTCCAAAACGTAATACCATGAGATATATTGCAAAGAAATTTTTTGTTCAAAATTTTCGTTTCGAAAGAGACATATTTTTGTTATAAGTATCTATTTTGAAGCCTTTTTTTCTCGAATTCCAAAGCAGGAACAAAAAAGAATTATCATGCCACCTTAAGACATGATACGTTTTTAAATATTTCCAAAAATGTTATCTGCGCCCGGCGCAAAATAAGAAGAATACAGCAAAAATACTGAAAAAAATCACATTTTTGGGATTTTGCGAAATTTTTTTGGGAATTGCCGGGAACTCAAAAGCAAATTCTATTTGTTTTTAAGAGAGAACTTTCAGTCTAAAATATTGATACATGCGAATTTTACAGCATTCCTTTGGGTAAGACATCTCTGTCTTCTCGGAAAACTCTGCATATGTTGTAAGAGACGCTATTATGGTTAAAGCATTACGGATCGATAGAGATATGAGTTGGATTCTGTATGGCAGTCTAAACGACCCTGGCATCATGACACATACATTCCTTCTAGGATATGTTTGCCAAATTCCAAAAATTTTCGTATATCACGGAAGAGGCTGGGCTCAAGATAAAAATATTGGCAGAACACAAATATTGCATTTTAATGAAGTAAGATATGAGAACTTCAGTACTAGGAACCACAATTTAGAAGCAGCATAATAACAAAGACTGGTGGCTTTAAAGATGACATCGAAAACCTCGCTATAAATGCAAAGCATACCTTCGGTCGATTGAAACCCATTTGGACCTAACGAACCCGAGATATTCAAAAGTTGCAGGTGTTTGGCTCATTTTCTGGCCAAATTTAGTTACCAATAGCAGATTATGGACGGAAACAAAACATCTGCCAGTTGCAATCGACATAAAGAGACGAAAGTAGAACTGGATCGGACATTTTCTGTGCAGACCACCAAATAACATCATCAGAAACGCCATAGACTGGAAAACGAAGGGGGAGACATCGAAACTGCAGCCATCAACAGGAATTGAGAAGAAATAAAATTCCTCCCTTGCCCAAGATAAATCACCTTGGAACCTTTTTAAATTTAGAGCCTGATCCACGATGTCGCAAACTTTCGACTTGTCGCACAGTTACATTTGAAACGAAAACAAAATCTTAAAACTTGTTTTTGTTTGGAATGTAAGTGTACGACAAGTCGACATTGTGGAACAGGCTCTTCGATTTTAATTATAGTTATTGACAGGAAAAAAAACATGAAAACGTTATGGTGCTGATTGGAAGTAATATACGCCTGCCGCCCACCGCCCGTAGCTCTTATTATATTCAACTCAATTAACATAAGTTTTTCTAATTTGCTTTTACTAATTGCCCCCTTTTATCAAATATTAATAAATTACATGCATTTTTCTCACTACAGTCTACAAATACCAAAAGATCATCCAACTACGACTGCAAGTCAACAACAAGAGTTATAAAATTAAAATGCATTCAGCATCAGTCATGCATTTTGGTTTCGAAAATACATGTTTGCTCTACTTAAAATGTGTTGAATAGAAAGAAAAGACAAAATGAAAGAAACAAAAAAAATTAAAAAAAATTAAAAAATTCTTTTTATCCTGTGAATGCAATGTGAATAATTAATTGAACGAATGATTTGATGTATTAATTATATTTCAAAGGAAAAGTTATGAAAATGATAATAGATCTCCATGTATGAGGCAGAGTGTAAAAATGAAAGTGTTAAAATTTATATTGAAATGTAGTTTATGCACAAGTGTAAACGTGTTTCAAATATTTGTGGCAGTTTGAGTTATTTACCAATAAAAACTTACTTGTTTGGCTTTTATTTATGTTTATTTTTTCTTTGTCATTTAAATGATATTTGTGAAATAATAACTACTATAGGGGGAAAAACTAATTTTTTGCAATTGAAAATGATTGTTAGTTAAATAAATGTTGTTGCTGTTTACAATATATATTTATACTAAAAAAAGGAGTATTGAATTCAAAAGCAGATTGTAATATATTTTCAATTCAAACAAGTCTTACAATATGCCTGGCCACGCATTTTATTCTTTATTTATTCAATTAAAAAATTACTCTTGTTGAAAAACATAACAAAATAGTATTTCAAGCTAATAGTGACAACTAGATTCCTGTTAAAGTTATTGTTTTCACTTACACAAAGTTTGTACTCTCAGTTTCTTCAAATTAGAGAAATACAGTCGAAAGCAAGGCGAATTCGGTAAGGTGAACTCATTTTGATTTGAAATGCCTGCTGTCAAATAATTTACAAAAGATTTGCTTGATGTGACTCCAGAGCAAACTAGCAGCTGTTCACCAGCTGCTGAAATGAGCCCACCTGCTTTAAATTCACCTTGCTGAAAAGGTTAAAGAGAGAGGATTGGGTAGAACAACAACAAAATATTGAACTAAAGTGCAGTAAGTTTTTTTTTTTTTTGTCAACAAAATGGTGGTGTTTTATTTTACATCTTTAACCTAATAAAATAATAAATAAAGTAAAATTAATTAATCAAATAATATTTACTCACGGCTAAATTAAAAATATCTTATGGAATTCAATTAATTTTTCTTTCAACCATTTTAAACGTGACTTATTTTAATAACGTACAACTTTTTACAACTAAACTTATCACATTTTTAAAACTACTAATAACACATTATTTATTTATTAATTTTTTTCTTTGGTTTTATAGAATTTCTTCTTTAATAAGTACTTATTTATAAAAAAAAAATTTTGATCTCTAAATTGTTTATAAAACAAATTTTCATAAAAACAAAACTTTATTTTATAAACCTTTATAAAGCAATATTATTTTTATAAATAAGGCAATATAAGAGCGAATTGAGAAACAGGTAACCTCACCAGCCCTGATGATAATCAGCTGTTCGAACTCGAATTGAACTACAGTGCAGACTCCGCGAACACCTCGATTCTTAACATTGGTGACTCTGTTAACGCAACTTTTCAAAAAACAAGACCACAATTAATGCAACTTTGCAAAGAAATTTAAGATTTTCTGTTTCGTTTGGCTTTCTTAATTTAGCTTTTTATAAATAAATTCCAAAATATAAACCTTTGTGCATGAAATCTTATGCTAACGTGCAAAAATCGTTTTGATTCACCCCTGTTCTTTTAATTGGCAAAACATTTTAAAGTTTGTGCCAAAAATTAAATTATACGTTATTTTGTAATAAATAATAAAATTAGGTTTTAAACATATTGTTGATAGCTGCAGTAGAATATTTGTACCAAAATACTTTCAAACATTAATGCCAACATAACATAGCCTTATCGGGCTAGATTTAGCCCGTTTTCAGTCACTCAAAACGCGAAAAAAGTTGTTTGGCCCCAAACTAAAAGACGCGCAAGTCTAGCACTTTTTGCAATTATCTTTTAGCTCTTTTAGCCCCTTTAAAAATTTTATTTATTTTGCGCTAAATGTATATTTTTTATTTAAAAAAAAAATTACGCGTTTTAAGTCTCAAAAGTTGGCATCACTGCTTTCAAATATTATTGTTTTATTCAAATGTTTTTGACAAATGGGGTCAGTTGAAGCCGGACGAACAACATGTTGTTTCTCCTATTGTTGTACATATTGTAGCGATAAAGTCACCTGTTTCTGAATTCGCCTTGGGCAAGTATTGCATTACACAAGTTCTGTGAATAAGTGTGTGCTTCTTTTCAAATTTTATCTTTAACTATTTACAGCCTTTTTCATAAATGTTTTTCCATAAAAAAATTTCTATTTTAAAACTACTTTAAGTTTATTGTTAATTTGTGAATAAAACTGTTACAGTTGTTATTCAAACTCAATTTTCTCACACAAAATTCGTATGCTAAAACAATATTATGTTTAATGATCATTTATGAATACCTGCGTTAATATCTAAAATCTATTTCCTTGATTTAACTTTGTTGATGTGAAAATCGTATGCTTGTTTTGTTGTTTTTCAAAGTAAAAGTATTGAAAACTGAAAATAAATTAACTTTAAGAAACTCCAAATTTAAGTAAAACAAATCTTAATTTTTCATTATGATCATACGATCACATTTTTACGCAAACTATATTATAAAAAGAAAAAAGAAAATATTTAAAAATTTATAATAATTATCATTATATCAATACCAATATATCTACAACACAGTCACAAGGTAATTTAAAGAATTTAGAAGAAAGTAGAAAAATAGTATATAGATTTTATTTATCTCAATAGTAGATAATCTTTGTATAATAGACACACATTTAAACAATTAATAATGAAAGTTTTTAAACAAAAATCAAATATAGAACACAAATACTTTAAAAATTTATTTTGTTCGAAAAGAGAGGAAAATATAATTGAAAAAGCTTTTTGAGCTGTTGATTTCCCTAAATTCATTTTGAATTCAAAAAACAATTTAAACTGTTACCATAATATAAATATATACTTCATAAAATATTTTGTAAAAATTTAAATCACTAATTTTGCTTAATTTCTACTTTATTTTCCCACAACAACAAAAATATGTTCGCATCTTTTTTGACCTCTCTTTGTACCATACTAAGCAAATTTTTACCGCTAATAACAACGTTATTTATTTTTAAGGATTTAGGGGAAATCACTGTACGTTGCATATATCGTTACCTTAATATAGAAATCATTATTTTTTTAAATCAATATTTTTGCATTTCGATTTTAAAAAAATAATGAGCTAGGGCCTTTTTATATTAAGGTAACGATATGTAACTTTGTCATGTGTTAGACCAGTGCACTGTAGAAAATTTTACCCGTCTTGGGGCCATAATTACTTACAGCTAAACCGCACGACCGATTGAAATGACTCACTCGAAGCAAGAATTTTTTATCACTCACTCTCACGTTCTCTCACGCGTGCCTACCTTTGAATATTATTAATAATTAGTATTGAGCGATACTGTGATGTTTTAATAATGTTGCTGCTCCTTGTGAACGTGATTTCTAAATCGATGTTCTTTTAAACTGTGACTGTGATCACAGTTTAGCAGTAATTTGTTTGTGGCAGTTCTGTTATTTGCACAAAATCTAATAAGAAGAGCAGCAGTGAAATTAAACAGTGACTGTGATCACGGTTTAAGACATTTCAGCTCTTCTGCTTTAAAAGTATTTATTAGTATTGGTATTTTGGTAAATACTAATAAGAAGAGCGACAAGAACAAACAATTAGCAATCAACCCCAATCAAATATTCATAATTGTCGTATAGGAGGCAGAGAGACAGTAACATTGCAAATACAAAAATGTGAGAGCTATACATAGTTGACAGAAAAGACGATTTGACACGATTTGACGATTTTTTCTCGACAAACGGTGAACGGTGTAAAAATAAATTCATGTAGTAGCTTTATTTACTGTAAAGTAAGCATACAAGAACATTCACAGTTTGTATGAAAGAACTATATTTGCAAAACCTGTTACTTGATAAATTCAGTCACAGTTGTGATTAGTAACAGTTGTAAAAGTAACAGGTTTCGAGAAATTGCTCATCTCTATTAATAATACACCATATCAAAGGTGATAATTTTTTTCTTTAATTTTTTAAAACTATAAATTTGTATTATGAAAACCTTTACGATGCTCAATCGTTATTTGAAATTTGATAAAGTGACAGTGAATCAAAGCTAACGAAAAGCTTTAAAAAGCATAGTTTTCTTTGTTATTTTGTTTATATTGAAGCAAAAACAAATTACTTTTCACTCACGCTTAGGCATTCTCACGCATGACAATTTTTAACACTTCTTTTTGAGATGTTTTAATTTTTAACTTTTAACTTTTGTTTGAAACTGGACTTAAGGAAGGAATAAACTAAATATTTCATTTTAGTTACCCAGAAGAATAGGTCTTTAAAAAAAAATTCAAATATTTGCAGCTGAAATATTTCAAGTTCGGAGGATAATCGATTGTTCTAGAGAACTGTGTTGGCGTTATAGCTAATCATTTTTTATATAGGTTGAAATGAAAAAGGACTTTATAGTTCTATTAGTTTACCCTTAGGTGACTTCAATAATTTCAATTTAATCGAACTAATACACGATTTTACCAACATTTTGTTATACACAAAAAACCTAATCATTTATTAAGTTTTGGAATTTATAAGTACTCATCTAGAAACCGCATGGAAAACATGGATCTTTTAACAACCGAAGAACGCGTAAAATAGTTAAAATTTTTTACAAATGTGATGGTGGTTCAAAAGGGGCGGCCAGTTTTCGAGTAATACGTGGTGAGTATGGTCGTCATAATCGACAGACATACTGTGCAAGAAATTAGCAAGATTATAAAGAAATTTTAAGAAACTGGTAGCGTTACAGACGTGGTGAGGCCTGAGCATCACCGCAATGCTTGCAAAGTGTGGCGAATAATCCAAATAACCGTATTTATTATCTCTTCGACAGGTTCGTGTATTAAATATTTGTTCTATTTGTTCTTTAAGGCTTTTTATTCCTTTTATATAATGAAAACTTTAGTGAAAAATTTAATTCTATCTTTTATAGACAATCAGCTGTGAACCACCTTTATGCAAGCTTAGCCAAATTTTAACAATTGCATAAATTTGCAATCTTAAAAGCACAAGATTGTGAGTTGGGCTTTAAATTTCAAAAAAAAAAAAATATAGATAAATAAAAGACTTCATAAAATTAATTTTCTGGTTTAAAATTTAGTAAACAATTTTTTTTTATTTCATCAACTAAATATATTTTCCGGACTAATATTGGCTAAACTAGAAACATAATTATAATCGTATAAAATGTTTGCTTAAAGATTTAAATTTCAATACCAGAAAAAGCCAATTTATTAAAAAATCGCAAATAACAACAATTACGCTTCAACCCGACTATTAGACAGAAATACATGAAAAAATATATCTTACTGAAAACTTTTACAAAAGATATTCTAACATCTTACTATTTATGAATATAAAAATTTAGCAACAGCTCTTTGAAATGAAATAGTTTTATGCAAATTAAGCTTAAGTAAATAAAAAATTAAACCCTTAAGGACTATGCAATTAATTATTTAAAATTCAAGTTTTTGGGAGAAAAGTTTTCGTTTTTTCAAAGATATCACTCTTATACTGGTCTTATTAACTGCTGTGACAATAACTAAACCATCCCCCTATTCTAACTCGCTAAAGATAAATTTCTACCGCTAAAAATCTATAAACTGAATTTATCGATTTTCGGCTACGAATACAATTTTCAAACGTGTAGAAATCTAATCCGAAAGCCGAAATTTTACTGTTTTATGTCATTGTCAAAAATTTTTAATTTTGTATTTGTTCAGCATGTTAGCGATCGAATTTAGCTTTAGCTTGAGCTAGTTACAGAATACGGGGGCATCATATCAAAAGTAAAAGTGAAAAGGTACTTTTTTCAAGACAGATTTAAATTTCTAATTTTGAATAAGGTCCCTTATGGAATTAGAATAGGTAGCTTTTGTCAAGACGTATTTTTATAAAAATGTACTTTTCTTTAAACACGTATTTTTCTTTAAAAATTTATTTATTGTTTTTAAACTGCATTTTTCTTTTAAAAATACTTTTTTAAAAGTATTTTTTATTAAAAGGCATTTTATGAACTATACACTCTTCTGGAAAAGGTTACTTTTTATAAAAGAGTAAATTTAATTAAAACAAGTATTTATTGTACAAAGCGTTTTTGTTTTTTAATTTACTCAATATCAAAAAAGTCTTTTTATTTAAATCTACTTTATAAAAAATGTACTGTATCAAGAGGTACTTCTTATAAACAGGTACTTTTTATAAAAAGGTACTTTTTATAAAAAAAGGTACTTTTTATAAAAAAAGGTACTTTTTATAAAAAAAGGTACTTATTATAAAAAAGGTACTTTTTATAAAAAAAGGTACTTTTTATATAAAAAAGGTAGTTTTTATAAAAAAGGAACTTTTTATAAAAAAAAGGTACTTTTTATAAAAAAGTTACTTTTTATAAAAAAAGGCACTTTTTATAAAAAATGAACTTTTTATAAAAAAGGTACTTATTATAAAAAAGGTACTTTTTATAAAAAATGTACTTTTTATAAAAAAGGTACTTTTTATAAAAAATTTACTTTTTATAAAAAGGTACTATTTATAAAAAAGGTACTTTTTATTACAAAAATAGGTTCTTTTCACAAAAATGTACTTTCTATGAAAAAGTACTTTTTGTAGGAAAGTAATTATCAGGGAAACCGCAAATATGCAATTGCATGTTTTTTCTTGTGTGTCGTATTAATGCGTAGAGAAGATACTTATCCGTTTCAGAATTTTTTATGAATTTTGGCATTGATTTGTTAGTGTTTTTTTTGGCATATTTTACCTTCTAAAGCATATTTTTACAAATTTCAGCTTTGCACGCATATTTTTAGCATCTTGTTTATAGCATATTTGACACTTTTAAAGCATATTTTGATACTTTATAGAATAATTTTTTTTTTATAAAAGTTTATTTAGATGTGACAGACAACGATTTTTATTTGAAGTTTATCCAAAATATAGTTTTAAAATTTTAATACTGCTATACACTGGAACTATTTTAAAGTTAAAGTCAAATTTTATTTCTTTATTAAATTTATTTATTGTGTTTTTTATTTATTTTATTTTTTGTCTTATTGACCCCCGACAAAAAAAAGGGGTGTTATAAGTTTTTAGTGTGTGTCTGTATATCTGTGTATCTGTCCGTGTCCACGTACAGACCAAATGGCTGGACGGATGTTGATTTGTTCTGTTTGAAAGGCGTCTTGATCGAGACGATTCTTAGCTATTAAGAAAATCGTTCGATCCGGTCCAGCCGTTTAGAAGATATCACATCTTTTCTAGATATATCGGGGGTTTTTAAAATTTTTTAATTTTTGTTATTTTCTATGCAAATGTTATTGATGTTTTGGACTAAATATATATATATTTTTTTTACAATAAATCAATTTATATTATTTTTAAGAACATATTTTGGAGTTTTTAGGGCATATTTACAAGTTTATAGTGCATATTGAACGCGCATAAAACACATATTTTAGAGCATATTTGCGGTTTCCCTGGTAATTTTTTATGAAAAGCTTCTGTTTTTTAATTAATTTAAAAAAAGTAAATTATATTAAAACGATAATTTTTATAAAAAATGTACTTTTAATTATATCAAAAGGTACGTTTTTAAAATTTTAATTTTATAAGAAGTAATTTTTTGTAAAAAGGTTTGTTTTTGTAAAACGCTTCTTTTTGTAAAAAGCTAATTTTTGTAAAAGTACTGTTTTGAATAAGAAACTATACTGCAAAAAGGTACCTTTCTCTAAACAAGTAATTTTTTACAAGCTAGCTTATCAAAAATTTATTCTGCATGAAAAAGCTAATTTTTATAAGAGAGTAAAATCAAAAAAAGAACGTACTGTTTACAATAATGTACTGTTAGTTAAAATGTACTCTACGGAAGCTTTTGTAAAAAACGTACTTTTTACACAAATGGACATTTAATAGAAATGGTATTTTTATTTAAAAAAAAATTTCTACTAAAAAATAATTTAGTAAAGCAACACGTTTTGAAAAAAATATACTTTTTGCAAAAATTTACTTTTGTAAAAAAGGACTTAATAATAACGTACTTTTCATTAAGAAAAAGTTCTTTTTACTGTAATCAAAAATTTACTTTTTATGCAAAAAAAAAGTACTTTTGGAAAAATGTTATGCATTGAGGATAATTTCTGGATTAATTGCATAATCGTTAAGCAGTCTGTTTCATAAAATCTGAAATTTTTACATAAGTTCAATGATAGAAAAGAGTTCAATAGAATGAAATCGATAAAAGTATTGAATAAGTTAAACTAAAAACACAAACCATATAAACTAAAGAAGTTATAATTTAATTATAACATTAATTTTACTTTTCTAATAGAAGAAAAAAATTTACATTACGACTGTACTTGTTACAATTATTAATTGTTTTAAAACACAATAAACACCAAACGTCAATTATTTATGTATCTATGTATGTATATAATTTTTTTTTTTTCTTTTTTGAAACATGAACAACAGTTATTTCATACATTTGTTCGTTTTTTATAATTCAAGTTACTGACGAATAAAAAGAAATAAAATATATTGAGCCCTAATGCCAGAACAATCTAAGAAGATGATTGTGACAAGCAATAAAATAGTTTCTTATAAACTTCATAAACAAAAATTTTTGAAAATTTATTCAGCCAAATCATAAACAAAAACTTCGCACGAGTTTTCTCACTTTTCCCTTTTCTGCTATCATGAATTTCTTTTCCCCCATTTTTTTTACCACATTTGGGAATAAAAAAACTCCCGGGAAAAAAGTAGGTATTATGAATGCAGTTGAACTTGCTTTTTTTCACTTAAAATCTTTCCCTTGCAAAACAGTAGGGAGTTTACATAAAAACATTGTTAATACTCCATTAACATAAAATTTATATACATAAACTTATATTTTACAGTTCTTTCATTTGGAAAACACAAATAATACCCACATAAATCATTTATAAACTTTTTTACATATTTTTTCAAGTTGGTGAATTTCAATAATTTTGTTTAATCTCTCACTCAAAATAATGGGGGGAGAAACAAAATGTCAACAAACAAGCAAGACAACTGGCTTCGTAAAACGGTGATGCCACGTATTACTCTTTTTTGTTCCCAAGGAATTTATGTTTGGAGGAATTTGTTCTCGAGCAAACTATTTTCCGTGAGAAATAAATTCCGAGGGAATATTCATGATTGGGCTGATTATGAAATTAATTAATCAAAAATTTCAGTTGAAAAATTTAGTTCTTATCTCTTACATTGTTTTGGCATTTAAGGCTGGAAAAAATTTTGTAAATGCCAATTTTTAAACAAATACAAAAAAAGTATATTGTTTTTATTTTTTTTACTCAAACAAATACAAAAACACAAAGCGTGCAACATGAGTTAAAAATGTAATGAAAAATTATATTCAATATTTATCGATTAATTAGAATTGGAAAATTAATATTTAGACACTAAACGAAAGTAGTACAATTTAAATTAATTTGTAACTGTAGATATCAATTTAAATTAAAAAACAAAAATTTTATGTTTTAAATTAAAGGAAATTTAAAAAATAATAATTGAAAACAAAATACAAAATAAAATGTAAAGTATACAAAGAAAAGAGAAATTAAATCCGTTGGAAATAAAGGAAGGAAGGGTTTTTTAACAAAACATTAATTTCCGGTTTCACAGTGTGAGGAAGTGTGTGTGTGAGATAGAGAGAGAGAGGGAGAGTGTGTGTGTGTGTGTATGATTGGAGTTTCATTGTATGTGTCGTATTGTGTTTAATTGTGAGTCGAATTTTTAATAAAAAACTTTAATTAATTAAATATGCATGTGTTTCTTTAAGGGAAAGTAAATGAAAACAAAAATCAATTTAAATATGGAGGGGACTTTCGTTATTTATGCATTTAACTGTTTAAAACTGTTACTGTTAATTTGTTGTAAATATAAAGAGTAGAGAGCATATGTGTGCATGTTAATGTTTGTGTGTGTGTGTGTGCTTTTATAAAATGGAGGATTGCATGGCCTTGTGTTTATAAATAATAAACAAATAAACAAAACAAAAAATGAAACGTTTAACTGTAAATTCTTTTATTAAAGTTTAACAGTGGGGGACTGTTTTATGGGTTCCAATTCGTGCATAACTATAATTTGGCTTGGGATGGAGGTGTTAGGAGCAGTTTGTTGTTTTCGTTAGAAGATTTTAATTTGTTTCGCTTAGTAATTAATTTGTGGAATTTATTGAAACAAAAATCAAAATAAAATTTCATTTCGTTTTATGTGTGCGTGACTTTTTTTACAATAAATTAAAAACAAAAAAATTAAATACTTGAGGACGTGTTTTTTGGTTTCATATGCAATGACCAGCAAAATAAAAAAAAATAGTTTAAATAATCAAAAAAAAAATTTTTTTTCTATATGAAGTAATACCTTTGTTTAGTGAATTAAGCAAAAGTTTTACTTTTAGAGCATTTTGTTCATTTGTTTAAATATTTTTAAGAAATTTCATTTTGATTTGGTGTTTATTTTTTTCCCTTTTAGTTAACTGTAATCAAGGCGAATTCATACCAGGTGACCTGACAGCCCAGCAAATTTTTTGACATATCAAAGCGCATTGGTGTGAGTATACCTGTTATAAATTTGCCTTGTCTGTAACAAAACTAAAACAAAAAATCATAAAAAAGTACATAGAAAACAAAAAAAATCGTTTAGCAACTGAAACGTTTTTGTAACGAAAATATTGTAATAATTTAATTTGAAGGTTGTTGTGGTTATAATCTGTATGAATATTCTTATGATTTTTATTTTAATTTTTTTTTATTGTTTGTTTTTTTTTAAATAAAATTTCGGATTCTCACCTTCGACCCCTTTCATTTTTTAATGTGCCCCCATATTTGGCTCTTGTTCCAATCAAGTCTATAATCTCAGGTATACAACTTGCAAATATCGCCTGTTTTCAATTATATGGATGGATCAATCAATAAGTTTTTTTTTTGTATAATTTTAAACGAATTTTGGTTAATTTTTATTTATTTATTTTTAAAGGCGTAGAAATTTGCTAGATTTTAAAATACGTACACATTTATTGTTTCTAAAATAAAAATTTTAAAATTTTTCATATCTCATTCAAAGCGAATTTCTAAAGAAAAGCTGCTATTTCCAAAAGGCCCAATTTGTTGTTAGAAGAGGAAGAGAAGAAAGCCTTTCTAAATAATAAATGCCAATTTTTTTAGGTTTTGTTTTGAAGCAACATTTCATTCCTGTTCTCATTTTCTTGGGTTTATTTTTTAGTTCTCAGTAATCCTTACTGCGTTTGTTGATCTTGGTCATGGATCATTGAAAAACAATATATGTAAATATGTTGTATAAAGAAAGCTTTAAATAAAACATAAGAAATATAATTTTCTAAATAAAAATAAAAATTAAAAATCTATGCATTAGCTGTCTACAAGTACAAACTAATCATAACTTACATATTTGTTCCATTAAGAAAGAAGTTTTTTATTTTGAATTCGGTTTTCGAGATCTCCCTAAATGGAAGATCCTTTTAAACATTGTATGTATCCTGCTATATAATATCAAAGCTTATTTCTTATTAATTTTTTAATTAATTTGTATTAAAAAAAAACACATCAGTACAGTACAAGGAAACTCAGTACTTAAGGAAAAAAATATTGCCATCCTCTGAATTAAATCATGGTCCGATAAATTAATGTGTTCCAGAGAGATAGAAGGAAACCTAGTATTTCAATAAAGCTATTTTTGGACAACCTGATAATATGCCAGCTGAGAAACATGGTTATACAAATACTTCAAAGCTCTTTAGCGTTAAATCAGCACTGCGGATTTCTGAAATTTTAATTCTTACACCAATTGAATTTTGAACTGATACCGCTCTAAGTTTTGTGTAATGACGATTTATGACATTTAAAACAATTGCCTTTTTACTGAAAGGTTAGCATTGTCACTAACTGGCTGGTTAACAGCTTTCCCGTTTGTTGCGCCGGTCTCTTCAAAATTTTTAATCCATTTTCGAATGAGTGGAAAAGAAATGTTTTAACGAGAGAGTACGTAAATGATACTGAGTTCCTATAAAGGTGAGCATCGTTTTTTAATTCACATGAAAGCGCACAACAGGCCTATACTGACTCATTTGTATGTCCACTGGCGTGAGCGTAATGGCTCTTCTCTTCAACCTAACCTAACAGAACTTAAGAGACATCCTACATAATGGTCAATTTACCTATCCAGAGCGAAGAAACGATGTCTTGCCGTTAGTCCCAATACTCTTCTCGAAGAAGTATAAGATACCGGAGTTCCAACCCATCACCCTAAACAACACGGAGATAAAAAAGTGTTCAATATTGCAAAATATCTCGATGTCATTCTGAACTCGAATTTGAATTTTAAGATAAATTTTCTAGAGAGAAACTAAAGAAAGTAACAGTTGCACTTTAACTCTGCAAGAAGACCGTTGGAAAAAGTTGAAGTTTCAACCCAAAAAAATTCCATACCGCCATAACACATACAATTCTCATGTATATGGTCAATGTGTGGTGGCCCTTCCTGGAGAAGAACGCAAGGTGCAAATACTTGTAACTAGCGCTATTCGCACTACTCCTACAGATACATAGGGTATACTTTTGTAGCTGCTAACATAGAATTTATTGAGCATTGAGATATTTTGCAACAATATCTGCAATCAGTCTTCGTTAAATTTCTCTAATGACATTGGCTACCGCAGAAAAGTGGACCCCGGATGGAGGATTAAGCAAACTTCCCTCGCTCTTGAACTTCTATACAGGATAGGTATCGATATCGCCATGATCCCAAGAAGCGTATAGAAAAATACTACAGGTAGATTCGATTTTATACAGTGTTAGTTACAGAATTTATTGAGGGTCAGACATTAGGTCTTCGCAGTGTTTACCAGGCAAGGATTCTTGTTATGAAGGAAGTGGATTAATGTCACTTCAACAGCAGTAATTAACATATACACTGATGTTATAGTTCCCACGTTTAAGAAGAACAAGTGCCCTCGACAGCCGATCATCTCTAAAGAAAACAAATCTCGTATATAACATTGTTGCAATTATCATGGCAAGAAACACGCAGAATAAAAGGCAAACTAACACAACAACAACGCAAACACTGACGATCACAACTTTAAGGAAAGGGAACTTTTATTCCCGAAAAGAGTTAATATGCCACAACAAAAACTGCAAAGATAATGCAAAGATAATAACGCGGTTAAATAAGTAATGGCAAACGTTGGAGGACCCCTTCTGTGCAAAAGGAAATTGCTCGTGGAGCCCTGCAGTAGCATCCTATTATATAGGGTGTTTTTTTAGAGGTATAGAACTTCGAATTGAAATAAAACACAAGAAAATCGTTTTAATGTCCATCAATTTGGCTTTATTGGAAGGATAATTTTATGCCATTAACGTTTAAATATGATTTCGGGCATGTGGCCGCCGCGGCTGGCTCGAATAAAGCCAATTCTACAGGTCCAATTTTCAACCACTTTTTCGAGCATATGGGGTCGTATGTTGGCAATAACGCCACGAATGTTGGCTTCCAAGTCCCCTAACGTTTCTGGTTTGTTGGCGTAGACGAGCGACTTCACATATCCCCAAAGAAAATAATCCAATGGTGTCAAATCACACGATCTTGGTGGCCAATCCATGGTTAACCGAATTAATTGCTCTGATGGACGATTATGTCGACCATAAAATGGACGGAGCTTGCGGTAAACTTCGCGAACTGAACCATTATTTTCGAAATAAATTTGCACGATTTGCAAGCGTTGTTCTTTTGTCAACCTGTTCATGATGAAATGGCAAACCAAACTAAATATTAATCACTTGACAGCTGACAAAATGGCCGCCAGTTAAAAAAGTGATGCCAACTTAAAGTTCTATACCTCAATAAAAAACACCCTATACGAATGTGAAATTTAGGCAAAAACGGTGAAAACCAAAAACAGAGCAGAACAAACATCGGCATACAGTACGGTATCGGCCACCGCTATATTTGTAATGGCTGGAACGATATCAATTGATCTACACGCAAACGAACGTATGAAAATTTTCACTGCAAAACAAACAATATATCAGATGTCAGACACGAAACCATCGAGGAGTGGCCAGGCCATTTCGATAGAACGAAGACAGAAACTGTAGGTGGACAGCCACATCCCTGATGTAAAAAAATCGATAGATAGAAAACATGAAGAGGTGAATTATTACTTGTCACAGACGGATATTTCTGCAAGCACCTGCATAAATTTAAAAAATTTAGTACACCATTCTGCGTGTATGAAGAATCGAAAGAAAGTTGACGACGCAGAGCATATCACTTCTTCTGCCAACGCTGGTCCGCCAGCCGTGAACAGCTGGAAACTCAAATTGGTATGGCCAAGGCAGATAATCTCGCTAACAAAATGATAAGTCTTGAGGAAACAGGGGAAGCGGTAGCCAAGTATAACAAACAAATACTTAGCTCAAAGAAATAAGATATAGATGGCGCGCAAAGCTCTTCAGAGTACAACCTGAGTCAACGCAGGCAGTGACAGTAAAATAACAGGTGGGGGCCTGGACGCAGGCGCATAGAAGATGTTGATGTTAAGATCTAAGAGAGATTCCATTGGAAGTAATGCTACAGTGGTGCCTAGGTGGGCAACATATCATAAACGCATTAAGGTGGGTTTTTAGACGGTAAACATTGTACGGAGTCCGGCATACGGCGTGGCTGACGATCCCCGCAACATACATAAAGCATTTTCCCATCTTCCACTAAAAGAAATAAATCTCGGGTTTAGTGCTCGTGTTGACCCTACACTCTCTTATAAGCAGCCATGCACAAAGGGTTAAGGGTTAAATATATCGACGAAGCAGAAAAGAAAATTTTCTGTGTGATTGCCCTGGATAAGCAAGAAGGAGAATAACCACCACGAGCGCTCTTGAGTTCAACGAACGATTTGACGTTACCAGATTGGAAATGCAGAGCTCTGTTAAATTCCCACAAGGGAATTTTGAAGAAGGCTTGTAATAAAATTTTATAAATAAATTTAGAGTACATTATTCACACTCTGTGGTTGAAATAGATGGTTAATATCTTCCACAAATATATTTAACTTAATATTTTCTACAAAGCTGATGAACATACCCTACACCTCAGATGTGTAAAGGACACATAGTTTCATACACCGATATGATGCACTAACAAGCCTAAAGGGGGGAACTTTAAACACGCGTAAAATAAAATTTCGATGTGATCTTTTAAAAATCCGACACAGCTACATAATGTTTGTTTTTTTTTTGTTCCGCTCTACCAGAATCCATTACCAGAACCCCTTAATTTGGGAAAAATTGTAATACAATTGCAATATATGGAACAGCTTGATTTAAAATATATAATAGTGCGAGTTATTTTACCAGACTAAAATAATATCAAATAGTGTTCTTAAACTTCCACATTTTTCAAATCTAGTTAAGAAATTATTTAATAGAAATAATATCTAAGCTAAATACATATTTACAAAACTTTCTCTAGACTTATTTATAGAGTGTGAAACTTAATAAGAGAAAAGTTAAGAGTACTTGCGGACAACTAATAACACTTAACAAAATTAAAATAAATTTAATATATTCTTCCAAACAAAAGGCTTGTTAATTAAATTTAAGAAATATGAATATAACTTTTTTAAAAAGAGATATAAAATGACCAAAGGCTGCGATTTCTTGGAAACATGTGTTTTGTTTTATAAATATATAAATTGTTTAACCCACTCTAAATAAAACAATATTTAATATCTGAGAGAACGTGTAAATATGATTGGTATGTGTGTTTGCAAATAAAACTTTCAAAATAATTTTAACAGCTAATATAATTTAAGTTTGACAATTCAAATTCATTCAGAAAAGATTAACCAGAAAAATTAATCAACAGAAATAAACTAAAAAAAAATTTTAATTCTTTTTATGAAATAATTATGCATATTTATAATACAGGGAACTACTTCTGCTATATATGTTAATTATTATATAACATTACTAACCTAAAATATTTATTAAAATATTTCTTTATATTTTCCGCTTAAAAACTAATATCTTTTTTTTTTGTTATTTGGAAAATTATGCGTGGCTGCGGCATACAGTTTGTGTGTGTGCAAGCATAAAACAATTTAACGTGGCAGTAATTTTGAAACAACATGACTATTATTTAAATAAGTTGTGATTTTTCATTAAAACAAAAGAAAAATTGCAATAGAAATATTTTACTTATAAGTTTCAATAAAAATTTATTTACTAAAAAAAATGAACTAATGAGCAATAAGTTATAAAGCTATTTAATAGTTTAAAAGTTTATTCATTAATTTATTTCACAAAAAAAAGTAAAAAAAAAATTATTTAACAAAAAAAGTCAAAACAAACAGACAAACGAACGATTGTTGTTAAAATTTGTTATTTAATACAGAACGCAACTACAGCATGAATTTAATTAATAATTTAACGTATTATTATTAATAACAAAACGAAATCAGTGATAATAATAAACAACATTTAAAGGAAATTTGGGTAAAGCCAAATATTGGTTTCAGTTTCAATTTTAGGGTGTTTTCTGGGAATTTAACCAAAAGCTGATCTTTTCCAACTTAGTTGACTAGTAAACAATTAACAACAAAAAACAGACGATAAAAACATAAAATTTAAATTAAAAAGAAAATAATGTATTTAACAACAAATCATAAGTATTGCATTAACTCAAACATTCGATTTTTCATGTTTCGAAATGAAAAGAAACATTTTTTCTTATTTCCCTTAAATAGTTTTTTGAAAACAAATTCTAAAATGTTTGAAAAAAAAAATAATTTTAAACAGGCTGATAATTTGATTTTGTTTTGTTTTAGTTTTATTAAACAACAACAAAAATTTTTAAACCTACAAAAGAAGCTTTACAGTTTAATAACAAAAATACAAACTAACTGTTAACTTTTTTTATTAAAATCAAGACAACTCGCATAATAAAGTACAACCAGCGGCAAACTCGAACAAATTCTCGAACATTCTATTTGACATATGTATGTACTTCATACTTCAAAAAGTAAACAACAGCTGTTTTTTGCACACCAAAAGAATTCGAGAGAATTTGCCGCCGCTTGCATTTCACGAAAATATGCCTTGAACTTGGTATATTTTAAGGCCTCAAAAAATAATAATTTATATATTTATTTCAATCAAAATGTTTTATTATAATTTTTTTTGTAAGAAAAGCTGAACTTTAACATTGTCTCAACACATCAATTTCTACGGTAACATGTTTGATTTTTGTTGATGAAGCTTTCAACAATTTATTTCTGTAAATTACTGAGTTATTTTCCTGTAAAAAGTTTTACTTCAAAGTTTCCAAAGCAAATTTAAAAAAAAAAAACAATTTATATATTTTTCCTAATCGGGCTTAAGTTCAGTATTTTCAATTCTTATTGAATGTGATTTTTTAAAGGGCGTGGCTGCACAGAAAAATGCGCATTTACCCCAGCTAAAAAGTCTAGTTTAATTTTTCTTCTCTTCTTTAGAAAGTCACATTAATTAATAAAATTATTTCATCCAATAAGAATTGAAAATACTGAACTTAAGCCCTATTAAGAAATTGATCCTGATTAAAAAATATATACTCGTATGTTTATTTTTTATATGTATACTTATGAGTGTAATTAAAAGGGATAAATAAATAAATAATGTATTTAAATATTAGATTTTGTTGATTTTGGAAACGTGAGTGTGCTTAAGCTAGTAATTAAAAAAAAATAAAAATTTTCAATATAAACAGTCCATTTCTTAACAACAAAATTCCGGTAAGGCCTTGCTGGTTCCCCTATTTTTAAAACTGACTTGCAAGTAAACCATAACAACTAGAAACAACAAAACAGCTGACTTCCTTTTTTCTCGATTTAATTCTTGCGAAAAATTAATTCCTTGGGAATTATTTCAAGGGGGAAATAACTTTGTGTCAATATGCGCGTCACCTATAGTTCATGCTTGTCTGTACGAAAGCTGATGGTAAACTTTGCTCTAAGCCTACGGGGCTTAGTGAATGATGTTAGCATTGGTAAGTGAGTGTTGGAAGTTGTCTGTGGCGGAGCTTATCCGTTAAAGTCTTTTATACAGGGTGTCTGCTGGCAAATTTATATTTTTAAATACAATTATTTCAAAAAGCAATAAACGGTGCGGAGGGAGGTTGGCGCCGTTCGAATTATCGATTGTACGAATTCGTTAGTCACGATGTCGCAGTGGTCGAGTAAGCATCGCGCGTTTGCTGTGGAGACATTTTTTAAGAGTAATGATTCTTACGTAATTGCTTGTCGACAATTTTGTTCAAAGTTCGGTATTCGGCGAATATGTTGATGGACCTAGTGCAAATTTAATTCGTTTGTGGGTGCAGAGATTCCGCGCAACTGCTTCGGCTATGAATGTCGCACGGACAGTGCCCAATCGATCTTCAAGGACTCCCGAAAACATTGAACTGGTTGAAATCAGTTTACGTGAAAATCCGCGACTTTCAATACGGAGGAGCAGCCTCACTGGGACTTTCAAGAGCGATTATTCATGAAATTTTAAAAAAGGATCTGAAGTTCTACCTTTTTAAAATTCAAATCGTTCAAGAACTGAAAGAAAGGGACTTTGATTTACGCAAAAAATTTTTGTGAAACGATGTTGGAGCGTTTTCGCACTGTAAGTCCAATTTTTTTGGAACGACGAGGATAATTTTCACTTAAACGGTCACGTCAACAAGCAAAAAAGCCGTTATTGGTCTCCAACAACCCGCAACCCTCAATTGAAACATCAAAAACCATTGCATTGCCCCAGGCGACGAATGTCAACGGTAAAAATTATCGACGCATGATTACGGAATTCTTTTTGTCAAACCTGCGAGCTCATCCATCGTACTCTTCACGCACGTGGTTTCAACAGGATGGGGCGACTGCACACACAGCCAGAGCTTCGATGAATTTGCTTAGGGAAAATTTCCCCCAAAAACTGATCAGTCGCTTTGGGGACATCCCCTGGCAACCGAGGACGCCCGATCTAACTCCCATGGAATTTTTTTCAGGGGCTACCTCAAAGCGAGGGTTTATAACAGAGATAAGCAAAAAGCCACCCGTGGGCACTTCGTTATGCTCTTATTTACACGTACACGTGCACACATACGGAAGAAAACAACTCAATCTCTCATAAGCATTCCACACAGCATATATTTTACTCTCTTTCATTTTATCACTAATACATACTCGTAAATAATATAAATATGTATGTTTGTGCCTGACTTTGGTTTATAAAGACAATCCCCAATCTCTTGAATCAAGTTTACTGCAGCGTGTGGCGCAGAACACAAGGCTCCGTTTTGAACAGTGTGTTCAACTCGACGGAAGACATGTGGATGACATAATCTTAAAAACATAAAATCCACATTTTCATTCTGTCGTTCTATGCTCTTAATAAAACTTTGTGTCAATTATTACGTTTTTTATTTAAGTTTGAAAATATAAATCTGCTACCAGACATCCTGTATTACTCATATATATTTATTCGCAAAAACATTAAAAAAAAATAAATCTGGTCATATGTCTTTATATATCATGCCCCTTCATATACATGTGTATATACATATGTATTAGGATAGAGTAAAACTTATTGAATAAATATCTTATTTACGGACTAGTAACAAAAAGCATGCACTTTAACACGCTCCCATTTGGAACTCTAATTAGCTGATTAGCAAATTAATTTAAGCCAACTAGTCAAATATTTGAATTATGCATATAAATTGAATTTATTATTCTTGGTCGTGTTCTCTACAAAGATGTGATAATAATATGACATATAAATACAAACAACATGTTGCCACCTTTTGATGTTGCGTTTATTAATTAGAGTTGAAATCGAGAATAATTTGTCCCTAGAAATGTTTTCGCTACGCTGTCTGTCTGTCTGTCTGTCACAGGCTGTTTTCTCGAAAAACGTACGAGCTACGGACATGAAATCTTCACAGAATATATTAAAATTTGTCCGCTACAACAATAAATATATGACAGCTAAAACTTAAAGGGCGTTCTGAAACGAGCAACGAAAACTTTTGAAATCCCATTTAATATACATACAATTAAATATAGACACTTGTAATTTTCAAAGTTAATGTATTTTTATGCAGAGTACATCAATTAACACACTAAAATTTAAAAAATCTAAATTAAAGGATATTGTATGAGTTAATGTAGTTTTGACAACTTGCTGTATCTTGGAAACCGAAAGGCAAACTCTTGAAATTTTCAAAAATTCTAAAACCAAAAAATTCCAAAATTAAAAAATCGCTTAAACGAAAAAAATCGCCAAATCGAAAAAAAGCGCCAAACTAAAAAAAACTCTAAAACTAAAAGAAATCGCCAAAAACCGAAAAAAAGTTTACCGGGGCGTATTTAATTTTTTTTTAATGTCTACATCAGGTACGATAGTCGCTTACATAGACTAAAGTTCTTGACTTTTTAAAATCATTAAGTCGGTAATCCAATACCTTTTTTGAATTTTTTTGCTCGGCTTATTTCATTTTATTTTTGCAGGCGAAGTACATTAAGATATCGAATAATTTCAATATATTCCTACCAATTCAAAAGGTTTTAAGAACTTATTTGTATGACAAGGTCAGTAAATAATGTTCACGATTATTAACGATAATTTCCTCAAACTTTTTGCTTCTCATGCAGTAAATTACATGCATCTTGAATATTAAAAAAAAACAAGTTTACTTTTAAAAACATTTAATTAGAAACCGAATTTTTTTTTTAATTTCAACTAATTTTTATGCGTTACAAATCTTCTTGCCATTTTTAACATTCACTGAGTACTGACAGTGGAAAAGAAATCACGGAAAATTTGCAATAGCATTTTGCGCTTCGAGGACAATACAAATTTCATGGAAACGAAAATTGCACATGTTGTCCACGACAAGGGTAGTCGTCAGGGTCTTATCGAGAAAGAAGTTTAAGTTCTCTCTTTTTAAGGCATGAGTTGTGTTCATGCGTTTATGTAAAATTTTACTAATGCACATTATTGTGGGGCATTTTAATACTTTAACTCCTATTCGTATGGCTCGTTTTTTGTTCCTTCCGAAAAAAGAGGCGAAGAAGTATACTTCAGCTGAGACATAACGAGTAAAGTTTAAAGAAAATAGTAGATATAAATTGCTAGTACAATTCTCTGAACACGCACGCCAAGGCTTAAAATGAAAATTTGACAATAGAAATTAGTAATAGCTTGAAATATTTGTAAGGGTTAATTTCGTATTCATACTTGCATTTTAGGTGCAGGATATGCTCGTCAGTTTTATGTGAAATCATACAAGGAATATTTTTGTGGCACATTTTACCCCTCAAATTTTAATTTTAAGTATAAGTCTTTTTGATCCTTTTCTCAAAGAGGCATCATGTAAGTTATAAGTTAAGATTATAAAACCCAGGTTTGTGGGACTATTTAGCATTAATTGTGAATAACCCTGGTATGCTCTTTAAGTTTTAACTTATATCTACATACTTATATATTATGTTAGAGTTGCATCTTGAGTTTTGGTGTTTTCGCAGACTTATAGTAGAATTTTATGGCAATAAAATACTCTAACTCAAATTAAGCTAAGCTGTGAATGCAAATTTAGCCCCAGAAATAATTCAACACCTTAAATGCAGGTGTAGGAATTTAAACTCAAGTGTACTTTGCTTAATTTCATCATACATACGCAGCAACCGTGTTTTCAGTCCGTTGAATTTCAGCAAGGCTCTGCCTTCCTAGATAGTGAAATACATACATATCGTTACCTTAATATAGAAAGGTCCTAACTAATTTTTTTTTCTTTTTTTTTTAATAGAGAATTTTGCATTTTTTCGCTACAGTAGATGTTATTCTATCGAAATATACAAAAACCTAAATTTCAAAAAAAAATAATGATTTAAGGCCTTTCCATATTACGGTAACGATATATGTACATATGTTTATTAACTTTCCAAAATAACTTCCTGGCTCACAGTCAATGTTGACAAGAAACGTTCGATCGACAACTTGTATTGAAAACAAAAATTAACCTCCTGTTTCTACAACACAGGCGATTGACTTGAGTAAGATTTTTATATGAAAAGCACTAATATTTTTGAGTAATTTTCATACAATCTTTCTAGACGTGTGGTCTGCCTGACTTCTGGAAACAGGGTATAAATAAGAATATTTGTTTTTGTTTTCAAATAAGTAAGAGATAGAAAGTTTCTTGTCGACATCGTGGTCCAAGCTGTTAATATCTCAACAGCAAAATTGATTCAAAATCAACAAATTCTAAATTTTTAAAGCCTTAAAGATTCAAATAAAAATTATACATACATATATGGCAATAATTAAATGAAAAACAAAAAGAATAAAACTTTTATTTAAAAAAAAAAATCTACTTAATTTTTATTGAAAGAATTACATGCAAAAATTTTTAGGGCAATGTAAAAAGTTGTTTAAAAAATACTTTCATATGGCTTCAAAATGATCTCAATTTATGGAAAAAAAAAATTAAGTAGAATTAATTAATACATTTATATATATATTTTTTTTATTAAGAAAGGGCCAGTATTATTATTTCACAAAAGTGTGAAGTGATTTACAGAAAAAAATATGGAAAGAGTCCTGACAACTAAAAGTCCTAGCATATCCTTTTCGAATTTTTTTAATTCTTTTTTTTTAAATATATTTATATATTAAAATTAACACAAACACACATGCCGCCAAGAAATCAATGCCTTCTTAACTTGAATAATTTTTTGCAACAGAAAATTAATTATAAATTGAATTTCCAATTAATTCTTGATTTTTTTTTATAAAAAGCCTTTGGGGAGTTTTCAGTATTGTTAAAAAAAATTCAACAAAACATTTTGATTTCATTTAATTTTTATTATGAATACTTTTTTCAAAGAAAAATTTTAAAGGAAAAACAAATGTTTGAATATGCAATTTGAATCAAACTAAAACCATAAATAAACCATAAATATAAATAATTTAAAATAATTAAGAAAACTTTAAAACTAAAAAGAAAATATGTATATTTTGTGTGTAGTTTTTATACTAAATTGGTGAGATTTTTACGATATTTTATTTGAGAGAAATAGGCGGTACAGCTGCTGATGTTGGTTTTTTTATTTGATTTCATTTGATTTGGTGGTGGATTTTTTGTTTTGGATTTTTGTTTTCTTTTTTTTTTTGTATTTGATTTGGTGTGTACCTTTTTCTAGGATCCTTGTTATAAGTTCCACCATATTTGCTTCTTTGGGCAGCCAGTTCTGTGATTTCTGGTATCCAACTAGCGAAAACAGCCTATGTATTATATTGATACACATACATTTGTAATAGTAGTAGTTCATGTTGTAGTAGTAGTAGTATTTTTTAACAAAAATTTTACTCAAATCATATTAAACAAAAAAAAACAAAAAATATGTTAAAACAGAGGTACATATGTACAAAAACAATATCCTTTATCACACACACACACACATATATAAGTATGTATATGTAGCGTGATAGAGAGAGAGAGAGAGAGGGCGATATTTTTGAACTTCTCAACATTTTTCGTAGTATGGTCTTAGTAATCACAAGAAAAGCTTATTATTTACATACACTGCCTGTGGAAAAGAATATATTTTTATGTAAATTTATCGTAGAAAAAATTACAAAGAAATGACGAGAAAAAAAATTATTTTTTTAAAGTTCACACTCATACACGATCACACACATTATACACAAACATTTACAAAAGAGTCACTCGATCTTTTTTTACAAAGTTGCTCGTACTCTCGTTTTACCAAATTTTACAAATGTTTACAAATTTTATACAAAAGTTTAATTTACAGTTTTATCGTTAGATCGCTCTACTTGAGAATCCCATATATGTACATATATGGAGTAAAAATTATACTGTGAGACCTACTGAGTTTTTATAATAAAATAAACATCTACTTAATCTTAAAAATTTAAATAAATTATTATTAATCAGAAAAGTTTTAAACTACCAGAAAATAAAGATGAGCTAAAACTAAAAGTTAATTGAAGAAAATATTGCTCAGATTAGTATTTTTATTTAAAACAGAAAAACACGGAACCAATAAACTGGCAACGTAAAATCGTTGAATTTTGATCATTGTTGCCAGATGTAACTGGAGAATAAATCACAAACATTTGGCCAGATGCAGTCATATCACCAACATATACAGGGAGCGGTAAAAGCAACTATATGATTTTAAAAAATTGTAAATTCTTTGCTTGATGTACTTGGCAAAAGAAAAAATTTGATACCCATATTGCCTATTTAAAACGAAGGGTTACCACCCCATTTAATTTTTGTCAAAACGTGAACTCGCACGAATTTCACAAAAAGCTGAGACCCGTATTTAATTAAATCGACTAAAGATTAAAATATATTAATTTGGCATTTTTATTACAAACAACCCCGAACAAAAAATTCAAAAACCGTTCGTTTTTACAGAATATCCTTAAAAAAGATCATGCATGATCGTCCTTGGACAAATTGTATATACAAAAAAAAAACCTTTCTTATGATACCCATATTGTATATGTTAGTAAGGAAACAGATTCTCAAATTGACAAAACATGCACAAATAGACCCTTTTTCAAAATGGTCCAGCTCACGAGAGAGAGGTCAAAGCTAGAGCCGAAATATTTTAGATGTCATCATAAAAAATACCAATGTTCATTTTGAAGGGGGTACACCTTGCACGAATTTCGCTTCCATACAACTTGAGTCGCTCTAATGTATGTATGTACATGCATCTCTTCTTGATAAATCAAGATTTATAACCTGCTCGTTACTTTAAAAAAATAGCATGAAAATATGTGAGTAAATATGTGGCAATATGGAATTATAGATTAAATTGACTCAATATAATTTAGTTTATTATTAAGCTCCAACTAGAATTTTCAGTGGTTAATATGCTATATATGCAAAGAAAATGTCCTACTGAAGTAGAATCATGCGTTAGACCTTTTTAAATTTCTTAGTGGTGGTGTCAAAACTTCCTAAAAGCATTGCTTTGCTTGAGTCGACTTTAGCTATTATTATTCCATATTGCCACAGAAATATTTCATTTGAAACGTTTTAATGAAATTTAAAGTACGATTTCATTGAAAATCTTTAAATTTAGAAAAAGAGTCAGAAAAAGTAAAAAGCCTTTTAAAAAGCTTCAATTTGGCACTTTAGTATATATTACCAACGGCAACGCTGCTCTTGACATGTTACATCAGTGTTGCCATAGTAAGGGATTTACTCCTAAATCAGGGGGCAAATTACGGTATTCGATATCGTACAAATTTTCATACAATTTGAATGGTAATTGTATGGATATTTTGATCGATATCGAATGCTGTAATTTGCACCCAGTCTTTTCCTTGTAATGGGCCGGCCCAGTTTATTATTATATAAGTTTTTCGCTGGCCCAGTGGCAAATATTGCTAATTGCCTGAAATGAGGCCCCCAGTGGTCACATGTTAATCTACTTATCTACTTTTAAGAATTATACTTCAAAATACAACTGTTTAAAAAAAAATAAAAATAAATGTTCACGCTGTGTTAAGATTTATTTTTATTTTAACTATTTTGAGCAATATTTAAATTTTTTTTTTTTAATTTCTTAAATACTGTGAGAAGACTTATAAAAAAAACGAACAAAAAATAAAATTAAGTGCTTAAACAAATAAATAAATAGAAGAAAAAAACTATGAACTTAAGTTACTTAAGAAAAATATGAATTTTGATTTTTATATGTAAAACTTCCAGAACTGGAAACATCATCTCTTCAAAATCGTAATGCGTGACCCTTTCTTTTAAATTCAGTATTGTCGTTTATAATGTTGTTGCTGTTGTTGTTGCTGCTGTTCGGAAATATAGACTAATAGCATCGCAGTGAAGGTGGCAGTGTGGACTAAGTAATTTTTGTTTTTATTAAAATATTAAAATGACACAAATTTTGATGAAGAAAATACAATTAGAAGTAGCGCAATAAATAGACGTTTACTTTTAACAAAAAAAAAGATAATTATATATAAAAAGTTTCTTTCATTAAAAATATAATTTAATATTAATTTAAAATCACAACATTTAGAATGTTTTATATGTATAATCCTAAAGAAAAAAATATATAATAAAAAAATACCGGATTAAATTGTAAACTTTGATTGGAAGCCTTCGAAATTCAAGTTTAGAACTGAAACCACTTTAATATTTATGAAGATTTTAATTAGTCACATTCTATCTTCAGTGAATTTTTTTATATATTTCCTTATTTGCAGAAAAATTGTTCTAACTTTTCTTTGATTTTCTATTTGCTCTGCAAGATTTTATTTATTAATTAATGTTTTAAATTGAATCAATCCACTTTTCTTGCAATTGCTTTTGCTGTGGTTTTAAAACAGTGTTGTCAACTGATTTTAAATCAAACGTAAACATAAAATTGTTAAAAAAATTATTAATTCTATTTAAAGACTAAAACTTACTATCCTACACAATCGTACTACTTTTGAGAAAATACAACCCTGGTATGATGGAGCTTATGAATATTTTCAAAAGATAACAAGAATTCATTAAGTCTTAAATAATATAAATCTTATTGCTGCCTAGTTTTTTAGAGTATGCCACACTGATGCAATTAATTTTTTGTTCGGCCTCGATAATTCTTTTGCAAATCTCTTGATGATGCTGCATTACTAGGAAACCATAATTTCCACATTTGAATTCAGCTTTTTGATTTTGTTTTTTAAAAGATTTTATTGCAAAAAAGTTGCAAGAAAAATAAAAATAACATTGAAAATCACAAACAAAATTTTTGCTGTGATTTTTTACGTTTGTTGAAACTTTTGAACCTTTTATGTTTGTATATATAGACAGCAATTTCAATTGCTCAAATTTCTTTTACATCAGCTGATCCAGTCCTCGCGCCTATCCAGTAGCAGTTTGGATCTACATTAGACAAGTTTTGGCCGCATAGCACTCGGGACTCTACAATGCTCCCTACTCCCCCATGTACAGTTGGTCCTATTAAACAGTCTGCTATACATTTCATCATTTATTACCTAACCTTTTCTTGGCAGCTCATCGGTAATTTCATTACTCTCGAGGAATCCAACATAGTCTGACACTATATTTGTCCGTAAAGCAAGTTGAGGGCTCTGCTGCAGGCACTGAGGATCGCCAGGATTTTAGCTTGGAAAACGCTACATTCATTCAGTAGTCTGAAAGAACTACGAATATCTGTCCGCAAGATACCGTGGATTCAATATGATGTTTCGATTTTTCACTCGCGGCATTTTCTCAATTTTTTTTTTACTTTAGATAAGGTGGAAATGGGTCCTGCCTTTGTCTTAAGGTCTAAAAGTTAAATCGGAGTTTAGTGGCTTCAGGCTGAAATAAATTTCGGAAAATATGGCTACTATAATTAAAATAAAAAAAATTCAATATAAGAAATAATCAGAGATCTAATTCCTCCATTCGATTGCCAAAGAGTTATTATTTGAACCTGCGAGTTACTTTACTTCTGGGACTCTCTTTTTCGATACCAAATAACAGGTATTAAAATTTATAATTATAGCGAGCAATAATTCGATTTGATAGATAGATAGGATATAAGAGAGGAGGTTGAGGAGAAAAGCTATTACGCTCTTGTCCAGGGACATACACATACGTCAACATGTGAACTATGTTATGAATTATGTTCGCTCAATTGTGAATTAAAAACGACCCCAACTTTATAGAAACTCAGTATCATTTACTTAGTCCCAGTCAATACCTCTAAGGTGGGTAATCTTCGGTAATGTGTCATCCCCAAAATAACGGGAAAAGCTGGACGATGACAATGCTTGTGTTTCCTCGCAAGCAAAAAGGCATTGGAAATAATGTTTAATATAAAAAAGTAAAGCAAAAGAAAATTTAATGCAATATTTTTGATTCCTTGGATTTTGCACCAACATATATTTTTATTTACAATTTATTCAGTGTTGCAAAATGAACTTTTTTACCTTTATTCAACACTGAAACAAAAACTCGATTCGCTTCATATTACGTGGCAGCACCAGAAAATTACGTTCTATCGAAATTAATTTCCATTCGAATGTAACGAACGCGGGATTTGATTTGTTATCTTAACTGGAGACTTATGCAGTATTGTGAACCTGAATTTCAAAGGCTTATCTTACCATTAAAATTGTCGTATGATTTTCAAACAAAAATTTTTAAGATTTTTTTTTTAAATTTCGACTTGTCTTTAAACGAGATTTTTAACTTGTAATAAATTCAGAAACAGTGATTAAATGATAAATTAGCGTGTGAAAAAATCTCTGAAAAAATGTAACTAATGTTAAGAATCATAACAAGTCATTTTTAATAACAATTTTTTAAATATGTATATTTTGTTAATTTCAACAGGCTCAACTCACTAGTTTTACTAAACTACCTGTGAAAGTGAAAGTGTGTTAAAAATGTCCCTTATTTTTAATTTTAATAAAAAAAATCAAAATTATATTATGATTGAGTAAATTCAGTTAAATGGGAATTAGCAATTTCTTTAATGAACAAAAATAGAAATTAAGAGCAAACAAAGTGGCGGAAAGCAAAATGAAAAACAAAAGTTATGGAGAGCGAGCGAGGTAAAATAACATGAGTTCTCAATTGCAAAAAAAAAAACAAAAACAAAACAGTTTAAATGTGATGGAATGTAAGATTGAATTGGATGGAAAAGGAAATTAGGCATCAGGGGAGAATCCTGAAAGCTTATAAAACAAGATAGGGAACATAAATAAAAAGAAGAGATTTTTTTTTTTAAATAGAATAAATAAATAAACATGTAAAAAATTAATAGAATCAAATGGCACTTTTTTTATTTTAAATTTATTGTTTTCCCTTATTTTTTACGATGGTTGGTTGTTTGGTTGGTTTGTTGGTTGGTTGGTTGGTTAAATGGCTGCTTTCTGGGTGGATTGATGGTGAATATAAGATATATTTGTTTTATTTATTGTTAAATGCTACATTACAAAACCAAACCAAAATAAGGGTAACAGACTAATATAGAAAGAATTACAATAATCCAAATAAAAAACGAAATGTATTGAAGAAAGAAAAAAAAAATGCAACGTAAAACAAATGTAGAAAATGTAAAACTATGGTGCTCAACATAATAAAAATAATTTTTTAAAAGACCGTAAAAAACACATAATGGTACAAGAAAAAAGCACTTCTTATCTGACTTATCGGAATGATTACATACATTATTAGCAAATGGATTCGTTAAGAGCAAATCAAGGAATAAAGTTTGTATCAAAAGAATTTTCAAGGACAACCGATTAGTGCTAGCAGCAATAAAATAAAACTTATCCATTTGCTTTTAAGCACCAATAAGTGAAAGGCTTGAACTAATGCACGCAGCATTAACTTTTAAAAGCCAGTAAACAGTTTAAACTTGTTGTGAAAAACTAAAAAGAATTCTTTTTGTCTGGCTGTTAAAAGTAAAAACCTTGTATATCCTTGAAATTAAGCTTAAATTATATTTGTTTTTATATAAAACAAGAGTGGAATTTCTTTTATTTATTTACGTTTACATTTAATATTTTACATGTGTATGCTTAAATTATTTATATAAATAGTTTTGATAGAAAATGATCATGTTAGTTATGAATTTTTGGTGTCTAAATATAGGTATGTATGTATTTTTATTTTTTTACTTGTTTTATTTAAATTTGAATTTGTTAGACTACCTCTTTCCGTGTTCTCTTTTAAGTTCGCCGCCATATTTATTGCCACTACCAACAAGCTCAATAATTTCCGGTATACTGCTGGCAAACATTGCCTAGAATTTTGGGGGTATTTTGCATTTATTGTTTATCATTTTATAAAAAAAAAAGTTAAAAGGTATTCATATTTATGCACATACATGTTTAGATTTAAAATTAAGAAATAAACTAAAATTATTTGAAAACCCTTTTTGAAAAAATTCTCTTCGTTTTCTCAAGTAAAATAATAACTCACGTCGGAATCGGAAATCAACCGATTGCAATATATTCCATACTATTGCGATTTTATATATACAGGTAAGCCTCGGATTTACGCGGTGCTTTATTTACGCGATTTCTATATAACGTGGATTAATAATAGGAAAAATTTTTTGGTTTACACAATTTTTTTTTACGCGAATTCAATATAACACTTTAGCCAGACTTTTCACAAATTGTTTACGAAATAGATATTAAAAAGAATTTTGAAAACTTTCAACATGAAAAATATTTTGTTAAAAAAAATCTTTGTAAACGTATCGTCGGTTGGATATTGGTTTGCTGCAGTCATAATGTATTTTGAGTTTTTGCCGCAAACCAATAACCAACAGACGATATATGTATAAAAATAAATTTTTTTTTTTAAATTGTGAACAGTTAGTTCTTGACGTTCCAAATTTTGTAGATGTTAACAAACTGTAAACGAAATATCGACAAAATTGATTACAATTAAACAAAAATTACCTCGAGCTTAATAAACATAATTAAATAAAAAAAAATATTTTTAAAATGTACTTGTTTCCAAAAATGTTCTTTTTCAAAAAAGGTACTTTTTCAAAAAAGTACTTTTATAAAAAAGATACTTATTTCAAAAAAGGTTGTTTAAAAAAATACTTTTTTCAAAAAAGGTTGTTTAAAAAAATACTTTTTTCAAAAAAGGTTCTTTTTAATATGTATTCTTTTAAAAAAAGGTACTTTTTTCAAAAAAAGTTCTTTTTCAAAAAAAGGTACTTTTTTAAAAAAAGGTTCTTTTCAAAAATTTACATTTTAAAAACGATACTGTTCAAAAAGATGCTTATTTCAAAAAAATACTTTTTAAAAAAACTTATTCCAATAACGAAACTTTTTTTTAAAAATTTATCAATTAAAAAAAATACTTTTTAGGAAAAGTACTTTTTTTCAAAAAAATACTTTCAAAAAGTTACTTTTTCAAAAAACTTTTTATGTGTTTCAAAAATTTATTATTTACCAAAAAAACTTTTTCAAAAATGAACTTTTTTCATAAAATTACTTGTTTTAAAGAGATAGTTTTAGCAAAAATGTACTTTTTCAAAAGGTACCTTTTCCAAAAAATAACTTTTTCAAAAAGTACCTTTACTAAAAAGACACTTTTTCCAAAAAAGTACTTTTTCCAAAAAGGTAATTTTTTTCAAAAAGGTACTTTTTCCAAAAAGGTACTTTTCCAAAAAAAGTCCTTTTTTCAAAAAGTTACTTTTTCCAAAAATGTAGTTTTTTCAAAAAAGTAATTTTCCCAAGAAGGTAAATTTTTCAAATGTGTTCTTTTTCCAAAAAGGTACCTTTTTTAAAAACGTACTTTTTTCAAAATGATACTCTTTTCATGAAAGTATTTATAAAGAAGAAAGTTTTCAAAGAACGCACATTTTTCAAAAGGTAAATTTATTTGAAAAAGTAGTTTTTTTTAAGAACCTTCTTTTATGAAAAAGCTTTTTATGAATCGAACTCGAGCACGTTAAAGAACAACTGAGAATATTATTGTTGTAGTATGAACCCAAGTTTGTCCATTTCTGCTTGATCTTTGGAATTGAGCATTCTGCAAAGCACATTACATACAACATATTTGGCAAAAAGGTTTAAGTTTTAAGGCTTTTAAAGTTGCGTTTGCACAAGAACTTGCGCCTACAGATTGGGTTCGGGAAATGTATCCAATTGATCCGAAATTCTAACGAAAAATCATCTTGAGTGATGAATTGTCGCATTTGGGGCACGGAAAATCCAAGAGTTATTGTCAAAAAAAAAACACCACCAAACTTCACGTTGTCTGGCGGGGTCATTCGAAAAAGTAGTTTTTACGGTGAATGCCTTGTGTCATCGAACGATGGTCTTGCATTGCCTCAATAGGAAGATGTGGACAACATTTATTTTCAACCAGACGTTGCTACATGCCACATCAGTAACCATACCATCGCTCTTTAGCGTGAAAAGTTTTCTGACCGTGGGGTTTTTCGCAGATGCAATCGCAATTGATCACCTAGATCTGATTATTTAAAATCTTTAGACTTTTTTCATTATAACTACAGAGGTGAAATTCGTGAATTTCACTAAAATAAAGTGGTCCTGCAAGCGTAACCCTGGTGGCCATATGGCTGATATTAATTTCCATAGTATGGGCATAGTCTCATCCTTACAAAAATACTCGTTTTTTTATTATCAAAATCAAATCTATTATTGGAAGACCCTTTATTTCTAAAATTTAATTTTTGATAGAAATACTTATTTTTGTATTGTAATCCTTTTAAGATAATGTTGTAAGAGAAACAATTTTGAAAAAAGTTCATACTGAAAAATTAATACTTTTGTTTTATATATTGTAAAAGATTTTATTCGCCAAGTTGTCTGCACAATGGTATGGAATATTTTGATAGAAAAAAAGAAAAGGAAAAATTCTGTTTTTCGATAACTTTGCCTGTTGTAATTGAGTTGTTAAAACGACTTCTATGATTTGTATTCAAGCTATTAGAATTGCAGCCGCCTGCATTGCATGCAATAAATGTTTCCTTCCATATTAATATTCCCTTAAAATAAAACTTTTTTATTTATCACAACAAACCAAATTAAATGCTGGTCATAAAAAAAATGCATGATTTAAAATAAATATAAAAATTCAATTAAAATTAAAAGTAACAAAATAAATAAATAAAAAAAATTTGTTTAATAAAAAACAAAATAAATAATAACAACAAATGGCAATTTGCAATGAATGAGCAACATGCAAATATGATTTGAAACTCAATGCAAAATTAATTTCAACTAAAAACAAAAATTAACAGCTGTTACTTAACCAAAAACCTTACTATTCATTTTAAATTTTTAATAGTTGTTTTCAAACCAAAAAAGAGGGGAGGGGGGAAAATCTAATAATAAAAATTCAAAATATTTTCATTTAAATAGGAATTGAAATAAAAGTAGTGTTTCGAAATAACTTCAACAAAGTTTTGTGTAAACTAAAATGAATTTATAAAGTGCACAAATTACTAAGGCATATTTGTTTGTTTTTTTTTTAATAAATAGTTTATAATTATTGTTATTTAAGTGAAAAAGTTTTAACACAAAATTTAAGTTGAAATAGAAAAATATGTAATGAATATATTTTGAATTTAATTAATGATACTCATTTAATTTTCTTTGTGAATAAAGTAAGTTTTGTTTTGTTATCAATTATTTAATAATAAGATACCAAGACTTCTTCTTACTGTCTAATAGCATCAAATACTAATTACTAAAAAAAATAGTACATAGTAGTAGTTAGTAAATGGTAAATAGTAGTACATATTAGTATTAGTAGTAAAGTACTGTTTTATTTTTACTTTCATTCACACAACCGTTTTGTTTTTTCTTGAAACATCAGAAAAATTATGTGGGTAAATATATAGAGTGTTGAAATAAATTCGATGTTGAGAAACAAAAAGTAACCCTCATCAATATTCAACGAACAGCGCCATTGTGCTATGGCCTGTTGTTCCTGCTTTCTTTCTTTCTTTTGTTTTTATTGTGAACTCTCATTAGTAAATTTTTATCGCACCTAATTTTTATTTTTGCTCCTCTTTACTGTTTCATTGTTTATGACGTAAAAAAAATAATTGGCAGCAGCTTATTTAGAACTATAAGAAGTAGAAGAAGAAATACCTGGCCTAGAAATTATTATACCTTGGAAACTCTTAATTTATTCCAAAAAAAAAGAATAATATAAGGAATTCAATAAAATTAATTTAAATAAAACTTACCAAACCAACGAGTAAGAAGAACACTAGGAATGTTCTTCCTAAAACAGTCTCACAGTATACATCACCATATCCTACTGTTGACATGGTTACAATTAGAAAATAGACGCAGGTCCAATAGGATAAACGATGTGCATTATTAAAATCCAGCGGATCGCCAGAGTTTTCCAGCTAAATTTTAAGTAAATGCAAGAATTGTTCGTCAAAAACATTTCATCATTTCACATCATTTGCAACATTTCACATAAATTAACAACAACAACAGGAATATCATTTATCACACTTAAAAACAAAGTGAATAATACCATTCAAATAAAAATCTTTAAAACGCTGTTGAAGTTAAGTTTATACCGTTGGACAGGACAGTTAGTTGGTTGAAATTATTTACAAAGTATTTAAAGGAAGATAATTTATTTAATTAAACTCTGAATATGGTTCAGAAGCTTTAGCAGTTCATCAATTTGTTTCAATTCGGAACTCTGGCTTGATGGAAAATCTCTAAAAGCCGAACAAATATTCAAAGTTTAATTCGTATGATGTGCACGCTAATTTATATAATTGTAATTCTTAATATCTACTTATTAAAGTGCATTAAATTATTAAATTATAACAATTAAATTGATTTGATGACATTTTAATCACGTGGAACTGCAGGCATGAGAAGTACGAGTATATGCATAACGACGAGTACACACTATGGCATTTTGTTACATTGCAAGCAAAAAAAGTGTGTACTAGTGGCACCGTTTGTCAAAGTTTTTTAGCAATCGCAAATTACGGATCTATAAAAAAAAACAACAAAATGTATAGAAAAATTGATAACATCCTCATTTTTTGAAGTCGGTTAAAAATATGGCAACTTTAAATGCGTTTTATTAAATTATTTAAAAATTAACGGTACCTTTTAGTTCCATGAGCAAGCTGACATTGGGTTGCTACGAGTATACACACATAGTGCGGTTGTGTGTTTTATTAATAAACAAACAAAAGCCGTCTCAACTTTGAAGGTCAATTTCTCTTTGAGATTCAGCGTTGCCGCTGTGGTATTTTCAAATTCTCGGTAATGACTTGGTGTTGGGGATTTTTAAGCAAAAAATAAATAAAAATATTGTGCATATCTCAAGAAATACCATTTAAACCATTTACAGTCTGTCAAGAATAACCTTGCACATTATATATATTCAACCATTTTCAAATTTGCTGACAAAAAAACATGTTTTGTTTTGCTATATTTTTTTTAACTCATATACTTATCATTATACTGTTTTTAATGCAAAAAAATCCAATTCAGTAAAGAAGATAAAGACAAATTTAGTTTAATGTTGTTGTTTCCCATTTAGTAAAAAACAACTCTTCAAGATCATTCCATAAAAAACATTAAATCCTGATAAGAATATTCTTTAGAACTGCGATACAGTCCGTGAAAAAAATAAATAGTCGCAAAAAAGCCACAATACAGAAGCAAAATATATCAGCAAGTATGACTTGAAGAATTTAATTCACTCGATGAAAAAGAAAGTACAATGCATGGCAGACACAAGATATAAAATGATTACTTTTATTTACATATTTGAAAACTTATTCATGACATACCGTATGTTGCAGCAATAAAACGATTAAAAGTGTACGACAAGATTCACTTATGTGCATATTAAAGCGTATAAGTATTCTATGATTTAAATTGTATTTTTAGAAAAATTATATTAATCTAGTTTTCTTTATTATATTTTCTTCTGTTATATTTTTCTTTAAGAAAAACTATCACTATATATTGGGCAAACATGTGTTTTATTGAAAAAAATTTTAAATTTTGATTTAAATTCTTTTTATAAATAGACCTACATATCGTTGGTAACAAGTAGAAAGGCCCTAACTCAAATAACTGTAACTTTACAGGAGAAACTAAAAACGTAATAATAAACAGCACAACTGCTTGTACAACTGCTTTGTAAAACTGCTTGTAAAAGCGTTATTTTTTACACTATTGTAATAAATTTTTGTGACGAGGTGTATTTGAAAAATTAAATTTCGCAAAAATACGAGTTAGATCCTCTATCGTATAAACATAGAAAAAAGAACTCCTAATAACACCTCTAATTGCAAAAAACATACAAACAATCAATTAAAAATTTAATTTAGTCAATTGAACTTTTGCTTAAAAATTTTATTGACTTAAAGTTTAATTAAAAATTAAATTAAGTCAATCACACTTTTGTCTAAAAATTTATTGTATTAAAAATTGTGATTGACACAATTAAATTTTTAATTGATTTTTTGTATATTTTTCAATTAAAGGTGTAAATTGGTGAAAATTTTTTTCTTCGTATGATTCGATAAATTTTATTTATTATTATTATTTCATGCAAATGCATGTTTTTTCCCTCAACCCTGATAATGGCAAGAAATAAAATATCTTTAAGAAACAATGAATTTGCGATAAAATGGCATCGATTTGTTAGTGCATATTTTTGCATATTTTGCTGAAAATGCATATTTTTGCATACCTTGGTCATAAATGCATATTTTTTTATAAATGCATGGTTTTGTATCATATTTTGTCAAAATTCAAGTTTCCAAAAATATTATTGTTGACAAATGTGTAAATTTAAAACTTTTCGTTTCAATAAAAGAAACCTTAAAATATGTGCATATTGCATGAAGTCCTTGTCCCTGCTTATTACTTTGTATTTTTTTTTTTTATTGAAAAGAATTTTTAAAATATGTGACCTGCTCCACGAAAAGGGACCTCTGCGCCGAAAAATTTTTTTTTTTACTTTTTGAGAGATTCTTAGAGGTTCTTTTTGATTCTTTCAAATGCCGCAAACCACAAGTTTCTATGTCTTTTCGTTTTTTACAAATCACCTGTAAAGATGAACATAATTAATGAAAAAAAAATTTAAAAATGTGATATAAACAGATAACGGGAAACGAAAACGGGACCTCTATGCCGTACTTTTTGAGTGATTCTTATAGGAAAAAACGCTCTTTCAAATGCCGCAAACCGCAAGTTTCTATGTCTTTTAATTTTTACAAATCACCTGTAAAGTTATTTCTTGCAAAAACAATTCGTTCGAAGCGCTTTTTTTAAACGCGTTTTTCAGGTCACATATGTATCTAATGCCGCAAAGAAAATTTTAAAGAGTTTCTATAACTTCGAGAGAGGCTTTAGAATGCACATATATAATACAATTTTTAAAAATGCCTGCAGTTCCACAATTCCATAAAAATAATCTTATAGTACAGTGAAATAAACAATATAAAATTTACATAGAAAATTGTTTAACATAATTGAACATAAATTAATAAAAAAAAACAATTTTTTACATACCAGATGTATAATACCAGCTGCTGTCAACCATACGGATATAAAAATTGATACCAATTGCGCCAAACGTATTGAGCTGGATGTTTTTAAAACATTCAAATATTGCAATATATCGGGAACAGTCATAAGACGCAGTGCTCGCAGAAATCGAAGACCTGTTCGTTCGTTGAAGTTTAAAGTTGGATGTGAAGTTTTGAATTGATTTGGAATTGGAAGTGGGAATAATCGTTGTTTGTTAAATGTACTAGTACATATAATAGTGTTAAGCATTATCATTACAATCATGCATTTCGATCAAGCAGACAAAACGTATGTATGTATGATTGACAAATAATAATTACAAATCTTTTTTCTTAATATTTTAATTTTCGATTTTCGATATTAATTTTTTTTTTTTCTTTCCGAAATTTAAAACTTAACAAAAGAAAAAAAAACAAATCATATTTAAATGAAAACAATTTTGAAAGCTTACCGATCCATGTTCGATCTAAATATATTGATACAAAGGACGGGGGTATTGTAAAATAATCTACAAAACTGTACATTTCTAACATAAACCAAAGTTTATCGGACGCCGCTATGAACTGTAAAATGAAACAAAATGTTTTTTTTATATAAAAGAAAAAGAACAAATGAAATATACAAATTAAGAAATAAAATAATTTTTCGTAAATAATAGAATAAATGTAGACCTCTATGCTAGAAAGCGAGTAATTTTCAATTTGCTGACTTTTTGAGATACGAGTATTTTGTGCTCAATCTCAATTTTCATTGCTTTGGACGGTGTGATTTAACTATTTAAAATTGCTCGTTTTACAGCAGTGGGGCTCACATTACACAAGTTGAAAGTAGAAAAAGAAGTTAAAGTGAATTACATACATTTTTCATTAAAAAATTTTGTTAAATAACCAAAGAAAAAAAAAGTCAAGTATAAACATGTTTTCGAGTGTTGAGACTTTCAAAATGGAAGCAGAATTTAGCAGATCTAAATGAAGTTTTAAAAAAATATAAAAGGATCTTAAGGTTTTCTAATAATTGAGCTGCAGTTTGCTGAACGAAATAATTTCTAGTCTTATTTCTGTGGCAAAAAGGAAAAAGTGCTTAAGTCGAGATAAGCCAATTTGAGCTAATGGCATTGCTGAAATCTTCATACTTAAAAGTACCCCTGGGTAATATCTCAATTATTTTGTGCTATTTGCCAGGAAGTTATAGCGCCATGACTTGCTGCTTATCTTTTTTCGACTTATAATCTCATACGGAGTAAAATGAATTAAGCATTAAGCATTTATCATAGCAGGTTACCGCCTTAAATATGTCGGAAATAGAATACACATTTTTATATGAGTATGATTATATTGACGACAGCAAGGCAACACGACGGCAGATTCTTGTCCATGCTGATTTTTCCTTTTCAGTCGTCCAATTAAACTAATTTCTATTTTTGTTGGCAACAATTTTTTGTATTATACTGTTGTTGATATTTTGCAATTATTTCATATTATTTAAGAGAAAGAACATCCCGAAATTTATCTAAAGAAATAAGTTTATTCCAAAGGTGAAAAGGAACTGGCCTGGGCAAAAAAGGCATTATTTTAACAGCTCAGCTGTGTTGTCGCTATGAACTGCAACTGAATATGCTTTGAAAAAATTTTTAAATATTTTGACTCATATATTTTTTTAACGCATTTTAATTGCGAGGTAGGTATTCCATTCTCGCTTCTTTCACCAGCGATTTTGAAAGGCCTTCAAATTAATGGATTTTGCTTTTGGTTTGGTAAAAAAAATCTCCTTCTCTTCTCATTTCTCATAGAAGCGAATCTGAAATGGGCACCTTATCTTTTATGCGAAAGAGTTGAGACCTGCTGTAAGGCATTCTATAGCAGTAAGATAAGAATAGTAATTGAATAAAAAAATCTTAAGCAGGCCTTTAATAAGGTCTGAAGTAAGAAGGTCTTCTGAGCTTTCAAGCTGGCCAATAGTTTGAAGTGCATACATACGTATTGGAGTCGAAAAATGTACTGAAAACTAAAATAGCCAAAGCAAAAACTGATCAGTCATAAAAAAACTGATTTTTTAAATAAAACACTGCATGATTGCTCAACAGTTAAAAAAAATGTAAAAAAACAGATAAATCAGCACATTTGACAACACTTAACACCACACACTGTATCTGCACGCTTGGCAACACTGAACAACACATAAAACTCCATATTTCTGTATTTGGTGGTAATAAAAATAAAAGCACATTTTTAGGCTTGGCTTAGTAAAAAAAATCAATTAACGGCTATTACAAATTAATAGCGTTGCCATATTACCATATTGCAGTTTATTACTTTTGTTCAAATTGATTGTACATACATATTTTAAATTATAAATATACTCGTATGTTTATCTAATTAAAAGCGAAATAGAAATAGCTAGAGATGTAATAAAGTTTGAAGCTCCCTCGTTTTTCACATTATTATGGTAAATCGGCATAGGAAACTATGAAATTCTGGCTTTTTATCTTTAGAAGCAGTTTAGTAGTTTTCAGTGAAATCTTAAGAAGAAAATTTTCGTGGAATACTTCAACGTATTGGTATTTTGGATCTCTTTCATTGCATTTTAGGTGCAGAATGTGTTCAGGATGTGGAAAAAATTTACCCTCTAAATCTTATCGATGTGGATTTCTTTTGCATTCTTTTAAATAAAAGCGGGAGAAATAATCTCAAACGGCTCAATAATTGGCTAAAATATTGCACAAGCATATTTGCCTATGAAACTATATTCTAAGTTTTCACAGTCTCTTTTGTTTTGAAAACATGTTGGAATACAACACTTCAAAATTTCGTAAACTCAATAGAAACATAAGACGTTTGAAGACCGATTACAAAAGGAAAATAAAAACTTACTCGTATAAAAAAGTAAACCATGAAAAATATATTGAATGCAAGATCGATTTGTTGAGTAATGTTAGTACTCCATGGCTGACATCTTTCGACTTCTTCGTTAGATGCATCAACGAAGTATATAATGAGTGATGCAATACTGAGTATAAATACGAGTACGACCTGGAATGATAAATTGAAAAATCTATATAGAAAATAATTTTTTGTAATAATATATTAAATAGTTTTAAATGAAATTTATTTGGTGGTGGTTAAGCATGTCTATATGCGTTTCATTGGTGATTTGCCAAATCATCAGTGGATTTCAACCACACTTTTGAACAGTCACAAACCTCTTATTTTATGCACAGACTTTCAAAAACCATTTGAAAATTCACAAATAATAAAATCATAAAAGAATCAATCAAATAGACGTAGACAAAACCCAACAATTAATTTATATTAGATTTCATATCTATTTTACTTTTTTTCTATACCTTTATATAATTAGAAATCCACTGGATAACAATAAAAGTATTTATAAATGAAAAATAATATCCACATTAAAATTTTAAGAAAATTATACTTATCCAATAGATTCCTAATTAACCCATTATCAACTTGACGTCTTACTTATTTTCATTAGCTATTTTTAATTAAATGTTAGAGAGAAAACAAACTCAGCATTTTTAACATATTTTTTACTTTAATTAACTCTTTTGTACGCACAAAATTCATTTGTCTTGGTATGAAGTTTTTAATGAAATTAAAAGGAGAGGTAAAATGAAATGTCTTCTTGTTCTTTAATAGTTGTAGGGGGTAAATTAAGCTTTTAGTTTTGAATATTGCTTGCGTCCATTAGAATAACGTCACTATTTAGCTTTCACTGCCTTTATTTACTAACATTTACTAACGCCGAAAAAGAGCACATTCGGTACAATCATACAAATATCAAGTCTTGCACAGCCGACCACAAGCGGAACTTAAGAGAGAAAAGGCTCAACGAAGCAAAAATCTTAGGCAAAATAAGAAGGACACAAGACGAATACACCTGCGAAAACAAAGAAACTAAACGCAATCCCCTATGCGACAAACCAAGATGGTTAGATGAATTTTATACAGAAGTCCAGACGACATCCGCAACCCTCAGGACTCGCGACCTATAAAAAAAATTACCAAACAGCCAGCTCAGAAAGAATTTGAATCTAAAAATTCATTGCAAAACAAACAAGGAGAACTTGTAATATCAGCGAACGATCAACTTGACGTTTGTATGAATTAGTTTGGTCAAATGCTGGAAGCTTACCCACTATCAACCAAGCTCGAATATCAATGCCGTCAACACATAAAGTGACATCTCAATCGAGAGTCCAAGATTGGGTAAAATTGAAAATGCAATAAACTCCCTAAAACACAATAAAACCCCATGTATTGACAATATGTAACCTAAATTACTCAAATGTGATTCAAACACGAGCCCTCGTCATAAATGGTTTCTGGATCACCACAAAACAATAATAAAAAATTGGAGGGGTATAACTCTGCTGAGCGTGACGAACGTAATTGCCAATTAAAGCTTAAATTAGACGTACCGTAGCTGTAATTCCATAGCCATAATCATAATCTATGGTAATGGCTTTGGCCATGACTCGAATCAAACTTATGGGCAACACTGAATTTGATTATAGTTTAGTCGCTATACTCATACACAACCTCCTCATGTTGTACCAATGTTCGCAAAGTGCGTGGGTTGCAAATTTGTGACAATCGCTCACGGCAAATGTACGAACATATCGAACCTTTGTTTCAATAGAGTCATAACTCTAAAAATTGTTTTGCAGAAAATGAATTTGAAGTTATTCATTTAGCAACAACTTAACGGAAAAAGAAAGTATCTATACAGGATATTTGTATGCAATTTTCAAACAATATGAAGGACGATACGATGATTAAAAAATCACGTTTTTTTGAGTTATTACTCTATTGCAGCAAAGACACTGCTTGGTAACAATAATTTATCATCAACTTTTGTTCTATTTTGACTTTGGTCAATGTAATAGAAGCCTTCTAAATAAATAACGTTTAAATAGTTCTATCTTTTACATATTTTAGAAAAGAGTTCAACGAAAAGTATGTTTAATGGACAACATTTTCTCACTAGTGTGTGGCTTAAAATTTTTTCCTTCAATTTAAAAGTAAGATACACTTTACAAGAAATAAAAATGGCAAGATTTTTAACTTAAATGGCTTCTAAAGTGCAAATAAACTTTGTTTGCTTATAAGTATTGAACCGTTTATTATGGACATTTAAATAAAATATCAATATAAACATACATACTTAAATGTATTTAGTTTGTAAAAAAAATAAAAGAAACTGAGAAATGGTTCCTCATTATTTAAATTAACCATGTGCAAAAGCAGACAATAAAGTTTTAACAGAACAAATACATATAATCATCCCAATCATGAATATTCCCTCGGAATTTATTTCTCATGGAAAATAATTTTCTCGGGAACAAATTCCTGCAATCATAAATTCTTGGGAACTAAAAAGAGCGGTGGCATCACCGTATTACGAAGCCAGTCGTTCTGCTTGTTTGTTGACATTTTGACAAAATTACTCGTATTAAAATTCACCAACTTAAAAAAATATGTAAAAAAAAGTTTATAAATTATTTATTTGGGCATTAGTTGTGTACATAAATTTTGTTTTAATGGAGTATTAAATGTATTTTTATGTAAACTCCCTTCTGTTTTGCAAGGGAAATATTTTTAGTGAAAAAAACAAGTTCAACTGCGTTCATAATATCTCCTTTTATTCCCGGGAATTTTTTTATTCCCGCATTTGGTAAAAAAGGGAAAAAGCAAATTCATAATAGGAGAAAATGGAAAAGTGAAAAAACTTGCGTGAAATTTTTGTTAATGTTTAGGCTGAATAAGAGAATACTTAAAATACTTGTATAGATAAGAGGACATATTGTTAATGTACTGAAACAACTTCACAATTAAAAAACAATTGCTTTCCTAAAAACGAGTTTTTAAACCGCACTCACGAACCCAATACGTGGTAGTTTAAACTCTGTTGAATCTATGGTCTATGCATTTCTGGTTATTGAAAGGGCCTTCGACAACACAGAACTCACGGCCGTCCTTACGTCTGCGCTCACAAGGAAAGGAGTAGATACCATCACATCTAAATGGATATGGGGTATGCTCGACAGTAGTACTGCGGAAACTCAAGTTAAGGAAGAATATTTGCAGCTAGGACGACAAAGAGCTGTGCCGAAGAAAGTGTACTTTCTCCACTTCTGTGGAGCCTAGTAGTCGATGAAATCGTGCACAAACTAACGCAATAGCATAGAATGTCAAGAACAACCGCTGAAATTGTTATCATTGCAACGTGAAAATAAGTTGTGCGACATTATACAGAACAGCCGTAAGATAATGAAGACATGGTGTTTATATGTAGGGCTGAATATAAACCCTAGAAAGAGTACCATTCTTTACTTCGCCAGTAGAAGGATAAACCCACGCTAGAAAATTATCCGAGAAGATTGCGTACTGTTATGAAGGTCATCGGAGGTCAAGTATCTGGGAGTGATATGAGATTCAAAGATATTTTGGAGACAGCATTTAGAGGCGACTGTCAACAAGGCAAGAAAATCTTTAATGTTTTGTGTCTTTTTACATAAAAGGTGCCATGAGAACTTGTCCTATGGCGACAATAGAAGTCTTCATTGAAGTCATACCTCTAACGATTGTGATATAAACTGCTGCAAGATAAAATCATTCAAATCGCGGAGAGGAGAGCAGGATGGGAGCAAAGATCACTGAAAAGGTGATTACGCCTTGTTGGTTGGTTTGTGTGGCTGCCCGCTTTACGCAAATATTCAAATAGAATCTAGATAATTCATTTTTGAAAGACCACTCCACTTGTTTGTGTCAACCTGCATTGAACCATACTATTACATCCAACCCGTCGCATTGAGATATCTTATAAGTTCTCTCAAAGCAATCTATGATAACTCTGAAAGGTTGCCTAGCACATTTTTGCCTAAAACTTGAGTCTCGAGTGATGTAAAGCTGGATATTCGCAAGGCAAGTAGAAGACTGCCTTTTTCTTTGCTTTCTTCGCGACAACTACGGCCGATTTCCTTATAGGACAGTCCTATTCTACTAACATATCAGCCGATCGTCTAGTGCCCCGTAATGACTGAGACGAGCTTCGATATGTCGATATATATTGAGCTCCTACTATTGTAACAAGGCCACATTTTCTAGGCAACCTTGCACGTGTCTATATTGCGCCATCTATGATTGCTCCTAATTGCGTGGGGGGAGATGGCACCTCGATATACCTTGAGACCTGGCACCATAAGGTGGTGCACCAATGTTTCCAGAATTCCGGGTGGTTCTGGGGTGGGAGTTATAGGGCCGATGATCACCTAGTATGAGTCTGTGGGAAAAACTCTTGCCATCCTTTAATAGAAAGTTTATGCTGTTGAGAGATTCACGCAATTTAATCTTGACAGGTGCTACCGACGAAGAAAAAAATCCGTCTTCTCATATAGTCCGCCTGTCATTAAAGCAGTTAGTTCACGTGAGTTTAACTCTAATTTAACTAAGAACTATCGCATAAATCTAAAGCAGATAAGCAGCATGAATAACATTGCTTCTTCTAGGTTCCTAAGCAAGTCGGAGTGGAAGGAAACGAAAATGCAGAGAAGCTTGCAAGGTTAGAAGCTAGCACTCCCATGTTCGAACTAGACTGGTTTAGGTATTTGAATCGCATAAAATATCATGTGAAGGGAATATATATCGAGTGAGATCAAGAACACCAGGGAACACCTCTGGTTCAATCTCCCTAGACTGAGGTTAGGCAAAGCTAATGATTGGAACGTATAACTAAAATCGTTCTAAATCTCACATATCCTTGAGTGAAAATAATATAAAAATGTTCATAGTCTTCCTCATAGGCCACTGCAGACTGAGAAAATATGAAGCTCTATGCAACAGAAAGGACCTGTTGGAGGATTACAAACTGCCAGTGTCAGAACCAATGACAATCTTGAGATTCCTCAACATAGCAGGTCTAGACCTGGCAAAAAATATAGTAGATCTTTTTCGGTCGCTGTGCAATTTAATAATTCATTCAATTCATATCTGTAAATTTGCAATGGCGAGAGAGCTGCTTCCCAGAAAAGAAGGGTCTCACTTCCAGGGCTAATCTTAATAGAGCATAAAATTTTGATTATTGATTAATTAGCCTCTAAGGCTAAATCAGTTGCAGTGAAATTTAATAATTCATTCAATTCATATCTATAAATTTGCAATGGCGGGAGAGCTGCTTCCCAGAAAAGAAGGGTCTTACTTCCAGGGCCAATCTTAATAGAGCATAAAATTTTGGTTATTGATTAATTAGCCTCTGAGGCTAAATCATCATTAAACTAATAGCTCAGCAGCTTAAAAATTTAAACAAAGGGACTTAAGTTTTGTTTATTATAAAATACAATTTATTTTCTTCGAAAGCCTAAAGTCACTAATGATTCTTGTGTATTAAAGGATTTTTAAGCTTATGGCAAGTTTATTTTCACGAAGAGTATTTAATATTAAAAAATTCATATATCAAATATAAAATAGAAACAAATTCAATATACTTACCAATATACGACCAGTTGTGGTTTGTCCTGATATAAGCTCACCAGCCCAATCTTTTGCTTCTGTCATAAAAGTCCCCTCGAACTCTTGTTTGTTTCGCGACGCTTTCTGCTCTTTTTGTTTGGGATCGTTTGGTCCCAAATCGGGCTCCTTGCGGCAGCATATAAATGCGAATGCCCGCCAACATATAACGATGAATAGTCCAGTAAGAAATGTGAAAATGCTGGAGAGCAGAAAGCAATAATATTTTCGAACCTTAAGACAATCATCGACCTCAAATGGTGAACCTGTTGGATCTTCAGCCAATGATTCGATAGTGCTTTGATCACACCCCGACATCCCCTGGAAAAACGATAATAAAAAGATCAAATTAGAAAGTTATTAAAATTATATTTAATTCTATTAAAATGATTGCTAGCAGTTCGAAAAATATTTTAATGATTTTACAACAACGTTATGAGAACATTTTTAGCGTTGCACACTCTGCAAATGATTGAATACATTTATTTAGGTATGTTTTCATAAAATACAATAGTTATTTCCTAGATGGGCAAATGACAATATTGGCAATTAATGAACTAAATATCTAAGCCTGAGCCAGCTTAGAATAACTAATATTTAATTTAATAGCTGATGCTTATTACTACAACATTGGAGCACGTACTTTTACAGATGTTTGGTGACAGAATAATTATACACACATAGATAAATACTCTTGTTTAAAATTTTAAGCGTAATTAGGTTCCAAAATATATGTAATTAATGAATATAGATACAAACCGGTACAGGATATTAGATATTAGAAAAATAATTAAACATTTTCCTGAAAAATATGATTGATATAACCAACCGCTCTGTGTTCCACATAAATTCAATACCCTTGGGACTTTTAAAAATATATTTTTATAAATATTGATTTGTAGGAACAACTTTATACTAATTCAATTCGAACAGTGGGTGAAATCCGAGTTGAGAGAGTTATAACTATGAAAGTAGAGGTCGCCGTTCGATATTAACCGAAACCAAAATAGCAGTTTCTTAGGTCAAATATTCGAAGTCGAAAACCAACAAGAAAACCGTTGATTTTCGATTTTTAACCCCGACCAAAAAAAGGGTGTTATAAAGTTGTAGTGTGTGTCTGTGTATTTGTGTGTCTGTACGAGTCCACTTACAGGCCAAACGGCTGGACCGATTTTGATTTAGTTTTTTCTGTTTGAAAGGTGACTTGATCGAGAGGGTTCTTAGCTATGTTTGAAGAAAATCGGTCCAGCCGATTACAAGATATCATATCTTTCCTAGATATATCGGTGTTTTTAATATATTTTTCATTATTAATAATTTGAGAGCGGTACTTAATAGTGGAGCTTAAAAGGCAAGGCTTATAGGGAAATTGCTCAAAGCTCTTTGTAAAAACTTTAAAGTATAACACAATCTCAGTTTATAAGATAATCAATTGTTATTAAGTGGATTCTAAATGACTTTGAAATCAAAAAATAAATTTAGCACAATGTCTGTGGTATGACAAATCGAATGATCTTCTGATACAGTTTAACACCCCAGTGAAAAAAATTGGAAGTAATTATACAGGAATTATTTTTCGTCTACTTGCAAAGTATCAATAAGCGTGTATTTTTGACTTTTAAGGAATCGTCAGTTAAGTCAATTTGAATGAAATGTGAAAAAAATTAATTTAATTACTCGATTTGAAAACGCAAAAACAACACAAATTCCGTTTTCTGTCACATCTTTTTTTTAGAACAAAATGGGAAATTAAATCGATTTCGATTTAAAGCAAAACCAGCATGAAATCGAAATAAATGTGTGCTTCACAACTTGTTACATTTTTCAATCGATTTTAAATCGAAAACGATTTTCATCACATACCTGATCCACTACGTTTTGATATGAAAGTGGATCCAAAGCATCCCTCAATCATCTCCATGCGCAGTTTTCCGGCAAAGTCTTGACCGCTATGGGCATTCAAAACTGAAGTTAATGCAATTACAGATATTATATGTTTAATTTTTCAAAATTGGTTCACTTCAATAAAAAAAATGTTTCCTTTGGTATTTTGTTGCTCTTCTAATACGAGTAATTATCTGTTATTTGCTTTGTGTTGCCCAATAAGCTTTTTCGGAATGAACAAAATCGATCAAAACCTGGAGAAGGTAAAACAAAATCGATCGTAATGAAAATTCATAATCAAAACAATTTCGATCGATTTCTGTGACACCCCTGTATATTTATAAGAAAGACATTTTTACAGGGGAAATTGTAAAAGTGACTTGGCTTGGTTTTAATTAGTTCATATCATAGCGAGTTCACTATATATATATAATTTTTTTTTTGTATTTTATAACAGAATCAGTCGTTATAACTTTGTTGTATTTTCCATAATTACACAGTAAAAAAATTTGGTTAAATTTTCTTTATACTCAGCGAATTTAATTTTATGCTATTTTGGAATTAAAATTTGATAAAAAAAAATTAGATTTCCGATAAATTTAATTCTTTTATGTTTGTAGATTTGTTATATATGTACCCTGGCTTGGTATTAAAATTAATCCAAGATTTTCTACTGTGTATAGCCGGAAGAATTTTTATTAATTTCTAAAGGGTCCGCCAGATAACTTTTTTTTAACAGGGCGCAAAACATCGAGTGTAGCTTCGGTTGTGTGGCACGTAGCGCCGTCCTGTTGAAACCAAATGTTGCCAATGTCCTCCTCTTCAATTTTTGTGAACAAAAATTCGTTCAACATGGCCCGATAACGATCGCCATTGACTGTAACGGCCACAAGATGATTTTTTTGGCAAAATCGGTATCTTCTGTAAGTCGATCGCAGGCAATATTTCCCAGCGTTGTTCAAGCGTATACACAAATATATTCGTTCAGCGGAAGGATAAAACTAATTATCTGTAAAATCAGAAATGAGCTAAGTGTTACCATTCACGAAGTAAGCACTAGTTGAAAAAAAAACGTTAGATGGCGGACCCTATATAATGTTAGCAAAGATGTGATTATGAGAATTTAAAACATTTAGTTAAAATTAATTGTTTCCTGGAATGTGTTATTGCTAAGTAAGTCCTAGTTTACACTATGCTAGTCTTATTGCTAAGCTGATTAGTTTGTTGGAGAGAGAGGGAGTGATAGAGAGAGACGAGGGGAAAAGAAACGAGTACTCAGCTTCATGTACTGTCAATACATTTTGCTTTCTCATTCGTAATGTTAAAAAAGCACAAATGCATACACAAAACTATGCATGAAAAATATGAGCAGACAAATAAAACTTGCATTGTGTGAACTCCGATGAAAGTTCAAAGAAGAAAAATTGATAAGCTTAGCAATAAGACTTGACTAGTGTGAACTGGGACTAATTGTAATTTTTTACGCTTTAGCTATTGATCAAATATTTTCAATATTTTTTATAATTTATTTCAATTAAAACTTGTTAAAAGCATCGCAGCGTATCGAGTATGCGATTGAAAGGTATTCACTAATTAAGACTAGTAGAAATCGCAAACACATTGGCAAATAGCTGGAATTTGGTTCAATCGTGTACAATTAATTGAAAAGAATGCATCCTAGATGAGCAATAAATATAAACTTGACTTCCAGCATGAGAATATATTTAAAATATTTTTAATAAAATGGCAAATAAATTAATAAAAAACAAATTCGAAATGATAGGAAATAAACTTACTTGAACCGATTGGTCAAGGTCTGTCAAGTTCGCCATTTCATTGGGAGGGGAAATTTATAAAAGAAAAGTAATTACACTTTTGTTTTACTGCAACTACGCGAATACTACGACACACTTGCAACAACAATTTTTTAATTTAAAATTAAATGTTTTTGTGTTTTTATTTTTTAGTTTCTTAAATATTTTACATTGTTGCTACACATTTGTTTATACTTTTAATTCATCATTTTGTTGAACATTGATGGTTTTCCAATTGTTAATTAAAAAGACATTTTGGCATTTTAATTTCATTTTTAAATGTCAATTCTTCGATAAAACTTTGTATATATGATTTAAATGTGCTGTTAAGAAACACTTAATAATAAATAAATATATTATAATTAATTTTGTAATATATTTAAAGCTTTTTGTTGGTTAAACACTATGGGACAAATATTTTATTATCATACACAGCCATTTGTATGTATACGAGTATGTATATTTTATTTATGCACATATTATACACTTTTTTTTTCTTTTACTAACGTAATCAATGCATACAACAAATTTTACTTTTTTTATTAATTTTTATTTCTGGTTGTTGTTGTCGCTTTTTTAATAAGAAAATTTTTATTATAAAAATAGCTACAAACAAAACTATATGTGTGATATTTTTATAAAGCAGAGCAAATTTTAACAGAGAGATAGACAGACAGAGTGTAAAAGAAAAAAACGTAATGAGAAAACCAATATTAAGCAAAACGAAAAATCACGGCGAATAAACTTTAATGCTACAACTGAAAAATGTGAAAAGAACGCGGAATTTCGGGCGACACTAGCTGATACTAGCGACGTCATTAGCCAAGCAAATGACAAGTTCACAGCAGATTGACACTCTCATTAAAATCACGCATGCATACTTATTTCATTTTTCTAAATCTGTTTTATTTTATTTTTTTCTTTTTCACTTTTTTCTTAAAGATCTTTAGGCCCAAGATCATTTATCTTATTTTTTTTTTTGAAGTTTTTTTTTAGTAATACTATTTTAGATTTTCTAATCACATTTTCACATTTTCTTTTATAAATAATAATTCTAAATCATTTTTTTTAAGTTTTATTAATTAGCCAAACACTTTAGTAAATTTCTTTATTCGTAAACCAACTCGTTCCGACGGTTGTTCTTTCGCTACTAAAAAAGCAAAATGAATTTCTATTTGAATTCGAAATTTAGAAAAACAAAAAAAAAAAAAACTTTCATATATTCATATTCTGCAGCGAAATGTAACAAATAACGCAAAACATTTGAAATGATGTTTGTGCCATTTTCTAAGGGTCTCCTTAATGTATGCAAAATATTAAATAAAATTACACAAATAATCCAAATTGGCCAACTATCTTGTCTGGCTGGCAAATTCAAATTGAACCGTTGCAGCGCCAACTGAACAATCTCGAGGCAAAGAATTGAAATGAAAATTTGCCGCCAAAGGAAAGTATGGACATAACTAAAAGTTTTATTTTATTATATGAAATAATTTAAAGAAATTATTTGTAATCACCAGGGAAACCGCAAACATGCAAACATTTTCAAATGTGGAGTTACGTACAAACAATTTTTTAAGCAGAGAATTCATGATTTTTAGCTGAATACTAATAAAACTTACATTAAAGCAAAACGTTTTGTGTATTTTTCTGTGTGTGTGCTTTAAGTCCTCTTTTACACACGTCAGGTTTAACTGATCCGTCTTTTATCAATTTTCTTTTGAACCTGCATTTGTGTTCACACACAGTCAAGTTTGTTTCATTAATTTGCGTTGTCGTAGAGTATTACGAATGACAAACAAAAAAACGAAAAAACAAACTTGACTGGTACGGTCAAGTCTGTACCCCCCTCCATTCTCTTTTCCTCTCTCTCTCCTAAAAAATCAAGATTTGACGAGTCAAACCTGAGGTGTGTGAAAGAGGACTAACATCAAAAACTCACTGAATACGTATTTACACAAATATCAAGTCAAAAATGTCTTCTAAATAATTGATATATTTTAAGTATGAAAAAATAAAAAATAAATTTTGTTTTAATTTTTTACAAATAACAATCCATTTTGTAGTTGGAGTTAAAATTTTTTCTTTTTAAGCATGAATTGTTCAACTGTTTTTTTTTTATTTTCCAGTCTTGTATTTAAAGCCCCTAAAACACATTTCTTTGATCACATTTCAGGTTTCCCTGATAATCGCCAACTACAAAAAAATTAACGCAATTGCTTAATATGCTTAAGGTACAATGGCAACTCTCAGAGGATATTTTCAAAGGTGTTGGTTATACAATTGAATGTTGTACATTTTAATAAAAAGAAACATGCATACTCGTACATATGTACGTGCATATGTATTTATGGTCCTATTTTCATGATGACATGAAATAGTCGTGTTAAAATTTCTCTAGATAATTTACGAAAATTTTAGCCTGTCATGCAAACGAAATTTCAAAAGAACACGCGGCAAAAATGTTTTCCTGCTGCGAAAAAGATAATTGTTCTCAGCTAATTAATCCTTAATAGGGTATAACTTTTCCCAAAAAAGAATTAAAGTTATATGTACACTTACATTATTAAATAAATTTTTTCTTGATGGCGAACAGTTTAAGGGGCAAATTGTGGCGTTCGATATTAAATGAAAACATGTATGAGTAGAATGCAATTTGAAGTCCCATTCGATACCGCGATTGGCCGCAATTTGCCAATCGATATTGTTTGTTATGGCGACAATTTATAAAACAATAACAAAGGCAACAATAAGGGTTATTTATAATAATATGAAAATTTTTAAGGTTAAATTTAAATTAAAGTTCATTTCTCAATTCCCTAATTCTCACGGGAACATCGATTAAAAATAGTCGAATTATGGTCCAATTTCTTTTATAGTTTTTTTCTTATTCTAATTCATATTTTTTGGTTGCTAAATGGAAAAAGTTCAGCATATTTTAATGTCACAGACTTACATACTCGTAATTGCATAAAATATTTGCAGTATCTCTCTCAGATAAATAAATTCTGTTGGTTCTGTTGGTGGAAGCCATCTATTTTTAATAAAGCAAATTAAATATAATAGTCTAACTACAATTGACTCTGCTAACGTCAAACCACATTGAAAGGCAGGGTAAAGAATTATAAGCAAGCGACCGTCGTAAGGTCACATTTTAATAAATTTGCTACAGAAATTTATTTTTTAGATTAATAGAACTTTAAAAAAAATCAACCGACTGAGCTTTAAAAATAACTTAGTTTCAGTTAAATAAAACAGACACCGCCTACTTTTTTTAAGCACAAAATTATGTCATTCTAAGATACGAAACTGTACAACTGCATACATATAATTTAATACCGATCTTTAATGGGCGTGGCCCTGTCCCCTTTCTTACATATAAGATTAAAGCTTTTTCAGAGCTCAAGGTGTGTGCAAAGTTTCTAAAAAATATATAAAAATTAAATTTTAGTGGGCGTGACTTCGCTCACTTTTTTGAATGAGGGGTTATTTTTTACAGCTCAGGACGTGTGCCAAGTTTTGTAAAAATCCGTCATATAGAAAGAAGCACGTGAAATATAATATAAACTTTTAATGGGAGTGGCTCCGTCCATTTTTTCAACTACGAGATTTTGTCATTGCGAGAGAAGAAAATTTGTTTTAAGTTTCACAGCACGCGGATAAGTAAAAGGTCACGGTGAGAATGATTTATTTTTAACTGCAATAGTGAACACTAGAGTTAAAATGTTTCACTGGAAAAAGTTTGTTGAATTATGAACACTGAAATCCGGCTCCAGCTGTTGTTTATTCAAAATTTAATGTGACATCTCTGCATACAAAATGTCAAAATAAGTGAAATGCACAAAGAAAAATAAAAATTAATAAAAAAAATAATAATAACTTCAACAGACTGCGAATATGGTAAAAATATGTTACTGAATAGCAAAGTCGATAAATTTTCGTTATATATATTATAGCATTTATGATTATCGTAATTAAAGTTAGTGAATTCGCCCTCCGACCATCATTCACTGAAAAACTAAATAATTGGCTGACAAATAATTCTCCTCAGAATTATTTAAATTTATTAAATTCTTTATTACCTTCCCGGCACTAATTAATGCGCTGAAATGTTTTCATAACTTGTATGATGTTTTCATAACTTGTATTTTCTACAGCAAATTAGCTTGATTAAATATAATTAAGGAAGCGAAATAAGGAAAAAGTATTTAAACATCCCAAGATACTAATTAAAATGTAATTTTATAAAAGAATATTCGGGGCTTTTGAATTAAGAAGCTTGTTTCTGGCACGACAATTTGCTAATTCGTAATTCTTACGGAAAAGCAAAAAATATGACTAGTATATGAAGTTTATTCAGGCTCTCTTTACCACTGCTGCTGCATGTATAAAATTAAAATTAACAATGTATAATTTTGGAAAAGAAAAATGTGACATTACCAAAATAAAATCGTTCTTAGGAAGTTTTAAGAATAAACATGGAATTTGTTAAAGAGAAAATTGTGCTGGAAACGCAAAATAAATAAAATATGTAAATTAATAATAATATACATACGTGAAAGAACTATTTCATCTTGCTACGTTTAAAAAATACAACCCGGCTAAAAAAATATATATGGTCCATATATTTTTAATATATGAATGTATATAAATATATGTACATACATACGTGAGTGCAACATAGAAGGTAATTTAGAAAAATAACGAATAGCGTAGGAGAAAGAACGGAGCCTTGCGGTACTCTTGAATTTACCTTGAACTCGTTTGATTAAATCCCATGGGTAACAACTCTTATAGTGCAATAGCTAAAGAAGCTCGACAAGAATCAGGAGAAGCTTTCATCGACACCAAAAGCAATATATTTTGAATGTGTGTCATTTTTCTGAATACTTTCAATTTTAACACTTGCGATATTTTGGCTCTAACGAATCGTTATGTTGGCCCATTGTAACGTTTCATATATAAATATTTAAGAATAAAAATATGAAGAACAATAAGCAACATACGTCATGTTTTTTTAAAAATAGCCAGTAATGACAAAAGTCCACAAGCATACATATTTATATGCCCACATACATATGTTCATACAAAACTGTATTGTACAAATAAAATTTTTACAACATATGCATTTTATTAATATGCAGCTTATTTATAACTTGAGTAGACTGAAATACATACATATGTACATATAAATTAATGCCGGAATATTATTCTTATTTTCCCTAAAGGGCATAATTAATAATGACTTTGATGTATCTTTGATTTCATCTGCCTTTTATTTTCTTTCTGTTGGCAGGGATGGATAATGCAATACGATGGTATAATTTATTGTAGTGAAACTAAGTACAGTTACATATAAAACATACATAAACTTTAGCAGTAACTACCCTAGGCTGTTTTTATTAATTTCTGTGGAAAAAGTGCTTAAGTCGAGATAAGCTGATTTTGAGTTAATGGTACCGCCATAATCTGCATACTTGAAAGTATGGGCAAAATCTCAATCAATTTGTGCAATTTTTCAAGAAGTTTTATAACAAAATGAATTGCGGATTATTTTTTTTAAGACTTATAATCACATTTGCAATAATAGCTTAATTTAACTTATGTATACTGTGATATATTTTAACTTGAATGCATTATTTACAGTGTGTAGAACGATGTTTGCCTAAACAAATAAAGATTAACAGAGAATTTCCCAATTTACCTGTAAAAGAAATAAATTTGTGAAAATCGACTTGAACGCTTAAAAGTGCTCTCCTACAAAACAGTCAAATTTGACTTAAGCTCTTTTTCCTTATTGCCACAGATTTTTTTATGAAATTGAAAGTTTTAATAGTTTGTAGCTTTTTTTCCGATAAGCTTTATGAGGGTAGTGCGGTCTTTAAAGACGGGTCATAAACGGGGGAAGGCACAGGAGCGGGTGCCTATATCTTGGGAACGAACATTCGTAGTTCATTCAGACTGCCGAATGAATGCAGCGTTTTCCAAGCTGAGATCTTGGCGATCCTCAGGGCCATGGAACTGGTGGCCAGGAATATAGCTGAAGGCTGGAAGGTTACCTTCTACGTCGACAGCCAAGCAGCGCTAAAAGCTTTGAAGCCACACCATGTCAAATCGAAACTTGTTTATGGACAAATATAGTGTCAGACTATGTTGGCTTCCTTGCCACCGCAGTGTTGAGGGAAATGAAATTGCTGATGAGCTGGCAAGAATAGGGTCGTCGTTAGATGAGGGAATATGTGACAGATCGGTGAAACTACCAATAGGTCATTACTACACAGAACTCAGTAATTGGGTAGAGAACAGAACTAAAACTTCATGGCCAAGTAGGGAGGATTGTAGTGTCTCGAGGGCTATGTGTCCAAACTGCTACTGGATATTGGGAGGAAGGCGAAGCGAATCGTGATAGCCGCATTTACTGGTCACTGCTTGGTCAGAGCAAGAACCAGCATTTGGGAAACTGGCACTACAGATTTATGTAGGATGTGCGGGGATGAAGAGGAACCAGAAACCATTGAACATATTATCAGACACTGCCCGAAGCTACAACGTCATACGCTTAGATGGCTGAGCAGACGTTTTCATGACATCATTACTGACTGATATCGGGAAGTGTAAACTGGAGGTCATCTGGGGCTTCATCGTAGAAATTCAGTGGCTTAATGACGGATATTAGAGTCACTTCTGGTTACAAATGGCGGGTAAATATGTCTTTTAACGGGCAATACCAGGGAATCATAATTGATCCAATTGGGTCTCCGAGTGGTGGTGCGTTTTACCCCCTACCCTTCCTAACCCAACCTAACCTGACCTTTGTAGCGAACTCGGTGGAGAGAATGGTATTGTGGTTGGCATAATTTTTCAACCAGCTATAACCCCGCATTACCAGCACAAAACCAATACACACACAACTTAAAAAAACAGCAAATGTTAAATGAATACGAAAAACACTAACAGACCAACCTAAATTACGACGCAAAGCGTTGTCTGGCTGTCAAAATTTCTCATGTCCACACAAAATGTATAAAACGAAACGAAATAACGCGGCGTCAACGCTTTGCAATTGGAAAATCCAATTTTGACAGCGCGTAAAGAAGTGTAGTTGGCTGTAAAAGTACTGTTGTTTTTGTTAAGTAATGTAACTTTAGCTACTTTCAGGTCAATTTAGCGTTTTCATTTTTATTTCTTATTTCTATTTAGAGTTTTTTATTAATCAAAGTGAGTTACTGTTTCTGGCGCAACGTTATCACTCTAATTTCACCGTAAAAGCTAAGCGCTAAATTACGTTGCGCTTTGCGTCGTAATTTAGGTTGGTCTGTAACACACACAAAGCTGTGTATACGTATACATTTTATGCCAGATGAATTAGACTCGTGTAATTTGCAAAAGAACAAAAATTGTGCGGCTTAAAAATTGTTCGCGTGTAAGTTACCTCAATAAAATTAGATTTCAAATATATACAAATCTGGTATATAACTCTGGAATATATATATGCGGCATGGCCACACATCAAACTGACGCTTCAAATTCTGCTTTTCTTTGGTAGTGTTAGTAAAAAAAAATCACACGTATGGTTTGATGTGAGTTTGACGAAAATCAAAACAATTTTGGTAGTAGCTGCAGAAATTTGAAGCTAATTTGATATGTGTGCGCGTAATTACTTCATATTTAATTTTTGTTTAATTTTCGCAGCAACAACATTATCGTAAATATGAATGGGTGAAAAAATTTCATTTTGAATTTAGTGAAACTTATCGCAGTTTTCCTGCTTTATGGCAAGTTAAATCTAAACAATATAGTAATAGAACAGAAAAATGCGTGGTACGACATTTTACTTGAAAAATATCATAATGCGGAAAAAAGATGTCGCAAAAAAGAAAACGTTCGTTCCTTTTTAAAACAAATCTTGAAATGAAATTTGATGGTATGAATTTTTATCACAGCAAATAAGCCAAACAGAATTTTACCAACACATACACAAATTTGACGTGTCAGTTTAATGTGTGGCCATGTCGTTTAATACTGAAAAAAAACATGTTCAAATAAATCATACCAATAATGTATTAAATCAAACTTTTCTATCATTTTTAAATAATAATTTTCCATGCATGTTCCTTAATATTAAAGCCTTTTATGTGTTTATATGAATGTGTATATAGTATTTTTAACTTTAATGTGTGAAAATGAGAATGATTTGAAATTGAAATATTTCAAAATTTTGTTTGGTATTTCAGTTAAGCTTTGTCTATATGCATTTCGTTCCCGTTTATGGAACTCATCAGTAGACTTCAACCCAAAAGATGTTGAATTTAGCTAAAAATAACTCAATCAAATCTTTCGTTCACAAGGATTTTAATTTTAATTTAATCAATTAAAAACTAACATATTTCCACTTTTTCCAACATAAATTGTCAGATTATTTCGCAATCGTATGAAATTTGTTGATACAAATTTTTCACACGTTCGGAAATTTCCATGTAAAATTTTATTTAGGATAAGCCTGATTAATTCGATTTTTCGTCTATTTAATTTTCCACCAACTTTTGTTAAGATAGTTTCAGTTAGACGTGGGTAAAAATATTTAAGATGATAAAAAAGATAAAAATCACAACCGTAAATATCATGCACATTTAAGCAAAAGCTTTTTATGCAAAAAAAAACGCATAAATGACAACACTGACAGTGGAAAGTTAAAATGTGTATGGATAAAAAAACAACACTTGTTTTTAGCGGCATTAAATTCAATTATGCATATCAAAATTACTGGCGCTTTTGATTGCTTTTGTATTTTATAAAACTTTTCATAAAGTATTCATATGAATTGTTTGTTTATTTTCTTGCTGTTGAACAGACTTTTTGAAACAAAACACTTATCGTAATAAGCAAAGAGCATTTTGTTGTTGTCATTGAAAAAAAAAAAATTATTCGATTAGTCCTCAAAAAAAGTAAAATCCCAAGTAAAATCATTAGTTAAAGCACTGGTTAAGTCATTTCCAAGTAGTTCTATTTCTGGTGAATCAGCAATGAATTTAGCACATGGTTGTCATAGGACGGAAGTGATCCAAATAACTGAATAGTGTGTGCTTAAAAGGTTGTCTAGAACAATTTTTGATATAAACAACAGCCTTAAGCCGGGTTCCCACTATCGGCACAATGTACCGATTTTCGTCGCCTCACTGCAATATTAAATTCAGTGGTAAATCTTTGGAACTAATTCCGATTTTTTTCTCTGGGATATTAAGTCACACAGTGGCTGGCTTTCAAAACGTATCATTACGAAGTTTGTACACTTTTCCGATACGGTATTTATATCGAGTATAGATACAAAATTGCAAAACATTGTAACCATGAGCATCAACTTTGAAACCGATGCGCTGATTGATTGCTTGTGCCGTTCTTAACATTAGTCGACCGCATTTTCAAAGGATGTGCGGATTTTGAAGCGTTATAAAACACTACAGTTTGTTTAAAGACATTGCAATAACTTTAACAATCGCTTATGAATGCTGGTGTGAATCTTTTTACTGATCGTCATACAAATTTTTTCAACATAGTTTAATTTTCTTGTTTTCTTTTCTCGCTTCTAATTCAGACACTCGTATATTTTCTACAATAATTTGCCATATTATTTCTTTAGTTATTTATAAAAGAAAGACATTATAAACTAAAAACAACAAACAAAATTTAATTATTTTTGTTTCCAATTGGCGAGAGAATTGCTTATAAAGTTTGTTCATAAATTTCGCATTATATTTTTTTGTATTTATTTAAAATTTTTTTCCTTATTTTATTCTTTAATTTGGATTAAGTAAATGTGAAATTTTTGTTTCATAAAACTTATCATTATTGAAATCGGCATAGGATTGTTTTGGCACCGATTCATAAACTACAACAACGACATGTGCTGCAGCCAATTACGACACGATTACGTTTGAAAGAGATTAAAAAGTGAGAGGTCAATTTATTGGACGGTGATTTTAGTGTTTCATTTGTTTCGTTTCATTTGTTCAGTTTATGAAATAAAATGATTATGCCAAAAAAAACCGACTTCAATGCAACGATCTTGTAGAACATTGTCGAAAAAAAGTTATGGAATCAACTTGCAAGTAAACCCTTTAAAACAAAAAAATTTGGGAAATGTGTTTGTTAAGAAGAAGAACGTGAAATATAAAATAAAATCTTAATGGGCAAGCCTTTTCCCATTTTTTTAAATGCAATATTGTGTATTTTTCAGAGCTCAGGGTGTATGTTAAGTTTTATAAAAATCGGTAAAGTGGAACCACTTAAAATAAAACATTAAAATTTAATAGGCGTTTCTCCGCCCATTTTCTAAATGGAATATTGTGTGTATTTTAGAGCTCAGTGTCTTAAGTTTCATAAAAAAATTTTAAGTATAACCACGCGAAATATAAGAACAAATTTTAATGGGCGTAGACCCGCCCATGTTTTCAACTTAAGAATTGTGTAACTACAAGAACCAAAGGTGTTTGCTAGGTTCCGCAGCTATCAAATAATATAAATTGTGGGTGTGGCCTCGCCCTATTTTTTTATAATGTTACCAATTGGAAGCTATACCCACTCAGACAAAAAAATAATTTTTACGATCGGTCTAAAATATAACAAGGTATGAAGTAACAATTTTAAAAAGAAAATACAGAAGTCGGTTAAGAACAAAACCATTTGGATCATTTTGAGTTGCGACTTCTTATGATTTAGTGTGCGACATGTACATGTGTATTCACATATGTTTGTATGTATATAATCGCACAATATTTCGAAAGCCACTTGAAAAATTTCTTAAGTCTAGAATAATAGGAACTCGTAAATTTTACGATTTAAAACTTAATATTTGCTGCTGATGGTAAGTACACACCTTGCAACGTGTTTCCGCAACACGTTTATTATTCCCGTTTTATATTTTGACACACACACTGCTACCTACAATTAACCCATCAAATCAACATCAATATTATTGAGTACTTTATTGCTTTTATTATTCTATATTTATCTGACTAAATTTTCTTTACAATAAACATATGTAAAATTAAGCAAAACCTACACATTATTGTGCAATATTTTAAGAACATTATAAAGTATCATTTATTGCGCAATATTAATAGATATTTGGTTTTATTTAATATATTCTGCTTTCTACTAATATAGTATACAGACAGGCAATTTTATTGCACAATATCAATTATTGCACAATACTATGGCAAATGCATGGCTATTTTCAGACGAAAAAACAAATTTTGATATATCAGAAATATATTTTTTTAGCTTTTTGCTCATTTAATGGACACACTACACATTTTTCAGAGCTCTTTGCGCTTTACCTGGTTACAACTGTGGGTGCGCTTCATTTCGTCCTTTGAATTAATTTCAAATATATTAAGGGTTTCTGTTTTAACCAGCAATTTCATTTATTACACATGTTACTTTAACTTCCTCATATATAGTATGTATGTAGTAGTTTGTTGTGCAGTCCTCGCGGTTTTATTTCCAGATGGCTTGAATTACATGTTTGTGTTCATTGTTTGTTTGCGTTTTGCCACTAGTTTTTTGGCCAATATTCTGTACGGCAATATGTACGCGTTTGTCTTATGTAACTTGCAGTAATCGATAAATTGCCTCTTCACATTTTTTTTTTTTTTCTTTAACCAAGACTTGCTGCTTGCTGCCCTTTAAAATGTTAAAATTATAACAAATGACCATTAAAGAAAACAAAATTAATACATGTGCAAATGCAATTTCTTACTAAATAAAAATAAATTAACATTCACATTGGCCCACTAAACTATACAGTGAAAGCTAAACTAAACAACACCCCTTCTTCCACCCGCCTCCTTAAAAATGGCAAAACATAAACAGAAAAAACTAACAATTTCAAAGTCAAGTATTTGAAAACCATAAACATTAAAAGATACGATAATGAGCTCGCCAAATTTTTTAAATGTTTGCCAAATACTTATGCTGATATTGGATAAGGGCAACAATTTTTTCCTTATGATGTCTACAGCTTACAAGAATTCAAGGCTAGACTAGGAATGAAGTGGCCCTTAAGGCGCTGTAGCGCTGTTGCTTATTAACTGGCTTTGCATACCTATTCACCACCTATCGTGAAAAACAAGTGGAATTTTTGTTCACGTGAAATTTGCATTCCCCTCGAAGGGAGAAATGCTATCATGAATCTCCCTTGAAATGTTTTCCCCGCTATCAGTCCCAGTGAATGTAAAAAAGGGAAGATTTGTAAAACTTAAAAATTAATTGAAAATCAGATAAATTTAAGTTTAATAACAAGAAACACAAAAATTTTAGGTTCCAAATGAAATGTTTTAACTTTAAAGTTCTGTTTTTAAATACTGTAGTTGCAGTGCACCACCATGAAATTTACTGTGTGTGAACCAAAGAGATTCATAATCCATGGAAAAAGATATTGCAGGCAGTTATTGTTAACAATCGTAAACTTCATTTAATTAATATTGTCCTAAAAATAAATATTTATAACTTTTAATATATATTTCAATGGGAAATATTGAAATTAATGGATGTAATCACTCTTATCGGGAATAAAAGGCGAACATTTTGTTCCGTGAACAAAAAATGGTGAACAAAATTAAAGAATAGTATACTGGCACAACAACAACGCAAACATTGGCGATCACAATTTTAGGGCAAGGGAACACATTTCACGTGAACTTTTATTCCCGATAAGGGTGAATAATTCAGTTCGCCTGCAAAAATAAAGTGAACAAAACCAAGGGAAAAGTGAAAAACTTCACGTGAAAAATATTATTCATGATAAAGGGAATCAAAAAAAGGGAAAAATTTCCGGGTGAAAATTATTCACGATTGCAATTTTGTGAAAAGAGAAAAAATTTCGAGGGAAAAAATTTTCGCGATAGGGGTGATTGTGTTCTTGGAAGTACACAGTTTCTCTTTTGCAAAATTGCTCGAAGCCACGTCTATTAAAATCAATTATAATGCAATATATTATAATAAATTTTTAACACACTTTAAGCTTTTATGACGACCTAATCTCTCATTTGTAATTTAAATTAAAATTAGAAATATTGGACTTTATGAGTTCCATTAACTTTTTAATTTTCACTATCGAACTTCGTTTACCGAATATAAAATTTGTGTCATAAGCTGACAACACCAACGAATTTTTCTCTGAACAACGAAATTTCTCTCGAACATTTTTTTTGCATTCTATGCATTATTTTAGTGTCAAAAAATTATTAAAAATTTAAGAGATTGGTGATTGTTTTTAAAAATATTTTTATTAAGAAAGTTATTAAACAACAAATTGAAAGTTTTGTTTCACTTATGGAAGGAAATCCTCAATTTGTGCCAGATCAAGTGTATATTTATTTTACTATTTTTAACAATCACAATGATTTAAAATCACAATTGCGATATTCTGCATCGCTTGCTCGCCATAACACCGAATAAAAATTTGTTCGATCGGTACTCTCGATGGAAGACAGATTTGTTTTTGTAATATGTAGCTGTGTTCCACAAGGTTTCTTGCAATTTGGTACTAATGTGAGTAATATGAATATGCCAAATTTAAGACTCAGTTTGCCAACTGCAATGGAATGTAAGAATCTGTACATTATTTTTCACATAATAACATCGATAAGCTATTTCCTACCATTGCAGTTACATTCCATTACAGTCGGCTAACTGAGCCTTTATCCATAATTGCTGGAACGCAAAAAACCATAATTAAACATCCTTTTTAAACTAAATTTTCTTATAGTGATTTTAAACGCTTAAAACACACACAACATTTGCATCATTGGCAACAGCCGTAAAAGGTAAATGAAAATAAACTGAATAAAAATTCGATGCATCTGTAAAAGCATTTACATTTATATGCAATAAAACTTCAAGTTGTAAAAAAGACCATCCATTTTGCTTTTTAATATGTTTTTAAATAAAAATTATTTTATATAATTGTATTGTTTAGAAGCATATAATGAAAATAAGTGTAAACAACAACAACAACAGCTATTCATTGCTTTTGCAAGAATAGAGTGTTGCCACACAAGTATTTTAGACGGGTGCAGTCAAGTTAATAATTGGTGTTCTTTTTGGGAAATTTTACAATAAAGTTCAACATTTGTTAACGCACTAATAATATCCAAATTAAAATAATAATAAAAATATTTTTTTTTATTAAAAATACATTGAAATTGACTACAATTCGAGCTGAAAAAACTCAGCCAATGTAGCAATGGTAAAGTAAGAAAATAAAAACATGTTGAATATTGAGTTCTTGTTTCAACTATGATATTCGTTGAGCTTCTCATTTATTTAAATGAAAGTTTAACATAATATCTCTAGTTCTTCTAAGAAATTTTTGGGTAAAGGTTCCCTGACTATCTGCATTAGCAACAGTAAAATGCGCATAAGATCCAGCTAACAACTCAATAATCAATTTCTATGTATTTTTAATAAAAAAATTTCACTGAATAAGTAAAATAATCATTTGGTATTATAAGTGCGTTAAACTTAATTGAAACTATTCCCCAAAAAAACAAATAAATAATCTATATTTGTTTGCAAGTTTTGTGAGAAATTTTTCAGTTTTATAAGCAAACAAAAAACAGCTGACTAATTAGTAATGCTCTGCAGCTTTGTAAAAAATTAATCTCTCATTCGCTGTCAAAATTACGCAAAAGTTGTTATCCGGAACGTTTTTGGGTAACTTTGTATAAGTTCGGACTGCTTCGTTATACATTTGGAACAGAGCTATTAAGTTACATTATTTCACGTACTCTTAACCCAAAAATTATTAAATACAAGATTACGCCGTCCTGTGCATTAAACTGAAACTTTCCGCTCATATATCATCTATAACTTTAATTTTAGTTGTGATTTATTTATTCGAGTTTTAACATGTTTGACTACATATGTATGTAGAAAAACAGTCATTTACAATTTTTTCATCAAATTTTAGTAACAAATTATTCGAATATTCGAAATGGATTGAATATATTTTATTCAAAAAAAAATTTAATACTGCCGAATTGAGAAATTCTTTTTTACCTCAGCCAATTCTACACACCTTGTCTGTACGAAAATGAAATTGAGTACAATTATAGCCAATATAAGTACACAAGTATGAAAATATGTATGTATGTACATATGATTGTATGTAGGTACTCGTATGTACGTATGTATCATTACATGTAAAAAAATATATTATGTGTTGTAAGTATTTATGTTTGTTTGCTCAGATGAACTAGAACAAGCATAATAAATAATGAATTGGGACAATAAGAAAAAAATCTAACTAACAAACACAAGTGCACAATATGACAAATGGCAAGCATGAGCATTTTAAGATTATTTTGTAAACAAAAATGACCGCCACACAAATTTTGACATTCGTATTTACAAATGCATACATATGTATGTATATACTTACATTTATGCATATGAACATGTATGTTTGTATATTAGAGCTGCTCAAGAAAAAAGATTTTTTACTCTCAGATTGTATATTGCTTGGTTTTATAACGTTTGCCAAGATATGTAGTTTGGGGGCCTAGCGATAATTTTCGTCAATTGCACTGAGTTCAAGAAGGTCTGTTTTAGTTTGTACTCTCTCCCAAGACAGCATACTCGTACATTAAAAAAAAAAAAACATTGTTTGAAAGTGCTGGCGATAATCGTTCGTGAGGTGTACCTGGATTCAGTAAAATCGTAATATTTATCGATATATTTATTAAAGAATTAAAGGAAAACTAAATGAATTTGAGCTTGTTATTTTACTTATTTTACTTCAACCGTCAGCGAATATCGTTAAAATATGTTACTGAATAGCAAAGTCGATAAATTTTCGTAACATATGCATATTATAGCGATACGATTATCTTAATAAAAGTTACTAAATACATTTACTGGTCTGAGTTTAAAAAAGCTGTGCTTTAGTTTTTTTTTTTTGCATTTTCTTGTATTTTCTTCCAAGACATTTACCCGTATTGCGTATGTCGAGTCGAATTTTCGTCTAACACAGTTTTGTCATAGATTAAAGAAAACTTGTACACGTTTACTTTAATCTAGAACAAAATTCTCGTAGACGAATATTCGACTCGACATACGTAATACAGTGTTAAATATATATAAAATTATACATTTATTAAAAGTTCTTTTCAAGCCGCTTCCCATGCTGTATTACTCTAGATCATTTACTCTATAGTAAGCTTAATATTCCATTAAATCCATAACTATTCAAGATTTTTTTTAAATCAGTCGCTTCTGATATTGAAACCAATTTCCTACCAAAACGTTGCACAGTGGGATTGCTTCATATAGTTTTGTGCAAAAACTATAAGTAGTGGTCCTATATCATTGAAAACTGGCACCAAGAACTAAATTTTAAAATTTGAATTTCATAAGAAATAAGCCACGCCCCCTGCCCACGCAATTTTAATCGCCTTAGTCGCACAAAGTTTTTCCTATCTAAGCAGAACTGCAAATTTGGCACATGCATTTTCTAGAATGAAAAAAGATGCAGACCACGTCCACCGCCCATGCAATTCAAATCGCTTTCTTAGCATAAAAGTTTTTCCATAAAAAAATTTCGTTTATCATTGGACAAACATAGTTATTTATTATTCTTTATAATTTCTTTGACTATATTGTTACTTCTCAAATACTGTTTGGATGGATTATGCCTCAAGCTGGCTATAATAAAAGGGTCTGATAAAACCAGTTACCGACGAAAAGTTTCAGTATTTATTGGTACTCTATTTCATTTTCTAAAAATATTACTCTATATTCTATGTAGTTTTTATTTCTTATATGGTCCACTGAATTGCATAACAATATAAGTAATTTCTTGCTTAACACCCTTGCAGGGACTTTCTTAAATTTTTTTTTAATAAAAAACAATTTTTTTCTAAATTTTATAAATGCACATTTTGTATTTAAATTAAAACATTTCCCTATAAAACTAAATCATTCGATTTTTGAAATTGAGTAGTAGAAAAATGGGGTTTTGGCACCAAAATCCCACCGTGAATTGTGTGGGGGGAGATAATGCAAAAAAGTACCACAACAGTAATTTTTTTAAACTGAGTTCAACTCATGAACGATTATCCCTAGAACACCAAAATCTTTTGGGAAACGTCATAAAACAAACCCATATTTAATTTGAGAATAATTAGTTTAATTTGAGTAAGAAAAACTCGTTTTTCATTTTCATGCAAGGTGAGCCACTCTAATGTGAATTATGTACATATATATATTTTTTATTTACATATATATACATGTATATGAATATAATATGAGTATTCACGAGAATTTTAGCCCTTTTTTATTTATTTCTCTATTTAATTTTTGTTTTACCTTAGAGGATGGCGGTGGCAACTGTCCGTTTTCATGACAATGTGGACACCAATAGACCATTGTCAATATTAAGCTTTGACCATTGGCGACGAGCACCTTTAAAATCCTTCAATTGTCGTATTTGATTGTCATTTATTCATAATTTATTTATTTATTTGGTGTATTGTTGTTAACTTTTTTCATATTTCTTTGCTTTAATATTCTTGCACTGCAATAAAAAATTTCATACAGAAATATGGTAAATGTATGGTATGTTTATTTACATACATACATATAATTATTTCAGTATGTAAATATACACATACATGTAACTAAGTTTATGGATATGAAATATGACATGCGAATAATTATTGTATTTTCATTATTTAAGTCTTTATTATTTTATAATTTTTTAAACAGGACTGATAATTGGATTTAGTTAAAATGCAATTGCTTATAGTTATTGCCAATTGTGCTTTCTTTTTAGCATAAATGGTATGAACTATCTTATGCCCTTTTTATTTTATATGTCAATATCAAATATGTCTCAATTTTCTGTGCATTTAAACACCGTTTAATATAAATAAATAAGTGTCTGTATTTCTGTAGTCAATGTTTAAAACCAAAACCAAATTGAAAAGAAAATTTATTTCGTCAGCGATAATGCAAAATCATATAAAGTAAAAAAATGTCAAAATCGCATTTTTAATTAAATATTGGGTGTTACATCCAAACACATATCCCTACAAATTTTCAAACTTTTATCATAACAATCAGCCGAATTAAAAATAAAAATAAAGAAACTTTACTGCAGTCACTTGAAAAATTTTGTTTAGTTTTTTCTCTCTCCTATAAAGTTTAACTAAAAAAGTGTAGTTACGTGATTTTGCATTTCAGCTAAGGACTTGTAACATGATGAATTTGTTATGACTTTTATTGTGTGGTTTTAACATAAGCCTAAAAATCTGCTATAATTTATACACAAATTCGCTCTAAACTTTAGAGCGAATTTGTATAGAGTCGTCTTGCAGTTAATCTGTGTTTCATTTAGTAACTGTATTTTTGCTAATATAGAAGCGCAAGTCAGAACAAAATCCAAAGTTACTAGTCCTTCTTTACTTTAGTTATATTTTTGGTAGCATCTATAATAATATCAAATGTCTATCATTTTCCGCTATAGAAGCAAATTACAAAAAAAAATAGCAAAAATAGTTAAGACTTGATTTCAAAAACCCAAAAAATTAATTGTTATGAATTACATTCCATGTTCTATCTTCTATGGCTATCGACCATCGAGTTTCTAATTTCGAATTCGTGTTCTGAGATGTGTGGGCTTAAAATAACATATTTTTGTTTATATAAACACGCATGTTTTCGTTCAGCATCTAATTTTTCAGCGCGCAAAACTTCTCTTCGATACTGTATGGTAGTAAAATTTATTTTTAGTTGCTTGCTTAATTACTTCTGTCAATTTTAGGCAGCTCCGAGGCAAAAACAGCGTTGGGCGTTCATAATAGCACAGCAATTTGAGTAAAATAAAGAAAACAAATTAAGTGATCGATTTTCATTTCATTTATATTAGGAATAATCTATATATTAATACGTAAAAACAATGGCTCTATTTTACGTTTAAACTACCCAAACCATACTGTCGCAAAAATGAATGAAACTCATGACACTGTGACCGAATATATCTGCACATTCTTTGGCAGAGCATCTCCTCTATACCTGCTCTCCTGAGGATTCTCAAGATTGTCATTGGTTCTAGTATTGGCAGCTGCCAATCTTCACCATATTTTCACACTCGCCTCACGCATAACATTTGCGATTTTGACATGAACTCTATTTGTAAAAGGCGCTAATAACTCTTATACGAGTATTTAGCACAAAAAATGCCAGCATGAATTCTTCTGACTTACCTTAATTATTTCTACAATCATAAATTTTATTCATTGAAACTTCTTGACAACATGTGATTGAAAATAGGCCACAGTTTAAATTAACGACTTCACTTTTAAAATCGTGTGTGTTTTAGCAAAACTTGCGTGTCTACACAAATAGAAACAGAAACACATTATTTTAAGTTTATGCATTTGTATTTACATACACATATGTATTTATACACTGAAAAAATCAAATTCAGAATGCCAAAAAACAGTTGAGTTGTCTTAAAGTTAATTTGTTGGTTTACGTAGAATCTGGATGATTCCTTTTTAAGTTGTTACAATTTCAACTAAACTTGGTTGAGTTGTAAACCGTGATAGGGGCATAAAATTTATTTCGGTGGTGGTATCGTTGTTTGAAATACTGCAATGGAAAATAACTTTTACCCGTAACTCAAGATTTTCAGGGTGTTTGGAAAACTTGAAATACAACTTGTTGTTATGCTCGATAATACCTACCTGAAAAAAGTTAACACGTCCCAGGTATTTCGATTTCATTAATTCTTTGTCCACACTCAGCCCTTTACAAAATATAAAATTAAAAGCTAAAAGCTCACGTTAACTCTTAACCATACATTGTGAAAAGGCGCGACAGTGTTATTGCAAAAGCAAAATTTTCTACTGTGTGCGCCATCTTTTAAGTCGTTACGGCAACACTTGCTAGCCTTAATATTTGAGATGTTTGTTTTGGAATTGCGACGCTGTTAACTGTAAAACTAAATGTCATAGTGCGCTCATTTCATTTTGAATGATCATTTCAGATCTTTAACGGTTTGAAGTTGTTATGTATTTTTAAATTTTTTACATTTATGGTCAATATATCCTGCAAGTCATCTTGAATAGATTCACGTTTGAACAATGCTGCCAAATTATCTTGATTTACTTTGAAAATGAATCATCAATTCGGGCAACTTATAGACGATTTCGATTGCTCAGTGATAAGGGTAATTTTTGGCTTAATAGGCAATATGTACTGAAATCAATCTACAACAGACCCTACAGAAAAATTCACCATTTGCACGCTAGTGGAATTATTGGACCTTATTTCTGCAAATGTTTTCTTTTGAAAAAATTCTTGACATTGATGCGGGTGAGATGTGGTTTCAACAGAATGGCTCTAAATGCCATACATCAACCGCAACTATTAACTTATGAAGATGAAAATTTGGCTATAAGTTGATGTCGAGAAATGGACCTGTCAATTGGTCTCCAAAGTCGCTCGATTATTTCCTGTCTTTTCACGAGAAGTCACTGACAAAAGCAGCAATTGAAAACAACATTGTTCATGTTATTTGTGACATACAGCCATCAATGCTCGAGAAAGCGGCCGAAAATTTTACATCCGGAATGCCCTTCGTTAATGCCATGTGTTAATCTTTCGAATATGGAAAATTGTTGGATTAAAATTAAATTTTGGTTTTGGTTTTTGCTTTACCGCACAGATGTTAGGAATACATTATTGATGCGGCATACCAGTAACCAACCGACGATTTAAAGAAAGTTCTATCGGGCCTTAAAAATATATATCAAATTAATTGTACCAATGTACTGAACATGTCTGAACGTACTGCACATGTAAAATCACTACAGCATTGTAGAAACTGTCTACTAACTCTTATATATGTATGTATGTATAGCTGAGCGTACTGCACATGTACCAAGTTTAAACTTGTTTATTTATTATAATTATTACGAGTAGTAATAATTTTAGAATAATTTTTTAGCCTTTATGTAAATGCTCGTACAAACCATACAACAGCTAGTACATATTCATGAATGCCTAAAACAATATTATTGCATGGTTTAAAATTATTTATTAGTTGTTTTTGAAACACTCAACTTACCTAGTACAGGCTAAACCAACGTGCCACTCCACTGTTGCCAACATTCACCTCAAAAACTTGCACATGAGTTGCTTATTGAAGTTGATTAAATCACTTTTAATGTAGAATTACAGCACGAATTCCATTATTTTCTCAAATCTTTCAAAGAAAGTTTGTAGTATTTTATAAATACATATGTATGTATGATGTATTTTTAGTTTTATTATTTAAGATGTACCAATTAACAAAATTGGTTTTTAAGTATTAACAACAGACACACACACATATGCGTTTGAATACAAATTATAACTCGATAAATAAGCTTAAGCCACAAGGATTTGATTTATTTATTTGTTTAATATTCATTTAAATTAATTAAATAATTTAGTATATTGGTTGGTATTCTACTAATTTATATTTATATATGTAAATGTATGTATTTTTTATAGTTTTTATAATAAATATATTTATTCAAAACAATGGCACTTTAAATAGGTTAACACAATTTCTTTTTTCTTAATATTTTTTATTAATCAAACGTTATTTATTATTCCTGAAAACGGTACAAAAATAAATAGAAATATTGTTTATTAGAGCAAATTCTTTAATAAAAAAATTCTATACATTTTTGATGATTAAAATAGATAATCTGTAATGAGCGGTAAGATTTCTAACGAACATTATTTCCATTTTTTTTTTTTTTTTTTTTTATTAACACTTTCCTTTTTTGTTTCCGACATCAAAAAGAACTCAGCAAATAAGCCAACAAGGCGAGCTACGAAAAGCAAGAACAAACTCTCAAAATGTTAAGAGCTTTTGACGAAGAATGCTTAGATACGAGTATTAAGGATATTGAACATTCAAAGTAGTAGATATAAAATTGTAAATATTTTAATTATACTTGTAACAGTCTGTGAAAAATAGTTCTTGTAATTTTATTATTAATTTTGTAAGCAGAAAAACACACTATTAATTTTTCATGGTAAATTTTAATCAAACTTAATATCTATATTACACATCCGCACCGTTGAACGTTCGAACAGAAAGTGAATTGCAGACAGTTTATCAAATTTTTTCTTCTTATTTATTGTTTATGAAAAGCTTCTTGCAGCAGTTGAGACTCGAGTGAGAGCGAAAGAGCACAAAAGCAAGCAAAAGAAACCGAAAACAAAAACACACTGCCCTACTTTTAATTTTATCTTTGTTATCAAGTACATAAACGTTCGTTGCACGTAAACACACACAAACACATGCACACACTCTTGCTATCACACATAGACGATGTGTCTATGTGACCAAGTTTCTTATTCCTTTCGCTTATAAACGACTAACCCTACTTTTTATCATGTCCTCCTCCTCACTAAAAACATGGAAACACATGCCAGGAAATTCTACATGATAAAATTTTTGTATGGCATGTACGTACATAAATATTATCCGCTTGTTTTGTTTGGGAAAGAAATTAAGCATTTTCATCGAAAATAATTAAAACATCCTTGGTTACGATAAACAAATGGTTAAAATATTTAGTTAAAAATATATTTATATCTAGTATACATATAAGTTGGTGAAATTGGCTCTGCAAGGTATGAAAATTTGTTTTATTTTTCTGTTTTTCCAGTTTCTGACAACCATTTTGTTAAAAAGTAAAGTTATTCTGCAATTGCATATTTGTAGATTTTTAAGGAATTACTCATAAAAAATAGTTTTGATTTATATAAGGTTTATGGGGGTTCTACTATGTAACTCGACACGAAAGAAAATGCTTTTGAATTTGCATGTAATTATCATAAAATTTCCAAAGTATTTTCTTTCGTTTCGAATTAGAGAGTAGACCGCTAGATAGATGTCCATACAAATTCTATTTATAAAGTCTTAATTAAATAAAATTGTGTTTTATTAATAAGGCAGTTGGAATTTATTGTAGCACTTCGACCTTAGTTTATCTATCTTGAATCGGTCGAAATTTTAAAATATTTGCATATAAATTCCATTGAAATATTATGAAATTTCGTTCTTCTGAACTTTGAACATTGCAAACTAATTTATTTTTGTGCCGTTTTGAAAAATAATTTTTTTTATAAATTTACGACTACATATACTACATATGCATGTATACATATACTACATATGTATGTACATATCGTCGTATCATATCACAAAAGCCGTAAGTTACATGTATAGTACTTTATAGGAGAAGCAAATAACATTATAAGTTTTGGTGTATTTAATTATCAGTAGTACAGCACAAAGTATAAAAATGTGATGCGATGGATTTTAGTGAATAACATCATTTCAATCAAGAAGACGACTGTTGAGTTTTTATAAAATATGCCTTTTCATACGACGATATGTATTTGATGGAGCAACCATTATGAACCAAAAATTAAGTATATGTACTGTGATTTCTCGGCTTAACGAACTATAGAATGTCAAGCTTGTTAATTAAATTTACAAATTTAATAAATCGGCACACCATTGGCCTTTAGAAAAATGTAACTTAAGGTACGGCCACACTTGGCAAACTTTTGCCGAAAAAAGCGTAACCACTAAACAGTAATGAAAAATATTTTGATTTTGGAATAAACACGTGTCTGAATCAAAATGTTTTTCCTTAGTATTTATTGGTTGCGCTTTTTTAAGCAAATGATTGCCAAGCTTATGTTTTGTGTGAATCAAAAATTTTAAAAATATGTATTTATTTTATTGTTTGAGTGCATATTTCGCGGTTTCAATATCATATTACAGGCGCCTAAAATTCCTTTTTCAAATGTGCATGCTTAGAAACAATGCAAAACAACAACTAAAAATCCAATTTTGATTTCTTTCTTTGGGTTTTTCTGTTTACGCAACGATATCAAAGCGTTGGAAAGACATTTTTTAATTATATGGCAACGCTAGCTATAACTAAACCTAACAAAGGTGTGTAAAAAAAGTTCTGAATTGAACCGTTGGCATAATCTTTTGTAAAAAAAATAAAGGAAATTGGCGATATGCGTAAAATACAAAATAAACCTAACAAATAATAAAATATTCTTAACATTTTAAAACCTCCATATACAAACGCATGCAGGCACATACATATGTATGTATGTATGTACATATCGCTCATTTACTTCAATAGTGTCACAACTCAAAAAAACTAGTTTTGCAGAAAACGCGTTTAAAGTTTTATATTTACATACAACTCAATGACGAAATGAAAAAATATTCTTCTCTTACGAGGTGGTAGTAAAAGCAATTTATATGAAATTTTTACACAAGATAAAGTACAAAATGCCGAATCATTTAGCATTATTAATTCAAAAAATTAATTTTTTGAGTTAATAATGCAAAAAAATTAATTTTTTGAGTTATGACACTATTGAAGTAAATGAGCGATATGTAGTTACATATTTTTAGCTTCAAAGTTGATAAGGTACCGATAAATTCACTTCAAAAATAACATAAAATAGTTCCTTTTGAACACATTTACTCCCTTCTCCCCAACAGTTTAGTTTTATTTTATTTATCAAAAACAAAAACATTTAAAAAATTAAAAATTATACAAATGCTTGTGCAAATTTCAACAAAAACTCCCCTGTAAATTTTAAAATTCTCTGCAGCTTTTCTTTATTTAATATACTTCTTCTTCCCGCAGAAAAGTATTTAAAATAAAAGGTAAAAATAAAACAAAAGTATATTGTTGTTTTTGGCACTAGATATTTTATTTCTTCTTTATTTTGTAGTTTCTTTTTAGCTCTTTATAGGGTTCAATGAAATAATACGAAGGTGGGAGTTGTTAGTATCTGTTCAAACGATTTCATTGTTTGTTCACCTACATTTTTAGTCGTTTATGTACTTGTGCTTGCCAGTTTGTGCGTGTGTGTGCATGCACAGTAGCCATAAGGAAAAGCTCGTCGTTTTTTTATTTATACATATATACATACATATGTATATTTGTATACACATACATGTATATACATATCTATTGGTATGTTAAATAATTGAAATTTCAGACCCGAATAAAAGTTATAGGTACTTCTTTATTTTATATAATTATATTTTTATATTTTTTTATTTTCATTTTTTTATATACGAGTATTTTGAAAATTTTATAGAAAAAAAGCATTTTCCCAATTCATATATACACATAATCTATGGATACATACATATATGTATGCATGCATATCCTTATACACACATAAGTATTTGTATGCATGTTAAATGAAAACTTTTTCAGTTATAGTTGATGATTAAATTTTTTGAAATTTTGCAAAAATATTTACATGTTTTCATAAAAATGTTGAAATTCTTTGTTAATGTCGCTTATTTAATGATTTAAATTGCTTTTTTCTTTCTAGATTTAAAATTTTTCACATATTATTTTGTATGTATATGTATTTTATACAATATTCTAGATTTACACAAAATGACACTTCAACGCGCGACCGTTATATTTATTTCACGAACCTTTCACGACAGCAGTTAAAACAATTCTGACACAGTTTATTCATTTCACATACTTTAGGGCTTTATATTAATGTGCTCTTTGGCTCGTTGCTGTTGACTTAAATTTAAGTTCTTTCTCCCTCTCACTTTTTTTTGTACAGGTTGTTTGCTTCTGTTTGGAGTTTACTCGTATGTCAAGAAAAGCTTAACAATTTTCATTCTTTGATATTTTCTTTCTGCAGGAATTTTTCGAATCAATAACATGTTTGTTGTGTTATTACACTTTTAGCTTAGTTATTATTTTGATTCTATTTTTCTTAACACCATATAATATAATATGTACTTTCTTTTGGGAGAGGGTGTATTACCAAAGTTTGTATTGGGGTTTGAAAATGGGAATGGGAATAAAAAAGTCAACTATTTTCACATTGCGTACAATGAAATTTGAATATCTGTTTTTATGACTATTTTAAAATGTTCACGAACCAGGGAATGAATGAACAAAATAAGTACTTCAGAGACATGAAAATTTCGCAAGCTTTAAATCTCTACATTTTTTCGATCGAATACTTATATTGAAAACAACAAAAAAATTTCGAATGTTATTGTTGTTTGCAATACGATAGAACGATTTCGAGTGACATCGTGGGACAGGCCGTTAGATTCTAAAATTCGTTAACTTAAGGTATACTTATACTTCTAATGTATGTGAACACGTAAACATAACCAGGTGACCAAAACTTTCGCTAATGATATCGATTTCGAATATGTCTCGAATATTTTTCATGTAACAACGTGGAGAATGACACTCAAAAATTAATCGAAAAAAATTACTTTTTTTCCAAACAACAATTTATTTCGAAGGTTCGCTAGCAGTATCAAAAGTGAGCCAAACTAATTTCAATATTGCAAAAAGGCAACAGAAAAAGTAAACTAGTAATTTTATTTTTAGATTTATTTATTTCAATTTTATTATTTAAGAAATTTATTATTCGACATATGGTCACAAGTGTATTTTAATTGAAATTTATTTGCTGGTGGTTAAGCATTGTCTATATATTTCATTGGTGCTTAGCCAAATCCTCAGTAGACTTAAACCACATTTTGAACAGTCACAAACCTCTCATCTTATGCACAGAGTTTCAAAAACTATGGGAGAATTCACAAATAATAACATTTTTGAAAATCGCATAAGAAAAATAAGCGTAGTAGGCTTAGAAACTTTAACGAAACCCAGAAAATAATTTATATTCCGTGCTGAGGTTTGTGACTGTTCAAAATGTTGTTGAAGCCTACTGATGATTTGGCTAAACACCAATGAAATATATAGGCAAAAAAAATTTGAATTAAAATCAATTTTATTATTTATTTTTTTTTCATTCTTTAACTTACGCTGCAGGATTTGAACACGGTACCTCCATTTTAACGGACTAGCACACATCCACTAGGCTATCGAGAGAAGTTTGCTTTAGCGAATATTCGAGTTTTCTTAGATTCGCGAACAAATATCGAACAATTTTGTTTCTCAAATTTCTTCGCTTTAGTGGGCATTCGCTTATATCGAATCTCAGTTCAAGTAGGTAATAGAATTGATTCTATTACGATGAAGTGGTAATTTACACGCAAAACAATAAAATCTTTAAAAATTAATCAAACCCGAAATTTTATACGATTTGAACAAGGTTGTATTTTTTTTAAAGTCCTACGATTGCGTAGTATAGTAAATCATTGCCTTAAGAAACATAAATGAAAAACATTGAAGAACAATAATGTTAAGCTTTTGAAATAAAATAAATATCATATGGACGTACATACATATATTACTATAGCAAACCGTAACTATTTTTCTACAGTACACAATGGGATGAAATTCGCTTCCTTGACTTCAGTAAATGCTGAGCGCACTTTTTCGATGTACAACAGCGTCCTACATCCTAAAAGAGTTAGTTTTACTTTTAATGATCAAACATAATTGGGGCATAAACACATTTTCCATACAAATTGACACAGAAAACCAGCCCCAGAAAGCAGTCGAGAGATAGAATCTATTTTATTTTGACAGCGTTTTTTATTACGAGTATGTTCTCACATATAAATAAATATTCTGCCAACAATGCTACCATAATTTCAAGAAATTTCATACATTTTGCAAGCAAAACTACAAAGAATAATAAGCAGAAAAGAAAATAAAACAAATATTAGAGAGAATTTGAAGTTACTGCCGTAGATTTTATTATGGGCTTTGTTAATTTGACAGTGATTTTTCCTGAAGTTGCGGACTTATTCTGTTTGGTCATTTAAAAATATAAAAAAATCATTTGTACACGTAAACAGCGGCCTACTAATATAAATAGGATGAATTTTTTGTATACAAAAATTCTGATATTTGCTTAAAATAGTTTTGAAGTTTTAGGTGATTTATGGTTAAAGACTTATTATAATTTTAATTTTAATAATATCTAAATTAAAAAAATAAAATAAATAATAAAACGAGACAAATATTCGTCTACGAGAATTTTGTTCTAGGTTAAAGGAAATGTGTACAAGTTTTCTTTAATCTAAGACAAAACTGTCGCAGACGAATATTCGACTCGATATACGCAATACTGGTGAATAACTGTTCATCACTATTTGTAATAGATGCTGTAACGTACGAGCAGATATTGTAAAAAAGATGGTAGCTCTCATTAATGGTATTTCTGCATCCTCTTTTCCCTCTGTTCTTAAGGAACTTAAAAAATTTTTTTATCGATCTTCAGTCTCACAATGTCGAAATAATACGGTTCTTCGCTATTCATATTGGAAAATACATGAATCGCTGGGAAACAAATTCTTATTACTCATCGTACTTGTTCCTTCAAAGAGGTTTAACTCAAAATTTATAATAAATTCTCAGTAGAATCAAAAAAATTTAGTAGAGTACGCCTTTGACTAGCACACGAAGGATTCCGTACGGACACTACATATTGTTACGTCTTTACCTTTTGAAATGAATAAAAGGGCCCAATGAAGTAATAAGGGTTAAGAACGACACTTTATTTACTAATAAAATCAAGAGTTTAACTACACACACCTACGACAACAAATTTCTTATTTTGTTTTTGTTTTCAATATAAATAAGCGAAAGAAAATTTTTTGTCGACATTATCAGCCAGGCAGTTAAATTACTTAAATATACCAACAATGGTTACCATTACGTCTACCCTACTGTTGTATCCACACAAGACTTGACAGAATCTGGAAAATTCACGTTACTGTTTCTAGGAGTTTGTGGATAATTCTAATGACCGTTATTTTCAATTTCAGGGTTGCTGTGTAACAACTTTTAAGTTGGTAGTACTGTGCAGAGGTGCTTCTTCGAGTGATGCACGAACATTCGTATTCGAATTATTCTGCATTATTAACTCGAAAATTGCATTTATTTCCGTTGTAATGCTGTTGAAGTAAATATATAGCGAGAATTTTCTGCAAAATAATCATAACTAAAAAACGTGATTTTTGAGTTTATAATGCAGAATTAATCGTTCTTCATATTGTTCAAACATTTCATACAAAAATCTTGTACATTCAACTCTTCGAAATTTTATTAAATTCAAAACTGCAAACTCGTTTTCTAAAAAAAAAGGTTTTTGAGCTGTGACTCTATTGAAGCAAAGACTCGATATTTTCATTGAATTTATTTATTTATATAGCATTCATTCAACTGACTATTTTCGTCGAGTGTATCCAGCTGTGAAAGCTCTGATCTGCTGCTCTGCATAATTGCCAGTAATTGTTATTCTTGATATGTAAAAAATTTGTTTTCTCCGATTGAAAATTAGTTTTTTTTATACATCTGTCGTTATTTTTATTGAACTGACTTTTAAATGTAATCGGAATTATAAAATAATCTTCTAATATTTAATATATCATTTTCAATGACAATTGTATTGGGTGGAGGAATTAGCGGACTGTCCGCAGGATATTACATGTTGAAAAAGCTTGGGCAACCCACAGCAATATTTGAGGCTTCTAATCGTGTTGGTGGTTGGATACGTACAGAAAGACACTTGGATAAAGGTTTCATATTTGAATTTGGGCCAAGAACTATCAGACCCAAGGGCATACCAGGTGCCAATACACTACAAATGATAGAGGACCTACACATACCGGTAAAAAGCATTAAGTCGTCACATGTTGCCGCCCGGAATCGCATGATTTATGCTAAAGGCAAGCTTTGTCTGCTACCTAATAGCCTAGGAGGCGCTTTTAAGACAATGCCACCCTTTAGTCGACCCCTAATTATGGCCATATGGAATGATTTAAGAGGTAAAACTAAAAAAGTCAAGTATGGCGATGAGTCCATTTATGACTTCGTGGAAAGAAGATTCGGTTCTGAGGTTGCTGATTATGCTATTAGTCCTATGATATGTGGCATTTGTGCGGGGGACGCAAAAGAAATCAGTGTGCGATTTTTAATGAATGATTTATTTGAAAAAGAGCAAAAATATGGTGGTGTGGTTAAGGGAATGGTTCAGAATATGTCAGAAAGAATTAAAAGACAGTTCATAACAGAGAAACTATTTTCCGATAAGCAACCAGATTTGTATGCAAAAGCTAAAAAAAATAAATGGAGTATGTACTCAATAGAAAATGGGTTAGAAAACCTGCCAAATGGGGTAAGTGAGTATTTGAGAGCTCACAATGTAGAAATTAATTTAAATTCCGAATGCAAGGATTTAATATTTTATGGAAATGGATCACGTTTAAGCATTAAGGACCAAGAAATCGAAACTAAACACGTAATAAGTGCACTTCCAAGCTACATACTAGCTGCTTGCCTAAAAAACCAACATCCTGGCTTGGCCGGCCAGCTTTTAGAGATACCGTATGTCGACGTAGCTGTTATAAATCTACAATACGACAGTAACACTTTGATTAAGCAAGCGGCATTTGGATTTCTAGTGCCCCCTTTAGAGAAAAGGCCTGTATTAGGCGTAATATTTGATAGTTGCTGTTTTGACATGAAAGGTAACACTATACTCACAGTCATGATGGGTGGAAAATGGTTCCAGGAATATTTTGGTGCAAATCCCACTCAGAAAGAACTCCTCGATATAGCATTAAAGGAAGTGCAAAGCATAATGGGTATACAAGAGGAGCCGAGATCAAATAAAGTAAACATTTTGAGAAAATGTATACCCCAATATAATATTGGTCATAAGCAAAGAGTAGAAGACATACGACGCTATATAAAACGATATAAGCTGCCTCTGTCGCTATGTGGATCTGCGTACGATGGTGTAGGTATAAATGATGTAATTCTATCAGCTAGAATGAGTGTGGAGCAACTAATTGCAAATCAGCACAATTAAGCACTTATATATATATTTATATATAACAAGAGATTTCGTTACTGATTCCTTTATTTAACATAGCAAATAAATAAATTAGATTATAACATTACAACAGCCTCGTTCAACTTATTTACCAAAACCACCTCTACAATTCGGACTGGCTTCCACAATATATGAGGGCTGCCACTGTTTTGGAGTTTTCGCTTCTATGGATAGAGCGTGTGGAAAATGATCTCCCAACTTTTCCTTTACAAGTTGATTTATCAAACGATGTCGCTATAAAATCGTATAGTTTATTAACTTGAGACTTCCACTTGGTATATATACATTTTGTTAATAATTTCCATTTACCTTTATTAAAGGCAGGTCTTCAAACCTTTCAGAAACTACTAAAACTTTAAAATGTGTTTCAGCTCCCTTTGGCACATTGTGCATGTAAGATTCATTTATTACTTCAAAGTGTACCGGTCGCAAGTTTTCCTCTATTGCTAGGGAAATTGCTTCTTTTATAGCTTCTTTATTTTCAGTCATTGAATACATTCTGTTGTGTATCCGTACTAGAAGTGTAAAATGTTTACTTCTCATGAATGCACTGTTTTTTATTTGTACTTACGTCTCTTGATTAATAAACCAGTAACATTTATCATTTCTTGTATTTGTTTGATGTTGTCGTTTTTGACATTTATCTACTTTAAAAAAAATTATATAACACTTTCAAAGCAGATCTAATAATTCGTTTTACATCACTATCAGCGTTGCCACTTTCTGTGTAATAGTGCAAAATCTGTACTATTTTAAGTTCTTTGCACTATTTTTGCACCATAAATTTTTTGTTTAATTTTGCACTATTTGAATGTAATGGCATTTATATTTATATGTTTGAAAGCGATAACAGCATAAGGTGACTTAAGACAAAATCGAGTTATGTATATGTGCTACAAAATTGTACAGGCGAAACTTCATGCCTGCGGGAAATCTGCATGTCTCCAACAAAGTTTATTATAAAGATATAAACAAAACCATATTGTTGTAAGTCTTAATAAAAGTCCACTAAAATTTTTAAAAAGGCCCTAATTATACTAAACATATTTATAATATTTGGATCCTATTACAAAAGTAATGCAAACTTCAAAAATGTCTACGATATTTCCCACTAGAGAGCCATACAATCTTATCACCTATTATATCGCAATTATTATAATTAACAGCTTGTGGCATTGAAAGTTCTGGAACAATATGAAGTATTGAGATTATATTGAAGATTGGAAGTTTTTGAAGATCATTCAAAAATAACTGAATCAATCTTGGGCTTTTGACTAATTTTAATTTAATGTTTTAAAGCGAATCCCTGCTTTTGTGCAAATTAAAAGCTGAAGTAATCAAAGTTGTGCAAATTTTTTTTGTTTAATTACATTAAAGCAGATTTTTTTTAAAACAAAATGAGTTATTTATGGTTGACCAATAAAATCGAGCAGATTGTTATACAGCAAAGTGAAATTTATATTAATTTAGCTACTTAAAATACTGTTCCGAGGCACAACAAAATGTAATGTATAAAGATTTTAGTAAATTTTATATAAAAAAGCAACTTTCATGATGGCCTTTATAATTTTTATTGATGTAGTAGAACCAAAATTTGCACAATCATTGAAATAAAAATTGATTTCCCTTTTTTAAGCTAGATTATCAAAAATTAGACAATGAGCGGCGTGAATATGCACTTTTAGACCATAAAGACCATAATATATGCGATAAATTGGATGTTTTGAAATTTACTGGTCTAAAATGTTTCAAAGTAAAAGCTGTGCTGGCGATATTCTCTTTCTAAATTTAAAAGTTGTGATATTATCATTCTTAAACGCTTCTATTGAAAGAGTTTTTTTGTAAACCGAACTTAATTAAAACTGATACCCCAAAAATGAGTTACCAGTTATCGATTTTAAAATTATGGTGCAAATTAGGAGCCTAAAATGATAAAAAAATTGGAAAAAATAGTTTTAGCCTAAAAAAGCTACAGCATGTATAAGTATCGCTCAGTACTTCTAGTTAAATGAGTTTAAATTGAGAAAAAAAAGTGTTGAGAACCTTCTCAAATGCCTGGTTTAAAGAATATTTTATGAAATTTTGCCAAAATGTTAAGAGGAAAGTGGTAAATTATTCTTCGTTGCAGTAAATATTTGTGAATTAGTGAATTTTTTGCTACATTTTAAATTTTGTTGCACGATTTTTAAATGTTAAAAAATATCTCGTTTAAAATTTCAATTTACTAAAAAGCTAATAAAAAAATAATAATTTTTTTCTTAGATTTTTTGCACTATTTTAGACTTGCAGCTGTGTAATTTCTTTTTCCACTACTGGCAACGCTGATCACTATAGAAAATTTGTCAGGGTTGTAAACTTGTGCATCCCTTAAACTGGCAAATTATATTTGGTTTAACGTATGTACCAAAAAGAAACGTGATAATGCAATACAATTGAGCAAAAAACTATTAAATCGGTTCAAATTTGTATTATTAACTTTGCAATCCGAAAACATTTGTCTTCGACTCATATTACCTAATAACCCCTACCATGTCTCTTAATTGTTTAAGTATTTTTCGTTTGGAATTAAGTATAACCAGCAATCTACAAATAATTTGAAATAAATTTAATTTTGTTGAACATTTTTTAACAACAGATTATTTCATAATTTTATTTAAAAAAACCTTTTAACTTAAAACGTAAAAAATGTATGTATTCATAAACTTTACATATTCAATTTAAATACATATTCAAAAATTAATAATCCACCAATTTTTTTAATTTTGGTGGAGCTGAAATAACAACGCGACTACGACTAGTTGTAGCCGCAGATGTTGACGAGGTAGTAGAACTGGAAATAGGTTGCCGATCCCTATTATATCTGTCTCTGTCCGAACGCTCACGCCCGTCGCCACCTCTCTCCGAACGATGACGATCGGGCATGCCACTACTACCCCAATATCTTTGTCTATCACTGTCACGATCCCTGTCTCTACTGCGAATGCTATCCCTGCCTCTATCGCGATCACGTTCGCGTTCGCTTCTTGACGTTGATCGCCTAAGACGATCATCATATCGCGGGCGCTCAGTGTTATGACGTGAAGATCGCTCATAACTGTGCTCTCGATGCCGTCTGGAACGTGAAATGCTACGTCTTCGTCGCTTAGAACTGCTCCGTCTGTTTCTAGACTGCGACCGTGATCTTGGATGTCTATTAGAACGACTTGGTGAGCGCCTACGCTCACGACTAGGTGTACGTTTTGATATTAATGGTGATTGACGCTTATGTTCTCGGCTACGACGTCCGGATATTTTACCAATAGATCGTTCACTACTGCGTGATTTACTTCTTTTTGATTTGGCAGCTGGAACTGTTTCTGAATTGTCGCTATCCGAATCTTTACTATTCTGTGATCCATAGCGATGTCGTAATTCTCTTTGTCTGAAAATTTATAAAAGTTGTAACAAAATCATTTTACTTATAAAATAAAGCAGCTGTTACCTTCTGCGTAATTTTATTGATAATTCACGCATTTCTTCCTCTCGTTCCTGTTGCAGTTGTCTTTCCCTTTCGGTCTTCTCAATTTCAGCTTTTTTGTCAGCTTTATCTGTAGTTTTTAAAGTAAAAAAAAAAATATATCAATAAATTAAGTAAATTTTAAAAACAAGGCTTATTTGGTGTCACACTCTACACTCGCTTACATTGCTTATTAAGCAAATTCTGCATTTTCCTTTTAAGGCGCTCACGCAAATTCAATCGACCACTGCTGCCAACAGCAACTCCACTGCCAGAAGAACCCTGTAAGAAGTTACTTTAAATAATTAACAAACCAGTTGTACTACTATTAGACTGCCTTTAGTCCGATTTTAAAAGTCTGTAAAATACGTGTGATATGACAAAAATGAATTCCTAATAAGTCCAGTACGTTATATTTGTGTCAAAGTCAAAATATAAAGTAGATTTTGTGGATTTTGATTCGTTAATTTCGGAAGACGGGTTGTAGTCCCCATATAGTACATATATTGGTGTGTGAGGCTTTAAATTTATTTGTTGGTTCTTACTGACTTTGGTTTCAGGAGCATTACTATTTGAAGTGGTCGAGCCATATTTGCCTGTTTGTTGCGTATGCGATTTTCCCTTATGCGACAAAATTGAAGTCGAAGGCAAAGGGTTTGATTTTTCGGAGCTAAAAGAAAATTAAAATTTGAACACTTTTGTACTTCTAGGTAAATTTTTATAAAATACTAAACACAAAGAGGGTCAACTTTACACTTACGTAGTATCCACTTCCTTGGGATCTTGAGTATCGATTGTTTCTTTTGCTTTAAAAAGTTGGGATGAGCTCTCTTCTTTATCAGACTCGGAATTACTTTCAGAAGAAGAATACTCATCCTTTCTTCGACCATAATAACGTTTTAGTGGAGGAGGTGGTTCGATTACATTTACAATGGGAGAAGATTGTTTGCTTGCGGCTAATTCAACTGACAAAGGTACTGTTTGGGAGGGGTTCGTTAAAGCTGATTGTGATGGTGTTGTTGATGGTGTTGTTCCTGCTGTTGATGCTCTTAAAGACATAACTGATTCCGTTTCTTTAGTACTCGCTGTTTCTATTGATTTAAGAGGAGATGTAGATTTTTCTTTAACAGTTCTTGGTTTGCTCTGCCTGGAATTAGAGTATGAGGAACTGCGGGACTTGCGTTTAGACATTCTTGAAGACTTGTAATTTGTGCGCCGTGGTGAAACAGAACTTCTGTCTGTTGAAGAAGAACTGTAACGCCTCCTTCTGGATCTTGACTTCGAAAGGGACCTTGAACGTGATTTGGTTCTAGACCTTTTATAACATTCCCTATGTCTTCTGGAGTAGGAACTACGTGACCTATTATCTGAACGAGATCTTGATCGTGAGCGGGAAACTGATCTTTTCCTATCAGTTTTGCGATGTCTTCTATGCGATCCGCTTCTTGATCTTGATATGCGCTGTGACCTCCGAGAACGTCTTCGAGTTCTGCTATGGGATCTGCTACGTGAATTGCTTCTGCTTCGACTATCCCTCCTCTTTGCAGTTGTATTCAATTGCTTTAGCTTCTCCAAATTCTCCTTTACTTTTTGAGCATAAGTTGTTTGTCCAGAGGCTGCTGAAGTACTAGCACCTACGCATGCTGCCCCCAGAGTAGAGGATCCTTTACCTAGTGTTATAGTAATTTTTGAGTGAGGTTGCAACTCGTCTTCACCACCAAATGATGTGATATATGTAATTTTTTCTGTGGTGTCAGATGGAGATGGAGACCTTGAATCACTATCCTCTTCTTTTCCTGCGTTGTCTTCTTTTGCCGCATAGCTCGGGGGACTAAAAGGTCTCCTCGCGATTCGTCTCTCCTTTTGGGCTCGCCTTTCTCTGCGTGACTTACGGCCACCAAGCAGGATCTTCTCTCTTTCTTCCTCTCTGGCCAAACGTAAAGCATCTGCTTCATCTGCATCTTTTGTCAAATACGAGTAGAAATCATTACTTAACATACCGTAATTGCGCCCACATGCATTTAATTCATGTGCCTGATTAGTATCCAATTTCGATACTTCTATAGGAACATCCACATCCATATCAGAGTCCGATTCTGATTCCGACTCATTTTCGGGCTTAATAGCGGCAGTCGCGGTAAGACCCGATGAGGCCCCGCCTGAAACATTGCCTGCTGCTGCGTGTTTGAGGTGAGCAAATGGTTGAGAATCTTGTGCATTTTCGGTTGAGTCATCATAAGAATAACCTATGGCTGCTCCTGATTTCAGTGATTTCTTTTTGCTTTGCGCACCTGGTCCTTCCAGTGGAGCATTGGCTCCGAATTGTTCTTCTAAATACAATTGGTGCAAGAACTTTTCTTCCGGCACGTTTAAAAAATCATTTTGTGCTAATATCCTATACCGTTCATAGTTACATTGCCGCTCTTCTTGGGATATGTCTTCTACACTGTCCGAACCTTTCGGTACAACTGGTATATAATCTAAGTGAGCACGAACATCAAATCTATCAATGAGGTTATCGTGTTGGCCCTGCCAAGGTACACTATATACATATATAAAGGAAATGAAACAAGTATTACTTTCAATTTATATGCTCACTTGTATGCATGTTCATTTAGTATGCAGATAAACATGTTTTTGTAAAATGTTTTAACCCCTTGATGCGTTCTTTCCAAACAATAGAAAAGCATATAAAAGCCGCCATAATGCATTATTCAATGTTTTAATGATTTTTAAAAGCAAGGAATTATTTTTTAAAATAAAATCTATAATGTGCCTGGGCTAAGTGTAAAAGCATTAAAATGCCGAAAATTTTGCAATTCTTTATACATATGTACATACATATGTATGTAACTATCACCGCTGTATACATTTACAATTATTCCCAACCCTTAAATTTTGTTCGAGTATATGAAATAAAAAATTCAATATCACTTGCATGATTGCAGCACCATCGCCGGCAGCAGATACAGCAGGATCCAAGTGTATTTTGCAACGCCTTCCATGAATTTGTATAAACTGGGTGGGGTCAGCTTGCTAACGAAAAAATATAACAATTTAATCGTATTTAATTTATGACTATCAAATAAAAATATGTACTTACAATCTTCTCATAAAAATCTTGTCTGCGTTCGGCCCGGCGTCTGTAGTCAACAATTAGACCGCGTATGCGGCGTTCCTGCTTACGTGCCTCATGCCACATGTTGCTGTCGTTTTTATAAAATATGTAGTGAAACTGTATTGTTTTCTTATTAAAAGCACATTTTTGTTTTTAAGAAAAAACTACATAATTTGTCGGAACTTATCTGCAAGAAGATAAAAAAAATCTGAACGCCTCAAAGCGAAAAAATTTGTTTGCCATACACAGCTGTCAATTTTGCGCCAGATTTTCCACACTTGTATATATTAGTATTTTATTGTACAACTTTCTTAATGCAACTTATGACAACTGTGAAAGGATATTAAGGAAAAAGAGAAAGGCTGCCTACCATATCTCTCCAATCCAAAAATAACACTAAAAAATTATATTTTTTATTTTAAACAATTAAGTGATTTATCTAGAAAAATTTCAATTAACCAAATGGCCTCTAGAATTGGATTTTATGCTAAACCAAAGGTTTTGGAATCTCACAGTTTTGAAGATGACATATTTGAAAATGAGGAGGATGATGAAGAATTTGATAGCCAAGGCTATTTGTATGAAGTGCCTTACACCTCAAGTAGTGTTGATAGGAGTTCAATTGGATCTATACCATGGGCAGACGATGCTATAAAAATTAACAAAATGGAGTGGGAAAAGGTTGAAAAAATGTTAAGTGGCTTGGAACCATTACCAACTGCCGAAGATGATTTAAGCAAAGAAATTTTGGATTGGCAAAAGAAATTCCCTCAATTACTCAACGATAGCCAACATAAAACAAATAATTTAAAATCAGAATCGTTGGAAATGGAATCATTCCCTAGCATCGGCTTGACAACTGATGATGAGGATGGCGAAACTGAAGGTAAAATAACACTCGTACAGTCCACAAGTAAATCATCGGAAGATTATAGTAAAAATTTATGTAAGTTAATGGATAATTTTACCTTAAAATCCATGCCATTTAAATTACGCCAACGTGAAGCAAGCAGAGCAACTGATAGTAAAAGGAAATGCTCTAGTTCAACTTCATCTTATTCGTTGCGTTCGCCACCTTCACCCATACCACAAGTTCCTTTAATAAATACCTCAGCTCATCGTTTTCGAATGCCATCCATTTTAAATGTATTGGATTCTAGAAGAAAATTTCGTAATTTAGCTCAAAATAAAAATCCTAGTTTTGTACAATTAACACAAGTACAACAAGCAAAATCGGCCGCTGTAGCACAGGAACAAAAATCTCTCTCTCGTTTCCAAACAAGTCATAGATCAGCCTGGCATGTGCCCTTGGCTGCCAATCGTTTCTCTAATAACAGAAACTCAATAATTTTACCATCCATATCGACTACACAGCGTTATACAAAGCAACCGACATCAACTAACAGCGAGTTTGCGACCTCAAACACGACACCTTCTTCCAGCTGCACGATGTCAAACTTACTAAGAACCAATAATATTAATAGGTTAAATAGTTTCACAAATGCTTCAACACAAACAAACACATCCAATGAAATATCAGGAAGATCAATATCAGCCGCAGTACAATATCCCCGATTCACTACTTATAATGCTTTATATTTACCATATAGTGCCTCGAAATTTCACCCTTTCAATTGAGAATGGGTTTGCGTATAGTAAATATTTTTAACAAAAACAAAATAGGTATATATTAATAAATATATTTTTATAAAAACGAAAAATTTACTGCTGTTTAGTTATATATTTTTATATTGAGGTTCATACTGTAAATCCAAACTTATAAATTTTTTAAGATTACATGTTAAAATTATCCAAACGTAATCGTCCTTCATTTTCAGTTAAATACAATAAATCCGACAGAGATTGTTCACATATCAACTCTTCCACTCTGTCATACATCTGAAAAATAAAAGAAGTGGTAAAAAATTAATTCAGAAAAAAATTCCACATTTTAAAAAACTTACTCCTTTTGCTTTATATGTATCTATGACTTCCGGATACTTAAATGTTGGTCCAAAATTAACACTTACTGTAGCGCTCTTATATATTGATATAGTTGGATAATACGACCCAGCAAAGATATCTGTAAATGCTACACCCTGAGATTGTCCATTTTTAAAATACTCGATTTTACTACCCGGTGCTATGCGCAAATTTTTTAATGTTTCTTGTATTTTATCCTTGTCTTCATAGTATAAATGCGATTTGAATTTGACCAAGGGCTGTACAAAAAAAATATTTATTTTACCATTTTTTTGATATTGTATTGAAGGGACGTCGATTTTGACTACTGGAATAGGGATGATTATTATTCGAAGTCGGTGACAATAACAATGATAAATAGGTAAATATAGAATTTGCTAACCTGATTTGCACCGACTTCGAATAACATTATGGGTAACACATGTAAAAATTTTTTTATTTAGTTAAATCTAAATTATTTTTAACTTTTTAGTGCTTATTTTTAAAGTCGGTTAAACTTTTTAAAAAACTTTATTATGATTTTTTCCAATATATGTAGTGTACATTATCTTGGAATGCGACATACATATGCAAGTATGAAATTTATGAAATAGCCTTGTATAATACAAAAAATAACAAGCTTAAAAAACGATTCTGGTATAGTCAATAAAATATTGTTATGTTGAATCGGCATATTAATAAATGTAAACTTATAAATCATAAAATCTTGTGAGGAATATGTTTTATAGAACATCTTAAATCTTTTTCGCATGGGTCCATTTGCCCCTTTCAGCAGTAAAACTGTTGAAACAGCAAAAAAAGCCTAATATCCTTTCAATATTACGAAATAAAATAAGTAAAAGGATACTGCTTCAAATTTCATATTTATGTGTGACTAAGAAACTCACTCTTTCTTTAAACGTGTTAGGAAGATAGTCAACTTCCTTTTCCTCCGGTAAGTCAATCAAAAAGCCGAGTGTATCTCCCTCTGTATAAGCATCACTATAATGTTTACCGTGGCTTTCACTAAATCGCGTGCCCTTACGAGAACGCCAAGAGTAACCAAATTTATCGTAACCCAAAGGAGCTTGCAGATTCCCATACTCTTGACCCCAGCCCAGACGTGTAGCGGAACCTTCAGGCATTTCTTCAATAGTCACTTCAAAATACCAACGACCACGATTAACAGCTAAAAACAACAAATATAATATATAAATATGTATATATTCATAGAGTTCAAGTTTTAAAACTTACAGTGTGTAGCTCGTACCATGCAGTATCCCTTTTCACCCGTCACAGCTAAACGATCTTCTGATATTTTCAGTTGGGGAGCTCGATCATGCAGGGCTAAAAGAACACTGTTTGGCACCAGTGTACGATATAACCATCCTGGTATGGGTTTCCCAGCCCAATCAGAAGATTCGTCAAATTCTTGCCTAAATGGAGCATGTGGATCCGGCTCAGCCAATATATAACGATATCCATCTTTATTGAAAGGATGTTCCAAAGGATATCCATGAGCAGGAAGCTTTACATTGGCAGTTATATCGGAACTTGGTCTACCCTTTTTACCAGTAGGACCGGAATCTGTACCCGGAAACTTTCGTTTCTGTCTATTGTTTTTCGAAAATGATACTAGAAAAAATTTAAAAATTTATTGAGAAAATGCATACATTTGTACATATACATGCATGCATAGTACATACATACATGTATACATATGTATGTACATGCATATATGTATATATATTATAGGTACGTCTTATCAAAAATTATGTGTATGGCCATTAATGAATACGTGTCAAAGGTTGTAATATGTATTTATGTATGTATGTATATCAAATAAAACGTAATCTCTCCACCAATCCCACACATTGCTTAAATTGTAAAAAATTTTCATCATCTATTATAAATATACATTCCTGTACATGCATATGTGCATAATGTACATACATACATAGGTATATATTTTTATACATACTTATGCATGCATGTATGTACATATGTATATGGATGTACGTCCGCACTTAAATGTATGCATGTATTATATTACGTACGTTCTTCATCACGCGTAACCCCACTTTCCATTTTTGATTTTTGTTTATTTCTTTTTTAAATCAGGTACAATTTTCCAATAAAAATTAAATTAAGAATGCTCCAAAGACACTTAAATTCCAAAGAATGTGTTATTATTCTCAAACAAGTTTATAATGTATGTTTTTTTAAGATGCGGTTCCTGATAAATACTGGATGTATCATCGCAACTTTTCTTTCATCTTGTCCTTTATACACTTCACACACACAGCCTTTACACGCTATACAGTTAATTCTTCCACTTGTTAAGAACCTAAATCTCTCAGCTATTCAATAAATAGAACACAATATCTAAATAATAAAACAAATGCTAATTCCAAATAATGTAAAAAAAAATTTCCCAGCGAAATTAGACACTATCAAACAACAACAACTTAAAACTACGCCAGCAGTAGCAACAACGACAGCAACAGAAACAATTAATGAATATGTGCATTTCTCTATACATATTACATACATATGTATGTATGTAGGTAAATATGTAGAGGAACTGCCCAACCATAATCAAAACAATACAAAACATAATGACAACAAAAACAACACGACAAACGAAATATAAGTCATTCATGAGATACTCATGCATTTAAAATACAACAACAGCCGTTGATGCAGGTAACAAAAAAAAACGAGTAGGTATGTGTCTGTATTTGCATACATACCTATGTAAAGTTTACATAGATATTTCTCTGGGCGTCACAACTCTGCTGCAGCTAATTTTATTTGACGCAGATCCAACTTGCCACATAATTTTTTTCCCTATTCCCAAGTCATTTCCCTATTGTGTAATTCTCGTAGCTAAATCTAAATCTCATCCCGATTCTTTCATTCGATTTTTTTTAATTTTCAAGTTTATAGCGATTCAGTCAACTTTTTGTACTATAAAGAAAAAATATTTTGTCATAAAGCAGTTGCTAGCTTGCAATCCGGGATGAAAAAGGCGATGCAAAAAAAATTAAATCGATGGACAAAAAGAAAACAATTACAATATTTCTTTCCCGGATAATCCATGTTGCCTATTAATCGAATCGCGGATATATATGTACTGAAGAAGTTATTTGTATTGTCTTTGGATGGACATTTTAATAAGTTTATAATGTTTGATTAACTGCAGAATCTGTCGTAAAATATTTCTGGGTTGGAGAACAACGCTCGCGACGTTGTGATTATTTTTTAAGTGCAACCAGGCTTGTTTTTGTTGTCTGCCTTGGATTGTTTTGCGTGCTCACTCCGCATTGGTTTAAGTGTCGGTCGCGTATAACTGTACTGTGGTCCGATTTTTGGTGGCCTTATTTTAACCAAATGCATTCGTTTTGTTTTACCTTTATGGATTTTTGGATATTACTCTTTTTGGATTCGACATAACCTATAACATTTGAAGGAAATTTTGGTGGAGTACCATATAAAACTCAAAATTGTTGAGAAATTTTAACGCGTAAAACCTTGTTTAATTATATTATTGTTTGATATTGGAAGAAGACACCCTGGTGGAGTACCATTTAAAATACATAATTATATTGACAAAAACTGGATTAAATATATTCATATAAAAGGATTGACGCACAGCTGCATGCATGTACATAACTGTTTGACATTGAAAAACATAAGAGATTAGTGGCTGGCGTCTGTTAACGGTACCGAGTTACTGTTTCATGTCGTTGGTTGTTAACCACATTCAAGAGCTGTTTTGGAATTGTAATATACAGTTGTATGTACATATGTACGTCCTGAGATTTGACGACTACGTTAAGATGTATACCCTGGCGAAAAAAAACTGCAGAATCTTATACGAGTGTGATGCAATTGTTCGACAATCCGTGAAGATGTGGATTGTTACATATTATGCATAAAGGTGGATGTTGCTTCGACATAGGGTTTTGAATTATTATTTTACTGTGTGTTAGTCTTAAAAAAGATTTGTTCTTGTGCCAGTTCGTTAAAGAGGGAATTTATATTGGAACTTTCTCCGGCATTTTGGATATACATATGTAAGACATTCAAAGGATACTTGTTTTGATGAAAACATAGCGAGGGTAGTAGCTGCAGTCTTTTCAAAAATGAATCATATAGATTCTACCTGAATGCCTGCGTGAAGCGGATAGCAACTTAAACAAACCAACCACGGCTGCAGCTATCCTTTAAAGGATTTAACCTTATTTCTCTATCTACATTAAAAAAAATTATAATAAATCGCATTGCCAACGAAATTGTATTAAAGAAAATTTAAGAAAGCAAAAGTCCATAGCGTGAGCCGTGACTAATTCATGACTTAAAGTCGAATAAATATGTATACTTCGGTATATTTTGTGCTTCCTATACTAGAATGAAAATTTCTAAACTACTTACCTTGAGTATAACCATCTTCTGATAGTCTTAACGCGCCCAATTTACCCATTGCTTCATAACTCGGTTTTATTTGACACAAATCGAACGTTACAAGTCCAAACATGGCACCATTTTCGGGATGTTCTTCGTATGTAAATGTTATTTGAACATCTTTTAATAAGGAACGTTGTACCGTTGAATACCACGATTGAGTAACTCTACGCGGCATTGTCGTCATAGATTCCCAATACTGTTCAATAAAAGGTATAATTTCTTTATCTTTACTAAAAATGTTTTTCACTTTGCCCTCTTTCAAAGAAGTTTGTCTCATATTGGCAATAGCAGTGATACACATTTGCGGTATGGCTGTGAAATATTATTTATATTATTTGCATGTGAATGTATTAAAAAACTGATTTCAGGCTTACTGGCTTGTGAACGACGGAAACTCTCTAAGCCACTTGGAGAGCAATTTTTACACACAAAAACATAATTTGTTATGAATGGAACCAGTTTGCCCAGTTGGTAGCCAATACAGGACTCATGAAACCATCTGTTGCAATTGGCACATAATAATTCAACGATGTTTAAATTTCGATCCTTGCCACTAAAACATGAAAAGTTTAATTAAATTATCTATAACTACATAAATATATATGCAAATACATATATATTTTTTTATTCTCTTTTGTTTTTATATTTGTTTACCAATAACAAAAGCCGGCTTTTTCTTCGTATGCTTGAATTTGTTTTTCACTTTGTATTTCGTGCATTAATTCTAATTGTAAATTATTTTCACTTTGAATATCTGACATATTGCAAATGTGTTATGGAAATTTAAAATTAGAAGTATATTAATTAATTTTTTAACTTAATAAATTTTACTTTATAATTAAAGTTTAGCTGCCGCAAGACAAAAAGCACAAATAATAAGAAAAGAGGAAAAGAAAATAATCCAATTAGCAGTGGCATGTTCAGGGTGGGTTTCTTATTGAACGAACAGTGTTGTAGTTAAAAACAAGTAGTTCCCACGTTTAACGTCGATTACTAATTATTTTTTCTCGAGAGAGCAATGTTTGGCTTTGATAAACAACTGTTGATACTGTAAAAATGATACAAGTACGTAACATAGAAACAAGCGTAACAGTGTTTTATATTTTTCAAGAAGTCTTTATTTATTTGTTCAATTAACTGGTTTATAAAAAACAAAACCACTTTGAGCATTTTGAGTTGTGACTGTTTATGATTTAGTGTGCGATATCCACGATTTGACTTAATTTAGTAATAATTTTAGCTTGTTGCTTTAAATATAACATGTATACAAAATATTCAAGGCTAAAAGTGGATACATAGAAGAACAAATTCACTCTTAGAGTCGAGCCCTATTTTCCATTTAATCTTAAGCGAGAATAAATTGTATGATATGGTGTAACAATATGAATCTATTTTTTCAACATTTGACTGAAATAATTTAGCGTACTAAGTTTTAAAAAGAAAGCCATACTCTTAATTTTATTTCGAATCTGTTCGGTTTTAATTTTTTTGCGAAGTTAAGTTTCTAACAAATTCAATTACAAATCAAATCCACAACTTGCATAGCTTTCAAACCCATTGAGTGTTTGAAATAAATGAACTCATTGTAGTTAATTCTTTTAAAGTTTTTCAATTTGGAAATGATCCTCCGCTGAGGAAGTACATATCGCTCATTTCCATGAACAACATCATAACTCAGAAAACGCAGAATTAATCCTCATATCATTATTCACATTATGTACAATTTATATACAAATATCTTGTATATTCAACTCTTGAGAGAAAAATAAAAGCAACAAAAGCAGTTTATTGAAGCAGCTCTAAAAAAATAAAAAAAATTGTATGTGATAGAAAATTAAAAAAATAAGAAAACATAATTATTTAAGAAAATTGGTGGCTGCCCATATTTTCCGATTTATGGGGCTCTGAACTTTTTATAGGAAATTGAGAACAATTCCCAAAAAAATTGTTTTTAATAACTCATCTGATAGAAAATTAAAAAAAAGAAGAAATGGTTGCGACCCATATTTAACGAGCTAGTGGCCAAATAAAATTTTCTTTAATATTTTAACTCGTTTTCTGTAGACTATTTTTTTGTTCGAGTTGTTATGTTTTTCACATAAATGGGCAATATGTACATTTTAACAAATGCTGCACTTTTTATTGTATCGTATCTAATACGAAATAGTACAACTATGAGTTTTGTTTTGATAAAAAAAGAAAACGGATTTTTATTATTTGTTTTCATTTTGTTTTTCTTGTTACATACCGCTGGTGGGTTATTGACCAAAAAGTTTGTAAGTACTCAATAAAACTTGAATAAAAAGCTTGTAATTTATTTGTTTGATTCCTGTTGTATAACAAAAGAAACAAAAGCAAAATAACTGGACAGCACACTTTCCTTTGTTTTGGATCAGGTAGTTTGCGTAGTGTTATTGTTGTGTTCGTATCAGTTTTAGCAAATCACACCCTATAGTAGAAAAAGTGATATTGATTTAAATTAATTATGAAAGAGCCTAGTTATTTTGCTTTTACATAATTGTGAAATTAATGTTTACCTAGAAAAGAACGGATTATGTTCAATATAAAAAATTAAGTATTAAATAATATATTACAAATAATTTTAAAATTCTACATTGTCTTTGGCTATGGACTAAATTTCATTCAACACGACCAAGTTTTTATTGCAAGGGCTGAATGTACGTACATATGCATGTTTTATGAATGCACGTAAAGGAATTATTTATACATATAAGTATGCAGATACATAAGTACGAACTTATATATACTTACTTATAATGGAAAGTTATTATTATTGCGACCCATTTTGTATATGTATATGATTATATTGCAACAAAGGAGCAATATTGATTGTAACGATGTAATGACATTTGCGTGTCTGAACCAAAACTCCGGAATACGATTATCAAAAATTTGATAATTGTTTGCCAAAATTTCTTCTCATAAAAAATTTTATTTTTTGTTTAATTTAGGCAATTTTTGAATTTATTTTTTTCAGTTATTTTTCGAAATTTGTTTTGGACGCATGCTCATTAATAATATGTTCTTTTAACGGGTATAAAAATGAATAAATGGTAGAAAACTGGGAAAAATTGCGATTTTGACCAGATATTCAATCTTAATTATTTTTTAAAGAAAAGCTAGCGTAAAAAAACGTTACATTGTTACATTTTTGAAACAGGCGCAGTGATATTAATATAAATTAAAATATTTTTTAATTAAGTTAAAGACTATTTCCTTTGGCTAAATTAATATACCTATTTTGTGCCATTTTGTTTTTTTAAACTACATACGTATTAATTACCTAATTTAATTTATGAACTTTTTCATGAAATTAGTTGCATTAAATTTTTTTATTTGTCAATAGGAAGACAGCCCACTTATTCAGTTCATTTCTTTTTTGATTCGATCGCTAAAATGTTGAACAAATGCGAAATTAAAATTTTTGGCGATGACATAAAATTTATAAATTTTTAGCTATAGAGATTAAGCTTTAGCGAGTTATAGAATAAGTATGCTGGAGAAGCAAATCAGATAAAATAAGTTCTCAAAAATGCTTCAGATGTTCATGCTACGTCATTTGTAATAATCAATCTCTTCTTATTGTCTTAGCAAATACCTAGAAAAAGTTACATCACTAATCTATACATACACACATTGCAAACTAAAATAGATGTAAATACTAGAGATTTGCACGGAGCGGTTTTTGACTCACGACACGCACGCTCACGCAGAAAAATATTTTACTTACGCACGTTCACGCACGAATGGTTTTGAAAATTTTCACGATCACGCACGCTCACGTATAAAATGTTCTTAATCACGCACGAGGGGTATACAACTTATCACGATCACGCACGCTTACGAAAAATATATAATTAAATTTTTATGTTTGTTGGTTGAAAAATAGGTTCTTACACATACATATATAACGAATACCAGTTTAGCGAATAATACATTCTAATTTTTGCGAAAGCGAAAGCATATATTACAATTCTTTAAAATATCACATGCAAATAAATTTAATAAATTTATATAAGAATATGAAGAATGTGAAGAACGTGATTCGCGCGTGACACGATATAATCACGACATTTGCACATCTCTAGTAAATACCACCCAAACCAAACGACGAATTCGTTAACACATTCCGGTAGTTTATCTGAAACATATTTTTTACAAAAATTTTTAAAACATTGAAACTTTGATTTTTAAGGACATACATACATACATAAGTAAAAATCTGTGATAAAAAAGAATTGTAATAAATATTAAAAATGTGAGTATGTGCAAATTATTTTCGAAAAGCAACATAATGGTGAAGAGGTACTCTGCTGCAAAAAACAAATCGTACCTTCATGTCGTTATGAATTCGTACCGACGTATCGTATCGATTTCGTACCGACATATCGTTGCGAAGTCGTGTCAACCATCTCATAAAAAAATCGTAACGATTTCTGTTCCGAAATCGAAAGACTTTATCGACCAGTCGTTACGAATTCTTTACGAATTCGGAGCATTTGGTTTGGTGGGTACATACATATGTATGTACATACACATGCATGTAGTTACCCACCAAACCAAATTCTCCGAATTCATAAAGAAATTGTACCGAATATTCGAAAAAATTTTCCGATTTCCGAAATCGCACCGCTTTTTTTTATTTATATTTATTATTATTTCAACCAAGCCCATAGGGCCATATACGATTGAAGTAGTTATACGAATATAATAATACTAATAAAATATTTACAGATACTATGCCAAAAATCCATTTTTATATTTAATTGAAAACATTATTGTGTATGAAATGGTTGACACGACTTCGCAAAGATATGCAGTTACGAAATCGTAACGACATGTCTGTAAGAAATCGATACGATATGTCGGTACGAATTCTCAACATGCAGGTACGGTTTCTTTTTTTTATACAGCAGAGTACCACTTTACCGTTATGTCGCTGATTTTGTCGAAATAATTTGCATATACATATTTATTACATACATACTTTTTCATTTTTTTAATATTTATTACAATTCTTTTTATTTATTACATTTGATTAAAACAAACTTTATAAATCAAAGTTTTATTGGTTTTAAAAATTTTTATTAACAAAATTGTTCACAGAAACTGCCGAAATGTCGTAATGAATTCGTTACGGAAAGTCTGAGCTTAGACAAACTACCGAAATATCTTAACGAATTCGGTACGACAAGTTTGACTTCAGAAAAAGTCGAAACATTTGGTTTGGGGGGTAAATTCTGTTCGAACTTATTTTTTTTTTGTTTATTTAGGCTAAAGTTCATATTCTGAGGAAGCCAAATTGCATGTGATGATTTAATTTAATTAATAATTTAATTTAACTTAATCTGTTTCATTCCGTCCACATCTACTATATTATATCTACTATTTAGCATGAAAACCATTGAAAGACAAGACGAAACTAAATATTAACATATGTACATATGTATGTACTCAGATATCATTATCTAGAATGTAGCGCAAATTTATTACAAAAACTTCAATAAAATTTTGTTAAAATAACAACCAGAAAAAATTCAAACTTCCATGAATACAAAGAGTAGATTTCATCTAATAGAGAGACTGTATTGTGATTTAAAGCCATTGCTCCTTCCTAGAGCTTAAAATCTAAATTTTTGTTTGGACTTTTTTATTACATGAATTTTTATTAAGTACCTACTTCTTTGTTATATTCCAAATCGAGTTGTTTATTAAAGACTTTGTCTACTAATTCTCATTTATTAAGTTGAGCATGCATAGATAAAAAACTGCAAAGAGAACAAGTCTACGTATCTACATGCATATTGTAGAGTATAATGTTTAATATAATAACGAACATAACAAAAATCTCAGTTTGAAATTAAAGCGCTAACGAACAGACAACAACGTGAACTCGCAGTGAAGTAGATAGATGAACACTTACTTACTACTGTGCGCACACTTCAAAATTTTTTTTTGTATAATTTAATTGACTTTGTTTGCACTATTTATTTTTTACAATTTAAAAAAATGTATGTGCATGTATGTATGTACATATGTATGTGTACATGCCTGAGTGAATGTGTTACAAAATATTTACAACATTGAAAAGTATTTTTAAAATAAAAAAATCGAAATGAAAGTTTCTCTGAATTTTATTTGAGTATTATAAACAAATGTTTGATTTTGTTGCCATTTGTATCTGGTATATTTAAAAAATAAAAAATAAATATTTCAAGTCCATTAAAAGTTGCGTCTTATCTTTTGTAATCGTAAAGTGTATATTTTTGTTTTTAAACAAACATTGACGTTTGTTATCATTTTTAAAACATATTGGAAAAATTACTATAAATATGTAATAAATGTAGCTACATACATACATACATATGTATATAAAAACCACATTTGCTAATTAATGATAAAAACCATAACATGTGAGCAGTTGTACATCTCAATTTTATCTTCTAAAAAATTAAAACAAAAGACAATAATTTTTTTAATTGACCGATTCGTTGTCTTCTTTTTTTCTTACGAGACAAAAGCGACAACATCGAGAATATTATATCAGTAAATATGTTCTCAGTCATTAAGCGTTCGTGTTTGGAACTGGAACTTCAGCGTTTTCGTTGTAATATATAGTGAAAGTAAATTAGAACGTTGAATATACTGCATATGTATATATGTACATATCTACATACATAATAAACAATAAAAAGAAACTTGAAAACACTAATTAAATTGTTGAGGTTGGATAATAGAAAAATTATTTAAAAATAAAAAAGCGACTACAAATACTTGTAATCTTCTATAAAAGTGATCTGCATATTCAATCTTAAAAAAGGTAATTGTTATTGCACATACATACATGCATACACACATAAGTAAGTTATATATAGGCTGTTTTTTTTAGAGGTATAGAACTTCGAATTGAAATAAAACACAAGAAAATCGTTTTAATGTCCATCAATTTGGCTTTATTGGAAGGATAATTTTATGCCATTAACGTTTAAATATGATTTCGGGAATGTGGCCGCCGCGGCTGGCTCGAATAAAGCCAATTCTACAGGTCCAATTTGCAACCACTTTTTCGAGCATATGGGGCCGTATGTTGGCAATAACGCCACGAATGTTGGCTTCCAAGTCCCCTAACGTTTCTGGTTTGTTGGCGTAGACGAGCGACTTCACATATCCCCAAAGAAAATAATCCAATGGTGTCAAATCACACGATCTTGGTGGCCAATTGACAGGTTAACCGAATTAATTGCTCTGATGGACGATTATGTCGACCATAAAATGGACGGAGCTTGCGGTAAACTTCGCGAACTGAACCATTATTTTCGAAATAAATTTGCACGATTTGCAAGCGTTGTTCTTATGTCAACCTGTTCATGATGAAATGGCAAACCAAACTAAATATTAATCACTTGACAGCTGACAAAATGGCCGCCAGTTAAAAAAGTGATGCCAACTTAAAGTTCTATACCTCAATAAAAAACACCCTATATATCTGTAGTCACAAGCGATAACAGCATAAGTCTAAAAACATAATTTAATGTATGAACGTGTTTCTTTCAATCAAAGTTGGCAAATTAAAATAATTTTTTCATAAAGTAAAGATTATTGTATTAGCGAGTGCACCCAAGATTTTACAAAAATTTAGTTTTTAGTATACATACAGTATGTCAAGAATGAGTTTACACACAAGAAAAATTTATATATTTTTAACTTTGTTAGCAAAGTAAATACACTTGTTTTTATATACCAAGTTTTTTTTTGTATTTATTGTAATTATTTACATATTTACAAGAATATTACGTAAAAAAATGATCAAATTCAGTTTAAAACAAGCTAAAATAAAACAAAAATAAATATTACTCAGGTTGGGTACCGTCAAATAACTTTTTACACAAAATTAAAAATTTATCTTCCTAGTATCTTAAATTATTAAAAAATGCATTAAATATTTTTAATACTTAGTATGGCCACCATTGGCATCTACCACACATTGTAAGCGCTTCTTCATGGAACTAACCAGCTTTTTCAAATCATAATTAGCTGGTATACTCTGCCACTCTTCTAATATCGCGGTTTTTAGAGATACTTTGCTTGTTGGTTGACGTTTAGCGACTCTTCTCTTCAAATAGACCCACAAATTTTCAATGGGGTTTAGGTCGGGACTTTGAGCAGGGGTATCTATAACTTTCCCACAGTTATAAAGGAGCCACATACGAACCATATGGGACTTATGTTTAGGATCGTTGTCCTGGTAAAATTTAAATTGAGGAACTCCATCCCTTATAAACCCGAATTTTTCAGCACTGCTTGTCAGATGTTTCTTCAAAATATCTAGATATTGACGTGCATCCATCGTTGATTCTATAAACGCTATGTCTCCAACACCTTTGCTCGAGATGCACCCCCAAACCATTACCGAAAGTTTTCCAAATTTTACTGTTGGGATAATGTTCTGATTTTCTAGTGAGGTTAAGGGCTTGCGCCATACTCTAGTTGGCCCATCATTATAGTAGAGCATAATCTTGGTTTCGTCGCAGAAAATAACGTTATCCCAATATTCCGTTGGCTGTGTAACGTTCAAAGTGGCAAAGGAAAGCCGTTTTTCTACATTTGATGCGGAAAGCAGAGGTTTTTTTCGAGCTACTCTTGATGAGTACTGCTTGCTCAATAACAACTGGCGGACTGTTTCATGAGATACAATAGTGCCGCATTCTTCCTGAACCTCTCTAGCAATTGTTCTTGTAGAAATTTGGGGGTTTTGTATGATTTTTCTCATAATTACGCGCTCCACACGTTTATTTATTTTTCGTTTTGGACCACCACCTTTCCTTAACTCCAACCTATTCTCATTTTCTGCTCGATTTTTATATTGTAAATTGTCTTACGACACACTGAAAACATTTCTGACAATTCGCTCACGCTTTTTCCCAAGTGGAGATTGTAATAAATTAACTGGATTACATTATAAGATAACCTTTTTCCTGGCATATTAAATATTAAAAAATTTTTCAATAAACGATGCGCACAAAACAAAAACTTCTTGGCAAGTAATTAAAAAATATACAGAAATTAACAACGCACATGAAAAATAACGGGAAATGCAAAGTTAACTTTGTTGTTGGTGCAAAAAATAGAAAAACAAAAAATGTGTAAAGAGTTGTTTGACACTAAAAAAACTAAGTAATAATTGTTTTTGTTTTACTTTTCTCTTATGTTACGCTAACCTTGAAATTTTTTTGTTGTACATCTTTGTAGGCATTACATATAATTACAATAAATCAAAAAAATCTGTGCAAAAAGACAAGATGTATAATTTTTGACTAATGACGTAAACAAAATCTAATTTATTTTTTGTGTGTAAACTCATGCTTGACATACTGTATGTAATTCGGCGTTTATTACAAATTTTATTAGTCTTAAGTCAATATTGTTTTCTTTATATCTTTATGATAAACTTCGTTAGATACATGGGGATTTCTCGTAAATATGAAGTTTCGTTTCTAAAACTTTGTAGCATATGTATCTATGTACATATATAACTTGATTATGTCTTAAGTCGACTTATGTTGTTATCGCTCTTAAGCATATATATGTACATTAGGAATATAACTTTTTAACAATTTTTTAAAATATCAAACTTGGCATAGCACAGTCCGATAGAGCATAAAAAACTATAAGGGAACGTATATTTATTTTTTCGCTAAGGTCAAAAAAGTTCACAACACACCAACCGCGATGGAGTTTTGAAAATTTTAATTTTCTTTTTGGTTAAGAAAATTTATTAATAGGTATGTTTATTTAAAACAAAAAATAAATAAAAAAACTTTAAATTTTAAACTTTTATCTTTCAATAACTAACTCATAATTTTTCTTGTTTTTGTTATACATATACATACAGGGTGGGCCAAAAGTTACCTTGGGGTTTAAAAGTTTAATAACTTTTGCGTTTATTAATTTTTTTTTTATTTTTTCTCAGATTATATAATATATAAAATGGAAAATTTTTTACACTAAGTATGAAAAATAATGTCTCTTAAATTACCACTGTTTTCAGCTTCGCACTGATGGGCTCGTTTTAGAGCATTTTCCATAATATCTTCCAAAATTTCTGCAACAATGTTTGCCTTGAGTTCAAGGGTTGTCTCTGGCTTGTTCACATATACTCGCTACTTCAAATAACCCCAAAGAAAATAGTCGGGTGCTGTCAAAACTGGCGATCGCGCTGGGCCAAATTATTTCCGAATTTCTGGAAATTATTCGCTCTCCAAAAATTTGACTTAAAAGTGTCATTGTGTCTCGGGCAGTGCGGGCAGTGGCTCCGTCCTGCTGAAACCACATACCAGGTATGTTTTCAAGAGCAAGTCGTAAAAAATTTTCTATCATACTGCTCTCCATTTACGGTTACAGCACTTCCATCTTCATTCTCGAAGAAGTAAGGCCCAATGATATTTTCAGATGTGATCCCACACCATATTGTACACCTAATGGGGTGCAATTGGCGTTTATGAATGGCTCTTGGATTTTCAGAACCCCAGAACCTACAGTTCTGCTTATTAACAAAGCCATTCAAATGAAAATGAGCTTCATCACTCATAATCATAATCGCCCATCAGTGCGAAGCTGAAAACGGTGGTCATTTAAGAGACATTATTTTTCATACTTAGTGTAAAAAAATTTTCCATTTTGTATATTATATAATCTGAGAAAAAAAATTTAAAAAAATTAATAAACGAAAAAGTTATTAAACTTTTAAACCCCATGGTAACTTTTGGCCCACCCTGTACATATATGTAACATTGAGTAATTTAAAAAACCAATTGGTGCGTGAACTTTTTTGAGAAAAATTACAAAAGATTATGATTTTCGTGGTTACTAGGACATGGTTGACCTCGTGGTACTATGCCAAAAAATTGGTTATACCCTAATGTACATATCTTGCCATGACCGCCAAAAAATCGTAAGCGACATAATTTTCGAGCTTAATTTTTTTTTTTGACGAAATTCGATTATTTACGATCGAAGATAATCGATTTTCGTCAAAAAGTTAAAAAGATATGTCGCTTAAGCTTTTTTTTGGCGGTTATGGCTCGATATGTACTCGTACGTATTCATATCATGAAATTTGGTTCTTCATTACTTTTCTTCTATATACATACACACATATGTACATACATATGTACATATACTGTGTGTTGATAAGAGCTCGAAACAAATTAAATTAAATTGCATAGGTACATAGGTATACCTATAAATCCATATGTGTTCATGTTTCAAATACGACCGCGATTAAATTCAAAATTTGCTCTAAAAATTATACTCAATCAGTAATCTAAGTAAAATTGATTGCTATAAAATTTTACAATGTCTGTTGTTTTTTTCTAATTTCTTTTTTCTCAAAATGGACTCTTATTGATCTTGTACTTTATTGCCAATTTTTTTTTGCTTGTCAATTTTAACCAAAAAATAATTTAATAATTTAATAATAATAATTTAAACGAGAAATAAGCAGAGAAAAACTCAAATATTTTATTTATAAAATTAAATTGCTTTTCTACAAGGACCCTACAAAAAATAAATATGTATTTAACTGCAAGAATTATATACATACATATATTATATACATACATAAAATAAAACTGGTAATATTTACTTTTTTGAACTTTTTTACATGTTTGCTTTTTACGTGTTCCCATATTTAAATTTTTTACGGCATCTTGTAATTCTTCCATATTTTATAATTATTTGTGCTAAATATTTTTTAATAACACTCAACCATCAAACAATACTTATGTTTTTGCAATTATTATTTAACAGTAAATTTAAACGAAAATGGAAATGGAATATTAAGAAATGTTATTAAAATAAAATAATAGAAAGAGAACAAAAAAAAAGTAGAGTTCATATTGATTTGACATCCGTTAAATTTTACTTTGATTGCATATTTCATTAAATCAGTTTGTGCAACTCCGCGAAAAATGGCAAAGACTATGAAAAAAGTACGTTTTGATGAAAAAGAAAATTAAAAAAGTACGTTTTGTTATGCACCAACTTTTTTAGAACACATTTTCTTAATGAAAATTAAAAAAATTATGCTAATTTTATTTTTTCTAGAAGACTTCATTCAATCCAAATTGTATTATAAAAATACCGAAAAACTAATTTGTCAAAAAATGCGAAAAAGTACGTTCTGCTCTGCGGCTCCGCATCCTTTTATTCGTATTTTTAAGAATTTTAGGATAAAATTTTGATGTACATAGATTTGCGCGGAATAGAATATTATTGTAGACCTATCGTTTCTCAGCAAAGTTTTTTTATAATTTTCTGTATATTTCATTTTAACCATTTGTACACGTACATGTGTAAATCGATATATTGCTCATTTACTTCAAAATTATAATTTAGTTTAGTTTTTCGCGATCGTTAAAATAGTTTACGCACCAAATGCGATGAAGTTTTTAATAAAAATAGTTTTTTTTGCTGAAATTATATAATACTTATGTATGTCCAAATACTTTTTTGTTTTTGTAACATACAAGTTAATACCCTATAGTATAGGGTATAACATATACAAGTTAATACCCTATACCATTACTATAGGGTATTAACTTGTATATGTAATAGCCTAAAGCTACTAAACAAATAATGTGAATCTAACCAAACTTAAAACTAATTTTATTTTCGATGAAAATAAAGTTAAAGTTTTAAAAACTTTAAATAATTTTATCAAACTCAAAAAAAAAACATTGACCTCAAAAATTTAAACAATGCCTTTTTCGTGTATTTTGTTTATCTTGAGCCGAATATAGTAAATGAACTTGTGTGCACTATTTCTAATGACATTAAACAAATGTGTGTACGTAATTCAAGTTGACTTTTTACGAAATTTAATTCAGATTTGTTTTGTTATTTTTAATTTATTTAATATACTGCGGAGGTAACAAAGAAAAATTGCAAACGAATATTCAGTAGCATAATGCCAATTTAATATAAAGAAGTTGAAAAAAAGTAAGTATACTATATATTGTCTCAACATAAATGACATATTGTGAGTTAGATTTGTCAATTATTTTCATTGAATAACGGAAGTTTTTGTACTTATGTATGCATATTAGACTGGTCGCAAAAATTTTTTTAAACGCGTTTTCTGCAAAACTAGTTTTTTTTAAGTAAATGAGCGATATGTGCTATGTATTTATCCGCACTTTATTGTAGCAAGATTTTAGTTTAAGTTTTGAGTTTAGTGCTAACTGTATATTGCTTAATTTTTTTATTGTTAACGTCCGTTAAGGTGGTTTTGTTAAAAATAAAAATTGTACAAAATTGATCTTTTTAAAAAAAAACATCGCTGAAAAGTAATAAAGAAAATTACCTGCAAGTCAATATTCACATGTATACATACATATGCAAATAATTTTTGTTTTTTGTTAATTAAATTATTTCACGTTCAATTTGATATCTGATAAAATGTCATTTTAAAATTCTTTTGAATTGAGAATTTCAATTTTTTTATAGTTGAGTATACATTTTACATTTTACTTTCAAAAACAACAAAATTTCCGATGATGCTATCTAAAAGTATGTAGATACGCAAGTGAGTACTTGTATTATAGATATCTAGTAGATATACATATGTATGTACATATTCATATGGACAAACATACATTTGTATGTATGTAAATATTATCTACATACATACATACATATGTATTTATGTCCATATGAATATGTACATATATGTGCATCCCTATGGACTGAATGTATTGCAACTCCAGGTTGTCCCAATGGCCTACCTCGTGTGACTGCCCTCTACATGCAACCTATAAATGAGTCATAGACTTAAGCCTGCAATACACGGCATGTAAAAATACACACGCACATGTGACTCTGACGTAATTTGGCGTCACCATGAATGTACATTGGCTACATGTCGTGTACTAGCAACACATTTAAATGTAGAAAATCACATCGTTACACATGTGCTGCCTCTGGAAATGTGTCCGACGGAGCTAAATTTGTCACATTTAGATTTTGGAACAAAAATACTAACAATATTTTACGACATGTAGCAACTAGTACTAATTTAAAAAAATGCAACCAACATGCTGACAATTCTCTTGACGTCATAGCCACTACGCATGTCATGTGGCTTTTTACATGTCGTGTACTATAGGCTGAATGTTTTTGTTAACAGTATGTATTATGAATAGTCAAATAAGTAGGAAAAACCGAATTGTGAGGCTCAAAACTGCTTTAAAAAAAATGTGAGTTTTGTAGTTTAATAGAATTTGATGATGGGTTCAAAGTTTTGCCCTCAAATAAAATACATTATTCAGAAATATTCATTGTGTTAATTTTGTTTTGAGCTCTGTCAAACAGGCATGACCAGGAATCGGATTAGTATTAAATAATTATCTATCCGAATCATTAAATTTTAAGTAATTTGGCATCAATTTTTAGTTGCATATTTATACATATTTTAGAGGTAAGTGCATATTTTTACATATTTTGGCAATAAATGCATATTTTTGCAATTTTAACCATTTTTTAATGCATATTTCCAAATTTAAAAATTTTTATATTTAAACTTATGTTTTTTTAAGTGGTACATATTTAAAATTAATTGAACTGATTATATTTTGTTGAAGTGAATCTACACTACTAAACAAGAAAGTGTTAGAAAAACTTACAATGTAAAAATAGGTGAAAATGCCAAAGAAATAAAAAAGTTAAATAGTACCACCATATAGAAAACCATCAGCATCATATTTTGAAACTAATTTCCGAGACATGTGAATTAATAATAATAATAATTTAAAAAGCTAATTTGCGCTGATACTAGAAATATCATGATTGAAATATGTGCGCTCCCTTAACTTCAGTAGATGTTGAACGCAATTTTTCGATGTACACGTACTTTTGAAAATATAAAAAAATTACTTGTATACGTAAACAGCAGTATATGTCGGATGCATTTTTTGTAATAGGGCATTTACATTGTCTCAAAATCAAGTACTTACGAGATTTCGGGCTAAATCTAGTTGATTTTTACTAGATTCCCCATACAAAAGAAAACCTAATTTTTCAGTAGAAAAATTAAAAATAAATAAAAATCTAATATTTTTATTTATTTTTTACTCCCTGTGCAACATAATTTATATAGAAGGTGAGTGAATTAGCTACGCTCTACACAATTTTCTATTGAAGGTGTGTGAATGAACTAAGTCGGCTAAGTCTACTAAAAAGCAATTCATGTCTTATTTATACTGCATTTACATTGTCTCGGAATCTAGCATATTTGATTAGAAATCTTTAACGAAATCTATACCGTTTACACTAAGCTTTTTTGACATTTACCAAGATTTTGTTTCCGAGACAAAATCCTTTAAAATTTAGTCTTAAATTGTAACTGCCTTATTCATAAAAAATAATTCAGATTTATTAAGCGCTTATTTGACATATTTCTAAATTTTGTCCAAAACATTGTTTTTCATTTATTTTAATAAATACTCACACATGCATACTAATTTATTTTCATTTACGTGTGTTTTTTGACAGTTCATCTCATAAGATTGTTGTTATAGGATTTCTTATAACAAAGCTCTTATAACAGATCTTATAAGATTGAGATAACACTAATTTGAAGTCTACACGTAACATAATTCTCTCTGCGATTTAATTTGACGCTCTTATCTTACATATTATGTTAGGTGTAGACCCTATGTAATAATGAAATTGAATTTATGTAAATTACCCTACAAGAATAGTATCAGTCATTTGACCGGTCATTTGATCGGAAGTCATGCAGGATATATTCATCATTGCGTAGAACAAAGTTTCTATCACATTATTAAGGGCAAAATGAAAAATGTGATGGAAACTTTTCTATACGTGTGATGTTGCATCTCACTCTAACGACTATATAGTCGCACTGCTCAGTCTACTGCTTTTTACTAATCAATGATAGCATAAATATTAGTCAAATTTTACTGATCATAATGGACTGACATAATTGAGCAATCATACATGATTGATATAATGACAGTAAATATAATTTTTATTATTTTAATTTGTTTTTTTATATATAAAGTCATTTAAAAATATAAAAGTAAATAAAATATTAAAAATGAAAGATATAATTCAGAAAAAACAAAAACACGACCGAATATGGCAATTGCACCAACACCAGAAATGTATTCTAACCTCACGTCCAACTCCAACTCGGTAATGTCAACCGTAGGTTCAGTGAAACCACCACCGACATACCAACAATTGGGAACAATAGGCTCCAAAGGTGCAGGACGCGGTGGTCCCTTTGCGGCCGCTCAACAATATATGAATTTGTACGCAGTAGGTCTTCCAACCGCAACATCCACAAGGTGGTCCGGACCCGGACCTCCGCCGGGAACGCATTAATTGCAATCGAATACCTATTATTCAAATTCAATAGGAGGACCCAGTGGACCTACGGCATTTTATGGCGCCACAAGGCGTTGGTGCCGTTGCCCAAAATTATGGCCTAGCAGCAGCCGTTGCTGCTAGATAGCCCTCTTAAAACAAATATATTTAATAAATAAATCCATCATCACTTCCGATCAAATGACTAGTCAATATTGATTTCAATGTGAAATTGTTGCAAATGTGTTAGTGAAGAAATTTTCTTTGTGTTAGTTTCAGTCATTCATTTCTTGTAGGGTACTAACTTGCTGTTATCAATTATTTTGAATGAACTGAAAAATAAAAGTCAGAATATGGACGTATAAAAAATAATTAATTTGAATAATTATATATTGGAAATTTTAACAATCAAATACGCAAATAAGCAGAATGAAATATAGAGAAAAAGGGGTTCGGTAATTATATATACATATGTACATATATATATTTTACAGTTGCCCAAACTTTTCACCTATAGAGGAAGATATTTTGTTGGCCACTGTCGAGAAGAGACATGAAATTTCAATATTTATTTTAATTTTTTTCAAATAAAAGTTTTCTTGTTAATTTTTGGTAGACTTTATTTTTATTTATTTGGACATATGTATTTCAAATTTTTTCTTTCAGTTAAAACTTAAACTAATAAATTGTTTCAGTTAAATTTAACTAAAATTTTTAAATATAAATTGAATTTTAAAAAATAACTGAAATATGTGTTAGCAAGTTTGTACAAAGTATAGTTTAAATTTTAATGCAGTTTAAATTTTTTATTGTTAACGGCCCTTACTGAAAGAAAAACAATAAATTAAGAAAATATGATTTCATTTTACATGTTTTTTAATAAAGAAATTCACATTTTTAAGTTTTCGTTTTTCAGATATTTTTGAAATAATTTATTTGAAAACAAAACACACAACAGGTGGTTGGATAATTCTTGCAAGTAAAAATTTTACTAGTAATAATTTGTAATAACTTTTTTTTGTCTCAAATGTTCTCTATATTTTGACGCTCTCTCCTTGCAAACTTTTGAAGTTAATAAACACTTTCCAGTAACAATTTTTACAAATTCGTAACAATTTTTATTAAATGAACAAACCTATTGTGCGGTAATTACACCATAATTAATGCATTTATTGTTACTTATACATATATGTGCATCCTTTTGCAATTTAAGTTGCGATATATTATTTATAACAATAAAATATTACTTAATTTATCTTTTCTATTTATTTCTAGAAACATCAGAGAGTCTTATAAGCAAAGAATAATTACATATATAGTTATTTTATATTCCCACATATGTACATAATTTGTGTACGTATGTGTGTGTAAACCGTACGTAATAAACTTCCTGTTCCGTTAGAGATATAACATACATACATATGTATGTGTGTATGTAGCAGATAATGACAATATGACTAGAGAATCAGGACCAAGATTACCCATTGAAATGACTGAAGTAGATTCTAGATATGGCGAAAAATTGGCCTATGAACGCAACTTTAAAGCACCGTTATGGCGTAAACGCTCTTGCACAGATGTACCCTGTTTACTGTTATTTATAGTCTTCCTAGCTGCCTGGATTTTTATTGCCATATATGCTTGGCGCAATGGCGATTTAAATAAGCTTGTAGTCCCCACCGATTCATTTAATAAGAAATGCGGCATCGATTCCGGGGTACTAAATAAAAAATATTTATTTTTCTTTAATCTCGACAAGTGCATAGATCCTCTAGTACCTATAACGGGTTGTCCCACACCCCAGATTTGTGTCGAACAATGCCCACAACAAACATTCATATGGGATACCATGAAAAACCAACTATCATGGGAGGAGTTGAAATCTAGACTTATTTGTCTGACTGATGCCGACAAGTTGAATATAAAAAGCAAAGATGATGCTCAGAATGCTATAAATGCAGAACGTTGTGCTAGATGGTATATAAAAAGTGCTCCCTTCTTAAATCGGTGTATGTGGGAATTTTCACCGCAGGTGTGTGAATATATCCCGGCTTTCCTACTGCAACGCAAGCAAAGGGATCTATTAGGCTTGGAAACAAACGTGACTGTTGCACAAACTGAACAGCAGTTACAGGCCTTAGCTCTAACCATGTTTCCCGAATCCCAAGGTCTTGTGTCCAAACCAGTCGTAGCAATTGATTCCAAACTTGAAACGACAGAAGAGCCAATCGTTCAGTGTCGCAGGCGGCAGCAATTAGGTGAAACAGTTATAAAGGAGAAAATGTTACAAACCGATACCAGGTTGGCAAAATTTATCGGCAACATTGTGGCTCATTTCACCAACGGCACTCACGAAGCTCAACGTGTGGGCGAAAATGTTGTGGAGGATATATTAAATTCATATGTAGTTATATTAACAGCAGCGCTTTGTACCTTAGTGGCGTCTTTGATATTTATTGCAATGATGCGTTGGCTCGCTTGCCCTTTCCTGTGGTCTTCCATAGTTGGTGTACTTGTTGGTCTTGTGGTTGCCATATATTACAGTATTACTAAATATATATTTTATCATCGCGAGGCCACAGTACCACAGCATGCTCTTAATTTGAATGCCGTCGTAAAGAATGTTTTGCAGGTATGTATATATACTATTATATACTTATTTTCCAAACTCTTCGAATGTTAGTTAGTCTTTTTCGAATCGATTTTTATTCATTATCAGTCTTATTTCACTTCATTTGTGAGTCATTTAAAGTCATATTTTTAATCGCTTACGAGTATTTTTATTAGACATTTATTTAACAATAAATAAAAATTTTCAGAACAAATAGACTTATTAAAAAGCAGTTTTTTATCATACATCTGCGCATAATATGATCGTAAGCAACAACAAAATCACATTTCAAACGCCTGCTTGTTTTTTTTTTGCGATTAAGCACTTTTCAATCTTCCAGTTGCGCAAAACATGATCACAAATAACGCATAAAATACTCACATTTTAATCGCCTGGATGATCAATTTACGATTGATATACAATTGACAAAATAATAATTTTTCAGGAGAAAGGCAAGATCATTTTTTTTGATACGTTTTTTTTGCTTATCAAAAATTACGATAAATAACGTTAACTTTTCTCTTTGTACCTCTGTTACATTTATCAATTGCTTTCGACAATTCCTAAAGAAGCGATGACACACGGCAACCAGAGTTACATTTAAATAGTAGGTCTTTCTTTATTCAATTCAGATTCAAATTTGTATTAGTGTAAATGGTATTGGCGATTCCCCGGTTAACGCAAATGTAAATACTGATGCGTTGAAGACGGCAAAGAAATTGCTGTTTATTTGAAAAAAAATGGCACAGGAAAAAAATTGTTTTTATCAATTAAAGAAAAAAAAATGGAAATTTTAAGCGAGTTTGAAAAAGAGAAATATTCGGTACTTGAAATTTCGAAGATGTAAAGTTTCTTGTGTATTTAAACAGTTCTCATTGCTACATTTCTTATACAAATAGCCCGAACGAAGCATTTTTCTAGAGACGACTTTGTTGCATTCCCACAAATGAAAACCATGAAAGTAATTTTGAAATCTTACAGCTGAAACTATATCAATCTAAGTTGAAGCAGTATACTCTTAATAAAATTTTTCAACTAGTAGAAACTACCAAAAAATGTGTACCTCTCTCATAAACGAACAGCTGTAATAACCGGACAATAATACCGCGTCGGTGAGTGACCGGTAATGAGAGATTTCACTGTACTTACAAAGTTCTTCCAATGATAAGATGTATTTGTTTGGTTGGTTTACGTGGCTGCCGTCATGACTGCAACAAGCGTCGAGATATCCCTACGGTTTCTATTTGTTTATTGTATTGAGCGCCTATCATTCATAGTAGAGCCAGCTCAGCTGGTTGCAACCCAGATGAGGGTGAGGTCAGCCTGGCCACTCAGTCTAGATAGCAAACTCTTGCACTGCCCGACTAGAATATACGAAGTGGTATATGATCTTAGGGATAGAAGCACTGCTTTGCTGTCGACAAAGATACCAACTTTACCCTGTACCTTCCTATCAATCAGCACTCTATCCGCTTCCCTTACCGCCAAAATTTCAGCCTGAAAAGACTCCAGAGCCGACATCGCAGACCATTCTTGATCCATCAGTGTATATTCTGAAGTCATATTCCCTGACCATTGTGCCTCCCTTCCACTCCCGTCTGGATGTAATCAGAACTTTAAACACCTTGTCAAAGTCCAGATGAGGCACCATGTAATCAGTAGATTTTCTCAGGATTCTGGCATGGCCATAGGACCTTGATCTCCACCTCCCAGATGCCGCTAATCTTGCCGCACTACTTGAGGATACCGCCAATATATGAAGGTTGATCGGATTAAGGTTTAGCATAGCATTCAAAGTCTCCGAAGGACTAGTACGTAAACATTCTGTTATTCCTACGCAAGTGGATCTCTATATACTATAAAGTTGATATACCACGTGTTTTTACTTGTGACAGGCCACCATACTACAGAGCCGTAAGTCAGTATTAGACGCACAATTGCTGTATACATCCATTTAAGCATTTTGGGGTTTAGGCCCCATTTAGATCCAAGCATCCTACGACAGGAGTAGTATGCTACCGTTGCCTTTCTAACCCTGTGTTGAATATTCAGTTTCCATGAAAGTTTTTGGTCCTCGCTATTGCCTAATTTAGCAGTGACATTTCTTGCCCCCAGCATGGTTATTATCCAGTTGCTGATAGGCATGCTGGTTATTTGAGAGTCTTGACGATCCTAACAGCCGTTGCCTAATAGTCTTTCCAACTTATTGATCAGGAAAGATGAAAGGCTGATTGTTCGGAAGTCCTTTGCGTCTTCATGACTTCTTTTCCCAGTCTTCGGTATGAAGACAACTCTTGACTTTTCTCCAGTTGGTCGGAACGTAGCTAAGAGAGAGACTGAGCTTATAAAATTTAGAATGCCAGGGGATGATGGAGCTTTTCACGCTCTGTAGCATCTTTGGCATGATGCCATCCGGATCTGATGATTTAAACGGTGAGAAACTGTCAATTGCCCAAGAGATTTTATCTACAGGTAGTATCTCATTTTCAACAACGTGCTGTTGCCCACTGATAAAGCTGTTCGCAGTAGGCGTATCCTTACAGCCAGGAAAGTGGGTGTTGAGTAATATGTCTAAGGATTCTGCAGAGAAATCTGACCAGAAGCCGTCCGCCTTTTTTACAAAAGTTGGACAGGAATTATTCGTAGCCAGGATCCTAGCAAACCTCGCTTAATCTCTGGTACTATTTATGGACTCGCAGAAATTTCCCCACGAGTTGCGTTTGGCGATTTTTAAAGCTTTGTAAGCTTTTCGCGATAGGGTTGCCACATTTTATTCTCGTAACTGGTTTTGAAGGCCCTACGTCCCTCTGACGAGCCATTCAGATCTTACAAGTGATGGAGAGACAGGATAGGATATATGGGAGGGGAATTGGGAGGAAAATGAGGGTATGTGGTTAACCTTTAGTCGTGAAGGCCTTAATAAATCCTTACCCAAGACAGGCGATGTATACACAGGACCTGTACTGGGATAGGAGACTCAGCCAACACTTAAGCCGTTTTTTAAATTTTTAATTTGACTTATACTAAAAAAAGACCATCAGCGAACTTGTATTGTATTTTAAATTAAAGCAGTGATGCATTTACGAAGAGGCCTTTTATTGAGCTAGTATGTGCATTAAATATCCAGTAAAATGTGAAAATGTGCTTTAAAAAACCAAACTCGCTTGAAAATAAGAGCAACATTTTTGTGCTTTCTTTCAAAGAGGAGGAAGAGGGTGACGTTGGCTGAAATAGTTAGGACGTTGTGTACAAAACCGAAGGTTCCGGGTTCGAGCCCGGTGTCCGACATTAAAAATAAAAACACCACGCATTTTTCTGATGTTCATTAGTGTCCTTTGTATCAGTTGTTGTGGGAAAAATTCTAGTGATGCAGGCATAAGGCACTGGTAAACTATACCGACTTCAGAAGATATTAATCCTAATGTAACATCATAGCGCCCTCCTTCGCTGTGTAGCAGAATCATCGGCGAAGTAAAATAACCAATAAAATGGCTACTAAACACAGTGTTAAAATTTAATACGCCTCATTTGACACTAGAGGTCGCTGCAACACTGCATTATTAAAAAAACGTGCAAAAAAGCAGAGTTGTAAAAGAATGAAGCTTTCCTCTATGTCTTGTATTGGACCCAAGTGAGCTGGACTCTAAATTTCGCCCCTCCTTACCAGCAGCCTGCTAACCTAACCTAACCTAAAGAGAAGGAAATAAATTTTTGCCACATTTAATTTTCTCAGAGAAGAAAACGTTTATTCAAGAATATTCTGAAACAAAAAAAAATTAAACTATTTTTGTGTTTTTCATATAATTTAAATTGTTGATGAGTTGTTTATACGCCAATGCTTTTAATTGATTTTACATGCTAAATGCTAAAGATTTTTTGTATAAGTAGTTATAATATTTTTTTATTTGATTTTATTTAATTCTAATATATTCTCTTTTCTTATTCACAGGACGAACGTTTATGGCTTTACTTAAGCATATTTCTCTGCATATTCTTTGTTATACTGTTGCTTATGCTAATTATTTTGCGCAAACGTATAAGCATAGCAGTGGCACTTATCAAAGAAGGTAGCAAAGCTGTTTCCAGTGTAAAATCGACTGTATTCTTTCCAATTATATCATGGATTCTCTTTACCGTGGCAATTATATATGCTGTTGGAGTTGGCCTATACTTGGGTTCAATTGGCACAAATTCTTTTAGAATGATTAGACAACTAGATGCAAATAGTATTACCGGAGTTACCAGTGAGAACTGTAAATGCGACGGTCCAGCTATAAATTATACAGTTGGTGCAAATTGTGATCCGCAAACGTTTGAAGATCACTGTTACAATGCAGATATAACTTTAGTCGGCTTCTTTCAACAGACACAAAGATCTCCCTGTACGAAAACTATGTGCAGCTTTGTTGAAGTCAAACACACAATGATAATTAATTGGTTTATTGTTTACAATGTCTTCGGGTTCCTTTGGCTAACTTTCTTTATATGTGCTTTTAGTGATATGGTTTTAGCTTGTACATTTGCCACCTGGTATTGGACATTTAAGAAAAAGGATGTACCTTTCTTTACTCTTTCCAAAGCCATATTTCAAACTTCCTTCTATCATTTGGGCACTTTGGCGTTTGGTTCACTGATTTTAGCTATTTGCCGTATGATACGCCTTATATTGGAGTACATTGATCGTAAGTTAAAGAAATACGACAATACTGTCACAAGAGCCATACTCTGTTGTATGAGATGTTTCTTTTGGCTTTTGGAATCGTTCTTACGTTTTTTAAGCCAAAACGCTTACATAATGTGCGCTATACATGGTAAGAACTTCTGCACTAGTGCCAGAGACGCCTTCAATTTGACAATGCGAAACTTTTTGCGAGTAGTCACTTTAGATAAGGTAACCGATTTTCTATTCTTTATGTCTAAACTCTTAATAACGGGAGGCGCTGGCGTAGCTACTTATTTCTTTTTGTTAAATAATCCGTCCATTATACAGTTGCATTACTTGGCTGTGCCTACAGCTATTGTAGCAATATGTGCTTTCTTGATAACAAGTGTTTTCTTCAGTGTCTACTCTATGGCTGTTGATACTTTATTCCTGTGCTTCCTTGAAGATATCGAAAGAAATGATGGTTCACCAGAGAAACCATATTATATGTCTAAGCAACTTATGAAAATATTAGGTAAACGTAATAAAATTCCCAAAAGAACCGCATAAAATTAACAAAATGCCAAAGTAATTTTGAAACAAATATCTAAATAATTACAAGGTGCTGATCAAAAAGGATGTAGACTAACGAATGAGATATTTAATAATAGATGTAACAGAAATAAAAAAACAGCAAAATTAAATTATCGATATTTTTCATCTTAAGTCTTATATCGAATAACAAAAGTTTTAATTTACACAAATATCATGAAAATGTTTTAAATTTGAGTTAATAATACACAAAAGAATTTTTAAGGAATATGTAAGGTCAAATGATGTATTCATGTGCATACATGTATGTATGTACATAAATAATAATTTTTAAAGCAAAATTAAAAAGAAAACAAATTTTAAAGCAAAATTCTCACTATTTACAAATAAAACATAAAAAATGCATACATATGTTTAATGTTTTAATTTAAATTAATAAGTCATTGAGATTTGTTAGAAGGTTGTGTTAAAAGCAATAAAGAATGAAATAGAAAACGAAAGGCTTTAGTAATATTTTGTACAATTGATAAATACCAATTTATATATAATAAGAACCCACGAAATAAATACATACAGATACATATTTACAGGATACATACTTACATGTGGTCCCAATAATTATCCTTTATATATGTATTATATTGCCACCTCTTTTGAATTACTTATATTATATGCCAAACTAACATTTATATTTATACATGCATACATATGTTTGAATTAATATATTTAATATTACGAATTATTTATAAAAATAGAATTTTGTTGCAGTTAAAAATTGTATTTATTATTTATGTTTTTTTATTATATAAAAACTATTTATGGTTGAAAATATGGGTTATGTGCAGTGCTCAAAAATAATAAAATATATACTTTTTTGAAATACCTAGATATGTACATATGTAGATGTAAAGAAAGTTTACTTTATCAATAACAGTCTCAAGCAGAAAACTGTTGATGATGTATAAGCGACGTAAGTAGCATAAAAATAGGCTTAACGGTAAACTTTTGTGGTAACTGGAGATTTGTTCCTTGAACTGATTATTAATTGAAATTAATTCTATTTGATCGGGTGTATGCATATACATATCGTCACCTCAAATGCCAAACAATGTATCGTGAAATCCGAAATTTACTTTTTGTATTCATTACGATTTACTTCATCATGTTACATATAGAGCCATAACCGCCAGAAAAGCTCAACCAACACATATTTTAGACCTCGTTTTTTGAAGAAAATCGATTATTTACGATCGCAAATAATCGATTTAGGCCAAAAAATTAAGTTCTAAAATTATGTCGCTTAAGCTTTTTTGACGATTATGGCACGATATGTATGTATGTATACAATATTGTAAGTTTCTATTTACAAACCAACCCAAATGTTAAAAAATTGTGTTCCATAAACGAAAATAGTTATAATGAAATCAAGCAAGGTTCTACAAAACGAATAAAAAGAATTAAATAGAAAAATTGAAAGATGAATGGAAAAAAATCTGGAGCATTACCAAAAAGCATTATTTGCGACAGAAACCCAAGAGAAACGAAGACGAACAGTTCGTTGACGTGAAACTTTGGTATTGTATATGAAAAAAGCAAAATTTTATTTAATTTTGTCTCTTTTTCTCGATAAGGGGGAATATGTAAGGCAATGAAACTTATTTTAGAATTTAATCGACGCCGATTCAATGTGACATAAAATAATAGTTAAGTAGAAAAATTCTGCAATCTGTAGGGAATTTGAAATACTACTTAATAACGGTCTAATTCATAAAAAATATTTTAGGTTTATTACAGGTTTATTTGACAAATTTCCCATAGAAATATGTCAAATAAGCGCTTAATAAACCTGAAATATTTTTATGAATATGGCAGTAAATGAATAGATCTATTTTAGTGATTTGATGAATAATTGTAGTATTGATGATGGCATTTTAATTTTAAAAAATAAATAAGTTAACTTAAAAAGTTTCAGATATTTTATCTCTATAGTAATACTATGGGCTAGTTTCTTACTAATTAGTTAAGCTTAGTTTAACATACGTTTGAGTTAACCAAGAAACAAATTTAAACGGGCTTTAAGCGCCAATGCTGTTTTTCAGTAATGGATTAGGAGTTGCCAATTTATCTAGAAATTTTGAAAAACTTTAGAAACTTTGTTTTCAATCTAGATGTGGCGTTGTTGAAAACACTTAAAAGCGATATGACAATTCTTTAAATTTATTTTAAAAAAACTTCAATAACTATTTTCTGCGATTTTTGAGAACTAAAAAATATATAATATGGACTTAAAAAATAGTGACGCTCCAAAAATATACTAAAAAAGATCATCAAATTTTAAATCCAACGAAATATTTGAAAGAATTCCAATCCATTATACACATGAAAATGATTTGGACTTGTTATTATCTCCCTTATTTTTCTCATAATTGTCCTATCCAAGTTATTTAGGTTTCATAATCGCAAAAATCTTCGTCGTCATAAGAAACATCCATTTTATTTATGTATGTATTTTTTCAATTGCGTAATATTTATTTCATACTTTTATTACTTGACAGTTCTAACTTCAGTTTAACTGAGCAATATTGCTCGGTTAAAATAAGATCATTAACTAGATAATCGTTATTTGAAAAACAATATTTTAAGTTTAAACTACAGTTAACTGACAAATAGAGTTTATCTTTATGTTAAAAACTAAGTATTTTAAGCCAAAAACATGTATTTCAAAGTATTTAATATGGACTGAGTATATACAATAACATTAAAGACAATAAACTTTTGTGAAAATTTGTTTGATATTGAATGCCGTATTTGGAACCCTGGAAATTTAAAGCCGCTGACTAATTTGTAGCAAGACCGCCGTCGTTTAATTCTCTTCGGCATCGGCGTTGCAAAAAAGCAGTACATACATATTTTACACATTTATTGCAGAATCAAGGCATATCAAATATATATTTAATGTGCCTTGTGCAGAATAGAACTTTTAAGATTTTCTTTGGCAAAATTATATAAAATCGGTAAGTGCAACAAAAGTTAGAAGTGATGCCAAAGTAAAAAAAACAAAATGATGATTCTGTGCAGGGGTACAGAACACGGCAAAATGTGGCCGTGGAACGTTGTAACAAATAAAAGTAAAGGCTCGAGGCCATGATATTACTTTTTGGTTATGTACGTTTTAGAAATATAAACTTCTGATTAATTCTGTGGCCATATAGAATAATCGCTTAAGCAAATTTAGGAGATGAAAGTTGCACTGGTTATAATGGGCATTGTCGCGGTTGACGTATCTCGACATTTTGTTCCTAGATCAAAGAAAAATGTTGCCGTGCTCCTTAATCTATTGCAAAGACGTCGTAGTCGAAATACGCCAACCACTATAAGGGGAATGCCACAAATGCAAAGGAAATATCACACGAAAGTAGAATCTCTTAGCGGTAGTGTCAAAACTTGAAAAAAAGAACATGTGATTATGTCGTCTTAAGTGATTATTCCATATTGCCACAATAATTATGAGTGTCACATTGCATTGTAATAAAAAATTCAAATCATGGATTGATTTTATCCAAATTCTTTTTCCAGTCTCGAAACAAACTAAAGCAAATCATGGAACATGGATTAAAAATTATACGTATGTATGTTTGCACGTAATTATTTTACATATCGTCGGTTGGTTATTGGTTTGCAGCACAGTATATTCAAAATACGAGATTAAAGATGTGAACGCCGAACTTGCGTGGAGAAACCATTTATTTCCGCAATTCAACTCTGCGATATAAGAATGCAGCAGCATTGGCCAGTCCGGAGTCTGGCAAAAACAGCTCGAAAATGTCTGCCCATGCGTCTAAAGTAATTTTTTTTTTAAATACAATCAAATATTCTGCAATCACAAATATGTTATGAAGGTATTTAATATGTGATCAATTTTCACAAAGGCAACTGACTAAAAAAAAGTGGGTCGTAAATATCTTTCAAAAAGAGGCCTATAGGGATTCGTTTATCATTGAAAAATTGTGGGATTTACGATTATTTCAATGATGCAGAGAAGTCGGAAAAAGTTCGAAAATGCTGGGTGTAAAATGTTTTAAAAAAGATTGCAATATTAGAGTCGAAAGAACAAAAAAAAAAAACAAACCGTCGGCGTACACAACTGGAAAGTCTAACATTGTATACCAAATTTGCTGCGATGGTTCCGGATCCAAGATATATGTATGCTCAAAAGTATATGTTGGCACAAAACTCAAAAAAATATCAAATAACACAAAAATGTTAAAAATAAAGCTTTTAAAAATTTTTAAATTATTAACTTCATTTGTTTTTATAAATGTATTTATATAATGATTTGTGCAATAAATTTTAAATAACTTTGCTATTATCGGGCATGTTTTGCATTGCACGTGAAATTAAAACTTGTTGCCATAGAATTCTCGTTGGAAATATGTACTGATAACAATGCATGTTGCAATTCCGTACGGTTTACAGCCTTTTTGTGTAAGACATTGACAATGGTAACTTGATGTTTCTGTAATAGATAAAGAAAATTTTAACAAGTTTCCTATAATCTATTACAAAAATGTCGATATCTGGCGTCAACGTCTTACACAAACAGGCTATTAATTTCACGTGGAATACAGAGCATACCCGCATATTTCCTTATGTATATATATATTTTAGAACCCCTGAAGATGATCAACGGTGTTGATCGAAATATTGCGAAAACAAATATAATTAAAATTCCACATTTTAATTAGTCTAATTACGAGTATCGTATTTCGACTACGACGATTTTTTACTAGATTTAAAAAATGTTCCAATTTCTTTAGTCTATACTATAATTATAAACAGTAATAATACAAATGTATGCAGTTTTTTTTTGTTTATCCTTAAAATACCTACTTGCTTATGCATAAAAATTATTTTATGCTTATTAAAGGCATTTGGCAAATTTTGTTGGGTGCTGGATTAACTGTAAGATCCGACAATCGTCTGTACATGGCTTAACCAGAGTGGTGGAAAATTATTGGTTGTCGTGTAATAATCAGGGCAATGATGAATAAAATACGACATGGCACCCCACCTCAAAGCGAATACAATATCAGGTGACCTTATCACTACAACAATACAACTACACAAACAACAACATGTAGTTTGCTATGCTACAAAACCAATCTGTCGGAAGATTTCTAAGCAAATTTTGATATTTTGGTTCAAATTGCTCGATTTGGCATCAACAACTGATAAACAGCCGGGCGGAAAAGGTACTGATACTGAATTCGCCTTGGTGGCACTCAATGTGATAGAAGACTTTCTGACAAACTGAAAAAAATCTGGCAGCTCGAAATTCTACTACGTTTTTAATCTACTTGCATTTGCAGCGGCGTCAAAATTTTTTGCAAGGCGTATTAAATCTGCCTTAGTTCTTTTGTTGTGCGCCAAACTACAAATTGTATAATTTTGCATTAAAATTATTTATAATTATGGATCGAACAATAATTGTACCATATCGCGCAGAAGAAAAAGAGCTTTCTCATATTTTATATAACACAATTCAGGGTTTAATTCTGCTCTATCCGCCCACAGAAGAATTTCGGAAGTGCTTGTCTGAGGAGATGTTTATAAAACCTAATCAACATGCATTTTTCCACATAATGCACTACTTGTTTCGTATTTTTGATGCACAAGAATTCAAGAAGCGTTTTTTCTGGCCAATTACTGATAAACGATCCGAATCAAATTTTCGTACCAGTACGGTTGAGTATCTCAAGCACATTAATGATAAATATCAGTTGAACTGGACTAACATAAAATCGTACTTGGTGGTAATGCCTGGTGGTATGAAATTTATTACTTTCCTGTTAGATTTTGTGAAGTTTATTGCACAAGAGCTGGTAAAGCAAAAAGAAAAACAATTAAATGTAGATGTCCTCAATTATCGGTCTCAGATTTCCGAAGCAAATATACATAAAATGTGTGCTAAAAATGAAATTTTTAAGGCTATGGTGTCAGAATTTGTAGAGACTGTAGAAAATCTTAACACAAAGTACGATGCAAAGAGTCTAAAGTTAAAGCATCACTTGCAAACACTCTCGCAAGAGTCCGGCTTAAGTATAGATTTAATAACAGATGATAAATTTCTGAAAGATTTTGAAGAGTATAACTACCAGCTATTTGATACTCTCTATGTTGAACGTTCGAAAAAGGTGTTAGAAATGGATAATTTGATGTCGGAACTAAAAGATGCAATGGATAAATTTTACAGTAAAGAGACTGGTTACAAATATGATAAGCAACATATTTGCCAGCAGTTGAAACGAATACGAGATTATTTTCCTAATAATGATTTGGTAGAAGGTAAGCGTTTTCAGTTGAAGGTGACACGAAACACTAAAATTTTAATATAAATTCCAGAATCGTTCGGGGCTACTTTGAGAGATGATGGTGTTAATATCAACACGCTTATATCGACATTTACGGTTATTAATGAAACTATCCAGAATGAATTAAAGTCTTGTAACAGAAAACCCTGCGTTGGCGAATTTGTATATTCGCGTTTGATAAGTTTGAGAAATGAACTTCATGACATGGAAAACCAGATTACAAACTTTCAAAAAATCTTGCTCGAAAATATTAAAAAATCTCGAGTAGACTTAACTCAGACTCCCGTAACTGACAAAACGAAATATACAGAAAATGTTTTGGTTACGAAATTAGTTTCGACACCACCAATTAAATTTGAAGCTCCTGAATGTGGTGTTAAATCGAGACTCGCTTTAGTAGATTCAAAATCTGCAAATACAAATGAAACGACTTTCAATAACTTTTTAGGTAAGCAAGCATTTTAATGTTCATAAAAATATTTAATTCAAATAAACAATTTTTTAATTCATGAATCACATTTAAACTTTATTATGATCTTCTTTATAATCTTTAGCACCCCCACGTGTAACGACAATGCGTCAAACAAATCGCAATCACAGCTTGAAGGATCAAACCATTTCAGATTTAAACAGTACCATTAATCGGTCGAAAATAATTGATCCTATGCAATTGCTACGTTCCACAAATAAAAAGGATTCAGCAAAATATAAGACAACTACACCACAACATAGCACTTCAAGCTTCGACACAAAGCGGAAGCAACATAAGTCAGTTTCAATTGACAGAGATGGGGAAGAACTTTCGCTTGCCGCTGTTTTCACACCCAAAAGCAATTTGAAACAATCAGAGTTGAATAAAACATCATCTCAGTCCTTTACTATAACAATATCACCTACGGTACTACACCAATCACCCTTTACGCCATTTAGTTCAAACGATCGAACTCGAATTGCTAGATTAGATTTTAGTGCCATTAGTGACGGAAATAATCAAAGTTCGTCTTCGAGTTATATAAAAAAATTATCAGCTGTTAAGAAGGTGCAGGACGCCTCTCTAAACTTTGCCAACCTTAGTACTAGTCCATCTGGTCGCCTAGAGCCGTTAGTCACGGCTGATGATTGCAACATTCCAAAATTGAAGCTGAATGATATTACTTTATTTGGCCATAACATAAGTACGAATGTAAGTATTAAAAATTGTTTTAAAATAATAGGTAATAATAATAATGGTATCTAAGTTTTAAACATAAACCCAAGGTTACCATTAACACAACACAACACTACCTTTATGAAATAATTGCAAGTTAATATATTTTTTTTCCAGACGTCAACTATTCAGGAAATACCAAATCTTTTAATTAAAGCTCCTTCTAATAATGTGGTACACGATGACATTTCTAAATTTGCCAATGCTGATATTAATGAACAAAGTGAAAATGTTGCTGCTAACAGTTATGATGAAGAAGAGGATGCTCTGTTCAACATCAGTGACACGGTTTTAAAAGATGTAACTTTATAACTTTTTATTTTTTCCTTAAAAAATAATAATTTAATATAAGGAATTTTTTATGTATTATAATTTTTTTTTATTTCATCATTTGTTGATAAAAACATCGAGCGTTTCTTAAACTTTTCTTGCGGTAGCAAAATAATATTAACCGGTCTTACGTAGGGATTCCATAGAGGTTTTTGATTAATTTGTATGGTTTGGAGGGATTTTTTATAATTCAATAAGTTGATGGCATATTCTCGTCTAGTAAAAAATATTTCATCATAAAAGTTGTTAGGAACTTTTTTTATATCAATACCAATGTCTACTGGAATTTTCTCTCCGTCTGGTGTTTTTTCCATATCATTTTTCATACGCATTTTGTATAATTCACTAATTATAATATTTTTATTCAGTTTGAATTGTTTGTCGTTTAACTTGGGAATATTTTTACAGATGGAAGTTAAACCCGTTTCCAATAGCATTATACGTTGCTCTAGTATATTTATATTATCCATAATAAGTTTGTTTATATCGCTATCTTCTATCATTTCCTCTATGGTTATTTCGAATTTACCATTTGTATCTTCGACCAAGAAATGTTGTGTATTGGTATCCAAATCATCTTCTGTTACTGCGACTTTGTTTAAAATCACTTTTTCAATGTCCTCTTTGCGTAAAAATTGATCCGGAATGGAGAAATCACGCAAAATATCATATATTTCTTTTCTCACCAGTCTCCTTATAGACATCGTACTGTAAATAGGTCTCCCTAAAATGCTAGTGTTAGATTTTGGGGCATTAAAATCCATCATAGCCTTTTGTATATCGCTGGTTAAGGGTATTAATCGTTGTTTGTTTCTGTGGGTTCTTTGCAAAAATGTTTTTATCTTCCCACGCCCGTTGAAATATATCAAACGATGAAATTTATCATAAAGTTTTGGAGAACAGTTTTCCATAAACTGAGAATTTTGTTGCTTTTTTTATTTTTTTAGACTGTTTTCATTCAAAATTTTTATACTTTTTAAATATCTATATAGTACATGTCTATGTACATATACATGGATTTGATATATGAATCAAAGTATATTTATAAATGATTCCCAAAAACTATCGTTTTCCATAACATATGTACATAAATATAATAAACCTGTGAAACGAAATTTATAAAAATTATTGAAAAAAACTATTAAAAAATTGTTGAATAAGAGCCATAGCAGACACATCACACCATCATATTGGGTCTAATCGTGGTTGGCGTATTTCTACTTCGACGACGACAGTTTCGTCCTGGGTTAAAAAAGAAATGTTGCGGCATTCTTTAATTTATTACAAAAACGTACTACGGCAAATACGATAAGGGTGATTGTTTTCCAATCAGATTTATGGCGTCTTTCATCAGCTTTTTATTGTTATCCATATTCAATTCTCACCAAATCATAATACATACATATATCATTTCTCAATATTGATGCAAATGAACTTCTTAAAAGTATTAAAAGAATTAAAATATCATTTCGCTATGCAACTGTGCATCATCATAGAAAATTTGTTTTATAAACCAGTGTATGTGTCTTAATAGGTAAGTATGAAAGCTGTAGCAAAATTTGATTAAATTTTGAACAGATTTCCGTTAATCTGTTAAAAAAATATCCAATTTTCTATCCGTAAATGGATTTGCAATTTAAAGGAGATTACAGTTGATATAAACTAGTACTATTTGATTTTCGGAACATAATTGAGCGATTATTAGATGATACTGCCAGACTTATTTAGAACGTAATTTGGGGGTTACACGATCAAATTTTGCCTTTCAAGTTTTAATGCACTCGCACTTTTTTACTCAACACATATATTTTAACACTTGATGCCAACTTGCTTTAAAATTCTGTATCCGGTTTGTGTATCCAATTTATGAGCAAAAAACAGGTGATTAAATTTTTTTGACGTATATAAACTTGCCAAGATGTGCTCATATTAGGTGGTCTCGGCTGCTTAGGTGATTATTTACACCGTTTGCAGTTTTAATATCCCTTAGATTTCAACCCACATTTTTTTGACATCAAAAGTATAAATTTTTCAAAGCGAATTGATCCGACTATATGTACCTTTTAAGGCCATGATTCACTATCCTACACAATCGCGCGATCTACGAAAAAATACAACCCTGATCTGATGAATTGTTTTTGTCTTTTGAAAATGTTCATAGACTCCATCATACCAGGGCTGTATTTTCTCAAAAATCGCACGATCGTGTAGGCTAGGTAAATCAAGAATTCATTTGTGTATTCACACGGTGAAATTTATAACGTCTATTTTCCTTAATTCCCTTTTGAAGTTGATACCAAAAATTCATTGCACGTCTAATTTTACTTCTCTCCAGTTTTTCTACCCCTCTTTCTTGTTTACACTATTCGCTAACAAGCCAAAAATTACGTCGCAAAATAGACTTCATAAACGTCATCGTGTGAATCCTGTGTAAGATTTCACTGTTAAGAAAAATCGTCTGATGATTTTTATGCACTCAATGTCTTTGTACTCAATATAACAATTAGGATTTTATTGAACACGTCTGGCAACTATGCTCTAAAATAAACTTCATTCCGTAATTTTTTTCCATTGGAGAGGTGAGTTCTTCATTTTCTCTTTATTATAAAGAATTATATATAAAAAGAAGATAATTAATTAAAAATATTTAAAAAAGTTGGATTATGTTATCATAAACTATAAAATTGTGTTCAGTAAAAGTGTCAAGTGGCTGGTTAATACTGCAAATATATGTTTACAAAATTATTGATTTTTCTTGTATACGTTGTAAGTTTTTATTGTCTTATCTGTGTATACCATCGTACACACAATGCACATACATGGAATGAATCACATAAGTCGCAAAAATACGCACATAAATATGTACATAAGTATGTATGTACTTAAATAAGACCATATGTGCAACATAATGTGATTTTTCTTCTAATCTGAAAAAATTTCAGAACTTTATTGGACACGAACTACACACATCAAAGTGTAATTTAAATGAGGGTCAAGTCTTGAATGACTGATAGTAACTCTGATTTGATTATTAATTTTTCCTTTCAACATTGCCATCGTCCCCATAAATTTCAAAAAACAACATTAAAATTATGAAAAGCAACAATCGAACTAATATGTATGCTGATTTAAGTCCATACATACGTACAATTGCCAAGAAAATATTTTGACATAGTTAAAATTGTTTTAAATTTTGGCTTTTATCGTAATATTTTTTTCCTTTTTTGCATTATTAATTTTTTTTTGTTATAGACTTGATTTTATTAAGTGAACAAACAGTCGTAAGTTATAAGAAAAAATAAAAATGAGGAAATAAAAATTACATGAAAACCAAAAAAACTAAAAAATTTCTTAAATTAATTAAACAAATTTATAAAAAATGGAGCTTATGCATAAAATAACATACAATAACAGGAACTTATTCATTCATTCCTTCAGCATATTACCAGCAAGCAGGGATTTTGTTTGTCATTTCTATTAAATAAATATTTATATGTAAATCAAAAATTGTATGTTTCGCTGAATTAGTAAAGTCAAACACTTGCGCATGGATCTGAAAGTGTGACAAATCTTTAACTGATGGCACAAAATCTTCAACAGGGTCAAACAAAAATTTCCATTATTGGCACCTTTCACTTAAAATTGCTTAATTTTCACATTTTCTATTTTTATACAATGTGGATTGTTACTTTATTTGTTTTTTGTAATTTAATTTATTTTAACACGAGCAATGTCTAGCTAATTTTATTGGGTCTATAGTATAGTAAAAAATTGCTAAATTGTTAAACTGTAAAATTGTTCAACACCTTTTTTAAATATATAAGCGCTTAATAAACCTGAAATATTTTTTATGAATTATGCAGTATATATTGTGTATATATCGTGAATTAGTACAAAATTCTATCATATAAGTCCATTTCATTGATCTCGTGCGTATATGCATATTGTACATATCATAAATGTATGCATATTGTATTAATAAACATTAACTTAGTTATTATTTTAATTTTTAAATTGTTTAAAGTACGTTACAGTTCTTATTATAACCTTGTAATAAATTTAAATGGCCAATAGGCCACATGTATTACATAAATGGAATAAATGAAATGAAAATTAAATGAAATTTCTTTTTGTGTATGTTTTTTAAATACATTTATATTAACCTTTTAATTTGATTCCTTAAACTGATTTTTATAAACGCTTAAATTTTGGTGTCACTTTTATTTTCAACATACCAATAAAACAAGAAGAAGCGTAGTTGTTTGCATCCGAAAAAATGTTTTCTACGCATTAAACACAATATTAATATAAACTCCGTTGACAATGTCACCAAAATAGTCGACAAAAGTGGTGACTTTTGGACTCTTAACCCCACGTTTCCTTCAGGGTACATACTAGTGATGTGCGAATATTCGAACTCGTATTCGAATTCCCGAATATTCGGCCGTTTTTGAATATTCGTATTCGCAAAATTCAGACGAATACGAATATTTTTTTTTAAATAAGTGACATAAAAATATTAAATTTATCAATTGAAAGAATAAAAAATATTGTTGTAGCCAACAAACAAATCAAATTTATTTTCTTCCTTACAGGTTAATTGCTGGTGAATTTCTTAAAAACAAAGCATTGCGTTGAATAATTAAAAACAGTATTGGAAAACTTTTACGGCATATAAAATGGGTTCACTATTTCGTAGTGAGGAAATGACTTTATGTCAGTTGTTTTTGCAAAGTGAGGCGGCTTATGCCTGCGTATCGGAACTAGGAGAATTGGGTTTGGTGCAATTCAGAGATGTAAGCCAAAACCAACTATAAAATTTTCTTCAAAAATTCCTAATATAATAAAATAATAAATTTAAGTTAATGGGCCTAATTACAGATGTCGTATTTCGCCTACGACGATTTTGTACTAGGTTAAAGAAAAACTGTTGCAATTTTCTTTAGTCTAGTACGAAACCGTCGTAGTCGAAGTCGTAATACGACACTCGTAATAAAGCACAATATAATAATAAATAATTAATACATTATTTTATTTTTAGTTAAATCCCGATGTTAATGCTTTTCAACGAAAATTCGTTAACGAAGTGCGACGTTGTGACGAAATGGAACGTAAATTGCGTTATTTAGAAATGGAAATTAAGAAAGATGGAATTCCTATGTTAGATACCGGAGAAAGTCCTGAAGCTCCTCAACCCAGAGAGATGATTGACTTGGAGGTATTATGTTTAAATAAGAAAAATTATCAAATGTACATCGATGAATTTTAAATTTAAAGGCAACTTTTGAAAAGCTTGAAAATGAATTGCGAGAAGTTAATCAAAATGCCGAAGCTCTGAAGCGAAATTTTTTAGAGTTGACAGAGTTGAAACACATTTTGCGTAAAACTCAAGTTTTCTTTGATGAGGTAAGTTTTGCGCTTCGCCTGTTAACATTTTACTAAACAATTTAACTGACCGCAACAAAAAACTAATGACTTTTTAATGCTTTTGTATATACTGAAAAAACTTAATTAACAAAAGTCTCTAATGCCAATATATTTTAAAAAAGTATTTAACCTTTTGACAACACAACTGAGAGGTGCACATTGTTATTTTTATGAATTTATTTAACTTTTTTTTATTCCCTTTAGTTTGATTTTATAATTAATTAATTTTTTTTAATATATCTTATGTAAATATTAATATAATTAATATATTGTTTAGAAGTGTTACGGATTTATATTTCTTTTATACACAGCATGTATTGAGATTTAAACAGCAGTTATAGTTTCTACTGTGAACACAAAAAAAATTCTCAAATTTATACCTAATCATTTAAATTTTCAATTACTCAATTATTTAGTTTGTTACCCACCTACCACAAAAGTGAAAAGAAAACTTTAAATTCAATGTTTTTTTTTTATATAAAACATATTTTGCTACAAAACACACACTACCACTTAAAATTAATATGTGCATTTTTTCTTCCAACTATAAAGAAATTTATAAAAAAAATTTTAATAGTCTACTATCATCACATCATCATATCCACTGTTAATCTACTCTACTTATTGCTTTAATATCTATACATGCATACATAATACATACTTTCTGAATAGTTTTTTGTTTTGACGTTAGAAAAGTATAAAGCGGGAAAAAAATTCAATTTTTTTTTTTCTAATAATGCCAAAGATTGTTTGATTAAGCTGATTTTTTTTTAAATCATATTTGTTAAAATATGCATTTTAAATTTATTTTCCATTTATTTGGAGTTTTAAATTCTTAAAAGAAGAAAAAATACTAATTTAAGAATAAGAAATTCGAAATTTCCATACAAACACAATTGGAATTGTATGAAAATTCGTTCGATTTCGAATGCCGTTATTTGCCCCAGTCTGTATTATCACATTATGCATCTACAGGCTTATCGTTGCAGTTTTAACTAACTGACCTAACTGACATTTTTTTGAAAAATGAGTTAAGAACTTTACTAGACTTTATAAGTTATAGTACACCTTGTCTATAATTTTCATGACTGTAAGCATTACTGTTGTGCCTATATAAGTAAAAAGATTTCAGACGCAGCCATAAGAATGAATGTATAAAACAACCATAAAAGCTGCTCTCCTGTTAAATTGTTAAAATCTTAGTTAGGTCAGTTAGGTAAATCAGCGACGTTATGTATGAGAAAAAACTGCTAAGAAGTTAACATAAGTGGCAAAATTGAATATGATCTTAACAAGTTTTGCCATACAATTTTATATTGAAAATTACGCTAGGATTTAATAGTGGGTTAAAAATACATTATGCGCGGAGATTTTTAATGTCAAATTGTATGAAGGAACTCGTTAGCACCTAGTTCAATGTCGTCACTTATGCTTCATGCCAGTTTTTTTTTTATACACAAGGCTGCTAATTATCACAAATGTTATACCAAAATTCATGTCTAGCATAAAAAACTAATAGAGGGTGCTTTTTTTATCTGCATGGGAACTATCGATTTCGATTACTATGGTTAGACAGCTGAGAATGTCAAACTGTGCTGAAATTTCTGTTCAGTCAGGTTTGGCAAGTCATCATGAATCGTTTAACGGTAGAACAACGCTTCCAAATTGCCATTGGAAATATCCAATAATCGATTCTAGTCGCAAAATATTTCTGGCTTTTAGAACAACTCTGGCGTCGTTCTAATTAGTTTTTAAGTGCTACCAGATTAGTTTTTGTTTGGCTTGCGATTGTTTTACGTACCTGTACTGTGTTACGGTTTGTGATAGCGTAATTTTAACCACATGCATTAATTTTTGTTAACATTTATGGATTTTTGACTAACACGCGATTTTAATTCCACCTACTCTAAATTAGTTTTTGAACACAATTGCATTATGATTTGATATTGGAGGATTAGATTTTAACATAAGATTAAAACACAACTATTTTTGGGCATATAATTACATTACTGTTGGATATTGGCAGAAGACACTTTGGTGGAATATCATATACAACTCATAATTGTGGGAAATTTTAAAATAATAAGTACACAACTACTTGATAAATTGACATATAAGAACATAAAGATTTCACTAAGGTTTGCGTTAAAAATATTCATATAAGAGGATTAGCAGACAACTACATATTTGATTTGAAATCGCATAATTTTTTTAAATTTTTCTGTCACATAGAGCTTCAAATACCATATCTGAAAGAAAATTGTCGTATATGATTTTAAACACGTCTGCGGGAGCATTCTTAATTTTGGAAATCGTACGATTTCTAATCGATTAGATTTACAGAACAGCTTTGGCCCTGTTTGTCATTCGAAATCAATAAGAAAAGTAAGATTTGAACACGCAATTAAAAATTGTCATGGAACAAGGATATGAGAGTAAGGTTGCCATCCGCCCTCTTTTCCCCGGGCACCGTCCCCTTTTTTTGACGTCTGCGGTAGTCCTACTTATTTAACAAGTGTCCGTGATTGTCCTACTTTTTTGTTTTTACCCATAATTGTTATTTTTTTTTTTGTTACATCTAGACTTGACATTTTTGATATGTCCAATCTTATGTTTAAATGCTGTTATTTATATAACTCAACATTTGTCGTAATACAATACTGTCATATAAAGATCATTGACTAATGGTGGAAAGTCGTTGGTATTTTTTTTATTTATTTTATTTTCGAAATACATACAAAGAAAATAATACCAAAACCGACAAAAAAAATTTCGTGCAGCATCAGGTCTAATTTGAAGTTTCTTAACATAGTTTAGGAGGTATCTAATTATTTGTGGCTTGCAAATTGTAAATTTTCAAAATTATAAAAAATACAGAACTCAAACAAAATGTGATTTCTCTACCACAGGAGCATAGAAGGATATGTTAACAAAAACTACCATAGATTATTAGATTCGATTGATATCACTAATAATAAAATGGCCGATCCGTATGTATTTTTGTCTTCTGATTGCAATGGCGTCATTAGTTTTTCCCTATCAGCTATAGTTTTAAAGATATAGTGACATTTAGCATTTGAACAATTGACACCACTTTTTGTATTATTCTGTTAATATTTCACTAATCGTCATCCAAACTTAAAAATATCTTCCGGATTATTAATCTACACAAAAATCTCTTTCGTGCAGATAGAGTCACATTGATGAATATGTCAGGATATTTTACTGTTGTTGTAAGGATGTTAAAAATCGTGTGTTTTTAGTTTAGTTCTTAAAACTTTATTGATTATAATTTTTTTAACCTAGTGTAACTAATCCTTATGTATTTTTGTTCGCTGATTACGAAAATGGCTTTATTACTTTTTTGTCTTTTCGAAAGCCATCCAAAAAAGTTACATTTGTCAATTTACAAGTCATTAATGCAATTATTACGCAAAAAAATGTTATATGGACCAGTCCAGAAAATGTTTGTGTTATTTGTAGTTAATGTTTCATTTCAACAGTTATTTTTTTATGCACAATATAATAGAACATTCCTGTGGTATTTTAAAAACCATAAAGTAAAGAAAAGAAATTCATGTAAATTATATTTAAAATTTTTCTATTTGGAAAACAATCTATCAACAATATTATAACAAGTACAACTGTATTTTTATATGCATTATTATCATGTGTTTTTGTACGTACCTTTGTTTAGATAAAATATTCATTTTTCACCATTTTTGAGTCCTTTATTTTCAACTTCCTTTAGTTATCTTTTTTATTTTCTTTTTATCATTTTCGGTTTTTATCAAACAAAAAATTTTCGTTAATTGTTTACGTTTGAAAAAAAAATACATACAATACACGTTGCCAAATCGAAAATCCTTTTGTACCAACTATCCTGCTTACCTAACACTTCCTAAAACCTCGAATTAACCACTGCTTCCCTGCTAAACCATGAATGTTGGTTTTCCCTTCCTTCCCTAAACGACAAACGGTTGTGTTGCCAGGCGGTTCCCACGATAACATATAATACAACATCCTTTAAATCCCGACGTTATCGACAGATGGCCGATAATCAAAATGAAGATGAACAAGCCCAACTTTTGGGTGAAGAAGGTGTGCGTGCTAGTCAACCAGGACAAAATTTAAAATTGGGGTAAATATTAAAAAAAAATAAAAAATAAGTAAACAATTAATCCTCGTTCGTATAAATTAGGGAAACACGGAGAAATATGAAAACATGACTTGTAAAGCAATGAAAAAGTGAAACGCAAACAAAAAACGGAAATTATCATTTATCCATTATCACTACCATCGACATAAAAATCATCATGAATTATTTATTCTTAACGCTCAGTTTGATTGTCCTTAACAAAAAAAAAAAAAATGCACATATTTCGAAACGAACATTATTTACTAGAAGGGATTATGAAAATAAAAACGAGAATGAACTGAAAGATTATTAAAATATATAATTTTATCAATTCAAAATAATTTCTTCTAAGCGACGTTTGTTTGTTATTTATAAAAATGTAAATTGTACGGAATGTTTTTGGCTGTATCAATCAAGCATAAAAAAATTGTTTTTTGTTTCTAAAGAGATTATTATACATAGTTATTTGAGAAGTATAGACTATGCACATATGAATGTATGTATCTATATATGTACTAAGTACATATAATAGTATATGGATGTATGTGTAGTAAATAATCAACTTGAAATATCATTTAATTACGTCATTAAATTGTTTTTATTTAATAAAATTTAAATAAAAAACCAACGTTCGGTGGTGGGTTGTAAATCATTTTTGAACTCATTGTACTTGGTATAAATTATTTGTGTCCTTATTTCAATACATACATACATATTTTGGTTATGGTTCAATAAGCCTTTGCCTCTTAATATTTATGTTTTATAATAAAACGATTTTATTTAATTATTTGCCATTAACAACATAAATCAAAATACAAATTTAATGTTTGAAGAAACTAATATTTTTTTTTTTGCAATACTTAAACAAATTACATAATAAAACATATACAAAACCTTTATAGCAAGAAGGTGGTTTGAATAATACTACTGAATCGATGACACGTGCCTTAATTACTGATGAAGTACGTACAGGCCATTCTATGGGTCCTGTACAATTAGGGTATGTATTTTTGTATGTCAAACTAAATTAAAGATTGTACAAACTAACAAAAGCAAAATTGCTTTAGGTTTTAGTTTAAACAAAGAAGAAAAAAACTATATACATACATATATATATATATATATATATATATATATATATATATATATATTTTATATTTTTTTTTTAATTACTGTATTATTATTGCAATGGGCTTCATTAATAGAAATTTATTTAATAATATTTTTTTTACAACTGCTTTGTTTAGCTTTATGGAAAAATCAAACGAGCGTGAAGAATATTATCCATGGTTGGTACCATACATATTAAATTAGACTTTTCGCAACATAATTTTCAAAGCAAGCAATCATAAATCCTAAAATCATGCACACTGATATACATACATGCGTATATTTATTTCTCTTATTATTATTATTTTTTAATTTCTATTTAATATGTGAATGCATGCATAGTGGCTTAAAATTAAAAAAAGAAAACAAAGAAAATTTTAGCAAAAAAGAAATAAAAAAAGTTAATAAAAAAGCAATTTTATTTTGCTATGCCGTTTTCTTTTCTAGAAAAAATGCAAAATTTTTTAACTTTTTATTAAGAAAAATTAAACTAAGCGTTAGTTTAAAATAAAAATTTACGCTCTTGAGGGGTGATACAATAATTTAAAATCAAATCTCTATTTCAAAAAATCCATTTTATTCCGAATTTTCATTGAAGAGTGCAATAAATGTAAATTTTTTTCTAGAAAAGAAAATGCCATTAGACTATTACATAACTGCATTGCAACACCGTATTTTTATATACATATCGTCATTTAAAATCGTAAAAGCCGGAAACATAATTTTTACTTTCTTACAGAAGAAAAAAACTGTGTTGTTGTGTTGCAACACTCTATTCTTTACAGCCAATGTAGCAATGGTATAGTAAGAAAATAGAAAACATGTAAATAAACAAATGTTAACGCTGATTATTAAGTCGACTGCAGCCGGTCAAAAATACTTGTGTGGCAACACTCTATTCCTGCGAAAGCAATGAATAGCTGTTTTTTACATTTATTTTCTTTACATACTTACAACTACTATTCGAGCTGAAGAAATCAGCCAATGTAGCAATTTTAAAGTAAGAAAATAAAAATTGAAATTTACTTGCTGGTGGTTAAGCATTGTCTATATATTTCATTGGTGCTTAGCCAAATCATCCGTTAACTTCAGTCACATTTTGAACAGTCACAAACCTCGTATCTTATGCACAGACTTTCAAAAACTATTTGAGAATTCACAAGTAATAATATTTTTGATAATCACAAATGAAACATATGCGTAGTAGGCTTAGAAGTCTACTGATGATTTGGCTAAGCACCAATGCTTAACCACCAGCAAATAAATTTCAATTAAAATAAACTTATGACATATGTCGAATAATAAAATTCTTAAATGTAAGAAAATAAAAAAGATTTAGATTATTGAGTTGATTATTTTAATGTATTTCTAATGAAAAATATTTTACTGAATAAGTAAAATAAATAATTTGGGATTATCGGGTATGTTCTGTACTCCACGTGAAATTAAATCGTTCGGAATTGCCATAGCGTTGTTGTTATAAATTCCCATTTCCAACAACAATTTATGGCAATTCCGCACATTTTAGTTTCACTTGGAATACTGAACATACCCGTATTAGTGCGCTAAAAAATTTTAAACTTAAAAAACTTTTACATATAAATTTCATTAATCAAAACGTCGATTTGGAATATTTTGTAAGTTACGGCTTTTTGCATTTTATATGGCGATATTAAAGTATTTATGTATTTGCATTTTTCTTCGCTCGAAGAAGTTTTTCTTGCAGAAATTGTTATATACATACATATGTACATATGTAGATGTGTTGAAATAAGTCCTAATTTACACTATGCAAGTCTTATTGCTAAGCTGATTAGTTTGTTTGGAAATAGTGACGAGGGGAAAAGAAACGTTACTGTTCCCCTCGTCTCTCTCTCCGTCAAACTAATCAGCTTAGCAATAAGACTCGCATAGTGTAAATATGGACTAACGAACGAGATATGTATGTATGTATCTTCATTTTCGCTAAAACAGTATAGACTTTCTGCTTTTTTAATTCTTGAATTAATAATGAAATGGACTTCACTTAACACACTTAAACAAAATGCAGGATTTTCAATTATACATATGTATTTGTATTAAAAGAAAAACATTTTGTATTTTATTAACTTATTTTTCAAAGGCTATAAATTTCATTTTAAACACTTTCTTAATTTTAATTTCACTATGCAAAAAAAAACCAAGCTTTCAGAATTTCTATAAAAAGATCACATTTCATTCTCATAAGAAACCAAACATTAATTGCAATAATTGTGTATTGATTGTATATGTTTAAAAAAATGTGTTAATAAATCTGTTTGCGCTACGTTTTAATGTCAAACATTTTTTTCTGTTCTTCATTGGACATTTTAAACAACTATCAAGCAATGTTTTCATATACATATGTATTATTAATTCACCAATAATAAATTAAATGGATTATCTTTCATAATTAATTAATAAAACTTTTTTCGTATGAACAATAGCTTTGTGGCTGGTGTAATATTGCGCGAAAAACTGCCAGCTTTTGAGCGAATGTTGTGGCGTGCTTGTCGCGGTAATGTCTTTTTGCGTCAAGCTATGATTGAATCACCGTTGGAAGATCCAGCAAATGTAAGTAAAGTGTTTTTAATTATCTTAAGCGCGCTGACTAATGTCATGAATATTTAATTGGGGTATTCACACCAGTGTTTTAAGTGTCATAATGTCTTAACATTTTAACATAGTTTAAAAAAATTGTTGTGACTCAAAGAAAATCGTCATGAAACAATAAGACTTTCTCATCTATATTTATTGTTTGTCGTAACGAATTAAGAGAGAGAGAGAGAGAGAGTAAGCATTTTATAAAGGTGCTAAAACCAAAATACAAATAAGTACAATATTTATATTTCAAAAAGGAATCTTCTAGATTCTACTTGAATGCCTGCGTGTAGTGGGCAGCCACGTAAACCAACCAAACCAACAATATTTATAATTGTATTTTATGAGGTGTTGCTCACAGCAGTCATATTTTTTTGTGTTATATCTTTAAAACGTGATAATTTATGAGTATCATTTGAATAACCCAAATATGTATTATAATATTTTTTTTATTGTGTTATCCGAACAAAAACTATTCGATATACGAGTATTAAAGAATTGATAGTATTTATCGACTGAAGAAAATCTTTTGTATGCTAAACTGAAATGTATCAAATATTTTGTATGCCCGAAAATAATTCGAAAATTTTCAAAAAAAAATTCATCAAAAATGTCAATTATTTCCATCACTAAATCAATTGCAAAACGACAAAACGAATTTGTTTGTAAACTTTTGAGTACATAATTGATAATGTGTATTTTCGCTATTATATGGTGTCTGTCTATTGCCTTAATGGTTGTTTATTTTAATTTTATTTATTTATGCAATAATAAAATTAAATTCAAAACTTATTCATTTACAAGAAATTTCCTTTTTGAATAATGGTGGTGTTGGTGAAAGTTACATATAAAACAAAAACAAATCTGTGGAAATGTAAAAAATTTGTTTTTGTTTCTCATACAAAATGAACCGTTTTAAAAGATAAATAAACGCGTTGAAATTCTCACGTTTATTTCATTTTAGAAATGTATGGCAAACAAAAACAATTTTTGAGAATTTGTTCTTGTTTTAATGTAAAGTTTCACTTCTTCGAATCCAGAATAGCCCCCAATATTCGAACAATTATAAATTCCACAACTTAATACATATCGCTCATTCACTGTAACAACGAAATAACTAAAAAAAACCTAAAAAAAATTACAGAAACTGGCTTTAGTTTTCAATTTACACACAACTTAATAGAAAGAGAAAATTTTACTTTTCTGTAAATAATTGAGTATAAAAGATATTTGTATGCAGTTTTGCACAATATACATAAACATAAATCGCTTTTTTGAGTTCTGACATGCTCAGGCTTATTATGAACAGCAACCATCAACTGGTTGAAAAGTGAAAAAATTTTTCAACTATAATTGAAATAGGTATTACGAAAACCAGTTGATAAAGTTGTGAATGATTCGCAATTGTGAATATGCATTTGAAGAAGAAAAAAATAATAGCTGAGTCGGAGTTTGCTTCCATCAAACATACAAACCTTTCAATTTGCTTTTTGTTGCTCATAATATGCGACCTGTGCATAAAATCAATTATTTTGTTTATTTCTAACGATATTTATTTATATATTTCTATTTATTTACTACTTACATTTCGATTGAATATATTTCTCCTACTGTTTTGTAGTTTCAAAAAAGAGAATAAATTTCCATTAATAGCTATTCACAATAGTGATTTTGTAGTTGATGGTTGATAAATTATTGTTGATACTTTTTTTCAAGCGCTTACATTTCATAATATTGATTTCTCAACTTTTTTGTAAAAATTTCTCTTATCAACCGTACATTGCTGTTCATAATAAGCCTGGCTATCTTCTAGACCTTAGGGAACAAAAATAGATTGTCCGTAGCAAGCTGTCGATGTCGACAACTGGAATAAGGGTGATTATTCTCTCACGACATCGTAGTACAAGCTATTTGTATGAAATTTTTACACAAGATAAAATACGAAATGTCCAATTATTTTGCATTATTAACTAAAAAAACGCATTTTTTGAGTTATGACACTATTGAAGCAAATGAGCTATATACATTACATATATAATGTAAAGCCTCGAATAACAAATTTGTACAATGTGTGTACATATGTAAATTTTCATTCTTGAATTAAATTTCAGGGTGATCAGGTGTACAAGTCCGTATTCATTATATTCTTCCAAGGTGACCAGTTAAAGACGCGCGTCAAGAAAATTTGTGAAGGCTTTAGAGCTACGTTGTATCCATGTCCAGAGGCACCAGCGGATCGTCGTGAAATGGCTATGGGTGTTATGACACGCATTGAAGACTTAAACACTGTGTTGGGCCAGACACAAGATCATCGTCATCGGGTTTTGGTAGCTGCCGCCAAAAATCTCAAGAACTGGTTTGTCAAAGTTCGCAAAATTAAAGCCATCTATCATACATTGAATCTATTCAACTTGGATGTAACGCAAAAGTGTTTAATTGCCGAGTGTTGGGTGCCTGTTCTGGACATTGAAACTATACAGCTGGCTTTGCGTCGCGGCACTGAAAGATCGGGGTCATCAGTTCCACCCATTTTAAATCGTATGCAAACGTTTGAAAATCCCCCAACGTACAATCGCACCAACAAGTTCACCAAAGCTTTTCAAGCATTAATCGATGCATATGGCGTAGCTACGTACAGGGAAATGAATCCAGCGCCCTACACCATTATAACCTTTCCCTTTCTGTTTGCCGTAATGTTTGGAGATCTGGGTCATGGCGCTATAATGGCATTATTTGGACTTTGGATGATACGTAAGGAAAAAGGTTTGGCTGCTCAGAAGACAGACAATGAAATATGGAATATATTCTTTGGCGGTCGCTACATCATCTTTCTTATGGGTGTATTTTCCATGTACACCGGCTTAATTTACAATGATATCTTTTCCAAATCTCTAAATATATTTGGATCACATTGGCAGGTTAATTATAATACCTCGACCGTTTTGACTAATAAATACTTGCAACTAAATCCTGAAATGAGTGATTATACGGGCACTCCGTATCCCTTTGGCATGGATCCGATATGGCAAGTGGCTGGCGCCAATAAAATCATATTCCAAAATGCCTATAAAATGAAAATTTCCATTATATTTGGTGTAATACACATGATTTTCGGAGTGTTGATGTCCTATCAAAATCATACATATTTCAAGAATCGTTTATCTCTAGTGTATGAATTCATCCCACAAATCATATTCTTAATTTTCTTGTTTTTCTACATGGCCTTGTTGATGTTTATCAAATGGAATCGCTATGCTGCTACAAATGCCGGTAAACATTTTTTTTATTGAAGTTGTTTTTGAACATAATTGGCAATATTTTTTTTACATTTCAGCTCCTTATTCTGCATCTTGTGCACCTTCAATTTTGATTACATTCATTGATATGGTTTTATTTAATACACCAAAAGTGCCTCCAAAAGGCTGTAAAGTTTATATGTTTGCTGGACAGAGTTTCTTTCAAACCGTATTCGTTTTGATAGCTTTAGCTTGTATACCTGTTATGCTTTTGGGCAAACCACTTCAAATAATGAAACGACGTAGACTGGCCAATGTAAGTTTAGTTTTTATACTTCAAATAGTTTAAATTTTTTCATGTAACATGCATCTACATGAATTCATAGAAATCATATGAAATTTTCACTTCATTATAAAACAATAAAAATACAAATAAGTCCCAATTAATGTCGTCAGCATCATCAACATTAACACGTTCCTTATTTTATTTCTTTATTTATTTACTTTAATTTTTTGTCCTGTAACTTTTATACAAATAACACTATTTTCCCTTTCACAAAAAAAAAATGCATTTTCCCTTAAAAATGAAATTAAAACATAACAGGAGGAGGTTAGTTAGAACCGCTAAAATATGTTGTATTTCTTTCTGTTTTAATTTACCCCATTCATTTGTATTTAATAAAAAATTATTTTACTTACATAAAAGATTCAACCAATTACTGGGTCCAGTGATGCTGAAGTTGGTATTTCGAATGGTCAGGCAGGCGGTCATGGCGGTGGATCTCATCATGATGAAGAGGAAATGTCAGAAATATTTATTCACCAAGGTATTCACACTATTGAATACGTTTTGGGATCAGTCTCTCACACAGCATCATATTTGCGTCTTTGGGCTTTGTCTTTGGCTCATGCCCGTAAGTATTTCTTTTATGCTAAGTTCTGTTCCCAAAATAACATGTTAAAATTCAGTTTTGTTCAGATAGAAGTTGGTTGCTAATTTTGATACTATTCGCATGTAATTTGTACATAATCAGGGCAATTATGATTAAAATTCCGATTATTTCTATCTTGGATATATATATGCATATTGATATCCATTCATTCTTGTACTAGAGTATGCCCCTGCTCACCTTCTTTCATACCTGTATGCATCGACACTCATTATTCTTTATACCCTCGCATATCTATGGGCTTGTTGGGTTATTATTTAATTCGATTCGAAAATTATCGACTCGAATTACTAAAGGCCATGACACTATCCTACACAATCGCCCGATCTACGAAAAAATACAACCCTGATCTGATGAATTGTTATTGTGTTTTGAAAATTTTCATAGGCTCCATCATACCAGAGTTGAATTTTCTCAAAAATCGCACAATTGTGCCGGATAGTGTTTCACGTCCTTTAATAAAACGCCTTCGCTTTACGACTGTTGAACTTCAATTGAAAAATAATTGCTAGTAAAAAAAGAGTATCCATTATTGGGAATCAGCATGTGGATCATGGCTAAAAACCAGTTTAAATGTCTTTATTGTTTAATTCAAACGAGTATTAAACTAAGTTTAAGTTTCGTAAAAAAAAATAGTCATAATGCCATAAACAACCACACATTTCAGCAATAAAACTTGTGCTGTGTGAATATGAAAGACATTTCAAAGTCATATAAATACGTACTTTCATAAAGTTGCCTTTCATTAACATAAAATTCGTGGAAAACAACAAAACGAATTTGTGGAATCTTCCTGGGGGCCACTTTGTAATGAGAAACGAAAGAAAATACTTTCGAATGTAGACCCCCCGATTCCAGACTTGCAATTTTTATTGCAGCAACTTTTTATGTTTTAGTGAAAAAGAGCGAGAGAGAAACACAAAATGTATATATATATGTATATATATCAACACTCCCACATATTTAAAAATTGCTGCAACAACAATTGCAAGCCTGGACAGGGACTAATTTTGTGCAGGTTTAAGACAGAGAAATCAAATCAAATTCAAACTTCAAATCGTCGAAAGCTGAAAGTACTGCGCAATTGGTCATAAATCGTTTTGTGATTTTGCTTTGAGTGAAATTGTTGTATTTTTCAAAAGCGAAAGCAGAAGCAAAATGAAATGAAATGAAAATCATTTCAGTTGTTTAAACACTGTTTCTGTTGACAGTGCAAGTTAAATGATTATATACAACGAAATAAAAATTTAAAAAAAGAACAAAATGAATTTGCAAATACAAGATAGTCTGTGCCCCATTTCTTCCATTAACTCAGTACTTTACTATGTATGTAAACTTTGTCTGTCTAAAACTATTCGATGTTTGTACATATATTTTCCTTTATATAGAACTTGCTGAGGTCTTGTGGAATATGGTGCTGTCAATTGGTTTGAAGCAACAAGGCTGGGTTGGTGGCATAATGTTAACCATTGTGTTTGCTTTCTGGTCTATATTAACTGTTGGAATTTTGGTGCTAATGGAAGGTCTTTCTGCCTTTTTGCATACATTGCGTTTGCATTGGTAAGTACTTTTTAGTACGAAATTCTTAAAAATTATTAATTCTTTTTTCCTTAATAGGGTTGAATTCCAAAGTAAATTCTATCAGGGTCAGGGTTATGCATTCCAACCATTCGCTTTTGATGCCATTATAGAAAATGGTGCTGCTGCCGGATCAAGTGAAAATGAGTAATTTCAGATCTAATAGTTAAATACATACATATATACAAAATATTTATCATAAATTGAGTCTCATATATAAAGTTTACCTAATGAATTTATTGAAAGAAAAACAAATATTTAATGTGGTATTTATGCATAAAAGTGCTTTTAAATCTATATAAATAAGAAACTCTAATAATTAATTACACTTTGTTAAAAATAATCATTCAATATTGTATTTATTTTAGAACTTATTCATAAAAAATATTTTTGATTTATAAGAGGTTTATAAAAGAGTTTTACATACAAAATTGTTTTATAAAGCCTTTATAAAACAACATTATTTTTTATAAATAAGTCAGTTAGAATATTAAAAGAATTAAATTTCACAACCAATATGTCTATATAATACATAAAGAGATTAAAATTCCTTTAAAAGTATACTAATCAATTATCAAACAAATAGTTTATGTCTATTTCTTATAGGTGTTACATAAATTTCAAGAAAATATTTATTAGATCTAGCAAAGTTGAAACTTCCCTAAAAACATTTTAGCCAAAGACTAAATCATCAATCTCCTCATTTAAATGTTTGAAAAAAACTGCTTTTATTAAAATATACGTCTAGTGAATAATTTCACATATGAATTTAAATGGTTAATTGTAGTCTTAAATCGAATTTTTCACATCTAATTCAACCTATTTGAAGTATAAACTAATCAAATGAATTTATAAATAAATTTAATTTTACATTATTGAAATTTATTTGCTGGTAGTTTAGCATGTCTATATACGTATTTCATTGGCGCTTCAACCAAATCATCAGTAGACTTTAACTACAAATTTTAAACAGTCACAAACCTCTTACTTTATGCATAGACTTTCAAAAAATAATAATACTTTTGAAAATCACAAAAGAAAAAATAAGCTTAGTAGGCTTTGAAACAAATAAATTTCAATAATGTTATGTACACTTCTGACAATATGTCAAATAATAAATTTTCTTTAAAGTTCAATTAATGTTTTATTTTTCATTTAGCCTTGTAAATACTTTTATTGTTATCCAATGGATTTCTAATTGTATAAGGATGTAGAACAATAAAAAGAGTTCACCTGAATATAAATTATTTGCCTACTAAGCTTATTTTTTCTTTTGTGATTTTCAAAAGTATTATTATTTTATGAATTCTCATATAGTTTTTGAAAGTCTATGCATAAAGTAAGAGGTTTGTGACTGTTTAAAATTTGTAGTTGAAGTCTACTGATGATTTGGTTGAAGCGCCAATGAAATACGTATATAGACATGCTAAACTAGCAGCAAATAAATTTCAATAATGTTATGTACACTTCTGACAATATGTCAAATAATAAATTTTCTTTAAATTTAATTTAACAAATATGTATTCAAATGTATATCTATTTATTACAAAATATAATATTTTAAGTAGACGTTTCCTTGACATGTATCAATAGATAATAAAGAAAACCATAAAAAATATATGCTGGGAATAGACGCTATTCCTAAAAGGCGAAATTGTTGTTTAATTTCCAGTTCGAAAAATTCTTGCATAAGAAAAACATTCCCTCTTATTGTGAATGGCGTATTCGACGTCACACCAAGACGACAGTAAAAATTGTCACTTGTCTACTCTTTGTCGACAACAATCGACTACTATTAACATGTTCCATAAAATTACAAAACCTTCGAGATTAGTAAGAAATTGTCAATAAGATCCAATTATTGCCGATAAAGAGTAGAAAAGTGACAATGTTTACTTTCGTCTTGATGTGACGTCGGCGACGCCATTCACAATAAGGGGGAATATTTTCTAATTAGAGATGGTGTCTCTCTTGTGCTATGATCATGCTTATTTGTAAAATACTTCGAAATATGTACTGAAGAATCACGACACTATCTATCCGTTATGTACGCACTGTAATCATCTGTAAATTTGCACTATTTGGCCCTTCATTCAACTATTTCCTTCCGCTTTGTTATATGAATAGAAATACTCGGCCTTTTTATGGATAGCAATTCCGCGGGAGTTTTTCTCTATTGCTTGTTCACCTATTTTAAAAAATTTACAGAGTTTCAGCTAAAATAAAACGTGGACACAAAATTGCTGATTTCTAAAATTCAAAATTATCTTTATATCTCTCGCCATATGTTTATAAAAATGGGTTATATTCTGGACATTTTGTTTTTTTTTATGTACAAAGGATTTGCATATCTCCAACTATAATTACTTTACATGCGACTTCTTAAACTACATATCTTCAGCTTAAATGCAAAATTACGTAACTAACAAAAAATTCAAATTTTTAATTAATTATTGTGTATTACATAAACTTTATTTCGATAATTTGAATAATTTTGTTTAGTTTTTTCCCGTCTCCCATAAAATTAAAAACAAGTGTAGTTACGTGATTTTGTATTTCAGCTAACGATATTTACAATACAATATTCATATCGTTTAATCTTTTCGTATGCGCTTTCTTTAAAGTACATGGTTCTTAATATCTACTATTTGCCACCAATTTAATAATGATATTCATTGTACCTAATTTACATTAAACATTTTTTCATGAAATTTTTCTATTTGCTATAGAAGAGAATTTTGTATAAAAAAGGCCGTATAATAAATCTTTAATGTATTTTCACAACTTTTCTGAAATGAATTTCTCCCCCAGGCCTTCTCTTGACAAATAAAAAATTTTCATGCAACTAATTTCATGAAAAAAATGCTTAATGTAAATTAGGTATTGGTCAAAAAAAAAAAACAATAAATAAATATTTGAAAAATAAATGTGCAGTAGTCTAATCTGTAATTTGAAACGAGAAAAATGTTTCGAATTTTTGTTAACATGGGAATTAGAAAGTATTTTCTTGGGTTTCCAATCACATGAATTACATTTTCATTATAATATATACTACAACTTTCTATGAATCCAAATTTGGAATTTGTATTTAAACCAATTTTTTAATTAACCATTAGATCATCCATAAACTTAACAAAAGCGCCAATGTTTTTGCCCGGTTCATATAATTTGCGGTCATCTACATTTAAGCGTTCTATGCAATGTTTCAGCTCTTCCACCGTACAGCATTCCAAATACCCTTCCTTTCTCATATGGAGGGCCAACTCTTGCTGATGATTATTCATCAACTGTTCGTTTATAACCAATATTCCAGGTTTGCGATTAATCAGTATATCTAAACAGGTACCTGCTCCAGCGTGGCCAATAACTAGGTCGGCATTTATAATATCCGTTCGTTTGGGTTCAATTTTAAAATCATATTGCTCCACATTCATGTCATATTTAATTGAAATATTTTGTTCGCTAACTTTAAGGCCCTTTCCAGTTTGTAGTATGAGATTTTTACACCCTTTTGATTGAAGTACTTTGAGGATCTCGTCGCTGGTTATGTTTTGTATAAGATCATCAAATTTTGTACTTCCAACGGTGACATATACTGTTTTTAATTGCACCATAATCGGAGATTATATCTTATTCCACAGGAAATTGTTTATGTGTCCAATTTGTGTTTTACTTGTGTGTACATATGTATGTATGCCCAACATATGGAACAACAAAACAAATATGTATCAAACATATGTTTATTTTTTTACATGAGTCACTCTGTAAATACCCAACATATTTTTTGTATGGCAGGGCCATGGAAGTTAAATTAACCGGAAATAAAATATAGTTTTCACTATTTTTAAGCAATAATGCCTGTACATACATATTTCCTGAATTGCAAATATAAGTAAACTTTTGACCGCCATATTTTTATTTATATTAAGAATTTTTTCTTTATCACTGCTTTTGTAAATCTTTATTTTATTATAAGTGAAATTTATTTGCTGGTGGTTAAGCGATGTCTATATGTGGTTGAAGTCTACTGACGATTTATTTGTTAAAGCAACAATGAAATGCATATATACATCGCTTAACCACCAGCAAATAAATTTCACTTATAATATAATTATGACAATATGTCGAATAATAAATCTCTTGAATCTTTATTTTATAATTTATTTGTAATATGTATTGTGTATTTTTGTATATTGTCAAGAAATAAACAATTTTTAACTGGTGAGGACAATGCTGCCAGAATTTTTGCTGAGTTTCCAGAAGCAATTTAGCTTTTTACAAAAATACAATTATATTTAAAAAGTGCGCTCACGAACTAATTCGGTATGCACAGCATCGTGAAAAAAATATCATAAATTTAAACTTTTGGCTTCAATTATCAATCCAAGAATTTTCTTTTCATTTAAAAGTTTGAAAAACAGTTTTTTTTTATTTTTATTTTTTACTTTAAATTACAGAAAAAAGCAACTAAACGAGTAAATATGAATAACTATTTATAATCAGATTAAATTAAGGTTCACAAGCACAAAGGGATCATTATAATGGACCAAGTGAGCTGGACTCTAACTTTTCATATCTATCTTCCTTGCCAGTAGCCTACTAACCTAACCTAAGGTTCACAAGAATTATTCACGACTTAATAATTAATTAATAATTTTTAAAAATAAGGCTGTTAGATTTCTTTCTTATAATGTCATATTGACGTCATTGTCTAGATACTACTTCGTTTCATTTAAAGCTGTGTAATTACATATGTACTCGTATGTATGTATGTACGAGGTCTGATCAAAAAATAACCGTTATTTTAAATTTTTTTCAAAAAGTATTTATTTATTCATGTATAGCTATCTTGTACCCTTCAAAGTAATCCCCCTCAGATATAATACACTTATGCCAGCGTTTTTTCCAATCCTCTAAGCACTTCTGAAACGCGATTTTTTGTATCGCCAACAGCTCCTGTTTCGATTTTTCTTTTATCTCCTCAATCGTAGCAAAACGCTTTCCTTTCATCGGTGTCTTCAGTTTTGGGAAGAGGAAAAAGTCAGCGGGGGCCAAGTCCGGTGAATACGGTGGTTGAGGCATGATAGCGGTTTTGTTTTTGGCCAAAAACTCACGCACAAGCATCGATATGTGAGCTGATGCGTTATCATGGTGCAAAATCCATGATTGTTTTTTCCACAATTCTGTGCGTTTCTGACGAATTGCTTCGCGCAAACGGCGCATAACTTCAAGTTAGTATTCCTTATTGACTGTACGACCTTGTAGCAAGAATTCATGATGCACCACGCCATTGCAGTCGAAGAAAACAGTGAGCAAAACCTTCACATTTGGCCGAAATTGACGTGCTTTTTTCGGCCTTGGCTCTTCTGAACGCTTCCATTGGGATGATTGGGCTTTGGTTTCAATGTCATAGCAATACACCCATGTTATGACCTTTTTGAGAAAATCTGGATCGTCGTTGACGATGTTCCACAGCTCCTGAGTGATGTCCATGCGACGTTGTTTTTGCTCAAAATTTAGTAAAAAATCGAAGAGCACACCAAAACACGACTAACCTTTTTATCTGTCAAAAACAAACTGATAATCCAAAATAGCTGATATTGCCAACATATATAACAGACATGTGAACATACGTAACTCACGAAATTTGAAAATAACGGTTATTTTTTTATCAGACCTCGTATGTATATCAGCTAAAAAATTCTCAAAATTACCATAAATCGTATAATCTGTCAATGATGTATGTGAAAGCAGAAAATTCCAATGCTGCGTTATTTGCAGTTGATGAATTCTAAAAAACAAACAAAAATGCACAGAATCGACTAAAAATTTTAGGAACATTCGGTTTGAAATAAATGTACTACATTGAAAAATTACTTCATACAAATTTAGAAGCAGCAAATATGTTGTGTTATGTTTGATTCTATGAAAAGATGTATAATCAAGTTACAGCATAGTCGGGTTTTGCCGATTGCATCAGCGGTTGCCAGATGATAACTTTTGCCTCCGTATATTGCAAACTGAATTTTTAGAGCAAGATATTCTGGTACACAATAGAATTACTGATTGTGCAGTCATCTTTTACATTTAGAGGGCAAATCATGACATTCAATATCGATCAAAACACAAACACAACTAAAATTATATGAAAATTTGTTCGATATTATATGTAGAAATTGCAAAATACACAGGCAAATACTTAACAAAACTTACTAGTGATAGTAATCAACAATGCACAAATGTCGTATTAAGCACAAAAATATTTTCAAGCAATTTTATCTGGAGTTTTAGAGCTGCAGTGCCCCTCTTTTTTAAGCGGATGTGTCCAGTAAAATTCAAGATGATACGAGCAAGGGTGTTAGGATGGGACTCGAGTTTTGTTAAGTATTTGCCTGTGTATTTTGCAATTTCTACATATAATATCGAACAAATTTTCATATAATTTTAATTGTGTTTGTGTTTTGATCGATATTGAATGTCATGATTTGCCCTCTAAATGTAAAAGATGACTGCACAATCAGTAATTCTATTGTGTACCAGAATATCTTGCTCTAAAAATTCAGTTTGCAACGAACGAACATTAGCCTGTTCAATTCATTAAATATAGAAACAAATGCAGTTCGAATAATAATAATTAAATTAACTAAAATTAATAGTCATGGGCTTGTGGCAAAAATTAAATAAAAATATACTTAATAGTAACAAACCAAAAAAGTTTGTCTTAAGTAGAACAAAAATAAGCAAATTAACTAACATGTGCATAATTAGTAATGAAAAACGACAATGGTAAGACTGTTGTAAATTTAGAGATGGTAAATTTGGGCCTTCATTACAAAACACATTTCAGCAAATTGAAATACGATTAATCAAACCAATTCACATATTCCATTTGCAAGAAAGTTTCGTATATAAGGCAGAAATCTACATCAACTGACACCACACACAGTGGACCAAACACAGAAGAACGCTGATGATGAAGGTTTAGTGGCTGATGATGAAGGTTAGTCAGAATATTTACAACTAACTTTGATGTTATTATTTGTTCATTAATAATTATCACATGTAATTTGGCTTAAAAGGCGATACGAACATTAGCCTGTTCAATTCATTAAATATAGAAACAAATGCAGTTCGAATAATAATAATTAAATTAACTAAAAAAATTTAAATTCATCGCGTGGCATTTAAACCACGTTTAATTAATTAGTTCATTCTTTTGCTATTATATTTCTAAGTACATACCATTTCCCTCTCACCGCCACCCCAAGCTGTGGTTCGGAAATGGTTCTTATTTCAGGAAAATTTTATAGAGTTGCTCAAGAAATTTAGAAATTTGCGAATAATCCAAACGTTCAGTATTAAATTACAAGGGTTTGATCATGGGTTTGTGTCAAAAACGAGCTACTGAAAGACTTCGATACAAGTCTACTGAAAGTTCTTAGGTAGGGTGTAGACGTTACTAAATTTCGTACTTAGCTCCACCAACGAAAAAATGTTTGATTTTATGTACTTTTATGTTTAATTTTTGTATATTTTATTAGTACATGATACACGCTACTAATTTTATACTTGTACGATTTGTAGTAACGTCTATATCCTACATTAAGTTTGACGGTATGTTTCTACTAGCTTTGCCTTTATGCTGAGTATAGACGTTACCACAAATCGTATGCAAAATTATACAAGTATAAAATTAGCAGCGTGTATCAAGCTGTCCAAATGAAGTTGCGTAAATCAAAAATGTTTGAATTTAGTGGGCGGAGCTTAGTATGAAATTTACTAACGTCTATACTCTGCATTAGAGTTTGCAGACGTACTTTTGGAAGTATAAATGAATGAATACTTTTCCCATTGTATTTGCTCGGTAGATCACAAAAATACAAATATTTTCTATAATGATGAATTAGAATGAATAGAAAACGAATATTTATTATTTTTAAGGAATTTTTTAGAGATAAAAAAGTCAAGGATTATGGAGATTATCTGGTTTTTGTAAAATTAAATTTAGATAGAACCTAAGAATGAGCTTTATTTGGGATATTTAAATTTACACACTGCAGACTTTACGATAGATAGCTATAACATTTATCTGGCCGCACTAACTGTAGTTGAGAATAATAATTTGTTTTTGGTTGTCCAACCAGACACAGAAAAATATGTCTGGAGCTTGAACAACAACAAACAGTGTACACAAAAAAAACGTACAAGCAATTTACACAACACGAAACTTTTAGTTGCTTGCCGGCCTTTGAGTTAAGCGGTTCGTTTTTGGTATTGTGAGTGTTCCCAATGGTGCGACTATCGTAATCGTCTTCGCATCACAGAAAATTAAATTTTGCTGGCGCTTTTTTGTTTGATATTTATTTTAATATAGATTTTGCATACTCTAATTGTAATAGTGTGTGTTTGCTACACCAGTTGAATTGAGGGATAAAACGTTTTTGCACGCGAGTAAACCATCTCGTCTAAAGAATTGTGAGCTTCAGAAAAAAAAATTTAAATATTTATGTGAATTTTTACAAGAATTTATTTTCTTCGCTGCCTATATTCTACGTGCAATGACGTACACATGTATCTATGTACGTACGTATGTATTTATATAGAAGTATGGTTTTCGTTCCTTCGTGTAAATGAATATATTCAAATAACATTTTGTGCTACTACCGCGGTTGCCGCTGTTAATTATTTGTTTACATTTTTTGTTGTCGTTTGGCGATGCTTTGATTCAATTACCTCTACTACTTGCTGTGCAAACACAACGGTTGGTAATGTCGATTGTATATTTCGCGTTCGCGCAATGTGTGTGTGTGTGTGTGTGTGTGTGTGTGCGTAGTAAGACGTTTGTTTAGCCGGTCCATCAATTTGTCGGTCAGCCCGGCGTAATCATATCATAGGCGTAACAAGATTTGTGAAGTGTTGATGACTTTTTGATGCAGAAGATTTTATGTGCTACCTTGTTGTTGTTGTTTTTTTAGAATCATTTCATTTAACGCCAAATGAATACAAAAAAAATTTAAGGTAAATATTGTGAAGTGGAAAGTAATAGAAGAGGAAGTGAATAAAGCATTGTACGTAACGGTACTCCCCAACGTCATCTAAATTGGGTATGTTAATATTCTATTTTAAAACAAATTGAAATTCCAGCTTTTTTAAATTATCATTTTTACATTTACTTTCAAAATACATACATATGTACATGTATCCATACATACATACATATGTACATTGAGATTAGTTTTTTTCATTCGCAGTAAGATTTGAATTATATAGAAATTCATTCTAAAAAGTTAATGCATTCAAATTGGATTCATTCAAGATTTTTTTAGAAATCATGGATTTGAATTTCAACTATGTATAAAATTATACATCAACGAACTTTTAAGCAAAATGGATTTTTTTAAGAACTGCATTGCTGTTAAGAATTTTACATACATGCATATGTGCCCTTAATTGTAAAAGTGGTCTAGGTCATACATTTCTTTGGTCGAGATATTTAGTAGATTCTGATTATGACAAATCAAAAAATATTTTTAAATTATGCAACATTTTAGTTTAGAGTTCTACTAGTCTCGATTAATATAAATTTATTTAATATTTATTGAAGGATCTGAAGAAGGATAGTGAATACTATCATTAAATAATCATACAGGTTTCGGCTATTACCCATCATCAATGTTCTTCACGGTATGCAAAAGCTCACTGAAGATGTCTCATTGCCATTGGTATGTTTACCATCATCTGTTTGATGCCGAATCAGTTTTATCTAATACCTTTTTGATGAAAAAAATTAAAAGCATGTGGTTACTTAAACCCGAACGAACTACAAGATCGCCTGTTTATCAATTCGTTTTGGGATGACGGAAAATCGTTCAAAATATTTATTTGCCGAGAATATAGACGCAATAGATGGCAAGTTAAAGTACCCATGAACATGAAAAAAAATTTCTTCTTCATCTATATATTAAATTTTCGAAGACCTTTAGTGTTATTAATTAATAAAGACAAACTTTAATCATCTATATGCTATTGTATGTATGTATGTATTCTCTCATGAGACAACATTTTATTTCCTCAAAATATAAATTAACACTCCGAACTAGAGTAGAATATTCGGTTCTTTTTGACAAAAAGTTGATGATAATACCGAAGTGAATTTTAAACCTATAGGATTTGGTTTGGGAAAGATCCTACCGAATTTAGTTTGGGAGAGAAGAAAGGGCTCAATGCCTACCCACTACGCATGTAGAAACTCTATAGGAAGAAGCTGAGGTCTACAGCCGAAGGTAGTAAACAGAATTTACACACCGGTTATTTCCTATGATTGCGTGGTATGGTGGGAGGCATTGAAGAAGGAACACAGGAGGTTACTGGCTACTGTTCAGAGGTGTACCTCGCTGGGCCTCACAGGTGCTCAGAGGAGCATACGTCAGGCTGCCTTGGACGTCATTCTTCACCCACTATCTATAGAGGACTTTGTGGTTAGAACGGCAAATAGAAGTCTCCTTAGACTCATTGAAGCAGGTTTGGTAAGGACAAATGTAACAGGTCACACATCAATCCTAAATGAGATAAATTTTAGGGGTCGAGCCGCGTATTGAGGGTAGTGATATCTTTACAGACGGTCAGAAAATGAGGGAAGGCACAGGGACTGAGAACGAACATTAGTAGTTCCTACAGACTGCAAAATTATTGCAGCGTTTAAAAGCTAAGATCTTGGCGATTCTCAGGGCCGCTGATCTCGTGGTCAAAAATGTGGCTGAAGGCGAGGAGGGAAGGTTACCTCCTCACAGGTGGGCAATGCGACTCTTGATAGAAGCGTTGACTGGTCACAAGAACTAGCGTTTGGGAAACTGGTACTCCAGATTTCTGTAGGATGAAGGGGAACCAGAAACAGTTGAGCATATTATCTGTCGTTGCCCTAAGGTGCAACGCCATAGGCTTAGATGGCTGAGAAGACGTTTCCATGAGAGCACTAGTGATATTGCAAAGTGTAAACTGGAGGATATCAGGAGTTTCATCATGGGAATTCGGTGGCTTAATGACAAATAATTGAGGTTCTTCTGGATTTAATTCTTATTAACGGGTATTAACAGAAGATAATCACATTGGACCCAACTGTGTCTCCGAGTGGAGGTGTGTTGTAGCAACACCCTTCTTAACCTAACATAGGAATGACATCAATTGTAGCAAGTCCACTTTGTGATTTTCGCAGTTTGGATAGCATATGCATCTTGCAAAGGCTATATTTCAAAGTTAATATCAGATAGTTGGTAAATGGAATGGATTTATGTCTAACTAAATGATGGGCCTTAAAAGCTAACAGAATTTACTACTAAACGATTAAGTTCCAAAGGCAAAATGCTTATGCAGCATTTTTAATTTTTTGTAAAAATAAAATATCCTGAGTGACTACGAAAATCTAAACATAGCTTTTTCTGTTTGACTTACATACAATGTACATGGGTATACGAGTACATGTGAGTATGTACATATGTATGTATGTATGTATATTGCCTTGTATATTAAAAAACAGCAACAGACGGAAGAACTTTTACGCGCAATACCTATTTGCATGACGTTGTTGAACAAACATTTAACGTTTTGTATTATTTAATTATATGACTGATAAATTGTATTCGCTTTTATTGGTTTATTAATCTAATTTTTTAATACTGTGAAAAGTAAAAGTGTGTCATACATAAATAATTTTTTTTTCAATTTTTGTTATTATCCATCAATGAACATTTCTTAGAGACCCGTATGACATTCACCTTGTGGCCACAAGCGATAATCGCCTAAGGCGACTTAAGAAATAATTAACTTACGAGTATGTATGCCACATAATTCTACAAAAAAAAAAAAAATTCATATTTACTTGATATTGCGTCCCATTTTCAAACAACGCTTGGTAAAAATAATACAAGGTGTTGCAATATACATAATTAAGCCGTTTATTTTTTAAAATAATATTCCTAACGCCACTCATTTAATTGAGTAGACTCCGTGACGGCTGTTATTTCTTGAAGGGTATTTACATTTACAAGCGCTAAGGAAGGTTTGAAATAACCCCACAGGAAAAACTCCATGGATGTTAAATCAGGACTGTGTGTAGGCCAATTTATGTTACTTTTTTTTGGAAATCAATTTTCCTGAGATGTAAAAGCCTCTCACTTGCTTCTTGGGGCTTTAGTCCTTGCATCAATTAAATTTTGTAAGGATTTACTTTTAGGTCTAGGTGTAAAATGCTGTGAATTGACGATTTATAGGAATTTAGTTTTTAGTTGAAAGCTTAGGGTTGTCACGAGCAGACCAATTAATTCTGTCATTTCCTCATTTCCTTCCGTTCTTGATAATCTTCGTTGGCCCATGTTTGGGTTTTGATGCAAACCTTAATGAAGCGTGGGTCGGCTATACATTTGGTTCCTCTAATACCCATTTAAATTACATGGGTGTGATCATTGGTTTGTGTCAAAAATGAGCTACTGAATGAATTCGATACAAGTCTATTGGACACTAGACTTGGGTCGAACTCGTTCACTAGGTAATTTTTGCCACAAATCTATGATCAAACCCATGTAATTTAAATGTGTTTGATCATTGGTTTGTGGCAAAAATGAGCTAATGAATGAATTCGATACAAGTCTATTGGACACTAGACTTGGGTCGAACTCGTTCACTAGGTAATTTTTGCCACAAACCTATGATCAAACTCATGTAATTTAAATGGGTTTGATCATTGGTTTGTGGCAAAAATGAGCTAGTGAACGAGTTCAACCCAAGTCTATTAGACGCAAGTCCGGTCAAAATCGTCAATGTAAATTAAATGAGTTTGAAATTAGACTTGGGTCTAACTCGTTCACTAGTTCATTTTTGCCACAAACCAATGATCAAACCCATTTAAATTACATGAGTTTGATCATAGGTTTGCGGAAAAAATGAACTAGTGAACGAGTTCGACCGAAGTCTAGTTTGAAGCAACTTTTGCTGTTGGACACAATTCTTATTAACATTGACGGACTTGTATCCAACAGCTCATTTTAGTTCAAAAGAGCTGTTGGACACAACTCTAAGTAGGACTTGTATCCAACAGCTCATTTTAGTTCAAAAGAGTAGAGCTGGGTCCAACTCGTTCATTCGTTCATTTTTGCCACAAACCAATGATCAAACCCATGTAATTTAAATGGGTTTGATCATAGGTTTGTGGCAAAAATGAACGAATGAACGAGTTGGACCCAGCTCTACAAAAGAGTTGTTGACCACAACTCTAGTTTTTGACACAAACTTATGATCAAACGCGTTTAAACTACATGGATCTTATGATAGGGTTTAGAGTTCAAAAACATTTAAATTACATTGGTTTGACCACAGGTTTGTGGCAAAAATGAACGAATGAACGAGTTGGACCCAGCTCTAATTGGGTTCTCTCAAAATCAACCGACTGAATGAGTTCGACCCAAGTCTAGTATAAATGGAAATTAAAAAGTTTCCTGCGATGTCGACAGAAAATTGAAAACAACAATAAAATATGAAAATTTGTTTTTGTTTTCATTGTAAGTAATCGATCCATCGTTTTCTGTCGACATTGTGGGATAGGCCGTACATTTTCTTTACATGTGTTTCCGGATGTAAAGTTGAAATTTAAACGATTGTATTAATTTTTGAATACATAAGGTAAGTTGCATGTTTAATAGTTAAAAAAAACGATATTTATTTATGCGCTTGTAAAGAGACAAATTTGTTGTATAGAAATTTTATCATACTTTTAAATTTCAGAAATTGAAGTTGATATTCATTTAATTTCATAGCAAGAAATTAGACAAGGTATGGGAATTATAATTTGAAGCAAAATAGTTACAAGTTTTTGGTTATAAGAAATTTTGATTAAAATAGTTTAAAAATTAAATTGACAACTTTATAAAGTGCTTTAAAAAATTAAAATGATTTTTTATAATTTAAACTTTTGATCTTTACTGTAAAAAGTTCGTTTTATTTTTTAGTCTTTTTGATCATTCATACATTTTTATTGCATTTACGTATACATACATATATAAGTATATATACATACTTACATACTCGTATGTATGTACATATATAAATTGTATATTAATTGAACGCAGCTGTCACAACAGTTTTTTAACCTTTAATATTAAATTATTGCCTTTTTGTAAGAGAAAATGATTAAACTTGTCAGTAGGTCATGTACGAGTGCGAGTATGCTTTGATAACAAATAAGATTATCAAAATATAATACATAATTTACAAGATGAATGTACCAAATAACACCTTCATGCAATCTAAGTTATACAAATAGGTTAAGTACGTTGAACTACATTTAAAATTAATAATCCAGCAATAAAGTTATCAAAAGTGTCCGATTCGACTACTTTTTCAGAGCGAAAATTTCCTGTATTTTTTTTTTGGAGTCTGTGTGGCAAAGGTACGTAGCCAAAGAGCCAAGTTATGTCACGTGTAGGAGCTTCTTCCGCTTCTGGACCTTTTTATGGTCTCCACCAGTATAGATCTTATTAAAAACGTTTGCACTTGATAATGGTGAGATACAAAACTCTCGAAGGCCAAACAATGCTCACAAGTGTGATTGCACTTAAGGAATAATTACGAGAGCTGTTCTTCAGTCCAGAGCATCTTTACGACGGATTTTCTGTTAGGCTTCTAATGTTAGAACTATAGACTTAAAAGGAAGGAGGAACCAAATTCGAGTAAAGCTTAAATTAGACGTGCCACCCCATATTGCCTAGCCATAACCCAAACCAAAATTCAGTTGGTTTATATGGTTGCACCTCTTTTAGACACGCAAAGTTTACTTTGCAAAGTCTTAATTCAGCTGGGAGAAAGACAGAAAGAGATGGTATTCTTACCATTGTCTTTTACACCGCTGAATTAAGACTTTGCAAAGTAAAAGGTGTATTATGGCTATGCCATTATGGCGAGTCACCCATAATCAAATACAGTGTAGCCCATTAGTTTGGTTCGAACAGCTGTTTTGTATGGTTATGGTTATGGTTATGTTTGGTTTCATTAATAGTTTTTTTACCACCAATTTCCAGAAAACTTTAGGAAAATTTCCTGAGAAGACTTAGATCTAAAGTCAAATCCTTTTACGCTCAAATTGCCAAAGGTTTTCTGCTCACATTGGCCAAGAGATTAATACCCGAGTACTCAACGATTCGAAGGAGATAAAATAAAAGTTGGTGTTTTTTTAAATTTTTTTGGGAATTGTTACAATTTAACAATTCATTGCTTTAGCAAGTATTTTTGACCGGGTCCAGTCAATTTAATAGTTAGTTTTTTTTTGTTGGGAATTGTTACAATTTTAAGTTTAACATTTGTTAACGCACTAATAACCCATAATTAATATTTTATTTTTATTGAACAAGTAGTAAAATATTTTTTATTAAAAAACATTGAAAATTTTGTTTCTTGCGTAATTTTGTTTACTGGGGGGTTATTATGTAATTCGATTCGAAAAGAAAACTGTTCGAATGTGTATGTTATTAACATTACAATTCGAAAGCATTTCCGTTCGAATCGGATTACATAATAACCCCCCTGAACTCAAATCTTTATTCCGTTTTTTACATTACTTATAAGTTATAGAGAAGTTTTTCGAACTCAAGAACGGGTTGCACTCCTAAGCTAAGAAAAAAACAAAACTCGAAAATCCGAAATTATATCGATCGATATTGATTAGATTGTAGCGAAAAGAATATATACATGCATACATATTTACTTATTTAGTTGGCCATTTACAGCAACCCATGTGTGTCATTGGCTGAATTAAGAATGGATTTCCAGGCGCCCTGGTTCTCTGCGCTTTTCTCCAATTTCTCACGAAAGGAAAGGAAAGGTTTTCCTGAACTTGAACTTTCCAACGGAGTTTCCCTTTTTGCGTCTTCCCTCAGAATTATATTCAACTTCATTCATTCGTACAACGTGTCCAAGCTAACACTACCACATCGATGTAGTCGTATATCTCATACAGCTGTTGGTTCGTACGATACCGATATTCTCTGCCTAATTAGATTGGTGTCCATGTATCTTGCGAAGTCTTCTTTCTTCAAGCACTCCTAGTATAATATCATCTGCTTGAGGAAGTACGAATTCTTCAGCTAAGCAAAACCTTGTCATGGCTGATCAATTATGTTTTTATGCAACTCTATAATATGGGTATGAAATGAAAGGATTTGTTGAGAAGGGTTTGAAAAATTAATTGGCGTAATTCGAAGTCTAATATGGCTGATGCTTTAAGACTAGACTTGTATCGAACTCTTTCAGTAGCTCGTTTTTCACACAAGCCAATGATCAAACCCATGTAATTTAAATGGGTTTGATCATGGGTTTGTGTCAAAAATGAGCTACTGAAAGAGTTCGATACAATTCCATTTAAGACAGCTAATCAATTAGAGCCATTTAAATTACATGGGTTTGATCATAGATTTGTGGCAAAAATGAACGAATGAACGAGTTGGACCCAGCTATATACTCAATAATTTTTTATGCAACCTCATGTTATGAATTTCAAATGAAAGACTTGTTTAAAAGAAATCGAAAAATGAAATTATTTTACTTTTAATTCGATAGGATGGATATTCCAAAGAAAAATAATCCAAAGAGAATTTTAAGAAATCCGGGTAATAGGAGTCGGAATTTGATAAATAAGAAAGTTATTAATAAAAAATATTTTAAGAGTCGAAAATTTTTTCTTTCGAAGATTTCCAAAGAGATCAAATATTTAAAAATATTTTCTATAACTACTCACCTCTTCAGACGAAAGTTACATTTTATTTTTATTTTCTGCAAAGAGTGCAACAATTTTATTTTTTAAGATAAAGACTAAGCTCTTGAGAACTCTAAACTAATAAATTTTTAGTTCCTAGTGACCACGAAATTTATTTACTTCTCTTTGAAAGGGCAAAAAGTTTGCGATTATTTTCAGAAAAGAAAACGCTGTTATTAAATACGAACGCAGTTTACACCAACAATTTAGTTATTTTTACCCTTTTCGTGTCTCACAAATTTTTTTTTTTTAAACTTACAATATAAATTTTTTTCTAAGGAAATGTTTGTTTGCTTTGACTTCTTTCCTTTTTTTTCCTTAAGCACAAAATGATAAACTATGTATGTACGAGTATATGCTTCCACATCCTGTTGTCGACATGTAAATGCCCCCTTTTTATTTAATTTTCTCTCATTAAGATTAAATGCATTAAATCCTCCAATAGTTTTACCCTTCAAAACAGTAGCGAAATCAAATTTAATCGCAACAGGAAATTAAACTATAATATTACATTATCCTTAACAAAGAATACTTATTACTTCGTTTATTGCTTTTTTGCGATTTTAAGAGAAATTCCAGTAAGTGCATAATATTTTATGCGGTCAGTGTGGGTTATTTGTAATTTGGTACGGAGTTTCCCTAAGGTAATTGAAACTACTCTGCTTACCCCCACTAACTAATTAAGCAGCATAAAGAGCAACACTTTTGCCAAGAAGTAATTATCGCACTAGCAAACATTTTAAGGGACATAATACTATATGACAATATTTTGTGGCAGGATTCTTTTTACCCGCAGCTTGAAAGTATAAGATTTCAATTTCTTAAATGGAAACAGTTGCAGCAAGAACGAAAATTGTTTTTGTATTTTCATGTTTGGTTATGATGTGAATTCGTAATAGTTCTTTTTTTCTATTGTCTTAAAACGTGATAAATATTAATTGCCAAATGAAATTAAATGGCAAATATGAAAAGCAAGCTGAAACTGTGAAGTTTGGTATTCCCATTATGTTCCTTTTGTTACGTAATTAGACTTGTCAAATGAAGCGTTTTGAGATTTTCTTAATTTCGGAAATCACAAAACATGTACTTTTATTTGAAAATAGCTAAAGCCCTGTGTGCTTCGTGTTGTGAAGAAAAGAAAAAAATTTTTATTAGAAGAGTCACGCTTGAGGTGCAACCTTCACTATTTAGTAGAATATAATTCTCATTATTAACATAAATTGGGGCCTTACTACAATAATAGGCGCTCAACGCAATTAACAAGTCGTTGCAGTCTTGACGGGGCACTGGACAGGATTGTCTGTCCTACAATGAGTTCTGCCGAAGTTGTCGAGAAAAAAGCAAAGAAGAGACAATCTTCCACTTTCTTTGCGAATGTCCAGCTTTGCATCTCTCGAGACATAAGTTTTTAGGCAGTCATGTACTAGACTACCTTTCAGATTTATCTGAGATTGGGTTGAGTGACCTTATCAGATATATGAACACAACGGGTTGGATGTAGTACATCCGAATACATAGATACTCGTATGTCTACACAAGTTAACACCAACGAGTGGAGTGGTCCTTTTAAAAAGGAATCATTTAGATTCTACTTGAACGCCTGCGTGAAGAAGGCAGCCACATCCTACCTACCTACCAGCCAATCAACATAAATAGTCATGAGGAGTTTCAAAATGTTCACTGCATTAGTTTCCAAGATATTTTTTTAAGCAAAAATCTATTTTATTTGACAAGAGAATCAGCGGAATTACAAGTTTGTGTTTGTAGCAGATGCCCAGATATTAAAAAACTAATACGCTACGCTTCAAATGTCGAAATTTCCCTAAGTAGTCGTTGCTGAAAGTGTCCTCTGCGACAAGTTGGCCAACTGGGATATGTTTAGGAAGTCCAGCTACATACATACATACATATCGATATACATGTACTAAATCTTTAAGCCAAAATAACATTAAACTCATACTAATAAAATTCAATTAGCATAAAGGTGCTAAAAATTTTACTAAAAATGCAAACGGAAAAATCTTAAGACTTATTAAGGCAAAATAAATAAAATGAAATACGATTTTTTTAAGAAGACGAATATCAGATATATGTATGTATAAAACAACATACCATCAAAATGTTACTGGATAAGCAAACAATCATCGCCGAAAATAATATAAATATTTATTTAACTGATTTGTGTTGAATAAACGCATGTATGTACAATTTAGTTCATAAGTACATATCGTCGCCATAAATGAAAAATCATGCACCTTATTTTTAATAATTTTTTAACATTAAAGTTTCAGATTTTTTAGGAACAATAAGTTTGGATTTAAAACGCAATAATAAACATATACTCGTACCTGGATTTTGATCCTTTTTGTCAGCTACATGATATTTCAATTCAGCTAACGAAATGTAAATCCATACATATTCATGTACATAGTATGCAGATGCATAAATCTGATATTTTTCTATATTTTGAATAAACTTATTTACATATTTATTCCGTGCTTGTTTCTTTAATTTTGCCCATCAAATTCTTACTCAATTTTATTTATATTGATTATTAATGAAGATCATGCCGATTATATACAATTAAAATGAGATGTTGCTAATTTTTTTTAAATACAATTTAACATTAAATTAATAAATTAATGTATTAATTTATAAATGTTATATTCGTATACTAGCGCGAATAGTATTACATACATAGGTATGTATGTACATATGACTGATTGTATGAACGAATATGAGACTCATTGTACATATGGTGCACAGTGGTGCGATTTAAAATTTAATAACAATAATGATATCATATGCGTATGTACAGCTGTGCTCGAAATAATAGTAGTAGTGGTTTCAATTATATTTTTTATTGAGCTTTTTAGTTTATTTTTTATGTCTGTCTAAGCTCGAGGTCTTTTTTTATAAAATTGTAATTGATTTTTAATTTATTTTCCACTACAATTTGATAAAATATAATAAAAATTATAAAATAGTAGTGGTGAGTTTAAGGGCCATTTTCACAACGATACAAAAGTAAACTTTAAGAATTTAAAGCCAGTATTATGTATTGAAATACTAGTTTTAAAACTCTTAAAGTATACTTTTAATCGTTGTGAAAATGGCCCTAAGTCTTATTTCTTAAGTCTTACTTAGGCTGAGTTTACATCTGCTGCTTCAGCCCATTCGCCGAACAATTTGCACGCGTTGCTCTGATGTAAGTCCGTTCATAATGCAGTTGTAAAGCAAACTAAACAAAAAGCAACTATCAGCTGTTAAATGGGTGTTCAAATAAAGCAGTGATGCCAACTCAAAGTTGTGACACTCTAAAAAAACACCCTATATATGGAATTTGACATTTGTCATGATAAAAATATATCAGGTGTAGACTTAGGGTTAGGGAACAGAAATAGACTGTCAATAACACAAATTCTCGAGAGCGAGTAGACAAAAGCCAATTTTTTTGGCATTGCATTGACGTAACGTTGATGTTGACAACTGAAATAAGGTTGAATGATTGTGTTAATTAAAGTTTGCATTACTTTGAAACAAAATTTTGTTTCATTGTGTTTACGAATAATCCCTAAATTCCGAAATCTCGAAAAATTGTGAGATCTTGAAAAATCGCGAAATTGCAGGATTAGACGCCCTGAAATCTCGGGATTATGAAAATCACTACCCTTTGGCATACCTAATCAGGATTTTCTGAAATGTCGTACGAATATATAGGATAGTAATTTTTCGGCTTAACATGAATGCAGCGACGATTGCCTCGTGCATATTTAGCATAGTCCAAATTTTAGTAAAATATTTTTTTCTAAATAATTACATTGACAAAAAATGCAAATTAACCCACTGTTTCTCGTTTATGTATGAAAAACAAAACGCATGAATGAATGAGTGAATGAATGGCAATGTCATAAACACTTGACCCTTACTTAGGCTTAACTTTGGCTTACATACATACATACATCTGTACATACACATGTATATTTCAATTAATTTCAAATTCATTTTGTTTAATTGATGAAATGGACGTATGTACATATTTTTTAATATATTAACTCCAATTTTTGTTGCAAATTTGTAGTTCTTCAAGTATATAAGTTTATGCGGTACAACTAATTAAGTAAAAGTTTTCAATATACTACAGAAAATTTCTATTTCATCGAAATATGCCAAAGCGTAGTGTCAATTTAATCGAATTAAAAAAAATTAACTCAAATTACTTTTAATTACATCTGTATATGATATAAGATACTATTTTTAAATTTTCAATTTAATTGTTGGTAGACTTATCTCTATGCGTGTTTGACTCATCAGAGTTTTTGAATGAAATTTTTTACAAAATTTCATACAACTTATTGCACGAAACTTTTTTTATTTGCTAGTAACCAAGGCGAATTCAATAAGTTGAACTCATTTTGATATGAAATGCACTGTAGAAAAGACATGCATATTTACTAGTGTAAAATTTCCCGCTGTCAAAAAATTTACGAACGCTTTATTTGATTTGACTCCAAAGAAACTAATAGTTGATCATCGTCTGCTGAAATGAGATCACCTGGTATTAATTTGCCTTGCTAACAGCAGCTCCAGAGAAGGGAGTGTCACAGTAAGAATGACATGAATCTGAGGCATTTTGTGATCTGATTTGATTCTCAACGCATTCTATGCAACTATTTTAATGGTAATTTCATAATGTAAATTCAGTCATACACACATATCGTTTTTAACTGCCTGGCTCATGATATCGACAAGAAATTTTCTTTCCCTCATTTATATTGAAAACAAATAATTTGGAAACTACAATTACATTTTACATTACATAAATACATACATATGTATGTAGGTATCAAAAGGAATACAGTGTCAGTTGGCCTTATGAGCACAGCTGATCGTCAACTGACTTTACCCCATCCGTCAAACTCGAAATAAAATAGCATAAACTCTTAACCCGAACTGTCAACATGCAAATGAAAATAACCAGGGCAATCATGAATAAAATTCTGAGTGAAATTTCTCCCTTTTCCAATTAGAATTTTTTGTTTACCCTATTTCATGCAAAATTTTATTCATGATTGCCCTGAATCCTTCAACAATTTTTTATGTATCTTGTTGTGATGATGTTCATTCGCTTTATGTAGCTATAAGGCAATAGGGAATGATATTTGTACCCTCTCGCAAAAAAAATGTTTTCACTTTATTAATTATCAGTGAGTTTTTGGTAGATTTTGTATAAGCACTTGAATTTTTTTTTTTAACTTTTTCAAGAATGTAAATTTCTTCAGTCATTCTTCATAATTCAATTAATTTCAAAATGAAAACTCCTTAGAAATATTTCGAAATTTAGCTGTGAAACTGTGTAAGCTATCCCTATGTCGTCATAACAAGTAAAAACCTAAAAAAAGTTAATTAAATAATAAAGGCATTATTCAAGGTATACTCAGATCAATTCTCTTTGAACAATTTATGCATTTGATGCCAAGGAAATGTACTGAAATGTTTATGAATATGACAGTTAAGGTTTAAATGCGTACAACAATATTTTACTTGAAATTGTGAGAAATATCTCCTGGTATTATTCACATGATTTATGGAAGCGGCAGGCACCTGTCTCGCAAAATTTATTTTTTAACACTTCAAACAAAACAAGCATTTTTTTTAATGGAAACATTAAATTAAATTTATTGTTTAAAAAAGAAAAGAAACATAAACAATTAAATATGTTTCAGTAGAATTGGCAAATTATTTGTAAACAAGTTTTGTTATTGTTTAATAATTGTAGAAGTACTCGTAGTTCCATTTCGTTCACAGTGGTGATCAAATTATTTGAGGCAGATATGCTTATCTACATAAATGTATTAAAATAAATCTATATTGGTTTATTACTTTGTTCTCTATGGAAAACGAGACTTCTTTACCGAATGTTTCGTATTGCAATAGTCAGGACATTTAAATTTGGCTACGGGATGAAGCACGCCTCTCATTCGTTGCTAACTTGTCCTATAAAATAATAAAATTCTCTGTAAAATAATTTTCAGAGTGGTCAAACACAAGCCTATCAAACTATGAGTTTGAGAAGCACGCCGGATTGGCCGACCAAAAAAAAGGGTGTTATAAGTTTGAACTGTGTATATATCTGTGTATCTGTACGAACTCAAGTACATATTAAATGGCTGAACCGATTTTGATTTAGTTTTTTCTGTTTAAAAAGTGACTTGATCGAGAGTGTGAGTGAAGATATCACATAATTTTTTCCTCTAATTATCTACAACGAAAATTGATTTACTCAGACATCAAATGAGTTTACTGTTTTTTTGAATGGCATTTGAAATTTCTTGGTATAGTACGAGTAATTTCCGCTTAATTAATTTCACACAAATGCAATGAACCGGGAAAATTATTTACGCGATACGCTGTTAATTGATTCACTAATACAAATGCCGGAAATAAGAAACAATTAACCGGAAACTACTGTATTACCGTATTGTGGAACAAATTATGACCCATTTTGTACACGCAAAATTTACATTGCAAAGTCTTAAGGCTCAGTTAGCCGACTGTAATGTAATGTAGCTGCAACAGTGGAAAACAGCTGATCGATAGTGTTATGTGAAAAGTAATGGAAATGGTTATAGAGATGTAATGTAACTTAAACTACTTTTCATACAAAAATATCGATCAGCTGTTTCCTACATTACAGTCGGCTAACTGAGCCTTTAAGTTTGTTAGTCTGCATTTAAAGACGAAAACATTTGGAAGGGAAACATTTAGTTTGGTAGCAATTTACAGGTGGGGAAGAGAGAATCATTTTTGTGTTCGGTATTCGGAGACACGCTTTGTTTTCATATTCTTTGCTACATGAATGCGAAGGAAGCAACAAAAGAGAATTCCAGATGTTTTCCTTTCAAATGTTCGCTTTTCTAAACTCGGTCTTTGAAGGAAGGGAAAGAAGAGTGGAGGTGAGTACAGACTTTGTAGTACTCGCAGAGTTGCTTTGCTCTACGAACGGGCTCTTTCGGGGTTTCCTTAGTTGCCTGTAGTTACTTCGTGCACAGTTAAAATTTCTCAAAGTAAACTTTTCGTGTGGAGAAGTGAACTTTAAGCAGCGTGAGATTATATAGATTAGATTATAAGTACCTCAGCAAGGTACTGCGAACGAAGAACTATCTTTTGAATAAGACCAAATAAATAATACAAATTATTTGTGTTTTATTTCATCTCTACAAAAATACCCTTTATTCTTAAATCGAACTTTATTAATATTATTGTTAATTTGCACTAACAATAATTATTAGTTTAGGTAAGTTAACTTACCTAAACTATCTTAACAATCAAGACCATTCAAGGCTGTATGGCAAGTTTGATTTATTGAGACTCCATAGAAAAAAAATTACTTTACTTACTTTGTGGTAATTAAAGGTGTTTTATGAATAAATATTTTTAACTTTGTTTATTTTATTTGTACATGCGCTAATAGAACATTGAAACAAACAGTTTATCTTAGATAGTAAACTTTGTTTTCAGCCAATTGACATGCAAATAAATTATTTAAAATGTAATCTGTTGTTAATTTGTTATTACAAATTATTCATAAAATATTGTATAGTAAAAATTACAGTTACTCTCAAAAGTTATTCTTTTGATTTCAAATTTCAATTCCAATATATTTTTAAATTAATTCTTGCGAACTATGCTGCAGAGATCTTATCAAAAGTTCTCTAAGTGTTGTTTTTCACTATTAGTTTTTTAAGTAAAAAAAACCTATGTCCTTATCTCTGGTAATTATGTTTTTACACAATGAAAAATTTAAATTCCAATTTATATTTATTTATATTTCAATTTAAAAAAGATAACCTCTGAAGACCGAAACCCATATTTTATTGTCAATTAAAAATAATGTGCCATTAATGATTTGTGCAGCCAAATGTTAATTTACTTGTAAATTTTGGCAATTTCGCTTTATAATGATCTTTAAAAATAAGACACTGTAAAGGAAGAATCCGACACAATACATTAAAAGAGGTCTATATGTTATGCGGAGTACACATAATGGCATTTTGTGACCACGCAATAGTGTGTAATAGTGGCAACGTTTGTCATTTCCGATATTTTTCGTTGTGTGGCATTTGCTTTCCGTATAAAAAACATAATGTGAGCGGTGTTGCAGAAATTTTGAAAATGGCACCACAAATGAAATGCCAAATCTGTACTCAGCATTAGATTATATTAGGTTATGAATGAAGACATCTTTTAAAATTGTGCATTTGTGACTCCCAAAGTACTGAAACTAGTTTTTTTTATTAATTAAACATATTTTACATTTTAGAAAGATCGTTACGACTGCTTCTAATTGACAGAAATAAAAGATTATTTTTTATATTTGATACAAAAAACCAGCCCCAGAAAGCAGTCGAGAGATAGAATCTATTTTATTCTGACAGCGTTTTTTCTCATGCTGTCACATATAAGTAAATATTCTCTCAAAAATGCTACCATACTTTCAATAAATTTCATACATTTTGTAAACAAAACTACAAAGAAAAATAAGCACAAAAGAAAATAAAATAAAAATTAGAGAGCATTTGAAGTTACTGCTGTCGATTTTATTATGGGCTTTGTTAATTTGATAGCGATTTTTTCTGAAGTTGCGGACTTTAGTGCATAACATAACTACAGCAGGCTACACGAACACACGACTTCAAATGCCGCTTGCAGCATTTATCGCCTCGTAGCCAGCTACTTAATTATTTTGGAGACGGCAAGAGCACCATCTGCACCTCATATTTAAGTATAAATACATAGTTCAGTATTGCCACCTTCAAATATTTCGCATTTATAAAAATTAAATTAATCTTTCAAAATGTACTTATAAAAATTAATCAATTTATGCTTTACATCAATTTTTGGATATTGTTTCTGTTAAATAATATGAAATAATTGTACGATATCATTCATTCAACATTTTGTATTATACTGGCAACACTGAATTTTCCCATTGTAGCCAAAGAAATAGAAATTAGTTTAATTGGACTACAACGACAAAATCAGCATAGACAACAAACTGCCGCCCTGCTGCCTTGCTGTCTTCAAAAGAATCACTCTCATATAAACATGTGTATTCTATCCTTGACATTTTGTAGTCGGTAGCCTGCTGTGGTGAATGTGTTTAGTGCATTATTCTGTTTGATCATTATGTATTGTGTGGCTTGGATGTAGCTGATCTACGTCAGCTACGTCCAAGCCACATACACAATGTGCAAACTTTTACAAAAGAGCTTTTGTGCTTTCACACCGACGAGAGCACAACAGCCAATCAGATCACTGCTACAACAATGCTTGCTCTTACTTAGCAAAGAAACAAGAACAAATTTAATAGCTTTCAAACCTGTTTACCTCAAATGCAAATGTCAGAGTATGTGTATTTGGAGGTACCCGGTGGCGTATTTGAGCGACATTATCATTATGACATTTTCAAAGATGAATCATTATCACAAAATCACTACCAAGTCGCAATTTGTACTAAATTGTTCTGAATGAAAATTTCATTGGTTAATCCACATTACAATGATACAATTAAAAGGAGTTATGCATGACAATGTTATTGAAGTGTCACACTACTTAAAAAGAGTTAAAGCTTAACGATATTTTCTGTTATGAATCGACAACCAGCTGAACGCTGCGATATTCTTCGTCACGAGTCTCTGAGTTACCCAAACATATCATACAAATTTGATAACGAATAACGATGTTATTGTCTGCTAGGACTCACTAATACGAGGACGGCTAAACAGACAAAACCAACTTCAGTCATCCATGACATTTTGGACATTTACTTCAAAAATTCATATATGACACCAAAGAAAATTCAGCAGTTGTCATCGACGACTTAACATTGCCAGCGTTTGTCACGATGAATCATTATGACTTTTGCCACTGGGTAGCTGGTCTACATTACATACATACATTTTATGACTTGTGAAGGGTATATAAGATTCGGCACAGCCGAATATAGCACTCTTTCCACTTGTTTTCGATTATAATTATAAACTTAAATAAACAAAAGAAAAACTAATTTGACTAATACTTTTACGGGTTTCGAACAATTTCATTTCTTTTAAGGCAGAGATAATTAAATAAATTGTTTGCAAGAGATAACCTTTTTTCAAAAAGCAATAAATTAGCAAACAAATATCTATTACGGAATCATATAAATATTCTTATTATATAAATATACATATACTTACATATCGTCACCTAAAATTTAAAAAGACGCAACTGACAAAAAATTCAAAAAAGACTTTTTTAATTCATTATATATATATATGTAATAAACAAAAATATATCTTCACTTAAAATTTTACTCGGATAGATTCAAAAATAACGATTTTATTAATGGAATTCAAAAGACTGTAACTAAATTGTCAACAAATGCGTGAACCCAATAGCACTAGAAATACTTTTCTAAAAAAAACGTAGAACAAAGATGGCATCCGTGTTGCTTTGAAATACATATTTGGTGTGACACTTAAGACTACCGTTTGAATCCCCCAATTGTTTCTATTTGCAATGTGTACTAGTTTTTCCAAGATTTTTTGTTTGTTTTTTAACCGACTTCAAAAAAAAGGACGAGTTATAAGTTCGTCTGTATTCTCTTATTTTAAATTGTCCAATTGGTCACATTGTTAAAAGTAGGCAAGATACGCCCACAATTTTTTAATTTAATTTTACGATATTCTATTTATTTGATTGCTGAGAAACCTAGCAAGCACCTTTGGTTCTTGTATTTACAGAATTTTAAAGTTAAAAAAATGGGCGGGACTACGCCCATTAAAATTTATTATTATATTTCACGTGGTTACACTTAACCGATTTTTACGAAACTTTCCACACACTTTGAGCTCTAAAATAGACACAATCTTCCATTTAAAAAATTGGCGAAGTCACGCCCATTAAGATTTAATATTTATTCTAAATGGTTGTACTTTACCGATTCTTACAAAACTTATCACACACCATGAGCTCTGAAAAGCACACAATCTCGCATTTCAAAAATGGGCGGAAACACGCCCATTAAAATGTAATTGCATTTCACGTACTTCTTTTTAACCAACAGAATTTCAAAAATTTTTTGTTTGAAAGAGTTTACTTCCAGTTTGGTCCCATACAATTTTTCGAAAATGTTCTATCAGATCTTGGCATTGAAGTCGGTTTTGTTTGGCAGAATTAGTGTTTTCTTTAAAAGAAAATAAATTTTTTCTAATTTCTATAAATATTTGTAATGAATTTTGTATATTTTGGGAATTCAAACGACAGTCTTAAGTGTCATAATATTTTAAATTATTTTAATATAATTATTTTTACTTTTGTTTTATTTTCAAACACAGATTTTGAAACATTATGGCACTTAAGACTACCCTTTGAATCCCGCAATTATATATTAAAAACAAAAGGAATACAAATTAAAAAAAAATTTATTCAATTCATAAACTCGCATTAGTGTCGTATGCGTTGTATAATCGTCTAATTATAAATACAATATTGCATTTGTTATTAATAATTTTCATACAAAAGTGTGTTCTAATTATAGGATTGAATTTTAGATGTTTTTCAAATAAATAGTTGTATTGAGGCCAGGTCTGGGAATATTGTATATATTAGAATTGCACCAGAAAACAAATTCATCTTAGTGATAAATGTATGTTTAATTAAATTTTCCAACTATTTCAATCAAAACTGCTTATAACGAAAATTTTATAAACGCATCCCATCAAATTAAAGTTCCCATACCTGGTTTAATTTCTGATTTTTAAAAACAAAATAAGATAACGATCGTAGCAAAAAATTACATTACAAATCATTAGTTACTGCATTGATGAACTCACCTCCAAGAAATTCCATTTCTGGTGAATCATCAATGAATTTAACAATTTTTTATATAAAGAACAGCCTTAGAATATTAAATTCAGTACCTGTAGTGATTGGTATGCAATGAAAGTGGTAAGCCTTTGGAACTAGTTTCGATTTTTTTGCTGGGATACAACACATTTGTCTGTTCACAAGGGCATAAACAAATATCGTTTATTTTTAAACCATAAACTATACGACTGAGCTTGTGAATCGAACAATAGTTTGACTAAATATGTATCTAATTATTGCTTTTATTACGACTTTTTCGTAACTACCATTAGGAAAAAAACCGAACATTGTTTCTTCACTTTCACATCCGCATAGTCTTAAATTTATAAAGTTTTTCTCTTCTCCGCAAAAATTTCGGTTACGGCCTTTTGGATTTTAGGTGACGATATATAAATACATACATATTAAACATAAATTTAAAAATGCTTTTTTTTCAATGTTATAGTCTTTAAAGTGAACTATATGGGCAATATACGAGTAATACGCGCCACGAGTTAATAATTAAAATTCCATCATATAAACGTACCACCTGGCTTGTTGAGCAAATCATCAAAAAAAAAAAAAAAAAAAAAAATAGACTGATTGGTATGGTTACCCATCCGCATGAAAACTTAAATATGGATTCCCCACGATCGGGTGGGAACAATACCACAACTGCGCATCTCATCTCACACAGAAGAGGCTACACACTGTCATGCAGCACTCTGCTGCTACTGGGAGCATTTTTTATCTGCACTTTAGTTACAGTCTCCTTTGTGGTATACAACTTTGCAACATGTGATGACTTATTACCAAATGAAGATGAAGATATTGTATGTACTGCAATACCCATGAGACACAAGGTTAACGAACAAAATGCCACAGAATCTCCACAACGTATATATGAGCAAAATGTACGTTTGCCAACTTCAATAAAACCCTTAAAGTACAATATTTCTTTGGAGCCCTACTTGTACGAAGGCAACTTCACTTTTTCTGGTGAAGTTCACATACATATTCGCGTACTGGAGGACTGCTACAATATAACAATGCATGCCATGGATTTAGATATTTCAAAGAATGATGTTGTCATTCTGGCACTACACAACAAATCTGATAAGAAACGTTTCAACAGCACAAAGAAAAGCCTTGAAGTTGCAATTGGAAATGCTGAATTGCGTATACGTAAACAATATCTACTAGAAGCCAAACAGTTCTTCATTATTGAATTGTACGACAAACTTTTAAGAAATGCCGAATACGTGATTAAAATCAAATTTGGTGGCTTAATACAAGACTATTTGCAAGGATTCTATCGGAGTTCATACAAGGTGCGAAATGAAACCAGGTAGGTGGGTGAAGAGTCGGAGGAGGGGGAGGAGGCCTGCAAGGGAAGGTGTTGTTTAAATACTAATTGAACATGTTTCATATTTTTTATGCATATGTACATTTATTTTCTTTTTTTGTTTTTTTGTTCGAAAATATTAAACTAATTAAAGGTGGTTGGCATCTACACAATTTCAAGCTACAGATGCTCGTAGAGCATTTCCCTGTTTTGATGAGCCAGCATTAAAGGCAAATTTTACATTAAACATAGCGAGACCTAAACATATGTCAACTGTTTCGAATATGCCAATAATACGAACAAAAAGACAGTAAGTACAATATTTATATAATTATGATAATGATAAATATTTACTACCTTATTCATAAAAAATAATTCAGGTTTATTAAGCGCTTATTTGACATATTTCTATGGAAAATTTGTCAAATAAACCTGTAATAAACCTAAAATATTTTTTATGAATTAGACCGTTAGATTCCAATTGGCTTAAGAGATCACTTTGCTAGTAATTATTAAGGAATGCCAGTTCCAAAGGATCTACAAGTTATTGTTTTCGATTTCTTGAGAAGTCACATTAACAACTTCTGAATATTAAAATTAGAAGCTTGTTCACTATCGTTATGAGAAATAATGTCATCAGTTAGTGAAGTCAGTCAATGAATTTTTCATGAATTCAAAACTAATGAATGATCATCAAAACAGAAAAATTGTAGCAAGGACAAGCCGTTAGAATCATTGAAAATGGTCCGTACTTGCACTACTTCCGAATCACTATTTTGAACTTCTTTGAAAGTTTATTTTTCATTGAGGGTTTCGCTCCTGTGACGAAATTCAAACGACATTGTGTTGCTGAAGAGGCATAGTATCTTAAGCACCCCATACACGTTTAAATTCAATTGTCAGTTGAGTCTTTCAATTGAATTGATTCTTGGCCACACACTTCATAAACTGAATTGAAAGATTTTCATTCAACTGCCAAATTTATTTTTTTCACAATTACAAATTTAAAACTTCTATGGTATTCATTCATTAATTTTTATATTTTTTATTTAAAATTCATTGAAATTAAATACAATTTTAAAAGTACCTAACTTTTCCGATACGAAATAAGGATACAAATATAAATTTTGACAGCTAATCAAGAGACTCGAACACACGCAGCACAATCGTATTGAAAGATTTACTATTCAACATGAAAAAATAAAATCTTTTGATTTTTCTTCAACCAATTCGACAAATGCCAAACTAATAAATTGACAGCAGCCGACTCAATTGAAAATTGAATTGAATCATGCATGGGGTGCTTTAATTGATAAGGATTTCTTTTGTTGAACCTCATGCTCAGCTCGGTCGCCTGAGAGTCCACTCAACTTACACAAATCACAACCAATTTTTACTTGAAAATGTTATGAAAAACGTACCCGTTGTTATACAAGTTGTGAATGGCAATGCCAATGTTAAAGTTGGGTTTCACGGGATGGCTCATCTCTAGTGTATATACTATGTAGAACGGGTCAACAGATCGGAAGCAAATTTTTCGCATGCGAAAGATGTTGAGCTCACTTAGATGATAAATAGACTCGTCGATTACTGCCGATTTGAGAAAAATCAGGTAATTCGTTTTTCAAAAATCTTCGTCAAATGGGTTTTAGATATTCACTGACCTTTATAGATTTAAAAGTAGCGCACTGATTTTTGAAATCTTTACAGGCCCATAAAAAATTTGGTCACCAAAATCGACAAACTGAGTATAGTTCTTTACTACCATTTTGTAGTACTATCGAACCTATACTGTCAATTCCGTGTGTTTTCCCAAAAGTCTTCATTTATTGTATAGTGGCGGTATTCGATGTTTGGTGCAAATTGTCTTGCGTAAGTGCAAATGCAAAATATCGTAGCTTTTCTTTTAAATCCAACAACAAAATACACACACAAACCAAAGAAAAGCTACGATATTTTGCATTTGCACTTACGCAAGACAATTTGCATCAGACATCGAATACCGCCAAAGTTATTGAAACTTTATTTTTTAACAGTGAAACGCTGACAGACTACGAATGGGACTATTTCTATGAGTCACTGCCAATGTCAACATACCTAGTTGCCTTTAGTATATCAGATTTTAGTAAATTATCGGATGGCAATTTCTCAGTATGGGCCAGACATGATGCCATACAATCCGCCTCATACGCTTTAAGTGTTGGCCCAAAAATATTGAAATTTCTGGAAGAATTTTTCGATTTGAAATTTCCATTACCCAAAATCGACATGATAGCCTTGCCAGATTTTCAAGCGGGAGCCATGGAAAATTGGGGTCTTATAACATACAGGTAAATTCTATTGAACAACTGTCAACCAAGCATAATTTCTTGTTAAAATATTTAGAGAAACTACCATGCTGTTTGAGGAGGGCGTTTCAGCTTCAACGTATAAGCAACGTGTTGCCTCAGTAGTGGGTCATGAATTGGCTCATCAATGGTTTGGTAATTTGGTAACACCCAGTTGGTGGTCAGACATTTGGTTGAATGAAGGTTTTGCTAGTTACATGGAATACTTAACTGTGGATGCCATAGAGCCCGAATGGAAAACAATGGATCAATTTGTGGTTAACGAATTGCAAAATGTTTTTCAATTGGACGCCTTGTCAACTTCACACAAAATATCCGTAGAAGTTGACAATCCTGAAGAGATTACCGAAATATTTGATCGTATTTCGTATGGCAAAGGCTCAACGATAATAAGAATGATGAGTCATTTCTTAACCTCAACTATATTCCGGCGCGGCTTACATCGTTATTTGAAGGAAATGTAAATCAATTAGATATATGCAATTGAAAATATGTAATTAAGCAACTTTGCGATTTATTACATCATTATAGGGCTTACTCCTCTGCCGAACAAGATGATTTGTGGCATGCATTGACTTTAGAAGCAAAGCTTGAAGGTCTCTTAGATCGTGATACAACGGTCAAGGATATCATGGATACGTGGACGTTGCAAGTTGGTTTTCCAGTAGTACACATTTCAAAACATCCCAATACAAATGTTATACGTTTAGAGCAGCAACGTTTCGTTTACGAGAATCCAAAAAATCAAAGCATTAATAACACTGAAGAAGAGGAAGCTCTCTGGTGGATACCAATTACGTTTACCACTTCAGAAGAACTAAATTTCGAGAACACGCGACCTTTGACCTGGATACCAAGATCGAAAATTTATGAAATTGAAAATAGCAACTTAAGAACGGCCGATTGGTTTATATTTAATATTCAACAGAGCGGTTACTATCGCATAAATTATGATTTGGCCAATTGGCACACAGTTACAAACCACTTAATGGATGCTCAGAAATTCAAACAAATCGCCCCTTCGAATAGAGCACAGTTGATAGATGATGCTATGAATTTGGCCAGAGGAGGCTATTTAAGTTATGATGTAGCTCTAAATCTAACACGTTACTTAATAAATGAAGATGATCATGCGCCTTGGAAATCGGCTGTAAATGCATTTCAATTTGTTGACTCTATGTTTGTTAGCCAAGGTGACTACGATTTGTTTAAGGTGAGAGAGATGATTTTTGATAATATAAAATTTTTAAATGCAAACTTCTTTCGAAATTTTTTAGAATTACCTTTTAAGATTAGTGAAGAAAGTTTACAATGAATTGGGCTTCAGGGATTCTGCCGATGAAAATGATATGTTGGAGCATTTTAAGCGTATCGAAGTTTTAAATATGGCTTGTCATTTGGGCCATCAGGGTTGCATATCGGAAAGCGTAAGACATTTTCAGAATTGGGTACAAGTTCCTAATCCGGATGCAAATAATCCGTAAGATTTTGTGTGCCAAATATGAATATTTGTATACATATGTATGTATTTAATGATTTCTTATTATTTTTCTTAGTATTTCACCAAATCTACGTAGTATTGTATACTGTACAGCAGTGCAATATGGCACCGAGGCCGAATGGGAATTTGCCTTTGAACGATACTTAAAATCAAGTGTTTCGACTGAAAAGGAGATAATATTAACCGCCCTTGGGTGTTCTAAAGAACCCTGGATATTATCGAGATACTTGCGTTACTCGATAGCTGGTGATATGGGAATACGAAAGCAAGATGTTTATCGAGTATTTGCAGCAGTATCATCGAATGTTGTAGGACAAAAAATGGCTTTTGATTTTATACGCAACAATTGGGAGGACATAAAAGTCTAGTAAGTTGTTCTTACTCATTTATTAGAAACAAAAACATGAACAATTATTATTATATATTTATTTATTTGATTAGTTCGTAAAGTTCGTATCGTTTTGTAAGACAATGGCAGGGTTGTTGTAAATTTAGAGATGAGCTTTCATTGCAAAAAAAAGCTTTCAGCAAATTGTAATACGATGAATCAAAATAATTCACATATTCTATTTGCACAGAAAATTTGAGTATATAAAGCAGAAATCACACACAGTGGACCAAACACAAAGAACGCTGATGATGAAGGTGTAGTGACCTTTGAAAACAGCCGGTTGTTCCGTTCTACTCGTGTTTGTCAGAATTTTTAACTTCGGTGTTGGTGTATCGCATGTAATTTGGCTTAAAAACCGATACGATCCTTAGCCTAATCAAATAATAAATATAGAAACAAATGAAGTTCAAACAATAATAATAAAAACTAACTAAAATTATTATTTTTTTTAGCTAATTTTAATTATTATTGTTCGAACTTCATTTGTTTCAATATTTATGATTTGATCAGGCTAAAGTTCGTATCGCTTTGTATGCCAAACGCTGGTTTAGTGGCCTTCGAAAACAGCTAGTTCCGTTCAAATATGTGTTTGTCAGAATATTTACAACTAACTTTGGTGCTATTTGTTCATTAATAATTATCACATGCAATTTGGCTTACAAAGCGATACGAACTTTAGCCTGATCAAATCATAAATATAAAATTATTATTATATTTTTAGCTTGGGTTCCTCGATGTCCAATTTTAATACAATATTAAAATTCGCCACAAAACGTATTAATTCAAAGTATCATTTAAGTGAACTGGAAACTTTTGTAAAAGAAGAGCTAAAGGATAACAGCCGCTTATCCCAGCAAATTGTGGAGCACGTGCAAGTCAATGTCAATTGGATGCATAAAAATTATCAAACAATATTGGACTGGTTACGAAAAGAATCAAAAAGTTATTCATAAGATATTTAATACCGTTTTTGAGTCCAAAGATTTATTTTCATTTAATTATTATTTTTTTTTTAACTTCCCGCTATAGGAAGTTACTGATTTTATTTTTTTATTTACAAAAATAATTTTAAGTATTAATATTTATTTAAATAACATGTTTCTTTTTTATAGTTACAAAATTACATAATTTATTTCTTACTTTCATATAAAATCAAAAAAGGTGTAACTTACAAAAAAAAAATTAAAATCGTCTTTCTGAATCCATCTACACACAATATTTTAATCCATGCATGCCCGAAAAGATCGAATTTATTAACGAAATTCAAAAGACTACTAAGAACTAAATACATTAATGCCCTAATTCTGTTAAGGTAGAATTAGCCGAACGTCTCCGTCCCCTAACGAAACAGCTGATCGTTTTTGTTGATTGCAAATGCAAACGCTTACCGAAATTTACTGTAACGTTCACGGCACGTCTCAACCTGTATAAAATAGAATTTCCTAACGTTGTTAAGTGACGTTTGTAAACCAGTGATGTCACTATTGTATGTTCAATGGAATGGGGGTATTTTGGCTCTATTTTTCGGTACTTTTGTTAACAATAATATCTGTGTGAAAAACAACTTAATACATAAACATTTGCACATAAAAACCCTCATCAAAAAGCACATGAAAAGAAAACAAAAAAAGTCAGAAATATTAAAAATTTCTTTATGTTTTCCATACCAGTTTCAAGAATTATCACGGCAAAGCATTCCAATATGTTTCTTCGGTGAATGAAGAATTTGTATAAAAAAACACACGAAAAATTTAAAAGTTCTGAAATTTTTCTTTTGATACAATTCTCATTTGATGAGGAGTTTTCTACGATTAGGCTTGTTTGCAGCATTTCATCAACTCATTCATTAAAATTAAAATTATTATTCAATTGAAAACTTGTGTAATATATGTATAACAGTTTTGTGAAGAAAATAATGTTATATGTACGTATTTAAGAAACTTTATTCTATGAAACTTTTTTATTTGTTAATAGCAGAGGTGAAGAGAACAGAGTATAATAATTGGCATTACATAAATTCTTAAAAGTATTTTTGAAGTTTTTTCACCAATTATTCTCTTTATTCTAGATCCTAATTCTAACACATTTTTAAATCCATAACGCATTTTTATTTTATTTTGCTATAAATATTTTTTATTTGGAATCTATGTTTGATTTAAATAAAACGAGAACAAAAACTAAAGATACGGTCACACTTGGCAAACATTTGCCCAAAAAAGTATACCCAATAAATACTAATTTTTTAATTCAGACATTAAGTTAAACAGTTTCGTACGTAACTAGCCGACAATATCTTAGAATCCAACATTATAGCAACCTGTTTAACGTGTCTGAATCAAAAGGGTTTCCATTAGTATTTATTGGTTAAGATTGTTTGGGCAAATGTTTGCCAAGTGTGGCCATACCTTCCTTAATTATATATTATTAATATTGCAATTCTAATTGTATTATATAAATTTATATTTAAGATTCAATGCATCCAAAGAATTATTTAAATTTATGTATTGTACTCGTATGTTCATACCATGTATTTTGTTAGTAAAGTACTTAAATTATAAAACAGAGAAAACCACGTGCAAGACTTTTATTTTTCATTTCATTACAATCGTCCCCTAAAATTTCAGAAGTACAGTTACGAATTTAAAATAATATTATTTTTACAATAAAGCTGTGTGTGAAAAAGGAGTTGTATGTATGTATAGTGAATTATGTGAAATTTAATCTTTCTTTCCGAAGTGTCACAAAATTTTTGTTATAAATACATATCGCTCATTAAAAATGGAATTTTTGAGTTAACAATGCAGAATTAATCCTCATATTGTATACAAATTTCATAAAAATATCTTGAGTACTAAACATTAAATTTTCTGTTTCCTTTACAGTACGACCACTCGAGCTATTTGTTGTGTCTTTAGCGCGTTTTAACTGTGCTCAATGCGCTTTTTTCGTCTTCGCTTCGCTTTTTAGCTAAACGCGCTATATTTTTCAATATTTTTTTAATTTTTTTGTTTAAATTTAACAGTTTTACGTCCCTTTTCACAATGTATGATTAAGAGTTAACGTGAACTTTAACTGCAAGTTCTTCATACAAAACTTGCCGTTAAAGTCCCTGTTAGCTTTTAGCTGTACATTGTGAAAAGTATCCAAGACTTTGGTAAAAAATTTTAAACTTGTTAATGATTCAGCTGTCGCAAATAAAATTCCCTTGACTGTGATTAGAATTAAAAACGCATTTTAATACTGCAAATGACAAACGTTTTGAAATTTCACAACTAAAAATATGTACTAGTAAAATTACAAAAAAAAGTGGCATAACTTATTCAGCATCTAAGTCGACAATTTACGTGTTGTTACAAAAGTTTGATAAATAAAATTAAAATAAAAACTAAGGATTTCCATTACTTGGAAGGCGATTCTGATTCTGTATGGAATGATTTTATTTAGGATATTATTTCGAGGAAGCAATATTGCAAAATCTGAAAAAGAGTTACTACAAAACAAAACAATTGTATTTACTAATACATACATTGACTTTTATTAGAATTTAATTTAGCGCGTAGGAAAATAGCGCGTTTTGGCTATAAATGGTTGACAATGCTGTAACTTAGCGCTTTCTAGCGCGTTTTGAGAAGGGTAATAGCGAGTTTTTGTTATAAATAGTTGGCATCGCTAGTTCAACAATGTATCTAGAGGTGGCGAACACCACTTACATCCAAATATATTTGTTCTTTATGCATATACGAGGTTTGTTCAAAACGTATCGCGAATTTTGAATTTTCGCGGGTTACGTATATTCGAATTTTTATTTTTTTGTGGCGTTACGCTGGTACTCATGTCTCTCAGTTATGCCGACAATTTCGGCGAATTTGAATGTTCAGTTAATGTTGACATCTGCTTTGTTTGCACGTGTTTTAGCTCGTCTTCGATTTTTACATTGGTTCGTGCGGCAGCTTCCACTGAGATGATTGAGCTTTGGTTTCCACGTTATAACCATAAACAGCTCATTAGCAATGTTCATGCTAAAACAGCTGTTCCAACCAAACTTATGGGCAACACTGTATTTAATTTTACGTGACTTGCCATAGCCATAACCATACAAACCAATTGAATTTAAGCTTTAGCAATAATTAAGATTTTATTTATTTTATGCTGTTTAAACTTTTACTTTTGTCTTTTTCGTTGAAAAAAAATTAATATTATTTGCATTTGACAGCATATATTAAGACATATATATTTGAACACATATTCTTACGGTCTAGACGCCGATACCTTGTGTCGGCAATCGAATTTGACAGTTAAATTGGCAATAATTGCCAACAATATTGCTCGTGTGGATGGCTAGTTAAGTTGTGCGTAAATGGATTAGCTTTCTTTTGAGTTATGACGTGATTTTAGTAAATGACCGATATTTCCAATAACACTTTTATTTCAACACTTGCAATACTGAACATACCGGCATGATTTCCCAAAAAAGAACCACTGAGCAAGATTTTACTTTATTTGCACGATTTTTTAAGTTATAGGAAAATTATTTTATTTCTATGTTGAACAATTATTGTCAATCGGCCAATAGTAAAGTGTCTGACGTTTATTTTGCTAAATTTTTTCCGAAAGCAGAAACAGTTTTCCATTAGTAATTAGTGGTTACGCTTTTTTTACGCATGTTTGGCACATGGCACACAGATGTAAACCCGGCCTAAGTTCTTAACAGTCAAACGGTTTTTCATTAGTATTTAGTGGTTACGCTTTTGTGGGCAAATGTTTGCCAAGTGTGACCGTACTTTTAGAGATTTGTGCAGTGAAATGGTTTATGAAAATAGTTTTCAGTGGTGACTGTTTACGATTCATGTCTAAATAAAAACACACATGTTGCTTGAACTTGAAAAATTCTACTTTTAACTGTTTGTATTTCGATTAAAAAATAAACACTTATTAAAATATTTTAATTGTAAAGTGGATTATAGGAAATCTTCAAACTTACCACGAGTCGTATAAATTAGTTAAGAAACCTCCGTCACAATATAGGTACATATGTATGTATATTAGATAAGTATTTCACAAAATTTTTTTTACTTATACTCACTATTAGACACTTTTTCCTTTTAAAGTAAATCAAATTACATATATTTATTTATAATAAATATTCCTTGTAAAAAAAACTGGATTTTTGAAACAATATGGCTAACAGGCTATCAACAAATCATATTATTTATATGTAGTTCTTATCATATTCACATCACCCTGTGGTATTGGAGAAACGGCCAAGCAAGCACAGCCGCCTTACACTGTTTTTCAAATTTTTACGAGATTTGAAACAACTGCTAGCGCTTAATCGAAATGAATAAAATTCAAGATTTAAGCTTTTATATTAACGTATGAGTTTAAACATACAAGATTTCTTATCATTAAAAGTATAAAAGATATTTCACTACTTCCAAAAGGTGTCGTTAAACGGAAGCTAGAACTGAAATCTAGTTTGGCTCCACATCTAAAAAATAGTTTCAATGTCCGGTAGAAAGCTGAAAAATAAGCGAGTTGTGTAAATCTGACATTCCAGAACAAAGTTGTGATTATACGGCAGATTTTAAAGTTTTGCAGAATATCTCTGTTGCTAAGCATCTGCTTGATTTTTATTTATAAACTTATTATTATAGTTAGTCGCCATTATTTTCTAAGAAAAGAGCTAAGTTTGACAGATTATATTTTAACATTGTTGCTCGGTTTTATGTTAAAACATTGATATCCTAAATGTATTTTTAATATACTGTGCGGCAAACCAGTAACCACACGACGAATTGCAACGGCAATAATTGCCAGGTTTATTGCTCGTGTGGACGGCTAATAAGAATTCGTATAGTTTGACCATGTGAACATGATATTAAATACACCACTATGTACAGACGGTTGTCAGATCTTACAATATTGTTAGTAAAATGTGCTAAAAATTTCTTACAACCGTGTGAACTGGCAATTTTTGTCTGACATCGTTGCCAGAAAAAGCATTGTCAGTTCATTGCAAGACTAGCAGCTGACTAACAAATTGTCGGACACCTAACAATCGTGTGATCACATTGTAAAATTATTGGCAACATATGGGCAAGACTGCATACGCTTTATTTTAAGGAATATATAAATAAAAAATATATGCCGACAAAATCATTGCAATTGCTTTTTTATGGTTCATAATAATTTATATTTTCACTTTTTGCACTTAACACAACCAAAAGCGATTGATATTTAACAATTTCTAGTAAATGCTTTGAATCTGGCAACGCAAAACAACAGATCTGACAATTTTCGCATATGACAACCGTGTGAACTGACAATTTTTCGACTGACGATTTTGTCAGATGAATTTATTGTCATAAACCGTCTGGCAATAAATTGTAAGATTTTCTGACAAATTTGATGCAACCTTGTTAATTTACAATCTACCTTTTGCTGGCAATTTTTGATTGCTAGTACATTGTCAGCACATTGCCAGATCTGGCAATATTGTAAGATCTTTCAATCGTCTGTACATAGCTTTAGTACAATGCAGAGGTGATTTAAAGCGTACTGCAATTTAACACCGCATCTGTACCATTAAATATATAAACTGGTTTTTAATGGCCAAAGTGATCAATTACTTACGTACATATATTTTAATATTTAATATTTTCTTGGTATTTACTTAATTAGTTTTAGAAGGTTATAGAGAAATGAAGGTTACAGAATATTTAAATTTAATATGGGACAACGACAACCCTGTATTTGTTTACGAATACAAGGAAATACGTAAAAAACAGAAATTGTTGTAAACCGAGAAGGAAACACGAAAATAAAACTAAAAGAACTACATGTTGTACATATGTATGTACATTGGGGTGTCGCCGAAACAAGACAGAGAACCGAGGAATAGAAGAAAGAAGAAACTAAAAAAGAAATACGATTTCAGATCTGAAATTTTCACACTCCTTGTCTGCTTGAAATTAAATGCACTCTTAAAATTTTAGGTGCTTTAGTATTTTAAATTAAATTTAAAAAATATAATAATAAATTATAATAGCAACTACCTATACGTTAAAATGATTGTGTTGTGGATCTGCAGTGTTTGAAATATTTTTAAAATTAAATTATGGCATTACATATATTTTAATTAGGATACGAAAAAATTAAACTGCGTTGATATTTAAAGTGATTAACCACTTTAAAATAAGGTAAATGTTGCATGCAATTGTTTATAAAACAACAATTATGAAAAGTTATATTTATATACTACATAGTATGTATGTATGTGCATATGTACTTTTATTTATTGTCTTGAGAAAAAGTTTTGATAAAAACTCATTTAACAAGAAAAGTGCACACTTTGTTTTATGATAATTCAAACAATAAATATACATGAAGATATATGTACATATGCATACATACACACACACTATCTACAATGGATTTGTTCTCAAGTGGATGTATGGTTAAATGAATGAATGGTTGATTGGTTGTGTGTTTTTTTTAAGTAAAGTAATAAAAGAAACGCCATTAATGTAATAATGTTTTCAGAACATTTTTAGTAATGCAAATTCTTTTCTCAATATATGTATTCCTTGTGTAGGTTAGTTAAATTAATTCGCTTTAAACGTTTGTGAAATCATATGAAGAAATTAATACTCTGCAATTACTTTTCGGTGGTATACCTACTAACAAAAAAAGGAACAAAAATATATGCAAAATAAATGTATTCACAGTGAAAGAAGATATGAATTGCAATGCAGAAATGGAATGAAAACATTAGTATAATACCTATTTAATTATTTTTCAGTCAATATATCTTAAAAAGATTGAAGTTAAAAATAGTGAAATCAACATCTAAAACAAAACGTAAAAGTTATTATGAATGCATTTTAATAATTCCTTAATAACAATAATTAGTTGCAGCATGCAATAAAAACAGCTCCCTTATTCCGTAGCACACTAAAGATAAATCTGTTATCGGCTATTTTCAAACCTGTATTACTAAATCAGGCAACGGCTTAAAACTTTAGTACTTCGAAATTTGAGTGTTTTATGTCTTCGACAAAAATGTTTAATTTTGTATTTGTTCAGCATTTTAGAGATCGAATTTAGCTTTAGCGAATTAAAGAATGAGGGGTCAGGGTTATATTGATATAAAAGGTGCACTGTAAACACAATTCAATTGCATGCACAAATCTTACACTAAATAGGTATAAGAGGGGCATTAAAAAATTTAATATGTATTTTCAGGGCAAACCAAAAACTGATTTTGTATAAAACTTTCAGAAACAGAATCAATTTACATATATATTTATATATTTTGTTTGTGAAAATAAAAATCTAGTGTCAAATGAAGAACTCAAAATAATTCCATTTTGCTGATTCTCCGGTAAAAAATAATTTGAAATATATTTATGTATGTACATATGTACATACCTACATATATTCAAACAAAATATTGTTGGAAAAGCATTTCTTACAGTGGGTTGAAGAGAAAAGTAAGTGGCAAAAAGTGCATAATGGGCATTCTTGAGTTGTGACCTACATATGCGCGCAGTTGCATAAAATTACATACCTACTGTATGTACTGTATAATATAAATTTGAATTAAAATTAACTCAACCTAATATTCATTCTGGTGAACATCGCTTTTAATAACAATGCAAGGAACATACATATCGATGGTCTCAAGTAGAAAGGTACTAACTAGTATTTCTTACGAAATTTAGTTTTTCAGTGATTCCAATACATTTCGTCACAAAAATTTATTGCAATAGTGTAAAAAATTTAATTTAATTAAAAAAAAATGTATTGCAATAGTGTACAAATTTACAAGCAGTTGTATGTTTTTTACGTTCTCCAGTAAAATTACAATTATTTGAGTGAGGGCCTTTCTACTTGAGACCAACGATATGTACATATGTACTCGTATGTATATACCTGTAATTAAATTTTTTTTTTGTTAATAAAATGCCTAAAAAATAATTAGGTATCTCCATATTTTTTTGTACGTAAATAAACTACTGCCATGACAGTCAATTCCTATGAAAAATTGTGGTAGTTATAGTTACTGACGCAATAACAACTACCACTGGATCTAAGACCTTCACTGTCGCGGAAGAAACTGTTGTGATTCCAGTCATGGTGTGAACCAGGCCTCAGTGAGTGAAGTCATCAAAAATACATTAACAGGCAAGAAAGTGATAGAGATCGAATGATTTTAAAATTATATCCGTTTAAGAAAGTTATGATAAACTTCGTACGATTTCTAGAATAAATTTTTAACAAGTCGCTCTTTAATGAATTTAAAGTGTACTTGAGAAGTTAAAATACAAGCATTATAGAACAATTTTGAAAAGAAGTTCAACAAAAGTTATTGAAAAATTTATTAAAATCCACTTATAAGATTTACGATGGTATACTGGAAAACGCGTGTTTTCAAATCGATATATGTCTTCTCTTTTTTAATATAAACAAACACACAACCCGCAAAGCGATTAGCTTGTCTGCAGAAAACACCCAGGGTCTATGGCGGGAATCGAACCCACAACCTCTGGACTGAGAGAAAAGCATCGCTACCACTCAGCTACAGGGGCACCACTACTACAAACTCCTTAAAAAGGCTCTTAGTTAAATTTTTTTAGTTTTTTGTGTCTTGGATGCCTAACATAATTTCTGCAAAGACCATCGTCTATTAAACAGCTCTTGGCTAGCTGGGTTTTCATATTTCACTCAAAATCTCAAATAATTTTGGTTTCAAGGATTTTTTTCTACAAATTTTGTGGAATGATCTAAACTATACGTCGAACAGAAAGCTATCACTATTTCGTCGCGAACTTTTTCATGTCGAACTTAAATTCTTCACAGAAAAAGCTTTTTATTACGGTTCAATTGTGGCGTGTTTTATGGAACTCCATTTTAAGCTAAAAAACGAATCAATTTTTATCAAGTTCACCTTTCGCTAAGTTGTGTCCCAAAAAACATTCCATTTCGAAGTTTCGCTAGTAATATCAAAAGTGCGAGAATATCGAACTAATTTTGGTATCGCAAAAAGGCAGCAGAAAAAGTAAAAAAGTAATTTTATTTCTTAATTTATTTATTTTAACTTACTTATTTTTATTTAATACCTTAACTTACGCTGCATATTTCGTTAACCTTTGGTTAACTTCTTCAGGATATTTCTTGTTTTCTTTTATTGATATTTAGTTTTTGTATTTGTTCCTTCCAAAAAATATTTTTTTGTGATTGAAAGGAAAAAAGACAAAAACTAATTATCAAAAAAAAAATAAAATATTCTGAAGAAGTTAACCAGAGGTTAACGAAATATCGGAATATAAAACTAAAATTATTGACCTAAAGCTTAATAAAATAGTTTCATTCCTTCAAAAGATGAGGCTTTAAGAAAGGTAAAACAAATTGTATGAATTTTTTCAAATACACCCTACTTTCAGCATTAGTCGAAAATGAGTATTTAAAAAAAAACTAATATTTGTGTGTGGCAAAAAATTTACGGCTCTTATATTTCTTTATTTTTTTTATATTTTATTATAAATAAATTTGTTTTAATTAACTAGTAAAAAACTCAACATCACACATATAAATGTAGCCAGGACAAGAGATTTCGCAAAAATCTTTTTGCATTTTAATAAGCAAATTTTTTCTCAATAAAGAAATTTTAAGCATTATTTGTTTTCAAATATTTCAACATATTTTTATAGTATAAATTTTGTTTTTCAAAAAAAAATTTTTACAACTTCAATACTTTTCGAGATGTTTAAAGTCAAATTTTGCTTAAAAATTTAATTTTTCACATTTTTTTATTTTTGCCTATATTTTTAATTTCTTTTCTTTGTTTCAAATGCTGCTTAATTTTTACTACGTAATCTTAATAGAAGACGTAATTATCTATTCAACGGTATATAATATATGTATGTACCTTTGACGTTATATCAACCTTAAAATGTATAGACAAATATAACGCCTCAGGTAAAATTTTTCCCCTATTCAAACAAACTCACATACATTTTCAGGGCTTCCTAAACCTGTCTGTCATTGAATAGTTTTTTAATTAAATGCTTATGTGCGGTTCCAACAAATATATATATATATATATATGTATATACTCACACAATTTAATATACGTAACCAAGGACAAGTGCACCTGCGCCCAAATTCTTATTTTTGGATATGTGTTTTTACCTGTTATTATATCGCTTTTGTGACCGTTGCTTGTCAAATATCTAAAGTAAAAAGTTCTATGTATGTATAATCATAAATTTCTATGTAAAGTTATAGGTTCCTGTAGGAAATTCTAATTTTGAATAAAATTGCTAATGTATCCTAGCTTGCATTTTGAAATAAAAAAAATTTTAAACAGACAAATTACATTTTGTGAATTTAATGAACATTTCAAACAAGTGAAAATGAAGCAAAGGAGTGCCACGATATGGGCAATAACAGAATGAAACATTTCTTAAAAACTTTTTAAGTTATATTTCAATGTAATTTTAAAATGATTATTAGCAACGTTTTTTTTTACATTAGTCTGATGTATGTATGTATGTATATATGTACGTGTTTCTGCTAATATTGTGTCTGTCGTTTCTTACCTTCGTGTTGTTATTTTGGTTTGTTATAACCGTAGTGTGTGGTGAGCATTGTTATTATTTACTCTTGTGTAGATATGTTATGGTAGTTTGTCTGCGCCCAAACAGACAGGTCTATCAATGAATAATAATAGTCAGTCGCCGGTGTATTTGTAGTTTGTCAATCAACTTGTTACATTGTGAATTATTTTTCCTTTGTTTTGCATTTTCTAAATCAGTTATTTTACAATTCAATTTGCAACAATAATGTGGCACATCAAAATAATTATTTTTAATTAAAAGAACCTTAAGTGGAAGAACTCGCATTTCAAGGTCATCTTTTTTTATAAATGATAATTTTCTAGCAATTTAATTACATATAGTAATGTTTTGTGAATAATGTAAATAGATATGTATGTGTGTGCTTTAATAACTATGTAATATAATAACTTAAAAAATGCACTAAAGTATTTTGCTTTTAGTTGGGGCAAGTCAAAAAACAGTTTTCTAAAACTTTGTAAAGCATATTTTCGTTTGCCTGAACGAACTTCATCCATATTCTTTCAAGTTTTTTAAGACTTTCTTAAAGCAATATTTCGATAAGTGAAGTTTATGGTTTCATTAACGTACATATGTGTGTATTTTGCTGCATCTTATTTACATACATATGTATGTATGTACCAGTGATGAAGGATATATTTAAAATCAATTATTAACAATCATTAAAATAATCATTTATTATAATTTTACAGACTTACTCATAAAAATTATTAAGGCTTAATAAAGGGTTTGTTCGACAGATTTCTGCACAAAATTTTCCTTATTAAGCCTTTATAAAGTCTTAATGATTTTTATAAATAAGGCCTTTAGTTTTTTCATACTATTATTTCTATTTACATACCAAACTTGGGCAGTAATGATTGCATTTTGTAATTGATTACAATTCAATTATAAAATTTTTTGTAATTGTAATTAAAAGTTTTCAATTACAATTACATTTTGTTGTAATTGAAAATTAAAAAAAATTAAAAGTAATTGCGGTGGAAATACCGTCAATTACAATTACAGCTGACTGTAATTAAAATAATCAATTACAATTACATGTAATTGCAATCGTAAGAAATCAATAACAATTACATGTATGTAATTGGAAAAATAACTCCTTTATAAAGTAATTATAGAAAATGTATGTAATAATTACTTTTTTTTTATAAATTACAAATAATATGTTACATATCGTTAGCTAAAAATCAAAAAATTAAAACTATTTTATCAAAATTTGCATCTGTTAAACGCATGCACTCACGTGAAATTTCATTATAAAGTATTACTTACGCTTGCCGTGCATAATTCACCAAAATCACATGAACGGCTGGCGTTTCTATTATGCACATTGTATATACATGTCGTCGGGGGGTTACTGGTTTGCCGCACAGATATTAAGAATGCATTACTGATGCGGCAAACCAGTAACCAGTAAATTTAAACAATTGAGGGTAAGACAACCTGGGCAGGTTCACAAAATTTGTCCAGCTTTACCGTAGCTACAATTTTCCCAAATATTGTTAGCAAAAAATTAGGAGTCTCTGTAAGGTATTCTGAAAACAAGTGAAGGAAATGTTTCCTTAATTTTTGCGAAAAAAGTGCACGAAAAAATTATTTTTGTGGCGTAAGATGTTAACGAGATTTGTTCTTTAGACTCTTAGCTACATTATTGCTATACATTGTATAGAGATATCAACAAGTCTGAATAAGCTGTTGGCCAAAAACACCATTTTTGGAGAGCACACTGATTTTCGAAATCTTTGCAGTCCCATAAAATCATCAAAATCGCCAAACTGAGTATAGGATCTTACTACCCCTTGGTAGTACTATCGAACCTATACTGTCAAGTCCGTGTGTTTTTCCAAAAATCTTCATTTGTTGCATAATGTTATGGTTATTATTTAGTTAAAATAAAAAAAATTAATTAATAAAGAGAAATAAAAATACTAAGCAAACATTTTTCTGATAAAAAAAGTAACATTCAAGAATATGTTATTTTCAGTTGCATAAATAATGTCCCATTGCATATTTAAAAATAAATTATCTTAAAAATTCCATCACACACATCCATACATACAACAAGCTTTATAATATACAAATTTTGCTTGAACTTAATATCACTGGTTCGACTCATCATTTTATTAACACTAACTATAATTTTAAATTATTTATCTCCCACACAATGTATGTATGTAGTATGCAACCATACTAATTTAAAACCATCTATACTTTTTTTTAGAGTTAAACGACAACGATATCAGCAGAAGCAATTACAGTAGGAAAAAGGAACAAAACGAAATAAATATTATTATTAAGCAGACCTTAATCAAGAACAAAAGCACAAAGAAAAGAAAGCAGAAATGGATGAAAACGAACAAGAGTTGAAAAGTCCCATGAAACGAGTTGGATCCACCCGCAAGGTGTTTTTATTCAATAATATACGACAACAATTAAACGAACACTTAAGATGCTTAGATGCCCGTGTTGAATCGCAAGTTTCGCTCATACAGGAGCTGCAAGATCTCTTTCGCCGCAGGGGTGAATTGGAATTAGAATATAGCAAGAATTTAGATAAGCTGGTGCGTAGCCTGCAGGCCAGACATAAAGAACAAAAACAGAAACGTGAACAATGGCATATATTCTCAGCCTTTGCATGTTGGTCGCATCTGCTCGAGCAGACACAGTCATTAAGCAAAGATCATGCCACCTTATCAGAATTATATTCCGTAAATATTGTGTCATCTCTACAGACGACCATAGAGGATGTTCAAAGGATATATAAGAAATGTCGTTCAATCGGCTACGATATACACGAGGAAATATTGCGTGTGTTGGAGGAGTTATATGCCACAATGAAAAGTTATCAGAAGTATGAAGCGGAATGGAAAGCAGCTGAAGTAAAACTAATGACTGCTGAGGCGCAGCAACAAAAGCTAGAGCAGACTATACAAAAAGAAAAATTACGCAGCAGCAAGAAATATCGTATGATCGAGAAAGAGGTGTTAAAGCGGCGTACTAAATACTCAGATGCTCGCATGAAGGCTTTGAAGGCCAAAAATGAGTATCAACTTTGCTTAGAGTCCTCCAACACAACCATACATAAGTATTTTATTGACGACTTAAGCGATTTGATAGACTGTATGGATTTGGGTTTCAGTTCCATGATCTCCAGGTGTCTAGTGATGCACGTTACTGCAGATCAAGGCCGAGCAAGGGCCATCCTTAATCAAGCAGACAATTTGGCTCACGTCATCCATCTTATAGATAGTCAACAAGATAAGCAAAAATTTATGGAACAATATCATGCCGCCTTTATGATTCCCAAGCGTTTTGAATTCCAGGGTCAGTTTAGCAACGATCTGTTGGAACAAAGTGTCCAAAAAGAACTTTATGTAGACATGGAACATCGTTTGCAACTAATAGGCCAGCGCTTGAATTCGTTGCGCACAGAATCAGAGGAAATATGGAAGACTCTGGAAATGGCTGAAGTCAAGTTACTGGAACATTTCAACAGCAAGGACTGTGATGTTAGCCCCGCCTTTACGGAGCATAATAAAACCCTATTGCAAAAGAGCGGTGCAACTATGGCGTTTAATCCCAAACTCAAGGCTGAAAAAGAGGAAGTCGAAGACTTCTATATTAATAAAATACGTGAATACATACGAGGCACATCGCGCATAGCGCGTTTAGATGCAAAAGCAAAATATTTAAGAGAAATGCTGTTAACGGACAATAATAAGGCCTTTACCACAGAAATATTAGAGCATCCCATAAACAGCAAACGCAAACGAATAGGCCGCAAGAATCAATCTGGTAGACCAAAACTATTCGGTGGCTCCTTGGAGGAATACCTTGAGTGTACCGGAGAGGACATACCATTGATTATTCGCAGCTGCATACGTGTCATAAACCTGTATGGATTGCATCATCAGGGCATTTTTCGAGTATCCGGATCACAAGTGGAAATAGCCAACTTTAAAGAATCATTTGAACGGGGAGAAGACCCTTTAGCCGATACAACGGATGCATCTGACATCAACTCCGTTGCCGGTGTCTTAAAATTGTATTTAAGGGAACTGAGAGTGCCTCTCTTTCCCAAATTCTACTTTGAAAATTTCATTTCCATAGCAGAAATGCAAACAAAAGGCGATATGGTCAAAGGCATTAGGCAATTTCTACAAAATCTTCCCAACTCTGTGGTCATTGTCATACGCTATGTATTCGCCTTCCTTAATCATCTATCCGAGTATGCCGATGAAAACATGATGGATGCGTATAATCTCGCCATATGCTTTGGCCCCACACTGATGCCAGCACCCGAAGATAAAGATCAAGTTCAATATCAGAACCAAGTAAATGAACTCATCAAAAATATGATAATCTACCATGAAGAGCTGTTCCCCAAGGAACTAGGCGGCTTGGAATATGAGAAATATATATCGCCGCACACACTGGACATGGATGTCGGAGATTCCCCTTCTGAGGTGTTAACTGAAGATCCCGAATCAGATGCTTATCCATCAGAAGATGAATCTGAAGTGCTTGAGGCCATGGCACAATTCGATTTTAATGCCCGTTCCAGCCGCGAACTATCGCTAAACAAGGGTGACTGTATAATATTAAGAAAACAAGTATCCAACGATTGGTGGCAGGGTTCAGTAAATGGTAAAGAGGGATTAGTACCCGATAAATACATATCGCTTAAGCTCAAAGATGAAGTTCGTCTGCCCGCACAAAATTCCCAATCCATGGAACACTTGTACTTAGAGAATTCATGCTCTTCATCCTCTTCAATGTTAGTAGATAATAAAGATATCGCAAAGTATGTTGTTAATGATGTTTATTTTAACAATACCAACAATTCTGCCACTTCCAATGTCAATGTCGTTGTCAATGCAAATGCCAATGCTGCATCCTGTTCTTCCATTGCGCACATTAACACTATGACAACAACAAATAAACGCACAACAGGTGGTGGTAATAATAGTAGTAATATATCTGGCAGTGTTTGTAGTAGTGGCGGTGGCAATGACAGCGTCTCGGGCGTTCATAGTGGTGGCAATAATGGTATAGGTTCAACAATAACAACAACAGCAACAACAACAACAGCAACAACAACACACCCAACAATTGGTAGTGGTAGTGGTGGTGGTGGTGGTGTTAGTATTGTTGATGTTAGTGATGGTATTAATAATACTACTGCAGGTGATGATGATTCTTCCTCTTGCTTAGATGGTGCTTGTTGCTCTATTCTAACTAATGATGGCCAATTACATTCAACAACTACTCCTCCACTTCCGCTTCTGCACCATGAATCAGCAACATTGCCAGGACACACATCATCAGCATCCGCACCAGCACAAATCTCATCGTCATCATCTATAAACGCTATACCTGTAGCTGCTAATCATTCATTAATTAAATTTATTAAGAACAAAAACAAACAATACCACGACGAGCCCCATTCCTTTGAGAATGCAATCGAATTTCAAAATGCCTACGATGAACAGATTGAAAAGTTTGAAACCACCGTATAGAAGTGGAGGAATATGAATGCACAAGTATCACGAAACGCACATATTAAAAACTACAAATACAAAAAAACACCCGAAAAGTAAGCATACATACCTACACTATTATTAAAATTAATTATTAACTCAAGCATATAGAAATTTCATACAAGTGCTATAATATACATACATACATGCATATGTACATACATACATAAGTATATGCAAACTACTAATATGTACATATTTACATTCATACACATGTTGTAGATATGTGTGTTCATGATTTAATGTACACTTCCTTATTTAAAGAAACGTGATGCATAAACTGAATTATGTTTTCTCAGCAGTAACAATATTGCTAGCGAAATAGTGAACGAAGTAATTTTTAAGTTACTACTACCATTATCTATTTATTTGTCTTATAAAATGTCTTACTGCAAATTATTGATTCCAAATTATTTCGAAATTACACAGAAGTTAAATTTTTAGACTCAATAAGCGAGTTCAAAGCGTAGTATAGTAGTTTTTAACTTGATAATTTATAATTTTATGTCAAAGTGTTGCATATTAAACAAATAAAAAATAAAGTAATACCAATAACCGCCTACGATTTTACAAGGACATGGACAACACCATTTTAAGTTGTGACTGATTATTCTATTTTATCTATTAATACAAAATTTCCCGACTTTAAATTTACTAAGTTTGAAGTGACACACATACGCATTTCAAGTACGATGGAATCAGTTGAACTCGTTCCCCAGCACAGATATACATATCGTTGGGAGATGAAGTTTGTCAGAAACGAAAATTCTAGTTCCATAATAACGGCCCCACTATCGGTATAAGGAACTCGTTTTGATATATAGAAATCCAATTTAACTGACTACTCCGTATTCCATGCATTCTTAGATTTTAGAGCCGTCAGCTAAAAATTCTGCACCTCTTCTATGTGGAATATCATTCATCCATGATTTTTGGATTATAGCGTGTGTCATACATATGTATATGGTCACCCCAAACCTCAATGTAAAATATCCTATAGTAGCCGAAGTAGTTTCCGCTCCACAGACAGGTATATACTTTTTAGTTTGAGATATACAGTTGTCCAATAAATTCTACATACGGTACCATAAATTCGATTTTAATGTAATTTACTGAAATCTTTTTTGTTGTCATAGCATTTAGACACATTTAAAAATAAAATTTATAACAACCATACTTGTAGTTTGGTACACATAAAAGTGTACATACAACAAAAACACATTACTAGAAGTATAAAGAAAACACATCTCTAAATAACTGTATTCGTTGGTTTACTTGGTTTATGATCAGTTATAAAGAAAAACAGTATAATTTAGCAGCCAAAATTCTTTTTTTGTTTGTTTTCCTGCTAAAAATGTCGCAGAATTTACAAAAACTCAAAGAAATTTCTCATGAAATCAGAAAATTCGTGGTTAAGTTGAGAAATGAAGAAAATCATATGGAGAAATATCAAAATAGTTGGATTTACCCATTCTACAGTTCAAACTATTATAAAAAACTATAGGGTGTTTTTTTAAGCCCGATATAACTTGAAATTGTAAAAAATAACACAAAAAATTAAATTGTAATCAAAATTTTTTTTTTATTCGAAAGATCAATACGTGACATTAACATTTGAAAATGATTTCGGGCATATGGGCACCGCGGCTGTTCTTGACGAAGCGCATTCTGGACGTCCAATTTTGGGCCACTTTTTCGAGCACTGCTGGCCGTATGTCACGAATAACACGAACAATTGGATCTTCTTCCACACTTTCGTTTACAGCGGCGATATTCTCTTCACTACGCACATTCCTTCGACGTGTTGGTGTTATTGCATCCTCTAGAGAGTATGTGGTACGAAATCTATCCACAGTTCGACGAATGGCTTGTTCAGATGGACGATTATTTACGCCATAAAAATGACGAAGTCGTCTATAAGTTGCGCGAATCGACGACTGATTTTCAAAGTAAATTTGGATAATTTCAAGCGTGAGTCTATTCATGATGATTTGTCAGAGTATACTGAAACAAATAAAAAAAAAATGTTTTATCAAAATTTAATTTTTTGTGTTACTTTTTACAATTTAAAGTTCTATCTAGGTTAAAAAAACACCCTTTATAATAGCAAAACTACAGCAGAAAATAAATACAGACCGTAAATAGTAAATAGTTCACAAGCCAACATGTGATATGTCACGGTATAAATATAGAAGGCACTTCCATTCTCTCTTTGTTTTGGAAAATAAGAATTTTTGAAGTTTGTTTTTTGAGAGAAATAAAGAAAAAATTTCCCATACAGTAAAAAATTTAAGTCTTTCCCCAGAAATTTTTTACAAAAATGTGTAATTATCTTAACAGAAATTTATATTTATTTTATATCATGTGATATGTTGCTGTATGTGCACTTTTTTGTGATATATTTTGAGACTGAATTACGTCTTTTACTTATAACTTTATCTTAGTCCAAAAGAAATGAGTTTGTGTTTTGAACAACATAATAAATACATACATACATACATACATACATACATACATATGTATGAAGGTATTATGTTGTTCAATATAGTATGTCGTTTATAAGTTTACTTTAGAAAAAGTTGTATGTAATAATATTTTCTGAAGCATTGTTAAAAACTGTTTTTGAATTTACATTTTGTAAACGTTATTATAAACAAAATTAAGAAAAGCTAAAAATTCACTATTCTCAAGTTATATTGAAGTTCTCCTATACTAGGATTATACAAAATGCTTTGAATTTGCTTAGTATTAAAAAAAAATTTAAACACTCTTACATACAATATGTACATATACATATGTATCTAACTTAAAAATATCTATATTCTCTCCAATTTAAATTAAAAAAAATATTTAGTAATGGATTTATAAACTCCTTAACAAAAATTATGAAAAGCCATATTGCGCCTTCCACCGACAGATTTTCATGAAAATGTATTTTGCAAAGGAGAATAGGTGTCAATACAGATGTGTCATAAAAAACAACATATAATGAAAGAAAATGGTTAAGAAATTCTAAATTGATAAAACTGAATTTTTAGTAACTGCTATTCATAAGATATTTATTTTATTCCCGTTATTTCTAACCACATATATCTATTAGTGAACAGATATATATCGTGTTAGTTAAATTTAGAAGTCAAATTCGTAGGTAAAAACCTAAGGCAAATTATCTGTATGTAGAAATTATGGGCATTAGAAAGTTAAAATTTTTAACGCTTATAGAAATAGTAATTCTTTCAACGATTTTTCTTAATAACAAAGAAAATCTCAAGAAAAACATACTAGGGTTAAAATTTTATCTTCTTTTATTTATATCCTCGGAACAAACATGTAACACAACAAAAATATCAACATTTATTGAAGACAACAAGCCGAACAACTGGCAAACAAATGTGGTGTAAAAATGGGCGGTCTGTGTTTATTTGAAATCAACAAAAATCTAAATAATTTTTGTAACAAAGTCTAGACCAAGGTCTATTTATTAGGTCTATGCAACTCTACAAAAACACACCAATACAAAAAACAACTTTATGTTTAAGTTGTCAGAAACACACACAAACATGTACTGTACATGTATAGTGCAACAAACTTTTGATAGTTTAAGCCTGGTACTCTGTTCGAAATTTCACGCGAAATGTTGACATAATCCATATTAAAAAAATTTCACATGAAATATTCATAAAAAAATGTTGCAAAACTTGTACTCTGTTCAACTCGTGAAAAATGTATGAAATGTATCTGGCAACATTTTCTTGAAATCTGCGAAATAAGGTGACTGGCATTTATTTCGCCTGAAATATTGACAGCTGGTGTTTATCTTTACAAAAGTCGATAAATGTTGCATCTTCTAACCAATAAAAACGATTATTTTTTGGAAAAAGTAATGTGGCCATCACTTGTTACGTGTCAAATTTTTCACGCGAAATAATCAATGTTGCCGAAATATTTTCACAACTTCGAACAGAGTACTAGGCTTTAAACACGAAAACACAGAATATCATCAGGACGATGTCATTGACCTGATAAATAGGCCTTGGTCTAGACTAGACTAGACATTATTTTAAAAAATTTAAGTCCCCGATAAACTTTTGTCAGTTTTTGGCGATTTTTTTAATTTTCAAGGTTTTTCTTAGTTTGAGGTCTTTTTACTTTTGGCGATTTTTTCGGTCTTTGGCGACTTATTTTAGTATTCTCGATTTTTTTAATTTGGCGTTTCTTTCGTTTTTTGGCGATTTTTTTCCTTTTTGGCGATTAGTTTTGTCGATTTCTTTAATTTTGGGAGTTTTTATTTTAAGCATATTTGAAAATTTCTAGAATTTGCCTCTTTCGGTTCCCAAGATGCAGCAAGTTGTCAAACTAAATACATTAACTGATAGAATACCCTTTAATTTTTTTTATGTCAGTGTTAATTGGTGTAGTCTGCATAAAAATACACTAACTTTGAAAATTACAATTGTCTGCATATTACATAGGATTTGAAAATTTTTCGTTGCTCGCTTTAGAACACCTTTTTATTTTTAACTGTCACATATTTTTGTTGTTGTAGCGGTCAAAGTTTTACATATTCTGTGAAAATTTCAGGTCTGTAGCTCTTACTGTTCTCTATCATATAAACATCCTGTGACAGACAGACAGACAGCGTAGCGAAAACAATAAATAAGGTTCCTTTTCACTTTTTGTGTACGGAACCCTAAAAACGAAGAGAAAATCAGATTTTGTCAGTTTTCCTGCAACACAACGTCAGAAAACTTGCTCTTCGTTTTGTATAGCTATTCGTTTATTGTGTTAACTTCGACTACGACTCTTTGAATATTCAGAAGCAGAAGTATGAGCAGAAGCAAAAGAAAATACACAAATGAGAAGTTTTTAAACGCTGCGTATATTTATTTTGTCCGAATATATATCACTACCCTGAGTATAAGCATATTCCGAGTATAAATATGATAGACCTTCAATAAGCACAATACGCATAGGCCTTTCTACCTTTACTTATTGACGGCACTATGCATAATGAAAAACTAGCATGAAGTTAGGATAAGTGGCAAAATTGAACATGGTCTTAACGAGTTTTGCCGTACAATTTTACATTAAAGATTTACAGGATTTAATAGTGGGTTTAAATTACATTATGCGCCTATTTTTAATGTCAAATTGTGTGGAGGAACTCGTTAAGGCCATGTTAAATTTTGTCACATATGCTAACTTCATGCTAGTTTTTCATTATGCATAGGGCTGTGAGTATTTAAGTTTTCCCATAAATTAATTAGAGATATTCGTGTTCGCTGGAATCTTGGTTTAAAGCAAATATCAGTATACGCAGTTACTAAATTAAGAGTAAACACTTAAGTATATTTTTTGAGTACTTATTATCATTCTCCGATATGTATAACACCAAATTTTAACAAATTTAAAACAAGTCTTGCAAATTTCATCACCTTTTAAGTCTATAATAATGCTCAAATAGTTAAAAACACAAAAAACTATTAAAATTATTAACACAATTACACAACTAAAGCACCCCATACACTTTTCAATTCAATTGTCAACTGAGTCAGTTGTTATTGGCAGTTGTCGAGTTGGTTGAAGAAAAATCAAAACATTTTGATTTTTTTAAAATTTAATTTATGTGCAGTTTCTACAAGTCGGGCAGACGACTCGTCTAGAAAATTTGTATGAAAATCACTCAAAAAATTTAGTACTTTCCATATAAATTGTATACTCAAGTCGACCGTCTGGATTGTAAAAACGAGAGATTAATTTCATTGAATTTTAAATACAAGATATAAAAATTAATAAATGAATGCAATAGAATTTTTAAATTTGTAATTGTGAAAAACTATAAATTTGACAGTTGAATGAAAATCTTTCAATTCAGTTGATAAATTGTGTGGCCAACTATCAATTCAATTGAAAGACTCAATTGACAATTGAATTGAAACGTGTATGGGGTGCTTAAGACTTCAAACTTAACTATGGAAATCAAATATTAAAAATATAACAAAAAAAAGTATCTTTTGGAGAAACTCGAAATCAAAAATATGTAGCTACTCAAATTATTTTTCTACTACTACTATATTTAAAATAACTAACAAAATAATTTAAAAATAAAACAAACTATAACAACATTAGCATTTAAAGCAAAGCATCTTTAAACAAAATATACTATTAATAACCACTCGTATAATAGATATTATAGAATAAACTGCAATGTATTAAAATCAATGCCATATTCATTTTTTTCATACTTTCTTTTTTCATATTATTTAAAGAGCAAGAAAAATTAATACGTTTTTCCAATTTTTGTTAGATGTGTTGTTTCTTCTAGTTAGGTTTTATTTTCACAAGCCTGCAGCCTCATTACCATTAAAATTAACATTTAATAATTATTGTCAGCATCATCATGTTCATATTAAATCATTTTATGTATTTGTAAATTTAAATGTATTAAGTATGTAATTCATTTAAAAATCAAATTGAATTTTAAAGAATATTTTTTTTTAGAAGAAAAATATAAAATTACAATTAGCCTTTTTCAGGAATTTTTAAGAGTAATTTAAAAGAAATATTTAGATTATATACTTTCTTTTTATAAATATACATGTGTATTGTATTTTATGTTTAGATTTTTTTAAGCTTAGGTCACAAAAACTATCAAACTTATAAATATATCCGATATTTTATTACAAATTACGCAAATTACACAAATTTTACTCAAAGAGTGAGAAGGTTTTATTTGTCTACGATAAATTGTTTCATTAAAAAGTTTTTTTTTTCAGTGTAGGTAGTGTTTTTCAATTACATATTAGTTTTTTATTTATAGTACATCTTTATTTTTTGCGTGCCCTACACCACTTTAAATTGTTAAGCAGTATTTTTATTGTTAAATTTTACAAAAAAAAATTTAACAAAAATATTTGTTCTTGTTTTACGTTACGCAAATTTTCGAACATATTCAGAATTTTGTGATTCCCATTTTTATTAAAATAAAATTATTTTGTACGGAATTATATTTAGGTGACGTTACTTCTGGCGTTTTTTAAGCTTTTCTTACGAATTTTTTGGCTGAAGTCTATTGACAAGTTCCTTAATCAGAAACGCAGATAGAGTTTTTTTTTATAAATAAAAATTTGTATAAATCACAAAATTTTTAAGGAATTGATATTAAACATTGTGATCGAAATAGCGCATATACGCCAAAATACATACATTTTCGGTTTCGCGTAAAAACACACAAAAGATTTTAAATGCAGTATTTTAAGATTCGAATTTATATTTCAAAAGCTCGTAATATATTTTAACTTTTTTCATTTGGGCTTATTTCGTCTCTTTCCATGGGACTTGTTTCATTAAATTTTCTTCGGACTTTTTTTTCTTCGACGAAAATTTATACATACATAAATTTAAGCTTCTAAATAAATTTTGAATTTAATTTAACTTGTAGTTGCCAAGTTTGATGCCAAACAATTTAAAATGGTGTACATAACCGCAGCGTCTTTAATTTATGGTGATAATTTTATTTTATTTAATAATAAAATATCTTATTTTAAATGAAAAAAATAAAAAAATACTGACAATACAAAATATTATTCATCGTGATCTTATTACTAAACATCATCCTCATCAATATTGTGTCATCGAAAGTAGAAGTAATTTACAGTAGAATTATGAAGAGAAAAAATAATAAAATTAAAATATAAAAAAACTTTATTTAAACCTTATGGTTTGTGTTTGCTTTTGTTTACAATCGGCTTCATACATATTTTCGTTCATTTTACCTATTCGAATTTCAAACAATTCATTAAAGTTATAACATTAAGAATAAACTAAGTTACGATTACTTATTGAAAAGTGAAAAAGAAACGAAAGCTTAAAGTTTATCACTAAATAAAACATCATACATACACATATAATATATTTTTAAATAAAAATACCTAAATATTAAAAATACTTTCAAAAAGTTAAAATGTCAAAGCTTGAAGTGTTTTATTTGAGAATGTTTGTAAAGGTACATATTGTCAAAATTTTAAGTTTTTCTTTAAGTATAAGTTATTTACTTTCAGCAATCTCAATTTTCAACCTTTGCAAGAATAGTAACAAATCATGATGTTAATATTTTCTTTCGTTTCGAATTAAATAGGAGACTCCCAAATCACTTACTGGCAGAAAATTTAATGATTTATGCACCTCACAAAATCACATTTTGTGGAGTAAATTTGCTGGACAATTGTAAAGTAAACTTATGTAATTCGAGTACAGTGTGCTTGTTTACTAGTCGGTGGGTAGCAGTTTCGATTCCCATCAAATACCCTGTTCTCTTTTATTACAACGGGCGAGGGTGTTTTTCACTATGTTCATAAAAATAAGTTACTATATAAATTGTAATTTAATTTGTAACATTTCATAAAAACATAAATAAAATAACACTGGTTTACAGAGAAAATGTTAAAATTGTCTATGCACTCGTATTGCACTTTGTTAAGGTAATTTTCGTGTGCTGAACACGAAAAAAGCAATATTTTTTTATTTTCATCAAATAAATAAATAAATTGTGCTTTTCATGTAAATTTTTAAGGATTTTACGATTTTACTTTCTGTTCTGTTACCAATCAGCTATTGAAATCTTTGTTTGCCAGAAACAGCTGATAAGTTATTACAGAAAAGTAACTATTAAAATTTAACAAAACGGCACAGCACATAACAGCAACAGCAAATAATGAGGCAGGCCTTCACTCGAATGTAATAAATTGTTAAATTGCAGTTATAATCAATCTTAATTATTTACAAATTCTTTCAAACGTTAAACATTTGATATAAGTCTCTAATGTTTGCTGGGTATGTATGTATGTATGCGTGTATGTGTTGTATGCTTGTGTTGTTAGAAATGTGAAACACTTCCCTGTAGGAAGCGTTAATAGCAAAATATTCTGTACGAAGTTTGTGAAAATTTTTCAGCAACATTGATTATTATTACTTTTTCCAAAAGAATAATCGTTTATATTGGTTAGAAGTATGCAACATTGATCGACTTTTGTAAACAAAAACATCAGCTGTCAATATTTCACGCGAAATAAATGTCAGTCAAATTATTTCGCAGATGGCAAGAACATGTTGCCAGTTATATTTCATAAATTTTTCATGAGTTGAACAGAGTACAATTTTTGCAACACTTTTTCATGAATATTTCATGTGAACTGTTTTTAACCGCCGACCAAAAAGGGGTGTTATAAGTTTGTAGTGTGTGACTGTGTACCTATCTGTGTGTCTGTACGTGTCAACAACGTATTTTGATTTAGTTTTTTTTTTTTTGTTTGAAAGGTGACTTGATCGAGATGGTTCTTAGCCATGTTTTAAGAAAATAGGTCCAGCCGTTTAGAAGATATCACATCTTTTCTATATATGTTAGGGTGTTTTTAAAATTTTTGATTTTTGTTATATGGATTATGTCAACATTTCGCGTGAAATTTTGAACAGAGTACCAGTATTGCTAACGAATTATAATACTCCAGGCAAAATTTTGCTATAGACATTCACATGTGCGTCTCATTGAAAATCTACTACTGACTGCTACTATTGACTAATTAGTTCTTTTGGGAACAATAATCTGTATAAAAAATATTATGCCGCAGAGAAATTAGCAGTTAGTTGCCGCCGGCGAGAATGTGTAAAATGTTGCCAAAAAGTCACCAAAACATTCGACAAAAGTGGTGACTTTGAGATAGAGATGCGCGCGTGTCGAGTTTTTTCAACACGACCCGAGCACGAAAACTAAGATGTTCAACACGTACGAAATATGCACGCGAAAAATTCTGTCACTCACAAAATCAAATTAAATAGCAAACAATTATTTTTTTTTTTATTCAATCAAATGTGACATATTTTTGTTTAATTTCAGAACTGTTAGCTTCCCTACAAGAATAGTATCAGTCAATTGACTGGTCATTTGCTGTTGTTGTATGTTTGACGATACAAAATATTCAATTGGAATGGAAATTAATGCATACATATTTTACACCTAAAATCGTTTCGTGTTTTGTTTTTTTGTTTGCGTGTTCGTGTTCGTGTCGCGAAAAAACACCACACGCACGCATCTCTACTTGGAGATAGCTTCCTACAGGTTTTTAACTCGCGGGGTACCGCACCAATTTGAAAATATCACAAATTCGGGCGAATTCCTTAAACGCTTTAAACGTAAAAGGGATCCACGTATTAATATAGAGGGGTGTGCTCTGTACTTCGTAACGTAAGAAAATGCTTTCGAATTTACCTGTTATAAACATGCAAATTCGAAAGCAGAATACAACACGAACCTTGCGCCTTTAACCCGTATATGATCGGCCATGTCACAGAGTTCAATTCCGTTCAGAAACGGTATTCAATCCACCCTATTTTTGTAGGAGATAGTCGGTCTAATTCATAAAAAATATTTTAGGTTTATTAGAGGTTTATTTGACAAATTTCCCATAGAAACATGTCAAATAAGCGCTTAATAAACCTGAAATATTTTTTATGAATGAGGCAGTGTCTAAAAAAGAAAACTAAAATACGGAAATTTGTCAGGTGTGTCCAGCGCTGGTATGCTCCGGCTAGAGCTAGACATTTTGAGGTGTATTTAATTCCGTTCCCGAACGTATTATCTTAATACCGTACTATCATTTCCATATAAAATTTTTTAATTAAGAATGGTTATATATTTATATTTATTTGTTGTTAATTCTGTAGTTTATATAAAAATGAAGATTTTGTTGTTGTTGTTGGTCAAGCACGTCTATAAGAATTTCGTTGAAGCTCATTACTAGACTTCTACAAATTAATAGGCCTTATCGTGGTTGGCGAATTTCGACTTCGACAGTTTCGTCCTAGATTAAAGAAAAAATGTTGCCGTGTTCTTTAATCTAGCACGATAAAGGGGAATACCTGACCTCAAAAACATAGTTGTTTCTCATAAATTCGATAAGAAATCTTCGGTTCGGACGAATTAAAAAGAGAATTCGGTAGGACACAAGTGTTTTGCTATTTTAATTGATATGGTAACCATGTTACTGGAACTATCATTGTAAAAAATGTAAACATAACCACACAATAACAAATCTTTAAAAATTATTTGTTTACTCTAAAACAATTTTAAGTGAAATAAAAACATGGATCCATCTGAAATAAATTTGGGTAAACTAACAGAAGAGTCATTGAAGCGCAAAGAACGGTTACGGCAATTGAGACTGAAAGCAGGGAAAAATGAAACAAGTAAAAATGATTTAAATCCAGACGAAACATTGCCCAAGTATGTATGCTAAAACTATAGTTTTATAAAAAAAAATTTATAACTATTAACTTCCATTCAGGCCCATATTTCGCAGTTATAAGCCCCAGAATGAAACCACTTCAGGCGAAGTAATTCCCCAAGTGCCTTCTGGAGATATAGAAACGGCCGTTGGGGACCAACTGGAACTATTAAAACAACCTATAATTATAGACGAAATAGACATTACAAATTTGGCACCACGCAAACCAGATTGGGACTTAAAAAGAGACGTTTCTAAGAAATTAGAGCGCTTGGAACGGAGAACACAAAAAGCCATAGCAGAACTAATCAGGGAAAGGCTAAAAAAGAACCAAGAGGTAAACGATATATTTCAGGCTGTTAATGTTGGTACAGCCCATGCTGGAGAAACTAAAACTACAAACACCATGGACGATTAATTTTAGAAATCAGTTGTATGTAAAATTTTATGTTAAATATGTATTCTAAACGTTTACTGTCTGGTTGTTCTGAGAGCATCTTTAGTAGGCCTCATGTTTTCTTTGTCCAATGGTTGTAGCTTCATCTTCAGTGAATTTATTTCTGCAAAGCAATAATGGCAATGAGGTTTCATTAAACTTTTAAAATTTTTCAATATTCTTACGTTCAGTATATTTGCGTTCCAAGGTATTAGCAAATTTTTTCATTGATTCTAGTTCCTGCGGTATTTCTTTCCTTAAAGAGTGTACCGTATCCCTGAGGAAAGTTAGTTCCTCTTCACGATCTTTTAAAGCGATATCCTTTTGTGTTATTGCCTGTTCTTGCTGCAATGCCACTTCTGTACGCCAACTTATCGTCTTTTTTAATTTGTTAATTTCTTGATTTTGTTTCATTATTATTTGATTAGCTTTGGAAATTTCTTCAGCTGCCATTTCTAGTGCTTGGCGTTTAGTCTGACTAATTTTCTTTTCAGCCTCCAATTCTGCTATCAATTCCTCCTTGTTTTTGTCAAATTTTTTAAGTTTTTCTTTCAAATCATAAATCTCTTTACGTGAATCTTGCAAATGCATTTCGTTTTTGCGATCCAAATTTTTAAGAGCACATATTTCTAAATGTAACTTTTCAGTTTGTTCCTTTAGATTTGATATTCTACCTTTTGAAGACGCCAATTCCTCATTTAAAGTTTCATTGCGTTTTATTTCCTGCCTATAACGATATTCAAAATCACAATAAAAAAATATTTTTCATGTACATTTTATATTAAGCTTACGCCTTTTCACTTTGTATTGCACTTTTCTCCGAAATCAATTTATCTATTTGTTGTTGCAACGCATTCATTGTTCTACGACTTCTTTCACTATCGTGCAGCTTTTGTTCAGCAGCCTTTCGCAGACTTTCTTGCAATTGGGTCACTTCTTCAGCATGTTTTTGATTAAGATTCCTACTATTTTCCACTAGATTTTCTTTTAGTTTCATACATTCTGCATCTAACTGATCAATACGCCTTATATAGTTGTGTATTTCATGTTGCAACTGTTGCGTGGTTTGTTCAAGATTACTGCATTTTTTCTATAATTTGAAAATGAAAATATAATACAGAGCTTTAAGAAACACTTTACAATTTACCTGCAAAACATTCACTAAGTTATTCATATAAAACAACACAACATTTAATGGAGCCAAACGGCAAGGCAAACACAAATGTATTAAGTTTTTGAATGGTCTTGCCTCAACGAATTGCAACTGATAATTACAGCTTGTCTGACCACTAGTATCTCTAATGTTTTCTTGTGGATGCTGAACTTGCGATAAACATATTTCTAATTTTCCCGCCACGCAATCCTGTAAAATGTGAACAAGATTTTCTATAAAGCCACCAAAAGTTACATGTAATGACTGATCCTGTTTTAATTCTTGAAAGGACGTGCTGTCCACAGTTGTTATGTACATTTTACGTTGATCACATTTTTCTGTCAGTCGTAATTGCTAATGAAAATAAAAAAAGTATTTAAAATTATTTTGTTTGTCGTTTGTCCCTAATTGTTTTTAGTAAGCTTACAATTAATCCTTTAGAATCCAATTTTTCAGCATAAACAGAACATGGTTTTTGTGCTTTTAAACCATTAGAACGGAAACTTACCATAAGCTCAGCGGTGGGTAAAATGCATTCAATATTTTTGCTATAATCTACATTTGCAAAATGATCATCTTCAAAATGTGGCATGGGCAAGAAATTAAACATTTTTGTATTTTTTAAATGTTAAACTTAATTTTAAAATTGCCTGTTTTTAATATTCCGCCACTTTAGCAATAATTGATTTGTTTATTTTCATTAGATAATGATGTAAAAACGGCTTTGACATCAGTGATGTCAAGTTTTCATTTCGGCTCACAAATTACCGTATGTATTAGAAAGAAAAGTACTTTTTGTTAAATTTTCATTTCCATATATATCGTAAGCGACATGTTATCGAAAATATACTTTTTTATTGAAATCAAAATTTTATGAGCCATAGTTTAGAATCATCAAAATTCCGAAATTGTTGAAAACTTTTAAGATACGGGCTGTAAAATTTTATCGTAAGCGACAATTTACGTACAAAAACATATTTGAATATTTAAAAAAAAAACCTGAAAAATTTAATTTTTGTCGCTTAAATAAAATCGAAAATAAGGCTCGACATTTTGCGCATAACAAGTGTTTTGCTACATATTTTCCCATATATTTTTTATGTGAACAAAATACTTAAAGTAACTTGATTTGCTCCCAAACATGTAAAAATTTGTCTGTGCAACGCTGCATAGCTGGCTCAAATCTTCGAAAAAGCCCACAATATGCTGATAAAAGATGGCACTGAAAAATTAAACACAATCACCACACCAAGCTACCGACTTCAAAATGTCAAGGATAGCATACACATGTTTATATGAGAATGATTATTTTGACGACAGCAAGGCAACACGGCGGCAGGTTGTTGTCCATGCTGATTTTGTCGTTGTAAGACCCCTTTTCCACAAACAAAGACCTACTTTTTCAGTCATTTAAATTTTCTTTTAAACTTTGTTTCACTTCTCCACACGCAAAATTTACTTTGACAAATTTTAACTATACCAGTAACTATACGCAACGAAGAAAAAACGAAAGAACAAAAGAACCTGATTAAACTACCTGTGGTACCTGTATGAGCCACGGTTGTCAGATTTTATCACCTATTTCGCCAAATTTATTTTTAAAATCGCCTAAAGTCGCCAAAGTCAATTTTACGAAGAATTAACATGGCCGAAAAATATTTCTTGTAAACTTTTCTTGTCCAAATTAAAAACGCATTAATTACAATAATTAACATTAAAAAATTATCAAAATCAAATTGTTTTAATTTTTTTAAGAGAAGTAACACTCAACCAATGAATGCCTACCTAGTACTACTAATAGGTGTTACCTTCTTTAGGAACGTGACTATGGCTTCAACACTTGAACTTTCCTACAACTGATACAAAGGGACACTAATGCAAATCAGAAAAATGCGTGGTGTTGTTCTCTTCAATTCTCTTTTAAAACTGCTCGTTTGTTTACACACAGACGGTTTCTAGTTCAATTTTGCTACTGTTTTAATGCAGCGAATGAAATAACAAAAGAGAATTGAAGTAACTTTTCTGTACAAGCAAGTCAGTACCCCTCTTCTTTCTTCTTTCCCCTCTCTCATATAAACTCAGACTTGCTTCAAGAAAAACTGCCAAGTCTAAAACATGACAAAACCGTTGTTATGCTATTGAGCGACAAAGAGAAAAAGAGCATATACATATGTACTTATTTTTCTATAAATTTGTGTTTTTATGGTATATAAGAAAAAACGCACACACTATATATTATAGTAAATAAGATGTAAATATATATGTATGTAATTAAAATTAAAATAAATAATTTAAATAATACAGTGCCGGTGGTAAAATTAAAGTAAGTAAGCTGAAAATTGGTTTCGAAATTTACCAATCTGAATTTCAGCGCGTTTTTCTTATCGAAATCTATACATAGCACATACATGCATACATACACACATATGTATGTAATAACAATAACGATGCATAAAAGAGCAATCAAAGTTGATCTATCTATATTTTTTGATGATGAACGAAAAATGGCCTATATTCTGGTGAATCCCAATTGGGAAAGTGTGGCATGCTTACAAAGAAGAGTGGAGCTGGTATTTGACATTGATTCCGTAAGATTCATCAGTGATGGCTGTTTTTTGCCTCCCCAGGAGTCTATCGAAATTATACAATTTTGCAACGATCTTAAGTAAGTGAAGAAATTTGATCGCAACTAGAAATTATTTGTTTTGTTCTTATTTAGAGCATTTGTGCCAAAGGAATCCCTAGAGAAAAGGAAGAAGTCCAAAAAATGTAAGACCAGGGATATATCAGAAAAATATGACTATGAGGAAACCATATATGCCAGTTCAGACAAACAACAGCAAAAGAAACGCAAGTCTGATTGCTTACAAGCCAGCCATTCTCAAAACGATTTGCCTCATATACCTAAAAGATTAAATGTTGGCAATATGAATCTTTACTTTGAAATAACAAATTCAAAGGACGAAATGCCACAGAGCTCACATGTTGATAACCATGAAGTTAAGAGTACATTGTCGAAAAATACAAAAGTGATTGCAGATTATGAAAAAATCGAAGAAGAAACGGAATGTCGATCCGTTATACCATCTTCGCCAATTTTAAACAAAAGCAAATTAAAGGAAAACCGTAACAAAATGAACAATTTATTCAAACCTCTAAATCCAAACAATTCTTTAACGAATTCAAAATTCAATTGTGGAGATTCATATATTTATGAATGTGGTGAAATTGTAAATTGTGTGACTAAAGCCAAATCAAACTATTTAAATAAAAAAGGCAAAGAAGGAAAAACACTTATTGTATTTACAAATGGCACGGAAACGCAAAACCCAAGAGTTTTTCATTTACAATCTGAAAACATTGCAAAAATTAAAACAAGTAAACAAACAGTTGAAATACAAGACGATATCATACTGCCACCACATTCAACACAAAAGACCATAGTTGAATTAAATTTAACTAACTATCAAACCAGAGAAAGTGGCGTCGGCGGCAATCAGAAAGAAACTAATGAATCAACTGAGGATACAAATGAGGCAGATTTTTGTAATAAAAGCTTATTGTACAGTACAAATGCTACGGCTGCCAGTACAGCCGATAAAACTGATACAGAAGAACCGGTCAGTGCCAGTAATTTGGAAGTGTCTCACAATCAGGAAGTAGATATTACTAATGAACAAAATGAATTTGAAATGGAGCTAACAAATATTGATGGAGATTTTACAGAAGCACAAAATAAATCTCAAGTGGAACCAACAAATATTGATGAAAATGTTGGCGGGGATCCAAATAATTCTCAAACTGAGCAGAATAATGGCGAAATAAGCTTATCGCAAGTAGACTGGGCCGACTTAAGTATTGATATGGAAGAAGAAATAACATCGGAAGAAAATGTAAAGGAAAAGCACGACTTAACTGCAGAAGATGAAAGTTATGTTGAAGAAATATCGGATATAATAGATTTAAATGAAAGCGAAGACAATTACAATAATAAATGCAATAATTCAGCACAACGCAAGAGCTCATTTACAAATAAAGACCTTGCAGATGTAAAGGTTAAGAAAATGTTGTCGTTCTGTTCTGATTTAACAGCTTTACCAACTGCTGAAGATGTCCTAATTTTTAAGGTAAAAATAGTATCTAGGTACTTTCAATTAAATTATGCAAACATAAAAAGCTTTTTTTTTAAGGTGTCGTATGTGAACAAGTTTAATGTAAACTGTACTACCGATTTCATGACTGGAAAAGTAGAATATGTTAATAAACGTACAAAAGCTATTCAAATTTTAGTAATTGGTAAGTGAACTTTTTCGTGCTATAATTGCTTTAATTTACTTGATTTTTATTTAGATGGCGTTTCGGAATTACATAAGGTGCCAACTCAATTAATATTTTCCAATATGGATAATTCACTTGATAGTTCCCTGGATGGAAGACATCTGAAGGTTAAATTAACTGATTTGTGTGAAGTTAAATTGATCTCAAAGATTTAAAGGCATACTTTTTACATTTCTTTTATTGTTCACTAAAATTGGAAACTATTTACATTACATATTATTGCATATTACTTACCTCAAAATAGAAATAGTGTTGACTCAGTTTTGCTCAACTAAAATTTCCGTTTGTGAGCCCAGTCTACAGGACATTAATTTGATGTAAATGCGACGGTACTTTTTTTAGACATTTCGTGGGATAAGAGTATTACCAAGATGGTGGAAAAAATTGACCAAATTTCGTATATTCAGACATATTCACTTTTTTCAACTTTTCTCAAAAATGCTCAACTCTCAAAACGAATACAATCATAAAATGCTTGGTAATTCCCCAAGTTTGAAATTTGTATGAAATTTTTATAGCTTAATTGCAGATTAATTCTGTATCACTAACTCAAAAATTGCACTGACTGATACATTCTTCAACACTACCGATCAAATGAGCGATTAATTGACTGTTAGTGTTCTTGTAAGGGCCTTGTTGAAACTAACATTCACACTGAATCGACTTTTTTGTGGAAAGTATTATTCTATTAATCTACCTTGCAGTCAGCGTTGCCGATTTCTGTGTAATTATCTAAAAATAGGACGAACATATTTTCCTTGGACTATTTTTGGATCACAAAATGTTTGTGTAGCTTTTGTGTAATTTCGGCTCAAGTAGAGTAAATTTTTTAATCAAACATTTTAATATCATTTCAAAAGTAAATCACTCCGTAAATTTACGTCCTCACACTTACACGCAAAATGATAAATTTTTTGCAACTCTAAAAAAAAGTTTTTTACGTGACTGCAAAAGTTTTTTTTCTTCACGGCGATAATTTTGAAGTTTCGTATGTGCAATATTGGGTTTGTACTTTGGTAACACTGCTTAAGGTAGTATTTTTAAGGTTTACACTTTTTGCAACTGTTAAATTTTCTTATCCACCACAAGGATGGGATTGAGAAATTGTAACACCAACAACTTTAAAAAATTGTACATAACGGCCCTACAAGAATAGTATCAGTCAATTGACTGGTCATTTAATCGGAAGTCATGCATGATATATTCATCATTGTGTAGAACAAAGTTTCTATCACATTATTGAGGGCAAAATGAAAAATGTGATGGAAACTTTTGTGTACATGTGATGTTGCATCTCCCTCTAACTAATGAATATAACATATAGTTGAATTGCTCACTCCATAGCATAAACATTACTCAAGTTTGACTGATCATAATTGACTAATATATACCCCACAATTGAGTAATCATACATGATTGATATACTGACAGCAAATAGATGCACTTTTTATTTTATTTTATATGATTTTTTATTATAAAAACTAACTAAGATACACAAGTAAATAACATATTTAAAACAAACAAAAGAACAAATAAACAAAAACACCAAATAACTTAAGCGGTATCCCTCTTCACACCTTTTCACTTCCAACGCATCTTGCTTTTTAATTTTGAAAAGAAATATACATAAAATTTTATATAAATTAAATTTTGTATATTTATTTTATTTATTATTGTGTTTTTACTTATCTTTTTTAGCACTTATAAATTTAATTTTCACAGACAGAATAAATTGTATTTTTTTAAATAAAACTCCATGTTTGAAAAGTTTTGGCATATGTACATTGGATGTTCCACTCTCACATATATGCTAGAGTAGAGCAACTATAATAAATAAATAAATCCATCACTTCCGATCAAATGACTAGTCAATTGACTGTCAATATTGATTTCAATGTAAAATTGTTGCAAATGTGTTAGTGAAGAAATTTTGTTTGTGTTAGTTTCAGTCATTAATTTCTTGTAGGGGGGTACGTTCTGTGTTTCACGTGAAATTAAAACGTGCGGAATTACCGTAGAATTGTTGTTGGAAATATGTATGCATTTATAAGAACAATGCTATGGCAATGATCGATTTATGATCGATTTAATTTCACGTGGAATACATAACCTACCCGTAAATCCTATTTGTTATTGATAATTGTTATTGGTAATAATGTATTTTTAATATACTGTGCGGCAAGCCAGTAACCACCCGACGATATGTATGTTATATAATGCGTATAAAAAAACAATTTAGTTTGGTATTTAAACGGAATATAAAGCATTTCTTAAGATAAAGATGATACGTACTGGTTTTCAATTTGATTTCGGGATCAGAATTATAGTTATGATAATCGTTTTTTTTCTGGCTACCGAATCGTTTTCTTAAAATTTCTTGTGAGTTCGTATGTTAAAACATATGCTACATCCATTTGAGTTAAATATACAAATTAAAATCATGTGTTCTAGCATCCGAATTTAAAAGAAAAATACTATGGAAATAGTCGAGTTCGCAATTTTTTGATATTCTCGTTGCATTTTACTTTTACAATTAAATTTTGAAGAATATGAGTTTCATTGTCCAAAAGTGAAAATTATATTTTATAATTGAAATTGAATTGAGTGAAATTACTGAAACTGGGGAGATTCCTTAAATGTACTAAATTAACCATTGGTGTATTATTGTACCTTTCTTGTTTCTGGTATAAATAGTACCAAATGAGTACAATTGTACCAATTTTGCAACCCTGATCCACCATTGCAGAAAAAAGCCGCGTCAAGGGAGAAAATATTTTGTAACAAAAATTCGCTAAAATATATTTATTTTTTTGCAATTAACAGAAAAAGATTATAAAAAATAATCAATCAAGTAATATGGCGGTAAGTTTCATATAAAAATTTATATAAAAATCTTTACTCATCAATGAAAAAAATCGAGCACATTTTTGAGCTGCACAATAAATATACATACATACATACATAAGCAGGTACATAAATCTATTTGAAAATTAATGAATTTTCTTTTAAGCAACCGACCAAAGTATTTGTTGGTAGTTTACCACCTGGTACAAAACCAGAAGAACTACGTCGTTTGTTTGAAAATTATGGAATCGTGGTGGAATGTGATGTCATGAATCGGTGTGGGTTTGTGCACATGAAAAATGCAGCAATGGCGGAAAGCGCAATTGGAGCTTTACATGAAAGCGAGTTTAAGGGCCAAAATATCGTTGTCGAATATGGTAGATCCAAAGAACGGAAGCAAGGAGGAGGTAATCAAGGAGGTGGGCCGCGTGGCGGTGGTGGAAATAGGGGTATCATGGGTAAGTTCTTAAATTCTCCCATCTTTATAAATAGTTAAGGCTTCCGGGAAGCCAACTAAAGGTATCCCTTAATTATATAAATTTTGTCTATTTTTTGTATATTCCTATAAATGTTAACAAAGTTGGCTTCCCTGGAAAGAACTCGAATAAATTCAATCAAGCGGCCACTTTGCAATTGGCCGGTGTCATTATGGATCTACTAGGTGATCAACAAAACCAATTCGATGAAATTTCAGGTGGGAATGATATGAGAGGCGGTGGTGGTGATTCGGGATTTCGCAGAGGCGGTGGAGGTCGTGGTGGTAATTTTCAGGGAAACCGCGGAGGCAATCAAAATATGAATGGTGGTGGTCCAATGCGTAATCAAGGCTTCAAAGGTGATAGGTCCGCCCCTTATCCTCAACAAGGCATGAACATGGGCGGTGGCCATAATGCACAAGGAAGTGGTGGTGGCGGTCGTGGAGGTCGCGGTGGTGGCAGATTCAACAATCAATCAAACAGAGGGGGCGGCGCAGGCGGCCCAGCTGGCAACTTTAATAATCCTCGAGGAGGCAATTTTGCTCCCAAACCCGCAGGAAATAATTATAATAGTGGAAATAATTGGAATAATAATCAACGTGGCGGTATTCCCCAGCAAACTGCTACCGATTTTGCTGAGGATAACTTTTCCGGTGGATTTAGTGGAAATATGGGCAATTCTGGTGGGGGCAACTTTGGCGCACAGCAAGACCGACGTGGTTTTGCTCTGCCCTCCAATCAATTTCAACAATATGGAGGTGCCGGTGGCAATCAATTGGCTGGTTTCGCTGGCAATGATTATCCGTCATATGCAGATGACGACGTTTTCCAAAGACGCAAACAAGATCCAACAAATGCGTAAGTACCAAAATCAAAATTAAAGATTTTTAATTGACAATTTATATGTTTACATTGGGCTTTTGTTACTCTCTGCTGTTTATGCAATACAGTTTTAGTCTATATCTGGATTTATTTCATGTATTTTGGGTGTTATTTAATTTTTGTGCCAAGGGTATTTCATTATAGAATGAGTCTGCCTACAATGTTAAAATTGTTTTCATTTCTAGTTTGGCATTTTTTTTACTTATTTTATAAAATTGTTTCAGGAATTACTAAATTTTTATAAGATCCATTTCTTTAGGAGTAATTTCAATGTAACATTCTTTTTGGACCTTATATCATTTAGTCAATATACATATCCCTCATTTACTTCAATAGTGCCATAACTCAAAAAATGCGTTTTTTGAGTTAATGCAAAATAATTCGGCATTTCGTATTTTATCTTGTGCAGAAATTTCATATAAATAGCTTCTACTACCACCTCGAGAGGGAATAATATTTTTTCAGTTCTTCATTGAGTTGTATGTAAATTGAAAACTTTATAAGCGTTTTCTGCAAAACTAGCTTTTTTTGAGGTGTGACACTATTGAATTAAATGAGCCATATGTATGTGCCTATGATTTTGTAAGTGGTCTAAGTCATTTATTTATTGTTTGGAGATATTTACTAGATTCCCGAATAAATGAAATAACTGCAATGATCGTTGTTATTGCTTTCTGTAAATTTTTTATTTATATTTTTTTGTAGCGTTATTTTAGTTTTCTTTTTATTTCCTGGAAATTAGTACTTATAAAATTGTATATTATACACCATACGCAGAATGATAAAATTAAATCAACGTTATTTTGATTTAAAATAGACACCATGTTTTAAAAAATGAGCGAAGTCACGACCATTAAAATTTAATACTATTTATACTGAAAACAAAAACAAATTTTAGTTTTTTGATTTTGCTTACAATATACATAAATAGGCAGATGAGAATTTTTATTTGTCTTCTATAAAGTGGCAGTAATATTTTTCCAAAGAGAAAAATTTACATATTTACTGAAATAAATTTTTCAGTAAAAAAAAAAATTTTAATAAATTTTATCTAATTTTACAAAACTTAACACACCCTGAGCTCTGAAAAACACACTGTTTTACATTTAAAAAAATTGGCGGAGGTACGCCCATTAAAATTTAATTTTATATATCACGTATTTTTTCTTAAACAGATTAAAATAAAATTTTTTTGTTTGAAAGAGTTTACTTGCAGTTAAATAATTAAAATACAAAATACAATTTCGATATATTTTGAATAAAAATATTTAAAAATAAAATAATTTGAGAAAATTAGTGCAAATATTAAGCTTAATTGTAACAATTCCCAAAAGCACCAATTAAAAATTATTTAATAGATAAAATATTGGTATATATCTATATACATACATACATATATATTACTTCTTTTACTTGTATACATACATACATATGCATGTACACATGTTCATAAAATTTAAAATTTTTACTGATAACCATTTTTTCCTTCACATTTTATGTAAAAAATCAGTCCCATAATCATTGATTTCAGAAGTGGTCAAGGTGGTGGACACATGGGCGGTGGTGGCGGCGGCGGAGGTGGCGGCAACTTTAATCGTGGCGGCAATGCCGGTGGCCGAGGAGGTGGTTTCCAAAATAATCGTGGTGGACAAGGTGGCGGATTCAAGCGCGGAGGTGGTGGAGGTAATAACATGAACTCGGGTGAAAATTACCAACAAAACTTCCCCCTTATAGGAGACAATGGAGTTGGTGGTCCGGGTGGTTTTGGTGGCAATAACCGCAATCATGCTGGACCAGGTGGTCGAGGAGGTGGTGGTGGTATGAACCGGTAAGTTGTAATTTTTATTAAATCTTTATAAATATTTACAAAATGCATCATGTCGGTTGCGCTAATTGTTCTATACATACATACATACGTAAATATGTATAGCCTGTCTTAGTTTTAAATTATAAATATGTACATATACATACATATATTTGGTTTTAATTTGAAACCAACAAAACTTTATAGCAAATTGTTACGAAATATTTCTTGGCTGCTATTGGTGAGTTTCCTTGAAAACTGGAATATTGTAGAAACTCCTTCCACAATATACTTCCATATACCAAAATACATACTTTTAACATGTTGGAAATGCTTCAAGTCATGAAATAAAATATAAGAACACATACTGACAAGTTATAAAGTGCTTACAAATTGATTATAATGATCAAAAGACTGGAGCAAATCTGCCCAAAATGCGACTACTCCACACACGCATGTAAGGTGTTCTATATACATATGTAAGTGCTTCAATTTATTGGAGTATCCATTAGAGAATAGGACTACTCTTCATAAATAACTCTTTCATATTGAGCAACTTAGAAGAAAGATTATGAGGGCAATTATGAACTAAATTCCGCGAGAAATTTTTTCCGGCAAGCAAGCAATTGCCCTTAAAAAACTAAATGCTTATGTAAAAATTAGTTGTGGATCATGTTTCCTTAAATTCCCTCACGTGAGGAGTATTTTCATAAATTTAGCTAGAATGCACTACGTAGCCTATTGGAGAAATTATAACATAACCATTGGTTGATAGTTGTTTTCTCTATTATTCTATTATTTGGGAAATTCTGCTTTTAAATCTTGGGATTGCCACTTCTGTTGTGAATTTTTTGTTTGTTTATCAATCAATACATCAAAACGGACTACAACTATTTTCTTTGCTACTATTCTTCCGGCTTAAATAATTTGCTACTGATGATGGGAATATAAAAACACATTTACTTTGGCAAAAAAAGAAGTGACGTAAGACCTTTATTATGAGAAATTGTCGATTCGATATTATGACGCGTATTCTACGAATAATGTCTCGCTGTGATTGGTCAAAGTTTTGGGTCTTATTGCGGTTGGCGTATTTCGACTTCGAATACAAGAGTTTCGTCCCAGATGATAGAACAAATGTTGTGGTGTTCTTTAATCTATTACAAAAACGTCGTAGTAAAAGTCGATATACGTCAACCACGATAAGGGGAATTGTATCAGCTGAGACTGATGGTTAAATAAAAAATAAGTCTTATTACGGTTGTCGAAATTTTCGATACGACCGCGACTGGCTGTACTAGATTAAAGAAGCCTACAACATTTTTGTTTAATCCAGTACAAACTCTCGAATTGCGCGAATTGAGAATCTAATGTTACGAGTATTTTGAAGTAGGTTAAAAATTAGAAAATAACATAAGATGCGAGTGCAAATATGCAACATATGACTACGACGGATTTATAATTAAATGATTACTCAGATGAATATGAAAACTTACTGGAACTGACCATATTCAGCTTCTAGCACCCTGAAAATTTATTCCAGAAGGTTTCGTTCATCATCTGTAACATTTTAGAAAAAAAAGCTTTCAATTCTGCAAAATGATGCTAAATCTATTTCTAGTACATATTTTAAAATTTGCAACAAATTCAAAATTTTGTGCTCAAGAATCATACCGATTATTAGAAATTTAAATACAATTGTTCCTGCACATCAAATTGAGAGTTTCCCTCCATAAGTGAAACCTTTCGAATTGGTTTGCTCTACATAAAATCGCCAAAATTTTTTTACAATTTATGTTTGCCTAAAGATTAAAAAGAAATCGCTTAACACTTAAATTTTAATAATTTGTCTCATTAAAAACTGCATCGAGAGCAGCAACGAAATTTTCGATGGTGCTGCCGTCTCATAATATGGGGTTTTATCCATTATTCGGTTTCAAAAGTAAAGTTGAATAAAACAAACATTAAGCTGCATATGATTTTGATTAAACTTTTATTGCATTATAATGCTTGGGGACCTTGCCATTACGTACGAAATACAATGTCATTTAAATTACATTGGTTGAAGCAGTAAATCCTTTTGAAATAGTATCGACCACTTCTTTGCACATTTAGTGCGGTATTTCGGCGATAACTTGACGAATGTTGGTTTTAAAATCCTCCAACGTTTGGCATAGCCCCGCCAAAAAAGTCTAACAGTGGCAAATCGCATGATCTTGGTGGCCAATAGACGTCACCAAAACATGAAATTACGCGTACAGTCGAATCCGCTTTAGCGCAACACGCTTTAATGAAAAAAATCGTATTACTGAAAGCGACACAAATCCCCGCACTGATTTTAAACGCAGCTAGTCTTATTCACTTCGCTTTAGCGAAACATCGCTTTACTGAAAATATCGTATTACTGAAAACCAAAAGCAAGTCCACAACTACGTTTTGTATGAAACTTACTTCGCTTTAGTGAAAAAATAAACAATGAAAAATTTATTTATTAGAAATCGATTGCATAACTTAAGGCTGAAAAAATTGTGCATGTTTTGTCCGTTAAAAAATTAAATGGCAAAATGTATTTGTCCTTTTCGCTCTTTTTTTAAATAAAATTTTTACGTTAAATTGACGTAAAAAAATATACAGATTTGATTTAAAAAATATCGTTTTACTGTTTACGCTTAACTGTAACAAATTTCAGTAATCCGAACTACGTTTTAGAGAAAAAATCGGATAATTGAAAACAAATTGGGTTTTGGTTATTTCCAGTAAAGCGGAGTCGACGTACTGGGAATATTACATTGGTCGTGTAGTGCCGCTCGTGGCACCATCTTGTTAAAGTCACATATCGTCCCGTTCATAATCTTCAATTTCAAAGTCTGTTTTTATACGGCAATATCGATCTTCAAATTTCTTTAGTATTGAAATCTGTGTTCAAAATGGAACCAAAAATGGCAAAGGCACGTAGCCAAAAAGCCGGGTTATCCTTAGCGTAGGAACTTCTTACGGTTGTTGCGAACGACCTATGCCTTCGTATAGCAAGTAGGATTTTTCAAGATACACTCCTAGAGTTTTTTAGGGTCTCCACCAGTTAAATCTTATTAAAAACGTTTCCACTTGATAAAGAAAAGAATACAAAATAACTGTAAGCGATACAGTTAGTTGTGGTAACCATTAACAAGTGCGAGTGAGACGCAAAATTCTCGAAGGCAAAAAAAAAAGGCGGATCGCATTTAAGAAGTAATTACGTTGACGCGAGATCTATTCTCCAGCCCAGAGCTGCTTTACTACTGCAAATTTCTTTATAGTCTCGCCAATGTCTTACACAGTAGGTCGATTATGACGATCATACTTCCACCACCACTTTTGTAGTAAGTCCCTTTTTCCACACGCAAAGTTTACTTTGCAAAAATCCCTTTAAGACACGTAAAGTTTACTTTGCAAATTCTTAATTCAGCTGGAAGACAGAAAGAAAGGGAGAGTATGTCACCCTCTGTCTTTAATTCAGCTGAGAGAAAGACAGAAACAGAAAGTAAAAATCGTAATATTTATCGATATACATATTTATTCGTTTGCAGTAATGATAATGTGATTGATTCTTTAATTGCTTTTTTACGATAGTGTACATCGTACAAAAAAATAATTAAAAAAAAAACTAAATAGCGGATTCACGGATGTCCTTGTAGATCTTTTACATATTGTAGCTTTGGTAAATTTTGTTAAATTTAAAGCAAAGCAACAACAATTTACCACAGCTACAAGATGTAAAAGATCTACAAGGCCAACCGTGAATTGCGCTAATAAATTTGAGCTGGTGATATTACTTTTTTACTTCAACCAACACCGAATATGGTTAAAATACATATGTTACTGGATAGCAAAGTCGATAAATTTTAGTTACATTTATTATAGCGATACGATTATCGTAATAAAAGTTACTGAATTCAGGTACCGATAACAAATATTTAACAGCTGACATCATTGACAAGAAAGCTGCAAGACTATCGATAGTCGCCCCACTCGATAGTTTCAACAGTTTGATGTAAAACTATCGATAGTATCGAAAGGTTTTATAAATGCTGCCACATAAACGACATTTGACAGAGTTAATATCTTTCATTGGATAGAAAAAAGTCCAGAGTCCTCAACATTTTCATTATTATATGAAAATACATACATATGTATACTCGTATGTAGGTATGAGAGTATAATTAAAAATTATGTGTAGAGAAACATACCTGCGTATGTAAGCGGAGATTTGTCAAAATCAATCCGAGACGATTGGCGGCCGTCGTGATGTCAGTACCACTGAAATTTATATTTGCGTCGAATAACACTGAGCTGCCGTCGGCTGCTCTTTTCTGACTTCGATTTATACTCTTTTAATTACTTGTTTTTTGTCTACAGTATCGATAGTGGAAAAAACTATCGATATTTCATTTAAAGCAAAACTTCGATACTATTGATACTCTATGTTCGATAGCCAGCGAAGATCGAAAATCGAATGCAACTCATGTCTGAATTCTCTATTTTTTTTTTTAATATTCCTTTTTATATATTTTTTTTTAACAAACACAACCTGCATAGCGACTAGCTTGTCTGCAGAAAACACCCAGGGTCTATAACGGGAATCGAACTCACGACCTCTGGACTGAGACTCTAGCATCGCTACCACTCAGCCACAGGGGCACCTGTGGAAATGAAAAGACGCGTAAACACACAGTTTAGTTAATATAATAAAAAATAAATTAATGTACAAAAGGTCTTTGGAACAGATTTTATCATATAAAAATCTATCAACTCTAATTTATACATATTTTAGCCCAAATATACAGTACTGTGCAAAACAAAAGCAACAAATTCTGCAAAAATAAATGCAGACGATTATTTCCGAATAAACATCATATCCGACAAAAACTGTGACCATAATTTATTTGTATTTATATGCCCAATGTAGCACTTTAATTAAAATCTTTGTAAACAAAACTAATTTTTCAAAATCTATATAAATTAGTGCAGGCTTCGATATTGAAAAATTGAAATGCGAATTCGTTTTCTAGTATGATTGCCTACAAAAGTGTGTAAAAAGGGCTGCGTGAAATAATCAAATGTCCAAAATATTACAATTTTAAATCAAATAGGGATTTTGTTGTTGCTTTTGTTCAGTACTGTATATAGTAATTACATTGCGTCAAAAAAGTAGTTAAAATGTGCTTACGTTGATGCTCCCTATGGTTCCGATAACATCGCTGATAATTTTCTTTATGCTTCATATTTATAAATGCATGATTTTACAAAGCTTTCAAAGAAATATCGTTAAAATGAGTTATATCGAAAATAATATTGATACTGGACGTCCAGTATTATTAAAAGAAATTTTAAGTTTAAATATATGTATCTTAAGAAATCCATATACATACATACGTATTCTCTCTGCTGTATTCATAAAAAAAATTACATTGTAAAATAATTGCAAAATTATAGCTTACAAAACTTATTAAAAAAAAACAAATATTTTTATTGTGAATGCAGCTAAATAAATATGTACATATCTTTAAGAAACAGAAATAACTAATTAAAAATTTATATTCTTTTAAACAGCAATGGGCCACGTCAAAATATGCCTAATCGTCGCTATTAGAATACAGACATGATGGTTAAGGCAAAATTTTATTTTAAAAGGAGATAAACATTACTTACCTATTTATAAATCTGAAAGCGGTAAAACTGTCATCATACACATATGTATTTTATTTAAGTGGAGAAATTTACTACCGAAAAACTTCTCAAGCGTTTTTACACTTTTGCGTTGCGTAACGTAAAATACAACTATGTACACGCAATGCGTTCGTTCTCATGCGTCTTAACAGTAACTTTTCTTTAATATTATTTTTTTTTTTAATTTAAGTTAATTGATTCATTCGACAAGCCACTCTATCATCTTCAGACTTTGTTCAAGAAATAATAAATTAAAATTAATCAAGCGTTTTAGCTACTAAAATTGTAACTAAAGATTAACAAAAAAAATATCATAAAAATTCCATAAAACATGTTTATAAAAGCAACAAAAATGCGTTTTTTAAAGGAAAAGAAAAAAATTCAATAAAACAAACAAAAATATAGATTAAAAACTGTGAAACATACCTTAAAAATTGCGTTTTATTACATAAATTTTATCCAGTCAACATAAAACATAACGAAATGTTTAACGAACTCAAATAAATGAAAACTCCACTTGCGATTAACCAACAATTATTATTGGGACAAACTTTATTTAAATAATAAAAATTGGGTTTCGTAAACACACCTTATATTGCGGATAGTGCAAAAAAAAAACTCGAAAGTTTCTCGTAAGTACAAAATGTCAAAGTGTCATCAAGAATAATATGAAAAACTTCCATTATTTAATGACAAAACGAAGAGAAAAGCGATTTAAAAATATAATATATCTACTGATCTCTCGCTCCTACTAAAAATTTGTGAGTTTTGCAATGATTTACATTCCCATATGTACATATATATTTTCAATTATTATTATATTTTTAATGTGTACAGACGGAATAAATCCTTTTGAATTTGCAAAATTAATCTATAAAACTTTTATGTTTGAAATATGTATGTATGTTTGCATTTCAACATCGTTTTACTAAATTTATTTTAATACTTTCTTTTTACAGGCAACATTTCTAGGATGCAAATAAATCATCAGATTTTTATCAGATAAATTAAATTTATTGTTAAAAGTGCCTTAAAGTATTAGTTTTAGTGTACAAATAACAATACTTGCTTTAAGTTTTAATTTATTGCTGTGTAATATAACAAGACTGTCTTCCACAGTTTTAATTTTTTTTAGCACTTAATCTCAGGTTAATGTTTGACATGACAATATTTTCTTCAATAAATCCTTAATAATGTATTGAAATATCTAAAAAAAATTATTTGTAGAAATGAACTTTACTAAAACCGTAATGCATTGCAATTTTTTTAAATAACAAAAATTAAAAAATTTTAATAACCCCCAATTCACAGACCAAATGGCTGGACCGATTTTCTTCATGTCACATTTCAAACAAAAAAAAAAAAAAAAAAAAAAATTAAAATCGTTCTAGCCATTTGTGAGATTCGGCGTCAAAGACATACAGATTCAAAAGAATATATGTATCGAGAAAAGATGTGATATCTTCTAAACGGCTGGACCGATTTTCTTCAAACATAGCTAAGAACACTCGATCAAGTCACCTTTCAAACAGAAAAAACTAAATCAAAATCGGTCCAGCCGTTGGGTCTGTATGTGGACTCATCCAGACACACAGATACACAGACACACATTACAAACTTATAATGCCGAGTACACATCGGGCACACATGTGCCCAAAAAAGCGTAACCACTAATTACTAATGAAGAACCGTTTGGATTCAGACATGTATTTATTGATTTAAACAGTTCCAATCATGTTGGATTAATTAGTAGCTACGCCTTTTTAAACACATGTGTGCTAGATGTGTACTCGGCACTACACCCCATTCAGTACCAGCCTTATCGGCACAGCTGATCGTCAGCTGACTGAAGCCGTCCGTCAAACCCCACAAAAAATAGCATAAAATCTGAACCGAACTAACTGTCAACATACAAATAAAAATAATCCTATAAAAGTTTTGTGTGTATGTTGTTGTATTGATAAGGCCACTTGATATTAACACGCTTTTGTCGGTGGTTAAAAAAGCTTTGCGGGCATGTTCTGACACTCGCAAATCGCATAACATTTGCGATTGTGACTTGAACTCGCAAGAGAGGTGTTCTGCAAATCGCAATCGCCAGACTCTTGGCGAGTTCAAATCACAAGAGTATACTGAAGTGAAATGATGAATTTAGCCTAAACCAAACTTTAATGAAACAGTAAAATGGTTAATAAATAAAATTAAATATGTTTTATTTTGATTTTAATCAAAAATAGTAATATTTTCGTAAAATTTTTATTATAAACTTAAAATTTATAAAATGTTCTTTTGTTGTCTTAATTTTGTGTTTGCATTGTTCACTGACGATTTCAACAAACAGCTGACCTCAATCAATATGGCAAGTCGTAAGCAAAACGCATGAGTTACAGAACATGCTTGGCGATTTCCAACTCACATGCGATTTGAAAACCATGCGAGTGTCAGAACATACCTATTAGTTAAAAAATAGTTGAGACATTTTGCATAACATTAGCGATACTGTTCACAATCACAATCACAAAGTTTGGCGAGTTCAAATCGCAAGCGCCTCTTTTAGACACGCAAAGTTTACTTCGTAAAGTCTTAACTAAGCTGGGAAAAGACAGGGAGGAATACTTTCTCTTTCTTTCTTTGTTTATTTATACACTGACGATTTCAACAAACAGGTCAAATATGGCAAACCGCAAGTAAAACACGTGAATTGCAGAACATATAGAAACAAGTTTGGCGTTTTGTAACTCATATGCGATTTAAAAATGATGCGAGTGCCAGGACATACTTGAATATCGTAAATTTCTACCGAGACCCCGCAAGTGAAATTATGATCAGTTAATATCATTTGCAAAACATACGGAAAAGCAACAGCTGGCAATAAAGCAAGCGTTAAACGTTCTAAAATGCTATTTAATAATCGGCTCCATAAAGAAAGAGTAAAAATAAAAAACTCCTCAGGACTCGTGAAATTATTTTCGATAGAAATTTTAAATCTATTTTGTTTGAAATTTTCAGCCATTCGGAAACGGAATTCATTCCGAGTTTTAGTGCTTTAGGAAATGAAAAAATTTGCTCTCATGTTAAAGTAAAAAAAAATAATTTGAAAATTTTGCTTGTTTTTATGGTTAAGCATTGTCTATATGCATTTCGTTCTCGCTTATAGAACTCGTCAGTAGACTTCAACCCAAAAATAAACGACAAAATGTACGGAATTGGGTTCTTTATAATTCCCATACCATTTTTTATATGCACTTTATCAAAATCTTCATATTGGCAGCACACAACAAAAATACACAAAAATTAAAATGGTCATACAATGAAAATTAAAACGCCTAAACATATGCCACATTATGCTTTACTACAAAATTATATTGCCACACTTGTAACGATTTAACAAATTTTTTTTCGGATTAATGAACACGATCGGAATCTGAAGTACCAAAATGAAATTCGAACGGAATGGTAAATACGGAATCAACACCATTTCGGACGGAGACTGCGACACGGCTGTTTGTATAAATTTTTTGTTCAGAGACCATTTTTCTTAGGGCCCGCCTATTAATTTTGTATTTCGTTTTACATCCCTGATTTTGTTCAAAGCGATAAAGTAAGTATTGATATAAAGTACTCGCACATCTGTAACGACATACCAAGTCACATTAATTTCAGTGTCTCGTTTCTGTTACTTGTGAGAAAAATTAAACAATTATATTGGTTGTCATCTTTTAAACAGTGTTATTCATATGAAAACTTAAATTAACATAAAAAATATCGACATTATAGTTCTTTTCTTACTCACCATGTGTTTCACAGGATGATAGAAGTTTTTTCGACTCGAAAAGTTTTCACATTCCGATGCACAGGTAATATCAAGATTAAAAAAATACAACAATGAAAAAAAACATGTCTTTTACAGGGTGCCCGCTGGGAAGGTATACTATGTTTTGCCGCCATTTTGGTAAACATTAGTCTTGACAGTTTATATTTGGCAGTCGTGAAGTAGACACGTGGCAAATTGATTATGGAAACGTGTTGTAATAGTTGAAACATTTTATCAAAATCAATCATTGATTACTGTGACGATGAGAAAGTTACGTGAAATTTTTGGGAGAAACCACAAAAAATTCTGTGGTTGACTGACGAAATTCGTGTTCACACTATCGATCAATATAAAATTTGAGCAAAACTGTCAGTCATGATCGATAGTGTGTACCCCACTTAACTCGTACTTTCACGAGATTGAGTTTTTCAGTGATTTCAATACATTTCACACAAATACACCTCGACACTTTATTGAAATAGTGTAAAAAAATAACGTTTTTAAAAGCATTTGTACAAAGCAGTTGTTGTACTGTTTATTATTGTGTTTTTACATTCTCTTGTGACATCAAGCAGCTGGTCTTTAGTTGCGGATGTGCGAGTACTTTAAATAATTTACATTCATACATGTTCTGCTTCTGCTTATATTTACATACTTTTTTGTTTATTTAATCATTTGAATTAATGTAGTGAAAAGGAAATGGTGCAGGCATAAATAGTCAAATATCGAGAAACTAATTAAAAATAGGTTAGTGAAAAGTGTAACATTTAGAGGAAATAATCTAAAATCCATTGTTTAGCTAGAGTGCGTTGGCCAAAAAATATACAACATACAAATGTAAATACATATGTATGTACATACAATCGTATTTAGCTGCAATTTTTGTTTAAATTAAAAAGTTGTTAAAAATGTCAAGTAAAACGGGATTTCTTAACTGCTGCCGTGTTAAAAGAGAAACGCTTTGTTTGTTGGTTTTTCTTTGTGCGGCTAATACGGCCATAACATCGTCAGTGGATAAGTTGGGTGTTGAAAACCAGGTAACAGCTGCCGACTTAAAGGGAAAATTAGTATTTGCTCATGTTGTAAGTTATGGTTGAAATTTAATACTCTGCGTGCAAAAAGATTTATTGACCATAGTACCTGTTTTATCTGATTTTTCCTCTAAAAGCTGTTTCGCCACGGGGATCGAACTCCTATTGAGCCGTATCCAACAGATCCATGGAATGATATAAAATATTGGCCCACAGGTTGGGGCCAACTCACTAATGTAAGTAAAGTTATTTTTTTTAATTTTTTGACAACATATGGTGACTATTTTATCTACATACATACTATATATATATACTATATATATATATATGTGTACGTATGTAAGTATATGTGTGTGCTATATAAATGGACACATATGCAGATATCTTTATACAATGCAGGTACAGTAGACTCTTAATAATTTGAGCTCGTTAATTTAAATCTCGGTAATATTAATTGTGTTCTAGGTTTCTTGAAAGGCATTAAATAAATTGAATAAATTAGTCTAATTTGGTACCCTCCACCTTGGTACCCATGACACGCTTTATCTTAAATTTATAATTTTAAATATTTTAATGTGCTGTGTTTTACGAAAAAAAAAATCATTATCAAATTTATTAACGAAATTCAAAAGACTGCTGAAAACTTAAATGCACTAAAACTTACAATGAAATTTGCTTTTTTTTTAAATATTTTAAATGTAACTTGCACCTTTTTTGAATTTATATGCGATATTCTATAATTTGAAGTTTGGTTTTTTCACACTATGGGCCGGTTTGTCAATGTCGTCATGTCGCACACTTACATTCAAAATAAAAAAAAATTTATACAGGGCAATCATGAATAAAATTCCGCGTGAAATTTTTCCCGAGGAACAACTCCAACTAATAACAAGTAATAGGGAAAACAAAAAATTTCAATTGGAAAAGGGAGAAATTTCACGCTGAATTTTATTGATGATTGCCCTGAATATCTTGTGTTGTATTTGTTGAAAATGTAAATGAATGACATTGGCTAACTGGCCCTTGAACTTGTAATGTTTGTGTTTTTGAAACATATCCAGCGGGAAAAAGAAGAAGTAAGGATGCCTTCTAAAAGGCCTCTATACTCCTTCTTTTGAATGTACAAGCCTGATCGCTCCATTCCATAGTCATATCTTTTTTACATGCGTTGTAATTGCGGAGTAGGCCTTTCGCTCTCGATTCTTTCGCCAGAGGTTCTAAAAGGCCTTCAAATTAGTGGATTTTGCTACTCAATCGTTAAGCAGCTCTGGACTGAAGAACAGCTCTCGCGTCATCGTAATCATTTCTTAAGTGCGCTCAGGCTTGTGTGTGGTTGTTTGGCCTTCGAGAGTTTTTCGTCTCGCTCGCACTGGTTGACTGATCTGCCACGGATACCGTATAATCTTGCGGTGCTTTTGTGGAATTTCGTTGACAACCACGTTGCTATTTCCTGTGTGAAGGCATAGGTCGTGTATAGTCAGTCACAAAAACTTTTTAAAATACTGTTAATAACATATTGGACATATGGTCTAGTTATTCCTCCCATATTTGTGCAACAATACTTTGCAAATTTACTTTGTAAAGTATTTATGAAATAAATAAAATCGGTACATTGTACCGATAGTGGGATCCCGGTTGAAGACCTTAAAAGTTGAGTTAGCAAAAACTTAAAAACTTCATTGAAATACAGTGGAACCACTTTGTTCCTGGCGTTAATGTTCGAAATGTTCTAATATGTGGAAGTTTTTGTCTTCCCATAAAATGATAAAAAAATACTTTAAATAGTTATTTTGACATAAGATAATTTTCATTAGTTTGTTTTAGCATACAATTTATATAACGGGTGATTTTTAAAGAGCTTTCGGATTTGATTAAAAAAAAACATAAAATTTAGAGAAATGTATGACATCTTTATTTGAGTCGGTAGAACGATCTATATAATTCAATGTTTAAAGATGATTTCAATGGTTCATACACTGGGTCCAATTTCGTCATATTCCCTCGAACATATCGGTCGGTATCTCACGAATAAATTCTTCAATGTTGTCTTCCAGTGCGGGCTGGAATATAGACATGATCCTTAACATAGCCCCACAAAAAATAGTCTAAAGGCGTTAAATCGCACGATCTAGGCGGTTAATTGAAGGGCCGCGAATTTTAAATAAACTTTTCACCGAACTGGCCCTCAATTGGGCCATTGTTTCGCGTGGTGTGTGACATATAAAACCACATGTCAGCCCAATCCAGCTTTTCCATTTTGGCCAAAAAAAGTAACACAGGCCAAATTGCTGCGAATGGCGCCTAATCGATAATTCACGGTCATCAACAACACTGGCAAATACCGCTGCGATATTTACCTCTGCCCGCAGTCTACGCATGTGTGTTGGTGAATTAATGTTCAACGATGTAATTTTGGTGCGAAATTTAGTCACGAGATTCCTAATAGCCGCCTCATAAGGTCGCCCAAACTGACCATAAAATGGAAGAATAGCACGATGCACTTTCTGAACCGAGCATGTATTTTCAAGCGTTGTTCATTTGTAAGTCGACAGTAACATGATACAGGAAAACAGCTCAATTGCTAAAAACAGTATTGCCAAAAAGAGAATTGCTAAAAAATCACCCTTTAAAAGAACACTTTCGTGGTTAAATTTCCAATTATCGTTTGATGTTTTCCTCTTATGTAAATTCGATATGACGAATCATTACGAATGTCCAAATTGTTAGTAATGTGTTGTCTGGAAAATATATCGCTGTTTTGTACCAATTTATAACATTATTTACGCTCATAATTGCATAATATCAGAAATATTCTTGCTACGTTTAAATCGGGGATTCCCTGTTCTAAAATTTTGCTTCAATGAATAAATAACAAATATTAAAAATGTTAAGAACCACCGACGTACAGACCGAACGGCTGGACTGATTTTCTTAAAGTATAAGCGAGAAGATACAAGATCAAGTCACTTTTCACACGGAAAAAACCAAATTAAAAACGGTTTATCCGTTTGGAGGCTAGGGCGTCAAAGACACACATATTCACCAGAATACAGCTGAAAAAGATGTGATATCTTCTAAGCGCATGGACCGATTTTCTTCACACATAGCTAAGAACACTCTCGATCAGGTCACCTTTCAAACAGAAAAACCTAAATCAAAATCGCTCCAGCCGTTTGGCCTGTACGTGGACTCGTACATACACCCATATACACATGCACAAACACACACTACAAACTTATAAGACCCATTTTGTAATATATTTAAATAGAAAACTTTCAGAAATTGGATCGTCACATTTTCTAATTCTGGACAGTTCGAATTTAAGAGAGTTGTAATTTTTGAGATCCTGCTGTTTAATGTTTTAATGCATGGAAAGGCAAATAATTATATAATGATATATTAAATGTACATATGTAATGTAATGTTTACATAAAATATACGAATGTGCATATCAGAGAAAATTTAAAAATAACGTGCTGTGAAGCGCAAATAAAGATAATAAAGATAATCTCGGTAAATTACAACGTATGTACGTAAATAAATATGTATGTATGTTCATATGTATGCAGATATGCTTGTAAGTAGTAGTACAAATATGTATCTATGTATATCTGCATTATGCCGGCAAACGCACATGGACTTAAACTAAATGCGAACCATAAATAATCTTACTTACTTTTATCATCATTCATCTCGTTAGGTTTTTTTATATATTTAATTAACTTCGTTCAAAGATCAGCAGCCCCCATAAGTGCATGCATGTGACTTCGTTATCTATTCCTGTTACTATTTTTATTACAATGTTATTGTTATTTTCTGCTACAGTCCTTTCATAAGTTCACTGTAGTTTTAAAAAATAATGTTAAATGTATTAAATGCAATATTATTGATAATTCATGTGAGGAGTACTTACACAAGTATACATACATACATACCTATCGGGCCTTTGTTGCAAGAAAGTAATAACGCAAAAAATGTATTTAAATTTAAAGTTTGTAAAACGAATTCGTTAAGTGTTGACAAATTTTATATGGAAAAATATAAATTACAAAAACAAAATACGCCCAAAATTTGTTGTTTTACAAAATTTGGTGGCTAATACCAAGTGTTAATTTATTTTTCTTAGCTTTTTTTAATAAAATTTATTTATCACATGTGATTTTAAAAGTTATAATTTTCTTGCAGACTTTTTTAAAATCATATACGACAAATTACTTTCAGAAATGATATTTGATGCTCTATGCAATAGAAAAATTAAAAAAAGGAGTAAACAAATATCTGCATGACCATTATTACAAGTACTTCAAAAATCACATGTGATTAGAGCCATGTGATTTTCAGAACATGCCTAATAGACACCCCAAAGAAGTCATGAAAATGTCGAGCTTGCGATTGCAAGAAGTTATCTTTTTCGATTCCTAATCATCGAATTGGAAGCGATGTTGAGAAATATTAAATTTTACAACAATATTTTCTTCTACGAATAATGTCAACCATTTTCGGAATTTGTTTCTTTTTATACGAATTTAAATGGAAAGCAGTGTTTTCATGCAAATTTAAGTAAATAACTTTTAATTTTTAGACCAAAATTAGCTTATGAATTTCTATTTTCTAAAAATATAAATGGAATTTTTTGTGACTAAAATCAACTTCTTACTTTTCTGCTAATTATCGGCATAGGTATTAAAATTATCGATTTTTTAGGAGCAATTATAATCTAGTTCCTTAAGAATGACTTCCAATTTAGAGTGGATGGGAAATAAATACCGTTTTCATTTCTAAAGTGCAGCATTTTTTAACTTTTTATTAAGAAATATTAAATTTAACGTTCGCTTAAAGCAAAAATTTACGCTCTTAATGAGTGATACAATAATTTCTAATAAACTCTCTTTTTCAAAAAGAAAAAAAAAACATGTTATTGTGAATTTTCATTATTATTGTTATAATAATAAATAATAAATAATTTTGCTCTCAAGAGGTGACTAGACAAGATATTTGTATAAACTTTTCACACAATATAAAGAAATGTATGCCAACTAGTCCTGGAATATTTACTAAGAAATCTTATTTTTTAGAGTTATGACTCTCTTGCAGCCAAGGCTCGATATGTATGCATAAAAAAATTAAAACAGCAAAAATTACAAATGACTATAAATCTTAACAAAGTGTCTTAAATTAGATGCAGCTATTAATGAGTTTATTTAAACGATAAGAAGTTATTGTTTTGTTTTAATTGAATATGAAGTCGCGTGATGAAAAACAATGTTGTATGTACGAGTAGATATAAAAAATACAGAGTTGGAAAGTAAATAAATAAATTGTTGAACATAAATACATACATATCGTCACCTAAAATCCAAAAGGCCGTAAGTACACTTTTTTCTCCTGTAAAAAAAGTAAAGCAAAATCCTTACAAATTTAAGACTACATATTTATTTGTTAGGATCTTTTGGATTTAATGAATAAAATCGATATTTTTGCATATATGTCAGTAAAATTTTAAGGAAAGATGTATTTTGGCGAATTACATCATAATTAATCAAAAAGTCTACTTTTATTGTTACGGCCTTTTAGATTTTAGGTGACGATATGTATGTATCTTTTTATATTTTCACAAATCAGAAAAACAAAATAAAAGGTTATATCGTTTTGTTGAAATCTGGTGGTCTATTCTTTAATTCGAAACGAAAGGAAATGCTTTGACTTGCATGTCATTAGCATAGAAACTAGAAATAAATATCAATCGTTTCGAATTGCAGAGTAGACCGACCCCTTGGTTCTTAGGTACATACATACCGCTCATTTACTTCAACAAGGTCATAACTCAACAAATGCGAGTAAAACTAGTTTTTTGAGTTATGACGTTGTTGGAGTAGGTATGTATGCTACAGGTAATACTTATTAACTGCCAGTTTATAGAAGACAAAAAAAATTCTCGTCTGCCTATTTATATTGAAAACAAAAACAAAGCACTCAAATTTGTTTTTGTTTTCAATATACATAAATAGACAGACGAGAATTTTTACTTGTCTTCTATAAACTGTCAGTAAATGATTGAGTGTCTGTCTATTTGTATATGAGTGTTTATTTCATAGATTTTTTTTTATAAATAGTTTACCGAAAAAAGTTGATTGTTCTATCAAGTTCGGCTTGAATATCCCTTATTAATCTGGTTGGGTAATACAGTGCTTAGGGTAACACGGTACCTCTTCTATGTAAAATTGCCGTTATGTGTCCTTCTAAAACGACAAACAAGAGTTTGTCCGAATGACAGATAAATAAAAAATATTGCAATAAAAAATAATTACTTTACGATTACGATTATGGTAATCAAGTGAGCAGGGCACATTTATAATTGAATACAACAATTGGGTCTATTCTTTTTTGAGTAGCGACAAAAAAAACGAACATTTTACAATGAAATGATAATACGGTACTAGGGTAATGCGGTGTCATATAAATGTCATATTAGTTGTTTTCGAGTTTTTACAAATTTTGACTGAACTTTACTGCATTTTTACTAAATTGCATTCGGTTACTCCCAAAAAAAAAAGATTTAATAAAAATTCTTCAAGTCTTAAAAACTAAATCCTTGCTAATATTATAAATGTGAAAGTGAGTTAGTTTGTTTGCTACGCTTTCGATTTTGCAATTTCTTGCACCAATGGAAAGCTACATTGCCAGCGTCAAATATAGAATATTTTTTATTCTGCTCGAAACCGGTTTTTATATTTGGTAACGATTCTTTCCGATAAACACATTTTTGGGCTGGTTAGGGTAATTTTAGTTTAGGAGTTAGTAATTTATAAAGTATGGTAATAATAACTGTTAATATACATATTTTGTAATCCCATGGTGTAATTATACAGGTGACTGCGTAAGGATTTGTTATACAAAAATACGGCAACCATAACTGTGTGAAGAACCGAATAATGTCAAAAGCACAAACATAATTGTACCAAAACCAAAACAAAATCTTAAGTTTTTGACATACTTTAGCTACAAAGCACATACAGCAAAAAATTATTAGCTGAAGTAGCGCAGCCACCTGGTTAGATACACCTTGATTAATCCATTTGCTTTGCGGATTATTTTAATTATTTAGAGTTTTAAAACTGTAAAATATCTGGTTTTTAAGGTAATCAGTAAGTAACATTTAAAAAATAGTCATGTAATTTTTATTAAATTTAACCAAAAATAAATCGGAGAACTCAAAAAGAAGACTTCACTTTGAAAACTTGTGGAAATAATTTGTTCTACTATAATACGTGGTATTGAACCGGAACTCCAGTATTGAATTTATTCTTAGTTACGTAATTTTTTTTTATATACCTGGGAAAGATTACAGACACAGCAGTAATCGTGTGAAGTTTCCTATTTTTATATCTTATTTTTAAAGTCTACTTTATTTTTGGGTCTGAAAAAGCGATAACTAAATAAATAAATAAATAAATAAATAAATAAATAAAATAATTATCATCTAACCACAGGTTTCACAAGATTTTCTTTCCTATAACATTCTGCCAGCAAAATTTTACATAAATATAGATATCGTGTGCCAGATTCGATAAATGAAAGCTGTGTTTTTAACATGTCTATGAGTAAATTCATTCAAATGTGAAAAATACCAACCAGCGTTGGGGGAATTTTAAATTAAAAAAGTTTTCTTTTTCATTTCAGATTGGCAAACAGCAACATTATCAATTAGGAAAATGGCTGCGCAAACGCTACAACAGTATTTTAGGTGCCACCTACGACAAGAATGACATTTATGTACGTTCCACTGATGTTGATCGCACACTCATGAGTGCTTTGTCAAATTTAGCTGGATTATATGAACCAGTTCAGAAGGATGTTTGGAATCCAGCTATAGAATGGCAACCAATACCGGTTCACACTCAGCTGGAATCAACAGATGTGGTAAAAAAGGAAGAATGTTATATTAATTTTACTTAAATAAGTTTTTCCGCAGACAAGCTAATCGCTTCGCGGGTTGTGTTTGTTATAAAAAATAAATTTCAATATGGAAATAAGCAAGCTTAAGTTCTGTGTGTTTTTTATAAAAGTTATATCTTAATAAATTCCTATATTTCGCTACTTTGTGTAGCTTCGTCAGGGAATTATTTATAAAAATAATTGAATACAAAAAATTTTAACAGTTTTTAAATTAAAAACAAATAGTTGTCAAAATGAAAAATTAACAACTCAAAAAAGTAGCGAAATATGGGAATTAATTAAAATATAATTTTTATAAAAAAACAAAGACCTTAAGCTTGATTATTTCTATATTGTAATTTTCTTATTAATATATTCTTCTTTGAGTATCGTTTTAAAACGACAGATAAGGAAAATTAGATATTGAAAATGTTACCCTAGTACCGCGTTATCATAATACCGTACTACCCTAGTATTGTGCTACCAGTTCAGTATGAAATTACAGTTTTTATGTGTCGTTTTAAAACGCTACTCAAACGAGAATAGCATCGATTATCTTTAATGGCAATATCTGTGTAGATGTCGCACTTGTTCCTCTAAAGGGAGGGAGATCAACTGAAAACTTACAAATTCTCAGTAGAGGCAAAAAAGTTATAATTTTTAAAATATGCTCTAATATTACCAAGAGAATTAAAACTGCAAAATGACAAAAAAATTGCAAAATTTCAAGTTGAGGGTGGCGTTGGCTGAGATAGTTAGCACGTTGACTACAAAACCGAAGATCCGGGGTTCGAGCCCGGTCTCCGACAGTCGCGCATTATTCTGACGTGATGAAGGCATAGTCCTTTGTCGGTATTGTGTAGCAGAATCATCGGCGAAGTAAAATAACCAATAATAAAATGGCTACTACAGCTTTGGGAATTTAATACGCCTCACTGACATCAGAGGCGCTGAAATTCTGCATTATTTATGCCGTGCAAAAAGCAGAGCTGTGAAAGAATGAAGTTTTCCTCTATCTCCTCTATCTTCACCACCTGTCTTGTCTATCACTATCCCTTTCCTAAAGAAGGTAACACCTAGTAATAGTAGTGTTACTTCTTAAAAACAAATGTTACCTCCTCTAGAGGAACAAGTGCGATATGTATATTTATTTATAATTTATAAATAAGACCTGGGGGGTAATTATGTAATTCGATTCGAAAAGAAAACTGTTCGAATTTGTATGTTATTAACATTACAATTCGAAAACATTTCCGTTCGATTTCCGTGCCATTCTAACCCTCCTGCATACATACTTTTATATGCTATTTTTTAGGTTCTCGCCGCCAAAGTCCCTTGTGCAGCTTACGAGTACGCACTTTCTGCTGTAAAAAGTTCTCCAGAATTTCAAAAACTCAATAATCGCTATTCCTATCTCTACAATTATCTCACAAACTTTACGGGCACTACTGTGGACTCACTTGAAGCTATACAACGCCTTAATAACACTTTCTTTATAGAAGAGCTTTACAATAAAACGCTGCCAGAATGGACGAAAAAAGTGTATCCCAGCACAGATATGTCATATATATCGGCTTTCATGTTTTCCTTTCTGACATATACACGACAAATGGCACGCCTAAAAGCGGGTCCATTGATTAAAGAAATATTGCAAAGATTTGTTGATAAGTCGAAAGGGAAATTAAATCCAGATCGCTCATTATGGATTTATTCAGCCCACGATATAACAGTAGCAAACGTTTTGAATTCTTTGAAATTATTTGATGTGAGTTTTTATTTGTTATTTGTTTCACAATACTACATAAAGATATTAACAATTTCTTTTTATATTAAAGATGCATAGCCCTCCTTATGCCGCCTGCATAATGTTGGAATTACGTTTGGATGAGAAATTACAGCCTTATGTTTCCATATTCTATAAAAATACAACAAGCGAACCAGCACCTTTATTCATTCCAGATTGTGGTGTTGCTTGTCCTCTAAATAAAATGTTTAGTTTGTATAATGATATATTGCCCAAAGACTGGGAAAGTGAATGTAAGCTTTCCACACTAATGATGACTTATGAAGAAGCCAATATTGGCACAGCAATGGGTATGTTTTGAAATGGCTTCGAATATTTTCAATAACTCTCTCATATAATAAAAATAAATCATGTTCAAAATAACTCATTCTCATGTGCATATTTCATGTTTCCATCGTCAAATGAAAAACCGCCAAGTTCTGACTTTAGCCATAAAGCGTGTTTCAAATGAAAGCTATAATGAATTTATTACTGTTCATTTCTGTGGATGCTTTGATAGTAGAAACTCGTAAAGTTTAAGAATCATGAAAAATGTTTTTCTTGTCTAAAGAAGTTGTTAATCATAGAGTTAGTATCACTAGAGCTCAATCATAGAATTACAGTGTGTTATGAGGGTTTTTGAATAAAGGATAAATTGTCGAGTTTGACCTGGAAGTTCTCGTTTATTAGACAAAATCACTAGTTAATATTCATTAAAGCCTTTGCTGCAACTGAAACCATTAATTATCTTTGTAACTAATTCACCATTTAATTCACGTTGAATGTCTCAGTCGAAAATTCAGTGTACATCTGAATTTTTTGTTTAATGACGGAAATTTATGGTATGCCATAACAAGCTCATTATGTACGAGGGAAGGTCAATAAGTCCATGACTTTTTGAATTTCCCGCCTCTTAAGTGAAAGTACAACCCTGCTGATATCAAAGCTGTCAAAATTTCAACAGTGTGCATACCAGACTACCGCGCAATTTGAGAAGAAAATGGAAAAAGTGAACTTTTTTTCGGAAAAAAACATCACTCAAACCAAGGCTAATCTTCATAAATACTATTGGGACTCTTCACCACTTTTTGCATCGTTTCGTAACCGTGGGCGAAACATGGATCCACCAAAACAGACCAGAGACCAAACAGCAGTCAAAACAGTGGCTTTCTCGTGAATAGTCGCCAAAGAAGGCCAATATTGGTTTGTCGGACAATAAAATCATGGCAAAACGTACAAAGACGAGGAAGAAAGATACAAAGAAAACAAGAAAGACACCACTAGATCTAAAGAGACAATGGACGCGGAATGAATATGCAACGTTTTACCTTTCAACCAAATTTGACGTGGAATGACGGAAAATCCCTCCAAATTAAAGTGAATATATCTATCAGATTTCCGGACTGAAATATTGCAAAAGGAGAGCTGATCGCAGTCATTGATTTGCTGCAATCTAACGAAACAGGCTGCAGATGCAATATTAGTTCTATGACAAGCTGAAATTGTTAGAGAACAAGCTAGTGCCCAGATAGTGACCAGAGTTGGCCAATTTTTTTCTTTAGAAGCACTTGTAAAAGTATTGGCATAATATCTCTGTTATTCATAATGCTATAATTTTTTTAAACTCTTAAAATGAACAGAGTGCGAAGGCTTTAAGATGAATCCGGATACATATACGATATTGCCCTAAATGGCATCTCTTGATAATGAGAGGTAGATGATGATGAAGATGATTATGTTGTTCCGCTATTCTATAGTTGGAGAGCAAACGTCTCAATTAAGGACTTCTAACGGACTCTGTTGTGGGCTGTTCTTATTGCCTTATTCTATGAAAACACTGCAGTAGTGAGCTCCGAGAACCTTGTGGTTGCACTGCAGCGCTGCTTTGGCTAACTCGTTATCAAATTTTCCTTTCAGGATGTCGTGCATCGAATAATCCTACGTAAGCAATGGTTAATAAAAACTAGCAGTCGTCGTACGCCGTTTTTGGATAGATTCCAAGTTTCACATCCGTATAGGAGTATTGGTTCGTTGTGATTGTGCAGCCTAGGTAACAGAAAGATTGTACATCTTCTATGGTGTTATTTTTGAGAGTTAGACAAATGGTGTTTGTCGTACTTATTCTCATTAGTTTGGTTTTCGGCAAAGTTAATTCGCAGACCAACTTTGAGAGCGTTGTTATGGAGAGCTTTCAGTTTAAGATATAAATCATGAGCATAGTCAACACCGTTTAGTTTTGAGAAGGGCGTCCACTGCATACCGTCGGGTGTTTTAAGGTTCGCTCTTGACCTGACATCATCTAGGCCAAGCAGGAAGAGAAGTGGCAACTGCACACAAACCTTGCGTACTCCCACATCGATAGTAAATGGTTCAGATGTTTTTTTATTTTTTATAAACAAACACAACCCGGGAAGCGATTAGCTTGTCTGCGGAAAACACCCAGGGTCTATGGCGGGAATCGAACCCACTTCCTCTGAACTGACACGCTAGCATTGCTACCACTCAGCCACAGGGGCTGATTCAGTGAGTTGGAGTACATAAGTTGTATAACGTCTATAATAATTTCTGGTGCGCCTCTGTCATGCAGGGTTTTCTAAATGCGCGAGTTGTGCTCATTTGCTTCTTCAATTATAAATCGCAATATTGACACGTGATCTACGCATGATCTAACTTCGCGGAAGCCTGTTTGTTCTTATCCTAACGTATCGCAAATAAGTGACATCCTTAGCATTATGCAAAGTGATACGTATGCTATTAAAGAGCTATTGATTTGCATCAACTGGCGTCTAATATTGGCGTTTGGTGGGGATGCAAAATTTGTATAGCTTTATGGCCAATCATAAGTCAGAAGAGAACTAAAGAGCTTTTTTTTAATCATCGACAAATCATCACTAAATACACAAAGAATTTCTGAAGAGAAAACATTTCATTTGATAAATCTCTTGCTGTTATCTTTCTTTTTAGGAATTTTAGTTGCTATTATAACGATTATGTTATTCCTTTCGTATGTTGTCATGATCTACTACCGGCGGCGAAGCTACAGAACTAACTTCTCTTATATACAGGTGGATTAAATAATTTACTTACTAAATATATTGTTGCATTTATTTCTATTTTCACTCTTTACTAAAATCTAGCAAGCATTTCTTTAATAATTTTTTATCTTTTGCCATAATTTATTTTCTCCTTTCTTCACTCAATCAGCAAAGAAAATTGGATGTTTAAATAAGTATATTGTTGAAAAATATTAAATTCCTTCATCATCTTCATTTCTGTTACTGAATGCCTTTCCTCAACAAAGTGATAGACAAACAAATTGTTTACTAAAGAAATTATTAATGTTTTTTTTTCATAATTTCTTTTAGTTTTAGCTTTAAAATATATATTTACATACATACATACGAGTACGTGCACCTGTATTTGCAAACGCATAAACGTTATTTGTTCACATCCATTTCGCCACTCATACATTCATACACACATACACATGTACATACCTACATCAAGACTGGCCACTAAGAGAACACCGAGATAAATGTATTCGTGTTATGTGTATTCATTTGCATAAGAAGCCGATTGATGTTCGGCACTCTGGTGCCTGTTTGGACAGTCTTGGCCTACATAGTACATTCACACCAAATACATAATAAATAAATAATGCATTCGCTAAAATTTATATTTACTAAAAAAAAGAAACTTCTTTTAATTATAATTAATATAAGTATGTACTTATATTTTAAGAAAATTATACATGTAAGCAAATCAAAAGTCATTTAACATTGTGATTCACATTTTCGAAAATGGAGAAAAAAAATATTGAAAATTGTTTTATCATTTCGAAGATATAAAAAGACTCAACTCAAAAACCTCTCAATAATTTGTTATTTGTGCATTTTTAAACATTAACCATTAAAAAAGTTATCGATGATGTTATCGATTGCATTTGTTAATTAACCAAACATACATAATTAATAACACTTTTTATCTTCGTCTACGTGTACCATATATAAATGTTATTTAAATTAATTCTTAAATTGAAAAAACAATAAAGTTATTCACGTCAAAAATTCAAAAAAGCAAAGTTGCGAAATCCGTTTATTATTAAGCGACATAATTTTCGAACTTAATTTTTTTTTTGCAAAAATCGATTACTAGCGATCGTAAATAATCGATTTTCGTCAAAAAAAAAAAAAAGAAAAAACGAAATCCGAAAAATTTGTCGGTTAAGCTTTTATTGAGCGGTATGTCCGAATTTACACTATGCAAGTCTTATTGCTAAGCTGATTAGTTTGAGGAAGAGAGAGACGAGAGGAACAGTAACGTTTCTTTCCCCTCGTCTCCCTCTCTTATCAAACTAATCAGCTTACCAATAAGACTTGCATAGTGTAAACTAGGACTATGGCTCGATATGTATCTTGTTATTGAAGGATTTTCTTAATTTTTCAAGCGATCCAAAACCTCAATCGTATAATGATATTGCATTACGTTTGGTAATTAAAACAGCCCAATTCTAAATAATTTCCATGGAATGCGTTTGTTTTCTAAAAATAAAATCCACCTTTATCCTAAACAGATTGAGCTATAAATTTAAATTTGAGGGAGAACTTCAGCTATTTTGTTTCCCGTTGTTTATTTTAACTGAAAGCTTGCAAATGACTTTTTAAAATGTGGGAGAACAATGAATAGGAAATAAACTCCCGTCAGATGTTATTCAGAATAAGGCTGATTTTAAGTTGTATTAATTATTTATTTTAATTTTTTTTTATTTATTTATTTCATTACATATTATTATTTTTTTGAGTGTTATTAAATTCGCGTAATCACGTGATTAAAAAACAGTTGCTATTATTATTAGTCCGTATTATATCGAAAGCGAGTAAATGAAGTGCGGCGTAAATCGAGGGTTACCTGTATGAGAATTACTTCTACATCATTAAGTCAAAATGCCCCTTTTTTAAGTACCCAGAAATACGAAAATAAAGTTAAATAAATTCTATAAAGTGCGACTTTGACTCGCACACGAAGAGTACGGACACTACATACATATGTAATACTATATAATCGAATATCTTACCTGATGTAGACATTAAAAAAAATTACGTACCCGGTAAACTTTTTCTTTGGCGCTTTTTCTTAGTTTTGATGCTTTTTTCGTTTTTGTGTTTTTTAAATTATTTTTTAATTTTAATCGTTTTTTATCTTAGTTTTGGCTTTATTTTATTTTTATCATAAAAATAAAATGCAACTGGGTAATTTTGCAAAGTTGCCGTAGTAAAATATATTGACGTGAATATCTTTAAATAAATTTTCGCCAGTCGCCTATTTCCGGCGATTTGCGATTTTTTTATATGACACAAATAAGTAACCTCTCATTTTTTACTCTTAAATAAATATTTAATGCATTTTAAAAACGAACAAAAAATAATCAAAAAATTAAATAAAAGTTTATTATTGTTTATGCATAAAAAATACAATTAAATGAAAATGTAAATTCTTATTGTTTTAATTGGCTTCTTTGAAATTTGCATAATTTTCATTGGTATAAAAATTATGGCAGTAAGTACTCGTACATAGCTAATTGTCTTTTAATATAACGGGTGTTCCAACAACAGGTTTCATTTTGAATAGCCCTCTGTTTTAACAGTAGCTATGACTCCAGCTATAACTACTTGACAGATGACAAGTAAAAATTACGCCATTAATAAAAATGGAACGATATACACTTAAACCACGTATTTAAATGATTAAAAATTCATTAAAAAAATTTTGAAAATTCCGCTAACACTGTTCGCAAAACTAAAGCATTTTTGGGTTGTCGTGAAGCATCTGCTCGGCCAGCAATTGTGAAACTGGTGGAAAAAATTCAACTACTGTGAAGAATCGAACACGTGCTTGGTGGTGTTTTTGGTCTGGCGGAGTCTTTGGACCTTAAATTTTTTCCAAAATGAGGGTTTTACTACGACGATTAATAATTTTCTATTATCGGAATTGTCAGATATTGATGTGGATGACGTTTATTTTAAACAAGACGGCGCTACGTGTCACACAAGTAACAATAACATCGCCCCTTTTGCGTGGAAAACTTCCCGGGCGTGTGATTTTTCGAAGAGTCGGCCAAAATTGGCCACCCGGATCTTGCGATTTAACACCTTTAGCATAGTACTCTTTTCGAAGCTGCGAAAAAATTTCAGCAACATTGATTATTTCATATGCAACATTGTTAAAATTGTGTGCGAAAAAAGTACTGCTCATCTTGTTTCACAGCTGAAAAAAATGATGCCAGAGTCATTTTGCATCGGAAAACATGCTGCCATATACATTTTACGTGTTTTTCGCAATAAGAACAGAGTACTACTTTTGCAAGTTTATTTCGCAAATATTTCATACCAAATTCTTTTATATGTAGTTTGACAGCATTTCGCACGAATTTGTGAACAGAGTACCAGGCTTTTATTTTGTGCTACCTGTGCTAATGGCCCACAATCAATTCAAGATCTCAAAGATGAAACTCGTGAACTTATCGAGGACATACAGTCCCAAATGTGCGAATCCGTGATGGAAACTTTCTTGCAAATTATATGGCCCTGCAAGCGCAACAGTGGCGGCCATTAGGCTGATATTGTTTTCCATTAATGGAACAATTATTACTAGCGTAACCTCCTCCTCTTTACAATTAATTAAACATCTGACGATTTCACTTAAAAATACTAACTAATTTGTATATCAAAACGAAACCTCTTATTGGAAGACGCTTTAATATTTATTATGAAAGAAACGCGCAACGTTTTGATTGGTTTCCAAAACTTCATTTCATAAACAGTTCGCACAGCTAAAGTTTGTTTGCGCATCCACAAGTAGTTAAATAAATTTAAAACAACACAATGGCTGTGCTGCACATGTACAAAATTATTAAAATAAAATCTTATAGTGCACTTACATCAAAGCAAAATCTAGTGTTTAAGAGATTTCGAGTGAAATCTATTAGCTTTCGAGTAGATTTCCCATGTAAAAAAAAATCTTCTTCGCCACTAGATTTGATCGAAATCTGCTTAAAATCTAGTACATACAACTTATTAGTGATGCAACCAATTATGTTTTTTTCCTTCATAATTGTACTAAAAATCAAACCACTGTACTTAAAAAGGTGTGTGAATTAGCTATATTGCAGTTACTTGGTTGCAGCTTAGGAATAATTTTGATCAATATTGGTTTTTCGTTTGGATACGAAATCTTGATAATTGGAAAAAATTGGGTGTTAACGAAAAAGATTTCGATAAAGATTTCATTGAAATCAACTTAATTTCGTGCAGGTGCAAATGTCCTATGGCTGAGTTTACATCTGGCATTTTTTGTGTGCCATGTGCCCAAAAAAGCGTAATTAGTTTTGTATGAAACTGTTCAACTTAATAAATACGTGTCTTAATCAAACAGTTTTTCCTTAGTAATTATTGGTTACGCTTTTTTACGCATGTGTGGCAGGCACATGGTACACAGATGTAAACCCGGCCTATTACTTACATAGTTCCTATGAAGATAAAAAACTTTGAAGAAATGATAAGCACATTCAATTGCATAGTTTGCGAGACGTTTTCATGAGGACCCTTAATAATATATTTTCAGAATGAATAACTTCGTATAGTCCTTGATTATTAGAAATTATTATTTTTTTATTTTTTATTGTACTTAATTATTTGCACATACATAATCGATAAGATTAAATAAATTTATACAATTTTTTATATACACTTTTTCAATGTGTATATTTGTTTTAATGTTTACAAAAACCTTAAACTTAATGAAATAATAACTAAAAACGAATATATTAAGATTTAAAATATTTTATAATAATTAATTATTTTAAATATAAATAATAACACTGTGTTAGTTCAAAAATGTAACAAGCGGGGGACCTGGTGGGTAAACCTAATTCGAGTAGGCTGAATCCAATGGTGTTAAGCATTTTTTTGGTTAGCACTTGCTTAAAAAATAATTAAGATTGAAAACTTGGTTAAAAGCACCTAAAAATCGCAATTTTCCCAGTTTTCTACAATTCATTCATTTTTATATCAATTAAAAGAACAAGTTATGGATGAACATACGTCCTAAAGAAATTTTTGAAAAAAATTGCAAAAAAATAAAGAATTGCCCCCAATTAAAAAATTCCATTTTTTTGACGAAAAAAAAATTCGAAAAAATTAAAAATTTTTTTTCCAAAAAATTTTCTCTGGACGTAAGTTCATCAATACGTACATATACTTTCAATCGATATTTATTGATATAAAAATGAATGAATGGTGGAAAACTGGGAAAAATTGCGAATTTTAGGTGCTTTTAAACCAGTTTTCAATCTTAATTATTTTTTAAAAAAGGGCTAACTTAAAAAAATGGGTAACACCATTGGATTCAGCGCACTCGAATTAGGTTTACCCACCGGGTTCATGGTTTGTTACAAAAAAAGTTCCGAATTCGAGCACCGTGTAACTAATAGATAACACTGTGCTTGAAAATCAGGCTTTTTATGATTCTGAAATTCGAAACGAAAGAACATGGTTTCGAATTCATATGCTTATAACATTTAGGTCCTTATTATGAGTTGCATTGCTAAATTAATTAAATTTATATTATGAGCATCGAAAATTTCGTTGAGCAATTAGCTTTTGATGAAGTATTTTCATATGAAAAATTATTAAAAATCTGAATGTTAAGCGATTGTTTTTTATCTTTAGGTATACAAACACAAATTGTAAGCTTTTTTTCGATTTTACTAAGAACTCAGGTCGTAAGAACTAACCAATTCGAAAGATTTCTAGTTATGGAGGAATATCCTCAACTCACTGTGCAGGACCAGGTGTATTTTAATTTCCATTGCTCTGTATGATTCTTGAACTTCAAATCTTAAAATTGTTGCAAATTTTAAAAATCACTGAGTTATTTCACAATAACAACGTTCTTTGTCGCATGTTAGTTATAATATCAAATGAAAATTCGTTCGATCAGTACATTCGACTAAAAACAAAGATCGAAAGATGCTCATGATAAGGACCTTAATTTCGAAAACGTATGTATGAACTTCTGGATTTCACAAGAAAGATTTTTTGGTTTCTAAACGGAAATGAGCCAGATATACACAAATACATGTTAAAAATAAAAAATTTATACCAAGGCGAATTTATATTTGGAGTAATGGGGTTGCACGATCAAGTTTTGCTTTTCAAGTTTCAATAGAGTCACAGTTTTCTTTACTAAATAAACTCATACTTTATAAAACTTGATGCGGCCTTGCATTAAAATTCTCTATCCAGTTTGTTTTTCAATTTACGGGCAAGTATGTAAAATTGTGTTGAACAGCCTTTTTGCAGCAAAATTAGCTATTGCTAAAACCTTTAAAGTAAATTAAGTGGGTTTGAAACAACTTTTGATTCGAACGCGAGCGAACTAGTTCAAAAAGAGCTGTGGACTCAACTCTACTAGACTGGGGTGAAACTCGTTCACTAGTTAATTTTTGCACACACCGACGATCAAACTACTTTATATTACATGGGTTTGTGTAAAAAATGAACTAGTGAACGGGCTCGACCCAAGTATAGTCAACTACAGCTGGGTCCAACTCGTTCAATAATTTAAATGCGTTTGATTTTCGGTTTGTGTCAAAAATGAACTATTCAATTACATGGGTTTGATCATAGGCTTGTCAGTAGCTCATTTTTGCTACAAACCAATGATCAAAGCCATATAATTAAACGGGTTTGATCATAGACTAATGGTCTAATTCATAAAAAATATTTTAGGTTTATTACAGGTTTATTTGACAAATTTCCCATAGAAATATATCAAATAAGCGCTTAATAAACCTGAAATATTTTTTATGAATAAGGCTGTAAGTCTACAATTGCAGAATAATTCGACATATTATTCGTATTAGACTTGTATCGAACTCTTTCACCAACTGGTTTTGGCCACAAACCGATGATCAAACCCTTGTAATAGACTTGGGTCGGTCGTTTCTAACACACAGCTTAGATCAAATCCATTTAAATTACATGGGTTGGATGATAGGCTTGAGTCAAAAACGCCCGACTGAATGAGTTCGAGCCAAGTCTAACAAAAAACTGTAAGCAAACTCATGTAATTTAAATTAAACTTGGATCGACGTCGTTTCCTTGTTCATTTTTGGCACTAATCTATGATTAACCGAAATTATGAATTCGATTTAAGTCTACTCGATACAAGTCTAGTATAAGAAATTCATAAAAGTTTGCTTGTGCATCACCTCTCTAGATGATAATACCCCGTGTTGTGAATGGCGTCGTCGACGTCATGTAAAGGCGACGGTAAATACTGTCACTTGCCTATTCTTTATCGGCAACAATCAGCTCTTATTGACAATCTCTTACTAATCTCTAAGGCTCTGTAATTTAATGGAGTATGTTTTTACTGTCGTCTTGATGTCACGTCGACGACGCCATTCACAATAAGGAGGAAGTATTCTTATTATCTTCATTGAGTTGTGTATGCTTTGTCGCGCGGCTGGCATTTATCAATTTTTAACTACATACACCAGTTAATATCAATAATTATTCAAAAGTAATATGAATCAGTTCAATACAATGAAACTAGAAGCTCAAGATATTTTTGAAGATAATTTCAAAACGAGCCAAGTTACTATAAAAACATTCCTAAATATATTGAACAAACTATTTTTCAATCATCGCAAATTTTCGTTTATTTTGTTTAGATACCGCTTTATATTAAACAATTTCAATTCCGAAGCGGGCTTCCTTACGGTCTCATCGGATTTTCTACTCTCAAGCATTGTATGAATTTCATTCCAAAGATGATTATTTCCATCTAAAATCATACTCAAGCTTCAAAGCTTAAAGTATTCTTGAAACTAAAACTTAAAATTATTTACAAACTACTCCGTCTACTAAATTATTTATGTAACAAAATTGCATTAACTTAGACAAAGTTTAGTGTTACTATTTTAAAATTACATACGTACATAAAAGAGCTTTTTGTTTCTTTTATAATTATTCGAATTGTGGGGATAAGAGTGTCGAAAAACGTAAATGTTACGCCTATCTGACTGACTGATTGTTTGAAGGTGTGTGTGTGTGTGTCTGTGTGTGTGTATTTGTTTATTGAAGCAGGCAACCAACCACTTTCGCTAAAAAAACTTATCTATAAGCTTTATCATCGGAATATATAATGTAGGGTTGATTTTGTGATAGATTTGAGGACACTTGCTGCTGCTGCTGTGGTGTGGAGCCGCCAAAATATGACATTCTGGATGAATATGTGGCCTGTTGCTGCTGTTGTTGTTGTTGTAGCTGCTGCTGCTGTTGTGTTTGACGTGAGGAGAGATTCTGCGAAGACTGATGTATGGACGGGGGTTTGTGCGGCAGCGTGGCATAGTTTTGTGCATACGGTGGTACTGCATATAAAGCAGCTGTGGGCTGACCTTTGTAGCTGAGTGGCACACTGCCAGGGCCCAAAGGCATTGGCGGTATGCCAATCATCGCTGGAGCATTGTGGTATTCAGCACTACTCATGCGCAAGCGCACAATGCATATGATTATAATTAGTATGGCTATGAAAGCGACCACTCCTCCCACAATGCCTATGATGAGTGTATCATCGTTGGTCATGATGGGTGCCTTCATGAGAGGAGCTTTAGTTTTGATTTTCATCGGTGGTGGTTGAGTGGCCTCCATACTCCATATTATCATGGGAGGTTCTTCCGGAGTTGTTGTTGTTGGCCGAGTTACCAGTCTGGAGGATGATTTTAAAACACTTGTTGAAGATGTTCTTGCAGTGGTCGAAGTCATTTTCCGGGGATCACAAGTAAGCTCATCGTCCCCTACTTCAATGAGCTTTTTGCCCGCCAAATAGGCCGGTGAATGACAGGTGAGTTCAGTCATATGCGAACTGGGCAACCACCTTCTCAAGGCGCGTGCATTGCAATCACAGTGTATGGGATTGGATGAAAGTCCTTGGAGTTGCAAATTGGATCTACGATCTTCCAAAGCATTGAGAAATTGTGGCACCAAAACGGCCACTTTGGAGCCTTCAATATCCAAAGTTAAGTGAGAAGATCTGGGCACTGGGAACAATAAGGCTGGCGGCAAGGCTGTGAGCGAGGTGTTTTGTAATTTGATTATTAAATCGCTAGATTTAAGGCCTGCCAAAGTGCCAGAAGATATTGACTTCAGACGTTCTCCTCTTATGCCTATGGCCTTAAGTCTAGGATGTTTGGCAGGCTGTATCTGTTCTGTGCCTATGGAAGCATCCTTAACCTCAATATCAAGATTTTCTAGGCCAGGCAAAAGTTCTAAAATGCCTTGTAAATCCAAATAGCCCAACAGAGGTAAATCGAAGGCCTCTAATGAGGCCAAGTTAGGAGTGTGCTTGAAAGCATTTTTCTCTATCCGACTGCACTTGGCAAGAGCTTTAAGCTTCAGTGTGCGCAGCATATCCAAGCTCTCAAAGTCACCCTGCTGCACCATGTCAAAACTGTTGTTGGACAAATCCAAATATTGCAGATTTGGCAATTTAGGCCAGGCTGCTGCCAAATCCGTCAAGACCTCCAATTGATTGTTTGCCAAGTCCAAGGTTTCCAACAAGGTTGTACGCTGAAAAATCTCCGGTCTTATGGTTTTCAAATTGTTTTGTGATAAATTTAAATACTGCAAGAAAGGAGTTTCCAAAGCATCCAGACTTTTAATACCACAACCAGCCAAATTTAATTCTCGTACAGTTTTGGGTTCATTTAATATGTTTCTTACAGCCTCTTGGGTTAGAGGATTGAAGGACAAGTCCAGGTTTTTAATATTCACCATAATACTGTCATCATTTGGTATGGCCTTAATCTTGTTGTGACTCAAGTCTACCGAAGAAACAAAGAAATATTGTCTTTGCAAAGCCTTCAGAGGAGCATATTGAAAACTGTTGTAGGCTAAATTTATATTTTCCAATATCTGCAGTTTCGATCTTTCAAATACTGAATCAGAGAGTTCATTCAGCTTATTATTCTGCAAGTTCAAGTATTCCAGTCTCACCAAACCCTCGAAAGTTCTCTCTCCTATGCGGTCCAAAGCGTTATTGGACAAGTCCAGCACCTGCAATTGTGTTGAGTTGTGGAAAGCCATTTCACTTAACATATCCAATTGGTTGTTGGCCAATTTCAATACTCTTAGTCTGGGCAAACGAGCAAAATCTAGTTCTTCTATAGACTTCAATTGGTTTTGGGACAAATCTATATATTCCAAGTATTGCAAGGTCGATATAAGTTCGGCTGGAAAGAAACTGAATTTGTTATTGGCTGCCATAATCACTCTCAGACGGGGATGTATACGGAAGGAGGAGGGAAATAGATAACTTAAATGGTTATTAGATATATCCAACTCTTCAATGCCAGTGCCGGTATTGAAGAACTCTCCTTTGAAGGCGGACAATTGATTTCCTCTCAAACTCAACTTCTTCAGATGCATAACATTAACAAATGCTCCTGGTCTTATGGAGGTAATTTGGTTATTAGACAAGTCTATGCTGCTTATATTCCATAAGTCCACAAAACTGCCATCGTTTATCTCTTGCATATCATTATCATTCAAATATATCATTTTCAAGTCTCTCAATGTTGCAAAAAGATCTCCCGACAACTGCTTTAAGGAACAAAAACTGAAGTCTATTACTTGCAAACGTGCTAGAGGCCGTATGAGAGCCGCTGGTATAGGAGCTAAATGATGATTTCCACTCAAATTCAAATACTGCAAATTCTCTAAGCCTTGCAAGATATTAGTGGGCAACTCGGCCAAACTGTTGTAACTCAAATCCAAGCTTCTTAGCTCGGTCAAGGCCAAGGGTATGTTCCCTAGGCCTGTAAGGCGGTTTTGTCCCACTTTTAACTCATTGAGAGAGGTTTCTAAGCCCATGAAAATATCAGCACTTATGACAGCTAAAGAGTTGCCAGACAAATCCAATGATCTTAAATTGCTAAACATTTGAAAGCTGCCAGTGGGCAATTCCCGTATTACATTTCGTGCTAACGAGAGAGTTGTTATGTCTGAAGCCTGTATGGAACCCAGAATTTCGGCCGACAAGGCTGCTACACGATTGTAGTCCAAATACAACGTGTTTAAGTTAGATAAACGTCCCAAGGCACTGCCGGGTACCAAAAGTATATTGTTGTCGCGTATGATTAATGTTTGCAAATTTTCCAAACCTTCTAGAGCGTCATCTTCAATCTGAACGAATATATGAAAAGCAGAATAAAATTTTTTATAAATAATGATTGAAATTTTATTAAAAAAAAGTAACTATACATAAAACTACACTGATCTATAAGGGTTTCTGTCGCATCACAACTAAGGTTAGGTTAGGTTATGCATTCTGTACTTCCTTTTTAAGGTTGGTTTTAGAGATATACAAAATCACGGACACGCTTTCCACAATCCACACGATCACACAACGGGGCCAAGGGCGTCAGTTTACGGATTAGTTAAAAAAATATCAAGTACCGTGAAAAGTGCATAAAATTCTACATCAGCAGGCCAAAAATAAATGTGAAATAGGTAACGGTACTTTTGTAATGACGCGTTAAAATCGAACATTGTGAGGGGAAACTGCAAAAATAAGCGAAAAAAGCTAAAAAATTTGAGTAATTAAATCCTATTTACCTTATGTAATTTTGAAAAATGAATATATCTAATCATGAGATTGTCAAGTTCATTTATTTATTCAATTTTTTAGCTTGTAATTGTTACTAAAATTATTGGTGAAAGTGCTTTTGCTTTTAATAATTATATTGGAAGTGCAAGAAAAAAAGTTGACATAAAGTTATTTATTGGGCTCAATTTGTTTTCATTGTTTTATGTGCCTTCGTAAGAAATGTACAAATGGCACGACTTATTCCTCGTGAGTCACGCATTAGTCACGTGCGAGTCACGCATGAGTCGCGCATAAATTCGCATTAAGCTCAAAAGTTTAACTTCACGATTATATTTTAAGATTACGGCAAATCGAAGAAAATGTAGGATTTTACGAGGGCGGATTAATAAGTTCGTGACTGAAACTGAAAAGGCAACACTGCTCCTATCAACAGGCTGCCACAATTTGAATAAGCTGCGTCATTTAGTTTGTGTTTGATGGCAGACTACGGAGTGATTTGAGAAGAAAATGGGAATTTCGTGTTCTCATTAAGCATCGTTTTTTGCGAAAAAAAACTATGACTCAAACCAAGGTTAAGCTTAAAAGATATTATGGAAAAAAATGGTTTACTGAATTTAGTTTAGTACAAGCGCAGAAGATGCAGAGGTCTCTACACCAGAAAGAATGGAAATAATTCACGATCTGAATATGGCAGCCATAGGCATCTCACATGCCTTAGTGATTTGAATTTGGAATGATCAAAATGAATGAGAAAGCTTTCCGCAAAATGGGTGCCGCCTGTCCTCACAATCGACCACAAACGCAATCGTGTGACAGTTTCGCACTAAGTTGCGGTTCTCTTGATCAACTACAATATAAACGAGGTTTTGTACCGTTCCGTAACCGTACACGAAATGTGGATCCACCACAAAATATTACTAGAAACCAAAAAATAGTAAAAATAGTCGATTTTTGGGGACATGAAGTCGCAACAAAGAAGGCCAAATATTAGCACAACTTATCAACTCGATTTAATAAGGATTTGAAAAAACTTGCACAAAGTGTTTACAGCTTAAAAGATATTATCTTGATAAATAAAATGTTTTTTATCCAAAAACTAGTGTTTCATTCAACAGATCAGGGACTTGTTGACCCGCCCTCGTAGATTACTTACCGTTCTTAAAGAATTCAAACTCAAATCCAAGTATTTAAGATTTGTCAAATCACGAAAAGTGCCGGGAGGTATTGTTGTGATTCCATTGCGACTTAAGTCCAAAGTTTCCAAACCTCTCACCACTTCCATATGAGAATAATCCAAGCGCTGTAATTGTTAATAATCAAATAATAAAAATTTATGTAATTTAACAATACAAATACAAACATTACATTCATATGTATCAACTAACCTGTATCATATTCGAAGACAAGTTTAAAAATTTTAAATTATTTATAGTGCGCAGGGAGACAGTGGGAAATTTTTGTATGAAATTTTCGGATAAATCTAATTTCTGTAAAGTTGGCAGATTTTCAAAGATGTCGCTGTTCAAGTTGTTAATGCGATTGCCGCATAATTTAATTTCACGTATTTTACGCAAACCCTTAAATGTTAAGCCTTCTATAGTTTTAATTTCATTATAGCGTAAATCGATGATCTCCAGCTGTGGCTGGGCAATAAACGCTTCATAGCGTAAAGAAGCTGAAAGGAACACACATATTTTAATTAAAAATATTATTTGTTATTTATTTTATTAATAAATTCTAAAAATAATTACTTATGTAGTTATGCCTTAAGGATAAATGTCTCAAAGCTGTTGGACCATTTAGAGAATTTGAGGGCACTGTTGCCAAACTATTGCGATCCATAAAAAATTCCTAAAAAATATAGAAATAAAATAAATATATATAATTTTTTTTATTATATTTTCAGGCTTCCATTAGTGATAAGAATGAGAAAACCCCTTTGTTAGTACAACGTATGCCGTCCAAGGAACCCTACACTAAGGGTCCCCATATCAGAAGAAAAAAGTAATTTTTGATTACATACTGGTATCTGTACAGCTTCTCTGTGATAAAATCTGGATTGTAACACAAACGATTATATTTAATTAAGATGCAGCACAAGTAATGCATAAATTTTGGTTTCATATTTCTATGTATGTACTTCTTTTAAAAACTTTACTTTCAATAAAATATTTATGTAATTATATCAGGAAAAAAAAAGAATAAAATTTTATTCAAAGGAATTTTTGAATGTAACGTAAAAAACTGGTTTCTTTGTATGTCACGGAAGTGGGTCGAACTCGTTGACTAGTTCGACACAAGTTTAAATCAAATACGTGTCGGAATCAAACAGTTTTTCATTAGTAATAAGTGGTTACGCTTTTTTGAGCACATGTGTGCCAGACAGTGTTGTCAGATATGGCGATATCTCGCCAAACGTGGCGACAAAAATTTGTTTTTGGCGATGAAAATTGGAAAATGGCGATTGGCGATTTACTTGGCGAAATTTGAAATCCTTGGCGATTTACTTGGCGATATTTTTGGCTATATTTTTACGATTTCAATGAAATAGAATAATGTTAAAAACATTAAATTTTTTAGATAAGGAATTTTTTCTTCAATATAAAATATTTCGTGCAAAAGATTATAAATGTTGTAACTCTTTATGTCGAACAAAATTTTCTGAAATTGAATAAGTTTTAAACAAAATTATAGACCACAAAATCTTAGTTGGTGTTTATGAAACACAGTGGAGAAAACTTCCTTTTATAAATTGGAACCAACATTTTTATAATGTAGCTCCAAAAAGCCTGCACGAGTTCTCGCCTAAAATGCATGATTACGACGATGCTGCTGGTACTTACCACTTCAAATGTAATATAAACACTTCAAAACAATATAATTTTTATATCTTACGATAGACGTTACCTACTGAATTTAAAATTTAACAATATTTGTAATGTAATTACAAAATAAAAATATTTTTTGTAGCTAAAATTTAATGCTTTATTACATTGTCGATATTTGGCGATATTAGACAAGTAATTTGGCGAGGAAGCTGAAAATAAATCTGACAACACTGATGCCAGATGTAAATTCGGCCTTAAGGCTCAGTTAGCCGACTGTAATGTAATGTAACTGCAACGGTAGGAAACAGCTGATCGATATTGTTATGTGAAAATTAATGAAAATGGTTATAGAGATGTAATGTAACGTAACCTAATTTTCATATAAAAATATCGATCAGCTGTTTCCTACATTACAGTTACATTGCGTTACAGTCGGCTACCTGAGCCTTTACGCTCAATGAATGTTGCGTTTATTCGACCTTTTTGTTGATTTGAAGAGAAGAGAAGTATTATTAATTTTTAAACGGTTAATCCGTGGATTTTTTTTGAGGCTTATTTGTTGCAGTCTACATATCGCTCATTTACTTCAAGAACGTAATACAAATCGTTATTCACATTTTCTATACTCAGATCTTGAGAGAAAATAATATTTTTTTCATTAACAGTCTGCTTGTGTGAAACGTTAACAAATTTTGCAAAAATTTAAATTACAAAAACAAAATACAATGAAATATTTTCAACACTTAGCGTTGCGATTCACAAAATGAGAGCCTAAGAGAACTTGTACAAGTTTCCTTTAATCTATTATAAAAACGCCAACATTTCTTACAAAAACAGGCTGTAAGTTGTGTGTAAATTGAAAACTTTGAACTCGTTTTCTGCAAAACTATTTTTTTTTTAGTTATGACATTGTTCAAGTAAATGAGCAATATGTATGGAAGGAAATACTTAAATAAAGTTTCCTTAACCTAAAGCTACGTTGAGTATTTACTAACAAATTCCTTTTGTTTTATAATTCAACTTATTATTAAAACAATTAAGAAATACTTCTTTAGGATATATTATAAATTAATTATTGGCTGCCTGGATACAATAAAAATAGTGGCAAATTAAAGAAACAGTAACGTAACATACAATTAGTCGAGTCCATCATCATGTTTCAATGAACTCAACAACAGTCCGTGTGTACGAACAAAAATAGATTGATTAGAGAAAAATAACATAAAAACTAAATAACACGCAACAATTTCACAGACATGAATTGAATATTAAAGTAAAAAATTAAAATAAAAATAGTATGATTGAATGGTCTCTACGCTTTTGTATTTCTCGCAGAAAAATAAAAACAAGTGCCCGCGCAAATACTTATTAAAGTAATTTTAACGCGTAAACAACCGTTTGAATATGAATGAACGCTACGTACAACGGCAGCGTACAATACTCGTACAATACAGCATGACAACGATTTACTCTAATAAAAAAGTCCTAACGTCAAGTAGGTAAAACTAAAATATTTGTAGTGTGGTCTTTAAGTACAATAATTGAAAATGCTTTACCACCGACCACAAGTACCATAACATGCTACAACTTATCAGAGGTTGAACTAATAAAAGTAAAATTTAATAAAAATTTGGCTGAAATACTGAAACCGGCTTTTTACTGCATTACATTGAGCACACCATTTCTCCCAGAGTAAATAAAATTATACATATTTTAAGAGCTTTTAAAACACACAATGTTAAATAATTCACTCCTGGAATACCACGATGTTAACTTTGCTGTTCTGTACATAAATCTGTTTAATTAGTGCATACATCGCCCTTTTTATATTTAACATAAGGCTTCTAGAATAATATTAGCAACATCCAGGAAATCTAAGAACATTCAATAGATTCTCATTTCGAATTACAATTCGTTCTGTTGGTTTGTGTGTTGACAATAGAACAATATTTTAGAAGCATTGAGAGCAATTATGAATAAAATTCCGCGAGAAATTTTTCCCGGGGAACAATTCCAACTAATAGCAAGTAATATGGAAAACAAAAAATTGTAATTGCAATTTTGCATTTTGCGAATTTATTTCGCAAATATTTCGCACCAAATACTTTTATATGTAGTTTGACAGCATTTCGCACGAAATTGTGAACAGAGTACCAGGCTTAAGGGAGAAATTTCTCGCGGAATTTTATTCATAATTGCCCTGATTATTTTATTGTCTCGTTAAAATGCTTAGCATAGGGTCGTGAGGCGGTAAGCCCCACATAAACAGAAAATATTTATTATGGTTTTTACAGAGATCTTTTAAATCAGGAGTTTTAAAGTTTTGCATTAAAACAAACATAATTTTATTAGCGCGAGGACGCAGTTTGCCCTTGAATCAGTCTGTATGCCCTTCAGTCCGTCTGTCTGAATACAAAAGTAACTTCGCTTGTTTGTTGCGATTTAGCGGCTAAGCGCCTGAACCAATTTTGATGAAATTTGTAACATATTTAGATCTGTATCTAAAAGAATTTAGTATAGGATATATTATGTTAAAAAAATATAGGACCAAGAGGGGAACAGGGGACAATATCTATCCTCGGAAATCATACAAGCGATTTTTATGAAATTCAAAACATAGATACATCTGCCTCTAAAAGGATGCACACGCTTTCAATAAGTATTTCAACAATATTTTTGCCCCTCCGATTTTGATAAAACTTAAAACATAAACAGAAAGAACACACTGACTTTATACTTACTTAAAGCGCCCAGTAGACGGTCAAATCAAACCATCAATCACACAGTTTTGTATTTATTCGGCTACACGTACGTGTGGTCGTCAGTGATAAACGTGTACATCCATACACACGCACACATAAAAGTGTAAGCACATGATAACAACTCTGTATTACTAGCAAAACACGGTATTACCAACATAAAAGTCGTTACACAGTTATTCGGAAATTCAAAATAGCAGCCAATTGTATTATCTACAAATGCCTAGAAACAGCAACATGAATTTTCCAGATTGTGTTAGAAGATTGTTTGCTAACTTGGGTACCAATAGTAAACGACAGCACAGATGGTAACTTGAGCATAGCAGCAACATCTTTATGCAGTAATACAGCTTCTTCCATTTGGCTTTACTAATTGCACACATTTCATTACGCCATTTATAAGTACATGGCGAACATTCTAGAACCGCACCCTGTAGTATAAAAGGAGGTACCCTGTGTGAGAGTCAGTCAGTGTGAATTAGATAACAGTGGAGTCAACATAGATGCAAGTAAAGACATCGTGCGGTAGTTAATAACGTTAATAACTAATTAAGTAAAGACGCCGAGAAGGGGTTTTGCTAGAAAACCAGTCCAGTCAATTGAGTGAGACCTGTGCATACAACACCGAGGAAGACGTATTGGTAATCAGTTGCGGTATATTTAAATAATTTAAGCTGTGTGCGTATATTTATTTGTAAATAAAATTGTTTCATTCTTAGCCCTAACTACTACACTGGGATATTTTATTCGAGTCCACGGAAAAACATTTTCCAAGGGTAAAAACGTAACAATATTACTGACCTTCAATTCACCACAACCTTTGAGCAGACCTTCTTCAATAGACTTAATTTTATTCGCTGATAAGTCCAGTAATTTTAAATTTTTCAATGGATGAAATTCGGCCGAAGAAAATATAGGATTTAAACTATCGCCCAGTAGATTGTTGGCTAAACGTAATTCCGTTAAAGTCTCCTTAAGACCAACAAATGATTTCTCCGGTAAACGTCTTATAAGATTATTTGATAAATCCAATTGTTCCATGGGTAGTTTCAAAGTGCCAAAATGCTGCAAATTAAAAACAGAAACATGAAAGTTAACTTACATTTTGTAAATTGTAGTAATGCAAGTGTGCTTTGATGATTAACACTTTTTTTATATATTTTTTTCTGTTGTTGAAAATAATTAAAAACTTTTCACTTTTTATAAGTTTCATCTGTGTATTCTTAAATCGCTGATGGAATGGAGGACTAAATTATAATATTTTTCTTATTGCTTTGACGCTTTGTCTGCTTATTTAGTTCAAGTGAAAGTGTTTCTTATTTAATTTAATTTTCTTCTTATTTCTCTTCTTTCTTATTTACATATTTCGTTTTGCGTATTTGAAGTATCTTAAAGATTTTGTGCTTGCAGATTTAGATTTTTAAAGTATCTGACAACAAGTCAGTTTCAGAGCATCGCGGTAAAAAGCAAAGAGATAAGTATGTACATACTTGTGCAAATCGAATATTAAGGATATTCACGAGAATGGTTGGCAAATATAATAGTTGCTAAAACTAACACATCTTATGCAACTAACTGCGTAATATTTATGTATGCTGAAGAAGTACATCAGGTCTTGAGCATAAATTTTATACAAAAGCCACCAAAGCTTTTGTTGTCGTTTTGACAAAGGCCAACATCAGCTGTGGTAATATGAAATCCACTAACATAATGAATTCTCAGTAAAAACTTTACCTACTAGAATGCCAATAAATGTATGCAATCCCTGCAGACAATTTGGTGACATTTGATCCGAACGTACTCGTCCCATGACTTGAGAAACTGGGAGTGTTACCAAAAGTAGGGAGTAGTGTATTGTAAAAAAGGAGACACATCGTGTAAATGGTTGCATATTCACCATTTTCGTGAAATTTCCGAACGTGTGAACAATTGGTATCACATGACTGCGAAATATTTTGACAATTTATGAAGGTTATCATTCACAAAGATTTGTCTGTTGGAAAAAGTGGAAACATGTGAGTTTTTAATTGTATTGGAATTGATGATACGAAATTAAAATCCATGTGAACGAAAATTTTGATTCGGAAATTTTCACATGTGGTATTCATTATAAGGCTGATTATGTTAATTTTTTTCTCCAATGAGACCTACAAGTTACTCTGGAACTAGTCCCGTAACTATACTATAACTAAGCTTCACTAGTATTTATACTTTTGAAACATGAGTGCCCCTGTATTCGAGTGGGTATTGTGCAAGCCTGTCATGCCGGAGGTTGTCAGTTCGAATCCCAAAAAGGTCTGTACTTAAAAATAAAATAAAATTTCATTTTTAATAAAAAAAATTTATAAGTTTTCACTGTTACAGTTAAATGTCGTAATGATATTTATAAATAATTTATATTATTCTACACCGAATAGGTGCCTTTAAGATTATTCATTGACAAGCCATAAGGCCATCTCCGTGTAAAAGTGACTGGTCCGCTTCATAGGAAGTTTGAGAACTTGGACTGGTACCTATCACTTGGTGGGTTCCGATCACATGATTAGTCTTGCGTCAGTTCCATTTTCTGCAGGGATCTTACAATTTGATTTGAATAATTTTTTTGCTGATACAATTAAATAATTAATTGAAATTCAACGTCCCACCAAAATTCATGTAAAGTGATATATGTAAGTACATTTTAAAAGAGTAATTTTATTTTCATAATCGTGAAATATATATTTTAACATGACACCCTTGAAATATGTATTTATATTGCTGCTTCTGATGCTGCTGCCGTCTCCAAAATAACTAAGCAACTGGCTACAAGGCGACAAATGCAGCTAGCGGCATTTGAAGTCGTGTGTTGGTGTGCCCTACTGTAGTAAATGTGTTTAATGCATAACTTGGTACAGAAAATATAAATCCATTTTACACTTGCAAAAGTAATTAATGCAGACTTTTATTATCAACACTTTTAAATATAAAAACTAACGAAATATCTTAAAAGCAACAAACTAATATTTTTCTCTCTCTTAATTTGAAATTAGTGACTGAAAATAGTGCAAAAAGCCATAAGTTGACCTGACCCTCAATTTGGTGATATTTTACATTCCATATTATATATTTGAATTGTCAAATTTCCTTTTATTAAGCTGCTCATAATATTTCAATCTATCTTACCTTTTCAGAGAAGATATTTAATTATTTTCTTTTTTCATCACATTAATTGTACTCAAATATTTTATTGCTTAATGTTGGTTTTATAGCGATAACCTTGACTTTAATTTTTTTTATTCACTAAATTTAATAACTGATAACCAACTATTTTCTCAGTTGGTAATTGTAAAACTAAGTGAAGAAACAAAAAACCGTTAAATTGTGGTAACATAGTTAGCGAATAGTGTTTTTTTTTGTAAACTGTTTATTGAGGTTTTTCTTGAAGTGTTACAAGCAATTATTTAAATTGTGATACTTCCAACAATACAAAAAAAGTTGTTGTGATAATAAGTCTGCAGGTTATAAACATTTATGTTTCAGGTCAAAAAGCTGAGAAAATTGAAATTTTTCCAGTTCAGTATATTGATTTGGGAATTGTGCAACCATAAAAAGGTCGATGAACGCTCAACATGAAAACAGAGTGAAGCATTAAACACATTCACAACAACAGGCTACGTGACTTCAAGTGCCGCTAGCTGCAATTGCCGCGTTGTGGTTAGATACATACTTAATTGGTTAGGAAACGGCAGCAGCATCCTAAGAGCCTGTTTAGCTGAAGGGTGACATAGCTGCGATACGTCGCCTGGGACTCGTCTTTTTAGGCGGAAAGTGAAGAGATGATTGCAGTGTAGTTAAAGTTGTATGTAATGAGATTTGAAGCGAGAATTTTAACTCTTCTCTTTTACATATTCCCTCCTCTCGTATTTTTGTAATGCTATGTACAAGCAGTGTTGCCAGTTAGACCTATTTTTTTTTATAACATGCATGAAATAAACAGTTATAGCAAACAAATTAAAAAAAAATAAAGTAAGAAGAGAAAAGAGATTATTATATTTTGGTTGTAAATTAAAAAAAGTATAAACTTTATATATTCTGCTTTTCCGAAGCTAACAATTAGTTACTTTATGGCAACATTGCTACGAATAAATGAATAAAAAGCATTTATCAAATAAACATCAAAAAGTCCTCTGACAAAAAAGTCTTTATGTAAACGCGGGACTCCAAAAGATAACGTAAGCGTTGTCGCAGCCGTTGTCATCTAAACGGGTCCTAAGCAACTAATATTCAAGTATAAATACATTTTAATGCAATTTATTTCTTTACATGAATTTCGAGACGTTCTTTCTGTTAAATAATAGGCAATAATTTTTAGCTATCATTCATTCCACATTTTGTATTCTATTGGCAGCAATATATTTGCTCATTGTTGCGAACAAAAATAGAAAATAATTTAATGGAGATACAACGACAATTTCAGCATAGACAACAACTTGCCGCCATGTTGCCTTGCTGTCGTCAAAATAATCATTCTCATATAAACATGTGTATCCTATCCTTGACATATTTAAGTCGGTAATGCTGTTGGGTAAACATACTGGCGCTTCTTAAGCAGTTGTTATTTCTCATACACAGTGTTGCCAGAAAATTATGATGTGAGAATGTTAAATAGGTCCAAAGTATATGTTAGAATGTTCTACAGAAGAAAAAAATTATAAATTTTAAATTTGCATAGATTTTAAATAAGTGGTCGAATTTTGACACATTTAGTACATTTTTAACTCAACAATTCAATAATATTTGCATATAAAATTAATTAATTATGACAATATGTCGTATAATAAATCTCTTGAATGTTTAAACAAAAATAAAATAAATAAATAAGGCAACAATAAAAAAATTTAATAAAGAAAAAAATTTTACTTCAATTTCAAAAGAGATCACGATGTCAGAATGAAAACTTTGGAACTGTATTTTGGATAAAAAAATACAAGCTTTTTGTTTATAATTATTATTGCAGTAAACAACAAAATATTGACCCAGATTTTCGTTGCTTATCACATCTATATACATATGTATACTTTTATACATTGGAAATATTCTTTCATCGTTTACTGATATAATCGTGGCAGCGTCCGCTACAAAAAGCAAAAGCAAATTTTTTTTGAAATCAACGTTCAATATTTTCATGGAATTATCAAAAGTTGGGGCTTGAAGGTGTATTAAAATAAAAAAAATTCTATAAAGTATCAAAATATGCCCTACAAGCATCAACTATTGTCTAAAAACTCGCAAAATGTTAAAAATATGCGTGTAAGATTAAAATACGCAAAAACATGCTTTAAAGAGTAAAATATGCAAAAATTCAATAAAAAGCTGTAAAACGGACAAATTTCTTATCTCCTCAATATGTCACACAAGAAAAAACATACAATTGCATATTTCCGTTTTTCCCGCTTATTAGCAAACACAAAATTTATTTTGAGTAATTTAAAAAAATTTTTGATAATTTTATTTGTTTGATGTTTTTGGTTATGTAAAATTTAATTTGAGTTGCGGCAACTTTGCATTTTATCGTTTTCAAGGCGAATTCAGTATCAAGTGACCTTTTCCGCCCGGCTGGTTATCAGCTGTTGATGCCAAATTGAGCAATTTGAACCAAAATGTCAAAATTTGCTTAGAAATCTTCTGACAGATTGGTTTCGTAGCATAGCAAACTACATGTTGTTTTTTGTGTAGTTGTATTGTTGTAGTGATAAGGCCGCCTTATACTGAATTCGCCTTGATCGTTTTCACTGCTAGATTTATCATAACATTCTCCCATCACCATTTTCTGGCAGCACTGCACTGATGACTAAATGCAAGAGCGTGAGAATTGGCATGAGGCAATAACAGCTTAATTGGGTTATGAGATGGGCACCATGGATGTATGTATAGTTAAATTTGTATGGTTAATTTTATTTAAGTAGAGTTTGAATTTATTTGCAACTTATTTTATTTATCTTATTTATCTTACCTGTGATGGCAGCACTTGTTGTCCGCTATAACGCTGAGTGAAAGATACTATGGGTGCACCATATGGCAACTGTGGAGCTTCACCATGAAATACAACGCGATCACAATCCATGGCCACTGCACCAAGCTGTCCCGTTGAGCCAAAGGCAACAACATTGCATCTATTTAAAGTACAGCATCCAACAATAGCAATAAAAAAATAACCATAAAATATTGTAACTCATAATGAAAAAATTTTCAATAACTTTAAATACCATGACTGAGATTAAACAAGAAAAAATATCAATAAAAGCAAAGAAGAAAAAATAAAATAAACTACACAAAAACTAGGTAAAAGTTGTGAATGAAAATCAATCTGCCACAGGCGGAAATTGTTTGTTTAGAATTTTTATTGCTTCCATTAGCATAGTAAGTGCTCAAGTTAGCCATCTAGTGAGCAAACATCTAGCCAACTGGCTGACTAGCTGACTGGCTGGCTGAATAAGTATGGAAAGAAATTCTGTGACACAATCAGGCATAAAATGATAATAAAAACATGTACGAGTATGTATGTGTGTATTAAGAAAAAATGGTACCGTTGAAAAACAGTTGATTTTTCACACACAGACTACATAACTTTTGAGTGCAAATATTTTATACATTTTACGATGTACAGTGGGACTATTAAAAAAATAGTATATGAAAAATGATTGGCAAGAAAATGAGAAATAAAAAAAAACATTTTGCAGCACCTGTAGTCTAGCAGGTATTATTCTAGGCTATCAGGGGATCGTAGGTTCGGTTCCCACCAAATAAGCTTTTTTAATATGCTTGTCAAATTAAGTTATAATATAATTTAAAATTTGTTTGTAATAGTGCATTTACATCTGTGCAAAATCTAGAGCTTAAGAGATTTCGAGTAGATTTCACATACGAAAAAGTGTGTGAATTAGGTATATTGCGTTTGTTTGGTTGTGGCTTAGGAAAAATTTCAGTCAATGGTTCTTGTTTTTAATTTCGTATCTTGATAAATGACAAAAAACTTAGTGTAAAAAGTATAGATTTAAATAGAGATTTTAATTTAATAATTTAATTTAATACATAAAAATATTAAAAAAAGACAAATTTAGTATTTGTATTAATCTCCAAGTTGTAAGGCAATGCATCATAAATTACTTGAAATTTGCCCACTGTATTAAGGCAAAGAAAATATAAAAAATAATATGTCAGACACACCTGCAGGGTAAACGCAAAGCTGGACTTAGTTCTGGGCATGGCCGCCAAGCTTTTATTTGTGACAAATAGAGTAGCAACAGTAGAAATACACTCAAGTGTCGTATCCGTTGTATGTGTTGTTGGTGGTAAAACATCTGTTGAATAGACAACAAGAAATAAAATATAAATCTTAATTAAGCTTTATGTTAATAATTATAATATCAAATTTAATTTTTTATACTATTATTATGTAATATATACATACAAATATCAAACTTAAAAGTTAGTAAACCGAATTTGTGCAAAAAAATCCATTGTGATGTTGCAAAAAAAGTTAGACTTTTTTCTTTAGTTTAGAAAGCCAAATGGCATATGTATGACAAATACTAGCAAATCTAAGAAGAATGGTGTTTTAGAAGGCTACCAGGTTTTAATTACTTTGTGCAACAGTGAAAAAACCACACGGTCTTGATAGTATAGGTTCGATAGTACTACTAAAGCAGTTCCTTCCAAACACACATACTTTGATATTTGCATTTGAGGTAAAGAGCTTTGAAAGCTCTTACATTTGCGCTTAATTCTTTGCAAAGTAAGAGCAAGCATTGTTGTTGCCGAGATGAAAGCACAAAAGCTCTCGACGGTGTGAAAGCACAAAAGCTCTTGTGTAAAAGTTTGCGCATTGTGCATAAAGCTTGGACGTAGCTGTACTAAAGGGTAGTAAGACCCTATACTCTGTTTGGCAATTTTTGTGACCAATTTTTTTTAATGAGCCTCCAAAGATTTCAAAATCAGTGCTCTCTCAAAAATTTACAATAAATTTGTTATTTATTCTTTTTTAATCATACTCAACTTGCTGGCATCTAACATTTGCAGTTAATATTACTTCCTAAAAATTTGATCTTAACTTCAAAACTTTTGATTTTCCAAAAGACAGCCGACTACTCACTGGCAGTGGCAGGCGGTTCAAAGAGCGCCGGACATGCTGTTTGTAGTTTGTTGTGTTTTATCTTAAAATAAATCGTCCAACGGAAGTATTTCTTATTTATTCTTTATTCAGAGTTTTGCTTAGAAATGCTAATATGCATTTTAAGGCTTCAGTCGTAATCTAGTTGAGGTTGTGCATTGTTATGCAAATTAGTTTAAAGTAAGAATAAATTAATTTAAAAAACTTCGTTTCTTAAGTATCATCACAGATTTTGCAAGTTCGCTTCCAAAGTCTTTTGTTTAGTTGCAAGCAAGGGTTTGTTTGTTTCTTAAGTCTTTTGGTTGGCTCTAAAATTGTACTAAATACATTTTTAAATACATTTTTAAATACCAGACTATTGTTATGAAATAAACAAAAAACTTAGTTTCACAATTTGGTCTAGTTTTGGTAATTCTAAAAGATTTTTTTTGGAAAATTTTTATTTTTAATACGTTAAAAAGTTGCGAAATATTTGTTGATTTTGAATTAAATTTCAAAAAAAAAACCAAAAAAATAATTAAAATTATATAACGTATTAAAGAGAATGCTTACAGCCAATTTGACAAATTTATTTAAATATCAAGTAATTTTTCCATACAAAAATTAATGAAAATCAACCTTTAAATATGAATAGAGTTGGCGAAATTGGCCCTTAGAATGATTAGAAAGTTTTTTTTTTCTTAAAAGAATAGTTAAAAATAATTTAGTTAAAAATAATTTAGATTCAGTTAAATGAAATATTTTAAAATGTGTTAACTTACACGATATTTCAAGTCGGTGCCAATCGGGTTAGTAAATTCTATTTATATGCGTTAGTTATCATTGTTATTGTCACCGAGTTTTAATGTCATTATAGATAACACATATGGGTAAATATATTTTGTTTAACTGAATCTAAATTATTTTTAACTTCTTAAGGCCGTATTCAAAAAAAAAAAAAATTAATTTGAACTTCAAGTGCTCTTATGTAAAAATTTTTATGGAAATTTTATTTTAACGTACACTTCAAGCTTAAATTATCTAACCTGTCATGGGCGAGGCATCGCCCATTTTTTTTTTGCACAAGATTTACCATCTTATGCAAAAACGATTGTTAAATTTAAAGTTGATTTAACAAATGAATTTTGTATGGCAAAACCGGTTTTAACGCATGCTTTAACTTTAGCAATCGTTTTTGCATAAGGGTGTAAATATTTTCCAGTGCTCAAGGTATGTGTCAAGTTTTGTAATAATCAATAGATTAGATGCACGTGAAATATAGTAATGAATTTTAAGGGGCGTAACCCACCCACTTTTTTAAAAGCAAGATTATTTATATTTTTAGCTTGAAAATCGAATCAAATAGAAGCATGTGAAATATAATATTAAGTTTTATCGGGCGTGGCTCCACCCATTTTTTCAACTTCGAAATTGGGTCGTTAAGAGAGTTCAATGCGCTGCGTAAGTTTCGTAGCAATTGAATAAATAAAATATACTAAAATCATATTTAAAAATTATTGGGCATGTCCCCGCTCACTTTTTTATATGGCACCAAATGGAAGCTATACCGTCTCAGACAAAAAAAAAAAATTTTTGCAATCGGTCTAAAATGTAGCGAGTTATGAAGTAACATAACCAAAAAAGAATACAGACGAATCGATAAATCCTCCTTTTCTTGAAGTCGATTAAAAATACAGCAGACTACCGACTTCAGTGTATCAAAAATAGATCAAACATGTTTATTTGAGAACCGACGGCTGCAGGCTGTTGTCCATGCTGTTTTTATCGTTGTAGTCAAATTAAACTAATTTCTATTTTTGTTGGCAACAATGAGCAAATGCAGTGCTGCCAATATAACAAAAAATTTAGAATGCATGATAACTAAAAATTATTGCCAATTATTCAAAAGAAAGAACATCTCGAAATTCATGTAGAGAATGAAATTGTTAAATTGTTTTTACTTTTACGTGACATAAGTACATTTTCAAAGAGTGACTTTGGGCCTGGTTCACAATATCGACAAGTAGAACGCTGTCGCACACTTATATTGGAAACAGCAACAAGATTTTAGAATTTGTTTTTGTTTTGCTGTCGATATGTGAAATATTTGAAAGTGGCAATACTTGAATATCAGCTGCTTATGATGCTGCTGCCATTTCCATAGTAATTAAGGCAGCTAGCGGCATTTGAAGTTTTGCAGTTGTGTAGCCTGCTGCGGTCAATGTGTTTAATACATTATAAAACAATTTAAAACCTTAAATATTTATAATTTGAGCACTAATAAATCTACGAAATTAAAAAAAGGAAACAAAAAGTAAATACATGTTTGTGTAGTTCAAGTTCTGTGAAACTAAATTAAAAACGAAGTTCAAATTAGTATTCATATGTAAAATGATACCTCAAATTTATACTTAAAATGTTTAAGCTTTTATAAGGAAATACAGAAAAGTAAAAATACAAAGTTCTTTGCCAAAAACATGAAACAAAACTCTTAATAAAGCAGCACTACGAAGATGTTAATGATGACAACATATAGCGAGTGCTGGTTTTGCTTGTGTTTGTCACAAGAAGTTTTTATTATGGTTATTAAAAGAAAATTGATTAACCACCAACAAGATTTTTAGTATGCCACTAAACTGGTTTAATATAATTCAAAATATTTAACAAAAATTTTATTAAAAGCTGATAAAAGATTAAACAAACGAAAGAAAAAAAAATAAACATGATTTGAAATGTTTTCCAATTTGTTAATTAACAAAAGATAAAAATAAGCTATTTGACTTTGCAAGCAGCTTAAAAATTTGGTGTTATTTTTTACAAAAGACCTGTATACATACATAATTAGATAAGTATAAATTAATTTACTTATCTTATTTTTGAAATGATCATGCTGCTTAAATAACAATCACAACTTTAAATTGAATTTTTTACAACTCTAATCATGCTCTATTTCCCTTCAAAACTGTCACTTTTGCGCTACTTATTATGTGGTAGTTTTCTTTTTCTTAGTTTTCGGAAACAAAGAAAAAAAATTACCTTATTAGTGTGTGAAAAAATGATTTTTACATCTGCTCGTGGGATAACTTAAACTTTATTAAGGAAAAAAAACAACAACATCAAACTTCTTCAACAAAAACCATATTTTCTCAACAACAGCTTATTAAAGCAAGTTGTTATAATAATGATAATTTTTCATAAAATAATATATTTTCATAACTGGATAAGAAAATATATTACAGTATAAGCCGTTTAATTACCCATCGGTTAAATACCTATATCGCTTATTTACCCCAAATATTGAATCTCTGTTTTTTAATACTCAAATTCACACAAAAGTCCACGCTTAATTAACTTTCGTTTAATTTCCCATTTAGGGTAACTACCCAGAGTTATTTTACCCCAAAACGAAATTTCCCCTAAAATCTGCTCGTTTATTTGCCCAAAACTACCTAAGTACATATTTATGCAACTCTGCAATCGAATATATGCACCTTATGTATTTATTTTTTGTAATATGAATAGCTTTTGTTATTTAATAAAATATTTTATTTAAAAAAAATACAAATGTAAGTATGTGAGTTCGGATAAATGAATTTCTAAAGGTAGTTAATCCTATTCTCATAATAACCTATATGAAGTCTTCGCTTTAATACCTCTCCCGGATAATTACCCCAAAAGACATGACATTTTTGATGAGGCAATTAACCGGGGTCTACTGTATACAAAAGAAGAAGAAGTTCGATTCTACGCATAAAAAATTAAATGCAAGAACACCACAAACGATGTTTTCAAATAAATTTATAAATAAATTTATTCTTTATTGAGTGCTAAAGCCGCTAAGATAAAATTTATTTCAATTTCTGAAGGGCTTTCTGTCTCTGAACTTCATACATATATGTATGTATTGCCAAATATTCCCGCAAAAATTATAACAGGGTGAGCAAGCACAATAAATAAAAAAGGAAATAAACAGAAATTTATTGAATTTTGCCATCAAAAATATAAAAAAACAATTATTAAAGTAAAAAATAAATGAAGAGGTGAAATAATATAAATTTCCACATCGAAACTCTTCAAAAAAAAAAAAAAAAAAAGTATAGACTTGAAAAACAAAACAGAGCATTACTATGTAAATCAATTCGACAGATCAAACCTTTCGAAAGCAAATTTTGGATTCGAAAGTAAATTGGTTTTGTCTAATTGGTTCGGAAACGATACATGTATGTATACATACATATGTATGTATGTATGTATATGTATTAAAAAAACGTTTAAAAGCAAGTGATGTCAAATTTTGTGTATATATGTATGCATATTGCAAACTTGGTATTACTGCAATTTTAATGACAAAGTTGCCAGCAGTTACGCGTAAACGTTAAAGTTTAATGGAAACATATTTAACACTATTTTTAATTTGAAATTTAAAAAGTGTTTTTATGTAATTTTAAGTTATTAAAAACATTTATAAAATAAAACAAAAAACACCAAGTATGCGTATATTTGTCAACGTTTGTTGTTTTTTATAGTCTCTGTTTAGTGTAAATAAGAACGTATTTGATCTTCTGAATGTTACAGTGTATCAAAAAAGGCGAACTGACTTTACAGGTGACTGGAATGCAAAAAAATTACAGCCATGCCAAAAACAACATGGCTTTTTCATTGGATTTTTTATAGCAAAAAAATAAAAAATTAAATTTACTCACTTCATATTTATACATACAATTGGTTATTTCCACCAAAATGTGCACCGACACACAAAGTTAAAAGTTCTTGGAAACACTTTATTTTATCATATTTTCATAGAAAAACGATTAATTTTAACTAATGTAAGCAAATTTTACATTTATACCTAAACCACTTTAAGATATTTGACTGCAAAGACTCAAATGCAAAACTTTTTTTATTTGGATATTTCTTTTACACATCTTGTTTTGATAAACGTTCTCAAAAATAAGCATTATCCATTGACTTTTGCTCCCGAAAAAAGAATGCACAAGAAACTATTCTATATCAAATAATACAAAATTATTGCTTTGCAAAATTCTATATTTTGATGTCACGTTCGACATTAAGAAAATAATATTTGTTATCAGTGCTTCGAAAGTAAAAGCAGAAATCTTATCAAATGTTCAGTGCAAACAAAGATATTTAATACAATTAAAATAAAACTAACTAACTAGACAGAACCCGGTCAAAAAAAAAATACTTGTGTGGCAACACTCTATTCTTGAATAGCTGTTGTTGTTATTTACATTTACAAATGGCGATTGATTTCGGGCTTTGCGTTTGGTGGGGAAATCCGCTACCTCACCGTTACTAACAAACATCAATACAACAACTGTTTTAGTTGTGCCCACCACTGATTTAGAGGTGGATAATAGGCAAGGCCCCTAAAAGTATGCTTTCCTGTTAGTGGTTGCTTTTATTGATTTACCTAGGCGTCTACTCTGTAATTCGAAACGAAACAAATGCTTTCGAATTGTAATATTAGTAACATACAAATTCGAAAGAATTCTCTTTCGTTTCCAAATACAGAGTAGACCCCCTGTATTTTTTTTGTGTGGGGTAAAGTTAATGCCAAAATACTATAAAAAAGTACTATAAACATTTTTTAATTAAAAAAATTTTAACTGCTTTGCATTAGTTAGCCTAACCAATTTCGTTGGTTGGTGGAATCAAAATTGGCTTGATTTATTTGTATTATTATTATGCTCCATATAGATTAGTTACACTCATACAAGAAAATTTAACAGTTAACACGTTTCTCATTAAAATTTATCACCATTGACCATCGATTATGTATTTAAATAACACTTTTTTTATTATTATTTTTTCATAAAAACATTTCATTTAAAGTTGCAGTCGTTTGTTTGATTGGTCTTGCTTCAATTATCTGCTGTTCGTACAACTCACTCGCCGTCATGTTATTACTTGCATACATCAAGCGCAAAATTAACAAGCAATTTCATTAATAATACGAATATAAATAAGCATAATATAAATAAGTGTATGAGAAACAAAAATAACATTAAATTGTTGTAAAAATTAAAAGTTAAATAGCTGATGTTAATAACAATCTCTACCCCAGTAGATAGACTTGGGTGCTGATGAAGTGCGTTGCTGCACAGAAAAATATCGGTATTTCCCCCAGCTTATAGTCTAATTTAATTTTTCTTCTCTTCTTTAGAAACTCACATTAATTAATAAAAAATATTTCATTCAATAAGAATTGAAATTACTGAACTTAAGCCCGACTAAGAAATTATTTCTGATTAAAATTGTTGTAAAAACTAAATAGCTGTGTAGAAAATATAGCATAAGCAAACTAAAAGAAAATCTTAGACTAATGAAAAGATATTTTTTTTAAAAACATTTGCTATATTTATTATGTTATTAAGAAGGAGGTTTAAAGTAAAAATAAGGAGATTGCAGCTCAACACTTTGCTATTTCAAATTTAATAGAAAATAAATGGATTATTCATGCAATCTTACTGCCTGATTTTACAACCCTTGACTTGAGCATAAAATTTAAATGAAAAGCACGAATTTTTTTGAGTAATTTTCATAAAAAATTTTTAGACGAGTCAACTGTCTGACTTTTTGGAAACAGGGGTTATATGAAATTATGTTTATTAACCATCTAGGTTTTTTTAAATATTAAAAATTAACATTAATTAGGAAACGAAAGGGAAGCGTAAAAAATATGCTCACAGTACCATTAAACTGTTCTGCAAAATGTTTTTCTTAAATAAAAATATGCGTTATATAGAGATATTAATGCTCTAAATTTAAATATGTTTTCCGGTTTTATCTATCGCGTACAGATTTTTTTTTTTAAATTGGAGTGAATAATATGGGCCCCTAAAGGCGGTCACGCTAACTTATTTCAATATAACTCTATAAAAGTTTGTTCGATTTAAATAAATTAAACATTATTAGTAATTATCGGAATATTCATTTTAATTTCTAGTCTCCATCTATTGTTTTGTTTATATAAAAAGAAAACAAACAAAAAATTTTTTTATAAAATTCGCAGAATATTTTGAGTCAGTTGTCTAAAAGTAAAAATCCAAAACCTGAATTTCAATTCAATATTTTCTTAAACACGCTTCGCATGTCAACTAAAAAAATACACAAAGTTGCATATTGGACATAAAAACAAGTCATTGCAGGGTGTGTTTTATAAATATTTTTTTTTATTATTTGATCAGAGCAGTATATGTATAATAATTTTAGTAAACGTCTTTATCAGAAAGATTTTTTTACAACATAATACTTTTTGGGCGAAATACTCAAAGGTTTATAATATGTACGAGGGCTTCACAAAATATTTGTGTAAAAACTATAACGAGTGGTCTCAGGAAGAACAATAATAATTTAAAACATATTATTATTTTTTATTTATTTATTTATAAATTAAGAATCAAGCCTTTAAGGCCAATTATGATTCATATTTATTTCTTGTATATAAATTAAGTAATTTATATGTTGTACTTGAGGAAGAGACACATTAAAAGTCATTAACTAAAATACCACTTTTGAAATTGTTATAAAAGACAATTTTAGTACAATACAACAATGAACAATTGATGTTGTCTTAATACACAAATTACTAAAAGATTCTGTATTTAATTTAAGACCATAAACAATGCAATATTGCACAATTAAATTTAAATCATATGTAGCGCATATAACAAATCAAAAATTATAAAAGTATGTACTCATATGTAGGAAACAATTTTTCATGTCTTAATTATAAGTAATGACCATTTAGTGGCCACAATGAGATTGTAATGTAATTACTTCTTCAGTGAATGGCAGCCAGTTACTGTGATAGATTAAACAAATTGCACCACATGTGCAAATGATAAAACTTTAGTTACTTTAGTTCATATACTTCAACTTTTGCTATGGGAAAGAGAGAGAGAGAGAGAGAGAGAGGAGAAGATAATCCGCCTTATGTATTTCGATTTCGACTATAACATTTACGGCAATTACGATAAGGCCCCTATTTTCCTTTTGCCCCAATATACTCAAAGAGGGCAATCATGAATTTTCATAAGAATTTTTTCCCTGGGATTTCAGTTAAGCAAGTAAAAGGGAAAATAAAAAAATTCTAATTGGAAAAAAGAGAAATTTAAAGCGGATTGCCTTGAAAGTCCTATTTGAATCAGTGTTACTACCTTTTTCACTAAAACATTAAAAGTTGCTGCAGCAAAAATTGCAAGTCTGGACCAAGATTTGAATGAGAAAAACAAAAAATTCTTAATCATAACTTAGGTAGCCAGAAAAAACGGATATAGATATACTTTTTTTATTTACTCTACTCAAGAAAATAAAAATTACTCCCAAGTTTAGTAATTACCCACGTGGCAACACTGATATGAACCATGTGACTGAGAGGGCATTTACATTTAGGGTTTTGCCACTGCTACGTGAGTCAAGCGACAATGTTTAACAGCATGAATTGAAAAACGATGTTACAAATTGAAGTTTTGTCGTTTCCATTTTCCTTTATTTCATACTCTCTTCATATTGTTTGTAAAACGTCCTGGAGACGATTAATTAAGCCATAAAGCAACTTATATGTGTTATTGCAATGGTGTTTTTTTTGTGTCAGCTTTGATTGAGGGAAATCTAAAAATTTTAATATTTTAAAGTGTGATTTGATGTGTGATGTGTGATTTAGTGGATTGTCTCCTGAGATGACGAACCCTAGTTTAGTTAACCTAGCTTTCAGGCAAAACTTTTGGCTGTTTACCCATAAAACTTATGTGTTATTACATATATAATCTTTGAATTAATATTGCAGATTACAAATGTGCACATATGTAGATATGTATTTATTTACTCTATTTATTTATTTACTTCTACGCAAGGCATATCAAACAGGTACACGCATCAGGCTGATTTTTTGTTTACACGTTTATGACGAAGAATTCATTTGACAATTACTTTTATGCCCTGTTTGATGCATACAATTTTTTGACAATTACTTTGTAAAACTATGTGAGAAGCACAGAGTTGCACCTAATGCGTGTACCTGTATTTAATGTGCCTTGCTTCTAAGTTGCTATTACAGTTGTAGCGACACATGCAACTGCCTTGAGTTCAAATTACGATCGAGCAGTTGATTTGTTTTAAAAATTTAAGGGATAGTGACGTGTCAGCAGCATCCATGATGGCCGAAGGAGGACTAAGCCTGTGGGGTTAAATAGATGATGCTCACCATGGAAAGAAAGGTATTTGTGACATTCATTGTTTAAAGCTCAGTATGAATAGTCACGCTGCGTCCGATGATTGGCGAGTTGTACTGTTGGATAACACGCGGCGACTGTGAGCAACCAAATTCGTTGCGTATTATCACGGAGAAGCTTTCTTAGTGGCTGTGGTTGCTCCCAACATCGCTGGGAAAATATTCTTGAGTTTTCAGTGTTAAATTCATGCCAGTGATTGGTTTGACGCCCTCAGCTAGACACTATGAAATTTTTTGTTGCCATTTAACAGATGCTGCTCTGAGCTTGGCCTTAGAAGTGTGACATTAAATAGCTTTAGTGCCTCAGCAAGGTGCTAGCTCATATTCAGGTATAACTATGTTCAAATATTGATATTTTTGTGTTCCTTGCAAGTCACATATTGGTTTTAAAGAGGTGCATGGGGGCGCTGATGGAAGCTCAGCTTCAAACTCAAGACAACCTTGAGATTAGACCGTAAAGGTATGTGCTTATGCAAATATGTAAGACATTCTCTTCAGGTTGACAAAAAATATGTAATTCACTTTGTGACGTCATGTTTGGTTCTCTCATCATTTTAAATATGAAGCCAAACATTTTAATTTTAGCACAGTATGAAAAATTTGCTTTGTGGTATGGAATTCGTATGCTTTTACCTTATCGATTCTTATTGATTAATTATTCGCTGTAAATTGTGACTTACAGAGCGCGTTACGTCGCTTATCGGATTAAGACACAACACTCATCGCTCTTTTTTAGTTAAGTCTCTAAAAAGAGCAAAACAATTTTTTTAACAAATATTAAGAAACCAAAAATTTCTTAAATGAATTGCTTAAATTCCGACATTTCACAAATGAAATGAATAAATTAATTTCTTACTATACAACGAACCCACACACCATGATTTTTCATTATTATTTTTTTAATATTCTTTATAAAACTAGTTAGTAGTAATTGAACAAAGATAGAAAAGAAAAATAGTTTAATCTATTTCATTATTAAATTTCCTAACACGCTGTTATGGTCAATGACAATGAAGTGTGGTTTTGCAAGACAAACAAATAACGTACATTCATCCATCCATTCAGTCATCCATCTAAGCATCTATCCAACCAGCCAACCAGCCAAGCAACCATCTATCTATAGTTGTGATTAAAACAAAAAAACGAAAAATACAATAACGAGTTGGATTGTAACGTTGTTTCTTTTCTTCTATATTTTTTTATTGCTAAAAATTTCCAGACACTTGCATTTCTTTTGTGGTGTTGGCTGATTGTAAAGCAGTGGAGGTTGTTGCAGGTGGAGGTTGTTGCATGTATGGATGTATTGATACATGGATGCTTGTAGTGTTGCTATTTTGGAAGATATAAAGTGCCGTTTGCTAATGCAAGTGTTGTTGTTTTATTTGTTTTAGCCACTGTTATTGAGGTTATACCAGCAGCAGGGCATTTTTCTAAAGGCTAAATGCTAGTGTAACCAGTTATTTGACTTTAATAGGTAGATTTTGTAAAAAATATTGTTTCTAAACGTTTTAAATTTTTATGAAAAATAAGGAAATTTCGTTTCAAAAAATATTTTTTCCATACAAATTTCAAAACGAAAAAATCGTTTGTATTTACAAATTTTGGACGTAAGTTTTGTTCGAGTAAGGAAATAATCGAAACTCGAAGAACTCGAATAATTCATACAACTCGAATAATTCGAATAATTCAAACAACTCGAATAATTCGAACAACTCGAATTATTCGAACAACTCGAACAATTTGAATAACTCGAAAATTCGAACAACTCCAACAATTCGAATAATTCTAACAACTCGAAGAATTCGAACAACTCGCAAATTCGAGCAACTCGAATTTTTCAAACACTTCGAAAAATTCGAACAACCCGAATAATTAAATTTTGTTTCAAATAAATTTGTCCAATGGAAAAAATCATGCATTCGTTTTTGATTTAATAGTTTTATTATATCTATAAACAGAAAAAATCAATAAAAAATTTATGTAACGATAAAAATAGTTCTTAAGGTGCGGTCACATTAAATGCTAATGAAAGAATGATGAATAAATCTAAAACTCGTTAGATATGTATTGTTTTTATTATTTTTGATGTTGTTGCACAAATAAATCTGATAATTTAATTCATATGGTTTTCAGGTCGACCATCTCAAAATATTTTTTTTGTGGCTTATGATGTTACGATAATAAGTCCTTCTCACATGTTAAAGGAACGTAGCGCAGGTATATGGGCATTTCCACGGGAAAGTCAACTTTTTTTTGCCTGCGACAGCAAGCAATTAAGTTTGTATTTAATTTTTTCTAATTTTACTGAATAACAGCCTATACAAATATATAAAGAAGCAAAAAAAAAAAAACACTTTCGTGTTCTCTAAACAACAAACATATTTGTTTGGAGTCACACGCGACAAAAAGTTGACATTCCTGTGCGTTTCATGACATATTTTTTAAAAAATACTTTATTTTTTGTGTTTGTTTATTTTGTTAATTTTGTACTTCAATGCAGAGATTAAAGAGCGGGGAGATTAAAACAGCATGTAGTTTGAAATCGACTCAAACAAAATCTTACACCTGTTTGTCTTAAGATTGGCGAGTTAGAGCATTATAAAAAACTTTACCTCATTTTTATTTCCATAAAAAGGCGCATCTATTAGATGCCAGAATTCATAAAATCTTATTGCTGAAACCTTTATTTGAAATTTGCAGTGTATTCACTGCATACATTCCCTACTTTTTAAATGATTTAGGAAGTGTATGGAAAACATATCATAACCTAAAGGTCAAGGAAAATGGTGGAGAAACGTAAACAGAGACGTTTAATATGTTATGCTTTAGATTTCTCAGAACAAAAATAATAGCGAGTTTTCCTTATTAAATTTTTTAGTTTTGGGCAAAAAAAGGGAAAAATTTCCCAATGAAAAACATGCTAATGTAGAATTAGTGGAGAGTTTAGTTATGACTATTTGGTTTGGGTGTGAATATCTGATTATCCATCTAATTTATCCACCAGTGTTGTGTTTACGCACAAAATATACCGTTAAAAACGAAAAACTTAAGAAACGAACTTTCACTGAATACGTCTGTAATGGGAGACAAAATAAAGTCTTATAAATCTTGATCGGCTTACGGATAAGCAAACAAAAATTAATATATATAAATGCGAATCTGCTTATTCATGAAAGTGTGGGAATAACACATGAGTATTATTAATGTACGATTAAACAAAAGAAACAAACAGTCAAAATATTTACACTTATAAATATTTAAATAAATGTTAACATGAAATTAAGAGAATTACAATGCGGCATAAATAATTTTATCTTGCATCATTTGAGTGTTTGCAATAAATAAATATATGTATATTATGAAAATGTCTTCCTTTTTTGCAAATTAGAAAAGTTACAAATAAATCACACAATAAAAATTAAATATTTGAAATATACGCATACACATAATGATAATGCAATGCAACTCAAAGAAAGTTATCAACATCAAATTAATGCAGAAATATTACAATTAAAAATCTACATGTATAATCTAGTAATGTTTAAAAAAGTACAATTTTTCAGTTAAAAAATAAAACATGAACTACCAGCTCCCTTGTTTCTTAAAACATTTTAAGAAAAAGCACATACCAAGCAATTATGTTCGTAAGCAAGATTGTTTATGAATAAACATGCTCAAAGCAAACATAAAAGGAAATTAAACGCAAAAAAAAAAAATTAAAAAGAAAAAAAATTACAGTCATAAGCATAAAACTTCCAATCCAACCAACTCTTGCTTGCATTGTGTGTCTTAGTTTTCTTTATATTTTACCCAGATATTAAATAAATAATTATGTTTTGTATTGTACACATGTAATTATTTTTCATGTTTTATTTCATGTAATTTTAAGATGACAATGTGAAATTCGTTGAAATAATTTTAATTTTAAGTCACTTTTTAATATAAATATCATTAAAATGAACTGACAGTAGGCTCAAAATTAAATTTGCTTTTGGGCTTGAGAGCAGATAAAGATGTTAAGTGAAGTTTAAAGGGTTGTGCGATAAGAGTGGGTGGCAGCAACGTAACAAATTTATTATTTATTTGGCTTAGTAAACTGAAGTCAGTATTTCATGATAATTCTTAAGAAACAAATTATGCCGAAAATAAGCACTAGCAGAGCGCAGCAGTAAGCTGTTTTCGAAGGCCGCTATTATTTATTTATTATTCAATCGCCTCATATAATAGAATGTTAGTGGAAAAGAAAAAAAAACAATAAATTCTCGTATGTGGCATATGACTTTAAATCAAGTTCACTGGCGGCGCTTTCACTTACAAAAATTTACTATTTTCGACATTGCGATAAAGAACTCCTTATCACCCGAGCTTACAGTTTCTATTTAATAACTTTATATTCCAGATAAGTTTTTAACCGAGGCTGAGTTTTTTATAAATAATTTTGCTGAAAATAGGAATAGTTGTAATTGTTTTATTTTTCTGGATGCGAATAACTCTTTTTACCAAAGTTATTGTGCTAAATAAACTGGCAGAAGCCGGTGTAAATCATTAGAACTGTCATATTAATATTAAGGTGCATTCTTCTCTATCTTGTCAGGCTACGCTCTTGGCTTTAAAGACATAATACACAAAGTTTGACAATAGCTCATTTTGTCTTAAAAATAATCTAGATGACATTTGTGTTTCTTAGTTCGCATACTTAAAGGCAGCCTTTAGCAGACATTAAAATTAAAATTATAAAATTATGCTTAGGTTCCTTTCCTAAGCAATATTAAAAAACTACAAACCACAAAAAAAAAACAAAACAAAAAAATTTACTATAACGTTTTTACCTTTTAAGCACGTACATATATACATATATTTATTCAAATTCGTATTTGCAAACAAAATAAATTCACTCGTTTGCAGTTTTAATTCAATTAGAACACTTTATTTACCCAACACTGTTACGTACATATTTTACTCAACAACTCCCTTTAATTTAATTACAATGTTAAATTATTCGCTGCTAAAATGACGTGATGTTTACTTTACTGTTAAATAAAACAAGCTGAGTTTACTATACACCACTTGAATTTCAATACGTCGTCTTAGCTGAGACCATTACCTTTTTATACTCAACATGAGACTTTTCCAGACATCATCCATAAATCATCACATATTACGTAACGCTATTTCCGGAGTCTTTATACCACCCCCACCTCCCTGGAACGTTTTTTACAAAATTTTCAGTATAATTTATCCCATCAGTAACAGTTAATTCAATGGTCATAGTGGAAACGTACTATAACTTGCTTTTCCCCAAAAACATGTCAACATTTGTCCCTGCAATACTCTGTTGTTGGGTGAAAAGTTTGAAAAAATCTGCAACACTTACAGGGTACTTATATTATCAGGCCTGTCACAGAATCCAAATTCGATCGAAATGATTTCAATTCCGTAATTAGATTCTTCAGAAAACGAAAAACGAACAATATGCTCGAAATGAAACCACTTTAAATTTAATGCTCGGAATTGTAATTTTCCTTATGTGAAAGTACAAAAATCTGTTTGAAACAACTTATTTCAATAAATAAAAATGTTTTTCAACAATTTATTTAAAATTTTTTTTGTATTATTTAATTTTTTTACAAATTATAAAATTTCCTTAAGTCTTAAGGAAATTTTATAATTTATAATAAAAATAAATAAAACTTTAACATATACACTGCGTTTGGATATGAAAGTGAACCTGAAGCATCATTCAATCGTCTTCCCCGTAATTTTCCGGTAAAGTCTTGACGTCCCTGCGCACCACAAACTGCAGTTATTGCAGACATTTCGTGTATTAATTTTTAAATTTTGTTCACTTCAAGTTAAAAAAAAAATGTTGTGCCTTTCTTATTTTGTTTTTCTCTTCTAATAACCATGTGTGTTTTGTTTTTCATTGCCCAATATTGCCACATTTAAATTGAAAACAATCGAATTGCAGCTTTTTTGTATTGAAGAAGGTAAAACAAAATCGATCGAAATGAAAATTCGTAATGAAAACAATTTCGATCGATTTCTGTGACAGGCCTGTATATATTTAATTCTTTAAGCAATTTCACAAACCACAGGACTATTATTCTCCATTTGGTGTTAAACGACTTTTATTCACCTCTACATTCACCTCTACATATAAAGGTTATAAGATGAACTAAATGATAAGATGTGTTGTAATGCAAATGAAGTCGTAGCACTGTTTGCCAACTATCTCTAAAGCTGGATTCACCCACCCATTGTTTCCGAACAAAATTTTTGTCCAGACAAAATTTTTTTAACTGAGTGGTTTTTGCAGCACGATTCATCCATTTCGAACATTTTGTTTGGAAAATCAATGCTACCATATGAACTACTTGTATAAACGAGGCGTATTAATTTTACAAGTGGCAGCACTCATCTTTGTAATTGTTTAATGCAATTCTTTCGTTCAACTCCATATTAATATGTTTTATTTTTAAATTTTTCTTTATTTCTATTCTAATAAATACAAGTATACTCCGTGCTTTTATTATTTATAAAACATGATGTGACAGCTCAGTTCAACTTTGGCTGAAAAATTAAAATAGTTGGCATCTCAGTTCGATTTTTTCCGGACAAAATATAAAATTAAACCAATTCAAGCTGAGAGTCATTCGTAAAAAATATTTTCTCTCTCTCAAGAAGAGAGACGTCAAACTACATTGTTCGGAAACAATGGGTGAATCCATCCTAAGTGTTCTTTCTCAACAAAATAAGTCAAACAGCAAAAACAGCGAGTTTGAATAAAATTTCTCTCTTTCTATCTTTAAATTTTTTTCAGTGTTGAATTTTGAAAAGATTTGAACTTAAAAATAAAATCGTTTATAATGTTATTCATTTATTCTTATCACTCTCCTCGTAAAAAATTGTTGTTTAAAATTTGTATACGTACTTTTATTGTATATTTGGTATAATTAAAGGTGGCTGAACTTTAGCAAATTGATTTCAGATAAATTTTTATGAAAAATATTTTCTTTAATACGAGAACTTGTAGAATAAAAATTTGCCTTTAATTTATTAATAGTAATGAAATGAACTTGTGCATGGTTTATTGATTTGTTGAATTTTTGCAAAACTTCAGTTAATAGTTATTGATAAAAGACAATCACCAACTACCAGGGGTTGAAATTCGATAGCAATGATTCTTTATTCTGAAACTGTTCATAATGATGAATATACCAAAATATCATTCGAAGAATTTTGTTTTTATAAATGTTTTTAAGTATTTTTCTATTCAAATTTCTTGCATATTTTAGTCTAAGATAATTCTGTTGCGTTAACTTTAGTTACCTGAGTAGTTTATTTTAACATTTAACATTCCTAATACTCGCATTATTTTTTACATTAACAGCCAAACCCTAAATCAGAGAATATTATAGTTAAAAAAATTAAAACCAGATGACAGCTGCGCTTAAAACTAAAACTACTGTTTTAAGGAATTTTGTAAAAAAATCTAGAGTAACTCTTGTTTGGAGAGTTTTGTAAAAAGTCTATAGTATTTGTTGCAAAAAATGTCATGATTCTTCCCATTTTGAGTTGTTTTGAGATATTTGGAGACTTTTTGGGAAAAATATATTTTCTTTTTTGATATTTTCAGAGTTCAAAATTTTGGGTAAAAATTTTAGCGAAGTTTTCTAAAATCATTATTTTTTTTCACTTTAGTCGTTTTTTAGAGACTTTTGGCGATTTGCTATTTTTGTTATTTTGAGAGTTTAAAAAACTTTTGCAAAACATTTTTGCTGATTTTCTAAAAGACATTAATACGAGTATTTTCGTAAATTGAAGGCTGTTACAGGTGTCTGTAAGCAGGCATTTTTAGTATATTTGAAAAAGAAAATAATCATATAAATTTCACTTCAGTAAGTTTTTCTTATATGTTTTCTATAAGTTCATTCCCAAAATGAACGAATGACTGCACCCGATCGAAAATACTTGTGCGGCAAGACTATATTCTTGTGAAAGAAAGTTGTTGGTGTTTTTGACATTTATGTTCATTACATACTTTTCACAACTGCAATTCCAGTTGAAAAAAAAATCAGCCAATTTATTGAGTTCTTATTTCAACTTTGATATTAGTTGAACTTCTCATTTGTTTAAATGAAAGTTTAACTTAATATCTCTAGTTGTTCTGAGAAAATTTAGGGTAAAGGTACCCAGATGATCTGGATTAGTAACAGTGAAACGCGCATAGGATCCAGCTAAACCTCTCAATAATCAATTTTTAGTAAAAATAATATTTTACTGGATAAAGAAATAATAATTTGGGATTATTAGTGTGTTAGCAAATGTTAAACTTAATTTGTTTCTGTTTATTATCCTCTAATCTTAATACTTTTCTTTTTTAGTCACTTCGAAGCTTTCAGCATCCCATTAGCAAAAGCTTAGCAGTTCTTTAGCAAGAGCTTAACCCTTAGTTAACAAGAGTTTAAGGCAGTTATTTATAAAAAGCTTAGCTGATATACAATAAAAATCCCACAAGTTATTTATAACAAGTCATTTAATTTGTAACAAGAGCAATTTTATTTCCCAAATCTTTCCATTGCAATATTTATACGGCTGTGTAGCAATTTAAGAGGAGTATTATGTTAAACTGCTATTTAATTACAAGCTCATCTGCATTGTTTTTTTTTTTATAAATTAATACAACAACAGGTAAGAGATCTTTTCGATTGAATAGTCAGTAAATAACCTTGAACAACAAGTTTTATAAGATGTACAATGAAACATTTTTAAATAAAGGGAGAAAAAAGTACACTTTTGTAAATGATTATTTTCCGTAAAAAAATCTTAACGACAATGAAAAAAATCTTTATACATTTATATAAACATTTTTGAAACTTGGTACGTCGCAACTGCATGTTAAAGGCAGATGAGTAAAAAATATATAAAAAATGTAAGCTTGCGATGCGTCTTCTTAAATAAAGTGGGAAGTAAAACAACAAAAAAAAGAAAGAAAAAACTTTTAAGGTCATTTCATGGAAGAGGTTACACAAATGGCTAAAATGTACAAAAATAAAAATATTTCATGAATAATGGAAAGGAGTTTTCTTTAAAATTTAACTTTTAAGCTGTTGGAAAGCGGGTAGGGTGGGTTTTATTCAATTGATGTTAACTAAACGAAAAAAAAGGCAAGGGGATATGTATACATACATATTAGTTATGCTAGTATGTACCGAAATGTCGTCCTTTAGCAACAATTTCAGATTTATTTTAACTTGTGCTTAAATATATATATATATATATATATATATATCGTCTTGGGAGATAAAATAATTTTTAAGCTGAAATATCGATAGATAAGATTCTTAAGCAATGGAAATTCATACTTGATGATCGCAACTGATTAGCTACTTTTTTCTTTGCTTGTAATTTGAATATACGTTGAATGTCAACACACATTTTTTAGTACATTTTTGTGACATTAAAAGTATAAATTTTACAAAGCCTTAATTTTAACTGATTAAAAAATAAATATTTAAAAGCTTGCGATAAAAGATTTATCGCGATTTTTTTGAGGTAAAGAACTTTAAATTGGCAATACTGCTTGGTTATTTTAACTTCTATTTCTTTGGCGACAATGAGCAAATACAGTATTGCCAGTATAATACAAAATTTTGAATGAATGATATTTTGCAATTATATTATATGATATACGAGGTGTGTTCAAAAAGTATCGCGAATTTTAAATTTTCGCGGGTTGCGTGTATTCGAATTTTTTTATTTTTGTGCGGCGTTATGTTGGTACTCATGTGTCTCACTTATGCCGACAATTTCGGCCATTTTGAATGTTCAGTTTGCTTGCACGTATTTCGGCTCCTCTTCGATTTTTACCTTGGTTCGTGCGGCATAAATAAAAAAAACGGAGGGTCAAGCGTAGACAACAAACCTTAGGCGGGAAATGTAAAGTCTACACTTCCCTATGGATGCTGCAATTCTGGCCAAGGGCTATAGCCAACATCAGGCTATGGGAGCAATCCAATTAACACTCTATAGCCAGCGAAATTAAAAAAAGATAGGCCACACCTGTTCATGGAAACAAAGCTACATAAAAATGTCATAGATTGGTGCACATAGGGTAACAAAAGGAGCTGACTGACTTCCAGCTCACACGTGCAGAAGACATATTGATATTTGGGTGAAGGGAAAGAAAGCATTGGCAGGTTCAACTAACTTATTGAGGTCATATAATCTTTATAGGGTCGATGGGAATACATTTATATATTTATTATATAATTCAGTCTGATTTGTGCAAATATTTGCCTCGTCTGACCTCAACTCAAGTCGTTTTGAATTTTTATGCACAAAACAAATTTGTAAATAAATCTGAGAAAAAAATCTTTTTCCTATTTAAGCTTAAGTCAATTTGGTTTTTCTTTACTTGGGAAAAATTTTAAGCTTTAATTGAAATTCTTTGAGACTTAATGGAGATCAAATCATGTGCGAGCTACAATTGAAATTTTAATTGTTTTTTAAGTTACACATTTATTTTATTTAACGGAATAATATTAGAGGTTTTTATTTCAATGAAAAATATTTTAGATCTAAGCTATAAATTATTAATTTTTTTAACTGTTGAATTTTATTATTTTTTATTGCATTATAGTGATATATATAATTTCGTTAGCCACAAACTAGTTGAGTTTTTTTAAAGTAATGAGCGAGTTTATATATTTTTTTTATAAATCTTAATTTTTGTGTAAATATAACAAAATTTAGCAAACCAGCTATTGACTCATGTTCTTGTTTAATCAATAGACCAATAACAAAAATGCCAATGCATATTTTTATAATGGTTATTTTTTCTCAATAATTTGTTTTAAATTATGGTTGAAAAGAACTTGTTTTAGAAGGTTCTGCTGCTGCTGCTTTTTGTAGCTTTCATGCATTAAAGAAATATTGCTTTTATAAACTCACCTTGAATTTGTTGTGAGTGTGGTGTTTTTAATGCAAAAATTCCAGCTATAAATAAATTAAATCAAAAACATTTTTTTTTTACTTTTTTTAAATTCTTTTCAAGTATAAATAAGCAACTATTTTAAAACTGGCTTTGAAATAATAATGGAGTGAAGATATTATTTTTACCACGACACTTTATTTTAATTAAACCTTTTTCTGTTAAAAATTTTTCATTTTTGTTGCAAATTTTATTAATTTTGGTTTTTCTTCAGTTGAATTTTTTGAAGTAACACACACAAAACATCTTTAAGAAAAAATTTCATTTTAGCAGATAATTTCTATGCGAACCACTAGACGCGCCGCCACGAAAGTTGCTTTGTGATTTTTTTATAACTTTTTAGCTTTCAATACATAGACTAACTGACAGCAAAAAAATGCAGACAAACTAGTCTTTTAAAATAAAACCAAGCCAAACATACTTTTTAGCCGACGAAGACTGCAAGAGAACAACAAGCGCTTGAAGCAAAATAAACGGTTTAACTTAGACCACAGTCGCTCAACAACTAAACTTTAAATTGAAAATCATAAAGAAAAAAGAAAAAAAAAGCATCATTTGGAGCAACCTGATGAAGCAGCCATTGCAGGCTTTACCTTTAGTTGGGCATTTAAAATTTCTCATTATGCCGCTCACAGTTTTGAATAAAAGTTTGCTTGAGTATTTGCCAAGGCAGGTGTTGAAAATGAGTTGCCAGTAACCAGTTTTTGTGCAAAATTCCCAGCAACACGGCGAGACACAGAGAGAGAGAGAGATTAAAATTTACTTATTCTTTGTACGAAATTTATGATGATTAAGCTCTCGTACTAAAATTATAGTGTACTAAATAAAAGATGTTAGTAGAGCTTCAAGAACTTATGAATGGCTTAAGTTTTGTATAGACAAAAACCGAAACAAAAACAAAAACAAGAACAACAACAACAACAACAACGATAACAACAACAATAACAAAAACGTTGACATGAGAGAAAGAGAGAGAGTCTGCTCGTGTGATGTAAATTTCTGTTATCAAGTTTGTTGTTTAAGTCTTTTGTTTTTGCCCACGGTGGCTGCGTATTGTTGCTGTTTAGTTGCCCTTTAATTAAAATGTTGCTAGAAATGTAACAAAAAGTTATTTATTCTCTATTCTATTAACTGATGCTATTTATTAAATGTTCTGTAAATATTTCGCCGAAATATATCAATTATTTTTTCATCTTTTCTTATTGTTTTGAATTGAATTTTATTTTGTTTTATATCTTTCTACACGTTATAAACATGTAAATGCCACATAATAATAAACGATTTGGGAAAAATTTTTACAATTTATTGCTTTTATCGTTCATTTTTCTGTACCATTCGTGTGATAGACACTTTTGATCATAACAATGACACTTTCAATTCAATACAGTTTCTTGAACCCTTTTCAACATAAATAAATCTCAAGAAACTGAAACTAAAGACCAGCTTTTTTTCGTTGTTTTGTTTATTGTATATGTAAGTATTTCATCAAAACACTTCCAAATAATAAAAAATTTTATGTTTATTGTTTTGTAAATATACATATCGTTACCTTAATATAGAATGGCCCAAACTCATTATTTTTTTGAAATTAATTTTTCCATACATTACATGTTCTTATATCGAAATATACAAAAAACTCGATTTTAAAATTATAATGAGTTAGGTCCTTTCTATATTAAGGTAACAATATATAAAATGTAGTAAAGATTCAAGCACAGCACAATTTTTTATAGAAAATATGACTGTGCCACAGAACACTTTTCTTATAGAAAAGTTTAGTTTACTGTGTGTACTATGAACACTATGGCTTAAAATTAGTCAAGTCACGGAAGCCAATAAAAAATTTTCCCATATTTTAGGAAATGAAATGTCATTAAACATGTTGGTCTTTCTTTATGTAAATTAAATACAACTAAATTTGTTCGTATATAATTATAAGCTTAAACTTTTTTTGCATTTAAGTAAAATAGTTATTTTTTTTTAATATAATATTACACGAATAAACAAATTTCGAAAAAGATTAGTCGACTAGTGTTTCGTGGACTATGAATTAAATAAACAAGTTTCATTCGAATAAAACTAACTATGAATTAAAATTATTTTTCTACCATTTGCGAAACATTGGTATGAAATTAAGATCCATTTTAAAGTTATTTTAAGGCAATAAAAATATTTCCAATAAAATTATTAAAGTTAAGTATTTTTGTTGAATGAACATGGAATAAACCTTTTTCAATAGTAGTATGATAATGAATAAATAAATGAAATAAAAAAATATTAATTAAATTAATCTTTGATATCAACCGAATAATTTTTATTCGCCATTGTTTCATTAACAATTATTCAATTTTAAACATTCAAACAATGAGAAATACTTTAGGTACTAATTGTAATTTTAAATAATTTTTACTTTATATTATTCGAACAAAAATATTCGAATAATTTTTTGGTAAAATATTTTTTACCACGATATTATTTTGGTAACAATTCCTTAAAATGTCGAGTAGTGTTTCTTGGTTTATGAATTAAATAAATAAATTTTATTCGAAGAAAACGAGCGACGTGATGCGAATAAAAATATTTCGAATACGGTTATTAGAGTTACGTTTTTTTTTAAATGAATCATTAAAACCAATAAAATTTTTCTAAATTAAAATAATTAAATTAATCCATGGTATGAATCGAGTAATTTTTATTCGTCATAGTTTGTTTAACAATGATGTGATTAAACATTCCATTGAAAAATATTTTGTGTTAACAGTTCTAGTCTTATATAGTTTTAGCTTTACATTAAACGAATAAAATTATTCGAATAATTTTTTTTGTTTAACAAATTATTAAATAAAATATTATTTTGCTAACAATTACTTACATTGTCTTGTGTGAATTATGTTAAGCAAATTTTTGTAGGAAGATTTGACAGACAAATGTTCAACAAAAACTTTTTAAAATGAAATTTAAAATAATTTTCTTTAAATGAAATGAAATGAGTATGTACATAAATGTAAATGTACATACTTATTTATTTGAGTTATTTTAAAAATATTTATTAAGGCAAAATCGAAATATACGAGTATATATATTTTTTTTTTCAAATGCATATCGAGTAATTCTTATTGAAGATTAAGCACTCGTATTCGATTATTTTTTTTAAACAAAATATTTAAAATATACTGCTTTTTGCACAAGATGCAGAAATTTGAAATATAACATGAATAATTTTAATAGAATAATTTCAATGGAATAATTTTAATCGATTAATTATAATCGAATAATTTCAGTCGAATAATTTAAATCCAATAATTTCAATCGAATAATTTAACCAAAAATTTTATTTCAAATAATTTCCCTAATAATTTTAAATCGAATAATTCATTATTGAATAATATTTATTGTGAAATATTATTCGGATGAGGTCACTAAGATAAAATTTTTTCTCTTCTAGAGCAACGGTTGCCAAATGATGGTCCACGGACCCCCGAGAGGGCCGCATCAATCATCCAAGAGGTCTGCGTAAAGAGCAGATAAAACTTTGTTTTTAAAAATAAAACAAGTTTTTATTTTCATTCCATTCCATACTTTTTTATGTTTTTTTTCCCAGGCAATTAATTTTTGCATTTTACATGTCAATACAAATTGTATAAAATATTATTATTTTTTAATTTTCAAACCAAAAGGTTTATGCAAGTTAGCGACAAACTGAAATTAATATCAATAAGTTAAAATTATTACAATACAGTCAAAACTTGCTTTTCATGGCCAACAACCATTAAAAAATTTAAAAAAATTTAATTGTTTTTTATATAAAAATGCACTAACACTCCGTAATACCATAATGGCAATCATGATCAATGTAAATGATCAACGTCATCTTGAACATGATTTCAATAGTTAATAATAACTTTCCATTTTAAAAACAACAAACTCAAACTTAAACAATTAGACTAAAAAAACTCATGTGTAATTAAGGGGCTTTTTTCCTTTTTTATTTTTAAAATTAAGTAAAAAAAAACATTAAAAACAAAAACTAAATGGGCAAGTGGCCAGAGAAAAAATATATACATAAATAATAAAAAAAAAAAAATGGGCAGGCAGCCGGCAAATTCAACATGCAACATGTTACACATTATACAAGTACTACGAGTACCACTAATTTTGTTTAGTCAAATGCAACAAACCGTTATGGATTTTATTATTAAATCTGATTTAATGCAAAAAAAGAAAGAAAGAAAGATGGGGAAAAACAAGAAATATTATTGCAACATCGGCACAAGTACGAGTATTCGCAAAAGTACCAGCTGAAAAACAACTCTATGGAAATGGAGTACTCGAAACAGCAGCACAGTGGGTCAGCAGCAGGTGTTATACTTAAAATATCAAGGGGTAGTTCTTAATGGAGTAACTGTGTGAGTTTGAAAAGATAATTTAATTTTGAAAGCTTGGATTCAGTAAGAGACGTCTTCAATATTTTTTTGTTGTAACTGATTTACAATATGAAATATTTCATGAAATATTTCATGATATTTATTTCACGATTTTTGATTTATTTTTTAGTAGAAATGAAAAACGAAATGAAGAAAAAAGAGTAACTTACATAAAGGGCATATCAAATCGCTATCACCGCGCTGCATCTGATGCGCCTGAGTGAATAGCTTGCTCACCTGATGGTAAACAGCTGATGCAGATGCTTAATTAAAGCGCAGACAAAAAATCATTGATTACACTGTGTGACAAAAATGAATGAAGTCGAAATACCAGGGATATGTTACTATTTTTCTGGTATATATTGTCAAGCATAACAACAATCTGTTTTTTGAAATTTTCCAAATACATACCACCAAAATCTTGAATTAAGTATAAAAATCCGAGTTTTTCGTACCCGTATGCACTTATCAACCTCTCAATAAGTTGAACATCAGCAGATTTGAAATTTATAAACGGAAAAGGAAGACTCAATTAAAATTGTGCAACCGAAAAAATAAAAGAGTTTTGAAATTGAAATAGAAGTAATTTATAAGTTATGGAATATATTGATTATAAACAACACTATACGCGTGAAAAAATAATATATAACAAATTAAATTCTTACTCATCCCTGGTAACAGCAACTTTTGTTATGAGTGGCTGATGGTTTTTTGCTCTTCATATACTGCAGAGTTGCATTTTAGAACTCATGACACTAGCAGTGCTGCCAATTGTAGCTTTTCCGCACGAATTATGCATCAAATGCAGCGAAGTGATGAATTTCCGAACAGGCCCAAAATTACTTAGCAGAAAGAGTTGAGAGTAAGTTTTTGATCTGATTTGCTTTATCATTCCTCTTGCTGACAAATAATAATAGTTACATATAAATAACTAATTTCATGTGAGCTTACAATTCAGAATTAAAGTGTGTACGGTTGGTTGGTTTATGTGGCTTTTTTGTAACCGCAAACAGTCACAATTCTATGAGATTAAGTTTTGATAAAATCACTTCCCTCTACCGAATTTAAAACTGCCAGAAAAAAGAAAAAAAGGTATAGATCTACACCACATCCAGTAAGTAGTCGTATTAAATTCACATCGTTATTGCAATTTTAATTGCATTTGACTGCCCACTGTACAGCTCCAGCAGTGTGCGTTAAATTATGGCGTGTTTACAAATATTGCAGAAAACTAAAGAGCGAGTGCAATATCTACTAAAAAGCAGATCAGTGATTATATACGAGTACATACAACACATCTATTTTTCACTTTAAAGATTTATTGAATTTAATATGAAAAAAAAAGTTTATTAACACGATCGTATTAGCGAAAAAAAAAATACACTGACTGACCGTTGCTTAACTGTAGCTTTATTTGGAATGCAGTGAATTCTTTTTAGTTTTTAAGCAAAAAGAAAGCAATAAGAAAAATTGTAAATGATCCAATTAAGTTATAAGAGGTACATAAAACAAAATTTGGAAAGGTTTATCAATAAGCTAGTAGAAATTGTAGGAAAAAAGTATATATTAAAAATAATGCTGTAGACCATTTTAGTAATTTAAAGTTCGTTTAAATTTGAAGCAAATCTAGTACTTAGGAGATTTCGCGCAAAATCTCGTAGATCTCCCATACAAGACAAAATCTATTTTCTCACTAGATGTTGTTAAAATCTACTTAAAATATAATTCTAGTGATGCAACTATGGGTGTGTGAATTGGCTACATTGCAGTTGTTTGGTTGTAGTTTTGGAAAATGTTCAGTTAATGGGTTTTATGTTGGATAAAAGAATCTTGATAAATCGTCTACGCAGAATATTTTTGCTCCACCGACCATTTTTAAAAAATTGAGTTAGGTATGGAATATATATATATTTTGAATACCCTCTTTGTGAATCAAAAACCAGTTTCACGAAATTTATTATGGTTTCTGAGATATTAAGCATTCATTTTGCTCCATATCCATTATTTTTATGTTTAATAAGTATTGTTTTGCTGTATACGCAACAGTTTGGCGATTGCGTAAAATTTTTCATACAAAAACATGCGAAGTAAAGTTAACTCTTGTTTTGTTCTATTACTATTATTACTGTTTTTTTTAGAGGTATAGAACTTCGAATTGAAATAAAACACAAGAAAATCGTTTTAATGTCCATCAGTTTGGCTTTATTGGAAGGATAATTTTATGCCATTAACGTTTAAATATGATTTGGGGCATGTGGCCGCCGCGGCTGGCTCGAATAAAGCCAATTCTACAGGTCCAATTTTCAACCACTTTTTCGAGCATATGGGACCGTATGTTGGCAATAACGCCACGAATGTTGGCTTCCAAGTCCCCTAACGTTTCTGGTTTGTTGGCGTAGACGAGCGACTTCACATATCCCCAAAGAAAATAATCCAATGGATTTGACATCACACGATCTTGGTGGCCAATTGACCGGTTAACCGAATTAATTGCTTTGATGGACGATTATGTCGACCATAAAATGGACGGAGCTTGCGGTAAACTTCGCGAACTGAACCATTATTTTCGAAATAAATTTGCACGATTTGCAAGCGTTGTTCTTTTGTCAACCTGTTCATGATAAAATGGCAAACCAAACTAAATATTAATCACTTGACAGCTGACAAAATGGCCGCCAGTTAAAAAAGTGATGCCAACTTAAAGTTCTATACCTCAATAAAAAACACCCTATATAAGAAATTAATAATAAAAAAATAAGGTGTCGTAGGAAAAATTCAAAGGCGACTGTTAAGCAAAAACATCATCACCCAGACGCAGCCGCCGATTACATGTTTTAATATGAACTTATTACACACTAAAATAAAATAAAACAAACCTTAATTATGCACTCAAGAGATTTATTATTTGACATATTGTCATAATTATACTATAAGTGAAATTTATTTGCTGGTGGTTAAGCGATGTCCATATGCATTTCATTGTTGCTTTAACAAATCGTCAGTAGACTTCAACCACACATTTTGAAAGTCTGTGCATAAGATAAGAGGTTTGTGACTGTTCAAAATGTGTGGTTGAAGTCTACTGACGATTTGTTAAAGCAACAATGAAATGCATATAGACATCGCTTAACCAGCAGCAAATAAATTTCACTTAATTATGCACGTTTGAGTATAACAGAAATTATTTAATTTCATTCTTTATATTAAATACACTTCAATTACTTGTTTTTCTTGCGTAAGTGTGTGAGCGGATCGATAGTTAAAAATATTACGGCGGCGGCTTCTGGGTCGAAGTTAAACGATCGACTTATTTCTCTGGACAGGAAGAAAAATAAACAAAACAACAAAATTTTCAATTCACTGCAGTACTTTATACGTATGGAGCACAAAAAGCTACCTTTTGAAAATAAATTACGTGTGCGGCACAAAACGTATTTTTACTTTTACAATAAAGTAATATTAACTTCTAACTTCATTGATGAAAGTTCACAAAAATTTACATTTTTCTTCAAAACATGCGTCGAAAGCAGTGCTGCAAATACAACCATCGGGTATATTTTGAGAAAACTTCATGAGTCATAAGCCAATTCTGAGGCGACAAAATGTCAAAAAGAATGAGTGTAAACGGTATAGATTTTCATAAAGATTTTAATTAAAATCTGTTAAATTTTGTGCAGATGTAAATGCCCTATTAGCAAATTCGAAATATTTCACATTTTTAAACTTAAAAAAAGTCCAATAAAAGCAACTTTCACTGTTTAATTTAATTTGCCAAAATTTTAAAAAGAAAATTCGTATTAACATACTTTTTCCAAAAAATTGTGTATAAAACATGCAATTAATGAAAACTAAAAAGAGTTACTCATAAAAAGTATAACACCTCAAAGCAAATACCAAAAGCCATAATGTAAAAGTCAGTTTGTAGTAGCAGCGAGTCTGAAATAGTTTTAAATTATTTGAAAAAAAAAAAAAATTAAACAAAAATTCTAGAACAACAGTAGTGGTGAAAAGGAAACAGCAAAATATTCTCAAGAATATTTGCTGCTTGTAACTAATGCAACACAAACTATTTTCGTATTTTGTTAGTACATACATAGTTGTTTTGCAACAGGTTTTGCAATAAGTGATGGGTGATGTGTGAGCTAGCACAAGGCATATATGTATGTACGTATATATGCGATTATATCAACGACATCGGTTCCATATACGGGTTAGTAAAACTTACTGAAGCCAGCTACTGAGCGCGTTATTACGTGCTGTTCAGTCGTGCAACTTACTACGACAGTAAATATTGCTCTATTCTTAACGCTAAACCCTTTATATTTCTCGTTTGTCTGTTGGTTGTTGTATGTTGTCTGTTGCATGCTTTGTATGTGTTAGCTTAACCTAATTCTCAAACATCTCTTTGAAAGATAAGAAACCCAGAATTCATTTAAAAGCCTCCGAAGAGGGAAAAGTAATATTGAATAACATTTTAATGACACATTTACTCAATTAAATATTTTATTTTTACTTTAATTAAATTTTGTATATTTTTTCTTTTATTTATAAAAAGAATTAGAAAAACAATTTTCCGACTTCATCATGTACATAAATTATTTATTTTGTAATAGATTTTTTTCATGTTTCTTAAGTTTTAATTTGTGCAAAATATTGTGGAATGTGTAAAAATGTGTGTAAAAACGACGACTTATCGCTCAACAAATCTTAAATATTCATGCAATATTTTATTCGTCTAAGTTGTTTTATGAATAATATTTATATGGGTATTTCCACTGAAAGTTCCAGCGACACCATAAAATTAAGGGTTCTTAAAAATACTTTGTTTTAATATATTTTCATAGAGAAATAAGTATCAAATTTAACTAATGTTAGCAAATTTTACATTTCACAAAAGCGCAACTTTTGTAATTTATATATTTCTTTTGCACGTTTTGTTTTGATAAACGTTCTTAAAGGGAGATATTATCGATTGATTTTTGCCTTCTAAAATTTGTATGAGGTTGCATAGAGTCCAAAAAGAATGCATACAAAACTATGGGATTGCAGATAACTGTTAATTTTTGCTTATTTTCATGTCACGTGCGACATTGCAAATCCATATTTGAAATAGTCACCATGAAACAGTCAGTACAAACAGAATTATTTAATACAATTAAAATTAAAATCTGGCTTAAAAATATAGAGATTTGTGATAGTGGTACATGTATGTATATACATATTTAGAGAGTTGCAAACGGTGGAAATCAAATACGGTAGGCCCGGTAGCTTTATTATCGGCGAAGTAAAAATATCCAAATAACAAATGGCTACTAAGCACAGCTTGGAAATTTAATATGCCTCATTGACACCAGAGGCGCTGCAACACAGCATTACTAAAAAGAAACCTGCAAAAAAGCAAAGTTGTAAAAGAAGCTTGAATCTTTCATCTATATCTTCCCTCACACCTGTCTGCTCTATCACTATTCCTTTCCTAGCCCGCGACTAGACTGGCAATAAATATGTTGGCAATATAGCAATAACGCCGGCAAAATAACGGAAGAATATTGCTGATTGCTTTATTTATGTTAAGGCTGTGGTCAACAGGAAAGATGCATAGAAAATATATAAATCGAACAAACTTTTATATTTATAAATTTATTAGTATACAAATTATTTAACTGCACAGGTTTTTAAGAAACTTTTTTCCGTTTTTTCCAACTTACTTTCCCAATTTTACTAATATTATGTAAATGTCAAATGCAATACAGAAAAGTCGAACATGAATTAACACCGAGTTTGACGTGTCATGTTCGCAATAATTATCAGCAAAAAAAAACTGTTGACAATTATTGCTAGCACTGGAAATATCAATATTTTGACATTTGCTGCAAAGTATGTAAATTAATTTATTGCCAGTCTAGACGGGGTTAAAGAAGGTAACACCTAATAATAGTATTCATTCTTCATTGCCTGAGTGCTACTTCTCTTAAAAAAAAAAATGTGGCGAGAATAATTGAAGGAAGATGAAATAATGTTACAAATCAAAAATAAGGAAAGAATTTGGAATTCTCGGAAAAAGTGGAATACGTGCATAACAACTAGAGCAACAGCCTTACAAATGCAAGCAAGCATTCGCAAAAAGGTGTTAAGGTGTTGGAGAGTGCATTGCTAAGAGGCATGAAGAAATAATTGACAGTATGTAGTTGACTACTTCTGTTCCTTATGGGATCAAAAAGGGAATATGTATGTATATATGTATATATAGATATATATATATATATATATATATATATATATATATATATATATATATATAAATATATAAATAATATATATATATATATATATATATATAAATAATACTTCTGTTAATTTATAAAAATTTCAATAGGCTTCTTTATTTAAAATTGATGATGATGGAAAAAATGTCACGTGCGACTCTGATTAAAATTTAATAAAAACATGTATATAAATAATTTTTGTGTAAATTAAATTAACCATTTTAAAGACACATCAGTGCACAACCTTCTAAAATTAGTAACATTAAAATATTGTTACATGCGAATGCCTTGGTTTTTCCAATTATCTTGAAAATAAAAATTGCTGAAAACCCAACTTAGCACCAATTATAGGGTTAATTAAGAACTATAAGTTAGGCTTATTGTAAAAATTAAAATCCGATGTATTACGATTTTTTCCTCTTTAAATATATACGAGGGTCACGTTAGACATCATGGAAATACCCACATGTGCGTATGTACATATGTACACGATTAGAGATAATGATGATGCTACAAAATTTAATAATAGAGGTGGACCATGCTCACATGATTGTAGTGACGCTTAACTGAATTCATTCATTTCCTAATAAAATTTTTGTCCGCAAAAAAAATTTTTTTACTGAGAGTTTTTTGCAAGACGATTTAAAAATTTCGAAAAATTTGTCTTGAAAATCAATTTTACCGTGTAAAGTACAATGCTGCAGCACAGCGCCAAATGATTACGATTTGCTGTTCTCTTGGTGTCACACACACGTTTTCAATTTTTATAGCTATGCTATTTATTGCGCGATACAGGAGTTAGGACGTGATTTTCGTAACAAAAATAATCGACACTATTACAGTTATAAATTAATTTTTGTTTTGATTTCTTTGTACATAAAACCAGCGCATGAAAATAAACGAAACAAATTGTTTGATTTTGTTTTGTTCCGTTCTTTGAAGTGAGAGGGGTAACAATTAAAAAATCTTCAAGACATTACCAGCAAAAAGATTATTATGTTGCAAAATAATTAAGTAACTGAATATAAAAATAAAAATGTTAAACATAATAAGTTCTTTCTTTAATAAACATAATTTTACACATTTCATGGCGATGGGTGCAGCGAAGCTCAACGGGATTTCAGCACGTGATTAGTAACAATTACAAAAATTAATCATATTTGCATCAAGTGCCAACTGATGCAGTACTAAAAGGTAAATGTATTTATTTGCTATCATTAATTTAGTTGATTATCGGTTTCCCATCGAATTTTTTTCACAACTCAATTTTTTCTTTATTAATAAACACTTGAAAATGAACAAGTGCTTTATTTTATTAAGAAAAATAAAACAAGAATTTATGTGCAAACTATGTTAAAATGTTATCAATAATCTTGAACAAAAGCCTTTATTCAAAATGGGTTTAAAAACGTTTTTAGTTCAAATTATTAGACAGTATCATAATTCCGTGTGACTTTTACACAAGAAAAGATTTAATGCTTTCACACGACAAGTAAATACATACATATGTATTTTGCAGTGGGAAATTTGACAGGTAAGATGTAAAATACTGGCCGTTTGAAATTAGATTTACCAACGCAAGGATCATGTGATTGCAACCAGCTGGAAATTTTCTTGGAGTAAACATTTTCATGTCGAACTATCTTTTTAGAAAATTATTTTTTTTTTTTTTTATAAAATGTAGAAAAATAATGTTAGGTCAGTGATGCTGAAATATTTCCAAGTATCCATAAAAATTTCTAAATGTTTCATGTCTTTTTTTCCCACACAAATACAATGTTAGTATTTGAATTTACAACTTCAAGAAGAGAAGAATTTTCTTATATCTAAATATGATTGACTATCAGCCAGAAACAAAAACAAAATTAACATGTTTGCAGCAATTGAAACGCTCATGTTGTAAAAACTTATTTGTAGTTTCTTTTACTAATGTGTATTTTTGTTTTTTGTTATTTATACTTATATAATTTATATTGGTTGCAATGCTGTAATTGTTGCATCTTCTTGTACTCGTAAAGTTGTTGTTGGCAATTACAGCTACTAGATATTTTTTCTTTTTTTTTTCTTGTAAACAAGCAGCCAACAATATTACGAATCATTTACCAACGAACGAACCAACCAACCAACAAACCGGCCAACTATAATTTCTAATTGATAACGCTGCCGTTTAAAAATTTGCAGACGATGGCGGACTCTATTGAGTTCAAACTGAACGATGAATGCCTGCTACTGCGACGGCGACTGATGATTGACTGGTTGGTGGTAAGATGGCCATAAAAAACTTTTATTTTATACCAGAATTAAACACGTAATCAAAAATAGACTTACAATTTTATTTACTCGATGAAAAAATCCAAAGATTTGAAAGAAAATATTGCTAAATTCAATTTATATAAGAAGATATGAAAAGCACATTTTGCAATAGAAATACAAAATGTATTGTAATTTTTAATTTTATTTTGTTCCATAAGCGTAAGATTGCCCGAACAGAACATCCATTTTGATAAAAAAAAATTTTGTCACTTGCAGGTACGCGATATGCATTCCTGCTAATTTGGCACAACAGACATAAATAAATGACAACTAGTTCAACAAATCGTCGCTTCAGAAGTGTTTTAGCCCATACGCCACAAAGTTGAAGTGAAGAAAAACAATAAAGAAGGTTTACATGAAGTTTTCTCAATATATACCCGATGGATTTCTTTTGTATTTGCAGCACTGCTTTCGAGACATGTTTTGAAGAAAAATTTAAATTTTTGTTAACTTCCATCAATGAAGTTAGATGTTAATATTACTTTATGGTGAAAGTAAAAATACGTTTTGTGCCGCATACGCAATTTAATTTATTTTCAACAAGTTGCTTTTTGTGCTCCATACGTATACTTTACTGTTGTTAATTGACAATTTTGTTGTTTTGTTAATTTTTCTTGCTGTCCAGAGAAATAGGTCGATCGTTTAACGATCCGCTCACACACTTACACAAGAAAAACAAGTAATTGCAGTGTATTTAATATAAAGAATGAAATTAAATGATTTCTGTTATACTCAAACATAAATAATTAAGGTTTGTTTTATTTTATTTTAGTGTTTATATTCAAACATTTAATAGGCGGCTGCGTCTGGGTGATGATGTTTTTGCTTAACAGTCGCCGTTAAATTTTTCTTCCATCAACTTCTTTGTTTTATTATTCATTTCTTATAAAAATGAAGCAAAACAAGAGTTAACTTTACTTCGCATGCTTTTGTTTGAAGAATTTGACCCAATTGCAAAACAGTGGCGTGTACAGCAAAACAATACAATTATTAAACCTAAAAATAATGGATATGGAGCAAAATGAATGCTTAATATCTCAGAAACCATAAAAAATTTCGTGAAACACATTTTCGATTCAGAAAGAGGGTATTCAAGATATATGTATTCCATACCTAACTAATTTTTTTTAAGAATGGTCGGTGGAGCAAAACTATTTGGGGCGATCAAATGTCAAAGCTCGATAGCCCTTATGGGAAGATCGGATATAAAAAATGTCTTCATATTTTATTTTTCATTGTTTTTGATGGGTAAAAGTGAAGACTTGAACTAGGAAATTTAACTTCCTTAAAGCTCCAGCTCAGACGTAACATATGTTTTCATTGGCTTATTCATTTTTAAAAAATGCAACAGCAAATGTGTCTAAAGGGGCCCATACACTACAACAGCATGCATGCGCAATCAAGTGTTTGTGCCAGCGGTTTGGTCGTGTATAGGCATTTTGTGTGATTGTACGTTTTGCTGTAGCGATGTCAAATAGAGTTTGATATTTTGCTGATTTTACCAGCTTGCTGGTATTGTGTGTGGTGAAATTAGCTCATTTGAGTAAATCATAATTTGTTTCAATGGAAAATGGTATTTGAGCACTTTAGTTATACATAGCTGTTAATATTAACAAAATATCAATAAAAATTGCAGCAAAAACTGTGTCACTATTCATAACCAGCCTTCTTGAATTTTTTTAAAAAGTGAATATTGTACCAGTTTGCTGGTATGTTTATGTGGTTCGAGCATGTTGCTCAATAGCTTGATTGCGCGTGCATGCTGTTGTAGTGTATGGGCCGCTTAACCAGCAAACAACTGTTTATGGTTACGGCGAAAAACCAAAATTCAATTGGTATCCATGGCTATTGTTTATGGAGAGTCACATATAATCAAATATAGTGTTGCCCATAAGTTTGGTTCTAACGGCTATTTTTTTATGGTTAGTTATGTCACGTTTAATTGAACCTTTGAGTGTACAATTTGTTAAAATCGAACAAACCGTTATCGAGTTATATTGAAATAACTTAGCGTGACCGCCTTGTTTATGGGTTAATATTAGCCATGCCCCTTAAAAAAAATTCTGAACGTCATAGACAAAAACTGAAAACAGTTTCGAATTTAGGGCACACATATGTTTATTGAAAACAAATTTTTTTTTGCAGAACAGTGTATTCAAATTGAGTGTTGCCCATAAGTTTTACTCGATCAGCTGTTTTGAATAGTTATGGTTATGGCACGTTTAATTGAATATAAACAACAACAAAATATGAAAATTTGTTTATGTTTTGAATGTACTCGTAAGTGTGCGACAAGACGAACATAAGTTTGTTTTTAAAAACCTTTTTTGGGGGGGTGAAAAAGCATAAACTTCAAAATTAAAAATGTAGAAAGCATAAGCTTGTAGCACCGGAAACAATATGACATAAGCGCGTACAACTTACCCCATGTTCTGGGATGAAGCAGCATTTCAAAATTTAATTTATTGAAGAAATTAAATATGCGCAAGTATTACACAATTTAATAGTTAATATTAATGTACTTCGAATGAGGCAACATGGTTGTTTTTCATATTAATTTAATTCAAAAGTATATTTTCATATGAAAAATCATAAATAAATAATTGAAACTCTTACATGGAGCTAAAGCTAAGCTTCATAGTAAAGATGTGCGGCGCTTACGAAAACTCCAGTCAGTTAAACAAAAAAAAAAAAAAAAACAACAATTAAAGCCAACTAATTATGCACCGAGAAAAAATGTGTCTTACTAAAATATTAACAAAGTTCCACAAGTATGAATACATGAGACTCCAATAGTAACAAGAAAAAGAAAAACAAATTTTGAGGCATAACTCCCTTAAAATGTTGAAAATTTTAAAACACTCACATAATATCTATTCACATGAACGTACTACATACAACAACTGAGTGCAACACGAGTGTTGAAAGCGTTGAATTGAAAACATGCTTCAGTAATTGTTTAGATAACATCAAGAAAGAAATCTTTTGAACATGTAAAAACTATAAAAAAGAAATGTTACAAATATTACTTTATTTTTTTGTAATATTACAAAAAAAAAAAATAACAATAATAAAATTTCGTTTTCTTTAACATTAAAAAAGAAAAACATAATTTGCAGTTTGTAAAAAAATAACAATTAATTGAAATCTTTAAAACGTAATTAACATGCCAAATTATTTCGAAATACGAGTACACAAACATTAAAATATAAAATATATAAAAAATAAATAATAATGAATGAACTTGTGTATCTTTAACGCTTTCATTCATTTTATGTTTTATTAAATTAATAAAAATTTATAAAAAAATTAAAGCAACTACTCGCAACTTATAATACGAAAAGTTAATATCTTTTTCGTAATTATTTGATAGTAGATAAATTTGGAATCACGTTCGCATCAAAAATAGAAAATGAAACTAAAAAGCAATTAATTTTAATTCATCTGAACTTTCTTAGACGAGTGTACACTGTACATGAATATTTTAAGTACTTAAAAAAATACTACTTAAATGAAATGCAGCAGCCAACAGCTATAAAAATGTCACCTGAACAAAAATGTCGAGATGTTGCACAGTGGGGCAGAGTGATTTTTTGCTGAATCGAAATGTAAAGAATTTAAGTTTTTTTGCAGGTTGCATTTTCTAGCAGGGAATAAGCTCTAGACCATAGCCATTACAAAACAGCTGTTTGAACCAACCTTATGGGCAACACTGTATTTGCTTATAGGTGGCATACCATAACGCTATGGCCATAATCTTAACCATAGAAACCTGTTGAATTTTAGTTTTTCGCCGTAACCATAAACGGCTGTTTGCTGATTAGCCATTTTTTTCCGTTTTGGTTTATATTTTTGTTTTTTACTTATTGTAGTTTATATATTCTTATTACAACTATTTATTTTAAATTTTGTAATTAATAATACAATGGATGGCGGAAAGCTTCTAAACACCGGGCACTTTTGAAATGAATAAACAAATGAAAGCAACAACAGCAATCCATTGTACTTTATATGGCACCTTTTTCAACTGATACTAACGCAACGACGGAGAAATTTGATACAATGAGTACCTTGTTGATGGGAACATTTTCAATAGTTTTGTTCTCAATTTAATTAATTAAACTTAAGTTTATTTTATCTTATTTTTTTTATTTTATTTTACTTTATTTTATTTTATTTTATTTTTTTTTTATTTTATTTTATTTCATATTATTTTATTTTGTTTTGTTTTATTTTACCAAACAACTAACAGCTGTCGAACTTGTCCACATACATACGTTAAAAGTCAAAAGTTGCCCAACTCTAGTATTTTGCGTTCATGGAGACGTACTGATTGTGACAGAGCTCATAGGAAAACGTGCATTGCAATTAAGCTGTCAGTTGGAACAGGCGAAGTAACATGTGACGAATTCTATGTGGCTCTGCAAATATATATATAAATATAACGTAATTAAAAAACTTTTCGTCAAGTTTCATCAAGTGAAAGTTTGCTTAAACATTGAGCATATACAGGGTTATTCATTCAGGGATTTCAAAGCCGCCGGTCTGGCAAGGCCGTCAGCTGCAAAATATCTGTAATCTGAAGTGTCATTTATTTAGTGAAAGGCTTGCAATTTATGAATTTATATCGTTTAAGGCCGTGATACACTATCATACAAAGTCGTGCGATCTACGAAAAAATACAACCCTGGTATGATGGAGTGTATGAAAATTTTCAAAAGACAATAACAATTCATCACACCAGTGTTGTACTTTTTCGTAGATCGCACGACTTTGTATGATAGTGTAACACTGCTTTTAACAACCAGAGGACATATAAAAACGATAAAACTTACTACAAAAGAGTTGGTTAAAAAGTGGTGTGCACTTTTAGAGCATGGTCATCATAATCGACCTACTGTGCAAGGAATTTGTAAAATTATAAAGAAATTTTAAAAGACTGGAAGTGTTATAGATATCGTCAGCCTGTGCATCAACGTAATTTTCGCCCTGCCGAAAATATCGCTCCTGTTAGAGAAAGTGTGGCGAATAATTCGAAGAACCATTATTTTGAATTCAGATCGTTATGGCCATATGAAAACCAACTTTTTTGAACTGCAATTGAAAATTATGAATTGGAATATAAGTGGTTTGAAAAAGACGGTGATACGAAACGCACAACGCTATCGATTTTGGCTTTATTGCATGGGAACTTTTCAGAATGCGTAATTTGATGTTTTGGCGACGTCAGTTGGTTAACGGAATCATGCGATTTGAAAACTCCTCCTAATACTTTTCTTAAGAGCGTACAATATAGTATAATCAACATTGATTGTCTCTCTTGTCAACTTAACCTACTCGCAACTTAATCTAAATCATCTTATTAAATAATATTTTGGACATAAGTTGACTTATCACTATTAAAGCTGTATGCGAAATCACGTATACATCTACACAATTTACTTAAAACAACCACAATTTAACGACAACATGCAAATTTAATAGAAATCATTTAAATGTGATAAAAGGTTCTGCATCCCATCCCACTGTGAATTTTAAGTGGTTTGTTGAACTACCAGTCATTGATATTTCTGTGCTTGTTTATTTATGTTCGAATCTCAATAGCTTGCGGCTGTTGTGCTAATTTACACCGCTTTCACATGTTTGTAACTTTAACACACACACACCCATGCACACGCAAAAGCAAATACATACTTAAACAAATATCAATTTGAAACTTTACTACGAAAGCATCTTGCTTCTATAAATATTTCTTTTATGTGCGATGGAAAGAGCTTTGAGAGAAAAAACTTCAAGAAGTACTCGTAAACCTCCAAAATCAACAATTCAAATAAAAAAATAAATATCTAAGATATTAATGTTAGTAAATTCTTTTGTTAACAGTATGTGTATGTGATATGAATTATGTATGTATGGATGTGTGTAATAAAAACCTCTTGCACCGTGCAACATAAATTGTAATTATCACACTGGAAATTATTACTTCGTATAATATATTAAAAATAAATTTAAATAAAAAAAAGGTTTGCTTGCTATGGCTAAGCTACTCTTGGGCGCTTTTCGTTGGAGCTTATGACCATCATCACAGTTTAACGGCTTGTCCCACGATGTCATTCGAAATCGTTCGATTGAAAAAAAAAATTTGTTGTTGTTTTCAATATAAGTATTCGATCGAACGATTTCTAGTGACATCGTGGCATAAGCCGTAAGTATATGAAAAGTGAAAACAAGCAATTGAGAGTTTAAACAAGGGTACGCAATTTACAATTCCCAATTAATTATTGCAAGTTTTTATATAAACGTTTGCAGTTTTTAAGTTTCTTTTCGTATGAGGCAGTAGCTTTTCATAAGAATCTGCGAAATTTATTTATGGACTAGCCTAACAAATATTTGCTTTATTCAAATTCATTTTGACTTGCAGTTGAATAGAAATAGGAAATTGGATAAGTTCACTTAGTCGCCAGTAACAGAGATCTTTTTGACTCATGGTACATGAACTTTTCCTAAACAATAAAAATTTTCAATTAAAAAAAATTACTCGGTAGTCTTTTGATAAATATACGAAATCTGATCACTAATTTTTTTTTAAGATTTTTTTTAAAAAAATTATAAAAAATTCTATAATTTTTATTTAAGCCGCCACTATTTGGTGCCGTTGAAAATTAATTTGGCATGTAGACATTTACCCTTATTCCAGGTGTCGACATCGACGTCACTTTAACGCAATACCAAAAAATTGGGGTTTGTTTAATCGCGCTCGTGAACAATTTTGTGCTACTGACAATATATTTCCGTTCTGTAGGATTTCGAAAATAGCATAAGCCTGCCAAAAGGAGTCAGTTGTTTTCGACAACAAGTATATAAGTCCCAATTTTTTGTATTGTGTTAAAATGACGTCGATGGTTACAACTGGAATAAGGGTGATTATCCACTTTCATAGGAAAAAAATTCTTTTGCACAACTTTCGGTACCAACTTCAATACTGTCACTTTTTTTGGCACCGTTAAAAAATCTACTCGGCAGCCAGACATCGTGTTTTTTCATATAAAAAAGTCCGATAACCCTCCACCACGTCGTTGTCAACTTTTTGCACCATTTTGTCTAACAGAATTTTCAGTACTAACCGAAAATCACTCTGCAAATATTGATGCCGCCACTTTTTATCAACTTTCAAAATTTTTCGTTCGCTAGACATCGTATAATTTCATATAGAAACAGTCCGGCAACCCTTAACAGCGGCGTTTCCACTTTTTTGCGTAATTTTCCCTAACCGAATTTTCGGTACCAGCAGAAAACCGCTCTGCAAACATCGATGCTGCCACTTTTTGGCACCGTTACAAAAATTATTCGGCATCTGGACTTCATGTACTGTCATATGAAAAAAAGCCGACAACCCTCTACTAAGGCGTCGCTACTTTTGCACATCGTCTTTAAGGCGGAACCAGTTTGTTATTTCCATTTTTTAGTTTTTGTTTTTTACATTGATTATTTTTTGTTAACTGATAATAAAACTATTGTTTGTTTTTTAATGGATTTTATTAAATTTTTTTAAATCATTATTGGATTAAAACTTAAAACTTATTCGATTCCTCAAACAGAAAATCGTTTAAATTATTTTTGCGTACAATAATAATTTTTACAAAGTTACGGTTTTCAAACTGGCCCTAGATTTTTATAATGCTCTTCTAAGACATTATAAAAATCTTCATTGGAAAAATGCAGCGAACCTTGTCAATTTCAACCCACTGTGCCTGGCATCAAGAATTGTGTGTGTGAACAATTGAATTGAAGAAAAGCAGCTAACAAATTCATAATTTTATTGCCGAAGTTTGACAAACTGCCAGTTGCTGCTCGTTGTTGAGTTGAAAGCATTCCATTATTAAAAACGAAAGCTGTTCTTAAAATTACACACTGTTTTCGTTTCGATGGTTTTCTTTTTAACCTGCTTACGAGTATAAAGAGAAGTGGCAAAAAGATCAAAGCTAAAAACAATAATACATTTTTCGTTAATGTTATTCACACGAGTACATTTCGTTTTCTTTCTTTTTAAATTTATGAATGAACAAGTGGGAAAAGAAATATGGTTTGCTCTACTTGTATACAGATAATTTTAATGTAAAAGCAACCAAAATTTTAATAAAATTTAATATAACAGGGTGTTAATGAAGAATTCGGGGCAAACTTGTAAACTTGTCTGGTATTCACAGCGCTGCATTCATTAGTCTAGGCCTGTGAATTGGCTTCTTCGCAATTACACTATTGCAATACAAGTTCGATTTGTAGTTTTTAATCACTGAACTTTGATGCAAAAGGTGCTAAAATACAACTAGGAGAAATTTACTTTTGCAAATAAAAGTTCATTACGAATAAAAATAAACCAAATTTTATATCACCAAACGCAAATATTAAAAAAAAAATTCAGCATTTTTTTTGTATTTTTGTTGTTGAAATAAATCATGAAATTTAGGGCCTGTCCCACAATGTTCAATTCGACTTTTCGCACACTTACATTCAAAGCAAAAACAAACTTTAATATATTGTTGTTGTTTCAAATGTAAGTGTGCGACAAGTCGAACGTTGTCGACATCGTGGGATTGTCCTTTAAGCTTTAGTGGCTTCGATTCTTACCAAAGACTGTAGAAGCTATTTGATACTTCGCTCGCCAAAACAAATTTCTACATATCTATGCCTAAAAGCGATAACATCATAAGTCGACTTGAGGCAAAATCCAGTTATGTACATAAACATATATGTTTCAAAATTCTACAAATGAAAACCTTATTTGTTATTTGTTCATTAATAATTATCACATGTAATTTGGCTTAAAAAGTGATACGAACTTTAGCCTGATAAAATCATAAAATATAGAAAAGCTGCCTATTTACGTGCAGTTTACGTATTTCTAACGAAGCTTACTACAAAGATATAGACAAAATCATACTGACCTGAGTCTTAAGAAAGCCCATTTAAATTCATAATAAGCGCCAAATTATAGTAAAATCTACATTTTTAAAAATTCTTGGCTGTACGTTAATACGGTAATCTTTACATTATGGTAAAATTATTTTAATTTACCCATTTTAAATTAAAAAAAACTTGCTTACTTCAAAAGATTTTTTTTCGGAACTCTGTTTTTCGACTTACGCTGTTATCGCTTGTGACCACAGATACATATATAATTTGAAATATTATTTGTAACATTTAATAAGAACATTTTTTCAACAACTATAGAAAAACTTTATACTGAAAAATCTTGGACAAAGAAACCCTCATAAAAGAAATTCTGTATGCATAGACCACGACATAATATTTGAAAACTTAAAAGACGTTGCAAATAAATATTTTAAAAGTGAACACTTTTAAATACAACACAAATGTTATAATAAGTGGAAAATTTTTATTTTTACAAAAAATTGAAAACTTTGCTTCTATATGAAAAATATTGTCTTAAAAGTAAAAATTGGATGCCAGCGCCAAAAAGAAATGGAAACTGCCGACGAGGATAAAAAATGGTATTTATGATATTTTAATGTGTATAAAAATACTAACTATGCTAAATAAATTGTAAAAATACAGCCAACAAAACAAAATCGTTTTTTTTTAATTTAGGAAAAATTCTAAAACAATTGTTAAACTGGCCAAAATAAAGAAACAACAAAAACAACAACATCAACAATAACACAACTTACTGTCTGGCAGCCCAGCGAATATGTTTATATTTTAGTTGATATGGCAGCCAATGAACAACCACTTAGCATAGACACGACCCACAAAATGTAACGCATTTCTACACTAGACGGTGCAAGTTCATTTGTTATAAACTATAATCTGCTACAGCACACTTCGAATAAATAGTAACTACAACTGATTTGTAAAATTTTTGGTATTTCACACAGTAATTTCTTTCTACTTGTTTTTTTATTATTAAGTTTTTCGATACACAGGTGAAAAAACTAAGTCCAAAATAATAACCAAGATTAATCTAACAAACTTCTGTTGTTAACTTTGCTGCACATAATAATGTTTTCACACCGAAAGTTAAAACCTGGTTTTAACGTTAAAACCATAAACAGCTGATTTTGCTTTATCACTGCAAGTTTGATAAATTCAGGTTTTAAACAACAGGCAGTCATATAAATTTGTCCAAAATAAAATTAATGTATTGTAGAAATTTGTGTATATGTTGCTGCATTTTTTCAGCTTTTTATAATATTTAGCTGACACCCTGCACAACGGTTGTTTTTGTTTGCATGAAAAACTCAAAAATTTTACAATGCACCCTAAAATAGAAATTATTTTATATTTTGTAAATGAACATTTTAAAATGATGTAACTGCATACTTATACAACGTGAACAATAAGTGCTTGGAAATCATATTAATATATAAAAAAATGCACAAATATATTATAAGCTTAACATTTTTTTCACAGAGGTCAGTGAAATTATTTACGTTGTTTCCCGCCCAAAGGAATTTTTTCTTCACATCTGCATCTATTTTTAAGTTGAAAATGAATCAATTGGTATCTATTCTTTTTCACTGGCATAAACATTATGAGCTGCTTCCGGTCATTTGAACTTGGCAGCACTGAATTTAGCACAGCGAAAACAAGGTTGTATTTCATAAAACCAACTTAAATCCAATTCAAAAATGGTTTTAAGTTGGTTTTAACAAAAACAATTTGTATGGTAAAACCAGGTTTTAACAATTGGTTTTAACGTTAAAACCAACTTTTATTAAAACCATGTCAGTGTGAAAACACTATAAGGATTGGTTTTTGCGATTTTTATAAGCAAACGGTTCTGCACACTATTGTTGCGGTTCGATTGATAACTATAAATACAATAAAATTTAATATTTTCTTTATTAACTTAATAGTTATAAATAATTTAAAACTTTTATTTCTCAAAATTTGTTAAATTCTCATAAAACTTTTATGCTGGGTACGAGGGCGGATCAATAAGTCCGTGAATTTTTGAACGAAACACAGTTTTTTTTTTGCAAAACAAAAATTTATTTTTCAACATAAGAGTAATCTCCTTTTAACTCAATACACTTAGTCCAACGTTTCTCCAGTTTTTGTATCCCTTCCAAAAAATAGGATTTTTCGAGGTCCTTAAAGTAGGCATTTGTTTGGTCAATAATTTCATCGTTGGAGATAAATCTCTTTCCACCGAGCCATTTCTTTAGGTTTGGAAATAGGAAGTAGTCACTATGGGATAAATTCGGAGAATATGCCGGATGAGATACCAATTCGTAGCCCAACTCATAGAGTTTTGCCATTGAGACTGCACACTTGTGCACCCGTGCATTATCTTGATGAAAAAGAACTTTTTCTTGGCCATATGGGGTCGTTTTCTTTTTAAATCCTCATTAAATTGGCCTAATAAGTTGGCATAATATTCGCCGTTTATTGTTTTTCCCTTTTGAAGGTAATCGATGCGGATTATCCCGCGTGCATCCCAAAAAACTGTTGCCATCACCTTATTGGCCGACAAACTTACCTTGGCCTTCTTTGGAGCAGGTTCACCCAGAGAAACCCATTGCTTAGACTGCTGCTTGGTCTCCGAAGTACAGTAATAGATCCATGTTTCATCCACAAAACTTCATTCCAGTCCAGAACTTTCAGCGTCATTTGTACTTGTGCGACCACAACGAAAGTCAGTAAACCACTTTTTTACCATTGAAATCGATGGTGCAGACTCCCCATAGTATTTATTGAGCTTTTCCTTGGTTTGTAGTCTATTAACAGATGGTATTTGATGGGAAGAGTGTTACATTTCATATAACAACGAGAGAAGTTCGAAAAGTCACGGACTTATTGATCCGCCCTCGTATAAGCTCTTGGTAGTGGTTAAAACTACAAAAATAAATACCAGAGCAGTTCAACTATGTTGAAAATTATAAACAGCACTCTCTGTCTGCCCCATTACCTTTAATTTGCCATCAATAAGTATTTATAGAAAATTATTTTTTTTATTTAATTTTTGTGAAGAACTTTTGTATAAATAGAAATAATGAGAAAAGTTTTTTGTTAAACTTTTAATAATTTCTTTATTTTAAAATCGTTTTTTTATACATTCAATAATTTTCTGCTTGGCAACAGATGTCAAGATTGTCTGCAGACTTTGTAGCCGAACTCAGCTTGAAAGTATTACGTCCATTAAAGTAACAACAAAAATTGGTGTATAAGTATGTAATTAAAATAATTTTTAAGTATGTATGTATGAAACGTTACTTCCGAACTAACTCTACAAGTATTTTCTGCTCAAATATTGCAGTTTCTGAGATAAGGTTTTGCTAAAGCAATTCTTACAGTGAACTTAAAAATAAGAAATATGTCGAAAAGAATGAAATTAAAGGCAACACTTTTTTATATTTAGTTATTGTTGTTTTCATCTTGCTAAAAAGATTATCTACTTAAATTTAAAAATTTACGAGTACAATTTTTAAAGAATCATCTTGTTATTGGTTTGGCGCATATGCCAAGAGTTCGGAGTGGAGAAAAACGAAAAAGAAGGTTTACATGAATTTTTCTCAATACAAGTATACCAGTGGAATTTTGTGAACTTTAATGAATGAAGTTAAAAGTTAATGTTATTTTATTGAAAGTGCAAAATATGTTTTTGTGCTGCATGCACCACATTTCTTAATTTGTTTTTAAAAAGTAGCTTTCAGATAAATAAATTGATCGGCTTAACATGCACCAAGAAGCCGTCGCCATTTTAACTACCGAAAAACAAGTAATTGAAGTGTATTTAACATAAAGAATGAAATTAAATGATTTCTGTTGCACTCAAACAGGCATAATTAAAATTTCTTTTATTTTATTTTATTTTATTATTATTTAGGCGACTGAATCTCCGTCGCCATTGAATTTTTCTTACGCCACCTTCTTTTTTTATTATTCATTTATTAATTTCTTATAGAAATGAAGCAAAATAAGAGTTAATTTTATTTTGTAGGGTTTTGTATGAAGAATTTGACGCAATCACCAAACAGTGGCGTATACAGCAAAACAATACTTATTCAACCTTAAAATAGTTGAATTTTTAATATCTCAGAAGCCACAATAAATTTCGCGAAACTCGTTTTGGATTCAGAAAGGGAGTATTCCATATATGCATGTGTACCCCATACTTGACTTATTTTTTTTTAAATGATCGGTGAGTCAAACCAATAACGAGGTAACAATATATAAAATTTTCTTCTCTGTGCAATTTCGAACACGCTAAAGTTGGTTCAAAGATTTTCTCCTATACGGCTTATAGAGATGAAAAATTGTTTCCGTTTTCAGTAGTTCGAAAACTGATTCCGCTTACAGAAAAATTTTGTCAAAGTGAATTTTTTCGGATTAGTTTTTTATTTTTGGGGTTAGTTTTTGTTTTTAACTTGGGGCAATTTCATTTATTTAGGGTTTAATTTTTTGTTTTTTAATTTAATTTTCTTAAATGAGGAAAAATTTGCCCAAACATTTTCTGTTGAAAGCGTAGCCTCGCTTATTTTTTCAACTTTTAAATTGTGTAATTAATAGAACCAAAGGGGTTTGCTAAGCTTCGCAGCAATCAAATAAGTAGAATATCATAAAATGACATAAAAAAAAATTTGTGGGCGTATTTTACGCCCACAATGGGACCAATTGGAAGCTGTACCCTCTCAGTCAAAAAATTTTTACAATCGGTATAAAATATAGCGAGTTATGAAGTAAAAAAAAAAAATACAGACGAATTGATAACCTCCTTCCTTTTTTTTTCTTGAAGTAGGTTAAAAATATAAGGAATTATAAAAAGGTTTAAAGATTACAAAATTTTAAATAAATATGCAGAGTAATGCTAGAAACACAACTGGGACTAGCGATGAATTTCGATAGAAATTCGCTGTGTAAATTCGTCGTATGAAGCACAATTAGTCTGGGTTTACACGCTGTAGTTTTCGTTAGTGAGATCAACTTTTTAGTTCATGGGCGAGAGAGAAAAATAAGATAACTCCTCTCTTCACTATATTCCCCTCTCTCTCTCTGCAGTATGCTCAATTAAAATTGGCTTGCATGAATCTGGTATTACGACGAAAAAGCAAAGAAAAAACAAATCAAGAAAGAAATTTATACTTTTGATGTCAAAACGACATCTAACGTATCGGGTGGGCCATTTAAAAGCTTAAATTTAAAAATGCAATAAAACAAAAACGGTTTGAAATTTTTACCAAATTTATTTTCTTGTTGTGAAGTACAATTGTTTCGGCTAAAGATGGAATATTATTGTATTCAAATGCTCAATTGTCTCTGGTTTGTTGAAGCCCCACAGAAAATAGTGCAACGGTGTCATCAAACGTTTGACGACGAAATAAATCGATTGTGGCATGAGATGCGTGGCAAGTTGCTACATCCTGTTGAAACCAAACATCGTTCACATCAATACCATCATTTTCAAAGGAATATGATCCAATGATACCTTCGCTCCACAAGCCGCACCTAGCAGGTACTCGTAATAGGTAAATTGGCTTCTGTAAGACCACGTGTGGGTTTTCTCAGTCCCAAATACGGCAAGATGAAAATGTGCTTCATCCGAAAAAATATTCATTTCGTGCAATTATTTTTGATTTGCAAAAAAATTTCCAATAAATCCCAACGTTGCACAATCGTAAATCGACTAATTTCATGTGGTAGAGATAATATACTAAATTTTGTGACAGAATAGAATGACATATATAAGTATTGCCAGATTCGAACTTAAACCGTTACATTCAAATTACAAGCGGCGAAAATAGTCATCTGTCCAGTTGCGACCACCTAATAAAAATTCGCCTTGCAACAAATTAAAAAAAATCAAAGAATTTAACATTTTTTGAAAATCAATAAAATAATGGACATCTTGCACTTAAACGTTTACATGGTATCGATATGTTCGATGCTGTCCGGCGTAGGAAATAAACATAAATTTTCATTTGGCGAATTAAGTCTGTTGCTATGATTGCTCGTTTTTTATATACTCGCACATGTGCTCCTAGCATTACACACTTCATTTACATGTATAAATATTTAATATAATTTTCTTAATTTTTCTAATCCACTGTTAAGTGGCTCATGAACTTTGCATTGCTTTGATAAAATTATTAAAATCTTTGCATTTTTTTGATTTTGAAATCTAATGAAAACATTTGGCTTGAAATATGTCTTCCTTAATATATTCTTATTAATACAAAAGTTCAAAAGCATTTATGCTAATTAAAGTATTAAAGTAATGTTCGGCAAAGTTTACGGCAATGCACTTTAGTTAAATAAATCATCTGTTTGGCAATATTTAGCAGCCAAAACAGGGACTTCTTTTCACTTCTGAAAGGTATTATAATAAATTGGAATTAACATTAAAATAATATTGTAACTTCAATAATTTTTTAAGCATTTTTATATTCCTAAAATAAAACACATTTTCCTCAGGGGTTACAAAGAAGGTTTGCTTTCAGAATATCCTTGTAACACCCACGTCAATGAACTCTTACATAATAATATTGATATTTACATAAATTTGTTCTTTGGATTTATTTATCTGGCAGTTTGTTGCTTTATTTTCCTAAAAAATTTCATTATCTGATGGTTTGCCTGACCACTTCAGCTGATACTAAAAGTTGATGAGGCGCAACAGGAGAACTTTTTCTTTAATAAAAAAAAATATATAAGATGGAACATTTTGCCGGCTTGAAGAAAAAGTATCGAAGATAAAAATAAAACATCTGCATAAAGTAAAGATCTAAGTATTTATAGTATAAAGCAACATCTGCCTTTTCCAGTGGTAGATGAAATTTTAAACATTCAAAACAGTTTACAGGAATTTATTTAAGGTTGACTGAACGTTGTGATAAATGATTAATTAGCTTAAATTTATTGCTAAGATATTACTCGTACTTGGAAGCAAATAAAAATTGTTAGATATTGGTTTTAATAATTGATATTAAATATTAATTAAATGTTAAAGTCTCATTTCCGCTTAATTTTGAGCAGTTCTTTTCTTACCAAAGTTTTCTTCAGAAGATTTGTTATCGTATAAATATTTTAAGAAAATTATGTACCAATTGCAATAAAACTCATTATCAAATTGATTATATAATTGTGTTTTACCAATTTTCAACGAATATTTTTCTGACGAAAAAATTTTAGTTTCCATTTACCAGATGGGTACAACTTATGTTTCCACTACTTCAATAATTCTGCAAAAAAAAAAATCCGACTTCAATGCAAAGATCTGATAGAACGTTTTCGAAAAAAAATTTATGTGATATAAAATTAAATTATAATGGGCGTGCCTCCGCCCATTTTTTAAAATGCCAGATCTTGTGTGTTTTCAAAGCTCAGGGTGTGTGTTTAGTTTTGTAAAAATCGGTACAGTAGAACCACTTAAAATAAAATATTAAATTTTAATGGGTGTGACTCCGCCCACTCTTTCTAATGGCAGATTGTGTGTCCTTTTGAGCTAAAGGTGTGTGGTAAGTTTCATAAGAATCGGTTAAGTAGAACCATGTGAAATATAAGAATAAATATTAATGGGCGTAGTCCCGCCCATTTTGTCATTTCTAAAATTTTTTAATTACAAGAAGCAAAGGTGTTTGCTAGATTCCGCGGCAATCACATGAGTAGAATATCATAAAATCAGATAATCAATATAAAAGTTTGTGGGTGTGTACCCGCCATTTTTTTTTTTTGCAATGGGGCCAATAGGAAGCTATACCTTCTCAGACAACAAAAAAATTTTTACAATCGAAGACGAATTGATAACCTCCTTGTTTTTTGAAGTCAATTAAAAAGTAAGAAATATTTTTGAAACAAAGAAAAATGAGTGGAACATCGTACAAAAGGAATTTTTTTTGGCAAAATAAAAACCTGTTAAATCAACCTGATTCATAGTTGACTTACAGACAAAACTAGTTATCTGTAAAAAAAGGAAAATCAAAAACGTGAAGTATAAATTCAACTTTTTATAGAAAGCGTAGACATTTTGTGTTCCTTAAGAATCTTTGCATAATCATGATTTATGTTTAAAATATATGTGAACAATAGCTAAAATTTTATTTTACTAAAACTTCCACTGTGCTTCGCAAAAATTTATTAAAATTTATTTCAATAATCTACGAGTACTTTTCTTAACAAGTGAAACAAAGTGTGTATTATTTCATTTCAAAACGTGTATCTTAAGGGTCTTTATTATTTAAAATACGACATAAAATAAACATAAAATTGTTTTAAAGTAAATTTACATACAAAATGTTTTTAAGAGATAAACTTTTTGTTGTTATTTGTAGTGTCTGTGATTGCAGTGTTAATTTGCAAATTTATGTGTTTAAGTTGAGCATTTTATATCTTTATAAGTTTTTGCGTGAACACTTTTTCAAATGAGAATATTATTCTTTAGAAAAGGCAATAAATTTGTGCGCAGTTTTAAAAGGGAAAAGCAAAATTTAAATAAAATTGTTTTTTTTTAGAGAAGCTGACTTCCAAAACTTTTTAATACAAGTTTGTTTACTTTTCGTATGCTTTATTTATGTCGTGTATAGATACAAAGTTGCTAAACATTGCGATCATGAGCAACTACTTTGAATCTAATGCTTGATTCGCTCTTAATACTTCTGCCTCAATAAGTAAAAAACTTTTAAGCTTTCATGTCGATTTTCAGAAATTTATATTTTTTTCATTAAATTGCTGTAACTTCCTGAACAAAATATATATTTGAAATTTTGTACAGAAGTAGTTTTAAATATAAAGACTACAGGGGTTTCATTAATTCAAAAATGGATTATCTTGACTTAAGTACTTTTTGCTTTTTGCCACAGACTTCTTGACGACAATTTGAAAGGGTGTGCATTGTCAATGTTTTGTACTGCCGCGTTATAAAACACTGCACTTTGTGGGAAGACAAAGCATTTAACGTTTTCGAAGTCAGCCAGAATGTGAAGGCTATACTATGGGACAATCAATAGAAGCAATCAGCGAAAGTTAATATAGTGAGTGAATCGTTGCTTCCCTCTAAATGGTGGATTTTGTAAATACAAACGATTTTTTCGTTTTGAAATTTGTATGGAAAAAATATCTTTTGAAACGAATTTTAGTTATTTTTCATACGAATTTGAAACGTTTAGAAATAAAATTTATTTTTTTAAATCGGCCTATACATCAGTGCGATAATATTGAAATATAAAATAATCATAGGCCAGACAGCAAAACAAGCTTTATTGTTTCTAAAACTTGGTGGTCCTAGTTTTCCAGAGAAGGGTATGAAAATTGAAGAAATTTTGAGATTCTGTGTGAAGTTTGGTATTTAAAACTTTAACTAAAATGACGCTATGAATTGTTCTCCAACCCAGACATGTTGTGCAATTCTATGGAAACTTTTTGTTGAACAACTTTTAAGTTCATTTGCGAGAGAGGAAAATATGAAGGCTTACCTCTTCATTATCTTCTCCTCTCTCTCTCTGTCTCTCTCACCCCTCCATAAGCTTTAAAGTTGCTCAACTAAAGTTGCCGTGAGTGAGCCCAGTTTTATTCTTAATTTCTTATTACTTATTTTTGTTAAAAATTTCTGGCGAAAAGGTCCAAGTTTTCTTTATATGAGAGCAATTTGTTTTCTTTCTTTGAAAAATAAACTTCAAAAGTCTTTATTTCTAAAAACAAAAAGAAAATGGAATTACCTTCTATTTCTAAATCATGATTATTTGCTTCATTATAGTATTGAATATGAAACGAATCATTCAACAGTGAATAATGCAGCTATTGTTTAAATATCAATTGTACGATTGTAATGGCATATCAAGGAAAGCGAACGAGCGAAAAACTACTTCTTTTTTCACTCTTTGAATTAATCTTAGTTGGAACAGTAATAATCTTGCTTTTGCTTATGAACAAGCTAACTCAAATTATAGGAAATTCTTTTCTGTCTTTGCAGAAAACATTTCGTCGGTTGGTTACTGGTTTGCCGCATCAATAATGTATTCTCAATATCTGTGCTGCAAACCAGTAACCACCCGACGATTTGCCAAATGTTTCTTTTATTTTTAAGCACAGGTTATTTATTTACTTTTTTTCCGTGGAGGCGAATGATTGTTATTTAATTAAACTGGGCGAAAATATTAATCATACGCCTTGATTTATTTTGTTCAAAGAAATTTCTAGCACGAAAAATTCCCATTATTTTTTCGGCAATTAATAACGAAGTCATTAAGCTGATTTCAGTATCAGTAAAAACAATATAATTAAACTGCTGAAGAAATAAATTGAAATAAAGCCTTCAAATTCAAATATCTGTGCCAAAATTCTTGGTTTGTAAAAAAAAGTGTTAGAAGTAGAGTCCAACAGCACCATTTGCTTGATGTTGTATTCAAAAAGTAATCCAAAAGAAAAAGAAACGAAATGAAATAAAACTGTTACACATATCGCAATCAGTTAGTTTTTATACTCTTCACCAAAAATGTTAATGCCATTCCATGTGTAGTTTCCACAATATTTACATGCGACCTAATAAAGTGTATCCTCCATATTCATAAAATTTAAAATGAGTTTGAAATGTATTTTATTTCAAATTTTTTATAAAAAATTTTCTTAAAATTGATTTGAAATGTATTTTATTTCAAATTTTTTATAAAAAATTTTCTTAAAATTGATTTCAAACACATTTTATTTTATTTTTATTTTTTTTTAAATATGGGCGTATATATTTTGGGTACTTATGAATAGGGCAGACGAATAAGCGATGTCCGCCTGTACGTGAAATCGGTTTTCCGAAGCTCCCATAAAAGCTAGAGACTTCGACATTAAAGTGGTAAGGTGGAATTGATTCTAAGTAGATTGGTATTGAAAATCGGATTGCAGGGCTGGAAAATTTTAACTTTTGTTGGTATGTAAAAGTAACTAAATATGAATATTTTTTTTCCTCAGAAATAATTTCTTAGTCGGGCTTAAGTTCAGTAATTTCAATTCTAACTAGAATAAAATATTTTTATTAATTAATGTGAGTTTCTAAAGAAGAGAAGAAAATATAAATTAGACTTTATTAGCTGGGGGAAATACCGATATTTTTCTGTGCAGATTGTTATTAACATCAGCTATTTAACGCAAATTTTCAATGAAATGGAATATGAGAAATGATTACCTTTGGTAAACACATTTGTAAGTATCACTATTAATTTTCTGTTTATCCGTTTTTTCACTTTTCTATTCACGAAGTTATGTCACTCTACCTAAGTATGTTTTAACTATTCTTGCTTATCTTTTACGATCATTACATTAATTATTTCTACTTATTCGATGTGCCGTCGGTACATACTTGTGAGTATTAATGTAGTGGATATTGTATTACCATACAAAATACTGGTTTTAAATTCTTAAAGTATACTTTGTTTTGACTATGGTTATGCGCCATTGTTTTTGCTTTCTACAGTTGATTTTACTTTCCAGTATATGAAACTGTGATTGCCAAGTGAACATATATTTGTCACGTGCCCATGATTATTTAAGTGAGACAATTTTTTTTTCTATCAATTCGTATTAACAACAATAAAAATTAGAAAGAGTGTTCCAGGGTAGGAAAGTTGACAAATTGACATTTGAAAATTTAAATAATTTTTGTTGTTAGTAAACATTTATTGGCACTGAAAATTATAAGAATCAGAAAGATGATTCCAAGGTTGGATAATTGAATTTTTTTTTGTAGACAAACTTTTTTTTTATATGCTCAGGTACGAGGGCTACTACTTAAATTTCGGGAACAGCAAATAATAACAAAAATGTTTAAATGAAAACGGCTTTATTGTTTTTCGAAATATTTCCCTTGATGATCGATACACTTTGCAGTCGTTCAAACCATTTGTCATAGAAGTTTTTCCACTAGTAAATTGTTTACCACGCAGTTTACCTTTGATATTCGGGAACAAGAAGAAGTTATTGAGTGCCAAGTCAGGACTGTACAGATTATGAGTCATCAATTCGATGTTTTGACTGCTCAAAAAATCACTTGTTGGACGAGATGTGTGAGAGCGCGCATTGTCATGATGAAGAATGATTCGTAATCGGGGCTAGTTTTACGAAAATCTTCGAAGACTTCCGGCAAACAAATCATCGTGTACCACCCAGAATTGACAGTTCTACGTTGCTCAAGCGGAGCAGTGGCCACATGACCCATTCAGCCGAAGAAACAGGCGACCATTGGCTTCGCTGTGCTTCTTTGCACGAAAAATTTTTGTTGCATTTAGCTTGATTCGTCGCCACGGTTGAACTTTTTAATAATTTCCGTGCACCACTTGGCGTGAGCCTTTTTTTGAGCGATTGATAAATTATGGGCTATCTAACGTAAACAAATTTTTTTTACAACTGAGTGTTCATGCAAAATCGAATGTACTGAAATAAAACTAATGCGTAAGGACGCCTCTATCTCACAGAATGCACCATGACGATTTTGCATTATCAGTTCATGCACTGCATCAATGGTTTGTGGCACAAGAACCGGAATTCGTCGACGACGGAACTACGACCACGATTGAATTAACTATACCAACGATATACTATGGTTTTTGATGCTGCTTTATCGCCATACAAACTGACTTCATCGGCACATTCGTGTTAGCTATTGACATTGGTGTTGCCAGTTCCCGAAATATAAATAGTAGCCTTCGTTCTTCCATTGTTGTTGTTTCCAATACGTCAATTATGTTATTGCATTTTTAAGAAGTTGCTCATTTCTTGCCAAATTTATTATTAGTAGGAAGTTATTTAAAACATCTTGCTGTCATTCAGTGAAATTAGAAAGTTCTCAGTTGATGGACGCATAGTAAAATGTAAGAAACTCCTTTAATAATTAAAATGGAGCAGAATAGTAAATTAATTTTTGTTAAAACTAATTAAAAGAAGAGATTTTTTTTATTTCTTATTATAGAGCTCAACTCAATGACAGTTTCTTAATTAAATTCACATTACACTGAAGTTAGCAAAATGATTTGATTCTATTAACATTTTAAATTTACAAGACAAAAGAAAAGCGCCAGTAATTTACTGTTTCAACAAATATCTTGTTGATTACAAGAAATCTTTAACAAAGTTTACAAAACAAAAGTAAACACTTCACTAAGCAGCAAAAAAATAGACGTTGTGGCGTCATTACTGAAACTAAATGAAGTCGTTTGGGATTTTTTTTATTCAAGGCTACACTAAGTACATTTCTTCATTTGTTCTTCTTTACTTAAGTAGAAAATAGGAAAATCAGTTTACTTATTTCTTTAAACGATTACTTTCGTTCAGGAGATTTAAGCGTAGGATTGATATTATTTATAAATACTTTAAAAACTGGATGGTGGAGTGTGATTATTAATCATTTGTTTCTATATTTATGATTTGATCAGAGGAAGTTCGTATCGGTTTATAAGCCAGATTACATGTGATAATTATTAATGAACAAGTAACACCAAAGTTAATTGTAAATATTCTGACAAATACGTAGTAGAACGAAACAACTAGCTGTGGCCTTCGAAAATAGCCAGTTGTTCCGTTCTACTACGTGTTTGTCAGAATATTTATAATTTGGCTTACAAAGAGATAAGAACTTTAGTCTGATCAAATCATTAATATATAAATAAAATATATAATTTGTTTATTTGTTTGGTTTTTGGAAACCAAATTACATATGATAATTTTTAAGGAACACAAACACTAGCTGAACGGTACAACATGTTGTTTTCCTGGGCCACCACACCTTCATTGTCAGCGTTGTTGTGCTTGGCCCACTGTGTGTGGTGTGAGTTGATGCAAACTTTACCTTTATATATTTTCCCGTGGAAATGGAATATGTGAATTGTTTGCACTCATCATATTACAATTTTTTGGAATGAAAGCTCAATTTTACCATCTCCAATTTTAAACAGTCTTGCCGTTGTGTTGTTTGTTTTTTTACTTATTATGCACATGTCTGTTAATTTGCTTATTTTTATTCTATTTAAAACAAACTTTTTGGTTTGTTACTTTTATTTTTTTATTTGTTTATTTTTTGCCACAAGTCCAAAGCTTTTAATTTTAGTTAGTTTAATTATTTCTGTTCGAACTTTATTTGTTTCTATGTTTGGTTTAAGCTGCACACGTGATAGTTAATTTCATTTGAAAACCCTTAAGTTATATACTATGAGTCCTTTTATACAGGAAACATCATCTAATAATGTTTTGTATCTCCTCTGCACGTGGAAGACTTATAATTTCCAGTGAATAGAAACTTCATTTTGTTTTAACTACAAAAAGTTTTTGCGTAAAAAGCTTTTTGTTGTTACATCTTTTTTCCGCCGAAAAACTTTACTTTTAACATGTTTTAAATGTCAAGGGATAGGAAATGTATTCGTTTTTAATACACAATTAAAATAATAAAATAACCGCTTGCAATAGAAGGTGACAAGCTCATCTAAAAAAAAAATACAAAACTTATTGATAACAGAAGTTTCCTCTAGAAAAAATTAAGCAATACCCGTTTATCGCGATAACAGAAAAAGTTGGTAAAGAAATTACAAACTTAACTAAAATTAAGAGCTTTAGGCTGCAGTAAAATAAAACAAATTTATGTACAGTAGACTGGTCGCATTATTACAACTTGTCGATAGTTAAAGGCAGGATTTTGTCTGCCCGATAAAAAGATAAAAAGCTTTGCATTATTACAACTTAAATTTTTGTTTGTTATTATTATAAATAATAATAATATTTAATGGATAAAAAAATAATAAATGAAGGTTTTATTATGGCCCTTAATAGGATAAAAACATCACATACAAGCTTATTATGATCCATTAGGGCAAAAATTATATAATACATAGCAGGTAAGAACAAAGAGAATTTGCTTTTGAGTTCCCGGCAATTCCCAAAAAAATTTGCAAAATCCCCAAAATTGGATTTTTTCAGTGTTTTTGACGTATTCTTCTTATTTTTATCCAGGAGCAGATTAATATGTTTGCAAATGTTTAAAAACATATCTTGTCTTATGCTGGCATAATATTTTTATTTTGGTTTCAGTTTTCGAATTTGAGACAAAAGGTCTTAAATTTGATATTTATAACAAAAATAGCCCTATTTCGAAACGATCTGGTTCCTATTTCCTTTAATAACATGGACAAATTTTGATTGGAAATCATATTAAATTTATTAGAAATAATATGTTGTTTATTTGCTTTGTTCATAGTTACAATTAAGCCTTGTGCTCAGTCGTATGACTTTACTGTTGTTTTGTTGTTGTTTGTGTTGATATTCTTGCTGCCGGCTAGTAGGCAGTGTACAAGTCGTGTAGTCTGAAGGTCGTATGTTCGAATCAGTCAGGCCAGCTAAAGTAGCTTAGAAATTTATGTTTGCTTTTATAAATAACTTTTTTATAAAAAATTTAATTTCAAATAAATTTTATGTTAAATTGTCAACTAAAACATGTTGAATTAAAATTTTAGTCATAAAAGTACTTATTAAGTGTGTAACTAAATAATGTTCAAGGCTACTGTTTCTACAGAGGTAAGCGCGTTTACTACCACGCGTAGAGTTCGAATTAAAATTTTGACCGGGGAAGCCAAGCTATACGTACAAACATGTCCTTCTGATGCTTGTGAAAATATACACAATTACATAAGTTAAGTAATTAATACTAGTAAAATAAGATGACTACACATTAAATTAAACTCGTGTTTTTCCAAAGTGAGATAACGTTGAATCAATATGGTTTATCGTGTTTTTTTAGTATCAAATTAACGTTGATTCAACTTGAAATAACTTTGATTCATCATGATTCTTCATTGTGGTTTAACAGTACTGAAATGTTAGATCAACATGAAGTAAAGTTATTTCAAAAGTAAGAAAAAGTTTTTTGAAGATTACTGTAAATCATGTTGAATTAACATGAAATACATATGGGAGCGAAATTATTGCTGTAGAATTTAATATTTGTTTTGTAAAAGAGAATTAGTTCATTTATTTTTATACTTATTATTCGATTAGGATAAAGTTTATTTATTTGTTGCTCTATTGCAATTTATATTGAGCGGAAAATGGGTATCTTTGGACTAAAGAATTTGATTTAAATGTTTCATTTTAAATATTAGCATTAGTTTAATACTTTATTCTGTTCTCTGCTTTTAAGAAATTTTTTACATTACTAATAAATAAGAGAGGACTTTAATGGCGATTTATTCATCTACGAGTACACCGTAGCTGGTCAAAGTAACACGAATATAATTCTCTCGGTGGCCAGCAGTGATCTAAACCAGCTACGTTTAATCAATATGCAACGTTTAGAAAAGAGTTCTTGTGCTTTCTCACCAACGATAGTACAACAGCCAATCAGATCTCGGCGACAACAATGCTTGACTTACTTTGCAAAGAAATAAGAACACATTTGAGAGCTTCCAAAACTGTGTTTATACGTTGCTGATCTAAACCAACTTAAATGCGTTTATTTATAAATCGTTTGTTAAAGAAAGGCCTTTTGTCACTTTTTTTTAGCGAAGAGCTTTTATTACAAAAATTATTTGGTCATATGAGAATACGTTTTTTGATTATGAAAGAACTCTCATGTTTGGTTATTCCTTTAACAGAATTTTGCCACTAATATTTTCAGTTTACTTATGAAAGGTATCACGTCATTCCTGCATTTCTCTACCAACAAAAAATGCTTACGAAGGAGTATGATATAAATATTATTCCCATTAAAAATGATATTATCTGAATGGGATGCATGAATGTGACCATAATGACATGTATACGAGTTTCCACAAATTGTTATTCAAATATTTTGTATTTATTTGGCGAAATAAACTGAATGTTGTTCTTGTGCAATCATTATAATATTTTAGATTATGTGTGCGAAAATGGTGCAAATAATAACAACCCGAGCGAAAAATTTGCAAAAAACAAACAGCTCGTGCGTAATAACTAAAAAGAATTTAAGTTTAATTTGTTGAAATTTTGTACACAGCATTCATAAAAAAAATAGAATTTAAATTTTTTGGCATATGAAAAATCGGTCTATGCCAACCAGCTTAAAAACACCGCACAGTTCTTAATTTTACGAGGATATGTTACTTAAAATAGAGAATTATTGGTAAGAGAAATTCCCTTTGTGAGGTGTGTTGAATATGCCCGGTCTACTACAAATTCAGTAAAGTGCGACTTTGACTCCCACACGAAGGGTTCCTTCCGTACGGACACTGCATATGTACACAGAAAAAACAGAACGAGCTAAGGCGCAATGTTCAGAAAAAGACAAACGGAATGCTTGTAGGCACATTTACTGCGCCCCTTTAGAAGTGCATTCAAATCCTTAAAGACCGAACGTATATTCTTTTTTTTAATACTCGTATGTAGCGTTCAGCTCGTAAATATGAATTTTGTGTATGCTGAACGAAAAAAGTATGCTTCTCCATAAGCGAGCTAAACGTGTTGTTCAGTATTTTTGTGAGTATTGTTCAGAAAAGGTAAACGCAGTATTCAGTAACTTTTGTTAAACAAAATTTAAAATGTCAATTAATGTTTTATTATAGATATTGTATCTATTCAGGCTTTTAAGGTCATTCAATTTCTTCAAATGTAAATAAAAGATGTTTTTATTTAATTTTTAATGTATCCGAAGTTTCGTTGGGGTTTTAAAATGTTTCGTTCAGCATAATCGGGTATGTTCTGTATTCCAAGTGAAATTAATGTGCGGAATTACCATAGATTTGTTGTTGCAAATAGGAATTTATAACAGCAATGTTATGGCAAATCCGACGATTTAATTCCACATGGAGTACAGAACATACCCGAATAACTTGCCTGAAAATTGAATGCCAGTTGTTATTTCGTCGGGTGGTTACTGGTTTGCCGCACAGATATTGAGAATACAGTATTGATGCGGCAAACCAGAAACCACCCGACGATTTATTGAACGTACATTTAGTAATATAATAATTGAACGCCTATAGTATATTTTTGAATACACGTTTACCTGTGGGCAAGCTGAACTTTAGATAATTGAAAACTGAATCCACGTTTGTCACGAGACTCAACGAAATATTAATTTTTTTACTACAGGCGTTTACGGTGCAGAAAACGTGATAAATAATTTTTAATAATACATAATTTTTTTGTGTAATAATATACGAACTTTAGCCTATACATACGAATATCTTATAGATATTAAAATTTTTTTTCTTTAACTTTTTTTTATTTTTAGGATTTTTTTCATTTTGGCGTTTTTTTTAATTTTTGCGATGTTTTTTCGGTTTTTGGAAATTTTTTTCGGTTGTTTTTTAGTAAAAGAAATTTTTGTTATGACATTATTTTAGTTCTAGCGCTTTTGCCGATTTTTTTTTGGGCCTTGGCGATTTTTTAGTTTTAGCGATTTTTTTTTAATTTTGGCGGTTTTTTGATTTTGGAGCGGTTTTTTTTCGGTTTTTGGAGATATTTTTCGGTTGTTTTTTAGTAAAAGAAATTTTTGTTTTGAAATGTCTTTAGTTCTAGCGCTTTTGCCGATTTTTTCGAAGCGAAATTTTAGATTTGGTGCTTTTTTAATTTTGGCGCTATTTTAGTTGAGGCAATTTTTAGATTTTTGGCAATTTTTTCGGTTGTTTTTTAGTTTTATCGTTTTTTAGTTGTGGCGTTCTTTTTTGTTTTGACGATTTTGTTTTGTTTTATTAGCATTTTGCTAACCTTTTTACTCTTGGTGATTTTTGTTTGCATTTTAATGACTTATTTTATTTTTTATGACATTTTTCATCAAAGCGCTTTTTTCATTTTGGCAATATTTTATTTCGGCATTTTTTTCTTTCTTAATTTTGGAATTTTTTTTTTAGTTTTAGCGTTTTTGAAAATTTGAAGGATTTGTCTTTTACGGTTTCCAATATACACCAAGTTGCCAAAAATTACATTAACTGATAGAATACCCTGTAATATAAATTTTTTTAAATTTCAGTGTTAATTGTTGTGGTCTGCATAGAAATACACTAACTTTCAAAATTTCAAGTGTCTATATATGATTGTAATATCTATTACATTAGAATTTCAATATATTTCGTTGCTCGCTTTAGAACATCCTTTTATTTTTAAGTGTCATATACAAGGAGGGCCAAAAGAGATCACCCTATTGGAAGATGCTCTTATTTTTGCAGATGGCGGCCAATGTCAAATTTGTTTTGACATTTTTGAGCAAGACAGATGTAGAATACAAGTGAACAAGCCATGGAGCGATACACTCCGTCGCGGCTTTCCCGGGTCGCCTCATCTCTCGTTTTGGCGATTTGCACTGGTTCGCAAGATTGTCCGATTTAACCGTTCCAGACTTTTTTATGTGGTTTTTTGAAGTCCTGTGTTTACGTGAACAAACCCGAAACCCTGGAAGCCCTCAAGGACAACATTCGGCACGAGTGCGAGAATCTGTCGCCCGAAGTTTTCGCCGAAGTGATGAAAAATGCCATAAAACGAGCAATCAGTTATGACGGCGCCCATTTCTATAGGTTCAAAGAAACATAATCAAAAAACAGAATCGAAGTTTTTCATTTAAATAAAAAAAGTGAGATTTAAACAACATCGAATGACTTCTTTTGGCCCACCTTGTATACGAGTATGTACGAGTATGCTGTTGTGGTGGCCAAAGTTTTACATAAATGTAAAAATTTTTAACAGTTATCGAGAAAACAGCCTGTGATAGAGAGACGGACATCGTAGCGATAACAATAGGTTTCCTTATCACCTTTGGTGTACGGAACCCTAAAAACTGTACATATTGGCAGCTGCTTGTATACGAACAGCGTTGCCAATAGTCACTAATTTTGAGGTTTTGTATAGCCAACTTAAACGAGAAAAAAATTGTTCGAAGAAGAAAAGTTCATATTGGAATTTTTGCTGCAAAATTTGCATATGGACTTACAGTGAATTCGGATGATTTGCCTAAGAGCTCCTTGGTAGCGCCAAATTTTCATTTAAAATTTTGTTGCCGGTTTTCATCATTTTAAATGTAACATTTAAATAATCTTAAATTAAATTATAAATTTTACCCTTTTCTTCTCCTAAGCACAGTTTGAAAAACTTTTCGTTGTGTTTGCCATTACAATCATGGTTTTGTAGTTGTTTTTATTTTATAAAAATTCAAACTTTTTCATGAATATAATCTTGTTGGTTTCGAAACAAGCAATAAGAAAAAGGAGAAGTGTGTGTACTCGTATCTTCACAGTGAGAAAAACTTATGCAACCATATTTCATTTAAATTTAAGTGTTTGAACTTAAATAGTCCCCGTAGCTTTGTGCGCTTAAGGCAGAGTGTTTCATTTGGAGGGGTTTTCTTAAGACTTAAGGATAGAACTAAATTAGACATTTACTGCCTGCCATATGCATTAAAAATGAATTTTGGTTTACAAAAAGCTTAAAAAAACAAACTTTTGATGGAAATTCGTTTGTTAATCGTCTTGCAAACCAAAATAATTTTTTGTGAATAAGGCTTTAATTCTCAAGTCTAGAGGAAAATAAACTTAAATAATATTTACAGTTAATTGAACAGAATTTAAATTTGAAATGAAACTGCTTTCCGATAATTTTAGAGTGCCATCAAATGTATTTGATGTTTTTAAAATAAAACATCAAATACATTGAAATTAATAAGTGCGAATTTCAAAACAAAAGAGAATTGCAGAGCACATGAAACTGTGTACCCCTTCCCAATCTTCTCATCTTCCTCACCAATAAAGTCAAGAATTGCAGCAATAAAAATTGCAAGTCTGGACAGGGACTTCGGAGACAAATTTAGTTTGTCCGCTTCATGTGAAGAGCCTCATATGACTTATTTTCTTGCTGAAAAAAAAATAACGACACTAAATGAAATCCAAGAGGTCATACGTTCAACTATAAATAAATCTTCATTGAACAAAGAACCTCATAATGCATCACCCATTTCATTCAAAGACTGAAAGCATTTGCAGACAAATGAAATTAAAGTTGAATGAAATTAAGCAATAAATAATAATTTTAACTGAAGACTAAAAAAACTTAAACGAATGCAGTGAGGAGTTTTAAGTTTAAAAATATTGAAACTAAAACCCTCAAAAATACTTAAAAAATTCAAAATAATTGCTTAAGGGCATTTAAATTTTCCTTTTCTTTTCTTTTCTTTAATAAATAAAGTGTAGATAACAAAATAAAACTACAAGCAATTCATTTATGCGTATATTTATTGCATATTCAATTGTTTAATTCTTAGAGCCTAATTCATAAAAAATATTTTGGTTTTATAAAAGGTTTATTAATCAAATTTCCATAGAAAATTTGTTTCATAAACCTCTTATAGAAATATTTGTTATGAATAAGGCAGTTAATCTCAGATTGTGATACAGTTTATTTAAATTTTTAAAAGTTAATAAGAATTTAGTCCTGGTGTTAATAAGTGTTTAAGCTAACAAAAGCTAATGTCTTTTAATTAGTTATAAGTTAAAATTTACTGCCGGTTTCTGGACAAACAAAACTCTATGAGTTCCTAATTTGTTTCTTTTATTTCCAATTATCCCCGATAATTAGCACCAGCCTCCATCGAGAGATTATAATTAAAAATATCCCTTTTTAAAGTGCCTAAGGAAGCTATGATAATTAGCTTCCCTTCCCCTCCGGCAACTATAGGGATATTTCTTAATAATAATCCCAAGTTTATTAAATTTTCCTTCACATACATTTTACATAACAGTTTCCTTTTTCTTTTTTGTTTTTGCAGATATCTGGCAATAATTTAAAAAAAAAGAAAATAAACTAAGTCCCGGTTCACACACATCAATACGGACATAATTCAGCTGGTAGAAAAACAGAGATATTTGTATTTCCTTCTCTGTTTTTCTGACAGCTGAATTACGAGTTGATCAACAAAAATTGAAGTGTATGCAGCGATACTAACAAAAAGAATATCAACAAGAAACACGTGTGACAATATTGTAATAAAATTATAACAGTTTTATTTTGTCTTAGTAAAAGACAAAAAAAACAAACACTATTCTTCAGATGCTTACTTTTCTTTTATTACTGCAACTTAATTAAGGAAACTAAAGCTATAAAAAAAACAATCACTTGCAAATGGGTTTTTCGTTAAAATCTATGATGACAGACAGCTCGTACCCGCCGCTCTATTTTCATTTTTGGTCTAATAAATAACGACACAAGAATATTTATATTCAGGTTTATGTTCTCAGGCAGAAAACGCGTATTTACATTTTGTCATACATACGAGTACATCCATATTTATTTCGTAACACTAGTCAAATGGGAAGGGGCATCGCTCCATCATATTTGATTTGCAAACACTTCTTCTCAAATAAGAAACAAGTGAGTAATCGTTTCGATAATTTTATGATGGTTGCTTAGGTTGAAGGGCTGCTTAGTTGCAAAAATGTATTTTTATTGTTTTTCTGAGTACAAATAAAAGTTGAAACTAAAAAAGTATATATTTAAGATTTTATTGTTCCATTATTCAGATGTTTATTTTTATATACGAGTATTTATATAAAAGTTATTTTTTCGAAATTAATTTATTTAGCAAGACGTGAATTTTTTTTTTTTGGTTTTAAAACTGTCATTATATTACTGTTGGCGTCATATCAAAATATTTTGGTAATTAATACAGTTCAAAGCTCTTAATTTATTATTAAGAGCATTGATTGCGGATTTTATTTTTTAAAGAGTATGTCATCCAGATGTCTTCCGTCGAGTTGAACACACTGTTCAAAACGGAGCCTTGCATTCTGCACCACACGCTGCAGTAAACTTGTTTCAACTGAGCTTATTTCTCGACGAATATTTTCCTCTAAAGCCGCAAGAGATTGGGGATTGTCATTATAAAGCCTCTCTTTGAGGTAGCTCCATAAAAAAATTCATCCTTGGGAGTTAGATCGAGCGACCTCGTTAGCCATGGGATGTTCCCAAAGCGACTGATCAGTTGTTGGGGGAAATATTCCCGAAGCAAATTCATCGAATCTCTGGCTGTGTGTGCAGTCACCCCATCCTGTTGCAACCACGCGTGCGAAGAGTACGATGGATGAGCTTGCAGGTTTAGCAAAACGCATTCCGTAATCATGCGTCGATAATTTTCACCATTCACACATTCGTCACCTGGCCTTGAGAATTTTCGAAAAAAAAAATGTAAAATTATCTCATGCGTGGATTAGGCACACCAAACAGTTACACTGGGGCAATGCAATGGATTTTGATGTTCCAATCGAGGGTTGCGGGTTCTTGGAGACCAGTAACGGCAGTTTTGCTTGTTGACGTGTCCGTTTAAGTGAAAATGAGCCTCGTCGCTTAAAAAAAAATGGGATTTACAGTGCGAAAACGCTCCAACATCGTTTCACAAAAATTTTTGCGTAAATTAAAGTCTCTTTCTTTCGGTTCTTGAACGGTTTGAATTTTAAAAGGATGGAACTTCAGTTCCTTTTTAAAATTTCATGAATAATCGCTCTTGGAAGTCCCAGTGAGGCTGCTCTTTTCCGTATTGAAAGTCGCGGATTTTCACGTAAACTGCTTTCAGCCAGTTCAATATTTTCGGGAGTCCTTGCAGTTCGACTGAGCCCTGGCCGTGGGACATTGATAGCTGAAGCAGACACTTGGACCATCACTTATTCGCCGAATACCGCACTGTTTATTGCTTTTTGAAATAAAAGTATTTAAAAATATAAATTTGTCACCAGACACCCTGTAGATATAGAAGTGTTAATGTTTATTATATTAACTTATAATTGAAATTATAAGCTAATAAAGCAAAACAGCTTTAGCAACATGGACCTTTAGAAATATTTTAATAGATTTTCAAATATGCTGTAAAACGAATTTTCAAGACATAATTTAAAACTAGTACTCTATATACTCGTATAGTTAAAATATGTCCGTAAAAATTGTTTGCTTAAAATAAAATAAAAGTTTTCCTTTTCCTTTTCCTAATTCAAAACAAAAGAATAACAAAAAAACAACAAAAGCCACTTCACAACAACGATAAGCACTTAAAGAGACCAATTTATGCAATTATTTATGTAGTTTGGAAAAGTTCTAAAGAAGAAACACATGTAAGTAAGTGATAAGCCATAACAGCTTTACTTCCCATCCCTTAAAAAAAATATACTTTCAAGAGACAGCTGACACTGATGGACACAGGCATTAGGAATGCGTATAAAAAATATGGCTTTTTAGGGTTCCGCACACCAAAGATGAAAAGAACCCCTAGTGAAGCGATGTGCGTCCGTCCGTCCGTCTGTCTATAACAAGCTGTTTTCTCTAGAGATACAGACCTGAAATTGTCACAGACTATATAAAACATTGACCGCTGCAACAACAAATATATGACAGGTAAAAATTAAAGGGTGTCCTTAAGTGAGCAACGAAGCATTTTGAAATTCTGTTGCAATATACAGAGAATTATTTATAAGGACTTGAAATTTTCAAACACTGAAATGTAAGAAATACAAATTAAAAAATTAAATTAAAAATCGCCAAAAAGGAAAACGCGCTTTAATAAAAAAATATCAGCAAAAATAAGATAAGTCGCTCAAATGCAAATGACTAAAAAAAAAAAAAAAATAAAAAATCACCAAAAACTGTAAAGAAATTGCCAAAACCTACTAAACCTACTAAAATCGCCAAAGTGAATAAAGCGCTATAATGAAAAATATCACCAAATTAAGGTAAATCGCTCAAATGCAAAAAAATCACCAGACCTAAAAAATCGCAAAAAAATCGTAAAGAAATCGGCAAAAAGAAACAAGCGTCGTACGAAATCATTCTTGTGCGAGCCAAGGTCGCACTTTACTGAATTTAGTTTAACCTAATTTTAAGTTTATTTTTTTCCTTATTATGCTTAAAATTGCAGCCACAAAAATTTTTTGTTTGCAAATTTCACATTGTCAATTAAATTTGAGACAATTATTAGTTATTGTCTTCGCTTGATTGTAAAGTAACACCAAATATAATTTAAATCGCTTAAATGCAATAAAAAACACAAGGAGTGAAAAGGTCGCCAAAAAACTAAAAGTAAACAGAAAAAAATCACCGAAACGAAAAAAGCTCCAAGGCTTAATAAATCGCTAAAACTAAAAATATATATTGTATAAAAAAAAACAGAAAAAAAATGCAAAAACCGAAAAAATTCCAAAATAAAAAATGCTAAAACTAAAAATTACGATTTTTTTCTAATATATTACCTAAAAATTAAAAAACCTAAAAATTTGCCAAATCGCAAAAATATCGCCAAACAAGAAAAAGTCGCTAAAACTGAAAATATGTCTTGTAAAAAAAAGATCGCCAAAACGAAAAAAAATAAGTCAAAAAATTAAAAAAATCGCCAAAACCGGAAAAAATCGTCAAAAAGAAACAAGCGTCATAGGAAACCCTTCGTGTGCGAGCCAAGGTCTCACTTTACTGAATTTAGTTTAACCTAATTTTAAGTTTTTTTTTTTACTGAATTATGGCATTCGTTCAGTATTTACAATTCTTAAGAAATTATTCCGGATTAAATTTATAAATTTAAGAATTTCCGTTTGTCTTTATTTAGGAAATAAAAGCAAAGCATACGAATTTTTCCACAAATTTAATCAAACTCTCTGTTATATAAATTTACACACATTTATATGTATGTCTAATAAGGTTAATAAATTGGAAAATCACACACATAGATAAAAAGAAAATAATGAAGAGAAAATGACAAAATTGTTAATACTTGAATTTATATGTGCGTTGAAAGGATAACAACCGCACCTTAATTTCATAAGCTAAACATATTTGGTGATTTAATTGAAAAAAAAGGAAATAAAAAGAAGTTACTTTCTAGTCTATAAATCACATCACATGACAGAAATATACGCTCATACACACACACACACACACTATCAATTACCAATAAAACGACTAAATGGGCAGACTTTTCAATTTATCAATAATTTACGAGAACAAGCAATAAAATCAAGTCAGTAAATTTCTCTATATCAGATATATACCAAATAGCAATATTAGTGACTATGAAAAAACACTAAGAAAAATATTAATGATTTAAGGATGCAATATTATTGTGCAATAATTGATATTGTACAATAAAATTGCCTGTATGTCTATTATATTAGTATATAACACAATATATTGGATAATAAACAAAAGTCTTTTGATTTATATTGCGCAACAAAAAATATTTTGTAATGTGTTGATAACATTGTACAATAATTATTTCCAGTTTCATCACTAAACATTATTTTTTTTGTTTTGTATTTTGTAAATTACTAAATTAAAAATTATTTAATATGCTTAAGATTTCGTATGTATCTAGTTTGTGACAAGAAAAATTCAAATTTAAAATTTCTTATTTACTTTTACATATATTGGAAGAAAGTTGCACATTATACATGTTTTTTTTTTAAATATTGTGCAATTTATTCAATACTATGGAGCAAAACGACAGTAATAATAGCAATAAGGTACTCAATAATATTGCATAGTCTATGGGCACCTCAATTCGAATTTGATGTAATCGTTTCTCTTTCTAGTACAGCCCAAGCATCAGCAAATTCGAACAATAATTTTTCTTCCATTTCTTTGATTTTTCATTTACTATTATTTTTTTATTTTCTTTAAACTCTGTACGTGTCAAGAATTTTAACAAAACAATTATTATTATTATTATTAGTCCAACTTAAAATAAAAAATATGTATGTAATTTTAAAACACAAAATAAATAAATAGAAAAACAAAATCTTTTTTTTTTATCCAACACATGTTTCATTTCCAACAACTTTTGCACAAAGTTTCTTTATGGCAATTCGAAAGCCAACTACAAGTAAAATTATGCTATTGGAGACTTGAGAGTTTTGTTTTACGCACGAGTAATTTAAGCCCTGGAAGCTTATTTTGTGTGTTGAATGTCGAATTCCAATGAGACAAAAGAAAATCAAGAAAATCTGCTTTTACAAATTAAAAACAAAATACAATATAATTGTTTCACATTTACTCTGCGAGAAGTTAAAATCTTTTAATATGGGTAATTCCATTGTGACGGGTGTGACCATTGTAGCTACATATTTTTGTTTTAATTCAAAAATTAAAAAATTGATAACATATAAAATGGTGCAGGGCAGTAAATCTTAAAAACATTTAATGACAGGCAAACACTGAAATAACATGATTTCTGCACCGAATGGCCTTTAGACGGGTGTGACGGGGACGACCTTACAAGTCTCACTTTTTACAGAATTATCACTTTTAGATTATATTCTATTAAATCTTCCGTAGATCGCATACAATATTTTTTTTATAAACAGAAGTAAAACTCAGGCAATGGATTATTATAAAAAAAATGTGCTTTAGTCAAAATTTTATGGAAATTTTTGTTTAACGCATACTTCAAAACAAAACTAGTTTTTTTAGAATATTATGGTTACTGCCTGGAAAAAATAAATATTAAACAAACTTTTTCGAAAATGTGATGGGTGTGACCTCCTTGTGTGAGACTTAGTATGAAATCTCGAAAAGTTTGAAGAAACAAAGTTTTTCATAAGCTGCATTCATGTGATGAATATAAATAAAAAACAGAAATGTAATTTAAAATAATATAAATATAATTACAGAAAAATAAAATAATTAAAATTAACTTATTCGCTATAAATCATAAACAACTGGCGAGTATGTTTTACACAAAATTTTGTTTAATTCAGTTTTTTTTAGATGCACTCAAACCGCTTTTAGTTTGAGTTTCATTCCGTTCACTTTCATCCGTTGTCCGCTCTTTCGTTTTCTTACTTGATTTTCTTTTTTCTTCCAATGATTCTTTATCCATAATAATTTCCCAAGCATTTCTTCTCTTTCTCTATTTAAAGCGGAGTGCAGTTCATATTTTCCTTTATTTCCTTTAAGTTAATTCCTTTATTCCCGTTTTACATTTTTGATATCCAATGAAAACTTAAAAACGTAGAAATTCAGTGTTGCTGTGACGGGTGTGACCGAATGAATATAATCTATAACTAATTAGTCGAATATTAAAGTAAAGGTTAATAAAATTTTATTCAATAACTAATTGCACTGACGTCTTCATTCTTGGGAAACGTCAACTCTGAACTTCAGCATTGCTGTGATGGGTGTGACCAAATACACATATCATACAACTAATTACTCGAATATTAAAGCAGAGGTTCACACAATGTTATTATATTGTTAATTGCACTAACTTTTTTTTAATGTTGGAAAGCACCAACTTAGAACTTCAGCGTGGCTGTGACGGGTGTGACCAAATATATGACATAACTGATAACTAAAATATTAAAGTAGAGGTTCACAAAATATTATTATATTGTTAATTGCACTGACTTTTTTTATTTTTCAGCGTTGCTGTGACGGGTGTGACCGAATACACAAAATTTTATTATATTATTAATTACACTGAGTTTTTGGAAACATCATATATTTATCGTAAATTATAAACATTTTACTAAACTTTTTTAATATTTATTCATCCACATAACGCTCAGTTTAAGCCATACAAAGTCAAAAAAGAGTATAGTATTTTCATAGATACTGGTTTTCGTTAAAGAAGAGAAAGGGAATACTAGAAAACGTTAAATAAAGATCAAATATCTAAGGAGAAAGAGAGAGAGGGGGAGAGAACAGGTTGTTCAGGTAATTGATTGATAAAAATAGAAAATTTGGTATTATATATTATTTGTACTATAAATTTCATTCTCTTGAGCAGCGCATCAGTTGAACTTTTTCTGTTAAAATAAAGTTCATTTTCCGTGGAATTACCTACAAGTATATAAAAATAATGACATCCTTTTTATTTCGAATAATAAGTCACAACTCATTTGAAATTCTTTTCACATGCTGTTAATTTACTTTTGATTTATTTTTAAAAGGCATGTCTTTATAAATTTTCTCAGAATAATTAAGTCGTTAAAATGTGAACACTTCTTCATTAACAACTTCTTTTTGATGATAAAAAATTTAGCATCTGTGAGCAGAAATTAAAAGTTTAAGTAAGGAAAATGGGACAAGCTTGTGACATTACTGCGATACGTTTATTATATTGTCGATCACACAATAAACTAGGAGTAGAATAATAATAAGATGTATTTAATTGTCAAAAGGGAATCATCTAGTTTCTATTTGAATGCCTCTATGGAGGGATGGAATGCCTGTCACGTAAGGTAAGTTATAAAATACATAATTAGGGCAATCATGAATAAAATTCCGCGAGAAATTTTGCCCGGGGAACAATTTCAAACAATAGCAAGTAATAGGGAAAACAAACAAAATTTAATTGGAAAAGGTAGAAATATCTCGCGGATAATTTTCGAACTTAATTTTTTTTTACCAATATCAATTATTTACGATCGTAAAGAACCCATTTTCGTAAAAAAAAGTCTAAAATATGAGTCGCTTAAGCTCTCTTAGCGGTTATGGCCCGATATGAGCTTTGAAAAGTTTCCATAACTGGAGGCGGCCAACTTTGACACCTTGTACTGCAAATTATATAATTCCTCTTCCATGGAGTACATCATTTTGTATTTGGACAACTAATTCAGAAGATATAAATTTATTTCCAATTTGTTTTTGGCACGTCTTGATGCATTTTTTGTTTAAATAAAACATTTTTATACGCAAAGAAGTTCATGATCGATTTTTTCTTCAATTAATACTTTAATTGAAAAATAAGAAAATTAACAAAACCAATTTACGTAATCAAATCAATACGAGTATATGCAAAAACAAGTGGAATAAATAAATAAAAATTAATTGAATGAATAAGAAAATTAATAGAATGAATTAAAAAATTAATTTAATCAATTAAAAAATGAATTGAAGCAATTAAAAAATTAATTAACTCAATTAAAACATTAATGGAGGCTATTAAAAAATTAATTGAATCTATAAAAAATTAATGGAAGTAACAAAAAAATTTAATTCAATAAATTAAAAATTTAAATTTTAAAGCTCGCAGTTGACTAAAAATATTTGGAAAAATTTTCTCTTGGTGCGGTCGTGAAAAAAATGTAAAGCAGTTTTTGCTTTTATATTTCATATTGAAGTACAGGGTGGCGCAAAGCTAATCGCCCTATGGAAAGATGATATAAGTTTTGAAAATGGCATCGTTCGTACGTCAATCATATTTGACATTTGTGAACTAGACAGCTCTACTATACAAACATACAAGGAATGCAGCGATTTACTCCGCTAGACCGGGGAATAATTGTATCAATAATATCTACTGGCGAACACTATACGGCCGGGATAAATGATTTCTTACTGTCGAAATTTAATGAACATGTGGCTGCAATAAGACGGTGCCACCGCGCACAAAGTAGCAGCCAAAAAAAGTGCTGTGAAAGAAGCTTTTCCTGGTCGCATAATCCCCGTGTGGGCAATTTGGCTTGTTCAGCAAAATCGCCCGATTTAACCATCCAAGGCTTCTTTCTTTGGGACCACTTGAAGCCGCGGACTTATGCCAGCTCTTAAGGAGAATATTCGACGGGAATGCAAACAGTTTTCACTGGAAATCTTGCGTAAGATCATAGAAAATGCGATAGAGCGGCAGCCACTTGGCGGATCTCATATTTTCCACTTAACAGAAAATATTGTTAACGTCCATCACTTAAAATAATTCTTTTATTTATCAAAAAGATATTCAAAACCAAAATTGGATAATTAATTTTGTGTCACCCTGTAGCTGTCAAGATAAAGCAGACTATAGTTCCAGAAAACAGCAGATTTATTTTCTAAACCCTTAAATGATTTATGTTATTCTATTAAGATAAAAAAACAATTTCTTTGAACATTTATGTATAAACTTTTCAATGATAACAAATGAATAAATAATCGTATTATTGTACAAATCTTTCAAATACAAAACCATGACACTCTTATGAACACGAATCAAGATAAATTATTTCTCAAAAGAAATCGATTAAATAAAATACTTCCAAATTGCATTATTCGTATAATGGTTACATGCATATTTTTACTTTTGTAATTTGGTTTACTTTTCATAATTGTTTTTAAATGCGAAACGCAGAAGAATGCACTGTGGGTTAAAATATTTAAACTGAGAAATTATTATTTGTTTTATTTATTATATGTAACAAATAAAATTATTAATTACTCGTATAAAATAACTTATTCAGACGAACGTAATAACAAAGACTTTCATCTTTTATATGGAACTGACATGAGTCCTTGTACTTGTGACTACAAATTTAGGTAGAGGAGACACAAATGATTTATTGTGGTTTATGAGCAACATTTTCTTTTGAACAAAATCCCCTTTTTAGGGGTGTGTTTACGATTGGTTAGAATAGAGCAAACATTACCGTTATATGCGAGAGCTAAGGGGTTGATATATTCTCAAAAAATATTTGCCTTAACATTTTCTCCAAAAGTTGCTGAAAACCTCAAATAGAAAGAACAAATAGCTTCAGTGTTTAAAAAACTTAAGTCGAAGTAACAAAAGGCGTAACATTTTTCTGCCGGGCTCACGATGTCGACAAGAAATTTTCTTGCGCTTATTTATATTGAAAACAAAAACAAAATAAGAAAATTTGTTTTTGTCTTCAATATAAATAAGCGAAAGAAACTTTCTTGGCGACCTCGTGAGCCAGGCAGTTTACTTTTCGCTGCTTTGGGTTTTTCCAACTGTCTAAAATCAACCAATGCTTCTGCTTGTGCTTGTGAAAATCAACAACAGTCGCAGTCGAAGCAGAAGCAGCAAACGGCTTATGAACAATTGCGCAGTCGACGATTTCAAAAAAGCTTGAATTTGATTTGCCATTGCTTTTGGTTAATTTCGGTAGTAAAAGCATAAGCAGTCTATCGTGTCTGTCATGACTTTCGAACGTTTTCTATTAGAATGAAAATTTCCGAATCGCAAAAAAGAAGATTTGGTGTCTGCAATCCACATAATTTTTAACTTTTTCGAACTAATTTTCGAAAGGCAATTTAGAAACGGTTATGCAAGAATGCAATGGGTACACAAGCTATGCAGTATTAGTTTTAGTTTTTTATGTATAAAATGTATGAAATAAATGCATTTATATCCAGCGCGGCATACTTCCGAATATTTTTGCAAAATTGGTTGCTAATGTGGGAATGTTTTTCATATGCCCTTTTCTATGTATTAAAACCAAATATATATTGGTTTAAATTTCCGGATTAGGTAGATGAGATATCAAGCCTAGTTTTAAAATAGATTTTGTTTAAAATAAATAAATTTTATTGTGGAACAAAGACGATTTTATTTACTTTCACGTTGCTTGGTGCAGTCGAAAGTAAAACGAAAAAATTATTCGGAAGTGAATGTCACGACACCAAAATATGCGGAAATGATTCACTTTCACACGGATGTGAAAGTCATGACAGACGCGTATATGCTTCTCTAAGTATCAAACAGTCACAGTCGAAGAAGCAAAAGCTCCTGCTTTTAGAAGTTTTCTGCATGTTCAGTCAACTATTTTGTGGTGTTTGTTATGTTTTTGTTGTTGTTGTTTATGCACATCAGACAAGAGGAAAAAACAAAAACCACTTTACTGCGATTGCTTAAATCTTCTAAAAGCAAGAGTTTTTGCTTCTTCGACTGTGACTGTTTGCGACTTGCAAAAGCAATATAGACTGCTTCTGCTTTTGTTTGCGACACTTACCAAAAGCTAAAGTAAATCAAATTCAAACTTTTCATATCGTAGACTACTGCAAGTACTGCGCAATTGGTCATAAATCGGTTTGTGATTTTGCTTTGACTGAAACTGTTGTATTTTTCAAAAGCGAAAGCAGAAGCAAAATCAAATGAAATGAAGATCATTACAGTTTTTTTTAAACACTGAATAGCTGCATATACCGATATACAGCATGAACAGGCGAAAGTGGGAAGATTTGACCCCTTCCTCCCTAAAAAAAATTCTGATGCAATCTTTCAAAACAAATACATATTTTTGGTTTGAGAAAAGTGTTGGTATGAAAAATTTTCTGCCATAAAAAAAGTTTAATTAAATAAAACTAAATTGTTTTCGTCAAATTGAATAAATATCCACACTTTTTAAACATGTAGTCAAATTGACAAAAGAGCATATTGATTTAAAGAAATTTTTTCACTTGTGTTTTTGAAAATATTTTTTCTCGTCTTATTATATTTGTATATTTGCAATTCTCAATTATTTATTGTAAGTTTTTATATAAAAAATAGAGTTTTTAAGTGCCATTAAAAAAAATAAATTCAATTAAACACTTTTTTGATTAACTTCATTGCAAAAGAGTCTGCTTGTGTTAGACAAAACCACTTTTTTCATTCAACTGCTTTATTACTGGAAATAATTGTGCTTGCCCTCCAGTAATCTACTCGTATAAAATGTAGAAGAACGCATAATAATTATTACAATATTTATGCATAGAATTTTCGAAATTAGTGTTTTTAATTTATTATTTAATGCCTGTAATAAAATTGCATACATACACACTGTTAGTGGGTGCTGAAATTAATAATTGATGTCGACTTCTTTTTTTTATCACAACTGTTTGCACACATGATACTCCAGCCGTGACTGCATTAAGTGTAATTTGTTTTCTATACTTTTATGCTCATTTTCTTAAAGCTATAATGGAAAATAAAAACACTAATGATGTTAAATTTTCTAAGAAAAAATGGCAAAATTGTGTGTCCTTTTAAAGAGAACGAAATAAGTTTCATGTTCATTGGGCTGGCTTCACACACAGCAATTTTAGTTGCTCATTTCTTCAAGAGTAGAGAATAATTTCATGTGCTCTTTTTTCTTTTGATTAATACTCGATATTTCTTTTCATTCGCTTTCTCTCACAAATAATTTTTTTTTTCGCAATATGGCGAAGTAACAATTTTTGAAATATGACACTATTGAAGTAAATGAGCGATATGCACATGCATGGATTGTAATGAAATTTTTACCCACTCTTTGCCCTTAACAAATATTTTTGCTGAGAAGCATTAAATTCTAGGGAAATTTTAAGCATAACTGACATTCGTTCTAATTAGTTTCAAACACAATTTTGTTTCTGCATGTCTGAAACAATTTTCATCAAATTAGATATTAAAAAAAAATTCCAAGAAGCAATCATTAGTTTCAGCAACAGTTTGATTTAGCAAAACGACGGAAATTGGCAACAAAAGAAAATAAACAATTAAAATATGTTTCCGTAACCAAGTGGGTGAATTTGTTTTTGTTTTTGTTTTTCAACCACGTGCACACATTTGTTTGTCTCTTGTTTTATACCTTTTAACTATTGTTTCCTTTTTTTAAGTCTCTGCGTGTTAAGCGAATATTTTGGACAAAACCTTCCTGTCTAGCGTAATAAATCAAGGTGTATTGAGGATTTATGGTTTTTGTTTTTTGCTCTTGTAAAGAAAGCTTTTTTGTTTTTAATGAAGGCTGTTTAATGAATGTATACAGACATAAATGTGTAGTGATGTATTAGGGCGGTGTGGTTTTTTCAGAAATTATATTCGATTAAATGGATTAAGTTAAATGTTTTTATAGTTTTAAAAGCATTAAAATTTTTATAAATATTTAATCAATTATTCAACTAAAATCTTTTTTTCTTAAATTTCATTGCAAAAACCTTCAAGCTCAATAATTGACAACTCTAATGTTTATTCATGTCAGTCATAATGGTTTCATATATTAAACATTTGCTACTCAATTTATTTATTTTTGTTAAGTCTGTGTTGTAATTTATTACCTTTTGTTTGGCAGGACCTTGAGCAAAAATACCTAAAAAAAGCATGTGTGTGTGCGTTTGTCTTAAATTTTTTTACACTTCCCAAAATTAAATTCATTTAAAGGTTTATTACTTATTTAATATGTATTAAAGCGCAATTTTTATTGTTATTCTTAAATTTTATTGGTTCTTCATACACTGGACTAATTTTTAAGCGCCCAATTTTTGTTCTTTTCATAACACACTTTGTGTGTATTAGTCCCAGTCCAGACTTGCAATTTTTGTTGCAGCCACTTTATATTTTGTAATGAGAAAGAGCAAGAGAGCAATACAAAATGCGTGTATTTCTATTTCAACACTCTCCCACATATTCAAGAATTGCTGCAACAAAAATTTCAAGTCTGGACCGGGACTTAGTTTTTTGTTTTTTTTTGTATTCATATTACGTTTCCCAGTTGGCCAACTTGTCGCAGAGGACGGCTTAGGGAAATACCAACATTTGTCATGCAAGATATTTCGTCGCCTCAGAATTGCTTTAGCCCATGCGCCACAAAGTTGGAGTGGAGAAAAACGCCACTCCAAATATTCCCGACGGATTTCTTTTGTATTTGCACCACTGCTTCCAACACAAATTTATTTTAGAAAAATTTTAATTTTTGTAAACTTTCATCAATGAAGTAAGAAGTTAATATTTCTTTATTGTAAAAGTAAAAATACGTTTTGTGCCGCATACACCACTTTTCTTAATTTATTTTCAAAAAGTAGCTTTTTGTGCTCCATGCGCATACTTTACTGCTGTGAATTGAGAATTTTGTTGTTTATTTTGTTTATTTTTCTTGCTTAACAGAGAAATAAGTCGACCAGAAAGCCGCCACCATAATATTTTTAACTATCGATCCGCTCACACACTACAAAAGAAAAACAAGTAATGGAAGTGTATTTAATATAAAGAATGAAATTAAGTGATTTCTGTTAAATAATTAAGATTTCATGTATTTTATTTTAGTGTTTAATAAGTTTATATTAAAAAATTTAATCGGCGGCTGCGTCTGGGTGATGAGGTTTTTGCTTAACAGTCGCTGTTAAATTTTTCTTACGGCACCTACTTTCTTTTATTATTCATTTCTTAAAGCAAAACAAGAGTTAACTTTACTTCGCATGTTTTTGTATGAAGAATTGCCAAACAGTGGCGTGTACAGCAAAACATTACTTATTAAACCTACAAATAGTGTATATGGAGCAAAATGAATGCTTAATATCTCAGAAACCATAAAAAATTTCGTGAAACACGTTTTCGATTCAGAAAGAGGGTATTCAAAATATATATTCTATACTTAACTAATTTTTTTAAGAATGATCGGTGCAGCAAAGCTATTCTGGGGCGACGATTTGTCGATCACAGTTTCTTTTAAGATAATCTAACAGACTCAACTGGTCGTGCATCACAGTAGTTGGTGGATGTTGTCCGCAAGATGGCCTTCTTACGTGCAATTTAAAATTATGTATACATAGTTTTGTTAAAGAAAATATTATAGAAATTGTCAATTCTACAGGGACAAGGAAAATATGAGCGAAATTGTCGCTCTTGTTGTGATGTTTGATGTTGTTGTGATGTCAATTATTCGAATATTTATTCAATGAACAATTTGAGCTGTCGCCAACAGTTCTTCCATGCTTTAGCATTGTGGTGCATCCGTCTTAAAAGATGTCTGAAAGACACGGCCAACTGGGATTTTCAAGTTGTGTTTGTATTAGTTTGGTGCTGCTAATGCGGTGTTATAGCCGCTTAAAACTTTATGCCAACAAAAACCATTCTCTTCGCTTCTTTAAAGGATCACTCAGGCTTATCAACCAGACAATATCGCATTTGCACTTAAGTGGGGTACACATTATCGAACATAAGTGACAGTTTTGCTCAAATTTTACATTAATCGATAGTGTGAACACGAATTTCGTCAGTCAACAGTCAACCACAGGGATCTTTTGTGGTTGAGTGACAGTCAGCGGCCGTATTGGTTTTTGACTGATAGTGTGTATCAAAAAGCGTCAGTCAAGAGATATTTTTGTAGCATAAACAACACAAGATGGACCCGGAAAATAATTTTTTTTTAGGAATTTACATATTTTTATGAAATGCAAGGGTGTTAAAGTTAAGAAAAAATTAAAATAATTCATTACAAAAAAAATGTTGTTAGCAATAATGCGCATCCAATTTGTGTGTTTTTTTCAATGTTTTTATGTCTAATTTTTTTCTTGAATGAAGGTTTGAGTGTCGAACATGATCGATAGTCATTCAAAACTGATGAATTTTTGAATGTCACTCATGTTCGATAATGTGTACGTGCCCCACCTTACTATTTGAATTTAGATATGTAATAATACAAAGTATAATAGTCTGAACAGCACTTAACCAACAGGCTGTCATGTTATGCCACCAGCACAATTGTTCTCGTGTGTGAAAGCCCATTGAAAACAAATTTAATATTTTTCCATATTGAATATATTATTTAGTCAATTAAAGATTTTGGATGGATGCGTCAGTGAAAATGCCCAGAGCAGTGTGCATACTTTTACATAAAATTTTAAAGATTATTGATGACAAAATAAATTAAACCATAAATCTAAAATACTTTAAATGTATTGAAAACTAATTCAGGCCAAAATTGAATTTTGTGGTAAACCAATGAATTGTGTAAAGAAGTTTTATTGAAAAACACAAATGAAAATATTTTTTTCTTCTTAAATTCAATTGAATTATGAAACACAGGTAACGTTTATATAACTCGGTTTTCCTCAACGAACACGAATTGAAAACTGTGCCTTGAAAATTGAAAAAAGGCAGAAAATTTACCAAAGTGAATGGTGCAATGTTTATTTGGGGCGATAAGTGAATGCCTGCCATGTAACTGAATTGTTCTTAATTTTCCTTGTTCCTTAGAATATTGATATCTAAATATAAACCTACGAGCTTTAACCTCACATCGAGCCATAACTGCCAAAAAAAGCTTGAGCGACACATTTTTTTAATTTAATTTTTTGAGAAAAATCGATTCTTTGTGATTGTAAATAATCGAATTTCGTTAAAAAATTAAGTTCGAAAATTATGTCGCTTAAGCTTTTTTCTTTGGCGATTATAGCGGTATTGGTTTTTTGACAAATTCAGTTAAGATGCTGCCAAAGTAAAGTAGAAATATGGGAATTAATAATCAAATATGATGTCGGGAAAATGCGCACCTCTAACACATTGGCGCACGTCCGTTCTTTTCACAAAATTTTGAACCACATTTTGCAATAAAGCTTCGCTTATCTCGTCAATGTCGTGCCAAATTTCATATTTCAGAGCGTCAGTTGTTTGTAATTTGCTCACGTAAGCCCGGTTTTTCAAATGGTCCTAGAGAAAATAGTCCAGCGGCGTTAAATCACAAGAACGAGGCGGCCAATTGACATTACCAAATCGAGGCATTATGCAACCGGGTAATGTGTGTGTGGCTTGTGTCGCCGTCTTGCTGAAACAAAAAGTCACTGATGTCAACATAAGCCAGTTATAGCCACAAACAATGGTTTATCATGGTTTGGTAGCGCAGAGAATTCACGGTGACGGCGTTTACTTGCGCGTTTTAGAAAAAGTACAGGCCGATGATGCCACCCGACCACAAACCGCACCATACGGTCACTTGCTTTGGATGTAATGGTTTTTCGAGGACTGTTTGTGGATTTTGTGAGCCCCATATGCGAAAATTTTGTTTGTTTACATAACCGCCTAATTGAAAATGAGTATCATCACTAAAGATGATTATGTTGCAAAATGCGTTGTTTTCGTTCGTTCAGTTTTTTCAATAGTAAATTTTCTCAATTAATATTCCTTGTTTAAGAGTGTAGCGCTGTATGGTTAAAATTTCCCAACTTTTTACTAAATTAATGTCAAAGGATGACAGCTCAATTCTTGACATTTCATCATTTGACAGCCAATTTACTTCCTAACCTCAAATTTATCCACCCTTTATGATCAAAATGTTTTACTTAATAAAAGCTGTTTCACTTTCTTATATAACTTTTCGCCTCATAAGTGTAACGGGGTTTCATACAACATGTAAAATTTTTTTTGGAACGTATCTCCAGTGTTATTAGAGGGTTACCTGTACCAAGAAGAGAGTATTGAATACTTTAAGTCATTTAAGACTGCGTGCAAGTGTTTAAAGGCAAACAATTCCTATTTTAATGTGATTTCTTAACTTTTTTCAAGTGTGTCAAATTGAATACGAATTTAAAAGGGATTGTTTCTTGATGAGTCACCCACGTAGCAACAAGACGTATAAAGAAGTGCTTAAACATTAGCAAACAAAATTTGTTTAATTTTTAGTTAAAAACATTTAAATTTGCCATCTCACTTAATTCAACAGCACTACTATAACATCCATTATAAATATTCATTATTCAACTTTTAATCACAAAGCAGAGTGAGAGAAACCATTTGGCCAGAAAAAAAACTAATTTACAAAATAAAACTATGTATGCAAATAGCTTAGTTTCCCTTTGTTCATTTTTGTTCTTTTTTAAGACCCTGGGGAAGAACAATGTAAGCATTTCTATTTTAAATTGCCATGATGCTGTTGCTTGTGTTGGTTTTCCTAAAATTCGCATAAAGTTTTTCTGCAAAATTTCACTCATTCATTTGTATATCTTTTAGACAAATTAAATTTTATATTTGTGCAAAGTTTTTCTTGCTTTTACAACATGTTTTAATATACTCACAGCAAATATAAAAAGAAAATTGTTGAAAGCAACAATAAAAACAAGTGATAAATATGTATTGAGGCAAAAATATTAATTAAATCAATTAAAAATTACTTTAAGATAAAATATTTAAAATATGTAACTTTAATATAAAAAACTGGTAAGACTTTTTAATGTAATGACTTATACTACTTTCAAAATAAACGGCTAATACACATATATTGTACTTTTATTGCCACACAGTCGCAACCACAGAGGCCTGACAGAGTTGTCATGAGACGGAAGATAATTCTGTTTTCAGACTGTTTCGCTCGCACAGTGATCAAATCATATTTTTCTGTTGCGTTTGCGTGTTATTATTTTAAGGTATTTTAATTTTATACCTTGTGACCTCATTCGCTGTGTGATTGTTTAAGTAAAATATTAAAAATTAAGATTTTCGAACGATAATTTTTAGATTCAATCTGAAATCATTTGAAAATAAATATTAATATTTTTTTTCTAAATGCTAAAAATCTTTTTCACACTCTATTTTTTAATAATTCAACACAATTTAATTTTGTAACAATTTTCCTTGTACATTTGCCAAAATATATCTTTATTTGCCATTTGTTTTGATTATTATGATAAAAATTTAATAAAAACTAAACTACAATTGTAATTTTTTTACTGTGGCAAGGTAACAGCTGATTTCAGCTTTTTTTTTATAAGTCACTTTCTTTAACTTTGGTATCCTCTGTGATTCACGCCACTAATAAAACTTGAACTATTTACGCTTTAACAGCGCATTGAAATTATTAAAATTCACTGCAAAAATAATGTAAATTTCGTGGTCTTAGTTCAAAAAACTAAAGCATTTTTGCCTTGTAGTAAAATACTTTTTAGATTAATAAAAAATTTTAGCTATTGGACAAGAATCGAGCTCTTGTATGTCGCTCAAGAACAACTGAAAATATTGCTGTTGTAGCCCATAATGTTGAGGAAAACACAGCTTAGTCCCTTTCTCGTCAATCTCTAAAATTTGACATTTCACAAGCGGCAATACACGGAATTTTTCATCACGACTTAAAACTTAAGGCCTTTAAGGTTCACAGTTCAGTTCAGGTCTTTGAAATTCATGAAGCTGATCCGAACTTGATCGAAAAATTATATTTTTTGAAAATGAGTCTGCAGCAACTTTACGGTGAAAAGATTGCTCTATCCAACGATGATTAAAGAATTTTAAGGGCCGGAATTGAAACATATTGAAGTGGGCGACATTTATTTTCAGCACGACGGCCCTGCAGCTGTGCGATTTCTCGAAGAGAAAATCACATGGTAAAATTATACAAGGTACTTGCACGACTACAACAAAATTACAGCACCAAAAAACACACGCATTTTGGTGGTAGAAACAAACGGATAAATGTCAGAAACAGATGTCTTCCTGTTTTCAAAAATTACAATCACAGGGTAACCAAAGTACAATTGCATACGCGGCATTCATGCAAGATTATAGTCATTCAGTGTTGCCAATATGTGTGTAACACACAGTGTGTAATTTCTACTCTCATGTGTGGGCCATGTAATGAGATTCATGTATAATCTATGTGTAATTATACTTTGGGTTCTATTTTTATATATTTTGGTTTTAATTTTAACTCACACAAAAGATGTGCAGTGCAATTTTGTTCAATGTGTAATTGGAGACACAGTCATGTGCAGAGTCATTGGCAACACTGTAATCATTGCATTCACACGCATACACTAACATTTTTGCAGCTTGTAAACAAAGTTTGACAACTTTCTGCATTGTATATATAAACAGGCTGGGCTTGTTCATGTACCTTGTATAATTTTACCATTAGGAATCAGAATTATCCACCCAGATTTTGTGATTTAATATCTTTTGAATTTTTTCCCTTGCGTCTACGTAAAACAAGTCTTGACGTCTTGGCCAAAGATGGAATTCGTGAAGTTATCGCAAATTTATGAATTGATGATGAAAAATTTTATGAAAGAAATATGGAACTGCAAGCGTAGCCGTTGTAAATAGGTTAGCCTCCATAGACTTTGTAATTAAAAAAAAAACTTTGCTTCAAAATACTGTGTTGTTTATTTGTCAAAAGAAAACCTCTTATTGAAAAACCCTTTACACTTTGAACTTGAGATAATTGAAAATGTGCTGATTTTGTTTATAATTTTTTTTATTAGATTTAAAAAAAGTTCTTTTATATGGTATTTTACCCAATTAAAATTCATTTATGAATATGTGATAAATTTTAATTAATTACTCAACCTGAAAAATGTCTGCAAACTAAAAAAGTTGCTGTTTTTTACAACAAAACTGCAGAAACTATTTAAAATATTAATTAGAAATAAAACATTGTATTGATTTTTATTCGATTGAATGATTTAACCTGCCATTAGTTTATCAATAATTTTTTTACGCTTTTGTGCTAAACTAGCAATGCGTAACTTTGTTTTATTGAATAAGTTTAAATAATACTGTGCGACACAAAAAGAATAAGAAGTTAAAACTTAATGCGGGTGCAAAAGTTTTTGGAAAGCTTATGTCTGAAAATAATAAATAACAGAATAATCGAACATGTCAGCAGTTTCTGTTAACTAATATGTACAATATCCAATGCTTAATGGATCAAACGAGGATGTATAAAATTGTATCAGCAAAAATAAAGATGCTATGATTGTCTAACTCAGAGGACCATGTAGAGCAAATTGATCTCGTGCGGATCATAAAAAACAAAAGTTTTAATACCTGTATTAAGCCAATCTTGCTCTACGAATGTGAGACGTGGCGTCTTAAGCAAAGATTTATCCACAAGCTGCAAACTTTAACTAAAAGATGCCTAAGACAAATCGAGTGATCCCGGTAAAAAGTGGTTTTCCCAGAAGTTATGAAAATTTGGAAGTAGAGCGTATTTGGATAATCTCTAATGATTTTTACGGGTATTTTGGCTATTCATTCCAAGAAGTCTATTTTCTGATTTCCATTCACCGAATTGGAAGCGATATTAAGAAAAATTCCTGACAAGAACTGTCCTAAATAAAATTCGCTAGAAATGTTTAATTGAAACCTTTTCCTTATCATCATTGTCATTCTGAAAATATTTGTTGTATGTAAAAGAATAATAGATAAATTTAATAATTTAAATTTATTTGTTTATTGTTAAATTTATTCCAAATATTATAAGTGATTTAATTTAATTAGAATTAATAAAAACATCACTACATCAATAAATTTTACATACTCCATTTGTTCTAAATTTCTCTGCCATTAAATTTAATTTAATAATGTAAACTTTAAATATTTACTTCCCTTTTCACAATGTATGTATGATTAAGAGTTAACGTGAACTTTAACTGAAAGTTCTTCATATAAAACTTGCCGTTAAAGTACCGGTTAACTTTTAATTGTACAATGTGAAAAGGGCCGTTAAAGTATATAAAAATAATCAAAATTTAATATATCAAAACGTTATTTAATTAAATTTGTACACACACTGTCTGTCATACTTAGAGCAGCGGCTTTTTGTGCTTAAACCTAATGAAACCATAATTTAAAGCAGAATTATAGATTTAACAGAAAAAAAATGAAATGTCAGATGGCTTTGAGAGGATGCAAAAATACACCCAGAAAATAAATTGCTAGGAAAATGTTTAGTTCAATAAAAAATTAGTTAAACAAATCATACAGAAATTGGAGCTATTCTTTTTCTATGAATTCAAAGGAAAATCCATGTTAATAAATGCAAGGAAATAATTCTAATAAAAATAGGATTCGGGCAGTTATTTGATTAGTTAATTTGTTTGCTTTAAGAGGCACAAACGAACAATTTTCAGGTGCTTGCTTTTTTGTAAAACGCAACTCTGAAATATTTTATATGGAAAAAATTCAAGTTACAAAAACAAAATAAATATAAAATTTGTCAACGCCTTCCTTAAGTTGGGTTTTATAGAATAAGGCCCTGAATGTGTTGGGTTCTAGTAAAAATTATTCGTATTTTCAAAAATTTTATTTCTAACATTATTTTGTACTAAAGACTCTTCATAAGTTGCTGTGATTATATAATGATAAATATACACACTGGCAGAGTTGGACAACAGCAAAATAAAATGAGTTAAATGCCCTGTAGACGATAAAATTAAACTGTCAATCACTGAATATGTGTGAGTTTCATATGCTTGTCGCTTAAGAGAAGACGTACAAGTAAACACATCAATCGCCATCTGTATTTTGACTTCGTAGCGCAATATAATCTTTAAGTCGTCTGCGCTCTTCACTTTTAAAAAAAAATTACTCTTTTTTTTGTCCATAAGAGTTGCAGATGATCAAATAATCAGCCATAAAATAATTAAAAACCCTTTTGATTCTCATTAACCATTACACGACTGAAAATCATGTAATTGATGCGTTTATTTGATCGTCTCCAGGGCACTTTACAACCGAACGAACTCTGTGATAGTTGCTGCAATTGCCAAAATTAGATTCGCAACAAATTGGGTTGTCGCAACGAATTCTTTTTCTCTGTGCATTATTGCACATTTTTTAAATTATATAAAAATAAATTATTAAATTCTTTTTAGGTGTGTTTGTGGTTTTTAACAGATGCAATTTAAATGCATTTAAAATGTCAAAAATTATTTACCAAATACACAGACTCTCAAATTGTTTGGCCATTGTAACCTTTTTAACTCACATGTTTAGTAATACTCGCTAATAGAATAATATTAAATAAATATTTTCAAATAAATAAAAAATTCTTTAAACTTGACAGAACTTGAGTCGGACATGTAATTTAAATGGGTTCGATCATCGGTATCGAGGTTGTATAATTGTTTTCTGCAACACAATGACCGAACTTCATTTGCTGTGTGTGCCAGTTGCCAAAAACTGTAAATAACAGCTGTAATTTTCAACAGATAATTAAAGGTTTCTGGAAACCAAGAAATTATGGTTGCCGGCAGTCATTGATATTTTTTGCCTTCTAGAAACCGAGAATTTTTAGTTGCTGAACAGTAACTGAACTGTAACTGGATTCAGTAACTTTTATTGCGATAATAGTCTCGCTATAATATATAACGAAAATTTATCGACTTTGCTGTTCAGTAACATATTTTAACGATAATTTTATATTTTACCGAGAATTTTTAGTTGCTGAACAGTAACTGAACTGTAAGTGGATTCAGTAACTTTTATTGCGATAATAGTCTCGCTATAATATATAACGAAAATTTATCGACTTTGCTGTTCAGGAACATATTTTAACGATATTCACTGTCTCTTGAATTAAAAAATTAAAATCAGATGTTCAAAACCTTTAAGTTTTTTTTTTTTAATTCTTCATTGTGCTTCTCGCTTATTTTGACATTTTGTTTGCAGAGATGCCACATGACACACAATTAAATGGTGGGTAAAACGTAGATGTACACTAATCACTAAAAATAAATCACTGAATCACATTTTAGGTTAGGGAAACGATTTTACGATTTTCGGTTCGCAAAAAGTTACCGAATCCAGCCACTGGTGTTTATTTCCATAGTAAATTCCTAAATTGCTTAGTGGGGGTTCAATATTAGTATATTGGCGTTCGCTGCCTTGGTGTAAACATATATAAATATACATACTCGTATAAGCAGTATAAAAGTACATTCATACGAAATTTTTGCAAAAACTAATGGTTTTATTTAAACTAAACTAAAACCCAAAAGTCTGCCAATTATTTTATTTTTTATGCTACATGTTGCTTAAAGTTACATAGACATTTTTCAACGAGCTGCGAAAAAAATATACGTATGCGAAGTTTTTATAAAACTAAAACCAAAAAAGTATTACTAATACTAGTTTTAGCATTCAGCGAATTGTTCTGATTTGTTGGTACTTGGAAAAAAGTAACTTGGTTTGACATTTCAGTTTATTTTCATGATAAATAAGAGTAGAGTTCAATATACATATGTACATATATAGACTTTTATATATAGAAAAAAAGGAGATAAAAAAACGCATGATACACCACTGCATCTAATAGTATGTTTCCACGATACGTGCTTCGCTCTCTATTCATGCTTCACACCCCAATCATTAGCGAATTAACTTGCTACGCCTTACAAAACTATGAGAACGAATCAAGTAGATTCAATATGAATCTACTTGCGAAGCACGTAAAATTGGTATATTCTCTCTTTTATCGTAGTTTATCACCAGTTTAACTGAACCAGCTTTAAAAACAAAATAGGTATATGTGTATGTGTGTGTAAACAAATAAAAACAAACCAAATGCACGTGCGTATGATACGTATGTATGTGTGAATGTACATAAAAAATGCCAAAGGAAGCACGAATGCACCGTGTAAACAACATGATTCATTAACATTCAGGAAACATGGCATAAACACTAATTGAGCATGAGCAGTAATGCCAACTTAGCGCTTATCGCGCTAGATTTTTTTTTTTTTACAAGCCAAAGAGCATATTTTGGTGATTTGGCGTCTTTTAGAAACAAGCGCTTAATTCGCATGCACAATATTTAAATAATTAAATTAAAGCTTTTTTACACAATTTTTGGTGAAATAACACGCTTTATTCTACAAAAAGTAAATGAGTTACGTAAGCAAAAGCTAAAAGAGAATTTCATGAAAAAAGCAAATGTTAAATTGAATTTTTAAGCTTTTTAAAGATTTTCGTTTGCCTTTAGCTTTTTACTGGAAAAGAGCTGGCATCTCTGGGTATGACTCATACACCAACTATTTGTAAACGAGCAAAAGAGATTTGCTGGGTATAATTCTATGTTGAGTAGCAACAGTGCTTTGGAGTATTTGTTAGTTGATATGAAATTGATAAATCACCTCATTAAATTTAACATAAACAGTTTTTTAGGCCTTATAGATGAACAGCGTTCACGATTTTGATGTTATTTGTTAGTTAGTTTCATATGTAAGTCAGACCTTTTTACCTTTTCGCCTTTGAGTCAAGAGGCATTATTATACACAAAACCTGTTTTATTAAATTTCTTCTGAAAGGATTTTTAAGCACATTTTTATGTATATTTTTTTCAAATTAATAGGTTTCCTTTTAACTTTGTTGAAATGGTTCTGAGAATTAGGAACATCTGCAAAGCTCCATTATAACAATCAAAAGATTATGAAAAATATTGCTCACAAGTTAGTGGCTACAGTGAAATTCCAACATTTAATTGCTCTTTAGTAAATAATGAGAGTTCATTAGGCTGAGGTAAAATATATTTTACAAAAAAAAAAAAACAAAAATGAGAATCGGTTGACCTTGCTGGCCATCCTGGAAACTTGCCGCTAAGTTACAGATTTTGGTCAAATTTACGGCATGTCATACACATTTTAAGCCTAAAAAATTAATAAATATCTACAATTGATTTGACGAAGACTTTTGAAATTATTCGAAAAAAAAAGAAAAAATTAAATTTGTTCGAAATTTTTCTTCCACAATATCTTTCGAGCAAATCACCCGATTTCTAGTCAATTTGGCCGCAATCGACGAGTCATTTTGTGATTGATAGCTGACTAGATTTTGAGCTTGATCAGTTTCGTACTTTAATATTAATTACAAAAAAAAAAAATAATATTTTTTTAACACGTTTTGAAATCTACTGAAACGAGTCGATTCACTACTTTACGACATCTAATTGAGCTCAACATCTTTAGAATAGGGCAAATAGGAATTCCAATCCCTTGATCTTGATTTTTATATACATACACATAAATTCACACGCACCCATGCTTACATACGGTCTTCCGATTTCATTATGTACTATTCGTATATATTTGCCAAGAGATGCCTGAGGCCTCGCTCGGATGCTTCATGTTTGTTTTTTCTTAAAGTTTACATTGAAATTGGGAATTTGTATTTGGTGTAAATTTGAATTATAAAACGAATACTTTCGATATCATTGAACAGGCCATACATTTTTCATTCAAAACTTATCAAATACAGTGGCTACAAAAAATAATGTACGCGGGCGGATCAATAACTCCATGACTTTTTGAATGAAAAACAGTTTTTTTTTTTGCAAAACTAAAATTTATTTTTAAACATACGAGTAATCTCCTTTTAACTCATTACACTGAGTCCAACGTTGCTCCACTTTGTGTATCCCTTCCAAAAAATAGGATTTCTCGATATCCTTAAAGTAGGCATTTGTTTGGTCAATAATTTCATCGTTGGAGCTAAATCTGTTTCCACCGAGCCATTTCTTTAGATTTGGAAAAAGGAAGTAGTCACTAGGGGCTAAATCCGGAGAATATGGCGCATGAGGTACCAATTCGTAGCCCAACTCATAGAGTTTTGCCATTGAGACTGCACACTTGTGCACTCTTGCATTATCTTGATGAAAAAGAACTTTTTTCTTGGCCATATGGGGTCGTTTTCTTTTTAAATCCTCATTAAATTGGCCTAATAAGTTGGCATAATATTCGCCGTTTATTGTTTTTCCCTTTTGAAGGTAATCGATGTGGATTATCCCGCGTGCATCCCAAAAAACTGTTGCCATCACCTTATTGGCCGACAAACTTACCTTGGCCTTCTTTGGAGCAAGCTCACCCTGAGAAACCCATTGTTTAGGCTGCTGCTTGGTCTCCGGAGTACAGTAATGGATCCACGTTTCATCCACACTTGCAAAAAGCCACAAAAACTCATTCGGATTGAGGTCAAAGAACTCCAAACAATCCTCTGAAGTTGTCACACGTTTACGTTTATGGTCAGTTGAGAGCAAATGCGGAACCCATCTTGCAGACAACTTTCTTGAACCCTGTTGATCACTTAAAATCAAAACCGCACTGCCATATGAAATGTCTATCGCATCAACAATCTTACGCACTTTTACTCTTCGATCGGCCAACACCATATCGTGGATTTTTTCGACATTTTTGGATGTACTGAAATCAATTGGCCGTCCAAAACGTTCAGCGTCATTTGTACTTGTGCGACCACAACGAAAGTTAGTAAACCACTTTTTTACTATTGAAATCGATGGTGCAGAGACCCCATAGTATTTATCGAACTTTTCTTTGATTTGATTGACGGTTTTTTTTCGCAAAAAATAATATTTAATGAGCACTCGAAATTCACTTTTTTCCATTTTTAGAAAAATACACGAGGTTGTATGTTTTGAACAGCTGTTAAACGCAAAGTAAATTTGACAGTAGTCTATTAACAGGTGGTACTTGATGGGAACAGTGTTGCATTGCACATAACTACGAGGGAAGTTCGAAAAGTCACGGACTCATTGATCATTTTAATAAAGAACAAATTTGTTTTTTATTCTAACTTTTACAAATTTTGTGGCGGGTTTTATTTCAGTAAAAATATTACTTATTTTTTTTTTTTGAATTTTGTAATTGCATACAAAATAAAGTTTTTTTCTAGGTTGAAATTGATTAGATTTATTATTATTATTTTTTATGTGATAAGATTTTTCTGCACTATTTTTAGTTTAAATTGAAAACTATTGATAAGTATCGACTCATTATTATATTATTGCAAGATAAGGATAAGACTGCAGCTTTTGACTTTTAATTATTTCTTTAAATATATTTTTGCATATTTTAGATTATTTAGTTCTTATAAACTTTTCTATCAGCCTTCGCTTGCCCTATTGATAGCAAATAGTTCATTATAATAATTAACACATTAAGGAACATACATCTTTATGCTTTCAATTAACTTTTACATGCTCACGAGAATAATTATTTGCCCACCTGCAAAAGTACTCATGCAAACAGCAGACTTAAACAGATAAACAAAGAGACCTGCAAGCGTGAGTAAATGGAAATATGAATATGTAGATGCTTATCTGCATGTGTACATACATGACATACATACGTACGAGTATGTACATAATTAAAGTACTGATATGAAATCAATGAAGTGATTAAACAAAACCCTTTGCTGCTGGTTGCTTGCCATTAACAGTAACAACAAAAAGGATTAATAAACATTGAAACTCATTTTTCAAACGTAAAGAAACATCAGCAATGTCCCAGCAAACATCTTTTTTACAGAATTCTTTTAAAATTCTGTTGTATTGCAAAAGTTACGAAATCTGTCAAAAATCTGTGAGTGATGAATAAGAAAGCTTAGCTTTTTGTTTGAATGAATTAAATTCGTAAAAATTATGCAGTATGTAGGATACAAGTTTTAAATAAATTTCAGAAAATGTGCAGCATATTCTGTTGAATGTGGTAAGAAAACTTACTTTAGACAGTTACTCTTACAAGCTTATCTGATAACAGTCGCATTACATCGTGCCATAAGCGCCAAAAAAGATTAAGCGACATAATTTTCTAACTTCATTTTGTGACCAAAATCGATTAAAAACGAAAACGAATCGAAAAAAAAACGAAATCCAAAAGATGTGTCGGTTAAGATTTTTTTTTTTGCAGTTAAAGCTTGATATATCAGAAAATGTGATCGTATCTTCAATCGTGATAGATCAATCGTATAAGCTGAATGGGATTTCAGTACATTTACGTATGTCAAAATCCGAAAATGGTGTTTTTACGTTCATGGATGTGACGACTCGAACTCTGGTGTAAATGTCTAAGGGAATTTCAGTCAATTCGGTTGGTTGTCTGTTCAAAGCAGAAAATGTTCACTGGACTGTATGTTTACACAAACACAAACAGTTGTTTACAGCATAAATGTTCGAAGTTTTATTGTAAATTATTTTCTTTGACTTGTTATTTTGTTGCTCATCTTTATTGACGTTATGTTAATTAATTGAAATAAATCGTTTGATATTTTCTCTTAATAATTCCATATTATGTGAATTCTTTGGTCGTCCCGCATTCAAGGTAAACTCAAATTTAAATTGAAAAATCTCCTTTGTTGCAACATTGTACTAACTCATGAAAGTTAGTTTTGCAGCAAATGAGTTCAACGAAGTTTTCAATTTACAAACAACTCGGTGAAGATATTAAAAAAATTCTTACTTCAACTCGAGTTGAGGTAGAAAATTTTTTTATTCAAAATTGAAAATAAAAATTAAACTTAAATATTTCAAACAGTGTTGTGGTATTTACTTTGACTTTTTTCACCAAATTTAATGTCAAAAATCGCCAAAGTATTTTTTAGTTTTTTTTTTAAATAATATATACATTAGAGTGGCATTGAATAAATGGGCTTGAGGGCCAACTTTGAGAGGCAGACGCACCCCCTAAAACACAACTTATCGCTATGACATTTTTTGTATTTTTTTTTTACATAAAACTGAAGCGATTTGGGGGAGAGAATATAAGAAATCAAACAAAAGAAATTCTCCATACAACTAACGGCCACTCTAATATACATATGTACATATACAGTGGCTCAAACGCATAATCATACACACACTACATTGAAATCTAGTAAACTTTTTCAAAGGATAAATTTGCTTAATTTGAAAAACAAAAAGTAACTTTAATTTCTTCAAAGTATCATTTATGTTATCATGTGCTTGAATTTAATAGATTTTCAACAATTTCATAAACAACAATAAAAACCAACGAAAAACAGAGGTTTTTTTTGTCAAAACTAAATTTTCCCAAAAGAAACTAGAAAATCATTCAATTAGTACTCAGTTGATGATCCCCTGGTCTTTAGCATATCATTCAAATGTTTCATCATCGATTCAAGCAAGTCGTTACATATTTCTAGGGAAATAGTTCACCACTGACCTTTTACACTTAAACATTTTTTTCTCAAGTAAACAAACGCATTATTTCTCCTTTTAATTGAGAAATATTGACAACAAGTTTTCTTCTCCTGCGTTTTGTTTTCATTTTTAAAATTAAATTTTTTTTTTTGACAAATTTCCTGCAAAACAAAATGCAATTACGAATATTGATTAACTTTTAGCAGCATTTTATATGCTGTTGTATTTAAGAGATTTTGCCACTGTCAAATGGATGTGTATCAATATTTTAACATTCTGCATTTAATGACCATTTTTTTTACAGACGTACGAGTTGACATTCTGCCTGACTGCACAATTATACGATTTAATTGCGAAAAATCACAGAAAAATGTACACAAAAAAAAGAAGGATAAAATCTGATTTTTTTTTTAATATTTGAGTCTATTAGTGTTGCAAATTTAATGAATTTTATGCTGTAAAGCAAGCCACACACTTTGCACTTAATTGGTACACCATGGAATTTGTTGTTGGAATATGTTTCTTTTTGTACAAACCACACCTTTGACGAAGGGCTTTCAGGTCAAACCAAAAAATTACCGACTATAATACTCGTATGCGAGATGTCATCGTTATTCAAATTTTTTTTTTATGAAATGATGTTGTGCACTACTGTTGTACAGTGTGCACGTTGTTTTATAGTTTGTGAGCAAAACTCACAATTTGGTAAATCAACGTGTTGCACCAACGTTCGCAAAGTGTGTAGCTTTCATAGTACTTACATGCTGAAGAAGCAGAAAAAGGCCTTAAAAATTCAAGTCAATTTTTTTAGCAGTTAATCTGGGAAATACTAAACGGAATATGAAAACTAAAGGCTGTGAGCTAATAACGAAAATGTTTCAATGAGTGGAGAAGTTATTAAATCCTTACAAAATCACTGCAGTTCCAAAGCTGCATAAGACGATTGGCAAATGTGCTGAAAAATTAATTTCTGCTGGCAGAATTTTCGAAGAATTAAGTTACAGTAGTCTGAAATTAAATTTTATAATCAGCTCTAGATTTTCTTTTTAAGAATTTTGCATGCACTTGGGCAGTGAGCAATTTAGTAGTCTAGTAGTCGAAGGAGCGCAGCTTCGATTCCTGCCGGAGACTCTGGGTGTTTCTGTTTGTGTTTGTTTAAAAAAACTTCATACCTTTTACTCGTAGTAACCTGTTTTCGATGGAAACCTCTTGCACTGGCAATTCTAATTTACTTGCACTAGTTTGTAACTGCTTTAGCTAAAATACTAACCACAATGATGTTTCTAATTAAATTTTTATCTAATTATGCAATCTCAAAATCGAAATTGCTTAATGAACCATTTACGATTGTAAAGTCTTTCTAACTCAATTTATAATAAATTTGCTTTACATTAGCTTTCTTCGATAATTTTGTCTCTTAATTTAAAATCGAATAAAATCGTAAAACTCAACAATTTGACTAATCAAATTATGCCACAAATTATTAACACAAATAAGTGAAAATTATACGCACGCACATGTCTGTGCATAAATAATTGTTGTGTATAAATGTTCGTTTGCTCTCCTTAAAGGATAAAATAAAATGCTGACCTTGAGTTGTAGTCTTAATGGCATAATTGAATATGAAAAAGAAAAGCAAACATTGTCTGGGAATAATTTTCATTAAAGTGCAAATGATACTAAAATCTACATGCAAGTGACATGAAAGAAATATCAACAAATATTTATCATTAATCATCAATTCCATTATGCATGTAGAAGCATATCTTTTGATTTCTTTATTTGTGAAAGAAAAAAAACACTTTTGTTTTGTAATTTTTTGTAAGTAATTTTTGGCTAAAAGCAAGTTCTTTATGCGCATAAATTTAGTTTAAGTAACTGCTCTACTCCACATCAAGAAACACTTAACTCTCGAATACAAATAGCAATTTACGAAAATGCTTTAATCTTTTTTATATATTCTATATATTATAATTTAATATATATTTTATTACAAGCTCAACTTATTATTTTTAAAACAGCCAATGCCATAAACTATTTTTGGAATGTGGGAAACGTAAAATATATTGTTTGGAATCAACACTTGCTAATTTTTCAATCCTGAACAAATTTATGCCTAAAAGAAGTATTTGAAAGTTTTGACCGATATCGAATCCAAGGTTTGTTTTAAAAGAAAGTATCTGACGTGTATAAGACTTTTAAATATAATGAAAAGAAATGATAACTACATGACACTATGCCAGTCTTATTGCTAAGCTGAAATGTTTCTGTTTCCCCCGTTTCTCTCCCCCTCAAACTAATCAGCTTAGCAATAAGATTTATATAGTGTAAACTATGAGTCATCAAATAACAACACCACGCATTTTTCTGATGTACATTAGTGAACCTTTGTATCAGTTGTTGTAGGAAAGTTCATGTGATGAAGGCAGAGTCACTGGTCACTGAATTATACAGACTTCAGCAGATACTAATCCTAATGTAACATTAGAGCGCCCTCCTTCGTTGTGTAGCAGAAGCAACGGCGAAGTAAAATAACCAATAAAATTGCTACTAATCACAGCTTCAAAAATTTAATACGCCTCATTTAACATAATAGGCGCTGCAGCGCTTTCCTCTATACCTTCCTTCACCACCTGTCTTCTCTATCACTATCCCTTTCCTAAAGAAGGTAACACCTAGTAATAGTAGTAGGCATTCATTGCCTGAGTGTTGCTTCTCCTTAAAAAAAAATGTAACTTGTAAAAAATACCATAAAAATAACGTATGTATAACTACATAAACAACATAAGAATAAAACAACAATACACATCAAGAATACAGAGTAAAGATATTTAATGCAAACACTCAACAACAGCACACACACACATGTAATACTGCTAATAAGCAACGAACAAACCATATAAAACATGTGCATGACAAAACTACAGATCTCATTCAGTATGAAATATTATTTCTATAAGCGTACCAAGTTTGAATGCAATCGATGCAATCAGCGTGACCATTTTAGCATTTTTGCAGCTAACATTAAGTGAGACAATTTTAACCTTTTTTTTTAGTTGAACTATAGTGAATTTTAATCAGAAATAATTTCCTAGTCAGGCTTAAGTTCAGTAATTTCAATTCTTGTTGAATGAAATATTTTTATTAATTAATGTGAGTTTCAAAAGAAGAGAAGAAAAATTAAATTAGACTTTATTAGCTGGGAGAGATACCGATATTTTTCCGTGCAGAATTGAAATTACTGAACTTAAGCCCGACTAAGAAATTATTTCTGATTAAAATTCGCTTCAATTCAGTTCAATTAAAAAAAATTTAAAATTGTCTCACTTAAATCATCATGGGCACGTGACAAATATATGTTCACTGGGCAATCACAGTTTCATATACTTGAAAGTAAAATCAACTGTATTCCGATATATTCCTTTCATAATTAAAAAATTTATTTAAATAATTTTTATTAAATTTGTTTTTTGTAATAAGCAGGGGAAAAAACCTCACTCTGGCAACTACGTACATATAATTTATATGTATGTATGTATGTTTGTATGTAAGCATGGATTTTTCCACGTATGCCTATTTATGGAAACATTTTTAAGCATGTGCCAGATTTAAGCCAAAAGAAAGCCATAAATTACATATATTAATTCAACATTTGCAATAATATTTTTTAATTTCACACCCTGTCACGGATTATTTTTTGTAATTTTTCATTTAATGTCAAAAAGATTTTGTTTTTTTTACATTTCATCAGCCGGTGAAAAATAATTTTCCTGTGAAATTCGCAAATGTGTTCTTGCCACAGTATGGGACTTAACATGAGAAGCATTAAATCTGTGGCAAAAAGGAAAAAGTGCATAAGTCGAGATAAGCTGATTGATTTTGAGTTAATTGTGCCTGCGTAATCTGCATATTGGAAAGTACTCCTGGGCAAAACCTCAATTAATTTAAACGAGTTTTCAAGAAGTTATAGCACAGTGACTTGAGACTTGTCGTTTTTAGGCTTTTAATCTCATTTGGCATAATAGCTTCATTTAGGCTATACTTTGTTATATTTCAACTTGAATGTTTTATTTACGGTGTGTAGAACGATGTCTGCTTAAACGAATAAAGGTTAACAGAGAATTTGCAAAAGAAACAAATTTCTGTCTCTCCTGCACAGAAATAATGAAAATTTGAGTACAGTTTTATTGATATCAAGGCAAGAACTAGCGCTGTGATCACGTGCAACATATTGAGCAAAAAGTGTGCTAAATTGAAACAACTTTTTTTTTATAATAAAGTAATGTTTTGAACAAATTCATGCCTATTGTGAATGAATGGTGAAATTTTCGTTTCCATGAAAGTTTAATTCCCCAAGAAGGCAAATTTGCTAACGCCAATTTCACGGGGACAACGCTGGCTGCCACTAACAACAATGCATAGTGAATATAAAAAGTGAAAAGAAGATGTGTAAAGCTTTAAAATTATATTAGCACCTTAATACAGAAACGCCGTAACTCATTATTTTTTCAAATAAATTTTTTTTGGCATATTTCATAGATTAGAGGCTTATTTATCGAAATACGAAAAAATTTCGAAATGAAATCATAATGAGTTAGGGCGTTTCTATGTTAAGGTAAGGAATGTAAATATCATTATGCACGTATGTATATAAACTAAAGAAAGAAATGAAAAATTATGATACTATTTATTCTAAAGGAATTAACATGAATGCATAATATTTTTTTGTGTTTGCTAATTTTGATTGATGATGTTCTTGGTTGTATTTATGACAGCTTAAATGGCAGTGTGTAAAGTAATTTTTGTTTTTTTTTACTTCGTAAATCCAAAACAGTTCATATTACTAAGAATAAGTCTTCATTCAAGCGTATGAGTAATATTTATTTGATTCGATTAAAAATATTGCACATACGCACAATTGTGCATACACTGGTGAACAAAATAGATTTCACACAGAAAGGGGGAGGCAATTATATTACATTTTAGACAAGATTGTGACGGAAAAAATACAACACAGAAATTTTCAATGGTCTCAAGTAAATTTCACAATATTGCTAAAAATAAACAGCCTTTAAGTCACAGCGTTTTAAATGTTTTGCTGTAAGTTTTTGAAAACCAGAAAAAAAATTTAAATCAGTTTGGTGTGGTACAAATTTTTGATAATTCCTGACATTTGTGGAGAGATGGTAAATATAATAAAAATATGTATATGGAAAAAATTATATGAATCTGTGAAGCAATTTTTGTAATATTTTACCATCTGATAGGAGAATTTATTATATATTTTATTCGAGCGCGGATCAGTAAGTCCGCGAATGAAACACGTTTTTTTTTTTGCAAAACAAAAATTTATTTTTCAACATAATCTACTTTTAACTCAATACACTGAGTCCAACGTTGTTCCACTTTGTGTATCCCTTCCAAAAAATAGGATTTCTCGAGGTCCTTAAAGTAGGCATTTGTTTGGTCAATAATTTCATCGTTGGAGCTAAATCTCTTTCCACCGAGCCATTTCTTTAGATTTGGAAAAAGGAAGTAGCCACTAGGGGCTAAATCCGGAGAATATGCCGCATGAGGTACCAATTCGTAGCCCAACTCGTAGAGTTTTGCCATTGAAACTGCACACGTGTGCACTCTTGCATTATCTTGATGAAAAAGAACTTTTTTCTTGGCCATATGGGGTCGTTTTCTTTTTAAATCCTCATTAAATTGGCCTAATAAGTTGGCATAATATTCGCCGTTTATTGTTTTTCCCTTTTGAAGGTAATCGATGTGGATTATCCCGCGTGCATCCCAAAAAACTGTTGCCATCACCTTATTGGCCGACAAACTTACCTTGGCCTTCTTTGGAGCAAGCTCACCCTGAGAAACCCATTGTTTAGGCTGCTGCTTGGTCTCCGGAGTACAGTAAAGAATCCATGTTTCATCCACACTTACAAAACGCCACAAAAACTCATTCGGATTGAGGTTAAAGAACTCCAAACAATCCTCTGAAGTTGTCACACGTTTACGTTTATGGTCAATTGAGAGCAAACGCGGCACCCATCTTGCAGATAACTTTCTTGAACCCTGTTGATCACTTAAAATCGAAACCACAATGTCTATGGCATCAACAATCTCACGTACTTTTACTCTTCGATCGGCCGACACCAAATCGTGGATTTTTTCGACACTTTCGGGTGTACTGACCTAAATTGGCAGTCCAGAGCGTTCAGCGTTATTTGTAAATCAGTAAACCACTTTTTTACCATTGAAATCGATGGTGCAGAGTCCCTAAAGTATTTATCGAGTTTTTCCTTGGTTTGATGGACGGTTTTGTTTTACAAAAAATAATGTTTAATGAGCACCCGAAATTCACTTTTTTCCATTTTTAGAAAAATACACGAGGTTGATGTTTTGAAGAGCTGTTAAACGCAAAGTAAATGACGACACTCGCTCAAAATTTGACAGTAGTCTATTAACAGGTGGTACTTGATGGAAACAGTGTTGCATTACATTTACAAAAAAAAGTCACTGACCTATTGATCCGCCCACTTATTTTATTGAATCTGAACAGAAAATTCAGAGATAGAAATAAAAAATGTATTGCAATTCGCAATTTTCTTTTAGATTCCAAAAGTATTTTTCATTAAAAAAAATATTTTTCATTGTGTAAAAACTGTTTGTTCACGGGAAAAAAGCAAAATTTAACGTGAAAAAATAATTGCGTTTTTAATTGAAATTCAATGAATTCTTCAGCGAGGAATCACTTTCTAATAGGACTCAAGCTCTTTATTTTTCAATTTCTGTAATCGAATAAAATATTTTATTAATTAATGTGATTTCAGAAAGTAGGCCAGACAGATTAAACCAGATTCAGCTGGTGAAATACCGTATTTTCTGTGCCACTGCATCAGAATCCTTCTATTTACGTATGCAGGGAGTAGTTGCTGATACCATTTATTTGTCATAAATTTTTAATAAAATTGATTAGATTTTAATAAAATTGATTGTTAAAAGTTTTTCAAAACGCATTACAGATTGAAATTCATCTTAAGCCAGTTGGTGTCAGTTTTTAGTTATAATTGTGAGTAAATACTGAATTAACTAACAAGTGAAGGAGAAATTATTTTGTTTTTGGCTCTTCTATGCTTCGATTGTGCGAAGATGTTTTTAATCTAATTCAAGTATTTTGAACAATATCAAAATATGTGTCGCGTTTGGGTCGGTGTTAAACGTGTGACAAAGAAGCCTTTGAAAAAGTAACTCCTGATGACCTGTGTATTGATACTACTGCACTACTAGAGGACCATCCGGTTCCTGAAGGTACATCTTTAGTGCACGATTTTAAAACACTGCTTTCCTAGTCACTGTTCACCAGCACTTTGCTGTTGCTCACTCACCTTCCAATAATTTTATTGTAAAAATTTATATTTATTGTGTGTGATTGTATCTTCCATTTTGTTTTGCTCTTATAAAGTACTAGTCCACTAACAAAATTAATTTTGCTTTAAAATTTGTGATGTTATTTGACGAACAAAAAGTGTGATCTTTCCATATACACATAAATTTTTTATTTATGTAAATTATTAGCCGTCCACACGAGCAATAAGCTTGGCAATTATTGCCCCGGCAATTGTCAAATTCGATTGCCTACACAAGATATTAGCGTGTAGACCGTATGAATATGTGTTCAAATATATATTAAGCAACAAATGTTAAAATATATTGCTGAGCAATAATCTCTTAACACATGCTGTCAAATTGAAATAATATTAGTTTTTTTAACAAAAAAGTAAGGAAAAATGTTTTAAATAAATAAAATAGAAAGAAGTTGAGTTTAAAATTAGCAAAAAATATAATTAAGGATAATTTAGGTATGTGTGTGCTTAAAAAAGCAAATATATTTGAATGCACTTGTTCGCCACCTCTAGATACATTGTTGAACACAAGCAACTTGATGTCATTGTTCTGCCGGCGTTATTGCTTGTGTTAAGATACAACAAATTGCTCGTGTAGTCGTAGTGTTAATAAAACGAATAAATTTATTTATTTAAAAGCAAGAAAATCTAATACCAAACCATGACTTGCCAGTAAAATATGAAAATTTGAAGTGCGATTGAACTTAACAATTTCACAAAGGAAATGTATTTGTGGGATGATAACTAAAAACAAAGAAAAATTAAGAGATAAAATATATTTTTAATAATTTTTTAAAAATTTGAATTTAAAGTTTATTTTGTCTTACATAATATCCGGCATGTTGCGTATGCAATCTAAGATTTCTTCCGGCTTTGCATCGCATTGGCATATTTTATGAATCGTTGTAAATAAAGGGAATCTAAAGGGAAATTTTAAAAAGATTATGAAGAGCGTATAAAGGACAGTGCAACCTATATAAGCCGGACGGACAAGCTGTCCAGTAATATGGATAGCCCAGAAATTATTCCTCTACAGTTTGAACAACAGTTTTGTTTTTTTTTCTTAAAAAAAGTTCTTTGTTTCATACAAGAGCAAAAGATAATAAATAATTTCGTGGGATACCTAATCATGGCGTATATGCTGGCAGAAGAATGAAAAATATTGAAAGTGAAAAATTTATCATACAATGGACACCAAGTGAAACTTGGCATAAATATATCTAATACAAACAAAAAGTGGGCAATACCATGCCCATACCAATTGTACATTTAATATAATAATATTGAAGTCCTTATGAATGACCGCTTAGTGCGACCAATACAGCATCCATATGCAAATAATCTTGCATTACAGTGATATAAAATAAAAAACTGCACTTAATTGCGGTCAGATGTCCTTAATGATTCAATAGTTTGCTGGCCTGCACTCAACAAAAGCTTAAAATTCTACTTACTTCCCTTCCAAGCCTTTTTGTTTTAACATCACCGATACAGCGTTTGCGGTCACGGGACCCGTTAGCTTTTCCCCACCCAGTATTTCCATTTCAAGTGTTTCTAAGGGAAATTCGCTCTTCACGAATGCCTCAGCCAAACGCCGATTTCGGCTGGCATGGCACGCCGTAATTAAATCGGCCAAGCCGCAGCTTTCAAAAAGTGTAGACAACTTACTGCCCGGATAAAACACATCAATAAAACGAATCATTTCCAAAAAACCAAAACTTATACAGGCCGATTTAGTGTTGGCATTACAATCGAAACCATCCAACAAGCCACAGCCAAAAGCCAAAATGTGCTTTAAGACAAACCAAAGAGAAGAGTTAAAGTAAGTACACGTTTCCTTCGATAACCAACATATAAATTATACCTTCAAAAATCCACAAGCCTCTACACAGTCAGCATCATCTATAACATTTATACGAAAATTGCTTTGCCTGAATATGTTGCCAAACAAAATGCAATTTTTAAAGTCGCGGCAACCCAAAGTCGCTTCGCAAAAGCCATTTGTGGTCAGGGCAGAGGCCAAGCTTGCGCCCATTAAAACTGCACAGGGAATCTGCAAAGACAGAAAATTATATTTTTCTTAGATTCCTTTAGAAAAATTTGGCATATTTCTTAAAAAAAAACGAATATTATTATTGAAAGCAATTTCGATATATTTATACATTATTTCATAAAAATTATTTTGTCGAACGGTGCAGGCTGCCATCAGAACATACAAAAAACACCAAATAATTGTTTTTGTTGCTCCTGAAGGTACAGTGCAGACGCTGTTAACGCAACTTTTAAAAAGAACAAGACTTCAATTAACGCAACTTTGCACAAAAAGTTTAGATTTTCCTAATGTTTTGTTTTTCTACTTTAGTTTTTTTTTTAATAAATAAACTCAAAACTGTAAATCTTTGTGCATGAAATCTTATGCTTACGTACAAAAATCATTTTGAAATACAAATGACAAAGAATTTTTGCGTAGTGCTTACTGGTTTTAAAAACAACGTAGTTTAAATAATTTTTTTTGTGAGTGGTTTTTCTAGCTAAATAGATAGTTTTTCATTTGAGCTGCAGATTTGATTTATATCACTATTACTCATACGCACTGTATCACTATCCAACGAAGTATGCAACAGTTTTCGTTTAAAGATCTGCGTATGAGTGATATTTAATTGCAGCCTAATACGAGTAAATTACATCTACGGCCTTTTTCACAATCTACAATTTAAAGCTCACAGGGACTTTAACGGCAAGTTTTGTAAGAAAAATTTGTATTTAAGCATACATTCTGAAAAAGGACGTTAGTCATTTAGAGTTCAAAAATGTATTAATAGATGATGTACGAGTATATTTCGGATAGCTCGAAAAAGACTATCACTATACATACTCTTGCATAATATATTTTTAATTCAGGAACATTTTTCACATTACTGCTCATATTTAGTTAATTTAATTAGTTGTGTTACTCATATCCCAAGGTGATTTTTATCTGGAAACAAAAACAACATTTTTAAAATGTTTGTTATTCCTCCAAATTCTAAAAATTATGAAAGGCCAACAAAGGCCACAATTAGTTAATGTTTTTAAATTTATTTTAGTCTTTAATTAAAAAAACAAAAAATATGCCATAAAAAACACCGTCGAAAATTTAAGACTTTTTTTATTAAAAACATGAAACAACCATGAGTACAAATTTACATATGTACCTTAGAATGTGTATCTTTTATTTATTTTAAATATACATATATTTGTTATTGTTCTTTATTTTAATTAAATAAATTCATTTAAAGTTAACCTTTGATTGGTTTAAAATAAGCTTTTTAGTGGAAAGCAGGCATAGACATTTTTTACACGGTTTTCGCAACAGCCCCAAATTTCTATTGGTTGCGTCAACCGAATCTGCACTGTATATACCAAAGTTTATTTGTATCAAATACAAGTAACTGCACTGTACAACAATGCATAACAGGCAATTTTTTTTATTATTTTTTTAAATACTTTAAAAGTTTAAACTTGCAAAATACAGACAACAAAAATATGAAGAAAAATTAGTGGAAAAGCTTTACGAGAATCACATAAAAAATGTCAATCATTTGTTAATTCTCATTTATCTTACATAGGCGCTATTCACATATTACGTAACGTAATTTGTTACGCAAATATTTTGACAATTTATGCAGAAAATTATTCACAAAAATTTGTCAAAAACTCTCTCTAATCAATACACTCATTAAAAAAAAATACCTTTAAATATCTCATTACGGTGTGAGAAGGCAGCTGAATGCCTTCCTCCTCGCTTGGAAGAAAACCATTTGTGATCGTTATGGCGAAGGCGTTTGGCTTTATTTGGCCCAAAAGAGTCCTACAAAAGTCCGCTATGCGTGCATGAGGCGTTACAAAAATTATAACATCCGCATATCTTGCAGCCTCAACTAGATCGCTAACAGCTATCTAAAATAAAAACGTTACATTATCAATTTCAGCAAATTAAACTGCAAATAAATCACTACGATTATACTGGTCTTACATTCTTACCACATTTTCTGGCAGTTTTATTTCCGGTGCATATTTCTTATTCACATGCTTTGTATTTATTAGATCACTTAATGGCTTCCCATTGTGGAGCTCCTCGTAAACGTACATATTGACAAGATCTTCCACATTTTCCAAGTCGATGGCATTTTCGCCCACAACTTTTGCTATAGCGGTGGCCCTTTAATAAAATCTGTCCAATTAAATATTAATTTAATATTTTTTTAAACATAATTCACCATTTTCCTGAACCGATAATGCAAATGCTGACCTTTTCCATACTAAAAAGAAAAAGAAATGTAGCATGTCATATCAAAGTCGTTTTGGCTTGAATTAAAGTTTTTAAGCATCGGGTGATTCACAAGGTAATATTTTTCAAAAGGCAATGTTGACAGTTTAGTATTTTCATTCACAAATTCACAAAACCTCTTGTATCTTTGTATCAATCATATTAAAATACAAAAGTGTAATATTTGTTGTTGGTAATTTGCATATAAAAAAAAAGAAGAGAGGTGTCTTAGGAAACCCGGTTGTAGCTATGCTGCTAAGTTGTATAAAACAAACTTAATGTGTTAAATAACAATGCCATAAAATTAAAAATGTATTGTTTGTGGCCGGCGACGGCTGTTACCTGGCTTACAGCCGATTGACTGTGTTCTCTGGGTGCAAATTACGGCATTCCATACGATTTGAAATTTACGAAACTCTATTGAAATATTTCGTAATTTCGTTCGATAACGAGTGTCGTAATTTGTCCCCTGGTTTGTGCTTATGTGCAAAAAAAAAAATACAAAAACAAATTGAGCAATGCTTCTCATTATTTTTGTTTCACTCACTTCAAGGAACGAAACAAAACAAAATCAAACAATTTGTTTGGTTTATTTTCGTGCTCTGGTTTTAAGTACAAAGAAATCAAAACAAAAATAAATTTATAACTGTAACAGTGTCGATTATTTTTCTTACGAAAATCAAAGTCCCAACTCATGTATCGCGCAATAAATAGCATAGCTACAATTAAATACATTGTTAAGCACCCCATACATGATTCAATTCAATTTTCAATTGAGTCGCTACTTGTCCAAATCAAAACATGTATGGACCTGTCAATTGATCAGTTTGGCAGTTGTCGAGATGGTTGAAGAAAAATCAAAAGATTTTGATTTTTTATATTGATTAGTAAATCTTTCAATTCGATTGTGTTGATTAGCTGTCAAAATTTATATTTGTATCCTTGTTTCGTATAGGAAAAGTTAGATACTTTTAAAATTGCATTTAATTTCATTGAATTTTATATAAAAAAATATAAAAATTAATGAATGAATGCAATAGAAGTTTTAAATTTTAAAATTTGTAATTGTGAAAAAAATATAAATTTGACAGTTGAATGAAAATGTTTCAATTCAGCTTATGAAGTGTGTGGCCAAGAATATATTCAATTGAAAGACCCAATTGACAATTTAATTGAGATGTGTATGGGGTGCTTCAAACTTTTATTTCATAAGTTTCCAAAATGCGGTATTTAAAGAGAGACTCTCTGAGAGAATTTGTATGTAGCTTGTTCTTCTTTTGTCGTTAAAAATACAAAATACATTACTCCCAGTACACACTACACAAGTTTTATTGCTAAGCTCATCACTTTTTCTTCTCTGAACTTTCATAGGATTTCACGCAATGCAAGTGATACATATGAGCTCATATGTTTTATGCAATATACCAAAGTATAATCTTAATTAAGATATTCCAAATGAGATCAGAAGCCTAAAATGATAAGCCTCGAGTCATGATGCTATAACATCTTGAAAAGTTGCACAAACTAATTGAGATTTTGCCCAATGGTACTTTACAATATTCAGATTACGGAGGTACTATTAACTCGAAATCAGTTTATCTCGACTTCAATATATATGTATGTATATAGCTTGAACTCTGATAGGCAGTTGCGGCAAGATCTATCAGATATCGAATGTACCTTGGGCTTATTTATCCCGAGACTTGCTGAATACACTTCGACCTTACTAATTACATGATCCCAGAGCACCCTAGTATTCCCTTAGTTTGTCTTTAATTTTTTCTTCTAACTGAACGATGCTGATAGGGATGTGCATCATCGACTCTGAAAAATAACCGACATTCTCGCCCTAAACAGTTGTATCGTTGGCACCATACCCTCTACACCTTTTCCAGTTGTAATTCAGAAACCGTCAACTTAAATTCGGAAAGCATCAATTGTAATTTAGATTTATCAAGTTAAATTCAGAAAGCGTCAATTGTAATTCAGAAAGTAACAATTGTAATTCAGAAACCGTCAATTGTAACTCAGAAAATAATAAATATTATAAAGAAAAATACTACATAAAAATTGTCTGCCCAAAAATTATTTAAAAACATGCAATGAATGACATGGTGGTCGGTCAATAATTTATTTAAAATAATACTACGAATCTTCATTGCATTTTTTTGTTTGTTATTATAACTTATTAAATTAAATTAAAATAAATATTTAAATAGTTAATAAAATTTATTTTCTTTCTGAATTACAATTGATACTTCCTGAATTACAACTGACGCTTTCTGAATTTAACTTGATAAATCTAAATTACAATTGACGCTTTCTGAATTACAACTGGAAAAGGTGTAGTGTTAAGGTATTCTAAGTAGAAAGTGAAACTTTTATTTCAAAGCAAGTGGACCTTTGAGTCTGAAGCTGGTAAAATAAATCACATTAAATTATTTTTGTGCACCTGCGTATGTGAATCTGATGATGAAAAATGGATCTCAGTGCGCATTAACTTTGGTTGGTTCTTGAGTCTCATATGAGTCTATGCTAAATAATTTTGTAGAATATAATTGTCCTAAATTCAAAAAGTTCAGTTTTGCTCAGACAATGCCATTACTAAAAAAAAATTACATTTAACTGGCTGTTTATCGAACTCAAGCAAACATTGTCGTCTATCTATTTAAATTATGTTGTATTTAAAAAAAAAGAGTATTGATGTTGTTAACAATAAAAATTTACAAAGAAATGAACAGATTATTATTCAGAATATTTCTTAGAAAAAAAAAATATATAAAATGAAGTTTCTACGATTGAAAAGCATTCTTCAATAAGTGGAAAGAAATAAAAAACAAATCACTTAAATTTGCTTTTTTTTTAGATAAATAGACATATGAACAGTTTTTTATTATTTTTGCCAAACTAATAGTAATGACTTGCTTACCCTTCCCTGTCGATAAGGAATTCAAGACAACTCTTGCAACTGTGCGAAATGAATAATTGCCACCAATTTTATTTAAAGAAAAACACAATGTTATTCTTTGATTTTTAAAAGTTTAGATAAAATGGCGAAACAAAATGTCAAAACTGCTTTTATGAATTATATAATGACATCACAGCTTTTATTTTACGGTATGTCAAGAGGCAACAATTGAGGATTCTCTAAATAAAATTCTTATAAAACATTTTAGCCAAAGCTCCTTCTGTTAAGGTAGCATTAGCCGAACGTCTTCGTCCCTTAACGAAACAGCTGAACGTTTTTGATGATTGCAAACAATGCAAATGCTTACCGAAATTTACTGTAACGTTGACGGCAACCTGTATAATTTAGAATTTCCTAACGTTGTTAAGTGACGTTTGTATACCAGTGATGGCACTATTGTATGTTCAATGGAAAGGGGGTATTTTGGCGCTGTTGTTCGGTACTTCTGTATGAAAAACAACTTAAAATAATACATAAATATTTGCATATGGATACACATACATACTTACTCGCATAAATACATACAGATTTATGTGCATATATATAATAAAGAAATATATAAATATGAATGGATGTGAGATATATAAAGGATTTAAATGGTATCAAAACCTCTTATTGTGTATGCACATATTTTGGTATAAAAACATTTCATTTGCTACATACATATGTATGTGTGTATGCACAGCTATATACATATATATTTATTATAAATATATAACATATGTACATACATAGATTTATTTTCATGTACATACACCAATACAGTACAAGGAGCATTTACATATTTTAGGTACTTTTTCTTCGATACAGTCACTATTTGAATTTTTTTAATTCCCATTACTATTTGTGAACAGCTGTTTCTATTTCATATTAAAACAACAAAGTAAATTAAAGCGTGCGCACGTTTTTAAACGCTCTATAAGTGCACAAACGTACTAACAGTACGGTACGGTACAGTACGGCAACAGCAACGTAATGTGAATTTAATCGGCATGTAGTTGACATTTAAAATTGATTAAATATTCCTTGATGTAATTTTTCGAAATTGTCAATCACTATTGATGGATAACAAAGGCATGAAGCACGCAATTTTAAAATCAACGCAGGGTTGCATAGATAAGGCCAGTACGAAAAATATTATTTTCGTAATAATTTAAAATAAATCAACTCGTACTTTGAGGTGATTGATCCATATGCAAAATGTATGGTAAGTCATGTATACCATGATTTGTTGAAATTATGTCAGTGGAAACATACTATTGTATGAATATGCCTTGAAGCTCATTCTCAACCAAATGTTGAAAATCTTTCTACTTCACCCAAAAACATGTACGTTAAGCAGGCATTTATGTAATAAAATTTAGTATAGAGAAATAATTTTTAAGCCTTATATGTATATAAACTGGTTAGAGCACAAATTAAATTTTTAATTGTATGAATAAATTTGAGTGGAAGAACTTAATTGATATTATCAAATTGTTTATAGGTGAAAATTTAATTAATTTTTTAATTAATATTACAAATATTTTAATTAATATTACAAACTCATTCATATTACTTTTTTGTGTGAGGGCTTGCATTAAAATATAGAGAATGTTGGTTCGAAAAATCCAAATATATTGTCAATTGCACCGAAACTTTCGTACATATATTGCATGGATTATCTTCACTGCAAATAATATTTTAGATTCGTAACTATTCCTCTCTATACATTCTACTTTTGGTTTAAACTTATGTAGCTCCACTGTGAAACGACAACAAATTCAAAGCTATTGTAATATTTTGTATCCTCACAAAAAAACGAATAAACATGTGTATATAATCAAAAGAATTTTAGCTTTTAAGACGTGCTTGCTTTTGTTTCAGATCATAAACGAATTTATGGACTTTGTATTGAATGGCACAGATGTTGCATAAATTATTATCAATAATCTCTAGGGAAAATCTCTATTACAAACTCACATGTCTTCATGAGTTACGAGTACAGTGCTTACGATAAAGCACACACACACACACACTTCAGTAAATATATATATGTATGCAAGAATACATGTACGTGTCTACACCCAGTCAGCATTTTACGAAATTAATAATCATTTCGCGTCTTTTTTGACTCCTCCGTGCGATTAAAATAATCATTTATGCGCACACTTTCGAGTCGAAAATTACTGTTCATTCAAGAGAAAATGGTACCCTAGCCGCGACTCTCCTAAAAGAGTATTTTAAGCCGCGAGTCTTCTGATCAATTCAGACTCATTTTCGAGTCAGTTTTTAGTCTTGCGAAATAATGATTCAAGTGATTGCGTACATTCTGTAAATTTTGTTTTTTAAACAAATCACTTTCTAAGCATTTCCGGGAATAATTTTCGAGTCTTATTTTAAGCGCAGCACTGATTAATCAGTTTTTGACAATCTAAGGTAGTCGAAATGGACTCAGTTTGATGACACAATCTTCCACATGCTGACTGGGCAAGCTGATGTTTACTTTTAACTTCTGGGTGTGTGTATTGTATGTTGGCTTATACTCGTTTATTGCATTAAGTAGAAGATATTTTACGTGAGCATTTCGAAAGTTGAGTATGAAGATTAGAAAATATTAAAATTATGGGAATTACAAGCGATTAACATTAAGTGGTGAAAAGTTTATTTAGCAGCTCCTTGTAATCGTTTATTAGTTTTATATTAATTTTTCTTAAATATTTATTTTTTACTTTCACAGGTAGTGCATTGAATTTTTATTCAAGGAATAATATCTTAGTCTGGCACAAATTCAATATGGTCTTTCATTCAGAGTTAAATTATTCTATTGTAAACAGACACAGAGAAAAATAAACGTCTCATAAAGTCTGTACTTTCTGTTGTTGTTGTTGTTCTGTGTTTCAAGAGTTTCCAAGATACAATCAGTTGTCAAAATTACATTAACTAATAGAATACACTTTTATTTAGATTTCTTTTTTTCTTTTTTTGTTTGCAAATTTCAAGTGTCTATACATGTATATTACATGGGATTTTAACATTTTTCGTTGCTCATTTTAGGACGCCCTTTAATTTCTAATTGTGATATATTTATTGTTGTAGCCGCCAAAGTTCTACATACATATTCTATCAAAATTTTAGGTCTGTCGCTGTTAAGGTTCTCGTGAAAATATTCTGTGTACGGAACCCCAAAAAGAGTCAGCTGCTTGTTAATAGAACAAAAAGTAAAAGCTATACTGCCTTAAAAAAATGGGAAAGAATTCTGAATTTTCGAAGTCCGCTGTAGTGCCACCAACTGTTTTATTTTACTAGAATAATGCATTAAACACATTCACCACAGCAGGGCACCGACTACAAAATGTCAAGGATAGAATGCACATGTTTATATGAGAGTGATTCTTTTTGCTGATTTTGTTGTTGTAGTCCAATTAAACTAATTTCTATTTCTTTGGCTACAGGCTGATACTCTGTTCAAAGTTGTGAAAAATTTTCAGCACCATTGATTATTTCGCGTGAAAAATTTGACATGTACTAAATGTAGCCCAACTCGCGGTTTTTTTTATAAATTTCTTGCTTTTATTGCTTAAAAATGCAACATTGTTAAAATTCCGTGCGAAAAAAGCACTGCTCATGTTGTTTCGCAGCTAAACTAAAATGATGCCAGACTAATTTTGCATGGAAAGACATGATTTTACGTGTTTTTCACAACAAGAAAAGAGTACTACTTTTGCGAATTTATTTCGCAAATATTTCACACCAAATACTTTTATATGTAGTTTGACAGCATTTCGCACGAAATTGTGAACAGAGTACCACCAGGCTTACAATGAGAAAATTCAGTGTTGCCAGTATAATACAAAATGGTGAATTTAACAGAAACAATATCCAAGAATTGATGTAAAGCATAAATTGATTCATTTTTGTACTTTTACGTCATATAAGTAATTTAATTTTTATAAATGCGAAATATTTGAATATGGACATACTGAACTATGTATTTATACTTAAATATGAGGTGCCGTCTCCAAAATAATTAAGTAGCTGGGTACGAGGCGACAAATGCTGCTAGTGGCATTTGAAGTCGTGTGTTTGTGTAGCCTGCTGTGGTGAATGTGTTTAATGCATAAAGCCTGGTACTCTGTTCAAAATTTCACGCGAAATGTTGACATAATCCATATAAAAAAATTTCACATGAAATATTAATGAACAATAGGTTGCAAAACTTGTACTCTGTTCAACTCGTGAAAAATGTATGAAATGCATGTGGCAACATTTTTTTGCAATCTGCGAAATAATGTGACTGGCATTTATTTCGCGTGAAATATTGACAGCTGATGTTTTTGTTTACAAAAGTCGATCAATGTTGCATACTTTTAACCAATAAAAAGGATTATTTTTTTTTTTAGGAAAAAGTAATATGGGCATCACTTGTTGCGTGTCAAATTTTTCACGCGAAATAATCAATAATGCTGAAAATTTTTCACAACTTCGAACAGAGTACTAGGCTTAAGGAACAAATAAATAAAGAAAAAAAATCCCAGGGAACTGCTTTTCAACGTCTTATAAAATGATACATTTATATTATATTATTATTATTCGTTAAAGCGAATACTTGGAATACATTATTCGCTTGATTTCTTTTTAAAAAAATATTATACTCTTGAGTCACTCTTTATAATCGCCAAGAATGTCAGTCGTTTTATTTTCAATTTACGCACTTCAATAAAGCTTTAATACCTCTGCGCAATGAAATAAAAACTTAAACAAGAATTGGTGCAAATACACCTTTTCCATGCCATAGAAGTTTAATGCTGTCTGGAGACTGTACTCGTATGTACACACATCAACATATTTAGTATAAGCTTTTTTACACATTGTACTTTTGAAGTTAGTTTGAGCAAGAGCCTTTAAAAAAATTATTTTAACATGACATGAAACATTTGCTGCTTTAACGAACAAACCGAATTACATTGAAATTGTTGTACACATTTCGGAATACATACATACATATGTACGTATGTTTGTAAGTAACCAAAGTGTGCAAACAACACATCTACACTATATTTCACTGTAGAAAGGACGAACAAAAAATTTTAGAAAACTAGGGCAAGAAAATTTTTAAAAAAATTCAATATAATTTTATTTATAGGCTTGTTATATTATAATAAAATCCTTTTATTTGCAAACAATTAGCAAAATTTGGACTTGTCTCACTTTCAACCTGAAGGGCTCATATGTATGTATTTAAATATGTACTCGTATGTATGTGTAGCATGTGCATATTTAATTTAGAACTTTTTTCGCCACTAAAAGGCAATGAACTCTTAACGAAATTGAAACTGTTTATGCAAATAAAAATTTGTTGGCATATTTTGAAAAGCACACTTGTCAACAATGGGCTCACTCACGTATGCTCAAATACAACATTGAGCAAAAAGAAGATTAAAGTGAAGGAAATTGTATCCAAGGTTCAAAATGATTTTTGCATATTTTTAAATATGCAAATCATTGAATCCCTAGAAATAATTTGTCATTGTTAAAAGTGATGCAAATTTGAAGAAATATATTTATTTACGAGGGCGTATCAATAAGTCCGTGACCTTTCAAACTTCCCTTGTAGTTATATGAAATGCAACACTGTTTCCATCAAGTACCACCTGTTAATAGACTACTGTCAAATTTTGAGCGAGTGTCGTCATTTACTTTGCGTTTAACAGCTGTTCAAAACATACAACTTCGTGTATTTTTCTAAAAATGGAAAAAAGTGAATTTCGAGTGCTCATTAAACATTATTTTTTGCGAAAAAAAAACCGTCAATCAAATCAAAGAAAAGTTCGATAAATACTATGGGGTCTCTGCAGCATCGATTTCAATGGTAAAAAAGTGGTTTACTGACTTTCGTTGTGGTCGCACAAGTGCTAATGACGCTGAACGTTCTGGACGGCCAATTGATTTCAGTACATCCGAAAATGTCGAAAAAATCCACGATATGGTGTTGAACGATCGAAAAGTAAAAGTGCGTTGTTGATTGTTGATGCCATAGCCGTTTCATATGGCAGTGTGGTTTCGATTTTAACTGATCAGCTGGATTTAAGAAAGTTGTCTGCAAGATGGGTGCCGCGTTTGCTCTCAACTGACCATAAACGTACACGTGTGACAACTTCAAAGGATTGTTCGGAGTTGTTTAACCGCAATCCGAATGAGTTTTGGCGGTCTAAACAATGGATTCCTCCGGGTGAACCTGCTCCGAAGAAGGCCAAGGTAAGTTTGTCGGCCAATAAGGTGATCGCAACAGTTTTTCGGGATGCACGCGGGATAATGCACATCGATTACCTTCAAAAGGGAAAAACAATAAACGGCTAATATTATGCCAAAAGAAAACGACCCCATATGGCCAAGAAAAAATTTATTTTTCATCAAGATAATGCACGGGTGCACACGTGTGCAGTCTCAGTGGCAAAACTCTATGAATTGGGCTACGAATTGGTACCTCATCCGCCATATTCTCCGGATTTAGCCCCTAGTGACTACTTCCTTTTTCCAAACCTAAAGAAATGGCTCGGTGGAAAGAGATTCAGCTTCAACGTTGAAATTATTGACCAAACCTATTTAAGGACCTCGAAAAATCCTATTTTTTGAAAGGGATACACAAAGTGGAGAATGAGTTAAAAGGAGATTACTCGTATGTTGAAAAATAAATTTTAGTTTTGCAAAAAAAAAACTGTGTTTCAGTCACTGATTTAATGATTCGCCCTCGTATAACCGTTTTTTATGAATAAAATTCCTTAAATAGTTTTAATTCAATTTTGATGCCTCTTACGCTGTAGTTTTCAAGTAACCAAGAAAAATTTTATAAAGTAAAAGTTGTAAATTAAATTTATTTGTATTCTAGCTGAACCAATAGCATGTTCTAAACATCTACTGCAAAAGAATTATCATGTTGTTTAATGGGCATATTTCATCAAGGAACAATTCTATTAAATTAAAAATAAAAAACAAATAACAAAAATTTAATAATAATAATATGCTTTAATATACTTGTTAAATTTTTATTAAAAACTTTCTTTACTGCTGAAAGTATTTGCCTTGGCAACTTGTGCAAAACATTATAAATTTTTTTATACATTTAAACAAAAAACTTCGCTCTTTTAACTTGCTTCCACTATAGCATTAACTCATGATGAGATGTTTTATGTTTAGAATTTTTTAAAGGGTGTTTTTTAGAGTGTCACAACTTTGAGTTGGCATCACTGCTTTGTTTAAACACCCATTCAACAGTTGATTGTTGCTTTTTGTTTAGTTTGCTTTGAAATTTCATTATGCATGGACTTACACCAGAGCCACGCTTGCAAAATTTAAAATTTTTAATCAAAATAATTGTGCTATTCGTCAAAGTCATCGTGCACTTCTTCATTCAATATTTTATTTGCCCATGAAGCCCATTTCTTGTTGAATGGGCATGTAAACAAGCAGAATTGTCGCATTTGGAGTGAGGAGAATCCACGAGGTTTTGTCAAAACACTATTACATCCACAGAAAATTGCTATTTGGTGCGCTTTATGGGCTGGCGGAGTCATTGGCCCATATGTCTTCGAATACGTTTGCTAAAAATTGTTATTCCAGATTGCGCCTTCTTGGCAGAAATCATATTTAAACATTAATTTCATAAAATTTTCTTTACAACAAAGCCCGTATCATTGATATTAAAAATATATTTCCTTGTTTTATTATGATTTAAACTTGAGTTACTCCATAAAAAACACCCTTTACTTGTAAACACGGCTTATAAATTAAAAAAATTCTATATTTGTATGTAATTTCTCGACCTTATTTTTAATATCAATTAATGTGGTTGTATCTATTCAGGCTTTTAAGGTCATTCAATTTTTTCAAAATATAAATAAAAGACGTTTTTTATTTCATTTGTAAAATTCTAGTTTAGTATTTTAGACATTTTTACATACAAAATAAAATATTTGTTTAAGGAATTTAGCACAGCTGAATTGCAAGAGGTTGCAGAAAAAAGGCAAAATGATTTCAATAAATGACCCAATGTATACTTATACGTACTCACACACATATACGAGGGTTGGGCCAGGAAAAACATACATACATACATTCACATGAATATGAATGAGTTAAGCTCTCCCATACATATTGTATCATTTAGGCTCAAATTCACAGTCTTAAGTTAACTAATGAAGGTGGTTTAACCAATGAAATTGATAGGGAAAATCGTTAGTTAAACCACGTGCGTTTGTTAACTATAGACGGTGAATTTGGGCCTAAAAAGAGTCTGCCCATAATTTTCAATGCTTGTCTTGGTCCTTTTTATCTCTATAATAAGCACATTAATCGTCTCTATTTGTATTTTGAGTTCTTGTAGGGATTAAGTCTGACCCTCACTTCATAAAAAACTCATCAAGCTTACAAGAGAAGAATAACAAGATCTATGAAAATATTAAGTAATCCTCGTATTAGAGAATAATAAACCACATGTACAAATAGTAAGTGAAATAAATTCATACAATTTTGTTTAACATCCTGTCATTAATAAACTTAATATGATACACCAACTAAGGCTTAATTAAAGAAAAAGATACAAGTAAAAAACAACGACTTTATATAGTCAGTTGAATTAAAAATAATAGCAAACAGTAAAAACATATCGCTCATTTACTAAAAAAATTTAAATCTAAAAGTGAAATTTATATTTGCTGGTGGTTAAGCGATGTCTATATGCATTTCACTGTTGCTTTAAAAAATCGTCAGTAGACTTCAACGACACATTTTGAACCGTCACAAACCTCTTATCTTATGCCTACTACGCTTATTTTGCTTTTGTGATTTTCAAAAATATTATTATATGAGAATTCTCAAATAGTTTTTTGAAGTTTGTGCATAAGATAAGAGGTTTGTGGCTGTTCAAAATGTGTCGTTGAAGTCTACTGACGATTTTTTAAAGCAACAATGAAATGCATATAGACATCGCTTAATCACCAACAAATAAATTTCACTTACAATGTAATTATGACAATATGTCGAATAATAAATTTCTTGAATGTTTAAATCTAAAAGTTAATTAAAGATAAAAGTAGTTTAAATTTTCGAATTCAAATACAGTTCAATGAAGGCTTAAAAAATGAAGGAAGAACAAAAGTTGCGCTGTTTTCTGGAAGCAGCAAAATTTCAAAAATTTGAAATAACACTTTTGCTTTAAGTTTTTATCCAATACAAACAAATTAAATTTATTAATTAGAAACTAACTTAATGCTGTTCCGCGTTAATTGAAAAAGTTAGCAAAAACTTGTAATGACATCTGATTGGAGTTGCTGCACTATGACTTTTTCCCATAAAATTTGCTGCGTGAAATTTTTTTTATTTGCCAACGCAAAAAAAAATTCTGGAGAAAAAAAATCAGACTAAGAAATAAATTAAAAGTTTTATTTCCAGTTAGTAATTAACTTGAAATTACGGCCAAACAGCTGGAAACAGAAAAACTCTTTAATCTTCTGTTTTATATTTTTAATTCTCCTCTCAGTTATCATTTTCGCCCTGTACTTGTTCGACTTAATTTTCATTTTTTATTTATATATAATGTTTACTTTCCATTACAATGTTTGTTTTTTTTTTTTTTTTTTTTTTTTGTGTTCTTCTTGTCTACGGGCTCTTGACCGTTTTAATGGCTGCTGTGCAACACATCCCAATGAAAAGGGTTTATTTTCCCTCGTAGTTTTAATGGAAAAAAGCAAATGACGACCAATAATTATATTTGTGCTATGAGCAGATTTTTAGTTCTTTAACACTCAATTTTGTAGCTTTCCTGAATAACAACGCAAGTCGAAAAAGCAAGTTTTTATAATCATTTATCAACTTATTGGTCGTCATAATTTTCTGCAGATTCGTCAATTACAATCGTGCCATAAACGACAAAAAGCTTGAGCGCCCTAATTTTCGAACTTAAGTTTTTGAACATAATCGATTTTCGTCCAAAAAAAAAATGAGGGCCAAAAAATTATTACAGTTAAGCTTTTTTGACGGTTATGGCTCGATATGTTATTTAAGCTTTGGGGATATATTTCAAACAGTTATTGCCTCAAGACTACTTATGGCAAGTATTATATATTATAACATAAAATTTTAAGGAAATGGAATACGAGAAGTGCTTTATCTTATATATATAAAATTATTTATGTTCCATTAAATTTCAGGCATAACTATTCATTTCTTTAACCATGTTTGTATATAAAAACTTATGGTTAACATTTTTTTCTTTATTATAAAATTTATAAAATGATCGAAAGTGTTTTATATACTTGATACGGTTTATAAATTGAGTGGGATATGCAGCAAAGCCAACATATATTTGCTATTTAATACTTTTTTATGAGTAATTACAAGTAATTTAATGTTTTTTACCTCAAGTTCTTTGAATACAAAAACTTTAATAACCACATACAAATTTTCCCCCAAAACATTTAAAAACTAAATTTTGCAAAAAAAAAAAAAAAAAAGTTTTTCAATAGAATGTAAAGTAATAGTATATAATAAAGCAAAATAAGGGTATTGAATAAACAAAGAAACATTTACATACAAGCAAAGATTCATCTCGATAACCAATAAAACACATTCTGGTTGTACGAAACACACAAACCCACATGACCCAGCGGTGAAAAGTAAATTTAAAAATGCCTTCTATAAGGGCCTCTTTAGCACACTACAAGCACTAGTTCTACTTCCACTACTCTCCGTTACTCAATAAAGCGGCTATTTCACATTGTGCTGTCGAGACTTTTATCGAACTCTTTCAGTGCACTATGGTTCAGGCGGCCACTTTTTTTTAGTCAACGATTTATTTGAGTTGTCGTCAATATGTCTTCCACTATTTTCTATTGTCTCGTTGAACCCATCGCTTAAGATGTTTTAAGGACATGGCCAACTGGGAAGGTTAAATACACTGATTAACAAAAATTAACTTTTAATTTGTCACATGAACTTTTTTGGTCTTTCTTACTTTATTTTGACTTCCTAAGGTGGAAAACAGAGGTAGAAAAAATTTGACACCCATAGTTTTTTTTACAGGAATTTTATATTTCATAAGAAATACTGATACTTTACATTTATTTACAAATATACTTGGTAATATGTTTTTTAAAACTAAAAGCTATGATTTTCTGGAGTATTTGACCTGAGGCTGGTCTCTTGAAAGTGTCCAACAATAACCTGCCCTGGTATCGTTTTTCCATGCTGGAAATATCCTGATGGAACCTTTCGCGGTGTTCGTCGTTAACGGCTCCTAGGTTCTCGGGAAAGAAATCGAGGTGGGAGTGTAGAAAGTGTATTTTAAGTGACATATTACAATCCAATGCTTGATACGTCGAAAGTAGTTCTCCTATAAGATCTTTATAGTTACTTACCACAAAGGTTGCTCAAAAAATTTTGTGTGACATTTTTAAAACTCTTCCAAGAAGATTTCTCTAACAAACTTAACTTTTCTTCGAATATGTTATCCTTTAACAATTCCTTCATCTGAGTTCCGACGAAAATTCCTTCCTTTATTTTTGCGTCAATAACTTTAGGAAACTTTTCTCTCAAGTACGTTAAACCTGAACCGTTGCGATCCATGGCTTTGACAAAATTTTTTATCAAACCTAGTTTAATATGTAGTGGTGGTAAAAGTACTCTGGTGGGCTTTTGTATTCTAAACTCAAAATATTAAACTTTTTGAAATGAAAACCAGATGCAATTAAACAGTACGTACAGTAGTATTAACGGGAAATAAGGTAAAAACATAAGTGGGTGTCACAACAAATCTGTGGGTGACAGAAACAAATTAGTTTGTGTTTTTCAATGAGGGTATATGTAAAGGGTGTTTTTTATTGAGGTATAGAACTTTAAGTTGGCATCACTTTTTTAACTGGCGGCCATTTTGTCAGCTGTCAAGTGATTAATATTTAGTTTGGTTTGCCATTTCATCATGAACAGGTTGACAAAAGAACAACGCTTGCAAATCGTGCAAATTTATTTCGAAAATAATGGTTCAGTTCGCGAAGTTTACCGCAAGTTCCGTCCATTTTATGGTCGACAGAGCAATTAATTCGGTTAACCATGGATCGTTTTCGCACTACGTTTACTCTATGTGATAATACGCATCCGCTGAAGTCGCTCGTCTACGCCAACAAACCAGAAACGTTAGGGGACTTGGAAGCCAACATTCGTGGCGTTATTGCCAACATACGGCCCCATATGCTCGAAAAAGTGGTTGAAAATTGGACCTGTAGAATTGGCTTTATTCGAGCCAGCCGCGGCGGCCACATGCCCGAAATCATATTTAAACGTTAATGGCATAAAATTATCCTTCCAATAAAGCCAAATTGATGGACATTAAAACGATTTTCTTGTGTTTTATTTCAATTCGAAGTTCTATACCTCTAAAAAAAACACGTTTGCATCAGTGATCAGTAATGAGTAGTGAAAAAGTGTGTACAGTTGGATCATGACTTATAATTTCTTGTACTTATGCGCACTCATACTTATTGCAATGTTGTCCAACTTCATATTCACTCGCAAGTGTGAAGTTCTCATCGCACTCATACTTAGCTCATACTTATGACGTTGTTGATTTCGACTCTCGTTAACTCAATGTTTATAAACGCTGCAAAATAAGTATTGTATGGCAAAGCGAACTTCGCATACGAACATTAAAATAATCATTATGAAGTTATGTGTTTGCTCATTATGTGGTTACAAATGTGTTTCTTTATACACTTTTAGTTGTAGTTGTACTATAGGGATGAGTTGAGTGAGCTGAATCAATGTAAGTAGTATAACTGCCAGTTTACAGAAGCCAAACAAATTTTGAGTGCTTTGCTTTTGTTTTCAATATAAATAGGCACACGAGAATTTTTACATGGCTTCTACAAACTGGCAGTAAGTGTTTTTCTGAAATTATAAATCAAACTGAGGTGATTTATGAGTGTGAGTGTGAATGTGATATGAGTATGATGCTGACGTCGCATTCATATTTGTTGCAACATACACTTATAAATCAATCTTATTGTGATTATGCGTAAATCAGAGTAGTTGAGTTTAAACCAGTGATGTCAAAAATAAAACTATAGTTGTGTGCGTGAGAAAAGTTGTCTCATTCGTCTCTGAAGTACATAGAAAAAATAAATATTTGGAACAAATGCATGTTTAGTAAAGCAGTAAAAAAGAAATTAAAAGGAGCCTATGTGATAGGAAACGAAAAACCAAGAAAAAAAATTTATAAGAAAGTTGGCAGGGACCAATATTTTCCGAGTTATGCGCCTCTGAACCTTTCAGGGGAGACTGTGAATAATCTCCAAAATGAATGTGTTAAATAGCTTATCTGATAGAAACATGAAAAATAAGAAGAGAAAATTAAATAAAAAAATTAGCTGCGACCCATATTTCCCGAGTTATTGGTCTTTAAAATTTTGATAGAAAATATAGTTTAGTGAAACTGCTCAAAAAATATCAAAATGTCTTTTAAATACATATTCATTTCTCTTCTTAAAAGTTTTGTAATATAAAACACATTGAATGTCGCAAAAAGCATTGGTGAGCATAGATTATTTTCCGCATACCACTATATTTCTTTCACTGTATATACATATAAAGAATTTAATACACCCGCTTAGCATGTGTTATCGTCGCTGTCTTATTAACGACTAAATGAAAGAGAATGCGTGTGATTTTAGCTAGCACAATTGTGCTATGAAACTGACATCAATGGTTTAAACCATTTCATTTCATTTAGTCGACAATGAGAGAGCGACGCACTGAAAGAAAACAAAACAAAAATGTTACAAAACTATTAAGGAATAAAATGATTATGTATTAAAAAGAAATTTTGATTTTTTTTGGAGCTGCTTCACTAACTTCCTTCTCTGCTTTGCTGCATTGTCTTTCAAAAGTTAAAAGACCAATAACTCGGAAAATATGGGTCATAGTAAATTTTTTATTAATTTTTAAATTTTTTATTACATAGGCATACTTTTTATTTTTTATAGCTGCTTCACTAAACTGCATTTACTCCAAATATTTATTTTTTCTGTGTACTTCAGAGACAATGTTTGTCACACATACAACTATAGTTTTATTTTTGACAATCACTGGTTTAAACGATGTCTACTCATTTAGATTTAAAATGTCATGAGTCAGTATGAATAGCGAAAAAATGATGCATTTCAGACCACTGGTTTGCATAATCTGTGAGTGTGTGTGTGTGTGTGTGTGTGAGTGTGTGTTTTGGCTCGCACAGTAGCTGCTAAACTTTTTTGGTCTTGGATCCTAAAAAAAAATTAGTTTTTTAACGTAACGAACGTGAGTTTTTTTCAAGCAAATAAAATTGTAAAACAAAGGATAAATATGGGAAAAAAATCTCTATTTGTTGATAACATTTGCAAATTTATTTAACGCTTTGTAAAATAGGACAATAACTCGTTCTTAACTTGTGAGAACTTTTCGCATCGAATAAAATTAAACAATTACATTGATTTCACACAGAATTTTTCAAAAAAAAAAAAAAAATCAACTAATGTGCAGTTTTCACAACTCAGGCAGACGACTTGTCTAAAAAAAATTTGTGCTTGACCTTCTGGGTTGTAGAAACAGGGGGTAAACTTACAAAAATATCTAAAAATACATACGCAATATCGAAAAGAGCATATATCGAGTATTTTCATAAATGAGTTTTTGCATAGCAATTACCTCCAAAAGCTTCCTTGCACCAACTAAGTAACAACGCAGCACTGCACCACTCTTTTGGCTGTTTTTTTTTTTTTATACGCAAAGAGCAGAGTTAATTTATTGTTAGTATTTACGAAATACAGAAGTTCCAGTCATGGTTCAAATAATATTTAGACACTAACGGCATCATGTGGAATAGAAGAGAGCAGCAATAATTGAGAATATCCGTAGAACCGTCTTAGTACCCTGGTTTCGTTTTTCATTCTGATTTTCTGTATTCGTATAATAGTTAGCGGGCATCTTCAACCTCAGTGCTAACTTCCAAGAGATTAATTCAGACATTGCTTTAATTTAGAGATCTATGGTACAAGAGACTTGCACGATGTCGCAGTGAGGTTCTTTGGACCATATCTTTCCCTATTCCAGGCAATTGCGACAACGTGTCGGTAATAATCAAAATAACAAACTAAGAATTTTCCTATATATTAAATATATAATAAAATATATATATATATATATATATATATATGTGATTCTCTGTGGACGATTTCCCATTTTTTGTAAAATAGAAAATTCATTTTTGCCGCCCTGCCAATCAATTTGGCGACCGCTGCCTTAAAAGTTGCATGCAAACATAATTTCCTAGTAAACATATTGAGCCTTTGCTTAAATAGAGTCATAACTCAAAAAACTTGTTTTGCAGAAAACGAGTTTAATGGAAAAAATAAAAATTTTTTTCTTTCGCACTACTCGTATTAACTAAAAATTGCACTTTTTGAGCTATTACTTATTGCAGCAACGGCTCAATATGTACATGTGTCCAATTCCTGTACATAAGATGCACGTACATTATAGAACTCTGATATATGTATGTATGTACATGTTTCATTATATTTAATACTCATGTTTTGTTACCAATTAAAAAGGGGTTGTACATTTTGAAAAATAATTGACGAAAATAGTATCAGCTACTTCGTGTGTATATTTGGAGGGAAAGAGTTAAATTTTAAATGTCAAAATTCGATTACACTTATTTAATTTGAAATTTTAATAACTGATAATAAAAAATATTTTTAAAAAATTTAAAAAAATCGCTATTATCAATTATTGTAAATAAACCAATTTGGCCAAATGCTAAAGTGTGTACTCGGCACACATTGGCATTTGGCAATAGTTTGTACCAGTGGCAACGTTTGTCATATCCCATATTATTCGTTGTGTGGCATTGCTTTCCATATAAGTCCCGTTTGATCAACTTGTCATCAAGCTGTAAGAAAGACAGAGAAGAAAACACAAACATCTCCTTTTTTTCTGCAACTGAACTACGAGTTTATCAACAACAGTTGAAGTGTGTGAACCAGGACTAAGAGGCATAATGTGAGCAGCGTTGAACACATTTTGAAAACACAAGAAATGCTAGATGTGTACTCAGCATTAGAATTGAAAATTACATTTTTTTTGTGTTCACTGTCGTAATTTACACGATAACAATTTTTAAGCCGTACAATTTTTGTTCTTTTCCAAATTACACGAGACTAATTTATCTGGTATAAAATCTATACGTATACACAGCTTTGTTTGTGTTAGGGCCAATTTCACCAATTCATATTTAAATGTCGATTTTCCTGAATTTTGGTATGGCAAATATGCTCTCAGTGTTTATCGTATTCATTAAACATTTTCTGTTTTTTTAAGTTGTGTGTGTGTATTGGTTTTGTGCTGCTAATGCGGGGTTGTAGCTGGTTGACAAATTATGCCAACCACAAAACCACTTGCTTTGCCTCTCTCACGAACAAACTGGCATGTTATGCCAGCGCAATTATGCCCATGTAAATCAGCTAACTGAGTGGCTGACAATCACAATCCAATTCAATAATATTGTCGTTATCAACTCTCAAAGTTCTTAAGTCTTTATTGGAAGACTCTTTACATCGTTGTTCCTTATCTTTTGGCGCCCTGTTTGATCAATTAGCACGACGGCAAGGACTTGCTTCGTTTCGTGTTTTGCATAATTGTTTATTATTTATTTGCCTTTTGCATGTTTTTTCGCTACAGACATGCAAACGACATTAATATCAATTACATAATAAATTAATGTCGCTAGTCGAGTAATTTTATTTAGCATTTTATATAAATATTTATTTAGTTTGCATACGAGTGAATGGCGAGAAATCATTTGTACGTTTTGTTATTGATTTATTTTTTAATTAAGGCAACAATAATATCGAACAAAGTTGATTTTGTGGCAGTTGGTTATGTTAAGGTTAGGAAGTGATTTGACAAATTCAGTTTTTTATTGATACCAATGGAATCTGATGTGGGGCAAATGCCCACGTGTAGCACGTCGACAGACGTCCGCTTTTTTCCCAAACTTTCTCGTCAATGCACCGCGAATTTCATCTTTCAGAGCGTCAGTTGTTTTTGGTTTGTTTACGTAAGCCCGGTCTTTCAAATGGCCTCAGAGAAAATAATCCAGTAGCATTAAATCACCAAAATGAAGCGGCCAATTGACATTGCCAAATCGAGAAATTGCACAACCGCAAAAGTTCTCATGCAATATAATTTGTTGTTGGAATTATAGATAGTAAACAATTTCGTAGGTTAATCCAACCACTATCAACTGTCAAGTTTGCAATTATAAAAATTGTTGCTATAATTTCAATTAACAAAATTTTTTATGATTAATTTAATAAAACAATAAGTTTAAAATCTTCCCCCGTACATTAATTCTCCTCTCTCACCGATGAACTAAACTTAACATTTCTTAAAATTGTCTCTCACTTTTTAATGAATTTTTATCACCGAATATCTTCATTGATTTGTATGTACATATGTAAATTAGAAACTTTAAGCACGTTTAATGCAAAATCAGATTTGTTTTCCAGTTTAAGCCAATGTTGCAATAAAGTAGCGAAGTAAGTTTACTTCCAGCTAAATAAATGCTTAATGGACTTGTTTGTTAATAACGTATTAGCAATATGTTTCATTATTTCCGTCACACATACAAATTTAATGTCACTTTCCATTAGAAAAATAATATTAAGAAAACTTTTGTCAAATGTGGCAAATGGGATAAGAAAAACCAACAAAAAGCAGCAAGTGAAAAAGTGAAAAAGAGATTTAAACACAAGGTGTCAGTGAGTCAGTCAGCAGACCGAACAACAAAGTTCAAACTGTATTGGGACAAAAAAAAACACGACTTTTGAAGTTAATACACTAAGGACAGGTTTTCTTTTCGTTTTCTTTTAACGAGAAAAGTTTAGTAAAAATTCAATAAGCTTAAAAGCGAATTAATGCTGAGGTAATAAAGATAAAATAAAACCAATAAAGATTATTTTTATGTGTGAGTGTTTACCAAAAATTCGACATTAATTTCTCTATTGATTATTTGCTCAACATTTAACGCACAAGCTAATTAATATCATCATTACCTGTAGAGGGAACATTAATTTGTAAAAAAATTTCAAGAAAATGATTTTAGGCAGAACTGAAGAGAAACATTTTTAATTAGTATTTAGTGGTTAGGCTTATTTGGGCAAATGTTTGCCCAAGTGCGACCGCACCTTAAGAGAATTACAATGCAAACACTCAACAATATTTTTAAACAAAAATTTCCACAATCTTCCTATTGCATTAGGGGACACATTCTTATTTCTTTAGGGGTGGTACGTCGTTTTATCATCGGATTAGATAACGGATCCACAATCCCTAAGTAATGGCTCTATTTATTTACCCTTTCTGTGAGTTAAAATATATTTATATCTTCATTTACAATTTGAATAAACTAAGATATAATATTGACTACAAAACCGAAGGTCCTGGCCCGGTCTCCGATAGTCATTAAATAACAATACCACACATTTTTCAGAAGTGCATTAGTATCCCTTTGTAGTGATGAAGGCATAGACAACACTGACCACTGAACTACAACGGTTTCAGCGGATACTAATCCAAATGTAACATCAAAGCACCTTCCTTCATCGGTATTGTGTAGCAGAATAATCGGCGAAGTAAAATAACCAAAAAGATGGCTACTAAGCACAGCTTCAAAACTTTGATACGCCTTATTGACACCAGAGGCACAGCAACTCTGCATTACTTAAAAAAAAGGTGCAAAAAGCAGAATTTTAAAAGAATGAAACTTTCTGTATCACTATTATTACCCCTCTCTCCTCTCTCACTATATTCTCATCAACTCACAGGTAGCACAAAGGCATCATTATATTGAACACAATTGAGCTGGATTTTAAATTAAACCCTTCCTTACCAGCAGCCTGCTAACCTAACCTAAGATATAATATAGATTTCTTGAACAAAAGCTAACATGAAGATGAGACTCAATCGGTGGTACTCGTGCTTAATACAAGGTGGGCTAAAAGAAATCACCCTATTGGAAGATGCTCTTATTTTTGCAAATGGCGGCCAATGTCAAATCTGTTTTGACATTTGTGAACTAGACTGATGTATAATACAATTGAACAAGCCATGGAGCCAAGAACGCGGAATAATCCTGTTGTGGCATTCCTGGGTCGCTTCATCTCTCGTTTTGGCGATTTACACTGGCAAGCAAGATCGCCCGATTTAACCGTTCCAGACTTTTTTGTGGAGTTTTTTGAAGTCCCGTGCTTACGTGTACAAGCCCCCAAGGACAACATTCGACACGAGTGCGAGAATCTGTAGCTCGAAGTTCTCACCGAAGTGATGTAAAATAATCGAATAATCGTTTACCCTAGTACGTACCCACACACGTTCATGATGTATAAATACCCTAAAGGAAACGCGAAGTTAAGTGTCCCTAGGTCACCACTTTTGTCGACTATTTTGGTGACATTGTAAACGGAGAATCTACAAACATATTAATGTTTTTTTTTTTTTTTTTTTTTTTGATGCTTAGAAAACATTTTTTCAGTTTGAAGCAAAATTTAAGTTTTTATAAAAATTAATCTCAATCAATCAAACTAAAAGGTTAGTGTGTATGTATATGTAAATGTAACGAATAATAATTCCAAAAATTGCACAAAAAGAAATAGATAAAATAGCAATACATATTGTATAAAAATAGATATATAATGTGAAAATTAAATAGTTTTAAATGAAAATTTGTTAAGCTTGTCGAAGACTTTGTGCCATCAGCTAAAGAGTTTTCAGACTTTCAGATCAACACGTAAGTGTTTGACTTTACTAAATCAGCGAAACATACAATTTTTGATCAACATATATTATTTATTTAATAGGAATGATAAGCAAAATCCCTACTTGCTACTAATATGCTGAACGCATGAATGAATTAGTTCCTGTTATTGTATATTTTTTATGCATAAGTTTCATTTTTTATAAATTTGTTTAATAAAATACCAAAATATAGTAGAATTACTAAAATGTACTATTGACTATCGGTTTCCAATGTCTTCATAGAGTCCCTTAAGAACTATCTAACCAGTAGTAGATACCAATGTCAGTAGTTGCTTTTGAATAGCATGCAAATGTTAAATGTCTATAGCAAGAAGTATTGTCTGGGGTATAATTAGTCAGAACTGATTCACTAGTGACATTTCCTAAAAAGTAGATACATATACATACATATATATATGTAAGTATGTGTGTGAGTGCATGTGCCTTTGCTAAGCCAATATTGAATCATTTATTTATTCAAAATTAAATTTGATGGAAGTAGAAATAACAGTGTTAAATATTTATTCATACATACTCGTATTTGCAATATGTTTTATATTTATTTCATTTACAAAAGAAAGTATTCTCCAGCAGCTGCTCAGCTTGTTGTTAGCTTAATTCTTATGAAATTTGCCACAAATTAGTTAGAATGTGTAACATCCGAGAATGGCATCGAATTTTTTCTGGGAAACCACTCAAAGCAACCACACAAAATACTCTTTAGCTTTTTATGTATAAACAAAATATTAAAGTTGGGTTGTTGTTAAAAAAAAAATAACATAAAAACATCATTAATTTACGCAACAATAAAAAATGTCGCATCTATTCATACAAAACTTTTACAATTAAAATCAGCATTTTAGTTTTTGTCAACAACAACAGAATGCCTGCTGGTTTTGTTACTGCTTCGCACAGCGAGTTCACTTCACAGGTGTTTCCCTGTGTACAACAACAACACAAAGCAGGACGTCTTTCTTTTTGTTTTGCCTCTTAATTATATCAAAAAGGAAAAAAAAACAATAAGAAAGCACAAGAATGTGTCATGTTTCAGGTGCTGAAGTGCGTGTTTCATCTAAATAAAAAGAAGAATGGCCAAATGCTGATGACATGACAAATTAAGACTGAGTACATACACAATTTGCCTTTTTTTGTGGTCATTTTGTGGTGTCATTTTCAAATGTGTACAATGCCCCGTTCATATTATGTTTTCGGATGAACCACAATTTTGTTGTTTCATTGTGACAGGAATATGTTCCACCCCTAAGACGCAATTAACACTGTGCCTTTTCTGTTTGCCTGTGCAGGCAGGCTTTTTTAGTTTGTTGGTTAGACGCGGCGAAAGGCTTACGGGGTAAATCAAAAGGCACGTAGTGAAAATTTGAGCGGACTTTTGACTTTTCTCTTTGTCCTTTTCGTACTTTCAGTATTAATCGTGTATATACTTATGTAAATGTACATGACTTGTCGTAGGGGGCTGAAAAGCAAATTGTCGAAACAAGGCAGGCTAAATGGCTTAAAATACTGGCAATGCGGCAACATCTCCTACATTAAAAATTAATTTTGATATAACAACATTTAGTCTCATTTACTTTATAGCTTGGTCTCCATATTCATACAAAATTATTCAATTGGCTAGTCAGTCAGGTGGTACTATAGAATAGTCGGCAATAATAAATAAATTAAGGTAATCTAAAAAAGAAAGAGAAAACGACGAAAACCCCCAAGGGATTTTTGAATTTGCGTGCAGTTAACACACAAATTCGAAAGCATTTTCTTTCATTTCGAATTACAGAGTAGACTCCCAGGGGCTTAATATGTGCACCCCATTCTATTGTACTGTGGACTCCAGTTAGTTTAAAAATTTCCTGTGCATGAAGCAAGACAATTTTGACTGTCTTGTTGACAGTTTAACAGCATACATGCAAAAGCAGGACACCAACTTTCGAACAGCAATGACAGCCAGGCTTCCAGGATGCTTGAATTTGAGTCTGACAAAACTCTGCGCTTGGCTATCAAGTACCGTTATTGGCTTTGTATTTAATGCAATAATAACTTCACCCACATCTGTGTAATCTATTTAGAACCTTTTTTTCTCTTTTAAAATTTTTCTTGTAAAGTTCTGGCTGCATTTTAAGTGGCACTATGTTTCCTTATATTCTTCTCCTAATTCACAATTTATTAAATAAGATTTATTTTCTGCCAGATTAAAGGTAGGAAAATCTCTACATTTGACTTGTGCTTATGCCAAATCAATAGGAAATACTGTTATAAGTTCTATCAAAGTGCTTCTACCTTTGAATAGGATTGTCTATCACTATTGCACACATGTACAAATACTTTATTATAAATAAAGCATGTTATGACCTGTCAACAACAATAACCAGCATTTATAAGCTTTTTTTTACTTTAAGCTAATGCCTTAATGAAAGTAACACACACAATCCTGGCATAGATGAAAAATATTGATTGCATGAAAAAAAAAATAAATTATTATGTACTCGCACAACATACTGAATTTCATTAATACGAGTAGTATTTTTTTCAATATCTGACAATCATTGCTCCCCAGAAAAGCTAAAGACTTCGATCTTGGACTGATGTAGCAGAATTTGTAAAAAATAGATTGATATTGAAAATCAACAATTAAAATATTCTGAATTACAATGGACTAGTCTGAATACGACCATTGCTTTCTGAATTATAGTTGACACTTTTTGAATTATAAATGGAAAAGGTGGCATGCAGAGCTGGCCAACTATCAATAGTGGTGGCATGTCACAACGTCCAAGGACATAATGTCCATGGACGTTATGACAAAGAAAATGTGTCGTAGTGTCCATGGACATTATGGCACTTTTGAAATTGTCTTAAAGTCCATGGACACTATGACATTATAATTATGAACATTATGTCGCTTTTTAATGTGTGCGTAAGTCCACAATTTTAGGAATGAATAAAAAAATTTATATTATTAAAAAACAATTTATTTCCCAACAACGTCTTGTATGACGTTTCATCCACATAAAGCAAATGTTCAATAAAGCCAACAGCAACGAATTCCTGTCAAATTAACTTCCTGGAGAAGAATAACAGAATGTGCCAGAGCACAGACAAATTAATTATTGTTTGCAAAGCAAATATTTTTATGCTTTTTCGTCATTATGTACAAACATATGTATGTAAATATGTATTTTAAATCAGAGATGGAAACTTGAAGACATTTTATGGATTTGTTTTTATTGATTTTTTTTAATTTTTTTGTTAACGCATTTTTAACACAGAAATAGTTAGTATTCCGCAAGCTCACTATAAACACTGTACCTAAGATCGATTTTTAGTTTGTGGCCAACACTTATATTCATTCACGTGAGTGTAAAGAAAAACGCAAGTACTCACGAAATTATTATTTTTTTTTATTGTCGAAATTAATGTGTTTATTTTAAAGCCCGAAAAAATAACGCACAATATTAAAACTTAATCTTAAAATTTTTTTTTCTGATTCGAAAATGTTCTTGAAGAAGCCCATGCTGAAAATACACACAGACTTGATATTTTTTTTTGATCATACGAAACTTTCAGTTTTACGATTTTAGCAAAAATATGGGTCACTACAAATTTTTTTGATTTGTTTTCCTTATTTTTAAATTTGCTATCGCGTAAGCTATTTTTTTGATGTGCTACACTAAACTGCATTTGTTTCGGAATATTAATTAAATGGTATCAACTTATCCATCTCTGTCTAGATGAAAGCTTTGAAAAAAAAGTGTTTTGACTGAGTTATTTATTTGTTTTTGTTAATGCTTTAATAAAATAAAATTAATCTAATTATGTAGATTTAATTTGTTGGAACATTAGATAAACAAATACACTCGACTGTACATACTTACATGCGTATAACAATCGCAACTTCCGCTTAATGTTTTACATACTCGTATTTGCTTTTACTTTTAAGTTGTGAATGGCCAATGGAAAAAACTGAAATAAAATTTTTTTATAAAAATAAGTCACTTTATATAACAAGTATAAAAATATTTTATTTAATGGGTCTAAGCTATGTTAATGTTAAATTAAGTAACAACTTGTGAAGTCAAGTAATTTTTATTTAAAGTTTTATATTGCCAGCAATAAATAAATTCAGGGCCGTTTTTACACACACAAAGTTTGCCTTGCAAATTTTTATATTCAGTACCATGATTTGATAATTTGAATTTTTTTTTTGCAAACCTCCCTGACAACTTTTAACAATATTTTAAAACTTTAATAACATACTCGTACTTTAGCGAAAAGGTTATACACAAAAGTAAAAGGGTGGAAAAGCCTTCGAATAATTCCAATAAGCTTGTAAAATTTTGTTTGCTCTCTCGCTTTTTCCGCTGATTAAAGAAAATTTATTTTATAAGTAATTTTATTATTATTATTATTATATTCTTATTTTGCCAGTAAAAATTGCCTTTATTATTCTGTTTTCTGATTTCTTTTTAAAGAGTTTCTTGTTTACAGCCAATATCCCATAAAACGCAAAAGAAATTTTTTTTTTCATAATTTATGCCAAAGTAAAATTTGACAACATTTATTTAAGGGATTTAATTATTTGTGCTTTTGGCAAAAAAAAAAAAAAAAAAGTATTTTTCCTTGTAAAAATGTAATAAGACATAAAGGACTTAACAAAATCTCAACAAAATCATACAACCGTAAACAATTTCGAATTAAGTCCTTTTTTTCTTGTGGCTAAGATTCAAGTGAACAATATGCGACATGTTAACGCGTTAAGCTTAAGTTAAATTTTGAAATCATCAAAAAGACATTTAACAGATGTGTGGCGAAATATTTTTGCATAAAGTAAATTCATTTAACAGACTGGGTTCACACGTGGCAATTTTCGTTGAGCAACTTTTGAGCTTATCGCAGAAAGAGTAGAAGATAATACAAAGCAGAGCCATCATATTCTACTCTCTCGTCCATTAACTAAAAAAATGCTCAACAACAGTTGCTGTGTGTGAAGCCACTGATACAAACACAATTATACAATTATGCACCAAATGCTCTGAATGTGTGGGACAGTTGTGAAATAGAAACATATACATTTTGTATTCCTCTCTCGCTCTATTTAACCACACCAAAATAAATAAAAAGTTTGCTGCAACAAAAATTTCAAGTCTGCTCTGAAGCGGGTCTTAACTTATCAATATTTACTTATTCACTTATGAATATGAACTAATTTACTTTCAAAAGGCAACATTGCAAAATATAATAAAAAAAAGATATCACTCCTAATACTGCCTGAAGTAAAAAGCATTCAGGCATCCTGAAAAACAAATATAAATACATAAATAAACTACGTGCAACATACATACATATTTTATGTCACATTAAGTGTAAAAATTGTGAGCATCTTTATTTAGGCATAAATTTTAAACACGTGCGGCGCATCCGTGCAGACTACACTTAATTTAACTTTTTCTAACAATCGCTGAGAAGGTAGTTTTTTTTTAACTTAACGCTGTTAATATCATGAATAATATAAAATTCGAATGTGGTGGGTATGTGGTTGCACATTGTGACATGTCGTCAGCTAAAATCACAAAACCACGTAACTAACAAAAATTCAAAATTTAAACACATGTGTCTAGAAATGTTCAAACCGAATTTAAAATTAAAGTAAATAAACTTTACTTCAGTTTTCGCTACGATATCCGTCCGTCCGCCCGTCTGTCATAGGCTGCTTTTTCGAGCTGAAATTTTTACAGTTTATGTAGACCTTTAGCCGCTACAACAACAAATATATGACAGTTAAAAATTACAGGGTATTCTAAAGCGAGCAGCGAAAAATATTGAACTCTTAATGTAATATACAATTATGTATAGACACTGGCAATTTTCAAAATTAGTGCATTTTCATGCGCACTACACCAATTAACTGAAAATTTAAAATATCTGTCAGTTAATATAATTTTGACAACTTGCTTGTATCTTGGCAACCGTAAGTGGCAAACTCTTGAAACTCAGAATCGCTGAAACTAAAAAATCACAAAATTAAAAAAAATCTGAAACGAAAAATCGCCAAAATGAAAAACGCGCTTAAATGAAACATATCGCCAAAAATAAAATAAATCCCTAAATTGCCAAAAAAAAATAACCAAATTAAAAAGGTAGTCAAAAAACTAAAAAAAAATCGCCAAAAGCCGAAAAAATCGCCAAACCGAATAAAATCACCAAAACGAAAAAATCGCTAAAACTAAAAATATGTAGTGTAAAAGAAAACAAAAGCGAAAAAACTTAAAATACAATAAAACATAAATATGTATTGAAAAACAACAAAAAAACGCCTAAAATAGAAAATAAATCTCAACATGAAAAAAACGCCAACGTTATAAAAGTGTCAATACTAAAAAATCGCCAAAAAGAAACCAGCGATAAAACTAAAAAATCGCTTAGGCTAAAAAATTGCTAAAAAAAATATGTATTGTAAGAATTCAAAAAAATTCGCAAGAAATCGAAAAAATATTGCCAAAAACAAAAAAAGGCCCAAAACTAAAAAGTCGCTTAAACTAAATATATATTTATTTAAAAAAAATAAAAACCGAAAAAATCGTCAAAAAAAACAAAAATTGCCAAAAATAAACAATTTTCGGTACGGCGAGTCAAAACCGTATGTGCGGAATTCATTTTCTATTGGTACTCGTATCCCTTTATTTGAGTCCTATTAGTTAATTTTTTTTTTTTGGTGAGCACTAAATTTTTGGAGCCAATATTCTAACTGGCATGTTCATAAGAAATATTTCTGTTTTATGAAAGGTTTATTAAAAACATTTTCAATGGAAATTTGATTAATAAACCTTTTATAAAACCAGAATATTTTTTTTGACTAAGACCCTGAGTGTCCTTTTTTATTAGTTTAATTAAAATGTTAGAAAAATGTTATGCTTTATCTCTGATAGAAATTTTAGTAAACTAAATAGACGTTGTAACGTTCATTATTTTCATTATTTTTAATTTACATACAGTGCAGCCTTTTTAGGAATTGTGTATTTATGTTTTGAAAAATTAGGTGTGCTCTCATTTTGTTGGATAATAACAATTTTCTTTGACTTACTTGGGTGCCACACGTTCAATTTTTGCCTTTCAATTCCATTCAATTTGAAATACACTCACACGTTATTTACTAACACACTCAAAGTTTTTAAATTGAAAACTAAATTGCTTTCAAATTTACCTATCCATTTATATGGCAATTTAATTTTCAATTAGAACAGCTAGTCACAGCACACCTTGATTGAAGCTACAAATTTGAGTTGTATCTTCGTCGGTGGAATTTAAAAAATTAAATTGACTATCAATTTGTGTCACAACTATCAATTTCAAAGAATTTTGACACACAGTATGTGTGATGAAATTGAAAGCGATTTATTGAACGTGCCACACGTAACGTGCAGCGTTAGTTAATGTTTATTATATACAAACAGGCATACATAAATATAAGTACAAAATACTCAAGCGGAAATTAATAAATATATGAATGCAAAACGGCATAAAGTCTTCATCTGTAATTTACATAATTTCATCATGATTTCAACAACAATTCCCCTGGGGGCGAAACCCTAAATACTCGGGCATTAATCGATTAAATTTATTCTTTTTATTACTTCTTAGAAAATACATATAAATTAAGTTTCAAAAATATGTGCACACACATATGTGTATTTTTTGTGTATGTATGAGTAGCAATAAAAAAAAGGAAAACATTTTCACCATAAATTAACAAACAGATTGTAATCAACCCACCCCTTAATAAAAATAATCGTTTTCATCTACACGTGGCCTTTAGTTTATTGTTTACGAACAAAGCGATCAAAACAAAGAAAACGAAAAGAGATTATAGTTTAACAGCGCATGTGTTAAATTAGACAGCAGTGAAATTCAATGTTAAATTTAACAGTTAATCATTTAAAGAGAAGTTAGTACAAAAAGGGTGTCACGAAATTCAGACAAGATTTCAATAAATTATGTATTTTTTCTTTATGAAATGTTACAAATGCAAGTAAGACTTATTGTACAAAGCGATTTTCTTCAACTCACTTTTTATTTCAAATATTTTTTAATTTTTTAATCGATTTTGCTTTGAAAATAAACCAGTAAGAGTGTTATATTCGCCTGTGCCGAATCTTATGTACCCTTCACCAACGTAATAGTATACATATACATACATAAGTATATACATACATATTTTTTTTGTGAAACATTTATAATTTTTTGTTCTAGTGCAATTGTTAGTAAGTGACCTCTCGGTATTTTTCGACTAAAGCACTTGATTAAAATATTTTATTTTCGATATTGGCATTAGTGGAGTTATGACTCTTCTTTAGCGATAAATTTAAATAAAAATGAAAAAACGGATAAACAGAAAATGAATAGTGATACTTACAAATGTGTTTGCCAAAGGTAAATCAATAATTGTGTACACAATATTTCTCATATTCCATTTCATTAAAAATTTGCATTAAATAACTGATGTTAATAACAATCTCTACCCCAGTAGATAGACTTGGGTGCTGATGACGTGCGTTGCTGCACAGAAAAATATCGGTATTTCCCCCAGCTAGAAACTCACATTAATTAATAAAAAATATTTCATTCAATAAGAATTGAAATTACTGAACTTAAGCCCGACTAAGAAATTATTTCTGATTAAAATTCACTATAGTTCAACTAAACATTTAAAATTGTTTCACGATAAATTTTATTTTTATCTCCATTTACAGAAAGACCCACGATTTGAAACACAACTTTGCTGAGAGCATACATAATAAGTAATAACACTTAAATTATGGATATCTATATAAAAATTGAACAAATATAAAAAGATCTTCCTAAAACATTAAATATGTTTGATTGAAAAAAATATATATTTTTGGTAGTTTTTACCCAAATTTTTTTTTTAATTTCCAACCGTGGAACCATAATTTTGATTTTTCTGGTTTTTAATACTAACTTTCTAAATAGAGAAAATATTTAATTACCAAAGAAATAATTAGTTTTATTTAATTAAGTTTTAAGGTTTATGTTTCCCAACCCTGGAATCATCTTTTTAGATCTTTAAAGAATGTAAGATATGTTTAATTTATAGAGAAAAAGGAAAACTTAGTTGTAGTAAGTTATTTTTATATAACAAAAAAGTTAAAGTTTTCCAGCCCTGGACATACCAATTTTGTTCGTACTGAAACATAAAATAAGTTTATTTAAAAAAATAAAATAAAACTTAGTTTTGGTATACTTAGTTACTTTTGTATGGCAAAATCAAGTTTAAGCTTTCCAGCTCTGAAACCGTCTGCTCGATTTTGCTTATTTTCAATACCAATCTTTGTAGATGAGATGTTCTTCTTTCACATATATTTTTTAAGGACTTTAAAAATGCCGCTTTTTAGAAAGAAAAAACCAAAAAAAATACATGATCAAATTTTTACCTTTCAACTTTGAATTTCGAAGCTATCATTTAAGCATTTTAACATTTTTAAACATTAAGCAAAGCCACCTACTTTAACTTAGTAAGTTAAAGTAGGTGGTTTGCTTTTGGAACAGCCCACACTGCACAAAAATAATCTAAATAATAAATACTGGCGGGATAAATATTGATCGCGAACAAATATCACAATATATGTATGTATATTGAACGTGTATTAGTAAATAGCATTAGGCAGCACTAAGAGTTTCAAAACTGAAACGATTGCTTGATTAAAACCGTAAAATTTTAATAACAATTGCAGCTGTTACTAGTGCAAGCAATAACATTACAAATGCTGTTACTAATTCATGTTGTTGAACAGTTCTGTTACAAAAATTTGCTTCAATGGATTGTTATGAATTCACATTTTTTATTTTAACAGTTCTGTTACTAAACATTGCTTCAATTGACTATGTGTCTGCTGTATGTTTATATTTTGTACACATGAAAAATTTCTTAATGAACTTGAAAATTGAAAAAGCAAATTTTAGTTTATCGGCAAACTTCAAGCGCAGCGGTTGCAAAAACTCTTGAACAAGGGCGCTTATAGAAATTTTTAATGCATTTTAACAACTCTTGAGCAGTCTTTAAGAAAAATGCTGCAATACCAGAATAAATAATGGAAAACATTTTCACTGCATTGTTTAAAATAAGTTTGAATTTTGTTAAATATAACAAACACCTCGGCAAGTAAACAAAAATATTTGAATGTATTTTACCGAAACGTTTGTAGGAAAAATATTTACATATTACTCGTATATGAAAACTTAACGAGCTGTTGGCCACAATTTTAGCGGCTAATTAAAAACGTCCAACTAATAGCCTGTAAAAAGACCAGTAGGAAAAAAGATCAAGTTTTAATAAAAATTCTTGCAACAAAAATTATCAGAGAAAAAGTATTTTAATAACAAAGCAAAAACAAAACAAAACAGCAAAAATGTGTATTAAAAAAATGTTTGTGAAAATAATTAGAAAAAAGCAATAAATCACAATACATTAAAATACATAAAAACGATAAATTAAAATAATAAATTCCCTGGAAATTTAAAGCTAAAAACAAAAGAGTATATAAATTAAAAATAAAATGCACTAGTCATTTTAAAAAATGTGAAATTGTTTTCAATATCTAAAAGAAAATTTATGATATCGTCAGTATAAAATCAGGCGGCAATTGTCCCAGTGTAATAGGCTCTGTAAGTTGTACTTATTTAATAATCTTTATTACATACAAATAATATATAATTTATGTTACAAGCAGCATGTACTTTGCTGCAATCAATATCGATGTATATTTTGAAACATTATCCGTATAAACTTCATTCAAATAGTTAAAATTTCATTGGATGTCAACTGCTGTAGTACTTTGCCCCCCAGGAGATTTAATAACTTCAGTTTGTCATATAAAAGAAAACGTCATGAAAGAAAGTTATTCTTATAGATAATATAATTTAATAAATCATACAATTATGAACGATAAAATCTTTTGTTTAGGAAACATTTTAATTACAGTAGAATCTCGATAATTGGCACCGCTTTAAAATAACATGTCGGAAGAAAACGTCGCTTTGGATAGCAAAGATTCCTTTCGGTAGCCCCTCTAACTCGCTTTTTCTTTTAATACAAAATCTGCTTAAGGTATATGTAACAGGTTACCAGTGCAAAGCAATAGAAATCAGCTGTTTAATATAAAAGCCCAATTCACAATAGCGGAAATCGCTCTCTGTTGTATATCTGCAATTTTAAGATAAATATATGCAATAGAATACAAAGCGTGAGTGCTGAATTTAAACGTTTAACAAATTTATTGCAAGAGTTGTATTACAATTTTACGTGAACACCTGCCATTACGTGCTTATCTAACGATGGTCTTAACACCTGATGAAGTTCAGTATCCGCAGGCGCCCCACTATCTTACTTGGAAAGAATACAAAGGGTAGCAATCTTTGAAAATATTTACCCCTCATTATGAGCATGTATCTTGCTCAGACCGCTTTCAGAATAGCATTATTTGAATGCACTTAGAATAGTATCTGCTTGCCCGCGTCACATCAATCTTCAATATTGATTTAACACCAGCGATTTTGGTAGCAATCACAGCCACTAAGTTTACCTCAATAAAGTACTCATTGTGCCAACCTTCTATGTTGCTGCGTTAATGTCAGTTGAAAAAGTTTAACGTATGACGGATTCTATGTGCCTGGGCCTTTAGCGTTGTCCACATTTGCACTTCTCAAGGCCAGGGCACATAGAATCCGTCATACGTTAAACTTCGTCTTTTTCAACTGACATTAACGCAACAATGGAGAAGGTAGGCACATCGAGTACTTTATTGACGGAAGCATTTGAACAGCTTCGATGGGTTGATTCGCCATTTTATTGATTAAACTCAACTTTTTTTATTCATTTCGTTTATTTGTTTCGTTTTATTTTATTTTTGCTGCCACCAAACACAAGAAACCAAAAAATCCAACCAATACCTGAAAAACTACTCAACGTACGCAAAAAGTTAAAAGTTGCCCACTTGTTGTACTTTGCATTGACGGATACGTACTGAATCACAGAAAAAAGTTTTCAATTAAGAATTAATTAATAATATTACAAAATTACGACTTTTCTGTGTGATGTAACATACTTCGTGAGAAGCCATGTATTTCAATTTAGCTGTCAGTTGAAAAAGACGTATGACGGATTATATATGCCTGGGCCTTTAGCGTTGCCAACATTTGCACTTCTCAGTCTGCAATAGTTGTTTGTGTTGAAGATATGAAATAATGTAGGAAATTTCAATTTCATATGATTTGTTATTATAGTATTCCAGAATGTAGCATATATTCTATTTCCACCAACAGTTTGCGACAAAGACTAATTTCCACTATTATAATGCAAATTATCTTGCATCGTAGCAATTGCTTCATATAAGGTACACTCGGCTCAATTCGCTTTCAAAAAAAATTACTTCTAATGTAAAAAAATTTACTAGAAAATAAATGATGACTTCTAACATTATTCAAATTACAAGCGGCAAAAATACCCACCAGAGCAGTTGAGACCACCTAATATAAATTTGACTTATTTTAAATTTACTCTGCATATGCAAAACTTAAATATAAACTGACAGTAAAAGCATATTCATACAAGGTAGACTAACCTCAATTCACTTTAAGAAATTCGTAACTTGGATATCAAAAAAAATGTAGTGAAAAATGTGTATTGACATCTAGGGGATATTCAAACTACAAGCGGCGAAAATAGTTACCTAGGCAGTTGAAACCACTTCAAGGCGAATGCAACTGTTTAGCTGAATTCTTACACCGCTTGAACTTTGAATACCCATTAGATTTCATTATATTTTTCAGTACATTTTTTGACATCCAAAATAAAAATTTTATATGAATTTGCCTTGATCTTCAAGGTATACCAAGGCGAATCCATACTAGGTGGTCTCAAGGGATCAGGTGACTATTTTCGCCGCTTGTATTTTGAATATACGTTGGATGTCAACACAAATTTTTCAGTACATTTTTTTAACATGCAAAGTATAAATTTCTTAAAGCGAATTGAGCTGAGTATAACTTGTATGAATTTGCCTTGAGGTATACTCAGCTCAATTCGCTTTGAGAAATTTATACTTTGAATGTTAGAAAAATGTACTGAAAAATTTGTGTTGACATCCAACGTATGTATATTCAAATTACAAGTAGAGAAAATAGTCACCTTATTCCTTTGCGACCACCTTGATTCGCCTTGGAGAAGATTATATTGATTTGCCTTGCTGACAGCTGAATACAAATAAAAACCGAAAATTTAAAAAAAAAGAGAAAATAAAATACTTAAAAAATATTCGGTCTTAAGATTTTTTTATTATTATTTTTGAAGTATTTTGTTTTCCATTGACTGAGGAACACATAGCGAAAATATTAAATTATCTTTAGGAAGCCGTAGAAATAGGGTAAACGCTCTGTAGGCAAAAAAATATCGCTGTGGCTGGTTTCGTTGATATAGTTTTTTTTTAATAAGAATATCTCCGCTTCAGACAATCATAAGTGACGGGTAATTTTTACAACTGCATACATTTACGATCTCAAAGGCACGAGATTGTGAAGGGGGCCAATGTGTGTGTGTGTGTGTATGTATATGAACATGGCGATATATATTTGCTTACTCTTTTTATTTTTTCGTGGTCATTTTCGTAATTGATGAACAAAAGCAAAAAAAAAAGTAAATCAAAATTGCTGTGTCAAAGCTGCAATTAAGCTTCTCATAATATCTTCCCACAAAAAGAGCAAGCAAACGCTGTCAGTACATATTTCATTTGTACACACAGTGTTACAATATATTTGTAAATAATAATATATTATTAGAATTTTTTTTTTCTATTTCAAGTTAACATACGCTGTAAAGTGTTATTTATCTTTCTATAATATTTTTATTTAAAGTTTTAAATTAGAAATATTTGTATTGAGCAAACAATTCTGGGCATACTTCATATATTATTAATTGTGCATTAAATTGAACGTTGTTAAAAAAAAGTAAATATTATCTTAAAGTTGTTTGCCACAAATACTTGTATACGAGTATAACACAGAGGAACAGAAGTTTTTTGTCTCTTATACATCTTAACGGAGTACGTAGACCAGGGATGGGATTAAGAATTTTAAAATTATACAAATAACCTTAAAAAATTTTACTTTTTTGACCTTCATTGTACTAAATGATTTATTTTTTAGTTCCAATCACATATTTCTATTTATTCTTATTAAAATAATCATCTATGTTCCGGTTGCCAAATCATTTTCACAAATTTGCTTGTGAGTTAGGACGTTAAAGTATATGGCTACACCTGTTTAAGTTGAAATTTAGAATATACAAATTAATTATGCGCTCTAGCATCCGAATTTAGGAGAAAAATAATTTGGAAATGGACGATGTTCGCATTTTTTAATTTTTTTCGTTGCGTTTTACTTTCACAATACTGTTTTCAACTAAGAAGAATATGAGTTTCATGGTCCAAAAGTGAAAATTGACATAGGTATGCAATTGTTTTAAAATAAATGCGGTGTGAAACTGAGGAGATTCCTCCTTAAATGTACTAAATTAACCATTGGTGTACTACTGTACTTTTCGAGTTTGAGTAGTACAATTGTACCAATTTTTCCAACCCTGACGTAGACACTACTGGCTCTGCTACATACATACATATGTTAATTATGTTAATGTTATGTCTATTTCATATGAGTTTTTCCTTCGAAATATTAAATAAATCTTAAAAATCTTTAAAACAAAATCTTTAATAAATATTTAATAAATATTAAATAAATTTATATTAATGGAGACTACTACAACTCTAAATTAATTAATGGCATAAATAAATAAACATAAATAAAATATGATGCGTAAAATACAAAGACGTCTACTGTTATACTAATTCCGTTAACTGAAAGCGTTGCGGAATTGTCAGCAAATTAATTATATTGACAACGACATCAACAGCAGTGGTCTAACTCACATCGTCGGCTTAGAGTGTAAAACTGCTAACTCACTTCCAGCAAATTTTACAGGAAGGACAAAATACTGTTAACGGTTTCTATACAAAGCTCAAGAAATTAGCCTAATAAAAAAATTAAGCAACTCGATGAGGCGTCTCTTTCGAATTGCATTAAAATGTCATATGCTATAAAAAATGGATTTAGCAAGTTTACACTCGCATTTTTGCTGCGATATTAAATAAATCTTAAACAAATTTAATAAGTTTTTAATATATGTATATTAAATAAACTCATATTAATCGAGACTACTACAACTCTGAATTAATTAATACGAATCAGCTTGACGGGAAAAATAACCGCATATGAGCTTATTTTTCGATCATAAATGATACTCCCGTTGTGGGAAATGGTACCCAAAAAATCATTTATGATACGATTCGCTGATTTATTTTCGAGCAGTTTTCTGTTAGTATTTAAATCATGGGGTTTCTTTTTGCCGCTTCTTTGCATTTTGTTCCTCTATTTTCAAATAATAATTATTTGATCATATAGATGAATCACAAGTGAATCCTTTTTCAATTACCCAAGTAACAAATCAATTTTTAATCATCGAAAGTGATCTGAGGAGAATTGTATAAGAGATTTTTGAAAAAAATTTATCACCCAAATGCCAGCTGGGTATATGCCTGTAATTTTGAAAATTGTCAAAGTGAGCGTTACCGTTGAGATTTTTAAAAGTGTTATAAAAATGGAATTTAAAGAAAAATCAAGTTCGACTTCTTAATGAAAATATTTCAAATATTTCTTAAGTCATTTAAAAACATTCATATCCTTTATTGCAACCCAATCATATCTCAAAACATCAATTTTTGGAGTTAATAATGCAGAAAAATTCGTTAAATCATATTTAATCTTGTGTAAAAATTTCATACAATTTCATTTCATACATTTTTATATTTTCATTTGATGAGTGTGCACGAATCTATATTATCCGGTGTGCCACAGGGGAGCATATTGGGGCCAGTTTTGTATTTGATTTATACTTGTGATATGCCTTTGAGCAGCAATATCCATACATCTGCATTTGTCGATGATACAGCCTGCCTTAGTATGCACGAAAATCTACAAGAACATATTAGACAGCTGTAACTATGGTTAAACTTATGGAGAATTAAAGTTAACGAACAAAAGTGTGTTCAGCTAACATTTACCCTGCGAAGAGATACTTGTTCCCCAATTCGAATCAACAATCAAGTTGTTCCTCAACATTCACATGTAAAATACCCTGGTATACACCTTGATCGACGGCTTACATGGAAACACCATATTGACTCAAAGCTAACACAAATGAAACTTAAATTAACTCAGATATATTGGCTGATTGGTAGAAATTCAACACTCAGTCTAGATTGTAAACTTTTAATATACAAGTCGCTTTTGAAACCCATATGGTGCTACGGAATACAGCTATTGGGCACTGCTTCAGCTTCCCATATAGAGAGAATCCAGCGAAGGCAAAACAAGATTTTAAGACATCAAAAATTCAAATTTACATCGTGATTTAAATATGCCAGGCAAATGCTTAACAAAACTCGAGTCTAATCCTAATCCACTTGCTCGTAACATCTTGAATTTTACTGGACACATCCGCTTAAAAAAGAGGGACACTATGGCTCTAATACTCAACACTCCAGATGAAACAGCTTGAAAATATTTTTGTGCTTAATACGATATTTATGTATTATTGATTACTATAACTAAATTTATGCCTGACACTGGTTGGGCCTAATTATTATATCTAGATTTAAGATTTGAAAACTCATTGTTAGTTCATTTTTTGAAGATACAATAAATAAATAAATACGCATGAAAAAAAAAATATTTTCATTGAAGTGTATGTAAATTGAAAACTTTAAACTTATTTTCTGCAAAACTAGCTTTTTGCGTTAGAAGCAGAACATACTTCCTTCATAATCCCATAAGTGATCCCAATATATTCTCTGAAATTAGTCCAAAACCAAACCCCAAACGTCCAAATAACGTCACTGATATATTTTTTGAAATTGAGTTTTTGATGAAGAATTGTAAAACAGCCTTCAACAAAATGAAGCTCGAAAATTATGTCGCTTGAACTTTTCTGGCGGTTGTGGCACGATATGGCGATATTCATAAAAATAAATCTGACAATACTAATATCAACAGTTTTTTTTTACAGCTGAAAATCTGGAAATTTTTAAGTAGTGAATACTTCTGATTTTTTTTAGCCAACAAACACAAACTGTGCAGCTACTTTGGCTTGTCTGCACAAATAAACAGAGTCTCGGACAGAAATCGAACCTGTGACCCTCCAAGAGGGCACTCTTGGTATACGATATGTGTTGCTGTCGATTGTATATTTATGTATATTGAAACATATCTTATACTTAATGTAAAGGAACAAATCAATCACCATAGACTGAGAATAACACAACACTATTCGGTGTCAAACATCATACACATGCGATATTTACCTTTTTACGGCATTTGACATCTGTTTTAAGATATACGAGTGAACCCTACAAGAAATAAATGACTGAAACTAATACAAACGTAATTTTTTTACTAACACATTTACAACAATTTTATATTGAAATCAACAGTGACAGTCAATTTCTCTAGTTGCGCTACTCTAACATATATGTAATAGTGGAACATCTAATGTACATATACAAAAATCTTAAAACATCGCATTTTATTCCAAAATATACAATTCGTTCGGTCTGTGAAATTAAAATTTATAGAAGTGTTAAAAAAGTTAAGTAAAAACAATAGTGAATAAAAGACATTTTCAAAGTTTAATTAAATATGCATATATATTTCTTGTCCAAATTTTAGATATTTATAAAAATCAAGGCGTGTTGGAGATTGACAAAAGCGTGAAGAGGATGGATGACACAAGCGTTATTTTCTGTTTGTGCTTGTTTTTTATGGTTTTAAATATTTAACTTATCCATATCTTTATTATTTTGTAATAAAAAACAATTAAAACAACATAAAAATTGTGTTTATTAATATTATTATGCAGGTTTGACTAGTTTGCTATGACGGTTATATACATCAAGTGTGATCAGTCAGACGTGACTACTGATTGCATCACTAATGATGAGTAAAAATACAGCAGAGTAAGCAGGTCATATATATATGTTCCATAGTAGATATTTTTAATTACTTAGACAAAGATGCAAAATCACACGTACACAAAATCTTACATCACTTTTTCCAAGTTGCCCTTAACAAACTGATAGAAACTTAGATAGACAAATCCATCAACACTGTCGGTCAAATGGCTGGTCATTTGACTGGGAGTGTTCTTGCAGGGAACCTAATTAATCCGCATTTGGCAACACTGTATTAAATTAACCTTTTCTTTGTGATTGTCGGTTAATCTTACATTAATACTCACAATATGCACTTGTCCCACCTTAACAGTTTTTTTTTCAGCCAGCAAAAATAATTAAGATACAACCAAATCAAATATATTTTTACTCTTTCCAAACATTAATTATCCCTTTTCTTTCCCACGCAAAATATTTAGCTTCTAAATATCAAGCTGATTCAGTTTCTTCTTCTTCATTGCTAAAAATCACACTATGTCGACAACATTTGCCAAGAGAATGTTGCCACCATCTCATTTCCTTCTTTAGTTTGGTTTTGCCAACAAGTTTAAGCAACCACTCAGAAACTTTAAACTCAATTCATGTTAGAATAAATTAATTTTCTTATTAGCGAATTAGAATAAGAAACTAACAAAAAAATGTATTCTATTCCTTGAAATTTAAATAAACTAAAATGAATCTTTTATCAACTTAATTTTCCAACACCCGAATTCATAAAAATACTTTTGCTTTACAAAACATATTTTGTTTGTTTTTTTGTTAAATGTTTTGTAAACCAAAATTATTATTTTTTCATAAGGCCTTCTGTGTTTGCTTCAAATCCCCAGCAAAATTATTTCTTATGCAGAAATCAATCAAAAGAGACTGATGGCAGGAATATTTTTCATTTAAATATAATTTCCGCTAAATTTGGCCAAAGAGATAAATATTTTTTAGAATAACAAACACTTTTAACCATAAAGACATTTTATTGAACTTTATTTTAAATAATCTGTGGAATCTTCGGCATGAATTGTAAGAGAAAAAAAATGTTCAATTTGCAGATGTATCTCGAAAGATATTTTTAATTTATTTATTTTCGTTTTGTTTATTTAAATATAAGCAACTAGATATAAAGAACCACAAACCACGAAAATGAAATAAGTGATAATTTAGTTACACACATACACACATACATACATACATACATATACATGTATATATGAGCGATTTTCTTAGACACTTGCCCTCATCTTAGGACGTGATGGTTTACAAGCGAAAGGGAAGTGTGTGTAAATAAATATAAGATGTTGAAAAATGAAACAAAATCCAATATTATTTTATAATTTATTTGCATATTTTTCAAGTCTTACTATTGTTGAAGCTCCGTTCAATTTAATTCATTTTGAGTTAATGGCGAATATGACCACAATGGAAAATCCAAATTAAACTATAAATGATAATATTTTAGAGTGAGACCAGCAGTTGAGAGATACTCGTAAAAAAGAGAAGTGTGTATCAATTTTGCAAATAAATAAACATAAATAAAATATGATGCGTAAAATACAAAGACGTCTACTGCTACAGAGCAACACATTTACAAATGCCGTTGACTGCAAGCGTTGCCGTGTCGTCAGCTGCTTAATTACATTGAAAACGATAACAACAGCACAAGCAGCTAATATTAAAGCAGAAAAACACGTTTCAAATATTCAAATGAAAAAATACTGAAATATTAAAATACAATAAATCCTATGGCAGGTCTGATCTGAAGGACACCTGTCGCGTCATCGTAATTATTTCTGAAGTGTAGTCAGGCTTGTTTGTGTTACTTGTCATTTGGGAGTTTTGCATTGCCTTCACGGTTCTTTTATGGAGTTTCGTTGCCAACTACGCAGCAGCTTTCTGTGTCAAGTCATGTATCGTTTACAGTCAATTACAAATATAAAGGTTGGGGAAATTGTAGGTTAGGAAGTAAATTGGCTGTCAAATGATGAAATGTCAATAATTTTCTCGAACAAAAAATTTTAATTGTGAAAATTTACTATTCAAAAAACTCAATGAAATCCACCCATTTCAACAAAATCATCTTTAGTGATGAGGCCCATTTTCAATTAGGCAAAATCTGCAGACAGTTCTCCGAAAACCATTACATGCAAAGAAAGCGACCGTATGGTGCGGTTTGTGGTCAAGCGGCAGCATCGGCTCGCATTTTGAGGAAGAAAACGCCGTCAACGTAAATTCCCTGCGCTCCCAAACCATCATAACCGACTTTTTGTGGAAACAAATGGCTAATCTTGACATCAGTGACCTATGGTTTCAGCAAGACAGCGCCACAAGCCACACAGCCGGATAAAGCAATTCAGTTATTGCATGAGAAATATCCCGGTAGCATAATTTATCGATTTGGCAATGCCAATTGGCCGCTGCGTTCTTGTGATTTAACGCCGCTGAACTATTTTTTCTGGGATAATTTGAAATACCAGGCTTACGTGAACAAACCACAAACAACTGATGCTCTGAAAAATTAAATTCGGTGCTGCATTGACGAGATAAGCGAAGTTTTGTTGCAAAATGTAGTTCAAAATATTGTAAAAGAAGCGGACGTCTGCCCAAGTGCTAGAGGTGGAAATTTTGCCCGACATCATATTCCATTATTGATTCCTATATTTCATATTACATTGGTATCAAAAAAACTGAATTTGTCAAAAAAAAAAAAGAGTTTGGCCATCCTTTATATGAAAAAAATTAATATTTTGTAATGAAAATGCTTAAAATGAAGTTTGTAATCATTTTAATAACTTTTTTAATGTTAGTAATATTTTCCACTTTCTGTTTTCATTCAACACAACAAATTTTACAATCTAATTTCGTAAAAATGTTTACTTGTTGAAACGTATTTTCATTTTATACTTCATGGTCCCATTCGTTCTGTGATTTTTGTAACTAAAAGTTGAAAATTAATATTTTTGATTGAAAATGCTAACAATGAAATTCGTAATAGTTTTTAAGCTAATTTTAATCCTGTTGTTATATTAATAATCTTTTTCACAATCTGTTTTTTAATTCAACCACAAATTCGTTCATTTAGTTTTTTTTTAATGTTCAACTATTCATTGCACAAAGTTTTGTTTATTGTGCTAAAAATTTAATAACAAGCAGACTACATTTTTCCCTTTTTTTTAATAGTACGCAAATCAGCTGATTTTAGATTTTTTCAAAAGTCATTTTCTGGTATAACTCTGGTATCCTCTGTGGCGTGAATTGGCATATATTAGCTCGCCAAATTAATAAAGCATTTCTGTCCTCTGCTTGCCATCAGCAATCAGTCAACTTAAAAACCTTCCTTCGTTTAACCTCCATTTAAAAAATAATAATTTAAATGCATTCAAGCTCAAATAACTTTGCTGGCCTTAATTTAATTTGTAAATGACATTTCGTGGTTGTTAATGAATATTGGTTAGAAAAGTGATGACCGAAGAGTGTTTGAACCAAGTTTCACTTTGGCAAACTCATTTTAATATTGTAGTAGTTTTCGGTTTTTTATTTGTTTAGTTTTTCCTATTTACTCCATTGCTTTTGTTATTTTTATAAAATTAAGTATTTTTAGTGTTAAAAAATTAAACTGGTAATAAAAACTGAAATGTAATTGCAAGCGTGGAAGTTGCAAAGCGCACACAAAATAGTTTGTGCAAATTATAATTAATTTTCGGAACTACATAAACACTGAAATATTTTTTTGTGTAGTAGTTTTGATGAAAAGCTTTTTCCTTGTCAAAATTTCATAAAATTATTATTAAATTTTAATTTGAAAACAGTTCATTAATTTACTAAACTCAGCTATTGCTATTCTCAAATTAAGCTTAACAAATTGATGAAACAAGCAGTCAAGTTTTCCAGACGAAATATAAATAAAGATAAGAACCAAGCACGTATGGTGTCCTAGTGTAATTGTTTTTAAGCAATTTTCCCATCCATAAACAATTTTGTAAGCCACAATTGTTCAATATGTATTTCTATTCCCTATCCCTTATAATACTTAATATTGTTGTTAAGTCCCATAATATTTATTTATGCCCTTTAGCAGATTTAAATCTTAGCAAAAAAAAAAAAAAATGAAGACCTTTTTATGCCAACATGAAATAAGATAAACATTCATATTTATTTACTTTCATTCAATACTGTTGTATATTAATATTTTATGCCTCAAGGTTTAAATCAATATTTATAAGAATATTTTTGTGTTGCCTTTTTAAAAAAATTTACAAAATACAGTGTAGTTTGATTTTAACGAACTGCGAGATACTGCCTGCCAGTGGGATGGTTTAACACAATTTTGTGCAAAATCTGTAAGTAGCGGTGCAATATTGTGATTAAAAATTATTTGAAAAAAATAGTTTGTTCCGCCACTTATGCAATTCAAATCGATTTTCTTGCATAAAATTGTTCTACCCAAACATAAGCTCCTCAAGTACGTATGAGTAATAAATTATTTTTCATCCGTATTAATCATACGTACTCATAAGCAAGAGGATAAATAAATGGTGAATAAATTTGATAATACGAACATTCTTGAGTCTCCTCTATTTTTCTTGCTACTTAAAACAATACAGATGGACATGACTTTGGTAATAAAAATAAATAAAAAATTTGTTATGCAAGTCTTCTCCATTTTTATTTTAAATTTAAAAAATTAGTCTTGGAGGGTACAAATATAAAATTTTTTTAAATAATAAGAAAATATTTCTAATTAATTATATGTAAGAATTTTACAGATAAACTAAATTTCGGTGCATATTATTCCGAGCATATTATTAAAAAAATTGTAAATTTGGAATTCTTCAATTGAATCTTCTATACCAGGGTTTCCCACCAACTTCCAGTTCTCGGACCTTTTGTGAATTTTTTTGTCACGAGCTTGTTATAAGCAAAAATTAGGTACAATGATAGCGATTATTTATATTAACCGGTGTTCGTTATAGCCGAGCTACACTGTATTACAGGGAATTTCTTTTAAGAATATGCATTAACTAATTCTTGCATACATACATACATACAAACGTACAGGAAATAGCAGGCCATTGAACCTTAGAAAGTCTCTAGTACTGTTATTAATGTTATTTTTTGGGTTGTGCTTTTGGTATTTTGCGTGCTTGGATTTACGATATTTACTTTTGCCATGGCGTTGCTTTCAGGTGACATCTGGTAGTTTGTTGTTTTCATTACTTTTAGAATTTGTTAATGAAAATATTTTTATAACAATAACTTAATTTGCATAATATTTGCTTTAAATAACTTTTATTATAATATTATTATCATATAAAACTTGTATACTACACATATCGTTCTTTTACTTCAATAACATCATAAGTCAAAAAAAATAAAATTTTTGAAATGATGATGCTGAATTGATCTTCATATTATTGTTCATATTGTGTAAAAATTTCATACATGTATATTGTATACTCAAATCTTGAGAGAAAAAGAACTTTAAGAAAGAATTGAGCGATTTATCAGGCCTGTCACAAAAATTGACCGCAATTGTTTTGATGATGATTTTGTTTTACCTTCTCCAGATTTGATCGATTTCATTCATTCCGAAAAACTGGCAATTCCATTTTTTTGAATTTAAATATGGCAACATTGGGCACCAACAAGCCAAATACACACATGGTTAGGAGAAGAGCAAAACAAAATACCAAAGGCACAAAAAAGAATATTGTTACGTGAAAAATAATGTAGAGATTACTACATTCCGTTGCGTTAAATTATATCTTAATAACCATTTTCATTACTTTTCACTCGATCAGCTGATTCCTACCGCTGCAGTTACATTACAGTCGGCTAACTGAGCTTTTATACACTAAATTTATTTATTTTTATTTGACTGAATAAAATATTTTCACTTTTATGATGCTGCATTTTTCATTAATTTTTTATATGTATGTGAATACAATTTTTAAATAAATTGGCTGAAAAAATGTTGCTTTATTTAAATAAAATTGTTTTATAACGATTTTTTACTTTGACATACAAAAAATTACGATTCCGAACCCTAAATTTAAAGTGGTTTCATTGCGAAAAAATTCTTCGTTTTCTGAAGAATCTAATTACGGAATTGAAATCAATTTCGATCCAATTAAGTTTCTTGCCCTTATTATGAGCATTTTTCGATCTTCGACTGTAGTTGAAAGTACTGATCGAACAAATATTCATTTGGTATTACGACGAGCATTCGACAAAGAACGTCGTTATTGTGAATAAAATCGACAAACAACAGCTTAAAATTTATGCCCGTGTAAATCAGCGCAATAACAACAGCTATTCAAGAATACAGTGTTGCCACACAAGCTAAATTCTGTTCGTTGCTCAGCGAAATTTTCGATACTCATAATATGAATTTAACATTTGATTTTCCATGTTCGATACCCAGCGAAGATCGAAAATCGTATGCAACTCATAATAGAGCCTTTTGTGACAGGCCTATATATTTTTTATTTATTAGTTTCAATAATGAATTTTAATTTTCAGATAATTTTCGAAAAGTTTATTTGCTGTTGTTGCTGCTTAGGCAAGTCATCAGCGGCATATAATAATTGTTCAACTTGCTTTGTGTATTGTGAATAACAAGTGGAATTTTTGTTCCTGTGAAATGTACAAATTTTATTGTGAATTTCCCGCAAAATATTTTACCCGCTATCAATCTCAGTGAATGCAAAAAAGGAAAGAAGATTTATAAAGCTTAATAATTAATTGAAAATCAAACAAATTTAAGTTTGAAAAAATAAGTAGTACACAAAAAAAATTCTTTAGTATACATACCACCATGGCGCACCGATATAAAATTTACTGTGTGTGAACCACAGAGATTTATATTGCATGAAAAAAGGTGTTGCAAGCAATTATTGTTAACAGTCGTGAACTTTATTTAATAATCTCTGCCTGAAAGTAAACATTTATAGCTTTTAATATTTAATTCGAAAAAAAATATCGAAATTATGCGATCTAATAATTCAGTTCATCTCAAAAAAAAGTTTAAAAAAAATCAATGGAAAAGTCAAATAAAATAAAAAGGAAAATATTTCTACACTCAGGGAAAAGCTGCAACTTAAAGCTAAGAACGCGTCACATTAGTTCAATAATGTTCAATATAATAGAAAATGTATGTTAAAATACTTAAAAATAAATAAAATTAATAAATAAATACTGTAAATCAATATTTTTCCATATTGAAATCATAAATTTCAACATTAGAGTTTCTTATTAATTCAATATGCTTTTTATTGATTTTAAGCTGCTTTTTCTCCGGGTGTAGAGAAAAATTATTCACGATTTTAATTTTGTGAAAAAGGGAAATATTTCCAAGAAAAAAATTTCCATGATAGAGGTGATGAAAACGGAAAAGAATTTTCGTTCGAATAATTTTAATTCGAATAATATTAACTTTTATATTAATAAATTTTATTTTATTAATTTTTATAAGAAAATATCATTTGTAAAAGGTTTATTAAAAAAATTTTATTCGAATAATTTTATTCGAATAAAATTTAAATTTTTTTATTTTAATCGCATAATTTTTATTTATCCAGCATTTAAATAAATTTAAGACGAAAAATTTTTTTTCGAACAGTTTTATTCGAATAAGTTATATACAAATGTTTTTTCTTTGCATAACTTTTATTTAAATAATTTTAAAACTAATAAATTTTTTTGAAATAATTTTTGTTAAAATAAGTTTAGTGCAAATAATTTTATTTTAATAATTGTTAAACGTTTGATACTATAAGCATAATTCATACAATTTGTCTAAGATTTTTCTAGTGATAGCTTTTCTCTAAAAAAAAGTTCACAATACAGAAGAAAATCTTAAACAAATATTTCGTGCGTGCCTTTTTAGGAGTGATAAATATCGTTTCAATTATTTAACTTTGTGCCGCGAATAATCGTTCAAGTAACACCTGAAGGCATGTCAATTTGAATGGTGGAATGTTTTTATGAAAACTGTTTATATAATCAGTGAATTTTTCCCAAACTCTGTGGCAAGCCGATTACAGAAAAAGTATATTTTGCAAGTCACATATCAGCGGTGTATAAGACAATCAATAAACATTCCTTGCGGGTAATCTGTTGACATTATTACTTCTTATTTAATTAAAATATCTTATATTGTTAGAATCAAGGCGATAAATACGGACTCGCTGATTTTAGAACTTGTATGCCATACATAAACAGTTGACCTATTTACATATTTCGAGTATTATTTATAAAGCGAAATCTGATGGAAAATACATGTCTAGTGGGATATTTATAATGCAAGTACTCCCCCATACGTATTTGAGAAATTTGCAAACTTTTCCTTAATATTTAAATCACGTAGGTAGGTTTTTGAAGACTTCAAAAAAAAAATTTTTTGTCTATTAGAATTGTTCGAATATAAAAACATGCAACCAATAATGTAACTGTCAATTTTTCTTCAATAAATATAACCGTAGCGAATTTGCAAACAAAGAACGTTACTTGTGTATTACACGTACATACAAACTATACAGGGGATATATACACATTTAGGGACTTCACAATAGCCTTTTAAAATATGTCTTAATATTGCAACGTTTCAATTTTAATACTTTAATAATTCCTGTTATTTTAATACTTCAACAGTTATACTGTGTTTTATATCGTTGCTTGCTCAAAATGTAAACTTTATGATGGCACAATGTTGTCATATTAAAATTTTAAGATACTCATTGTGAATTCCATAATTGTTTGTCTAGTCTTGAAAAAAGACTGAATTATTATTTTGAGCATGCTTAAATTTTTAACAAGACATTTTCAATTTACAAAGGTATTCCCCGTGTGCCGCGTGGTTAGAAGAGTTTTGTCATAACAACACGTGCATACTAGAGGCCTGCGTAAACAGTCTTGAAATGTAAGTACGTCTTGTTTTTTAAATGTATTCTCGTGGCATGTATTATACTTAACCTGTAATAAATGCTGTCGTATAATAACCGAAGCACGATGGATGCATTGGTGTTCGTGCATATGAGTGTTTACAAGAAATGTAAAGAAGTAGTGTATTCACCTTTGATGCGTGCATGGTTGTTATTTTGCATATTTTCCGTTTGAAGAAAAGTTTTGTAATTTAAAATACATGCTGTGGTTATTAATTGTTTGTATATTTTTTGTAAATAGGCAATTAAATAAAAACTTAAGTAAAAATTTAAAAAATCTAATAATCCATTCAACAATGCAGCGAATAAATTCCAAATTAAATTTATTCACAGCGCTGTAAAAACTATTAAAATGCCTTTTTAAACTGTATTCTCTATTATTTTTAAATGTTTCATAAAGTAAAATGAATCGCATATTGCCAAAAGCATTTTTTGTGACAAAATATTTATTAGATTCCATAATTATTTTTTGTTGTACAAATTTATTATATTTGAACTTTAATTTCGTTCGGTGTTCTGAAAAAAACTAAACAAAAAACCAGGAAAAAACTCGTGCATCCGTGCACAACTTCATTCGTCGCTTTTTCAGTGCCGTCTAAATGAAAGAGCATAAGCATGCGTGTGATTTTGTTGTCCACAATTGTGGTATGGCGTGCGGTTCACTGATGTAGATGCATCTACCATGGTAAGCTATTATGTTTGTGTTTAAGGGAGGTTTTTTTTTTAAAGCAAGCGCACACAACTAAAGGCTCAGTTAGCCGACTGTAATGTAATGTAACTGCAACGGTAGGAAACAGCTGATCGATATTGTTATGTGAAAAGTAATGAAAATGGTTATAGAGATGTAATGTAACGTAATTTACTTTTCATATAAAAATATCCATCAGCTGTTTCCTACATTACAGTTACATTGCTTTACAGTCGGCTAACTGAGCCTTAATGTCAATGCATATGTGCGTTTTTATGAAGAAGCAAGCATCACAAATTCTTTCATCACGAAGTATTTTCTTCTTCTTTACTCCTATACCTGCAATAACTGAAACAAATTGCTTGCCAACAGTGTTGTTTAGCTTTTGTTTTAAAAGACTTCGCTGCAGTAAAGCATTTGAAAAAACCCTCATGTCTTGAAAGTCTAGTGCAGGCGTCTACTGCATACCCACATATACTTATACATACATACATACGTATGTACCTATTATGTACATGTACACATACATATTTATGTATGTATTAAACGTCCTTCGGCATAGTAACAAGCCAAAGAGCTTATTATTGGAAGTACGAGTATGTGTGTATTACGAACTTACAACATCCCATCTGAGACTTGCATTGCAAAATAATGAACACAAACTCGTATCATCTCCATATGGTGCGGCGTTGTCATTGGTGACAAGTGCTTCCTTGCCAGCCGCTTTAAAAATGCCTTTATTAAGAAGTTAATAAATATGCACAAACAAAAAATTAAATTTATGCTTTGCAGTTTTACAGGAATGTAAGCCTTGATAAGAAGTACAGTGGAGTTCGATTACAACGCATTGCGAGCGACCTGGCATTTTTTTCGTTACAGCCAAAGTTCATTATGAGCACAAAGTAGACCAGAGTTGTAGAAAGTGACTTAAGAAAAAAGCTCAAATCATCTGATTTGATCACTGTTAAAAAGGGACAAATATAGTGTGATTGTTATTGAATATTTTTAGTACAATAATCAAAACAAACAACAGAATATGTATACTTAAGGCCGTGATACACTATCATACAAAGTCGTGCGATCTACGAAAAAATACAGCTCTGGTATGATGGAGTATATGAAAATTTTCAAAAGACAATAACAATTCATCACACCAGGGTTGTACTTTTTCGTAGATCGCACGACTTTGTATGATAGTGAATCATGGCCTTTAGTGAAATGAACAATTGAACATTTTTAAATTTTTTGCAGTGTTGAACTAAATAAAACAATGTATAAAATATTATTAGTATTATAAAAGTGTTTAAAATTAGTTTCAATTTTAAACATTTTCCTTCAAAAATATTAATTTTTAACTTCAACTTGCAAAAAGCAAACAACGAATGAGACCACAAAGCATAAATTGAAAATACACTTGAGCACATGAACATTTGCACAAAATTAAATGGAGGAATTTGTGGTATTGAATTAAAAAACACAATGCGAAAAGGATTATTAGTATTAATAAAGTGACTAGATTAGAGACTTTGTTTTAAGCATTTTCGTACGCAAATACTAATTTTTACCATTTATTTACAAAAACTAGGCTGCGAATGGAACCACAAGGAATAAAACGTAATTACTTTAAAATAATAGCATGCGAAAGAAAAAGTAAAGAGGATTTGATGACTGTGTGAGCGAGACTTCTAAAAACACCACAAAATCACAATTATCGTCCGTCTTACTTTGTGCTCGTGACACCTCTGGTCTACTTTGTGATTATGAGTGTATTGAATATATTTCTTTTCAATTCAAGGAACTTTTTAAAACATAATTTCATTTAAAGCAATTAAAACCAAACAGGTCTCGTTTATTTTTGCGCTAAGGCAACAGCTGCTTTAAAAAAATGCCTTATCATAGCTTGAGATTTTTATTTGTTCGTCATAAGCGTTGAAATAGTTCGTCATTATTCAATTTAACTATATATCATTACCTTAATACAGGTATTATTCTTTTGAAATCAAAAAACTTGATTTCAAACAAATAATGAGTTAAGACCTTTCTATGTATATTAAGGTTACGATATATTATAAATTTGTATGAAATGCAAATTGCCATTAAATAAAAATATACTTATAGTATCAACCCAAAAAAGTTTGTCTTAAGTAGAACAAAAAATAAGCAAATTAAGTAACATGTGCATAATTAGTAGAGAACAAACGACATTGGCAAGACTGTTGTAAATTTAGAGATGGTAAAATTGAGCTTTCCTTACAAAAACGATTTCAGCAAATTGTAATACGATGAATTAAAACAAAACAATTCACATAATATTCCATTTGCAATAAAAGTTGCGTATATAAAGCAGAAATCTACATCAACTGACGCCACATACAGTGGCCCAAACACAAACAACGCTGATGATGAAGGTGTAGTGGCCTGCGAAAACAGCTAGTTGTTCCGTTCTACTACAAAAAAAACTTTGGTGTTATTTGTTCATTAAGTGATAGTTTCACTTGTAATTTGGCTTACAAAGCGATATGTGGAGAGATATTGTTGGCGAAAATTTTCGAAAAATAACGCTTTATTTTAATTACTTCAAGAGTCGCTGATTTTTAACTCACACAACTTTCAAATCGGACTAAACAAACAAACAAAATTTTTAACGAAAACAGTGTTTTTTTAATCTTAAGGGTTTGTTAAATTGCTATTCTCATTTTTTTCTTTTATTTTAAAAAAAAGGAATGGCCAACAAGGTCAACCGTTTTGCATATCTTTTTTTAATTTATTCCACCTTCTCAAAACAAGTCCATAAGCAAAAGTGCTTTCACATTGTTCACATAATTCCAGTAAACCAAATTATTACTTCTACTAAAAAGAATACAAACAATAACTTTTTCTTTCTTTATTTTATAATACTTTCATTTCCTTACCTTAATGCACTGTCGTAACACTTAGTAAAAAGGTTAAACAGAAAGTAATAATAATAATTATTATTATTACTATTTTTTTTAAGGGGAGATGCCCAACCAAAAGTACCAGATAGATTAAAAGTTGCCCCATGCAACACATATTTAATAGAACAATTTTACATGTCTTAAGGCGTCACTTAAATGTTTTTCAGCACAGTTGAAAAAAGCCAGGAATTATCTATACGCTTAAATGACTTCTTATGTCATTGTATGTTTGCTAAGAAAAAAAAGAAGCCTATAGCCAAATATTATGGATAATTGTATTTTCCTAAACGCGTAAGCAATATTAAGATTTGAGCTTAAAGAAAGAAAAGCAAGCCACCTCTATTACATTCGCATGACTAATTTCTCAGTCTTTTTTTAAATGCAACCCTTTTTTCAATTTATTAATACGTTTATTTTTTCTTTTTTCGCTTGCTTTTTTTTTTTTTGTAAATATTTAACTTGAGTTTGTTATGGAAGAAACTTTTTTAAGAAAAGAAATCTTGTTTATATTGAATCAATTTATTGTTATTTATGAGCATTATTACCATATCTTAGTGTATTTTTTTTTTTTATCTATTTAACTTTAGCTGGTGTTCTTAGTTATTTTATTTTTGCTATTTTTAACTTTGCAATCAATGATAATAGTATCTAGATATTGTTAAACTTAAATTCATTTTTGATTAAGAAATTTTTAGCTCAATTATTTTTATATCAAACTAAGCACAGTGGTTTGACTTCAGATCCTTAATCGCGTAACTCTTTATTGTAGTAGAGATTACAAACTATCAATTAGCGTCACTTTCGAAAAGGTCGATAAAGCGTTTATAAACTATTAAAGCAAAAGAAATAAAAAATTAAGCATATGTCGGCCAAACTTTCGTTATACTATTGACTTACAGTTCTTATTAAATAAGAAAATTAAGATAATAGAAAATTAAGAAGAAGAAAACTAAATACTGCTCCAAACTGAGTTCACTGATTTTTAAGCCCGATATAACTTTAAATTAAAAAAATAATATTAACATTTTTAATTTATGAAAAATTTTTGAACTGGACTCGTTCGCTTATGGAATCAACCCACCCAATTCTAAATAAGCAGAAAAATTAGATAAGGTTAGGTTATGTTGAAAAGAGGAGACAATACGCTCATGTCCGAATTCCACCTTTTTTTCCAAGAGAAGTAACAATCAGGCAATGAATAACTACTACTATTACTGGGTGTTACCTTTCTTAGGAAAGGCATAGTGGTGGTGAAGGAAGAGATAGAGGCAAGCTTCATTCTTGCACAACTCTGCTTTTTGCACGTTTTTTTAATGCAGTGTTGCAGCGCCTCCGGTGTTAAATGAGGCATATTAAATTATTTTTTTTTTTTTTTTTTGAAGCTGTGCTTGGTAGCCATTTTATTGGTTATTTTACTTCGCCGATGATGCACTTCGTTGAAATAGTCCCTCAAACTTTTTCAGTCAATACCTCTAAGGTGGATAATGTTTAGTTAGGTGTCATATCCAAAATAACCGGTTCTGGGGTAAGCAAAAGCTGGACAATGACAAAGGAACTACTCCATTGTCTCGATGTCCTCCATGCATGCTTTGAATTCATTGTCATTCGTGGCTGCAATCCAAATGCCCTCTTAAATTAGAGTGCCCCGTTAAGATGCCGCTGAAGTTTCCCAGCTCGGACCCCATATAAACTTGGTTAGATTACCTACGGTATCACAATTCCATCGTGACCTGTGGGCCATCTTTGCCCAATTTTGTAACTTAATCTTCTCTGCCTTGCAAGGCTTTGTATTAATTAGAGTTACTGTCCGTAATGTTCTGAACTTTTTTTTTACTTCGTATTGGGCCGACACCCATACAAGACGAATATTTTCATTTACTGCATAATCGTTTATCATATTCTTGCAAGCTAAAACGGTCCTAAAGTTTACTTTTTCGGTTGTGATTGCCCTAATTGCTCACTTGCTGTCATTAAATATATTGACATCTGTGGGTCTAATACTCACACTGATCTGATGAACCTCCGCCTGGAAACCCGTATTATGGTCATGCAAGCGAAAGTAAATTTGGGTCTCTGGTTTTTCTATTAAGAAACCTATTCCTGTTTTCCTTTTCCCTAGCTTCGAGCCATCCGTGTAGCAGCAAACTCTCACGGGCGTCTGTTCTAGGCCCAGGAGTTTCAATTACCCAGGAGTGTCTTTCTGGTATCAACGTCTCGCATTCAGCTTTAATTCTAGTCTGAGGTACCCTATAGGACATTTCCAAAATCCGGTCGTATCTGTCCAGTAACGTTCATATGTTCTGATGTTGTGGTATGTTGTCTTGTCCCATCCATTCACCCATCACTTGCAGACGTTTTGTAGTAAGAGCTGCTTCGCATCTAATACGAACGTCTATCAAAGTTGGACATAAAGAATGGTCTCCAATGCCCTGGTGGATGTAGTGCTCAAAGCGCCGCTTATAGCTATGCAGAACATTCGCTGAACCTTCTACAAAATTTTAGTTTTGCACTTTCTACCCATTGACCTCCACCATAGTAGCGATGCGTATGTTAGAATTGGTCTGATCATAATAATAAAATAAGCAGAAAAAAGCTAAAAACTTTGCGTAGTTAAATCCTATTTACCTTAAGTAATTTTTAAGAAGTAATAAGTCTAACCATGAAACCATCAAGTTCAGGTATTTATACAAATGTTTTGCTCAAATTTGTTAGCAAAATTATTTTGTGAAAGTGCTTTTGTTTTTAATATTAACATTGGAAGTGCAACAAAATGGAATTTCTCAGTTTAAGTGCACATTAAGTTATGAATTGGTTTCAAAGATGTTAATTTTTTTTTAAAGGCTGAACAAATGAGTGGATTTTTGTTGCAATTATGCTACGCTTCGTTGCGCCTCGGAAGCTATGTACGAATTTGTAATAGCCCCACGCGATTTTCTTCTTACCAATAATAAGCGCTTAACGACTTCCGCTAACACTTTCATTACTATTGTTTAAGTCATTATCTTATGCGCTTTCATTAGAAATGTAAAAATGTCACGATCTATTAAGCGTGAGTCACCAATAAGTAGCGTCAAACGTCACGAAAACGTCAAGTGTGAGTCACACATGAGTCATTAATGAGTCACGTGTGAGTCAGGTGTCAGTAACACATGAGTTACGTATGAATCACGCATGGGTCACGCGTGATCGTGGTTGTTTTTATATATAATAATGATTTTAAGAATTAACTTATGTGCTTCCAGCCAATTTTCTTAGGCTTGTTAAAAAATAAATTTTTGGATAATTCGTAGCCGGAGTTAGTCAATGGCAGGCAATTCATCAGGAGCGTGTGTGATTAAAAAAATTAAGTGAGTTTTTTCTTGTTTCGTTGGTTAAGCACCGTTTATATGCATTTTATTTCTGCTTCTGTGTTTCTTATAAAAAAAAAAATCATGTTTGTTAATTAATAATTACTTTGTATGTTGTATGGGAATACATGTCTTCTCCAACCCTTCTATACCCTTAAGATTATAATGGAAGATGCAGTTTATTCTATGAGTTATCAGCATCAAATTTAGTGTACCTCATTACTGTTGTTCTAAAAATATAGGAAAAATAATAATAACTTTGTATGGGGTTACCCGTCTACCCTCCCCTCCCACCCCAACCCCATTCTCCTATAACACCAATATTTTGTTGGAATATGCAGTTTATTCTAAAATTGAGTGACTTTCATTATTTTAGTTGTGGTGATATGAATTAATCCGCGAAAAAAGGGACTCTGGCCCCACTGTGCGTCGTTACAACACTTTACACAATTTACGTTTTATTTAAGTCTTCACAAAGTACGAAATTGTTAGACAGTGTTACTGCAAAAAAATACGCCTTAAGGAATTTTTGTATTACTACTTAAATACACTTGAATCTAAATAAAAAATTAAAATCAAGATTTTAATTTTTATTTAATAAGCGATTTAAGCTTTAAGCTAAATTTCTTAATAACAACAACACAGCGGGCATCGTTTTCCTCTCCCACTTTGACTTTAAGTGAATGCACACATGACAACAAGTTCACTGACTTAAATTTTAACAATAATAACAACAAGATTGTGTTTGTTGCTCTTTATTAACTCACAAGAGAAATGAAATGAATGGATGATGGATGATGGATGATGGATGACACTTGTTGCAATTATCTACTTGTACTTGTTGCAAATGTAAACAATGCAACAATGAATGTACGAACAAGCAAATGTGTGCGCTTATAAGGATGTGTGGCTCGTTGCAAATTAATCATGTTTATTCGATCAACATCATTATTGCCATCATATTTATCAGTATATTGTATGATATAAATATGTAGACATGTACATGAGTTTAATAAAGACGTGGGCAGGGAGTTTATTTAGCAGCTTTCCGCTTTGCAATTCCATAAAGTTCAAGTGATTGGAATGGAAGTTAATGGCTTGTTATAAATAACATTGAGAATTAATGGTATTAAGGCTGCAGTTCGTTGAGACATCTTTAGGCTTATGATTAATTTAATAGTTAAATGAATTTTTGGCAAAATTTTAATTAACTCAGCAAGAATTATTGAAACCTTAAAACTATTGCAATGGAGAATTTTTAATTATCGTTTAGAGTTTTATATATGAATAGAAATAGTAAAAAATTGGTACATTTCAATTGATGTTGATGTGTGATGTGATTAAGTATTTAATAAAGAGTTTAACTTGTCTAATACCCCGAGTAAATTAACAACCTTTCAGCATTTTGGAGTTTTCTTGTATTCAGAGACTTGCTATATACTTTAATGGCGAATGTGTTTATAAAAGTTTACATAAAAGTGCTATACTCATTATATTGCTAGAGGATGAGATGTAATGCACTATGATTAGTATATTTCTTTCATTTATCTTTTATATTTAAATAATGCTCTCTATTTTTGTTCAAGATATTGTAGATTAAATAAGCGATTTGATAGGCCTTACCAAAACACCTCACACTCTTTTATGTCAGATTCGGTTAAACTGTCAACCACCTCACGCATACCTCACTCGAGTCCATCCGTAAGTCGTATTGTGATAAATAACTGGACCGTCTTTGTTTTCCAGCTAACCAGTTTTGCGTAACAAAATTACTGACAGATTTTATCTGCGATTATTTTTTACCAAACATTTTCATTTTCAGTCTAGAGAGGTTTCTTCCTCTTCTTCATCCTACTACAACTTTTACAATAAGTTCGTAACTTTTTTGAATGAAACACTGGTTATTTGCTTAAAAGTATCATTTTATTTTCAACCTAGCCTTCTTTAACCTCCATAAGCTTTGTCCAATAGTGTCTTCAATTTTTTTATCCCTTGCAAAAAACAAGATTTATCGAGGTCATCAAAAACGGTAAAGTCGGTAATGCCGGTGGGTTAACATACTGTTGCTCTTAAAAAGTTGTTATAACTCCTATCTATACAGTGTTGCCAAAAAACTATGATGATGAGAATGCTAAAACGGTCGAAAATATCTACTACAATGTTCTACAGAAGAAAATATAAAATTATAGATTTTAAATGAAACAATTTTAAATGTTTAGTTGAACTATAGTGAATTTTAATCAGAAATAATTTCTTAATCGGACTTAAGTTCAGTAATTTCAATTCTTATTGAATGAAATATTTTTATTAATTAATGTGAGTTTCTAAAAAAGAGAAGAAAAATTAAATTAGACTTTATTAGCTGGGGGAAATACCGATATTTTTCCGTGCAGCAAAGCACTTCATCAGCACCCAAGGCTATCTACTGGGGTAGAGATTGTTATCAGCTATTTAACGCAAATTTTCAATGAAATGGAATATGAGAAATATTGTGCATACAATTATTGATTTACCTTTGGTAAACACATTTGCAAGTATGTATCACTATTCATTTTCTGTTTTATCCTTTTTTTCATTTTTCTATTCAGGTTAGCATTTAGATTTAGATTTAGATTTTTTAGAAGATTTTTGAAACACATGAATGCTTTTTTACGAAAGAATATGCTAAATTCTGCAGTGAAAATGCTAAAATGGCAACAATGCTCATATACATATATACATACATACATATGTACTTAGTTTACTTTCCCTTCCATCCATATTCAAAGAACTTTTATGTAGATAATAAATTTTCTGATTCCTCTAATAATTTCATAAACCAGTGTTGGCTCTTATTTTGACAGCAGTTTCAAATAGTTTTTAAAAGGAAAAACGAAAAAAGTTTATTCAAAATCATATTACATGACATTTCTAATTATTTGCTCCTGTTGCTGTACCAAACAAGGACAACAAACCAAAATTAAATTGTAAAATGAAACGGCCTACAGCATTACATATAATTAAGTTGATTTCACTTAATCAACTCGTCAATTTGCAAACAGTTGTCATTATTATCTAATGCTTCAAGATAACTGTAGCTAATCACGTGTTATTTGATACACGGATGTGTACGAGTATGTGCATGTGTATGTATATTTTTTGTCTTCTTTGTGTGTGCGTCGCTTGTAATTGTGTTTGATTTGAACATTTTGACAAGTGTTATTTTCTTTGTCTTATTAATATTGATAGCTAACGGTATCAATGAGGTGGCAAAGAACAGGGTTGGTTACGAGCAGCGGTTATGGGTGTTATTTTAATCATTTATTTGTATTGGCATGTTGTCATAGTCATTAATAACTCATCAATTATATTATTTACAAGTAGCTTTAATTAATAAAAAGAAATATTGTAATAGTTGAAATAATTTATTACCAATTACCAATTTAACTCGAGTTTTCCACGAACAACCCACGAAAAGAATATAAAGAATATAATTTTTCATGCAGACATATGTAAGTATCTGAATAATTTTATATGCAACCTTATGTGGTACTTTTTAGTTTTAAAGAGAAGTAACACTTGAGCAATTAATAGAAGTATCAAGTAATTAAGCCTAACTCGTATTTTGCAACTCTGCTATTGCGCATTTTGTTCATTGCAGCGCCTCTGGTGTTAAGTAGGCATTTCATTGCTATAAAATAATGCCATAACAGTCCTACAAAGCTAAAAGTAATGGACCTACTTTACAACAGAGACGGCTGTAACGATGCTACAAAAATGAACAAAGTGCACACAAGAGCAGAGTTGTAAAAAACCACTTCAGCTCAATTACTTCCTACTTCACACATACATACGTATGTAAGTATTTATTTATCACTATAAATTAATTTTACGATTTCTTAACGGCCTTAGATACCATCGAAATGTTTAGCAAGCATGTTTATAGCACGAGTGAAAATTTGTTAGTATGTGTGGCACCGATGACGCTCGATGGAAACGCAAAACATTTTGATGTTTGTGATGTTTGCTTGTGTGTATAGCCTTAACCCATTGTCAAACTAACCCAAAATCAAACTAAATATTTATGCTTGCTAAGTCATAAGTTATGATAATTTCTAAGCAACAACAACATGCGTATAAGATTTTGTTAGCACAAAATGTAATTCAAAACGTATTCTCCACTATTGACATTCATTTGATGTTGACGACCCAAAATTAGTGCTTGACGGGGTCATCCAGCATGTCAATATCAAAACATTAAGCAAACGTATAGGAAATTATTATCAAACATTTTACAAAATAAAGTCCTACATTTTCAATGTGAACAACTGTCAAAATTTTTTTCCCTACTATGAGAAATTTTTTACCAAACGAACAGAACAAAATGAAACTAAAATTTAATGCTTCGTGGCTCATCAAGCATGATAATTTCAAAACAACAAGCATGCATACTCAAAGGTGATAGCAAGCATTTTAATCGTACCTAAAACGATTTTGATTTTTCATTAATCATCGGTCGATGTAACGCATGAAAATTCATTTTCACAAATATGTACTGTCAAAATGATTGATGAGTCTTTTGATAGTGTCTAGACCGCTTTACATAAAGTGTAAGAAAAATTGCTCCATATATTTATTTTTTATATTGTGTAACTTATTGAATAGTGTGCAGCAAAGCCACAATAACAGTAATCACAAAATATTCAATAATATTGCGTAGTCTATGGATACCTTTAAAATTTTGTTCTGTGCAAAATAATAAAGAGCAAAGATGCCATTAGACAGCATAGAGGTGTGTTCCAAAAGTATAGCGAATTTTGTGTTTTTTTTTTTAATTATTTATTTATTCATGAACATCTATTTTATCCCCTTCAAAGTAATCCCCCTCAGACATAATGCACTTATGCCAACGTTTTTTCCAATCTTCGAAGCACTTCAAGAAATAATTTTTTGTTTGTTTTTGTTATCTTGTACAGCTCCACCTTCGATGCCATCTTTATCTCGTCAATCGTAGCGTAGCATCGTCCTTTCATGGGCCTCTTCAGTTTCGGGAACAAGAAAAAGTCACAAGGGGCCAGATCTGGGGTTGTGTGTTGTTTTTGGCCAAAAAGTCGCGTACAAGCAACGATGTGTGAGCAGGGCGTTATCGTGGTGCAAAAGGCAATTTTTGCTCTTCCACAAATCCGTGTGTTTCTGGCGGATTGCTTCGCACAAATTGCGCATAACTAACAGATAATATTCCTTATAGAGTGTTCTACCCTGTGGCAAGAACTCATGATGCACCACTCCCCTGCAATCGAAGAAAACTGTAAGCAAAACTTTCACATTCGACCGAACTTGGCGCGCTTTTTTCGGTATTGGTTCGTGCGGCAGTTTCCATTGAGATGATTGAGCTTTGGTTTCCACGTCATAACCATAAACCCACGATTCGTCACCAGTTATGACCTTCTGGAACAAAGTCCAACAGCTCATTAGCAATGTTCATGCGATGCTGTTTTTGGTCGAAATTGAGCAATTTTGGTACGAATTTCGCGACGACCCGTCTCATGCCCAAATCATTGATAAAAATCAAATGGCACGAGCCAATCGATATGTCTAGGTCCTCAGCAAACTTCTCTAATGGTGATTAGACGATTGGCCAATACCATTTACTTCACTTCATAAATTTTTTCGTCTGTTGTTGAAGTGCTCGGGCATCCGGCACGCTCTTCGTCGTTCACATCTTCTCGGCCTTCTGAGAACATTTTGTACCACCGATAAACGTTGTTTCGGTCCATATGCCACAGTCAACATTCGAAATGCATCCGCGCATTTAATTTCGCTTTTCACACTAAATTTGATACAGGTTCTTTGTTCCATTTTTTTTTTTTAATACATAAAAATCCAAGACGAGCCAAAACACGTGCAAGCAATGCACCTGTCAACAATTAACAGAACATTAAAAATGGCCGAAATTGTCGGCATAAGTGAGAGACATGAGTGCCAACATAACGCCACAAAAAAAATGAAAATTCGAATATATGTACGTAACCCGCGAATATTCAAAATTCGCGATACGTTTTCAACACACCTCGTATGTGGATGTGTGTTTCCACGTAGCTGCTCTAAATGCTTTCAATGACAATCACTTATTTACATTCTCCAGTATTTAACTTAAAAAAATTATTTATGCTTTATTAATATAAATATCAAGAGACAAAAAAAATTAATTACTTATAATTACCCTAAGAAATATGCACAATTACAATAAAAAATATTGAAACCTTAATTGATTTTTTATGCATGAATAATCACATTGTTTAATATTATTCATGCTTATTTCCATTTAAAAACAATTTGTATACAAAGGCCGAATTATTTGGTAGGTCAAAATTTAAAGCTGCTTTTCTATATATTTTCTCCTTTCCCTTGATTTATTTACTTGATTTTTTTATTATTAAAAAACCAGCAGCAATTAAAGTATCAGAATTGCAAAGAATTTATTGCCATAACGATGAAAATTCGGGTCTCATTCCTGCATGAAAAGCAAGTGCTTTTAGTTCATGAGTAAAAAATACAACAGTAAAAATAAAGCAACAACAACAAGATTACTAAGTTGGCTCGTAAGTTTCTACGAGTCTCAGTTTAGAGAATTTCCAGGAATATTGTTTTACAACTCCCCCATGGCCATAATGAGAGTGATTTAATTCTTTGCACTGAAAGAAATAAAAGTTATCTTATTTCTCTTATTTTTTGCATCCGCAGGCACCAACATTCTTCAAGACATACATACATACATACATATATATACAAACGTAATAGAAATTCGTATATACTTCAACACGTTTCTTGTTTATACGTAAGAGTATGTTGAACATTAAGTGCAAATACACAATATAAGCAAAATACATTTTCCCTCAATTAACACTTTCAATTCAAAAAAAAAATAAATAAAAAATAGCAAGTAATCAGTTAAAAATTCAACTCAGTCAACTTAACTTTTGTTTAAAAATTTATTTAATGAAAAAGTTTAATGGTCGCAGTTAAATTTTTGTAATTATCAATACAAGCGATAAGTTAAAAATTTAATTGAGTCAATTAAACTTTTGTTTATAAATTCAATTAACTTAGACGCTTAATTGTTGCAATTGAAGTTTTAATTGGTTTTTGTGTATTTTTTTTTTAATTAAAGCTGTTGATTGGAGAAAATTTTTTTTTCGTGTATATGACATATTGGTTATTGTTGAATAGTTCCAGTTTATGCATTTTGTAAAAAAAAACTTTTTGCCGACTTTTTTTCATCTGCTTTGCTTCTCCCACGCCCTCTATTTGCAAATAAAAAAATTGTTGCCGCTAACTCAACGAACAATTTCATAATGTAAATTCAGCCTTAAAGTCTACTTCCAACAGCTTTGAAACAGGAACAGTAGTAATACCCCTTTTAGACACGGAAAGTTTACTTTGCAAACTCTTAATTCAGCTGCATGCAAGACTATATATATGATTTGATCAGGCTAAAGTTCGTATCGCTTTGTAAGCCAAATTTCAATTTTCATTTGGCACTACGGACAGTGTTGCCATATAAGTTTGAGGACAAATCTGCACATATCGAACAAAAGCACAGTTTTTCAGAAGAAAAAACTGCAACAGAATTCATTTCGAAAAGATTATTTCTTATTAAACATAAACGCTGGATTATAAAGTTTATCTACTGGTAGAACATGCGACTATAAATCAGCTTGTATCTGGCTCACACTTAGAAACTTTTTAATAACAAGCTTTTTGAGACTCATTTTCGTTATTGCTTGCTCCTCCCAAGATTTGTTGTAAAATGTTGGTTTACGTTTTTCCATTTTACTTTTAGGTGGGGAAGCAGTCTACAATACCTATCACATTATTTTATGCACAAAATTATTTCTAAATTAAATTAGTTTATAAATTGAAATATACTTTAGCATTATGTGATCAGTTCTACAAAAAATATAGCCTAATCGTAGGAAACTCTTCACCAAGTCAAGGGGTATATAGAAAAAAAAAAGATAAGATCAAAATTTTTTTAGTTTTTTTGTGCGTTTTTGCTAGAAATTGAACGAAAAATAAATAAATTCAGATGTGTCTATGACTTTCACAATGTGAGAACTTATATGAAAAACTTAATAAGATTTTTAATAATTTTAATTTTTATTTTTTCTTTCTTTATAAATTGCATGATTTAGCGTGCTTCCACACAATCTGCTTCGCTGATATTAAAACGTATCAGCTGGAAAAATATATACTATACCCACAGAGAAAAAACAGCTTAAAATCAATAAAAACCATATTGTATTAATAAGAAACATTAACGAAAGTATAGTCATCTTGAAATTTCTTATTTCAATATTGAAAAATATTAATTTACAGTATTTATTTATTAATTTTATTTATTTTTAAGTATTTTAATACTATTTTCTATTATATTGAAAATGATAGAATTAATGTGACGTATTCATTCTCATTTTTAAGTTGCATCTTTTCCCAGAGTGTATAGCTGGAAAGACATATTGAAATTGAAAAAATTACTGAAAATTAAAAAATGGAAAATCAAAAAACTGTAAAAGTTTGTTATATTAAAGAAAACCTGAATTGTCTTAACAAAAAACTGCATGACTGCTTAAAAGTTAAAAAAAACTGCGAAAAATTGATAAATCTGTACGTTTGGCAACACTGATTACGACGCATAATAGACAAAGGAAGGCGCTATTGTGAATTTTATTGATTGTGATTGCTCAATTCAGTGTGTCAGCTGAGACTACAAGTGAAATACAAAATTACGAAATAAAACAGAAACATAAATCCAAATTGAAAAAAATAAATAAATATATATAAGCAATACATGACTAAGAGATATTTATAGCTCGATTACTTGCCAGAGGAAGATTAATGGCTCGATTATTAATGGCCACAGGCCAGTTACCAAAATTTTATTAAATATGGCAACCGACAGCTTACACCTGCTAGTAGCAAACTAGCAATGATATATATTGTCAACCAAAAATGTTTAGTTCCTCCATACTTTTTAAAGCAAACATTTAATAAAGTTAAAAAAAATTTTAAAATTACAATTCAATTAAAAAACTACTCTTACTTTGGGAGGGAAAAAGTATGATTTTAAGCTAAAAAAAAAATAAGAAATTGTCAAACGTTATTTAAGCAATACTTAATACTAATTTTTATTTCCGTTGCGTTGTCAGTTGACAACTGAAGCTTAGTTGCCATCTTGGCTGTTACTGGTCTGGTTTCTTTTATTGAATTATTTAAAGAGGATTTTAGCATACCTAAAACATTCAGGGAATTTATTAACATACTTACATATCTATACGAAAAAAATCCTTCGACTATGTTACAGGGATGGGAGGCCGCAGCAATATACTCCAAGTAAATCAGAAGTATTTTAAAATTAACAACGATTTTAAGAATTTGTGCTCAAGGATCAAGCAACTGAGTATTGAAACAAAACTTTCGATTTCTTAGTCCATCTTTGTGAAAGACATTCTTAATTCGATTTCTATCAACTAAGCGGTTCTTTATACACCAAAACATATTTTAAGCGCACAATTATTGTTCTGTTCGTAACTCACGGTGTAACATTTATCTGTTACGAAATGTATATGTACGTGTACACAGCTTTGTTTGTTTTTTTTTATCCATTTGTCGTTTGTCTTTCCAGTCTACACATTTCAGTTGTCTATGCATTGATTTTATGCTATTAATACAGGGTTGTAGACGTCTGAAACTTTACGTGAACAAGCTGTAATGACATGCCAGCAAAGTTGTTCTTGTGTGCGAAGGACCAATAACAGGAGCCTTAAACTATTGTGTACTTTTAATGCCTGCTTTTAAGAAGGTTCAATATTTTTTTTAAATTTAATTATTCTACAATTAAACGAAATAAATACTTATATGTACATAAAACGATTTAAGGAATACCCACAACACTAGGAGTCTAAGTGTTACTGTTACAAAAATCTAACTAAACTTTATTGCCCGCATTAAAAATAATAACATAAAATTGTTTATTTTTACTTTATATTTAATCTGCCTATTAAATAAATAAATGCAAATAAGGAAACATTTTAAATAACAGACACTACATGACATTTACAGTCGTCTTTACATGGATCTATTTAAACATTTATGCCAATGAGCACTCGTATCATAAGCACAACGGCTGATATCCAAGTAAAAACATACATATTTGTGTATTGGAGTAATAAAAAATCGTTTATAGCATTAAAACAACAGGGGTAAAATATGTCGATACATACATATGTAAGTGTATTCATGTTTTTATGCTGGTATGAACATATTTATTTAACTTTGATTGTGTGGATTTTATGAATAACCGTATGTGTACACTTTTAGTTATTTTTGGCTTAATTGGAGGATTTTTGCTGTTTTTTATATTTTCGATAATACTAGCAGGACTTATGTACATACGTACATATTTGTTCAAATAGTTTTAATACTGGCAGTATAACAAACATTGTTACGATACTTACGGAATGTGGACCTACTGATACCTTGGCTAATCAGGATATATATGGCATGCATAAAGTGGGCATATATTCCAAATCCATGGAGGATGTGTACTGTCGTTTTTATTCCAAAAGGAGGCAGAGCATCGCACACCACAGCGAAAGATTTTAGACCCATTAGTCTTTCATCTTTCCTCTTAAAAATATTGGAAAGGTTGGTTGATCTTCATCTCAGAATGACAATCGAACCTGATCGTATATCAGCATCTCAGCATGCATATACTAAGGGTAAATCAGTTGAGACTGCGTTACACACTCTTGTTGGTTCTATAGAGAAATCTCTGGATCAAAAGGAGTACGCACTGGTAGCCTTTCTTGACATAGAAGGCGCATTTAACAATGTGAAACCAGAAACCATTATAATGGCTATGGCGAGACTGAACATACATCAGTCAATAATTAAACTGGTTCGGAGAATTCTTATTTACAGAACTATTTCATCCAACCTAGGGCAAGCTTCGATTAAAAGAATAGCTAATAGAGGTACCCCACAAGGAGGAGTTCTATCTCCACTACTGTGGAACCTCGCTTTAAACTCCCTTCTAAGGGAACTTGAAGATAAGATGTTCAAGTGCGTAGCATACGCAGATGACATCGCAGTATTGGTATCGGGTAAACATCTACATACCTTATCTCAGAGATTACAGGAGGCACTAGGTACCATTAGTAGATGGAGTTTCAATAGTGGCCTGAATGTAAATCCGTTGAAAACGGATCTTGTACTTTTCTCGAGAAGATACAAGATTCCGCAATTCCAACTTCCAAGGTTAAATGGAATGGAACTTAAGCTGTCTGATTGTGCCAAATATCTTGGTATATATCTGGACTCCAAACTCTCATGGCAACGAAATGTCCAGGAAAGGGCAAACAAGGCTGCCATTGCTTTGTATGTATGTAAGAAGGCAATAGGGACAACATGGGGCTTAAGCCCTTGCAATTCCAAATGGCTCTTCAATACAGTGATTAAGCCAATATTAACTTATGGCGCGTTAGTATGGTGGCCCGCCTTGCAGAAGGCCATCCATCGTGGAACCATTGAAAGGATTCTAAGATCTGCAGCCCTTGCTATTACGGGTGCACCACGGACCACTCCCTCCAAGGCGCTCTTCGTGATGATGCACTGGCTGCCAGGGGATCTCATGGTAAAGCAAATTGCTATGAACTCTGTAACTAGATTACAGTCGGCAAATGCGTGGAAAAAGCTGACTTGCGGTCATTCTATAATAGGAGATCAGTTGAATGATCTACCGGCCAATATAGATTACCGATCACCCATACCTCTGCCTGACAATAGATTCAAATCTAACACATCGGGCGCATCCAACTCGTCTATAGGGGCAGAGGGGGATGTGCTCGAGGTGTATACGGACGGATCGAAGTCACACAGGGGCGTGGGTGGGGGAATCTTTATTCCTCGCTTTCAAAAGAGGATAAGCTTCAAGCTGGACAGTAGGTGTAGTATACTACAGGCTGAAATCTCAGCGATAAGTAGAGCGGCTAAATGGTTGAGGTATTATAGGATATACAACTGGGATATCCGTATATTCACGGACAGCAAAGCTGCCATTAAAAACATTGCGGGCGTCTTTACGATATCGAATCTGGTATATGACTGCCGAATCTCTCTTAACAAACTGGGAATGTATGCTGACCTGGAACTACAATGGATTCCAGGACATGCGAATAGTGTTGGTAACAATATTGCGGATGAGCTGGCTAAGGCTGGAGCTCAAATGCAGGATGAGGACATTGATAGGTTGGTAGGTGTTCCGATGAATTGCTGTAAAATGCAAATACAGCAGAACCTTTTCAAGGTTGCACAGGCTAGATGGTTACATGAGGTCACATGCTCAACCTCTAGAATGACATGGCCCTGTTATGATATGAGGAGGTCCGCAATATTGGTGAGGATTCCAAGAGGACAACTCCGTAATTTGGTCGCAGTCCTAACAGGACATTGCTACATAGGCATACATGCTGGTAGATTAAATCTACCTTATAATGATTTCTGCAGAAGCTGTCAGGACGAGGAAGAGGAGGAAACTGTTGAGCATTTTCTCTGTCATTGCCCAGCACTTGCGGAGGTGCGTTCACTCCACATGGGGGCTCCGATACTGCAAGGTTTGGAGAGTTTGTCGGAATGTGAAATCGGTAGTGTGAATTCATTCATACGCCTTTCGGGTTGGTTTCAGCTGAATACGGATAGTGTATAGGATAAATGAGGATGGGCAGCCCACCTCAATCTGCCCAGGCAGCACAACGGGACCTCTAAGGACCCAAGTGGGCTGGTTTTACTATAAATCGGCAGCCTGTTATAACCTAACCTAACCTAACCTAAATCATGCAACAAAAATTAAATACAACACTGCGGAATCCTTGAAGTACTCTATATCACGGCGCTGCCAGCACAAGAAATTAACACTCGAAAACACTCGAAAACACTCTACTATAATGTTCTAGAACTGCATTATCTATGATAGAACAGTAACCTGAAACTATCATTTGATATCTACTGCAATCGATTTGCATGATAAAAGTACTCTTCTTCTTTAGTTCATCCTCGATCCCTGTATGTGTTAAGTAAAGGTACCTGTCTAAATACCAAGCAGAGAATCGTCTTATCTTCTTTTGATATTAATTTGGACAAACATACTACAGAACAAAGTAAAGAAACTTTTAATGGCTTACAGTCTGTCCCACGATGTCCACAGCAATGTTCAATCGATTATTTAAATTCAAAAAAAAATTTCAATTTCAATTCATTTTCATTGTAATACAAATTTCCATATGGCCAATAAATATACATATATTAATGGTAAATTACAGCTTTCTATGAGACCAATTAGTATGCCTGCATGCTAATAAACAAATAAAATAATAATATACAATTTAATTCAAAATATAAATTAAATAAATGTATATCACACATTTATTCTATTTCACTGTCGTTTTTAAAGCAAGTTATCGTTCGATTTTTTTCTTAAAATTTAAAGTTTAAGAGACATAAGATATTTAGTAGCTTAAACGAGTAATCATAATATGATGTGTTCTAAAAATAATAAATGATAACAGTTAAAGGGCCACTCAGACTATTATACTTTGTATTTATACATGTCAAAAATTCAAATAATACGTGCAAGAACGAATGGTAAATAATACGATAAAAATCTGACATCCCATAATACTTAACCATCTTTTGAAAATTTTCTAAATGATAATACTTTTCATCTGATCAGAGTTGCATTATTACAAAATCCAAACTAACAAGTCGCCTGTTTCGACGCCGATGCCGTCGTTTATGCTATATGTCTTTGTCTTAAACCCGATATAAATAATGAATATGCTTATCGTATTGAATAATTTTTCGTGTAAGGCATGCCTGAAAGTTAACAAAACTGTCGTATTTTCATTTTCTTTATCTTATTTATATCAAGTACTTTAACCGCCGTCTATTTTCAAAGGCCGGCACGACCACAGCTTGCTTGAAACTGCTCTGCCGCCGAAAGTAAACAATTAATGTAGGCATGTTAATTCTACACAGCTGTTTGCTTTCTACTTGTTTTTGAATAATCAACTAAAGCCCCGTTCAGACTATTATACAAGTATTAATACTTTCATCACATTTTACGATAGAGAAATCTAAATACATTCTTTGCGACTGTCAAAAAATCTAACGTAAAATCACATATTGTGTTCAGACCATCACACTTCAAATAAAATGTGTAATACAAGCAGAAAACAAAACAGCTGTTCAATGAAAATGTCTGTGCTATTCATTGACTAGCGGCGGCAAAGCGGTTTCATGTAGGCGCGGACGTGCCGGCACTTGAAAAAATTCAGCAGTTAAAAATATTCTATGTAAATAATAGAAAAAATTTAAGAAAAGATATTACAAAAACGTTAAAAAATTACGTCAACGAAATATACTTCCATACAATTCACTTATTCAAATTTTTGAGCCGATATACATATGACGAAAAATTACATCAATGACGACACGCTATCGGCGGCGAAACATCCGACTTGCATATTTGGTTTGTGTGAAAATGCAACCCTGATCTAATGAAAAGTAGTATTTTTATGTTTGTTAATAAGCATTTCACTACTGATAGATTGAAAATTGAGTTTGCTTCAGTATGTTGTAACTTTTTTACTTTGATACGTTTTTAAATACGCTTCTGAGGGCACATTCCCATATTCAAGTATTTTTTATCAAGCTCACGCACACAAGATACAATCGCTGAATATGTGAACAAATATTTAAGGAAGACAAACAAAATAAATTGTATTACAAATACATTACTGGAAGCTAAATCATTGACTCAATATAAATTAATACTCGAGCGATATAACAAACGTAACTTTGCATACTATTTTTAACCAACATAAACCCCAAAACGTATGATTTCCAAAAATATATTTATCTGCACACACACATGTGTTTACATACATTTATTTTTATGATTTGATTCTTTAATCCAAATTGACTTTCGGAAACACTTTTGTTATTATTAGGAAATTTTTATTTTATCTTCCCCTTAAAGCATTGACTAAATATTTCATGTTCAACACGCCTCAACGTATGCAATAAATTCATGCGAGTGTGAGTTTTCAATGTTTTATTGATGCTCATGTGAACTTGCGTTCTGATTGTTAGTGAAAAAATATTTTACGTGGGGGAAAAACAATTTTTGCCATAAATTATTGTTTTTCCTCTGCCTCGCGCTTCCTGTTTCATATATTTTTTTCTGTTTAAACAAAGCTTTATAGGAACAATTGGGCAAGCAATAAATGTTTTAACATGTATTTTGCTATTTTTAAAACGTATACTTTACTTAATTTACATTCAGCTTTTTCATGAAATTACATGAATTTTGTTGCACGAAACTTTTTTTATTTGCAAATTGCAGCGCTATAGAAGAGCATTTTATATATAAAAAAGCACGTAAAATGAATATCTGATGCCTTATGTAAATTAGGTATATGCAGCCCTTTAATAAATACTATTTAATGCTAGGAACACAACTGGGACGAGCGACGAATTTTTCGGTGCAAACTTTCGTCATAAAAAATAAAACACATTTGTGCATATGAAAATCAACACAACACCGCCGTCGAACGAAATTCGTCGTGCGTGACGAACTCTGAGATAGATTTATTTCTATTTTGTACGCCCACGAACGACGAAAAACAATTTTTTCTCTCTCTCTGTCTTTGCACAAACAATAATTAACTTTATCAAATATAAGAGAGGAATTCGCTGAGTAAATTCGTCGTTCGTCCCAATTGTTTTCCTAGCATAAGCCAACTTCTGCTGATTTCTTAAGGTTCACATGCACATTTATTTAATTTGATTTAACGGTACAGGAGATGTTGTTAGTGATGTTGGCAAGTGCGGCAAAAATCATTTTCAATTTCTTTCCCATTTCTTTAAATGAAAAAAAAAATTATTTTTCTTACTTTATTGTAGAGTCTCTTTCCTGTTTTCCGAATATACGAGCAGTGTTCCAGAAAATTATTTTTTTAACGGTGCCAAACGCCGCCACTGCGACTGATAATGCACTAGATGCATTTAACGCTGATCTATCCCTGGCTAGTTCATCCAACAGCTCATTAACGATGAATTTACTGTGTACATGAACCCAGATAAGAGTCGTGTCGGTCTGGCAACAAAGTCTGGCCATCGAATTTGCGTGTCATTAACATAAAAATTCGATAGCATTTGCTTTCGTTTCAAAATACAGAGTATACCCGCTGGCTTGCAAATCCTTACAATGATTAACTGCAAATTTGTTTTTATTTTTAAGAGAAGTAACACTCAGGCAATGAATGCCTACTGCTATTATTAGGTCTTACCTTCTTTAAGAAAGGGATAGTGATAGAGAAGAAGAGACAGAGAGGAAAGCTTCATTATTTTACAACTCTACATTTGCACGTTTTTAATAATGCAGTGTTGCAGCGCCTCTGGTGTCAATGAGACGTATTAAATTTTTTGAAGCTGTGTTTAGTAGCCATTTTATTGGTTATTTTGCTTCGCCAATGATTCAGCTACACAATACCGATGAAGGAGGGCGCTTCGATGTTACATTAAGCTAGTCCTAATGTAACATCATCTGCTGAAGCAGGAGTACTTCAGTGACCAGTGTTGAACTTTCCTACAACAACTGACACAAAGAGACAATAATGCACTATCGGAGACCAGGCTCGAACGCAGGACCTTCGGTTTTGTAGTCAACGTGCTAACGACTTCAGCCAACGCCACCGTAATTGAGAAAGTTTCAAGTGATTTTAGCGCAAGATGTGTTGCCTGGCAGTTGAGAAAAATCCCGATTTTCCCTTGAGCATTTCTCTGTCTGAAATGCAGTTGCACCATCGGAAAGACGGTACGCTAGCTGTACGCCCAGATAACTTGAGAAAACTCCAGACCCAATAGCGCCGATATTCTTGATTCGTTAATGTAGACTCTGAATTGGGAAAAGCTCTTTAAAAGATCTAACAAAGTACATTTCGTTACCCCACGTCTACACGAGCCATTGACTTGGACATGACATGAACATGACGCAGGTAGAGCAACTGTAAAAAATGTTATGGTGTTTACGTGCAATGTCCATGTTTAGGCATATCAAAGCATTTTACCGTAGTGCAATAGAGATGGAATATTTACAAATTTTTTTTCTGTCTGTTTTCTTTCTATTGCAAATGGTTGCGGATGGCAAATCTCATAACGAACATCAGCCATATGTTCGCGCATCGATGTCAGAGCATGAAAGAAATATAGACATGACCCCATACCAAGTTCATGACTAGAGGATACACCCAGTCAGTCCGAAAGGTGTCGAACTTAAAGTTTGTGTGTGTTTGTGGCAAATCTTTTACAACCGTGCTAGGTTTTCAAAACTTAAAATAGAGAATAGTCAGAGCGAGTGGAGTTCATCTTGGCAGCTCTTTGCTGGCTCATTTAAACTTTGTCACACAATATTTTGTAGGCGTAAACGAAGGAGCATTCAACCCCCCACCCTTCCCATCAGTTTTTTCCCTGTTTACAAGTTCACTAAGATCATTTATTTTTGACCGCTTGAAATTTAAAACACTTTTTTTTTACAAGGTTTCCCCTCTCAACCAAAGTAATTTTTCTCAAACAACAGCCGTCATCTATACGAGTACGTCAGGTCGCCCACAAGCATTAACTGTCATATCCAAATATATTAATTTGGGTTTAAAATTTCCCTACAAATTTTAACTAAAGCATACTTGAAATACAAATAAATTATTTCTTTGCATACGGTCGTAAAAGTACTTCTTCGCAAATATTTTTTTTTCATTATATATTAAATTGGAGAGTACATAAGATGCGGCGTGGCCTGATACAATATTTTTATTTGCTTATTGTATTTGCAGTGGTCCAGTGTAGAGTCCACACTCTACAATTATTACAAAATAAATAACAATATAAAATAATTCCTTGATTCCTTGTCACGCTTTGGGAATTAAATTGAATTTATTGCTCACTTATTGATTCAGAGATATTTGTACCCTTATTATTATTTTTGTTAAAGGTTCATTAAAGCTTGTTTACGATTGTTGTTTGCTTATTGCTACAAATAAATTGATAAAAATAATTTAAAGGTAATGGGAAAGGCATTTTAAAATGTCAGCAACCACAAATGTTTACTGTCATATTCATAAAAAATATTTAAGGTTTATTGCAGGTTTATTTTACAAATTTCCCATAGAAATATGTCATATAAGCGCTCAATAAACCTGAAATATTTTTTATGAATATGGCAGTTAATAAAGAAGGGCAAATAATTGAAATAAAATAAAATTTCAAATAAATAAAGACTTTATGTCACATAAATATTCTTCGGTATTTCTTATATAAAATAAAAAAAAACTTTCAAATATCTCATAACAGCTGATATCTATTAAGGCGAATTGACTTACAGCTGATAGCGATAACACAGCTGAGCCATTGATTTATTTTTTTTTAACATTTCTATCCTACTACGTCTATACCTGATATATTTACTCATGAAAAATTCTATTCTAAAAAATATTTTTGAATATAAAGCTTGACTTATGTATGTCATGATGATGTAGAAAGCAGACAAATTTATCAATAAATAAATAAACATAGGCCAGTCATATCCCTCATTAAAAAACACGATGCTCTATTTATGTTAAACATTTGTCAAAATTATTATTCAGTAAAATATTTCTTATTAAAAATACACTCAGGGAAAAGATGCAACTTAAAATTAAGAACGCGTCACATATATTCAATCAGTTTCAATATAATAAAAAATAGTATTAAAATAGCTAAAGATAAATAAAATTAATAAATAAATACTGTAAATTAATATTTTTCATATTAAAATAAGAAATTTGAACATGACTACAATTTCGTTAATGTTTTTTTATCAGTTTAATATGGTTTCTATTGATTTTAAGATGTTTTTTTTCTATGGGTGTACATTGGAATTGATTATTGAGGGCTTTAGCTGGATCCTATGAGCATTTCACTGCTGCTATTGCGGATCATCAGGGAAACTTTACCCAAAAGTTTTTTAGAGCAACTAGAAATATAATGCTAAGCTTTCATTTAAACAAATGAGAAGTTCAACTAATATCAAAGTTGAAAAGCAAGAACTCAATAATCAACATGTGCAACTCGATATAACAAAGAAACTAATTGAATTTTGCATTTTCGCCATAACCATAAACAGTTATTTACCGGTTCCACATATTTGTTGAAATGAAAACATAAACAGCTGTTTATGGTTATGGCAGCACTAATAGGTGAAGCAAACATATTTATGGTTTTTGGCAATGCTTATGGCAATGACATGATGGTATGGCACGTTTGATTGTACCTTAAGATAACATATGGTTATGGTTATGGCTATGGCGTTATGGCAATTCACTTATAACCAACAGTGTTGCCCATAAGTTTGGTTCGAATAGATGTTTTATATGGTTACGGTTATGGCTCGTTTAATTGAACCTTAAAGCCACCAGATGCTACTTTTACATGTTTTATATACATATTATCTAAAAATAGATATAAAAACAGTTTTAAATTGAACAACACCAACCAACCAGCGCATACACATGAAATATTTTCTGATGGACATTGAAGAATATTTATTTTATGATACGTACGTGTATTTTATTTATTACGGACATCCACAAATACACCAGCACACACACACACACACACACACATACACGCATTTGTGCCTCATTAGAAAAACAGAATAAGCCGAACGTATTAGAAACTTATTTTAATACCAAAATTAATGTTTACTACACTGTACAACAGAATAAAAGTTGCTTTAAAACAACTGACTGGGTAGTAAGAGACCAACTAAAAGAAGTTCCAGCTTTATGAAATTTCCTGCACCCTCTCTTGCAGATCCAATCGACTTCGGCTCTAACTATAGCATGTGTTCGATTTTTGGGAATATTTTAACCCTAAAACCGAGGCACACAATTTGCACTACAATAAAAAAATTGACGCTTGCAAAATTCGTACTTGAATGAAACGTTCCGTATTTTGTTTAAGAAATTCCCTATTTTTGCACCGCTTTGGCTTTGAGGAGGGATTTGAAGTGTTACCAATATTTTTGTACAACAATCTTATCCTTTATATCCCCATAGAAAACGACAAACCTTTTTCGAGAGGTGCAAAAAATATTCAAACCGCGTAGAGTTAGAGTTAGGTTAAGAAGTTCGATTCAAAAAAATATTTCTAGTACACAGAAAAAAATAACATGAAAAATTTTGTAATATCAATTAAAATTTTGCCATATCAATTAACTAAAAATTCGGTACTAAGCAATTTTTTTACATAGTTTAAATTTTTACACTCGAATTAATTGCAGCAATTAAAAATTTAATTGAATTTAATTAAATTCTCTATTGAAAATATTCATGGGTGAAAAATTTTTTCTGTGTAAGATTTCACATAAGAATTTCAAACACATGTTATAACTAAAATGCAAAGATTTCATGGCTTCCTGTAACGAGGGTGAGCTTTAGCCTTCTCTCGCCTTCCTCCAGGAAATTGTAACACATTGAGAGGTAAATGATCAAAATTCTTTTCATTCGTTAGAACCTTGTTCTATTCTTTTTGTGTTGTTCAGTGTAATTTTACTAAAGTTTTTGAGTTTAAGCGCAAACTAATGCTTTACAGATGAAATTTGAAACGTACTTTTTATATATTTTGGGAACGCTTTAATTTTTATAGCTATGCTATTTATTGCATGATACAGGAGTTAGGACGTGGTTATAAATTTATTTTTCTTTTTTATTTCTTTGAACTTAAAGGCAGAGTACGAAAATAAACAAAACAAAGTGTTTGATTTTATTTTGTTTCGTTGTTTGAAGTGAGTGAAACAAAAACAAAAACAATGAGAACGATTGCTCAATTTGTTTTGGTTTTGTTTTTGCACATTAGCACAAATTAGAGAACACAGCCGAATGGCTGTAAGCCGGCTAAAAGCCACCACCGTCCACAAACAATACATTAATTTAATCGTATGACGCTAGAAGAGAAAATAATTGGAAATAAATGGAAACATTTTGACATCATATAATATAATTTTATTGCATTGTTATTTCACACATGAAATTTGTTTTATATAACTCAGCAGCACTGCTATAACCGGGTGTCCTAAGACACCTCTCTTATTTTTTTTTATTATTTTTTTTTTTGCACATTTATGTTATGGCACGTATGCATTTATATGTATATTTCTCCAAGAAAATCATTTGAAAAGTTTATTATGGATTTGCGTTGTTCATTTTTCATTTTATTAAATCTTGTGCTTAATTCACATAAATATGTTGCAGTGTAGGCGTATTAAGGTCACCAGAAAACAAGCCAAAGAAATCTTCTACTAAAGAACTTGGTTAAGTTGAAGTCAAAAAAAATATTGCCTTATAGTTAGAAAAATCATGTGTATGTTTATTAAAAAGAAGCAAAAGTCCAGCTTATTATTTTACTTGAGGCAAATCGTTTCACAGGATGTCCAATTAGCAGCTCGAAGGACCATGAAGTAGTTTGTATTGGTTATAACTTTCATTCTCTCTTTAGTGGTTGAAATAAAATATAGCGATGAGTCGAAATTTATGGGCAACTTTAAAGGGCAAGATTAAATTATAACCACGCAGAGGGAGGTTGAGTTTCATGTGCTCTGCAATTCTCTTTCGTTTTGAAATTCGCACTAATTAAGTTAAATGTATTTGATGTTTTATTTTATTTTCTTTCTTCAGTTGTATGAAAAAAACACAAAATATATTAAAAAGCAAATAGAATTGTTCATTTTTCAAGGAAATTTGTGGTGTAATAGAATTTTTTAAAACATGATTGCAAAACTAGAATTTCATAGGTTAGGTTAGGTTAGGTTAGCAGGCTGCTGGTAAGGAAGGGTGAAATTTAGAGTCCAGCTCACTTGGGTCCAATACAATGATCCCTTTGTGCTACCTGTTAGTTGAAGAGAAGATAGTGAGAGAGGGTGATAGGGAAGGGATAGTGATAGCGAAGTTAGGCGGTGAAGGAAGAGATGGAGGAAAGCTTCATTCTCTTACAACTCTGCTTTTTGCACGCTTTTTTTTATAATGCAGTGTTGCAGCGCCTTCTGGTGTTAAATGAGGCGTATTAAATTTTTGAAGCTGTGTTCAGTAGCGATTTTATTTTATTCTGCTACACAACGAAGGAGGGCGCTCTGATGTTACATTAGGATTAGTATCTGATGAAGTTGGTGTAGTTTTTAGTGACCACTGCCTTATGCCCACAACAACTGATACAAAGGAAACTAATGCACATCAGAAAAATGCGTGGTGTTTTTATTTTTAATGACTGTCGGAGACCGTGCTCGAACCCAGGACCTTAGGTTTTGTAGTCGACGTGCTAACTACTTCAGCCAACGCCACCCTCTAGAATTTCATAATGTGAAGACTTATGCAATTCCAAGGCAGAATTACAAAAAAATTGCAGCAACAAAAATTGCAAGTCTGGACGAGGACTTACAGAGCACAGGTACTGGTTTTTAGCTTCCTTTGAAAGTCATTGAAGTATGATTCCGTTAATACCTCCTACAAATGGAACTTATGAGTGGCAGGCATATATATATATACACATACTCGTACATATACCAGCTTATTTTATAATATTAACACAACCATACGCACTCAGCCATAATTTGGTTCCTCTATTTTCCCCACTTTCCCCACAAGACCAAGAAAGACTCTCTGTCATCACTTCAAGCGACAGTAAGCATAATTACAGACGTTTCATTTGGGGAACTTCCATTTGCAGCCGTCTTATAATAAATTAAAAACCTAAATGGAAGATTTCAGGCGGCAATCACAAAACTGGAAAGATTAACAAACAAAATCTGGATTCTATAAACTCCATAAAGTGTAGCATAACTAGATCTGAAGTAAATGCGACAAAAGCAGTAAGCGATGGCGGAAAACGCAAGTCATGTACAACAACAACACTAAACTTAATGTCATTGTACAAGGATTTAAACAACATTTATTATAAATGTCAACATATGAGTGGCAGCAGTCATTTGCATCAGTTCCTCAACTACGATACAAATCATACATATAGAAGCAAATAAAGTTCGAATAATAATAATTAAACTAACAATAACTTTATAGCATGAACTTTGGCATCCTAAAAATACACAATTTAGCCTAATCAATATGATTTTTTTTTTTAATTTTTAAACTGGCCAGAAACTTCACATCAAATAGAACAAAAACTTATCGGATGAGATAGGGCTGCCAACTGGTTACATAGACACACACGCCTTGACTTCGCCCTTTAAAAAAATAATTAGAACTGAAATTCTGACAACTTAAACTTCATTCCTGACATTCGTTTTTGTTGTTTTACTTTTTTTCTATTTTAGGAGCAATTCAAAGAATATACAAAAATCTCCTGGGAAAATTAAAAAGTTTCCTCGTATAACTTAGAAATTTAATACTCTCTGCAAAGAATGAAGAGTTTGTTGCTTATAAATATTAGAAATTGTTAAAAACAAAAATAATACAAAATTTATGTAGTATACATACGAGTACATACATATATATGTATATGTACATACATACATACACATGTATGTATATAAAAAGTTATATATAAAAGGTATCGACATTGAGAAGGGTACAGCAGTGGAATTCTGTTGTTGTGAAAAAATTTTTTGAAGAAAAAAATTTATTGATTCAAGATAATAAAAGCTATTAGTGTAATTTATTATTTCCTAAATTACAGTTCAAATTATATATGAAGTTTTCATCAAAGTATTTATTTTGCTTGTGATAAAATTAGAAAGAAATAACTAGACGTGGAACGTGTTTAAAATTTAAAAAATATATCACTACAAGGCTTGGAGTCGGATATATCGGGGGTTCTTAAAATTTTTAATTTTTATTATTACATGCTTGGAATCTTATTTATATTTCAATAGAATTTTAAGCAACTTTGTTCGATTTAAACAAGTTACTTTGAGCTTTTTAGAATGTAAAAACTTTCTAATTCTACTGGAGATCGATTTGAGATTTATTTCTCTAATGTCTATTTCAAATTAATAAAATAATTTTAACATAAGATAGAAAATTTAAGTTCAGCAATGCATCACCATTCGCTGTACCATCTCATGAGCTGCAATATTTCTGGTCAAGGCAGCACAATCAGGTTCCACCACAAGCCCAGCTGGTTAATGTTTATATGAGAGAGAAATGCCAATGTCAATGTCAAATAAAAATTAATACAAAGAAAGAAATGAACCAAGAACAAATGTGCTCTCGGAGTGCGAAAAAACCTGTACTTCCCTATCATTCTCTTTTCCCTTCTCTTCCACAGACATGGCAAAAGTAAAATTGTTTTATGTAGAGCCACTCAAGACTCTTTTTACCTTCGAAAACTTTAAGAATAATAGAAAATTTATTTAAAAAAAAAGATATAAAAACTTTTTTTATTTCCATATTTGAAATACCGAAGTATATTTATTTGACATAAAGTCTTTATTTATTTAATTTGAAAATTTGCTTGTTTTTATGGTTTAGCAATTGTCTATATGCATTTCGTTCCTGCTTTTGGAACTCATCAGTAGACTTCAACCCAAAAAATTTTTGAATTTAGTTGACAAACTTCGTATGTTTATAGTAAGACTCTTAATACTATATTGAGAATCAGAATAAAGATGCTTGTTTTGTAAAAATGTTTGTTTGAAGCTTTCAAACTTATTATGTTTGTATACTGTGATTCTCAATTCTTACTATAAACATACGAAGTTTGTCAACTAAATTCAAAAATTTTTTGGGTTGAAGTCTACTGACGAGTTCTTTTTTTATTTCTATTGATGCTTGATTTTAAGAACTTTGTTTATATTCCGGCCAAGTGGGCTACAAAGTATTTTCCCACATTTTCCTGCTCCACCAACTTCAATCGATTTTGGGCTTTCTGGTAAATTTTTATAGATTTATTAAGTGAAATTTTTCAATTAATAAGTGTATTTATTATTTTATACTTTCACATAACGAAGAGATATCTACACACACATATTTTAATACGAACAAACATAATCATAAACTTATTGCATTGTAAAAACAAAAAAATCGTCAAAAATCGCCAAAATTCAAAAAAAAAGCATCAAAACTAAAAGAAATCGCCAAAAACGGCAAAAATTTCCAGAAATCGAAAAAATCGCCAAAACTAAAAAAGCATCAATACTAAAAAAAATTTCCCAAGACCGAAAAAATCGCCAAAACTAAAAAGTTCGTATGGTATTACATACATATTGGCATTTCCACAGGAATGCAAACTTTTTTGTAGCGTGCGACAGCAAACAAATATATATATACATATATATGTTTTTTTAAAGAAAAATAATCTTTTTTACTTCTTTGTACTCGTATATGTATAGGACGTCAGCAGCTCTACATTAGGTAAAATTTTAAGCAAATTCGAGTAACATTTTGTTCGGAAATATAAGCTTAATTGCTTGCTGTCGCACGCGACAAAAAAGTGAAATTTCTCGTGGACATGCCCGTATGTAGTAACCGTACAAAACCCTTCTTGTGGGAGTAAAAGTAGCACTTTATTTAATTTATTTTAGTTTTGTCCAAAATAAAGGTGGAAATTTTCCATAGTGCAGCGCTGTAAAATTTCAAAGCACAGAATACCCATTCCCTATTTAAAAGCTTTCTTTCACATATTTACTTGTTTGTTAAAAAATAGCTAAGGAAAACTTCATTCCAAGCATACAAAGAAACCTACTGACTGCCTCATCTACAACTTGATGTTACTTTAAATACGTGTCAAAGTGCCATTTCTTTTTCAAATTTAATATTCTACTTAAAGAAGGTTGGCTGTTATTCCACAAGACTGCGGCAATATTTCACATAAAATGTGTGAAAACATGTAAGCAAATAGTAAAACATAACAGGAAGCGGAAACAAAACAAAAATAACACGAAAAGTCGTAAAGAAAACACTGCATCGTAGTACAGACATACAAATCCATTCATAAAAAAACATTCACTAATCCAATAACATTTTCTATCCACCTCTAATCTTTTTGATTCTTAAAAATTTATTTTCACATTTGTTAAAAGATAATAGAGTTTCTTCCTTCTCTTCCTCCCCCAACTATACTTAAGCTCACGTCGATGTACTTATAGCCGAGAGAGGCTGCAATGACGACTTTAAATGCTATACACGTCTAAAGATATCGATTACTCGATTTCAGATGATGTATGGCCGTACTTATTCCACAAAAGTAAAACGATTTTAATTTTTAAAAAATTCACTCTACTCAAAAATTCATACAATAAAAAAAGTAGCAAATAGCAGGGAATTCAGGGTGCGTTAGTGCCACAGCTATCACGGGAATCACAGTGGACCCAACTGGGTCTCCGAGTGGACGTGCATTATAGCACCGCCCTTCCCACCATACTGTCACGAACTAGTGGGTCGCAAAAGCCCTTTCTCTGGATGTGAGTCGAACCATTATAGCTTTCTCCCGAATGATGATACGAGATGTTCAAATATTTACAAAGTCCAAAATCAGAAACGTAGGTCCAACTTTATCTGATTTTCGTTGCTTTAAAAAAAAGAACTGAATACCGCCGAAATTAAATTTTGCTAAAAGAACTTATTTTCTGTAACCTTGATTGCCTTATCATTTATTTTCAGCACATACGCGTTGTATTTATTTATTTTTGTGAAGACAGTGGCTCTTTCTTTTTATTTCTATTTGCTCATTCACTTGATAACAAGACAAATAAGTGTTGTCATTAAATGTTGATTTGATCTAGAGAATATAATATTTTAAGGAAATAAGAAAGCGATGTGTTTTGAATTTATAAAATGTAATAAAATTCATTCAAGGATATTCCGGAGGTGTTCTAGTGCTTAAAAATACAGCAAACATTGTCAATAAAATTAATCTTATAGTTTTCTAATACACAGAATTTATAAAAAAAATCAACAAAGTAAAAAATATAATCGCACTAACATTTCCAGAGTTAAAATAAATAATTGTTAGAATTTCTTTTTTTTTCTTGTTACTAATAGTGCAATTACATTTGAGTTTCCCATACAAAACTATATTTGGTGGAAATCTACTTAAAATATATGTAGTAGAAGTTTTTTTTTCAAAATTGTACTTAAGAGTAAAGCCTAGATCCCCTTATCGGCACAATGTACCGATTTTCATCGGCTCACTGAAATAAAGTCATGAGAAACTTGTTTGATCACTAACAAGCCTTTTTAGCATATATTTGTGCATGTTTATAATTTTAGTGTGCTGTTGTTGCCCAGTTGACCAAGACTTTAGGAATTGATATCGATTTCTAATGTATCTCGAACATTTTTCGTGTAAAACTATCGAGAATAAAACACTGAAAAATAAATCGAAAAAAGTGCGCCAGCAATATCGAAAGTCAGCCAATATCAAACTAATTTCGATACAGCAAAAAGGCAGCAGAAAAAGTAAAAAAAGTAATTTTATTTATTTTATTTATTTATTTTTTAGTTTTTTAACTTACGCTACAAGTTTTGAACAGACTAGCAAGCATTTACTAATTTTTTTCTGTTCAATTATTGCACTTGTGTAAATATGTGTAGTTTTTTTAATTCTTTAATTTACGGTGTTATCATGGCTCGAACTCGTTAGCTCTAGACTAACAGACCAGTACACGTCCACTCGGCTTTCGTCACACATTCGAGGAAGTATTGCGAAAAGTTCGCTTCAGCTAACATTAGAATTTTTAGATTTGCAAACAAATATCGAACAATTTTGTTTCGAAATCTCTTCGCTTTAGTGAGCATTCGTTTGTATTGAAACTCAGCTCAAGTGGGTGTAAGGTTTTATTCTGTTTTGTGTTTAAATAAATATCGTGTAAGGACAATTGTAACGTCACGTAACAATACTGAAGATCCTCCCTTGTTGTCTGAGATCTGATTGACTGTTGTGCTCTCGTGTGCTCTTGTCGGTGTGAAAGCACAAAAGCTCTTTTATAAAAGTTTGTAAATTGTGCTTCGTGGATTGGACGCCGCTGGTCTAAAGCTAAAAAATAAAACTAAAAGTTGTATGAAGATTTAACTAAAGTTTAAGAAGAAAAATTTTCGGAGAAAACTTCTCGGCATTTAACTATTAATTCCCTAAATCATAAAAGAATTTTGCTGTGGTCATAAATGATTGCGCTGCAATCGCTGCTACAATAAAAATTATTCCCGATACACGACCATCTTTGCTTTGACTCACCCGTGAATTGCACTGCCCGTTTTTATTTTTCTTTGCGCTATAGCCACTATATTTTTGTCTAGTTTCAGCACAAAGGACAGTCTGAATAATAATAAAATAAAAACAATTCCTTAAACGACACTGAAAAACTTCTTTGAAATTTTATATAATTTTATCATTCTCTTTTTGAATAAATGATGCTGAAACATTTATTTCAAAAGTCATTCAAAACTTTAACTTAAGTACAAAATTGTCATTTGTTCATTTCAACTGCAAAATTCAACATCTCTTACAAATGTTGCTAACAAATTTATAACATTTTCCTGTACACATTTATTGTATAAAACGACTATTATAATAGAAAGTTTATTTCATTTTTATCTTTTCAGCAGCAGCATTAAATACAATTGAATTAATTTATTGCAATAAAAGAAGAAAAAAGAAATGAGGAACCATTACAATTCATAACAGACAGCAGAGTGAAATTTACTACACAGACAGCACAAGCACATCATGTTGTTGGACATGGAACATGCAGAAGAAGATGGGTGATGACCATTCGAGCATATTGAAAAGTATTTAATGCAGTTGAAGTACAAAACTAAAAGACACAAGACACGCTTTGGATAATCCTCAACTAACAAAACTGACAGAAAGCATCACTAAAAATGTTGTTGTAAAAAAATTAAAACCAAAAAAAAAAAAAAACAAGAAATGTTAGATCTCAACATTTCCACTACAAGTCCCATAACCACAACTCTGGCACCTCGGAACGTTCATGTCAATGAAGATAACGACAATGTTTTACAACATAATCTGCTTGCAAGCAAAATGTCAAACTCATTACAGTTCGACTTTGTTCCCACAACAAATACAGCAAACATTAATTGGAATTTATCACAACAGCTGCGAGCTGTTGCAGGGCAGGCAGCAACCAATACATCAGCCACATCTGTATCCATGGTGAATGGAGCTACAAATTTTATTTACGATTGGTGCAATCAATCGTCAACGTACTCAGCCATTAGCACAGACAATGGAATGGGCAGCTATGCTGCCAGCAATTGCTCTCTGTACACAAATAGTTGGAGCAACTCAACGAACAGCACATCAGTGTAAGTCATTACTACTACTGGCTTCCATGAAAACAATTTCATTTTACTTCAAGAAATTTTAGTTTTTAGAATGTCCTGCGATCTCTAAACACAGCAAAAAGATTTTACTTTTTTTTATTACTTTCATATAAAGCGAAAGAACTGATTGCATTGCACAGTGGCATCGATTGTAAAATACGAGTGTGTGCAAGTTGTAAACTACGCGGTAAGCTGTAACACAAAAATATAGCAAACATATTTAATTTTCAAGACCGTGCTCTAGACTGCCTAAATTCTCTTGCTCAAATCCAAGGCTGTTTCATAATCGGGTGGCATCATTTCATTCAGCTCAGCTGTTATGCATTACATAGTATCCACCAGCGATGCCAATTTAGCGCGTTTCAACTATGCTAAACGCGCTTTTTTCGTCTTAGCGCGTTTACTAAAAAAAAGCGCTAAATTAGCGCGTTTTGAACAAAGTTATCATCACTTCAGTTCAATATATTTTTTTACTTTTTTTGCATAAATTTAACAATTTTCTAGTATTCAAAACTCATAATATTTTCTAAATTGGTTAATGATTCAGCTGTCGCAAATAAAATTCCCTTGACTGTGATTAGAATTAAAAACGCATTTTAATACTGTAAATGGCAAACATTTTGAAATTTCACAACTAAAAATATGTACTCGTGACAAAAAAAAATTATATTACTTATTAAGCATCTATTCTAGTTGAACTACAAAAGCATTTGAATCGCAAAACTATTCGACAATTTATATAACTTGCTACAAAATTTGGCAAATAAAACTAAAATAAAAACAAAGGATTTCGATTATTTGGAAGCAATTCTGATTCTGTGTTGAATGATTTAAAAAAAAAAGAAAAGAGCTACTAAAAAAAATTAATTTTATTTACTAATGCACATGTACATACATCGAATTTTATTAAAATTTAATTTATCGCGTAGGAAAATAGAGCGTTTTGGCTATAAATAGTTGACAATGCTGTAACTTAGCGCGTTCTAGCGGGTTTTGCGAAGGGGAACAGCGCGTTTGGGTTATAAATAGTTGGCATCGCTGGTATCCACACCTGATGAATTGATATCATGATGAAAATTCATCACGTATAGACTCAATTTATTAATATTATATCAGCGTTATGATATAATCATCAGAGCTCACGGCCTGATAATTTCATCTTGATATCAAATGTCATTTTATGTGTTACTGTGCATTTAGCGTTTATTTATTAAACCATTTTCGTTTAGAAAAGACGGCACACCATTTATTTGTGACTAAAAAATTAAACAACACGCAAATTAGATATTTTTGGCAAGTATTTTTCAAATATTTGTTTGATTCATCATGATAGAAAATCTTCAACGTCTACCCCTTTGTGTTGATGTTAATGAAAAAATTACAGTTGCTATGCCGGCGTCATGTTACGAGTTATGATATAAAATCATTAGGTGTGGACACTATGTTAAGCAGCTTCACGACAGCAGCGCCCCGTTTCTGTAACTTGTGAGAACTTCTCGCATACGGAAAAATTAAATAATTATATTGATTGTCCTATTTTGCACAGGCTTACTGACATAAAAACTTACAAAAAATATCAACAAATACAGTTTTTTTTCTTCTCACCCCGTGTTTCACAGAGTGATAACTATGTTTTCAACTCGAAAAGTTCTCACATTCCTTACAGAAATGAGGCACAGGCTACGGACTACATGACTGCAAATTCCGATAGCAACAATTGCGTTGGCTGAAGTAGTTGTTAGCAAAAACAAAGATCCTGGGTTCGAACCCGGTGTCAGACAGTCATCAAATAACAACACCACGCATTTTTCTGATGTACATTAGTGTCCCTTTGCATAAGTTGTTGTAGGAAAGTTCATGTGATGAAGGCATAGTCACTGGTCACTGAATTATACCGACTTCAGCAGATACTAATCCCAATGTAACATCAGAGCGCCCTCCTTCGTTGTGTAGCAGAATCATCGGCAAAGTAAAATAACCAATAAAACGGCTACTAATCACAGCTTCAAAAATTTAATACGCCTCATTTAACACCAGACGAGCTGCAACACTGCATTATTAAAAAAAAAAACGTGCAAAATCAGAGTTGTAAAAGAATGAAGCTTTCCTCTATTTCTTCCTTCACAATCTGTCTTCTCTATCACTATCCCTTTCCTAAAGAAGGTAACACCTAGTAATAGTAGTAGGCATTCATTGTCTGAGTGTTACTTCTCTTTAAAAAATAAAAATAAAAATAATAAAAAAAAGAAAATTGCGCTCATGTAGCCAGCTACTTAATTATTTTGAAAGCGGCAGCGACTTCATAAGCACTTGATATTATGATATATAGTCGTACACATTAGACTGGTCGCAGCTTGTATGGGATTTTTTCCAATTCTTAACATTTATATACGCTGCCTAAAATATGAGGTTTACTGTCATAAATGGGGTCTTAATTGAACTTCTTACGGACCCATGAGCTCTTCTTTGTTCAACATGTTTTTGTGTTTTCATTGATAATTGATAAACTGCAAAAATATGTTTTTTTTTAATTTAATTTAAAAAAAAAATGCAATATATCTTTAAATTTTCAATGAAAGGAATATTGTAAATTTTTGCTTTATTCCCCCGCCCAAAAATAAATATATTCTGCCAGCTGCAATGCAAAGCATTTCCATGATTTATTGAGCTGCCGCTTATAATCATCGAAATTTTTTGTTCTTATGATAATTCCGCCTTAAGCATTTGGCAGACATTTAATTTGCATTTTTTGGAAAAGGCTTATCTCATATTTATATCTTTATTCAATTATTTAGGATTACAAAGAATTTGTTTAAAGCCGTTTCGTATGAAATCGTACATTTCAAAAAATACTTTGAAATTTTTCAATGGAATTATGTAAATTATTAAAAACAAATTTTAAATTTAAAACAAGCAGATTCCTGGTTTAATGTTTAGAGTCTGAACACAATGTAACGATAATTTATTGCGGTGCAGTTATTCATACGATTTTGAATTAAAAAAAACGCAGTGCGGAACGGCATAAAATTAAAATCAATTTAATTATCATTGCGGACTTTTTTATTGTGTCAATTTTTGACCCTCTTTCTCTTTCTGATGTTGCCATAGTTTTTGAATAATTGGCTATGTTCACGACGTTATTGTGAACAAAAAACATGATGGTGTTTCTACCAAATTAACAACTTTTTAATAGCTCAAATTTTTTTATTTACTGCCACTACAAAATATTTAACACAAACAGTAAATTTTGTAGAAAATTTTATAAAAATGTATGAACAAATAAATTAATAAAAATGTAAACAAACAATGACAAGTATTGCCGTCGTTATGTTTATTTTTCTCCCCCGCAACGAGAAATCGCACCGCACCGTAAACATTGTGTTCAGACTCTTAACTTGAGGTAAGTTTTTTTTCTCAAATTTGGCTTTGTAATAAAATTTTCAACAGACTTATTTCTTCCATTGAATGGTTCTGAAAACAATTAATATTTTTACTTTTCAATTTAAATGACAACTTTTGACTTACTCTGAACACTTTAACATTTCCCTGAAAATATATAAAAAAAAATAAATTTGATGAAACAATTTTAAAAATTAGTATTCAAAAATAAAGTTTTTATATAACCATTATTGGTTTGGAGCATATGCCAAAAAGTGGGAATGGAGAAAAACGACAAAGAAGGTTTACATGAAGTTTTCCGAAAATATACCCGATAGAATTTTTTTTGTATTTTCAGCATTGTTTCCGTCACATGTTTGGAAGAAATGTCAATAAACAAATAAAGTTAGAAGTTAATATTACTTTATTGTAAAAGTGAAAATACGTTTTGTGCCGCATACACCACTTTTCTTAATTTATTTTCAAAAAGTAGCTTTTTGTGCTCCATACGTATAATTTACTGCTGTGAATTGTTTATTTTTCTTGCTGTCTAGAGAAATAAGTCGATCGTTTAACGCTGATCAAGAAGCCGCCGCCGTAATATTTTTAAATATCCATCCGCTTACACACTTACACAAAAAAAAAGTAATTGAAGTGTATTTAATATAAAGAATGAAATTAAATGATTTCTGTTATACTCAAACATGCATAATTAAGATTTCTTTTCATTTATTTTAGTGTTTAACAAGTTTATATTAAATCATTTAATCGGCGGCTGCGTCTGGGTAATGATGTTTTTGCTTAACAGTCGCCGTTGAATTTTTCTTACGGCACCTTCTTTTTTTTATTATTCATTTCTTAAAGAAATGAAGCAAAACAAGAGTTAATTTTACTTTACTTCGCATGTTTTTGTGTGAAGAATTTGACGTAATCGCCCAACAGTGACTTGTACAGCAAAACCATACTTATTAAACCTAAAAATAGTGGATATGGAGCAAAATGAATGCTAAATATCTCAGAAACCATAATTAATATCGCGAAAAATGTTTTGGATTCAGAAAGGACATATTCGAAATATATATACCCAATACCAAACTAATTTCTTTTTTTTTTTAATGGTCGGTGGGTCAAACCAATATTGAGCTGACGATTTGTTAACGCACTAAGAGTCTCAAATTGTTATTTTACTTATTCAGTAAAATATATGTATATTTTTATTAAAAATACATTGAAATTGAATGTTGCTAATGCAGATCATTAGAGAACTTTTACCCAAAAATTTCTTAGAACAACTAGAGTTATTGTGATAAACTTCCACTTAAACAAATGAGAAGTTCAAGTTGACAAGAAATAATCAAAATGTCTTTTATTTTATTTTATTACCATTGCTGCATTGGCTGACCAATTTCGTTTAGCTCAAATTGTAGTTGTAAGAAGTATGTAATGAAAATAACTGTAAAAAACAACAACAACTATTCATTGCTTGCGGAAGAATAGAGCGTTGCCACACAAGTATTTTTGATCGAGTGCAGTCAAATTAATTTTTTTAAGATTTTTGGAAATTGTTACAACTTAAGTTTAACATTTTTTAACGCACTAATAATCCAAAATTATTATTATACTTATTCAATTATTATATGATATTTTATGCTGTTAAAATTTCAAGACGATGATATAATTTGGCAGCCTTTGTGCCACATTTGCCTGAGATAACTTTAACGATATGATTATTAAGAATTTAATTAATTTGAAAAAGTTTTATATTAAAAAATCAAGTTTAATTTTGATTGAAAAGTAACAAATTCACGCACACTTGAGAGGTAAATAACTTTATTCAACCCACAAAGTTAAAAAAAGACCATGATATAATTTGGCAGCCATTGTGCCACATTTACCTGAGATAACTTTAACGATATGATTATTAAGAATTTAATTAATTTGAAAAGGTTTTATATTAAAAAATTAAGTTTAATTTTGATTGAAAAGTAACAAATTCACGCACACTTGAGAGGTAAATAACTCTATTCAACCCACTCCTCATTTAACAATTTCCATTCCATTTCCCGTGGCAAAGTTTTGATAACGAAAACTTGTTTAGCTTGTTAATTAAATTTTAAACGCTTCTGTTAATCTTCAAAGTCGCCCCCCCCCCCCCCCCCCCGATTGTTTACTGCTCCAACAATGCTTCAGACAAACGCCTTTGTTCGACATTCCTAAAGCAATTTTCTTTCTTTTATTTCTGCGGAAGTTTTGCAGCTTTCTAAATAATAGCGCAAAGAAAGCTAAATAAAGTAAAACGAACAATGAAATTAAATTTAACAAATTATTTATGTAAATAAATTTCCCACCATCAACTAAAGAAAGAACACAATTTAATTCTCATAGTCAACATGACATGTGAGTAATTTGCACGATATCCTTTCTGGCGCACAACATACATTTGCTTCAAATGCTAAATAGATCATGATTTACAGTGACTAAAGCGAGTTTCTTTATTACTGGTTGTCTTTAATTTCCCATTTCATTTGTTCGTTTTGCAATAACACGTTTTACAAAAAAGAAAAAAAATATATATATTTCCGGAAATGTTTAAGATTAATTTACATAAAATAAAGAACAAACACACACAGAAGACTGAAAACTGAATTTAGCGCCTTATTTATTAAATGATTATCTAACACACATACATATGTATGTATGTATGCACATATGTATATATGTACATACTTATGTGTGTATAAATAGATTTTAATATTCAATAACGGCGATACAAGGCAGCCAGTCATGCCCATTCTTGTTTTTCGACTCAAAAAATTATCACAATAAGAAAAACTCGTCTTCGAGTTGTATAAAAAATATTTCGTATTAATTTTATCATATTTTTACGAGTGCACATTGGCTCAGCATTTTGTATTTTTTAGGAACGTAAGTTCCTTATGGGGCGACGCCATGGATGTAAAACAAAAATTTTTTGAAAATAAAAAAATAGTGGCAAATACTGGTTACAAATATTGGTAACAACTACATAGCTTAATGATGTTGCCACAGCGGATGATTTAGATTTATTTTCGGTGTTGCCGTAATTTTCCGGGGAACTCTTGAGATTTTGGGAATTTTTAGCCTAATTTTTTGGAATATCGCATGTGGCTTGTGTCCTTGCTAAAATGTTCGTGACTTGGATGAATGGTTTGGGCCAGTGATAGCTGAAGCAGTCTCTGTTTGTTTGGTGCGCTTGAACGGCAAAACCACGAAACCGATTTTAATGAAATTTAGAACACGGATAGATCATCTAGGACACATAAGCTTTACGAAGTGTGTTCAAAAAGTATCGCGAATTTTGTGTTAGTTTTTTAATTATTTATCTATTCATGAATATCTATTTTGTCGCCTTCAAAGTAATCCTCGTCGCCCTTTCATGGGTCTCTTCAGTTTCGGGAACAAGAAAAACTCACAGGGGGCTAGATCTAGGGAATACGGTGGCTGCGCCATCATTAGTGTGTTGTTTTTGGCCAAAAAGTCGCGTACAAGCAACGATGTGTGAGCAGGCGCGTTATCGTGGTGCAAAAGCCAATTTTTGTTCTTCCACAAATCCGGGTGTTTCTGGCGGATTGCTTCGCGCATATTGCGCACAACTTGCAGGTAATATTTCTTATTGACCGTTCTACCCTGTGGCAAGAACTCATGATGCACCACGCCCATGCAATCGAAGAAAACTGTAAGCAAAACTTTCACATTCGACCGAACTTGACGCGCTTCTTTCGGTATTGGTTCGTGCGGCAGTTTCCATTGAGATGATTGAGCTTTGGTTTCTACGTCATAACCATAAACCCACGATTCGTCACCAGTTATGACCTTCTGGAGCAAAGTTGGGTCGTCGCGGACAAAGTCCAACAGCTCATTAGCAATGTTCATGCGATGCTGTTTTTGGTCGAAATTGAGCAATTTTGGTACGAATTTCGCGGCGACCCGTCTCATGCCCAAATCATTGATAAAAATCGAATGGCACGAGCCAATCGATATGTCTAGGTCCTCAGCAACTTCTCTAATGGTGATTAGACGATTGGCCAATACCATTTTCTTCACTTCATTAATATTTTCGTCTGTTGTTGAAGTGCTCGAGCGTCCGGCACACTCTTCGTCGTTCACATCTTCTCGGCCTTCTGAGCACATTTTGTACCACCGATAAACGTTGCTTCGGTCCATATGCCACAGTCAACATTCGGAATGCATCCGCGCACTTAATTTCGTTTTTCACAAAAAATTTTATACAGATTCTTTGTTCCAAGCCAAAACACGTGCAAGCAAAGCAGCTGTCAACAATTAACAGAACATTCAAAATGGCCGAAATTGTCGGCATAAGTGAGAGACATGAGTACCAACATAACGATACAAAAAAACCAAAATTTGAATATACGTAACCCACGAAAATTCAAAATTCGCGATTCTTTTTGAATAGGTGTATGTTGTTTAATAACCAGGAGCGCATGTCTGCCTCTCAGAAACTATTCAACTGATTTTGATGAAATTCAAAACATACTCGTAGATAGATCTGAGTCTGGGAAAGCACACAGGCTATACACTTCAAAAATAGGAGCATGAGAAGGGTAAGGGTACCATTTCTGCCTCTTTGGAAATATCTAACCGACTTTGATCAAATTCAAAACATGGATAGATATGCGTGTGGAAGGACACAAACTCTATATATTTTATAGAAAATGAGTCCACTAGGGGCTAAGAGGCAATTTCTAAGGTACGCAAAACGTAGGGAAGAACTACGTTCCTACCCGGTGTCCCATGACAACGTGCGTTCTTTTTTGTTATAAAGGAATTTTGCGTAGAAACAAAAATTTTAATGTTCCCTAATGACGTAGTTTAGGCAAATAGGCCCTAAGGTTTGCTTCAGTTTAATGGAAAAAATACTTCATTTTTTTATAACATTCCCGTATTATACTAAATTTGTTTAAATAAAATACAGTGCTTTCTTCCCAGCTGGCAAACGAAAATCTTATTGAGAAATTTACCAAAGTTAATGTCCGTGCGGCTTTTCTTTAAACAGTTCTTATTCAGATGTGAAATTCACTTGGTGCTCAGTATAAACTTGATTTAATTTGCATTTAGTTTACTGTTGAAAACCAAAATTGTACATTGAAATACACACACTGAGGTTAAAAGCCACAAAGAGCAAGAAAAAAAGAAACTTATTTAACGGCAAATTAATTGTGGGTGGGGAAAAACCGCAGTTAAATGGAGTTGGTTTTGTATGTCATACGTAAATGTGTGTGAGTTTGCACAAATAATATCAGTCGTTAGAGCAACATTTGTAAAAAAAAAAAAATACATTTATACCATTAAGTTTTCCCAGTTGATCTGTAATTGCAAACAACATTTTAAAAGCTGCCGCTTTCAATTCGTAATTTGATTGAGGTCTATTAAAGTATAACTGAGTAAAACGTGCCTTGTATTAATATTTATTGAAGACAGTATAATTGAGCTTATTCTTATTTGAATATCGTGGCAAATTTAGTTGAACAGCATTTTAGTCCATGAACGAGAGGGCAAAATATGACGACTCCCCTATTCATTATCTTCTTTTCTCTCTGGCATAAACTAAAAAGCTGATCACCTAAAATTGCCGCGTGTGAGCCCAGACAGCTGAAGCTCTTCATTTTGTATAGCTTTTCGTTTATTGTGTTAACTTCTACAGCGAGTCTTGAATTTTCTGAAGCAGATGTATGAGCAGAAGCAAAAAAAGTACCAAATGAGAAGTTTTTAAACGCTGGGCTTTACTAGACAGCAGCATGCTACCATATTTTGTCCTTAGGGAAGCTGCCACGCCTATGTGTGTAACCTGGACTTTTTTGGAGGACAACGCACATGATACAAAGTTTTATTAACAATAAATTTCGAAATTCTTGCTGCTTTAGATGCAGAGATATTCCAAAATATAGAACTTCGAATTGAAATAAAACACAAGAAAATCGTTTTAATGTCCGTCAATTTGGCTTTATTGGAAGGATAATTTTAACGTTTAAATATGATTTCGGGCATGTGGCCGCCGCGGCTGGCTCGAATAAAGCCAATTCTACAGGTCCAATTTTCAACCACTTTTTCGAGCATATGGGGCCGTATGTTGGCAATAACGCCACGAATGTTGGCTTCCAAGTCCCCTAACGTTTCTGGTTTGTTGGCGTAGACGAGCGACTTCACATATCCCCAAAGAAAATAATCCAATGGTGTCAAATCACACGATCTTGGTGGCCAATTGACCGGTTAACCGAATTAATTGCTCTGATGGACGATTATGTCGACCATAAAATGGACGGAGCTTGCGGTAAACTTCGCGAACTGAACCATTATTTTCGAAATAAATTTGCACGATTTGCAAGCGTTGTTCTTTTGTCAACCTGTTCATGATGAAATGGCAAACCAAACTAAATATTAATCACTTGACAGCTGACAAAATGGCCGCCAGTTAAAAAAGTGATGCCAACTTAGAGTTCTATACCTCAATAAAAAACACCCTATATAAGGGAGAGCTGCCACGCCCTCTTATTTTATTCCCAGCAGCCTTTTTAGAAAAATCCATAATATCAATGAATTATTTGCTACAAAATCTCAGGTATTTTACCTAATTAGTTTCAAAAACATTTAAAAAAAAATATCTGCTTTTATGGGAGGTGCCACGCCCATTTGTCCACTACTTAATATTAGCTCTTAAAAAAAAATTATATAAAAGAATTACTCGCACAAAATTTCAATGCTGAAATAAAAATGTCCTTTATATGGGAAATGCCACGCCCACTTTAAATATTCAAAAATATGTAGCCTAGTAATCCTTCCAGATCATCAGTAAAATACTGTAAAAACCTCGGCAAGAATGATTTAATGGTTTTGGTAAACCATAGCTTTCAAACATACAAACAAACAAATAGAAATTCAGATATACAGTAGTCCCCGCTTAAGTAAAATTTGCACACAAAAAATTTGATGCATTGAAGCGGCAAATCATTTAAGCAAGCCGCGGATAAATGCGCAGTTGACGCATTTGCAATACCCCTGATAAATGCGCAAATGTTGCATTTAAAAAATTTCGGGTAAAGGCGCAAACTCTGTTAAATTTTGTTTTGCTTGACTTACAATTCATATTCTCACAATGTTCGTTTAAAGATTTCATCAATGATTTGATAGATTAATTTTTTAATGTGAAATGAGAGCGGGAGTATTTGAAATAAAAAACATTACATTTTACATTCGCCTTCGATGATATTTTGCAGGCATGGCCAACTGGGCTACCATAGCAACGAATCTTAAATGATACTCACTCGTATGTAACAATTTGTATGTGTATTTAAGTGAACATTCGTGTAATATTTCCCTTCACTTGTTACGTACACTTGTGGTCAATTATAATTATTTATATTTATTTCAAACGAACTGGCATTATGCTAAATGTAATAAAAAACATTTACGCTTTTTAATTGCGCCATCCACTAAACTTTACATGAATGCAATTTACAACAAACAAACCAAGAACCCATTAAAGTATCCTTACATTTGCATTTTCAGTTCGTCATTAATTAATAGAAATCTTGGCACTTACAAGCGCTTTCTGTTTGTTTTTATTTTTTGCATTAATTAAAGGTGTGTAATTTATTGCTCACATGCCATAGTAATATAAAATTTCATATCGTACTAGAAATGGCTGGTTTATTTCCATAATGTTTGATGTTAATCCCTTCTATAAAAAGTTTAAAAGTCACATGTGACTGGCACTTTAAAAGTCAAGACTCAAAAAACCTACAGTGATTTACGCTTAACTGAATTCTCAGAAATGAATGGTAATCACTTATTGAGACACTCTATTAATTGATTCATTTTTCAGGGTTCCGCACACCAAAGGTGAAAAGGAACACTATTGTTTACGCTACTTATGAAAAATGTCACCAAAAATAAAATGAAAAGCATAAATTAAAAAAAAAATCACCAAAAGTAAAAAAGTCACCAAAAATCAAAAAAAAATCGCCAAAACGAAATTGAAAAAAAATCGCTAAAGCGAAAAATGCGAACGAAAAAATCGAAAAAAACCGAAAAAGAATCGTGCCTTTATCATATTTTTGTTCAAGTCAGGTTACAAAAGAAAAATCAATTGAAAGAATTTTATAAAATAACACAGCATTTGTATACACCTAAAATATTAAATTTCAGCCCACTGTAGGGCTTTACTATTATTTCCTTAAAAGAATAGTATCAGCCAATTGACCGGTCATTTCATCGGAAGTCATGCAGGATATATTCATCATTGCGTAGAACAAAGTTTCTATCACATTATTAAGGGCCAAATCAAAAATGTGATGGAAACTGATGTTGCATCTCACTCTAACTACTATATATTGGCACTGCTCACTCTACTGCTTTTTACTTATCAATGATAGCATAAATATTAGTCAAGTTTGAATGATCATAATTGACTAATATACACCCCACAATTGAGCAATCTTACATGATTGATATACTGACAATAAATATAATTTTTATTATTTTAATTGTTTTTTTTTTATTATAAAAAGTCACTTAAAAAATATAAAAGTAAACAAAATATTCTAAACAAAAGATATAATTCGAAAAAAAAACCGAGTAACCTTGGCGGTATCTAACCCTCTTCACGCCTTTTCACGTTCAACGCATCTTGCTTTTTACTAGGGATGTAACGATACGCCATTTCGCCGATCCGATACCGATACCGATACTCAAAAATAAATATCGCCGATACCGATTCCGATACCGATACGCATATTTAAATTGAGCTCAAGTAAAAATTAACAAAACTCAAGTAGAATAATTCTTCTATTATACAAAATAACAGTGTTTATTAATGAGCCATTCAAATCATCAAAATTTTCAGTACATTTCAGTTTCTAAAATTCAAATTTTCAAACTACAAAACGTCTGCAATATTTATGATTTTACAAAATAAACGTTGGCATTCAGTTTAGATTGGCTCAAGATTTAAAATTGATATTAATAAGAAATAAAAAAAAAGGAATTGAATTTCAATTCATGTTAACAAAAAATTAATTATTGTTTTTCACAAAATAACAGTGTAAGATTGAATGAGTCAATTCAAACTGAATGAGTCAATGAGTCAATTCAAACTGAATGTCATACTGTTTATTTTCTAAAATCATCAAAATTGTCAATACATTTCAGTTTCAGTTGTTCAAAAAACTCTAAAGAAAAATATAAGAAGTATCGGCGTATCGACAGTAAAATATCGCCGATATCGATATATCGGAAAACCAGCAGTATCGCCGATATATCGGTATCGGTATCGGTATCGGTTGCATCCCTACTTTTTACGCATATCTAAAATTTTGAAAAGAAATGTAAAATTTAATTTTGTAAATTTATTTTTTTCACTATTGTTTTTGCTTATCTTTTTTAGCACTTATAAATTTAATTATCACAGACAGAATGAATTGTATTTTTTTTAAATAAAACTCGATGTTTGAAAAGTTTTGAGTACATTAGATGTTCATAGAGTAGAACTATAATTAATAAATAAATCCATCATCACTTCCGATCAAATGACTAGTCAAATGACTGTCAATATTGATTTCAATGCAAAATTGTTGCAAATGTGTTAGTGAAGAAATTTTGTTTGTGTTAGTTTCAGCCATTCATTTCTTGTAGGGTTGTTATTATCATTTATGCTATTTTTAATGCTTTTATGCTCTTATTTTTATATTTTTAATTTTTTCGCAACTAGTCCTACTGTTTTGAAAATCAAAATGATTTCTTTTATTTTTTTATTTCTAATAAATAATTTTTCTACTAATTCGTGTAATTTTTCTACTAATTGCAGTGATATATCATTTATACTGCCCTTGTGGCGCCAAGTATTGTGGAGCATATTATTCGGTGGCATGGTTATTGTGGCAACTGGCGGAAATCTTATTGTAGTTTGGATTGTTATGACAACCAAACGTATGCGTACGGTAACAAATTATTTTATAGGTGAGTTATTATATTCTTACTAATTTTTGTCTATTTCTTTTTCGTTTCGTCCAACACAAGAGTTCGTAAAAAATAATTGATTGTTAGTTAAGCTTCTTAGTGCTGGGAAGCCAAATTTGTTTAAGCATAACAAATAAAATGTAAATAAGTATTAATTGAAGCAAATCAATAGAGATATGAGTGAGCTACAACTTTGGATTCCTTGCCAGCCATTAAGGGTGATCAAAAAAAAAAAAAAAAACTAATGTATGGAAATGTCTTTGTTGTAGTCCTAGAAACCAATTGTTTATTTTTTTTTTTTGCAGGCGCTATTGTTTTGTTATTCCTCAATAAAATAAATATAATTTTAGCTTAATTCTCTTTTAACAGAAATATAAATCTACAATTATGTTTGAAACAAAACTTATGCTACGGTTTACAACCGCACTAAGTTGATTTCAAACTGAAACAGCTTATGCCCCTACTAAGGTTTGCAACTCAACTAAGTTGATTTTAAACTGATACTTTTTATAACACTTATGAGATTTTGAGCAAAATCTTGTAGATTTTTAGCAAAATCTTGTAGTTTTTGAGTAGATTTCCCATACAAAGCATAATCTACTTCATCACTAGCTATTGGCGAAATCTACTTAAAATCTAATTTAAAAATTGTACTAAAAAATAAGCAGATCTAATTAAAAAATGTGTGTGAATTAGCTACTTTGCAGTTGTTTTGTTGTAGCTTAGGAAATAATAAAAAATAAATCAACTGGATTTGATCATAAGTTTGTGTCAAAAACGACCGACTAAATGATTTCGCCACCCAATTATATTAGGAAAATTTTCAGTCCATGGATTTTGTTTTCTATACGAAATTTTGATAAATGTCAACAAAAAAAAATTTGTTGCAAACGGTAAAGATTTTGATAAAGTTTTCAGTTGAAATCTACTAGATATCGTGCAGGTGTAAATGTCATTTTAACTTTAAAACAACTTAGCTACTTCTCCGTATTACCAATTACAATTAATTCAAATTGAAAATGGAATTGGTGTTGCCAACCTAAAAGAGCGACAATTTGATCGTTGCTGCTTAATCAGCTGACGCTATTGCGGCGAAAATTTTAAACAACAAAATTTAGTTGTTTGTAAAAACGTATTTATTTTTCAAATGGATATCAGTTATGATATAAATATGTATTTTATAATGACGTAAGTCTTGATGCTAACATTGATGTATGCGCATGCGCAAGAGGCTTCGCGATCAGTTCAATCCTTCAGAAATTCCAGTCAACTTTTCTATCAGAAAAGTGTGCAGTCACAATTGTCATTTTAGCATAAAAAATAATAAATTATAAAATTTCTGAAGACAAATTTTTATCGACCTCAAAAATATTTTCTATATTTGTTATGCAAAGTGCTGCTGCCAACTTGGCAGTGGCTTTCAACAACGCTTCGGGCACAGAAATTCAATAAAACTTTTTAACAAATTTTAACAAAATAACAACTGGTTTAGCTCTTCTATATGCAATTTGATGCACTCCAACACTTCTATGGCAAAAAGGAAAAAGTGCTTAAGTCGAGATAAGCTGATGTTGAGTTAATGGCACCTTATTAATCTTTATACTGGAAAGTACCCCTGGGCAAAATCTGTATTATTTTGTATGTTTTTTGAGGAAGTAATTGCGCAATAACTTGCTCTTTATATTTTTTCGACTTGTAATTTCACAAGGAATAACAGCTTAATTCAGCTTACATTTTGATATATTTCAAATTGAATGTATCATTTATATTGCTTAGAACAATATTTTCTTTTGAAAATTTAAATTAACAACGAATTTTAAAATTTAACTGCAAAAGAAATAAATTTCAGAAAGTTTAAAAGTGTTTGTTCTCCGACAAAACAGTAAAATATGACTTAAGCACTTTTTTCTTATTGACACAGTCTTATTGAGAGTTTTTTTTTGAATGTGTTGAAGCTTATTCGTATCGTTATCGCGTAGTGCATGCAAAGCTGCCGTATACGTTTGAGGAAAAAGCTGCCTACATCGAACCAAAAAACTGTTGTCGAGAAAAAAAGCTGCACAAAAAATTTGCAACAATACTATTTCCCTGAAAAACTCCAAACTCATTAGCATTTTTCTTGAGATAAGGTTTTGTTATTACTGGCTGCTCCCAAGATTTGTTGTAAAATGTTGCCTAGAAACTTTACTTGGGGATACGGAGTCTGAATATAATCACATTATTTTCTTCACAAAAATGTCGTAAACTAAATGTGTATTTAATTTAAATGCATTTAAATTCATTTTAGCATTGTGTGATCATTGCCTTATTTCATAGAAAAGAACACATCAAAATGCTTAAACATTTTGCATACAAAATATTTCCTTTCATAATTTTTGAAACTTTTTTTTAATACAAAAATGTAAACAAATTTTCATTGCTTGTCCCTTTTTTTGTATCCCACATAAATTTTACTTTGATGAGATTTTTTACACGATTAGGACATGAATGATTTTGTCACTGTTATGAAAAACAAAATAATAATTACTGATTATTTACTCAAAAGTAAAAAAAAGCAAAAGCCAAAAACTGTAAACACTAATAATTAACAAAAAGAAAAAAACTTATTTCGTAAACAAAAAACTGGAAGATTGCTCAAGAGCTCCAAAAACTGCGAAATAAAGATAAATCTGCACATTTGGCAACGCTGAGTGTATGTAACTCCCCACGGAGTGAGTTGCTAGAACAAAACAATAGCTAAGAAAAATACCGTAAATTAAACATTCCGACAAGATTGTTCGATAACTGCACTATCTATGATAAGGCAGTAACCTTTATAGTAAATGATAATAATAGTACATACATCTAGTTCATCCTCGAACCTTGTGTGGTAAATAAAAATCGCTAAACACCAAGCGGGGAACATTTTAAGCGCATATTACACCAAATCAATATAAAACTCACCTTGTCATTTCCTACTGCAGATCTTTTATAAAATCTACATATTTCAATTAATAAGCATTAACTTTAAACCAATTTGATATATGTAATTTGTTGTAATATACATACGTAATTTGTTGATACTCAAAACATTTTTAGAATATTAAAACCAACTGCTTAAATGTAATCATATATACATAAATCAATTATAATTTACTTGCTTGTGTTTTCTTTGAACGACTCAAATGAAGATGGATGATGAGATTGTGAAAAGTTTTCTTATTACAAACAAATGGTTTAAAGTTAAATGACAAACGCATGTATGTGTAGGCTTTGCATCAATAACAGCATATGTCTATAATTGTAGAAATTTTAATTTATTGAGAGCAATTAAATTAAATATCACATCGAATTAAAATTACGCTTTTAAAAGATAAAAATGATTTAGTTTCACTTAAACAAGTAAAAAGCAACATATTGGAAGCTCAAATATATACATATTTCTGTGTTTAATTATCAACCATATTGACACTGATATCGCACATCATATTTTTTTATTTTTAACTGAAGCTAAGTTACTGCCAATTTTATACAACTTTTTTATGAAAACATCAAAATTAACTTTAGAAAAATTTTATTTGCTTAAAACTTGTCTATAAAGTTTTCATAGCTTACCTGAGAATTAAAAAAAAAATACTGAGTCCCTATTTTTTAAAGAGAAAACTCTTTTAGTCTACTGAGAGTTCTATGCTTTTGAAACATATACGTTTTATTCTGAAAACAAACCAGCTGCCGCCAAAAAAAATAATATTTTCCTACACAAATAAATCAATCAAATAACTATTTTCTTTTACTTATTCAAATAATCAATATCACACTTAAGGGATACTTTTAAACACAAAAAATATGTTTCCTTTAATATAATAATAACACGTTTAACCTGGCACACTTCATTTAGTTTCATTGTATTACTGCTAAATAAATATATTTTTTGTTATTATTAGGAAGGCAAATAATACTTAATCAATACCTACTGCGGCCGACACACCTGTCGCCGCATAACCCTTGAGGTTATTTTGGGCAATTATTTATTATTACAAAAAAAAAACACAAAATGTAAAAGGAAATGGTGAACATAAATTCATCATCGAAGTTTTAAGAAATGGGAGAAAGTATGTACTTGGAAATGTTTAGCTAGTTTAAGTTTGGAAAAACCAAGAAATTTACATTTCTCAACCTGATCTTATTTCGAAGAATTAAACACACAAAATTTACTACGGAAATCGTTTAGCAAAAAAAATGTGTTTTGTTTTCAATTTCTCAACACACAAACCCTTCTCAAATTTTGTACGAATTAGAAAAAATAAAATCCACATCGTATTCTTAACGTTTCAATTTTGGTTCAACAAAAGCTTCACATGTGTTAAGGTGATACTTTAAATAGATTGCCAACTTGCAGAGTTTATTTCAGCAAAAAAAAAAATAGGCTGCATTCAGCCTTTGAATGTGCTGAAACTTTCTGGATGTTACCAACATATTCGAAAAATCGTATGTTAATTATAACAGGAATGATGGCAGCTGCTAGGAATAAAAGAATCAATCGTATGTTAAGAACAGTGTAATGTTCATTAAGCTATTCACATAATGAATAACTTAACTTTGTGAATGAAAACCAGGCTTCGAAGATTTCACTCGACTGACATCCCCAAATGTAATTTATACTAATTTTACCATTATTTAAATCTTACCAACAACAAATGTTAAAAGACGAGTTCATTGTTACCATTTATCATTTTAAATTATTTGTGAACAAAAAAAAAGCATTTGGAATATGTATTGAAATTAAAATATTTCGAGAAATAAATCAAAAAATATTAAATAAAATACAAATCCCCAAAGAGCTCATAAAGTCCCTAAAATATAAAAGTTATCCCCAATTAATTTTTCAATCCCCAAACCAAAATTCTTATACCCATTTCAAAAAAATACCCGATTTGGGGATAGATTTCCTAATCTGACAACACTGATGAAAACAACATTGGGTCCAAACTAGTGATGGAGGTATTTTTCGAAACCTGTTACTTTTTCACAGCGATTGAAAAATCAGTAATCACAACTGTGACTGAATTCATCAAGTACCAGGTTTTGCAAATGTAGTTCTTTCATACAAACTGTGAATGATCTTGCATGCTTACTTTACAGTAAATAAAGCTACCACATGAATTTATTTGTATACGTTCACCGTTTGTCGAGAATCGTCTAATCGTGTCAAATCGTCTTTTCTGGCAACTATGTATAGCTCTCACATTTTTGTATTTGCAATTTTACTCTCTCTCTCACTCTCATACAACAATTATCAATATTTGGTTGGGGTTGATGCTAATTGTTTGTTCTTGTCGCTCTTCTTATTAGCATTTATCAAAATACCAATACTAATACATACTTTTAAAGCAGAAGAGCTGAAATGTGTTAAACCGTGATCACAGTCACTGTTTAATTTCACAACTGCTCTTCTTATTAGATTTTGTCAAAATAACAGAACTGCTACAAAAAAAATACTGCTAAACTGTAATCACAATCACAGTTTAAAAGAACAGCGATTTGGAAATCACGTTCACAAGGAGCAACATTATTAAAAAATCACAGTTTCGCTCAACACTAATCCAAACATTTTTCATAGGATAGGACTCGAAAGAGCTATTGTTTAAATTTTGTATATTCTATAAATTCTAGCATTTCCCAATTCAATTATTCATTCTTAAATTAAAAATATGCGAGCTATGCTTAAAATTTCAAACTTATCAGGAAGCTAATGCAAAATGCAGCCTTGCTATTTTGAATATAAATAAATAAATCATCCTTAGCTATGTTCAAATCATCCTTAAAATGTTCAAGGAAATACACACCCATTGCAATGCAACAATTAAAAATAAGTTTTAGTATTTTCTAAATTGTTTTTTATATATTCCTTTATTGTTGGTTCGATAAAGCTGTTTACTTTCCATTACTTTTATCATTATTTTCCTGCTCTTTGTGATTATTATACAAGTTTATTTAATACTTTAATATACATACAATAAACCTGGTATGAACGTATGTATGTATGTATGCAAGTACATGTGCACAAATCACATGCTGCCATTATAAACTAAATATTTCCGCTTTGAACTTTGACATTATTTTACTTTAGAGTTTGTAGTAAATAAGAAATGCAAAAAAATCACAGAGTTGCCAGAGCAAAACAACGGCTATGAAAATAAAAATATAGTAAATGAAACATTGGGATAAGATTGTGCGATAACTGCATTATCTATGATAAAGCAGTAAACTTTAAAGTAAATGATATTGATAGTGATGCACATTTGTACTAAAAAGTGAGCCTGTGTACTTAAAAAGGTGGGTGAATTGGCTGCACTGCAGTTGCTTGTATGTAGTTTTGGAAATTTTTCTGCTAATGGGGTTTGGTTTGGATAAGAAATCTTGATAAATGTCAACAACAAAAAAAACTTGGTGTAAACGTTATAGATTTTGAGCAGGATTTGAATGGGAATCGGGTAGATTTTGTGCAGGTGTAAATAAAAATTTTGGTGGACAGGGCGTCGCCCACTTTTTGACAAGATCTGAAAAAATAAGAAAACTATAAAGTATGAATGAAGAACCTTGTTCTTTTAGTAATCGGTTCAAAAGCCCTGAGATTTCAAACTACCCTCGTGTACTACGGCATACAATCTGCTGTAAAGTTTTGCTCAATTGTGTTTTTATTTTAATGTAAGATCCTCTTTACAAAATGCTACATAACGTACAAACAATTTCCTGGAATTTTTTTACATACAATATTTTTATTTTCTTCTCTTGCCAACAATAAAATACTCAACACACACATCCATAAACACTTTTTCAATGAAAATGAAAAAAAGTAATAATAATGAGAAAAGAAAACTGATATTTCCTTTTACTTTCTCTTAGTTCCCATAAAAGTTTGTTTCCAAGTTTGTTTCCTTCAATTGAATAAGAATGAACCACACACACATACTCTTGGCAAGTATTACAAAAATGTCACAACTTTTGCTATACAACTTTTAAAATCTTATGTGGTTTTTACATACATACATATACACATACATACGAGTACATATGTTCGTATAGGATTTATGTATGTACATTATTTCCTTATTCTTTACAATTGTCATACTTTATATTAGTTAATTTTTTTTTTCTCTTTTGTGTCATATGAATAAAATGTGTGCTTTTTCCAAATTTATGGCTGTACATACTGACTACTCTTACATACATATGTATGTGCATACGAGTACATAAGAATGTTTGTATGTATGCACGTATGTCTAACGTTAAATATTTTCTTGTTTAAATCAATTGCAGTTTATAATGTGCACATCAAATTCAGTTGATATTGAAAAGGTTCAAACTGTTTTCAGAGACAAAAATTAAATATAAATTTATAAATAGTTTTACTGTGTTATACTACATTTATACGCACGGCTTATTTGCAAATAAAACTGTAAATTGTTGTCATATTGTTGTTTTTATTGCGACTTACTAATTCAGAAAACTATTCACGATTAACGCACTATTTGCAAATGAAATGCTTAAATGCTTTTGTAAACATAAGTAACATTTCAATCGAAGTGCTACCAAGTTTTTATACATTTACAATGCCGTATAAACAGTGAGTTAATTTATTTACAAATAGTGCGCGTATAAACGCAGTATTATTCATATGAAATAATTTTTCTTTATTAAGAGTTTATAAAACAAATTTTGTATGGACAACTATTTTATAAACCTTCTATAAATCAAAAATATTTTTTTTAATAAGGCTTTAGAATTTGTTTATGTGTTATTCAATGAATAGTTTTGTATAAATATTTAGTAATTTTATATGAACAGTTTCGCATTTCGCATTTTTCTTCAGCTAAATATGAATTATTTTTAAATTTTCAGTGCTTATTTTTGACGTCGGTTTTATTTTTGGCTTCTTAGTGCCAGGATTATATTATAATGGGCGTGGTCCAGCCTACATTTGCAATTTTATCAGGAGTGGTAGCGCCCACTTTTGTCAATGCGAAATCGCGTCATTTTCAGAGCTCAGGGTGTGTGCCAAGTTTCATCAGAAACGTTTAAGTATTAGTTTTAATGGGCGTGGCTCTACCCACATTTTACAGAACGAGATTATGTCATTTCAAGACTCCAATGTGCTTGCAAAACTTTTTTAGGAATCAGATGAGTAGAAGTTCATTTAATATTAGACTAAATTTTAATGGGTGTAACCCCGCCCACTTTCCTTAATGCAAGATAGTGTCATTTTTAGAGAACAGACTTTGTGCCAAGTTTTGTCAGAAACTTTTGAGTAGAAGCAAGTAAAATATAATATTAAATTTAAATGTCAAACCACGAGATCAAGTCATTTCAAGAGCCCAATGCGTTTGCCAAGTTTCGTAGGAATCAGATGAGTAGACTAAATTTTAATGTATAACCCCGCCCACTTTGCTAAATGCAACATCATGTCACTTTCAGAGCTCAGCACGTAAATTTTTTTTTAACAAACACAACCCGCAAAGCGACTAGCTTGTCTGCAGAAAACACCCAGGGTCTATGGCGGCAATCGAACCCACGACCTCTGGACTGAAATGCTAGCATCACTACCACTCAGCCACAGGGGCAGCATTCGCATTAATATGCGTGACCCCGCCCACTTTTTTGAGCATGACATTGTGTCATTCCAAAAGTCAAATTTCCAAGTTTCTGGGTAATCGTTCAAGTTGAAGTATATATAATATAACATTAAATTTTAATGGGCGTGGCTCCGCCCACTTTTGCAACTGCAAGATCAGGTCGCTGCAAAGCTCAGCGTGTATCCAAGTTTCGTTAGAACCGATGAAGTAGAAGCACTTGAAATGTAATAATAAATTTTAATGGCCGTGGCTCCGCCCACATTAACAAGATTATGGCACAGTAAGTGAAAAGTTTTGTGGTTATCAGATGAGTAGAAATACATATTGTATTATATTAAATTTTAACCAAATTGAAAAGAGAAGATATGCTAAAAAAATTAGTGCCTTTAGTTTTTATTAAAAAACGAACGATGACATAAAAGGCGAATTTTATCCTATTGGGTGAACACCCAAAATTTTTATTCATATTGGGTGAGTCAAAGTTAAATTTTGTCAAAAAGTAGAAATGCACACAGCGCAATAACGTAAATCTTTATTGAACAATATCTCAAAAATAATTGAAAATTTAGCGGTCGCAATTCGAAATTTTTTTGCAAAGTTTGAAGAGGTTAATTGAAAAATTCCGAGAGGTCATATCAGTTGGAGAATCTATATACCTTAGACGTCCAAAAGTGAGTAGTTTAAATATCAACATCAAGTCAGTGCGTGTGAATGAAAATGAGGTTGGTAAGACAGTGCGTATTACTCTTGATAGATATCGAAAAATGATAATACGGTTCTGTCTACCAAAATGGGATAATATTAATGTGGAAAATATTAATGTGATTTCATACAAGCCGCGAAAAAATTTAATTATTAGAAATTTCGTGTTCACATACGCTCTCATTTTGGGAGAACAGAATTGGCCCTCTAGATCAGTGATGCCCGTGTGCATGTGTATTAATTTCAGTAAGAATCCACTGGTGCCACTTTGAGCGTCTATGCTCTAAATCATGCGATTTAATCTCATTATATTTCTTTTTATCGAGTTATTTAAAGTCAAAAGTATATACTGTCAGTTTATGAAAAACAATCAATTCTCGTCTGACTTATTTATGTTGAAAACAGAAAAGGCACTGAAATGTGTTTTCAATGTAAATAGGCAGACGATAATTTTCGATTGTCTTCGATAAAATGGGCAAATAAATTTTTCTCAAATTTTGATTAAATTTTAAATTTTACTAACATCGATTTTTTCGTAATTAAATGCAAATTGCTTAAAGTTTTCAAAACCTTCATTGAAACAAAAGAAAAAAACAAACAAATTTTACAGAAGTACTTCATTCAATACAAAGTTAATTTTGAATTAAACCTTAAAAATGCATACAAATACTCTGAATTAATTATACAAAACTACTAGAGCGCCTATTGCTATTCTTCATGCATACACATATGTGTAAAGGCTCTCCCAATAAGCGCTTCCTAAAACGATGTGTGAGATATTTATTCGTTTGAAAGGCCTATCAATGCCATTACATACGGTGGCAACCATCAACAAGTAGTGCTCACAAGAGTGGGCATGTATTCCTGTATGTATACTTGCATTTGTATGTTGTTTTATATTAAAAATTCCAATGCAAACCAAACAAGTTCAAATAAATACCTAAAAATTCAAAAATACTTTTTTCTAACAATAGAAAGTTTAACCAGAATTCAAAGGAACGAACAACCATAAGTACTCGTACATGGATTTTTTTTTTTTTTCAATAACTACTCGTAGAATAGAAAGTGATGGGTGAAAGTGTTAATATACTACTAAATATCTGTGGCAAAAAAGAAAAAGTGCTTAAGTCGAGATAAGCTGATTTTGAGTTAATGGTAACTCCGTAATCTGCATATTCGAAAGTACCCTTGGTCAAAAAATCACAACTAGTTTGTGTGATTTTTCGGGAATTATAGCACTTAGATTTGCGACTTATCTTTCTTAGACTTCTAATTTCATTTGGAATAAAAGCTTAAGTTAGGTTATACTTTGGTATATCACAGTGCAACACGAAAAAATATAACCATATACGGACACCACTACATGATACAAGACCCGTGTCTCCCAGTTTTGTCCCAAGTCATGCACTTCTCTGTTTATGGGGCCCCAAAGGTTTGGGGCCTCGGTGTTATTTTTGCATTTTCTCAGGCTCATACCTTGCAAGCCGTTCCGAACTTTGATTTACTCTTTGAGACAAAGTTGTAGCTCTTGTCATAAAAAACAAAATTTAAAATCAAAAAAACTTCATCTTCAAGATCAAAATCGCAAAAAATTTCAAACAAAATTTGGTTTTTTTTACCTTTTTCCCCCTGTTCAGGTCCATAGCTAGCAAACCGTTCAAAATTCAAGGAAACAGTCAACTACAAAAATGTACCTAATATCTCAATAAACAACTTTCTGGAATATATAAACTTCCTAAGAATGATTCTTAACATCGTTTAGGTAGCACTTAGGTAGCCGCAAAAGTGAAAAATTTCCAAATAAATGAAATTAAAAAATGTTCGGGAAATTTTTCACTTTTGCCGCTACCTAAACGATGTTAAGAATCATTCTTAGGTAGTTCATATGTTCTAGAAAGTTGTTTTTTGAGATCTTAGGTACATTTATGTAGTTCACTGTTTCCTTGAATTTTGAACGGTTCGTTACCTATGGACCTGAACAGGGGAAAAAATGTAAAATAAATCGAATTTTTTTTAATTTTTGGCGATTTTGATCTTGAAGATGAAGTTTTTTTGATTTTATATGTTCACAATTTTGCTAAGAGAGTAAATCAAAATTCCGAACGGTTTGCAAGATATGAGCCTGAGAAAATGCAAAACCGACACCGAGCACCAACAAATCGTTGCCAAAATTCATAAAAAGTTCTGAAACGGTTAAATATCTTATGTCCGCATTAATAAATCACACAAGAAAAGAACTTGCAACTGCATATTTGCGGTTTCCCTGTTCATTACATACGAGTATAGAGCTTTGTTTTGTGTGTAGTTTTGATTTGGCATTTCATCACTTCAAATTAAAGTTTAATGTTATTTTTCATTCTGTGTAAAAGTTTTTTACTTCCCCTACTCCAACAGACAAGCAAACGAAAGTCAAATAGCAAAAGTAACCTAAATTGGTGGTGGACACCGTGAATTGTATTGATGATTATTAGGACATATTAATGTGTACCCTCTAGTCAGCCTAGAACCATATGTCTCTATGTCAACATTTTTTTCTCTAGCGACAATTGCACTAGTTGAAATGTCGACAACTTTTCTTTTATGCGCGAGTAGACATACGTTAGAGACAACAGTTCTAGTGTATTTCTGGTGACATTGTCAATGAACGCGTCAATAGTTTGTTTTTCTTTTTATTATGCTGTGCAATAATGTTAAAAAAATACATATGTATGTATGTGTTTAAGTTTGTTGCCCCAACTCTAATTAAATTGTTGACGAGAGTCACTAAAATGTACTAGTGAATCTTTCGATTCAAATGTCTGCATATGGTCGTAAAAGAATAGTGCTAAAGTCTACTGGTTGGGGTACACCTGGTCAGTGGTACTATTGAAAATATCACTAGTATATCACTACAATTTCACTATTCGTATTTCCTGCATATAATGCTGCATTATATAACAAACAAAACATTTTCTATATTTATGATTTGATCGCTTTGTAAGCCAAATTACATGTGATAATTATTAATGAACAAATGACACCAAAGTTAATTGTAAATATTCTGACAAACACGTAGTAGAACGGAACAACCGGCAGTTTTCGAAGGCCACTACTCCTTCATCATCAGCGTTCTTTGTGTTTGGTCCACTGTGTGTGGTGTCAGTTGATGTAGATTTCTGCTTTATATACGCAACTTTTATTGCAAATGGAATATTATGTGAATTGTTTTGATTCATTGTATTACAATTCGCTGAAAGCTTTTTTCTAATGAAAGCTCATTTTTACCATCTCTAAATTTGCAACAGTCTTGCCATTGTCGTTTGTTCTTTACTACTTATGCACATGTTACTTAATTTGCTTATTTTTTGTTCTACTTAAGACAGACTTTTTTGGTTTGATGCTATAAGTATATAATCCAGCTAACCCTTCAGTAATCAATTTCAATGTATTTTTAATAAAAACTATTTTACTGAATAAAGGCCGTGATACACTATCATACACATTTTTGAGAAAATATAACCCTTGTATGATGGAGTTTTTTTTTAAAGTACATTACTTATGTGAGATAATTTTAAATTTTTAGTTGAACTATAGTGAATTTTAATCAGAAATAATTCCTTAGTCGGGTTTAAGTTCAGTAATTTCAATTCTTGTTGAATGAAATATTTTTATTAATTAATGTGAGTTTCTAAAGAAGAGAAGAAGAAAAAATAGCTGATGTTTATAACAATCTCTACCCCAGTAGATAGACTTGCTGAAGTGCGTGGCTGCACAGAAAAATATCGGTATTTCCCCCAGCTAATAAAGTGCATTATTTATTATTATAATAAAATATTTTTCCCATATCATCATCAATTTAAAATGACTCATTGATAACCACGCAAAACAGCTGTTTGAACCAAATTATTGGGCAACACTGTATTTGATTATAGGTGACTTGCCATAACGCCGTAGCCACAACCATGTAAATCAATTAAATTTTTGGTTGGCAATATGGTATGTCACGTTCAATTTAAGCTTGAAGGCTCAGTTAGCCGACTGTAATGCAATGTAACTGCAACAGTAGGAAACAGCTGATCGATATTGTTATGTGAAAAGTAATGGAAATGGTTATAGAGATGTAATGTAACGTAACGTTTTCATATAAAAATATCGATCAGCTGTTTCCTACATTGCAGTTACATTGCATTACAGTCGGCTAACTGAGCCTTAAGACTACGAGTACGTGTGAATGCTCTCAACACAATTGTGCTGTGAGAAGCCCTTCAATGAATTAAATTGAATGATAAAAAACAACTTGCCATATTACCAAAGAAATTAGCAACAACAATTCTAACAACCTGTTTACATGGCTACATGCTCATACAAGTACAACAATAGTCTAAAGAACAAGCAAATGAATTGATAATGATAATGCAGTCTGTGACCGGAAGCTATAGCGGAAATCGGATTTTCTAGAAAACAGAATTTAAATGTTGTTAGAAAATATTAAGTAATGACAGAATGTAAGGATTTTTTAGCGATTTGCGATAAATTTTTATTTATAATTTTATTTATTAATTTTAAAAAAGTTTGAGTTTAATTTGCTTTTCTTTTCTTTTTGTAAATTACTTTTTTAAAACGACTCTCAAACGAGCTAACTGCCGGGATTATGTTGTTGATAATCAATTATTTCAGCATTACTAATGATTTACACATGTACATATTTTATTTGACGTTTAAAAGTCTTTCATTCCATTTTTCATATATTTGTTTATTCCCCAGTCAATTTGTCGATAGCCGATGCCATGGTTTCAAGCCTTAATGTTACATTCAATTACATTTATATGCTGGATAATGATTGGCCTTTTGGCCAACTCTACTGCAAAATTTCACAGTTCATAGCAACACTAAGTATAAGTGCTTCAGTATTTACCCTGATGGCGATATCAATCGACAGGTAAGTGAATTAAGTATCTGACTAAATACACGAACAAATACAAAGCTCTGTTAACAAACAAGTCAGCAGTAGTAAAATGCAGAAGGGCTTTTCGGTTAAGGCCCGTGGTAAAAAATGCCACATGGACTTTTATCGAACTCGTTCAGTAGCTCATTTTAGACATAAACCTTTGATTAAATTACATGGGTTTGATTATTGGTTTGTGTCTACAAGGAGCTATTGAGAGAGTTCGATGCAAGTCTAGTGCCATACAGCTCAAAACTCTTCTTCTAGTGCATAAATGCCCAAAACAATTCACATGAGCATTGTTTTCTCTGTTGCTCTTCTTCTTATCGCGCATCTGCATTTATTTCGTTTGTTTGCGAAAATCAGTGTTGATTGGGTCTGTCGGAAGGCTTTTTTGCACAAATCCTTTCACCGCTGCAAATACAGAAGTTAAGAGATACTCGTATTCAAAAATAGCTCCAAGCTATGCGTACTCTCGTTTGTGTGTGCTGCCATAAAAATTTACACAAGGTTTGCATGTGCATGCAAGAACATGCACGCTTAAGTGTAAAATTTAATTTTTGGTAGTCGTTTTATAATGGAGTTGCCTAAAATGCCCTCATGTGTTAACAAACAAAATTAAATAAAGCTTTTAAAAGCACACGCAAACATATTTGCAAAGTTTCCATTTAATGGATGTCTTTGGTGGTTACCTCCCCCGTATGATAAACGAAAATAATTAAATTTATTTGATAGTGTGTTAGTATTATCTTGTGTAAAAATTTCACATAAATGATTTAATAACTTGTTGTATATTGCATGTAAATTGAAAATTTCAAGTTGATTTTCAGCAAAACCCAGGGTTGTGTGATAAGACGCCAATTTCTATCCCAAATTATTTTTTTTTTTTTTTTTTTTTTGTAAAGAAACAACACTGACGTTATAAAACAAAAGATGGCAAAGATTGACAGTAATGAAATGTTTCTAAATACATATTGCCTTATTTAAGCCTCGTACAATATATCCGTTTGAAGAAGGGAGCATTTTTCTATGTTGTAAACGCTGTTCAATACCAGCTATTCAATAAAGCGATTCCAACTATAATAAAACTGGCCGCTGCATTAAAATTGCTAAGACAACACGGATAGCAACACGAAATTGTGCAATCCCATAATTTAGTACTTTGGCACCAGTCCATCCAGTACACCTAACTGCCACAAAGCTTAACCGACATATTTTGTTAACTTCGTTTTTTTTTACGAAAATCGATTATTTGTTTGTGATTTGGAAGGAATATGGGCAAAAAGTGAATTTATTGTAATTATCAAGGAAAATTTTTTGCGAAAGAAACCTTCATTCAAACCAAGGCGAAACTCGATAAATAAAGGTTGTTTTTTTATACATACATGTATAAAACTTTAAGTTGGCAACACTTTTTTAACTGGCAGCCATTTTGTCAGCTGTCAAGTGATTTATGTTTAGTTTGATTTGGCATTTCAACATGAATAGACGAACGCCTGAACAACGCCTTCAAACTGTGCAAATTTATTTTGAAAATCATGGTTCTGTTCGAAATACGTATCGCGCACTACATCCATGGAGCACTTCCTTTGTCATTGTTCAGCTTTCGCCCAGCTGAGATCCCGTTATTTTGGGGATGACACCTTACCGGACATTACCCACCTTAGCGGTATTGACTGCAAAAGCTTGAGGGACTACCTGAACGATACTGAGTTCCTATAAAAGTTGGGTTCGTTTGTTAATTTATATGAGAGCGCACAACAGGCCTATACTGGCTTATGTGTATGTCCCCGGACATGAGCGTAATGGCTGCTCTTTTGAACCTAACCTAACCTAACCTAACGTCCACTTTACGGTCAACATAACCTTCAATCAGAGTAATTAATTTGATTAACTATGGAACAATTTCTTACCAAGTTTACTCTAAATGATAACACGCATCTACAGAGACGTCGTACAGTGCGTACTGAAGAAGTCATTGCTTTTGTAGAGCGTAGCGTAGAGGAAGATCCGAATCAGTCTATCCACCGCTATAGAGCCATGATTACTGACTTCTTCGTTCAGCAATTTAACAACCAGCATTTGCAGAAGCTATGGTTTCAACAAGACAGCGCAACATATCACACAGCTGGTGCCACAATTGATTTATTGAAGGAAACGTTCGGTAACCGCATAGTTTCACGTTTTGGCCTCCAAGATCGAGCGATTGAACGCCACCAGACTATTTTCTGTGTGGATGTGTGAAGTCGCTAGTCTACTCCGATAATCCTGAAACGATTTACCATTTGGAGGACAACATTCGCCGCGTTATTGCCAATGTACGGCCACAAATGCTGGATAAAGTTGTAGAAAATTGGACCACCAGACTAGACTACATCCGAGCCAGCCGTGACGGTCATATGCCAGAAATCATATTTAAATTATAATGCTAGAAGATTATCTTTCAAATAAAGTAAATTTCATGTCAATTTAAAAAATTCATCTTTGTTTTATTTTATTTCAAAGTTCTATACCTCCATAAAAAGCGCCCTATACTAAAGAGATTCTTCATCATCAATTTCAATAGTAAAAACGCGATTTAATGAATTTGGTTGTGGCCGTACAAGCAGTTGAGGTTTCTACACCGGAAACAATAAAAAAAACTACGATACAATAGACCACAAACACAAACGTGTGGCAACTCTGCAAGAGTATTTGGGGTTGTTCAACGGCAATAAGCACGAGTTTTTACTCCATTTCGTAACTGTATATTCACCACAACGCATCAGAGCAGTGTTGCCAGAAAGTGATGACGGGAGAATGCTAAATCGCTCCAAAATATCTGCTAAAATGTTCTACAGAAAAAAATAAGATTCTAGATATTAAATTTATATAGATTTTTTTTAAAACTTGGATGCTTTTTCTATTATATATTATATTTTAATGCTACCTCATCCTATTTTAATGCTCCCTCATGAGTATATATTGTTTCTAAACTGAAGAAATGGCTCGGCGGAGAGAGATTTGACTCCAAAGATGAAATCATCTCACAAACAAATGCATATTTGCCAATACTTTGATTCACTTTGTTGTTCACTTAACTGAATTCTATTACGAATTTCAGTCAAACTGTTTAATTTATTCTATACAATTTGTATACATAATTTTAGTTTATTTTTATAAATTTTCAATTGATTTCTTTATTCTTGCAATTAAACACTTTAACTCATCTTTAACATATTTTAAATTATATTTTTGATGAAATAAACAAAAATATTATTAAACAGAAAAAGTCCCAGTCCAGACTTGCAATTTTTATTGCAGCAACTTTTTATTTTTTAGTGCAAATGAGCGAGAGAGGAATACAAAAAGTATATATTTCTATTTCAACACTCTCACACATATTCAATAACTGCGGCAAAAAGTAAAATTTCTTTATATATTTGGCAAACCTGATAAAAGCTGCATAATTAATTGATGCCTACAATTTTATGATTAAAACAATTTTTGTATTTAATTTTTTTTTTATAAAATATCCAAAAAATATTTATGTGAATTATGGACGAATTTATTGTTCATTTTATATATTTTTATTTCGAACTACATAATATGAAAATTATTATTTTATGGACTACTTAAATTTTCAGTTCAGTTCGTTAAATGATTGAAGGCAGCAGCAAATAGACTTTGATCTTTAACTTTTACTTGTAAAATATTTTGCACACATTGAAAGTATTTTGCCAAAGTAATGTCACATGCAACTACTTGCTGTACACCATAAAATTTTACACAACCCTTCAATTTTATATTCGCAACATGACATTTATTATTATTATTAACTCTACCATATTTACATCGATATACATGTGTATCTACATATTTTGTTACTTGTGCTTTAAACTTTATGTATGTCTGTATGCTTGTATCTATATTTCATGCCTCTTGCAAAGGTATTTTGCCATAATGAAACCTCTGAAACCACGCATGAAGAAACGTAACAATTTGGCAATTGCTGCTATGATTTGGCTGGCTTCTGCCATTATTTCCTGTCCCATGCTTTTGTTCTTCACCACCGGTGAAATACCCAGCAAAGATGGTCTACGCACTGTATGTTATACGGAATGGCCTGATGGTTCAACGAATTATTCACATCATGAATACATGTAAGTATTAATAGGAATTAAGTTATGAAACGGGACAAGACTAAACGGAAACGGATTAATAAATTTACATCATGCTCAGAACTCTAGTTAAATAGTTGTTATACGCTGCGTTTTATTTATTTTAACTATTATATGGAAAAAATCATTTTGAATTTCCTTGAAACACAAGTTCGTAAAAAACACCACTATCAGATTTGAAATGCAAACTAAATACACTAAATTTGAGTCTCATGGTGGGTAATATTCAAATCAATCTAACCTTCAGGTACTGATACTCGTATCCTGGGATAATATTATCACAAACTTAACAGCATAACAGCATGGAAAAAATGATAATTCGAAGTTTGAAACAAACTACTGGGGTGAAGGGAGAGGTTCCTTTACACCGTTAATACCTCTGCATAGGAAATAGATAAGAAAAAATTTATTACAAGACTGCTACTGAATTTTACACAAGTTTCCATAGAAACTATGGATAAAACAAATATTTAGGAAAATTAAATTTAATAAATTTCTCAAGCGTTTTTACGTTTCCACGGAACTTTGGACAATCATTATCTATCTGTTGCTGATATAATATAACAACAAATGAAGGTTTTTCTTAAGAAATTTTTCATATTTCATATTCAGTCTTCTTACGTTTTTACCTTTAAAAAATATTTATTTAGACAAGTTCGCAATTGCATATAAAACAACAGTCACTCGTATAAAGTTTTAATTGAATTAAAATAATTTATTTACTCTACACTGTTATTTACAGCTTTTAACAGCAACAACTATTCATACTCACAATGTTAGTTACTCTCTGGTAAGAAACTACGATATTTACTTCATTGCTCATAACCAGTGTTGCCATATTAGGAAAAACCGAACAAATGATTTGTTTTTTTTAGAATAAAAAACTGCCCAAAATTTTTTAACAGTAAAATATTTCTTATCAGAACAAAGCCTTATGGTTTAAACTGCACATTTGGCAACGCTGCTTACAACACAAGGCTGACCTTGATATACATGACTAACAGGTAACGCCATTCTTCCTTTTACACTTAACAAACGAGTTAGTGTTGAGCGAAACTGTGATTTTTTAATAATGTTGCTCCTTGTGATCGTGATTTCTAAATCGCTGTTCTGTTAAACTGTGATTGTGATCACAGTTTAGCAGTATTTTGTTTGTAGCAGTTCATTTATTTTTTTGTGAAATTAAACAGTGACTGTGATCACGGTTTAACACATTTCAGTTCTTCTGCTTTAAAAGTATGTATTAAGGTAGTATCACACGTTTGACGCAATACACCAATTATTGGTTCATTTTATACGCCAATCGTGTGATTTCACAATTTATTGTCTCATACGACAATCGAAAACAATATTATGCTGATTTATCGCAATCAAATGCAACTCTGGTGCGACAATCGTGTGAACGGTTGATAGGCAACCATGCCCCAATAAAAATGTTAAAAATGCACCAATATTTATTGTGTTCTCGAGCGGCAATCAAAGTAGCCAATACGCGACCATTTCTTAAATTAATTTATTTTGCTCGTGTGTTCCAAGTGTTGTCATAAGTATCGACTTAAACTTACTTTTATATGTAATTATAACTTATTTGAAACGTTAGCATGGAACTGTGAGCCAATCTTAACCCATATACATATTTAGTTTTTATTCGTTTAAAAGAACCAAAATTGCCTCTGCTTTGTATATTAGAGGAGCACAAAATATGCAAAGCAGATGCAATTTCATTTGTTTTAAAACAATAAACCATTTTCATGTACAAAATAAAACAGACAAAAAATCATTTCTTTTTAAAAGAAACGCTTTTGCAAGTAAAACAAAATAAACTAAAAACTACCAAAACAGCTGTTTGTTTCTGTTGCCGTAGAACAATCGTGTGAATGGGCTGCGGCAATTATTACCACAAATTCATTCTTCGCCAATCTGCGAGAATAAAATTTTTATAAAATGGGGCAATCATGTGACTGCAACGTATTTGATTGGGACAATTTTATTATTGTACACCAATTTACCACAATAAAAATTGGGTCAGATTGGTGTATTTGCGGCAATCGTGTGATCCTACCTTTAGTATTGGTATTTTGATAAATGCTAATAAGAAGAGCGACAAGAACAAACAATTAGCATCAACCCCAAGCAAATATTGATAAATGTCGTATGAGAGTCAGAGAGACAGTAAAATTGTAAATACAAAAATGTGAGAGCTATACATAGTTGCCAGAAAAGACGATTTGACACGATTAGACGATTCTCGACAAACGGTGAACGCATACAAATAAATTCATGTGGTAGCTTTATTTACTTTAAAGTGAGCATGCAAGAGCATTCACAGTTTGTATGAAAGAACTACATTTGCAAAACCTGTTACTTGATAAATTCAGTCACAGTTGTGATTACTGATTTTTCAATCGCTGTGAAAAAGTAACAGGTTTCGAAAAATAGCTCATCACTAAAACGAGTTCACGCGACTGGTAGCAATATCCGGTATTTATTCACCACACAGAAGGTTGGAGGATGAACTATCGAGCACATTAAAAGCATAACAATAGAATTTTTATTTAAGTAAAGTACAGTCGTATTCCGGTTTGAAATACATATTTTTCATACATAATAGAAAAAAAAATTATATAAAAGTAAATATATTCTTTCTTTACGTACAGTAAACAAAAACTGTGTATTTGCTAAGCCGGTATATCACTGGTTGAATTGCTCAGCCGTTGTTTTATGCTGGCAACTTCTGGAAGTAGAGTGATTCGTATATTTCGCAGAGTTGTATTTCCTTTTTATTTCAATAAATAAATTTAAGTGCTTTCGGATATATTTTTCTATACGAATTTAGACAATTATTTTTCCGTGTAAAAATAAATGTGTAAATTCCAGGTAATTCATTAACTACGCCTAAATGCAAGTAAGCAGGGCCTTCAAAATCCACGACCCTCAAGGGTACTAACTGGGGCTCGAGTGATTTCTAAAAGACTATAACGGCTGGGGGATGGATCTTTAAATGCAATGTGGGAGGGATTTTATTATTTTTTTTTCTTGTATGAGAATTAAGGCTCCGGCTGATTTGAAATCACTTTGTGTTGCATCAAAAAATTTTTGTTTGCCTTCCCAAATAAATTACTTCATCGCAAGTTTTTGCAGGCATCTACGTATGCTATTGTACGTTTTCATTTACAATAAAGAAAACCGTTGTAACCGAATGTCTTTTACCAATCTTTTGAAATTGAAAACGTGTAAGAATTTAACTTGCAAATCGAAAGAATGAGCATACCAAAAGAAGCCAAAAATAGCCACGAATGCCTCACTGTGCTATATAGGAAAAAAGTATTGCCAAAAATTTAAGTTTCACTACTGTTGTATACTGTGCACGTATTATACATTTTCTTCTTATCAAAACGATTTCTGCTTGAATGCAAGAAACATCATCATACGGGTATTTCTAGTACAATCGGAATTGCAACGTATGATGTTGATGATAATTTCAATTATTCATAACGTTTGAAGTGTTTTTCAATATGCATAAGCAAATGCCTGCGCAGACTTTTACTTTGTGGAACACATATGTACATATGTATGTGCAACATAGATATACGAGTACTTATGTATATATGTATATGATAAACATTTAACTTCCCAGTGAACATTTGTGGCGACATGCCGATGTACGCTCTTTATCTGAGAATTTTTTGTGGCCACAATTGACTAATGTTGACATCAGTGATTTTTGGTTTTAGCAATACTGCGGCGTATGCCCCACAGCCGGTCAAACAATTCAGTTATTGCATGAGAAATTTCCCGGTCGCGTAATTTCTCGATTTGGCAAAGTCAATTGGTCGCCTCGTTCTTGTGATTTAATGCCGCTGGACTATTTTCTCTGGGGACATTTGAAAGACCGGGCTTGCGTGAATAAACTAGAAACAACTGACGATCTGAAATAAGTGAAGCTTTGTTGCAAAATGTGGTTAAAAATTTTGTGAAAATAAATTTTACTGAATTTATTTGCGAATTTTTGTTTTTAATCAAATGTGTAAATAAACCTAAAATACTCATCTCGTATTTTTTGTAATATTTATAGCTTACTTTATGTTTTTCATTATTTCTTAGCTACAATATCCTTTTCATGATTCTCACGTACTTCCTGCCAATTATTTCAATGAGTTTCACCTATTCACGTGTTGGTTGCGAGTTGTGGGGTTCTAAGGCGATTGGCGAATACACTCCGCGTCAAGTGGAAAATATTAAAAGCAAAAGACGGGTAAGTTTTAAATTATAAAAATATAATTCACAATAACAGAAAAATAATTAAATAAATGCCAGAGTTGTATAACCTGCAATAGGTCAGAAATTTTAAATTATAAAAAATATAATTCACAATAATAGAAAAAGAATTAAGTAAACGACAAAGTTTTATAACCTGGAGGCAAATTACGGCACACGTTGTCGAACGAAATTACGAAATATTGCAATAGAGTTTATATGGAAATATTGTTAAATTTCGAATCGTATCGAATGCAGTAATTTGCCCCCTGGAATAGGTCAGAAGTTTTAAATTATAAAAATATAATTCACAGTAATAGTAAATATGTAATTATAAATATACAACTCACAATAACAGAAAAGGTATTAAGTAAGCCCCAGAGTTGTATAACCTGGAATAGTTCAGAAGTTTTAAATTATAAAAATATAATTCACAATAACAGAAAAAGAATTAAGTTAACGCCAGAGTTGTATAACCTGCAATAGGTCAGAAATTTAAAATTATAAAAAATATAATTCACAATAATAGAAAAGGATAATTGTATAACCTGCAATAGGTCAAAAGTTTTAAATTTCAAAAATATAATTCACAATAACAGAAAAAGAATTAAGTATACAAAGTTTTATAACCTGGGGGCAAATTACGGCACTCGTTATCGAACGAAATTACGAAATATTTCAACAGAGTTTATATGGAAATATTCTTAAATTTCGAATCGTATCGAATGCCGAAAGTCCCCTGGAATAGGTCAGAAGTTTTAAATTATAAAAAATATAATTCACAGTAGAAGTAAATAATTATAAAAATATAATTCACAATAACAGAAAAAGTATTAAGTCCGAATTTACACTATGCAAGTCTTATTGCTAAGCTGATTAGTTTGAGGAACAGAAACATTTCTTTTCCCCTCGTCTCTCTTTCACCCCTAAAAAACTAATCAGCTTAGCAATAAGACTTGCATAGTGTAAACTAGGACTAAGTAAGCCCCAGAGTTGTATAACCTGGAATAGTTCAGAAGTTTTAAATTATAAAAAATATAATTCGCAATAATAGAAAAAGAATTAAGTAAACGCCAGAGTTGTATAACCTGCAATAATTCAGCAGATTGGATAAGTATCTTAGCTCTCATATTTTAAAGGCGGTAAGCCATTTAACAAAATGCTTTGCTTGGCTTTTTTAAAAGGCTTAAAACCTATTTTAAAACACCACAGTTAACACGAATAACGCATTCTTTGCATCCTTTTGGATAAAAGTAAAAACAATTTTTTATTTGTATTTTTTTGTAAAATTTGCAAAACGGATGCTTTTACCAAGCTTGAATAATTAAGTTGTTAAACAAAGTGCTGATTTGCAAAATTTTACGTGTGTGTATTTTTTCTATTTTTTTTTTATTTCATACGCAGGTCGTTAAAATGATGATGGTTGTGGTTTTAATATTTGCCGTATGCTGGTTACCATTCCACACTTACTTCATACTAACTTCGTGTTATCCAGCCATAACGGAAACACCCTTCATCCAAGAGGTATATTTATTCATATATTGGTTGGCGATGAGTAATTCCATGTACAATCCCATTATTTACTGCTGGATGAATTCACGGTAAGTCTTTCACTTTTCTCTCTACTATTTTCACTTTTAGCACACACACAAGATTATGAAATCGTATGAAGGAAACTGATGTAGGAGATGTATGCTGATGAAGCATAAAAAGGAAGTTGGGTTGGTTAACAGGAAATGTAAATATGTGTGTTGCATGGAAAATTTATTTAAAAAAAAACTTGGGTTGAGTCTTAAGAAGGGCAGAATTGAATTTGGGTGGTATGAGTGTTTAGTGAGTGAATGTGTGAGTGTGTGAGTGTGTGTGTGTGTGTGTGTGTGTGAGAAGTCTAATAGAGATACGAGTATATGGATGTAATGCATGGTAAAAGATGGATGTTTTTGAGATGTGTTTCTTTGGCTTGAGTTGAGTTTTTTATTTTATGGCTTCCACTAACCGCGAACATGCTCTATATAAATCCATCATCAATGTAATCTATCGAATGCTGTGGATTTAGATGAATATGTATGCTTGCGTATTAACTCAACTTTTGAAATCAAAGTTCTGTGAATGATTACTTGTCACAGAAGCTTGCGCTCATGCATTTGACTTGTGTATTTATAAAATACCAACACATAGTGCTGGATTAAGAACAAATACAGTGTGTGTCAAAACTATTTAAAACACCTAAGGACATACATACATACATATAAAACAGCAAATGCTTGATTAAACAGTTTAATCTTAGTATATTACGTGGTATAAATTATAATAAATAATAAATAAATTATATAAATTATTGTGCAATAATTGATATTGCACAATAAAATTGTAAAATTTTTTCGTTAATCAAGTACAAAATCGTCGTAATCGAAGTCGAAATACCACTCGCAAATAAGGCAAAATATATTGCACAAAATCAAAAGTCTTTTGATTTATATTGCCCAGTAAGAATTATTGATGTACAATAATTATTAACAGGTAGATCACTAAACATTATTTTTCTATTTTTTATATTACTTAATTAAATATTATTTAATTTGTAAGAAAAAATTACGGACTATATACCTCTTATAATATTGTGCAATTTATTGAATAGTGTGGAGCAAAATGACAATAATAATACCAATAAAGTACTCAATAATATTGCATAGTCGACTTTAGTAGTAGTAGTAACTTTAACTCACATAAATTTGTTTTATAGAATTATTTTGCAGATATTTAATGTACGTTTTATATAGAGCGCTTAAGCTTTGTATAAAAAGTACTTTTTTCAAACCTGCTATAAAAATTTAATTTTTCCAAAGTAGTTTTGTAAAAAGTATCTCTTGCAAAAAGTACTTTTTGAAAAAGTAAAATATGTTTTGAAAAAATGGAGTACCTTTTGAAAAAAGTACTTTTTGTACAAGTAACTTTCGCAAAAGTGCTTTTTGTAAAAAGTACTTTTTGTAAGAGCAGCTTTTTATAAAATTTACCTTCTGTAAAAGTACCTTTTATAAAAAGTACCTTTTATAAAAAATACTTTTTATAAAAAGTACCTTTTATAAAAAGTACCTTTTACAAAGAGTTTCTTCTATAACGAATATCGTTAACAATTAGGTTTTTATGAACTTGTTTTTTATGGGACTAAACTCCTAAATGCGGTGTAAATACACAGAACCAAATATTTTTTCTTACGTAAAATTTTACAATATTAACTTTTTTGTTTAATAATTAATTTTTTTATTTTACAGATTTCGTTTTGGCTTTAAATTGTTTTTTCGATGGTGTCCGTTCATCCATTTAGGAGCGCAGAGTTTCAATAGACGCGATCAAATGACATCGCGTTATTCATGTTCGGGTTCTCCTGATCACAATCGCATTAAAAGAAATGGTAAATCTTTTGAATACAGTTTATTTAAATTTACGGTCTCTCTGGCTCACGATGTGGACAAGAAAGTTTACAAGTAAACGATAGAAAGTTTCTTGTCGACATCGTGGGCTAGTCCGTTAAAATGTTATAAAAAAATTTATTATCTAAAAAAACTCAAACTTTACAGACACTCAACGTTCATTAATTTATACTTGCCCGGGCTCACCAAAAAATCGCCGCATCTCACATTGTGGTAAGATTAAGCAAAATCAATTTGTTTTTAAAATTCACAAAACACAACCCATTTTTCTACCAAAAACTTTGCATATATTCCCAAATTAGTTTTCTAAAGTTGTAACAAAAGCTTTAAAATATAGGATTGAATTCATAATTTCACATGCAATATATCTACAAGAACCAAAAATTCTCGTATTCCATTTCAAGTAAAGTTCGCGTTAGATAACTTATTTTAATAACTGTACCTGGATACATTAACTTTTACGATATACGATCAACAACTGACATCGAATATCGTTAAAATATATTAGTGTTCAGCAAAGTCGATATATTTATTATAGCGATACGATTATCGTAATAAAAGTTACTGAATCCAGGTACATTTAAGTCTAAAAATCATGTCATCATTTTCAATACGGCAATATTGCGACTGTGATAATTGTGTGAATAAATTAAAAGAACGACGAATGATTCTCATCATTCATCCTATTTTTAAGCAGAAATATTCTCCTTCATTTGATTCATTCGTTAGTACAGATTACGGCCAAAAAATTTGTACCAAATTATTTTTAAGCTCCTTTCAAAGCCAAAATTTCTTCTGTGAAACACATACTCTGCAAAATAAAAATCCGAACAACTCTCCTCACTTAATACCATCACGTTTGTATGGGAAAACATCCCAGAATTTCATTTCAGCTGGATTTAAATCGAGCTAGAAATAAATATGTTTCTTTTCCTTTTATGCAAACAAAACCAACAAATACACTGAAACATGCAAATCGAAAATATATTTCAATTAATAAGCATACGTTTTCTCTTTTTTTTTTTAACTATAACTGTTGCAGGTATCTTACGCAGTTCAACTATAACAACACAACGTGATGGAGTGCGACACTCAGCACCCATCACAACAAGTGGATGCAATCATTATCATCATCATAACTCAACATATCACCAACGTTGCAGTCTTAAAATACTTGGAAATGCAGAAAGTAACAAGAAGAAAAATTCACTAGAATTATCCGCATTAAGTGGGAATGGAGAGGCTTTGGCTGACAATTCAAAAGATTTTTTTATTAAATCAAATCACAAACCAAGTGTGAGATCTGCAACACTATCGCCGCCGCCATCAGCCACAGAGACAACAACACTGGACACAAGTTCTACAGCACTCAATGGACTTGCAGATAAAAATTATTTAATAAATCGTCCAGCCTTAGTGTCTTGACAACATCCAGCTCAACTGCTAGAACACCACTGCATATTGCAACAACAACAACAACAACAAGCAGAACACGTGCTAAAAGGCAACGAGACCGTAAATTATTTTCAGCAACCACATACAAACGGAAACGGAAGCTTAATCTACAAAGCGGCTGCTACTCCGACAAATGGCAACAGTAACAACATTAACTGCAACTGCAACAATATTAACACCGGCAGCAACATGAACAACAATTGGAATTTAATCTTAAATGCAAACACCAACTCTGCTCTTTTCAATCCATGCACGAGCCCAAGTGATTATGTGGCCAAAAGTTGTAAAGATGCCTCTGCAATTGACAATAGAAACAGAACAATCGCTCGTAGTGATGGTGACATTGTTGGTGGCGGCCGTAAATCTAAGACAAGCCATAATAACATTAAAACTTGGCTTTAAGAAACTTGTGTAAATAATATATTATTCTTTTCTTATTTCTCACTAATTTTTATCAATACAACCACTTAAAAGTGGCTATTGCAGGCATAAAATATTGTGTGCAAGCGTGTGTGTGTGTGTGTGTATCTGTGTGTTTCATGCAAATCCCAGTCAGTATGAGGAGTATTTCATATTACTTCCATAGAAAGTTTACATCGCAAAATATACAGAAGTGATAATATTGACTTATGCTAAAAAAGCTAGAATCAGCTTTGACACCAGCGCTATTAAAAAGAGACAAATATAGCAGTTTTTTTATAGGACCATCACTCAGGGTATGACACCTACTAGTGCAATCCATTGTGCTAGAAGTAGCAAAATAGGTTGTGGGTAAGGAGAATAGAAGGAGTAGTGTCTATGAACATTTAATTTAAACTTTAAACGCATTGAAATTGATAGAAAGAACTCTGCAAGTACTGGGTTATCCAATTAGTGGTTTCAAAACCGTCGGTCTGGCAAGGTTGTCTGTCAGCTGTTAAAAAGCTGTCATCTCAAGTGTCATTTATTAAATAAAAGTTTTACTATTTAGGAATATGGATCGCTTCAAAACCAAGGAACGCGTAAAAGGAGTTTAAACTTACTACAAAAGTGGTGGCCACTTTTCGAGCATTTCGGGGTGATTATTGTTTACTCCTGTTGAGTTTACACTACATATAAATTTGAGTTTAGTTTAACTAAACCAGCGTTTAAACTTTGACTGATTTATTAGCCCTTAGAAAGAAAACATTTAGTTTGGTAACAATTTGCGGGTGGAAGGAAGCGAATAGAATCGTTTTTGTGTTCGTTACTCGGCGACACGCTTTGTTGACATATTCTTTTTGGTACATATACATACATACGAGTACACATGCATGTACTCGTGTTAGTATTATCCAATAATATTGGAATGTTGCCAGCAACATTTTCGTTTGTGTGAATGAGAAGGAAACAACAAAAAAGAATTCCAGTACAGCGATTCAGTAACTTTTAACAATCCATCAATCCTAATTTTCGTCCATACATTTTGTCGCTTGCAATAAAGATTGTTTGATTCTGTAACTTTTTTTAACGATAGTACGCAGCTGATATTTTCTATTGCTTTTTGTCGATTCGATAAAATTAACAGCACATAAGTTACGAGTATTGTCAGTTAAATATCGATACAGCTGACATTAACCTACAGCGAATATCGTTAAAAATGTTACTGAATAGCAAATTTGATAAATTTTCGTTATAATTATTTTAACGATGCGATTATCGTTAAAAAAAAGTTAGTGAATCGCACTACAGACGTTTTATTTCCAAACGTTCGCTATTCTAAACTCGGACATAGGAATCGAGAGAAGTTATCTGCGACATTATAAGCAATACTAAGCTTTGAAAGTATCTACAGTCACCACCTCTACACTCCAATTTTTTGAAAAACTTAACTTAATGGAATATGTAGAAATGATTAAATTTCATTGAAATCGTAATATTTTTAATGAGGTAATTTACACGAGAACAATTTTTAAGCCGCACATTTTTTGTTATTTTCCAAATTACACGAGACTAATTCATCTGGCATAAAATGTATACGTATACACAGCTTTGTGTGTGTGTTAGTGTTTCTTGTATTCACCCTGTCGGAAAATGTGTGGTTGACTACAAAAATAGTTAACTATAGTTAACTTTTCTTAGAGTGGCTAAAAGCTAACTGCAATGTCATCCAGAACAAATCCAAAATTAATTCTTAAGTTGAGTATGTAATGCCAACAAATTTATTCTCAGCTACTTTGAAACTCATTTCAATTTTATATTAACATTTTGTTGTTATTATTTTAGATGGTACTTTGGCTGGGTAGTTAACGCGTTGAGTACACAACGTGTGATGATACATGTTCAAACCCCAGAAAATTTTTTTAAATTTAATAACTACCACGTGGTTTAAAAAAGCCAACTTTAAGTTAGTTAAAAGGGAATGCAGAGTGAGACAATTGACTACCGCCTAGGACATTACAATGTTAAAATAGTCAGTTAATTACATTGAAAAGTAATCCAAGTGTCAGTCAGTACTAGTTGCGAAATAGTTAGCTTAATTTTCCGACAGGGCATTTAACATTTGCTGTTTTTTAAGTTGTGTGTGTATACGGGGTTGTAGCTGGTTGAAAAATTATGCCAACCACAAAACCTCTCTCTTCACCGAGTTTGTCCACAAACTGGCATGTTATGCCAGCATAATTATGCCCGTGTAAATCAGTACATTGAGATTGAACGTACCGTTAGACTATCATCGCGTGCTTTGGAAGTTGCCAGACGAACAAATTTTACCTCTACCTACTGTTATTTTCAGTACAGCTGTATTTTTTTACTTTCTCTCCAATAAACTCAAGACTTCAGTGTAGACATAAAGCAGAACAAACTGTGTGTATTTCGCTTTGCAAAAAAAAAAAGCAAAATCATTCAATACAAAACTCCCCACATACGTACATAAGTAAGTACGTCTCGTGAAAAATACTAACCAAACCAGCAAAACTTTTCCCCAAGTGCAAAACAACGCACACTTGCAGTTTATTTAAAGCCAAGGGCAGTTGCTTAGAATCCACTTTTGCACTTTTTGTTTTCTTTCATTTAAATAAATAAAATATCCTTGCCATTGTACAAATTTGTATTCATTTAGGGTATTTTTTAAGTTTTCAAGGTATTTAAGTATGAATGGGAATGTGTGAATGTAAATGAAAGTGTGTGAATGAAAATCTCTTTATTTCGCCCATTGGAAAATGATCTGGTTGAGTGTATATACATGTATGTATGTGGTGTGTGTGTATGTGTGTGAATATCTGTTTTAAATATTTAAGTTTCAAGCTATTTACAAAAGAGTAAAACAAATTACCAAAGTCACAAAATAAATGTACTCAAAGTTCCTTCAAAGAATAAAAAGATTTTATAAATAGTTGGAGAAAACTTGCGTACCTTTAAAATGTCGAAATGTTTTAAGAATTATTTTAAGTGTTTTAATAAAGATTTATTTAGTTCACTAATGAATGCGAATCAGAAAGTATACTTTGTGATGCAAATTACTATAATTTAATACTAAGAACATAATATTATATATTTTTTGTTGAGAGTTTTCTCAAAATATTTTCATTATGTGTAAATATATTCAAGGCCGATGAATCGGTGAATTTAAGCCACTTTGCTGTGAAATATACTAAAAAAAAATATCATAAACTTATGTACAAAAATCTATAAAGCTTGTTTTTACTCGCAAGTATGACGATTGGCAGGAATTTTAGGCGTGAAGTCTTGATAATTCATACATTATTATAATTAATATCTGAATTTTCGTCTGTTTGGCCAATAACATGAAAAATCTACTAGATAAACCTTTTTAATTGGAAACTCGTATATCAAATTTAGCAAAACAATCAACAAATTTCTTAACTGACATTTAATTATTGTAAATAGTAAAATAAATTAACCCAAACGAGCTACAAGTTGTATGTAAAAATTGCACAATTTTAATTAAAAAACAAAAATTTAAATAAAATTCAACCGATTTCAAAAAAAAAACAATTAGGGCCACTTTTTGAGTTCAAGTTTAAGGATTAAATTAAACTTAATCTTTATTTGTAGTTTTTGGGTAGTCGTTTATATGATTTTGCTGGCTGTCGTGGTGGTTTAATCTTACATTAAAACTGACAATATACACTAGTGAAGCATATAACTTTTTTCTTAAATTATATGATAAAATGATTCAAAAACACTTAAATAAATATACACTAAGGGGAAAAACGTGCTAAATCTGAATAGTCTGTTAAATGCGAAAATGCTTGATTCCAGAACAAAATCTTGAATAAAATTTCATTTTAAGATCGATCTCAAGATTTTTTTTTCTTAATGAAAATCTTAAATTAAGTCCTAGTTTACACTAGATATGGACGCGTGTCGAATTTTTCCAACACTACACGACACGAACACGAATACCAACACGCTCAACACGCACGAAACACTAACGCGAAAAATTTTGTCAACACGATACTGCACAACACTCACGAAATATTATTGGTATATTGGTATAGTATTGAAGATAAGAAAATTTAATTTATTTTTTTATTCAAGAGTCGCTTTTCAAAATATTCCACTGAGTTGGCACTGCCAGCTGATACACTCTGCCACCACAACTGATACTATCTGTTTACGTACAGAACTTTAAGCTTCAGAGGCCCATACACTATCAACAAATATGCTGGTGTTGTGTGTTTGACGATACAAAATATAAAATTTTTTCTCTACTGAAAATTCATTCATACATATTTTACACCTAAAATCGTTTCGTGTTTTTCGTGTCAATTTTGCTCAATACCAAACGACCCGAACACGCACGAAATCAGATTTTTTTGTGACAAACACTTCGTGTTGAGTCGTGAGTGCTTGTGTCACGAAGAAAATACGACACGCATCCATCTCTAGTTTACACTATGCAAGTCTTATTGCTAAGCTGATTAGTTTGTTAGGAAAGAGAGAGAGACGAGGGGAAAAGAAACGTTTCAGTTCCCCTCGTCAATCTCTCCTTCAAACTAATCAGCTTAGCAATAATAATTGCATAGTGTAAACTAGGACTTAGGAATATAATTTTAAAATTCAGATTAAAATCCTGATTTTAAGAATACGTTATTACAGTTTAAAACCACGTTCTTGATTTTTAGAATTCATTCTAAAAATTAATTATTTATGCTTAAATTTGAGTACGTCAATCTTACTGAACAAATTTCAAGATTGAAACCTGGAGATTTCTGCAATCTAACTTCAAGAAATTTGTTCTTAAATTTACATCGTAATTTTTCTTTTAGTGTATGTACATATGTATGTATGTACATATGTATATGTATATTTTATGTTCACCCGTATTGCGTATGTCGAGTTGAATTATCGTCTACGAGAATTTTTTACTAAAATATAAGAAACGAGTACAAGTTTCCTTTAATCTAGGACAAAACTGTCGTAGAGAAATATTCGACTCGACTTTATCTATTTTCTTTAACACGCACAATATTTTGCTTGTAAATAATAAAATTAGGCAATTTCTTCTTCTTCCTATACAAAAAAAAACAACAAAGTGTGTTAATAACATTATGACTTTTGCACAGAAAATGTTGCCACTTTTTTTTCTCGGTATGGTAATACTACACACAAAAAGAAGTTCAAACTACGGCTCAAAAACATGAAACTCAACTAATGTGAGATTAAGTTAATTTTCGGATTAGCTAATTAGAGAAAGAAACTATGTAAGTCATGTTTCAGACACATCAGTTTTTCTTGAAGCTTTTTGAACTCGGTTAAAATAAGTACATGTGTACTACATATATAATTTTCGTTATTTTTTAATTGTATATACACTCAGTTCAGAACCTTTCAGTAAGCTAAATAGCATAAGCAGCATAAAATTAAGCAACGTTTGCTGTCATTCTGATTGTGTAATTTCATGTATGTATAAGAACTTGAGATTCAGTTTTGATATATGGCGCAGCAGAGCCATATACCAGAGCAATAAGAAATTTTTTTGCCAGGAAGCCAAATTTTAAAAATTAATCAAAAAAAAATTAAATAAAACCTTTCACACATTTTTGGGAAAGTAACATTTAAAAAAACCTTCTAAAAAGCTGATTTTTAAATAAAGTACCTATGGATAAAATTTATTTCACAAAAACACCTTGCAAAAAGTACTTTATTAAAAAAATAAATTTTGCAAAATAAAATTTTGATTAGTACTTATTGAAAAAATATATTTTAAAGACATATCTTTAAAAAGTACTTTATAAAAAAACAAGAAATTTTTACAAAAAATACCTTTTCTAGAAAGTACCTTTCAGCAAAAGTACCTTTCATAAAATTATCTTTTATAAGAAGGACCTTTCGCAAAAAGTAACTTTTATAAACATACATTTTATAAAAAGTACCTTTTATAAAAAATGCATTTTATAAAAAGTACATTTTATAAAAAAGGAGCTTTCATAAAAAAAACCTTCCATAAAAAGTAACATTTATAAAAAGTACCTTTTATAAGACGGGTCTTTCATCAAAAATAACTTTTTTAAGAAGGTACCTTGTACAGGGTCTCTGGTAGCAGATTTATATTTTCAAACTTAAATAAAAAAAAGTAATAATTGGCACAAAGTTTTATTAAGAGCATTGAACGATAGAATGGAAATGCAGATTTTAATTTTTAAAGAGTATGTCATACAGATGTCTTCCTTCGAGTTGAACACACTGTTCAAAACGGAGCCTTGTGTTCTGCGCCACACACTGCAGTAAACTTGGTACGATTGAGCTGATTTCTCGACGAATATTTTCCTTTAAAGTTACAAAAGCTTGAGGATTGTCATTATAAACCCTCTCTTTGAAGTAGAACCATAAAAAAAATCCATGGGAATTAGCTCGGGCGACCTCAGTGGTTATGGGATGTCCCCAAAAAGATCAGTCGGATCAATTTTTGGGTGAAATTTTTCCGAAGCAAATTCATCGAAGCTCTGGCTGTATGTGCAGTCGCTCCATCCTGTTGAAACCACGTGTGTGAAGAGTACAATGGATGAGCTCGCAAGTTTAGCAAAGAGAATTCCGTAATAATGCGTCCATCATTTTCACCGTTGACATTCGTCGCCTGGCCTCGAGAATTTTCGAAAAAAAAAATGGTCCAAGCACCTTTTATAAAAAGTAAAAATGTGCTTTTTATAAACGGTACTTTTTATAAAAGATACTTTTTATAAAAGGTACTTATTATAAAAAATACCTTTTATAAAAAGTGCCTTTATAAAAGTACCTTTCAAATAAGTACTGTTTAGAAAATTAAACCTTGCAAAGTTTAAATTGGTAGTGCTGGCATTTGATTAATAATAATATTTTGATAATTTGACAATCAGAAGGACAGCGAATTTGCTTAAATTTTTACTTGCAAATATTTGAAGTTACAATATATTTGTAGTTAGTTTTTATAAAAATAATATATATATGTGATATGCATAGCTCTTTGCAATTACAATTAATTCTGTTGCTTTATTAGAAAGAAAAAAATACAACACAATTTAATATTTAATTGAAATAAATTTGACAAAATTTTGTGAATTGATGGTCCACTGTCATTACAATAGCATGAGTCAAAAGAAATTTGAAACGAATTTTAAGTAACTGATTAACAGATACATATTTGTTTTAATTCATAATTAAGTTACAGTAAATCAATTAAAGTTAAGATAATTATGTATAAACAATTCTGCTGATATGTGTAATTACATGAAATCTGTATGTATGTATGTATAACGAAAAAGTGACTTTGAGATTCCAGTTTCATTCTCAGTTATATCTGTAAGAGGATTACATACAATATAAATAAAGAAATTATTGTATTAAGTGTTAAAATAAAGAGTTTTAATTCAGAAGTTGCGTTTTGAAATAAGGGTGAGTATTAAGTCGAATATACGAGCATATACTACATATCGTTACCTTAATATGGAAAGGCCATAGCTCATTATTTTTTTTTAATCGAGATTTTTGCAATTTTCCATACATTAGATGTTTATCTATCGAAATATGCAAAAGATACGATTTTAAAAAAATAATGAGTTAGGGCCTTTTTATATTAAGGTAACGATATGTAAATAGCAAATAAAAAACCTTATATAATTGTAAAGCATTTTCCAACATTAAAAACACAATAACTGAAATAATTAAACTTTATATTTATATTTAATGAATCAAAAGATAAAATATGTATATCAAATCAAATTTATTTCTGTTGCAGTTTTTAATTCCTTTGACATTGCATCTCATTTAAGTTTTTTATTATTTTCAAAGCATTCATTTCACTATGAGTCATTTATGCACGTGTGAGTGAGCTCATGTTTCCTGTTAAAACTTTTCTATCTAAAAAAAGATTTCCTTATTTCTAACAGTTATGTATGTCCTTAATTCAATTAAAAGTTTGTTCGAAAAATAGTTTTGCTTCATTTATTATCAATTACTTAAATTTTTGTTTAACCAAATGAGATGTGTACACATGCATGGCGTACACATGTAATGCCGAGTACACACTATGGCATTTTGTGGCAAACGCAATAATGTATACTGGTGGCAATGTTTGTCATTTCCGATATGTTTCGTTGTGTGCCATTGCTTTCCATATAAAATAATGGGAGCGGCGTTCGCACACATTTTGCAAATGACACCACAAAATGACGACACAAGAAATGTGAGATAAGTATATAATTTTTATGTATATATGTATGTGTGTGATTTACTAAGAATGACATATTTATATGTATGTATGTACATATACCTAGTTGGCCAAATCGTAATAGACGACGATTAATGTACGACATGTCGAGGAAAATATAATCGACAATTTAAAATAAATCGTTCTTCAATTAAACAAGATGATCCACAAAGTTTTTGAATATGAAGTGTAAATAAAAAACAAGAAGAAAACAATGACACATTGCAAAGGCACAGAAAAATTCCGGTATTTCCCCCAGTTACACCGTTTAGTTTAATTTTTTTTTTGTCTTCTTTATAAAATCACATTAATTAATAAAGATTATTTCATGCCATTAAAAATATAAATACTGAACTTGAGTTCGATTCAGAAATTATTTCTGATTAAATTCATTCTAGTTCAATTTAAATATGTATCACAAAACAAAAAAGAAAAAAATATATATCTGAAATTAGCTTAAATCAAATGTACATCGTTCAAAAGGTTTAAGGCTCTTCTTTCTAAAACGGTTTATAAATTCAAAATCAGTGGTTATTTAACTTATTTACAGGTTGAGAAGTGCATACAGGTACGGGAGCCTGGTTTTGTACCCATAACTCGAGATTTTCGTTTGTTGCGAATTACAGAGTCGGCCATCAGATTATTGTTGTACTCGACAATACCCATCATTTAAATAAATAATAAAATATCGCAGTTTTTTTTTTGTGCATACAGGTACGGGAGCCTGGTTTTGTACCCATAACTCGAGATTTTTTGTTGCGAATTACAGAGTCGGCCATCAGATTATTGTTGTACTCGACAATACCAATCATTTAAATAAATAATAAAATATCGCAGTTTTTTTTTTGTTGTCACACAGTGTTATCTTGAATTTTAACGCAAAACTAAATGCCTACCTTGCGGCGTTTCAATTTTCCCTTGATTTTATTCAACAACCGCTAACCATACGGGATATAGAAGACATCTCGTCGTGATGTATTCTTAACATACTGTGCAGCAAACCAGTAAGTCTTGTTTTAGACTCGGCAGTTTTTCTTGAAGCAGTTCTCTTCAATTCTCTTTTAAAATTGCTCGTTTGTTTACACACAGACGGCTCCTTGTTCAATTTTGCTGTTGTTTTAATACAGCGAATGAAATAACAAAAGAGAATTGAAGTAACTTTTCTGTACAAGCAAGTCAGTACCCCTCTTCTTTCTTCTTTCCCCTCTCTCCCATAAACTCAGACTTGCTTCAAGAAAGACTGCCAAGTCTAAAACATGATTAACCACCCGACGATCTATTATGAGAAATCTTAGAAAATAATGTAGACTATACTAAGGCCCAACAATTAACTTATCAATTATGTGTCAACTATCTTTAAGTGCCATTTAAGGCCGTGATACACTATCATACAAAGTCGTGCGATCTACGAAAAAGTACAACCCTGGTGTGATGAATTGTTATTGTCTTTTAAAAATTTTCATAAACTCCATCATACCAGGGTTGTATTTTTTCGTAGATCGCACGACTTTGTATGATAGTGTATCACGGCCTTTAAGTAACAAATTCATTTTTTCAGTGCAAAGTTGAGAGACATTTAAATAATACTTAAATGGCCAACCTTGCGTATATAAGTTCTATTTAAGTTTTTCGAGCATACCATATGTTTTTATGTTTGTGTGTGTTTATTGAAAACATGTACATGAACATCATGTGGTCGTATTAAAAAATTTCGTTTAATTTTCATAAATATATAACATGCAATAATTAATTTCATATCATGGAATAAATAAATAGAAAAATGCGTTGCGATGCTCTTTTGGTTTCATAAAATATTTTTTATGCAATTTTAACTTTCTACATGTTGATAACCTAACTTTGTTATTTACATTAAACATCTGTTTTCTTTTAGAACTATCGACATTTCACAGTGCTACCATACTTTCATAGTATTTAAGTGAGCATTTAATTTTATGACTGAAAAAATTAAACTGCATTTAAGTGCAACTTAAATTTAAGCGGCAATTAGCTAAATGACATATAATTGAGAACTCAATTATTGGGCCTAAGGCTTAAAGTAAAATAATAAACACTTAAATATGAGATACATCGTTTGACGCACAGATATTAAGACTTTTCAGTATAAGCAACAACCTCGATATCTTTTCGGTTGCGCAAATTGAGTTCGTACTGTATAGCAACTATAATTTCACTGTAGAAAGGCCCTAAGTCATTATTTTTTTCGAAATCGAGTTTTTTATATATTTCGATAGAAGAACATCTAATGTATCGAAACACTCAAAAATCTCGATTTCAAAAAAATAAGGTAACGAAATGTATGTATTACATATGTAAAGGGTGTTTTTATTGAGGTATAGAACTTTAAGTTGGCATCACTTTTTTAACTGGCGGCCATTTTGTCAGCTGTTAAGTGATTAATATTTAGTTTGGTTTGCCATTTCATCATGAACAGGTTGACAAAAGAACAACGCTTGCAAATCGTGCAAATTTATTTCGAAAATAATGGTTCAGTTCGCGAAGTTTACCGCAAGCTCCGTCCATTTTATGGTCGACATAATCGTCCATCAGAGCAATTAATTCGGTTAACCATGGATTGGCCACCAAGATCGTGTGATTTGACACCATTGGATTATTTTCTTTGGGGATATGTGAAGTCGCTCGTCTACGCCAACAAACCAGAAACGTTAGGGGACTTGGAAGCCAACATTCGTGGCGTTATTGCCAACATACGGCCCCATATGCTCGAAAAAGTGGTTGAAAATTGGACCTGTAGAATTGGCTTTATTCGAGCCAGCCGCGGCGGCCACATGCCCGAAATCATATTTAAACGTTAATGGCATAAAATTATCCTTCCAATAAAGCCAAATTGATGGACATTAAAACGATTTTCTTGTGTTTTATTTCAATTCGAAGTTCTATACCTCTAAAAAACACCCTATACATACATATGTATATTACAAGTGTCCACTGTATTCAATTTCAAATTTTCATTTACTTTATTTTCTCAACAACGAAATTTATTGTTTGTATCACTAGTTAATTTTTTATGCAACATATTTACTGTTCACTTTTATTTTTATTTAATTTAATCAATATTGTCCCTTCTCTTCTATTTTGCTGAAATAGACATTCTTTTCTCAAGCAATTTTGAACGTACATATGTACTTAGAAAATTTAATTATTATTTATATAAAAAAAAAATTCTTCAATAAAAGTTGTACGTCAGTTTATTTAATTCTTTCTCAATTGGAAGAAAAATAATACGCGCATATTTTTAATTTTCTTTTTTTCCTTTCTATCTAAAAGTTTTTGGTACACAGCATCTATTGAAGAAAGTAAGCGATAGGAATGAAGTTGACAAACAAAGATATGCAGGCGTGCAATTATTTCTGCTGATATTTTATGAAACCTAAATATTTCTTGACACTGCTTCCCCTGGCTACACTCTACTTATTATTCAAAACAATAAATGTATGTATTTAATAATAATACTCGTACTTATGAAAAATCTATGACTTGCAATTTATTTAAGAATTTCAAACAGACTTTTAAGCTCTTCAAAATGTCAACCGTGTAGCAAGCAACAGCATTTAAGAGCAGCATTTAATAGAAGGAAATATAAAAAGCACAAAGAAATGCAGGCAGGTGCCAACAAAATGTTTCATTGAATTTTCTCTAAAGAACAATTAGAAAATATCTGAGGGTTTGGTTTTATTTTATGAAAAATTAAGCGGGTAACCCAATTAAATGTAACTCATTTACGCGCAAACTTTTCGGAGATCGATTAAGCGAAATCCTTAGAAGCATTTCATCTAACTTACCTTTTAAATTTAAAAAATGTCCTTTAGTGTTGCAACAGCAAATTTCATATTGAGAACAAAATTTAATAAAACCAGTCTAAAAATATAAAAACAAATAATAATTTAGCTAATAAAATATGTATCGTATATAAAAACATTAGTTTAATCTAAATATTGTATAATATGTAGAACTAAAGTTATTAAAAATTTCGTATATAAATTTATATACATACATACTCGTACATGCAAAGTTTCAACGTCTAATATTTAAAATACAGTCTTTTTTAATTATATTAATTATTAATATGTTTTTTTTTTAATTTCGCAACTTAAACTTACTTAATTTTTCTTAGTTCCCGAATTTAAGATCTTGAAGTAACGTATTATATATTCGCCCAAATGTTCACTGATATAAAATGACCAGTTTAAAGTCTGCTGTCGTCTGTAATCGCCAGATGTTCGGGAGCCGGCAGTTTGCAATAAATCATAAAGAGAATCGGAAGTCATTTTAATGGACGAGGTTTGCAGAAAATTCATAATACGTTCATTGGTGTAGCTGTCGTCCTGAAAATAAATTTAAGAATTTTAAAAATAAAATTTTATAAATTTGCTTGGTCTAGACGTTTCTAGAAAAATATACAAATATTGCAAATTTATTTCTTCTATTAGCGTTTATTTTTTCTATAGTATGTTCTGCCTAAACTTTTTTATATATTACTTTAAAAGTTAAAGTCCAAGTTTACAGTCTATAATAATATATATAATAATAATATATAATTTTAATGGGTAAACCACCCTCGATACCAAAAAAAACTAATAGATGGCAAACTATTAAAAGTTGCCTAACTTTTGTACTTTACGTTGGCGGAGACGTACTGAATGTGAAAGAGTTCATAAGCAACCCGAAAGGCGGATTCTATGTGACTCGGCCTTAAGATCCTAGACATGCTGACGCTTACCTCATCTTTAATAAGACCAGGTTATGGAGAGGAGGATAGAGAGAGAGTAGTGTCTGTGGGCATTCGATTTAAACTTTTTCACATTGAAAATGACGGGAAAGACTTCCGCCTGTAGTTTGTTTCATATACAAACCGTACTGCTAAAAAAGGAATACTCTCTGTAATGCGTAGTGCGACTTATTCTCCAATCGACCACAAAATGAAGTGCTCTCAATGAGGCAAGTGTTGTGCGTTTAAATGTGCGGGTTTCAGGAACAAGCTCCCTCTAATTTCATTAGAACACATTCCACTGTAGTAACGATAGAACAAGGAAATGCACCAATTAATCAATAGAGTTGGATACCCTTCTGACACCGATGGGTTTCTTCGCCCTCTCCTGTACGCGGTCAAGCAGCCCCAAAATAGACTTTGAAGCGTCGGCCTATACATGAGAGTTGTATTCCATTTTCGGTCGAATATAAGTGGTATAAATAGTAAGGAGATCAGAATGGGTGAAGTATCGCTTGCACCGTTTCAAAAATCCTAGGCACTTGAGTGCTGCTTTTGAAACTTGAAAAATGTGTTCAGTCTATCGAACATCACACTGAATTTTCATGCCAAGCACATCAAGAGCTTCTCATTCCTTCATCTTTATACCAACCATAGTTACAGAGGCAGCAGCATTTTCGGTCATGTGACGATGAGTTATAATTAGATTAGATTACAAAAGGGGGAAGATCTGGTCTAAGTGCCGTGCCGGTCACTGCGACACCTGATGGAACTTTTGTGTCATAGATCTATAACTTTAATTAAATCAATCTTTGTATGACTCTCCTTATGAAAGTCAGCACAGATATTGGAGAAGCCCGCCTAATATCATCTGAACACAAAAATTCCGAATGAAAAACACGCCTTCTACTTTTACATAAGACGATACACTCACAAAGAATGTGTGCCGTCGTCTCGTCATCTTTCAAGCACAAACGACACAAGGGTGAACGAACTTGGTTGCTTTTCCACAGAGAATAGTTCAGTCCAAAGTGACCCGAAAGAAAACCAGTAACCAGCCGTAAATTATTCCTGTTGAGGTTCAGGATGCCATTGTAGGTAAATGGCTGCCTGAATGCTTTGGCTTGCCTTAAACCAGAAGCCAGCCACACTTCCTTAGCGGTCGAAGTGTCATCTTCTTTGATCAGAGATGTTACAGTCGACCGACTTACGCCACAAAACGGCTCTGGGCCCATAAACGGAGTAGCAGAGGCCCTCTCGGCAGTTCATCCGCTTTCTCATTCCATGAGTTATCAGACCCCATTGGGTCTTACGAGCGTTAAAATCGTATCATTCATAATTTGTCGCATGGTCTTAACCGCCGCTGCAGGTTTGGATTATTGCTGAATAAGAAAGAATGACAGTTGCTGCTTTCATCCGCGAAAGAATAGTATATAGGATTGGAAGTTTGACATAAAAGGTCATTTACACAAATAAGGAATAGAGTTGGTGAAAGAACGGATCCTTTCGGTACCCCTGAATTTACCTTGAACTCGTTTGATGAGATACCATCTACAATAACTCTTATATTGCGATTCCTTAGGAATCTCGATAAGAATCGAGAGAAGTTATCACAAACACCAAGGGCAATACATTTAGACAAAAGTGCACCATGTCACTCTCTATCAAACGCCTTGGAGATATCTGGAGCCAACACCTTACTTTCGCCAAAACGGTGAATTGAATTACACCATTTCTCCGAGAGGAGGGCAAGTAGGTGTGCCGTAGAGCGGCCCCTACGAAAGCCGGTCGTTGAGTAAGCAGTTGGACTCCAGATACCTTACAAGATGGAAAGTGCAGAACATATTGCGATTGAGCGATAATTGTCAGGGTTATTAGCTTCTCCTTTTTTAGGGTTTGGCGTAACATTAGCAACCTACCAACACACTGGGAACTCATCATCATAGTACAACGTGCCGAAGAGGTTAGCTAATGGACGTGCTAGCGTCGAGTAGCTTGCTTTCCGGTAAGTACTTGTAAATATTTCAGCTAGTAGGTTAGCTTTATCAGCCGGGTCAGTGAATATTTTGTCATCACATAACAATTGTCGGAATTGAAGAACTAGCATTATTCTTTAGTCTTTTAATGAAGGACCAGAAGCTCTTTCTGCCCCGAGGGGCATCACGAATTTTAGCACAGAGATGTTGCTCGTAAGGAGCTATTTCGCATTTTTTTTTTTTTAATTTCAGTAACTCCGTCCATTCATAATTGTAGCGCAAACAATTTGTGCGCTCTCATATGACTTTAGCCAGGTGTATTCCTACTTCATTTATCCGAAAACCTAAAATATCCTACAAAAACAAAAATAGGAGTATTGCGAGTATTTATTGTGTCATAGTTATACTCAGAGTATGCTTATACTCAGAGTATGGATATTTATTCGATCAAAATGAATATACGCATGATACTCAGAGTATTTATTCATCATACGCTCCCTTATGCATTTGTGTGTGCGAAATGGAATGGAAAATGTGATTTGGCTGTTTGAGGACATTAATACAATAATTAAGAGGTAACATTTAGAATAAATATAAGCTTTATAAAACTAACAACTAAACTAAAACACGCATATTTAACATATAATTGTAAACATTTGATTACTCATTGACCTTTATTGCTTTTGCAAATTTTTTCATTACTTACCTCCTCTAAATCCTCCCTTTCTTGCTTTAAATGCACATAGAGCAAGTTCTTATCCTGATTGTCAGCTGTTAAATCCACCTTATCTATGGGAAAAGCAAACTGCAATTTATCCGATTCGGCCTCAGTAAGGGCAAATACAGCTGAGGTGAGAAAGACATAACCACGCTTATGTTGATCTTCCACCGACAAAGTGATTTCGTGATAAAATAATATTTGATCGGAAGACAATTCTACCGGCAGTATTTTCCATATGCGATAGCCCGATGGTTCTGTGGCTATATTGCGGCATATTGTGTGGCACCGTTGCCTGGGCATGGCGTTATAGCCTACAGTTTGCAACATGCCTTGACCAGCTAATGCCAACAATTCGGCAGCACCACTGATGGGTTTTGCAAAGGCACCCACCAAACCTTTGCTAATACCAGTAAAGACCTCAACTGTTGAACGAGCCTCGAGTGTATGATGTGCCAAGCCACCTACCGCTCCCAACATACTAATGCCCAAACCAGTCATGCCCTGCGAAAATCCCTCGGTAAAGCCTTGTGGCCTAGAACGTCTTAAAGCTTCCGTTCTTTCTATATGTTCTTCATCTAAGGTCAAGCGATCTAAATTTCTAGCCACCGAGGCTGCTAATTTTGTTACCGAATTCACGGTGCCAGCTGTAACATTTCGTAACAATGAAGCAGAACCTTGGGTCACACCTACGATGAAGCCCCAAGGACCACGGAATAGACCCTGGACCGGCAGTGATACAAAATCCTTTAAACCTGTAGTTACAGAACGTGCCAAGCCACTAGGACTTCCTAAGATCTCTAAAGAACCAACTACCCAGCCAGCGCCAAATATGGCCCCAGACAAATAATGCATACCCAAGGATTGTCCAAACTTCAAAGGCATAGTAATTAGATGTCTGCGTTCATAAGAGGAAAACGATAATGGCGAGTGATCCAACGCTATATAGAGCCGGACAGAAGTATGCACCGATAGTAACACACTCATAGATTCTATGCAGAAGGATCTTAACAGCAAAGGCTCTGAGGCATACATGGCTTGAATTTCAACATCTCCGGGTATACAGAGTTGATTTTCCACCAAAACTTTACGTTCATATTCCAACTTTGGTTTATAGGCGCAATTCGAGGACTCGCATTCCACCAAAGCATCTAAGAAATCGGTGATATAGGCATCTTCTATATACGCTCTTACTGGACTCAATTTACAACTTAACGAGTTTATTTTGAACTCATCTTCAAAGAGTTTTACTTTCAACTCGATCATAACGTTTCTCTCCTTCAGAAGTCTATAATAATGGTCCAAGTAATACGGTTCGGGTAAAAAGTAATTTTTCTCATACAACTCTTCGGCACATAAAATCACCGGAAAATCATATTTTCCCGTGGAAAATAATTGATTATCGATTTGCAAATTGGGTATAACAATATTCATATTTCGTTCATCTTCATTGTCCTCGTAGGCTACAATCAAATCATCAGCATAGACTGAGACCACTTCACATTTCATATATTGACGTGTATTGTTATCGGTGTGCAGGCTTAAATTGATTTCTTTAACGAAAAATCGTATTTTTATATTGTGTGGTAAACTGTCAGATTCATTGCAAAAATGTTGGCAAACGTCGTTGTTGCTTTGTCGATGGGATTCTGAACACATATTTGTTGTTGTTGCTGATACACTTGATGTTCTGTCGTCGTTAGATTTCGTTGTTTCATTGTGCGGAATTTTTGTGGGCTCGGTAATCGAAAGTCGTGAACGTAAATCTTTCACAGAGAATTCCGTTTGCTGAAAGAACGATACAGAGATTATAGAAATGTGATTACATACAGAAAAACATTTCGTTCTAACTACCCTGCAGGAAATACGAATAGCGGAATTGTAGTGATTTACTAGTGACATTGTCAGTAGTACGTACTACTGACCGGGTGTAGCCCAGCCAATGCAATCATCTATTGACATTTAACATTAGCTTGTATGACTAAGTATTTCTTTTTGGACCACAAAGATTCACTAGTAAATTTTAGGGGTTCTAGTCTACAATATCGATATTTCCTCGCCCAATTTCAATAGTAAAATTGTAGTGATTTACTAGTAACATTGACAGTAGTACTACTGACCAGGTGTACCCCAGCCAGACATGTCATTGAAATTAAAACTGTATGGGCCTACTCATAGTTTAGAGTTATCAAAATGCCAAAATTTTTGATAACTTTTAAGATATGGGCTGTAAAATTTTATCGTAAGCGACAATTTACGTATAAAAACATATTTGAATATTAAAAAAAAACTTCTCCTGAAAAATTTAATTTTTGTCGCTTACGGTTAAATCGAAAATAAGGCTCGATATATTCGAAAATTAAATTAGAAACGAATTTTTTTTAAGCTTAATATAGCCTCCGAAAAATTTGACCAATCTCTAATGCATTAAGGCTACAAACGTTTAAGTACAACTAAAATAAAACAAACATATTATTACCTGTGAAATATAAAAAATATTTAGTCTTATAATACGATGTCTATCACAGATTATAACCTTAACATCACCATGATCTGGTATGTGTAAGAACTTGTTCCATGTTTTATCCAAACGTATGGGCTTCGACCATTTGGTTGCCTTTTTTGTGCACAAATCTAAAATAATAACAAAAAAACTATACAAAGAGAACAAGTCAGGTATTTATTAATGGGTCTATTATGGATTAGCAAGCAAAGTTCAGTTCGGTTGCAAGCAAGCAAAACTATATCGATGAAAAATAACATGACTGCTGGCAGCTGTTATTTTTGGCAGTTACCTTCGGTAGAGTACATTTCGATCGAACAGACTATCGATCATGTTTGACACTCATTCAAGCAAAAAAAAAGCGCTTTATATTTAAATTTAAATTTTGGTTAACATCTCCCATCATGCGCCCTGGCTTCGTTATATTCCAAAGACCACGGACTTAATAAATATTTTAATATTCTTTTTAAGTACGCTGGCTGTCCCTCAAGGGGAAACAATTTTTGTGGTTGACTGTCGAAATTTGTGGTCACACTGTCGACTAAACCAAAATTGGAGCAATACAGTCATCATGTTAACTGGCAACTAGGATTGTGTCGAACTCATTCAGTCGGTGGTTTGTGACAAAAACGACCCTCTGAATAAGTTCGGGCCAAGTCTACTGGCAACTCTACTGGTATTCGGTTGCTTCCCATAATCGATCCATAAATAATGTGTGCAAACTTACCACCATATAACGCTAGAGTAATATTACACAAGGTGGATTCGACATCAGGAAAATGGGTATAACATTCGGGTGGTGTATAGTAGGATTTACTTTGCTTAGGTATCACATGGTACCATTTCAAATGTTTGCCCTCATATTCCGGTGTGGTCGAAGTAACTTTGCTATTCTCGCCGGCATTCGTTTGGGCAACAATGAATGGACAATCGGTTTGATTATTGATTAGAACAGCTGGTGCAACATCCTCGAATATATTTAAGTAGTATACATGTTCATGCTCGATGAGAGACACCATTAAAGCTATAGATTCCCGTCCATGTTGCAGACTTATGCATTTACGATTGAAAGGCAAGGTAAGAGGGATTGGTAGGGAAATATCAGTATCATCACAGTACTTAATCACAATAAAATAAATGAACGCTGAGTCCACAGAGCGTAGAGCGCTTTGAGCATTTATATCATAGAACTGACTTAGAGAAATGCCAATACTATTTTGTTTGGATGGCGTAGCTTTTAATACTGTTTTGGTGGTAGCGCCATCTAAGTGTTCAACATTCGACCTTGTTATGCTCTCTTTATGATCCATGGCAAAAGGTAAGAGACATAAACTTCTTCTGGTATGATTAACGGCCGCATATTTGGAAGATAGTTTAAAGATTTTACGATTGTTTTCTATTTTCAAGGATAAAATAAATTTAACTACTTCATTTGCTCTCAAAATTACAATATCAGTGCATTCCCCCTCCGTTATGGTATAAAAGTGTTTACTTTGTGTTACTACAGGCTTCTCCAAATAAATTGGCAATGATTGCAACCAATTTGGGCCACTGGGTATGGCGACATTAAAACCCTGTGATATGTTAAACAACATTTCCAAACCATTGGCATTTATTTTTATATCTCTGGGCTGCATGCCCAAGTCACATATACGTATTTGTATTCCTGTGGAATTTATAAAAATACCCCAAGGAGCCACTTCCAAATTCAGGCAGCAAGCGAATTCTCTCGCCACTCTGGTATTATAGATCACATCGATTTCATGATTAGACTCTGACAATCTTTTTACTCTCAGCTCTTCTTCATCGTTCAAGGGCCAGTAGCGTGGCGCTGGTTTCGCCAACATACTTATGGTATTTTCTATATTCCATTTTTGTTCATCGTACCAAAAGAATTTTTGCCAATCCAACGATTTCAACTTAAGCGTATAGTTTTTGGCCGTAGCTGTGCCAACAGGAAAACTGTAATTAAAATCAATTTGATGTTCGGTAAGATGCGTAGCTGGCACATCTAATATATGGCGTGCTCCTTGGCCTGGTAAACGTATGGCCGTTTCTTTGCTTGTTGTATCTTTGGCTTCCATGGCGCAACTTAGCATAGATGATATTTCAAATATTGGCCAAATAGTAACAAGAATTTTTTGGGGATGAAAGTGCTCTGTTGCCAGATCGGTTATATCCTCACGAAGTATTCTTACCCAGAAGCTAATGAAGTCATCGCTATTGATTGGTACTGTAAGGTTAAATTGAAAGTTCTCACATATCGATAAAAATAAACTTAATTTTAACATAATCCCCCTTATTGTCACTTGTCTACTCTTTATCGGCAACAGTTGGCTCTTATCGACAATCTCTTACTGATCTCCAAGGCCTGAAATTAGTAGTAGTAGAAACTAGTAGTCAATTGTTGTCGACAAAGAGTAGACAAGTGGCAATTTTGCTGTCATGTTGATGTGACGTCGACGATGCTACTCACAATAAGGGGGAATAGCTCTGGTTGTTCTAAGAAATTGTGTGAAAGATTAAAATATAAGGTCGGCGAGATAATTGGGCCATATCAATGCGGCTTTAGACAAGGTAAATCCACCACACACTACTCCAAATCCTGGAAAAGATCCTAGAAAAACAGATCGACATCTACCATCTATTTGTCAGTTACAAGGCCGCTTTCGGCAATCTCGTACGATCAAAGGTGTTTCAAGCCAAGTCTGAGTTTGGCATCCCTGCAAAACTAATACGACTTTGCAAGATGATGCACGATACTCAGTTCAAACAGGAACGAACCGCTCCGAACCATTAAGTACCAAACGAGGTTTCAGACACCATACAACACATGTTACCCGCTTACGCCGACATCATTATTCGAACATTGAGTGGGTCTGGCAGTAAATGCAGATAAAACCAAGTTGATGGCGTCCAGTATGCTCGGACACACAATGGAAGTTGAAAACCACAATGTTGATATTATCAGCGTTTTTATCTGCCTCGTTGCCGCCATTAACAAAACAAACCTCATCCAGTTTTGAGATAAAAAGAAGAGCAATACTGGCTAATAGGTGCTACTTTCGACTAATTAGGTAGTTTAAAAACATAGCCACCTCTCGACAGATGTGTTTCAATTAACGTGAGACCTGCCTTTACGGCCTTATCTTACGATGGCCTAAGCACCGGATAAAGGTGAACGTCCAACCATCACCCCTATGCACCCTTAGAAAGAACCATGTGACTTACCAAGAACACATAGGTTGCAATCTTTTAACATAGTTATCCCTGTACTACAAACAAGTACCTTACTGATGTACATATTTAGAGCTATCTAATACCGTAGTCAAAACAGCTTCTGTTGTATGGCAACAGCACCTAGAATAGTGTCTGGCTGACCGCATCACGCCAATCACTAGCATTCATTGGACACTGGGAAGCCAAGACTATTCTCCCAGCGTTTTTGGTAGCAACCACATCCACCACGCAAGATTCTCCGTGATCACGCACTGTAAGTGTGGTTGCTAACACCCACAGCGAATTCTCCAAGAAAATTTCTCTCTAATTGCCGGCACAGCCAAGCCGAGCTGACACAATCCAATACTTACTCCACACAGATCAAGATCATCTATTTAACCTCGTGGGGTTAGACGAAGTCGAACTTTTAGTAAAGGACCATGGCGACACATGACACCCATAAAGCAACATAACAATATACATTCTTTTATAAATATGTGCACATTCGTTGCTCTGTTATTCCAGAGATTGGGTAGTAAGACATAAGTTTTATGAGTAAAAAGCCAAAGGTACGACTTCAGAAAATAACTACTACTAATAGATCCCCCTACGGTGGCCACCTCTCGTTAGGCAAAAATCACTCTTTACTAGACGCTGATACTACCTTAGCTGTTGTATGATTCTGAAGCTTGGGCACTTGCGAAAGCAAACGAGACAGTATTCGGAGCATTCGAAAGAAAATTTCTTCGTAAAATATATGAACCAATATGGGTTGACGGAGAATATCGGTGTCGCATGAACCATGAGCTGCATGAGCTATATGCCGACATTGACATAGTTGTAAGAATGGATGAAGATGCTCCAGCTCAAAAGTCATTTGAATACGAACATGGTGAAGGTTCATGCAGAAGGGGAATACCAAAACTCAATCAAGTGGAGGAAGACCCCTCGAAACTTGGTGTAAGAAATTGGAGAAGAAGCGCAGAAAATCGAGGCAGAAATCTATTCCACTTTCGGAAATCTATTCCACAGTCGGCTACAAGATCAAACGTTATGTAATAGCCTCCTAAGTAAGTAAAGTATGTCAGGAAATTCTAAGAAATTTTAGGGTGAAGGTTCCTTGATGATCTGCATTAGCAAGGAAGGAAGACCCCTCGAAACTTGGTGTAAGAAATTGGAGAACAAGCGCAGAAGATCGAGGCAGAAATCTATTCCACTTTCGGAAATCTATTCCACAGTCGGCTACAAGATCAAACGTTATGTAATAGCATCCTAAGTAAGTAAAGTATGTCAGGAAATTCTAAGAAATTTTAGGGTGAAGGTTCCTTGATGATCTGCATTAGCAACAGTGAAACAAATCCCTCAATAACCAATTTCAATGTATTTTAAGAAAACAATTAATATTTTGGCAAAAAGTGTCGCCAATGTACTCACCCTTATTCCAGTTGTCAACATCTACGTCACGTCAATACAATACCAAAAAATTGGGGCTTCTCTACCCGATCTTGAGAACAATTTTGATGCTCTTGACAGTCTATTTCTCTTCCCTTATTTCTAGAAAACAACATGGGCCTGTCAATAGCAATCAGTGGTTTTCGGCAACGGATAGAGCGGCTTCATTTTTTTGGTATTGTATTGACGTGACGTCGATGTTGACAGCTGGTATAAGGGTGATTAAATTTTTAACTAAGAATTCTCAAAAAAAGCACAAATTGTTAAATATTCACCTTTTACCAGCCAAGGAAGTTTTTTGTTAGTTTTCAGCGGTATGTCACCAGTACGCGCTCTGATGTTGTTATCAGCTAATCTTAGTCTAAAATATTAAAAAATTAAAATATATAAATACACATGTAGACACCGTTACCGTAATACAGCAAGGCCCTAACTCATTGCTTCTTTGAAACTGAGCTTTATGCTTTTTTTCGATACATTAGAAGTTCTTCTATCGAAATATTCAAAAAACCCGATTTCAAAAAAATAATAAAGTTAGGGCCTTTCTATATTAAGGTAACGATATACTCGTATAACATATTAAAATTTTGCAAAAGTTTTACCTCATGGTTATATTCGAGCTTTGTTCCACACTGTGATAAAATGAATTGCGTCCAAATTTCTCAATAGAATATTCCAAAGCTTTTTGAGCCGTTTCGTGGGATTTTTCTTGACGAAATTCTAAACGTAAATTATGCGGCACCATTGACACCAACTCAATTTGGCCCTTAATCAAAATAAATATTTGATAACTGGATAGTTTTTGCAATTTAACCGTGATAACTTTGTGGCCAATTTTTAAAAATTTCTCATTATGTTGGCCCTCAAACTTTAAGGGAATGTGCAACGTTAACGAAGTATCCACTGTATTATTTTCTTCATCCGATATATAAAATGTTAACTCCTGATTGTGGTAATCACTTCGAAATGAATACAAATAACATTCTTTTGGCTCCAAGGGAATGCGTTCGTAAGTACCGCTTTGTCCAAAGGCCAGACAAGTCATAATTCGATTTACCACAATACATTTTGGTATTAAGGCATGACGTATGCGTCGCTCATCCAAATCCAAACATTCAGACCAATGATTTTTCGATGATACCAGTGTATGTATAATTGCAGGGCCCACATTAAATCGCAAGCGGTCTATTACCGCATTGGCATTAAGACAATTCTTCCTTCTGTCTATTTCCATGTATGCTTGTATAGAGGCATCCTCCATCAATGGCATCATATTGAGAAATCCATAGTCTAAACATTTTATATGCGTATTTAGCGTTAAATTGAGATTAAACTTTTGCTTGTCATAAAATGTTGAATGAAATTTAATATTTTGTACGATTAACTCCAGGAATGCTTGTGAGATATGAGTGGTTTTAGCTAAATGATATTTCTTAAGTAAAGTTGGCAAAGCGGAATTTTCTTGCGGCTGATTAAGCAGTTTTAAATTAAACAAATTGCAGCTAACTAATAATTGCACTTTGGGTACACAGCTCGATTGGAATGTGGTATCGACGCGCATGCAGGCAACTAATACTTTGGGATGTAATATAAAATCGGCATCTTGGCGTCCTTTGCCAAGTACTTCTTCAATACTTAGGCTGGCTATGGAATGCAGTTCTTCATCCTCTTCGCTAGTATCGAAACATTCACCGTTCACCGAAACCAATGATTGTAAAATAACCACACGCCATATGGTTGCACAGATTTCTCGTTCTGGCAATTTGATGTCTCTGAAATTGGTTTCCGACAGCCAAAAATCACAATAATGCTGGAAACATTCATGAACTTCACTAAAATACTCCATGCGACATTTAATATGTATGGGGTTTTCCACCTTAAAGTCCGAATTTCCGAAAAAAAAACATAATCGTTGAACCTTTTGCAAAAGCTAGAAACTAAGTACTTACGACCATTGGCACAGGATAGATGTTGATTTTACATATTTTCCTAGGCTGAGGATAACGCCAGCATATTATGCCGTAGTCCTTCTTGATAATTTGTATTTGGTAAGGTAAAGGCAAAACGCTGTCCGTTACTATTTCCACAAATTGAAAGGCACCAGCTCTAGAAACAAGTAATAATTAAACAAAATTACATTTTTGCTTGTTATTGTTAAATTGATATTCGAAGACTAAAGGTACGGCTCACATTGGGAAAACATTTGCATGAAATATGTTTTGCCATATTTCCATAAAAGTTTTCAAAACAAAAGGGAAATTTGTTTTGCTTGTCACACTAAGCACATTTATATAACCATTTTCTTTTTGTTCAAAGAGCCATCAACTAGAGTCATGTGCAAACCAGAAAATGACAAAAGTATAGTTTTAAGTACTCTTTGAGTATTTGAGCCGTCAAACAACTACAAATGCGTGCAGTTAAAAATCAAAATCTCTAATTACGCAAAAAATGACTACAAGTAGAATTTATACACTGTATCAGCTGCAATTGTACACATAAATACAAAAATACTCTGAGTATTTATTGGGCTACACACAAGTATATACAGGAGTATTTTATTTACACACACTTCAAGCATCAGTGCTGCCAGAAAACTGAATGGATAAAATGCTAAAATGGCAACCGTGTTCAAGAGATTGCATCACAGGGATGGAAAGTGCGATTTAATAATTCTCGACTGCGATAAAAACGTTTCTAACTAGGTTAGGGGTTGAAAAGAGGAGCCATTACGCTCATGTCCGGGGAGATACACATAAGCCACGCTGTTATGCGCTCTATGTAAATTATCAATCCAACCCCACCTTTATAGGAACTAAGTATCGTTCACATAGTCTCTCAAACTTTTCCAGTCAATACATCTAAGGTGGGTAATGTCCGGTAAGCTGTCATCCCCAAAGTAATGAGAGCTCGGCTGGGCGAAAGCTTGACAATGACAAAGGAAGTGCTCCATTTTTTCCATGTCCTACATGCATACCCTACCTTCATTGTCATTCGTTGACCGGCATCTTAACGAGGGCTCCAATCCGGTACAAATGCCCTCGTTAAGATGCCGGTCAACTTTCCTATCTCGGGCTTGTTTCGTTTCAACAGTCCCTTTTTTTGTCTTCTTCCGGGTCGCCCCATAGAACCTTGGGCCATCTTTGCTCAACTTTGTAACTCAATCTCCATTGCCTTGAAAGGCTTCGCATTAGTTAGAGTTGCTTGCTGTCCTTAACGTTCTGGCCTTTTTCGCCATTTCATTTGCACGTTCATTTCCGGTTACGCCGTGATGGGCCGTGGGCCGGCAGCCATACCATACGAATGTTGCCATGTACTGCGTAATCGTTTATCATATTTTTGCAATCTAAAACGATCCTAGACTTTCATCTTTTGATTGTGATTGCCCTAATTCCCGACTTGCTGTAGGTAAATATATTGATCTCTGTGGGTCTAATATTCACACTGATCCATTCTAAAGCCTCCGTGATCGTACAAAACTCCACCTGGAAGACTGTATTATGGCCAGGCAAGCGGAAGTAAATCTCGGTCTCTGGTTCTTTTAGCTTCGAGCCATCCGTGTAGCAGCAAACTCTCACGGCTGTTTGTTCTAGGGTTCGATTGACCCAGGAGTGTCTTTGTGGTACCCAATGTCTCGCATTCAGCTATAAACCTATTCTCACGTACCCGGTCGGATATTTCCAAAGTCTGATCGTATCCGTTCAGTGACTTATATCAGACCAATTCTAACTAAATATTTATAGAAATGCATTTACCACTTTACAAATTACAAAAGATCCGATTTTACGACATGAGTCGTATTATACGTATTATTTCGAGATCACGGCTACAACGGAAGGCATTAAATATCTAAAGGAAGTTGTCAATGAAACTACCAATTTGCATCTTCGCGAATAGTAAAAAAGTTATCGAAGCCTTGAGAAATCATAAAGTTAAATCTCGAAGCGTCCTTCAATGCAAAAATTAGTTAAACTCTTACAAGTAGAGAAATCGAGATATCCAGGATACCAGGGTGACTCTGGAAACGAATAGGCGGATAGGGTTGCAAATATGGGATCATTACTGAATAACTTCAGACTATAAAACGCAAAACCTTTTCAAGAATTTAAAAATTAATTGATACAATGGGCTATAGAACAACACAGAACTCTACTGTTGGAAGACTGACCGAAATTCTCTGGGGAAACCTTCACACTTCTCACTATTGCGTAGGTGGGCTCATAGCTCCATTGTACATGCTAAAAACTTCTTCAATATTAATTGTGACAATCTAAATCATGAATCTCAATATTAAATTTCCCAATGATGCCAATAGTACTACGTATTGAAATGTATTCATTAATTAAAGAAAATATGTTACCTTAAATCATCCTGATAGAATTCTTCCCTATTGAAATTTGTATTATTTTGTATGAACGATGCCATTCGGGGACATTTCAAGACATTCAACTGTTTCAGCTTTACGCCATTATTCTGTCCATTATTGTACAAATGAAGACGTTGAAAACGTAACAATTCCTGCTGCACAAAGCTGACTATGCTTTTGACGTCTTCCAGGGCTTGGCGTAATTGTAGAATGACATAAATTCCCAAATCGATTTGAACAACATTTAATTTTACTATAGCATTAATAAGAGGCAAACGATTCCAGGGTTCGCTAAGAAAGTCCATTGATCCTTTTAACGCTATGGGATGTATGAAAACCTTTTTACTCGTACGAAGGTACACAGCACCCAGAGAGTATTTTGCCGCACATTTCTCTGGTCTAGTGAGATATTTTAGATTAATTTTAAGATCACAAAAAACCAATTTGCATTCGTATTCCTCATGATCGGTGAGTTTCATGGCAATGTTGTTGCATTTGAAATTCAAACGATCCGCATTCAGTGTATTATTTTTCATAAGCATAATTTTAGATTTACGACAAACCGGTCCTTCATAGGGCATACTAACACAGGTGTCTGTTTGCCAGGAGTTGTAAACGATCATGAGATTTTTACATATTTCGCTTATGTTACGCTTACTGATGGTGATGACCAAGGACTTGGCTATATCTATATCGATTTCTCTCATTTTCTGCTTGGTAATATGTGATTTGTATGTAAGCAGTGCAGGCGGTATACCCGTCGAGGTCAAATCACCTGGCTCTGTATCAATTATGTTCTCAGGAAATAGATTTGTAGCCGATGCTGTGTCTTCTGCATCCATGCTCGCCAAATATACACTCAAATTGAAAATCGAATAGTTAATCACCGAATCGTAAATATTTTGAGTAATCATAAAGCTGGGCTGCGATATTGTGAGCAGTATTAAGGGGGTTTCTACTTCCTCTACATCAAATGACACCTGCAAGTCTCTTTGCTGGTATTTCGAATCGAATATTTTAAATATAAAAACGCCTGCTACAAAGGATATAGTTTTTGGTAGGGATCTTGCTTGAGTTTCACTGCTGTGGGGATATTCGTTTAATTTTTCCAACATTGCGTTAGCTGAAGTTGTTTTTGCCATATACATGATGTCTCTTGTGGATATGGAACGTTTGGATGATTGCGATAAGACTCCGGAATCGGTTTTGGTTGCTGGTGGTGCTGGTCTAGGCGGTGCTGGTGCTGCTGCTGGTGCTGGTGCTTCGGACACTTCGTCAATGGACTCGAACTGAGTTTGTGAACCCAAACGTCTAAAACGCTTTGTCTCCGTGTGATCGATGCTGGTTCTCGCTAAACTATTAAGCGATTTAGTTGTGCGTAAAGCAATCACTGAACTAGAACTTTGAGGCGTAAAGAATAGAGTAGATGTTGATTGCGATTTAGAATTGATGGGAGCTGAAGAAGGTTTTACTTTACACACTTCATTGAGAGTCCTGAAAATAATATTTTTTTAAAGAATGGGTAAATGTAATTGGAAGAAAATTATTTCATTTCAATATTTTATAATACACAAAAATACAAAACCAAATACTTCAAAGATTTTTATAGAAATAACTACAAATTTAGCTGCAAGAAAAATATGTACATATTTATGTTTAGTACATACATACATACACATGTATGTGCAATGAAAAATGCCCACAATGAAAAATTTAAATTACCCCAAAATGTTCTATTGAAAACGACAACATGAAGTCGGATGGGAACACGCGCATTAAATATTTTTCTTCTATTTTATGTACATACATTTACTTATCCGATGACTGGGAAAATTGGCACACACACATGGACGTTTGTAATTATAAATTGTCGAATTTATAAGAATGGGCGTGACCACACCCATTAAAATTTCATATCATATTTCACGTTTTTCTACTAAGTTGATGATTACTAAACACACCCTGCGCATTGGAAATAAAACGATCTTGAATTTGAAAAAGTGGGCGGAGACACGCCCATTGAATTTTATTTCAAGATTATATGTACTTAAACTCATCCGATTCTTACGAAACTTAGCAAGCATTTTGGGCTCTTGGAGTGACACAGTCTCATATTTAAACAAGTGGGTGGTGACACGCCCATTGAAATTTATTGTAAGATTATATGTATTTACTTATACTCATGCAATTCCCACCAAAATTGGCAAACAATTGGGGCTCTTATGTTTAAAAAAGTGGGCGTGGTCACGCCCACTTAAAGGTCAGTATTATATTTGACATGCTTTAACTTAACAGATTCTTGCAAAACCTGTCACACACTCTGAGCTCTGGCAGAGACACGACCTTGCATTGAGAAAATTGTTGGGGCCACACCTATTATACATACTTCTATTATACATACTTCTACCATGCGATTTCGCGGAACTTTTTCACACACTTCGGGCTTTTGGCATGGCATAATCGTGTGCTAAGATAGTGGACGGTACCACCCCTATTAAACCTTCATATTTTATTTAACATGCTTCTACTTAACCAATTCTTAGGAAACTTGGCACACATCTTGAGCTCTGAAAGTTACATGGCCTTGCATTTGGAAAAGCGGGCACTAAAAAGTTATAAATAATTTAGATTCAGTTAAATAAAACATTTTTATGCGCGTCACATAAAGCGCTATTCGAAGTCGGTGACAATAACATTGGTTTTTAATAATTGTTAAGAGCCCGTTTAGATGAAGGGTGACGTAGCTGCGACAACGCTTTTTGGTATTAATTTGCTCTATGCTTTTTACTCATTTATTCGTAGCAGTCTTGCCATAAAAGAACTAATTGTTAGTTTGGGAAATGTAGCATTAATATGTCGACATAATTTTACTCTTTTTTTAATTTACGACCTAAATACAATAATTACTTTCCACTTCTTACTTTGTTTTAGTTTTTATACTATTACTGTTTATATCATTTGTGTTATAAATTAACTAATCACTAATTTCCCACCAGTTTTTTACAAAAAGGAATCATCTGAAATGTGTTTTGTAATGAAGGCCCCAAATTTACCATCACTATATTTACAACAGTCTTACCATTGTCGTTTTTTCATTACTAATTATGCACATGTTAGTTAATTTGCTTATTTTTGTTCTACTTAAGACAAACGACAATGGTAAGACTGTTGTAAATATAGTGATGGTAAATTTGGGGCCTTCATTACAAAACACATTTCAGCAAATTGAAATACGATGAATCAAACCAATTCACATATTCCATTTGCAGAAAAGTTTCGTATATATAAGGCAGAAATCTATATCAACTGACACCACACACAGTGGACCAAACACAGAAGAACGCTGATGATGAAGGTTTAGTGGCCTTCGAAAACGGCTGGTTGTTCCGTTCAACTATGTGTTGTCAGAATATTTACAACTAACTTTGATGTTATTTGTTCATTAATAATTATCACATGTAATTTGGCTTAAAAGGCGATACGAACATTAGCCTGTTCAATTCATTAAATATAGAAACAAATGCAGTTCGAATAATAATAATTAAATTAACTGGAATCATCTAGATTCTACTTGAATGCCTGCGAGTAGTAGACAGCCACGTAAACCAATTTCCCACCATCATAAAAATTATGTCTAACCGGCAACACTGCTTGTTCATAGCATAAGAAAAATATGAGAGAGAGAGATATAAGAGAGAAGAGTTAAAATTGTCACTTCGATTCCCATTACGTGCGACTTCTACTACCCGGCTTCTCTTCCCTTCCAGCCAACAAACACAAGTCGCAGGCGACATGTATGTCGCAGCTGTGTCACCCTTCATCTTAACGGGCTCTAATGCTTTGCACCGACTTAAAACAGCGCTATAGGTTACACATATAAAAATGATTTATTTAACTGAATCTAAATTATTTTAAACTTGTTACTACTTATTTTTGAGGTGCATTCAAATTTTTAGAAAAACTTTAATTTAAAAAATATACTTTTCTCAGCATCTCATTTACCATCTACTTACTCTGATATTTTTTGCAAACGCCTCAGATGACAGCTGAACATATTCAATTGATCGGTGTTGATGCTCGCCATAAAATCCGTAACACAATTAAACTCGATTGCCTGGCCGCATATCAAAATGTTATTGTAAACAATGTTCGGTGCATAAGTCGCTATTAGAGTGAAGTTTTTAAAGATTTCGTTCAATTTCAAGGAGTGTTTACGTTCGGGATTGTTCCATTCCACAGCTGGATTTGTGTGAATATTTTGGGCTTTGTTTTGCATATGAGTCAAAATGTCCAACCAATTTCCCGAAGCAGCTGATAATTTATTTAAAGTCAACTCATACTGGCGATCCTCAACAATTGAACCTGGAATGCTTAGTATACCCATACTGGCAGCTTTTCCATAAACGTCAGGCCGCAAGGGCTTGCGCTGTAAAGGATTTTGTAGGTTGGGTGTAACAGTTATACTATCGATTTTACATATCAAAACGGTGCACTGTTTCTTTAAATTATCCAGTGGAAAATAACAAGTGATGCCTTTGCTCTCGAAATGTACTAAAGGCAATTCAGATGCTACGATTATGCTTTCCTTCTCATTCCTATTCTCTGCTTCCTGCTGATGTTTCTCGAGTAAGACACACAGAGGGGCCATAAATTCTTGTACACGATCCAAGTCTACAATAATTTCCATTGCCTGCATAACTATTAAAACTTCACTTATGTTACGACCAGCTTCTCCTTTGCGTTTCACTCCAATACGCTTATAGAAATCTTTTAGAGTGACTTTTGTGATGACAACATTTAAGAATGGATGTTCATTCGTTTCGGCTATCATGCGCATGCGTAAATATTCTTGCTGCAACCATTCATATTTATTGGATTTTTGATAATAATTTAGATTAAAGTTGCCAATTTTGCTGGTGTATTTTGTAAAATCCTGTCCTTGATCCACCGTTGAAAGAAAATCCTCAAATTCTAGCACAAGTTTGCTTTCCTGTGTTTGATTTGACTTATTTTCAACTTCAGCCACAATCTTTGCAACAGTCCACTGGCAGAAGAGAGACACTTTGCTGAGAATGGATGTTTCTAGAATACATATTTAAAAATAATAAATGACGTGGTTAAAATTTCATATAGTAATAATTAAAGATAAACATTTTCCAATTGTTGCAAAGGAAAAAATGCCAACGTAGAAAAACATTCCAAAAAATATATATAGAAATGTCGCCAAAACGACTGGATCGGCAAAATGGGAAAAAAAGAACATGACAAGACAAAAAAATTAAAAAATATCGCCGAGATGAAAAAACGCCAAGAGAAAAATAACGTAAAAAACAAATAGCCAAAACGACAAGAGGCACTCCAAACCCAAATGATGAGATAATTAATGGAATTCGAATTACGTGTCAAAAGACCATTTCATTTGTATACATAATTCTACTTTTGGTCGAAAATGTGATATTTTTCCACTTCGTTTTCTCTTTTTATGCTGCGATGACGTTTCACGAATTTGCATTCGGCAGGATATTTTCACTAAATATCTTGTAAATTTTAAATTTTTTGTCCGATGATAACAAGTTTTATTTAAGATACAGGAAATTTTTCTTTTTTTTTTGGTTAAGCATTGTCTATATACATTTCGTTCCCGCTTATGGAAAAAAATAGCACAATTCACAATAACCCAATTCACAATCTTGTGCATATGGTCTTGCATCGTAGCATGTGCAAAATGGCTAGTATGTATTTTGATACTCACCACTTAACAATTTTTAGTGGTGAGTATCAATATACTAACAATTTTGCACATGCTACGATGCAAGACTATATGCACAAGATTGTGAATTGAGCTAATAAAAAATTGGTCCCATTGTAAAAGCGGGGACACGTCCACCAATCCAAACCTATCAACCACCTTTGGTTCTTGTTATTACAGAATTTGAAAGTTGAACAAATGGGAGGGGTTACGCCCATTAAAATTTATTATAATATTTCACGCGGTTCTACTTAACCGATTTTTACGAGACTTACCACACACCTTGAGCTCTAAAATAGCCACAATTCTCCATTTAAAATATGGGCGGAGTCACGCCAGTTAAAATTTAATATTTTATTTTTACAGGACTTAACACGCCCCTGAGCTCTGAAAAACACACAATCTTGCATTTAAAAATGAGCGGAGGCATGCACATTAAAATTTAATTTTATATTTCACGTACTTCGTATCTTTTTCAGATCTTTACATTAAAGTCAGTTTTTTTTTACAGAATTATTTTAACAAAATTCCACACTGTGCGGAAGTGCTTGTGTTTATTCTTTATTCAGTTATCTAGTTGATGTTGTGCATTGATATTCAAATTAGCTTAAACCAAAAAAAAATTGTATTTAAAAAACTTCGTTTCTTAAGTATGTATCATCGCAGATTTTGCAAGTTCGTTTCTAAAGTCTTTTGTTAGTTGCAAGCACAAGTATGTTTGTTTCTTAAGTCTTTTGTTTGGTTCTAATATTGTACTCAGCGATGCCAACTTGGTGGTTTTGGCACTATTTTTAGTGCTTTTTGAAGACTCAAAGCGCCAAAAAAAAAACACTAAGTAGCGCTTTTAAGAAATTTGTGTATTTCTTAAAATTACTTTACTAAAAAGGTTGGTGTATTTATTTTTCTGATATATTTGATTAAATATGTTGATATTGCCGAAATAGAGGGCAAAAATTTGCCCAAAAAACGTCACCCCTAAATCTTAGTCCATATTTACACTATGCAAGTCTTATTGCTAAGCTGATTAGTTTGTTAGGAAAGAGAGACGAGGGGAAAAGAAACTTTACTGTTCTCCTCGTCTCTCTCTCCATCAAACTAATCAGCTTAGCAATAAGACTTGCATAGTGTAAATATGGACATAATGAAGAAGTTTTCAAACTCAGAGACGTGTTTGTTAAGTTACAGTCGAATCCGCTTTAGCGCAACACGCTTTACTGAAAAAATCGGATTACTGAAAGCGATACAAATCACCGCACTGATTTTAAGCGCAGCTAGTCTTATTCACTTCGCTTTAGCGAAACATCGCTTTAATGAAAATATCGTATTACTGAAAACCAAAAGCAAGCCCACAAGTACGTTTTGTATGAAACTTACTTCGCTTTAGTGAAAAAATAAGCAATGACAAATTTATTTATTAGAAATCGATGGCATAACTTAAGGCTGAAAAAATTGTGCATATTTTGTCCTTTAAAAAATTAAATGGCAAAATGTATTTGTCCTTTTCGCTCTTACGTACTTTGTTGTATTTTTCTATTATACATATTGTCAATGCAAGTGGCTAGACATTTTCGAGGAGTACGCTTTTTAGATCTCAAAATTACGCTTTTTAGTGTTTTTTTTTAATTTTGATGTACTTAATACATTTTTAAATACAAGACTATTGTTATGTAATAAACAAACAAAAAAACAGTTTCATAATTCGATCTTGTTTTGATAATTCTAAAAGATTTTTTGAAAAATTTTAAAGTATTTGTTTTTGTAATATATTAAAAATGGAAAATTACAAAAAAAAACATAATAGCAAGAAAAGGGAAGAACATAACGAGAAGACATAATCGGCCCTAACAAAAAATTTCCAAAACTAAAAAATATTTAAAAAAAATTAATATAAAATCAAAAATCGTCAAAACCGAAAAATTCTTAAGGAAAAAATTCTTAATATCGTCAACACGGAAAAAAATCACAATAACGGCAAAATATGCCTGTATGCATATGTACCTCATAAAAATAGACGCATTAAGAAATTTTTGTTTGGAAAAGGAACAAATGGACTAAGGAAAATTGTAATTGTTCCCAATAACTATAACATTTGAGCACAATCTAGTACTTACGAGATTTCCCATACAGAAGAAAATCTACTTCGTCACTAGAAAATTTTAGAAAATTTGTATTAAAAAGTCCGCCTGTGTACTTAAAAAGGTGTGTGAATTGGCTACATTGAAGTTGTTTGGTTAGAGTTTTGGAAAATTTTCAGTTAATGGGTTTTGTTTTGAATAGAAAATCTTGATAAATGATAATTGAAATCTGCTAGATTTTGTGCAGGTGTAAATGCCCTATTAATCTATTTGTTGTTTAAAAATGATCGCATGTCTAATAAATTTGCTTTGTCAACGATAAAAGATTAATTTAATTAAAAAGTACATATAAAAGAATTATTGTTATTTAAAATTTACATTTGTTCACTTAAAGTTTAATAATAAAATAAATAAGTTGAAATAAATTAACTTACCTTTATTAACGGGCAACGCGGACACATCCGAATTCGTGTCCAAGTCCATAAATTCTTTAATGCGTTGATGTTCTTCGGAGGAAGTCAAAATTAGCAGAGAATGAAGAGATTTCTGATTATTATTATCTTTACTCCTTTTCGAGGAGGAAAATGTCGAAGCAGCAGATGTCACCTTTTGAGTCATTTCTATGATATTCATAAGGTGTGCCATATGTGCTTGCAATATTTTCACATTATTACCGTATAAATGTATACAAGAAGAATCTAAATGTAAATTTAGGCAAACAATTTCTTCAAATTTTTCATTATGTGAATTAATCGCGGACGGCTTTAAACTTGGGCTGGGTGATTGCGGCAGCGAGTGTTCGCTGTCGGAAAATATTTCCTTTAAGGAATTCGATGAAACCGTAGACGTTTCAGCAACTTTAGATGGATGTTCGGTAAGATTTTTATGTTTTGGCTTTAATTTGGGAGAAGTTGTGTGCGATCGAGTTTTCAGATTGTGATGGTCTACGTCAGTATTTAATATAATGACTTGTTTGCGCTTGGTGGTGGCTACTGTTAAAGTGGTCTGCCAAGGTTTAAGTACTGGCAACGGCTTATTACCCTCAATGATATTTATGTCCATATCTTGAAATTGTATAGTCCAATTGAATGTAGTTTTCGCAGTTGAGGGTGGCGTGACTTTTAAACGTAAACTGGAGCGTGTTATGTATTCGGCAAAGGTAGATTTCAGCAGGATTTTGGGTAATCTCCAGCGGCTGTATACCGTGCTGCCAATATCATCATTATCGTTTGTTAAGCTTTTATTTGTTACATCCAATTGACTTTGTGCAATCTCTAAATATATTATAATGCTATTGAATAGTTTGAAGTATCTTTTTATTTTATCTTCATCACTTTCGGCGGCTGATGTTGAGTCTTGTATATCAACTATAAAGGGATCGGTTACAGTCAGTTCAATGCGTTCATCCTTTTCTGAGCTAAAGTGTATGGTCTCCTCCGGTTGGGATATTTTTCTGGCAGAGCTGGAGTGACGTGACGATTTGCGTGTAAAAATGTGCGGCATTGCATTATTGCCTGCATATGTTATGGAAGTTGATGGTGCAGAACTGGCTACTGGATTAGTTGGCACAGCCGGATTTTGCAGATTTTGTGTTTGCAATTCTGACTCTGTTGAATATTCTTAAGGAATATAATAAAAAAGATATATATTGATCTTATTGATTTTTGTTCATATTTTAGTTTTCAAAAGAACTCACCTGCTGCCAATTTATTATCTTCCTCTTGCGCAACAAATGATAAAAATTCTAAAAGATTTTTATCCGCATTTAAAGTGAATTTCTCCAACCAAATGCCAACTGCCATTTCAATGTGACATTTGTTTTCCATTTTAGTGCTCTTTCCTGTTTGCGTTAAAAGCTGTTCCTTACAGTCCAAACTGGGATATTGTAACTGAATTTCGAACCATTTATTTTGATTGTTATGAATTTTGTTGTGTGTATTGAAGACATTATGGCGAAACGTTTGCGAAGTTTTTCTACCCATTACTACATCTGAATGTAAAGCCGATAGAATCATGTTCCATATACCAAATGTGTGGTAGTAACGTTGCTTAACCACAAGCTTGGAGAGTACAGAACTCAAGGACACAGCATCAGATAAAACTAGAGATTGATTTAATACCTCCGACAGTTTAATGACTATTTGGGGTTCATAGCATAAAGCTGCCTTTAACAGTTGAATACCAAGTAACAGTTCTCTTTTGGTAAAATCTAATTTAATAACATCAGATTGTAACTCAAGTTTTTTAACAGGAACTTCATCAGTTTTCCAATAATGGGGTTGAATTAAAGTGCCATAAGTCAACTGTACTTTGGGTATAGATAATAAACGCATTAAATCATCAGTTGCAGGTGTTATAAGGCCCATAGAAAAATCTTTAAGAGCTAAATCATAATTATCGTAACAGGCATTTAGTAACTCTTGCGGCTTGTCCGGCAATTGGCAAGTTGTGTGCACTAATTTATCGGGATTTAAGGGAGTCGCTAGAGTTCCTTCGACTTTATCAAAATACAACAACATATGGGGTAGGCATTGTTTAGCAGCATTTGGCAATTTCCTATACATGCGCCCAGTTGACTCCGGTTCTGTTTTAGCATAAACTTCTATGCGCATACGCTTCAGTTCAACTTTGTATTTACATAAAGGAACTCCTTGCATCAAAGCATCGTAATCTTCCACTAAAGGAGGATGTAACTTGGGGGATCCGTCTACAAAATGTACATTCGTTTTTCCCGTGGCATAAGTTTTTGTTTCCTCAGACTCCCCCACTTCGAGAAAACTCTTTTCATCCTGTTGAATTACGACTTTTTGTATGTTTGACGTACTTGAAGTATTGATTTCTGTTTTGTCTGAATTTGATGAATATGCTATTGAGTCGTATGAGTCTATTATAGTTTTAATAACATTTTTAACCTGCAGAAATGTTTGATTATAACGAAAAGTTATGCCAGCCGATAAAACACGATATTGTTTATGCAAATCAATAAGGTCTCCCTCCAGTCTAGTACTGGATTGTGATGTTGCTCCTGCGCTACCATACTCCTGGTTGATAATATGACAGGAACGATATGATACGACGTCAAAAGCAAATATCGGACTTCTGTAGAACAGATAGTCATCTGTTATGCGTGTCATGTAATCGTCGTAGTTGGTAACTCCCCAGCCCTTGTCAGCAATCATGCATTGATCGTCAAACAGTGACTTGTCTGTAAATGAACGAATGTTGTTGAACTGAAAGCATGGAAAATTTTTTTAATAATGTTTTAAAATAAAGTTTATTATATATATTTTCTCATAAAAACTTATTTTTTATCACACTTACTGGCGCCGTATCAATTATAGCGCAGCCATTCGCTTGATCATCTGTACGATAAGTCCCTAAAGACTCTACATAAACACTGGAAATTCCCAATTTCATATTTGACCAATCGAGTTCTTTCGATATTACCCGCTCCCAGTACAAGCCACCAACTGTTAAACGTACAATTGGCGTATATCGTATACGCTTTATACCACCCAATATGGCATCATTTATAAATTCAGAATTTTTAAGCGTCAAATTCAGCTCTTCCACATAAATGCCAATATCTTTTGTATGCCCTATAGGATCATCTATGCTGGCGTCATCTTTCTCATCATCAATAAGATTAAAGCTGGGTAATAAATTCCATGCCCACGATAAGTATGTGCCACCGTTATATGCATTATTTGCCGATATATCAGCATTACTTTGATCGTCTGGTGTTGTACTCGATGAGTCCGAAGGGTTAGACTTTTCCGGCACCATTTCTGTTATGAATTTTACCAAACGCATTAGCAAGGGGATTTGCATAGAGGAAATGTTTAAATCCAGATTTTGAGTAAACACTCCAATACGTGTTGTACTGCTGTTGGCTACCGTTTGGCAATTGTATTTGCGTAAGACTCTACACTCGAGAGTGCATCTATAAAACAAACAAAAAAGATATATGAAAATTTACTCAAAACCACTATTCAAAATTTTACAAACGCACCGATACATAACCGGCTCTTGACAAACGTCAATATGTCCTGCATCATTACGTTTATCCAGGCATATTGTTAAATCCGACACGTTTATTAATTTTCTCATAAGCACTTTATTGAGATTAACATCTACCATGGCCAAATGCCATTGCTCGTTTGCCGGCCCATAGCTGAGATGTTGGACATTCATGGACACCACAATATCTTCTTCAATGTACTTTAAAATAATGTTCTGACATTGAACGTTTATATTATTGATAATTTTCGTCGCTAGGCTGGAACCCATCGATGAAGTATCCTCACGATCATTGTTTTTATTGCTTCCACTAGTTATCTCCAGTGCAGACTGATGGTGTGGTGAACTTCCACCTGTGGGTGTTTTAGTATCACTATTATCTTCACGATTCGACTTCAATACAAATTCAATGGTATTTATAGAAATGCGTATTGGTTCTGAGGTAATCTTTGTCCATGGCACCGCGATGACTAACTCATGTATATGACCCGATAAAAATTGAAACGGCAAATCTAATTCTTGTTGTAGCACATCTAACCGTAAGTCCAAGTTGTGAAAAGTTACTTCTCCTTCCCATAAAGAAACTTGAAAGTCTTGCGGTCTTATATTTTTTACATATTTCGTCAAATAGTTCAGAATAAGAGGAGTTATATAGGACTCGATTCTAAACATGATTTTTTCTTGATTGAGCACTTTTTATTTTGTTTTTCAATAGTTTACTTGAAATTTAGCACATTTTAATGAAATAATTAAATTCTTCAATTGGGTTAAGAAATTTATGTCTTTTCGCCAGTTATACACCAAAATTTTTAATTTTCAGAAAATCTTTCTGAAGCAAAAGCTGACACACGTCAATTATTTTTTTTTCAGCTGTTGTAACAGGTGTATTAGGGCTTCCAAGTCAACAGCTTAATGGATGTAAGCAAATAAAAGCCGGGGAAAATTAAAATGTTGCCAGACTCGTTAAATACATGCGAGCAAATCCCAGCTGGCGCAAGGTAACGCTACCTATTGCAAATCATATTTGCTGGTTTCATTTGAAGCTGGATCGGTGAATGAAGTCGATGGGCTGTAATAGTATGTTTGCACTATACGTGCTTCGATCTCTATTCAAGCTTCACATACAAGCCATACAAAATTATGAGAGCGAATCAAGTGAATCTACTTGGTATCTTCTCTAACTTTTATCGTAGTTTATCGCCAGTTTAACTGAACCAGCAATCAAAATAAAATAGGTCTATGTGTATGATTGTGTAAAGATATAAAAAAAAACCGCTAAACGCACGTCCGTATGATTCTTATATATGTGTGAACTAAGCACGAATTTGCTGTGTAAGCAGCATGATTCATAAACATTATTGAGGACGCGAAGCATGGGATTCAACCCGTAGTGGAAACATAGCATAACATAGCCAATGCCGGCAAAATTTTGAGGAGCCACAGCCGCCGCTGATACGTGCGGCATTTGCAAACAGGCTTTTTGAGTTTGTTGGTGAAAGGTATTGAGAAGCATGCATGCAGGCACGAAATGAAAATACGAGGGGAGTTTTGACATTTCTCTTTGTTTTTTCCTACTCTCAGTAGAGCTGGCAAACTATCGATAGTCACGCCATTCGATATTTTCGATAGTTTGTTGGAAAACTATCGATAGTATCGAGTTATTTTATTATTTTTATAATTTTGTACACACGGTCACAGAATACACAGAAGTGAAGAAAGTGACAGGTAAAAAAAGCTTCTATTGTAGTGTATTACTACTTACTACTACTTAGGTTAAAATTATAAATATTTAATTTTATGTTTAATTTTATTCTAATTTTTAAATTTTAAGCACGCATCTATTTTTGGTTTTGTTTTATGTTTACAACTGCATATTTATGTATGTAAAATTTTTGTTTTGATAGCCAATTCAGACAAGTTAGCGGCAATTTGTTATCAAAAGATTCAGCAAGATTCAGAATGAAACAAAATTGTTTATCAATATTCACGCGAATAGTGAATGAGAGAGCAAACCTCGATATTTGCTATCGGTGTGAACATGCTATAGGAATGTTAAATTCCATTTTTTAATACATATGGCTCATTTATTTAAACAACGTCACAACTCAAAAAACTAGTTTTGAAAAAAAAATGAGTTTAGTTTTCAATTTACATACAACTCAGTGGAGTTACGTTAAATTTTATCGAGTTTATTGCCGATTAGGTAATAAGTTTTTTCAACGATAGTATCGCTATCTAGAAAAAAATATCGATAGTCTAATAGAAACCAAACTATCGATACTATCGATAGTACTATCGATAGTTTGCCAGCTCTAGCTCTCAGCATTAAGAGTGTATATAAATGTCCACAAATGTCTTAATGCAAATGTGCGAAACTTTTTGTGGGGGGTTTAAAAGAAAATTGTCAAAACAAGGCAGGCTAAAAAAGACATTTCTTCAGCGCAAGTCGACTTTTAGCCGCCGGGCTAGATATATTTGGTCAGCCGCCACCTCCGAAAAATCAGTATCGGCTTCGTTCTGTGAGCTGGATAAGTTGATAAGATTTAAGTAGGACTTAAATTTAAATTACATATTTACCCCCATTATTTGACTTGATATAATCAGTTAATTTTAATTTAAAATGTAGCTAAATAAGTTTTAATATTTTGATTGTTTAATAAAATGTCTTATATATTTTTTTATTAATATTATGGAAAGTTACCCAACCAACAGCTGTTTAACATAAATAAGAAAGTTGGGTTATCAACGTAAAGAAAATTAAAATTGCATAAAATCAAATTTTGTGCAACTTTAGCGTAGTCGAACCCATCTATTATTTCCTCACGATAAAAAATCGTTTTGGTCGCAACACGTTTTTCTTTCCAAATATAAAGCAAGGCACATTTACTACAGGTACACGCATTAGAGAAAACAATGTGGCAACTCTGTGCTTCTCACATAGTTTTACAAAGTAATTGTCAAAAAATTGTATGCATCAAACAAGGCACAAAAGTATTTGTCAAATGAATTCTTCGTTATAAAAGTGTAAACAAAAAATCAGCAGATGAGCAATTTGCCTGATGCATGTACCTGTTTGATATGCCTTGATATAAAGTAAACAAGGCGAATAGATACCAGGTGGTCTTAATTTGGAACTCTGCGTATTCGCCATGTATATTTGTTAGTGTAAAATTTCCTGCTGTCAGAATATTTCCTAGCGTTTTGCATTGATTGACAGCAGAGAAATTATGTCAGCTGGTGAATTAGGATCACCTGTGTCATTCGCCTTGAAAGTAAACTTTGCGTGTCTAAAAGGGGTAAAACAGCTGCGAGATTGATTTTGCGTGTGAAACAATCTTTGGGTAATTTACGAAATTTGTTTATAAAAGCCATATTATTTATTACTATTATTTTGAAAAATGCCTTCGCCGCCACATAAAAATGAAGACTTTGGTAAGTATTGCTTAATTTATTTAATAACATTCTTAAATGCTTTCTTCGTATTTAGACGTTGTCAAATATTTCCTAAAAGTGCTGGATGATGACAAGGATTTGTCGTCGGGCATTGCAGCTATAAAAACGCTCTTGATGATACTAGAAAAGAAACAATGTAAGAGAATGTTTTATTTGTAGTAAGGCAAACAAATAATTTTGAATATTCCTAGTTGGCACAATTCATATTCTGCAGAATACTATGCAGGAAGCTGTAGCTGCTATGCGTAACACTGATCTTTCCATAGCAGCAGTAGTATCAGGAGGAGAACTATTCTGTCGTTTTATCACTTTAAGCTTAGATGATCGTGGCATGGAGGAATGCCGCGAAATTATGCTACATCGTGGCAAAATATTTTTAAATAAATTGTTAAATTCTCGCAATGTTATTGCTCAGCAAGCTCAGAAATTCATTACCGATGGTTGCCGGTTACTTACACATTCTAGATCTCGTGTGGTACTGAAGGCTTTATTAACAGCAGCAAAGGGGAACAAACAGTTTCACGTGTATGTAACGCACGGTGGTCCTGATAATGCGGGGTAAGAATTTTAATATCTTGGGTGATAAATAATACCGAAGATATTCGACCATGTTCTGTAAACCGAATCCGAGTAAATTTTTCGTTTTTTCAAAAATAAATAATGACCCTATTGATTTATTTTAAATCATACATACTAAATTAATTTCAGATATGATATTTCAAGCTCTAAAAAATAGAAAACTAAAAAAAGTCTAAAAAACTCGCTATTAGTAAATTAAATTTTTCTAAATCGAGCGTTTTTAAATCGACTCGATTTACAGAACAGGCAGGATTGTAAATAACTTTCTTGCTTTTAGGCAACAAATGATAGCTGAGCTCGAAAGAGCAGGTATAGATTGTACCTTGATTTTAGACTCAGCCGCAGGCTACGTTATGGAATCCGTAGATTTTGTCATGGTAGGAGCTGAAGCCGTAGTTGAAAGTGGTGGTATCGTCAATCGCATTGGCACCTTTACAATGGGACTATGTGCTAGAGAAATGAAAAAACCATTTTATGTTTTGTCTGAAAGCTTTAAATTTACTCGACTTTATCCACTTAATCAAAGAGATTTACCGGATGAATATAAGGTACATACTTTGAAAATAGCCATATCCTATTTTGTCTTTTTAAATTTTGTTTTTTTGACAGTACTCTCGCAAACATTTAAGCGATGTTTCCAAAGTTCATCCATTGGTTGACTACACACCTCCTGCCTATATAACACTATTATTTACAGATTTAGGTATTTTAACACCTTCAGCTGTAAGTGACGAATTGATAAAACTTTATATGTAAATTTTTACTGTGTTCTGGTAATTTTTATAGAAATATAATGTCATGTGTATGAATTTACATAAGTATTTCAGTAAAAACAATATTAGTTTTTTTATAATTGTTCATAACAAATTCAATAAAAGATGAAGCTTAAGAAACTGTGGAAGAAGACAAATTGTGTTATAAACAAGCACTACCATGGATTAGCATTACATATACTCATAATCATCTTCATCGTCCGCTTCAGCACTAGAGTCAGTAGTGTATTCTTCGTAGTTATAATCTTCATCTTCGTCTTCATTTTCGATATAATCATCATCGTCATCGTCAAGGCGATTCAATTCGGCAGCTGCCTAAAATGTATGTACATATCTGTCAAGTGGAAAAACTAACTCTTTATTTCCATAATACGAACCACTTGACCCGACTGTATATTTATTTCAACCTGTAAACGAATATCCATGATTAGAAATGCAGTAGTAACTAGAACTGGAATTGTTAAGCGGCTCTTCCACGCTAAATTTGTAAGAAACATAAAAACTTCGCCAAATGCTGAATTCATTTTAACAAAATCTAACGACTTGCTGGTAAATTGTTCTGTTCCTCGTATGTTTCAGCCTCTAGACGTTGCTCTTCCAGTTGGTCGTATTTTACGATTTGCACAGTTTCACCAACCGTAACCGGTTGAACGGGTTGTATTTGCCTATATAGGTTTTGTACAGCTGAATCAGTATTTGTGACACTTGTTTCGAACTCTAGCAACAGATCATTACTACAGACACTGCTTGAATTGTCCTGCAACATAGAGCGCAGACAATCGCTACGCTTCTCCGATAAAGCGTCGACAAGTTTTGAGCTTTTTTTCAGTTTTTCCAGTTTATGTTCTGTCATTAAAAATATTAGTTTAGTACACATACATACAAACATACATATCGCTCATTTACTCAAAAAACATCATAACTCAAAAAAAAACTAGTTTGCCAGAAAACGAGTTTAAAGTTTTCAATTTACACACAACTTAACGGAAAAAGAAAATTTTATTTTTATCTCAATAGCGGAGTAAACAAGATATTTGTATGAAATTTTTTAAACAATATGAAGAACGGTATGAGGATTAATTCTACATTATTAACTAAAAAATTCCATTTTTTGAGTTTTGACATTCTTTGAGTAAATGAGCGATATGTGTGTACAAGTCGTTACCTAGAACGCAATACGACCAAAAATTAATGTTTTTCAGCTCTGATGCTTTTTATCAAACTACAATATGTTAAAAATTTTGCAAATTTATGAAATGTTAATTAATGCTTTTCCTTTCAACAAACGTTTTTATAATCGAAATTTTAATTATGGTGTTTTACGTCTTGGCCGACGATATACATATACCTATACATGCATGTTTCGAAGCAAGTAAATTTTTGTATTTGAATCTTGCTCCATTTGGAGTAATTACCTAAATTCTGCAAATACTTTTCCGAGTCCGGAAGAGGTTGATGTTCAGTCTCTTTTAAAGTGTTTGTATCACTTTCTGGTACTACTGGGTTGGAATTGTTATCTTGAATGAAACTATCCTCAAATCCCAAATGTGGGCAGTCGTATTCTAAAGCAATACTTTTACACTGGGTGTCAGTATCTTTGGTTTCTATACTTGTACTTTTTTCTTTAGTATCTTCGTTTGTGCTATGGACCGACCAAGGATCCGTCATGATTTAAAATAAGTACGTCTGGTGAAATATTTATGGATTTTTAGTCAATTGGAATTTTTGATAGCTAAAAAACACTATTATTAGTGATGCACATATAACTTTCTCATGCATTTTAAACTGTTATAAACTACGTAGTCGGTTTTTTCATTCTCAAAGTGTGGCATCTTTTGCAAATATACATATGTTTTTAATTTCGAGGTATCATTTCAGAGAGAGTGTTCACATAAACTATAGTTTGGCCGCTTTTTATTTTTTTTATTTATCATAAAAATCTTATTGATTTAAAGAAAATGGTAACAAAAATGTTGGGAGACGACAATAATTTGGAAGATGTCAAACTGCGATCAATGAATTGTGAATTAAATCCCTTAACACGGGCTGACGGTTCGGCTTTGTTTGCCCAAGGTGGCACATGTGTTTTAGCATCAATGCTGGGGCCCGTTGAAGTAAAATTACAAAATTTGAAAATAGAAAAGGCTTATGTTGAATGTGTCTACCGGCCTAAAGCTGGATTGCCCACAATCAGAGATAAAATCCGTGAAGCCGTCATTAAGGATGCTTGTGAATCAGCATTGCTGTCAGCGCTACATCCCAGGACAATGATTTCTGTTCAGCTACAGGAACTGGATGACAGAGGAGGTGTAAGTTTTTTTATCTTAAATATATATAGGTATAAGTTAAATATTTCCAATTGGAAATCGATAGATTTTTCGAATTATTTTATTTACTCATATTAAACAAATGCCTTTTAGGCATTAAGCCAAGCTGAGAGTAAAATCATATGTAATTGTAAAAGAAATTTTCGAATATAAACCTCCAGTCACTTTTAAAAACAACAATCAATTTTCCTATATTTTTTCCAGTTGGATGCATGTGCAATAAATGCAGCCTGCATGGCTTTAATTATTGGTGGTGTGCCTATGAAATTCACGGTTGCCGCCGTTCACTGCATCATGGACAAGGATGGTCTCATGCTTTTGGATCCCGATCAATATCAAGCTAAAGATTTTCGTGCCAGTTTTACATTTGTATTTGATTCCTTGGAACGGGACCTAGTGACAGTTCACAGCACGGGTTGCTTCAAAATGGCACATTTCAACGACGCCCATTTAATGTGTCGTGCTGCAAGTGGTTTAATATTTGATTTTTATCGGAAAATCATGACAAAGTTCCATACACGCGTTGGTGACCAGAAAAATTGTCAAGAAAATGAAAGTATGGAAGAATAAAATTGTTTTCCTTTTAACAAACATGTTTTATTATATGCGTGCATAAAATTGTTGTAAACTTGTTATATATAATGGATTCCCTTTTAAGACCTGGGAATTGGTTTCTTCAATATCAACAGCGACAAAATCCCCCGGAGAAATTTCCTTTGATTCCATTTTATTTTCAAGCGGATATAGTGGTAAGTTTTTAACAGGTACAATTACTTTTATATTGGCATCATTTCTACCAAACACGCAATTATTTGATCGTTTGCTTACTCCTTCAATTAGAATTAACTCTTTGCGCCCTATATACATTTTATGCAATTCTTTGGCACCATCGCGAAAGGCTTTTATCATTCTCTGCAGTCTTTCACTTTTCACGAATTGAGGTACATCATCCTTATATCGTCGATGAGCAGCAGTTTTCTCTCTCATACTATAGGCAAATAGAAAAGCAACATTATAACGTACTTTTTCAATAAGTGTAACTGTGTCTTGGAACTCCTCATCAGTTTCTCCACAGAAACCACAGATAAAATCACTGGACAATCCCACGTCAGGCAAATATGTTCGTATTGTATCCACCAACTGCAAGTATGCTTCCCTGGTATAGCCTCGACGCATTCGCTCCAGGACACTATTACTGCCCGATTGGGCTGGCAAGTGTAAATTTTTACAAACATTGGGATAGTCTCTAATAACTCTTAGCACATCTTTGGAGAAATCCTTAGGATGTGGGGATGTAAAACGTATACGTATATCAGGAACAGTTTGAGCGATTTCTTGTAGCAACACAGAAAATGGAATTCCACCTTTTTTAGGTTTGTAAACAGTTTTAAAGCCTGCAACTATAGACACATTCGCATTTGACTCTTTTGAAAAATCTCTATAGCTGTTAACATTTTGCCCCAATAAAGTAACTTCTTTAACACCATTTTCCCTTAAATTCAAAACTTCGCTTTTTATTGAATCCATGTCACGAGAACGTTCTCTACCTCTGGTAAAAGGCACTATGCAATAAGTGCACATATTATCACAGCCTCTCATGATGGATACAAAAGCTGTAGGCGAATCTGTATTTAGTCTCACAGGGATGACATCGCCGTATGTTTCGTCTAAACTTAAAATAACATTTATAGCCGATTGTTTGTAATGCCTTGAAATTGCCAATAACCTCGGCAAATCTTTATAGCTATCTGGTCCAGCAACAACATCTACGCATTTTTCTTTTTCTAAAAATTTTTGCTTCAGCCTTTCTGCCATGCATCCCAAGACAGTGATTTGCAGAGGACCCTTTTTGGCAGATCTCTTTTCTTTCATTGCCTTTAAATGATTTAAACGGTTCCAAATCTTAGTCTCCGCTCCTTCCCTTACTGCGCAAGTTACTATCATTATAACATCAGCATCTTTAACATCTTGAGATTTGGTATAGCCATTTGACTGTAATATAGACCATACCACCTCAGTGTCATTGGTATTCATCTGACAGCCATAAACCTCAAAGTGCACTTTTCGTCCTTGCCCCTGGTAGCTTTCAATAGGCAAATAAGGTATTGATTGTTCCTTCTGCGGCGGCATATTTGCTAAAACGGTGTTAAGTTTGGGTTTAATGTTAAAAAATTCATGTAGTCCCGGACCAGCAGATACACGTTCGATAAATGTTTCTTTTTTAGAATGTTTAGCTGAACTGCTATAAGCTCTATTTCTTGTTGCACATCGTAGTGAAGAGTTTTGGCATCTGTAAAATCCCAAAAGTTTTTGTATTTTCATTTTTATTCCATTTTTTTACAATTCTGTTCACTAATTATACAATACACATTCCCAAATTTACTTAGCTTTGGAGCTATCAATCTACTTTGGATGTGTAAGCAAGGAACGTAAACAAGAGTGAGGTGGCCATATTTTTATTTATACTGCATATACATTATTAACATATTCTGTTAATAACACATGTTAATACAAAAGGCAAACAGTGTTGTCAGATATGGCGATATTTCGCCAAATGTGGCGACGAAAATTTGTTTTGGCGATAAGCATTTTGCAAATGCCGATTGGCGATATTCGGCGATTTTTTGTTAAATTTTCATACGATTATTTTATAAAAATTTTTATTAAAAAATCTTTGTATAAAAAGAAATTTATTATCAAATATGCATATATTCAGAAAACTACATAAAATTAATTTTGGTGACCTTTGGTGGTTTTTAAAAACAATTTGGCGAAATGGGTCGGAAATATCAGCCCTGCCTTCTCTTTCTATTCCATAGTGTAAATCAGAGTTGTCATATATGGCGATTTAACGCATATATGACGATTTAACGCTATTTTTCCGGCTATAAATAAACTTATTGGCAATTTTTTGGCTATATTTTAACAAAATTGAACTTAAAAATTTTTGTAATTCACGAAAAATACACTGTTTTGCTGTAGTAGTTTCAAAAATAAATCCTACCAGATTTTCATGATTTTTATTTATTTATTTATTTATTTATTTTCATTGTAATACAAATAGCCATACGGCCAATAATATATATTACAGGTAAATTACAATTACTATGAGAAAATATTGTAGTATGCCAGCATACTAATAAAAAATACAATTTATTTCAACTCTAAGTCAAATATACAAATATACATAAGTATGTATATTAAAATTTTATCAATAAAATAATATTAAAAAACATATACCAATATGTATGTATGTAATTTAAAAATAATTAACAAAATAAAAAAAATACAAAAAATACAAAATACCAATATCATAGCCTCGCTAACTACCCCCACAAACCTTAGTATGTATATTACAAGGTATAAAAAAGAGTGAATAAAAAAAAACCCAAATTATCCGTATTACAAAATTAGCTGGGTAGATTCAGAAATACACAAAGATTTCGCTTAAAAATTGTTGAAGACATGGCAAAGGTACGTAAGTTTTTTGGCAAGGAATTCCAAAGCCTAGCGGCACGTACAAAAAACGATTGCTCATATGTAGTGTTATATATTCGAGATATTAAAATTTGGGGGTTTCTAATAGATCTATTAAAAGAAATCATTTGTACAATGCTCAAAGGTCTTTGTGCCTTTATGATGTTAAAAAGATAGATTAATAAACGAAACTTTAAGTAATTCTCAAAAGATAAATTCAGAAAACTTTTTACGTGATTAGACACATGTGCCCTCAGCCTCAGCCTATAGACAAATCTTATAATTCGATGCACAATATTTTTAATTTTCTTTCTATTACTTAAATTACAGCCTGAGTAAACCTCAATACAATAATTTACTTGTGACATGAGCAGTGCATGAGCGACTGATTTCCTAACGTTCAGAGGTAGGTAGAGATTCAGATGATACAATCTACGCAGGGTAAGACAAACTCTGGCACAGATGTTATCTATGTGGGGCTCAAATGATAGTTTGTCATCAATAATTACACCTAGACATTTTAGTTGGTTCATAATCTCAATCGGAGAGTCACATATGTTCAGGTTAAGTTCAAAGCTAGCTGATCTATTTTTCTTATATTAATTATAGTAATTAATGCGTTTTGGATTTGGATGACACAAATTTACAAGAAATAATATTTCGCTATTTTATTTCTACTTTAGGCAATTTTCTGCTAAATTTTCATACGATTATTTTATAAGAATTCATATTAAAAAAGTGTTTTATAAAAACATATTTATTGCCAGATATACATACATACATATATTAAGAAAAACTACATGACATTGATTTTGGCGATTTTTGAAATAAATTAGGCAAAATAGGTCGAAAAAAATCTGACAACCCTGGTGTAGAACACTGAAACACTGAAACTAAATTTTATGTTAAAAAGATGGGTAATATCTAACTGGAATAAAATCCATTGCCTAATAAAATAATAATTGTTATTATTGTTAAGTTATTTTAAAACTATAGAAGACTAAAAATAATTGCATGAAAAAATGTTAATACGCAGACGATTTACTTTGATGCTGTGCGCCGTTTTTATGGTATTATTCTTGGTTGTATATATTTTAATCAATTATGCCGCACCGACGGAGGATATAAACCCAAATTTTATGAATCTCGATGCTGTTGAACCTTTAAAGCAAAAAGTTGAAATAAAAGCGAAGAAATTAGGAAATAATTTTGGAAAAAAGTCACAACGTCAAGCCGAGCATTTTGAGGCTCCGGCGGAATTGGACAAAAGTGATGTGGCAAATGTTGAAGAAAACGTAATACAAGACAACAAAGATGATACTTGTGATTTCGATCCGCAGCAAGTTCCACAGCCAAATATACAGGTATCTTCATTTTCAATTAATTATTTTTTTTATTATTATTGCATTATATCTTTTATATATAAAGTATGACTTGCTGTAGCAGTAATTTTAAAAGTTCATATGCAAACTCTATTCGTTTTATAGATGCTTGACTTGTATGGCAAGATGAAGTTTGATAATATTGACGGAGGCGCTTGGAAACAAGGCTGGAACATTAAATACGATCCCTTGCAGTACAACGATCACCATAAGCTTAAAGTTTTTGTGGTTCCCCACTCGCACAATGATCCCGGTTGGATCAAAACATTTGATGAATATTATAATCATGAAACCAAACATATATTATCAAATGCTTTGAGACATTTGCGTGAAAATCCTGAAATGAAGTTTATATGGGCTGAAATTTCATATTTTTCTCGATTTTATGAAGACCTGGGAGATTCGAACAAAAAGGAAATAAAGAAGTAAGAACGAAAATGTAATATGTGTGAATTTTTCAATAATGCAAATAAGTTTAATTGCAGATTAGTTGAAAATGGTCAGCTGGAATTTGTCTCTGGAGGTTGGGTAATGCCAGACGAGGCTAATTCTCACTGGCATAATATCTTACTGCAGCTTACTGAGGGTCAATATTGGTTAAAGAAATACTTAAATGTTACACCCACATCTTCTTGGTCGATTGATCCCTTTGGTCATAGTGCATCAATGCCGTATATATTAAAAAATTCTGGCTTTCACAATGCTCTTATACAAAGAACTCATTATTCAGTAAAAAAAGAATTGGCTTTAAAGCGTAATTTAGAATTTTACTGGCGCCAATTGTGGGGTAAGAGAATAGCTTTTAATTTTAATGTTGCTTTAAATATCAATATTTAAATTGCTTTATTTCTTTTACAAGATGATACAGGGAGTACGGACTTATTCACACATATGATGCCTTTTTATTCGTATGACATTCCACACTCTTGCGGTCCGGATCCCAAAATATGTTGTCAGTTCGATTTTAAACGAGTTCCAAATTTCGGCCTCATGTGTCCTTGGAGAGTTCCCCCGCAAACTATAGATGATCACAATGTGGCACAAAGGCAGGCATGCATAGATTTTAAAAATAATTTTTTGTTTTAAAATAAATATATATTTTTTTAGAGCTGAACTGCTGATAGATCAATGGAAGAAGAAAGCTGAACTCTATCGCACCAATGTTGTGCTATTTCCACTTGGCGATGATTTTCGTTACAGTCAAAGTACCGAGTGGGAAGTACAACGAGTGAATTACGAAAACCTCTTCAGTCACATGAATGCTGAACGTAAATATTTTGTCGAGGCTAAGTTCGGCACGCTGCAGGAATATTTTGATGCGGTACATAGGGAACAAAAAGAAAAACATCGTGACTTTCCTTCGTTAAGTGGGGATTTCTTTACATATGCTGATCGCAATGACAACTATTGGAGTGGTTATTATACCTCACGGCCATATCACAAGCGCTTGGATCGCGTATTAATGCATTACGTGCGATCTGCAGAAATGTTGAGCTCCTGGCATAATTGGGATACCAGCAACAAATTCGATGAAATGTTAGAAGATGCCAGGAGACAATTATCTCTATTTCAACATCACGATGGCATAACCGGTACGGCAAAGACACATGTTGTTGAGGACTACAACAGGCGCATGATGGACGCTATAAAATCGTGTAGATTTGTTATGCAACAGGCTGTATATAAGTTGTTGACAAAACCTTCGGTATGTATGCAAAATATATTCCCCCTTATCGCGGTTGGCGTATTTCGACCTTGACTACGACGTTTTTGTAATAGATTAAGGAAGACTTCTACAGTTTTTTTTATTCTAGGACCAAAGTGTAGTAGTCGAAATACCCCAAATTTTTTTTTAGCTAGTTTAATTTCATTTATTAAATTTTGTTTGTAGATATACAATGCTGATAGTAATTTCAATTATTTCTTTGTGGACGATTCCCGTTGGCCTGGGCCAGATGATAGTCGTACTACAATTATTTTGGGCGAAGAATTGCCACAAAAGCATTTGGTTTTTCACAATTCGTTGCCCCAATGGCGGGAGGAGACTATTGATTTTTATGTGGCGTCTCCCTACGTTAGTGTTGTTGATTTCAATAGAAATTCTGTTGATATACAAATAAGTCCCGTTTGGACTTGGCATAAGCATACATATACAAATACAATTACACCGCAAGCCTCTACCACAAAGTATAGATTGATTTTTAAAGCGAAAGTTCCGCCGCTGGGATTGTCAACCTATATTGTCAAAGTTGAATCTCCAGAGACCGTAAAACCAAGGTGAGTGTACACAATAACAAAGGCTAAATTATGCTTCATTGATGCGATTTAAATTGACTTAAAATATCATATTATAAATTAGTTTATATAACAATGGGCGTTTAGTTATTATTATTGGAAATCTACCGATTTGAATCGAATTGGTGAGACATTATAAAAATATTGGTAGAAGTTCAGAAGCACAGACACACACTACAAACTTATAACACCCTCTTTTTGATCGGGGTTTAAAAACAGTTAAATTGAACGTTTATCTAAAACAAAATAAAATTTCATGAATTCATCATCACATTTACAAAATGAAAAAATTAATTTCACTTTAAAGTAGTGAAACTATTTTATAGTTAAAAAACAATTGCTTTTGTTAAATAACCAGAAAATATAAAAAAGTGCGGTCAGGCTTGTGTGTGTTGTTTGGCCTTCGAGAGTTTGATGTCACTCGCGCGTCTTGCGGTTCTTTTGTTTATAATCCTAGACACAAACCGTCGTGTTTAACAGGACTCTTTTACGAAAAAAACAGAACTCTGTTAATTATTAAAAATTTGTTTTTTCTTACAAAATGCACTTTATAACCGATTTTTTAAACAAAATTACCTAGAAAATTTAAGAAGATCTCTTTCTTTATGCCTGCTTTATTTAGACATAACATTTAATACTTCCAAGGACACGCAAAATCCATATCTTAAGCCACAGTCAAATCATGAATTTTAGCTATTTTTCAGTATTTTAAGGAGATGGGGAGATAAAGAATATTGGAGGAGACAACTTCACGTCTCTAGATTAATGTTCAATAGTCATAAGTCATAACATCCATCCTGTTTTTGTAGGAATTACAGTACAATTTCTAAAAAAAAAATTAAAGTGTAAAAAATCACTGTGTTAAGTTTTTTCACAAGATGTAGGAGATGGGGAGAAAAAATATTGTAGGAGACTGCGTAACGTCTCTAGATTAATCTCCAATAGAAGAAAGTCATAACATCCTGCTTTTATAACACATGATAATAAAAATCATTCCTTTTACACATGGACCGTTTGTTTTGCAAAGTCTTAACTCCACTGAAGTAAAAACAGAGGGAGGAATACTTTATCTTTCTGTCTGTTTATTCCAGCCTGAATTAATATATAGTTTGCAAGGTAAACTTTCCGTGTGTAAAAAGGGTGTATGTATGAATGTAACATAAAAAAGCTCGGTGTTCATTCGGTAAAAATTCCGAACACCGAACTTTGGTAGAACATACATAATTTTGTTGCCAAACACCGTAACCGACCTCGAACGTTTGGTCGGACACTACATACATCCGTACGGATGGCCTTGGCTGAAGTAGTTAGCACGTTGACTACAAAACCTAAGGTCCTAGGTTCGAGCCCGATCTCCGACAGTCATTAAATAAAAACACAGGTCACTGAACTACTCCGGCTTCAGCGGATACTAATGCTAATGTAACATCATAGCGCGCCCTCCTTCGTCGGTATTGTGTAGCAGAATCATCCTCGAAATAAAATAACCAATAAAATGGCTACTAAACACAGTTTCAAAAATTTAATACGCCTCATTGACAACAGAGGCGCTGCAACACAGCATTATTAAAAACGTGCAAAAAAGCAGAGTTGTAGAAGAATGAAGCTTTCCTCTATCTCTTCCTTCACCTCCTATCTTCTCTATCACTAAGCCTTTCCTAAGAAAGGTAACACCTAGTAAATCAGTAGGCATTAATTGCCTTAGTGCTACTTCTCTTAACAAAAAAAAAACAATTGCGGAAATAGTCAGCATCAACTCCCAGGACCTCAAAACGTCGAAATACGCATGATGAAACCTCGACTTTCGATAATATGGGGTAAAATCAGTAACTTCCTATAGCAGAGAGTTAGAAATGTAGTTATTGGGTATTAATTTAAGCTAACGATGTACATATGTACATGCTTTAATTAATACCTCTTCGTTTTCAATCATTCATCATATTTTTAACTGAATCTTAAGATAATTCTTTAAATATTTTTAAATATTTCTTTCAGCTACATAAACTTTGCCTCGAATTTAATATTTACTGATAATCCAATTACCACACAGCTGGGTGATTATCCCAAGGAAGTAAATTTTAGCAAGCACAGAGAAATTTCTCTGAAAGTTGGATCAGGTCCGACAGTGGCTTTCAGCACGGAAGGTATGATGAAATCGATACAAATAAAGGAATCCGAACCCTATACACCAGTGAGAGTGCAATTCTTTAAATATGGCATCCGTCACAAGGGTGAGCGTTCTGGTGCTTACCTCTTCCTGCCCAACGGTTTCGCATCTCTTATCACTAATGAGCAAAAACCTGTGGTCTTAGTTACCGAAGGACCTTTGGAGTCCTCGGTTAGTGTCGGTCTAACATTTGGTGTACATCATACGATACTGCGTGATGGCGAGGCGCCCGAAATACGCAACAATGTTGACATTTCTGATATGGATGATACGGAAATAATTATGCGTTTTCAGACACGCATACACAGTGGCGAAATATTTTATACTGATCTCAATGGTTTGCAGGTTATTAAACGGCAAAGATTTACGAAGATTCCCTTGCAGGGAAATTACTATCCCATACCATCCGCTATTTACATAGAAGACGAAAGTTTACGCTTAACGATTGTGTCTGGCCAACCTTTGGGCGGCTCTTCTCTAGCCGAAGGTGAAGTAGAAATCATGCAGGATCGCCGCTTAACTCGAGATGATGAGCGTGGTCTTGGCCAAGGAGTACTGGACAATCAGCCAGTTTTGCACATTTTCCGAGTGCTTTTAGAAAGAATTGATAATTGCGAAAAATTAGCCGACAATCATCCGTCTGGTATTTTAACCTTGCCCTCCTATCGTAATCTTAAGTCCATCTTAGATCCACTTGACAAGTTTATATTTACGGAGAACGATTGGTTGGGCGTATTGCCAGAGTTTGGGTCTTCACACACTGCCTTGGGCGAGGACATGCAAATAGTGGTAATGAGAAATTTGCCTATTGCACATGCTATACCGGCAGTAGCCAGAGATCGCAAACAGCAGTTGCAACAAAACACCGGCCTTGTTGTACATCGCACTAATTTAATGCAATGTTCTGGTCTACAGTCTGAAAATACTGGAGAGGTAATTTTAAAAATCACTAATTTAAATGTAACATACTGTATAGAAGATAAATTTGCATACTTACAGTTAAATTTACATCATTTGCTGCAGTGGGACCCACATAATGTTTCGGAGGTTTTCAAAACTACTTTGACATTCCTTAAACGTTTAGCTACTCAGAAATTTGATGAGGTAATAAGCATGTGTCCCATGGATTCGTTGGCATTTATTTTACAAAGACAAAGTTGATTTAATCTCAATTAATTGAACTGATTTTTTTAAATTACTTACTTATTTAAATAATCTATCTCGACGCTTAGATTCTAAATATTTTGGATTTATAATAATAGAGCTTGGCTCTCTCTCATATTTTAGGTTATTCATTTTCTAAGCTCACAGCGCGGATTTGTTCGTTAATTCATCACTCCACTCTATTTGATGATGGTTGACTATGCATATCGTGCCATAACCGCCAAAAAAGCTTAAGCGACATAATTTTCGAACTTAATTTATTGACGAAAATCAATTATTTGCGTTCATGAATAATCAATTTTCGTAAAAAAACGAAATTCTACAAATATTTCGCTTAAGCTTTTTGGCGTTTTTGGCTCGATATGCTGAAAGCTTTTTTCGGAAATGTATGTCTGCTTCACATTTTATGTGCATTCGTAGTAAATTATGATGCTGGTGCTCTTTTAACGCATCAGTAATTTTTATTTGATATTTATTTTTCAGCGAATCATGTGGTTTAGTGGTGGATTCATGAACAAAACGTCGTTTATTTTATTGTGTCGGCTTTTGTTTTGTTTTTAATTTTACAAAGATGATTTTATAAATCTACTTTAGCAAGTGTGATTGTTTCTTGTATTTGTGTAATTATATGTTAAGTAAAATATTTAATAATTAGTAGTGTCGTATTTCGAGTTCCACTACGATAATTTGATGATTTGATGTCAAATCATGGTGATTTCAAAAAATTAATAAAAGCTAAATCATTGCTTTTGTAAATTTCATCATTTATAGCGATGGAATATGGAATAAAATATTTTATTAACAGTTTATTTTTGAAATCACTTGATTCGAAATACCGTGGTTTTCAGAACAGCTCGGATAACCAAGTACATAATCACAAAATTAAATGCATAGAACACATTTTGCTTGGTTTCTAATAACTTGGACGAAATGTGATTTTGAGAATATGACTCTATCTAGTATAAATAGAAAGTCGAATTCGATTCAAATCGACTTTTTGTATGCAATTTTGCGTGAAAATCTGCTTGTCAGTTCTAAGTTTAAGTATAGAAAAACTCGCCCTGTACGAAAACGGTTTATAAAATAGTGGTTGGCGTATTTCAAATACGACTACGACAGTTTGGTACTAGATTAATGAAAAACTATTGAAGTCTTCTTTAATCTATTACAAAATCGTCGTAGTCGAAGTCGCAATACGCCAATCACGATAAGGGCGTAAGTATGTATGGCGAATTTTTTTCTATGGTTTGCATTAATATTTTGTTTTAGTCTTTCTGTTACACAGTTTTTAATTATATTGAGTAAATTTTTACATAAATAATACATTTTATAATAAATGTTCTGTTTAAATAAAATTAAAAAAAAACAATTCTTAAAATTTAGTGGTTTTATTCAGTTCTATCGAAATTAAAAAGTTAATCGAAATTTAATTTTTGAATTTATCACTAAGTGCAGTATTGGCGGTCAAAATGCATGACCCGCATTATAATAATGGGCCTTATCGTGGTTGGCGTTTTTCGACTTCAAATTCAACTATTTGCAGTTGATTACATAAAACATTCTAAATTTTTCTTTAATCTAGTACAAAACGCCTGATTGCCACAAAATCGCCAACCACAGCAATAGGGAATATTAATGATATTTTCTCTGTATGCGTCATGATATTTCACTGATGCTTGAAATAAAATGAAATATTTTTTAGTTTTTCGCACATGCATGTTGCCTGCAACACAAAAATAAAATAAAAATACATTGAGCTGTCAAATTATGTACGTAAAATGTTTTTATAAGTAGTTTGACAATTGGGTTGCACTTTATGTTTATATTAAGACGATATTAATGCATCCATGATACAATTATATATTTTTGCGGCTTGTAAACAAAGTTTGACAAGTTTCTGCATTATATACATTAACAGGCTGGGCTTGTGCAAGTACCTTGTATAATTGTATCATGAATGTATCGTAAAATGCATGCACGTGTATGCTGATATCTTCATGCACACGTACACTACGCTTTACTTTGTTATTGTTTATTATCAGCGCAGCTGATCGTCAGCTGACTTTACCACATCCGTCAAACTCCATACAAAATAGCACAATATCTCAACCCAGCCTGCGAAAATACAAATAAAAATAATCCTACAACAAATTTTTATGTATGTATGTTGTTGTCATTATAAGGCCACTTGCATGATACAATTATACAAGGTACTTGCGCAAGCCCAGCCTGTTAATGTATACAATGCAGAAACTTGTCAAACTTTGTTTACAAGCCGCAAAAATGTTAGTGTATGTGTGTGAATAAAATGATTACAGTGTTGCCAATGAATTTGCATGTGGCTGTGTCTCCAATTACACATTGAAGAAAATTACACTACACATCCTTTGTGTAGGTTAAAATTAAAACAAAATTAAACAAAAATAGAAGTCAAAGTAGCATTACACACAGATTATACATGAATCTAATTAGAAATTACACACTCTGTATATTACATACATATTGGCAACACTGAATGACTATAATCATTCATGAATGCCGCGTTTGCAATTGTACTTTAGTTACCCTGTACTTGTTATTTTTAACAACAAAAGACATCTGTTTTTGACTAAATTCTGTTTGTTTCTACCAACAAAATGCGTGTGTTTCTTGGTGTTGCAATTTTGTTGTAGTCGTGCAAGTACCTTGTATAATGGCCACTTGGTATTAATACACTTGACCCAAACTAGCCCAGAGAAAAAATCTGCGGGCTGTTTTGTTCAAGAAGAAGAACATTACCCTCTCAAAACCACTCTCACTTGCCCACACCTTGGGTACGGAAATAGTTTTGGGTCAAAGTGGGATAACGCGGGCTCCCAATGTTGATTACTGGATGAAACTTCTTATTAAAACTTTTTATCCAAAAGCTTTTTAAGCAAATAATTTGGTCTGGCAACATCATTTAATATTATACATAGAATGAAAATTCCAACAAACTCTTCTCAAGCAAAGTGGTTGTTTTCATTTATTGTGCTCGTGTTAAGTATTATTAAATATTTTAAATAAAGTGTTTAAAAACAAAATTCCGCAACTAAAAAGGTAGGAAATGTGTAGTTATAGTGAAAAGAAGTTTAATAACATATAGAAAAACGTCAAGAACAAAACATTCTAAATAATATTTATGCACAAACACAAATCTATTAGAAAAGTGTGTTCATCTTATGGATTTTTTTCAATTGCCCATGAAAGAGAAAAAAATTAAGAACAAAAAAAACTCAGAATGAAAACAATATAGTTTGTAGTGATGCCAGTAGGTTTACATTTTATGCCCATGAGGCATTTGTGAATTTTTTAAATAATCGTGATTTGTGATTTTATTAAATAAAAACGTATGTCAAAAAATAAAGTTTTAACTAAACTTATAGAAAAAAATGTAAACATAATCATTATTATATTACCGTGCGTTTAAATATATGGGAAAAATCGTGTTTAGTGAAGCCCCTTGAAATAAAGAAAAATTTAATTCTATGTACAAAAATCTCCGGAAACTCATTTACAGAGTTATGGAAAATTTCTTGGTAAATGTTTGATTCAAAATTAGCAGATGATAAACATATTTTCCAAGAAAATCTAAATTTGTATTTTTCTATTTTTTTTTTGTTATTTAGAAAGTATTGAATAATACTAGTAACAGCGGGCAGTGAATTAGAGGGCTCTGATTAGTTTTTATTTCAGTTTTCATAATTAGTAGTAAATAACGAAAATAGTTAAATAAACATAGCCTTTTATGATTACTAAAATTTTCCTGCATATCCGACCTTCGGACCAGCTTAACGGGTTTCTTTCTGCACTATGGTGTTTTATCAAAGAATTTTTTTTTAACATTTTATCATCCGAAATCTATTTTCAAAAGCTACTAATATTGACTGCATTCATTAGAAAGTTGGCAATTTATTTTGTTTTAAAATTTTTATATTGGAGAATAAACCACAAAAACTCGGATATGTTTTACCACTCAAATTATCCTAAAAGTTACATATGTGTACAGAAATTAAAATTTACTAAAGTTTAAAGCCTAAGGCCGGGTTTACATCTGTGGGCATGAGCCAAAGAAAGCGTAACCACTAACTACTAATGATAAACTGTTTGATTCAGACATGTATTTAATTATTTAAACAGTTTGCAATCATGTTGGATTCCATAAAATTGTCGTATTAGTTACGTATGAAACTGTTTAACTTAATAAATACGTGTCTGAATCAAACAGATTTTCATTAGTAATTAGTGGTTACGCTTTCTTTGGCACATGGCACACATGAAATCCCATATATAAACTCAGCCTAATGCTCGTAATATCTACATATATGTAGTTTACCTAATATTTATACCTAAGAGTTGGACTTATAAAATTTAATTCGCATGATAGATATCATTACACTAATAGCGAAATATCTATTTCTAGAAATTACGGGCATTATTCATAAAAAATAATTTTGATTTATAAAACAAAATAATTTGTTATGAATAAAGCAGTTAATGCATATAAGTTTTATTTGAATTATAATTAATCGCATTTTCGCTTCTGATATATACATACTTCTATGCATTTTGCTAATTTTATGCCGAAAGTGAAAAACAAAATTTATTTTACCTTGAGTTGAGAAGATTTACCATTTCTGCTGAAGTAAAAAAATCGTCAATGGTTTGTTTAAAGTTTGTGTTAATTTTTATTAAACATTCAAGTATGCAAGGATAGGTTTAGAGTAGAGAATTGCGCGTGTTGAATTTTTCCAACACGACACGAAAACGAATGCCAAGATGTCCAACACGTACGAAACACGCACGCGAAATTTTTGCAAAACACGAAACTGCACAACACGCACGAAATCAAATTGAATAGCAAAAAAAGCATTTTTTATATTGAAATAGATACATATTTTTGTTTAATTTCAGAACTTTAAGCTTAAGAGACCCCTACACTATCAACAAATTTGATGGTTTTACGTGTTTGACGATATAAAATATTAAATTTTTTCCTTAATGGAAATTCATGCATACATATTTTAACACCAAAAAATCGTTTCGTGTTTCTCGTCATTTTCTGTCACGAACACTTCGTGTTTAGTCGTGCATGTTCGCGTCACGAAAAAAACACGACACGCCCCCCATCTCTAGTATAGAGGTCGCCTAGAAATACAGAATATTGTATATGTTCCCTTTGATTCAAATAATTCATACTTAAATATCTAAATATATTTCGTTTGTCCTTAAGTTTACTGTTATACAAGCTTTGCGCTTTATTGTTACCATTAAAAGAAAGACAATCAGTCTTCTTATTTCTGTTGATTTTGAATTCACATTCCACATTTTTTATTTAAGCTTAAATAATATATTTAATATTTTTAAGTTCCTGACCAAAATGTAGAATTTTTAGTCGAAATCCACAACTGTAATACGACTCCTGTTGTTTTTAGACACAAATAAAGAAATATTAGAGTGGTAAAATCTATACACTGTAAAAATCGTATATTATTCTCTATATTCTTTCGTTAATATATATTGCGATATAGGAATTTCTTTATATATAAATATATTTAAAACAATAGAAATATATCCATCCCCAATATATAAAAAATCCTCAACAAATTCCCCAATCCTCAAACCATTTTTTTATCTCTTAATCTGGCAGCACTGATTCGGATAGTTAAAAAGATACATCCATATACATATGTATGTATGTAATTATGAGAGATGTTTTACTTGCTAAAATGTTTGGGAATATGGTCATCAGCGTGACCATGTTAGCTTATTTTGGGCTAAATTTAGCTCATTTGATTTTTGATTTAGCTTCAAAATTTTCACTTATGTCTTAGCTTATTTTTTAGTTTTTTTAAAACTTATTTAGCTTTTTTTTTTTTTTAAAAAGTCATAAAAATGATAATATGTTCACATTAAAAAATATAAAATTTTTTCATTGGAAAATAGTTTAAAAAATACAAAATATAAATTGTACGACAATTTTATAACAGAAATGGCATTGATTGCAATTTTTGAAGTTACAATGTAAAAGGTTAAATTAATATTAAATATAAGACTTTTAAGGAGTTCTCTTTGAGTTGAGTTGAACGTGCATTCAGCGGCATGAATTTACTTAAAACAAAAATAGATCTCCTGCAAATAACACTAATTCACTTAAAACAAGGATTCGTATTTTAGTAGAAATGCTTTTACATTTTTAAAGACTGATAAAGTTCATTTTGGGAAGTTCAGGTTTTGTTTTTCTTTAAAACTAAAATATAAAATTAATAAACAAATTAATTAAAAAATTGTTCAATAATATGTTTGTGAATGTATGTATATATTTAACGTTATTTTAGGAATAAGAAACTATTGGAAAGTGAAAGAAGTCCAAAAAAAAATTTAGCTTTATTCGCTGGCTTCAAATTTAACTTTTTAGCTCATTTTAGTTTAGCTCTTTTTTTCAAACGTTATTTATCTTAATGTTATGTTAAAATCTGGTCACACTGGTGGGAAAGTGCATATATACATACATACATACATACATATGTATGTCCATTCATATCTAGCACAGGCCTTATTAAAGGCCTGCTCAGAAATTTTTTCGATTATATTACCATTCTTATCTAACTGCCAAAGAATGCCTTATAGAAGGCCTCGGCTTTTCCGCATAAAAGATAAGGTACACGTTCTACATTCCCTTCTATAAGAAGGGAGAAGAGAAGGAGTAAAATATTTTGTTGCAAACGAATTCATGTTTTTGACTCAGTTAACATTCTTATGTAACATCTGAAGAAGGCCTCATAAAAGACTTCGGCTCTTTAGCCATAGTTTACACTATGCAAGTCTTATTGCTAAGCTGATTAGTTTGCTGAAGAGAGTGACGAGGGTAACATTAAAGTTTCTTTTCCCCTCGTCTCTTTCTCACTCCTAACAAACTAATCAGCTTAGCAATAAGACTTGTAAACTAGAACTTAGTAAAAAAAGATGGGATATACATTCCACATTCCCTTCTATAAGAAGGGAGAACAGAAGAAGTAAAGTATTTTGTTTTGCTTTTTGTGCCAAAGAATTCAGATGCCGTTATAAAAAACTAAATTCCATAAAAAATACCAAATACAGAACGATTAGAGAAAATAAAACGTAAATTATTTTAGTTGAATTTTGTACGTCGAGAAAGACAGTTGTGTTGTTCGATCATTATTATGTTTATCATGATCTGCATTAGCAACAGTGAAATGCGCATAGGATCCAGCTAAACCCCTCAATAATCAATTTCAATGTATTTTTATTAAAAAAATATTTTACTTAATAAGTAAAATAATAGTTTGGGATTAGTAGTGCGTTAAAAATTGTAAACTTATATTAGTTATATTTCAACACTTGTAAGTTTTGAGATACAGGCCCCAGCAGTTGAAAACGTGTCTTAAACCCCTTTTAATATGACCTTTCTTTAAAGTCCTTTTAACAGCCATTCTCTCGAAGGCCTTTAAGAGCCATTAATTTGAAAGCATTTTAGAATATCTTCGAAAGAAGCGAGAACGGAAGGCCTACCTCGCAATGACAACGTGTGTAAAAAAGATATTTGATATTAATATTAATCAAAAAGAAAGAGTACAAAGGGCTCTTACAAGGCATCCTTAGTCCTTCTTTTTCCCGCTGGGTACATATCGCTCATTTATTCTAATAGTGTCACAACTCAAAAAATGAGTTTTTGGCGTTAATTTTATACAATAATTCGGTATTTTGTATTTTATCTGGTGTATATATTTTATATAAATCGCCTGTACTACCACCTCCTGAGAGAAGAATATTTTTTCATGTCTTCATAAATGCGTTTTCTGCAAAATAAGTTGAGTTGTGACACTATTGAAAGAAATTACCATTAGCGGTGTTAGAAAAGTTAAAAAGCATTACGACTGAGTAAAAATTTTTTTATAGGTATGTATGTGTATGGACTGCATTTCACGTGAAATGTTGCACAGAGTACCAGGCTTAATATTATAACAAAAATTTAAAAAACACCCAATATGTCAAGAAAAGATGTGATATCTTCTAAACGGCTGGACCGATTTTCTTCAAACGTAGGTAAGAACACTCTCGATCAAGTCACCTTTCAAACCGAAAAAACTAAATCAAAATCGGTGCAGTCGTTTGGTCTGTACGTGAAATTTTCAACACAGGTTCGGGTCACTACCGGGTAGGTTTTCGTTTTGCTTTTGACCCAACAAGTGACCACTGTATGGAGTAATTTGTAGTTAAAAAAAATAATTGATAATAAGACAACGGTTGCCGGGCTCATCTAGTATAATAATAATACTAAAATGTTTTCCCGCAATTGGTTTTATTATTTTTTACAACCTCATATTACTCTGATCTATAATTTTTCTCTCTGTGTAGACAAACTACATACAATAAAATTGAGCCCATGTATGCATGTAAAAGAAAATTACTACTTCCGCTCTAAATTCAGTCGCTTCGTTCGTTACAAAAGGAACTATGTAAAAGATTTTCTTTTCCTGCTTTAATATAGAACACAAATGTTTGTGCAATCACTCAACAAAAGAAAAAAATGAGAAAGCAAAATGCAAAGAAAAACATTACAGAATCACAGAATTGAAAGCTTTCCTTTCTTCTGCATGTTCGTGCTTAAAATAGGTATTCAATGCATTGTGTGTATGGTTTTATACTTACATACATATGTACGTATACCAAGGAGTATAAATAATTTGCATGCATATAAATATGTACATACATCAGAGATGGCCAGTGGCCACCGAGGGAAACACGAGAGAAATGTATTCGCGTATGTGTATTCATTTGTATAAAGTCCATATTTACACTATGCAAGTCTTATTGCTAAGCTGATTAGTTTGATGGAGAGAGAGACGAGGAGAACAGTAAAGTTTCTTTTCCCCTCGTCTCTCTTTAATAACAAACTAATCAGCTTAGCAATAAGACTTGCATAGTGTAAATATGGACAAAGCACCCCATACACGATTCAGTTCAATTTTCAATTGAGTCGATTGTTGTCCAAATCAAAACGTGTACTCGCATGGCTCTGTCAATTGATTAGTTAGATTTTGATTTTTCATGTTGACTAGTAAATCTTTCAATTCGATTGTGCTGTGTGTGTTCGAGTGTCTTGATTAGCTGTCAAAATTTGTGTTTGTAGCTTTATTTTGTATAGAAAAGCTTTGAATTTTAAATAAAAAATAAAAAATTAATGAATGCGTGGAATAGAAGTTTTAAATTTTTAAATTTGTAATTGTGAAAAAGCAACACCAATAGGCTTAAGAAGTCGGAGCCGAAGCTACATTGGTTAGCTCAGACATACAAACATATGTCTGTATGTATGTATTTCTTGCATTCCTTACCATACCTATGTACATATGTACATATGTACGTATGTATGTGTGTATGTAAACATACAATAAGAAAAAGGTATGTAACGGGCTGAGAAAAACCTAGTGCCCTAATAAATGAAAAATATGAGCATATAGATTCGTGCGCACACTCTCGCACGCGCAAACACACACGTATATGCACAACTCTGGAAAATATTTTTATACCAGACGTGGAAAATTCAAGACTTTAAAATGGCACTGAACTTCAGTTCATTCCACATATATACATACTTACATATGTATGTATGCATGTATGTATGTGAGAACATACATTGCACATGCACACACACAACATACTCGTGCCCATGCATTTATGTAAATAGATACATATTTACATCTCTGGATAAATGCATGTGATTTTCGAAATTACCCTGTAGGAAATGTCACTAGTGCCTTTGTCGCTAGTAAAACTGACGAATGCTGTTTTCTATAGAAGCTGAAGCTGGTATACAATACACATGTTTATATGAGCATGGTTCTTTTGACGACAGCAAGGCAACAGGGCGACAGGTTGTTGTCTATGCTGATTTTTTCGTTGTAGTCCAATTAAACTATATACTTTATATTTCTTTGGCGACAATGAAAGCAATGAGTTTTTCCAGTATAATACAAAATGCTGAATGAATGATATCTGACAATTATTTAGTATAATTTAACAGAAATAATATTCCGAAATTGACGTAAAGTATAAATTGATTAAACTTTATATTTTTACGTGATAATGGTGACAATACTGATATGTATATTGCCCCTATTACGGTTTTGAACTTTTAAAATAGTTTGGTTGGATTGATAAATTTGCATTGTCATTCTCAACCAAATTGAGGGTGGCGTAGGCTAAAGTAGTTGCGCATGTTGACTACAAAACCGAAGGTCCTGGGTTCGATCCCGGTATCCAACAGTCATTAAATAACAACACCACGTATTTTTCTGACGTGCATTAATGTCCCTTTGTATTAGTTGTTGTACAAAAGTGCAAGTGGTGAAGGCATAGTCACTGGTCGCTGAAGTATACCGGCTTCAACAGATACTAATCCTAATGTAACATCAGAGCGCCCTCCTTCGTTGTGTAGCAGAATCATCGGCGAAGTAAAATAACTAATAAAATGGCTACTAAACACAGCATCAAAAAAATTTAATACGCCTCGTTTAACACCAGAGGTGCTGTAACACTGCATTACTAAAAAAACGTGCAAAATAGCAGAGTTGAAAAATAATGAAACTTTCCTCTATCTCTTCCTTCACCACCTGTCTTCTCTATCACTATCCCTTTCCTAAAAAAGGTAACACCTAGTAATAGTAGTAAGCATTCATTGCCGGAGTATTACTTGTCTTAAAAAAAATCAATAGTTGAATTTTTATTTATGTTTTGGTATTGTCAGAAAACCGTTGAGTTAAAACAACTACTTTTTAGTAGTTGGGTTTGTGGTTGGGGTTTTCTAGTTGGTGGGTGGGATATAAAAAGCCTTATTGCCTTCAGTCAAACTTGATATTTTAAGTTGGTAACGCGATGAAAATTTCAACTGAAATACAGTTGATGGTTTTTAATACTAAAACACAGTTTTTTCGTGTGTAAGTTTGGTCAACTCTCAGACGACCAAACTGAATTTAGTTGAGAACCATGATAGGGGGTTATGTTACAGAAACATATATTGAAATATCAAGTGATGATTATGCTGCTGCCGTCTCCAAAAGAATTAAGTAGCTGGTTACGAGGCGAGAAGTGTAGTCAGCAGCATTTAAAGCCGTGTGTCCGTGTAGAATGATTTTTCACTTTTTCTATTTTTACACAATATGGATTGTTTTAAATTTATTTTTGTAATTTCTGTTTGTTTGATTTTTTGAATTATTGCTTAATTCATTCATATTGATGTTTTAAATTGATTTTGTAGTATAATTTTTATATAAACTTAAATTTTACTTGACGGAATTTTTATTTTCAACAAACCAATAAAACATTAAGAAGAACAAAATGTCGCCAAATTGTCACCAAACAGTATACAAATGTGGCGACTTGGAGACACTTAACGCCACGCTTCCTTCAGGGTAATAATGTACTACATATACATAGCTATATATGTAAGTCCCGGTCCAGACTTGCAATTTTTGTTGCAGCAATACTTAAATGTGTGGGAGAGTGTTGAAATAGAAATGTATACATTTTGTATTAATCTCTCGCACTTTTTCACTAAAAAATAAAAAATTGCTGCAACATAAATTGGAATATTAGTGAGTACTTTATTGCTAAGAAAATGCTTGTTTAGGTGGGAAATTATGCAATTAATACACAGAAAGTAAGAAGAAACAGAATAACAATCGGACATTTAGAAACAGCAGAATTATTTAAATATTTTTTAACAAAATCTCCCACTGTGTATCGGTTACTTTAGGCCCCACTAGTCACCAGAAGGCACCGTCGGACCGAGCTTAAAATTAAGAACGCACTTATGACAGCAAGCCTCATATATTAGATAGTGCAAATATGACAATTAAAGAAATAAAATTTGCGACCAGTCTAATACACAGATGCATTTTTATTGTTCAATATCAATTATTGCACAATAATATTGCAAATGTGTTGTTGCTTATTTTTTAAGCAATCTTTTATTTCATATATATATAGTTCTTATAAGACTTCATAGAGTCCTGTTAATACTACTTACAGATACGATTATTTAATTTTAAAAGTTAGTTGGCAGTCAGTCAGTGAATAACATTAATAAATTAAAGTTTGATTTTTTCCATTTTCGCAGCTGTTCCCCACTTGGTCTAGTTTAATTTTTCCTGTATTTTTTTTTTAATTAAAAACATTTTTTATTCATAACTGAACTTGAACCTGACTAACATTATATGAATTATAATTAGAAAAGCTTTAACTATTGTATAATAATAAAAAGAAAAATATTAAAAGCACGCAAAGGTATAACTTCATTGAAAATTTTGGGGTTGATAACACATAGAGTAAAATAGAGTGAATTAATTAACAATAAAAAGGAGTATTAAGCTTTCTATATTCAAAAAACTCCCAAAAATCCCAAGAGTAATTACATACATATGTACATACGTCATGAAATATCGAACGAAATTTCCAAATATTTCCATTTAAAAACTAAATAAAACACTTCCTTTGTCTTGTTTTGTTTGTTAAATAAATTAAAAAAAAAACACAAGACGGGAAAGTTTCCAAACTATAAGAAATATTCCCAAAAAAATATTCAAATCTCCAAACCAGGACCACACATCTAGATGCCAAGAAAAACCTAAAGTTAGTAAAATTTCTCACCTTCAAAAACAGAATTTTGCGTTAAATTAAAAATTTCCGTGTTTACGAACGAAATATATTTTTGGTACATTTTGGAGCTTCTTGTACATTTTTTAGGCCTTTTTTTATAACTTGAAATGTTTTCAGAGACATGGAGATTCCACGTAATTAAGAATTTGGTTAAGGCCATGACTCACTATCCTACACAATCGCACGATCTACGAAAAAATACAACCCTGATCTGATGATTGTTATTGTGTTTTGAAAATTTTCATAGGCTCCATCATAGCAGAGTTGTATATTCTCAAAAATCGCAAGATTGTGTATGATAGTGTATCACGGCCTTTAGTATATAGTTATGTAAATTCTTTCTTTGGTTGACTTAGGCGGTTATCAATAATGATCACAGAATTAATTCACATTGCGAGCCATAATTTGTACATAGAAAAGCGACTGGAAAAAATTGCAATAGAACTGCATTTTCCATGCCTGTTCTATGCACAACAATCACAAAATCACATGCATATACATACATACATACATAATTATGCCGAGTACACATTTGACATTTATTTTGTCATTCTGCGGTGTGATTTTCAAAATGTGTGCACTGCCCTTCATCGTATTATATTTTTTGTTGGCAACGCAATACCATACAATGAAAAATATCGGAAATGACCAGCGCTGCCACTACCACTCTCCATTGTGATGTCGCAAAATGTCATAATGTGTATTCAACATTACGTATTTAAATGCTTTCCTTAAATTCGCTTGAAAAATTCAAACATTTATTACTAATGCTCATACATGATGCATATGCATATTCATTATTTTTCTATTTTTCTCCCGTTTTGTATTATTGTGTAGACCGTCTGTATACGTAGAACTTAATACCCAGCAAACGAATGATATCGATATTAAAATGAAAATGCGTTGAAATGTTTTTTAAAACTGCCTTCACATGGCCTGTATTTTACATCTGATTTTTCAGCTATCGGGCTCGTATGTAATTTGGTATGTCTGTCAAAATCACAAATTTATAGATAACTCATAATATTTGCTTACAAACGTGCATGTTTAATAAAATCTGACATAACCTCGTTCTTTATGTTTCTTCCACCACACAAACTGTTATACCAAAACAGCTGATGTAACGGTAGGCACACAATTTGCAACGTTTATGCAACCAATCAGATTTCTTTGTTGATCGCATAGTGTGTAGTCTTGTTTATGGTTGCATTCCAAGTTTCAAAATACTTTGATATTGATATTTTCAGGTTTAATTGCTGTTTTCATTGTAGATTGCAGTGAGTGTGCGTGTCAAAATATGCAAAATGTAATATAAAGGTGTTGCGTAAACACATTGCGAATTTTGTATCTACCATCAGATGCTTTGTCAGATGAAAATTTTGTTAACTGACTTTCACAGATGCAAAGTTTTAATGCTTTCATACGAAATGTATACATATATTTTGTAGTGGAAGATGTGACATGTAAGAGGTAAAAAATAGGCCGTGCGAAAGCTGCTTAGATGGCAAAAATTTTAGAATTACAGCGGAGTACAGTACGAACATCGATTACAGCGAATTTTCGCGTATAAGAACAATTTCTCTGACCCCTATAATTTTGAATTAATATCTCATACAATTTATTTCTAACTCTATCCTCTAATAGTTTTAATTAATTTTAGCATTTGCTTAGAGTTGCATCTTTTTGCTGAATTTGTCAGCGAAATAAGACCATTTTGGCTTATTACTTTATTGCAGTGAGCCGACAAAAATCGGTACATTGCGCTGATAGTAGGATTTTAGCTTTACATTACAATTTTCTATATAACAAATAAAAAAATTCCCTATTTAAGTTTTGTTAATTTTAACTGGAATTTAAATTCAAAATGTGTATTGTTATCGCCGGTATTTTTTTTTTTTTTGAGTGTCGGTATCATATCGGCAGAAAGGCACATCGTTACATCCCTAGTCTTCAGCCTTCCCTTGACGATTCCACTCCATTGCAGACTTGGTTATATCTCCACCAGGTTTTCTTAAGGCCATGACTCAAGTACAACCCTGGTGTGATGAATTGTTGTTGTGTTTTGAAAATTTTCACAAACTCCATCATACCAGGGTTGTATTTTTTCATAGATCGCACGACTTTGTATGATAGTGTATCACGGCCTTTAGTGTGTGGCCTCCACCTCGATTATCGTCGGACGTTGCTCTGATTTTCTGACATCCTTGTTACTACAACCCATATGGACGACTAAAATAAGTCGCTTCTAGAATGAAACAGGGAGTTGATTTTTGAAACTTGCATAAAAATCAAAAACAAATTTTGACTCTTTTCTTTTTTTAAACTCTGATGAGGTGTTTTATACGTTGGAGACATGAATGAGCATGTGTATTAGCTTGTCACTAATATCAGCTTTGAAAAAATTAATTACTGATGTCTTGAAAAATTTACTCAAAAGTAAAAAAGGTAAAAGAAAACTGAAGAAACTGATAATTTGAAAAGAAAACTGAGTTTTTAAACAAAAAACTGCATGCCTGCTCATTAGTTAAAAAAACTGCGAAAAACAGATAAATTTGCACACCTGGCAACGCTGCGTGTAAACAACATTAACTAGCCCTTGAATGTATGCTACAATTTCTTACGTTTGTAAAAACACTCTAATGTGTTTTTCACGTAAAATGTTAAATAGAGTATCAGGGAGTCTACTCTGTAAAGGCTGGTACTCTGTTCAAAGTTGTGAAAAATTTTCAGCATCATTGATTATTTCGCGTGAAAAATTTGACATGTACTAAATGTAGCCCAACTCGCGGTTTTTTTTTATAAATTTCTTGCTTTTATTGCTTGAAAGTATGCAACATTGTTAAAATTCCGTGCGAAAAAAGCACTGCTCATGTTGTTTCGCAGCTAAACTAAAATGATGCCAGACTAATTTTGCATGGAAAGACATGATTTTACGTGTTTTTCACAACAAGAACAGAGTACTACTTTTGCGAATTTATTTCGCAAATATTTCACACCAAATACTTTTATATGTAGTTTGACAGCATTTCGCACGAAATTGTGAACAGAGTACCAGGCTTAATTCGAAACGAGAGCAAATGCTTTTGGATTGTAATGTAAATAACATATAAATTCCAAAAAAAAAATTTTCTTTCGTTTCAAAATAGAAAGGGGTTCTACCCCAGGCTTCACAGTTGTTATGTTTTTGAAAGAAAAAATAAAGATAGGCACCTGAAGTTGTGTTTGTTGGGTATTTGTAACTATGCATGTGAATTCGAATATCTATGTGAGTACATGCATACACATAATAATATAAAATCATTAGGGAATTTTGTTTAGCTGTTATATAAGAATAGTCTGTCTATTCTATGTAATTGGGGTACATAATGTACGGGCATGCACCTACATACAATTCAAATGTGAATACATAATGTACATAGACTTTAATATATTTAAATAAATAAATTTTAATCTTTGGCATTTAATGGATTTATTTTAAATTTAAGGAAATGCAGCTCACATTTTAAGTACAAAATATAAATAACTGTAAGTAATGCAAACAAAGAGAAAATGGGGAATTTCCTTTAGAAATATTTTATTGCTAAGAGAGCTAGAGCTTTAGGTAGTGCCTACATAGTGATTTTATTTGTGGTAATTTTGCGCAATACATATATCGCAAAATAAAATCGAAGAAAAAATGTTATAGGTATTGTTGATAAAAAATATTTTTGATTTTTAAAAAATTTACATATAGTACATGTCAAAAACAGCTGCTCCTTTTCTTATTCATAGGTTTCATACTGCCGGTTTTAGTTTGTTCTCCTTAAAATTTTCCGCACAAAATCATGCAGACTTGTATAGAGCTTCGAAGAGTTCAATAATTTCAGTGTTCTTTTTTATACCTATTTCTAAGTGATGTAAGTAGATTTTAAATAAGAAAATTTATTTTTATAAATGTGAAATATTTAAAATTGCAACACTCAATTTTTTATGTATTTAAACTTCAATATAAGGTGCTTATGATGCTGCTGCCATTTCCAAAATAACAAAATAGCTAAATGCACGACGGCAATTGTTGCTAGCGGCACTTTCAGTCAGTAGTCTGCTGTCGTGAATGTGTTTAATGCATTAGTGCAAAATGTTTTGTGTGGGTAGCAAATTTTTGTTATCTACAGTAGCTCCTTGTATTTTTGCCCAGTCGCGGGCAGAAAGCTCCTAACTAAATGAAAAAATGGGATTATCATGCCAGAATTCCTAAAAATTTTTGTGCATAACACCACATATGTACATAAATGTAACCTGGAATTTCGTAAAGAGCCTGAGAGCGCACTGTTTCAATATTATGCCTGTGCTTTCTAGTGTTCCCGACTATGAAGTTCATCACATTGGCAACATTGTTGGAGAAAATTAACGTGCAGAAATGTTCTCTTTGTAAGTGACAGTGGTTGCAAAACTTTTGCAACTCAGAGAAAGTCAATGCAAGTTTAAATAATGCTTTTCTGCCACCTTGAGGTATGGAAAGTCCAAATGGAAATAAAAATCTGACGTCTTCCAGAACACAGAAGAAAATAACAGCAAAAAAAAAAGCCAGCAGAGTGTATAATTTTTCTATGACAAGTACGTACTAAACTTTGGCACTGAACAGTCGTCGCTGTCGTCATTTCACTTCTCTGTGTACAATACGTTTTCATTAAAAAACAAATCCCGAAAGCATTCAGCAAAAAGAAATAAAAATCATTGTTAAGCAATAACAAAAGTTTTTTAAATGTAAACTATAACGAATATCTATGTATAACATAATTAAATAAAGGCTTTTCTAATTTAATTTATATACATAGATAATTATGTAGTATATGTATGTATGTACATGTGTACATACATATGCACGTATGGTGAAACATATGTATGTATGCATGCATCCATATGTATTAAAATTTCTGTAAATAGAAAATTGAACGTGTGATCACATATTTTTACATAATTAAATTAACATTTATTATGCTTTTCACGCTTTAGTCCCAGCCTTTTATTCCAAATTCAATCACCAGTAAAAAAGGTTCGAAAAGAGCAGCAAGAAAGTATTTTTTCTGAAATAAAACAAAACGGAAATAAAATAATTTCATCGTTTAAAAAACAAAAACAATTTCAATAAATCTTTTCCGCAAAAACAACAAGAACAACAATAACAACAACAGTAGATTACTGTAAGTGTTGAAGTATGTTTGCGTGTGTGAGAGTGTTTATTTATCATCTCAATAAGCACAGATGCAACTAAAACAATAACAAACTAATTTAAATCTACAACAACAACAACAACCACATAAACAAAAACAACTGCTGGTGCATCGTCATCTTTATTCTGTATTCTGTCCCAACAGCAATAAAAACGATAAAAAGCTTTTTGCTGTTCCAAGTACATTTGAAAAAAAAACTGCAACAAATTGAAAAAGATTCTCTCTGTTTATCTTCTACAGTTAATCTGTCAGCCAGTTAGTTGGAAGTAAAATAAGCTCTACTCTACTCTACTAAATTGTAGCTAAATCAACAAAAACAACAAAAATTAAAAAAGAGCAAAGGGAATTAATTTTCGTGCCTACTTAACCAAAAGGTGAATATGTCAGAAACTATTATTTTTTTATTAAATCCAAATAAGTTCGAATAAAAATAATTAAACAAAACAAAAATTAATAGTTATAGAATTGTGGCAAAAATGAAACAAATATACTATATACTAATAATAATAAATCAGTCAAAGCTTAAACGCTGGTTTAGTTAAACTAAACTCAAATTTATATGTAGTGTAAACTCAACAGGAGTAAATCAGTGAACCATACCTTGTGTGTAGTTTAAAAAATAATATTGAGGCAGCACTAGAATAAATGTCCAAAAACAGCTGTTTTGCAGCAGGCTATCAATTCTTTGCACAATCAAAAATGCGTAAAAGTTAAAAAATTTTAATTAAAGGTCGCCAAATTTTACTCAGTAAGGAATTATATATATGCTTTGCGAAGTAGAATAGTATAACAGAAAAATAGAGTGTAAGAAAACAGGTCGAACAAGATCTGACGAAAAAGTAGAAACTTGGCAAAAATTTGAGTGCTCTTTTAACGCAAAACATATGGGTTGTAAGTAACAAAACCATATGGCCTGTATTGGTAGTTTAAACGCCCAATTTTAAGCGTTTACAGATGGCTTAAATACTGTATTGATTTAAAGGTTTGCTAGTTTAAACACATTTTAAACCAAAAATAGAGATTAACTTGCACTGATTTATTAGCCCTTAGAGCTAGTTTTTAAAGATAAACTCTTAAAGCTTAAACTCTTAAAGCTTAGCTTAAACTTAAAATTCTGTTTTTCAAATAAAGATTATCTAGTTAATAATCGAAGTTTAACCGAGCATCATTGCTCAGTTAAACTTTAGTTAGAACTGTTAAATGATAAATATATAAAATAAATATTACATGAATCAAGAACACAAGATTCGTCCGTTATTTTATTTTCTGCTTGTGACGTAGACATATAATTTTGTTGTAAACAAAGTACGTAGATTTGTTTGTGGAATGTACTCTCTCCTCTCTCACACACTTTTTACAACAAACACACGTGTGTATTCTATATTGACGTAGATGTGCAGTAGAAAATTTGTTTGTACTGCTGAATGCGCAATCTTGTTTTCTTGATTCATGTAAATATTACGCAATTGAAAAAATCAGTTGTACTAAAAAGTTGAATAAATAAATATATTCATACATAAATAAAATGGATGCTTGTTCATAACAAAATTTTACGAAGATTTTAGTGATTATGAAACCAGAATAATTTGGATAGGACTATTGTTAGAAAAATAAGAGAGATAAAAGCACGTTCAAATCATTTTAATCAATCAATTTAAAGAATTGTCTCATCGCTTTTTCAGTGTTGCCCTATTTATGTAAAATATTTTCAAGAATGCCACATGCAATTTGGCTTACAGATCAAATCATAAAATATAGAGACAAATAAAGTTCGAAGAATAATAATTAAACTAATTAAAATTCAAAAAGTAATTGTAATTTTCTAAGTAGAAAATAAAACTAAAAAAATCAACTTTTAGTTTTAAAAGTTTGTTAACGCTTTAATAGTTACAAATTATTATTTTACTTATTCAGTAAAATATTTTTTATTAAAAATACATTGAAATTGATCCTATGTGCATTTCATTTTTGCTAATGCAGATCTTCAGGGAACCTTTACCCAAAAATTCCTTAGAACAACTAGAGACATTATGTTAAACTTTCATTTAAACAAATGAGAAGTTCAACTTATGTATATCAAAGTTGAAACAAGAACTGAATAATGAACAACTTTTTTATTTTCTTGCTTTTCCATTCCTACATTGTTGGCTGACTATTTTTCAGCTCAAACTGTAGTTGTAAGAAAAAAGTACGTATGTAAAGAAAATAAATGTAAAAAACAACAACAGCTATTCAAGAATAGAGTGTTGCCACACAAGTATTTTTTAACCAGGTGCAGTCAAGTTAATAATTAGTGTTTTTTTTTTGGAAATTGTTACAATTTAACGTGTCTTTACATGGTAATGCAAAGTATTACGACATTGTATGAAATTCTCTCCGTGTTAAAAAAAAAGAGAACAAAAGTCTGTTGCAGGTATTTTTCATGTTTACACTGATACTACAAGTAAAATGCAAGCAAAGATATTAAACTGTTGAGTTATTAACAAAAATTGGAAAATTGCAAAATAGATGTAATGTAATTTTAATTTAATGTAATTTTACTACAAAATATAATTTTTTTTTTAAAGTTTATTTATTGTTTGTTTGGTTCTGCTGTACCAGTTAAGTAGCTGACGGTTGCAGTCGTAAAATATTTACAAAAACAACATGAAAATTTCCTGAGTTGATTTTGGTGGTTTTTGTAAAAGTGTCAACACCTTCAATAGATACCATTAGTGCTGCCAATGTTTACTTTGAAATACACCTCTGGTGTGATGAGAACACTTAAGTTTCTAAAATGGTTTAGAAAATAAACATTTACCGACCGCTTGTCAAATTTTCTATCCGTATTCTCTCCTTTTCGATACATTTTGCTTTTACCTAATAAGATTTTGTATAATATACAGCATTTTTTGACATGTCGTAATACATTGTACTACCATGTAAAAACAGCTTTAAGTTTAACATTTGTTAACGCACAAATAATCCCAAATTATTATTTTACTTATTCAGTAAAATAATTTTTATTAAAAATACGGTACTGTGAGCATTATTTTTTGGAAAACAACGCGGTTTAAACTACTACTGTGAACGGCGAGCGCTTGCTTCTTCCTCAATGGTTAAGTTTATGATTAATAATTGATTCTTTTGAAACTCTGTTTATAAGTATTCTCGCGTTAAACAACAAGTGAATAAATAATAAAAATAATTGCAAACAGTTTAACTATTAAACTGACTATTTACTCGTATTCATTATTCTGCTTTTTATCTACTCATTCACATACACCAAAGTATTTCTAACTGTCCATCCATTTACGAGTACATACTTATGCAGTATGTAAGTATGCTTGTCTGTATGTCTGTCTGTCAAATTTTATACTCCAGCTGCTACAGGCAAGTTGTGAAAAGTCATAAACCAAATTTTATAGAAAAATAAAAAGTCAGCAATAAAAGTCGGTCAAAATCGTGTAAAACAAACGAACAGTCGACATATCACCAAGCCGCTGATGTCAATGATGGTGATGATTATGATGCTGTTGTTGGCTGCAGTGTGACGTTTGTCATTAGCTAATTTTATGTAATTTTATAGTAAATAATACAGCAGCAATAAAGAAAGAAAAAAAAAACAATAGAAATGTATGTCGTTTTTCTATTGTTTCAATTGACTGGGTGGCAAAATAGTTTTTGCTGATTTTGTGAACTACAAATATGGCAGATTGTTTGGGAAGAGCAAAATTTTTTATACGTATGCCTGTGATTCAATTGTGTGCTTTCGTTAGATGGCGATTGGTTGAGTAAACTTTTAACTTGTACATACATATGTACATAATTACATATGTACATATCTATATATAAAGAATGACCTTGATACACACTAATACATACATATATGTACATATGCATATATGTATATGCATAATTGCGTATTTCAAATTAATTTTAAAAACTAAAACTAAAATGTTTAAATTGTCCTTGGGAGAAAAGGAATGAGTCAGTACTTCATTAGCACAATGCCTGTAAATCGTTCCCTCTAATGTTAGAATTTAAGCTAAACGATCTATCACTTGTTTTGTGCATTGCGATATTTTAACTCTTTAGCCTTTTTACATATCGAATTGTTCTCAGCAATTCTTTTTATTTGATGCTTATACGAGGGCCGTCTCACACAACCAGCCGACCTAACAAAGAAAACGCAACAAACTTGAGCAAAATTTTCTATATTTCTCAACATACATATGTATGCTCATTTACTTCAATAGTGTCACAACTCAAAATTTTTTTTTAAATATGACACTATTGAATTAAATGAGCGATATGTAAATTCCTTTTAGCTCCATACACTTTTCCCAGCGATTTTAAATAGCTTGGATATCTTGTTTATAGTAAGAGCTGTACTCGTAGATATAGCTCCTTAAAATAGCCATCAAACGCAGACTCCACCTCCAGCTTTTACCACCGAATAATTTTTTCCAAGTTTCGAAATAGAAAATGATGCGAGTTAAGCAAATCTGGCGAATAAGATGCTCGGTGAAGCAATTCATACTTTAATTCATTGATTTTTGCCATCGCAATAGTTGTTGTGTGAACTGGTGCATTTTGTTGTTGAAAGTTAGATGAAGGTGGCAGTCATAATTCAGGGCTCACTTAGACCCTTCTGGTGCATTGTGTATATACATCCAACAACTACATACATATGCTTACAAACACATGCGTATATAGAGGCTACACATGCGTATATATAGGCTATTTTACATAAAGCATGTTTTCAAGCAGCCACACACACGCCCACACATTTTCCATTCCATTTTATATACAAAATTTATTGTATACGGTGGTAAATGGTGAATAAATATCCCTAGTATCAGCTTATTTTTTTTTTGCCGATTAAACATCTATAGTCCATAAACCAAGTAGAGATGCTCTTGTATGTTGGAATCGGCCATGATACAATTATACAAGGTACTTGCACGACTACAACAAAATTGCAACACCAAGAAACACACGCATTTTGTTGGTAGAAACAAACAGAATTTAGGAGATTTATTATTCGACATATTGTCATAATTATATTATAAGTGAAATTTATTTGCATAAGATAAGAGGTTTGTGACTGTTCAAAATGTGTGGTTGAAGTCTACTGACGATTTGTTAAAGCAACAATGAAATGCATATAGACATCGCTTAACCACCAGCAAATAAATTTCACTTATAAACAGAATTTAGTCAAAAACAGATGTCTTTTGTTGTTAAAAATAACAATTACAGGGTAACTAAAGTACAATTGCAGACGCGGCATTCCTGAATGATTATAGTCATTCAGTGTTGCCAATATATGTGTAATATACAGAGTGTGTAATTTCTACTCACATGTGTAGGCCTATAATTAGATTAATGTATAATCTGTGTGTAATTCTACTTTGACTTCTATTTTTGTTTAATTTTGTTTTAATTTTAACCTACACAAAGGATGTGTAGTGTAATTTTCTTCAATGTGTAATTGGAGACACAGCCACATGCAAATTCATTGGCAACACTGTAATCATTTTATTCACACACATACACTAACATTTTTGCGGCTTGTAAACAAAGTTTGACAAGTTTCTGCATTGTATACATTAACAGGCTGGGCTTGTGCAAGTACCTTGTATAATGGTATCATGGAATCGGCTTTAGTCGTAGTTGCTTGGGAGAAAGTATGTGAGCGTACGAGTCAGCGTTGCCACTTTCTGTGTAATAGTGCAAAATCTGTACTACATTTTAAGTTTTTAGCACTATTTTTGCACCATAAATGTTTTGTGTACTTTTGCACTATTTGAATTTAATGGCATTTATATTTATATGTTTTAAAGATATAACAGCATAAGTCGACTTAAGACAAAATCGAGTTATGTATGTATATGTGCTACAAAATTCTACAGGCGAAACTTCATGCCTGCGGGAAATCTCCATGTCTCCAACAAAATTTATTATAAAGATATAAACAAAACCATATTGCTGTAAGTCTAAATAAAAGTCAAATAAAATTTTTAAAAAGGCCCTAATTATACTATTACAAAAGTAATGCAAACTTCAAAAATTTTCTATGATATATATTTCCCACTAGAGAGCCATACAAACTTGTCACCTATTATATCGCAATTGTTGTAATTAACAGCTTGTGGCATTGAAAGTGCTCTGGAACAATATGAAGCATTGAGATTATATTGAAGATTGGAAGTTTTTGAAGATCATTCAAAAATAACTGAATCAATCTTGGATTTTTGACTAATTTTAATTTAGTGTTTTAAAGCGAATCCCTGCTCTTGTGCTGAAGTAATCAAAGCTGTGCAATTTTTTTTTGTCTAATTACATAAAAGCAGATTTTTTTTTGTTAACAAAATGAGTTATTTATGCTTGACCAATAAAAACGAGCAGCTTGTTATACAGCAAAGTGGAATTTATATTAATTTAGTTACTTAAAATACTGTTCCGAGGCACAACAAAATGTAATGTATAAATATTTTAGTAAATTATATATAAAAAAGCAACTTTCATGATGACCTTTATAATTTTTTATTGATGTAGTAGAACCAAAATTTGCACAATCATTGAAATAAAAATCGATTGCCCTTTTTTAAGCTAGATTATCAAAAATTAGACAATGACTGGCGTGAATATGCACTTTTAGACCATAAAGACCTTAATATATGTGATAAATTGGATGTTTTGAAATTTACTGGTCTAAAATGTTTCAAAGTAAAAGCTGTGCTGGCGATATTCTCTTTCTAAATTTAAAAGTTGTGATATTATCATTCTTAAACGCTTCTATTGAAAGAGTTTTTTTTTTGTAAACTGAACTTAATTAAAACTGATACCCCAAAAATTAGTTACCAGTTATCGATTTTAAAATTATGGTGCAAATTAGGAGCCTAAAATGATAAAAAAAATTGGAAATAATAGTTTTAGCTTAAAAAAGCTACAGCATGTATAAGTATTGCTCAGTACTTCTAGTTAAATGAGTTTAAATTGAGAAAAGAAAAGGGTTGAGAACCTTCTCAAATGCCTGGTTTAAAGAATATTTTATGAAATTTTGACAAAATGTTAAGAGAAAAGTGGTAAATTATTCCTAGTTGAAGTAAATACATATTTGTGAATTAGTGAATTTTTTAAATTTTGTTGTACGATTTTTATATGTAAAAAAATATCTCGTTTTAAATTTCAGTTTACTAAAAAGCTAATAAAAAAATAATAATTCTTTCTTAGATTTTTTGCACTATTTCATTCGGTTTTGCACTATTTTAGACTTGCAGCTGTGTAATTTGCTTTTCCACTAGTGGCAACGCTGGTACGAGTACAACGTGTTTGCGCTGCAATTATGATTATATACAGTTACTAAAATTAAGACTATTTACTTAAGTATATTTTTTTTGAGTACTCATTGGCATTCTTTGGTGTGAACGCAAAATCAGCTGTTTGTGGTTTTAATGTTAAAATCTGGTTTTAATGTTAAAACCATAAACAGCTGATTTTGCGTTCCCACTGCAAGTTTGATAAATTCAGGTTTTAAACAACAGGCTGTCTTAAAAATTTGTCCAAAATAAAATAAATGTACTGTAGAAATGCGTGTATTTGTTGCTGTATTTTTTCAGATTTTTTTTTAATACTTATCTGACACCCTGTGCAACGGTTGTTTTTGTTTGCATGAAAAACTCAGAAATTTTACAATGCACCCTAAAATTTTAATTATTTTATATTTTGTAAATAAACATTTTAAAACTATAGAACTACTTTTACAAAGTGAGGAAGTGCTTGCAAATCAAGTTATTATATACAAAAAATGACCAAATACATTATAAGCTAAGCCTTTTTTTCCGCAGAGGGATGTCAGTCATATCGTCTATATTCACTTCCCAGAGGTCAGGGAAAACATTTTCGTTGTTTGCCGCCCAAAGGATTTTTTTTTGTTGCAAATTTTCAATTGGTATCTATTCCTTTTCACTGGCATAAACATTATCAGCTGCTTCCGGTCATTTTAACTTGGCAGCACTGAATTTAGCACAGCGAAAATAAGGTTGCATTTGATAAAACCAACTTAAAACCAATTCAAAAGTGGTTTTAAGTTGGTTTTAACAAAAACAATTTGTATCGTAAAACGTTTTAAGAGTTGGTTTTAACGTTTAGTGTGAAAAGACTATAAGAAACTTTTGACATTAAACAGCCATGCAAAGTTGTGAATTTTTTTAACGTTAACTGTTCATTATACTGCAGAGGTGCACTATTAATGGTTTTACGAACATTCCCAATGCTTTTAAATTTTGATGTTTCAACCAACAAATTCGACACCAATTTCTAATATACAATAGCTTCGATGTGTGATCTATCAAAGACATGTTTTAATTCAGGGGTGGCCAATGAGGATACTCTATTTCTATATTGCGATAGTTAAATATTCTCCTGCCAAAGATATACATACATAATTTAGTTTATTAAAACATTTGTTGCTTTGTGCTTGTGCTTTGTTATTGAGTCAATCAGTCAGTCAGTAAGTCAAACTAATTTATTCATTCATTCAGAAAAACGAATCCCTAAGTGGCGCATTTAAATTAAAGCGTCATCATCATCATTATTACTCGCACTCTTATCACCATCGTGTATGTAAAGTTTTTTTTTTTTTTTAATGTTTTTGCGTATTGTATTACGCTACTTTTTATTGTCTCTGCTGTTGCTGCAGTAGTTGAAACTACTCGTAGTAAAGTTTTGGATTTAAGTATATTTTTCGTTATTGTTTTATTTCTTGTATGCGAATGTGATTTTCTGCATTTTTTTTTATATGTTTTTGAAGTGAATGCCAAAATAGCTCAGATAATAAAAATTAAAAATTCAAAGGCCAAGACTGCAAACATTGCACTTTTTTTTTAATTAAAAAATATGAAGAATTACAATGGGGCAACACAAAGCCGAACAATCTGAAAAATAAAATATGAAAAAAATTAATATGTTTTTCATTGTCTCTTATTACGCCCCTACAATGTAGTTGAAGTATACCCAGTTGTATCATCATCATGATGAACTGCAATGGAAAAGGAAAAATAAAAAATAAAAATAAAATTATATATGTATTCATCAACTAGATTTTCTTTTTGTAATGTTCGTCGGACGGTCTGTCGTCAGTCGTCTCTTTGGGTTTGTTTCGATACATTCGAGTTGCAATATTTTGCAAATGATGTTGCTGCTATTTTTGCTGCTTTTGCTGCTGCTGCTTTTGTATGTTTATGGTAATAAAGAGGTTGCACAAATGATGTAAGATTATTTTTTTTATGTTTCTGTTGATCAGATTTTGTAGGTTATGCAGGTATTATGGTTGAAGGTAAATAAAAAATCAACAATTGTATTTGTTGTCTTCTCTCCAAAAAAAAGGGTCCACATCATTAGACTCGGATATGGTTATTGGCTTTTCAGTTTTTTAGACGACAAAGTCAAGTTGTTTGAATGCATGTATACATTACTTACATATGTACAGATGTACGAATATACATATGTATATCTACATACATATGAAAGTCTTTATTATACATAAGAGTATTTATGTACATATGTAAATAAGTAAAACTATTAAAGTTCATTATATTATTAAAATCGATTTTAAGAAAGTAAATAAAAGTTGTCTTCAGTTTACAGAATTTTTTTTCGCATTAATAATAAAAAGTATTTATTTGTATGTAAATACGAGTTTTATTAGCTTTCTTTTTAAATATTTATTAGTGAACAGGTGCGGAGGCAGGAAAGGTTGTTAGATTTGGAGTGAAACATTAAGGGCCTGACCCACGATATCGACAACGTTCGACTTGTGGCACACTTACATTTGAAACAACAACAAAATATTAAAATTTGTTTTTGTTTTGAATGTAAGTGTGCGACAAGTCGAACATAGGCAGACGAGAATTTTTACACGACTTCTATGAACTGGCAGTGAATGTTTTTAAATTTATTAATGTTCTTCTTACTTGAAACTTATTCGAAATTTTGTTTAGAAAACTGTAATGTTTCTCTTTAAATTCATAAATAAAATCTTCAAACAGTTTTTATTTTATTCCATAATAAGCTATTTAAGCTAAAAGCTAAATAAAACAGTTTGTTAAACGCACAAAAATGGTCAAAATGTAAGCGTGATTATTGTATAGATGAGAATTCTTGTATAGTGAAGGTTAATGAAAATTTAATACGATGTTTGTATTTTTCTCTAATTATTTGTATTTTTTTGTTTTATGTTTCCATCCTTCAACCTATTTATGCTAAGATTGAGGTTTTTATACTCCTACGCAAGTTATTCAACTATTCTTCTCGCCTTCTTTTGTACTATCTAATGAAATGATTTCTAATTTCTGTCTGCGTATGGAGTCAAGAAGTAATTCGTTGAAGTTGTAAGTATGTTTAAGGCTCAGTTAGCCGACTGTAACGCAATGTAACTGTAATGTAGGAAACAGCTGATCGATATTTTTATATGAAAATTAGGTTACGTTACATTACAACTCTATAACCATTTTCATTAATTTTCACATAACAATATCGATCAGCTGTTTCTTACCGTTGCAGTTACATTACATTACAGACGGCTAACTGAGCCTTTAACCTATGCAACCTAGATTTACTTTAAGTTTCAATTAAATGTGTTATAACAAAAAAAAAAATACAAGACAGCTGTTCGAACCAAACTTATGGGCAACACTGTAAACACAGAAACCAGTTGAACTTTGGTTATTCGCCGTAACCTTAAACAGCTGTTTGCTGGTTAAGGCCGTGATACACTAGCCTACACGATCGTGCGATTTTTGAGAAAATACAGCCCTAGTATGATGGAGTCTATGAGCATTTTCAAAAGACCAAAACAATTCATCAGATCAGGGTTGTATTTTTTCATAGATCACGCGATTGTGTAGGATAGTGAATCATGGCCTTTAGACATATTTGTTAATGCACTTTTGATATAAATAGACAAATGAAAACATAAAAATCTGTTTAAGGTTATGGTAGCACCAATAGGTGAAGAAAATATAAGAGTATTTATGGTTATGGCGTTATGGTATGGCACGTCTAATTAAACTTTTAATCTTCAATTTCGTGTATAAAGAAATGTGCTCTTTTTCCATATGGAGCTGTGCGCTGCCTTAAAATCTGATGATGATTACTTGCTCTTCTAACGCTTTTTATTTATTTATTTATTATTGTGTCGTGCAAAAAATGGTATATTGGGCTTTTTAATCTTGAGTACAGAATCTTATCTCCCATACACTCACATACATGTTTCGTATTTTCTAAATATAAAGCGAATCGTTAAGTTGAAAACTGTTCATTATTTCTTATTAATTACTTCTTTTTAAGTAAAATATACATATAATTATTTGTTGTGCAAGTTTTTTTTAAAATTAATTAAAATTTATTGTTGAGTGTAGATAGGTATGTACGACTACGTATGATTGTGTTGAAATTTTAATTGATTTTATCATTGATATGGCAAATTTTCTAAAATATCTTTTCGTTATTTTGTTTAGCTCTCTCATATTTATTTTGCAATTAAATTTAAATAAATAAAAATAATTAATGCAAGAGGTTAGAAATAATAATATGTTTTATATAATCAAACGTACAATGATGATTGAACAATTTAATATAATTTTTTTTCAGTATTATAGTTTTCTCAGATTTGGTTATATTTAAATTTTCATCGATTTAAAATCAAGTTTTGAAACTTATTTCTCAGCAATAATTAATCTTTGGCTTTGCTGGAACTTTTTGGAAAGTGATTAGGCCTTTTAGGCCATTGCTGGGACTTCCCCATATACATATACATATATTCGAAAATTTATTTATTTCAAACGTAAAGATCTCGTTAGGCTAACGTTGCCTAAACTTAAGAACGTTTGTGTACTCATAGAATGTTTAAAAACATGCCTTACGTCAAACACATTGTACAAGAACTTTGTATTTTTGTTAAATTAGTTTGTTTTCTTGCAAAATAAAGAAGTACTAAGTATATTCATAAAATTTTCAATGAATTCGGAAGATTTATTTATTGGTTTAAGCTTTCTAAATATGTTCAAAATGTATAAGAAAATTTAAGCAAAAACGAGGAGAGGAAATATACAATCAGCTGTTCGCAACAGTGATGCTAAATGTTAAGTTTCATTTTGTTTACAAATATGTAAATAAATTCATTAAGGATTACGTAGGGACACTACATATAAAATCCTAGGCAAGCTTCGATTAAAAGAATAGCTAATAGAGGTATCCCACAAGGAGGAGTTCTATCTCCACTACTGTGGAACCTCGCTCTAAACTCCCTTCTCAGGGAACTGGATGTCAAGATGTTCAAGTGCGTACCATACGCAGATGACATCGCAGTATTGGTATCGGGTAAACATTTACATACCTTATCTCAGAGAATACAGGAGGCACTAGGTACTATTAGTAGATGGAGTATCAATAGTGGCCTGAATGTAAATCCGCTGAAAACGGATCTTGTACTTTTCTCGAGAAGATACAAGATTCTACAATTCCCACTTCCAAGGTTAAATGGAATGGAACTTAAACTGTCTGATTGTGCCAAATATCTTGGTATCTATCTGGACTCCAAACTCTCATGGCAATGAAATGTCCAGGAAAGGGCAAATAAGGCTGCCATTGCTTTATATACATGTAAGAAGGCAATAGGGACAACATGGGGCATCATCCCTTGCAATTCCAAATGACTCTTCAATACAGTGATTAAGCCAATATTAACATATGGAGCGTTAGTATGGTGGCCCGCCTTGCAGAAGGCCAGCCATCGTGGAACCATTGAAAGGATTCTACGATCTGCAGCCCTGGCTATTACGGGTGCACCACGAACCACTCTCTCCAAGGCGCTCTTCGTGATGATGCACTGGCTGCCAGTGGATCTCATGGTAAAGCAAAATGCTATGAACTCTGCAACTAGACTACAGTCGGCAAATGCGTGGAAAAAGCTGACTTGTGGTCACTCTATAATAAGAGATCAATTGAATGATCTATCGGCCGATATAGATTACCGATCACCCATACCTCTGCCTGACAGTAGATTCAAATCTAACACATCGGGCGTATCTAACTCGTCTATAGGAACAGAGGAAGATGTGCTCGAGGTGTACACAGACGAATCGAAGTCACACAGAGGCTTGGGTGGAGGAATCTTTATTCCTCGCTTTCAAAAGAGGATAAGCTTTAAGCTGGACAGTAGATGTAGTATACTACAGGCTGAAATCTCAGCGATAAGTAGAGCGGCTAACTGGTTGAGGTATTACAGGATATACAACTGGGATATCCGTATCTTCACAGATAGCAAAGCTGCCATTAAAAATATTGCGGGTGTCTTTACGACATCGAATCTGGTATATGACTGCCGAATGTCTCTTAAAAAACTGGGAATGCATGCTGACCTGGAGCTACAATGGCTTCCAGGACATGCGAATAATGTTGGAAATTATATTGCGGATGAGCTGGCTAAGGCTGGAGCTCAAATGCAGGATGAGGACATTGATCGGTTGGTGGGTGTTCCGATGAGTTGCTGCAAAATGCAAATACAGCAGAACCTTTTCAGAGTTGCACAGGCTAGGTGGTTAAATGAGGTCACATGCTCTGCCTCTAGAATGACATGGCCCTGTTATGATATGCGGAGGTCCGTAATATTGGTGAGGATTCCAAGAGGACAACTCCGTACTTTGGTTGCAGTCCTAACAGGACACTGCTATATAGGTATACATGCTGTTAGATTAAATCTACCTTATAATGACTTCTGCAGAAGCTGTCAGGACGAGGAAGAGGAGGAAACTGTTGAGCATTTTCTCTGTCATTGCCCAGCACTTGCGGAGGTGCGGTCACTCTACATGGGGGCTCCGATACTGCAAGGTTTGGAGAGTCTGTCGGAATGTGACATCGGCGGTGTGAATTCATTCATACGCCGTTCGGGTTGGTTTCAGCAAAGCATAAATAGTGAATAGGATGAATGAGGATGGGCAGTCCACCTCAATCCGCCCAGGTAGCACAACGGGACCTCAAAGGACCCAAGTGGGCTGGTTTTTACTATAAATCGGCAGCCTGTTATAACCTAAACTAACCTAACCTACATATTAAATAATATACGAACTTGAGCCTATATAATCGAATATCTTACCTGATGTACACGTTTTTAAAAAAATATCAAGTACGTAAACTTTTTTGCGGTTTGGGCGCTTTTTTTTTGTTTTTGTGGTTTTTTCGGTTTTTGGAGTTTTTTAGTTTTCGGCGATTTTTTCGATTTTGGCGATTTGTTTTAGTGTTAAAAATGTTTTTAGTTTTGGTTTTTTCCGTTTTAGCGATTTTTTTGGTTTTTTGGATTTTTTTCGTTTTGGCGATTTTTTAAATTTTGGAATTTTCCAGTTTTAGTGTTTTTCAAAATTGCAACATTTTGCGCCTCTTACGGTTTCCAAAATACAGCAAGTTGTCAGAATTAAATATTAAAAATTGCATTAACTGATAGAATAACCTTTAATTTTAATTTAATTTTTTTTTTAAATTTCAAGTGTCTGTATATAAATAATTATTACATTAGGATTTTAAAATTTTTCGTTGTTCGGTAATTTCAGGTTCGTGCTCTTAGGGTTCTCCCGAAAACAGCCTGTGACGGACAGACGGACATCTTAGAGAAAACAATCAGTTGTTAAGTTAGGAGACGTGGACGTTCGGTTAATTCTGCCTTAATTCTGCCTTGACACCTAATAAAAGTGTATATTAGTTTACTAGAGTTGTCTTCACACTGGCTGAGTTTTAGTCTAGGTCTGTGAAGAAAGCTTAATAAGCCAATTAATTAATAGATTAGTTGCTAATTTAGGATTTACATTTTCTTCATACGAATTTTGCTTTTCAATTTGGCCGCACTGGCGGGTTGTGTTAATTGCAAAAAGAATATATCTAAATAAATTTGTATATGAAATCATTTTTATTACTTTTAAAGAGTCTCTACAACAAACTTACTTTTAATTAACTAACTGTATGTTGTTAATTCTTTTTTTATATAACTTTTTTAATTCACTTTAATTTCATCGTAATCCATTATAAAATTAATCACTTCAATGCTTATTCATTTTTTTTTGTTAATTTATTTTTTTAGTTATTTTGTTGTTGCTTAAAAATAAATTGAATTGCAGTACAATTTAGCTTTAACAATTATAAATAAATTAAATATTATATTGTAATCAGTGTAATAAAGAATAATTAATAGTAAAATGAAATACGTTTTTGATGTGGTCAAGTTAAACGTGTAATTGCGAAGTAATTTGAAAATCTTTATCATAAATATAAACATAAAAAAATCTCAATTACATGCATGCTTTTTAATCAGGCTTGAAATCATTACTTAATGCTCTTTTGGTTCAAATCGCAATGGGATGTTTTACTCAGAGCCTTGCGTGATCTTTTTTTTTTATCATAGTTAAGGTGTTTCGATATCAAGAAGCCTAAAATTATAAAAAAATTAATAGAATTCAGCACAGTGTTGCACCGGACTTTTGTTAGTTTTCCAGGGTATGAAGATATTTTAGTTATATGTACATATGTATTTATATTAGAAACATCCCAATATGTTTCCTAAAAAATTTCATTGGAAAACACACTTAAACATACACACACTGTTCGTCACCTGAATAGGGCACTTTATCCATCAATTGATGGAACGCAAATATCTGCTGAATTAAATAAATTTGCCATTAGAATTTTTTGTGATTTATTAATCTTGTTTAATGCTAAAAATGTTGTATAATAAATTCATATGTAGCATGTGTGTATATGGTTAGTCGGCTTTTATTGTTTGAAACAATTAACAAATTATTTTTTATTTTTATTTATTTTTTCTTTTTATTTTCGACCTCAAGCTTAAAAAGTCGTTATTAATTGTTTTTATAATAAAATATAAATAAATTTTACATTACCAGTCCTCTTTTTATTATAATCATCCTTATTCCAGTTATCGTCTTCACTAATTCCAGATGTAATTGAAAGTGTCCTATTTAAGTGATGCCAAATTTAAATTTTTAAAACTTTTATGTAAAAAAAGCATAGCTTTAAAAAACTTAAATTTTTTATCTGTTTTTCATAGAAATTTACATGCTATCCAAAATTTATTAAAGGTTTATAAAAAGATTTTCCATACCAAATTTGTTTTATAAATTGTTTATAATCCAAAATTAAAAAAAAAAAAAATTAAGTAGCTAATTTTTTTGACAATTTTTTTCCATATAAATTGCACTGTGATGAGGTGTTTTATACGAATAGGACATCAATGAGCGGGTAAAAATCAATTACTGATGTTCTATAATATGCATTGGAATGGAAAAATTAGTAAAAAATGCATAAACAAAAACTATAAAAACTAATAAAAGAAACTAATTTTTTTAAACAAAAACTGCACTGCTGACTGCTCAATAGTTCGAAAAAATTTAAAAATTAAATAAATCTTCACATATGTTAACGCTGTTTTTACACAAATTTAAGCAAGAATTACATATGTGGGTGGGTGTCCTATTCAAGGCGAATTCATACCAGCTGACTACAGATTATATGCTGCTAGTTTTTTTTGGCAATAAGAACTTTTACACCTAACAAACAAACAAATATGTATATGTATATGGTTTTCTCTGCAGTGTTGCATTTCATATCAAAATAAATTCACCTTATTGTATTCGCCTGGGTCCTACTCAGGTGCCGATGAGTGTAGATATGTATAGTATACTTATGCCGAGTACACACTATGGCATCTTGTGGCATCGCAATAGTGTATACTGGTGTAAAAGTTTGTCATTTCCGATATATTTCACTGTGTGGCATTGCTTTCCATATAAAAAAAAATAATAGGAACGGCGTTGCACACATTTTGAAAATGACGCCACAAAATGACATCACAGAAATGCCAGATATGTACTCGGCATTATGAAGATGTGTTTGCTGTTCTGCTATTTTTAACCGATATAATAGGTATCTAAATATTTAGAAAAGGGTTAAAATAAGAAAAGAAAGTGTGTATAAGAAAAAGAAGAGAATCTTTTATATTCCGTCTTTTTTTTTTTTGGAGGCACATGTCAAATAGTAATATATACATACATGTTACATATCCTCGAGCTTCTTGTGTAGTATATTTAGCTACACACATACATTTACGATATTCTATATAGTATATACTATACACAAATCTATACATACATATTTATATACATACGTATGTGCATGATTCTATGACACTATAGTGACATTTTTCAAAATCCTTTTCTATTGTAAAAAAAGATACCTATGTATGTACATGCAAGCTTATTTATTATACAAAAAGCAAAAAAAATAATAATAACAAAAGCGTGGCATATCTAAAAAAATAAAATACAGGCAGTACATACTTACATACATACATACTTACGTACATACATATGTACATAAAAATAGTACAAGTACATCAGTATCATCATCAACTAACTCGAGTGGTGATGTAGAAACGACTGCAATAACAACTGCTGCTACTTCTACTCCTACTACTGCTAACTATTTTTATTAAGATTATCACCAGCAACCATCTTTTCAACAGCCACTAGAGCTTTTAGCACTACTATTACGACTTTTCTGTTACATACATACAAGCTACTTACTATGTACCTTAGGTACATATTACAAACTTGCCACTATTAAGCCAAGAAAACTAACAAATGCATAAGATATGTATATATATATATATATGCATGGATGAATGTACATATGTATGTATGTATGTATGTTTGTGCAGCAACAATGACAGAAAAAGAAAGAAACTAAATTAATGTCACAAGGTTCTTCTCACTTGACCAAGTTTCTCATTGTTTTTTTCTTACCTTTTTCATTTTTAATTTCTTTACAAATGAAAATTAAAAAAGAAAAACAAAATTATAGAAAAAAAAGATAGAAAATAAAACAAGCACTACGCTGACAAACAAGGGATTTATACAGGTGGAACTCTTGGTCTAATAATAATAACAGTAATAACAATAATAGCGAACGAGCAGAAAGAATTACATACAAGCAGCAGCAAATTACAATTTGATACAACAATGAAAAGCTCTTCAAAAGAGTGTTGCCGCAGTTGTGCTTCAATTTCATACCGTTAAGACATCATTCAAAATTTCGGTGTTCACCCGCAATGTTCTGTTCACATCATCCTCAATTCGGTCATGCAGAATTTCCAATGTGGCACCATCTGTATGACACTCAGCGACGTCGTGTTTTATATTTAGTTGTTGGGCATATCATCCAATTCTGGCCAAAAGAAAGACCCCTTTTAGACACACAAAGTTTGCTTTGCGAAGTCTTAATTCAGCTGGGTGAAAGACAATGGTAGGAATACTTTCTCTTTTTGTCTTTCTCCCAGCTGAATTAAGACTTTGCAAAGTAAACTTTGCGTGTCTGAAAGTTTGTCTTTTGCATTTGTACTTACGCAAGACCATTATTATCAAACACCATTATGTTTTTAATTCAGCAAAAAGAGATTGTACAACTACCTGTATCTTTCACACAGCTGAATTAAGACTTTGCAAAGTAAACTTTGCGTGTGGAAAAGTAGTATAAGTATTTTTAACAACCACAAGTAGTCGGTATCCACAGCAATCAAAGCAATGTTGCCAGAATGCAAAAATTTTATTATTTCCCTGCAGAAAATTTGGTGACAATTGATCCAAATGTACTGGTCCTATGGCTTGAGAAAATGGAAGTGTTACCAAAAGTAAGGAGTAGTAGTGTGTGGTGAAAAAGAGTCTATCGTGTAAATGGTTACATATTCACCATTTTCTTGATGCATGGTCTTAATCTTTAGTCAATTTAATTGGGGCTCGGTCTAGTATTGTAGTAAACGGCATTGAACAGGTTCGATGTGGTTTGGATCGAGGACCTATCAAATAGTATAGGGTGTTTTTTATTGAGGTATAGAACTTTAAGTTGGCATCACTTTTTTAACTGGCGGCCATTTTGTCAGCTGTCAAGTGATTAATATTTAGTTTGGTTTGCCATTTCATCATGAACAGGTTGACAAAAGAACAACGCTTGCAAATCGTGCGAAGTTTACCGCAAGCTCCGTCCATTTTATGGTCGACATAATCGTCCATCAGAGCAATTAATTCGGTTAACCGGTCAATTGGCCACCAAGATCGTGTGATTTGACACCATTGGATTATTTTCTTTGGGGATATGTGAAGTCGCTCGTCTACGCCAACAAACCAGAAACGTTAGGGGACTTGGAAGCCAACAATCGTGGCGTTATTGCCAACATACGGCCCCATATGCTCGAAAAAGTGGTTGAAAATTGGACCTGTAGAATTGGCTTTATTCGAGCCAGCCGCGGCGGCCACATGCCCGAAATCATATTTAAACGATAATGGCATAAAATTATCCTTCCAATGAAGCCAAATTGATGGACATTAAAACGATTTTCTTGTGTTTTATTTCAATTCGAAGTTCTATACCTCTAAAAAAATCACCCTATATAAATATAATGTTAATTGAGACCGACAAATCACTCTGGAAACAGTCCCGTAACTATGCTTAGATATTAATCTAAGCTTAACTAGTATTTATACTTTTGAAATATGAGTGATCCTGCCATCGAGTGTGTAGTGTGGAAGCCCGTCATGCCGGAGGTTGTCAGTTCGCATCCCAAAATAATCTTTGCTTAAAAATAAAAAAATAAAATATAATTGCATTTGTAATAAAAAAAATTTAGTTTTCATCGTTACAGTTAAATGTAAATGTCGTAATGACATTTATATATAATTTATATTATTCTGCACTGAATAGGCCCCTTTAAAATAGTATCAATTAACCCCATCCTAGGCCATCCCCATTGAAAAGTGACTGGTCCGCTTCAATCGCGTGACTACTGTTGTGCTCAGTTCCATTTAAAATAGATTGAGAAAAAAAAATCGATTGGAAAAGTTGTGATACACACATTTATTTCGATTTCATTATGGTTTTGTTTTAAATCGAAATCGATTTCATTTCCCAGCTTGTTCTATGAAAATATTAAAAAAAAGATGTGATGGAAAACGAAATTTGTGTTGTTTTTGCGTTTTTAAATCGAGTAAGGGGAAGTTGACGATTTAGGATTTACTTGTGTGTTTACTTGTAATTAAAATTCTTTAAAATAATTAAAGACAGATTTTTACCTACCACAATAAAATATTTTATAAGAAATAATTTCATTTCTATGTCTATTACAATCATAATTGCTTCCAAAATGTGTTATAGTATTTATTGCTAGTATTTCAAAGATAAATGAGAACTTCTTATTCAATTTCATTTTAGAAATTTTCATTAGAATATTAAGGTTATTAAAATGTAGGAAGCACGTACTATTCAACATATAAATGTCTAAGAATACAACTAAAGGGTGTTTTTTATTGAGGTATAGAACTTTAAGTTGGCATCACTTTTTTAACTGGCGGCCATTTTGTCAGCTGTCAAGTGATTAATATTTAGTTTGGTTTGCCATTTCATCATGAACAGGTTGACAAAAGAACAACGCTTGCAAATCGTGCAAATTTATTTCGAAAATAATGGTTCAGTTCGCGAATTTTACCGCAAGCTCCGTCCATTTTATGGTCGACAGAGCAATTAATTCGGTTAACCATGGATCGTTTTCGCACTACGTTTACTCTATGTGATAATACGCATCCGCTGAAGTCGCTCGTCTACGCCAACAAACCAGAAACGTTAGGGGACTTGGAAGCCAACATTCGTGGCGTTATTGCCAACATACGGCCCCATATGCTCGAAAAAGTGGTTGAAAATTGGACCTGTAGAATTGGCTTTATTCGAGCCAGCCGCGGCGGCCACATGCCCGAAATCATATTTAAACGTTAATGGCATAAAATTATCCTTCCAATAAAGCCAAATTGATGGACATTAAAACGATTTTCTTGTGTTTTATTTCAATTCGAAGTTCTATACCTCTAAAAAAAAACCCTATATAAATAGATAATTTAAAACGCCGACATTATTTACTGAGTATAAAAACAATTTTGTGTGAATTTAATACGATAACGAAAGTTTTAAAAATTTGGTGTAATTGCAAAAATATGCATTTATTGCCAAAATATGTAAAAATATGCACTTACTACCAAATATGCAAAAATATCCAAATACAAATCCATGCCAAATCACTTAAAATTTGGTGATTTGGATAGGTAATTACTCAATACTTTTTTTATCTGTCACCAAAAAAAACACGCATTTGCATGAAAGTCCAAGCCCTGATAATCACAATGTGAACTATGTTCTACCACTACAAAAAGGAATGATGAATAGCCCCACAAAATAATTCTATTATCATTCTTCGAATAACGTATTGTACATATCTCTAAATTGCTTTTGCAAAAATTCTTCATCTTCAAAATTAATTTCATAAATATTTTATGATATAAAAAAAAAATAATTTCTTAAATTTTTGTACAATTACAAAGGAAGCGGTAACACTGCTTTGAACTATTATTCTTAAAGCCTGGTACTCTATTCACAAATTCGTGCGAAATGCTGTCAAACTACATATAAAAGTATTTGGTATGAAATATTTGCGAAATAAACTTGCAAAAGTAGTACTCTGTTTTTATTGCGAAAAACACGTAAAATGTATCTGGCAGCATGTTTTTCCATGCAATATGACTCTGGCATAATTTTTTTCAGCTGCGAAGAAACATGAGCACGGAATTTTAACAACGTTGCATACTTTCAAGCAATAAAAGCGAGAAATTTATAAAAAAAAACCGCGAGTTGAGCTACATTTATTACATGTAAAATTTTTCACGCGAAATAATCAATGTTGTTGTGTTATTCGCAGCTTCGAACAGAGTACTATGCTTATGAAATGAAAATACCAGCTGGAGCAGAAAGGGGCCATCCATATATTACGTAACGCCTTGGGGGGGGGGGTTCGAGTTTTGTTATGATTTGTTACGGGGGGGTAGGGGGGGGGGGGTCTGTAAAATTGTTACGTAACATAAATTTTACTAATTTCGTACAAAAACACTTCGATTTTTCATTTATTTATGTATTTAATTTATCAAAGAAATACATAATAAATCAAGAATCATGAGTGTTAAATGGATATAAATATATGCATATACATATGTACATATGTACATAAATACATAATTGTTATTATTTATATTTTGCAAGCTTATTTGATTTTTGTCTACGCACTGTGTTAGTCTAACAGAAAATAAAAATAAAGTATTCGAATTCCCGAATATTCGTCCATTCTCAATTACTTGCATTTTCCCATAAATAAAATAAATAAATGAATAAATCCTAAACGAAACTTAAGAAAATGCCATAAAAATATTTGTATATTAGTTTTTAATAACTAAATAAAGAAATTTACTTCAATTCAAACAAAAAGTTATTTAAAAATCCATACATATGTATGTGTATGAATTAAATTTAATTTTTTTTTAAATAAAAACTTAAAACAATTTAAATTTTTTTAAAGTTCTTGTTACGTTATTGTGAGGGGGGGGGGGTCTAAGAATTGTTACCATCTGTTACTGGGGGGGAGGGGGGGGTCAAAAATCGGAAAAAATGGCGTTACGTAATATGTGGATGGCCCCAAAGACAACAATGAATGATGTTACAAGAAATGAAAGTCGATTAATATATTTTGGTGGCGTCATATTGGCGGCTGACTATATCTTCTGAACTAGTGACATTCAGCCCAATCATGAATATTCGCACGGAATTTAATTCTCACGGAGAATACTTTTCTCGAGGTAATATTCCTCCAATCATAAATTCCTTGGGAACAAAAAAGAGTAATACTTGGCATCACCGTATTACGATGCCAGTTGTTTTGCTTGTTTGCAGACATTTTGTTTCTCCCCATTTTTCTGAGTGAGAGAGTAAACAAAATTATTAAAATTCACCAACTTGAAAAAATATGTAAAAAAAAAGTTTATAAATGATTTATTTAGGCATAATTTGTGTTTTTCGAAATAAAAGAACTTTAAAATACATGTTTATGTATATAAATTTTGTTTTAATGGAGTATTAACCATGTTTTTATGTAAACTCCCTTCTGTTTTGCAAGAGAAAGATTTTTAGTGAAAAAAGCAAGTTCAATTGCGTTCATAATACCTACTTTTTCCCCGGGGAGTTTTGTTATTCCCCCATTTGGCAAAAAAGGGGAAAAACAAATTCATGATAGGAGAAAAGGGAAAAGTGAGAAAGTGCGGAATTTTTGTTTATGATTGGGCTGTATATCGTCTGAACTAGTAACTCGATTATAAAATGATGTATACGAAAAAATTAGAACTGGTTTAAATCTTTCTAAAGCTTGGACTTTTAGGTAAAGTCATTAAATATGTGTTGTCATAAATAAGCTAATATTTACTATGTATGACCTCACTCTTACAATAGATCTATTTATATAACGTCTTAACTGTGAAGGCTTTGAGAAATTGTGGGTCTTGGCAAACAATCTTCCATGAAATGTTTTCGGTGGTAAGATTTTGTAATAAAATTGTTACTTCACCAGATGCCGATTGATTGCTGAAATTGAAATCAAAACTTTCAGTTATGATTTCGCACTACAAACGAGAATTACAAAATAGGAATCAAATACCACCTTCCATTTAACACATTTTCAATTTATTTTAGCGCCTCTTTGATTAGTCAATAATACTTCACGACTTCTCTTCTTTTTTAATGCTGAAGTGTCTCCTCAGTAACAAGTCTAATCGTTTAAAGTGTATTTTAAAAATCAATAAATCAGAAAAAAAGCAAGAATAAAAGAAACTTGTGCTTGGCAAGGTCTATAAAACTGTCATCGTGTGTTTTGTTGCTGTTAGAATTAATCTTGTAGTTTTTGTAAATTTTTAGCAATTCTCTCTATTGGACACTTTCGTGTTCGCACAAGTGGATTTTCAGTTTTCTTTGCACGGCAGGCACACCCTCAATTAGGCAGGCAGCAGCAACTGCAATCAAGTATTTTTTTGAGAAAAAAAAAAAGAAAATGCTTTTCGTAGGCAGTTTTATTTTTACGAGAAACATTTAGTTGTAATTTAAAAATAGAGAACAACAACTTAAAAATAAAAACACAAATATGTAAGTGGTTTTTCCCTGGTTTTATTATTTTCTGAGTTGTAATAAAACGTTCCAACAAATATGTATACGTATACTTATGAAATACTAAAAATAAAATAAATTTTAAACCACCTTGCAAAGCAGACGCATTTAATGCGGTATAGCATTTTACAAGCGAGATGTTCAGTGCTTTTTACAAGTTTCACTATTAAGCACGAAAACTGGTACTTTTTTAAATACATGAAGTACCAAGTTGTTGTAGTCCTATTTGAATTGGTAATATGTATAGAAATCTATCCTTACCTTAATATAGAAAGGTCCTAACTCATTATTTTTTTTTAAATCGAGTTTTTAACGAGTAACAATGTGTATCATAATGCAAAAAAAAAAACTTGTTTTAAATTTTGAATTCACCAACAACTTCATGGTAAAGTAACATATGATATACGAGTATGTACCTCTCAAAATATTTGTATAAAAATATTTACAAAATATATGGAACAATATCACAACTAGTTCTGTAAAATTAACTTAAAAATCGAATTTTTATTTTCAGTTATGACTTTCTTGCAGTAAATGCGCTATATGAACTTATTCAATACAATTTAAGCAATCTTCTAATAGTACATCTTACAATAAGAATCCTACTAGTAGCGTCCCAATCAGCATTTAATGAAATTAATAATCATATTCGAGTATTTGTCGACTACTCCGCGCGATTAAAATAATCATTTATGCGCTCATTTTCGAGTCGAAAATTAGTGTTCATGCAGGAGAAAATGGTACCCTAGCCGGGACTCTTCTAAAAGATTCTTAGGACTCGCGCTTCTAATCAATTTCGACTTATTTTCAAGACAGTGCGTGGTAGTACTTACAATCGCTTACGAAAATATTATTCAAACAGTCACATTTCGAGCATATGCGTGATAAATTTATGATTGCGTACATTTTGTACATTTTGTTTTTTAATCAAATCACTTTCTAAGCAGAACTTAATTAATCAGTTTTTCATCATCTAAGGTAGTCGGAAAAGACTCAGTTTGGTAAAACAATCTTCCACATAATGACTGGGGCCGCTGATGCGTTACCCTACACTCCTCAAGAGAAGTCCAATAATAACCAACCACACGGAGATATGGTCTCATAAAGTTCGCATGGAACTGATAGAGGATATCACATGCACATTATGCGAGGTGGAGAACGAAACATTTTAACTCTGCCTGTGTTAAAGTCCAGCGTTTAGTTAGCTTAGAAGATAAATTTTTCCTTAGGGGCAACGTACCGCACTTAGAATGTCTTAGAGACTCTAATTGCAGAGACCTTAGAGAATACAAAAAAATATCTTGAAACTATTTTGCTCTCTTTCCACAAACAATCACAAAACGGTATAAACGTCAAAGAATAAGGAATAATAACAAGTGGTAACTAAAAAAATCAAAAAAGTCTGTTGGCCGCCATTTTACTACGGGATTAAGACAAATCAATTGACATAAGAATCATTAAAATCGGTACAGGCGTTCGGTTTATATAAGGCCGCAAAGGAACACACATACATATGTACATACATACATATTCTGATAAACACAATACCCTTCTTTGCGTCGCGCAGTCGTCGAAAAAGTCGCAAGAAAATTGTCCAAACAAACCCAGAAATTATTTCCCCTTTTTTGATTCCCTTTATCATGAATAATATTTTTCATGCGAAAATTTTACACTTTTCCCTAATTTTTTTAAGCGAAATGAATTAATACATCGTTTAACATCAATATTTTCCTGCCAGTTAAATATTTAAAGGTTATAAACTGTTATTTTGAGAACAACATGTCGGCGATTGTTGTTAATAATTCCCTGCAACACCTTTTTGTATGGAGTATGAAGCTCTTTGCTTCACATACAGTATACCGATAATATTTTCCCCTGCTGCTAGAATACTTAAAAACACAACTTTTCACTTAAAAAAAAACATTTCATTTGCAACCCAAAATTTGTGTATTTCTTATTGAGTGCAATCATGAATAAAATTCCGCAAGACATTTTTCCCGGGGAACAATTTCAAACAATAGAAAGTACGAGTAGTAGGGAAAACAAAAATTGAAAAAAGGAGAAATTTCTCGCGGAATTTTATTCATGATTGCCCTGACTATTAAACTTCATTTTTTTTTGATTTTCAATACAATTTTAAGTTTTGCAAAATTTCTTCCCGTTTTTAACATTCACCGAGAACTGACAGCAAATAGAACAAATTGCATGGGAGATTAACGATAGCATTTTACCGTTCTAGAGCAATAAAAATTGTTATTCACAATAGAGGTGTATATATTTTCACTTTCCTTTTTTTTAAGCAGTAAAAAATCTTACAATGGCAACGAAATAAATGTGTTCATACGATTCTTAGAAGTCTGACAGTTTGTTGTCAGCTGCTTGTAATACTTTTTTTCATCCCATTTTACTGAGCTTAACGGAAATTAATTAATACAGTTTGCTCAACTGATTCGGAACAAGAGCATTTTTACAGTAAACTTAATAACTCGAATTGGTTGGACTAACTGTGTTATTTGTTTTGGGTTAAGTTTTGTCAACTGTGTACATTTATATATTATATTATTTAAGAAAATAGTTAACTAAATGCTTAAGAATTTGGTTCAAGTGATTCACTAAATGCACTAAATTTTCTAAAATATCATTGTGAAATTATAAATTTGGTAATTTTATTTGTTTTAAACCATTTTTTGTTAATAAAACTATGAATTTAACCACATTATTTATTTTGGTTAATGTATATATTTTTATTATAAATTAAACTTCTCGTTTCCCGGGAATTAAAAACTCCCAGAAATCTGGTATTTGTGCAATTTGATTTAATTTACATCTACATCTAAATATTTGAGCAAATGTATATAAAAAAAAATTACATTGCAATTTATAAAATTTTTATTTCAGAATTGTAACCAGTGACTCCAATCCTATACGATATATGTGGTGCGAACATCTTAAATATCTTAAAAATTATCCAGTTTACTTTGACAACCAACGTGCTCAGATTAACTTTGACAGGTATGCGAAAACAAATTGATAAAGTTTATTTATATTTATTAATTTTTTTAAGACTTGTTGAACAACGTCTTAACTGAATAAAACTAAAATCTAGTAGAAAACGAGCTTTAAGAAATTGCTCTAATAGATTTAAGAAAGCAAGTACATACTTTCGAAGTCGAATTGAAAACGTTAACAACCGTACTTAGGTAGAATCAAAAAAGAAAATTTTATTTTTCTCTTAAGAGTTGAATATACTGTGAATAACGATGGAATGGTATGGAATGGAATGGAATGGAATTTCTTGAGTTATGACATTCTTCAAATAAATAAGCGATACCCAGTTGGAAAAGTAGGCATTAATTACATAAGTAATGGGAGAAATAATGCATTATTTTCCATAGCAAGACAATGAATGCATTCCCTTAGAAACGAGAGGGTAATTTCATCCAACACAATAATTACACATTGATTACCACGTGCATTACCACATCTGCCGAAGAAGAATGTATAGGTTTTGCTTGTGACGAGTGTTATGAATTATAGAATTCATTCCTCGGACGTATTAAAATAATTCATTACTTTCCTAGGACATGTTCTGTGTTAAAGCTGGACTTTAAAGCTGGATTCATCCATTGTTTCCGAATAAAATTTTCTACATTACTGAGAGTTTTTTGCAACCCGATTCACTCATTTCGAGCAATTTGTCCGGAATATTAAATCTACCGTATGAAATACGCGTGTAAACGAGCCATATTAATTTTACAGTGTGGCATCACAGCACAGCGGTAGATGATAACAATTTGCGCTGTTTTCTAGTTGCCAAACACATACATATTTTTCATTGTTTAATAAACAAATTATCAAAATGAATAATGAAAATTGCGCCTAAACAATAAATGTAAATTTTTACTACAATATACTCGGTGCTTTTATTATAGGTACACATAATATGATGTGGCAGCTCAGTTGAACTATGGCTGAAAAATTAAAATAGTTGGCAACACAGTATACTCGTACATGTACGCGTATGTAATTCCTTTTCATTCTGAACTGGTACAAATTTTTGCACCATACAATTCTCTTTTTTATCTCTATTACGTACACATGTTGTATAATTGCTCATGCTACACTTATGGTAAGTTGCATGCAACATTTGTTTACTACTGCCAAGACACGTTTTCATTTCTTGTTCATTGCGAGTATTTTTGTTGGGTTCTCCTTAAAAATAAAAAATTGTTGCCAAGTATGTTGGAATTTATAGCTGACGCGTGCTATTAAATGGATAACATTTATATGTTGCTGCTTTAGTCGCCTTTATGTTGCTGCGTTAAGTGTGTCATTGTTATTTTCGTTCCATATCAAATTATATGCAATTTTTTTTAGTTGGTTCTTTAGTTGTGTGGATTTTACGATTGCACACAAAGTCTAAAGTTGGCAATAATGCTGTTCTTATGCTTCTCTCCCTCCCCATGGCTCTCTCACTCCTTCTTTGTTGCATTGTGTATGTACATATTTTATTTACCTCTACTGTTGTTGTTTCGTGAGGGATTTGTCCTAATTTAAATGTTTGAGACAGAGTTTTTCAATAAGCAGCTGTTGTTGCTATTGAAATGAAATGAAAGAAGGCGTCTATGCAATTTTAACGAAACTTTAATTTTTTTTATTAAACTAGATGGCTTTTCCACACGCAAAGTTTAGTTTGCAAAGTCTTGAGTTTGTAGGAGAAAAGGGAAAAGAGCTCCCATTCATTTCGGAACTTTTTTCTTTCAAAATAATGCGTTAATCTAAAAACAAAAATATAATACTTTGTCAAGTTCTGAATTTTGTTTGTTTGGTATATACAGTTAAACTTCGATTGTCCGGGCCTCTATCAACCGGTTACATCTATTAACCGGCATGCTGTTACTTTGTTTCTTCAGTTTCATTATCCGTGGTTTTACTTCTATTATCCGTGCTTCCATTTTTATACCTCTATTATCTGTGCAAAAACTAAGATTACAAAATAAAATTTCATGTTTCATTTATAATAATATCGCACATTCAGTTCAATAGTGTTATAACTCAAAAATACTAGTTTTGCAGAAAACAAGTTTAAAGTTTTCAATTTACATACAACTCAATGAAGGAAGGCATGAACAAATATTCTGCTCTCAGGAGGTGATAAAATACGAAATACATTATTATTCTGCATTATTAACTCAAAAAACGAATTTTTTAACCTCTACTAACCCTGTTTTCAACCGTCAGGTTCAACTGTAAAAGAACTTAAGTAGTGTGAATTTTTGCATGAAGCTCGGGTTGTATATCATGTCAAAAATATCTCTTGCAACCACTTCCTGTGAAGCAAATAGTCAAATATTCTGTAAAAATTCTGTCACGTCTTTATTTAACAGCCCATTATTTCAGCTGGACTTTTCGACTTACACACACCTTGCTCGCTTGTTAAATGGTTTTTAGGTTTTTTTTTTAAATAATATTAAAAATTATGTGCGAAATATATTGATATCATTCAAAATGGGTGATTTATAGAGTGACTACCACAAAAATGGGATATCGCCAAATTTTATTTTAAAAGTCTTATCTTAGCAGGAGTAGTCTTTTTAATATTATCTCGTGATTGTTTTTGTGTTACTTCAAATTAATCTAATCGCCACAGACTGTACTGTGTTATTGAAAAACCCTCTATTGTACTCAGACGTATTTCATTTGTTACTGCATTAGTATTTATTTTTAATTTTCAGACACCTTGCATTTATTATTAACTTTACTAACAATTTTTATGATTTTTGTCGTCGACAGAAATTGACCGTTCGGCCTGAGTGGAAAGTATACATTCAATAATTGCAAGTGCTTATCAAAGATATTTGTCCGAGCGCGGGCATAGAAGATTTCAACATTAGTGATGACGCGTTATCGCTACACACAGTTTTCTAATTTATTGGAAGGTCTTGAGGGTAATAAGAGCTAAATACATAATTAAGAAAATACAGCAGCAATCGATTTGAATTTTCTAACATTGCTTAGGACAGGAATATTTAAAATTGAGTTTTGCAATATGGGGTTCTAAGATTGCATTTTTTCTCTACGCATAAACACATTTGTCTCCATCGCTTTATAGAAAATTTTAAACATTTTGATTTTTTGGCATCAAACTTTGGAAGCCTTCTTCTTAATGTCCTTAAATATTTTATCACTTAATTTTATGAAGAAAATTTTTTTTATCAATCACGCTCACGTCCTCGCATGCGTACTCACCTTTGAAAGTATTTTAGATATTTTTAATTTTAAAAAATATAAATTTTTATTATGAAAACTTTTACTATACTCAATCGTTATTTGAAATCACGCACAAAACTCTTGATAAAGTGACAGTAAATAAAAATTGTTGAAAATTTTTAAAAGGAGTTGTTCTTTGGTTATTTTTTTAATATTAAAGCAAAAAAAAATTTTTTTTCGCCCACGCCCACGTTCACGCATTGTCACGCATGATAATTTTTGAATGCTAATTTTTCCGATCTTAATTTGGTGTAATTTTCTTTTAAACTACATTTAAGAAAAATTGATTTTCGATTTCTTCCCCGTACAGCATACGAGGTGTGTTCAAAAAGTATCGCGAATTTTGAATTTTCGCGGGTTACGTATATTCGAATTTTATTTTTTTTTTTGGCGTTATGTTGGTACTCATGTCTCTCACTTATGCCGACAATTTCGGCCATTTTGAATGTTCTGTTAATTGTTTACAGCTGCTTTGTTTGCACGTGTATATTTCGACCTAATACACGAATTTACCAAAATCTTGCTGTACACAAAAAACCTACCCACTTTCGACATTATATTCAATTTATTAAATTTTAGAATTTATAAACTTTTATTGCTGAAACCTGCATGTGAAATTTGCAGTGTATTCACTGCATACAGACTATGGTTGCCAGATACCGAAAGCCAAATAATTGGACAATTGAAAAAATTCACAGGGATTTTTAAAAAATAACTGCACAATTTAAAAATGCACTTACTAGTTCAAGTAAAAAAAGTGTTGATACTTTTTGAAAATATTTTTTTGTTGTAAATTGCCAGTGATGTACAAAATAGCAATACTAATCAGTGTTAGGAAAAAAATACAACTGATTACCAGGGCTGGGATTTTAATGAGCTGAGAAATGAGAAATTAATCAATTTGCTGTGAATTAGAATATATTATTAAATTACACTGTGCAACAGTGAAAAATATGCACGGTTTTGACATTATAGGCTCGATAGTACTACGAAAGGGTAGTAAGATCCTATACTCAGTTTGGCGATTTTGGTGGCTAATTTTTTTATGGGCCTCCAAAGATTTCGAAAATCAGTGCCCTCTCAAAATTTGGTATCTTTAGTTTTTAGCCAACAGCTTATTCACATACATACGTAGGTCTAAACTGTATATAATAATAATGTAGCTAAGAGTCACAAGCTTGGTTAACGTAGCTACAAGTATAAATTATTTTAGTCTCACGCCGTGTTAAAATCATTCAAGTTGGTAATCTAGTAGGGACGAGCTTCCACCAAACATGCTTAATTCCAAACCCGATTAACTTTTTTGAATTTATTTTGCAGGGTTTTTAAAAGTATTTTTACCTATTTCACTATCAACGGAACTTTAGCATATTTTCCATATTTTTCATCAGCGATAGCCCTTTTTTAGGGACAACGTTTTCGTTTAGAGCTCCTGAACAACATTGAACGTCCCCTTTTTAGTACGCCAGCAGTGAGTGACATTTTATAAAATTATCTGCAAAAAGTTTTTGAGATTCTTCAATTCACTTCACAGCAATATTAAATGTATCTACATTTTTTATTTTTTTTTATTTCATTTTTAATTTTTTGTTTTCTTGAAAGTTGTTTTCAAAAAAGACTAATTTTCATCAAAATCCCAACCCTGCTGATTAAACATTTTCAAGCACAATTGTTTAAGTAAGCAACATATTTTTAATTCTATTGACTCATTTAGAAACAGCATGAACAAAATATTATAACGTAACGGTAAAGCCACGTGGTGGAAAAATGTAAACAGAGACATTTAATTTGTGAAGTCTAAGAGAAATATGTATTAGAGAAAAAATAATTACTCTAATTTTTAATATTAAGTTTTTTAGTTTATGTCCAAAAAAAGGGGACCATTTCCTATAGTGCATTACTTAAAAGGCAAGTGTAGTACGTTTGTCACTTCAGTTCGGTATTGCCAGACTTCTTCTTTTGCGGGCAAGTTATCTGCTTAAACAAAAAATGCGATAAATTCAGCAAAATACTCTTAAATTTGAAAAATGTAAAATTTCCATTTTGTAAATTAGTCTGAGAGAACTTTTACTTATTATTCATAAGTTTTTTATATAAAATGTATCCTTGATTTTCTTTTTGTTTAATTTTAATAGGTGTATTTTTTGTTTTGTTCTTTCCTTGGTTTTATTTTTAAAATCTCTTAATAAATACGAGTGTATCTAACATTTAAATACATACTAAATAGATACTATAATGACACTTTTACATAACTTAAGTTTGTATGCCCAGGGCGTGAGTGAGTGAGTGTCTTCGCATTTGTGCGATTAATTATGCATTTGAATTTTAATGATGATTTTTTTAGTGGTTCTTTGTGTTGTTGTAACCTTTTAATTTATGTATACTGCTGGTATATACTTAAATATATATATATATATATATATATATATATAAAATAATAAAAAAAATTTTTGTAACAGGTTTATTATTTAAAAAAAGCGATACTTCTTCGAATTAATGTGCATTTCAGAAACAAAGATTTGCTAATTGAATTCATTTGAAATTTTACATATAGATTTTCTAACACTATAAATGTTCGGACGTGTGTGCTTTTGAATGTATAAATTTAATTTGTTTGGTTTGAAACCGGTAATTTGCTGCTTTTTTTCTTCTATATCATTAGCTGAAATGCAAAATCACGTAACTACACTTTTTTTCTTGAAATTTTATAAGAGAGAGAAAAAAACTAAATAAAATTATTCAAATGACTGAAGTAAAGTTTCTCTATTTTTATTTTAAATTCCGCTTGTTCTTATGATAAAGGTTTGTAATACCCAAATAATTAATTCAAAATTGTGATTTTAAATTTTTTGCTAGTTATATGGTTTTACTTTTCAGCCGACGATATACAACATGTTTGAGTTAAGTATTAAATTATTGAATTATTCTTAGCTGCGTTTTGTGCTAGAAATTTTAGTTTGTATATTTTATGAGCTTAAAACATTGTTAAGAAGAAATAAAATACTAAAATAATAAAATAATGATAAATCCCGTCACGTTTAAACTTGTTATTAATGAGATTCAAATGAAGATGACCTTCATTGGATTGATATTGACGTTTTATTGTTAGTAGTGTCATTTTTTTATAAGTATTTTTCTTAATGATATTAAATATTTATTCTGAACTTCGGTGTATATTAACTAATCTTTAAGTAGCCCTTAAGCATTGTAACAAGTGGCCGGATGTCATCGATTTTCTAAACACAGCCTTGGAATATCATTAAGAAGCAGTTAATATTTGTTACACAGCCAAAAATAAGTAAAACAGTTTTTCTTGATATACAAATGCTCTTCACACCGTAAAAGCCATTCTCACTTATAAATATTTTGTGTGATCGAGAACAAGCCTGTGCCTGCACTAGACAAGATTGAAAGGCTTTCATGTTTCTTAATTTAATGAGTGCAATGAGATCTAGTCGTCAGTCATGTTTCAATCAAATTACATATATGTACATACCTCAATTGCCGCTGGCTGCATTTGTCGCCTCGTAGCCAGCTACTTAATTCTTTTGGAGAGGGCAGCAGCACCATCACAACCACCAGATATTCAAGTTCAATATTTCCACCTTCAAATATTTCGCAAGTATAAAAATTTAATTACTCGTTTAAAATGTACTTATAATATTTATGTAAAAGTGTAGCAATTCTTTACATCAATTTCGGGATATTATTTCTGTTAAATAATAGGAAATAATTGTACGATATCATTTTTTTCAACATTTTTTATTACACTGGCAACACTATATTTGCTCACTGTCGCCAACAAAATACCGTGACATCAGCATGGACAACAACCTGCCGCCGTCTTGCTTTGCTGTCCTAAAAAAAATCATTCTCATATAAACATGTGTATGCTATCCTTGACATCTTGTCTTCGGTAGCTTGCTCTGGTGTATGGGTTTAATGCTTCAAATGTTAAATAAATGTTAACACATCATCTTCACAAGCCAGCAATTTCCTCGCATGCACATGAAGGCTTAAAAATACCAGAATAAAAATAATTTTATTTTTTCTTATCGACTCTAACGTTACTCTAAACAAATAAATGGCTCCTCAAAAATAGCAAAAAAAAATAAAAAAATTGCCAAAAAATAGCGCCATGTCGCCAAATCGAAAATTGCCACGTTTAGCGAGAAATCACCGCATCGGACAATCTTGGCTGTGAATCTTGATAGTGGCATTTGGGTAGGTAATACTGTTTTATAAGATAATGCTGTCTAGAGGTTTTTGTACTGGTAGCGGAACGGTGTTATTATCTGAGGATTTCTGTCTTATGGAAATCTACGCCCTAATCGCAGCTGTCAAATGAATCGAAACTAATACCTTGAATTAAAAACGCATTATAAAGGGTGAAAAAAATTTTAAACTAGAAAGTAAGTTTTATTGATACCCATGCATTGCAATGTAAAGTAGAAATATGGGAATTAATAATGGAACATGTCGGGCAAATGTCCACCTGTAGCACGTCGGTAGACCTCCGCTCTTTTCCCGGTCTTTCAAATTAAAATCCACAAATTTCACAATTAAAATTTTTTGTTCAATAGTGTAGCGTTCCAGGGTTAAAATAAATAAATTAAATAAATGTCAAGGGATAACAGATCAATTCTTGACATTTCATCATTTGACAGCCAATTTAGCTCCTAAACTCAAATTTGCCCACTCTTTAGTTATAATAAATAAAAATAGTAAATTAAATTAAAAAATTACTAACTTACCTTTACAGCGAAAATTTTCAATTTCAAAATATTCAAACAACAAAACCTTGCTTACTAAAGGCCTATTTCACCAACTTGTTAAAATATCAATTCACATATATAAAAGTCTTTTCCAAACAAAAATTAATGAAAATCGACATTTGAATATGAATTGATATTTAAATAGAATTGGTAAAATAGGCTCTAAGAATGAAAAAAAGTTTAGGCACTCTCCAGTCGTAAATACTTACGGTCTAATTCATAAAAAATATTTTAGGTTTATTACAGGTTTATTTGAAAAATTTTCCATAGAAATATGTCAAATAAGCGCTTAATAAACCTGAATTATTTTTTATGAATAAGGCAGTTAAAATTTTACTACACAATCCGTTATATTTTTTTGATAAGTTCAAAAAGTATATACCCCTAAAAAATCTACCTTCAAAAAAAGTGCAGTTATAGCCAAAAATTTATGGATTTCTTTTTCTAACTTTTAACAAAAATTAATCAATAAATTTTAAAATAACTACTTTTACATAATGATATAAAAAGGTACTTGTTTTATTCATTACGGGGAAGTCATTATTATACGTATGTATATAAAATAATGAGATAAATAAGTATCACTAATTACCTTGTAAGCCTTTAAAAGAGTACTACCAACTACGAAATCTCAAATATTTTTTGCTGGGATCTATTTGATGTCTTTTCCACTCGCAAAGCTTACTTCGCAAAGTCTTGAGTTTGTAGTACATAATGTGAGCTCTTTTCCTTTCTCTGCTACAAACTCAAGACTTTGCGTGTAAAAAACCCGTCCATTTCAGCCCATTAGTTACATACCTAAAGTTTTACTCTTTTTCAGAAAGTATCTTTATTATTCTCTCATTTAAATATACAATTATTACTTCCAGTTCCGTTTTATCCATTTAAAAGATTAAATATTACATTTTGTGCTCAAAACTTTAATCGCCCACAACATTTCGCTTCAATAAATATTTCAAAGAAAAACTTTTCAATGTATATCTCTTAACAAAGCTACGTAAAAACTTTTACTTTCTTTGTAATGCAAAAAAAAAAAGACTGAAATGCAAACACAAATACATACTCATATACAAGTAAAATCCGCCCACTTTTTGCGTGTAAAGAAAATGTACTCGTATTTGTTTAATTTTGTAAAAGTATTTTCTTTTAAACTCTGTAATATTTTATTTTCAACACACAAAAAAAACAACAATGTTTGCTTCCATTTAAATGTTCGACAAAAATAAACAATGGCGGCCATGTAAACAATATATTTTTTGCCGGTTTTGCTGGTGTCCTTTGGTTCGTTTCCTGGACAAAAAGCACGTTTAAATCTAACAATGGACACCAAAGTAAAAATTGTTGAAAATAATATGTATGTATGCATAAGAACAAGACAACGACTGACTGGTTAAAAAGCATGGATTTGTTTAAATTTATATTGTTGCATACAGTGGTTAATGGAAATTTTCATTTCAAAAATCTTTTGCATACAAATGCAATGTTTATAGTTCTTACAGTGACAATTTTTCACTAACCCAACAAACATTTACTTGATTAGAAAGATGTATTAAAAGAGTGGAGAAGTAAAAAAAAAATGAGGTAACCAAAACTTTTGTCCGGAAAAAATTTGTTTAACAGCCTGTCTGTGTCTGTGTCTGTGTTGCAACACGATTCATCAATTTTTAACAATTTGTGGAGAAAATCAAAGCTGCCGTATGAAATACGTGTGTAGACGAGCCGTATTAATTTCCCAAGGTGGCAACACAACGGCAGATGTTTACAATTTGCTGCTTGCTTGGTGTCACACACATACATACATACATACATACTTACATATTTTTAATTGTTCAATAAACAAACTGTAAATTAAGAATAAATAAAAGTCAAGTGCTTCTTCTAATTGCTATTGAGCTAAATAGAGCTCTGTTATTATTACTTTATTTTTTTAGTAGAAGTACTCTCTGTGCTTTTATTATATCTGTGGCAAAAAGGAAAAAGTGCTTAGGTCGACATAAGGCAATTTTGAATTAATGGCACCTCTGTAATCTTCATATTTAAAAGCATCTCTGGGCAAAATCTCCATTATTATTTGCGATTTGTCATGAAGCTCTAGCGCAGTGCATTGCTGCTTATCCTTTTTCGACTTATAATCTCATAAAGGAAAATAGCTTAATATACGAGGTGTGTTTTTTTTCGGGGGTCACGTATATTGGAAATTTTAATTTTTTGTGGCGCTTGGTACTCATGTCTCTCACTTATGCGGACAATTTCGGCCATTTTGAATGTTCAGTTAATTGTTGACAGCTGCTTTGCTTGCACGTGTTTTGGCTCGTCTTCGATTTTTACCTATTAACTTTAATTAACCACTGAGAAAATTAAATTACATTTAAGTGCAACTTAAATTTAAGTGGCAATTAGCTAAGTGACATATAATTGAGAAGTCAATTATTGGGCCTTACTATATTTCAAATTTAATGTAAAGGGTGGGCAAATTGGCTGTCAAATGATGAAATAACAAGAGTTGAGATGTCATTCTTTGACATTTATTTAGCAAAAAAATGGTAAATTTTACCTATCAAAATGGTAAAAATATTACTGTATCACTTAGTAAAATTCGAGCAGCTTTTCTCGCAATCAGGCTTCTTCTGAGACCGCTGTGCATAATTTAATAAATATAAAATAAAATAAATAAAACTAAAATCGAGGCTCACGGTACTATTTCTGACAATAGACTAAAACAATACGCTTGTAGTGGCCGTAGTGATGCAAACACAGCCGCTGCACAGCAAAGTGTTGATAATGAGCCTGGAACATCAACTCGTCGACGTTCGCAACAAGTGGGCATCATCAGAGGCACTTTGCGCAACATTTTGTATAAACAACAGCAACATTCGACATTTTGTAAACTGACCTTTGGCCTAACAAAACAATTCAATTATTGACGCCTCGTTCTTGTGATTTAAAGCCGCTGGATTATTTTTTCTGGCGCCATTTGAAAGACCAGGTTTACGTGAACAAACCAGAAACGAGATAAGCGAAGCTTTTTTGCAAAACGTGGTTCAAAATTTTGTGAAAAAATGGACGTCTCAAACTTTTCTTAAATTTTTTTTTATCTAAAGGGCCGTAACTCAGTTAATTTTTATTCGATCGACACATTTATAAATATGTGCTGATAAAAGAAAAACATATCTTTTCAATGGTGTACAATTTGCTTAATTTAAATAAACAGTTCTCAAGATTTTTGGAAATATCTTTGTAAACTGCAAAAGAAATCAAGTTTTTCGTGTTTCTTAAGAAAAATAAATGACTGCTATATTCGTGTTCAGCGATCCTAAATTAGCTAAGAAAACATCTCATTTCACAGGTTAATTTTGTTTTTGTTGCATACTGTAATGGAGGAGTTTGATATTAAATTTTTTGGGTTTTTAATGTTTCCTTGTATAGAAGTTCCATATCCGAAACAAAAAGATGAAAGAGAAAATTTTGCAAAGTGTTAAATATTATTAGCTATCATTTGTTTAAATTAAAGTTTAACAAAATCCCCATTATTGTGAATGGCATCGTCGTCGTCACATAAAGACGACAGTTAAAATTGTCACTTGCTTACTATTTGTCAATAACAATTGATTACTGTTAACATGCTTCATTAATTTGCAAATCCTTAGAGATTAGTAAGAGATTGCCAATAAGAGCCAATTGCTGCCGATAAAGAGGAGACAAGTGACAATATTTACTGTCGCTTTGATGTGACGGCGACGACGCCATTTACAATAAGGAGGATTATCTCCAGTTGTCTTACGAAATTTTTGGGTAAAGGCTGCTTGATGATCGGCAACAGCGCTAACACCTCAATAATGAACTTCAATGTATTTTTAAGAAACAATTAATATCTTACTGAACAAGAAAAATATTAATTTTGAGAAGAAGTGCGATAACAAACTTTATTTATATTTAGTACAAAAAAGTAGTATTTGTTAACTTGACATCACCAGTCAAAAACACTTATTTGGCAACACTATTATTGCGAAAGCAATGTATGGCTGTAGTTGTGTTTAACATATATTTTTCATTACATACATATTTACTTTACAACTACAATTCAAGCTGAAATAAAGTCATCCTATGAAATAATCGTAAAGTAAGAAAATAAAAAACATGTTGGTTATTGAGTTCTTGTTTCAACTATGATATTAGTGTAATTTCTCATTTGTTTAAATTAAAGTTCAACATAATATCTCTAGTTGCGCTAAGAAATTTTTGGGAAAAAGTTCATTGATCAATTTCCATGCATTTATAAAAAAACAATCTCAAATCACGCAGTAGTCTGCTATCAATTACTGCGTTTATATGCAGGGCTTATTTGCAAATAAAACTGTAAATTGTTGCCATATTATTGTTTTTATTGCGACTTACTAATTCAGAAAACTATTCACGATTAACACACTATTTGCAAATAAAATGATTGAGGTTGCCACACTTACAAATGTTTGCTAAGTCCTAGTTTACACTATGCAAGTCTTATTGCTAAGCTGATTAGTTTTTTAGGAAAGAGAGACGAGGGGAAAAGAAACTTTACTGTTCTCCTCGTCTCTCTCTCTCCATCAAACTAATCAGCTTAGCAATAAGACTTGCATAGTGTAAATATGGAGTAATAAAAAACAAAAAATTTATAAATATTGCTCAAAAAACCATTGATAGAAGAAAATAATGGCAATAAAACAAATGATTATATGTTACTTTATAAGCGTAGTAAATGACTGTCAAATACAAATTAAATGCTGCAGCTTGTTGACAGAACCAGTGTTGTCCTTTCAGTTAAGAGGCGTGAATTCAAAAATGATTTATTCATCTTAATTACCTAATTTAAGTTCATCCTGTCGAGAATTTTAAAATTTCTAGACGGTTGAGAATATTTTATTGAAATAATTTTTGTAATTTCATTCTAGAAAACCACTGCTAATAATAAATTCTCCTTTCCTTCCTCCGTGCTTAGAAACAGTTTAAACATACATAATATATTTTGCGAATTTGTGTGCATTTATGCGAATATATTGAAATAGTTTTTGTGTAATTTACAAAAACTGAGTGGGGTTATTTCATGCCAGTGTATTGAAAGTACATGTGCTTTAGTGCTGATGTACGAGGGTTTCTGATGTGTATATGCATATGTGCATGCAGATGTGTGTACGTACATATCTATGTAAGTATGTATGTACGAGTATGTCGTTTATTGGAATGAAATGAAATGACCTTATTTCCAAACTATGTTAATTGTTTAACTTTTGTAGGAAAATTATGTAGAATAGAAGGAAGGAACGCATAATTAAATCCAAACGAAATGAAAAGTTAATAAAAGTCGACGTGGCTTTTGTTTAGGCATAATGGAAGAATTGTTTTTTGTATTATTGAATTGCTAATGTTTGAAAAAATGATGACATGAAAATAAAAACGACAAACATAACGAGAAATATTCTCATTAATGTTATTGAATTGTTGTCATATATTATTCGCAGTGCCAAAATTATAAAACAAAATGTGGTCTTTTTGGCATTCAAAGTCATTGTCGAAAGTAGTAATGAATTCATTTGATTTTGACAGCTTATAAATCTCATATACAAAATTTACAAACATTTTTGTTAGATCATAAACTCTTAGGGCCAAATTTACAGTCATTAGTTAATTATTAGTAAACTAAAATGATAACTATTGTTTAACTAATACTTCATATTCACAGTGTATTGTTAAACTAAAGTTCTTAATATGAGCAAAGAATGGTAACCCTATCAAATTATTAAGTTTCCCTATTGGCAGCTCTGCTAAAGCATATGGTTTTTGTTTACATTTGTTATATTATTTCTTAAAAATGAATAAAACAGTGCTCGCTCGTCTAACTTTACGGTGCAAGATATTGAATTAGTGCTGAAATTGGTTCGGAAAAACCAAAATATAATAGAAAATAAAAAAAGAGTACTCAAATGTGTTGGGGGAGTACTACGGTACTTTTTCATGTCAAATAGTATCAAAAAAGTACGATCGTACCAACTTTTCCATCACTGAATGAGAGCCAAATGAGACTAGGCGAATTCATATTAAGTGGTCGCAACCACTGTTACCATTTTAGCATATTCATTCGTAATAAAGCATTTTTCAAGTTTTTCAAAAAAGTGCTTAAAAATCTATCTTTTCTAAAAATTTATTTTTTCTTAAAAAGTTCTTTTCTTTCTAAAAAGATAATTTTTGTAAAAAGATACTTTTTGTAAAAATTTTTTTCTAAAAAGGTACTTTTTCTGAAAATGTATTTTTCTAAAAAGGTACCTTTTCTAAAAAGGTGCTTTGTCTAAAAAGGTACTTTATCTAAAAAGGTACTTTTTCTGAAAAGGTACTTTTTCTGAAAAGGTACTTTATCTAAAAAGGTACTTTTTCTGAAAAGGTACTTTATCTAAAAAGGTACATTTTCTAAAAAAAGTACTTTTCCTAAAAGGGTACTTTCTCTAAAAAGGTACTTTTTCTAAAAAGGTGCTTTCTTTAGAAAGGTACATTTTCTAAAAAGGTATTTTATCCAAAAAGGTACTTTTTCTGAAAAGGCACTATCTAAAAAGGTAAATAAAAAAAAATAATTTTTCTAAGAAGGTACTTATTTCTAAAAAGATAATTTTTCTAAAAAGGTACTTTTCCTAAAAAAGGGACTTTTCGAAAAAATTTACTTTTCCTAAAAAGCTACATTTTCTAAAAAGTTACATTTTCTAGAGGCACTTTTTCTAAAAAGGTACTTTTTCTAAAAGTTACATATCCTAAAAAGGTACTTTTTCTGAAAAGGTACTTTATCTAAAAAAGTACCTTTTCTAAAAAAGATTTTTTCTAAAAAGGTACCTTTTCTAAAAAAAGACTTTCTAAAAAGGAACCTTTTCTAAAAAAGACTTTCTAAAAAGGTACCTTTTCTAAAAAAAAGGATTTTTCTCAAAAGGTACCTTTTCTAAAAAAAGACTTTTTCTCAAAAGGTACTTATTTCTAAAATGATAATTTTTCTAAAAAGGTACTTTTCCTATAAAGGTACTTTTGCTAAAAAGGTACTTTTTCTAAAAGGTACTTTTTCAAGCGCCTTTTGTAAAAATATTCATCATACTCTTTGCACCAGGCTGGTTTACACGAAACACTTTTTTAAATATTAATGCTCATTAAAAGTCGCTTAGTTCATTCATTCATTCATTATTCGACCTTTATCACCAAATTAAGTATTTATTTTTAATTTTGTTTAACCACAAACAAAATAATAAAAAAAAGTATGGCCGCTAAAAAGTCAGTCCTTATGAAATCAAAATATCATATTAAGTAAGCAAGTTCTCTCCTTTAATAAACAAATAAATCCCATATAATTTAATTAATACCCATGTTTAAGTCTAATACTCGTACATAAGCAAAAAGCTTTAAAAAGCTTTATTTCGCCCCCGGACAGAGAACACGTGAGAGCATTGAAAAGCTTAAATATGGAAATGTCCTTAACAATGCAACGAAAACGGTGCAAAATCCAAATGAAGAAGGTCTTTCCTTTTTCATCGCTGTTTTGCATAATTTCAAGGAAAAACTACAAATACAAATAAATGAAAACATTTTGTAAAAAAAAACATAAATGCAGCTTAATTGTAAATGCATTCATTCAATGTTGATAAAAACTTAAAAATGTTTTTTTTTGCACTAGATGTATGTGACCTTGTTAAAATCTATATTAAATATATTTGGAAGCAATCATCAAACGCTTTGTGGTACTTTGGTGCGTGATAAAAAAAAAGAAAGAAATCAATATGCAAATGGCTTTGAAGCTTTAGTTCCGTTCTTTCACAGAAAAGGAAACGCAAAATATAAACACAATAAAAGTACAAAAAATAGCAAAATATTTAAAAAAGTTATTTCTATACATACGTACATACATTGTACATACATATACATAATGTATGTAGTTCACAGCTGCCAGTCTTTATTATTTTCTATTAACCGAAATTTTTAACTGGATGTCAAATACAGTTGATGATGGCCTTCCCAATTGAATTTCCATGGAAACTAAAATTTCCTCATGAATAATTCTCAGACGTTTGCCAAATCTGTTGACTTCTCACATCACATTCTCATTCTAGTTTTTCTTACGAATAACAATAAACAAGGACAAATATTTTTTTGTTCGAGTATGTATGTATGTATGTATGTACGTATTTTGTTGCCATTATTTTTGGAAGTTTTGTTAAAGTTGTTTGTTTTTATAATTCCATGCAAAAGTTTATCTCTTGGTTTCCGTTATTTTGTTGGGTTTTTTTTATAAAAATGGGTTAAAAAATATTTACATTACAAATATTATTACAATATTTAAAATATCCAGTAGTTTATTTCCAAAATGAAAAGTAGAAAAAAAGCAAAAGAAAATTATTTTTTAAAGAATCTTAAAACACTTTTCATTGGGAAATGTAGTACAGATAGTTTTTATATAAAAAACTGTTATAAACAAAAAACTTTTTGAAAAGTACCCTTTAAAAATGTACCCTTTAAAAAAGTACCCTTTAAAAGAGTACCCCTTAAAGAAGTACCATTTAAAAAAGTACTTAAAAGTACCTTTTCAAGAAACAATTTTTAAAAAAAATTTCTTTTAGAAAAAGTATTTTTAATAAAGTGCCGAATAAAAATAAATTTCTATTAAAAATGTACTTTAAAAAACTATATTTTAAGAAAGTACCTTTAAAAACCTTTTCAAGTGTTACATTCTTAAAAAGTACTTTTTCAAATAGGTTTCATTTAAAAAGGTATCGGTATTAAGAAAATATGTTTTGTAAAAATATCTTTTGACACATTACCCATACAAAACTATCTATTAAAAAGTGTCTTATAAAAAGTACCTTCTAGAAAAAGTACAAAAAAAGTAACAAAGTTCATTTTTAAGGAAGTGCCCTTGGAAAAAGTATCTTTTTAAAAACTTACCTCCAAAAAATAATCTTGGCAACGAATCCTTTGCAAAAGGTACCCTTGAAAAAAGTATCTCTAGCAAAGCACCTAATTAAAAAATTACTTATTAAAAAAAGTACCACTTAAACCAGCATCTTTAAAATAAAATACCTTTTAATAAAGGACTTTGAAAGAGTACCTTTTAGCAAAAGTACTTAAAAAAAAAGAATTTCTTACAAAAAAGTACATCTTAGAATAAAGTACCATTTAGAAAAAAGTAACTTCAAGAAAAATGTACCTTTTAGAAAAAAGTGCCTTTTAGGAAAAAAGTACCTTTAAAAAAAGGAATTTTTAGAAAAAGTACCTTTTAGAAAAAATTACCTTTAACAAAAAATTATCTTTTAGAAATAAATTAACTTTTAGAAATAATTACATTTAGGACAAAAGTATGTACATTTTAGAAAAAAGTACCTCCTAGTAAAAAGTGCCATTCAAAAAAAGCAGCTTTTAGAAAAAATTTTCTCTTAGAAAAAAGTACATTTTGGAAAAAAGTACCCGTTAGAAAGAATTACCTTGTATAAAAAAGTACATTTTAGAAAAAAGTACCTTGTAGCAAAAAGTACCTTGTAAGAAAAATACCTTTTAGAAAAAAGTACCTTTTAGAAAAAAGTACCTTTAAAAAAATTCCTTTTAGAAAAAAGTACTTTTTAGAAAAAAGTACCTTTTAGAAAAAAGCACCGTTTAAAAAACAAGCACCTTTAAGAAAAAATTATCTCTTAAGAAAAAGTGCCTTGTAGGAAAAATTATCTTCTAGAAAAAATACCTTGTGGAAAAAATTACCTTATGGAGAAAAACATTTTTTTAGAAAACCGTTTTTCAAGAAAAGTTTTTTAAATACCGTAAGCTCTAATTAAGAATAATTTCGTAATTATTTATTAATTAATGTGATTTTCTAAAGAAGAAAAAACATAGATGGGAGAAAATTTAATAAATTTTCTTTAAAAATATTTTTTTAAAGTAAAAAAAAGTATCTGAAAAAAAAATCTAAAAATATTTAAAAAAATGATCTTTTTGAAAAAAGTATCTCTTAATAAAAGTAAAGAGTACATTAGAAAAGGGGGAAGATCTGGTCCAAAGACCGGCACTGCGACACCTCATGGATCTTTTGTGCCATAGATCTGTAAATTAAATTAAATCAATCTCTGTATGACTCTCCTTATGAAAGTTAGCACATATATTGGAGAAGCACGCCTAATATCATCTGAACACAGAAACTCAGAATGAAAAACACGCCTTCTACTATTACTATTACTATTAAGACGATATACTCACAAAGAATGTGTGTGAAAGGGTGAACGAACTTGGTTACTTTTCCACAAAGAATAGTTCAGTCCAAAGTGACCAGAAAGAAAACCAGTAACCAGCCGTAAATTATTCCTGTTGAGGTTCAGGATGCCATTGTATGTAAATGACTGCATGAATGCTTTTGCTTACCTTAAACCAGAAAAAGTCAGCCATATTTCCTTAGCAGTTGAAGTATCATCTTCTTTGATCAGAGATGTTACAGTCGTGAAAAGTAAGTTTTAATTAATAAAATTTAAAAAAAAAGTATTTAAAGTACCTATACAAAAGTATCTTAGAAAAAGTTCCTTTTACCAAAAAGTGTCGTTTACCTTTTAAAAGGTATACTTTACCTTTTGAAATGTAATTTTTTGGGATTTTTTCTTAAAATGAATTTTTTGTAAACGGTAATGCTTTTTAAAAGTACGTTTTTGTGAGGTACTTTTGTAAGAGGTACTTTTTTAAAAGATACTTTTTGTAAAAAGTACTTGTTTAAAAGATGCTTTTTTTAATAGGTACTTCTCTTAAAAGTACGATATTTTTTAAAGGACCCTTTTTCAAGAAGTATTTTTTAAAAGTAATTTTTCAAAAAAACTTTTTTTAAAGGCTCCACTTTGAAAAGGATTCTTTTTTAAAGTACAGTTTCTGTAAGAACTTTCAATTTTCTTCAAATTTAAAATATTACTTGTCCCAGTTTAATTTCGATAGAAGTAAAGGTGTGTCTTTAATTTTGATGTCATAATGTTGTAGATAGAGCTTTTTATGTGGATTAAAAATAAAGCATTATATTATCACTTAATCTTTATACTAATTAATTATTGAAAAACATTTAAAAAAAATTTCAATTTCAATTTGTTAATGGATCCATGTTAATAAATATACTCGTACTATGTGTAATTCATAAGCCGACACAACAAATTTTTGACACAGCAACAGATAACAAACAACTGTTAACAAATTAACAGAAATAAATCACTTTCCATTAAAAGACAAACAAAAAATATACTCGTGTAATTCATATAATAATGAAGTATACAATTTGTACCTGTTTAAATATTATAACAAACGGTGTGTGACTGACATTGATTGTGTACGACAATGAAGATGTGCATTCATTCATTGTCTTTACAATTGGATGGCCACGGTGATGAAAAAAAGGATGATTATGTACATTAATTTTGTGTGTCTGGCTTGGCATCACATAATAAATGAATAAGAAATATTTGTGTGCTGTGTTTTTGAATTTTTGTGTTTTTTGTTTGAATTATTATTAAATAATAAATGCTTTTCTGTTTTCGTTACATTTACAAATAAAATCTGCAATCTATAAATACATAAATATGAATTGAAATTATTTGTTTGTTTTCTTTTCTATCGTTAATATTTGTCTCAAAATGCACACAAACATGCTCGTACTTACATATGTACATACATACAGTTGTGAACATTGAGATAGAACATGGAAATTTAATCTGGCAAGTCTTTTAATTGTTTGTGATAAGTCGTTTTTGGTATACGTTTGGTAACTCTGAAAATAACGGTAAATTATGTTTTCAAAGCGTTTTGTTTTTGTGTGTTAACATTGAAATAACAGTGATAAGCGACCGAGTTATTCTTCTTTTAATTTATATTTATGAAAATAAATATTTTTGAAGTATAAATAAGTTAAATAATATTAATTTACTGTATACTCGTATTTAATGTTCCTATAATTTTTGGCGCTATTGAGCAAAGGAAATGAATTTTATAATTAAAGAATGAAGGAAAATAAGGCTTTCCTCATGCTCTTCAAAAGTTATATCAAATGCATTAAAATATAAAGATCGCAGAAAGCTAGACGATCGAAATATCGTAAGGTTAGGCAATTGTAATCGCCTTAAATCAGCCAAGGAAATAAAAACCAAACTAAATTTAGAAGTTAGTGGTATGCTGGTCAGAAGTTTACTTTTATATGCTAATTAGTTTGCGGTAAATCCAAGAAAAATGCCATTGTTTAAAAAACACATACGGCTGGGTTCTGAAAATCATTTCGTTTTGAAACCGACAAATTTCAGGAACAAACTCAACAAAAAAGCTCAATTTTTGCAGATTTTTTAGTTGGTTTTAAGATTTCATATAATTGAGATATTTTGTCCGAAGTTAATTTCGAATGCACTAAATTATCTGATAAAGAGCACACTGTTTTCCATTTTTGAAAATTTGCGATCTCAAAACGAAATGGATTTCAGAAACTGGCAGATAGAGATAAGCGCTTGAAGTTTGCTAGGAATCATGTCGACTGGGTCAGCAAGCAAGTGGCGAAATATTTTGTGGACTGATGAGTCTATAATTATTTTATGTAGGGAAATTCGACTATAATTATGGTTAAAATTGCGTCGTTTCGGAGCCATGGAACGATTCCCTAATTAGAACGGTGCGGAACGTCAAAAAAAAAGCGTTCAAGACCGTATGTTACATTTGTTTCGTTCAGTTATTTCTGTATACTTTTTTTGTATAGAGAATGATTTCTTTATGTTTAATTTATTGTTTTGGCTATTAATTTTTTTTTACAAATATTTTACGAAAACAAATAATTATTTACTCTTATTTTGTCAAAAAATTAAAATAAACTGTTTAAAGTTTTTGTTGAAATTTTTAGGAGCGACAGAGACGTTCTTTCTTTTCTCGTTCATTCACTGCTTAAAGTAAAAAACCGGAACGATGACCGAAAGGAACGACCTAGCAACGGTCGGACCGATTTTGCCCAACTCTAATGTTAACAACTGTATAATCTCAAAACTGTTAAGCACAGTGTGTCAAAAAAAGTATGAAATTGGGTTGTTTTTAACCGATTCCAAAAAAAGGAGGAGGTTATCAATTCGTATGTAGTTTTTGTTGTTGCTATTGTTTTACTTCATAACACGGTACATTTTAAGCCGATTGTAAAAATTCTTTATTTGTGTGGGAGGGTATAGCTACCAATTTGGTTCCATTGTTAAAAAGTGGGCGGAGACATGACCACTAATTTTTAATTTGATTTTATGATATTTTTTGCTTCTTCGATTGCTACAAAACACATTGGGCTCTCGTAACGACACAGTCTCGAAGTTGAAAAGATGGGCGGAGCAACGCCCTATAAAACATAATCAAGGCTATCATGAATAAAATTCCGCATGAAATTTCTCCCTTTTCCAATTAGAATTTTTTGTTTTCTCTACTACTTGCTATTAGTTGAAATTGTTCGCAGGGAAAAATTTCACGCGGAATTTTATTCATGATTGCCCTGAATATTATATTATATTTCACATGCTTCTATTTGACCGTTTTCAACTAAACATGGCCCACACCCTAAAGTAAAAAAAGACACAAGCTTGCATTCGAAAAAGTGGGTGAGGCCATGCCTTTTTAAATTTTAATATTATACTTCACTTGCTTGTACTTGACAAATTTTTACGAAACTTGGCATCTACCTTGAACTCTTAAAAAGACACAATCTTGCATTAAAAAAAGTGATCTCGTATAAATTGAAAAATCTGTGAAAATGTAGTGGTAGTGCTATTTCCATGTTCGCAACTGTATATACATGCCATGTAAGTTTGTATATCAATATAAAAAAATTATCTCTAAAATACACAAAATTTATTTTAGCTGAAGAAAAATAACGAAATTTTATGCTGTTACAAATGCATACGAGTGTGAATGTTTGCTTGTACGTGTATAAGATGATAAATGTGATGAAAATATTGAATATATTTTGACTATTGAATCAATATGCTTTGAACCAAACTGCAAGTAAACCGTATTTTATTCATAGATATGAAATGTGTGAGTGTGTGTGTGTGTGTGTGTGTATGAATTACGTGCCATTAATACGGGCTGTCAAAACTGCAAAAAATATGCATTGAAGAGACAGACTGTGATAGTTTTTCTATAATTTTTCTATGTATGATGTATGTATGTATGCATATAATATAAATTCATACATTCAATATTTTTCATATGTAAATGCAAAATGAAGATGCATTATTTTATTCGCATGAACTTGTTATACAAACATAAAAATGGCTTAGAAAAATCATAAAGGCTTGTGTTTATAAAAGAAATGCATAAAGTTGTTTTTAGCAGCAGTAGGCGAATTTGCAAAGTCTTTTTATTTTGCAGATTGTTTTTTCTTTTGCGAATATTTAACCTACATTTGCCAAGTGTACTTATAACTATTTCCTCCACTTGAACATTCACACCACACAAAAAGTACTTTTAAACTAAATATTTCTTTTGCTCTGCACATACAAACATATGTACATGAATACATGAACACATATTCTTCTTTGTTGAGTAAGAAGTTGTGTCAATAAAATAGAAAAATGTCAATATGCACCAACCAACTAAAAGATGTGTGCTGCATGTTTTCGTTTTTTTTTACATTTTCATTGTTTTCGTTATTACAAAAAAAAAAAAAATAAAAAAAACTTACTATTGACCGATATTTTGTAAAGTGGAAAAAAGTGGCAGTGAAAAGGGAAATTTGAAAAAGTACTGAAAATGTAATACTTTGGGAAAATAAACAAAACACTCACTAATACAGCCATACATGTGTACATACATACTGTTTTACAAAATAATCAAATAAGAAAATGTGGAAAAATCTTCTGTATCTCTTAAAGCATAGTTTTACGACTTTACTACATACATATATTTTAGTTGTTTCTTTTTACTCTAAAGATAAGCACGCAACAAAACTTTACAACGTCATTATGTATGTATGTACCTATGTATGTATATTATATTATAGTTTAAGGGTTAAGGATTATGAATTCATTTTCCACCCAGGAATTTAGAACTGATGAAAATGCTAAATAAGAGATAAAACATGGCATTCAGGCGAGAATAAACAAATCTGGAAAAAAGCGTGTTAGAAATCTCTAAGCCTATAAAATACGGACTTAAAAATCACTAAAATTAAAATTTTTTTCAAAACCTTGAAAACCAGAAGTGCCAAAACTTAAAAAAAAATACTTAAAAGGAAAAATTAGAAAAATTAAAAAATAACTAAAAAAGGTTTAAAAATGTCTTAAAAGTTACTCAAAATTGAGTTAGAATATCCGCAAAGAATTGCATTAAGATTTCATTGAAAATATCTTAAAAAAATTATTAGACAAAAAATCACTGTGGGTCATAAATTACCGAATTTTTTTTCCAAAATTACAAACAAACGCGAAGTTGTTAAACAACAATAAAGGTTATAAAAATCTATAAGAATACCAAATACGGCCCGGTCCGTAAAGTACAAAATTTTTTATATATATTTGAAAATCTTGAAAACTCTTCAAAAGTAATTAAAAATCCTCAAAAGTGCCTAAACTACAAAAAATTACTTTAAAAAGGAAAATGACAAAAATCTTAAAAGAATTAAAAAAGGGGTTTACAAATTTCTTAAAAATCATTGAAACTTGACAAAAATTGCTGAAGTTTCAAGAAAGCTTCAATTGTAAGTAAAAATGTCATAGAACAGGAATAAATCTAAAAATCACTGTGGGCACCAACAGACCGAAAATCGATTTTCTTTCAAAAATACAAAAAAAAAATTTAAATTCTTATTATTTTTTAATCTTGAAAACACTTTGAAAGTACTTAAAAATTGTTGAAAGTGTCTAAATGGGAATAAACAACTTAAGAGGAAAAATTAAAAAATTAAAAAAAAAACAAAAAATCAAAAACTTCGAAATTGCTTAAATCACTCAAGTTTGAGGGGGAAATTTCCTTAAAATTGCTTTTGATTCAGGAAAGCTTCAAATCGAAAAATCTCTGCGGCTCACAAGTGGCAACTGAAAATAATTTATAACAAAACCAAAAAAACTACAAAGTTGTTTAAAAATCGCTTAAACCTTAAATAATTGCAGCATCTGTAGACATTTTCATTAAAAATTTTTTATTTAAACTTCTTTGCAAAAGCAAGTATAAAACAAAAAAATCCACTATGGGTCACAATATAACAAAATTGGAATAAAATTTCAAAAATCTAAAAAAAAGTTCACAATCGTTTAAAAATAGTTTAGAAGAAAATAAGTCGAAAAAAAATTATCAATTAATACTTAATTCAAGAGCAAATATCGCTAAACAATTCTATATTCTATAAGCTTCAAATGTAATATGTATGGAAAATATATCCATCAGTGGCGAATTACCGAAATTCAAGAACACTTTGCTGAATCTAACGAAAAAAAATCCGAAAAAAGCATTAAAACTCGGAAGTTATTATGGCTGTATGGAAAATTCTTTAGAAATCTCTGAAGTTTAAAAAAATTCAGTAAAGTGCGCACACGAAGGGTTCTTAATACTGTACGAACTTAAGCCTGCATATACATATAATCGAATATCTTGCCTGATGTGGACATTTTTAAAAAATTTTACGGTTTACCGGGTAACTTTTTTTGGTTTTTGGCGATTTTCTTTAGTTTTGGCGCTTTTTCTTAGTGTTTGTTTGTACTTCTTTCGTTTGCAGGATTTTTTTAGTTTAAGAGTTTTTTTCGTTTTTGGCCACTTATTTTATTTATAATGATTTTTTTAGTTTTGGCGGTTTTTCTTAGTTTTTGTGCTTCTTTCGTTTTCGGATTTTTTTTAAGAGCTTTTTTTCGTTTTTGGCGACTTATTTTAGTTTTAACGATTTTTTTAGTTTTGGTGCTTTTTTCGTTTTGGCGATTTTTTTGGTTTTGGCGATTTTTTTTAATGTTGGCGTTTTTTGATTTGTTTTGGCAATATTTTTTATTAAGCGATTTTTTGTTTTAGCGCTTTTGAAAAAAGTGTTTGCCTCTTACTGTTTCCAAGATACAGCAAGTTGTGAAAATTGCTTGGAAAAAAATCACATTAACCGATAAAATACCCTGTAATTAAGATTTTTGAAATTTGAGTGTTAATTGATGTAGTCTGTATAAAAATACACTAACTTTGAAAATTTCAAGTGTTTATAAGTATATTATATATATTGTCTGTACATTAACTTAGGATTTCAACGTTTTTCATTGCTCGCTTTGGAGGACCCTTTAATTATTAACTGTCATATATTTAACTGTCATATCGATGATATATTATAACGGCCAAAGTTTTACATATTCTGTGAAAATTTCACGTCCGTAGCTCTAACGGTTCTCGAGGAAGCAGCCTGTGACGAACATCGTAGCGAAAACAGTAGGGTTTCCTTTTCTCGTTTTTTTTTTGTACGGAACCCTAAAAATCATTATGGAGAAAAATTAATAAAAATCGGTAAATAATAACTACATATGGGGGAAAAGTCGCTAAACGTTGTTGCAGATTCAGAAAGGTTTCAAACTGTCTAATCCGGGAACATTCACTATGGGTCAAAAATTCCCAAAATTAGAAAAAATGTTAATGGTAAATAGAGCAGAGAGAAAAATAGAGATACAAACATCCTAAAATCGCTAACAGCATGGCTTCAAATATGTTAAAAAAAATTTATTTGTAGGTACATAAAAAAATTCATTTATAAACCTTTCATAAAACAAAAATATGTACGTACATACATACATATGTATGTTTTGTGAATAAGGCCAATAAGCTCTAATAGTTTTCTTAAGCTTCTTTAAAGGGGAATACATACATAGGTACATGCATATATACATACATATGTATTTACATACACAAGCACATTCATAATACAATACGACAACTACAGTAAAAAAAATCTAAAAACACATTTTTATAACTTCCTCTTATCAGCTTCTTTTGAATTGCTCCCAAATATGACTAAACCAAAATAAAATAGAATTAAAAATCTTAATAATAAATAAATACCCAAAAGGGAAACCAAAAGCAAGCAAGAAATGAAATACATACATAGAAACCACCAAATGATTAAAACAAATGGATCTACATGTAAAACAAAATTTTGCTCATTCCTTTTATTTGTAGTTTGTGCCTAAGTACAATACAAACATTCATACATACATACATACATACTCGTATGTATGTACATATTTTTATATATACTGATAAGAATTATTTTCCTATTTTTTCACCCTACCGAAGATGAGGAAAAAATGTGCATAAATAATTTTATTTTATATGTATATTTCTTGTGTTTTTGTATGAGTGTTCAATCACCAGTAGAATATAATTTATGAGAAAAAAAAACAACAACTAAATGAAACCATGTTGCCAATGTTGGTGCTTTTATAGGGAAAAGTTTTATAGAGTGCGATCTTGGCTGCTTGTCCCTCACGTCATGGAAACGCCGCCACAGGGTTCTGATATAAATCTTATGAAAATTTGTAGGATTTTACTGCAATAAAATGTCCAAAAATCGCACGCTCTCAAGTAAAGTCGATTTGAAAAGCATTTTCTTGCAAGAATGGAAAAAAATTCCATCTCACTATTGTCAAAAACTGTTGGAATCTATTCCTTAAAGATGAAAAATTTGCCATAAAGAACGAGGGATTACACACAAAATATTATTGTACCAACTGTAAACTTTGTAGTTCGAAACCTTTGATGCTGTCCGTGTTTGGCTTGCGCAATTTTATTTAATAATAGGAGCTTTTCCATTTAGCTTCACTTGCTGCTAATTCAATTTAATTTTTTCTGCTTTTTAATAAAGAAATAAATGTACAATAAAGTTATGTGTACTACAGCTTTTGCAGTCCAAATTGAACTTTATGCAAATCAAATTGTACTCCTTACAAAGCAAAATGAACCTTTTGCAAAATGAACTTTTCGCAAATCAAATTGAACCTTTCCAAAGCTTCAATGTTCATGTAAAATATTTATTATGTAAAACTTATAATTAATTAATATTTATAATGGATCTCTTGCAGCAGCTTATGGCTCTCGCACTTGCTGCATCTTATAAATAGACGCACACACGCTCAATCCTAACTTCTTTCAATTCTTGAAATAATTCTTGAAGAAGTTATAAATAATTCTGCCAAAAAACCGACTTCAATGCAAAGATCAGAAAAAATTGGAAGTAAACTCTTTCAAACAAAAAAAAATGTTGAAAATCTGTTGGCTAAGAAGTAGTACGTAAAATATAAAACTAAATTTTAGTGGGCGTGCCTCCGCCTCTTTTTTAAATGCAAAATAGTGTGTTTTTCAGAGCTCAGGATGTGCTTTAAGCTTGGTAAAAATCTCTAAAGTAGAACCACTCAAAATAAAATATTAAATTTTAGTGGGCGTAACTCTGCCCATTTGTAAATGGAAGATTGTGTATATTTCAGAGCTCAAGGTGTGTGGTAAGTTTCGTAAAAATCGGTTAAGTAGAACCACGTGAAGCATAATAATAACTTTTTCCAACCATTAAATTGTGCAATTAGAAAAAAGCTATACCCTCTCAGACCAAAAAAAAATAATTTTTACAATCGGTGTAAAATTAACCGAGCTATGAAGTAACAATGTCAAGAAAAAAAAAATAACATCCTTCTTTTTTTTTTGAAAATAAAGCAATTTACACAAGGATTATCAATAATTTTGTAAAGTTATTCCTCACACAATTCAGCTGGAAAGCGATCATTCATAATCTACTGGTATTGGGCTCCAGTAATATTTTATACGTTTCTAGCAAGTAACCCCCAAATATTTTTATTATGTTGAGATCCAGTGAATATGCAGGTCAATTTAGAAGTTCTATATCTTGCTTACGAATTCACTGTTTTACAGTTCTGGCAGTGTGAACTGGAACATTGTTGTGTTCTTAGGTCCACGTTATGGGTCCAATTATGTTTCTAAATTTAATATACTTTTGCCCGATGCTCCACTAATTTTTCCATTCGCAATACAAAATCAATAGTACCATGGTGGGATATGGCACCCCATGCCACAACTACGCTTTTCCTGCTATGTCTTCATTGCAAAAATATTTGATATCCAAAGATGTACCGAAATATGAACAAATAAAAATAAGTTTCCTTAAGCTTGAATATATTGGAAATAATTTAATTCTCATAGATGAAAGACCTTCATACATAAATATGTATGGATATTTGTTAACACTTTTCCCAATAAGAATAGCTGCAAAGGAAGATGAAATTAAATCCAGTATTTTAAGACAGTGATGCAAAATATGCCACACTTGAGCCTTTTGTGGCACTATTGGATGTTTGATGGCCCTGTGGTACTGTCTAAGCTATTTTGGTCCTTCAAGCTCAAAATTCAACTAACTACTTCAAATCTTTGGGTACATTATTTTAATGCAGCTTTTCCTTCCTATTTTAAACACTCACCCTTATTCTGCGTTTCGATTACGTACCCGCATTCAGTTACGCACGGATCGAAAAATGGTATTCTGCCAAAAAACTGAATCGAAAGAAAAAAAAAAGAAGAGTATATTTAAACCAGCTGCTTTGCTTTGAAACGTGTGAAATAAATAAATAAAAATAAATAATTTTGCAAAAACATTGTTTTAACAATTAAAATAAATAAAAATTATTTATTTAGAAAATTTTTATTAAACAGATTACAAGTTAAGTACTGAAGGGATACAAAAATCAAGGAGAAAAGCAGGAGGTATTTGTGGCCAAAATATTCCAGCGGTAGAATCCTGTCGCGCCGCAGGGGATATTTTCATTTTTTATACATACATAATTGTAGCACAAAAATAAAGTTTCTTTGTTTTAATCCAATTTAATCCACAGACAATATCGTCCTTCGTTGCCATCAAATTTGCCCACTTTTCATACTGTTCGGGTGTGGTTGCTTTCTACCTGTAATAAATTAAATAAAAAGCACATTTCAGTACAAAAAAGAAAGAAAAAAACTTGAGTAGAGCATTAATTAAACCTTCTTTTGCATTTAATATTTACATTATTTTTTGAATTAATCACTTTTTGAAGCTAAACAAACAAAAATCGAAAACTCTCCGTCACTAAAATAACAACTTACAAAAACGTAGTTACGATCGAAATGTAGAATACATAGAATCGAAAAAGAAATCGAAGAACGGAACGCAGAATACCAAAGTTGCCAAACGGAGAAAATTTCGATTCTAATCGAAACGCAAAATAGGTGTGACTACTTTTATTTACAACAAAGTTTAGGCAAACAAATTTTTATTTACATACTTTACTTCAACCAAAAATACTTTTTAAAAAAATGAAAATTTTTGTTTGTGTTCTAAACAAAATAAAACACATGTATTATATAACTATGTATATTACATACTCTTATTTTCATTTAAATAAAAAGATAATAATCAAATATATTGAATTTTTTTGGCCCTATCACAGGTAATTTGGACCTTTTAAATAATTAATTTGGACCTAAATCAAAAATCTCAAAATACATCACTGCCTTAAAGGTAGAGGTCCATAGCTCGCTTTTTGCGCGTTATGCTTTACAGGCGTTTCATCCTCTTGTTTCATTCTATACTTTGTTCGCGTTGAGTTACATGCACTGCTTTTCATGAGCCATTTTATTTTTATTTTGATCAGCTGTGTGCGTTTGTTTATAAATACTTATAAAGAATATATTTAATTTTATGTGCAAAAAATTCCTATGAACAATTTCAAAAAAGAAAAGGTTTTGGGTACGGCCGTTGTATTTAGAACGGAATTTAAGTGGGTTTTTGAAATCACATTTAAAAAATTAAAACTTCTGATTCTGAGCAATTTCGAACCGCGACAAGAATGTCTGCAGATGTCTTTGACTATTTATTCAGCATTTTAAAAGATAGTCTTGAGAAGAACTCGGCCAGGGCTATTCCAGCAGATTGTCGGCTGTTGTTGACTTTAATGTAAGTAAATTGAAAATTACATATAAATGTATGCACATTATTCGCTTAAGCAATAACTTTTCTAAGCAGCTATTTAATACAGATTTAGCGGAGAAGACACTAATATGCAAAATTTGTTACTGAGAAAAGTGTGGTGAGAAGTTAATTAAAATACTCACTTTAATGAAAATATTCACATATTTTATAAGTTTTTTTTACTAAGAAATTTTTTTTATTGAAAAAAAGGAAAAAAATTATCCACGGCAAAATAATATTTATCGATAACGTAAGAAATAAAGTATTATTTAAAATCTTGAGCATTCAAGAACAGCTGACTTTCTTTCATGGTGCTTGTAACGCGTACAAAAGTAGAAAGTAGACCTACTTTTTGCTTTGAACGCGCCTACGCGTTCTGCGCTTTTTGCAATGTAACTTGTCACATACTATTACATTGATTCTACTTTTTTGACAGACCTCTACCTTAAGGGTTCAATTGGCATCACTAAAATTAAATCTCATATAAAAATATTGCAGAAAATGTTCTCTTATTCTCTCTCTATTTTTCAGATTTCTTCTGTTCTCATTCATGTTATTAAAACATTGAATTTTATTTTATTAAAAAAAAATAAATGTATCTTGTAGATACATTTCATTTGAATAACTTAACATACATTTATTTGTAAGTATGTACGTGTGTATGTAGATTGTATGTATGTATGTATGTACATACATATGTATCCGTAAAATATAGACAATTGTGTTAGGTGGTCATGCACACAAATACATGGAAATGCATACAATTTTGTGGCCAGTGTTAGCAATTACGTTTTACATAATATTAAATTAGTCTTAATAAAAAGTACTAAAATATTGTGTGGGCCCAAGCAGGCTGGGGCGTACGTATTAAAATATGTTTTAAATAAGGTGTCGAATCTCATCTTCCAAGTGTTCACTTAAATTTTTTTGTTATTAAACCGTTTGCATAGAATTAAGCGAACATGATTGATTATTTTATTTAATTTAATTTTAACCATAATTATTGCACGATAACTCATACTGACTGTCACGATATATTTTATGTTTATTTTTTTTTTTTTTTGGTGGAAAGTAAATATTATTATCATTCCAAACGATAAATTCTGAAACAAAATTACAAATTGTTGAATGTTTGCATCATGATAATATTGTATACACTGCTCAAAGGACTTGGTGTCATTTTGTCATGTGTCATCCTCAGACTCCCAGCTTTTTTTTCGAATTATATCTAGAAACTCAGATTATGAAATTCAGTATACAAAATACTCGAAAATTCTTTAAAAAAAATTACTTTCACTTCTGATATACCAGGGTGAGTCATTAACTCAGTATCTTTTTGAATTTCTCGCCTCTTAATTGAAATGGCAACACTGCTCCTGTCAAGAGGCAACTGTCAGTTGACTCCTGTCTAAATATGAACAAGTTGCGTCATTTAGTTTGTGTTTGGCAGCCGTTGATAGTAGATTAAAGCGCGTTTTGAGAAGAAAATGGAAATAAGTGAATTTCTTGTGCTCATTAAGCAGAATTTTTTGCGGAAAAAACCATCACTGAAACCAAGGCTAAGCTTGATAAATACTGTGGGCACTGTGCACCATAAATTTCAATTGTAAAAAAGTGATTTACAGAATTTCGTTGTGGCCGTACAAGCCGAACATTCTGGACGCCCAGTTGAGGTCTCTATATCCGAAACAATTGAAAAAAATTCACTTCAAAAAGTTTTCATTCATATATATAAAAATTTTAATTTGCAATCTTTTACAATTTCTGGGGAAAAGTCAAACCCTTTGCAACTATTTATACATATAAAGTAGTTGTCGGAAAAGGCAGCTTAACAAAGATTCAAGCAATTCGCACTGCAGTTTGTTTCTAAATTTCGTTTTTATTAAGTTCACTGCTCAGAAAACTGGGTTTGAAAGACATAATTGCCAATTACGGAAACACAATTCCCCTTATTGAAGATTAAAGAACACCACAACATGTTTTCTTTAATCTAGTCGTAGTCGAAGTCGAAGTCCAAGTACGCCGAAGCACAATAAGGCCCAATATTTTTGCTATCACATTTTAACTTGTTTGCCCGGCATAAGTTGCAACAGATTCAAACCTAACTGATCAAATGAAACGCAGAATTGAAAAATTCCCAAGTTATGAAAAGAAAATCTCCAATCTGGGGATAAATAACCTAATCTGACAATACTGTTTGTTCTAACTAGCATTCTTTAGTTGTTTAATTCACATTATATGAGTGCTGCCCCCTGTATTCACTTTGCCCTTTTCTGGTGGATCTCTCTTTCGGCCCAGCCAGCCAACGAACCAATCAACAAGCAATGTTGCCAGGTAATTTGGGCTATAAAGCGTATTAAAGTGGCAAAAAGCTGACAATATAATAGTACACATGTTTAGACCACATTTTAGTTTTAGCTAAAGCCTAAAGTTCGAAGTTCTGAATTTTTTTTTAGCAAAATTGATTATTTCGCGTGAAAAATTTGACACGTAGCAAGTGATGCCCATATTACATTTCCCAAAAAAATAATAATCGCTTTTATTGATTAGAAGTATGCAACATTGATCGACTTTTGTAAACAAAAACATCAGTCACATTATTTCGCAGATTGCAAAAAAATTTTGCCAGATACATTTCATGCATTTTTCACGAGTTGAACAGAGTACAGGCCATGATACAATTATACAAGCTACTTGCACGACTACAACAAAATTGCAACACCAAGAAACACACGCATTTTGTTGGTAGAAACAAACAGAATTTAGTCAAAAACAGATGTCTTTTGTTGTTAAAAATAACAATTACAGGGTAACTAAAGTACAATTGCAGACGCGGCATTCATGAATGATTATAGTCATTCAGTGTTGCCAATATGTATGTAATATACAGAGTGTGTAATTTCTACTCACATGTGTAGGCCTATAATTAGATTTATGTATAATCTGTGTGTAATTCTACTTTGACTTCTATTTTTGTTTAATTTTGTTTTAATTTTAACCTACACAAAGGATGTGTAGTGTAATTTTCTTCAATGTGTAATTGGAGACACAGCCACATGCAAATTCATTGGCAACACTGTAATCATTTTATTCACACACATACACTAACATTTTTGCGGCTTGTAAACAAAGTTTGACAAGTTTCTGCATTGTATACATTAACAGGCTGGGCTTGTGCAAGTACCTTGTATAATTGTATCATGGTACAGGCTTTGCAATGCAACATTTTTTCATGAATATTTCATGTAAATTTTTTGAAATTTTGAAAAGAGTACCAGGCTTAATGTGTAAATTTAAGAGAAAAATTCATGGTATAGCATTAAAAAAAAAACAAAAATATATTTATACTTGGTTGAGTTTTATTGATGAGTTTCTTAAGCAGAAACGAAATGCATAAAGACATGATTAACGAATCACAAATCAATATTTTTACTCAGTATATTTAAAATTTATATGAAATACATATATAGAGAAATTAGTATAAAATTTTAAAAAATTTATATGGTTTTGCTGTTCAAGCAAATAAATTCCTTTAAGCTCGTATTCATTTTGACACGAGTTAAATAAAAATAAAGTATTAAAATAAATAATTTAAGAAATACAAAAAGCGAGTTCCCTGTATTTTTCCAACACAACAAGAATTTCTTTTATTAAGGCAATACATTTTTATTTTGTGTGAATAAAATTCGCCACGGGTAGAGGTGTGAGGTAATGAAACTCTTCATTAGATCAATAAAAAATGCTGCATTGAATTTTGTGAACTTCATCGAAAGTATTTGGTCGTATTTGGCGATTTCTGCTTCTCAAAGATATTCAACCAGTTTTGATGATAACTAAAGCATAGATAGTTATGAATGTAGATTCTAGAACAAACAAACAAAAGGTATATATACTTTTTCAAAACCTGGACGGAGAGAGACGGCAATTTCTGCCTCTCCTAAGCTAGTCAACCGTCCATGCGTCTAAAGGCTCAGTTAGCCAACTGTAATGGAATGTAACTGCAACGGTAGGAAACAGCTGATAGATATTTTTATTTGAAAAGTAGGTTACGTTACATCTCTATACACATTTTCATTACTTTTCACATAACAATATCGATCAGCCGTTTCCTACCGTTGCAGTTACATTCTATTACAGTCGGCTAACTGAACCTTAAAAGTTTTCAAGGCCTTTGTATTTTAAAACAAACAGTCATATAGGAGTTTCAGTTTCCACGAATTTTGGCCATTTTGGCGATATTTTTGATTTGATGGTTATTGCCTTATATCGGGCCATAACCGCTAAAATTGCTTAAGCTATCGAAATCAATTGACAAATAATCGATTTTGGTCAAAAATTTCAATTCAAAAATTATAACGTAAGTTAAGTAGTTTGACAGCTATTAGCTGGTTTTAAAGGTTGCGTACACCAAACGTGAAAAGCAAATCATATTGTTTTCGTCCATCCGTCCGTCCGTCTGTCTGTCTGTTTGTCCCATGCTGTAAAACTTTGGCCGCTTCATCAAAAAATATACGACAGTTAAAAATAAAGGGTGTTTTAAAGCGAGCAACGAAAAATGTTGAAATTTTAATGTAATATACAGAAAGGTTAGTGTATTTTATGCAAAAAATCAAAATTAAAGGGTATTCCATCAGTTAATGTAATTTTAATTATTTAATTTTGACAAGTTGCTGTATTTTGGAAACCGTAAAAGGCAAACTCTTGGAATTTTCAAAAACGCTAAAACTAAAAATACCAAGGCTAAAAATATACTGAAACGAAAAATCGCCAAAATGAAAAAAAAACGCTTAAACATAATATCACCAAAAAGAAAATAATTCGCTAAGCTGCAAAAAAAATAATCACCAAAAGTAAAAAGGTCGCCAAAAAAATTTTAAAAATCGCAAAAAATAGAAAACGCTGAAATTAAAAAAAAAATCACTAAAACTCAAAAAACAAACAAAAAAATCGCCAAAAATCTAAAAAATCGCCAAAAAGCAACAAGAATAAAAAACCTTAAAAGTGAAAAATCGCCAAAACTAAGAAAAAGTGCAAGAATTAAAAAAATTGCTAAATCTAAAAAAAAGTTAATTGAAAAAAAAACAAACAAGAAAATGGCAAAAAATCTTAAAAATTTTAAAATCGCCTAAACTAAAAAAATCGTTAAAACTAAACAAAAACAAACAAAAAATTGCAAAAAGCGAAAAAATTGCCAGAAACAAACAAAAAACAAAAAACCACCAAAAGTAAAAAAGGTCGCCAAAAAATTTAAAAATCGCCTGAACTAAAAAAAATCGTTAAAGCTAAAAATATGTATTGTAACAAAAAAAAATCGCAAAAGCGAAAAAAAATTGCCAGAAACAAACAAAAAACCACCAAAAGTAAAATAATCGCCAAAACTAAGAAAAAGTGCCAAAATTAAAGAAATCTCTAAAACTAAAATTATGTATTGAAAAACGAAAAGCAACAAGCAACCAAAAAAAAAACATTAAAATTAAAAAAGGTTGCCAAAAAACAAAAAAAAAATCACCAAAACCAAAAATAGTCGCCAAAAAACTAAAAAATCGCCAGAACTTCAAAAAGCGCCAAAATTAAGAAAATCGCTAGAACTAAAAAAAGTATTATAAGAAATGAAAAAATTGCTCAAAACCGAAAAAAATCGACAAAACGAAAAAAAATTACAAATTTAAAAATTAACATAAAATCGCCAAAACCCGAAAAAATTGCTAAAACGACAATAAAATGCCAAAAACTAAAAAAAATCGCCAAATCGCGAAAAAAAAATTGTCTAAAACTGAAAAACTTCCTCCGTTGTTGCGTTAATATTAGTTGGAAAAGGTGGCGTATAACGTTCGACAGATTCTATGAGCTTCGGCGTTAACTCCCCCAGATATGTTACAGTGATGTAAATATGGTTATTTAATAAAATCTATGCATCTGGCAACATTGAAAACAGCCAATGCAGTAAACAGCGAAAAACCACCACATTTGTACAACAACTGCAAAATAGAATTTCAATTCCACTCACTATTCCGTTTTCAACTTGTTCGTGTTGATTAAAAACATTCTCATTTCAGTTGTGTTTTTCACATTGAAAACAACGGAGCAAGCGATACATGCGATAGTCCCAGTAAGAAAGTGTTATATTCACATTGAAAAAAAAAATAAAAAGTTTTAAACAAAATCTATAAGCAAAACGTGCTTATTTCTATCTTTTGAGTGTGCGTACGCAGAACGAAGAATAATAAAATACCTTCAGTTGAAAACGCGCTTTAATCTTACAGATACAAAAAATCAAAAAAGTAATGAAATTATATACCTACTACATATTTTTTTTATTAATTTTTTTTTTAATTACTTTGCGATAACGTAATATTGTGTCACTTTTGTAAACTCACTACATACGGGTTAGCACGCATATATGTATATATAAATATAACTATATTCTATATTGTATATGTATAAAAATATTTTTTAATATTTTTTATTAATTATTTTCTGCCATTTTAAAGAATTTATTTGTTAAACAACTACGTCTAGAAGTTAAAAGAATAAAAAAATAAATACATAAATAGAAATGTATGCCATAGAAGAAAAAAACGTGATTACCCGCGTTATTACGAAATAAAATTAAACTTGATTGAAAACTTAATTTAATTGGATGAGTGTGCCTAAATTAAATATACATAGATATATTTTTTTTATAGTACATGTATGGGTTCATATGTGTGTGTATGCGTGTGTTTATAGTTTGTTAAAAATTTATAAAATTTAAAAAAAATTAAGCTTTTAATTTATTCATCATAAAAATAAAAAAAAAACAAGCTGAATATAAACGAGAATTTTAAATTATTTGAAAATATACTTAAATATATATTAAAAAAAAAAAGTGAAACTGCTTGAAAATGATTCTATAAAATAATAATAATAATTACCAATAATAAAAAAATAAATTAAAACGCAATAGAAAAAAACAGCGTTCTTAAAAACTTTATTGAAGAAAACCAGTTTGTTTTTGGTAGAGATTTTTTTGAGTGTCTTGTGTCAGATACGAAAAACAAGTAAAAAAGTGAGTTTAACTCAGTTTATGAAAATAAAAACTTGAAGAAATTATTTCAAATCAAAAAACTACATATAGTTTTAGTTTAAAGTCAATTTCAACTAATATGCGAAACAACATAAACACTCATCACATACACCACATACGATACACCACATACGCTCATCATATTGTAGAATTTTTAAGTTTTTTTTTTTTTTTTTTTTTTTTTTTTTTTTTTTTTTTTTTTTGTTACTTTGCCATGTGTTATTTTTCTAACTTGAATATTTGTTATATAATTAAGTAAGATTATTTATTCTACAAAAATGTTGGAGAAAACAGGTTTCTCTATTTAGAAATAATGTAAAGTTCGATTCGATTATCGCTGGCTCTGTATTGAATTTAGTTAGTGTGGTTTTGAGATTCTTTAGTTTTATTTTTCAATGAGATCATACCCTCCATGTGTACATATAAATATACATACATGCATACGTATATATACATATGTACTTACATACATAAATACATATATGTACATACATAAATATGTATGACTTGCTTTATCTATTCTCGTTTTCACAATGTTCTCTATTGATTTTATTATTAAATAAAATAGAAATTTCACAAAAGTGAGCTTTACAGATAGTACTCGTAGTAGATTAAAAACGAGTTAAAATTCCTTGTGGGCCATAAAATTAAGTTATCGCTTACAAATCTGCTTACCTGTAAGCTCATTTTTAAAATTTTATAGTTCTTATTAGAAAATAGTTTCCACTATTGTTATAGGTATACTGTTGCAACCAACAATAGTTCTATATTTTATGATTTTATCAGGCTAAAGTTCGTATCGCTTTTTAAGCCAAATTACATGTGATAATTATTAATGAACAAATAACACCAAAGTTAGTTGTAAATATTCTGACAAAACGGAACAACCGGCTGTTTTCGAAGGCCACTAAACCTTCCTCATCAGCGTTCTTTTGTGTTTGGTCCACTGTGTGTGGTGTCAGTTGATGTAGATTTCTGCTTTATATACGCAACTTAATTTAAAATTCTACGTTTTTTTATCGCTTAAGGCTCAGTTAGCCGACTGTAATGGAGGTGTAGCTGCAACGGTGTGGAACAGCTGATCGATATTGTTGTGTGAAATGTAATGAAAATGGTTATAGAAATGTAATGTAACGTAACGTACTTGTCACATACAAATATCGATCAGCTGTTTCCTACGTTGCAGTTACTTTCCATTAAAGGCGGCTAACTAAGCTTTTCTATAAAGGCTTCCGTTGCACAATGGTACAAAAGCCAATTTTTCTGCTCAAAATTATTTACACTAAGTAAATGGTATTTATTTTTTGGTGGTAATTTATATATTATTAATTTTTAATTAGGAATACCTCTTAATAATCAATTTCAAGAAGCAACTAACATTTTACTGAACACTGATTACACTGATTACGTCCTTGTAATATACTCGTAGTTCAGTAACATGTCACAAGCTGGGTACAAGGTATCAATTAACCCCATCCTAGGCCATCCCCATGTAAAAGTGTCCGATCCTCTTCATAGGAAGTGTTAGAACTTGGACTGATTGAGTCAGTTCCATTTCCTGCAATGTTAATACAATTCGACTTTAACCTTGGGGGGAAATTATGGCATTCGATACGATTCGAAATTTAAAAATATTTCCATATAAACTCGTAATTTTGTTCGATAACGAGTTCTGTAATTTGCCTCCAGAATTGAGCGACGATTAAAGGCAAGGTTATCCTAATTAATACGTCCGATAAAATACTACGTTTAACTAACTTTAAGTTGTAATAATGGCCCTTTGAATCAACCACACGCTAAATGAATTTTTGGAGTAACTGTAAGTCTATAAGAGTTCCGCATATTTCGATGTGTCTCAGGCTTAACAAGTCTGAAGGCAGAGAAGAAGGAAGACTTCGCCACAAACTTGCTCCTATAATATATAGAATAAAATTCCATAACTATAGTTGATACCGTCGTCAGGAAGAACATGTTTTTAACCACTTCAAATATTGCGCTGTGCATTCTGAACTCTTACGACGTATAAATAATATATCTATTGTAGAATACTTATTGTTTTTTTTTGGGGGGGGTTAAAATTGTTAAAATTTAAGTTTAACATTTATTAACGCACTAATAATTCCAAATTATTATTTTACTTATTCAGTCAAATATTTTTTATTACAAATACATTGAAATTGATTACTGAGGGGTCAGCTGGATCCTATGCGTATTTCACTATTGCTAATGTGCTAATGCAGATCATCAGGAAAACTCTCCCAATTTCCAAAAAAAATAACACTGATTATTAACTTGGCTTCACCTGGTCAAAAATACTTGTATGGCAACACTCTATTCCTGCTAAAGCACTGAATAGCTGTTGTTGTTTTTTTCTTTAATTTATTTTCTTTACATACTTCTTATAACTACAATTCGATCTTAACAAAAGTTACCCAGCTGGAAAAGGCATTAGTTACATAAATAATGGGAGAAATAATGTATTATTTTCCAAAGCAAGACAATGCATTCTCTTAGAAGCGATTACCCTAATTTGATTAAATACAATAATTACACATTGATTACCACTTGCATTACCATATTTGTAGAAGAAGAATGTATAGTTTTTGCTAGTGACGAGTGTTGTGAATTACAGAATTTATTCCTCGGACGTTTTAAAATAATTCATTACTTTCCTAGGGCATGTTCTGTGTTAACAGTAATGAATTCTGGAATGAAAAAATTATACATTTTGTGCATTACCTTTTCTCTCTGGGTACCCAATGTAGGAATAGTAAAGTAAAAAAATAAAAAAAAACATGTGGAACAATTTTAAATGTTTAGTTGAACTATAGTGAATTTTAATCAGAAATAATTTCTTAGTCGGGCTTAAGTTCAGTAATTTCAATTCTTATTGAATGAAATATTTTTTATTAATTAATGTGAGTTTCTAAAGAAGAGAAGAAAAATTAAATTAGACTATAAGCTGGGGGAAATACCGATATTTTTCTGTGCAGCAACGCACGTCATCAGCACCCAAGTCTATCTACTGGGGTAGAGATTGTTATTAACATCAGCTATTTAACGCAAATTTTTAATGAAATGGAATATGAGAAATATTGTGTATACAATTATTGATTTACCTTTGGCAAACACATTTGTAAGTATCACTATTCATTTTCTGTTTATCCGTTTTTTCATTTTTATATTCAGGTTAGCACGAAGTCATGTCACTCTACCTAAGTATTAATTATTAAGTATTAATTATTAATTATTTAGTAATTATTTTTACTTATTCGATGTACCGTCGGTACATACCTGTAAGTATTATTGTAGTGGATATTATGTTTACATTGTTTTTGCTTTCTACAGTTGATTTTACTTTCCAGTATATGAAACTGTGATTGCCCAGTGAACATATATTTTTGTCACGTGCCCATGATGATTTAAGTTGATTGAGTTCTTGTTTCAACTTTAATATGGGGTGAACTGCTCATTTGTTTGAATGAAAGTTTAATATTAATTTGCTACTTTTTCTATAAAATGTTCGTAACAGTAGTAGCAATTTGTTATTGACTTAAGTTTTCTACTGCTTTTATTTTGATAGCACCACTAGCAATTCGAAATTAACTCAATATCTATCATTGCAAATACTTCAAAATTTTGAAAGCTGTGGTAACAATTTCTACATAGACTCAAGCATTCCATAAGTGTTGAAATTTTTTAGTACTAGCAATAATAGTAATATTATGTAATATTATAACTTTTAAATTTTCATAGTATTAATAGCAATTTGAAATTGAATATCAATTGCTTTTGCAACTCCAAATTCATTTATTGTCTATTGCTATTGCTACTTTTTAATTTTGGTGGCAGTAGTAGCAATTTGACATTATTTTAATATCCATTGTTATTGCAACTATTGAATTTTGGTAACTCAAGATTCATGTAATATATATTGCTATTGCTACTTTTTAAATTTGGTAGCAGTAGCAGCAATTTCTATCGCTATTGCTACTTTTTAATTTTGGTGGCAGTAGTAGCAATTTGACATTGATTTAATATCCATTGCTATTGCTATTGAAAATGTTGGTAACAGTATTTGACATTGATTTAGGTTTTTTATTGCTATAAAAACTTTTAAACTTTTAGTAGTAGTAGCGATTCCATATTAATTTCATATCTGATTGCTACATTTTAAACGTGTCTAATATGCACATTTTACCCGCTGGCAAGTTTTTTAAGGACATCTGTCACTACATTCATACGTGTTGCTATTTCTGCAAACGGCAGTTTAACATAATATTTTATAAAAATAGGTCTGACCACTCGACGTTGCATATTTTTTTTAGCGAAAACTGTTACCGTACTAAAAGTCTGGTCAGGCGAAAGAGCTTTTGAGAGCGAAATGTTCTTCTTCTTCTTCATCTTGCACGAACTAGTTCGTACTTTTTTTCGGGCTAATTTTGGCAAGCAGAAAAGCCAACAGCTGTTTGAAAAATAAACAATAAGAAAGGAAAATTAAATTAATTTAATTTAAATTAAAAATAAAAATTTAAAAATTGTATGAAACCAGATTTATAAACTAGTGAACAAAGTTTTATAACTTTTTATATAAAATTAACATAGAAAAAAAAAACATTATAGAAATGCCAAAGCATTCCCCCAAACCAAATGCTTCGATTTTTTCTGAAGTCAAACTTGTCGTACCGAATGCGTTAAGACACTTCGGTGGTTTTTAAAATTATTTAAACTGTGAGTTTTAAGTTTTGTTTTAAATAAATGTTATAAATCGGGAACAAACCTAATATCAAAGCATTTTTATGACATCTAGTCTAAATAAAACCTCTTCGTACATTTTATTAAATATTTTGCTGACATTATGTGGGTGTGCTGACATAATTTGCTTTAACTGAATGAAAAATATCTTTATTTTAAAGTCTCGTTAGCTCTTGTGAAAAAAATTATTATAGAACGTTGCACGTTGTTGTTCACAAAAACTTTCGACCTCATTTGTTTTATTAATCGCTTTCGTAATTATTTAATGACTATTTGAAGTAAAATCCCTTCTATTTTCTTTATACTACACTTTCTCTCAGGGGATCATCTCATTTTGGAGATCTTTTTACAAAGAATAGAGAGTAAAATGTAAATTTTATAAATTTTAAAATTTTCACTGCTATATTTAGCATTTTGTTTTAAGAAAAATCATTGAAGTTTTTTAAAAAATCTGCTTAATACTTTTATAGCAGAATTTGTTGCCAGGAAATTATTTTAATTTGCATTTTTTTTGCGGCATAGTGAATGATTTTTTTTTTCAAATTTATTTTATGAAATTTTAATTTTACTAATTCAATGATTTAATAAATCTTTAAAACTAAATTAAATTCTTGATACTTAAAAAATATTTTTGATTTATAAGATTTTTGTTAGAAAGCTGCTGCGTACAAAATTTCTTTTATCAAATATAATTATTTTTTATGAAATTAAAAACTTTGCTGTTGCCAAGTAGAATTCTTTGATTTCTAATTATACATAAACAAGAAAATTTCAATTGACTGAGAAAGAAAAACAATTTGAAATTTATCAGTTTGTAAAATTTTGTATGTAAGGTTGCCAGGTTGTAACATGAAATGGGTATGAAATCGTCAAATTTGTAGCATAAATGTTTTTCAATTGATCATTCATGATTCAATTGATCTTGTTGTAACCGCATAGTGTGGCATTCAGAAAAATTTTAAATATTTTCCCCCTAAATTTGCCCATAACGAATTTTAGCCTCCAAATTTACTCTGGCACTCTGCTTAAGTTTTCACGTGAAATGCTGAAAAAATACACATAAAAAATTCAAATACATTCATATAAAAAAATTGGCATTTTTTATTAAAAATCATTTTGCCAAAAACATACCGAAATGTATCTCCAACACTTTAAGTTTTCATGCGAAACAATTAGAGTGGGATTTGTTTCGCTTGGCATTTGCAACACGTAAGAAATTGTAGCATAGTTTCAAGGGCTAGTTAATATTGTTTACATGATAAATTATTTGTACGAAATAATCAATGTTGCTCCTAATTTTTCACAAATTTTTCACATATTACGATTGAAAGGAAAAATCTCGAAATGTAGGGGAAACCCCCTCAAGTGACAGCACTGGATTACTTTAAGAAATATCCCAGCGGGAAAAATAATCATTGATGGCTTAGATGGACAATGATTAAACAATTACACATTGATTACCACGTGCATTGCCACATCTGCAAAAGAAGTAATGTATTGTTTTTGCTTGTGACGAGTGTTATTAGTTGTTAAAAAAAGAGAAATCTGTTATTTATTCAATGTTTTGATGGTCATGGTTTTGTAACTTTATATTTGCACATGATAGGTATAAATACCGCATCCGAAAAATATACAAACTTTGTATGAATACATTTTGGAAGTCAGCGTAACGGTACAATTATTCGATTTGTATTGTGTTATTTCTAAAGTTGTATAGTTTAAATCCGGTTGTTAGTTACGAGTAGCAAAATCGTGAGGCTGCCAGCAAATGTATCAGCTGTTGTAACATTTCTCTTTGCTTTATACGTGTGTGTGCATAAGTCAGAAGTTGACGTTTGTCACGTAAAAATCTGTCTTCTGTATATTTCTACAGAAATGTAAACGCCAGATAACCTGAACAATCGCCACGTTTGGCGAGAAATCGCCATATTTGACTACCGTGATTTCTATCTCACATATCGTCGCTTTCTTAACTAACCGACCTAACTGACATTTTTTTTGAAAAACGAGTTAAGTCCTTTACTAGACTTTATAAGTCATAATACACCTTGTCTACAGTTTTCATGACTGTAAGTATTACTGTTGTGCCTATATAAGTAAAAAGATTGCAGACGCAGCCATAAGAATGAATATATAAAACAACCATAAAAGCTGCTCTCCTGTTACATTTTTAAAATGTTAGTTAGGTCAGTTAGTTAAAACAACGATAACGACAATTGTACCAAATTTGGTACAATCGCATTTGCATTCACAGAAAAAAGTATTCACCAATTAATGTTTTCAATTAATAATTTAATTGATTCAATTAAATTTTTAATTGTATTAATTAATTTGAGTGGAAAAACTTAATTGATATTATCAAATTGTTTATAGGTGAAAATTTAATTAACTTTTTAATTAATATTACAAATATTTTAATTAATATTACAAACTCATTCATATTACTTTTTTGTGTGTTGGTACACTTTTGCACTTATACACTTTATACTTCAGTGGTACAATTTGAAAAAAGTACTTTGCCATACAGTAGTAAAAATTTCTCCTAACATAGTTGCCCAACACTGCAACATTGGTAGTTATGCTCATATGTTTCATTTGTTTTGGTAGCACTTCTTTCCCAGTTCTTTAGACTTTGTATGTATACTTACACACTGTTTTGTTCGATAGTATTAGTTGTTTTCTTTATGTTTTTCTCTTCAATAAATGAAAAATTGTTATAAATTCTTACTGTGTATGCTTGTCTAGGATATGGCTACATTTTGGTACAATTGATGTTAATTTGGTACAATTTTACCATTTTCATGGTACAATTTAAGAATAGCCATATCCCAACGTTACGATGCATATTAAATAAACATCAACATATTTTATTTATTTATCCGTCAACGCACAATACGAATCGTCTAACTCCAGCCTTTGAATATTTGTGCTCATATTGGGACAGTGGGCGGCAATTTTCTAAAAAATGTATACATACATGATATTCTGATAAATATTTATTTTTAAAAAATATTAAAAAGCCTCACATTATTATTTCTTTTTTGCACTAATAGAAATTGCTATAAAAAATTGCATAAAATGCCACATAATTATTAAAAAGGGCTAAAATTGCAATAAACACTTTTCCCTCTTGTGCCAACTTAGAAAGAGAGTGCCACATCTAGCTCAAAAAGCGCTAAAATGGCAAGTCTGTTGTAGCCATTCCTGTCTCTTTGTTGTTGTGACTTGTTGTTGTAATTGTGCTGGAGCATAACATGTAATTGTGTGTGTAATATTCACTTAAAAATTTAGCATACTTTAGGGTTTATAATAACATCAATAAGTGCAGTACTTCTTATTTACATACTTATATAGCCTACTTACGGATTATCGATCATAACTTAATTACATATATATATTTTTTAATATTTAAAAAAAATCTTTGTTATTTTTAATGAAAATTAATAATAAGTACTACGAGTATTAAAAGCAAATGATTTAATTTAATTAAACATTTTAAATAGGTAATTATGTGTATATACATATATTTCCTTGGTTAATTTTAACAAAAAAAAAATGTTTTTATTTATTTAATTATGAAAATGCATACAAGAATTAGAAATTTTTTTTGTATGAGAGCAAATATATATTGTTCAAATTTAATTAATGTGCAAACGTACTCTTACGTACGTATACATTTTTCAATGTTTGTTTTTTATGCAATTTTTTCTGCAAAATGAAAAATATATTATTATCATTTATTATTTATAATGTTTTTCGCAATCAAAGTCGTGTTCTCTCTCTATCTCTCTCTCTCTCTTACACTTTTTGTTGGGGGCTTTTTTTGTGCGCTGATTTGCTCTTCCTCCCAAACATTTGCTTTGGTGTTGAAGAATATATTTTCAAGGTCTTTTCATAAGAGCCAATCTAAAAACTAAGTATGTACATATGTATGTATGTATATTGCATGAAAGTACATATGTATAACTTATATTTTTTTAGTTTGTATAGGTGTAACTATGTACATACATATGTATGTATGTTCGTATGTATGCTTGAAACCATACTCACACACAAGCATTTTTCACTTTTTATTTATATAACTTTTTTTTTGTATTAATTTGTTTTCATGTCTTTTACAAAAATTCTATAACGCAAAAAGAACGAAATAGAGAAGAAAACAGTCAAGGTATTTGTTTTACAAAAAATCAAACTGAAAAAAAAATGGGAAAATTGAAAACGTGCTATCACAAGCAAGCACAAGCTTTGCCAAAAAATGTTTTCTCCTATTTTAGAATATGCTAACATTTAATTTCATCACAGATTCTTTTCTCGGTTGGGCGTAAATACATATGTATGTACATATGTATGTACATACTTATGACACCTACAAATTAATTTTCATTAATTTATATCATTTAAGTATTTTTCGTCTGCCAATATGTTCATAAAATATTTCAAATATGTACATATGTATGTACGTATTATACAGACAAATAATAATGATATACTATAAAGACAAGTCTACACAATGCATTTTTTGGGTCAGCGCATTGTAATCATTTCATACATACATATATTCTATGCATTTAGAATTACATGTCACGCTCTTACACAGCATCGATAGCATTGAAAATGAAATAAAACTTGGCATCACTGAGTATCAGAAAATCAGCTGATTTGTCAGTTCAAGGTATCATAGACTATATGCACTGTAACTTGCAGCATGTAAATACTCCGATGTTACTTTTTTGACAGCCGAAAAAGCGTATAATATATATAATACACTCTAAAGCATTAAACACATACGAGACCCACTGCAGCCTACCGAACACAATAAGGGAATTCACAATGAGTGTCTTAAAATTTTAATGTGGCAACATTGTGCCATCTTAAAATTTTCATTGTGAGCAGGCAACGATATCAAATTAAAAATTATTGTTGGATAAATTTATCAAATAACTTTTGTTGTGCAAAATTCCTAAAGACAGCGAAAAATACAAATATTTGTTTTCATCAACTACAGCTGAGCTGACAGTTTTAACTTCTTTAGTTTAACATTATCATATTGCCATATTGAAAATTACATAATTTCAATACTTTTAAATTTGCCACCTGGTAATTAATTTGATTTCACACAAAAAAAAAACAACAAACTTTCCATCACATATTAAAGTATTTTTAAATTGAAACGTTGCAATATTAAAACATATTTTAAAACGCTACCGTGAACTCCCTAAATATTTCAAAAATATAATACAAATCTTCATATGAAATTTACTATTTTGACGCCATCACAGCTACACGGCTATAAGCTATACGTATGTATGTCGCTGTTGCCAACCTAGACTGTTTTCTATTTCTGTTGGCGACAATGAGCAAATACAGTGCTGCCAATATAATGCAAAATATGAAATGAATGATGCTTAAATTATTGGATATTATTTAACAGAAAGACCAGCTCAAAATTCATAAAAAGAAATTAATAGATTCGTTTTTATATACGAGTATGTAAGTGATATGAGCACATTTTAAATAAGTAATTTTCTTTTTATAAATGGGAAATATTTGCAATTGGCACTGTGAAAATGCGAAAATTTTCAAAATTTAAGAACATTAATTAAAGTTCATGAAGTGAATAAAACTTTTGCTACTGAACAATTTACACGCATAAAACTAAGGATTATGTGAATAATCACCCTTATCGGGAATAAAAGTTCACATGAAATGTTTTCCCTTTTCGTGAACAAAATGGTCGCCTTTTAAATAATAAATTAAATAAATTTACGGCCTGCCCCACGATGTCACTAGAAATCGTTCGACCGACAACTTGTATTACAAACAACAATAACATTAGAAAATTTGTTTTTGTTTTCAATATAAGTATTCGATCGAACGATTTCTTGTGACATCGTGGGTAACGCCGTTAATATTATATAATATTTTGTTTGATTTATTTGTTCAATAATCAATTTCAATAAGGGTTTTCATCAGAATGTTCAAAAGTCTCGCAAACTGTGCAATTGTGCATTTTACACTCTCGTAAATAAAATGTCAAAAATTGTATGGAAATTTATTTACGCAAACCTGTTAAGTTTGCCCAATAATTTTGACTCGTAAACTTAAGCTGCGCAATTGTGAATTTTGTAAACAACAACTTCTTGCTTTTTTGTATTTCTTTAGGCATTTTTAGACACATACACACGCTTTTTTTGCACAAATGGCAATTTTAAGAGTTCTCGTGAAAACGCTTAATGTATTTTTAATAAAAAAATATTTTACTGAAAAAGTAAAATAATAATGTGAGATTATCAGTGCGTTAACAAATGTTAAACCTAAATTATTAAACTTCACTCTTTTGGATCTTCACTCGTTTTTCACGTTAGTGCTTTTTACGCTTTTAGATCTCAAAACTGCGCTTTTTAGTGCTTTTTTAATTTTAATGCGCTCTTAGGGCCAGAAAAGTTGGCATCACTGTTCACTACCGCTCAACTAATTGGTAATTGAGAGTATTTCTTTGTAGCTTAGTTTACCACCAGTGTGGCCAAATCAAAAAAACTTGCCAATTAAATCAAGTTTGAAATAATATTAAAATAATTATAAAAATTATAAAAAGAATTAAAAAGTTATGAGAAAAATTTTTAAAATTTCTTAATTATTAAAATGATAATTTTTCAAATTCATGCAAAAAATATCATGGAAAAAGTCATGGTATAACTATTGCTCACTGTTCACTTAAAAGTATTTTCTTAAAAGGTACCCTTTGACTCTAAAGTATAATATTTGGTTTTGTGAGGAAGTGTTGTTGTACATAAATACATAAATTACTTACATTTGATTTACATATTTAAATTTAATACGAATGCATATAAAAGTTTCCGCCTGAATTCAAACATTTACATTTCGATACAATTGAATGCTAGATTTTCATCAACGATTCTTTTTTTTTCATTTGCCCAAGAATTTCAAGAGTACCAGTGTTTTATATGCATTATTCAAATGTGCCATACATTTTATTTACAAGAGTATATATATAAATATAATACACTTTTTTTTTATAAAAAAAAAAAGATTTTGCTTTGATATTTTATTTATATAAATTTGCTGGGCTGTTGTATGCTGCTGCTACGCCAGCAATTTTTTTTAGTATTTAACGGTCAAGGCCATTTGGTTCATTATTAAAAAAAAAAAAATAAACTTTTTTCATTATAATTAAAATTGTTGCTAATGTCTGTTGCCAGCGAGAATTAAAAAAAGCAACAACAATACAACCGCAACAACAATACAACTGCAATGAAAAAATAGCAGTAGATTTTTAATTAATTGTTTTATAGTTAAATCTCAATAAGATCGACTGGATTATAAATAATTGCTCTTGAAATAAAGTACCTCTAAACACCGCACATGGACAAGGCGAATTAAGAAACAGTTGACAGTGTCATCCCTGATGATAATCAGCTGTCCAAAGGCGAATTAGACTGCTAACAAAATCTTTTTTTTTCTAAAACGTTTTAAGTGGAAGAAAATTAAATTGTGCTTTGTTTTGTGATAGATAGTAAAATTATAGATTATTTTATAAAACGCAACGCCAAGTTGACAAATTTTATATGTATTCGGTTTTTGTAATTGAAAATTTTTCCATATAAAAATTGTCAACGCTTAGCGTTGCGTTTTACAAAATAAGGCGGCCCTAAGAGTTTTTTTTGTAACAAATTTTTATTTCGATATATTGTACATATATTTTCTCTTTGTGTTTCTTACATTTTCAGTTGTTTGTTTTGATTATTTTGCTAAACAATTTGTAGCAAACATAATGCAATTGTCCCTTGTTATTGACCAGAATCAATTGCTTGTTTTCATTTCGTTCTGTTCCTTGAAAAGATCGAATGAACGAAATGAACGAACTCGTTCTTTTTCAGAAAATGAACGGAAATGAGCGGTCACTTGAATGAACGACTTGGCACAGCTCTAACAAAAATCGCAATAAAAGTTACTGAATCCAGGTACAGGTACTGGAATTGCTATTGTATTCAATCACAGAAAATTTGTTTCAAATTTCAATTCATAAGTTATGAAATAATATTAGTGTAAAATATGATTTTTTTAAATCTATAAAATATTAGCAGGTGTATTTATTATACAAATTATTAAGGGTTCCATACAAAATTTTGCTTATTAAGTGTTTATTAATTTTTATAAATATATATATTTTAATATAATCGTTTGCTGTTCATTTGAAATATCAAATTTTCCTGAAATTGCTTTCATTGTGTAAAATAAAAAGGAAATCACTTTTGAAATTATTATTGAAATACATACATATATGTATGTACATAAATTTAACCCTAAAACCAGACTCCCCTCTAATTTCCATACCCAATTGTTTAATTTTTTTTTATAAAAAAAAACTAAAACCTTAGAAAACACTCTTCTCCTCCCCCCAAAAAATTTTATACGATTTCTTCAAAATAATTTATGTATGAGAATATTTTTTTTAAACATACTCGTACCATATGTTAACTAAAGCATTGTTGTGTACGATTATGTATGTTAAATGCGGGTTTTCAGTACCGCAATTAAAATGTTAAATGTATTTGAAAATGTTTTGAAATTGAAGTTGTTTATGGGGTGCCAAAATCACTCACACCAGCACATAAATGTTTCTTAGTTAAGGAAAATAAAAATAAAAAAAAATTAATTGAACACCCGCATTAGAATTGTTTTAATAGTATGTGGAAATTTTTAACAAAAATCACTGGTTTAAGAAACGACACTCTAGAAAATACAACACTGTAGATTAAGTTACAGTGTTGCCAGTGAATAAAATTAATGCCTAAATTTTTAATTCCTCTGTGGTTGCTTTAATTTCGATTAACGGGCAATCCCCGCTTAATAATATTTTTTTTCTATTGCTATTTGAAGTTCAAATATTTTGTCTTGGCATTTCCATTGCTTGAATAAAAAGAGCACTTGACAATAAATAGTTTTTGGGGTGTTTTATTGAAATGAATTATTAAATATGTATGTGTGTGTGTGCGTGTGCGTGTATGCATTTGTTATCTTGGCAATGTGTGTATGCGAAGTACAATATCTACTGATAATGTCTTTTTTTTGGGTTTTTGTGCCAAGTCTTTCGAAACTATTTGGGGAAGCGTTAAATTTATACAGACATTACGTTTAAAATTATTATTATTTGCCGTTTCTCTGACTCTCAAGAGATAATAGTTGGTGGTTTGTGTGTTATACACCATAAAAAGTACAAAAATGTAGAATAATAATATTGTATGTACTCGTATGTATAATATGCTGCATATGTTGAATTTTTATTTTAAGGGGAGTTAAAACTTAAGAATTTTATTTAATGTTAAACATATTCTCTTATAAAAACTCTGTCGTGTACATGTTTTTGTTAGCCTGTCTTGTCTGTATGCGTTTGAGTAAACAAAAATTTCAAAGATAAAAATTTAAAAGATAACAACAAGCTAAAATACTTTATTTTTTTTTAATGGAATTGTGACTTTTAATATTATTGTGTTATTACACTCATAAGAATTTATTTTCCTAATAAAACATGTGCTCATAAGCCAATTCTTAGGCTTTCTATATCAAAATAGTACCTATTAGCTTAAATGGCAAGTTTTTTTTATTTATTTAGAATTTTCAAACATAATTGTTCGACTTTTGAGAAAATGCAACCCTGATCTAATGGAGTTTATGAACATTTTCCAAAGACAATATCAACACATGAGACCAGTACCTGAATTCAGTAACTTTTATTATTACGATAAACGTTTCGCTGTAATAAAAAAAAAAAATTATCGACGTTGCTTGCTATTCAGTAACACATTTTAACGATATTCGCAGTCGGTTGAAGTAAAAACAGTAAAATAACAAGATCAAATTTATTTAGTTCTTCTTTAATGCTTCTTTGTACTTTTCGCTTATTTTGATATTTTGTATGCAGGGATGCCACATGATATATAGGGTGTTTTTTATAGAGTGACACAAGTTTAAATCATAATAAAATAAGGAAAATTTTTTTCAAATACGAGTATGAATGAAACGGCCTTTATTGGCAAGAAAATTGTATGTAATTAATGTTTAAGTATGATTTCTGCCATGCGGCGCAATGTGGAACACCAATTTTCAACAACTTGAAAACATATGGGCCAATGACTGCGCCAGCTTATAAAGCGCACCAAACAGTAATTTTCTGTGGATGTAATGGAGTTTCGGCAAAGGCTTGTGGATTCCCCTCACTGCAAATGCGACAAATCTGCTTATTTACGTACCCATTCAACCAGAAATGGGCTTCATCGGAAAGATGCACGTTAAGTTTGACGAATAGATTAAAATTTTTGATTAAAAATTACAACAATTTGCACGCGTTGCTCTGGAGTGTAAGTCGATTCATAATAAAATTTCAAAGCAAACTAAACAAAAAGCAACTATCAGCTGTTAAATGGGTGCTCAAGTAAAGCAGTGATGACAAATCAAAGTTGTGACACTCTATAAAAACACCCTTTACAATTAAGTGGCGTGTAATAAATACACAGGTGTATACTATTGTAAAAAAGGAACTACAGAATCACATTTAGGGTGGCGTTTGCTGAAGTAGTTACCACGTTGACTAGAAAACCGAAGGTCCTGGGTTCGAGCGCGGTATCCAGAAGTCATTAAATAACAACACCACGTATTTTTCTGATGTTCATTAGTGTTCCTTTGTATCAGTTGTTGTAGGAAAGTTCAAGTGATGAAGGCATAGTCACTGGTCACTCAACTATACCGACTTCAGCAGATACTAATCCTAATGTAACATCAGAGCGGCCTCCTTCATTGTGTAGCAGAATCATCGGCGAAGTAGAATAACCAATAAAATGGCTACTAAACACAGCTTCGGAAAATTTTACTACGCCTCATTTTAACACCAGAGGCGCTGCAACAGTGCATTATTAAAAAATTTGCAAAAAGCAGAGTTGTAAAATAATGAAGCTTTCCTCTATCACTTCCTTCGCCACCTGTCTTCTCTCTCACTATCTCTTTCCGAAAGAAGATAGCTTCTAGTAATACTGGTAGGCATTCATTGCCATTGAAGTGTTACTTCTCTTAAAAAAATAAAAAATTATCGTTACCGCAAACTCATAAATATATCGATAAATATTACGATTTTCGGTTCTCAAAAAGTTACGGAATCTATGTAGGTACAGGTGGTCTCGACAGATTTCAAAGCACATTTTTTCCCACATCCAAAATGCGCCTTGCTTCTTCGCATTTTCATGAAATTATTGTATATATTTTTTTTATGAGCAGTTTATTTTAATTTTAATACATTTAAAAACAGACATTTTCATATGTAAATAATTAATTTTAAAAATTCATATCATTCTGATATCATCATCAAAACGTGTTTATTGCTTTCGATGTTGTCAGCCATTTTGTAATGTGGTCACATTGTTAACTCTCTCGCTCTATACTACTATTCGCTCTCATTTTTTGATCTCTTCTTCTTAAGAATAATAAAAACACCTGCCACCACACCACCTTAGCCAAGATAAATTTTGTTTGTCTTAGATAATAATAATAAAAAAAAAATGTTTTACCTAATCATGATTATGATTATTTTAATAATAAAATTTAAATAGAGAAAAGCTTAGCACTTTTTTTAACTAAAATATAATTTTTTAAAAACTAAAATCAACTTATTCATTTCAGAGATTTTATTTTAATCAAATAATTCAAACGATCTAACGAATTATTTGTATATGATAAAATAATTTATGCATATTTTTAAAACTACTCGTACATACTGGTATACTTGCATATACATATTTTTAATTACATTATGTCTTTTTGTAAATTATTATACATATTGATGTTTGTTTAATTATTGTGTGTATTTTTATATTGCTGCATTTTTCTCATAAAATATTTTTTTCTTTTTTTCTTTTTCCATATACTCGTTTCAAAAATAATCTAATTATTATCGCACCATTCAAAATAAACCAAAAACTTATAAACATCACCAAAAATAATGATTAAAAAAAAAAATTATTAATAAATCCACCAACACCGCCATGCCACCACCACCGACCAACCACTTGAAAAATCAACCAAATGCCATCATCAAACTATAAAGGATTTTAAGCTAATACAAAAAAAAAAAAATAGTAATAAAACAAACATTGCGATCATCTAATCGTTGTTACGTGTTGCATTGCTTTTACTCAGCGAAAGAAATCACCAAAATTACAAAAGCTATTATTCCAAGGAAGTCATACATGAAAGGCATAAGCTGAAGGAAATTAAATGAAAGACAAGCTCTAAGGACAACTGTATTACAGAGAGTATAAAAGAACGTTTGACAACTACAAGGAAGCAGACAGACATTATTAAGCTCGAACATTATTAAGCTTAGCTTGAACAACAAATTGCAAGCAAATCTCAAATTCAAAGCAAACAAACAAAAGTAAGGCACTGAAGCTATTTTATTGGACAAATTGAATAAAGTCAGTCTCTAACTCTAAGCGTCATCTCTTCAACAACCATTCAACATTATTGTTAACGTCAAGGATTGACATAAAAGTATAAAAATAATCTTTGCAATACGAGTACATATAAATAATTGTAGTTGTGTTTTTATTAATTTTGGTTTTATGCTTTTTACGCTCATCAACCCAGATAAACTTTCTCTTAAAATATAATTTAACTCCTCTCTATCTCTATATGTATTGAGGATCAGCATCAAATCAACATAAATCATTGTCAAAATCCGCCAAAAAAATAGCTCTCAAAAAAATCACCAATACCACCACCACCACCAAACCACCACAAAACACAAAAACATCTAACCAAAAAATAAAACAAATCGCCTCAAAGGGAACTTTGTGTGCTAATTAAAAGTTTTTTTCGTACTTTGAATAAATAAAAACCTTCAAAATTCACATCAAAATGGAAGATGCTACAATGGAAACTTGCCCCAGTCCTGAAATTGGCGATTCTAGAAAAAGACCTCTCGATACTGATCCCGAAAATGAACAAACCAAACGCTCCCATTTCAGTTCTGGTAAGTGTTTCTTTAAAAAAAAGATCATTCTCTTTATGATTTACATTTTTCTCTCTCTTTTTGTGTTAACTAATTTGTTTTTTTAATCAATTTCGTTTTGTTTTATTGAAAAAAAAAAAAAATCGTATCATTTTGTAACAACACATTCAATCAATCAATCGTAATCATATGAAAAGCTCTCGTGTTTTATTTTTATTTCATTTCATTTTATTTTATTTAATTTATATTATACATATGTATGTGTGTGATTTTTATAAGAAAGTTTTCTTTCTCTCTATCTCTCGCTCTATCATAATCATTTAACAAACATTCAATGCAAATCATGTGCTTTAAGCTTAAATTAGACGTGACATAACCATAACCATACAAAACAGCTGTTCGAACCAAACTTATGAGCAACACTGTATTTGATTATAAGTGGCTCGTCAGTTCTATGGTCATAGCCATTACCATAGAAACCAATTGAATTTTGGTTTGGTTATGACTATGGCATTATGGCTATGGCTATGATGGAACCTTTAACCAAACAACAGTTTCATTTAAAGCAAGGCGAATTCAATAAGGTGGACAGTCCTGAGGAAACATATCGCACCAGTTACTCTAAAGGCTGGGACCACACAATAGTATGACTAACGAAAAAATACAACCCTGATCTAATGAATTCTTGTTGTCTTTTGAAAATGCTCATAAACTCCATCATACCAGGGTTGTATTTTCTCAAAAGTCGTATGGTTGTGTAGGATAGTGAATCCTAGCCTTGAATACAACCAACTCAAAGTTTGGAAATTTTTATTGTTTGCAAGAAAATGATACACAGTGGTCATACTCGTATCTACCCACTGTTAAACTTATTTTCTCTACTCTTTTGCCAAAAAAAAAATACAATTTTATCTTTGTTTGTGATATGAGACTATATGAAAATAAAAGCAGTTTTTTTTGACTCTATTAAAAATTTTTTAAATTTTAAGGTGACACTCTTTACTTGAAAGAATTTACCAAACGCTTTGCATGATTTGATACCAGAGAAACTAGCAGCTGATCATCCATCATCTGCTAAAATGAGGAGGCCAGTCAGCTGGTATGAATTCGCCTTGACTTAAAGTTTAAATTCTAAATAGTTTTTTTTTATTTATAATTTTCGAGCTGTTGTTAATTTTTTCACACTCCATGTCTCTATCTTTCTCTCTCGCTCTGTCTCTAATTTTATCTGTGTTGGCTTTCAGTAAACTTCTTTAAAGTGTGCTTAATTTTCTTTTAAATAAATGAATACGTAATTAATACGTAAGAAATAAGAAACTTCAAGTTACGTTTTTTTTTTAATTCAATTATCTGTTGTTCTGTTGTCTTAAAATGTGAATATGATTTGTTCAATAAAAATATACTGCTTGTCGCGCAAATGTCGACAAGTCGATGTCGTTTTCTTTTTTATATTGAAAACCATAATAAAAAATTTAAATTAATTTTTGTTTCCAATATAAACGAGAGAACGACATGGACTTGTCGGCATCGTGGGACAGACCGATAATTCCACTTAAAATTTTTTTTGAAATATTAAGAACAAGAAAAACAAGAGCAAACAAAGAATTATTTTCTTATATGTATGTATATCTAAAGGCATAAATAATATTTTAATTTACTGTGTTATTATTGTGAAAAACTTAAAATTTTGTAGGATGTTAAGAGACATAAAATGTAATAATTACACTTTGAAATAGTAAAATATTCTTGTATTTATACACACATTTCCATGTAACCCTCCCGTAATGCCATGCGAAAAACAAAACTTGTTCCAAACAATTTCCATTTACAAAATTAAATGGTATTATCTAATTCGTTCGTACATGATTCACACAGACAGCAAAAATATTCCTGCAATCAACAACTTTAATTGAAAATAAAACCAAAAATCAATTAAAAATGTATTTTAGCCAATTAAACGTTTGTTTAAAAATTTAATTAATTACAAAGTTGAATAATGGAATAAATAATACAATTTTTGTTTGGTGGCAACATTTCTGTGGATATTGATTGTTAAAAATACTTAGTGGCAACTTGCTTTTGTTTATTTGCCAAATTACAAATATAATGAAACCATTTTTGTCAATTCTTTTATTTATTTTTTGTATTATATGTTTGTATTATATTGATTTTGTTTTGTGTCATATTTTGTTTAACTAAAATTTGGCTGTAAAGTATAAAATAGAGAGTGTGGCAACTTTTGAAAGTGTGGCAACTATGAGTAAATGACTAAACCTCATCATAAAAGTTACAAGTAGGGTGAACTTGCCCTTGACTTATCGGTAACTTTTGTTTAAAGTGAAGTTGTAATAATGAAAAGGTGCTTATCCATCCAATAAAATTGTACTTTAATATTATAAAAAAACCTTCTCCTGAAAACTTTAATTTTTGTCGCTTACGATTAAATCGAAAATAAGGCTCGATATGCATACTTATGCACAAATACTTTGTATATATTAAAAATATACAGAAAAAAATTATAGTGAAAAGAGTATTTTTGATATCATATAATTTAGGAGTTTATGCGAGTTTTCTTAGAAACTGTTGTCTAGTCTAGGCGATTCCATATTCTTGCACTTCCTTTCAATATTATTGATTTGAATGGTTTTTACATGGCGACCAACTTGAAGGAAGCCTTCAAGAGCAATAACTTACAATAATATACAGCAATAATAGAGTGCAAAATGTCGGTCTGTAAAAATACTTTGGAACTAAATATACTTTGGAACTTGAAAGCCGAAGAAATTATCAATGTTTAGCTTTCTGAAAGAGGATTAGATTGCGGTTTCTTTATTTTAACCATATAAATCATGCTTTTATTTGTAGTTCCAACTGTAATTAATGCGAAAAAACCTTTGGCCAAAATCATAATCTTAAACATTCATATCCATATATGTACATATATATGTATATACCATAAAATTAATATCAATCACTTCCTTTTGCTGTTTCTTGAGGACTTGCACATTTTTTTTCACGATGGCCAACAGCTATTCGTTTTTAAGCATAACAATACACATGCATATATGCACATACACACACACACACACATACATATATATGAACTTAAACCGTGGTTGGCAATGCACTGCAGTTACATATGTATGCTTGTATCTCTTGTGGGAAAAATACTCAACACACTCAAGCCCATATTGCGCTCTCATGCATTTACTTTTGTTGTTCTCAATCTGTAGTTTTTGTTATTGTTGCTATTTGTGTTTTTTCTTCTTCTTTTGTTTTTTGGGGGACATCCAAAACAAAAATGGCACTTGAAATTGAAAGACTTTTATTCCAATTTTTTTTTTGCTTAGTGCCAAACACACTAACACACATGTATGTATGTATGTATATATGTTTATGTAAATATGTGTGTTAATGTGTGTATATTTGTGTATGTATAGAATGACCCATTTATGCTCTTTGCTTAAGTGGGGAGATGTGTTGCAGTGATTGTGTGTTGGAGTTTATGCTGAATTATCATACTTAGTGCAAAGTGATAACCCCAAACAACACAACCTACCCAGCCTTCTAAAAGGCCTCTGTACTCCTTCTTTTGGATGTACAAGGCCTGCTCGCTCCATCCCATATTCATATCTTTTTTACACACGTTGTCATTGCGAGGTAGGCCTTACGTTCTCGCTTCTTTCACAGATATTCTAAAAGGCCTTCAAATTAATGGGTCTTTAAGGGCCTTCCAGAGAATGGCTGTTAAAAGGTCTTCAAATAAAGGTCATATTGAAAGGAGTTTAATAAAGGTTTTCAACTGCTGGGGCAGTGTTGAAATACAAGTAAAATAGTTGTGCAAATATATTTTTTATATGAATATAAAATATTTTCCCAACTGTTTAACTTGTATTATAGCACTTGTACGTTTTGAGAAACAGGTCCGAGGTATTCAATATACACATCCATACATATAGTGCTTTGACGTTTATTTTGTGATCAAAAGGGTCGAATATATTGCAAGGAAAATTCTGAAAATAACAAGAAGCCACATAATATTGATCGGCCAAAACAACTGTCTTATTCAACGTACAAAACTAAACTAAAATGATTTACGCTTTCTTTTCTTAATCACTCTGTATTTGGTATTTTTATATGAAATTTTGTTTCTTATAACGGCATCTGATTTCTTTTGCTTTTGCTTTGCCAAAAAAAGCAAAACAAAATATTTTACTCCTTCTGTTCTCCCTTCTTATAGAAGGGAATGTGGAAGGTGTATCCCATCTTTTTTTACTAAAGAGCCGAAGTCTTTTATGAGGCCTTCTTCAGAAGTTACATAAGAATGTTAACTGAGTCAAAAACATGAATTCGTTTGCTTTTGTTTTGGCAAAATAACAAAACAAAAAAGGTTACTCCTTCTCTTCTCCCTTCTCATAGAAGGGAATGTGGAATGTGTACCTTATCTTTTATGCGGAAAAACCGAGGCCTTCTATAAGGCATTCTTTAGCAGTTTTATAAGAATGGTAATTGAGTCGAAAAAATTCCTGAGCAGGCCTTTAATAAGGCCTGAAGTAAGAAGGTCTTCTTAGTTTTACCGCTGGGTAGTTACTAATTTTCTAAAACATTTGTGTGTGTGTGTGTGCTGGGGTTTGCATTACAGTGTACATCCTAGATTTCTATATTATTTGCTGTATAATATATATAATTTAGGTTGCTGTTTTTTATTCTTTTTTTTTTGTTATGCGTTTTTCTTTCTGTTTTTTTTTTAAATTTGTTCGACCATATTTTCCCATTATGTATAATCATCCATCTATGTGTTTATATTTAAATTGTTTTCTAGCCTCCCTTTCGTAGTTACTGTAGTTTTGTTATTTTCTTTGTGCACATTTTATAAAACAAGTGGAAAAACGATGGTTAAAATAGAAGGTTTTGAGGTTAAGAAGTCTCTTGTGTGTGTGTGTGTGTGTGCTTGTGAGTGCAATTTATTTATTTTTTTAATGCTTTTCCTTGGGCTTTTGAAAACTGTGGCGTATAAACAAATGTTCAAGCCTATTTTACTTATAGTTTTATGTTTTAGTTGTTCTAAAAAAAAATTATGAAAAAAAAAGAACTTTTGTTAATCAAGGTTGTTTTGCTAAAGACCCATTTATTTAATTGGGTTGTTGTTAACAATACAGAAAATACGTTCTTAAGATTTTATTATCAAAGGGAATTATTAGTATAAAACTTAAGATTTTTAAATACAAAACTATCAACAAAAGTAAAAAAGTTTTAATTATCACAATTGGCACACTTTTAAAAGTACAAAAAAGTTTAGCTCAAAGCAATCTGGCATGTAATTAAAAATAATTATAAATTTAAAAAGATAGAAACAAATATTGCATATATTTATTTTTATTTATATGATTATATATGATTTCTAATATTTTCGTTTCTTATTACTAATCGTGCTTAGTTCAGGCCAATGTTACATGATACATTAATCATTTTCGTTTCTAGTAAATAACTTGTCTGTTATTCTATCAGTCCAGCTAATAATTGTTGTTCAATGTTAAATAAATATTCAATTGAGAGATTCGTGATTGTTTCTAAAAATAATAAATTAACGAATTCTTATCAATTTAGATGTAACATGTTTACATACTCGTATACATACATACATATTTACTCGTATCTACCTATACATACATGTCTTTAAAAATAAACAAATTACATGACGTAACTTAGAACTTCATACTATTTTTAGGGATTTAAATAAAAGCTTGCATTGTTAAGCAGAAAATATAATTACGGAGTTCACAATAGCGTTGTGGCAATAAGGAAAAAGTGCTTAAGTCATATTTGACTGTTTTGCAGGAAAGCGCTTTTAAGCGTTCAAGTCGATTTTCAGAATTTTATTTCTTTTACAGTTTAATTGGGAAATACTCTGTTAATCCTTATTTTTTCACGCATACATCGTTCTACACACTATTAGTAATACATTTAAGTTGAAATATACCAAAGTATAACCTAAATTAAGCTATTATTCCAAATGAGATTAGAAGTCTAAAAGATACATATAAGTCACAAGTCATAGTGCTACAACTTCCTGGAAAATAGCACAAATTAATTGAGATTTTATCCAGAGGTACTTTCGAATATGCAGATTACGAAGGTACCATTAATTCAAAATCAGCTTATCTCGACTTAAGCACTTTTTCGTTTTTGCCACGATATGTCTTAGCATTGCAACATTTACATTTTAATTTTTTAATGATGGATTGGCAAGTTTGTTGTTGTTTTTCTCTGTAAGTCAAATTTAATACCAAGTGTCAAACTTAAAAGTCTGGAAAGCTTGTCATTTCAATACGTCAATATGGTAATGTGAAACAAATTAAAACTGCCAGCGTAGCTGTAGTTTTTGAAAAGATACAAAAAAATATTATTGTTAAGGCAAATTCATACAAGGTATACTCAGCTCAATTCGCTTTGAGAAATTTATACTTTAAATAAAAAAAAAAATTTACTGAAAAATGTGTGTTGACATACAACGTACATATATTCTAATTACAAGGGGCGAAAATAGTCACTTGAGTATGGATTCGCCTTGATTATTATTATGTATGTATGTCGTTGCCTGCTCTGAATGAGAATTTTAACAAGGCACAATGTTGCCACATTAAAATTTCCAGATACTCATTGTTATTAAGTAATAGGATGGCAAAAATATATTTTTAGCAATTTAGTATTAATATATTTTTTAATATAGAAAATGGATTTCTCAAAAATGTAAAAAATTTAGCTTTATAAGAAAACATGTGAAAAAATATATAAAACTTATCAGTGGCTCGTTTCTATAACGAATGTGAGAACTCTTCGAGTAAAAAAAATCTTATCAACTTGTGAAGAAAAAACTCAATTTGTTGATATTTTTTAAGTTTATTTCAGTTTTTATATGCATAACCCTGGGTAAAATAAAACAACCAATATAATTATTAAATTTTTACAGAAACGAAGTATAAGACCCAAAGTTTTATATGTAAAAAAATATTGCTTAAACAATTTTCAGTAAATTTATTCAAACTTATAGGCAGATTTTGTAAAAAATTTCGTTTCTAAAGGTTTAAAATTTTGTATGGAAAAAAACGAAAATTCGCTTCAAAACGATAAATCATATTCACAAAATATACTTTTTAAATTAGTTTATTTCGATAACAAATATTTGTTTAGAAAGTTCTTTCAAAGGCTTTCAAACGTATGATTAATATCAATTAAAAAGCCACATGAGTGAATGGGGTCGTATGAAGGATATCAGACAATGAGCTCTGCAGGAATACTTCATTAAATAAGTTTTAAGTCCAATAAATTATATTAACAGACTTTTTTTAATTTATATTAAAAAAAATTTAAAAGCAAAAAAAAAAATCAATCTAAATATTTATCCAAAAAGACCAAAGCTAGTTTGGCAGAATATGCAATCTTATAAATATATTGCGAAAAGAATTCAATAAAGACTTGAATAAATTTGAAATATTAAATCCAATAAAAGTAAATAGTAAGTCACCAATAACTGCCACATGGTTTTTGAGAAATTAAAGATGTGTGTATGTATACATAGATAAATATATATGTAAGTATGTATATATTTTATATACTCAGTGAAAGAGTTGAAAATAATATGAAGTAATTTGAGTAGAAACTCATCTTGGTCGCCACAAGTTTGTCCAGATTTTCTCTCTTAGAGATGCATTAGTTAGTGCTTGGTGCTCGTTTCATATGAATGACACTCAGTAATGCCAAGTTAGTGCTTTTTTTTTATAGAAAAACAATAAAAATGCAGTGCTGGTGACAAACTTTTTGTCACTGTTATTTTCCGTAAGTTTTTGGATTCATATGCGGCGTATATTATGTTTTTTAAGTTTTTTGCCACATGTTGACACTTGTTTATTTGTTCTAAGACTCTATTTTAATCGCCTTCTTCTTTTCTCACAATAAAACAATACAAATTACAAACTTGAATAACTTCTTCGCTACACACTCAAATTAAAAAAAAACAATAGATACGTACATACCTACAAACATACGTATATATAAATATACATACATACATAAATATGTATTATAACAGAATAATAAAAACAACTCGTAGCTGTTTCTACACACACCATCATTTGAAAACTCGCATACTTATACACTTTTATATAAAAAAAACTTGGTTAACAAGCATTTTGTCAAGGTAAACTTCATAAAGCAATAATAATAAAAAAAATACAAATTAAGAAATCAAACATGTGTTCAATTGTTTTTGAGCGTGAGTGTATTTGTACATACATACATACATACGAGTATGTACGTACACACACACACATAGATTTACATACAGAGAGAGTGTTTCTTCAATTAGTGAATTTTTTTTATTGTGGAGCTTGATAAAGCGTAACAATTTAATTGACGTAATCTTCCAACCAACACCATTGAATGTTTTTCTCTGTATATTTCTTATGGCCATAAATTTTGGATGTTTTAGCTTAAACTGTCAAAAATAGCAGGTATTTTTGTTATATAAGAATAATTTAAAAAAAAATTAATTATATAACATTCTTGTATATATTTTTTTCATTTTATATGAATCTATCGACAGAACATTTTTTTTATAGAAAATTTATCGATGACAGAAATTTTCTTCACAAAATTTATCGATGACAGAATTTTTCTATATAAATTTTATCGATGTAAGAAACTTTCCAGAAATTTTATTGATGGCAGAAATTTTCTACACTAAATTTATTGCTGACAAAAACTTAAGTTATCAAACTTTTTGATGACAGATATTTTGTGCACTACATTTATGGATGACAGGAATTTTCCATAGAAATTTTTGGCGATGACAAAATTTTGAAAATGAAATTTTATTTATATGAGAAATTTTCTTTGTGAAAGTTGTCGATGACAGAAATTTCCTTCACAAAATTTATCGATGACACAAATTTTCTATGTAAATTTATCCATAGAAATTTTCTACACTAAATTTATGGGTGGCAGAAATTTTCCATTGACATTTTAGCGATGGCAAACATTTTCATAAGAATTTTTATTTATTCCATAAGGTTTGTCGATGACAGAAATTTTCTAAAGAATCACAGAAATTTTTTAAAGAAAATTTATCGATGACAGAATTTTTTTGAAAGAAGTTTTATCGTTGACAGAAATTTTATACCGAAAATTTATCGATAACAGAAATTTTTTAGACTAAATTTATGGATGACAGAAATTGTCCATGTAAATTTTAACAATCACATAATTTTTCTCATGAAATTTATCGGGGACAAATTTCCCTCACAAGATTTATGGATGACAGAAATTTTGTATGCAAGTGTATCGATAACAGAAATTTTGTACTGAAAATTTATCGATGACAGACATTTTCTATAGCAAATTTATTAATAAAAAATTGTCAACAGACAATTTATATATGGCAGAAATTTTAATTATTCGATTATAACAAAATTGTGTAATAAAAACTCATCGGCGGATAGAAAAAATTATAGTGCTGCAAAACCTTTCCATTATAAATGTTCTCCCTTATTGTAAAATTTTTTTCGCCAAAATGTTTTCCCTTTTCTCAAAATTGCAATCGTGAATAATTTTTCCCTCATTGCAAAAAATATGAGCTTTTTTTTTTGTTCGAATATAAAGGTGGAGTACTAAACAAACCGCGAATAATTTTTCCCTAGAAATGTTTTCCCTCTTTTTTGATTTTCATTATCATGAATAATATTTTACAAGGGGAGTTTTTCACTTAAACTAAATTAATACATCCCGTAGTTTCAATATTTTTCATCCAATTAAATATTAAAAGTTTTATTAATTTATTTATTTTTAGAACAAGATCAATCAAGAAATTTATTATTAGACATATTGTCATAATTATATTATAAGTGAAATTTATTTGCTGGTGGTTAAGCGATGTCTATATGCATTTCATTGTCGATTTAACAAGATCAATATATAATGTATAATACATATATAAATTTTTGCATGTAGTATTGAGCCTTTTTGGTTCAAATTCAGTAAATTTTATAAAAGTGGTATACTAAAGAATTTTTCAAAACTCAACTTTATACTTAGAAACTCAAAATTTGTGTAGTTTTTATTATTAAACTTAAATTTTGTCGATTTGATTAGATTTTTAAGCTTTACACAAATCTTATTCCCGTTTTTACATTCACTGAAAATTCACAATAACATATTCTCTTCGAAGAGAATAAAGATTAAATGGGAACAAAAATTTCAGTTATTGTCTATTCACGATAGGGGTGAACAATTGTAATGTTGAAAATTGTGAATGGTTATAAATATTTTAACAATTAACGGCCTGGCCCACGATGTCGACAAGAAAGTTTCTTTCGCTTACTTACATTGAAAACAAAAACAAGTTCTCTTGTTTTGTTTTTGTTTTCAATATAAGTAAGCGAAAGAAACCTTCTTGTCGGCATCGTGGGCCAGGCCGTAAATTTCTTGTAGCATGTTTATGAATCATTATGTTTGCGCCTTCTAAAAAAAAGTGGCTTTATAATTTTCAGAAATTATTATGCAGAAAAACAGAGTACAGTTTTACTTGTTTTTTAACTTTTTTGTTTTAAAATTTCATGTCAACAGTTTATCTCATTTTTTTTATCATCTAAGATAATGTTTTCAAATTGAAATATTTTTTTCTTCGAATCATAAAATTTTTAATTAAAAAATATATTTTCTAAAACGAAATTCATCTACAAAAATATTTCTCTTCTACTTGTTTTGTTGAGATCTAAACATGTTCTCTAGCTATAATTACAAAATGTTTATGATTTGTTAATCATAAAAACTAAAAACGAACGCACACACACAAAAAATTATCTTAGACTGCAATCAGTTAAAAAAAAAGAAATGATACTGTTTTTCAGCACACATTTGCCATATTCAAAAGAAATTAGCCCTGGAAAAAAAGAACTTATTTGGCAAAAGTGGAGTAAAAAGTAAAAACTCTACTCATGCAAAATGTAAGTTGCTTTGTGTGAATAAAAGAATAATCAGACTTTTGAAAAATATACATAAATAAATGTTACAAAGTTATACGAGTTATATATAAATGCAGCAAAATATAGCAGAAAGCAAAACTATTAAATACTTTTATGACTACCAACTAAAACGTAGTGATTGTATGATTACTGCAACGTGACCTAAATTGATATGGAGCCAAAATAATTTATACGTAGAAACGAAACGAGACGACCTAAATTGTAATAAAGCAACATACAATAACAATAATACGAGTAACAATAAGAAAGAAGAAAAGCAAAAAATACAGATTTAGAAAAACAAAATTACATACAATAGAACACTGAAAACAATTTGCTTGAAATGTTTGAAAATACATACATACATATATCTACTAAATTATAAGTAATAGAATAAATGTATACGAGCAAGAGATTTGTTATCAGTAAGTTTCAAAGGGGAAAAATCAAATAAATCGCAAAATAAAAATAATTTGAAAAAATTTTCAAATATCTTTTCAAGTGAAAAGTTCAAATAAAAGTAAAAGGTTTTAATTTAAATACATACTGGACAAGAACTTTATGAAAATCAGCGCTCAGTTGTAAGTTGAAAGCACACACCTGAAACTCCGTACCATCTTGCACTATTAAATCATTCATTGTGAAAATTTCAAGTGTGTCTAAGCATTATGTTTTCCAAGATACGAAAGACATTCGACAGATTTGCGCATGGACGGACAGTAAGAGTTTTATACATTTTTATTGCTGTATCATATAGGATTTTCCGTATTATTTTTCTTTTTAAACTAACCCTGTATTAAAGCAAACTAATGAAAGAAATAAAGTATTCAAATCGGTCAAGCCGTTTTTGAGTTTTAGCTAGACTAAAACGAATGGCGACTTATTTGTGCTTGTACACAATAATATAATTATTAAAAAAGAAATGTTGTGGCTTTTAAGGCGCCGTTCGAAAGACAAATGCATTTGCATATAAATTGGGGCAAGCACAATTTAATACACGCAAAGAGTGGATTATTTAAGGTTTTTTATATTTTGCTAAACAACTGGATATAATTATTTTAAAAATTCTAATATTAATTATTATATAATCGTTATAAAGAAATACATGTTTTAAATAGACTTAAATTTAACAAGTTTACACTAAAGTATTGCATATTTTAAGGAACTTGATAGAATTATACACTAGGAAAAATAATTAAATTTAGCCATACATTTTATGCCCAAGTATAACTGTTACAGACTGCACAGATATGCTTGCCCACAGCCAGCTCCTTTACCTCACCAGTCATGGGACGCCAATCCTTTTAAAGTGAGTAAGGATTTGGCATAAAGTTCAGATACCGTTCAAGACTTATTTGCCGAAGGTAAGCATCATACATTCTGCAACGTAATGTTAGAATGAAGAAGTAAATATGAACTAGCGTCATCATACATTAAGTCCTCAGAGACGGATTTTCTGTTGGTGCAACGGTACCCGTAGTACCAACAATAACTCATATAAAACATAAGAAACTGATAATCATGATAAACTGATATCACGAAATGCTGCAAATAGAGATTATTTTTAATTTTGTTTTTAACGAAGTTCTCTGTTTTTTATGTTTACTAATTTTATTTAAAATCGTGAAAAAATTATATGGGTAATTATATTTTTTCGCAGAGGAAAACATTAATCATACTTATTGTGAATAAAATTTCCCTTGGATAGGCTACAAATCACTATCGTAAATTTTGCTTAAATGAACATATGGCAACTGCGAAAAATATTCCATTATTGCGAATGATTTTTCATGGCAATTTGTTCGCAATTTTAATATAGGGTGTTTTTTATTGAGGTATAGAACTTTAAGTTGGCATCACTTTTTTAACTGGCGGCCATTTTGTCAGCTGTCAAGTGATTAATATTTAGTTTGGTTTGCCATTTCATCATGAACAGGTTGACAAAAGAACAACGCTTGCAAATCGTGCAAATTTATTTCGAAAATAATGGTTCAGTTCGCGAAGTTTGCCGCAAGCTCCGTCCATTTTATGGTCGACATAATCGTCCATCAGAGCAATTAAATCGGTTAACCTGTCAATTGGCCACCAAGATCGTGTGATTTGACACCATTGGATTATTTTCTTTGGGGATATGTGAAGTCGCTCGTCTACGCCAACAAACCAGAAACGTTAGGGGACTTGGAAGCCAACATTCGTGGCATTATTGCCAACATACGGCCCCATATGCTCGAAAAAGTGGTTGAAAATTGGACCTGTAGAATTGGCTTTATTCGAGCCAGCCGCGGCGGCCACATGCCCGAAATCATATTTAAACGTTAATGGCATAAAATTATCCTTCCAATAAAGCCAAATTGATGGACATTAAAACGATTTTCTTGTGTTTTATTTCAATTCGAAGTTCTATACCTCTAAAAAAAACACCCTATACATGGTAGTTTACCATACTTTTCATCACTTTATCATTGTGGTGCAAATCAAAATTCAATTGGTTTCTATGGTGATTGCTATGGCGTTATGGCGAGTCACCTATAACCAAATACAGTGTTGCCAATTATTTTGGTTCGAACAGCTGTTTTCTATGGTTTGGTTATGGCACGACTGATTGCACCTTCAACAAGCAGCACACTAGTAACTCAGCAGCATTGTCAACTGTGCTGAAGAGGTAAGCAAATGGAGGTTTAAGCGTCGAAAAGCACTGCTTAAAGACCATGGGTTCTACTCGGTAATTCTAAGCGAAAGAATATTCTTTCGAATTTGTATGTTATTAACATTACAATTCGAAAGCATTTTTTTTCATTTCGAATTACACCTTAAGACCTCCAGTGCTTCTAAGCCATCCGGCTCAGGATGTTGAGTTGGGATAAACCCTTTTTTACTGACCGAGCTCGAAATAATATCTCAGGCATTGTAATGGATACTCTTTCAGGGACGGGCAAAGGTGGATTGCTTTGCAGCAAGTAGTAATTACTTGCAAATATTTCAGCAAGGATTTTACATATATAGTTAACTGTAATTTATTTAAAATCTATTGCATATTTACAGGTGCTTTTAAGATAAAAATTATAATGATCGCATATTTAAAGGGGTTTTAAGGCTTAATTTGTGAATCTATTTTTTAGTAAATTTTATGTGGTAAAAACTATTGCATATTTAGAGGAGTTTTTCTAACAATGGTAATAATCATTGCATATTTAAAGGGTTTCTTATCAGTCTGGCCTATGATTTCATTTATTTAGTAAATTGTATGTGGTAAAAAACTATTGCATTATTAGAGGAGCGTTCTAACAATGGTAATGATTGCATATTTTAAGGGGCTTAGATAGTAAAACAACAGTTGCTTATTAACAGTTCAAGAAAAATATAATAATGCTTGCATATTCGAAGGTTTTTATTCACAATTTTCATATATGTATTTAGCTTGTAAAAAATCATTTGCTTTAATAAACAAAAATAATCCCCAAAGCATAATCCATAAAAAATGAAAATTTCAAATCAAGCTGCTTGCTTGTGCTGCCTCAAAGCTTTTCTGAGTATTGATTTGAATATCTTTTGATATGTGTTTGTTGTCATACATAGAGGTACGAGTATATGATTAAAAAGGATTTTATTTTAGCGAAAACAACTTTTAATTAAGATTTGCTTTTCGCTTAAAACTATATTTAGTATACACAGCTTTTTATGTAATATATGTATATGCATGTGTGTGCGTATGTGTGTGGTTGATAAAAATAATCCACATTGAGCTTTTTTATTTTTGTATCTCAAGGACATTTTGCTGCAGCTGGTGAACCAGGCACGCGTTATCGAAAAAATTCAGTCTCTTTGCTCCCAATCTACTGCTTCCGTTTGAGTGTTTTTTTTTGAGGGCTGGAGTCACATGTTAAAATTCTTGTTTTATGTAAATAAAAATATATAACAAAATTTTAAATTCCATCACATCTTGTGTGCAGAAAACTACAAATAAATCTCTATGTCCATTTCCTTTCTCTCTCCCCATTTCCAACTCTCTATTCACGCTCTTTGTTATTTTTTGATTAGACCACATTTTAAATTTACTATTGGACGGGGTTAATTTTCAAAAAGAAGTGCGCAGGACTTTGGAATTGAAACTGACAAGTGCCAATGAAAAATTGCAGCTCTTAGATACCGTTTTTTTCTACTTGTTTCAATCTAGCCTCAATATTATAGATAGAGAGAGGGACATAGAGAGAGAGACAGACAGACAGACAGAAAGAGAGAGAGAGAGAGAGTACTGATGGCTGAAAAAAAGGCAAAAATTACGACAGCAACAAAATCCGTATTGTTTAAATCTAGGTCAATTGCGTTGTTGCCTCTTGCTTTTGCTGCGTTTCGTTGTATACACACACACAAAAAGTGGCATATAATAAACAAGCAAAAGAACGTATGAACTACTTGCAACAAATTGATGTGTGTGTGTACTGTGTCAGTAGGAGCTTTTCGTCATTGCACACGCTGTCCTACAAATATCTGAACATTCACACGCACATAAGAATGCATGAATACATACATACACACATACTCACGCTTTTATGTACCTACAAAATAGTTTGACATTATTGGAACATCCACTCGTTCAACATGGCACCAAAAGATTTTGGTCTATTGATATATGTATGTATGTATGGCAAGATTTATGTGTTTGCATGGGTATCTGGGTGTAGGTATTTAGTTTATATTCAAAAGTTTTTTGTTTTTTGGCTTTTTTTTTTTGCTAAATGCTTGTTTGTGCTTGTATGCACATGCATAATAAGTTTTGTGGACATGAATGAATGAATGCCAACCTAAAAAAGTCAGTATTTGTTTCTTCTTATTGTATTATTTCCTAATCATTTGTTGTTGTTGTTGTGTCTTTTTATTGCGGTATCTATCAATTTAAATATTGATGACCATCTCGATGCCAATAGATAGAGATGTTGTTTCTAGTCAGCAAGAAAAAAAAAAGAATAAGAAAAACAAGAATATGTACATACATACATACTTATGTATGTACGCATTTAATTCAATAAAAGTGAATTATATGATTCTCTATTGCATTCGTGGCTTCTTTGTTGTTTCTCTTTTTGACTGGTTGTGTGAAAAGGAAGCTTACAGAAAAAGTATATGTATAGATTTCGAGCTTTTTTTTGCCAAATGGCTTAAAGCTTTCTGTACGCAGTTTTGACTGTAAATAAGGAAAATAAACAGATGCCAGAATGCAAATTAGAACTAATTTAATTAATTAAATTTCTTTTCTAATTCATTTAACAATACATTGAGGAAATGTGTAAAACACCACATTTCCAAGTTTTAGAAATAAATTTTGTTAAGAAAAAATTGTACAATATGTTGTCTTAATGAGAGATAGAAAAACCCTAAGGTGCAAAGAAATTTATATTGAAACAGTACATATCGCTCATTTACTCAAACAACGTCATAACTCCAAAAAACTAATTTGCCAGAAAACGAGTTTAAAGTTTTTCAATTTACACACAAATTAATGGAAAAAGAAACTTTTATTTTGCTTTGAACAGTTGAGTAAACAAGATATTTGTATGAAATTCGAGGAATAATTCTGCATCATTAACTCAATAATTAAATTTTTTGAGTTATGACATTTTTTTCAGTAAATTTTCCACATGTGTACGTATTTTTTCATTAAGCATGGATATTTTTATGTAAAGTTTTCTAACTTCGCGCTCTATAAAAAAGGAAGTTACAGATTTTGTCTCGTTTTGCAAAAATCGAATCCCACTATCAAAAAGACATTCCCAAGAAGTCATGAAAGCGTCGAATTTGCGATTTGGAATTAATGCATATTTGTATCTTCTCTAATGATTTTTACATTGGGGTTTCATTACAAGAAGTTCTTTCTTTTATGATTCCTAATCACCGATTTGAAAGCGATGTAAAAAATTTCCCATTTTTGCGAATTAAATACAAAACATTGTTTTCATGTAAATTTTAGTAAATAGTTTAATATTTTGAGATGAAAACTAGTTCATTTGTTTTTCTATTTTACGCACAAAATCTCACTAACACGTTTTGTATTTGCAATCTCTCGATATGAGCTCATTTTTGAAAATTTTTTTTGGTTTAAAAGTGCTGCTTTGGTCATCACGACAAAAACTAAGTAAATAAACATGAATTGATCATATATTTTGTCCACATAATTATTAAATTTTATTTTTAAGCAATGACAAAATTAACACAAGGGCAACTTTGTTCATACACGTGGCCTTAATGTTAAATGAATACAGGAATAAAAACTAACGGTACTTTTTAAAAGAAGATGCCATAGTATAATAATAAAATGTATGTTGCCATGTAATAGTTTTCGTGGAGGTGCCAAGTTGAAATTGTAAGAATTTGCAAACGTATCATTTATATTTTTAAAGTTTCGTGAACAATACATACGTGTGTGTGTATGTTAATCTTTTAGAACTTAAGAATGGCTTAATTTATCAGAAAAAATTCACAGAATTTTCGAAAATAAAGTATTCGAAAAAATGTTTCTTCAAATATATTTTGAACTACTAAACTGATCGAATTCACAATCTAATCAGAACTTAGACTTAAAAAAATAACGTTGATTTCTGAAAGCGTAAAATAGATTGATTCCTTAGAGAGATACCGTTGGCGAAAAAATTCTAGAAAAAAGCGCGTTAAGTTAATAAATATTTACAATGAACTTTGGCGATTTTTTTTAGTTTTGGCGTTTTTTCGTTCTGGTGATTTTTTCAGTTTTGGTGATTTGTTTTAGTTTTAATTTTTTTTAGCGTTTTTTTCGATTTAGCGTTTTTTTTCGTTTTTGGCGATTTTTTCGTTTTGGCGATTTATTTTATTTTGCGATTTTTTAGTTGTAGCAATTATGAAAACTTCAAGAGTTTGCCTCGTAAGCGGCCCACCCACTTGCAATATAATTGCACAATTTTTCGTATTGCACAATAATATCGCCAATGTGTATGTCATATTCGAAGGTGGCACAATATATTGGCAAATATCAAAAGACTTTTGATTTTTATTGTACAATCAAGACAATTGTGTAATATGGTGGCAACATTGTTCAATGTTGTTTACTTTTTCACTCCCTGGAAAATTGGGCAATATTTTCTTTAAAAATATTGTGCCATTTATTGCATAGTATAGGTCAAAATGACAATAATTTGTACAACAACATATGCAATAATATTGGGCCGCTTTACTGTTTTCAAGATACAGCAAGTCATTAAAATTACGTAGTCAAAATTACATTAACTGGTAGAATACCCTTTAATTTATTTAAATTTCAGTGTTTATTGGTTTAGGCTGTATAAAAATACACTAACTTTGAAAATTTCAAGTCTAATTGTCTGTAAATTATATAGGATTTCAATATGTTACGCCCTATAATGTTTAACTCGCATATATTTTACTAAAAAGCAAAAATCTAGCTAAAGTATTTTCATGCAAATACACTTGAATTTAAGTCTAAACTTAAGATTTCCCTACAAACACAAAACTTGAAAAATCTTGAAATTTTTAAGATTCTAAAATTTCATCAGAAAAACATTGAACTTTGAAAATGTTTTTAAAAGGTCTAAAATGTACGTGTGAATGTGATTTGTGGCCGTTTACGGTTTTGTCGTTCAATGCAATTCTGAGAAAATGGCTTTCACTACTCTTTATCTTTAATGCTTGGTATTGTTATGGTGATTCGTACCAGAGAACCATGCAGCTCTTACATATTCACCCTCAGCGCGAATCTTAAAGCAATAAATTCTAAGGAATAATTTTTGTTTATGCCCATGAACAATAAATTGGCATTGCTAATTATTAGGGCATAAAATAAACATCTGTTGCAAGTCGAACATGCTATTGTGAATTAATGTTAGCGATGTTAATGTTAAAGTGAATTGATGTAATTTTATTTTTTTGCGCGTATTTTTGAAAAAACACAAAAATTTTTGGGCAAAAACTCACTGGTATAAAAATTGGCGATACCAAATTTTTTTTTACGATTGCAACTTTAAGGAAAAGGGAAATATTTCGAGGGAAAATATATTCACGAAAGGGGTGATTGTGGTACATAACGGCTGAAAGGTTCTACAAATATTTCGTCCTAAAATAAGTCTGTTAATACACAAAAGGTTGAATGAAGTTCAACGTAAACTTTTATAATTTAATAATAATTTTTACTTATTCACAATTGCTGCCAAAAACTCCCACAAAACCGGATTTTATGGGGATTTGAACTTTAAATATCATAAATTCATCGTTTTTAATAGCAATTTTATGTTATTCTTGTGAAAAAGTATATAAAAATTAAACTTAAACATTTATTTAAGACCTGCAAAAGAGATACATTGTTGACACCAATACACATATAGTGCTTGAGGCGAAAACAGTGCAAATGTGTACATACTTACATATTTGCACTTAACATTATGAATATGAATAAATTAAATATTTTACAAGCTATTGGCAAACAGTAATTACTTCATCACCAGCAGCAACATACATAAACTCAAATGCATACTCCGAAACTCAGCCATTCATAATTCATTATGAATGTTAAAAATTGAGAAGTTTCATGAAAAATTTTAACACAATTTGTTTCTATTGTGAATAACTTTACGTTTATATGGGTGTATGTATGTATGTACATATTTTTGTACTCCTGCAGCACCATTTAACATTCATGCAAATATTTCTCCCAAAGAAAAAAAATTGAAATAAAATAAAAACTTAAATGGAATAAAAACATGACATGATGATATTTGATTTTAATTCTTGTACATATTGTGTCTTTTTTGTGGAGCGGCGAAATACGAGTATGTGTAGATGTATGAGGAGGAGGAACAACAATAGTTGTTATTTACACATACGCGCATGTTTATACGACTATTAGAGATGGGCACTTGTTATCATTCATTCTTGAGAATAAATTGTTATTTCAATTACTTGAACGTGCATGAACGTGAGCTTAAAAAAGCAGTAGCGTGGATGAGTGATATTAAAATAATTAAAAAGTTCTGAAATACAATTAAAGATTTCTGAGAAGCAATTCGAAATATAAGTCAAATTATGAAATCTGATATAAAAAATAGAAATTGGCTTTTTTTCAGATTATAAAAAAACATTCACTATGACCTCGCATGTCCTCGTGACTATGAGTTTTCGTGATCATGATTAATTTTTCTTTCTTTTCATGAGGGTACACTAGAACAATTTCATTATTGCACTTATTGCATTATCGTGAATGGAATTTTACCCACGATCCCATCTCTAATTACTGTCATTGTCATACAGCATGCACGAAAATCATGTCTTAATTTATGCTTCAATGTTAAGAAAAACAGACACAAACAACACGAGTGCTGACGTTTATAAATTATGCGCAAATAAAAATTTTCTAGAAAGAAATAAAACAACCACAAAAATAAGCACTAAAAAGTAAAAAAATAAATAAAATAGTAAATGCCAAGCAGTTAAGAAACAGCACTGTAATCATGGAAGTAGAAAGACCATCCTGGGTGGGGGTGCCCCCACTTCCAAGAATTGCTGTTGCACCCTAGAATTATTAAAAATTTCATGTAATTATTTCTTGTAATATTACTCGAGAAAATCAGCAGTCATAATGCACCACTGAAAAAAATTTATAGCTAAGCCAATGACTATAATTAATACCTATGAAGGAACCCAATTTCAAATATTACTCGACAAATTAATTGCCCTGTAATAAAATCTTTCTGCTCTAAGCAGCTCGAGGGGGAGAATATCATCAAATCAACTGTTTTGTTTCCAACACTGATTATATTTCGGAGATAGCATGCTGCCCCAATTTATGCGCAAACTTTCGTGCCAATCGATTGAATTGAAGTACATAAAATACAAAATAAAATTTTGATGGCCGTGACGCCAACCTGCCCGCTTTTCGAAACGTCGTAGAAATCGTTTAGGTATAAGTACATAAAATTCAATATTTAATTTTGACAATGGTACCAAAAAAAAGAGACGAATTTCTTAAATCCGTTAACAAATTACTCTGTTAACAAATATAAAAATTAGCTAATTAACTAAATACTCGTAATTTGCTATTATTAACTTCCCGCTATCAAAAATAGGAAGTTACTGATTTTAATCTGATTTTCAAGAATGGAGTTTTCATCAGATCTCCACTTTTTGAGGTTATGGGAATCTATTCTGGCTATTTTTACGTTGATGTCCGTATGGATGTACATATGTGTATGTGAGAGCAAGAGAAGTGTGTGTTGCGTGTGAATGGCAGTGAGAGTGAGTTTGTGTTGGGTGTGTGCGTTTGAGTTTGTATGCATGTGTGTAGATATCTTTATCGAAAATGTTGAATATATTATTACTTTAAAAATCTATCGCCTTTTCAGCCCTTAAAATTTAAAATTAACAGGAAGTTCGAGGGATGGCCTGTAAGGTCAACCATATCCCATTTTTTTTTCAAGAACGTTATATCGAAACGATTTAAATTCATGAATAATGCACATTTTAATTTTTGTTTCAAAGTTTAAGAATGGCTATCGCTCAAAAATACATTTTTATCTCCCATGTCACAAATGTATGTATTCCAAATTCTTAAGCTTCCAGGAAATACTATTTTGACTATATATCTTAATATCTAAAAGAAGCGCAGACATGAACTCGCTGCTGTTTTCCTTAGGAATTTATTTTTCTAAAATGATCCACCGCGGCTCTACAAAATCTAATTACCATAGTGGAAACTTGTATTTGAAATTAGGCTTAAAGAAATGTGTTCAATATAATTTAAAGAAAAAGAAGTCCAAAAAGGTCAATAAGATACAGATCTATTAAGATCAGCAGATGTTTAACCAACACCTGCTATTTTTCAATATACTTAAGTATGTATGTATGTATATGTATATAAAAATATACAGAAAATGCTTTTTGCTATAGTTTGCTGTAGTTATTGTGAATAAGTGTTAGTAAGAATTTTTTATTGTGATTATTTTCTCAAACCAATCTCTCACATAGACACTAATACATACAAACATGCATACATGTACAGTTAAAAAAAAATAGTCTTATCTAAAATGCGTCTTAAAGCTTCAAATGTTTTTTGGGAGGAATATTTTTAAGTACTTATTGCATTTGTATGCCAAGTAGATACACACTTTAATACACATGTGCCACGTTAATATATACATACATATTCATAAACATAAAATATCTATCAATAGTTTTTTTTTTTTTTTTTGATAAGTGTTGGTGAAAAATGTATTAGGCAGAGTTTCTCAGTATTACGAATAAAAATAAAGTTCTCACATAATTTGAACATCTTTATGTCTCAGTGCATTAAAAACTGTACTAAGTCCTAAATATATAAATCTTCAAATAATATACATATGCATACATGTCGTTACCTTAATCTAGAAATGCCCTAACCTAATATTTTTTTAAATCGAGTTCTTTGTGCACTTTGAACAGAACAACATCTAATGTATAGTAAAATGCTAGAATTTAAATTTTCTCTATTAAGGTAACGGTGTGTATTACGGATAGAAAAAATGTTTGCATTCACGAATGTGAATCATTCGCTTTTTTTTTTATCATTCTCACTTGGGTGCGATAATAAAATAAAGAGTTATCTCTAAAATGTATAATAGAATACTCAGACGGGAATAATGGCAATGTTTGCCGTTTTTCGATTTCGTCCACAATGTTTTTGTAATAGATTATAAAGAACGTCGCAACGTTTTACTTTAATCTAAGACCAAAATGTCGTATTCGAAGTCGAAATGTGACAACATCGGATAAGACCGATTAAAAATTCAACAGTTTAGCAATTATTTTTTGTTTTTCGGCAGTCAAATATTGATTTTAAACTTTTTATTGAGAAATATTCACGATTTGCTCGCCCTTTTGGCCAGTAGGCAGTGTAATAGTCCAGTAGTCGGGGGATCGCTGGTTTGATTTGTGCCGGCATCTCTGGGTGGTTCTCTTTGGGCAAGCCAAAGTAGTTTCGCAGTTTGCATTTGTTACAAAAAAAAACAACGCCTAATTTACATTACACATTTTTTCATAAAATTTCATGATATTTGTTGCACAAAATTTTTATTGTATTTTATTTAAAATCTTTTATAAAAAATTGTCTTAAAATGGATTTCAAGTACATTTTATTCTTTTATAAATATGGGGGCTTGTATTTGCCTCCTATTGACAAATTAAAATATTGGGTACAAGTTTATTTTAATATTTAATTTTAAGCACAAAATCAATTTTAAAACACTTGGAATCGATTTAGCTCGAGTGCAATAATGCACCATCTCGTCTGTATAAGACCACAGTCGCAAGTTTTTATGAAGCTCAAACCTCTTTTGACAGAGTTTACTTGTGAAGTGAGTGTCAGTAGCATCCCTCAATTATTTTCTGTATGTTATGTTATCAAAATATAGCTCTGTCGTAGTAATATATTGCGTTCATTTTAATTTTCTGCTCAATTTGCAAGTGTACTTTTATTATATTTTGTATTGTTGTCTTTTGCACTTTGCTTCAAGTCGCAGCTGATACACCATCTGTAACAATCACAATGAGTGAAATTCACAATAGCGGAATGCAAATGTGGAATGCATAAGTATCATCAATCGAAGACTGGCCATAATAAGGGTAGAAATTAAAAAAATAAAATCAATAATACATACATACATTGATAGGAAACTTATTTTATTTGTGGCAACACTGGCAGTAATATATACCACCACGCATGCTGATGTGTGTTTTAGCAGCTAACAAATAGAGTAACAAAAGCTAGATTTCAGACTACTTACTTAGTTGGTAGTTGTTTGTGCTGGTGTTTCGCCCGTTTTGTGTACTTTTACGTATGTTAAATTGAGTTTTTAAAAAGTTTTTTTTTTGTTATCAGTTGGTGGCAGCGGCTGGCTGTTTGGTTGACAAGCTTTGTTGTACGAAGTCCATAGTGCCAATTTTTTATATTGTTGTTATTTTTATTGCTTTTGTTTTTTTTGTTTCTACTTATTTTAAAATACTTTATTTCGGTTGCTGACGATTTGAGAGTTTTTGTTATTTTGTTTTTGCGTATTTCTTACGTTTTTATTTTAATTAACTCTTTGCGCTGTTGAGGCTGCTGCTCGTCTGCTTTTTAGTGCGGTTTTGGTACGCGTTGACTCTTGTCTTTTTTTTAGTTTCCTCCTAAAACTTACGCGGTTCTATTTTCTTATTTATAATAATATTATAGTCGTGTATATATTTTCATAAATATATTATTTTCGGGTGTTTAATTTTTCATCACATTTTAAGACACACCTCGAGCCAGCTTCGAAATTTTCATAAAATTGGTTATTATTTTTAATTATTTTTTTGGACTAAAAGTAAGAAAATTTTAACGAAATGCGAACGTGTAAGTTAAACGTTCTCAAATATAAGCTTAAATTTTACTAAGAGAACATTTTCCAAAATAAAGAAAATTCAATAAATTTTAAACAATGAAAAAAAAAATCAAAAATATAAATATAAAAAAAATTTTAAAATCTATCTAAAATATATTTTTATAATATTTTTATAATAAAACATTAATTATGTATGTTTTTAATTATAATATTTAAAGCTTAAACTTTCTCGGATTATAAACACAGATATCAGGGATAATTGCAAATTTTTGTTGTTGCAAAATTTCACTAAAATTCTAATCTCAAACTTACTTCGTGCTGCAACTTCATGGTGCATAAATATCGTATGGTTCTTAGTTCAGTTTTCAACAACTTTCAGTTTCATACGTGTAATTTTTCTTCTCAAATTGCAATAAAATTAGACACATACTTTCGTTGTACTTGTTTGCTTATGTATTTATTTTTTATTTTATTTTTTTTGCTGAAATGTACACCTATTAAAACCTAACCTTGAAATTCAATTTAGTGGTAAAAAAAAGTAATAAGTACATACACTACAAATTCATTGTTGCCATTTTCTTTTCTATTTTTCTTATTCTCCTAATATTTTTTATTGTTATTACTGCGACTTTTACTTATTTTGTTATAGGTATATTCTTTCTTTGTCGATTTTGTTATTTTTAAAATAATATAATTCAAATGCAAATATACTTTCGTATGTTTCTACACAATTGTATGTATATATATATTATACATATACAAAGATACATATATACCATATATATGTATGTACATCCGTACATAATAGAATTTATTTAAGCGTGTGTTAAATTTCATTTATTTGTACTTATGTATATAAAAATGTAGTCAGTAATTTTGTTGTTGCTGGTTTGCTTGTTCTCTTATCAAGCCAAAACAACGAAATACTTAAAATTTTTTTTTGAGCAAAATTAAAAAAGTACACGATTTTGCACTTAATTAAAAAACTTTAGAAGGAAAATTAAAGTTGTAGTTGAATTCCTGAAAATAAGATATAATTAACACCAGAACAAGACTGTGAAGAAAAAACATTTCTCTTCTTTTCGAAAAAGTTATTTTTTTTTTTCAAAGAATTAAAAGAAAACATCTTATACGTTTCTATAAACACACAAGTTTCTACTGTTGCCATCTATTCCATTCACTATGAAATGACAAACTAAAACGATCGATGACCAATCACAATAGAGTTGCCAGTTCTTGCAGATGAATAACAGTTTCATCGCTACCGTTATAATGGTGACTGTTGAAAAACACTCTGAACTTATTTATTATTTCAGCTTAATGGCTCTCATTTGGAATTGTGCTGCCTAAAATCACAAATGCGAATATATTTTTAGATTCCTTTGGCGAAATCTTTTAATACATTAATTTGATATATAGCGTTAAGTTTCTACAGCTTTATTTCTACAAGGCAATGTCGGACAAAGTGTCCAACCACAACATTTTGATTGTTTTTTAAACGATACATACATACATATATCGGGTTTAATTGAACTGGAATGAATTTCAATAATATCTACTGCAAAAAATATATCCACAATACATCGAATAAGTTGAAATAATGTGATGATCGTAAAAGATACACAAGAATAGTTAAACATACTTAGGTAGAGTGTTATAACTTCGTGCTAACCTTAGCATAAAAATTAAAGAACGGAAAAACAGAAAATGGTTTAAATTGCTAATGTTAACAAAGAATCTCTGTCTAACGAGATATATATGGGTGCTGATAAAGTGCGTGGTCGCACAGAAAAATGTCGGAATTTCTCTTAGCTGAAGTGTAGTTTAGAAAATCACATTAATTAATAAAAAATATTTCATTCTATAAGAATTGAAAATACTGAACTTGAGCCCGATTAAGAAATTATTTCTGATTAAAACTTTTTATATTAATTTTTTTAAGCAGACAAGATTTTTATTTTCTGATTTTTATTTTTTTTCGAGCAGAAACAATTATTATTTTCTAATTTTTGTTCCTTTGAGCAAACATATTTCTTATTTCCTGATTTTAATTTTTTTCGCATAGAAATGTAAGTTACATTGTATATAAATTTAATTAAGGTTAGTTTTTGTTAAGTAGATAACTAATTTATTTAATTAATAAATAAAAAGGTGGAATAAATTATTATAATAGCCCCTATTGTGAACACTTGTTCCCTAAAAATATTTTCACTTTCCTACAAATGGAAGTCGTGAATAGTTTTTCCCTAAAAATGTGTTCCCTATTTCGATTCCTCTTATCAAGAGATTTATTATTCGACATATTGTCATAATTACATTATAAGTAAAATTTATTTGCTGGTGGTTAAGCGATGTCTATATGTATTTCATTGTTGCTTTAACAAATCGTCAGTAGACTTCCTCTTATCATAAATAATATTTTTCAAATGGATTTTTTCGCTCTTCCCTGGTTTTGTTCACTTTATTGTCGCTTAATTTCAATATTATCCTTCCAATTAAATATTAAAAGATATAAATTATTATTTTTATGACAAGATCTGTAAATAATGTCCACGATTAATAACAATAATTACCTGCAAAACACCTTTTTGCACAGAGTATGAACCTTTTGGTTTATACTGGTATACTCGCACTTAAGAATTTTTTTCACTGCACCTTAAATATTTAAAAACAAAACTTTAAACTTAAAAACATTTCATTTGAAATCAAAAATTTGTATATTTCTTACTATCAAACTTAAATATGTTGGGTTTTCAATTAATTTTTAAGCTTTACAAATCTTTTTCCCGTTTTTTTTTTCATTCATTACGCATTGATAGCGGGAACAAACGTTCCCATGAAATTTGCGCTAGCAAATTCTCTTCATGGTGAATGAAAATTTCATGGAAACAAAAATTTCATATTTAATTCACGATAGAGGTGAATATTTGAAGTTACATTGTGGTGAAAAATTATGTATGTATGTATGTATATATAATGTATTTACTTAACTGTTACGATGAAATCACCGTATGGAGATTCTTCAGACGAAAAAAAAACATGGTGGACGCCCCATGTCTCAACAATCCCTTTCATTTGATAACCATGTCATAAAAGTGATAAAAAATAGCGGTTCGCCCCTTTTGGCCGTCCACCATGTTGTTGTTCGTCTTCGGAATCTCCACATATTCATCTTCTAAGTATTAAATACAAAAACATACAAATATTACATTTTTAAAAAGCACTTTTTGAGCATTTAAAACTAAAAAAAACTAAATAATAAATAGTAACGCCGCCAATGCCCTTCACCCACTGCAATGAGTTTAAAATGGAGTGGAAGAAAATCGGCTTTATTATGCAGCTCAGGGTAAGCCAGATTGTTTTACGCTACAAGTCTTTGAACTAAATCATGCATTTTCTATTTGCTGATTCTACGCTAAGCCGTTTCAATTCTCAAACATTCAAATTTGTAAATTTGTAAAATCAGGCCGGGCCGGCTTAGTTAAATTATACTTGACTTACTTGGTGGCAAGATTTTCATTTATTTTAAATTTTTTTTTAAATTTTATAATGAAATGGAAATAAACGATTTGTATTGATTTTCATGGCTTAGAAAAAACATCATTTGCGTGTTTTTAGAAAGAAAAAAAAACACATCAGCGATATTTTAACATCAGCACACGACACAGTGACACGAATTACAGAAAACAGCTGAATGAATTGTGTGTTTTTTTTAATGAATATTAAAAAACTGTAGAACAAGTTAATATACGATTGCGTGTTTGTTAAAAACAAGTTATTAAATAATAAATATTTTATGTGGTTTTTTTCTAATTTCAATTTTATATATTTACTTTTAAGCGAAATATGTATAAACAACACATGATTCAATCAGATTTTTGTAGTTATTGTTGCTTGTGTTTTTTGGTTGTTTTTGTTTTAATAATATATAGTTAAAATAAGATTTATTATTTGTTAATATTTTTCTAGAATTTTTCGTTTTACTATCGAATTATTATTTTGGGTTTAGAGAAGGGCTCAACCAATTTAGTTAACTAACTTTTTATATTAAATATTTGCTATAGGAATTCAATGACTAATTTTATATAGGATGTATATGTATATTACCCATTATAATTGTTTCTTTACGATCATATATTTAAGATAAGCAGAGTTAAATTATACCCATACTCCTTTTAAACGAAGGGTGCAAAAGAGTGTACATTCTGACAAGAGCAATAGGATTGAAATATTCCTTATGATATCGTACCCTATTATACTGTATTATGTAAACAATCACAATGATTGACATTCACAATAGAGACATTTTATTTATTTTTTTTGGCATTTTCCCATTATAATTTTCTGTTGCCGGAATGTATGGAAGTTTGAAAGTTGCTCATAATAAGGGACTATTTGATCATGGTAAATAGAACATTTTTTATATATATTTGTGTTTCCACAATAAATGACCCCTTACAGTAACGACCGTTACTTTTTGAAAGGTCAAAAAAAGTATTGAAATTACATTTTTTTTTTGAAGAAGATTGCTTAATTTTGTTCAAACGAAAATTCACAACAAATGTAATTTTAATACTTTTTACCGTTAAAAAAAGTAACGGTCGTGACTGCAAGGGGTCATTTACTGTGGAAACATCCATAAGTATGTTCATATGTACATATCTGTAAGAAATTAAAAAAAAAACAAATTCCTTAAACGTCTTAAATTTCATTCGAATGACAACCCTAGTATTATGCTGCTGCGTATATTTATTTTAAATGTTATTTTTTCTATCAGAACAATAATTGTGTATGAGTAATTAACAGTTGTGTGGCAAGGGATTGGTTGCGGTAGAGGGGTCCGGGTTCTCACTTCTCATACAACATTTCCCAAAGGTTAATCAGAGCTTAACTCAATAGAGTTTTAAATATGATTATATCACTCATTGTATATGAATGAAATAACATAATAGAAGAGTCTGAGAAGCTTTAATAAAAAAAAGCTAACACCAAAGACAGGAGTCTGATTTACAATACAGAAAAACCGGTAATTTATGTAAATTATTAAAAAAAAAACTTTTGTTTTTCAATAAAGATTTTTTTATTTTTTGAGCGAAGGTAATCTGTTCGCATACTAACAAGTCAGCAAATTAAAAATAATAAAACTATAAATTTTGTTTATCAAAAATTACGCAATTTATTGATATTTAAAAAAAAATATTTGAAAGTGTCACAATTTATTTTGGCCATCATATGATATTAAAAGCTATTAAAATGCTTTTGGTTTTAAACATGGAAAACCATTAGAAAACCTTGAAATTCAGTGTTAAGTGTTTATTTTTTTGTTTCTCTAATAATTCAATGTCAGTTGAATATGTTAATTTGAACAATTTGAGTTTGTTGAAAGAAAGTCTGTGTTTGTATGCACAATGAGTACTAAAGTGTTACTGCTCACACATTAGCGAACCCTTATTTATCGAAAAAGTGAAACCATTCGTTCAGGTATTATAATTAAAAATTCTTGCTCAATTTCAATTATTATTTAATTACTTATGTAAGTTTTTTTTGTTGATTTATTAATTAAAAGTTTTAAAACGCAAAATCAGTACTTTGTTTTTTGTTTTTACATGAAAGACATTTTCGATTTTATTACAATGTCAATAAGTGTTTGTGTATTGGAAGTATAAGTTTGTTTAAATTTTTAAGGTTAAGTTGAAGTACATATGTATACTTGTATTACAGAAATATTTAAATAAAAAACTGGGTTTTTATTTTCAGCATAAGACTATACAGTGGTGCAAGTGTTACAAAAATTCGTTCAATAAATACGGTCTCGTAAGACATAATCAAATTATGATATACATATATGTATGTACATATATATTAAATGTAAATATGAAAGTATAAATATTAAAGAAAACTAAAAATTTTGTAAAACTCTTTACTGTTTCCTTTGTCTATAATGCATACAAAATATCAAAACTTTTCTGAAATAAGTGTTTTTCAATTATTTCAGTTTCCAATTGTTACACTTGAAAGGCAGAAAGAAGGTCTCCTCATACATAATATTTATCTCTTAGCACTTATGTGTTAGAGCTCCGTACCCACTGTGCCAGTGGTTTTCTACAACTACAAGCTCAAAAAACAAAACACAATTACTTTTGCCCGTATAAAAGTTTAATTTCCTAAAATAACAAACACACAATCGTATTAAATTACAAGGGCCTAATTCATAAAATATATTTTGATTTTAATAAACTTCTTAATAAACAGAAATATTTTTTATGAATAAGGCAGCAAACATATAAATGAAAAATATTGTAAAAGTATTCACCACAAAATTGAACTTCAACTATCTTGCAATATTCACCGCTATCGTGAATAACAGGTGTATTTTTGTTCCCATGAAATATTTATTCCCCTCAAAGGTATGATGTCAGCTCTCAGTGAATGTAAAAAACGTAAAGAAGATTTGTAAAGCTTAAAAATTAATTGAAAATCAAACAAATTTAAATTTTATAATAAGCAATACAAAAATGTTTGGATTTCGAATGAAAAGTTTTTAACATACTCTATGCGAAAAGGTTTTTCAAGTAATTATTGTTAACAAGCGTGGATATTATTTACTGATTTCATCCTAAAAATAAATACTTTATAACTTTTAATATTTAATTGGAAGGAAAATATTGAAAACACACGATGTATTAATTCAGTTCGATTGCTAAAATTAAGTGAACTAAACGAAAAATTAAAAATTTTCCGTAAAAAAAAAATTATTCACCATAAGGGGAATCAAAAAAGGGAAAACATTTTTAGGGAAAAACTATTCACGATTGCAATTGTGGGAAAAGGGGGAAATATTTCGAGGGAGAAATGTTCACGATAGGGGTTCTTGTTGTTTCTGCTGCTCGTTTGTGAATAAAAAAAATTGGTCCCTAGAATTTATTCCCTTGAGATTCGCGATAAAGATGAATGATTGCGGGTTAATAAGTTTGTTAAACGTTTAAACACAACACTTAAAAAGTTATTGCATTTATCCTAAAGGGATGATTTCCGCTTATATTTATTGATGTTTGTGGCCTTCAAGTCTGCACAAAAAAGCAATAAATAAAACTGCTCAATCTCATATTAAGATATTTTTCAAGTTCATCGAAACCATGTATACATATGTATGTATGTATATATTTTGAAAATTTATTTACCTTTAGACTTTTGCTAAAAATAGCTTTAAAAAAAGTTGAATTTTACACGATAAACATACGTATGTATATATATGCATATGTATGTATATACATATGTATGTAATTAAATATTTTTCGTTTGTTGTTTTAACAAATTTATTTATTACTCTTACTATGTCTTTTTTGTACATTTTGCGTTTTTATTTTATTTTTTATTTTTTGATCAAATTGACATTGAACTAGATAATTTCATTTGTGATCGTTGTTACTTTTAAAGCAATTTTAGAATGATTTGAAAATTTTTCGTTAAATATAAAAAGTGTTAGTTTACATTTGTGAATAAAAGTAAAATGTTTTATTTAGTTAGTCTTAATTATTGTTGTTCGAACTTTAATTGTTTTTTATCGTATATTTAGGGTAAAGTTCGTATCGCGCTGTAAGACAATTTGCATGTGAAAACTTTTAAGGAACAAATAGCACCAAAGTTAATTGTAAATATTCTGTTAAACGTTAGTAAAACGGAACAACATGCTGTTTTCGAAGGCCGTTTTACCTTCATCATTAGCGTTCTTGCGTTTGGTCTACACTATATATGTATACTCTTATGCTCGTTTTTCAGTACAAATGGAATATGTTAATTGTTTTGATTCATCGTATTACAATTTGCTGCACTATTTTTTGTAAAGAAAGCTCAATTTTCAAAATGTTTTATAATACAATATTTTTTTTTGAAAAGTGAAATAATTCAATACAAAGGTTGTATACTTTTTGAATGCCGTTGTGAGCATCAACTTTGAAACCGATGCGCTGATTGCTTGTTTGCGGCGTTCTTAATTCTTGTCGGCGCCTTTGTGCGTTTTGTAGTTGTTGTGTATAAAAAGGCTTTGCCAATAAGATCGCGTCGATGCTGTTAATGACTGACGGACATGTTATTTTGACAGTGGCTACCAAATTTTTGGTTTATTACTCAGCTAATGATATTCATCCCTATCGTGAAAATTTTTTTCTCGAAATGTTTCCTCTAATCACAAAATTGTTATTGTGAATAATTTTGCCCTAGAAATATTTTTCCTTTTCTTGATTCCCCTCATAATCCATAATATTTTTCATGGGGCACAAGATCAGTAAACAATGTGCGCGACTTTTATCAATAATTACCTGAAACAACTTTCTTCATAGATTATGAACCTTTTTGGTTTACATGCAAGAAATTTTATGGCAATGACGTTCTACAGAAAATGTTCCCACTGCACCTGTAATAATTAAAAACTCAATTTTACACTTAAAAACATTTTATTTGAAAACCAAATTTGTATTTCTGTGTTGTGAAATTTAAATTTATTTAATTTTCAATTAATTTTTAAGCTTTACAAATGTTCTTTCTCTTTTAACATTCACTGGGACTGATAGCGAGGAAAAAATGTCATGGGAGATTCACGATGGCAATTTTTTCTTCATGCGAACAAAAATTCCACTTGCTATTCACAATAGGGACGATTAATTTATTAATGAAAGTCAAGGATACAGCTTTATCAATATTATTATTATTATTTTTAGAGTAAGTTTTCTTTAGGTTCAATAATCTGCACATGGGAGGAAGTTCATCAAATAGCATTACATTCACAAAAAGTTACTGCTAGCATAACATGTCCTATCTTTATTATAAAATATATGTAAATATGTTTGTGTGATTTGGATTAAAACTATTGCATTTTCTTAAAATATACATAAACTTCAACTATCGAATTCAAATCGCTATGACCCAATTCATTGCCAGCTAATCTGATTAATATCAATTACATCAACATCAGCTACAGCAACTTTATCATCATAATTATCGGACTAAACGACCAAATTCAAACATTTAACTTTATTTTAAATCAGAAAAACACACAAAAAGACTAGATAAGAAAAAAAAAAATACATGATGATGATCTAACAACACATGTATTTAATTAAATGAATGCATGTTACTTCACAAATACACGTGTAGAATTTGTCGTAGATACAAACACGTTGAAGGAACTATATAGATAATATAGACATACATACTTACCTTTATACTCATCTGTATATAGATGGATATACGTAGACGTGTACACTTGTCACTATATTCTCATGAGTTTAGTTGGACTAACAAAAAAGAGGTTAGAAAAAAAGCTGTTACTGAAAATAAAAATACAATAACAAAAACAGAAAAAATATCAGCAATATATTTGGTTAAAGTGCACAAACACACTCACAGACACACCCACACCCACATACATCAGCAGCATTTGCATGAATATTAAATTAACCCTTTAAGATGCGAAGTTTCGCCAAGTAAACGAGTTATTCTAATTTTTGATTTTGCTTTTGGGACAAGGTTCTTCAAATTTAATACTGCTCTCTTATAAGAGAATAGGAAAAGATCTGCTCCAAAGACCAGGTACTGTGACACCTAGTGGATCTTTTGCGCCATATATTGACTGCTCTCTTAGTGAGTTTTGAAAAACACTGCAGTCAGTGGTGACCATTATGAAATTTAAGCTGAAATACATAACTTTATACATATAATTAAGCTCTTGCATTTAGTGAATAAGAACAGCGGCAAGTGCACTCGTATGCAAAGAATACTTTATATAAAATATTTGTATATAGGTCTAGCTATTTGGCTTCATGGCTTGAGGGTATTAATAAAAATTTTTTTTTTTATTATTATACATTTACAGCCTGGATCACGATGTCGATAGAAAACTATCAGAAAACTATTTGATTATATTGAAAACAAAAATAAATTTTCTTAATTTATTGCTGTTTCGATATCAGTTGTCGCCCGAACGTTTTCTGTCTGTTTTCTGTTGTTACAAAATCCACACATTTTTATAAGAAATACAGCCCCGAAATAATTCCCAGGAAATATATTTTGTCCTATTTTAAATGTGAGAAAATTTAATTTAAATTTGAGTATGAATTAGTTTTTAAGCTTTACAAACTTTCTTCCCGCTTTTTACATTCAATGAGAACTGATAGCAGTAAAAAATTTAACGGGCGATTCACAATAGCATTTGTCTCTTCGAGGGAATAAAAATATGACCGGAACAAAAATTCCAGTTGTTATTCACAATAGTTAGGGTTGAATATTGTAATATCGTTGAACTTACTATTAGCGGTAATTTCGTAGCATATACTGGCCATGGTGGTGAAGAAATAAAGCTGTAAACTTTTTCCGCTAAAAAACGTTGGATCTCCACAGAGACGACTGTAGGGTGCTGAAAAGTATAATTAACGAATTGTTTAAAGCATAAGCGAAGTCAAATAAATAGAAATCATATTTAAACTATAATAAAGCAACATTTTTATTAAAAATCAATTATTGCTGATTCGGCTAATTTACTCTACAACACTGAAAAGCAATGAAATAGTTTTGTTTTTACATTTAATAATTTTTAAAAATTACAATCGTAATTATATTTAAATCTATTCTAAAATTGTATTGAAGCAAAAAAATTAATAATAAAGGTTTGGTGTTTTTTGTTTTCGTAGAGCTTATAATTAAAATACTGGGTGATTGTGATGATGGCATTGTCATCTAATAATTTAGTCTAATACCATTGACACAAAAACACAAAAATAATATAAAAAAAAACAATAAAACCTCCAATCATAAAAATTTTAGTTAAATACATACTTAACAAAGCTTAAATCTACAAACTCACACAGTTAAACATTGAAACTAAAAGGTTGACTGTACCGCAATACGAGTTTCAAATACATTTTAGAGAATATAAAATAAATTAGTGTTGATTTGTTGTAGTCTAAATGGAAGAGCGCTCAAAGTAAAACGCAAAAAGATAACAAGACAAATTGTGTTAAATGTGTAGCATTTAAATAATTAATTTAAAATAAATTGGATTTAAATTGTATTAATTTTTTTTTAGTTAGGAGAGTGCATGGATGGAGTGGCCCATATTGAAGTTTCTTTGAGATTGCTTTAGAGTGTTTTAAGTATAATAAATTTTATAACTTTATCTCTTAGTGAAATACATACATTTGTATTAATTTTTTGTCTATTTAAAATGACATTTGAGAAGTGAAGACGTGTTTTTTAAGTTTTTCAATAATGAAAACGTGTCAATTTACGCTTAAAAAGTGTTGAACTTGAAATAATTAATGAAACATGTTTTTAATGGCTTTGTAACACTATTAAATCTTCTGTGCGAGTTATTGTCAAGACTTTTTGCGCAGATTATGAACAAACTACTCAAGACAATTTACTTATATAAATATGCGTGCATTGCAAATTTAAAAAAAAAAATATTTTTGAAAAGAATTTTTTAATACATACATCTAAGACTATAATAAATAAATACAACAACAATACTTATTTGTTTGTTTTTTATTTATTTTTAATCTAGAAACATTTCCACAATTGTACTAATTAAACATACATGAATACAAAGTATTTAATAAAATATAAATCCTAAATAAAACCTTGAATGTGATATTAAAAAAAAAAGATTAAACAAAATAAAAAAACTGTTATATTAAAGAAAAACAATGTTGTGATATTAATAAAAAAAATATGTATACATATGTATGTCTGCTTATATTCGTCGATAACATATTTTAAAATACAAGAAATCACCGTCTTTAAATATTTAAAACAATAAAAATAAAATCATCTCCTAATCTTCAAAATACCAAGCAAAAATGAACTTGTGCTAAAAATAAACTAAAACAAACCAACCACACACAAACAACTAAGGATCTCTAAAGTTCTCGCTTGAGCTTAGCGTTTAAACTACAAACATACCATATTTAGCTTAAAATCAGAATTCTCTGCCCGTCATCAATAGAACACCAACTACGTTATTTAACGAACGATTGGAACTGAACACTGTTATTACATAATTTGCAGTATACTTTCCGGCTGCAAAAAAAGGAGCTTGTGTTGTTGCAAAATACAAAAGGGCCACAAACGGTAAATGTTTACTACTAAATAAGTTGTATAAGATAAATGTTTATTTAAGACGACATACTACATGCATACATATCTACATTCAAATGCAAAAATCAGCTCATCAACATATTCTAAATGTATGTAAAATACTTACTTATGTATAAAACTATATAAATGGATGTTGTGTGGTGTATCATCAATTGATAAAAAAAAAACAAATCTATATTATTTTGCAACATTTTTCTTTTTTGTTTATTTGATTGACAATTTGATATTTTAATTTACGTCACATCGTTGCTCTTCACATTACTTACACATTGGGATATAACTATGTATGTGTACTCATAATGCTCTCTCGCTCAAAAATTATATATCAAAAGAAAGCTAAACGTTGTCATCATTAATTCATCAACTATACAAAACGAAAAGACCAAACAGAAAATTTAAAACCCCCTCGTTGGCAGGGTTTAACACTAAAAACTCATCATCAAGCACTGACGTTTTTAACAACAATAAAAGAAAACTAAAAAAATTGTTTTAAATATCAAATAAAAATACAAATTTGCTGCTGCTGTTGCTATATACATAAATATATATACATACGTATATTATAAATATATTTCATATTGTTGTTGTTGTTGTTGTCGCCTAAATAATAATATTCAGATAAAAATCCACCACACCACTCAACTACTACTTACCACCACTACCACCACCACCACTACTACTACCACCACCACCACCAACCACCACTACCAAAAAATAAATATTTACCACCACAAATAAATCTTAAATATTGAAATAGAGTCAACATCACTTCTCTAACTATATTTTATTAAAGAAATCGACAAAAAATATCTTTAGAACCACTTCATCATTAACTTCTAATAGAAAAAAGAGAAATATTGTCATCAACATTGTTTATAAACAAATATCGATTCAACATTTTCTCCAGCTACACTCAGAAAAATTTCTTTAACAAACTCTTATTCCAAAAATAAAAATTAAACTAATTCTTTTTTATTATCTTTCTTTTTATGTTCAAATAAAAAAATAAAACAAACAAAAACAATATCTTATTTTAAAACAAAATTGGCCAAAATACAAAAACCAAAATCAAAAATCAAATCTAATGCTTTAAAAACTAAATTGACTACCTCATAGCAACAAATGTTGATAAGCAATGTTTATAAACAAAAGTTACCCAGGAGTGAAAATTTAAAAGGCGAAGCAAGTGATAACAAACAAGTTTGCATAAATACGTCGCAGCCACAAATTTATTATATATATTTAAGGAAACAAAATCTAAGACTGAAAGAAAAACACAATTTTATTCATAAAGTTAAATCACTTACTTTTACTACCGGATTGAGTTGAGTTGAGTTGAGCTGAGCACAGCTGAGCTGATTAATTGAGAGAAATGTCTCAAATGAATACGTTAACGGAGAGTTTGATGTCAAATGCATTCGATTTAATGGGAGGCTCAACAATGGCACAACAGTTTTTGGAGCATATGGATCTGTACACACAAAGGCAACAACAACAACAGCAACAGCAGCAGCGTTACTATCATCATCATAATCATCATCATTCTCAACAACATCATCAACAGCAACAGCAACAGCAACAGTCTCAATTTACACTGCCAAACAGCTTACAAAATTCACAGCAGCAGCAGCAACAATTTATTAATAGTAGAAATCATACGCAACAAACGTCACCACAAATTGATTTTTTATTTAAACCACAAACGCAATCCTCCTCAGGGGATTCATCAACATCGTCTTCGCCTACTAGCCAATTGTTGCAGCATATGTATAATCAACAGCAACAACAGCAACATTCAACATCTTCATCACCATTAAACTTAATGCAGCAGCAGCATCAGCAGCATCAGCAGCAACAGCAACAGAAACAAAAATTTCTGCACCAGCAACATTCCTTAAGAACATCCCCCAACAACTTAGAAAATACGATTTACAATACCTCACAGCATTTACTAAATTTAAACATAAAGATGGATTCCTCAACAACTGCAGAGCAACCGCAACAAGGAACACATAGTATAAACATGATCAACTCCACAACATCGACGACAGCCAACAATCTTAATAACAACAACAGTTCTAATACCACATCAACCACAAACAATAATACGAACGGTTCCAATATGACTTCATCACCACCCACAACAACTTCCTCGTCGTCCTCATCCTCAACGATTACATCTGCTACTACTCAACAGCAGCAGCAACAAACAACGCCTCATTCTCATCATCAACATGCGCAGCATCATCAGCACCAGCATCAACATCAACACCAACATGCTGTTGGCACCACATCTCCCTTTAAATCCTGTTGGTGTTATGGTGAGTTAAACACAATAAATCAAACAAAATCAAGTAATGAAAACGCAAAAGTAAGAAAAGAAAAACCAAAAACATATTTTGTACGCAACATTATATCCCTCTCCCTCTCTCTCTCTATCTCGCTCTATCTCTTCAATCAACACCACCACCATCAACTATCACCAACAAAAGCATCTGCTAAACAAAGCAAATCATCATTATCAACATTTACTACCTCAGCATCATTTTATTAAAAAACCAAAAAAAAAAGAAAGTTATTAAGTTGATGAGTGTGTGTACTATGCATAAAAATTAAACATTATTATTATTATTACTTATTTATTTTTGTTAAGCAGCAACATTTGTTGGGAAGGTTTTTTATCTTCCAAAGGATTCTGTATTTTAATTTGCCATTATTCATACGCCCATGTGACATAAACAATTAAATATTAATCATACGCTTCGTGTGTTTGTTTTGCTTTCTATAATTGTGGGAGAGTGTGTGTGTTTGTGATTTAGGCAAATTTTACAGTTAACTTGAAACTTAATAAGTATTGAAAGATTTTGTACAGCATACATACTCGTATATTTTGTATCGTTTTTGAGAATCATTCTCTGACAGCAACATTGCATCCATCTGGCATCATAGCTTATATGGTACATACATACACACATACATACATACATACATACATTCATGTAATACATGGTATATAAATAATGACCCATAATAAAGTGTATTTTCTGTGATTATATTTTTTGCTAAAATAACGTTACAGAAATAAAAATATATCATTTTGGAAGAAGTAGATTTTTTAATAATACCGCCAAAATAATCGAATTTACTTAAAATCTTTTTAGCATATAAAGCTTTGACACCCAGCAATAGATTGAGCACATAAAATCAATTTTTGAATGCATGTGGCTTACGGAGTTATTGCACTAAGCGTCTCAATTGTTTCGGGTGTACAGAGCTCAAATGACCGTGCTCTCGTTCAGTACAACAAGTTCTAAATATTGAAATTTACCTCAATTGGCCTGTCAGAACATTGGCCATTTTTAATCACTGATCGGCCAATACCATATCGTGAATTTTTTTCAATTGTTTCTACTGGTCGTCTAGAACTTTCGTGCTCGTACGCTCATAACAAAATTTAGTAGAACAGTTTTTACCATTGAAATTGATGGTGAATAGTCCTTATAGTATTTATCGTATCTATCTTAGGCTTGATTTTCCTCTCAAATCACATGGTAGTGTGCTATAAATAATTGTCAAACATAAACTAAATAACAAATATTTTTCAAATTTGGATAGGAGTCAACTGTCAGTTGGCTGTTGACAGGAGCAGTGATTAGAGACATTTAAAAAGTTATGGACTTACTGACTCTCTTGTATATTAATATTAACTCCCTAATTCTTCGATTAACTTGTAGAAACTGGGGTTAAATTTTTCACATTAAGTAATTAATTGTTTAATAGTTTTGTAGCTTAACTCATGTAGGAGTTGAATTACAGGCATTATTTCTGTGACAAAATGAAAAAGTAGCTTAAGTCGACTTAAGCAAAGCAGTGTTTTTCGGAAGTTAAGAAGCTAGGCTAAGAAATTGAAAAACTGTAGTGCATGATTTTACTTTCGTGGGATCATTTCTTTCCATATGTAACATTATAACCTTGCAAATTCCAACTGGAACAAAATACAGTACAATAAAGCTAAATTTTCTTAAGTCTACTTAAGCTTTTATTCCATATTGCCACATAATTCATCTCATGTTTGAAAGCAAATGCAACATGAATTTATGTACGACTAAAATTGATTAAATTGTCATACAATAAGTTTTTTTTAGCTAAATAGCAAAACCAACTTTTCTTTTTAGTAAAATTAACAACTGAAATTGGTTAGATTACCTTTCGTTGTAATTTTGTAATAAGAAAGAATTAGCATTCGAAAAAAATAATTAAAGGCACACAATACGTTTGAAATGCAACAAGGCAGTCTACATGATTAACCAAAATTAGCGCTATGAATTCAGTAACCATTTCTTACTAGTTATTTCTACCCGAAAAATAGTTTAGTCATCTAAATTGCAACAACAACTTGCACTAAAATTAAAATAATAAATTATATTCTATTAACAAAATTTGGTTAATAGAATTTCCCTCAACAATTTACATTAACTGTAATCTTAACAATTAAAATTGGTTAGTTTAACCTATAAAATTTTTTTCAGTGTAGTTTTTTCGTTGCTCCATTTGCGAATATTCTAACATTCTATTTGCATTCCTAATGTTTCTAGCACTAACAAAAGACTCAATTTGTTGTGTGTTCTATATATCTTTATTTTTTTTTTTACTTGTAAGCATTTTTCTTAATTCTAAGCATGTGAAAAGCAATGTCACACACTTTCATCTTCTGTTTACATATGTAAGTATGTATAATACGTATTAAATTTGTTAAAAGATTTTTTTATTTTTTTCGTTTCCCTTGAGCTTTTTTTAAACACGAAAATTGAGTTCACACAAAGCGTCTAATTAAAGTCAAATGACATATAAAGAATAAAAAAATAACAAATAAGTGTAAATAAATTATAAATACACTGATGCACGTCCATATACGACTATACATACACACATAGATTTGTATGCACATATATTTGAAGGACACTTTAAAAGTTGTGTATGAGGAAACGAGATACAGAAAACAAGAAAATAGATAAAAAGCAAAAGTGTTTGCTACACTTAACAAGAAAAAAAAAACAGAAGAACAAATAAACTAGAAATATGCTTTAGGCTTAATAGAATTTTGCTTACCTGGCAAAAATTTTCTATATTTTCTATTTCTCACTATTCATGCTTAAGGGGGAAACCTTAAAAATAATTTGTAATAGTGAACAAAAGATTGAAAATAATTGGGGAAATTTTGTGCCATTAATCTGATATGACATTAATTTATATGAAATATAACATAATTGTCACAATCATGTAACATGATTGTGACCTAATTACTTGAACAAAAACTAAAAAGCTTTTTTGAAATATATATAAATTTTTTAAAATATATATAAATTTGATTTTCGTCAAAAAAGAAACGAGGTCTAAAAAATGTGCCAGTTAAGCTTTTTTTGGCGGTTATGGCTCGATATGTGATTAAATTTTTTTTAAGCAAAATTTCTGTTGAGAAACCGTACATTTTGCAGCTGTCATGACATTGAGACATGCTTACGGGTTTTTTTAATTTAATTATAAAAGAAATAATTAAAATTTTAAATAAGCTTTGGCGACATAAATAAAAAGCTTTATTTTTACACAATTTAAATTTATCAATGCGGTTAATGGTTTGTTGAGCTTAAAGACACTTGTAGTTATTTTTGTGCAGTGTATAAAATTCTACTTAAAACATTTTCCTACAGCAGATGTGTTGTAAAATAATTTTTATAGTTTTTTTATACATATGTGTATGTATTGAAAACTTTTTCGTTCTATTTTAGTTTCGCTATTGTTGATATTCTATATAAAACGAATATATGTATGAACGTGTACATATAAATGTACACGACAAAAGACTAGTCGATAGAAAAGTTCTTTGAGCATAAAAATATATACGATTACATAAGTTCCAAAGAGATTTATTTAAACATTTCAAAAAGCTGTATTTTTCCAGCCTTAGGAAAGTTATTAATTAATAGTCACCTATTAATAAATAATCTTTGCAAGTGGTTAGTTAGCTTTAAGACAAATAACATGTGCAGGTGCAGCGCAATAAGTTTAGTTTGCAACAGCCCCGGTTGGATTAGATGAAAATTATGCAATTCCAGGAGAAAAAAGTTGTGTAAATATTTTCCATATACTCGTACAATCAAAATGTCACAAGGTTGTATACAGCCTAGTATATAATACATACATACATATATGTGTGTCATATGTTTTCGTCGGTGATTCTCAACCTTTTTATTTGGTGTGGCCCAAGTTTCACAGCACACAAAAAAAAATTTTAAAATTACAGTAAAATCCCGATAATTCGTAATTGCAAGGGACCGGCCATTTCTTACGATTTATAGGGGTTTTCGATTTAGTGGGGTTTCGATTTAACGGGGTTAAAATAAAATAAATACGAATTAACGGGGTTTTTCAATTTGTTTACTAAAACGATAAAAAAACATAAAAAACAAAAATTTTTTGTTTTTGTAACACCGACAGAGTTTTATGCGCTTTGACATTTTTCTTTATTATTCATGTAACAAACTGATCTTAAAAAAATAAACACACACACAAGCAAAAGCAAAAACCCACGCAAAAAATAGCGGTAAACAAAAAATCATTTTTTACATGTTTCTGTTGTTTTTATTACGAATTATAAGTGGTACTTAGCACACAATTACGATTTATAAGAGTTAAAGAAGATTTTATTTAAAAAAAAAAATTACGAATTAGCGAGGGGACCAAAATGTATGGAAATCTTACGAATTAACGAGATTTTTTCAAGGGACCGACAGTTTATTACGAATTATCGGGAATTACGATTTAACTGGGTACGAATTATCGGGATTTGACTGTAATAACTTACCTTTAACACACTGCGTAAAATAGTTTATGACAATAATTTTAAATGTGCGAAATAAAATAATACGAACTATAAACATAACAAAACGTTTATTAAGGGATAATAAGTTGATAATAAGAATACTTTTAATGCGAAATTTTAGCTTGATGTTTCTGGATAATTTTATTAATATTATGGTCCCAAAGATGACTATGAGGGTATCATTACCCTCACATCGCCTTCTACATTTAACAATCTTGATCTTTTGTTATTTTTAGTGTTGTTTAATATTGAAAATCCGAATTCACACAAATAAGATGTGGAATATTGCAATAATCGCCCCTATTGTGAACAGTTTTTCTCTCAAAATATTTTTCCCTAGAAATGTGAATAATTGTGAATTTGCCTAGAAATGTGTTGCCTTTTTTAATTCCCTTTATCATGAATTATCAGAGTAAAATTTCGTGTGAAATTTTTTCCTCTTCCAATTAGAATTTTTCGTTTTCCCTATTACTTGCTATTAAGCCTGGTACTCTGTTCAAAATTTTACGCGAAATTTTAACATAATCCATATAAAAAAATTTCACATAAAATATTCATGAAAGAATGTTGCAGTTTGTACTTTGTTCAACTCGTGAAAATTTTATGAAATGTATCTGGCAACATTTTCTTGCAATCTGCGAAATAATGTGACTGGAATTTATTTCGCGTGAAATATTGACAGCTGATGTTTTTGTTTACAAAAGTCGATCAGTGTTGCACACTTCTAACCAATAAAAGCGATTATTTTTTTTGGAAATAGTAATATGGGCATCACTAGTTACGTGTCAAATTCTTCACGCGAAATAATTAGTGTTGCGGAAAAATTTTCACAACTTCGAACAGAGTACTAGGCTTTAGTTGGAATTGTTCCCCGGGAAAAATTTCATGCGGAATTTTATTCATGATTGCCCTGTACATATATTTTTTAAGGAGATTTTTTCACTTTTCCCTTGGGATTGTTCACTTAATTTTTGCGGGCAAACTTAATAATATATCGCATAATTTAAATATACTTCCAATTAAATTTTAAAAGTTATAAATATAATTATTTTTAGGACAAGAACAAAAATAATGTCCATGATTAATAACAATACTTACCTACAACAGCTTTTTTCATTTAATATGAACGTCTTTGGTTCACATGTATTATATTTTATGTCGATGGTGTACTTAAGAATTTTTTTTTTAAGTATTTAAAAACTCAACTTTAACTTTATACTTAAAAATATTGGCGCATATTCGTAGTCAAAACAAAGTATACTTTAAAAATTTAAAACTGGTATTACAACACAAAATACTGGTTTCATAATTTTAAATTATTTTCTGTTCTGACTATGAATATGCCCCATTTTATTTGAAACCCAAAATTTGTGTCATTCTTACTATCAAATTTAAATTTGTCTGATTTTCAATTAATTTTTAAGGTTTACAAATCTTCCTCCCGCTTTTTTACATTCACTACGCATTGATAGCGAGAACAAACGCTCACATGAAATTCGCAATAGCAAATTTCCCTTTATGGGGAATGAAAATGAATGAGAATAAACATTTTACATGTTATTCACAATAGGGGTGAATATGTTTAAACCTTTTTTTAAACTTGTCGAACATTTCAAACAACAACAAAATTTTGAAATTTGTTTTTGTTTTGAAATTCGAAGTCTTAGATATCATTGCATAATCGCATCTAATGTTAAACCAAAATGAATTAATTTATTAATTGCTTGTGCACATTTTTGTAATAATATGAACAGAATTATATATCTAAAATTTCGCGGCGCAAAAAAGAACCGCGACACAGTGGTTGAGAATCACTGCTTTACGTGCACAATTTTCAACTAAAAGCGACTCGTTTAAAAAATATAAATAATATTTAATAGATTGTAGTTTAGTTATGTTGTATGTATGCCTTTGACTTTATTTCTCCCTCAGTTTTCTTTTTATATATTTTACAAAACTAAACAATAATTATCAGCTGTTGGTGTTGTTTTTTTTTTCAAGTGTACTAGAGTGTTTGCACTTGTTTGTGTAAGTACAGAAACTGTAACATTTAATCAGGTGTATAACAAAATGCGTTCGTTATTGGTGTCATGTCGTCATAATAAAATGTTGCTGGCAATGTTCATTCACATTTATCATGTTGTTGTTCATGTTCACAAAGCAAATGACTAGAATAAAATTGAGGAGATGGTGGTTACGTAATGGGCCATCTCCGTTTGACACAAATGTTAATTGAATTTAATCTAAATAATTTTGTTTTTGTACGAAGTGTGAGTGTAAAGAACTTTGAATTTAATACGTTAATCAATCATTATAGATAGAATTAATTATAATTAGAATTAACATTTTATGCCACAAAGTTCATATTTGTACAGCTTTCTTTTCATTAAGAAATATACTTATACTTGCATACTATTTCAGGGAAAATTTATTTTAATCGTTCTTTTTTATTTTTATTTTCTTATCTTCACATACATACATACATACACAACTACAGTGAGAGCTTTTCATTTAAAATTTTTAGTATTATCTTCTCTTCTTTTTATTTTGTTAAAGCAAAATTTTATATTTGCAGAATATAAACTAATAATAATTTTATTTTCTTCTCTTTTTCTTTCTTCTTATGTTTATAAAAAAATGAAAAAAAAAAACTAAATGAAATGAAATAAACTAATAAAACGTGGCATTGCTTTATTATGTATGCTGCTCCATTTCGTTGTCCATACTTTTATCTATTTCTAGGTGAGTCTGTTTGTTCTGGATTAGAGGTTGAAATTGAAAATAATAACAATAATAATAATCATGGTAAGCTTTTCTCATTGTTTCATAAATGTCATTATAAAAGTTCATTGTTTTGTTGTTTTATTTTTATGTTTTTTTTAAATTAAATTAAATTTTTTATTTCTTTTCTACTACTTTAAAAAATTGGTTATAAATTAATTAACATATACAACGTACATATTTAATCAGGACCAGTTCTGAGTTCGAGATTAGAGATTAAATTGACTTTAAACTGGGTAATGCTGGTTTTACACAACATGTTTTCTCTACATTTTACTTTATACAAAGTGTATTTACACTCATCAAGTACTTGCAATTCTTTAACAATAAAAACCAAACAATTTTACAAGATCACATGAAAAATAAAGTTAATCATTTAAACACTTAAATAGACTTTGACTTTATGCAAACTTTGAAGTATCTGTAAGAGTTGTCAATTTAGAGATGGCTTATAATATTTGCTTTCAAACTTATGTATGGTACTCGTATACCAAACAAAGTAAAAACGCCCATTTAGACGAAGATGTGTAGTTTTGGTTTAAATATCAACATTTTTATTTCTTATTAGTTTACAGATTCTCTATAAATCAAGATTTTTTCCATTCTGTTTTATTTATTATTTATATACATAGTTGTGGTAGGTATACACCTTGCAATGTGTTTACGCAACACGCAACGCAATGTGAAAATATGCAAATATTTTTATATGTTTGAAACCTCGAATGCAACACGAAATGAAACCATAAAGAAGACGAAATCTGCCTGGTTGTATAAACATGTCGCAAAGTGTGTACCTACCATTATAGTTCTTGTAGGGACAGTTTAACTTGTTGATTATGTCATAAAGCGGCATGGCCACACATCAGACTGACGCGTCAAACTCTGCTTTTATTTGATAGTGTTAGTAAAACAAACTCACACGTATGGTTTGATGTGAGTTTGACGAATATCAAAACAATTTAGATTTCCACTACCATTGCGGCAGTAATTTGAAACTAATTTGACCTGTGTGCGCGTAATTACTTCAAATGTAATTTTTGTTTACTTTACGCAGCGACAACACTATCGTTTTTTGGTGACGCAGTTTGAAATATGAATGGAAGAAAAAAGTTTCATTTTAAATTTAGCGAAACTTATCGCAGTTTGCTTGCTTTATGGCAAATTAAATCTAAACAGTATAGTAATAGAACAAAAAAAAATGGGCAGTACGACATTTTACTTGAAAAATGTCGTAATGCTGAAAAAAGATGTCAAAAAATAACGTTCGTTACTTTTTAAAATAAATTTGAAATGAAATCTGATGGTGTGAATTGTATGTTTTGGTGTGATAGGCAAAACAGATTTTTACCAACAAATTACAAGCGGCGAAAATAGTGTTGCAGCATGCGATGCATTTTTTGTGGCAACAAAACAACTGATACCGGATGATTTGCCACATAAAAGTAGAACGTGCTCTAATTGAAATTTTGTCATTTCACATTGTCGTCTGACTTTTATAAAAGAAAACGCAGTCAATGACTCCCACAACATACGTAACTGCTGCAATGAGGAATATAAAATGTGACATGTAAAACACATATCGTGTAAAACCAGCATGACTAGCTTAAACGTAAATTTAGTTTACTACTCCCACTGAAAAAAAAAAAAGAAAACCCCGAACTAATTTACGAATTAGATCAGCTACGTTCAAACACACTTACTGTGTGACATTTGCATTTGAGGTTAACACCTTTGAAAGCTCTTACAATTTGTTCTTGTTTCTTTGTTTCTGATTGGCTGTTATGCTCTCGTTGATGTGAAAGCACAAAGCTCTTTTGTAAAAGCTCGCACATTGTGTGTATGACTTGAAAGTAGCTGAAATAAATTTAATTTTAAAGAATGATACACGGCCCTGTTCTGTAAATCGAATCGATTTTAAATCGCACGATTTTAGAAAACAAACTCGGACAGTAGAAATATTTTACAGATTTTCTTAAATAAATATAGATTCTCAAATATCATATCTGAAAGAAAATTATCGTGTTATGATTTTAAACGCGTCTGCAGGATCATTAATAATTTTTTGAAAACGAGAAATTTACACGGCCGACAAATTTAATCTCGCACTTAAAAACTAGTCCTTTTCTCTGTATAAAATAATATATGAAATGTAAAAAAGAAATGCATGTTTGATCTCTTGTCTCAGTATTTATAATTAACGAATAATTCTCGGTTTCTATAAAGATAGAAAGATGGCAGGATTTTGATTTAAAAAAAAAAAATTAATAACTTAAAAGAGTTTTACTGAATCTATATACAACTTGAGTCATTTCATGAAATTCCATGAAGCTTTTTGCAAAAAAAAATTATATTCATAATACGAGAATACGAGCGATAGATTAACGAATATTATCGGATTTCCTGCTATATGCCGCCTATTAAGCAAAAATAAAACTGCATGGTGCAAATTCAGTATTAATTTTATTCATTACAAGCTAGCCAAGCAAGCATATAAAAAGCTGTGTTATTATTATGCTATAAACTTAAGTATCAAAGCTTTCAAGCTGTATTTGATCAAAAGTTTGGTTGCAGCAAGGAAGCTTGCGAAAAAAATCAATATGCGGCCAATATTTTATTAAAACTTCAAGCTTATTTCTCAGTAACATTAAAAGCAAAAATTCACAAGAAAGAAAAATCAGTTTCTAATATTCAATATCTCTATAAATGTTATGCTTATTAAATGTTTAAGTTTTCCATAAATTTTCAGGGGATTATTTTTTATAAAACAACAACTCTATTATTTCAAAAGCTTTAAGCCATATTTTTGCAACTCCTTATTTTGTGTTGGTGTAAAAGACAAAAATATAAACATAATTATTCAGTTTTCTTTTTGTATTTTTTTTTTTTCGAAATATATCACAAAACTTCATTTGCATACATAGTTCATGTTTCATTCAAAATTAAAAAAAATCCATATTCTAGAATAGATTTTCATTTATGATGTTCAATGTACAATGTACGTAATTGCATACATACATACATACAACTTGCATTTAATTTTCAAGCATTAAAATTTCATCGCTCATTGAAATCAAATCGACTCAAATCAACTGAAAAAATAACATAACCAAGAAGTAAAATGTTATTATTTTTAATTTTCGAGCCTAATAATAAAAAAAGAAACAACAACAGCTATATATAAAAAAAAAAATATTAAACAAGTTCCGAACTTAATTTGTTTTGGTAATAAGTTTTAATTATCGTTGAATTATATTCTAGGCGACTCCTATCACATGAAGATCTTAGTACCAGCTGTTGCCTCTGGCGCCATAATAGGCAAAGGTGGCGAGACCATAGCCTCATTACAAAAGGACACCGGTGCACGTGTTAAAATGTCCAAATCGCATGACTTCTATCCAGGTTTGTACATATTTAAAATGTTTGCAATACTACGGAAAATTTCAAAATTTATTTTTATTTTGCTGCAGGTACTTCCGAACGTGTTTGCCTTATTACGGGCAGCGTGGAGGGCATTATGAACGTAGTAGATTTTATTATGGACAAAATCCGCGAGAAGCCCGATTTGAATACCAAGATTATAGATGCCGAAAGCAAACAGAGCCAAGAACGTGATAAGCAAGTTAAAATTCTGGTGCCCAATTCCACGGCCGGTATGATCATTGGCAAGGGTGGAGCTTTCATTAAGCAAATCAAAGAGGAAAGTGGTTCTTATGTACAGATCAGTCAAAAGCCCAAGGATATTTCATTGCAGGAGCGTTGCATTACCATCATTGGCGACAAAGACAACAATAAAAATGCTTGCAAAATGATTTTATCGAAAATTGTCGAGGATCCCCAATCGGGCACTTGCTTAAATGTTTCGTATGCTGATATCAGTGGGCCCGTGGCCAATTTCAATCCTACCGGTTCGCCTTATGCTACCAATCAGAATGCCATTAACTCGAGCACCGCTTCGTTGAATTCAACTTTGGGTACAGCAATTGGCGGTGCCGCAGCAGCAAGTGGCTTGCTAGTCAATGGTACAGGCATTAATTTGTCATTGAACTTGAGCTCACCAAATCCAGCACCCAATCTGGCTTTAGCCACTCAACTATTGGAACATATTAAGGTAAGAAAAAGAAAACGATTTTTGACATGAAATTCCTGCAGTTCTCTGGCTATTAAAATTGTCACATACTGATAAAACTATGTAAGTAGCAACAACAGAGTTTAAAAGTAACTCCCCAGTTACAAGCAGTGTTACCAGAAAATGTTACTTCTTGTCCCCAAATTTAAAACGCCATGTCCCCGAAAAGCCGCCATTTCAAAAGAAAAATCCTAATTTTTTTGTCCAAAAATTTATCATTCAATAAAAAACGATTTTTTTTTTAAATCTTATGCGTATTTTATTACACTTAAATAATAATACGAGTTCATAAATAATAGGAAATTATTAGAAATTAATTTCTTGAAAAGTATTAGAATTTTGTTTCGCTCTTAATTAAATATGAATGATTTTACTGAAATAGAAGAAATACAGAGGTAGGAATAGAGAGTACAGTACAGGTAGGAGTAGAGAATACATTTATAACCATTACACAATCAAAGACTTTCAACAGTAATTTTTTTAGTAAACGATATTCTCTACAAATGAAATAAAAGTAAAAAACATCAATTGACATTTTAGAAACAAAGATATTGCTACAGATGCGTAGACGGTTTTGCCTCTGTACCTGTTTATGTTTGTGGTATTACCATCTTCATTAAATAGCATTATTGCCACACTACTCTAAAAGATATTTAAAACCAGAAAAATGTTGCCAGTACAAAATTATTTAATGTCTATATCCATGATTAGCATTTATCCTGATACATGCAAATTAAGCTCATTTACTATTTTAAAATAATCTGTACAAGTAGAAGAAAAACAATAATACTTAAATATTGTTTTAAGACAAAATATAAGAAAAATTGATATTAGAGCTGAAATTAAAAAGTCCCCAAATCCCTCCTCACGAAATTCTGTGCCCAAAAAAGCAATGATTTTGCTTCATATGCATGTGTTTCATGTTAATTCAACATGATTTGCAGTAATCTTCAAAGAAAATCTTTTCTTTTGAAGTAACTTTCTTTCATGTTGATTTAACATTCCAGTACTATTAAATCAAAATAAAGAATAATGTAGAATCAAAGTAATTTCAAGATGAAATAACGTAAATTTGATACGGAAATAATATTTCATATAGTGTAGTTATTTTATTTTATTTAAATTGCGTGATTGTATGTATTGTCACAGACATCAAGAGCAAATTATGTGTTGTTGGCTTCCCTGGCCAAAATTTGAACTCGAACTCATTGATTAGATACACACTAACTGCCTTATTCACACACTAACTGTCTAATTCATAAAAAATATTTTAGGTTTATTACAGGTTTATTTGACAAATTTGAAATGTGTCAAATAAGCGCTTAATAAACCTGAATTATTTTTTATGAATTAGACCGTAAATAAATAACATCGTGAATTACATGTTAATTCAATATGATATAATTTATCATTTAACATACAATTTGTTTCAAACTAAAGTTATAGTTTAAAAAAAAGAAATATAAACTGTCCCTGGCATTAATCGAACCTGTAACTCTCCGTGCCTATTTCTGAACTCGGTAAAATTTTCTATAATTTTTTGTTTTTTTTTTATTTAAAAAGCCTGTTACTAATAATTTTTCTACATTATTTTGCTTGCTTGCAGGTCGCTTTGAGAAGTTTGGGCTATTCGGAAACCGCCACCACTGAAGTATGCGCCGCCTTAGGTGTTTTGGCTAAATATGGTGTTCTTGGTATGGGCGTCGGCTTGCAACATACCAATGGTGCTCACACAACACTTGGCAACTATTTGGGCGTGTCCGCGTTGGATCAACAAACAGCTGCTGCTAATGCAGCCGCCAATGCAGGCAATGTTTTCGGTGCCGTTGGCCAAGTCAATTTGGAACAATATACAGCTGCGGCTGCAGCTGCTGCTGCCGCTGCCGCTTCACGTCCCACCCAAACACAGTTGGACGTTGCAGCTGCTGCAGCTCAATTCGATCATTTCCGCCATTTAGGAAGTACCGCCGCCCAAGCTGCCACGCCTGTGTCATTGAACAGCAATAGCTTTGGCTTAACTGCTGCTACCGGTACCGCTACTACGGCACCTACGTTGGGTGCTGCCACCGCTCATTCGTTGAGCGGCCTCAGTAAGAGTCCCACACCGGGCGACTTAGGTGCCAAGGATACGAAAAATGTGGAAATTCCCGAAGTTATTGTAGGCGCTATTTTAGGTGGGCCACGTTTTTATTATCCCTACTAAACCGTTAGACAAACAAACAAAACAAAAAATCCCACATAGTTTATCCTTTATCTCCCCCCAATTGTTTAATGCAAGTTAAGAAGATCAAAGTTTTTTCTAAGCCTTGCATTGCTACGTTTGTTTGATTATAAAAAATTGGTTTTTCTCAAACCTTTTATCGGGTGCAGCATCTATTTTTTGCTATTTACGTATATACACATACATACATACAATATTTTTTAAGATCTATATTTGTTAATTTGTTACGTTATATTTTATTATTATTGAAATTGATTTTATGGCTTGTTCGTAAGTTTAGGATGGCAGTTTTTTTATTATTATTTTAATTCCACGTTTGAATAGTTTAATAATCAATGTAAGTGCCTTAAGGAAGAAAACTCATCTTCTACGATGCAGTCTTCATACTTCCACAACAACATTCCTGCTATTAGCTTTTATTTACATGCTTATACATTCATTTATAAACCAAACATTCCTTTTTATGATCTGGCCTCCTGTTCCATCAGCATAATAAAAATAGAAGTCATGTTCTTTTTCTTTTACCAAGTGTCCCAAATTTAAACCATTTTTTCATTTTTTGCAGTCATTTATTTAACCATTAAACGCTTTCAACAATAACTTAATTTTATTAGATATTTTGTTTTCTATTCTATTATTATTATTTTTTTTTTGTTTGTTAATCTAGTCAAGTTCTTGCCGCCTTAAAAGAAAAATAAATTCATTATATAATTTTCAGAGAAAACCTCTTATTGTACAATAAAAGTTCTCAAATGTGACGTTCTCTACCATTTCTATTATACAAACTTCCATTTAAAAGAAACTGTGATGTTTTACATAATTATTGTTTCACATTTTTTTAATTAAAAATGTGTGCACATTCACACACTTTTTTTAAGCATGTATGTAGTATATTTCAGTTGTCTTTACCATTTTCGAATTTTTTGTTTTGAAAGTTAGGATTTTAAAGTGAACGTTTCTTTAAATTTTCTCAAGGCTGGTCCTTCTTTTCTTACAAATCCAAGCGAGATATTTAAATTCCATTTAATATTTTTATTAAGATTAAGTGCGCAGCTTTATATTTAAAATGTTTTTATTTTGATTTGCAATTTTTTTAACGTTGTACACACACATATATGTACATATATTATACATATTTAAATATGGACATACATATAAACCCTTTAGGTCTTACTAATATATATATATATATATATACGTACATACATACATACATACATATATACATAAAGTACTGTTCACATAAAATCTGCTCGCGTAAAGGATATAATATTTATTTAATGGAATAGAATATTGAATAGTTTTGGACTACAAATCCATACTTATTTATTGATATTTAAAATTTAAATCCATTTTCTTTTATAAAAATCCAGTTTTTTTCTTTGATTGATCCCCATTAACTGTTATATTTCTCCAAACCGCTTGTTGTTGCCAAAAACAACAGCACCGCTCTTCTTTCAATTCCCTTTGACAATAGCTCAATATTCTTCAATTGGAGGAAGCTGTCAGGATTCACATATTTTTCTACTATGTCGACCTCCTCTGTCTATCTATATGTCACATCACCATCTGTACTTGCACTATTCCTTTCCTAACAAAGCGAATTGATACCAGGTGATTTCGACTCAGCATATGGTGACCAGCTGTTAATTTCTCTTGTGTCAAATCAAAGCAAAACGTTCGGAAATTTTCTGACAGCAGGAAATTTTACACTAACAAATATACAAGACGAATATGCAGAGTTACAAATCAATACTACCGGGTATGAATTCGCCTTTTTTTCTACTCTCAGGCATCACAAAGGGGCCTATTATTTGTACCCAAGTGAACTGAAAACTTACTTTTTCTTCTCAGCAAACTGTCAACCCTAACCTCACCTAAATCAAGTCAAAACTTTAGTGAGGAGTGCTGTTGTATAATTAGAAGCAGCAAACATTTCAGCAGGCATTATTTTATGTAAATATTCGAGGTGACAAGCGTTGTGCTTGCTCTTCATACGACAACTGTAAATTTCTTGCCAATCCTTGCATATTTGCACTTAGGATCGGTCACTACTCGTTTCACTTTAATTAATGAATTAATTTAATTCCATTTTAACACACATGTTTCATTATTCATAACAAGACTGTTGTTGAATTTTGTACGAACGAAGCATATTCTTTATAAGCTCTTGGTTTATTTTAATAACTTTTTTGCTTACGATTCTTGCTTAAGGTTTGCTTGTCGTTTATCGCTTTATCGTTTTATACCATCGTTTGCAGAACACCTTGGAAGCTGCAGTTTATTTTTGCAATCATTGATTGGGCCATGTCGTATTTTTAAGAAATTTTGCGCAGAATTTTTTTATTTTTATATTCCATTGCTCATTACGCATACAGATATATTCATATTATTTAACTGTAGTTGAGAAAAAAAAAATAGAGAAAATAATTTAAGTGTTGCCGCTGGGTTTTTCTAAAAAGATTTTCCGGTGCGGCCAGATTTTAGATGAACAATGCTGTATGTACACACTTACACACACATCCATATATTTATATATCGTTATCTTAAGTGTAAAAAACATATAACTACATAATTTTTTCACTTTTACAGAAAATTAAAAAAAAAAAATTAGAAATTTTTTTAATGTTTATAAAAATTATTAAGTCTTTGTAAAGGGTTTATAAAAAATATTTTCTTGAAAATGTTTCTTATTAAGACTTTATAAAGCTTTGATAATTTTTATAAATAAGCCTATTAGAGTTTTGTTTATAATGTTGCAGTTTGTTAAGAAGGAAGAAAAAAAAAACTTGATATGCAGTTCTCAACTCAACTCAGTTTGGTTGTCTCACAGTCAACCCAAATTTTACATCATTGCCATTCATTCACAACTGTAATAACGGTGGATTTTATAATTCTCTTGTACCATAAAATTTTCAAGTAAAAATTTATTACTAAAAAATAGTTTGGTTGACTTTTAGACGAACAAACTGAGTTGAATTGAGTTGAGAACGATAGTATATATAATAATATAAAATAAACGATAACACAGATTTTTATTTTTTTATTTCTTTATTAACTATATGATTTTTTATTGAATATAACGATATACATATGTATGTACTATAATTTTTTTATTAATAACATATTTGCTTAATATCTACAACGAGAGCAGAAATACTTAAGCGAAAACTTTTATTGATTATGTGGCCAGTAAATCAAAGCGTTACTGTGAACTCCAGTTTCTTAGCAAAGCGACAAAGCTGTTCCCTGTGGATAAGTAACTTGGTTCTGTGTCGTATGTGCTTCTAAAGATACCGAACAACATCACACATTTTCTATGAATATATTGTTTTGCTAAATTGTAGACTTTGGGTTCAGTTGATATTAGGGCTACTTCTCCAGCGTCATAGCAAGCCTGGAGTAAACTTAACGATTAAAATGTCAGCTTCATCAATTGTCAATTGGATCCAAATTTGTTTGCTATCCATAATCGATTCAAGGTATTGCTTTGGCAGTTGAGGTTCGTCTTCTTTTAATAAAATAATTCAAGGCTTATCACATCATTATTATTATTAATGAGGGGAGCAGGAATTTTAAGAAAATTTTGTTGATTTTAAAATTTGTTCTGGACCAAAGCTCAATCGCAAGTTATATATCATTATTTTTATCAATTCCTGCTGCTTCTTTTTATGTTTAAGTTTTAATATACATAAATACATACGTACATACATACATACATACATACACACATAGTACATACATAATATATTATATTAATTCTTTTTTAAGTTAAATTTAAGAACTTTTTTGCTTTCTAACCCTAACCATTTAATGTACAACTTTGCTCTGAGGGATTTTCCCATGAAATACGTGATCTTTATTGAAGGATATATTGAAAACATTTTTTTGTAGCCATAAACTGTTGTAAATGAATTGGTGTCTTGAATTTTCATTACCAACGTGCATATATATTTTCATATTAATTGATATTAATATATGCCCTGATTTGAAAAGTGATCAAAACGTTAAACAAACAGAAATTTCATGAAAAAGCTCTTGATGTTAATTCAGAAAAACACATTTTTCTTGCAATGGTTACAGCAAAGTTGTACGATAACATAACCCATCAGACATGTTCTGTAAATCGCTTTATAGTAAAAGTGATTTGAAATCACTGAAAGGTGTTCTGTTTGAAGCCGATCAGCTAACTGTCGTGACGATATTAAAACACTTGACAGCTTTTTTTTATCATTTCGCTTTGCATTCGGTAATAAAGCTAAATTAACCATTGCCAGATGCAAAAAACTAAAATAACAAAACATACATTAAAACAAAATGTATTCAGTAATTAGAAGAAGTTCGATTGGTTAAAATTTAATATGCAAAAAGTAAAAATGAGCGCAAATGGCAACAATAAGTACTAAATGACTGTGGCAACACTATAAAAGCTTTTAGTTCGTGATTACCAATAATGAAAATCACTACTAAAAATGTCAAAATCGTTCATGGTTTGAAATCACTGTTATTTCAGAACATGCCTGACAATAATTGTAATTATGGTATTTTCTCAAAATATTATAGTTTGCAACTTTTTAACGCTTTCATTCCATAATTTTAAAACCCCCTTTTTAATATTTAACAGTTTGTTTTAATCCTTAAGAGGCATTAGTGCAATTGGTTTTTATAATTTTTCTGTATGAAAGAAAAAGAAGAAAATTTACATTAACTTTGTTATGCAAAGAAAAAACAAAAATACATAAAAAGTTAAAATAAATTTTCAAAACATAAGCTAAAAAAATATGTATTTGTAAATACCTCAATTTAAGTAATAGAAATAGTTTGTAGAATAATAATTGTTTTTGAAGAATTTACAAAAAAAAAAAAAAGACAAAAAGCCTTTTTTACATTTACATTACATTTTGTGTTAAAACTATGCAATTTCAATACTAAATTATACCAGCGCAAAAGAAAACATAAATTAAACAATTTTATTAACTGCTCAAAACCAAATTCTAATTCTAATTCTAATAATAATAATAACAATATAATTTAAAACAAAATTTCATACTTTTACACAAAATTTATTAAAATATAACATTCATTATTATAAAAATGAAATAATTCCAGGTCCAAATGGTCGTAGTTTAGTTGAAATACAACATGTTTCGGGCGCAAATGTGCAAATTTCAAAGAAAGGTATATTCGCACCTGGCACTAGAAATCGCATTGTAACAATAACTGGTCAACCGAATGCGATTGCTAAAGCTCAATTTTTAATTGAACAAAAAATCAACGATGAGGAGACAAAAAGAGCGCGACAAATTCCATTAGCCACTGTTGTGAACTAAAGCAAAAAAAGTCAAAGAGAAAAAGAAAACTAAAAACAAATTTTACATGAACTCTCACATAAACACAAATATATAAAACAATATTTAAATAACACCCAACATACACACCACCAACACCCACACACTCACACAAACCAAACAACATACACAAGTGCATATATACATACATACATGGTCAACAAATTTATAAAGTGTGTTAAATTAAAAAAACTATATATAAAGAACAAACAAATGAAAAGAAATTATATATAAAAAATAAACAAAAAACATTTTTCTTTCCACTTCACTTACACATTGACATTCTCACTCCATAAAGTTTAAAAAACGTAAGAAAGAAAACTTAGTAAAATATTTAACAAAATTTAAAATAAAACACAAAACGAAAGAAATATATATATATATACATGCATATATACATAAACAACAACAAAAGAGTTAAAATCCAAAACTTTTTTTAAATCATATATAATTTCAATATAACAACAACAACAACAACAACAAATAAAGCAAACATCTTGAAAATATAAAATAGCAAAGAAAAAAATTACTAAAACAGTTTTTAAAGAAAACAAAAATTCTTAAGCAAGTTTTTCCCTTAAATTATTACTTAATTGATTCAAACTAAAAGAGAAAAAGAAGAAACGAAAACAACAAATAAAAAATAATAAAACAGGAGTTAAACAATTGACAAATACTAAGAAACTTTAAAAATAAAAATTTAAAAATAAACAAAAAATATGTAAAAATAATTTTAAAAAAAATTGCTCCTTCTAACACAAAACTTTATTGAAAGCAGAAAATTAAAAAACAGAAAATACAAACGTTAATACATACATACATACGAGTATATTTAAACATGTTTTTTGTGTAGTTAAATCAATTTTATGATTTTCTTCTTTGAATATTAAAAAAAACGAAAGCAAGGCAAAATAATTTTCCTTGGCTTTGTTTGTTAAGTTTGTTAAAAATACATAATATATAAACAAATACATATACATGCATACTTACACATACATACATACGTACGTATGTATAGTACGAGTATACATATACATACATAAATAATAACAATAGCGTCACTGTTAAAATTGTTAAATATTTTAAAATCTATAAGTAAAGCTAAAAGAAAAAATATAATACAAATTGTTTAAAGTTCAAAAATTTCAGTCTATTAACTTTCTAAGAACTTGTGAGAACTTTTCGCCATCTTGTTCTTTTCATCGGGATTTTGTTGTTATTCAACACACTGTGCTGCAAAAGGAAAACACACTGTTCTGCAAAAGGAAAAGTTCTCACATTTTCAACTACAAAACAAGGCTCTGTTGAACAGAATTATTACATTTATTATTTGAAAATTTTTAAAAGTATGTGGGAGCTGGTTTTTTACCGCATACAGTTGTATAGAAAACCTAAAGATAAAATGACTACGATTTCGAAACAAACTTCCGTTATTTTCTGTTGCCTTTTGTTTTAACTAAATTTCTTTTTAAAGGAATAATGAATTTCGAACGATTTTGAGCATCATTTACTAACTTTGTAAAAAGTATAATAGGAGGTAAAAGAAATTTATCGAATGTTATTAAAAAAAATCATTAAAAATATATTTTGCGATATCACAACTTGTTTCGGTTTTTAATCGATTTCCATCACTTAGCGGATTATTTGGAATATCTTTTGCTTGACATAGAAGAAACGTATCTCGTAATTGAGTTTCTAACGTTTTTTAGTATCGGTATTTAAAATTTAAGTTTTTACTTTCCGCTTAAAAGTAACAAAAAATAAATGAAAATGCACAGTGGAATCTCTTTAGAAGCAAGTATTCGAGAGTTTAAGGGCATGCAATTTCATAAATGATGCATTATTTATTTATTTTTGTCAAAAAAAGTCATTAGTTTTCTTTGTAATGTCCTAAAGTATATTAAGGACTGAAACAAAGCAGCTAGAATTTTTATATATTTTACATAAAATTAAAAAAAATATTTTTTTAAATATTTTCTAAAACTCCAAAAAAAACCATGCAATATTTTTTTTTTGTCATTATTAAATGAAAATTTTATTACCTTAATTTAGACCTTAAATTGCGTTACCAAAGTGATTTTTACATAAAAACAAAATTTATTTATTTTTTTAAATCTTGTTCTTGTTTTTCATACAAATTCATCGCCTTGCTTCGGCTTTCATAGTGGATAGTTACAAATTGTATGAAAAACAAAATCCAGGGGGCAAATTACGGCATTCGATACGACTCGTACTTAAAAAATATTTCCATATAAACTCTATTGAAATATTTTTAAATTACAAGTCGTATCGAATGCCGTAATGTGCACCAGATTTTTAATATTTTCAAAATTTTCAAACTTCTTAAAATTTTAAAAATTTTTAAGATTTTCAAAATTCTTAAGATTTTAAAAATTTTCGATTTTCCAAAATTTTTAAAATTTCAAAAATGTTCAAAATTTTCAAAATTTATTTTTTCAATGATTTAGACAATTTAATTAAAAAAATATATCTTCAATATCTCGTTTTTTGTAATTACAAAATGAAAATTTTATTATATTTTATTATTTTATTCATTAACAAATTGAAAGAATTAATTCTATAATATTTCTATACAATTCGAAGTAAAAGAAAACATATAAAATTCCAAAGGCTGAGTAGTGCCCCCACCTATTCGAAATAAAGTTGCGAATTACAAATTTTTGCCTCTTATTCCACTCATTTTGTATTCAAATTACTTTTTATGAATTACATATAAACATTTCCATAGCAATGTCAACTTTTTGTAGCGTGCGCCACCAAACAAATATGCTTGTTGTTTCAAAGAAAACGAAATTTTTTTTTATATATTTATAAGTTTGTGTAGGCCGTCTGCAGTTCTACACTAGATAAAATTTTAAGACAAATCGAGTCGCATTGTTCTGAAATACAAGCTTAATTGCTTGCTGTCGCACGCGACAAAAAAGTGGACTTTCGTGTGGAAACGCCCATGTGCAAAAAACAATTATATGTACATACATATTTTGATAAAATTTATTTTCTATAGCAAATGTTCGAAAAACGTTTATTTCTTACAATTAAAATTGAAATATTCTTAAAAATCTAATATATGCCTTCCCCCAACTTTGTTTAAAAGCTTAATTGACTCGATTCAGTTTATGTACATCTAATTTTTGGTTTTTTCTTTTTTTATTAAATATCTCAATGGGAGAAATGTTTTTCTGTGTAACGATTTTAGAAGTTTTGAAAACTTTTAGACATTTTTGCAAAAGATTCATATGACATATTTTAAGGCACCAAGAAATTTACATGTTTGTCTAAATTGCATACACAACAACAAAAATGATGCAACATATGATTGGTGAATTGAACAATTTTATAATTTTAGCAAAAAAGAAAAATTTTGAACATTTCTTAAAAAAGTGCTAAAAGCTTTATGTTATATATTGCTAACCAGCAAATTGTTTAGAAAATCTGTAACCAAAACTCCAATTTTTTACTTAAAGATTTCTGTACAAATATTTCAGCTAATGATTGAAGGAAATATGTACGTTATTTTTTTTTTTTAAATGCATGTGAAAAAGAACTCCAAAAGGTGTTCCTAAAATATTTTAAATATAGGAAATCCATTCACATAAATTTTTCGGACAATTAGTAAAATAAAACTGAGTTTGACATTATCATTTTTAATGTAAATTTTAATTGATTGAATTTTTAAACAATTTGTATTATATTCTTTTTATTTTTGAAATACCTCAACTCATTTTATTTGTTAAAAACAAATTTGAATAGCATAAATATTTACTTTTTCTTTAAAACTGTTTTAATTTTATTTGTTGTTTGTTTTCTGTTAAAAAAAAAGTTAATAATATTATATATGTAGAGTTATTATCTAAAAGCCATAAAAAATAATTGTGTTAGTATAAAATAAAAAACAAAACAAGAAATGAATTTTAAAATCCTTTAATAGAAAATTATGTTTTTTTTAAAGGATTTCGATTTCATTTAAAATCAGGAATTTTTTTTGTTACAGTTAAATATTAATTTGTTTATTTTTTTTATAATAATAAGGTAAATACATAAATATATAAACAAAATGAACGTTTTCAAGCAGAAACCAGGTAATTATAAAAAAAAGTTATTAATTATAGGCTAGTGAAATTTTTAACTCTTTATTAATGATTTTTCTTTTCATACTCTTTTTTTTGTATAAAATGTATTTATTTTTTCTGACCTCAATTCCCATTTTTTTAACGTTAACGAGAATTGAATGTTTGTTTATTTTTTTGTTAAATGTTTTATTATTTTATTGGAAATTTGTGTTAAATTTGTTTTTCTTTTTTTTAAATATTTTTTTACAGCATTTTTGATGGTTGTTGTTAAAGAAGAGCTGAGTGGCTTTTTTTGTAAGAATGGTTTTTGTAAAAAGTGGTAAACTGCTTTAAAAACGCGCTTAATACAAGTCTTCTCCTTATGGTTTGATTTTGTTCTTTTTTTTTTTTGTAAGTTTTCTTGCTAATTCTTTTTTAAATGATTGTGTCTTATTGAAATTCAAATGCCAGTTTTTTATGCCTTTTTTAATTTTCTTACGGAATTTGCCTGATTTGTACACCCAAACAATTTCAATTTCCCAAAATTTTAGACATTCTTAAACTTTATTACCTAAGTTTTTATTTTATATGAACTTTAACATACTATTATTATTTTAAGTTATTGATTTGTTTATAAAATTAGAAGCATCACATAAAAGTTTTTATTTTATTTTGTGTTTGTGTAAAAGAAATCTTGTTTTTATTTTCTTAAATTTTTCTTATAGTTTAGTCAAATACAATTTCTTTTAATGAATAATTTTTTTGTAAATATTTTGCATAAATTTTCAAAATTCTTCATTAACACACACACACCTCCGCTCAAACAAGAAAATAAAAGACAAATCACTTCCATTTTAAAAATTTAATAAAGTACATGCATACTACATATATTTAGTTAATGTTTTTGTATTTCTGTTGTATTATACAATTCACCATGTTTTGGACATCACATTACTAAACAAATTTTTAAAAATCTTTCACTATGGGCCGCACGTGCTCATAAGCGATTTCGAGACTTTAAATTTTTTTTATTTAAAAAATCGTTTATGTTTATAGTCATGTAATTTTATGGAAAAAAAACAACAATTATTCATTTATTTTTAAATCACTTTAGTTTAATTATTAAGTGCATTTTTAATTCAAAAAACGTAAAAAAATAAAATTAAAATATTTTGTTAAATTAAACATAATAAATAAAATTGTAATTTCCTTTAAATAGATAAATAAAAAAATATTACAAACTAATAAATAGAAAAACTCAAACAAGCTGTGTTTTTTATTTATTTATAACGTCAAAAAAATGCTCTTCACCATTAATTTACATCAAATTTTTATCAAACAGCGCCTCTCTTTTTAAACCATCCTTCCACTCCACTCAAAAAAAGTCACTCAACTCAAAAGCCATCAATTCAGCGTATTTTGTATTTCATACTTTTTAAATACAAAAACAAAAGTCAAGCTCCTCACTTTAATAAATCTAACCAAACGAAACATAAAATTTCACTGCAAATTTTCATATTTTCAAAAATTTCATGCAAACACTGAAAACGTTCATTTTAGTATGAAAACAACAACATAAAAAGAAAATTGTAAACACTATAAATACTAATATTTTCATAATTATGTAAGTTACGGGTATTTGTTAAACATTAAAAACTTTTTAGCTTTTAAGTTTTCATTACACTTTTCTTCCTTCGTTTCTAAAACTGTTATTTTGTAAAACTACACACACACACAAAAAAAAAAAAACTAAAAACAATAAATATAAATTGTGCAATATAGTTTGTTGTTAATTTTTTTCTTCAAAGTTTCTTTCAATGAAAATCATAATTTTTTTGAAATCATTTTACCAAACCTTAAACGTTTCAAATAAAAGAAAACTTATAACATAATATTTCAAGCAGAAAACAACAAAAAAAAACAACTACAAAGAAACATTTAACAAACATTTATAATTATAAAGAATTCAATAATAATTTATATGCTAGTGTGCCTTGATTATTAACTATGCTTAAAATAATATTTTTATCATTTATATTATATTAAAAGTAATTAATAACATTATAAATTTCAATTAATTTTCAATTGTATTGTATTTTCCTTCTTTACTTGTTTGTCTTCAACAAAAAAATTATAATCATAAACTAAACTTCATGATTACATTATATAATATAAACATACATACATATACACCTACATAAATATATATGTTTATTATTCATAAATATTTGAAACTTAAATACATACATATTTCCTAAAACTTATTTTAATTTCATTTCAAATGTTAAAACAAAAATGTCTAACAACAATAAAAAAAAACAGAAACCAAACCACATTTTATTTCATTATCTAATATCTTTAACTAATGAACTTTTACTTTCGTTGTTTATTATTATTCATTTCTTTAAAATGGAAAAAAAACTTTTTATTTTGTGAAAAAAAACAACAAAATTCATAGCAAGTATATCCATCATCATTTTATCCGGTCCTCAACAAGAAACTTCAATTTGTTCTTAAACGAAAACACATTTAACAAAAATATCATTAGTTTTCTTAAATCGCCACTAATTTTGAGACACTGGTTCCTTATAAGAGATATGTACACTTAAACTGAAACGCACACACATACATGTACATACATACATATATTTCACAACTAAATTTCTTCATTTTTACACTGAAAGAAAAATAACTACTTTTTTCACCAGTACATACATACTTACATACACTTCTCAAAAGCTAAAAACTAAACTAAAACTAAAAGAAAACAAAAAAGGATGTGGTATACGAGTACACTAAATATCTGCACAAGTCCAATCGAACAGTACATCGAATCAAATTTTATTTTTAAGATTCGTGATTTGATTTGAATCTTACTGTTTTAATGAATCAGGGGTACGCAATGACGTGAATAAATCACAAATCTCGTCTAAAGTTAATCTGTAAGAACAGTCAACTAAAGAGAACACAGAATTAAATCACAATCATTTGTAGTGCCATTTCACACCATGTGTTTTTAGCCTGGCTGGTTTTGACAATTTTCTCTTAAGCCCCCTACGAAAAGTCATGCACATTTACATTTAGGGCCAGTACCACGATGTCACCAACGTTCGACTCGTCGCACAGTTACATTGCAAACAACAACAAAATTTTAAAATTTGTTTATGTTTTGAATGTAAGTGTGCGTCGAGTCGAACGTTGGTGACATCGTGGGACAGGCCCTTAGTATTTTTTCCTCATGCCTTTTTCATAATTGTATACACGCTTAATGCTGAGAGTATGAAAAGGGCGAAGAGAAAAGTTAAAAATCCCCTCGTTTCGTGCCCCGCAAACTTAAAAAACATGCCTGCACAGTCAAGCAGAAAAGGCGCAGTGATATTTTGATATTAACATTTTTTTCTTTTAATTTAAATAAAAATAATATTAAATTTGCATTTTTGAAGCTAAAGATCCCTATCAGGGATGGCAGAGTTGGTGCAATTGTACTTTTTTTGCTACTATTCAAACCAATAACTAATTTATTACATATAAGGAATCTTCCCAGTTTCACTCCGCATTTCTTTTCAAACAATTACATATGTCAATTTTCACTTTTGAACAATGAAACTCATATTCATATTGTTAAAGCAAAACGCAGTGAGAAAATGAAAAAATGTGAACTCGTCCATTTCTAAATCATTTTTTTCTTCTAAATTCGGATGCTAGAGCACATGCATATTAATTTGTTTATTTTAAATTTCAACCTAAACAGGTGTTACAATATGCTTTAACATCCCACCTTACAAGCAAATTTTGTGAAAACAATTTGGTCGCCAGATTTGTTCTGTCGATTATTTTAATAAAAACAAATAAAAATATTTAATTTGAACTAAATAATTTTTTTAGTACAATCAAGGTCAAAAAAGTACAATTTTTGAAAGTTGTTGGTACAATTTTAAAATTGTCAATGCTGTCCCTGGTCTATATTGTAGGCAACTTTCAATCTGCGACTGCACTCAAAATCTCACTATTGTGAATTTCACTTATTGTGATTGGTTTATTTCAAGTTTGACTACAACATTTTTGTAAAGAACATTTCAACAGTTTGTCTTTAATCTATGACCCAATTGTCGTAGTCGAAGATTAAAGTACATAAAATAAAAACAAAACATGCAACCGAAGTGAGAACAGAACCTCCTCCTGCTATTTTGAAGTCGGTTAGAAAATAACATAAAAATACGTTAGGAAATTAGTAAAATCTAAAATAAAATCAAAATATGACTACGACGGAGTTATAGTTAAATAAAAGCCATTCGTTGTGGTTTTTTTTAATTAAAATACGGAACTGTACTGCACTGATCTTATGTAAGAAAAAAATCCTCGAAACTCGTTGTGGATTTGGAATATTCATACCAAGGCGAATTCATCATACCAATTGGTCTCTACAGCCCAGCTGACTGTTTTCGTCGTTTGTAATTTGAACATATCGGAGATGTCAACACACTTTTGGGCGTTCGAAGTATGTCTTGTCTGGCTTCCTCATATAAATATGAATCAACGGCACATACTAAGTGCACAATTTAAAATTAAATAAAATGTTACAGTTTCGTGTGTTAATCTTGATTTATGACCAATAGGTTAGTTTTTGGTCAGTTTTCCTTTTGATGTATGTGTGGTTTTTATGTAACATTTTTCATTTAACTCTCTTGTGGGATGTTTCTGTGTACTGAGGGTCTACTCTGTACTTCGAGACGAAAGAAAATGATTTCGAAGAATTTCGTTTCGAAGTAAAAAGTAGACCAGTAATCACTCTGTGCAAACGAGATTCGATTATACAAATTATCGCATAAAAGATTTATCCGCGTTATTACAAAGAAGAACCCGTGCAGCTGTGGAAAATCAATTAAGTGAGAATTATTGTATTACATTTGAAAATACGAGAGCGAACTGTGTTGTCAATGTAAGAAATTAGAAATCATGCCAAGTGAATGCATTATTATTATTGCATATACCATGAAGAATATTATAAATTTTTATTTCTGCTCTATAATCTTTCCTTACATTTATAATATAAAATTCAACCAAATGTAATTTAGAACATACTCCATATTTTCTGTCAGTATTTTATAACATAAAAAAACATTGGATGTTACTGTAAACATATTTTTCCATAACATAATCTTTGAATGCAGTCATTTGGTTCAGTGTACTTTACAAAAAAAATCCTAACATCCCTGCAAAAATGTCGAAGTTGGGAACGATATTTTCATTATCAGTAAATGCAAATAGTTTTTTTATTCGAGGAATTTTTAATTGGATCATTTTTAAACTTATCGTTTGTGGCTTAATTCTTTATTATTGGGTGCGGAATAGAAGCTAAAACTTTTATATAGGCCGTTACAGAGCGAAACATTCTTTTGCAAGTTTAATTTGCAATTCGAAATGGAATATGAAGCTTTCAAATTTCCATGTTTCGAATTACAGAGTAATCGTAATCGAATTGAACTCAGCCATTTTTTCTAGATGTGCCATGTCGCACCCACTCATGTTTAAACTTCGGACTATAAGGGCCAATTTCGCCAACTCTCTTTAAATATCAATTCATATTTAAATGTCGATTTTCATTAATTTTTGTATGGAAAAATTACTTAAATATGCATTGATATATAAATTAGTTGGTGCAATTGGCTCTAAATGTGGGCTTGTAAAACTCCAGCAATTCTAATAATTTGTCTTAAAGCTTCTGTGTGCAATTATTTTTCTCTCAAGAGTTGAGTGAGTATACAAGATATTTGTATAAAATTTTTACAAAATATGAATATCGATGTGAAAATTATTTCTGGATTATTATAATAAAAATTTCATATGACGTTGTAGTAAATGAGATAAAAAATTCGTTTCCATTTTCTTTAAATTTTCTGAAAGCTGATTCTAAGCTTTACCAATAGTACATACGAGTAAATATTTATAATTAAAAATTTAGGTATCGAAATTAAATCATTGAATAGTTTTAAAAATTAAACGAAAAATTTTTATTCGAATAACTTTGTACATATATTGATAAAAGTATTCCGGGTAAAATAAACTCGAACGAAAGTGATACAATTAATATTATTCGAATAAATATTAAGCGGTTCATATCATACGTATACAAATTGTGCGAATAATTTTATTCGAATAACAGAATTTTTTGTAATTTCAAATTTAAATTGCAAAATTAACGACGTAAATCATTAAATAAGTTCTAAAAAAATACTCGGAAATTTTTTATTCGAATAATAATACTTGCATATATTGGTAAAAGTATTCCGGGTAAAATATACTCGAGTAAAAGTTAAACGATTAAGACTAATACTATAAGAATAAAAATTATGAGTTTAATTTTATTCGAATAACTGGAAATTTAAGTTTCAAAATTAAATAAATCCTTGACTAATTTTCAACAAGGATCGAAAACTATTTTTCGAAAAAATTTTTTTTAACTAAATTATATACATATGTATGTACATACTCGTAAGTTCATTGATAAAATTAATACTATGGGAATAAGAATCGAATAACAGCATTTTTCGTAAAGATTTTTTGTAATGAAAGTTTCTTGTTTAATGTTTTCAAATAAGTCTCAAAATTAACTAAGCCAACATGCAAAAAACATAATAATAATTTCCATGAAAACTGCTTTTTTTGCACAGTGGGGTAGATTCTTAAATAATTTTCAACAATTGAAAGAACGCTTTTATTCGAACAAAAGTTTAACAACTAATTTTATTCGAATAACAATCAGTATATAAATATATATGTATATTGGTTTGAACTTTTTATTATTTTCTCTTTAATGGAATATAAAGCTTTCCAAGATCATATCATCCCTAATCTTTAACATAAAATAAAAATTGAGTTAATGAGAACTTAACAAAATTGCTCGAAAAGTGTTCAATTATTGGCTGACTTCCAAAATATATCAACACAATGTTTGTATACTTTACAAAGATACAAAGATACAAAGTTGCTAAACATTGCAACTATAAGTATCAACTTTGAAACCATGCTCTGATTGCTTGTTTGCGGTGTTTTTACTGCAAGTCGTCGTCGTTTTTAAAGGGTATGTATTGTCAATGTTTAATACTGTGTCGTCATGAAACATGCAATAACGTGTGGCATGTAACCTATGAAACACTACCCGTTGTTCCAAGACATCGCAATTGACGTTTATGTAGTCAGCCATTCTTTTAAAACATATGCAGTGGTGTCAAACACAAGCGTATTTCATTTTATACAGGCGGCGCGTTAAGCACTAGTAGTAACTTAAACCCAGTGTAAAGAACCAGTGTTCTCAACCATCATTTGAACACTCCTCCCTCAAAACAAAAAAAAAAAAGCTAACGACATTCACTCACACCATTAAACATTCATTTAACCAATGAAATTGGCAAGCTTTAACTGAAGAACATAACAAACCATTATCGTTAAACTTACAAATAAAATTCAATTCAATTCAATTCAATTCACGTCGTAGCCATCATTTTCACAGTCAAAATAAAACTTCATATAGTACATTTACTATTCGCCAAATTTTCCTTTAATTCTCATCGTACTCGTTATATAAATAAATTCAAACATCTGTTGTACATAATTCACATGATCATTCAAAAAGTAAAAAGGAAATACTAAATTAAAAATTGCGCTAAGAAAATTCCAACACAAACAACAAACAAACAAAAATCATGTTTTTAATTAAAAAAAAAGTACTGGATCTGTGATATGTATTTAAAAAAAAAAACAAAGAAATATAAAAAGTATAAAACTATTATTAACAAAAACTACAACAACAAATTAAAACAAACACAAACGATTTATAGTAAACAAAATTAAATTAATATATAAATGTTATTAAATGTGTAATTAAGTGAATGTTGAACAAATGTAATAATAAAACCAATTAAAACGTATGAACTTTATTTACATGCAATCATGTGATTTCTTTTTTTTAAATAAATCATATGAACTATAAGATAAAATAAAGTTCGGTAACATTATAAGCTTTATAATTAATAAAGAAAAAGAGGTGAATTTTGAAAGGATTTAATAGCAACAAATAAATCAACTGGAACTCAATAATAAGAATAATAAAAATGATGTTTTGCTTGTTAAGAATTTTATTGTTCTTTTTTTTCTTTTTTGATTTTCAATTTGCTATTGTTTTCATTTCTCTTTTTCTTTTAGTTGATTTTCATTCCCAAAATTTATAGTAAAACATATTATATTTATTGAATTATGCAGGTGTGTTACAGAAACTCAAATCGTGTGAATGTGAAAATGTCATTAGATCCGTTCGATGGGAATATGTAATTCTTTTAATAGCTCCTAAAAGTACGCTTGTCTTATACATTTTACTGCAAACTATCAAACAATAGCACGATTTACTAAAAAAATGCAACCCTGGTATCATGAAGTCTATGAAAATTTGCAACTGTCTCACTCTGCATTACTTTTCAACTAACTTAAGGTTGATTTTTTAAAATCACGTGGCAGTCAGTAAATTTAAAAAAATTTCTGGGGTTCGAACTCGTATGTACCATCACACGTTGCGTAGTCAATTCGCTACTACCCAGCTAAAGTACCATCTGAAATAACAACAGCAAAATGTTAATACAAAATTGAAATGAGTTTCAAAGTAGCTGAGAATAAATTTGTTGGCTCTCACAAAATTCGATTACGTACTCAACTTAAGAATTAATTTTGGATTTGTTCTGGATGACATTGTAGTTAGCTTTTAGTCAGTCTAAGAAAAGTTGACTATAAGCTAATTATCATCAGGTCATAGTGAGTCATGGCCTTTAGATACATCAGTTTTTCTTGCAGCAAGTCTCTTTTAAAACTCTGTTATTTCCAAAAAAAAAATAGTTTGTAGATTCTCAAAGTGAATTTATATCATTGCAACAACATACATACATACAAAATTGTAGTAGGGATATTTTTAGTTGTATGTTGTATGTTGTTATATGGAGTTTGACGTTTCCAAAAAAAAAATTGTTTGTAAATTCTCAAAGTGAATTTATAGCGAGTGACCTTATCATTGCAACAACATACATACATACAAAATTGTAGTAGGAATATTTTTAGTTGTATGTTGACAGTGCGTGTCAAAATTTTATGCTATTTTATATGGAGTTTGACGTATGGGGTAAAGTCAGCTGACGATCAGCTCCTCTGATAAGGGCACATGTACCTGGATTCTGTAACTTTTTGCGAACCGAAAATCGCGAAAATATTTATCGATATATTTATTCGTTTGCCGTAACTATGATGTGATGCTGTAATTTCTTTTTAACGATAGTGTGCATCTGTGTCTTACTCACTATTTAATTGTATATCATGTGGAATCTCTGCATAAAAAATGTCAAAATAAGCAAAAAGCACAAAAAAGAATTAAAGCAAAACTAATCGAATTTGATCTTGTGATTTTCCTTTTTTTACTTCACTGGATAGCAAAGTCGATAAACTTTCGTTATATTTGTTATAGCGATACGATTACCGTAATACAAGTTACTGAATCCAGGCACTGGTACTGAATTCGCCTTGAAAATTCTCTGCTAAAGTAAAATATCTGATTTAGAAAAAAAAATTAATTCTACTCTCCCCTCTTTTTAGTTTTGTCGACGTATTCTGTGCGAAAATAAATTCCCTGGAAATAATTTATAAGTTTGTTTTTTAAAACTCGTTAGAAAAAAAAATTAAATTTTTAAACAAAAAATATTTTTATTTGAAAGACCCATACATGTCATGAACATTTGAAAATTATTTCGGACATATGACTACCGCGACTGTTGTTGATGAAGTGCATTTTGAACGTCTGATTTTGCGGCACTTTTTCGATTATTGCTGGCGATATGTGACGTATAAGATGAACAATGTTGGCTTCCAAGTCCTCAATTGTTGATGGTCTATCGGCATAAGCCAATGACTTCACGTGATGCCACAAGAAATAATTGAAAGATGTCAAATTACATGACCTTGCAGGCCAATTAATAGACCCATTTCTCGAAATCAACTTATCTTCAAATTTTGATTTTAATAAATCAACAGTTGGCACATAGCGCCGTCCGGATCAATGTCATCCATACTCGTACTTTTAAACAAAAAATTATTGATTATGGTGCGGTAACAATGTCCAATGACCGTTATTTGAGCTCCGGCTTCATTTTTGAAAAAATAAGATCAATGAGGCCACCAAAGTGTAAACCTTACCAAAACGGTGTGTTTTCTGTATGTAATGGAATTTGAAGGGTCTCTCTTGCACATTTGTCTCACTCCATGGGTGGCACTTTTGTTTATTAACTAATCTGAATGTACGCTAAAAAAAAATCAGGAAGTCGTCTATAAGTTGTGCGAATTGATGGCTGATTTTTAAAGTAATTCTGGATAATTTGGTAGCGTTTTTTAAGCGTCCATCTCTTTATGATGATTTGCCAAAATATGAGAGTTCGTTTGACAGTTTCTTTCTTTCTTTCATTCCACCATAATTTTCCGTATTAATTTTCTGAGGAAGCACTAAGTGAAATTAATGAAATTCTATTGGAAAGCTGTAAGAGGGAAAATAAGCATTCAAAAATGTTGGCCTACTTTTAGGAGTGGAATAATAAATATTTGTATTATCTGATTTGCATATTGAAGAGGGTTTAAAAGGTCGCTTCAAAATATGTGTATCTTTTAAGGATTTGGAAAAACGTTTCACTTTCGCACAATATCTGTAACTGAACCGGCTATTAATGTCTGCTGTAATAAAGCTTTTTTTTTAACACAAAACCAAAGAATTTTAATTTTACCATAATGCCCCATAGCAAATCGCTCAGAAAAAACAGAAAATATCTCTAAGTACGCTCTAACTTTTTGTAAAAGTTTTTGGTCCTTCTACGAATGCGTGATTATAGGGATTTTCATAATTTGGTTTTTTTTTTGATATGAGTTACACAAACTAATAAAAAAAATTCATAGAAAAATATATATACATACATACATACATAAATAAATAAATCAAGTAAAGTGGTTATGCAAAAAAAAATAAATTATTAACAATTCATTACAAAAAATAAAATACCCATGCATAAAACAAACAAAAAACAAAAATTAACAATTTAAATTACAAAAACAAAACAAAAAATAAATACATACAATTCACAGTGGAAAAAATGTAACATAAACTCATTAATTCAATCAAGTTGCTGTTATTTAACAACAAAATGGAGTCTATTAGTAAAAATTTTAGCAAAAGAAAATGAAAACACAAAAAAAAAGAATTTGCTCCCTCTTTAATATTGTTAAGAAGAAAAAAAAAATATAAAAATATTAATTAAGGAATTAAAATTAATTATGTTAAACTCATACTTTTCAATATTAATAAAAAAAAATATATAAAAAAAATATCACGAAATACATTTAAAACACTTTGTTATTAGCAAAAGAAAAGTAGTCAAATAATAAACAAAAACTTGAGTTACATATATCCATACATATATTTTTTATTAAATACTTGTTATCTTCTAATTATTTCAAGAAGTCAAAAAACTAATCACGAAAAGGGCTTGAATTAGTTGTAGGCCCTTTTGAAGCTTTTTATTATTTGCAAAGATTTTATTTATTTTATTTTCATCTAGTACAAGCGCTCATTTCATACACGTAACTGAGGTCGAGGTTAGTTCAGCGGCTGAAAGGTATAAGGCTTAAGTCAACTTAAGCTAAAACTGAACTAACGACAACACTATGACACAGCAATTTAAGAGAGTCTCTAAGAAAATTTTTAATTTATAAATATATACGATTTTTCAATAAGTTTCAATTAATTTCATTTAAATATGCTATATTATGTGGATTAAAATTAAGTTGATCTACAACTTAATTGATTTATAATACTCGTATATCAGTTTTAAGTAACAAGAAACAAACAACTTTAGCTTTAATAGGAATAAACTAAAAAAAGCCTCTTGAATTAATTAAAGTTAAAAATGCTGTGCTGAAATATTACAAAATCAGACTTAAGTTCTAGTTCTTTATTGACACGGAGTTGCTGTCAAAGTTCTGGTTCACACACTTCAACTTTTGTTGATCAACTCGTAATTCAGCTGTAAGGAAAAAAAGAGATATTTGTATTTCCTTCTCCGTCTTTCTTACAGTTGAAGTGTGTGAACCGGGATAAACTATTCAATAGTTTGTAAAAATAAGCATTATGGTATGGTGGGTTGAAATTGGATGAATAAACTTTTTTGTCCCTTCCTCTTTGCATCTTTTGCGTTATTCTATTGGCGTAAAAACAATGTAAAAATTTATGCAGATCAACTATTTTACCAGCTTGGGATGGATGTTCCATTACAGTGGCCTGTTCTCTCTGAAAATAAAACTTGAAACTGTAGCCACGAGACACTTTGCTGCAAAATTTCTATATTTTTCTCATATGCTCAAACATTAAAAAAAAAAAACAAAAAAAAATATAGACCAAGTGAAGTTAAGTCCTGGTTCACACACTTCAACTTTTGGTGATCAACTCTTAATTCAACTGTAAGAAAGACGGAGAAGGAAATACAAATATCACCTTTTGTAGCTATGCTATTTATGGGGCGATACAGGAGTTAGGACGTGATATTCGTAGCAAAAATAATCGACACTATTACAGTTATAAATTTATTTTTGTTTTGATTTCTTTGTACCTAAAATCAGAGCGCGGAAATAAACGAAACAAATTGCTTGTTTTTGTTTTGTTTAGTTCTTTGAAGTGCGAGAAACAAAAACAATGAGAACGATTGCTCAATTTATTTTTGTTTTGTTTTTGCACATGAGCGCAAACCAGAGAACATAGCTAATCGGCTGTAAACTGGCCGCCGGCCCCAAACAATACATTAATTTAATCGTACTCAGCTAGAAAAGAAAATAATGGGAAATAAATGGAAATGTTTTTAAATATTTGTAGAGAGTTTGACATCATCATATAATATAATTTTATTGCATTGTTATTTAACACATTAAGTTTGTTTTATATAACTAAGCAGCATAGCTACAACTGGGTGTCCTAAGGCACCTCTCTTCTTGTTTCCTTACAGCTGAATTATGAGTTGATCAACAAAAGTTGAAGTGTGTGAACCGTGTCTAATAGTTCCGTTTAAAATTCGTTTAGCGAAGAAGTATAACATCATACACTTATGGCGTTTTCTTTACAACAAATAAGAGCAACATTTTTTGCTCTTTCAAAGAGAACGAAATACATTTCTTGTTAATTAGGAACTGAAAATTTATAAAAAGGGAGTACTCAAGAATTTAAAGCCATAACTTCATACATACATATAGATATATTTATCTACATATTGTTGGCTAATCGGCAAATATGAAAAGTGAGTTTTTAATGTGGAATTTTAGTGTAACTCAAAATACATCATTTCTAAAAATTTAAATGTCGTTATATTGTTTTAAAAAAATTTAAATTAAAAAACTAAATAAGCTACTCCTGTTTTAAGCGTTGGCAGAAGTAGTTACCACGTTGACTACGAAAACGAAGGTCCTGGGTTCGAGCCCGGTATCAGACAGTGATCAAATAACAACACCACGCATTTTTCTAATGTGCATTGGTGTCCCTTTGCATCAGTTGTAGTAGGAAAGTTTATGTGATGAAGGCATAGTCACTGGTCACTGAACTATATACCGACTTCAGCACATATTAATCCTAATGTAACATCAGAGCGCCCTCTTTCGTTGTGTAGCAGAATCATCGGCGAAGTAAAATAACCAACAAAATGGCTACGAATCACAGCTTCAAAAATTTAATATGCCTCATTCAACACCAGAGGCGCTGCAACAGTGCATTATTAAAAAACGTGCCAAAAGCAGAGTTGTAAAAGAATGAAGCTTTCCTCTATCTTTTTCTTCACCACCTGTCTTCTCTATCACTATCGCTTTCCTAAAGAAGGTAACACCTAGTAATAGTAGTAGGCGTTCATTGCCTGAGTGTTACTTCTCTTTCCAAAAAAAAAAAAAAAAACAAAAAACATTTACTCACGGTAGAGTCAGTAATTCTAAAGGCTTTGAATTGTAGCTTAAGTGCAGTCTAAATGCCACCTTTGTAATTCCTTCTTTTCATCGAAAAATAATTTCAATGGATTAATTAGCTTTATTATAAATAATTTTTTAAGCACTTTTTTACCTAAACATTTTTTTAACACTTGTATTTTTGAGATTTGCTTACATTAGGTGTGTTTTTTTACTTTTGTAGTAAAATGCAGTAAATGAGTAGTTACTGCAAAAATGTTTAAATTTACTCTGAAAAAGAGTTGTTGCCGAAAAAAGCACGCGAACAGAAAAATAGTAAAAATTAGTAAGATTAAGGAAACAGCTCCAGACAGACTCCAATTCCAAATAGTGCTGAAAAATATATGCACTTTTGACTATTTAACTCTTTTTCTTATTCGTACTCGATACAATATTTTGTGTAACATCACCAATCTAAGAATATATTTGTAATTTATTTTATGTAATATTTGCAATTAAATTCTTTTTGATTTTTCTGAGTTGTTGTTGGTTAAATTTATTAAAAATTACATGACTGCTTGTTAATGTTACTGACTACCTTAAAAATAAGTGCAGTACTAAGTAACCAGATACTTTAAAGTTTTGCAACTTTGAATAATTAAAGTCATCCGCAAAACAAAAGAATTAATAAACTAAATTATAAAATATGTATATTAAAAGTAATTATTACCAATTATTACCTTTTCCAAAATTTTTACAATTTTCGTTTGCTTACTTTTCGTTTGTTTACATTTTGAATCACATGTTTTTATCTTACTAAACTTTACTGCGACAAATTTCTGCAGTAAAAAAACACTCAGCCAAGAACTGTCACTTTACTCTCTCAATTTTTGTTCTCATTTACTGTATTTTGGGTAAACGAACGCAATTTAGTAAAATGCAGTAAAGTTCAGTAAAAATGTTTAAAAACTTTTGAGTACGCGAACGCAATTATTATTTTTAGTTTCCAATCTGTCATAATAGTATTTTCGATAACTTTTAGGTGAAAATTGTCATAAATTTGACAAGGCAAACAGATGTTCGGTTGCCACCAATATCAACAATAACAACAACAGTAAGTTCAAAATAAACATTTTCACATTTTCCGAACTTTTTTTTATGATTTACATTAATTCTTATGGAGCATATCCCACTAAGCCGCAACTAAGCTACGCGACGCGACATGACATGACAAATTTTTGGCGTAGTTGATTATATTATCGCTTCGCTTCGCATGGTTTAGTCCTGTCTCACTTTTAACATAGTGAAGCCGAAATTGCGACAAGAACTTTTCCAAGCGAGGCTAACATCATAAAGCTTTGCTGTATTCAGAAACTTATAGTACATTTTACATACTTTTGTACAACATTTTAAACCGTTTAAGGTTACTTATTTGGCCCCTTAATTAAGAGTATTAAAAAAGGACAAGAGCTACAGGGAATACTATAATTGTAATTGAAAATTAAGTCTAACAAATCAGTGTAATCGTCTAAGGACACCGCGAATATTTAACGTTATCATGGTGCATATATAATGTCCCACACATGTTCCATATGGGAATTTCCATTAAAAACAGAATTTCTTCAAAACATCAATTGAATTCCCAGTTCACTTATCCTTTGATTTGATTCTTTCCCTCATTTCGCAAAATTTGAGCATTAAACACTTTTTGTCACCTGAGCATAATGAATATTTTTGTTGTTTTTTTTTTCAATTATTCTAAGCCTACAACCAATTTGGGCCCCAAGATATTAACGGTCTAATTCATAAAAAATATTTCAGGTTTATTACAGGTTTATTTGACAAATTTCCCATAGAAATAAGTCAAATAAGCGCTTAATAAACCTGTAATATTTTTATGAATAAGGCGTTAAGAAAATAGAAATATTACAAACAAATTATTAAACATACGTGCATACATGCATACGATACATCCAGCAACTCATGCTTGGTGCTTTTTATTTTACTTCAAATTAGGTTATTTAGTTTGATTTCTATTAACTTATTTCTAATATGAGATATTCAATTAAAAAAAAAAAAGTGGATTGTTTTGAGTAGATAAAACAAATATTTAAAGAAATTATTCAACAAATTTAGCTTTTAGCTATAAGTAATAAAACAAAATAAAAATAATAATAATAATAATAATGGAAATCTAGTTTAAATTTACTAAACCCAATTCAAATCCTTAAAATATTATATATTTATGAAAAATTTCAACAAACAAGTAGATAATTATGTATGTGTTGTATGTGACAAACATTGCAAACAACAACTATTGATTTATTCTGTGAAAATATTTAATAAAATTTAACTTTACAATAACAACAATAGTTTTATATTTAATTCTAGTTTAGAAAAATAAAAGAGCAAACATAAAAACATTCCAACCAGAAATTTAATTCTCAAAAACTTTGCTATTTTCCTAAAGTCTAACTATATATGAAACAATAAAATCTAACAACTAAATTTACTATAAAAAAAATTCGAATTTCGCAGATTATTGTTGTTAAAATTATTCCGTTTTGTTTATCTAGGCTGCACTGTTACAGATATTTTGCAAATTTATGAATTAAATACTCAAAGTTTATTTCGTTTACATAAATCAAATTTCAATAAAATTAAAGCTGTGTAGAAGATACCTTATGGGGGTTTAAAGAGAGAAATTAGAGTAAAAATTTTTACAATTATAAAAGTAACAGTTTATAAAAGTTTAGCTTGTTACTGCAGTTATGGCGCGTCTTAATGAGACAAATTTGTTGTTCTAACAAAAGACAAATATGAAAAATTTTGGTTCCTCAAAAAGCACGTAGTTTCTGGTGGTTAAGAAATTCATCAGTAAACTTCAAACAAAAAGTTCAAAATGTGAATCATACAAGTCACAAACTAACTCCCTGTTTCCACAACACGGTCGGTCGACTTGAGTAGAAAATTTGTATGAGTTTTTTGTTTGATTTTCATACAAATTTTCTAGACGAGTCAGGCAAGACTTGTGGAAACAGGGTATAAGTTTTAAGTTTACAAAAACATTTTTAATTGTTTTTGAATCTTTTTTCATTTTTTTTTTATAAACATGAATGAAGTTTTAGTTAATTTAATTATTACTATTCGAACTGCATTTGTTTCTATATTTAATGAATTGAACAGGCTAATGTTCGTATCGCTTTTTAAGCCAAATTACATGTGATAATTATTAATGAACAAATAACATCAAAGTTAGTTGTAAATATTCTGACAACACATAGTTGAACGGAACAGCCAGCCGTTTTCGAAGGCCACTAAACCTTCATCATCAGCGTTCTTCTGTGTTTGGTCCACTGTGTGTGGTGTCAGTTGATGTAGTTTTTTGTTAACTTTTTCAAGAATATTTTGAATGAAGTCTACTGATGAGATTTCTAAGCAGAAACAAAATGCATCCAGACTTAAAGTCAAATAAATATTCTTGTCTATTTTTATATAACAGACAAAATTTTTATTTGTCACGCCTGGACCACTATTGCTGCTGTTTTATCCTTGTTATAACATATTTGTTAAAACAAATGTTTAAGCAACGATGTCGTAACAATAAATGTCGCTTGCAACGGAGCAAAGTGAGAAACCGAACGATAAAAGTAATGCTCTCTTTGTTTCACAAGTTGATGAATATTTAACAAAAGATTAATATAACGTCACATGATGTCGCCATATGAACGAACTTAACAAGTTTTTGTTAATTCTTTAGTCTCGCCTAAACGAAGTAATCCTCCTTGTTGTGATTGGCGATTTAGCGGCGAAAGTCAGCCGTATTGTACTAGATTAAAGAAAAATGTAGCTTGTTTTCTTTAATCAACTACAAATTGTCGTATTTGAAGTCGAAAAACGCCAACCTCGATAAGGGCCAATGTTTCATGTGTTTCGATTAGAACTGATAAAAAGAATAAAAAAAGGATATAAATTAAGGCGAATCCATCTTTTGTGGTGCAGATCTTGAGTTCAATGAAAGTTATGACAGAGATCAGGGAAGTCTGCTAAATTCATTCCAAATTGCAAATAAAAATTATTTATCAGTCTGTACATAAGTTTATCACATACGTGCTGAATAATATGATTATTCACCAACACTTTTGTTAATCAACTGTTTAATACATTTATAAGTTTATTCATTAAAATACACACATTTCCTTAATGTTTTACATTTCTGCCATATATACCGGAAATTTTGAGATTCTGTATTGATACCAATTGCATTTTTGAACGTGGTATGCATATTACTCCTGCACAATGATACATTTACGAACAAGCCCAATATTAAGCTATTTCTCAATGGCAGACTGTGTGGCGCAGTCATCTGCTGCATCGTCTTTTTCACGAATAACATCTATGGAGAGAGATAATGGATCTTGTTATGAGAAACTTTTTATCTTCGACTGTAGGCAAAAGTGCTGATCGACTGGATTTTACTTTATTATAGATCTGAAAAGCGTTCCCGTACTCTAAAATTGGGTAAATGAGAGAGGTTTTGTGAGAGTAATGGTCCTCTTCTTCTTGCACGAAACAGCCCGTACTTTTTCTTCGTGCTAGTTTGGGCACACAGAAAATCAAGCAGCTATTTGAAAAATAAACATTGAGAGAAATTATAGTTTGCTCTCATTTTACCGAACTTTACCCAAAAAGTAAAGAAACAGACCTTATGACGCGCATTCGAAGAAAGATGTGTCTCTATTGTGAATTTCAGTCATTGTGATTAATTAAAATAGTGCATCAGCTGAAGTAAAAGAAATAAATGGCCAGTCACACACGAGAACAATTGTGCTGGCATAAAATGCTAGTTTGTTGGTGAGAAGGGCAAACAGAATGGTTTTGTGTTTGGCATAATTTTTCAACCAGCTACAACCCCGCATCAGCAGCACAAAACCAATACACACACAACTTATAAAACAGCAAATGTAAAATGAATACAAGAAACACTAATACACACAAAGCTGTGTGCACGTATACATTTTTATGCCAGATGAATTAGTCTCGTGTGTTCTAAAAAGAACAAAAATTGTGCGGCATAAAAATTAGTCTCGTGTGTGAAAGGCCAATAAAACTAAATAAATCAATAACATATACACTGCGTTTGGATATGAAAGTAGAGCTGAAGCATCCCACAATCCGCTTCGCCGTCCCTGGGCATCCAAAACTGTAGTCATTGCAATTCTATACATTTCGTGTATTAATTTTTAAATTTTGTTCATTTCAATAAAAAAATTGTTGTGCCTTTGATATTTTCTTTCGAACTTCTAATAACCATGTGTTTTTTGTTTTGTGTTGCCCAATACTGCCACATTTAAATTGAAAAATATTGAATTGCCGCTTTTTCGTAATAAACAAAATCTATCGAAATCTGAAGAAGTTAAAACAAAATCGATCGAAATGAAAATTAGTAATCAAAACAATTGCGATCGATTTCTGTGACTCATTGTTTGTGGCACTGTTCAGCGTTTGAAAAACATACCAGATATGGAATATCTTATTGATTCTGGTTGGAAAAAACTGCGAATATTTCCAAAAAAAAAGGCTGTTTCTTTAATATAATTTATACAACATAGTAAACATATTGACGATTTCATATTCCAAACGAAATTCAGAAGATCATTTCTCTTCAGATCAGAGAGATTCAACCTTATTCCAGTTGTCAACGTTGACGTCACTTCAATACAATACAAAAAAATTATGGTTTGCCTATTCTTAATCGAGAGCAATTTTGTGCTATTGGCACAAAATACCATGTACCTGTCAATAACAGTCTCAGTTGTTTTCGACAATGGTTACACAAGTCTCAATTTATTGGTATTGTATTGACGTGGCGGCGATATTGACAACTGGAATAAAGGTAGTTTGTATTCGTGTTGCAACATGAGAAATATTGTGTGAAAAATATATAAACAAATGAAAAAAAAACTAATTTGAATTAAAGAAGGATAATACATGTACATATGTGACTGCTTTAAAAATCACTACATATCAAGTCACGGCGATTTCAAAAAACTAATAAAAGCTAAATCATTGCTAATGTAAACTGCACGATTTGTAGCGTTGGAAGTTTGAATAAAATATTTTTTTTTAAAATTTAAAAACATAAAATACAATAAAAACCCACTGACAGCTTAGAAATATTTATTATTAATAAAAATGTTATAATTTAATTTATAATAATTAATTATTTATTTGAATTTTAAATATTTATTAATAGTATGTTTTTGGTGCCACCGTGATTTTCGGAACAGTCCCGAATAATTTAAATATCATGTTTAATCTATTTAAGTACATAGAATTTAAATGTATTGTATTCAATCTCTGGCCAAAATCAATGATATTAGCATCATAGATTGTTCTTGTGTCAAAACAAATGTACTGAAAATTATGTGTTGACATCTGAGTGATATTCAAATTACAAGGGGGAAAAAATTCATCTGCGCAGCTTAAGCTACCTAAAATGGATTCGCCTTGGTTGGCATGATAAAACAAAATGAAGCGAAAACATTTTTAAGTGAAAAAACATTTTTTTTTTCAAAATATTGGTTTTTGTAACACATTCAACAATAACAATTTAACAGCTACGATGGCATATTTTTTTATTTTCAAAAACAGTGTATGGCACGAATATTTTTCCACTTCTCATTGTGAATTTGAATTTAACGATTTTAAAGCTTAACAACTCTTATAGATTAATATGATCACTCTCTCAAAACTCTGGGCTTAAAATGGACGATTTAACATTGTCTTACATTTTCGTAAAAATCATTAAAAGTTATAAAGAAAAAAATTCAAATATAGTGTAAAAGAAATATAAAAATAAAATATCAAATATTTACAATATATTAAAAAAACAACTAAGAGATGATAAATTAGTGTAAGAATAAATAAATGTTACTGTGTACCTTAGAATACATTAAACAAAAAATGAGAACAAATTTTTCAAATTTTCATGCAAAATCACAACTTAGATACATTTTCCATACAAAAATTCAAGAAAATATTGTAAGTGAATAAAAATAAACTTTATAAAATAAAAATAAAATTTAGCATTGTTTTCATTACGTTTTAACATAGTATATATAAAAAACATACTGTAGAAGAAATAAACGTTACATTTTCAAAATAAACTAAAAAAAATAAATTAAATCATAAAGTTCATTTAAAAAGAAAAAAATCTTTTATGATTTGACTGTGATAATATCGAGAAAACAAAACATGAAACAACAGCTTATAAAGAACACACACATTTTGAAGGAAATTAATAAATTACAAAAATGAAAATGATTTCAAAACAAAAGAAATAAGAGCATGAGGGGTTATTTTAAAATAAATTACCAAGAACAAGCAAAAAACAATTTTTATTACAGTAAAATTTTATTATTAAAAAATATGAAAATATGTATATATACACTATATACTAATATAGACATATAAACAACAACAACAACAAAAGTATTTAGAAAATTTTTAGATATTAAAGACAGCAACAAATAATAATATTATACATTTACGAGTAAAATTAATAATTAATAATTAAGCAACAAAATTCCGTCTTGACTTGGTGAAATATAACAATACTACTATTAAAAATTAAACCAAAGTCGAACGAAATAATTATCAAAAAAGTAATTAAAAAAAATAATTAAAATAGTTCTTATAAAAAAAACATCAACGATTTTCTTAAATAAATTTTTATTGAAATATTTAGTTAAAATATTATGCCATATAATTTTATTAAAAAAAAACATAAGAAGAAACCTCTTAAACTTTTATTAGCAGAAGAAAAAAATTCCATAAACGCAACTTTAAATTCATAAAATTAAAAAAAAAATACTTTTTTGACAAGACAAACAAAAAAATCAACAAGAAAATGTAGTTTAGCAACAAGATTTCAATATTTATTAATATCATTAAAAAGAAAAACTTAAATTCAAATAAAAAACTATATGATTAACAAAAATCTTTCAAGTATTTCCTTTTACTTTCCTATTAAAAAAAAATATAACTTAAAAAACTCAAAATCTTTTTAATGTTCAAAAAACACACAACAATTACAACAAATTACTTTTTTCCCAAACTCAAAAAAAATAAATAAATAAAATGAAAATAAAATAAAATAAAGTTTATTAAATTTTAGTATAAAAAAACCAAGTAAAATTTTACCATTCAATATTTCATAAGACAACAAAAGAAAACCCCCAAAATAAAGAAACTGTTCGAAATTGCAGATGCAATAAAAATACACCTGTCGGCATGATAAGAAAAGCATTTGACCAAATTATCAAATGAAGTGTGTAAATGTAACATACGAGTATGTTGGTGTTGAATAATGTTGGTAAATGTAAAGCTCATTTTGTCAGTCAGGTTAGTCAGTCAATCCAGTTAAATGTGACAGGCAGTTAATGACAGTTTAAGGAAAAGAAAATAAAATATCTTGTTAATAAATTAAAAATAAAAATTACATCTGCATATAAACTTAAACATACAAACATTTAATGCAAATAAGCAAAAGTACATACATACATACACATAAATGCATTCATACATAAATACATACATACATGTATTATTAAAAACATTAATATAAAAAAATGGATTATATATATTTAAAAAACAAATTATATAAGAAAGTATAAACAAAAATATAATAAAAAAGTAATAATTATAAAATAAATAAAATTTGTTTGCTTATTTCTTTTATTGGTTCAATTGTGAGAAGGGTCTGTATTTCGATTCTAAGAATTAACTTTGTGAAGGAAGTGTTTTCCAGATTGCTGTGAATTAGGGAAGTAACGAACGAACGAACCAGTTTAGCGAATGCGAATGCGAAATCGAATAATACATTTTATTTTTTGCGAAAGCGAATGCAAATATCACATGAAAATAAATTTGTATAAGAACCAGTGATGCCATTAGGATACGAAAGATACATTTTTCGTATCTTTTGAAGACTTCAGGTACCATGTGTAATCCCGAAATTTTTCGTATCTTTTGCATTTGAACATCTTTTTTATTTTCAGGAAATTTATATGAACTTTTTGATATAATCGCCTTAGTATAAGGGCCTTAACTCGTATATTAATTTTTACAAAAATGAATTTGTTTTGATAACATCCAAAGATAGTTATTTACATATAATTAATTTTAAAGCTTGCTTACCATATTTTTAAAAATTACATGCCTAATATTTATGACTTAAATAAATATAAAAATGAATTTATATGATATCATTTTCCTTACAATATTCTTTAAATATGAAATAAAAATGTTATGTTAATAAACGTTAAAAATGGACTTTAAAATTTTTTACAAAATGTATCTTTTTGGAAACTAAAATGTATCTTTCTCGAAATTTCACTGGCAACACTGATAAGAACATGAAGTTGTATTATTTTTTAATTTATTAAAAATACAAATTCTTAAAACATAAAGAAATATGAATTTATATTAAAAATAAATTCGTACTTTCGCCCCAAAGCCTGGTACTCTGTTCAACATTTCATGCGAAATGCTGTCAAAATATGTATGTACATATTAAGAAAACCTGGAATGAATTGTTCATGAAAAAATTTTGCAGAAGTTTTACTCTGTTCATCTTGGGAAAAATATATGAAATATATCTTAAACATTTTAAATTTTCATGTGAAATAGTATGAGTGGCACTTGTTTAGTTAATATTGTGTGCATATAAAATTTTATGTACGAAGTAATGAATGGTGCTCAACATATTTCAAAAGTTTCGACAGACTAGCCTTAAGTAGAAAATACTGCTGAATTTTTTTTTCATTTCATTTTGATACTTATGAGACCTTATTGAAAGAAAAGTTTTCCACTAAAATATTAAAGCTTCGATTAAGTATATGTATGCTGGCTTAAAATCATTTTTGTGTTTTTGACGTTTGTTAATCGTGAACTATTTTCGTAAAAGAAGTACAAATTTTTTTTTAGCTTAAGTATTCGCTTGAAATATTCGCATACATTTTAGCGAATGCAAAAGCGAATGCAAATAGCAAAAGTAAGCGAATAATTTGCGAATGCGAACATTCGTTACGTCCCTAGTCTGAATCATGTACTACACTACTTTACAGTACATTGCGTTTCGGAAAAATTTTAGCTATTACTGACTAAATATGTTATGCAGATGGGCAATTCCACTCAAAACGACTCTGCGCAGGAAAAAAATTTACTTATTTTTCACAAAAATCGTTCAGTACACAAGAGATGATATTTATGGGCAAATTAAAACCAATAAAAATGAAATTGAAAAAGTTTTATATTTCCTCCTGGTCTCCTCCAAAGTATATTGATACATATTTGTTGTAGGATTATTTTTATTTGTACGTTGACAGTTCGGGTTAAGATTTGTTTAATATGGAGTTTGATGGATGGGGTAAAGTCAGCTGATGATCAGCTGTGGTATTAATACACTTTGGCCTCCTCTAGCAATATTAGGCTGAGTTTACATTTGGCATTTCTTGTGTTGTCATTTTGTACTGTCATTTTCACAATGTGTGCAACGCCGTTCATATTAAGTTTTTTATATGGAAAGCAATGCCACACAACGAAATGTGTATCGAAAATGACAAACGTTGCCACTAAAACACACTATTGCGATGTCACAAAAGGTCATAGTGTGTACTCGGCGTTGGTCGTTTTTTGTTTTTGCAAAAATTTTGATTTCGCTACACAGTACAATTTAAAGTAAAAAGTAAAACAGTTTCGTTAATGTTTTTTTTACCACATAGAATTCTTTATTTAAAAGCAAAAAAATTTTTTAACATTTTTCGGGCAGTTGTTTAACTTTTCGTATCAAATTTAATCATTCCAATCAATTTATTTTGTTTTTTAGAATATCATATTTAATTATATTTAAAATTTTTGTTTATTTTTCAATCAATATTTTAAATTTATTTTTTTTTTAATTCTACTTATTTTCTTGAATCAATAATGTATTTATTTCTCTTAATTAAACTGATTGTGAAAATTAATATTTTTGTATACAGTTAAAGTGTTGTTTTCTAAAAGTTATAAATTTTCAAGAGTTCAGCGGTACAAAATAAGACCTGATAAAATAACGGCCATTTAAGTGAAGGAAATGTAAAATACCGAACTTCGGTTGCTTTATCAATCGGTAACGCAACCGAAATTATAAGACAAGTTTCACACACGTCAACTTTTGTTGATCAACTTTTAATTCAGCTGGTGGTAGGTTAGGTTAGGTTAGCAGGCTGCTGGTAAGGAAAGGTGAAATTTAGAGTCCAGCTCACTTGGGTGGTAAAAAAGAGATGTTTGTATTTGCTTCTCAGTCTTCCTTACAGCTGAATTAAGAGTTGATCAACAAAAGTTGACGTGTGTGGACCAGGACTAATTATCATTATGTATGGCAACTGGAGAAAAAACGACTTTCACAGACTTAGTTGTCAGTTGCTTTACTTAGTCCCGGTTCACACACTTCAACTTCTGTTGATCAACTCGTAATTCAGCTGTAAGAAAGACGGAGAAGGAAATACAAATATCTCTTTTTTCTACCAGCTGAATTAAAGGCTCAGTTAGCCGACTGTAATGGAATGTAACTGCAACATAGGAAACAGCTAATCGATGTTTTTATATGAAAAGTAGGTTACGTTACATTACATTTCTATAACCATTTTCATAACTTTTCACATAACAATATCGATCAGCTGTTTCCTACTGTTGCAGTTACATTCCATTACAGTCGGCTAACTGAGCCTTAAAAGTTGACGTGTGTGAACGTGGACTTAATAACATTTTTTTCGATTGGCAACGCAACTAAAGTGCGCTTGTCATTGGCATAGCTATTTGTTTTAGGGGCACTATGACTGGTGATTTTCACGAGTAATATTAAAATAAATAATTACATGTAATTTTTAATAATCCAGGGGAGGTAACGGAAATTCTTGAGGGGCAATGCCAAACGCCTATGACGGTTGCCATCCATTATCGAGCAACAAAAATTAAAAGCAACGAATAATTTTGATACGAATCAAATAGAGAAAATCCCACAAGTCCTTTTTCAGTTGTTCTATAAAATAGGATACGTTTGGAAATTCATGCAACTCAGAAAGATTTTTTCAATCATTTGTGTAAAATAAAGTATACGAACTTTGCTTTTCGTCAACAGTACAACTTTTGTCGTGAATACCTCTATTGTTATTTGGAATAGGCGCACGGAAGGCATATCAAATCGCTGATTTACACGGGAACAATTGTGCTGGCATAACATGCCAGTTTGTTGGTGAGAGAGACAAAGAGAGTGGTTTTGTGGTTAGCATGATTATTCAAACAGCTAAAGCCCCGCATTAGCAGCATAAAACCAATACACACACAACTTAAAAAACCGCAAATGGTAAATGAATACGAAAAACACTAACACACACAAAGCTGTGTATACGTATACATTTCGTCGGTTGGTTATTGGTTTGCGCCACAGTATATTCAAAATACATTATGTCTGCAGCAAACCAATAACCAACCGCCAGATTGGTTATTGGTTTGCCAGACGAATTAGTCTCGTGTAATTTGGAAGAGAACAAAAATTGTGCAGCTTAAAAATTGTTCTCGTGTAAACTACCTCAAACAGGTATACGCATTCGATTACTCATCAGCTGATTCTTTGTTTACACGTTTATAACGAACAATTTAATTGACAGTTAGTTCTTTGCCTTAATAGATGCTTATGTTTCCTGCCTTGAGTTCTAGTTGCTTTGTATATATTTGCTTTGTATCTGACAAATGTCAAATTTTTTTAGTTTATGGTAATAGTATAATTATTATTGTGTTTTTGACATGCTTTGGTTCTTTTCACAGCTGTGGTTGTTGTATTGATAAAAAATTTATATACATACATACATACATATGTATGTATGTAATACATATTATATAACATACATATGTATCTATGCATGATGCAAAAAGAAATTTTAGGTTTCAAGAAGCGCAGTTTGAAGGCAAAGATCTTTTGATTAATTTGCAAACACTTCGAATCTAGTCGGCCTTGTACACTCAATTACAACGAACATTAAAATGAAAAAATTTCATTAAAACAACATCATCACCCTCATTTCTTATTCAGTCACAGAATTTGACGTAAACCGAGCTCAATACTCACTTGTGATTGAATTGATGCTTTGCAAAAATCCCAGTCTTACATAAAAAAAGAGAGCTTCCAATTGGGAAGAGCGTTTTTACAGACCTGTACCTGGATCTAGTAACTTTTATTCTGATAATCGTATCGCTTTAAAATATATAACGAACATTTGTCGATTTTGCTATCCAGTAATACATTTTAACAATATTCGTTGTTGGTTGAAGTAGTAAAAGTCAGTTCACAAACTCAAATTCATTTAGTTTTTCTTTGTGCTTTTCGCTTGTTTTGACAAACGAATAAGTATATATATCGAAAAATATTGCGATTTTCGGTTTGCAAAAAGTTACTGAATTCATGCAAAATTAATGACGGCTTATTTTCAAAAAATTCACAAAATTGTTCAAAGAGAAGGAAAGTGAAAAGAAAGTTAAAATTTGTTAGGAAGGTAGTACTCCATAATTTTAGGCCATATAATTTCTTAAATAATATCTATAGCATAAAACAGAAAATAACTGTGCAATAAATTTGTTCTGAAAACGGTTGGAAACTGATATTTAAGTTTTCTTGCTCAATTCACTATCTATTGTCGGAGTCGTACAAACGTTGTTGCTAATTAGTAATTACTATGTATCTAAACATTTGTATATAAGCAATTGGGGGATTCAAACCGTGGTCTTAAGTGTGATAATGTTTTAAATTATTTTAATATAATTGTTTTTGCTTTTCCTTTCAAAAAAATTGTTTAAAACATTATCGGCCCTGTTTAGAAAACTAACTCAGACAATAGATGTTTTTTTAGATTTTTAAATTTTTTTTTATTATATATATTTTTAAATATCATATCTCAAAGAAAATTATAGTGTATGATTTTAAACAAGTCTGCAGGACCATTATTAATTTTTTGACAATGAGAAGTTTACTCGGATTCGGTTTACAGAACAGGGCCATATGACACCTATCGTTTGAATTCGACAAATGCTTATAAACAAATGTTTATATATATATTGTCAACAATGTTTACACCACCTACGACAATACAACAATTCATGTACGACCTGTGACTCCGACAATAGATTGTGAATTCAGCAAATATTTTGTATTACAAATTTAAACAGACGGACCGTACTTCATATTTGTAATTAGCCGTTGTTTTAACGAGGCCTTATTTCGTGACGCCATAAACAAAGTTTCTACGACTTAAAACTTGTGCATGCTAGTTATTTAATATACTTTTTTCGAAGATTACAAAACTTGTTAAGATATAAAATAAATTTTTTGTTAATTAAATTTTTTCCAATTACGCTACATGTAACGAATCAATTCGTAATTGCTCTAGCACGAATTACAATTACTTTTTATTGTAGCTGCCATTATAATTCCAGTTCTCATTGTGAAATAAATCAATGCAATTTTATCGTTCAGTATATTTTCCCACATTTTGGAGGGGGAACTTTGCACTTTTAAAAACTTTTCATTTGCATAATTGATGACGAAATATAATTATCCGATTGAAATTGCTTTATTTAAAAGATTTCTAATTTATGTGGATTTTTCTTTTTTCAAATAAATTTTATGAAATTTTTGTTAATAAATACTCGTACGTGTGTTTAAAGATTTTTTACTTCCTACATTTAAAAGTTATTGTTTAATTTATGCAAAAAATTTATTGTTAAAACGATGTTTTCTTTTTAATTAAGTTTTTTTTATAGTGAAATTGTTTGTACCTTTGATAGTTAATTGTAATTTACTTTAGTTTTCTTTCAGCTACTTTATATATTTTGCTGTTATTTTTACTCTTTAAATTTAATTAGTGTTTTTTGGGTAAAATTGTGTTTTATTAAAAAAAAGAAACTTTATTAATTCGTTTTTGTTTTAAGAAAAAATCCCTGAATATAATTTTGCTTTCGTACAGTGTTTATTAATTAGTAAGTTTAAATTTGTATATTAATTTAAAGTTGTATTTTTTTTTTATTAATTATAAGAATTTTCCAAATTATCAAAACCTAAATATAAACTTTAATTTGTAATTCTAAATTTTCCAAGAAAATAATTTTTACGTGTTAATTTTATGTCACATTAGAGCCAAATATTGTAAATTTTTGAAATTTTTAATTCAATTTTACTTTTATAAATTTTAAATCAATCTACGTTTATCAAACGTTCTAATATGCGGTTTGCAACTGCAATCATCAATCACATCGTCTGCTGTTTTCGTATTTAAATTTAATTATTAATTTTTTTTAGGTTAAATGAAAGAATATATTTTGGGGAGAATTTTTCAAAACTTTTTGCTTGTTTCCTTTTTCATAGTTTCAAAACTGCAAACATTTTATTTCTTCGTCTTTCTTCGCTTTGCAGTTGGTTGCGGAAAATTCTATTTGTTTGGCAACTCAGGTGGACAGTCTGGCTGGTTGGAGGGATGGGCTGCACGAAAAGCTGGATTGCTCTCCAGTTCGCGATCAATGCGTAAAATAATCGGATAGGGGCGCAAATCAACATGGAACCTTAAAATTGGCAAAATTGATAACAAAAGATATTTAAAAGAAAATAATAAATATTGTAATATTTTATATTTTTATTTAACGCGAGTGAATATGAATACGAGCTTAAAAAGTTTGCGAGTTGTTTGTTTAAGCATGTCCGGATTCACTTCATTTCATTGCTCATTGAATTCATAAGAAGACTTCTACCAAATGCATCCTATACATGCTTAACCCGCCATAAGCAAATTCTTTTATAAAATAATAAAACTTAATTTAAAAGTTAGACTTCAATTATAATTACGATAAAGATCTATTTACATACATTTTTAAAATCATTTGAATTTAGATTTGAAAACGTCACCAAACGTATACTTTTGGTGTATACTCATTTTGCCAGAACCAGTCGTTGGAACCTTATTAATTTTTTCTGTTATACAGTGTAATTTGAATTTTTAATTTTGATTGAAATTTTACTATGTACAGAAATATGTATATGGGCAGTAAGCATATGTACGTATGTATTTATAAAATAAAAATTTGTGCATATAGTATGTATGTATGTACATATGAATATTATCTACATACATACATACATATATAAGTAATTCTACTTTTGTCTTTTAAAAAAGAAATTTGTATGTAAATACCTATTTTCTATTAGTTTCTGCTTACCTGCGTGCATTAAAAACTTGAGGAACCAGACAGCAGTCAGCCATTGAAATCTCATCGCCCACACAGTATTTGCCAGCTGAAGTCGATAAAACCTTTTCGACGGCCCTAAAGCCACGTGTAATCCAGTGCTGAGCCCATTCTTTTTTCTTCTCCTCTCCCACATGTATTAAAACGATCAAATTCTGCAAGGGTTGAATGCCGGAACAAATAATTTCACAAATCTCACGAACCTTGGCGCGTTTGTGAACATCCTGTGGCAAAAGAGGCCGCTGAGGACGTGTTTCCTCCAAATAATGCATAATGGCCAAAGATTCAATTAGTGTGTGACCATCTATAAATTTGTATGTAAATGCATTCGTATGTTTTACATTATCTTAATTTAGTTTGAATTAAAGCAAAAATAAATGAGAAAAACACCCACCAATCTGCAATGCTGGCACTTGTTCCATGGGATTCACCTCGCGATATTCATTACAATGCTGCTCACCACCCGATTTGATCAAACTGATGGGCTTAATGTCATACGGAATTTCTTTCAGATTCAAAGCAATTCGCACCCGCCATGAACAAGAGCTGCGCCAATACGAATACAGTATTGGCTTTACATCCGAACCAGCGTTAGCAGCAGCAGGAGTAGAAATTACAGTGTTAGTAGACATATTTAAGGAATATTTTTCAACTAAACTACAAACACGATCTTTGGAAAACAAGAACCTGTTACTCAGAACCACACCTCTCAAATGTATTTGAGTTTTCGCCAACATGTATGTAGATTATCAAAAATAAGAAAAATAAGAAACTTAATATAATTTATGCAAAATAAATCTGGAATTTCTAGTCTATATTAAAGATTAAAATGTTCCTTCAGACAAATTATTCAGCTTTGATAAGAATGTGTTGTGGTCTGCGACAATTAACCGGTTTTTTAACTAATTTTTTTTTTATTATTATTTGTTGTTAATTTAATCTTACCGCTGAAAGTGATTTATTTAAACTGATACTAAATGTATTTTTATTTTTTTCATTTTATAAGAAAATAAACAACAAAGCAAAATTCTTTAAAAAAATGTTTACAAGTGTTTTTGTGGAATCAGCTGATTTATTATGGAACCCAAGTCACATTTATTTAAGCTTGAAGCCAGGAGGTATGCTTTAAATTATACAGTGAAGAAATATATAAAAACTCACAATTAATTTTGACGGGAAATACATAAAATTGAGTCGATAATAGTGTTGCCCAAGCAAACCCCGACCAAACAAAGGGTGTATAAGTTTGTAGTGTGTGCCTGTGTTTCTGTGTATCTGTGTGTCGGTCCATATCCACGTAGAGACCAAAATGCTGGACGGATTTTAGTTTTTTCTATTTGAAAGGTGACTTGATCGAGAGGGTTCTTAGCTATGTTTTAAGAAAATCGGTTCAGCCGTTTAGAAGATATCACATCTTTTCTATATATATATAGGTTGTTTTTTTAGAGGTATAGAACTTCGAATTGAAATAAAACACAAGAAAATCGTTTTAATGTCCATCAATTTGGCTTTATTGGAAGGATAATTTTATGCCATTAACGTTTAAATATGATTTCGGGCATGTGGCCGCCGCGGCTGGCTCGAATAAAGCCAATTCTACAGGTCCAATTTTCAACCACTTTTTCGAGCATATGGGGCCGTATGTTGGCAATAACGCCACGAATGTTGGCTTCGAAGTCCCCTAACGTTTCTGGTTTGTTGGCGTAGACGAGCGACTTCAGCGGATGCGTATTATCACATAGAGTAAACGTAGTGCGAAAACGATCCATGGTTAACCGAATTAATTGCTCTGTCGACCATAAAATGGACGGAGCTTGCGGTAAACTTCGCGAACTGAACCATTATTTTCGAAATAAATTTGCACGATTTGCAAGCGTTGTTCTTTTGTCAACCTGTTCATGATGAAATGGCAAACCAAACTAAATATTAATCACTTGACAGCTGACAAAATGGCCGCCAGTTAAAAAAGTGATGCCAACTTAAAGTTCTATACCTCAATAAAAAACACCCTTTATATGGGTGATTTTTAAAATTTTTAATTTTTTTATTGTTGTTGGAAAAAGGGAATACAAATTAAATGTTTGTTAAAATTTTTTTCAGAAATTATTGAAATCTAGCGAATGGAATCGACAACATCTAAGTGAACTAAACATTTTTGTAATGCAGCAAATTGACTTTCTATCCGATCAGCCGTTTTTAAGTTATGAGATGTTTACATACATATGTACATACATACAGCCATACGAATATCATCCCGAAAATAGTCAGAATCAACCTCAAAACGTCCAAATATCGCACACAAAATAATAAACAGTCACAACTCAAAAGTTCAAAGATTTTCAGGAGTGGCAAAAATTTTTTGATACTGTACAAATGACGCAAGTGTGTAAGAGGCCGCTCACATATTACGTAACGCTGTTTTTCCCTATTTTTAACCCCAACCTCAGCAACAGATCGTAACAAAGCTAATATAGAAATATAGATGGAATAATTTTTCAGTTTTCATTTACATAATATACAGGAAGTGTGAACGAACTTTATAAAATGAGCAAACATTTTAAAGATTAAATTATGCTTTAAAGAAAACACTTTAATCTGCCAAGATGTGCATAATACATACTACATACATATGTATGTATGTATTTGTGCAAGTAGACAAGGAAAATCAAATATGTACAAGCAAAATACAGTTAAGTAATAAAATTCTAATTTTAACGAGCAACAAAACACAAAGTTCATTCACCGATTGAACCATTAGTTGCCAGCGAAAACGAAAGGAAAACGAAGAATAGGGACATAAACGTTTTTCCATTGAGGTTATTGAACCTAGAAAATCCACAAATAAACAAAGAAACAAAGAGAAAAACTTACAGCAATCTCAAACATCCATACACATCGAGGTTCTTTCTGCTCACTGGTATTCATGTAAATACTCTTATATCTGTACGTATGTTTGCACGTGTGGTGTGTAACACCAAGGTCGGGTCATTGAACCTACCACGGCAACAACATCAGCCAGTGAATGACAACAAAATAGGGAAAGCAAAACTGAAATGTACACACATACATTTACTCCTTTAAGTTTAAAAAAGTACAAATGTGTTGTGAGTTTTTTTTATTTTGCTTCTATTTGAAGTCAACGTTAAGCGCATTCAAGGACATTTGCTTTAGTATAAGAATGAAAAGGTAAATTGTAAGCAATACAAAATAAAACATGGAAGAGAATACTCGTATTTGCTTTCAAAAATATGGAGGGTTTTCACTAGGATTGGGAGTTTTTTGTTGAGGTTTGAAAATAAGAGGGAAGAATCATGGAAAGCTTTTGTCGGTCAATTGTCAAAACAAGCTCTTTGCTTTTTACATGAATAAATTAAGAGACTGAATCAGGCTTGACATACTAAGGAAAAAAGAAGAAAATAAGTTTATTTAACTGAAAACCTCCAAAATGGCAGAAAATATAATCGGTGAAAAAAAGGTAAATGGTAGGAACAACATTTTGCGGGTTAAAGATTCAATTAATTGCAACGTGTAAAGCAAATATATACATAGTGCTGTTGTTGTTAATTGCTTTTACGAATTTGTGATGTGAGGGATGTTTTGGCGTAGGTGCTTGATAAAGGGTGGTAATTGGAGTGACGGAGCAACTTTTTTTCGTTATAAGGTCGTTAGATGTTTATTAAAAGCTCGAATTTTGAGAAATAAAAATATATTTGTTAGATAGTAAGTGGGCGAGTGGAGTATTTCAAGTTGATGTTATTTTACACACAAAAAGGTAATGTGAATAATTTTGTAATATTAATTAAAATATTTGTAATATCAATTAAAAAAATTAATTAAATTTTCACATATAAACAATTTGACAATATCAATTAAGTTCTTCCACTCAAATTAATTAATACAATTAAAAATTTAATTAAATCAATTAAATTCTTAATTGAAAACATTAGCGGTGAATACTTTTTTCTGTGTATGTAAAACACGCATCAGTAAAATGTTGTACATTTTTATGTGGGTACTAACCAGTGATGCCAACTATTTATAGCTCAAACGCGCTATTTGCCTTCTCAAAACGCGCTAAGTTACAGCATTGTAAACTATTTACAGCCAAAACGCACTATTTTCCTACTAATTTTCCTACTAAGCTAAGTTAAATTTTAATAAAAGTCGATGTATGTATGTATTATTAAATAAAATTTAACCAGACCTTTTTAGTTCAGGCCTTATTAAAGACCTGCTCAGGAAATTTTTCGATTCCACTACCATTCTTATCTAACTGCCAACGAATGAATGCTTTATAGAAGGCGTCGGCTTTTCCGCATAAAAGATAAGATACACATTCCACATTTTCTTCTATGAGAAGAGAGAAGAGAAGGAGTAACATTTTTTGTTCTGTTATTTTGCCAAAACAAGAGCAAACAAATTCATGTTTTTCACTCAGTTAACATTTTTATGTGACTTCTGAAGAAGTCCTCATAAAAGACTTCAGCTCTTTATTTTAGAGAAAAGTTCTTCAATTTTGTTCGTCATTGGAGAGTGTGGTGACAGAAAAACTAATGTATGCGATGCTTTTAGAATCCCTAAATAAATAATAATGGCAGTATTCTAAAAGAATCAATGTGTAAGTGTTATTATAATGACCCAACCTCGTATTATTGTTATTTATTGTTTTAATTTTAACAAATATAATTCTAAGAATAAAATTAAATAGAGAATACTAGCAACTTTGGCCATTAGTGTTTTTTAGTAATTTTGCACGCAAGTTTTTCTTTAACATACACTTCCAACCCAAATTATTTTTTTAGAATATGCTAGTAAATCTTTTTCAACACAAATCAAGGTTCAATTTGATTTACAAAAAGTTTATATTGCCTTAGATTTACAAAAGCTCAATTTTGTTGGCAAAAACTGTAAAAGTATTTCTTTTTCAAAATTTTCCTACACCGCTCTAAAGGTTACCAGTAGAATAATTGAATGTAACACCGATACCCAATATTTTTTCAACCTTGGACTCATGGAAAATTCTGTATAAAGGTCTGACATTAACATCAACAAACACCACACACAGTGGGCCAAACACATGAATGCATGTTGTTCCAATCTGCTAGTGTTTGTCTAAGAATTAAATATTTGTTAAAGGATTTTTAATTAACAAATCATTACATGTTGGCTTGCTCCGGAAAAAGATATAATTGTTTTCTACAAAGCTTGGCAACTCTATAAATGAGCGCAGAGTTCTTAGAAAAATTATGAGATTGTAGTAAATTTAATTTAGTTTTTGTTGTTGTAAATAACAAACATGCGCTGTGAAGATATGTAATTCTAATAAATGATTTATGTTCAAAATCTAACAAATCCCAACATCAAGGATAAACTCATACTCTTGTCAGCGTTTTCCAAGAAAACATTAGAAATAACGCTTGTCTGTTTGTCCATTAAAAAATTCAACTATATGCTCGATAATTGTTCTTTTTCGTTTAATTTTATTTAGATTTTACTTACCTTGGCTATGGCCGATAAGGACATAGCGTTATGATGATACTTTGAGTAATTAATTTTGAAGCCGTTTCTTAAAACACGCACAGAAAAATATATAAATTTCAGATTTTTTAAGAATATGTCGGTCAGTCGCCCTTGTTACTTGCAGTTGTTGTTTTAATAGTTTTCTTATATTTGCAGCAATTTTTATGATTTTATTTAATTTTTTTATTTTTTTAAACGACTATTTAGAGGGCTTGGCGTCGTCTTGTTTGTGGCACAAACGTTCAAACACTATTTTAGTTTCCAAATGAAGGCAGCGGCGGCAGCACACACACATAAAGCAAGAAAGAAGCCACTAATACTATCCAAACTAAACTAAAAACAAACAAAAAATTAACTAAATAATATGTGACGACCACGACCACAGCCACGACGTTTATGACGAACACATAAAACGAAGTGGTTGATTCACAAAAAAAAAACTAAGAATCCTGAATACAATTTAATTTTGCAATGAACAAGAAGTTCAATAATTTTTGCTCGTAAATATAAAGCAACTTTTAAGATTTTGTTTTTAATTTCTTTAAATTTCTAATTTTAATTCAGAAATTTATTTAACGTTAAAGTTTTTTTGTTGAAATTATTTTATAACGCACACACAGAATTATCACTGAAGTGAGCTGTTTCGCAGAGTCCTTGTTACTGAATATTATGACTCCTTTATTCTTTAATATTAAACTTACACTAACACAAAATACGTTGAATGACGATTTAACTAAAACATGTGCTATTGCTGAGAGCGAAGGGATGAATTGGGAAAAAAGTCCTTCTTTTTGATTGAGAACTTTATCCCTGAAAAGCTTTTGGGTACACGAGTATTTTTATTAGAATGTTGCTGCATTGAAAACCTGTTTATTGTCTTCAAGTCGGAATTTTATGAAAACATTTTGAACCCAAAGAAATTATATCGAAAGCTATTTTCGATTTAATCGTAAGCGGCAAAAGTTAAAGTTTTCCAGAGAAGTTTTTCTTTATAATATTTAAATATAAAATACAGTGTGTATTTTAAAAGTTATCAACAATTTTGGCATTTTGCTAATTCTCTCTATAATTTCTATTGGTGGCAGGTAAAAATTATTTTCTTACGAACGATTTCCGCATGAAATTATTTGTTTGAATAATTTATTAAATTCCAGATTTTATTGCCCATTTTGAGGGTTATTTAGCATTTCGTTTTCGAGATGGTTTACGAATTCCTGTGCTGTCAGTTCATTTGATATCTTAATTTAATGGGGGCTATTCTGGAAAACGCGTCGAAGAAGTGAAACTTTACATTAAAACAAGAACAAATTCTCAAAAATGCATTTCTTTCTCTTTTAAAACGGTTAATTTTGTATGAGAAACAAAAACAAAAGAAGATGTGAACGACGAAGAGCGTGCCGGACGCCCGAGCACTTCAACAACAGACGAAAAAAATTATAAAGTGCAGAAAATGGTATTGGTCAATCGTCGAATCACCATTAGAGAAATTGCTGAGGACCTAGACATATCGATTGGCTCGTGCCATTCGATTTTTATCAAAGATTTGGGCATGATACGGGTCGCCGCGAAATTCGTACCAAAATTACTCAATTTCGACCAAACACAGCATCGCATGAACATTGCTAATGAGCTGTTGGACTCTGTCCGCGACGACCCAAATTTGCTCCAGAGGGTCATAACTGCCGCTCGAACCAAGGTAAAAATCGAAGACGAGCCAAAACACGTGCAAGCAAAGCAGCTGTCAACAATTAACTAAACATTCAAAATGACCGAAATTGTCGGCATAAGTGAGAGACATGAGTACCAACATAACGACACAAAAAAAAATCAAAATTCGAATATACGTAACCCGCGAAAATTCAAAATTCACGATACGTTTTGAACAAACCTCGTACATACATAACAAATTGGAAGAACAAAACAATTAAGGAATTTGTCGCATTTTCAAAGTTTAAGGTTTTCGGAATATTCTTATGTAATTGGTACAATGACTTTAAAGCTTAAACGTCAATAAATAGTACTTTTTACAAAAAGTGCCAATTATTGCTGAGTTCTTCTATGGTCATAAATGCTTTAAGCATTCCTGCCAGCATGTTGTTGTCTGTGTCTCCCCCTTCGTTGCAATAAGGACAATGTTGAGTAACTTCATGCTGTTGGAACTACAAACATCATGACACACACCCATATGAGCAAGTATCTGTGTTGAATGTTTAGTTGGGAGAGCATGTGTGTGTGTGTGCGTGTGTGTGGCTGAGCTTGGTTGGTATGGTAGAAAGCGAAAGGTTTGTTTTAATTTAGTTGTTGTTTTATTTCGCAGTTTGCCTTCTTGTTTAAAGCAATTTATTAAGAGAGTAAAACATAAGAGAAACATGTCAAAACAAAAGCTTTCCTGTAAAAATTAGGGTTGAAATCATGGTACATTTTAAGTTTTATTAAATAAGTTAGCAAATACAGTGGCTTCCTGGTTTAACGAATATGTATTCAGTTTTTTCGAATTCACGACTTAGCGCATGCATTCCCACTAAGTACTGAACAAACAAACCAATTAAACCAATAAAAGCTGATAGGTTTTCCCTTAAAGTATTGCAAGAACAGAGAAGTATCAAAAAATTGTTATAAATATTTTTGTTACTACCCAAATTTGTTTTTTTAATTTTTTTTTATAGCTATGCTATTTATTGCGCGATACAGGAGCTAGGATGTGATTTTCGTAACAAAAATAATCCACACAGTTATAAATTTATTTTTGTTTTGATTTCTTTGTACTTAAAAGCAGAGTAAAAAAATGATATAAAGATTGTTTATCCAAAACAGAGCCCATTAACTGAAAATTTTCAACAAAAAAAAAACAACTGCAATGTTGCCAATTCACACATCTTTTTAATTACATATGCTAACCTATTTTTTACAAATTTAAGAAAAGCCATAGTTGTATCAGTGAGTTCTAATAGATTTGAAGTAGATTTCGACAAATTCTAGTGACGAAGTAGATATTCTTTTGTATGGGAAATCTATTAGATTTTGTCCGAAGTCCCCTAAATAGTAGATTTTGCTCAAATATAAACGTACTGTCAGGGATACCAATCTCTTCTTTAAATAAACGTTTGAACGTCTTATTTTATAATTTTTAATGAATATAGATTTAACAAATATTTGATATATCATTCGTAAGGCCGGGAAAAACATATTTTTAGACCACACATTTTTGACAGTGAAAGTATATACTTCGTGAAACGATTGAAAAAGTTCGTCGTCCCAACAAAAAAATCTCAAGGAAAAAAAAATATCCGCGAAAGTAAAATAAGTTCCCATATATGAAATAAGTTTCCGTTCGGAATAGTATTTCTTTAGAATTTTGTATGGCAGGAGTTTCGTTGGAGGTATTCGTTGCCGGTCAGTAGACAGTCGTTCTCTAAGAGTTCGTTCTAAGGATTTGCCAAAGCTGCATATATAAGCTAAATCCGAAAACGTCGACTAAGCTTATGCAAATACAACGCACTGCCGAACCTTTCTCCTTGAAAATATTTTGAATATTAAATTTTTTTAAAATTTTCACGCTGTTGAAATATTTTTGATGAAGAAAGTGCACAATAAGCTAATATGATGCGATATTTCGTATAACATTGACTAGGATTGGATATACATATGTATGTATGTATATATGTACATACATATGTATGTAAACATATCATACTATTGGCTTAAATATTTTCACTTATCTTGCACACTAAAAATTCATTTTTTTTTTAATAGGACCAGCACTCAGGGGATATTTGGCAAAAATAAAAGTCCTATAGGATAATTCCAGACAAAGTCCCATTAGATAATTTTCTGACAAATTCTGTTGAAGACCAGCGCTGCCATTTTTGAAAACCTAAACAAGCCAAGACACAGAATTGCCAAATAGCCGAGACACAAGACCTCCTGTCGTGGCTATTTAAAATTAGTACTGAGCATAGTCTTACATCGTTTACCAACACTACTTCAGTAGGGCAGAATATCGATAAGGCAGTGTACAACCAATGGTAAGTGAGAAATGTAATTACTTTTCTTAGTACTTTCTTATATCGTTTATCAACACCACTTAGGTAGGGCAGGATGTAGATAAGGCAGTGTGCAATAAATGGTAAATGAGTATTACCACTATTTTATTCTTTTCATCAACTGCATTTAAATTTTAAATAAGACTACACCATGTGATTTTCTTTTTTGTTTTTTCTCTTTATTTAAAATTTTACAGAAGAACATTTTTACCCTCTTACTAAATACTCATACATAATATTTTCCCATAATTAATCATTCAAAAAAATTACTATATATGTATGTATGTTTTGTTTAATTTTCAATGTTTTGTGTATGTTTTAAAATATCTCAATGTATTATTAGGTATTCGATTGATTTAAAAAAGACAAAATTTTTATTTAAATTATTGGAGTTTCTTTCTCCCTCTTCTGTTTGAAAGACTCAATTCTAAGGTAGAACCTTATTCTAACAACTTCAAACACCAATTTAAACAATTTATTCAAAAAGAAATGTGAATTAAATATTAAATAGTGTGAATTTTTAGTTGCTTCCGTGTTTGAGAAAACTTTAAATTTGTAAAATATTAGGATTCTTTTATAAAAATCTACAACCTCTTGTTTTGTCCGCAAAAAATTGGTGTTATTGAAAGTAAGGAAACAAAAGTAGCAGTATAAATATTTGTAGAGGAGCTTAGTTTTTTTTTTGGTTTTGCATATTTTTATTTTACTAAAGAAGGATTCTCTAGGTAGTTTTAAAGTAAAAAGGATTTTAATGATTTTAAAAAATAAATTTACTCCTTTTTAAATTATTAGATAGACTTATTTTTAGAGTTTGTTCATTTCGATTTTCCGATTAAAATTTTACATATATTTTTATTGGGATTTTTATTTAGAGTTGGCTTAATTTTAAAAACATTCATTATTAATTACTTAATACATTCACATTTTTCTTTTGTTATTAGTTTTTATTCCATACTAATATTTTTAAATAAGTTAGGTAATAATAATAAAGACAACATATACATAATTATAATTTTATTTATAATGTTTTGCTTAATGTATTATATAATGCTTAAATATGTATTGATCTTTATTCTAAAGTAACTAAAATATGTTGAAGACGTTTTTTTTTGTTCAAATTTATTTATGAATGTGTAAATAAACAATTGTTTAACATTTTAAAATTAACAGTTTATAATAATGGAAGGCAGTTTGTAAACAGAGAAAGTTTCATATTTTTCGTTTTATTTTTAAGCTTTTTCCCAAAGTTTAAAAATTTTCTTTTTGATTTAGGAAAGGAAAATTATATTTCAAGTAGTTAAAAGCACGCACAACCGATGTAGTATCACACTCCAATTCAATTCTGAATTATATCAAGTATTATGAGTTTTTTTTTTGTTTTGTATTATTTTTAGTTTTGTGAAATAAAGTTTTTTTTTTGTAAATAAGATAATTAAAATTTAATGGGAAAAATTTCGTAAATATATAATTTTGTCAGAACTTGCGAAGACTGGCGCTGTGAAGAGCTGGAAGGCACAGAGCATTTCAACATAGAATAGCTGTTAGCAGGAACATCTTTCAGCATGTATAGCCAAAATGCCTCACACTCTTAGTAGTTCTCAATTTTAAGCATAAATGTATTTTGAGCCACATCTGTGTGCAAATTTGAGGTATGCATGGCAAACCAAGGCCCAGTGTTTTTATCGATGTAATTTCAGGCTATACTCGTACAAAGTGGATCTACTAAATGCAAATAGCGTATAGATTTCTGTTACAAGTCTAGTCTAACCATAGTGCATTGATTAATTCCTTAATGGCTCGATTATTGAACAGAACTTTAGTTGCGTTGTCAACTGGTAACGCAACTGAAATGAAAGTAAATATTATGCATTGGCAACTTTCTCCAGCTCCCTAAAAGTTATCAAAAATACTATTGTTACAGATTGGTAACTGAAAATAATCTAAAGAAAGCCTCAAAATTTTAAAAAGTTCTAAAAATTTTTTTAGGTAAAAGGTCTTAAAAACTTAATTTTAATAATGATGATTTATTATTTTTCGGTGAAGAGAAGGAAGTGTAAAATGTTGAATTTACTAGATCACTTTTTTGCCTTAAAAACTATGCAGCAAATAAAAATTTTGAGGTTGCCAATGTTATTGTAATTTGACAATTTAAATAAACAGCTGTTAGTTATCAGTTGCAACGCAACTAAAGTTTGGTTGACAACCACAATCGGCCATGAACACACGTACCAAACTCTTACAAAATTTAGTCTTGTGCAGCTCGCTACATTGACAGTATTTCTAAGCTCCAGCATGCAATACCATCAAATTCTGGGGGAGTGTCTCCTTGGCATCCCACAGTGACATCCAAGACGGCCCTCAGTGGCATTCAAGATACAAATGATGGTAATAAAGAAATCTGTATTTTCTGAAATATTATATATGGTGATCAAATAATGTGATATGCAAAATGGCTAACATTTCACAATAATTAAGCTAGCACAAACGGCGTTTTCTGTTTACTTTCCAAAAAGCCAAACATCTTGAAAATCGGTCCACATTTGCAAGCAAACATTGACAAATGTTTCGTAGCCGTATATGGTAAACTATGACACTCAGTAGCTGAGTTTGTATGACAACAGGCTTCTGAAATTTTAGTTCCTCTTTTAACTTTTTCGCATACATTATTTTGTTAGGGGTTTCTGAAAAAAGTGGCTTGATCCAGATTAATTCACGATAGTTGATAGCTGATAGTTTCTCTGCTGTCAAATCAAAGCAAAACGTTCGGAAATATTCTGACAGCAGAAAATTTTGCACTCACCTTACGTCTCCACGAGCCATCAACTTGGACATGACATGAACATGACGCCGGCAGAGCAACTGTAAAAAGTTCATCAACTTTTTTGTTGTGGTGAACACGCGCGATGTCCATGTTCAGGCATATCAAAGTATTTTGCGGTAGCGCAATAGAGATAGAATATTTACCAATTTTGTTCTGCCTTTTCTTTTCTTTCTATTGTAAATGATTGCGGACGGCGAATCTCATGGCGAACATCGTTGCTCAGACATATGTTCGGGCATCCATGTCAGAGCATGGACGAAACATGGACATGAGCGGTCTCCATTAGCCATTTGCGATGCCCGACATGATGCTCATACCAAGTTCATGGCTAGTGGAGACCGCTAGTAACAAATATTCAAGGCGAATATGCAGGGTTGCAAATCAAGACCACCTGGTCTCAATTCCCCTTAAAACTGGCGATTAAAGAACTCTTTCCGGTCGGGATGTGTTGCAATCTTATCATCTCGATTATCAAATTTTTGTCAAAATATTTTAAAATTTTCCCACATTAATAAAAAAATAATTTGGTATAAGTAAATTAAATGGAAAAGCTAGAGTTTTGAAATTAAATTAAAAAACAATATTATTATCTTATTTAATTAAAAGTTCTTCGTTTTTGTTTTTAAGAAATTGACACAGTTTTTTTTTTTTACTTATACTTAATTATATATAAAGAAATTTTTTGCTTGAATTTCACTAATAATCTTAGGGATTTCTCGTTTATTTTTCAATTACATTTTATTTGTTAAAAGTTTTTTTTCTGATTTAAATACGTTGAATGTAAGAACTCATTGTTTTAATAACATTCAATTAAACAATTAACATGCTAAAAATGTTTGAAATATACAATGATGTTATTTTCCTTTTTTTGTTTCTTTTTTAATTTCAATTGATTGGTTAATATTTTATATAAGTTTATTTTGCTTTAAAGATGTATAATAATTTAAAGTTTTCTTTATATTTTTCATATTGGAGGGAATATTTATGATTTCGTGTGAGTATTTTTTTTTAATAAGAAAACAACTTTCTTGTTTAATAAAGAAAATAAAGAAAATTGAAAATAAGTATAAAAAAGTTAAATAAAAAACACTTGCTCTACACTGTACATAGTAGTTGTATTTTGTAAAAAAATTTTATTTTTTATTGTTTGGTTTTCTTTTTAATTTTTTAAGAAAATTTTCGTTTTTGAATGTAATTCGTTGAATTAAAATATGCAAAATAGGTGATTTCGAATTTGGTTAAAGGAGCAGCAGAGATGAGGATGGCTAAATTAATATTATTATTATTAAATTAGAATAATATCATTATGCAATTTTCTTTCATATCTTTATACACTCCACAAAAAAATGTTTTCAAATATTTACGGTGTGGCCCACGATGTCGACAGAGAACTTTCGATCGACAACTTGTATTGAAAACAAGCAAAAAAATGGATTTTGCGGACCAGGCTATTAATTTAAGCACTAAGTTTATTAGAGAATATCATGGCTTCATATAAAGAGCTTCTGTTTTTCGTAAGTCCTTGTTCAAAATATGTAAGTGGGCGGCGGTATTTGTTAAATCTAAGACCCATACAAATGTTGCACAAAAAAATATGCCTATCAGGAGTTTCCACAATAAGCTGGACACAGGTATAATATAAAATGTTAATGTAAATAAGAATGACATTAATCCTTAAACCTTTTGAAAGTTTTGTCCAATCTCTGTTATTTAAGATTGATATTCAAATATTCTTTGGCTTGTACAAATCGAAAACACGAACTTTAAGCGATTTACGTTCTTCAAACCATGCGCGGAAAGGTAATGAATAAGACACGAAAAGGTAATGCACAGAATGCATTTTCATTCCATATTTCATTTTTATTAACACAGAAGATGTCCTAGGAAAGTAATTAATAATTTTTAATGTGTCCGGGGAATGAATTCTATAATTAATTTTTTTAATGAATTGTTTGGTTTCTATTGTCAGAATAGTTAGCTTTTCGTGTTATGAAAATTAATAAATGGAATAGTATAGTAGCAGTTTTTGCCCCTTTTTATGAAAAACTTTTGATGTTGGTTAGTGAGGCAATGAAAAATTATTTTTATAGCTATGCTATTTATTGTACGATACAGGAGTTAGGACGTGATTTTCGTAACAAAAATAATTGACACTATTACAGTTATAAATTTATTTTTGTTTTGATTTCTTTGTACTTAAAAGCAGAGTACGAAAATAAACGAAACATATTGTTTGATTTTGTTTTGTTTCATTCTTTGGAGTGAAACAATAACAAAACAAAAACAATGAGAACAATTGCTCAATTTGTTTTTGCACATGAACACAAACCAGAGAACACAGCTGATCGGCTCTAAGCCGGCAAACAGCCGCCACCGGCCACAAAAAATACATTAATTTAATCGTACGCCGCTAGAAAAGGAAATAATGGGAAATAAATGGTAATGTTTTGAAATATTTGCAGAGAATTTGACATCATCATATAATATAATTTTATTGCATTGTTATTTCACACATGAAATTTGTTTTATATAACTAAGCAGCATAGCTATAACCGGGTGTCTTCTTATTTTTTTTGGGAAGTGTATAAAGATTTCATTTATAATGATTGTAGTAGCATCTCTTCTATTAGAACCACTACTTTGTTTGAGAAAGACAGAACAATTAAAATGTAAACTACCTTGGAAGGGGGAAGGGGCTAATAAGGGGCGAAGGGGGATTTATCAAGCTACCTTTTAACTATTTTTGTTAATATCTTAAATTTAATTAAAAACATTCAGTATTATTATATTTGTAATTAAAGTTATTCATTTTTTTCAGTTTGTTTTTTGATCATCAGTTTACAACCATAAAGATTTTTTTATATTTATTTTTTATATTATTTTTTCTTACTTCGTTTTAACAAGTGGTTTTATAACATTTGGCAATGTTATAAAATAACAGATTTTTATATGACAGTTTAGTTTTTATTTGAAATTTCTTTTTGTTTTCTTCTTCATTTAATTTATAATATATAAAAGATGTACATATGAGTAATATTTCTTCTTAATATTTTTATATTTTTTTTTAATGTTTAAAAATCTTATATAGTAAAATACTGTTTGTTTATTTTGTTATTTTTTGTCTGCGTCTGCTTTTAATTTGAGAGAGTTTAGTAATTTCTTTAAAATCATTCAATTTATATTAAAGATCTTATTTATTGATTTATTTATTACATTTTAGTTTGTATCAATTTTGAAGTATTAAAGTAGATGTTTTGAGTTCATCAATTTATGTTCGTTCCTTCCCATAAATAAATGTATGAATATATTTAGTTTCCTATTTATCTCGGATGATATACACAAGTACATATGTATGTATGTACGAGTATGTATGTATATACTTTTTATAAGTAATTTAATTTAAAATTAAAATGCATATTTTTTTTATATATGTATGTAAGTAGTTGTCATAATAATTAATATAATATAATATATATATATATTTATTCTTCTTGATATGTCTAAGAACTATTATCATTCGTTTTCAAAGTAGTTTATTAAAGAGTTTTTTATGCATAAATAGTTAATTTTAATAATTTGTGTTTTACAATCTTGTTTTTTTTTTTTTTTTGGTAAAATTAAGTTCATACACTTACGTATAATGACATTGTTTATATAACTCGTATGTAATCTGTTTGCTTTTTGTTTGTTAAAGTAAAGAGTTTATTAGTATTAAATTTATTATTTTACACTCATATTTTACACACTTATTACACAATCACAACGCAGAGTATCGAGATAAGGTATGTATGTTATGATTAGGTATTTATAATAACTTATTAAGTTTTTTTCTTATTATTATTTTAAATTTTATTACAGTTTTTTTTACGAGAAAAAAAAAGATTTCTAAATATAAAATAAGGATTTTCTTTTTAAAGTACTAACAAAAAATAAAAAATAAATAATAATTTTGTTCAAAACATTAGGCCCATGGTGCAATTATACGCAACTGTAGCTGTGTGAAGAACCGAAGAACGTCAAAAGCACCAAAATAATTGTATCATAGCTAAAACAAAAAGAAGTTTTTGGCATTCGTCAGATCAAGGCGCATTAGGTGCAACTCTGTGCTTCTCACATAGTTTTACAAAGTAATTGTAAAAAAATTGTATGCATCAAACAAGGCATAAAAGTAATTGTCAAATGTATTCTTCTTTATAAACGTGTAAGCAAAAAATCCGCGGATGAGCAATATGCCTGATGCGTGTACCTGTTTGATATGATTTGCGTCAGATAAAATGTAAATAGAACAAAAAACTATCTTATGAAATATGGTGGATAATTTTTCTAGATTGTTCAGATCAGTTCGAGCCCAATCACTGGTGAAAAGAGTACAAGTCACAAAACAAGTATGTTCATAATCGAACATTAAAGTAGGCATTTTGAGTGAATACACATCAATCATTTCTACAAGAAATATTACAACAGCAATAACTTTGTTGGTATAAATTACTTTATTGGTATAAATTACCGTCTTACTTTTCAAAACAGGGTAGCATCGTCAGAGTGTATGTTTCTTACAGGAAATGTCAAACACCATACAAAACTGAATATTCGCTAGGTGTTTGAGGATACTCAAGTAGGCTTGTACCTACACAATCCAAATTTGACATTTGGCTTGGTATAATGACATCAGTCACCTGGTGTAGTGCTGCCACCTAATAAATGCGCCTTGGTATATAGATGAGGGTCAAGAATAATTTGAAAGCTTATAGGGTCAAGTATTTTCCAGATTTTTTTTTTCAGATTTTTGGGAAAAGGTTTAAGTCGAATTTTTGACAAAAATCGATTCTGCCAGCCGTTTTTTGTGTTTTCTTCATAACCATGTCAAAAACCACGATTTCATTTAAGTAATCTGCATTACACTTTTTCGTATTTTTTGCATAAATTTTGCAAATAACGCTTTAAAACTTTCAAAGATTTTATAAAAATGAAAAAAAAAACAAAACTAAAAAGAAAACACACAAAATGGCTGGCAAACTTAATTTTTGGCAAAAAATTCGACTTGTGCGACCATTAAAAATTTTCCGCGAAATCTAAAAAAAAATATCAGAAATTATTGACCCTATAAGCTTTTAAATTATGATTGAAAAAAATGTTGGGACACACTAATGCTCACATGTGCATATGCGCTGATTTACACGGGCATAATTGTGCTGGCATAACATGCCAGTTTGTAGGCAGAGAGAGAGTGGTAGAGAGGCAAATAGAGAGTGGTTAGCATAACTTTTCAACCAGCTACAACCCCGCATTACCAGCATACAACCAATACACACAAATTAAAAAACAGCAAATGTTAAATGAATGCGAAAAACACTAACACACACAAAGCTGTGTATACGTATACATTTTGTGCCAGATGAATTAGTCTCGTGTAATTTGGAAAAGAACAAAAATTGTGCGGCTTAAAAATTGTTCTCGTGTAAACTACCTCTATGGAATGAAAAAAAAACTAAATAAAAACATATGACACATTCTTTTATTTAGTTTTACCAATTACCATGAAATAAGTCCCGAATGAAACAACTCCCATCATTATAACCCAGCAAAAAAAAAATAAAAATTCGGAACTAGTTCCAAAGATTTCTCACTTTCATTGCATACTTATCACTACAGATACTGAATTTAATATTCCAATTCTGTTGTTTATATAAAAAATTGTTCTAGGCAACCTTTTAAGCGAATACCATTCAGTTATGTGTTAAATTCATTGATGTTTCACCAGAAATGGAACTACTTGGAGCTGAGTTCATCAATGCAGTAAGTAATGCTTTGTATTGCCATTTTTTGCTGGGAAATATATGAAATAACTCTTAGTGCATTGGGAATTATTTCATATTTTCTTGTTGGAAGTTATTCCCAAATTAAATAACTCCAAACGACTTAAGAAAAATTAATTCTTTTGTCATTTGAAATTATTTCATTTCTCGATTAAGAGTTATTTCATGTTTGCTTCGGAGTTATTTCGTTTTCGTTTGGGAGTTATTTAATTTGTTCGGGTGTTATTTCATGTATCTTATTATTACTTTTTTTATTATTGTCATTTTATAACCTGTCTGCGGTCATGCTTAACAAATGTTTTCTCTTCGTTGTTTCGAGCACAGGTAACGCTGTGATTCTTAAGGCTCAGTTAGCCGACTGTAATGGAATGTAACTGCAACGGTAGGAAACAGCTGATCGATATTGTTATGTGAAAAGTAATGTACAGATTCTTACATTCCGGTTACATCTCTATAACCATTTTCATTACTTTTCACATAACAATATTAATCAGCTATTTCCTATCGTTGCAGTTACATTCCATTACAGTCGGCTAGGGCTCAGTTAGCCGACTGTAATGCAATGCAACTGTAATGTAGGAAACAGCTGATCGATATTTTTATATGAAAAGTAGGTTACGTCGGATAACCATTTATACCACTATACTATAACCATTTTCATAACTTCTCACATACCAATATCGATCAGTTGTTTTCTATCGTTAGGTTTTTGGTTGGGCTTAAGGATTTTCGTCTCTATTGTATTTCCCATAACGGTAATGCCAACTAAAGTTTTCTTGCATTCGGCCGGGCTTAGCAATTTACTCTTATATGATATTCCCCGGCCTTTGGTCGGGTTCAAGAATTTTTTCCGCCAGGTTTCAAAAATTTTAAGTTATTTAATTTCTTCTGATTGGGACTTATTTTATTTTCGTTGGAAGTTATTTCATTTGGGGTTATTTTATTTGGAGTTATTTCATTTGGGACTTATTTCATGGTACCCCAGTTACCATCTTCAAAACTGTTCGTACCATGAAATAAGTCCCAAAGGAAATAATTCCCTATTCTATGGTATTGCGCACAACAAAGCTTCATATTAAGGATTCCTGCATAGACAGCCTTTGGGGCGAGTTTTAGAATGTTTCCTCTATGGTATTTTCCGAAACGGCACTGCTGAAGATTTTTTTTTATGACGAAGGCCGACAATGCAGAACAACACTTGTTAGCGAAATCATTATTGGAAAATATCAGGAATGCTACGAATCCTACAGCATCGAGATCTGATAATAGTTCCTTACAGAAATAAGACGAATATACGGTCATGTTACAGAGTTCAATTTCGTTCGGAAACGTAAAACAATCCACCACAAGATTTCAAGCCCTAGCCTAGTAGCATACCCCAGCATACCAGTGCCCAGAACAGTCTGGACACAACTGACAAATTTCCGTATTTAATTTTTTTTTTAGGCACCATGTTATACAAAAATGGGGTGGATTGAACTCTCTGACATGGAAGATTATTACAAAATTTTTTCAGTATCTCGCTTAGTTTTCGAGTGTAGAAACGGCTGACTTACATCGAAAATATTCTGACTCTGTCCCACTGTGCATATTCATGTATACAAATTCAGTATTTTGCCAGGCATTAAAGAATTAAAAAAATTTTTTGTATATTCACGTAATGAAGTAAATAAAAATAAATAAAAATGTTTGTTGTGAATTTACATTTTTGTTTGAGGCTTCTTAGCTCACTATTTTTATGTACGTAATTCTCATTAACGTTTTAATAGTTTTTTTTTATAAGCATATGAAATTTTTTTAGCTTTTTCTAAAAAAATTTTGGTTGAAATCTTCTGAAGAAGTCTTCTGATAAGTTTCTTAAGCACAAACGAAATGCATAGACGTAGACATGCCGAAACAATAACAAATAAGAATTCTTCGTGTTTAATACCTTTTTCTGGGTTCGAAAACAGTAAATTGTTATTTAATTTATCATTTAAAAAGAAACGAAAAAACTTATTTGACTCGTGTTGTTTGCAGAACTGTGAAAAATAGACTCTTATAAAAAATTGCAACACTGCTGCATTCTTTTTCCCAACAGCTATGAATGATGTACTTCAGCCTTTATTTAACGGCCTAATGGAAAACAAACCAAACAGAAAAGTTTTCGAAAATAATATAAAATCCTACAAAAATAAATTTTTAAATAATATTGCTTTTGTTTATTTTTAAAAATGTTTGTAATTAAATAATAATTATAATAAATTTAAGCTAAAAAAAACAATTAAGTAACACAAAAAACAAAAAACTTAAGATTTAAATTATACTCATAACATATTAATTTAAGAGTTAATTAATATTTTTCAACTGATTAATTCGTTTTGTATGATAATCATAAGAATTGCCTCTTCCTTTGCATAAAACTTTTTTCTAATTTTTGGTTTTTGGTTTGTGTGGAAATTTTCTTAAAGAAATTAATAATTACATAAGTTTGTATATGTATGTATGTATATGCGTATGTATGTATGTTTGTATGAGGAAGTGAAAAATTAACAACACTTTTACACTTAAATATGAATACGGTGAGTGAGGGAGAGATAGAAAAGTTAAAGGAAGCAATGAGTGAGAGAGAGGGAGAAAGGAAGGAAGAGAAACGAGACACTCTCACTCACTCAACCATTCATCGCTTAATAAATAAACAACAAAGACTTTATATGATACTTAATTATTAATTATTTGTGTATTTGTTTTGCTTATTTGGCTATTACAAATAAAATAAATTAAAAATATATCGTTTAGATTCTAATTTAAATTTTTTTTATTTGTTTTCTTTGCTGTAGAAATAAATAAATATTTCTTAAGGTGGTTTTAATTAATTTATAATATATAATACTTAATAATGTTTTATTTTATTTTTCTTTATCATTTCTTACTTATATATATTTAAAAGTATTTTATTTGCTTTTTTACATATATTTTTTTGAAAGTTAATTGTTAAATTTTTAGTAATTATTTTTTTATTTTATTTTTTTTAAAGAAGGCAATGATGGAAAATTATGTAAGAAGTAAAAGTAAGAAAGGAACTTATAATTATTTTTCTAAAAAATAAATACTTTAAGAGTTTTAATTTTATTTTTAATAAATTTTTCTTTAAAGAAATTCATTTAAATTTGTTGACAATTTAATTGTTTTATTTTAAGTGTTTTTAGGTTAATTAATTTAATTTAAATAAATTATTATTTTTGCTAATAAGAGCATCATGTGTACGTGTGTGTTTGTGTTTACAATACAACCATAGAAAATTGCTAATAGTTAAATTTTTTTTTTAATTTTTGTTTTACATTTCAATTATAATTATTTTTCTTAACTTTTTTATTTTATATAAATATATTCAATTATTTAGAGAGAGATGGAGGAGAGTGGAAAATTTAACTAAGATTTTTAGAGATGGAATCTAATAAAATGAGCACTAAGTTATTAGTTTAGAGTGAGTAATTATTTCTATATAATATTTTTAAAGTTATTTTCTAAAAGAAGTGGCAGAATTTTTACAGGTTTTGGTTAATTTTTTTTATTAAAAATAATAAAAACAAAAATAAATATAAAAGTATACCCAGATACATGCTAACAACTGGTTCTAAAATCACTCTAAATCAGAGACAAGCGAAATGCCGCTCATGGGCATTTGGTTATTCTCTTCGTTACACCTACTTAAGGTTCAATCAGACGTGCCATAACCATAACCATAGAAAACAGCAATTCGAACCAAACTTATGGGCAACACTGCATTTAATTCTATGTGACTTGTCGTATCGCCATAGCCATAACCATATAAACCAATTGCATTTTATATTGGTTATGGCTATGGTACGTCTAATTTAAGCTTTAAGCACACGTACGGAAGAAAACAATTCACTCTCTCATGAGCATTCGAACAAACATGCGTTTTACTCTCTTTTTTATATTATCACGAATACATAAATAATATAAAGATGTTTGCCTGACTTTGCTCTAAATCAGAGATAAGCAAAAGGCCGCGCGTGGGCACTTCGTTATGCTCTTATTTTCACGTCCATTCGTACAAGCATGCATTTTACTCTCTTTCATATTATATATTTATGTGTTTGCCTGACCTTGATTTAGAGCATTGGTGGGCACTGTGAATGTATTGGTGAACTGTCAATGTATTGAGGTTGCGAGCTACCCACCAAACACAAATCCACACAGTTAAAATAATAATTGAAAATAAAACAAACAGTCAATTGTAAAAAACTTTTTCAAACTATATTTTGGTATGGTCCACTGATACAAACTTTTTTTTTTTATTTTTCAAAATAAATATTTGTATTTTTATTTCAAATTTCTCTCCTTCCCTACCATTAAACTTATGAATATCGCTATGAAAAGCATCATAATGTCTTTTAATAGCATATTTTTTTTCCTTAAATCTTTGATAACATAAAAGGCATTGTATGTTACCAAATGCGTTATTTATAATAAAATATTTTTCGCATATCATAAATGTGAAAGGCAACACGTATGTTTGCTGGACAAATATTCTAGAAAAAAATATGTAAGCATCCGCCTCATGCGCATTCATCGCTGTCTTATCGACGACCAAATTAAGAGGGTAAGAATACGTGTGAATTCTCTCAGCACAATTGTGCAAAGAAACGCGCATCAGTGATTTAGAGCATAACGAAGTGCTCACGGGCTGCCTTTGCTTATCTTTGCTCTACATACACATATTTGTTCTGTGTTATTTCTATATTCCCATAATTCGTCTACAAGTACATATTTTCGACTTTATAAGAAGTCATATTATTAATAATTTCAAAGCGTTTTTGTTGCCACTTACTCAGTGTATGCAATAATGTATGATAAAATTCTCATATGCTTTATAATAAAATTAGTATGCATATTATAAAGCTTCCAATCAGTAAAATCACATTTTAATGAAACGATGCGGATTTGATTGTTCAAATTATTAAATTTTTAATTATTTAAATTAAAAATAAAAATTCGTTCATTTCCTCTGATAAAAAAAGAAACAGAGTAAATTTTTCATCACTACAAAAACAATGCGGAACGTGTTTTTGTAAGCACGATATAACTTACGAAAGGCTTAACTGTCAAACGAACTGTCACACTACTCTCACTTTTTGACATTTATTATTACAGTCTGGAAAAATCATTATGAATGGATTGACGCTTGAACAACGCAGATTTACTTAGAAAATCATTCGTAATTTTTGTGGCGCACATATTCGTCCATCTCAGCAAGCCATAAACAAAATTGCCGCATATGGAGTGAAACCAATACACAACAGACCCTACAGACTCCCCTCCCAAGAAAAATGAACCGTTTGGTGCAATTTACATAATGGTGGCATCATTGCACGATTTGATAACATGGTGGCCATATACACGAAATTGTTTTCAAATGTTAATGCCATGTATTGGTATCTCGAATAAAAAAAATTTAGTTAAAATTTAATTTTTTTTAATTTATTTTACTATTCAATATTTGGGCTTATTATTAATTTTTTTTAACGTTATTCTTGCTGGATACTTTTGTGTTTTGTTTGCTTTTAAGCTGGCGATTTAAGAGCCAACAGCATTTTGATTCGAATTGAAATTTTCTCCGTTTCGTAATTTTGATATTCTGCATTCTATTTCGCTTAAATTTTTTAGGATTGTGTGTATTCTACATTGCGACTGTAGCTACGTGCTTCCAAGTTGTCAATTTAGTGACGTAGTGTCTTTAAATTTTTGTTTGTTTGGCTTCAAAAAGTGTTTAATAAAAAAAAAAATTAAATATAAAATGCAATAGAAAGTTTCATTAATTTTATAAATATATATGTACATATACATACATATATATATATATATATTTTTTTTTTTCTTTTTCACTAAAATGTGAGTTTTATTTAATTTATTGCAGGTCAAAAGCAACAACAGCCGAACAACATCGACTTCACGTCAATGTATGTAATACCAAAAAATTGGTTGGCAAAAGCAACCGACCTCTTTTGACAGGCCCATGTGATTTTCTAGATTTTTCTCGAAAGCGGTTAGACAGGTCCATATTTTTTATTATTATATTGAATTTAATGGCAATGAAGGAACATATAGATATCATGGATATCATAAGCGAACCCAAGATGAAGTGCTGCCATTCTGAGAAAAGTCAGAAAAGAAAGATTTTTAGTGAAAAAACAAGTTCAACCGCGTTCATAAACCAAAACTTTTTAAGGGGAATAATTTTCTTCCGCATTTGGTAAAAAATTGGAAGACACAATTTTATAATAGGAGAAAATGGAAAAGCGATAAAACTCGCACTGCATTTTTATTTATCATTGGGTTGACAGTTCCTTCAAAAATTTATTATATCTATGTTATCAAGGCGAATCCATACTACGTGGTCGCAAGGGATCAGGTGACTATTTTCGCCGCTTGTAATTTGAATATATGTACGTTGGATGTGAACACACATTTTTCAGTAAATTTTTTTGACATTTTAAGTATAAATTTCTCAAAGCGAATTTAGCTGAGTATACCTTATATGAAATTACCTTGCTATGGTATATTTTATGCAAAAAGCACAGGCTATGTGATTTTAATTTCCAATTAAAACTGAGTTTAAATTTTTCGAATTTTAATAAACAACTGTGTCAAAGCGTTTTAGAACCCGTAGAAAATGCTAAAAAAATTATATGCTGGGTTATTTAATTTATATTGGAAAAAATATTTGCAATTTAATAAAATAAAAATAACAGTTGTTTGTAGTTAATAAATAAAGAAAACAGAAAATAGCAAAAATATATTATTATTTTCTTTGGTATATGATATTTAATTATAATTAAATTTTTTTCTTTGGTTTTTGTGTTTTGTAGACTTAAAAAAAATAAAAAAATAAATAAGTTGTCTTTTTGGCATAATTAGTTTCAGTTTGGACTTTGAAAATACATTTTTTTTATATAAAAATTATTTATTTACAATTCTTTGATCAAATTTGCTGTTTGTTAATAAAAATTTATTTGTATTTGTTGTTTTTTTTTTTTTTGCTTAAAAATAAATACAAACATTAACAACATTAAATAGTATTTAAATAGGCTGCTGACTTGATGTAGGATTTAATTGAAAATTATAAATACGAGTATTTTGTTTTTTCAACACACATAAATGTTGTTAAAAATCATCTCTTTTCCTTTTAACATTTGTATGGGTTGTTCTTGTTTTGTTTTGTTTTTGTTTTTAGTGTGAGTGTGCTTTTTTATGGATTTTTAATCTCACTCTTTATCACTTGTGTATTAAAAGAAATATTTTAATTCAAATTTATTTTTATTTGCAAGTGTAATACAAATTTTGGCAACAATGACTAGAATTAAGTTAATTTTCTATAGCAAATAAATAACACAGGTGCACAAAAATGTTTTTGTTTTCTGGGACGTTAATTTTAATATACTTGTACGCATGGGATTTTTGGTTTGTTTAGATCAGGCCAAGGCACATTACAACAGGTGGTATAATCATCAGCTGTTTTTTTGTTTACAATATTTCAAAGATTGCAAAACGTGTCATTTCGTTTTCAAATAAAGTTTTGACAATAGTATTTATAATTTGGACAATTGCGTAGTTCAGTATATTTTACTTTAAATGCGTCATCCTGTTTAATGTGCCTTGGAGCAGGCACTCCCACACAAAAATTGCTCTCTTATTTATTGGTTTCCATCTTTAAGTAAAATCTATTAATAAAATTTTATGATATTTAAACAAAGCTTCTCCTGTATGGTTTTCGGGAATGCCTGGTTTAGAATAACTCTGTTACTCAGGATAAACCGCAGTCTTTACAATTTTTTCGTATTTTCAGCCTTAAAGGTTCAATCAGACGTGTCATACCATAATTCCATAACCATAACCATTGCCAAGCCCATAAAAATATTTGTCTCAGCTATTAGTGCTGCTATAATCTTAAACAACTGTTTAGGTTTTAATTTCAAAAGTGTGAAAAACCAAAATTCAATTGGTTGCTATGTTTATAGTTATGGTTATGGCGTAATGGAACAGCTGTTTTATATGGTTATGGTTATGGCACGTTTAACTGAATCTTGAGGTTCAATTAAACCATAACCATAACCATACAAAACAGCTGTTCGAACCAAACTTATGGGCAACACTGTATTTGATTATAAGTGAGCCACCGTGGCAATAACCATAGAAATCAATTGAATTTGGGGTTTTCGCCGTAACCATAAACAGCTGTTTGCTGGTTAGACATATTTTCCGATGCACTTTCGAAATAAATGAACAAATGAAAACATGAACAGCTGTTAATGCCTATAGCAGCACAAACAGTTAGAGCAAATATATTTATGGATATGGCAATGGTTATGACTGTGGCATAATGATAGGGCACGTCTGATTGAACCTGTATCTTTTAGAACGGAGCCTTGAAATGTTGGCTCAGTTTTTAAGGCTCAAGTCTACAAAATATTTAATTTGAAGATTTGGCTTGTTTTTATGGTTAAGCAATTGTCTATATGCATTTCGTTCCCGCTTTTTGGAACTCATCAGTAGACTTCAACACAAAAAATTTTTGAATTTAGCTAGCAAACTTCGTATGTTTGAGAATCACAATATACAAACATAATAAGTTTGAAAGCCTCAAACAAAAATCTTTACAAAACAAGCATTTTTATTCGATTGTTCATCTGTTTTCTTTTCCACCAACAATGGCATGCTTTCAAGTTAATGAAGAAGGTAAATGAATTAAAAAAGATCTGTTAAGTGGAAACTACTGTATATACGAAATCAAAAACCAACATTGGGCTGAATAACCAAAATATTAAAACCGCGTTATCTCCCATATAAGAGTCGAAATATACAAATCTATGTACATGAACTGCTTACAATTTATGTACGAGTATATAAACTAAATCCCATGCGGTGTTTACAATGTTGGCCTGTGTCGTCAAAATAATTTATTTATTTTTTTATTAAAATCTAGTTTTCCGAAATACGTTATAAATTAATTTTCTTATCATTTAAAACGAGTGTAAACGAAAAAGATTTTAGATAAAGTAAAAAATTTAGCTTTTTCTTTACTCGAGCGATTGTCATTATTTTTTAAAAACTTTTTTTGGAAACTATTAAAATAATTTTTTTTCTTATAAAGAATTAATATAACTGAATGAAATGTTTGATATTTTTTTAAATGTATTTCTTTTATAATTGTTGGGCTTGTTGTTGTTGCTGCTGCTGCTGCTGTTGTTGTTGTTGTTGTTGCTGTTGTTGTATTATTTGATTTTGATTATTAATAGTTTGTACAGTTGTTTCATTATCTGTTGCACGATGGGTCTTCATATGGGCACTACGGCTCTTAATTTTATTGAATACTCTGAAATATATTTATTGATTTTGTAAGAAAAGTAATTGAATAAAAAATTATTAAACATAAAATTGATACACATTTTGAAGCATTAAAGTTTTCTTATGCTCTATGATCTAGTTATATAAGTAAACAAAGAGAATTGTAACTAATAAAGACATTTAGTTAGAAGCCCATGACATCATGTTACATGCACACTTTTCGATGAAAGAACAGAAAGCGGATCGATCATGCTCAGCTATTTATTTATTTATTTTATTATTTTTTTAATAAAATATTTACTGCTTTACGGTGTTGTGTAAAGGTTTTAGTTATTTTTTTTTTAGTTTTTTTTTTATTTGCGATCTTATGAACAGAGACAGAGAGAGAGAGAGAGAGAGACTGAGTGACATTTTAAGCGAAAAATAAGAAGAAAAAATTAGTTGAAGAGAACTGAAACTTACAGTCATTAAATAAAATTAAAAAGCAAAAGAAAATACGAGTATAAAAAAAAGTTGTGTAAGAGACTTGGGGAAATAAAATGAGATTTTGAACAATAAAACCATCAAATTTTTCATTTTACTTTCATACAAAATTCTTCTTAAATTATGGAATTAACGTCAGCTACCCGAATGAATTGTCCGTTTAAAATGAAATTTGACAGAATATTGTTATTACAACACCGGAAAAGATTGTTGCTATAAGTGACAACGAAGACAAACGAGTAGATGATAATGTCCAAATAATTGGTGGCGATAAAACACTGCCCTATAAAATAGCGGAGCAGTGAAAATAAAACAAAATATTTGTAAAATCAAAATATCCAAATAGTTAATAATCATTAATGGAAAATATTTTTTTTTAACATTATTATTATTATCATCCTGTTTCTACAACGCAGACGGTCGACTCGAGTTTAAAATTTGTATGGAAAGCACTCATCGTTTTGAGTGATTTTCATAAAAATTTTCTAGACAAGTCGCCTGTCTGACTTATGGAAACTGCACATATGATTATTAATATTAAAAGTTAACATGGACTTTAAGGGCAAGTTTTGTATGCAGAACTTATAGTTAAAGTTCACGTTAACTCTTAATCATACATCATGTGATAAGGGGCGTTAATATGATTATTTTCACATAGCCAATCATAATGAGATGTGAATATCACAATTTTAGCTCAAGTCGTCTTAACCACATGTTCCTTATAGATACAGTTATCATAGTCCTAAAAACTCAAGCTAGAATCGTGCGTAACGTTTAAGTAGGCAACATATTTGAGCAAGACAGAAAGACTTTATGAAAAATTATAGATGCAACACCGGTTCCATAGCTTTCCTAAAATTTTTTTATGTACATGAAATAAGGTGTTAAAACATAAATTTCGAAAAAGTAGTTTTCAGTAGCGGAAACATTTTTTTATATTGAAAAAAAAAGTATGTCTATGTACATAAAATATGTGTGGCAAAGTTTGTACGATTAAGAAATTAAGAAAGATTGAAGGCGGGATTTAAAAAGAAAGTTTTATTATTTTAGTAAAACAAATTAAATCAAATAAGAAATTAATAAAAATAAAAAAATTATAAAATTTTGCCATAACACTTACAATTCTTCCAAGTTGATGATGAGTTTCTAATATATTTTATATTTAAAGTAAGACATCGATCGATTAAATAGTTATGGACTGACTAGAGTTTGCTTTTTTTACTTGGCTTTTTGTCTTTTATATTTTATTTTTTCTTTTCTGTTTTTTAATTCTATTATATTTTGGAGGCTGAACGAAGAAGTTTCAAATTGTTGAGCATATTATTCAACGACTTGGCTTAAAAACTTCTATGAGTAGTGAATCCTCGCTTTAGTTTGAGAATTCAAGTGGATTTCGTACGTTTTTATTTTTGAAAAAAATGCATATAATAATAAATGTATGAAAAAATACAACAACAAATAAATGAAAAAGAAACAACAATTATTATATGATGACTCAATTACCTAAGACATGATAATAAACAGATAAAGAAAAAACAACACAAAAAAATTAAACTAAAACAACAACATCAGCAACTTTGTACTCGTATGCGTTACATTAAATACTTGTAATGGGAAGGGGAAGGGGAATTATTTAGTACCAACACCTGGGTACTTTCAGGGAGGATGATGAAAAATAAGGCGTTAGTTACTCAACTACAGGCAAAATCATAGTTGTTTAACTTAATTAACCAAAATTAAAGATTAACAAAAATTAAAAAATATGCAAACGTGCTTCTGTACGCAGTCTTATGTTTTTCTTCTTCTTTTAACTCAACTATTTTGAAAACAAACATAAATAAATCTAAACAGAAAAGAAATCAAAAGCCAAAAACTCCCAAAAAATATATGTAAATAATAATAATAATAATAATTATTATGTATCTTTAACGGACAACAATGCAAAATTCAAATTGAATTGCTGCTTAATGAAGGAATATTATCTGGTAGTAATTTGAGTTGGGGGAATCTTACTTGCCGCACACCTTGCAGGGGAATTCTGTATTGTCTTTATTGGCATTTGTATCTTTTTGATTTGGATTCGCCGGGTTGTTATGACTAGCTTGGGAATTGTTATGCATGGGATGATTGTTGCTATTGACAGCAGAGCTTTGCGAGGGATTTGCATTGCTATTAGCAGCTGTTGCGGTTGCATTATTTGCATGGTTATTGATGTGTTGATTATTGTGGGTATTGCGGCCATAAGTATGAATGCGAGTATGTCCATGTAGGGCAGCTTTAGAAGAAAAACTCTACAAAGTTGGGATGTGTTAGGATTTTTTTTTTTTAGTTAAGAAAATATTTTAATTAGTTGTTAGAAAAGCCATAAAATATTTTAATATTGCTATAATAATTTTTAAAATTGTGCTACTTACCGCTGAACAATCTGGTATTTCGCATACATAAGGTTTAGGATCATTGACATGATTTTGTGGTGGTATTTCGGTTTTCAGGTGGGTAACCTTGTAGTCCACGCATAATTTTTTCCAAAAATAATACATTTGGACACATTCTCCAGTTGTTTTTGAGCAGAGCTGAAATTTTATAAGTTTTTTTTTATTCAGGAATTATATATTAATCCGTTACTTTTACGAAAGGAATAAAAAAGAGCCCTACGGAGAAAAATAAAGGCAAGTCTGCACTAGGTGAGATAATACTTCTGTGTAACTGTACCGACACGATACACATTTTTGTGCAAAGTCTATAAAGACTGGCCCTAGATCATTTTAAGTACTCACCGAGCATTATGCTGACTAAATAAAGAAAATAATGTGAATTATTTTTGTTTCTTTTTTTAAATTATTTTGATTGAACTTATTTATTTCTCCCTGTTTAGGATTCATATCGCTCTGTACATGTGATAATTTTTAAGAAACAAATTGCATTATCACAAACACCAGCAGAACGAAGTATAACATGCTGTTTCCGAAGGCCGCCATACTTTCATCATCAGCGTTCTTGTGTTTGGTCCACTCTGTGTGGTGTCAATTGGTGTGAACTAAGCATACGTATATAGTATGCACGCACGTTTTTCAATGCAAATAGAATGTGTGAATTATTTTGATTCATCGTACACCAATAAGTTGAGCTTTTTATGTAATGAAAGCACAAATTTTAACATCATTAGCTTACAACAGGCTGGCCGCTGTTTTTTCCTTTTATTTTTGTTCTACTTAAGACAAACTTTTTGGGTTTTTACATCTAAATATATTTGTTTAATTTTGCTACAGACCCATAGCTATTAGTTTTAGTTAGTTTTTTAATTATTTTGTTCGAACTTATTTATTTCTCTGTCTATGATTCGATTAGGATAAAGTTCGTATCGTTTCATCAAAATCTTCTACATTCGCTAGAATAAAAAAAATCAGCACGTGAAACGCCAAACGCCTCTTTTTCGACCTAACCTAGCTTAAGAAATTTCATAAAAAAAACACCCAACATACCCACGACAATTTTATTATTGTGCACCAATTCAGCACAATAAAATTGGCTCAGGTTGGTGTAAGACCAACCGTCAGCGACTTTAAATTTTTACATAACAATTCATTTGCTAAAAGCAACAATCTAAAAGGTTCCTGCAGGACCAGTCTTGCATGCATATATAACGTCAGCATTGTAAATCTGTCATAGATCACTTTTAAATCACTAACCTCTTTAGATATTTTACTAAACTCCTTCCCGTATTTTTCCAATCCCTTGAGGAATATCTCCAACTCCGCGGACGACCACTTTATTTGGAATGAGTTCGATGGAGTTTGCAATAAAGTAAGCACAGCCGTAGCGGTGTTGCCCTGCGCCTTCAACAGGGCCTGCAAGGCAACCTCTTCCGAATGACTGCCCAGAGGGACGGCTGAGGATTTACTTAAATCGATAAATCTCATCAAAATCTTTTCGTCCCTTTGAATTTCTGGATCCCACATGAGATCACAGCCAATCGTTTCATCTACAAGAGGAGTAGAGCCAGCAGCGTTTTCAATAAATGCAGGTATAGCAGCTTGGTAAGCGGAACCCAAATTGACTTTCGATTCGTCGGAGAAATCGACCAAACCAACGGGATCGTCAAAATCGTCATCGAAACTGTCGAAGGTCAAAAGCGAACAGCCAAGTTGCTTCAAGACATTACAGTACAGGCCGTGGCCTTTACGTTCGGGATTCAGCATGGGAGCTGGTGTAAAGTGGGTACGCGAAGGTTTGCGCAGTTTCGACTTGTAGGGTAATAATGCTTGGTATTTGGAATAAGAATGTGTTGAAGAGGCATCTAAAGAGGAATGTCCTTTCAAACGTCTCTTCAGTATCGAGTTGGTTTGATTCGACAGCGGCTGTAAGGAGTTGTTGGAGGCATTGGTGGAAGTTGAGGAGTGACTAGGCTGGGAAAACATTACATGGTTTCCTGATATATTCTTCACAATCTCCATGGGTTTGTTGAGACTAATAATATTTTGCATTTGTGGGTTAGTTGAGTTGGGGTTGTTGTCTAATTTTAGTTCCATTTTGTCGGTGGTACCACTTGTGTAGATTATAGGCTGCAATAAGGCCTCGTTTAGTGAGCTTATGGTAGCGGATGTTAGGAATTGCGACTCTTGTTGTTGTTGTTGTTGCTGTGATTGCAGCTGCTGCTGCTGATGTTGATGTTGAATTGATTGACTTTGTACTTGTGAGAAATTTTGTACATTATAGTGTATAGTTGCAGTAGGTGTAGAGGAGGAATTTAAAGAGTTTGGATTACAGGAATTCTGCTGCATTATATTCGAGGGTATATTCAGAATCAGCTGATTGATTTCTGAAGTGGATGATGAGTTCGTTTGTACATTCGGATCTACACATATTTGAGACTGCAAATGATGTTGCTGTTGCTGTTGATTGCCGTATTGCACAAGCTGCTGTTGTTGTTGTTGTTGCTGCTGTTGTTGAGGAATGTGTTGGATTTGTTGCTGCTGTGTCTGCTGAGCGACAGGCTGTTGTTGTTGTTGTTGTTGCGGTTGTGACTGCATGGGATTTTGTATTTTCTGCTGCTGGCCAAAATCACGGGGCGATGAAGATAATAAAGGATCTTCAGAGTTGGGCATCATTTGTGATTGCAAACTTAGGCCGGGCAAGTAATACAAATCGATTATATTTTCGCCTTGATTTTCACAATTCATGTTCAACTGATCTTCTGTCAACACTTCACGTAAAACTTCTTTGACCTCTTCGGCTGTTCCTATACCGCTGGTGAAAAACGATTCTGAGAGTGGTGAGGTGGCATTATGCGAATCATTTAGAAACTCTTGATCTTCGTCAAGAAAAGAGAGACTTGCCTCGGCAAATTCACGCAAGTCACATTCTGCATCGGTATCTGTGCCATTCAGCAAATCTTCCACCTTAATATTGGAGTCAAATGAATTGTCCTCCAGCACACTTTTCAATTTCATTATTTTCTCGTCCTCAGTTTCTCTGGTGTTATTGGAAGAAATCAGAGATTCGCTGAAGAAGATGTTTTGTGTGTCACTGAAATGGTGATTGTCTTCTATGTAAGGAGATGTTTGTTGAACATTTTCATGACTGGAGGGAGGTGTTGGATAGGCCAAAGGAGAATGTATGGGTGAATTGAGATTGGAAGCGAATTGAGTTTTGATGTCTTGAGGTAAAGACAAGCTATTGGTTCTTATCTGCTGGTGGTTAATTAAAGCCGGATTTTGAATAATTAATTCTTTGGAATGAAAATGTTGGAAGTTTGGTAGAGTTTGTGTAGTTTGACACTGATTTGAGTTTTGTTGCAGCGAATGCTGGTGTTGTTGCTGTTGTTGTTGATCCACACAGCTTTGCTGCTCAATTTCCAGTTTAATTTTCCCATCCATCAACTCAAACTGTTCGGAATGTTCAGATTTTAGATTGTCTTCAGCGCCACTCAGCAACTGCATGGTGTCAACCGTTTGCAATAACATCTCGGCTTCACTAACGTTGTAAACTTCATTTTCGCCAAACAGGCCAGAGCCATCGCTTGTATAAGTGACCGTGTACACCTCGCTGTTGCTATCCGCTCCATGGGCTATAGTCAGGGAAAGGGGAGTGCCATCAGGCAGGGTAACGTTGGTGGAATTTGACATTTGTATGTTGTCATCTTTCTTGAGCTTTCCCTTTGTTGATACAACCTGGACTTCCGGAGGTATGATGACACTACAATTATTTTTGTTTGTTATTATTTGACGGGTAACTCCACCCAAGGGCGTATTGTTGTTTGGCTGTTTTTGGGTGACTGCAATGCGAGTACCCCGTTTTAGCAGTTCGATTAAAGTCGAATCTTTTGGATCGGTTGATGTACTTCGTGTTGTCGTTGTATTGATCGTTGCTGATGTCGATGTAGTTGTTTTCGTTGCACTACGTTCGGCATTTAAGGATGAGGCTATGGTACCTACTCCAATATTGTTCATTGTCTTTTGTTGCTGCTGCTGCTGCTGCTGCTGTTGCTGTTGCTGTTTCGTACTGTATATTTCGATACTTTGTGGCAAGTTTATGTCTTGGACATTTATATTGGACTTTGGACTATTTTTAATAGTTGCAATCGCTGGTAGTTGAAGCTGCTGTTGCTGTTGCAAGGAATTTTGTTGATTTGTTGCAGTTGTACTGCTCGCTTGTGTCTTGGGATTAAGGAAACTATCCAGATCGCTAATGGATCTACGAATGGTTGCAGTATTATTTTGGGTACTATTTGAGGGCGGTGCAGGGACTACAAAGGCACCCTAACGAAAAATAAAATGCAAAAAATATATATATTTGTTTAATCTAAAAAATAAAAAAACAAATTTCCTCACCTTGTTTAAATCTTTACTTCGTTTATTAATTATTTTCTCTTCAATCAAGGCTCTTACACCTATACTGGCCGTTTGCAAGGGAGGGCCACTATTCTCTTTCTTTTCATTTTTTTTCGTTTCGGGATCCTTTTTGAAATAACCACCATGTAAGCGCATGTGACCATTGAGGGCGGGTACATTTTTAAATTTGCGATGGCATAAATTACACTCGACAGGTTTTTGATCAATTTTCACCAAATTGAACAGATTGGAATTAATGGCATTGGATATATCAATGTCAATTTCTTCCTCTTTGGTAGTTGATTGAGTTTTAGTGGAGGAGTCACTGGTATTATCCGCATTGACTTCATCAACGGTAATTGCAACATTTTGAGAGGAATTAAGCTAAATTGTAGAAATAACTAAATGTAGAAATATATTTTTCCTTTAAAACATTCAATTCATGCTCACCAATTGCATATTCCAGGTTCTGGGTCGGGAATTTTGTGCTTGTGTTTGAGCCGCAGCTTGAGGGTTTGTATCTATTTTATATGATTGACTACTGGTGGGTGAAGAAACTGTCACTTGAGCTGTCGTTTGTTTGGTCTGTCTCATTATTTTGCTAATTAAGTCCAACTGCTCGCGTGTCAAACCATCTCCATCTAGATTACCACTATTATCGGTTAGTGTAATGGTTGCTCCGGTACTGTTCGACATACTGCTGCTGGAGGAGGACATTGAGGATGTGGTCGATGTGGGTGATAATAAAGTTACGCCTGTTTTAAAGGGAACATTCAAAGCTTTCAATTCTTCTTCTGTTAATGCTAAACCTGTTGCCGCATCGACTACTGTACCGCCATTAGAAAGATATGTTCCTAGACAAGTGGCACCATCAGGTGAACTGGCGTCTCCTGTTCAGAAAAAATAGTATTACATAATCTGTCACTAGCATCTCATGCGACACTTACCATTTGCAGTGGCTGGGGATAAACTTAAATTTGAATTGGAATTGTTGTTGGATATTGTGAGTTGCTGATTGTGTGGTGTTATAATGCCGGCGTGATGATTTTCTGTATGTCTTCTTAGTGAGCGAGCATCGCAATATGATTTTCCACAGCCATCAGCTTTACATTCGTATGGTTTTTTGTTTCTATGTGTCATCATATGTCCATTTCTGTAAAAGTTATTAAAATTAATTTTTATTTAGCTAAAGACAAAAACAAGATATTTCAGGAGCTTTTGCTGTAAAAGGTAATTAGAATAGTTTAATGCTCTAATTATAAAATTTTAAAAATAATCATAATTGATTATTGCTATTCAGAAGTTGGTAACATGGGCTTATCACTTGAGACGCCCTTTTATATGTTTAAGATTTTGAAATCCAACAACAACGAATGCTTTAAGAGGTTGGACGAATTATTTTTTATGCATACTTATGATAGTGCTTTCAAATGAAAGGGGTTGTAGAGCACAGAGGGTATACTCTGTAATTCGTAACGAAAACAAATGCTATCGAATTATAATAATCAGCGTTTAAAAAACTTAAGTCGAAGTAGCAAAAGTCGTAAAATTTTTACTCTTCGCTGCTTTGGCTTTTTCCAACTGCTTAAAATCAACCAATGCTTTTGCTTGTGCTTGTGAAAATCAACAACAGTCGCAGTCGAAGCAGAAGCAGCAAACGATGTATGAACAATTGCGCAGTGCTTTCAACAGTTGACGATTTCAAAAGTTTGAATTTGATTTGCCGCTGCTTTTGGTTAGTTTCGGTAGTAAAAGCATAAACAGTCTGTATGCTTTTGTAAGTATCAAACAGTCACAATCGAAGAAGCAAAAGCTCTTGCTTGTAAAAGCTTTCTGCAGGTTCAGTCAACTATTTTGTGGTGTTTGTCATGCTTTTGTTGCTATTTTTGCACATCAGACAAGAGGCAAAAACAAAAACCACTTCTAAAAGCAAGAGTTTTTGCTTCTTCGACTATGTCTGTTTGAGACTTCCAAAATCATATAGACTGCTTCTGCTTCTACTTGCGATACTAACCAAAAGCAAAAGCAAATCAAATCAAAACTTTTCAAATCGACTGCTGAAAGTACTGCGCAATTTGTCATAAATCGTTTTGTGATTTTGCTTTGACTGAAACTGTTATATTTTTCAAAAGCGAAAGCAGAAGCAAAATCAAATGAAATGAAAATCATTACAGTTTTTTAAACACTGATAATAACATACAAATTCGAAAGTATTTTCTTTGGCTTTCAAATACAGGGTAAACCCCCAGTGTGGAAAATAAATTAGTTTCATTTTAAATCCAATATGGCGAATGTCTCAAGAAGGCTGACCAATTATTTTTTTTTTTTGCAATCTCACAATATGGATGTCAAATGAAAGATAAAATAAAATGCTGTGCCAAGCAAAAATAGTTTAAATAATTGGAAAATGGCGGAATAATTTCTTTTGACTCCAATACATGATTATCAAATATATAGAAGGTTTTACTGAGGAGAGTAGAAAAAATTTTCATTTTCAATTCATGTCTGTATTATCATAACACGAGAAATATACAAAGTAAATGTAGAGGCTAAATAGGTAGACTGGTGTAATATGTGGTAAAAACTTTAAAACAGAATTGAAAGAAGTTAACATAATATGAGACAAATCAACGTACGAGAAGTGCACCGTCTCCAGGGTATTTTAAATGGTATTTTCTAAATTATAAAAAAGCCTAAAAATGTAATTTTAATTCAAAACAATACTTGGCTTTAACATTTGAAAACGATTTGAGGCATATGGCCCCCGTTGGGCATTCTGGACGCTCGGTTTTGGACCACTTTTTCGGGCATTGGCCGTATGTCACGAATAACACGAATAGTGTTGGCTTTCCATTCGTTAGTTTTTGCTGGCTTATCACCATAAAGCAGTGACTTCATGTAGTTACACTGGAATTAATTGAAAGGTGTCAGATCACACGGCCTTGGAGGCCAATTGTTGCCAGGTGCATTTCTCAAAATCAACATATCACTAAATTTTGATTTCAATAAGCCGATGGTTGCTGTCGCCGTATGGCGATGTAGCGCCATCCTATTGAAATCACATCTTGTCATTATCAATGTTATACATATTTTCAAACAAAAAAGTATTAATCATGATACGGTAACGATCTCCATTGACCGTAACGCAAGCTCCGGCTTCATTTTTATAGAAATGATATCACCAGCATGTAAACCGCACCAAAATATTAATGTGATGGGGTAGTTTTTGTATTGGTTTCACACCAAATGCGTCAAGTTTATTCATTAGCAAACCCGTTTAGCCAAAAATTAGCCTCATCGCTGAACACAATTTTGCGATAAAAAAAATCGATTAATCGTTTTAAGCGTCAGTCCATTTATGTTGATTTGCCAGACTACATTGATCATATCAAAAATTGAGAGCAGTATGACAGTTTGTTTGACAGTTAAGGCTTTCGTAAGTTCTATAAGGCTTAAAAAACCTAGATATAATAGAATACATTGACTTCCACCAGAATGAAGTTTGCAAAGTCTGGTTCAGTTTGAAACTGAAGTAGGTTGACTACGAAAACGAAGGTCCTGGGTTCCAGCCCGGTATCAGATAGTCATCAAATAACAACGCATTTTTCTGATGTACTTTAGTGTTCCTTTGTATGAGTTGTTGTAGGAAAGTTCACGTGATGAAGGCATAGTCTCACTGGTCACTGAATTATACCGACTTCAGCAGATACTAATTCTAATTTAACATCAGAGCGCCCTCCTTCGTTGTGTAGCAGAATCATCGGCGAAGTAAAATAATCAATAAAATGGCTAGTAATCACAGCTTCAAAAATTTAATTCGCCTCATTCAGCACCAGAGGCGCAGCAACAGTGCATTATTAAAAAACGTGCAAAAAGCAGAGTTGTAAAAGAATGAAGGTTTCCTCTATATCTTCCTTCACTACTTGTCTTCTCTATCACTATCCCTTTCCTAAAGAAGGTAACACCTAGTAATAGTAGTAGGCATTCATTGCCTGAGTGTTACTTCTCTTAAAAAAAAAATGTTTTATAGCAACATTCTCTTTATTAGTGAAGCATGTTTTTGGCTCATTTGTATACGTCAGTAAGCAAAATTTCAGATTTATTGCGAGATAATCTCTTGAGGCAAAAGTCCATAGCTATTGGAGTCATTAGTCCTCACTTCTTCAATGACGATGTCGGCGATAACGTTACCATCAACGAGGGGCGTTGAAAAGTCGCGATTACCAATTATTTGGTTTGATTTTTTAGTTCCTTAAACGAGCTCGCAACATAATTTAATTGAAATAAATTAAAATACGTAGACAAACCAAACTGACTACTTAACAGATTACTAAGAGACAGCAAGGTGGTTGTAGATAATTATTAGTAATAACCCTTTATATACATTCTTAAGGTTTTATACATTTATACAGAAACCTCCTAACTAGACAATCATTCACATTGAAATTCTTGAAATGCAAAACTTACAAATGATCTTGTCGCTTAAATGCCTTCGAGCACATAACACACACATATTTTCGTTCGTCACTGTGTGTCAGTTTGTGTTTGGCCAAAGCTGATGCATTTCCAAAAATTTTATTACAAATCTGAAAAGAAAAATAATAAAATAAAATTAGATGAAAAAATCACTTTTTCTTTTGCTAACAAAAAATATGTAAAACAGATACTCGTATATAAAAATGAAGCGTAACAACTAAATTTAAAAAATAATAACAACAAAATGTATGAAATATGTCAGAGAACGTGTATGTTTTAATTGGACATGTATTTAACCTCTTTCATGCCCTGTCACCTCCCCATCATCATCAATACTTATTTACGAGTACATTTTATACGAACGACAACGTAAATTGGAGATACCCAGACAACATTTAATTATGGGGTACTTGTACTCGGTACGTCTGAATGGTCTTTCATTTTATTATTAAATTGAATTGTACGTACTTTGGGTACTTAATGCTGCCTGTGGCTGGCATTCACGTAAATTTTTTCAAATAATGCTGCCGTAGTAGTTTGGAATTATTTTAAAAATTCGTTGTTGGTCGCGTTTATTTTTCTAGTATTTTTCTAATTTTTACAAAATTAAAAGCTTTATACATAAATATGCAATGATTTAGTTTTAACTAGTTCGGTTCGTATTTTTGGTTCCAAATTATGAAATAGTTCTGTGTGGCTAAGAACGTAATTAACAAAATATTAAAATATGATATAAGGTTTATAATTGGAAATACGAAAAAGAGACCAAAAAGAGTGCAAAAGGTATCCCTTCAATACAGTAAATTTTTAAAGTGAGTAACTTTTTAAAAAGTTGTATTTTAAACAAGTATTTTTTTTTTGCAAAAGTACAAGTATGTTTTTCAAAAATTATCTTCCTCAAGGGGTACGTTTTTCAAAAATTACTTTTAAGAAAACTTTATGGAATAAATACTTTTTCAAAAAAGTACCTTTTGTAAAGTATCATTTGAAAAAACTTAAAAAATAGCATTTTCGAAAAGTATCTCCTTTTAAAATTACATCTTCGAAAATTATCTTTTCGAAAAAGTATATTTTTAAAAAAAGTACCTTTACGGAAAGTATCTTTCGAAAAAATTTAATTTTTCGAAAAGTATCTTTCCCATAAGTATCTTTTCAAAAAAGTACTTATTCCGTAAATAAAATTTTTTTTAATTTTCTTTTAAAGAAGTCTTATTTTAAGAATATTTTCAAAAAAGTATCTCATCAAAATGCATCTTTTGAAAAAAGGACTTTTTCAAAAAAGAACCTTTCAAAAATAGAAACATATATATATATATATTTAAGTTTCTTGTCAAAGGCATTTTTTTAATTCGAAAAAGAAAAAAGTACTTTTTTGAAAGTTATATTCGAAAAAACAAAGCATTGGAAAAATACTTATTCAAAACAAAACACATGTTTAATCAAGCTGCTTCAAAAGCCGTATTTTTAAGTAAGTACTTTCCAAAAAGTACCTTTTAAAATTTTAATTTTAAAAACCAAGTTTTTTTTTAAATAGGAGCTTCTAGAAAAAGTACTTTAAAAGAAAGTGCCTTTTGAAAAGGGTATCTTTTGAAAAAGGTACCATTTGATAAAGGTACCACTGAAAAAGTACCTTTTGAGAAATTGGAAAAATTACCTTTCTAAAAAAGGACTTTTTGAGAAATTGCTTGTTTGAAAATGTACCTTTTGAAAAATTACCTTTCTAAAAATTTACCTTTTGAAAAATTACTTTTCACTTCATAAATTTTTCAAAAAATATCTTTTTCAAAAGTACTATACACATTTTTTAAAAAGTACCTCTTAAAAGAGAATATATATATTTAATAAAGTAAACATATTTTGAAATGAGTGTAATTTTTTAGTACAAAATGTTACAAAAACGTTGCTTTTAAAAGTAACTTTTTTATAAAAAATCAATTTTCAAAAAATACTTATAGATCATTAAATTTTTAGCAAGACAATAAAAATAGTAAGTTTCTCTTTTTTTTACCTGACATTGTTGTGGACCGTGACGACTGGGTGATGATATTTTTGAACGGCTCTTCTTTAATATTTTCGGTGGATTTGTTGTTAATGGACCAGGAACTTTGCGGCTACCGTGACTCAACGATGTTATACTACGCGCAGCTGAGTTGCCACTACTGCTGTTGCTGCTGTAGCTAAAACAGCTGTCGTTACTGCTGGAACTGAAATTGCTATTACAGCTGTTGTTGTTGTTGTTGTTGTTGCTGCTGCCTGTTGTATGACTGTTATTTAGTTGGTTATTATTGATGCTGTTGCAGCTGGCAACTGAATTACTATTGAATTGATTGCTATTATTGCTATTGTTATGGCCGTTATTGCTGCTGCTAGTGTTACTACTGTTGCTCATTATCTGAGCCAGGGATGTTATGTTTGTAGTATTGCTGCAACTGCTGCTGCGTATTAGACAATTCTTTATATAACTATTTGTTTTATTTACAGCGGTTGTGGTATTCGTTGATGTCGATATTGTTTGTACCGCTGATGTGGTTGTCGTTTTGGAAATGTCTCGTATACAGTTGTTGCTGTTATTGTTGGTGTTGTTGCTGCTGCTATGGCAGTTGCTATTGTTGATGATATTACTATTATTATTGCTGATACTCTGAGAATTTTTGCTAATATTCGGGGATCGCTTACTAATTGTTATACGATTCTTAATCGTGCCATTTAAGTTGCTATTCGAAATATCGCTGGTATTTGTTAGCTTGGAGGAATTTTGCTTTGTACTCTCACCACTGGGATTTGTATTTTTAAGAGCTGTAAAGTAAAGAACAAAGTACAAAATCATTAAATATTTTTAAAGCAGACAGTTTTTAATGTAGTTTTTCCATAAATGCGAACTTTCTGAATATAAACGTTTTGTGGCAAGTCAAATTTTAATTAATAATTAGCTTAGAACGAACTTTATTTAAGCAGGCATTTGAACTTACACGCTGTTTGTAAAGTACCTAAAACATCAGCCAACATATCTGGATCGGGATAACCAATGGTTAATGCATTATCCAGTGTGGTCGTCGTTGTGGCTGTGGTTCCTGCAACGGCTGTATGATGTGTATTTGTCGATGATGTAATAATTGCTGCTGCTGCAGCGACTGCTTCCGGTGATGATTGATTTGATTGTATTGAATCATTGGAATTAACATCGCGCAATTGTAATGTTACTGAAGCTTCTGTACCCACCGACGCACTGCACATAAGCACACGAGGAGCCGACGAAAGACTTGTTGTCAATGGCAGGTGTATACTTTTGGGAACCTAAAAATCCACACGCAAATCAAAAAGAAAAGAAATGAAAATGTTATTATTATTATTATTATTACGAGTCCTATAAATCATTGTTTATTGAATTTTTGTTCTTCGTTTTTTTTAACATAAAATTTTAATTGTTTTGCATTTAACAATTTGTCATTTTCAAAATAAATTCACCAAAAAAAAAAAAATACAACAAAACAAAAACGATTTAAAACAATAAATGAAAGATGCTACTCTTACAAAAAAGAAAAAAAAAAGAATATATTTTATAATTAATTAGCTGCTACGAAATTTGCTGCAAGACATTTATGCATTTCTTGCTGCTCTTGTGCGATTTCTACAATGACGAATAAATATTTCGCTACCACAACTTAAGGACCATCAACAGTAGTATGGCGGAAGCAAAAGTGTGCTTATTCAGTTATGTACTCGTATATACATATTTTTTTTTTAATATGTTTATTCATATGTACACTTCGCACTTGTTCCACTAAACGGGTCCAACTCGAAATGTTGCAAAGTTTCATTGTTTGCAAATTTAAAAGGATTTTCATGCATTTAAAATCACGTTTTATGTACATAAAATATACATATATTGACAATATAAAAATATGTATTAAAAACTAATAAAATATGCATTTATTAATGCCCTAATTCAAATCTTGGGCGGGAACGCCGACTTATACCATTGTGCCAATACATTCCAATACAATAAATTCATGTTTCATGTTTCAACTTGAAATAACTTTGATTCAACATGGTTCTCGAAGATTTTAATATGAATTTTTTCTGTGTGCAATGCTTTGACTGCGGTTTGGTCTCTGGTGTGTTGTGCAAATACTCGTCATTATTGCGATTGATGTCAAATGTCAAGAATTCCTACGAAGTTATCATACGAATGCGTCGTACGTGAACAAAAGGGCCAACCATATTGCGGAAATCGTTCTAATATCCAAGTGATAGTTCAAAATTTAAGTCACTGAGTTTTGGGAGATCTATGATTTCCACAATCGATCTCGCTTTAAATTTTCGATGGGCCAACACCTAACCTATGGTAAAAGTTTTAAATTTTTTTTACGTGTAGAGACCTCAACTGGGTGTCCAAACCTTATGCATCTTCCGTACTTCTACGGCCACAACGAAGTTCACTAAACCACTATTTTAACATTGAAATTGATGGTGAGGAGTATCCAAAGTATTTATCAAGCTTACTTGGCCTTTGCATGAGTGATGGTTTTCTTCCACAAGATATAATGCACACGAAATTCACAATTTTTCCAGCAACAACAAACAACTTGTTCAATGTACCCAAATATATGAAGGAATTATAGGAGGGATTCCTGTTCAAGTGGCAAGGACTTAAAATATTAATTCTTTTTTTATCACTTTCATGATTGCAGTGGAAAAATTTATCAAGTTTGTTAAAGAAATTACTGCAATATTTTAAAATGATTAAAATTTATGAATAAAAATGTAGTTTTAAGTTAGAATTTGTTTGTACGAGTATTTTATCATCTTCGTTTAAGTTCCTACTTAAATTTTTTTTAATAATATTTTTATTTTATAAAAAAGATGATTATTTGATTATTACACTCGTATTGGAAAGATCAGTAAAAATCAATTTACTTTAACACATTTTAACACTTTCATTCATTGCTTGTTTCCCAATCAGCAAAATTGCCAATACAAACTTATTTATTGGGGTTTAACGATCTAACAAAATAGCAATTAATTCGACTTTGTTCTTGTTTTTCATTGATCAAACAAACAAACAAAAAGGCTAGAATACAAAAAGTATAAGAAGGCAAAAATTACTTGTTGATAGCCTGATGAAATCTAATTGTGTTGTCTGCTGTTTGAAAATAAAAATATGTCAAAGTATAAACATAAATTTTATTAAACAAGTGAGTGCACTTTTTGTTTTTGTTGTCATTTGGCACACTCACATCGAGCCATAAACGCAAAAAAAACTTAAGCGACACATATTTTGGACTGGTTTTTTTTGACGAAAATAAATTATTTACGATCGCAAATAATCGATTTTGGTAAAAAAATTTATTTGGAAATTATGTCGCTTAAGTTTTTTTTTTTTTGCTGTTATGGCAAAAAGAAATTTAATTATACTTTCTAACATAAAATAAAAAATGTTGTAAAGAAGAAAATATATAAAATCATTCCCTACAAGAAATGAATGACTGAAACTAACACAAACAAAATTTCTTCAATAGTGACAGACAATTGACTAGTCATTTGATCGGAAGTGATGATAGATTTATTTATTAATTATAGTTGCTCCACTCTAGCACATATGTTAGAGTAGAACATTTTAAAACATCGAGTTTTATTTAAAAAAAATACAATTAGTTCTGTCTGTGAAAATTTAAATTTATAAGTGTTAAAAAAGACAAGTAAAAACAATAGTGAATAAAAGAAATTTACAAAATTTAATTAAATATATATTTCTTTTCAAAATTTTAGATGCTGGTGAAAAGGTGTGAAGAGGGCTAGATACCGCATCGGCTATTATGTTTTTTCCTGAATTATATCTTTCATTTTAAATATTTTATTTACTTTTATATTCTTAACTGACTTTTTATAATAAAAAAAAACAATTAAAATAATAAAAATTTTATATATTGTCAGTATATCAATCATGTATGATTGCTCAATTGTGGGGGTATATTATTGCATTATGATCAGTCAAACTTAATTAATATTTATGTTATCATTGATTAGGAAAAAGCACTAGAGTGAGCAGTACGACTATATGTTTTATAGTCGTTAGAGTAAGTTGCAACATCGCACATACACAAAAGTTTCATCACATTTTTCATTTTGCACTTAATAATGTAATAGAAACCTTGTTCTACGCAATGATGAATATATACTGCATGACTTCCGATAAAATGACCGGTCAATTGACTGATACTATTCTTGTAGGGATTCTTTTGGAAATATGTACATGTTTCCAAGATATGTGATTTGTTTTTAAAATATGATTTTCATTCTGGCTCCAGAATATTGCATGTTATTCTATTTCCGTAAAACGAAACAGAATTGTCGTTCGACAATGTAAATGTAAAACAATGCACTGGTAATTATGTATAGTTGGAGATTATCTATACTGTCGCTTCAAAATTTTGCTTTACTTAAGGAATGCAGCCTTATATATTTTTATTTATTTATTTTTATTTTATTACTTTTCATATAATCAAGTATTTTATATGAATTTGAAACAAAACATAAAGACAATTTTATAACGTTGTATGTATTTTAATTTAAATATTTTTCTGCACTTACTAAATAAAATGCAGCAGCTACAGATAAATTAACTAAATAATAATTTAATTTAAAGAAATGCAAACCGTTTGAGCATAAAGAAATGAAATGATAATATTTAAATAAATTTCTAAGCATGCATCTATCTGTGAATAAATAGATACGAGTATGTATATATGTAATTTGTTAAGACGAAAATGAAAATGTTTTCATTATTACTCGTATATTAAGGCAAATAAAAATGGCATTATTTGAAAATTATGCACACTATAAATGTTTTCAAATACTGAAAATTTTTATTAAAAAATTGGAAATAATTTAGAGTAAAATAAGAATCAGATTCAGTGGAGAGAGGAAAAAAGTTTCAAATAAATATTGAAAAAATGTTTCTACGAAGACTGTTGCCATTTCTAGAGCGACAATAGAATATAATATAACAGGGGAAAGATCTGGTACAAAGACATTCACTGCCACACCTGGGGGGTTATTATGTAATTCGATTCGAAAAGAAAACTGTTCGAATTTGTATGTTATTAACATTACTATTCGAACACATTTCCGTTCGATTCGGATTACATAATAACCCCCCTGATTGATTTTTTGGGGCATAGATCGGTTATTAAATTAAATCAAGTTCTGTATGACTCGTTATGAAAGCCCGCCTTATACTCGTATCATCGGAACACAGAAATTTAGAATGAAAAAGGCGCCTTCTACTGTTACCTAAGACGATACACTCGCAAAGAATATGTGCCTCTGTCTCGTCATCTTCTAAGCATAAACGACACAAGTGTGAACGAACTTGGTTACTTTTCGAGAGAGCATAGTTCAGTCTAGACCAGAGATAAGCAAAAGCCCGCCCGAGAGCACTATGCTCTTATTTTTTATGCTCTTATTTTCACATACATTCGTACAAGCATGCATTTTACTCTCTTTCATATTATATATGTATGTGTTTGCCTGACTTTGGTCTAGACTTTAGAGAGATAAAATATCATTCTAGTGGCGGTTAAAAATACTAATATACAATATTTAAAACCACAATATACTATACACTCTGACTTAAGCCTGGAGCACACTATCGGCACAATGTACCGATTTTCGTGATATAAAGTCATAAGTAATAAACTCAGCTAATTGAAATGTAAGGACATAATTGCACCACACTGCATTGGTAATAAACCCATATAGACTTATTCCAGAAGTAATTGAGTAAGAATGCCATTATGGCTTATTACTTATGACTTTATTGCAGGGAGCCAAGGAAAACTCGTACATTGTGCCGATAGTGTGATCCAGGCTTAAGAAACAACAAAAAGAATTAAACAAAATTGTACTTTTATACCAAATTCAATAATTTTTATTAAAGTGTCGAAAATTTGGGTTTCTTTTAACGGTTTGAACAAGTAAATTATTTATTGCAGTATGATTTTAATATGGCAATGCTGTATTGAAATTCAAATTTGAATTGCACTTAGCAATGCCGTAATAAGAAATGGTGATGCAAAATGTGGCACAATTGGGCCATTTGTGGCACTCGATAGAAAATGCGTTGCTCAATGAAATTTTCGATGCTGCTGCCAGCTCCTAATACGAATTTGACATTCCATGAAATATACCTCATAATAAGGACCTAAATTAACTTTTTTTTAAATCAATTTAAAGTCGACTCTTATCCATTAGACATGCCATGAACCCTTATGAGAATGAGTACGAACGAGTAAGTTATTTTTTTTTAATTTTTTTTTATTGTAAAAATGCACTACATTAATGTAAAATTATTTGGCTGCTCATCTTTGTCATGTGCTCCTGTATGTTTAAAATGGATTTAGGGCACAGCGGACGGGTTCGTTTAGTTGGCATAACAGTCTGCTGGCAATTTTCTAAATACTTTGTCTATTTTTAAAGTGTAAAAATAATAAATAATTATAAAAGCACTCGTCGTTATTGCACTTAAAATATTAATTTAACAATATTTTTATTTAACTTAAATTTTTATATGTATTTTGTTGTTGTTGTCTTCAAGCCATCAATCAACAAGATTCCAAAAATTTTAGTTCTATATTTTGTTTTTTTTTTTATTTGAATATGAAAATAATTTAATATTCAATAACGAAAAAATTCAGTTTGCAGGTAAAAATACTAAATTCAGTTTATATCAACTGAAATGAGAAGCATTTTGAAAAAATATGTATGTATGGATGTATTTATGAAATAAATAATTTTTTTTTGTTTTAGTTTTAAAAATCAATGGCGAAACAAGTAATTTAAGAAATGTTCGTTTTCATTTTATTTTTTTTTTTTTCAGTCTATTGGAATGCTTTACATGCCAATCAAATTTTAATGTCAGCGTGGATCATGAAGTCAAAAATTTACATTGTTTCAGTCTTCAAAGTAGGAATACTATCAGAAATATTTTTATAAAATAAGTATTACTACCAAGTAATGATTGTTCTCTACTATTTTCAACAAATATTTACTACTGTGTCCTATTTTGCTGCTAATAACCATTTTGCCTTGAGCTACCTGGCTTTCAATAAAAAAATTTCAACAAGAAAAGTAGAAAAAAAAATAAGTTTCATAGTGGTTAACAATTCGAATTGAATACCTACATAGCGTTAGCTGAAATGCCAAATTACCTAATTGAAATTTTTTAAGTTTATAGGAGATAAAAAAACTTCACAAAATTATTCAAGTGACTGAAGTAAAATTTCTTTAGTCTCATTTTTAAAATTCAGTTGATTGTTATGATAGGGGTTTGAAAATTTGTAGGACACGCATTTGGATGTAATACCAAATAATTAATTTAACATGCGGTTTTGGGTTTTTTGTTAGTTTAAGATGACAAACAAAAAGCCAAACAATTTTCTCTCTACTTATAAGCAAGAACCTAGGGAGTTATTTATTATATAATTCGTAAGCAATTTCCGATTCTAACGTATAGTGGTTGGTATTCATGTTAAAGAACGGGTAACATTAGGTGATGCCAAATTTTATATACATATGTATGTATAAAAAAAACTTGGTATTACTGCCATCTTAATGAAACTGGTCAGCAGTTGCACATAAACGTCAAAGTTCAATGCAAACATTTTTAACATAATTTTTAATTTTAAACATAAAAAATGTTGTATATTCATTTAAATTACATATTATTTAAAATAATCACAAAATAATAAAAAGAACAGCAAAAATTTCTGTATTTTTTGTGATCAATATTGTTGTGAATTTCTTTGAAAATTATAAGTGAAATTTATTTGCTGGTGGTTAAGCATATAGACGCATTTCATTGTTGCTTTAACAAATCGTCAGTAGACTTCAACCACACATTTTGAACAGTAACAAACCTCTTATCTTATGCACAGACTTTCATAAACTATTTGAGAATTCACAAATATTAATATTTTTGAAAATCACAAAAGAAAAATAAGCATAGTAGGTTTAGTAACTTATACAAAACCCAGCAAATAATTTTTATTCGATATGAATATATGTGAATTCTCAAATAGTTTATGAAAGTCTGTGCATAAGATAAGAGGTTTGTGACTGTTCAAAATGTGTGGTTGAAGTCTACTGACGATTTGTTAAAGCAACAATGAAATGCATATAGACATCGCTTAACCACCAGCAAATAAATTTCACTTATAATATAATTATGACAATATGTCGAATAATAAATCTCTTGAATGTTTGTTTGAAAATTTTATTTTTATTTTTATTTTTACTTTTATTTTTTTTTATTCAGTTTATTTATTATTTTCTCTATTTAATGCAAATAAAAATGTATTTAATCTTTTGAATGTTATATTAAGAGCCAATTTCACCGACTTATTTAAAAATCAATTCATATTTAAAATTTATTTTTCCATATAAAAATTAACGAAAATCGAAATTTAAATACGAATTGATATTTAAGTAAAGTTGTTGAAATTGAACCTAATTTTATAATAGTTTTTACTTCTTTCGGCAACATTCGAACTATAAACGAACGTTTTCAAGCATTTGATAATTAGGTTTACGAAAAACTACTTTTGTTTTTTATATTAAAGGGAAAAATATGCGCTGCTCGAAAAATAAATTTTCCAACGTTGGGAAGCAAATTTTCGAAGATCACATAGTACATAATTAAATTTGTACGAATTCGTAAGTTCACCACTACTGGCTGACTTTTCATTTGCGACAACACCAAAAAATGTTTCAATGTGCTAACGTTTGCCAGAGAGATCACCCAAAAAAATATTTAAGTCAATCGGCGTTTTGAAAATGTATGTCTGGAATGTGTTCGGCACTTTTATGTGAAATCTTACAAGAAACATCTTGGTAAAAACTTTTAAGCCTCTAACTCTTGCTCGTAAGGGCAATTTTCTCAATTTCGTATGTTTTGAGAAAATATTTGCCATAAAATTCTACTATAAGTCTTTCAAAACATTTAAGCTGGAAAATTAACTTGAGCACCATAATAAATTAGTGAATACTTGAAAACCGTTGAAGGGTTAATTTCGTACTTACTCATACATCTATTTTAGCCATAAAGTATATTCGGCACTTTTATGTAAAATAGTAAGACAAACAGTCTTGTGGAATATTTGAATACTCCAACTCTTTTCCGTAGGTGTTTTTTTTTGTCTCTTGTCATGAGTCTTCAAATATACCCTCAGCTCGCTATTCAGCTTTAGAGCAATCAAGTCCGAACGTGTAAGACTTTTTAGCAAAATTTTTAAGCAAGTAGATTATTAACCCCAGTAGGCTTTTTAAATTTTAAATTATATCTTGAGTTAGAATTGAATTGCTAACTTTGGTGTATTCGAAGACTTATAGGCTGGTCCCTATTAAGTGCAATCGGCAATGTGCGTTACAGCCCTATCTGCACTATATTTTTTCGTGGATTTCTCCACTCCAAATCCCTCCCCAGCAAAAATATGCATCTGCCTAGAAGCAGGTTGGTAAGGGAGAGAGAGCACAACTCTGGCTTTTCTATTTCGTGATGTCCCACTTGGTAGCTCTCCAGGTATGATCTCATGCCTTTTTCATATGCATATAATTAAACAATTTGCTCTTTAGATCAGAATTTTATATCTACCTTAAGATTAACTTCCCACTTTATTTTGTTTTTATATTTATTATATATTTAATACAATAAATCAAATACTTTTTGTTCGCGCGTTGAATTAGGAGTCGATCCCAGGATCTCCGTATGTTAGTTTAGAATACTATCCACTGAACTACCGCAGCACATATTTATTTTCGTACACAATTCAATTAAAAAATAAAAACTCGAATTAAAATTTTCATTCACATCCAAATTTGCATCCAGGTAAGCGAGAAAGGATGCGCTAAAAATAACTTTGAGAACTGGAGTATAAACAGCCGACCAACTTCGTAATGTTTGTGTTAAAGTTCGTCATTTGCTTACGTTATTGCATCCTCGTAAGGCAGAGTGGATGCACTGTGTTCTTCTCCGCGCTTCCGAAGCGTTTCTTTTTGTCTAAGTGCTTACTGGTACCAAATTTATTTTTTGTAGATCGTTTACTAAACATGTCCATGAACTTCATTTTTTTTTTTTTAAATTTTGGAAATAAATTTCTACAATTGGCAAGCGTTGTACAGATTTTGAAAGTTTTACTATAAACATACGAAGTTTTTTTTTAGCTTTTCTCAAGAATTTATTGCTTGAAATCTACTGACAAGTTCTTAACGAGAAACGAAACGCTTAACGAACAATAAAAAAAATTCTTCATGTTAACTTATAGTAATATATAATATAACATATAAAATATATGTATGTATTTATCTGTCGGATAAAATCCCAACTTTAACTATTGGGCATAAGGCATTCTTCTCCTTTTGCAGTTTATTTTAGTGATTTTGTATGATTTTTTTGGACAGTGTAATATTACTTATAGTCTGGAATAAATAATGAAAAATTTTAATTAATTTTAATTTAATTTAATTTTATAGTGCAAAAATTTTGTTTTTCAAATCTTCCAAATTTAATTGCAAAATTTTTATGCCTATAACGACACGTGAAAAAAAACTGATAAAGAAAAGCAACTACACACAAACAATAATTAATAAAAAAAAAGTATATAAAAGAAAACATACATACACGAAATAGTTCCGAAGAACATGTGTTTAAGATCAATTTGAGTATTAGCGGCCATAAACAATATGCTTACTAATAATAAAAATTAAAAAAAAAAAAAAATAAAAACAAACCATTAAGAGATACAAAGTGTTTAAATTTGAGAATCTTTTGTTGAATGACAAAATTCTGAAGCCATTTTTTTCGTTGTCAAAATAATGAAATTTAAATATGTTTGTGTGTGTATGGAGGTACATATATATTTTGCAATTTTAAATTGTATTTTATTTTTACTAGAGAATTTCCGGCTTCTGGTGCAATTGTCATTAAAATACTCTGCCGCCTGCCGCCTGCCGCTTGCCACCCACCCTTCCACAATACAGTTTCGCTTCAAAAAAAAAAACAGCAACAACTCGGGCCATGTGGCAAATTTTACTAAAAATTATTTTGCTCGAGAATTTTTTTCAAAAAATTTGCTTTTAAAAGATCATGAATTTATTTAGAAAATAATAGTAACATTTTGCACAGACCCACACACGCATGTACATATCTACGTATGTTTGTCCATATATAAGGACATAGATATATGTATTTATTATACATACATATGTACGAGTATATGTATTCTAAATTTATGCTAAGCAAATATAAAAAGAAATGCTATAAAGATTTATGTGTGTTAAGTAAATTACTTAACAGTGGGACATATTCGAAGAAATGCTATTAATGGAAAACAAATTTGACTTAAAAAAAAACAATTTGTTCTGATGTCGGCTAGTTGTGTTAAATATACAGTCAACTCCCGATGTTCGTACTCATGATCTTTAACTTGTTTTTTTTTCGAAGTTGTAAAAACTACATCTTGTTCACTGAATTTGTAAAACTGGGAAGTTGGGCACTTTATAATTTGAATTTAATAGCTTTAAAATGGCAATACTGCTTTCAATATGTGCGCCATTATGACAACTATTACAGTAATTTCCGCCTAATTGATTTTGCAAAAAATTTGATTTATTAATATAACTAAAAGAATCACATTCAATCAAGCAGAGTGCTTAAACATCTTAAAACAGAGTGGGAATATATACATACATACATATATATAGCATTTTCTAGCTTAACAACAACTTTCTTTGCTTTTTTCTTAAACGAAACTTACTGGATTTCTGAGCACCAGACTGCCAAATTTAATAAAGGAGAAGGTATTTGGTACAAAGTAAATTTTTAAAATTTTTAGTGCATCAGCAATCGTATTTTGTTTTCTGTAAATTTAAACCCCGCATGTTTGATTAAACTCATATAAAAAGAAACGTTTGCCAATCAAATGCACTATAAATTTGTAAGCAAAATATATGCTTGAAGACTTGATACACCATTTTATTAAACATACCAGCAAACAATTAGTAATTAAACTTTTATTAAGCAGAACTTACTTTTCCTCATAGACTACATACCATCGGCATTACTTTACATCAGTTATGTAATGACTGCCAAGTAAATAGCCATATAAATTATATTCTGCGGGGTTCAGTAGTAAAGCGTGTATTTATCACGCAGATAGTTTGACGTTTAAACCCTGTGGAAGGCATGTGTGGGTATGTGTGTTTTTTTTATTTTTGTAATTTGTATGTTTGCATAAAAACAAGTCTGGAACGCATAATATAGACAAATGACTAAAATGTTTGACTTCAAACAAAGCAAGCACGAGTTCAATGCTGTCAGCTGACGTTTTATTGCGTTTTGTGTGCTCAAAGACTTCTAATTATTGACATTTCAAAGCACAGAGTTGAAGAAGAAAAAAGAAAATGACTAATTAAAAAAATCCAAAATCAGCTGATTTGCGTACTGTTAAAAAGGTACAAATTTAGCACAATAATCAAAGCAAACAAGGGAAAATATACACTTTGTGAAATCAACAAGTGAACATATTAACAAAATTAAATGAACGAATTTGTGGTTTTGAATTAAAAAGCATATTGTGAAAAAGATTACTATTATTAAGAAAAGTGATTAAAATTTGTTTTAAAATGATTACACACTTCATTATAAGTGTTTTCATTCAAAAATATTAACTTCTACAATTTACAAAAATCACACAGCGAATGAGGTCACAACATAAAATATTAAAGAGGCTTTCACGAATGTGCGAGCGAGACATACTGGTATCACCTCTGGTACCATCTGTGCTTCAAAGTTATACTAAAATAATGAATTAAAACGCCGAAGCAGAAGTAGTGTAAAGTATGTTATTCATGCTTTTATTAGCAAAGCAAATGATTAATTTGCTATCAAATTTTTTTTCTGAGATGCACTATACAGTAGTTTCCGCTTAAAAGATTTTTGATTAATTGATTTACTCGCTCAATAAAATCAAAAATAATGCTATTAGGCTAGTACATCAATTAACAGAGTATCGCATAAATGTGTTACCCCATTCATTGCACCACAAACCACATATTTTTGGAAAATCAATTACGAGGATATTACTGTAATTGCAAAAATTTTCTAGGTGATAATTATCCAATGTTTTTACATGTACAATTTTTTTACATTTTAAGAATTGGATTTATTTCATGAACCAATTAAGCTGTTAAACCAATTAAGCGAAGATTACTTACTTGAGGGGAAAGTTTCCGCTACATTTTCTATTGACAATTTTAATTGCATGCCTTTTGGATTAATTGAGAGAGTAAATCAAGTGACCCAAGAGCAATTAAGTGGAAGCTACTGTAGTTATTTTGGTTTGTCATTTCATTACAAATGACGTTTTCAATTCAATATAAAAGCGCCTGCGAGTTGTGCAGATTTTCGCGCCCTTGATTCACTTTAACGGCGGCATAATCGTTCATCAGAGCATTTAATTCGAGAAAATATTCCCGATTGAACTTTCTCCGAACTAGCCAAGGTGGCCATATATCGAAAATCATATTAAAACAGATTTGCGAAGAATTAGCTAGAACTTTTGCCCTGCTCCCTCGTATTTCAAATTATCGAAAGTTGACTGTACAAACAAACTAAAAAAAATACTCCCTAATAAAACGTGTTCGTGATTTATTTTGAATTTTTAGTCATTTGGTATTAAAGTTTTTATCTTTTCTTCATTAGATCAATTTAACTCAGTTTTCCTTAAAACACGGCAGACGGCAATTGATCTCTCCTCTCTCTCTCTCTCTCTCTTTAAAGAAACGCAGATTTATTTTATTTAATGCAAAAAGAATTAAAAGCAATTGTAATAAAAAAATTTTGCATGTGAAAAAAGCTTACAAAAACCCAACTAGGGAGACTAAATTATTGAGGATTACAAAACTACAAGCATAGAATGCTGAAGTATATTGATGAGTTGCTTAAGCAGCAACGAAACGCATCTAGACGTGCTTAACCAAAAAAAAAACCTTTTTTAAGTCTTTCATTTTAAAATACGTTAAATAAAAAAAGTATGTTGAAGTAAATTGATGAGTTGCTTAAGCAGCAACGAAACGCAACTAGACAACTAGACGTGCTTAACCAACAAACAAATTTTTTTAAAGACGTATTAATTTTGATATGCGTTAAATAAAAAAAAATTGTGCAAATTATTGTTCCCATTAATATACATCCGTTTGTCACTTGATAGTGTCTTTAACGGAACGCATGCTGATCATGTCCGTTATAACTTTCAGCTCTCCATGCGATCGATTATAATGCAAACATTTCGTCTTGGAACAAGTTATCAAACAAATTTTAGCATCAAGTGGCAAGTATATAATATTCTTTTATATTCTTAATGAGCTGTCAGCAGTTGTGGCGATTTTATCACTTTAAGTTAGTTGTCTTCCTAGAACTAAATTTGTTTTAAATTATTTTTTGTTTTCTTTGCGAAAAAAAATAATAACTAAATTAATTATTTTCTCTTAAGCTAAATTTATTTAAAATTTATACTAATTTTATTAATGTCTTATTAATCATATTAAGTTCTGTTAAAACTATTTCATGTTTTTGGCGATAAATTATTAAAAATGAAAATAGTTCCTCCCACAATAAATAAGAATGGGCTATAAATAAAAACACAGTTTTTTTTAATGAAATAGCCAATAACGATATAAATATTATGTACCAACTGCAAAAAATACTCGCACGCACAAAAGTAAATATGTACTAATACTCGTGTGTTTGTATGCGTGAATTACAAAACTAAAATTAGTACGAGTATATAAAAGCCGACAAAATACAATATTAATGAATGATTTCAAACATACTAATTATTTATTGTTCCTATTTTTCTACTCATAATTGTAGTGAATCATATTTTTTTATATAAATTTATTGTATCTAAAAGAAAGTAGAAAGTTCTATAACGATTTCAAAGCGCTTTACAATGTCACGTGTATAAATGAGGTTTTCCGCTGTTCTGTTCACTCGAAATTAAGAGAATTTAGCTTAAATTTTCAGATTTAATTAAACTTTGTTTAATATTTAATGAATTGAACAGGCTAATGTTCGTATCGCCTTTTAAGCCAAATTACATGTGATAATTATTAATGAACAAATAACATCAAAGTTAGTTGTAAATATTCTGACAACTCATAGTTGAACGGAACAGCCAGCCGTTTTCGAAGGCCACTAAACCTTCATCATCAGCGTTCTTCTGTGTTTGGTCCACTGTGTGTGGTGTCAGTTGATGTAGATTTCTGCCTTATATACGAAACTTTACTGCAAATGGAATATGTGCATTGGTTTGATTCATCGTATTTCAATTTGCTGAAATGTGTTTTGTAATGAAGGCCCAAATTTACCATCACTAAATTTACAACAGTCTTACCATTGTCGTTTTTTCATTACTAATTATGCACATGTTAGTTAATTTGCTTATTTTTGTTCTACTTAAGACAAACTTTTTTGGTTTGTTACTATTAACTATATTTTTATTTAATTTTTGCCGCAAGCCCATGGCTATTAATTTTAGTTAATTTAATTATTATTATTCGAACTGCATTTGTGTCTATATTTAATGAATTGAATTGTGTAATGTTTTTTAAGTGCTCCGGTTGTGTATTTAATTAATTGATGAAAGTGACAATTCCGAGCATTAAATTTAAAGTGGTTTAATTTCGAGCAAATTCTTCGTTTTTCGTTTTCTGAAAAACCTAATTACGGAATCGAAATCATTTCGATCAAATTTGGTTTCTGTGACAGGCCATTATTAAAAAGGACTTTCAGTTTCAAGATGCTAGAAGCGTCACACCCAGCAAATAACTCACATCCGTATAGAATTGTTGGTAACAAATAGCTTTTTGCTAGAAGCATTCTTATACGAAAAGGAGTGCAGTTTTGTGTTTTCCAGAGAGTTCTAAGCATAGAATACGTACGACCGCAAACATTTATTATGTGATCCTTCCAACTTAAATTATTATTATATCTTAGCTGACATCAATCAGAGCAGTTAGACAACTGTGATTAGCACGAAAACCAGATTGCCGATCAGTTATCCGTTTGTTTTTATTTATAAATGATAACATTTGACTATGAAGAAGTTTTTCAAAAACTTTTGAAAAAAATGGCAAAATAGCTATGGGCCTAATTTATTATATATAAAAAATGTGATTTAGTTTATTCTTAACCTTAAAGCACATATTTTGCTTCGTGACCGCCAAGCCTTTAATTAAACTGCAGTAGGTTTTTAGTTGTTATGCCAAATTGTAAAATTTCAGTAAAATCGTATGTCCTCAAAAATCCATCGCATGCAGTGTAATTCATTAAATAAATTGGCCACAGCAGCCGCTAGCTGCAATTGCCGCTCTTTAGTCAGCTACTTAGTCATGTTTTAGACACGGCAGTTTTTCTTGAAACAACTCAGAGTTTACTGGGGAGAAAAAAAGAGTCGTACAGAATTGCTTCACCGAAAAGTTAGTGCAATTCTCTTTTGTTATTTCATTCGCTGCAATAAAACACTAGGAAAATTAAGCAACAGAATGTGTGTGCGTAAATTAATGAACAATTTTAAAAGAGAAGTAAGAGAATTGATTCCACAAAAATTTATGTGTTTAAAACATGACTTAGTTATTTTGAAAGTGGCAGCGACAACATAACCAACTGAAATTGAAGTTTATATACTCGTACATATTTCATATATTTCACATTTCAAAAATAAAATTACTTAGTTCAAATGTAATTATATCAGGTAAAAGTATAATAACGAATCCATTTTTTTTTCTTTATCTGACTTTTTAGATGTTCTTTATGTTAAATAGCATCCAATAATCTTAAGCTATCATTCATTTCACATTTTTTATTGCATTGGCTGCACTGTATTTGCTCACTGTTGCCAACCGACAGCAAACATGTACATACATACATGTACCCTATTTTCGACAGGTTGTAGTCGGTAACCGGCTGTCGTGAATGTGATGAATCACAAGTGTGGGATATTTCCAAAAGTATGTGTGTATGTATAGTATAAATGTTATTGTAAAAAAATTATATATTAAAAAATAATAGATAATAGAAAAAAATCTACTTACCGAATTGATGGTGGCCATGATGAAACTTGATCTGATGAGTTTGAAGTACAACTACAAAAATATTGATGATGATGTTTGGTGGTGGTGGTGGTGGTGGTGGTGGTAGTGGTTGTGGCGGAGATGATACTTATATTTTTTTCTAATCTTTTTGAGATTCAAATATATTTGAGACGTTCGATGAAAATGATGTAAATATGATGAATTAAATTTTTGCTATCAATTTTGTATTTTAATTATTTCATTTAATACTTGGTGATCGTGGTGAACTGAATTTTGTTGGTGGTGAATTATTATTTTTTTTTTCGAATAATTTATTTTTTTGGTGGAGGTGGTAGTGGTGGTGGAAGTGGTGCCTGAGAGGACTGACAACAACAACAACAACATAAATGAAAAAATCTGCAAATTAACAATAAAAAGAAAGAAAAAAAATTATATATAAATAAAATAATCAAATAAATTTATTTAGTTGTTTTAATAAGAATTAATTTAAAGCATATGGGCAATTCCATGCAAAACGACCTCTTGCAAGAGAAAATAATTTAGTATTTTTTAATAAAAATCGTTCAACTGATGTCCACAATTATGGCCAACTTAAAAATATAAAAAATTTTTTATTTTAAAAATTTCGAAACGCTTTGAAATTGCATAGTTTATACTGATTGCTTTAAAATTCATCTTAATACCTTATCGTTCCTCTTATGCTTTTTCTCATCTTTAATATAAAAAAGAACGTTATGTATGAAACGGTCATAACTTTGTTTGCCTTTTACTCAGTTGGACACTTCGTATGTCTTGTAATAAGAGTTGTGTGCATTAATTCATTTTAAAAATTTTTGATCACACCCGTCACAGTTAAAATTAAAAATGGTGAATACAATTGTTACTGTACATAATAAATACTTGATACTTGCCAGGAATAAGAAACTAAGCTCAATTAATAACATATAATTAAATCGTGGTTGGCGTATTTCGACTTCGACTACGACGTTTTTGTAATCGATTACAGAAGACTTGAACAGTATTTCTTTAATGTAGGACCAAAGTATCATAGTGGAAATCGAAATATGCAAACAGCGATAAGGTAGAATGTTCGAGCAAGTAGTTATAGCTAATATTTGGTCACACCCGGCACATATGTAGTTAATATAAAAGGGAAAGAAACGAAAAAAATTAAAAAAAAATTAAGGAGTATCTGAACTGCATTTAGCTTACAGAAAGAGAGAAAGGGAAGAAAGAAAGAAAAGAAGAAATGCTAACAAGATTATGGTCGATAAATAATCATTTAAAGAGACAAAAAAATATGATAGAGAAAGAAAACGAAAGAGCAAACAAGCGAAAAAGGATGCAAGTAAAATTTTAAGCGTTTTGAATACATCGTGACCTTTTTTGTAGTCCATCAAAAATAATTGCTGTTATTAAGAAAATATTCAATTAGATTCTCCTTCAGAATCTTTGGAGACTTCAATAAGCATAAGACTCAAAGTTCCGGCTGGTGGCATTGAAAATCAATAGTTTTCATACTCGGTCACGCCCGTTACATAAAAAAGTCACACCCGGTACATTTTCGAAAAAAAAAATTAAACAAAACCTCCGGATGGTTTCATTGAAAAATCAATTGTTTTCATACTAGGTCACACCCGTCACATATGTATATAAGTCACACCCAGCAAATTTTCAAAAAAATTGTTTTTTTCTAAAGCAGTAAGTGTGTAGTGCAATCAAAAAGTCTTTAAAAGATTTTAAAGAATATATCATGAATGAGTAATAATTCTGTAAAAACTGATCCTTTTGATGGTCATTCTGAGCAAAACTAATGTTCTTGGATTATCTATTTATTATTTAATATTTTTAAGATGTTAGCTGAACTTTTTTTTAATTATATGTTTAATATTTTTGCATTATAACAAAAAATTTTAGTGTCAGGTTTACACCCGCCTCAATGGAATTACCCATATTTAACATGAAAACTATACAAATAAATTTATATCTATGTATGTCAGAGTTTATATTAGCTTTTTCCCTTGAATTATTATTTTAAAATCAATTTCTGACTATTTAAAAGTTATAAATATGTAAATTATAAAATAATTTTTTACTTTTAATTTCATATTTTAATTCAATTTCTCATTAACGATTTAATTGCAAAAAAAAAAACTTATTCGATGTATGAAAGCAAAAAAATAATAATAAAAATTTGTGGTTTTTTAAACATTTATATAAAATATGGCCGAAATAATAATTTATGCGCCTGATGAAATCTAAGAAAAATATTTATTTAAAAAAAAATCCACTATAATTATTTCGCAATAAAATATTTATTTGTCCCTAAAAAGCTTTAAAGCACACAAAAATATTAGCCAGAGTTTATTAAAATTTATCTAAATATGGGTCAATGTTTATATGTACGTATCTAAAAATATTTTTGGAATTTATAGGTCAAGTACAGTGACATTCATTTACACCCACACATATTCTACAAATAATTTTACGACTGACGAAATTATTAAGTAAAAACGCAAAAGAAGACGTAATTTGTTTGACGCTAAATATGTGCGTATGTATGTTTGTATGAAAATTTAAAGATTAACAGCCTTATTCATAAAAAATAATTCTGTCTTATTAATACTTAATAAAACAAATTTTGTATGGAAATCCGTTTCATAAACCTTTTATAAAGCAAAAATATTTTTTATGAATAAGGCCTTAAAAATAAATAATTATTCATTTAAAGGGTTATCCAATAAGTTTAGCCAAGCGGTGTGAAGCTAGCGTTTTTTTACAGGTCATTAAGTGCGGCACATATGTATGTACATATGTATATTCCGCCGCACAGTGGTTCAGAATCGTTTTAGTTTCATTAAAATCAGTTGATACAGTTGATAATTTAAGGTTAAAGTGGAACTTTGGTTTTTTAATTTTGCATAGAAATGGGCACTTCACACATCACACCTCATATTACATTAAAAACACATTTGGAAAGCAAACATCTGTTCAGGATTAACATGCCTGCATTAATCGTAAACTTCCGTTGGCATAGCAGTTTCACGAAAGGTGTGGTCGTGCCGGCCCTTGAAAATAAACGGCATTCAAAGTAGTTGATTTAAATAATATAAAGAAAAAGAAAATACGATAATTTCGCTCGTTCTCAGGCATGGCTTACACGAAAAATAAATCAACACGATAAGCATATTCAATATTTATAGCCGGTTTCAGACGAATACATATTCCCATAAACGACGGCACGGCAACGGCGTCGAAACAGACGACTTATCAGTTTGTTTATTAGTTGATTTCGTAATAATGCAACTCTGATCAGATGAAAAGTATTATCGTTTAGAAAAATTTAAAAAAATGGTCAAGTCTTATGGGATGTCAAATTTTTATCGTATTATTTACCATTCGTCATGACATTTTGCATTCACAATATTGCACTTGCAAGTATTACTTGAATTTTTGACATGTATTAATACAAAGTATAATAGTCTGAGTGGCCCTTTACCAGAAGCGTTTTTGTAAGAAGACTTGCTGTTGCGCCTGAATAAGGTATTTTTTTTTTGTTCGAGCCAGCTAGAAGCTGACGTTTCTGTTCCCCTCGTCTCTCTCTCTCTCTCTCTCCCTCAAACTAATCAGCTTAGCAATAAGACTTGCATAGTGTAAACTAGGTCTAAATGAACGACGTAGCTGGTGGTCGATAAGGGTGATTTCGTCAACACTATGAGCTAAAACAGCAATATTCTCAGTTGTTTTTCAGCGACATGCACGAGTTTGGTTCTTCACATTCTTAACTTGTCCCGCCAGCTCAAACTTTTCCACCAGTTTCATAATTGCTGGCGAAGAAGATGCTTTCCAAAAATGCTTAAGGGCTGTTCCTCTAAATGCAAAGTTCAATCGAACATTTATTATAAAAACAACAACAAAAAACACAAATTTTTTTTCCACTATAAATATTCGATCGAAATGTTTGTTTGAATTTAGAGCAAAAGACTCTAAGTTTTCCAAACTGTGAAAGCGAAATTGTAATAATTCCAATGCGATGTTGAAGCCGTATATCGTTCCATTTTTATTCAAAACATAGTTTTTTTTTACAAAGTAACTTTAGAAATGAAGTTATTTTTAGTCTTTGAAAAATTGCTTTTAGAAAAGCAACTAAAAAAGTAATTTTTGAATAAGTGTCTTTTCAAGTGAGTGAGTGTTTTCTTTAAAAAAAAAATTTAATTTGTGAAAATAAGAATAAAATTATTGCGAATTTCTTAGTTCTTAAGTATTGAAAATACACATACAAATATAAATTCCAACAACTTTTACAAGAACTTTTGCTTTAATTTGTCAATTCACACAAAATCACTCATACGTCAGGGAGCCGGAAATTAAATTTCAAAACAACAACATAAAATTGACAGATATGACATGTTTGAAATTAACTCAACATTATTGTTGACCTTATTTTTTTAAAGCTTAAAAAAAGTATTGAAAAAAATCCAACAAAAATAAACATACTATTTTTGCTCATTTAAAGGAACAACATCATAACTCGAAAATAAAATTAATTTTTACAGAAAACGAGTTTAAAGTTTTAAACTTTTTTAAACAACTTAATACAAAGAAAAAGTTATCAATGGTTTTTTAACATTGATTTTAAGTTTTATTATGGTCTGTATCAGGGAATGACAAAAGTATCATTTTAATTACTCTTTGAGTATGGGCCGTCAAAGAACCATGAATGCGTACAGCTTAAAATAAAAACACCACCATGTGCAAACACAAGCATTAATTTTAAACGGAATACTATAAACACATTTCTTAAATTACGCGGCACAAAGGACTGCAACTAAAACTTATAGGCTGTATTAGTTACAATCATACGCATGAGTAAAAAAAAAAATACTCTGAGTATTAATCGACTACACATGCAAGCAAGTTGTCAAATAGCCAAAATATATTTTCTATTCCATTTTATATACACATAAGTATGTATACGTTGGCGAATTAGGAATAAATATTTCGAGTATCATGCGTATATTTATTTTGTGCGACTAAATATCCATAGCCTGAGTATAACCATGCTGAGACTATAAGTATGGGAGAGAGTCAATGTGTCTTTTTATTTTTATTTGTTGCATATTTTAGCCTTTTGCATAAACGAAATAGAGATGCTCTCGCATGTTAGAATCAGCTATAGTCATAATTGCTTGAGAGCAAATATGTGATCATACGAAAATGTTTGCCCTACAATTATTTTAATTAATTTCCTAAAGTATGTTTTTTTTTTGTTTTGAGTACTCATTGTCATTCTCTGGTGTGTATTTGGTTTGATGAATATAAACTACATTAATTTGATAAAGGAAAAAATACGTTTTGCATTTTATTAAATTTTTGGTTTCACGAATTTTGTGATAGATCCTACTTCGGTATATTTGAATTTAGTAAATTCAGAGAAAATAAAATTCTTTTTCTTTAGAAATAGAAACTTTTTGCTTTTCTCTCCAGAGTTAATTATGCAAGCTATTTGTATGAAATGTTTACACAATGTGAGTAACGAAAAGAATACCATCTAATAGGCAGATTTTGTAAAAAACTCTTTTCTAAAAGTTTGAAATTTGTATGAAAAATAACGAAAATTTGTTTCAAGAAATATATTTTCTATACAAATTTTAAAAAGAAAAAATCGTTTGTATATAACAAATCTACCCTTTATTCTGCATTATTAATTTACAAAATCGAATATTTTGAGCTATGCTGTTTTCAAGTGAATGAGCGATATGTGTGCGTATTTCAAAACATCGAATTCACAAATCACAAATTTAGGTCTTCAAAGAGAAGGCATGAACAAAATTAGGTTTAGTAAGAAAAAAAAGGTTCCGATTTATGAACAGAACTTATGACAATCTCTTGCAGACTCTCAATAAACGTAAGAGTTGTTGACTTATGTTGAGTTACAATCCCACACTGACTCAGACAATTCGGCTCTATAGTAATACCACGCAGACTTTGCGTAAGTGGAGTCCCCACCGTCGAATGAACTAGAGCTGAAATTTAAAGCTACTAATGCATTGCAATTCAACCCTGGCAACGTTTCAAAGTTCCTTGCATTCAAAAGCGCTCATTGTGGTCATTATTCTTCTTGATAGTCCAGGGCAATGACACAAAAAGTTTCTATGTTTTCCTCTTCATCAATGTCTTGGCAGTTATGGTAGAAGTCATTGTATTCGACCCTTAGCTTCTGAGCATGCCTGCCATGCTTCCTATTTCTTGAAATAAAAAAAATTTATTTTTCTTATTGATGTGAGCGCATCACTGCCTGATGATCATGCAGTCATTTCTTGAGAACCCATCTTCCATTTGTTTCTTCCTCAGCCGAAAGTAGAATCAAGCCTACACATTCGAATTCCAGAGGAACCTGTAAGGTTGTCCCAGTGTGTGAAAGCTCACCAGCCCTAGAGTTTCCCCCTATGCTCCGGGATCCAGATGATGCTAATATTAAATTGTTCTGCCATCTGGTTTAGAGCCGAGTACTACTATTGTCCTTAGAAGCGGAGATTATTGGACCATGCTAACGCCTCAACTATCAGTGTATATTTTAATTATGGTTCTTGAAGTGACATTCACTCTCAACCTTTTCACGGCTTCCTTGACAGCAAGTATCTCTGCCTGATAAGCCTTGTAATGAGCCAAAAGTTGCTTTGCAATATGAAGGCCTAATGTCTCTGAGTAAACTCCGTAACCCACCCCTATTTAAATTTTACAACCATCCGTACCCAGTGGGAAAAGATAATGAATAGTAAGTAAAGGAGTAGGTAATGCACAGAATATATAATTTTTCATTCCAGAATTCATGACTGTTAACACAGAACATGTCCTAGGAAAGTAATGAATTATTTTAATATGTCCGAGGAATGAATTCTAGAGTTGTGTCCAACAGCTCTTTTGAACAAAAATTAGCTGTTGGACACAAGTTCCGTCACAAACATCAATGTAAATTAAATGGGTTTGAAACGACTTTTGATTCGAACGCTCTCAAACTAGTTCAAAAAGAGCTGTTGGACACAACTCTAATGAATTCTATAGTTCATAGAACTCGTCGCAAGCAAAAATTATACATTCTTCTTCTGCAGATGTGGTATTGCACGTGGCAATGAATGTGTTATTATTGTGTTTGATCAAATTACCCTCTCGTTTCTAAGGGAATGCATTGTCTTGCTTTGGAAAATAATACATTATTTCTACCATTATTTATGTAATTAATGTCTGCTTTCCAGCTGGGTATAAAATTCAACAACCCTTCTGCCATCTGGAGTAGAGTGGAGGAAACGCTTCTCCAGATCCTGTAGCGACGTTCAGAACTCATGTTACTTGAGATATGAATTTTATTTGAGAAACTCTTAAAGATATTTAAGATCATAAAACGGCGCAAAAACACTTCAAAGTATTTGAAAATGTTTGTATTATGACTTAAGTAGTTGCACACATACATTTTTACATGCATAAATCTTTTGTTTAAACGATACCATTTGATTTTATTCAATCAATATTTTATTTACAGCATCAGACGTAAACACGCTTGTCGAAAAATATTAAATCAGATAAATGTGTTTGTCATTTGCAACACATTAAAAAAAATATTGGCACTTTATAAATCAAATGTCGAAGACGAAATAAGACAAAATATATTGCAAAATTACTATCAAAAGCAATAAATCAATCGTAAAAGAAAAGAAACTTGAATAGACATAATAAAAGTATATATTTAGAAATAATTTAATTCATATGTACAGACATACATAAATACATATAAATATATTTATTTATGTAAGCAAATTTATTTCTTTTGAAGTTTTTATCAGACTCTGTAAATTAACATCTTACAAAAGAAAGTGAATAAATAATTTTTATACTTAATATAGAAAAGTGTTAGAGAGGCCGTGTTCGAACCCTGATCAGACTCAGTCGTATGACCATATCATGGATTTTTCTGATATGCATTACTGTCTATGCTATTGCATATCACAGCGCCCTCAAAGTTGGGCATGTAAAACGGCCCACTATGAGCCGTCCATAACACATGGCGCTCACATGCTTGTATGTTATTATTTTAAATTACTTGCAGATCTTTTAATATAGAAAATTGTTTCAGTTTCCTTATGGATACTTATGTCATTCATTTCATTTTCTGCACAGAAAAAAGTATTCACCAATTAATGTTTTCAATTAATAATTTAATTGATTCAATTAAATTTTTAATTCCATTAATTAATTTGAATGGAAAAACTTAATTGATATTATCAAATTGTTTATAGGTGAAAATTTAATTAATTTTTTAATTAATATTACAAATATTTTAATTAATATTACAAACTCATTCATATTACTTTTGTGTGTGTGTGTCGGTATTAATATTAATAATAATATGTATATATGAATATTCTCCTTACGGACATCAGTGTAGGGTATATAAGATTCGGCACAGCCGAATACTGCCCACTTAAGTAGAGTACACATTATCGAACATAACAGACAGATTTGCAAAAAAATTTAGTGTGAACTAGACTTGTATCGAACTATTTCAGTAGCTCGTTTTTGACACACACCTTTCATCAAACTCATTTAAATTAGATGGGTTTGATTACTGGTCTGTGTCTAAAACGAAAGAGTTCGATACAAGTCTAGTGTGAACACTAATTTCGATAGTCAAGTGACAGTCAGCGGCCATATTGGTTTTGTGTGTGTACTAGTGTTGAGCGATATTGTGATTTTTTAATAATGTTGCTCCTTGTGAACGTGATTTCTAAATCACTGTTCTTTTAAACTGTGACTGTGATCACAGTTTAGCAGTATTTTGTTTGCAGCAGTTCTGTTATTTTGACAAAATCTAATAAGAAGAGCAGGAGTGAAATTAAACAGCGACTGTGATCACGGTTTAACACATTTCAGGTCTTCTGCTTTAAAAATATGTATTAGTATTGGTATTTTGATAAATACTAATAAGAAGAGCGACAAGAACAAACAATTGGCAATCAACCCCATCCAAATATTGAGAATTGTCATATTGCAAATACAAAAATGTGAGAGCTATACATAGTTGCACGAAAAGACGATTTGACACGATTTGACTACTTTTTCTCGACAAACGGTGAAGGTATAAAAAAAATTCATGTGGTAGCTTTATTTGCTGTAAAGTAAGCATACAAGAACATTCACAGTGTGTATGAAAGAACTATATTTCCAAAACCAGTTACTTGATAAATTCGGTCACAATTGTGATTAGTGATTTTTCAATCGCTGTGAAAAAGTAACAGTTTTCGTAAAATCGCTCATCTCTAGTGTGTACAAAAAAGTGTCAGCCAAGAACTACTTTTTGTAGCATAAACTGCACAACAAGTTAAGACAAAGTGGTACGAGGAGTTGTTAAATAATAAGAAAAAGAAAAATTCATTAAAAAAACAATTTTTGTTATCAATAAAGCGCATCCAATTATAGTATTTTCCATGCGTCCAATTGTTTTCTTGAATGACAGTTTGAGTGTCAAACATGATCGCTAGTCCGGTCAGTCAAAACGATCATTCAAAATTTATGATTTTGTTGACTGTCACTCAAGTTCGATAGTGTGTACCCCACTTTACTTGTTTAAATTACGTTTTGCTAAAAAATTAAAACAAAACGTTTTTTAAAGAATTTATTTTTTGTTTGTTTTTGTTGTAGTTTTAGTTCTAAATTTTAAATTTTTTAATATTATTTTTAGCTTAGTTCTCATTGAAATATTTTTATATTTACATATGTACATATTAACGAAAATGATTTATGCAAACATTTAGTAAAATGATGTTAATTTTAGACGCGCGGTTTTACATATCGCCAGCTGAAATCCTAAGTGATGCAAAAAATGGAAAATTAATTTTCCAATGTACACACTATTGGCAATTTTTATCTTGTATTGTTATTGGATAAAATAATGAATAATATGTAATAATAACAATAACAATAATACAGTAAGGCCTTGATTATGCGTGATTCGATTAAACGGCAACGTCGATTATCCGGGAAAGAAATATTGTAATGGTTTTCTTTTTGTCCATCCATTTAATTTTTTTTTTTTTTTGCATCGATCAACCGTGATTATTATTCCGGAATTGCCAGCAGGCAACCGTTTTCAGCCAAAATATTTTTTCCCTTATAGTACATATTTATGCACCTTTTGTATAAACACAATCATAAAATCCATTAATTTTTCTTTTATATGTGTAAATAAATACAAAAATATGAATAAAATATATGAAAAAAACCAATAAAAGCTGTTACTCCATTAACCCGGAAAATCGATTATCCAGAATGCTCTCGGTCCCCACCATTACGGATAATCGAGGCCTAGCTGTAATAAGCAAAAATTAATTTTCACAATGAAAACTGTGGGCACGTCAAATATTTCATGCGACATATTTCATATTTCATAAAACATTAATTGGCCCTTTTGCAGTTTATTTAACGATACACTTTTGATCAAATACAGACATATTACCCCACAGTTTATTGCCACGCTACGCTAGTTGTCAGTATGCTGCTCAGTCAGTCTGGTGGTCATGGGTTTAGTTGCCCCCAAAAAGACTCTTTTTGGTCTGTATCATTTCAACTGCTGAAGGTCTTTTTTCCAACTGTGCTTGCCTACTTGTACATTAAATTGCAATAAAATTTGGGAAATAATTTATGTGATTAATTCCGGAATAATATATAACTAAAAATTTTATTAAAATAATAGAATACTGCTTTTCTTAAGTGGCACTGTGAGGTCAAGGTTCCTTTTATGTATGATCCAACAAAATATTGGCGTTACAGGACAGGGGAGACGAATACCCCCATACAAAGTAATTATGAATTAATTAATAAACATGATTTCTTTTATATTTACAGGAAATACCGAAGCAGAAACGAAATGCTGGTGCTTAGCCAACAAAACAAGAAAAAATTCGATGAATTGCCTGCCATTAAGGGGCTTCGGATACATATTATCCAAAAACAGATTTTTTAAAAAGCCTAAGCAAATTAGCTAAATTCACAAACGTAATTTTTTTAATCCATTATTACATATAAATACAACCACGTCATGCGTGACTCATGCGTGACTAAAACGTTACTAATGCGTGACTCATGCGTAACAAATCATGACATTTATACATCACTAACGAAAACCCATAACAGTGACATAAACAACAGCAGTAAAAGCTTTAGCAGAACTTGGTGAACTCTACCTCACGCTATTACTAATTCCTACATAACTTCTGAGTCGCAACGATGTACAGCATAAATGTTTTTAAAATAACGCTCATTTGTTCAAACTTTAAAATCCCTGCTTAATTGAGCCGAATTAATAACTTTATGCCCACTTAAACTTAGAAAATCCATTTTCTTTTGCAATTTCAATATAAATATTAAAAACAAAAGCCCTTCCACAAATAATTTTGATAACAAATTTGATCAAAACATTTGATGGTTTCATGGTTAGATTTATTACTTTTTCAAAATTACTTAATTTAATTACGCAAAGTTTTTAGATTTTTATGCTTTTGTTTTCACTTTTCTCTCACACTGTTCAATTTTAAGGCTTCTTTACAAAAGCGCCGTTACTTATTTGACATTTTTTTTTTGCCTAGTGATGTAGAATTTTATGCAATTTAAGCGAGTACTTTCAGTTTTCACGGTACTCGCACTTTTTTTTATTAACCTTTGGCCCCTATGTGAGTCGGTTATAAAAAGACTCAAATAAGCATTTATGCCCAAAATTATGAAAGTGCTCTAAGTCATACATTAATTGTTACTGGATATTTAATGGATTAAATTTAACTATTATAAATCCATAACAATTATTTTTATATTATGTTATATTTTAATTTATTTAAGTTAAATTAGGTTTGACTGATAATATTTAATAAAAATAATATTAATATTTAATTAAAATTTTGAATAAAAAATTTTTAACTGTGGACATATTTGTTTTCATTTTAACACTTCACTTCAGCCCTCTTGATTCTAAAAAGTACTTTGTATGGCAGAAGGGTGCTGCATTATTTCGCACAAGAATGCAAGTCGAAATTACTTTTCAATCTCTGGCCTAATTTACTACTTCTTTACCCCCTCCAACCAATATTTATTATTTTTTTCCTTATGCTGTTTTTGCATCCAATGCTCGGCACAATGACAGTCATGTTCAAAAAATGTATACGAGCACGACAACAATTTGTTAAAAACAAAATGACAACAACAAAATTACATAAAATAATGTTTAGTTTTTTTTTATTGGCTATTTGCCCATTAAAACACAATTCAGTAGATGCAACAACAACAACAACAACAACAAACTACAGCAATGATAACAACCAAAGTGAAAATAAGTCTGAAAGCATTATTTTATTGTCAAAACTGCAGACACTGCGAGTAAAATAAGCAAATACAGTTAGGCCTCTATTATCCGTAATGGTCGGGACCGGGAGCATTCTGGATAATCGATTTTCCCGTTTAATCGGGTAACACTTTTTATTGTTTTTTTTATATATTTGTACACACAAAAAAGTAATATGAATGAGTTTGTAATATTAATTAAAATATTTGTAATATTAATTAAAAAATTAATTAAATTTTCACCTATAAACAATTTGATAATATCAATTAAGATTTTCCACTCAAATTAATTAATACAATTAAAAATTTAATTAAATCAATTAAATTATTAATTGAAAACATTAATTGGTGAATAATTTTTTCTGTGTATCTAAAGCTTGTGTTTAATCAAAAAATTCATGAATATGTACTATAAGGGAAAAAATATTTTGGTTGAAAACGGTTGCCTGCTGGCAATCCCGGAGAATAGAGGTAATCACGGTTGAGCAATGCAAAAAAAAAATTAAACGAATGAAACGGAAAAAGAAAACAATTACAATATTTCTTTCCCGGATAATCGACGTTGTCGGTTAATCGAATCACGGATAATCGAGGCCTTACTGTAGTATTAAAATATACAACAACTAAAAATATTTAATAAGATATCGTAACGTCAGCTAATGCCAGCATAAATAGAACATAAAAATTAATATACGAGTACATATGTATGTAATTCATTTGGAAACCAAGGAAAAACATATTGGGTAAAACAAAAGAATAGATGAAAGAAAACACACATTACCAGAAGTAAAGGCCGAGTCATATATGTACATAGACCAGTCATAAGTTATAGGTTACCTTTTTCAATTGACAGCTAAGTTGTCACTTTCAATACGTCTCCGTCTACACAAAGTACAAAAGTGGGGCACCTTTTCTACAGGTTCTACAGAAGACGTAAGTGATGCTAAGAAAATCCTATATCAAGAAGCCGTAGGGAGTCTTTTATATGCAGCTCAGATAAGTCGACCCGACATTGCATATGCAGTGGCAGTACATTCCAGATTTAATAAAAATCCTGGTAAAGCACATTGGGTTGCTGTGAAGCGTGTTTTCAGGTATTTAAAAAGTACCATCGATTTAAGACTTGAATTTTCGAAAGAATCAGACGATGACGGTTGTTGGATTCACAGTTGCAGACTGGGCAAATGATTTGGATAATCGTCGACCTACGATAGGCTATGCATTTTTATTTCAATGTTCTGTCATATCCTGGAACTCTAAAAGGCAAAATACTGTGGCACTTTCAACAACTGATGCAGAATACATTTCTGTAGCGGCAGCATGTCAAGAAATAACATGGCTCCGATCTTTACATATATTATGAAATCTATTGTGCAAAAAGGAAGCCGTGCAGGCGATGTTCTGATAACAAGAGTGCTATTGCACGATCAAAGCATATTGACATTCGTCATCATTATCATTATGTACGCGATTTAGTACAAAATGATTGTATAAAACTTAATTATATTAGTACTGAAGAGATGATAGCTGACATCCTCTACTAAAGCATTACCTTCTGGAAAGTTTCAAGAATGCCGCAAACATCTTGGTTCAATTCAATCTTTTTTACATAGAAATAATATACTATTTATTGTTTTTTAGTTTTGAGTGAGTTATAAATTGTATTTCACATGGAAATTTCCGAACGTGTGAAGAATTGGTATCAAAAAACTTCATACGCTTGCGAAATATTTTGACAATTTATGAAGAAAATCATTCACAAAGATTTGTCTGTTGGAAAAAGTGGAAATATGTAAGTTTTTAGATTTATTGGAATTGATAATACGAAATTAAAATCCATGTGAACAAAAAATTTTATTCGGAAACTTTCAGATCTGGAATTCATTCATAAGGCTGATAGTTTTCCTCACTTATGAATAAATCCTCAACACAATACGGGTACTTAAATTTGTTTAAAAAATTTTTAAATCAGATAAAATATTCGATTATATAGGCTAAAGTTCGTATAGTATTACATAATATTATATGTAGTGGCTGTTCGGAACCCTTCGTGTGGTTATCACAGTCGCACTTAACTGAATTTATTATCTATTTGAAATTTAAATTTTTATAAAATTTATAATTATATAATAATATAATTTCCACAGCAATGTCAACTTTTTGTCTTTATTTTTTTTTTGTTTTTTTTTCAAAGAAAATTAAAGTTGCTTCTTACTTCTTTATATATTTGTGTAGTCAGTTAGCTGGGAGCAAATTTTCCATATAAACTCTATTGAAATATTTTTAACTTGCGAGTTGTATCGAGTGCCGTAGTTTGCCCCCAGCTCTACATGAGGTTAATTTTTAAGAACAATCGAGTCACATTGTTTCGAAATACAAGCTTAATTGTTTGCTGTCGCACGTGACAAAAAAAGTGGACTTTCCCGTGGAAATGCCCATATTTAAAATCTCTTTGTCAAATTAAAACCTCCATAGTAAAAAAAAAATTTTTTTTGAGGAACATTATTAAAACACAATAACAATTCAATAGATCAGGGTTGTATTTTTTCAAGTAGCATATTTTTACTAATCCAATTGCTATTACTTTCTACTCATTTTCAAAAGTTTTAATTGAAATCTCGTGTTTTAAATGTGCATATTTTCTAAAATACTAATTCGTTGCTTAGATTCGTTTATAATATTTTATTTAGTAGGTTAATTAAACTTTAAGCACAACTATTTGCTTAGAAAAGCTCGCAATTCCTGCTTAAACGGAAACATAAAATATTATAAATTTTTTTCCAAGAGGAAGTGAAATTAAACAGTTTCAACAAAAATCTTTAATCTATAAACATTATTAAGCATATTTTATTTCATCAGGTATCAGGCCTTCAATTAAAAAAAAAACAAACAAATAAACTCATAAAACTCTTAACATTTGAAAACGTACTATTTTGAAAAGAAAAAATTACCCCTCTAAACAAGAGAGGGCAGAATGGGAATTATGAAATGTTGAATAAAAAAATTTATTTGTTTTTTATTATTTGTACAATTAATTGCTGTTTTACTGCCAATATTTATTTAACAACAACATACAATTTTATTTTCTTCAATAAAGTTTTAAAGAAATAAAAAATAAACGAACTGTAAGAGTTTTCAGTTGAACATTTGCGTTCCTTTAGCCTAAACGAAAATTTGTTTGATTCGATTTTTTTTTCTTATTCAATAATATTTTTGTATATTTTTTCAACAACATTTCCATAAACATCATTAAAAATGATTTAAGTGGACATGATGAACAGGCTAAAAGATGCCTAAAAAATAGTTGATGTTTCGCTGAAATGCTACAGAAACGGCCAGAAAGCCAATAATACTTTATTTAATCGACCATTTCGGCCACTAAATTGAGAAAACGAATATTCCTACTACTACATACATTCTATAATTCAATTGAGTTTTAAGTATGTTTTTCAGTTGCAAAAATAAATAAACAAAAACAAAATTTTATTTGTGAATAATAAAACAACAACATGGCATAAATAAAATGTTTCCTTCGTGAAAAGTTTTGTTGCTTCTACATATTGCTCACCCATTACAAAATTTATTGGAAATAGTAAAAAACGTAAGACATTTAGCCATTACAAGTCCATCTGGAAAATGGGCAAAAAAAAAACACTTAAATACAGTTGCTGGAGTTCTAAGCAAAAACAAATCTAGTGTCTGGCTTTTGCAACAGGTTTGTAAATTATTCTAAATACTTGCAGAATATAGAAATAGAAATGATATAAAAGTAATGATAAAGGGGTTTTCAATAAGGACATAATACTTTTGTGCCTCAATAACGCACAAAATTGGTTGATATTAACACAGCGAGCGATACTTTGAGGGCCAATATATTCCTTATCTTTTCAGACGACTTTACTTTCCAGATGGTAACCAACTTCAAAAATAATAGTAAGGAAGTATTGATTCAACTTATAAAACATCGTTAATACTGTGTAGTTTTTATCTAGGTTCACAATTTTGAGTTGGCAACACTGCTTTATTTGACAATCGATTTAACAGCTGATATGTACTTGCTTTCAGTTTATGCTATAAACACTTCAAATTCACATTTATAAAATTAAAATAACTTAGGCTGAGTTTACATCTGGCATTTCTTGTGTGCCATGTGCCCAAAAAAGTGTAACCCCTAATTACTAATGAAAAACTGTTTGATTCAGACATATATTTATTGATTTTATCAGTTTCCAATCATGTTGGATTATATAAAGTTATTTATTAGTTATGTGTGTTTGAATCAAACAGTTTGTCATTAGTAGTAAGGGGGTACGCTTTTCTTACGCCTGTGTGGCACATGGCACACAGATGTAAACCCGGCCTTATTTAATATGTATTTATATCACCTAAAAATATAATAATGCTTTTTTCTTTTTAAAAGTTAACCCACTTCAAAAATAAGCACTAAAAAAAATAAAAAAAAAATTTAGATTCAAATGAATAAAAATGGGTAAAGGTTCCCTGATGATCTGCATTAGCAACAGTGAAATGCGCATAGGATCCAGCCAAACCCCTCAATAATCAATTTCAATGTATTTTTATTAAAAAAATATTTTACTTAATAAGTAAAATAATAATTTGGGATTACTAGTGCGTTAAAACTTTTTAAACTTAAATTGTAACAATTCCCACAAAAACACTAATTATTAACTTGACAGCACCCGGTCAAAAAAATACTTGTGTGGCAACACTCTATTCTTAAATAACTGTTGTTGCTTTTTACATTTATTTTCTTTACATAGTCTTACAACTACAATTTGAAGCTGAAAAAAAGTCAGCCAATGTAGTAATGATAAAGTAAGAAAATAAAAACATGTTGATTATTGAGTTCTTGTTTCAACTTTGTTATTTGTTGAGCTTCTCATTTGCTTAAATGAAAGTTTAACATATTAACTCAAGTTGTTGTAAGAAATTTTTGGGTAAAGCTTCCCTGATGATCTGCATTAGCAACAGTGAAATGCGCATAGGATCCAGCTAAACACCTCAATAATCAATTTCAATGTATTTTTATTAAAAAAATATTTTACTTAATAAGTAAAATAATAATTTGGGATTACTAGTGCGTTAAAAAATTTTAAACTTAAGAATAAAAATGTTATTTTTATATGCGTTAAAGTACTAGAAAAAAACATGCAATTGCATATTTGCGGTTTCCCTGGTAACTATGAAGCAGTCTCAGCTTACACCCTACATTCAGTCATGTTTAAACAACACGTATTTTTTATTACAACTCTATTACATACTAATTCTAGAATCTCTAAAACTTACAGATAAATTTTGCAATTATCACTTATTCGATTTGTTTAAAAATAAACGTGTTAAGCAACCTTATTACACCACAATTAATTAAATATAATGTTTAAAATCTTACATGAAGCAAATATAATCATGAATAACTAAAAACAAAATTAGAAAATTTTACTATTTCATCATACCCAACCAGCCATTACGAAGTTTCATTTTATTTTTTGCTTTGCTACAACGAATTATTTCGTAAATATTTGAAATGATGGATAAACCAAAAAAATAAAAACGGCTTTCAGTCAGTCCTTCCTTTCTTTGTCCCATATTTTAGCCAACGTTTGTTTGTGTCCGACTAGCAGGCTGTCTGTCTTTCGTTGTGTCTGTTAAAAATGTCTGAATTCAAACTGTCGCCGATTTACGCTTGAGGTACTTGAGGCGTCACACACTTTGCGCTCATTGATGTGGTCATCGTGTACTCGTACAGGGAATATTTATTTCCCTGCTTGTTCTTCAACTGCATTCAAATTATTTTCAAAATTTCAACATTAACTTTTTGGCGCACTCATAAGTCCACAAGCATACATACATACATACATACATACATACATGCGAGTACATGTAACTAAAATTGCTAATACACACATATTATGTATATCTTTTTATATTAATTTTTGTCTTTTACTTTTTTTCACTTGTGGTGTTGGCAAGTGAGTCAATATGTATAGGGAAATTTTTGAAAACTAAAATCATATTATTTTTCTGAAGGCAAAAACTACATGTCTATAGTCGAAAAAACAGAAATGGTTTGCAAACAATATTTCATTTAATGCAATCCCACCAACAAACACCAAATATTTTTGATTAAAATACTTTATTAATTCAGAAAATGTGGTATCATGACATGAATCGTGTTCGTCGTACGTCTGTCTATCATGTACTCGTAACAATTGCATTGTTTTGTGCATTTTGAGCAAAGGCAAGGCGACAGTCATCATTAACATCAGGCACAACTGTACTTCTTTATTTTGTATTGTTTACATTATGGTTAATTTTAGAAAAATAGTGCCATATTTTTGTTGGTTTTCATTATTTACTTCATACTTAACAGATTCTTTTCTGGCAAAATTAGTTTTTCAAAAGCACCTTCTACCAAAAGTACATACATATCTTTTTTATGAGAAGTGCTTTGCAAAAGAAGTAACTCTCATTAAAAGGACTTTCTATAACAAGTAGTAATATAAAAAAAAAACAAAAAACCCGTCAGGAGACCAACTTTGAACCGCTAAATATCCTAAATAGTCATTCGAAATGAAAAGTCATAAGAAAACCATAAAGGTGATTTTAAAATACCTTTATAAAAAACTTAATTTTATTAAAAAGTACCTTTTTTTAAAAAGTACTTTTTGTAAAAAGAACTTAATTTTCTTAAAAAGCACTTTTTATAAAAAAGTACCTTTTACGTAAAAGTACCTTTTACATAAAAAGTATATTTTACATAAAAAGTACCTTTTACATAAAAAGTATCTTTTACATAAAAAGTACCTTTTACATAAAAATTACCTTTTACATAAAAAGTACCTTTTACTAAAAAGTACCTTTTACATAAAAAGTACCTTTTACATAAAAAGTACCTTTTACATAAAAAGTACCTTTTACATAAAAAGTACCTTTTACATAAAAAGTACCTTTTACATAAAAAGTACCTTGTACATAAAAAGTACCTTTTAGATAAAAAGTACCTTTCACAAAAAAGTACCTTTTACATAAAAGTACCTTTTACATAAAAGTACCTTTTACATAAAAAGTACCTTTTACATAAAAGTACCTTTTACATAAAAAGTACCTTCTACATAAAAAGGACTTTTTACATAAAAAGTACCTTTTACATAAAAAGTACCTTTTACATAAAAGTACCTTTTACATAAAAGTACCTTTTACATAAAAAGTACCTTTTACATAAAAAGTACCTTTTACATAAAAAGTACCTTTTACATAAAAAGTACCTTTCACAAAAAGTACCTTTTATAAAAACGTACTTTTTTATACTTTTTATAAAAAATAAACTTATATATAAAAAATAACTTTTACAAAAAAATTAAAAAGTGTCTTATAAAAAAATTGCATATAATAAAAAATAACCATTTATAGAAAAGTACATTTTTTAAAAAATTAATCTTTTATAAAAAAGTAATTTTTATAAAAACAAACTACCTTTTATAAAAAAGTACGTTTTATATACAAAGTAGCCTTTATATAAAAAGTATCTTGTATAAAAAAGTACATTTTACATAAAAAGTACCTTTTATATTAAAAGTATCTTGTATAAAAAAGTACCTTTTTTAAGAAAAAGTACCTTATATAAAAAAGTATCTTTTATAAGAAAGAACCTTGTATAAAAAAGTACCGTTTACAAAAAATAACCTATTGTAAAAAGTACCTTTCATGTAAAAAGCACCTTATATAAAAAAGAACATTTAAAAAAAAATCCTTTCCAAAAAAATTCCTTTTAAAAGTCTTTTTTTCTAATAAAGTACTTTTTATAAAAAAGTACCCTTTATATAAAAAATACCTTTTACAAAAAGAATTAAAAAGTACCTTTTATATAAAAGTACCTCTTATAAACAATTACCTTTTATAAAAAAGTACATTTTATAAAAAAGTACCACTTATATATACATACATAAGTACCTTATATTGAAAATATTTTATCTTTAGAACAAAGTACTTTTTATAAAAATTTTTTTTTTAAAAAAAGCACTTTTCTTTAAAAATACTTTTCATAGAATACGTTTTATAAAAAAATAAAAATTAGATTTAAATTTTATAAAAAAATACCATTAAAAACAGCACCTTTCATAAAAATTACTTTTTGTCTAAAGTATTTCAAACAAAAAGTATGTTTAAAAAAGTACTTTCTATAAAAAGTATTTTAAGCAAAAAGTAGCTTTCAGAGAAAGTACCTTTTTAACATCACATCTACCCTCTGAATGTATATTTTCATTTGAAATTTATCTATTACGCATTTCAATTCAATACAATTTTATAATGTATGACAACCTTTTAAATTTAACGAAACTACAACTGAAAACTTAAGAAAAAATTAAAAAAAAAATATTTTAACAAAACAATGAAAGTCTTATAAGATTAAAAAGAAAATTTATAATAAAATGATTTATATGAAACATTTAAATGAAATCGTTAAGAATCAATTTTTTCTCGTTCTTGACACAGAAGATGACTCGATTTTGTTTATTTGTTTTTGTAATATGTAATAACAAAAAGTAATGAAAATATTTTAAAATTTTACTTGTTTTGTCTTCAAAATTTAATTTATAATTAATGTTAGTTTTTAGTTTTGCCTGTTGCCTATTAATATAAATTCGTATAATGGAATTCGTCTATGATGAGATGTACGAGTATGTAAGAGTAGAGGGTTACGGATTAATTTATTTTATTAAATTTTGTGTAAAAATGTCTTTGTTTCGTTTAGTTTATTTTGTATTTTTTTTTCTTCTTCTTAACTTCTGCATTGTTAAAAATTTATTTATATTTATGTTGTTGCAAAATAATGAACATGATAATAATTTTGTTTTAATTCATTTCTGCTTAGTGACTAACAGACATGAAATTATCTGCGTTTGTGTAAATAAGTTTTTTTTATTATAATTTTAATTTTATGGGTTTATTTTCTTGCACATAAAAAATATAAATATATTTTTTTAAATAGTATGATTTTTATTTTAGCAAATTATTGCCATTTATAAAAAAATAAATGCATGTATTTTTAAATTGTAATTTTTTATTTTTATTTCAATTATGTTTATTGCAAATGTATGCTCAAGCAAAAAAAAAAACATTCATATGTACATAAAAATTTACATACGCCTTTAAAAAAAATTAAATGACTCATTTATGCATAAAATATTAATTATTTCTAAAATTTTTATTATTATTGTGGTTGTTTAATTATAGCAGTGAATTAAGATTTTGTAAACAAGTATCGTATTTTCCATGTTATATTATTTAACACACACAAACGTTTGGAATACAACAAATATATTTTTTTTTAAGTTTATTTTTAACTAAGTATACTTATTTTCTTTTCTATAATTGATTTGAAATCTTAATTTGATTTCAAGATTTATCACACCACTTTTTAATTTAATATGACATCTATCTACTATTAAAAAATATTTATGACGTATTTACATACAGTTTGTCAAGAATCACTTTGCATATTGAAAATACGAGGTCTGATCAAATTTATATTTTTTCAAAAAGTATTTATTTATTCCTCAATAACTATCTTGCCCCCTTCAAAGTAATCCCCCTATATATGATATAACGCACTTATGCCAGCGTTTTTTCCAATCCTCGAAACACTTCTGAAACGCGCTTTTTGGTATCGCCAACAGCTCCTGTTTCGATTTTTCTTTTATTTCCGCAATCGCAGCAAAACGCTTTCCTTACATCGGTGTCTTCAGTTTTGGGAACGGTTTTGTTTTTGGCCAAAAACTCACGCACAAGCATCGATGTGTGAGCTGGTGCGTTATCATGGTGCAAAATCCAAGATTGTTTTTTCCACAATTCTGTGCGTTTCTGACGAATTGCTTCACGCAAACGGCGCATAACTTCAAGGTAGTATTCCTTATTGACTGTACGACCTTGTGGCAAGAATTCATGATGCACCACGCCATTGCAGTCGAAGAAAACAGTGAGCAAAACCTTCACATTTGACCGAACTTTACTTTACTTTGCTTTTTCCGGTCTTGGCTCTTCTGGACGCTTCCATTGGGATGATTGGGCTTTGGTTTCAATGTTATAGCCATACACCCATGATTCGTTACCAGTTATGACCTTTTTGAGGAAATCTGGATCGTCGTTGACGATGTTCAACAGCTCCTGAGCGATGTCCATGCGACGTTGTTTTTGCTCAAAATTTAGTAAAAATTCGAAGAGCACACCAAAACACGACTAACCTTTTTATCTGTCAAAAACAAACTGACAATCCAAAATGGCTGATATTGCCAACATATATAACAGGGGGGTTATTATGTAATCCGATTCGAACGGAAATGCTTTCGAATTGTAATGTTAATAACATACACATTCGAACAGTTTTCTTTTCGAATCAAATTACATAATAACTCCCCAGACATGTGTACCAACATAACCGAAAAAAAAATGCGATAATCGAACATACGTCACTCACGAAATTTGAAAATAACGGTTATTTTTTGATCAGACCTCGTATTTTTTTTTTCAATAAAACATATGTATATTATTTATTTTTTGAATTTATAATTCTTGAGGCACAAAAAAAATCACATCCAGTAAAAAAAAAAGACAAATGCAACAAAATCAAATACTTCTTAGTTTGGTTAGTGTCAAGTAGTGATGTGTCGCCTGTCAATTTTTTTCATATGTGATATTTACGGCCTGGCCCACGATGTCGACAAGAAAGTTTCTTTCACTTACTTACATTGAAAACTAAAACAAAATAAGAGAATTTGTTTTTGTTTTCAATGTACTTAAGCGAAAGAAACTTTCTTGTCGATATCGTGGGCCAGGCCGTTAAAGACATTGTCTGCAAAACTATGTATGAAATTTTTTTTATGAAAAATAACTTCATGCTCTTGTTTGCGTACATTAAATTTAATAAAAGGGATTCAAAACTTTAATGGTCGTCCTTAAATTACATTTGAAAAACATAAATTTCTGTAATAAATCAATATGCTAGCGCTTATTATCGACGAGTCTTTGACGACATAAATGCCAAAAAGTTGTTTCAGCTGGCAACTCTGTTTATATATAGGTAAAAAACTTAAGTTGTCAAGTGATTTATGTTTAGTTTGGTTTCTCATATCAACATGAATAGACTGACGCCTGAACAACGCTTCCAAATTGTGCAAATATATTTTGAAAATCATGGTTCTGTCCATTTTACGGTCAACATAATCGTCAATCAGAACAATTTATTCGATTAATTATGGAACGTGTCAACACCACGTTTACTCTAAAGCCTGGTACTCTGTTCACAATTTCGTGCGAAATGCTGTCAAACTACATATAAAAGTATTTGGTGTGAAATATTTGCGAAATAAATTCGCAAAAGTAGTACTCTGTTCTTGTTGTGAAAAACACTTAAAATCATGTCTTTCCATTCAAAATTAGTCTGGCATCATTTTAGTTTAGCTGCGAAACAACATGGGCAGTGCTTTTTTCGCACGGAATTTTAACAATGTTGCATACTTTCAAGCAATAAAAGCAAGAAATTTATTTAAAAAAAACGCGAGTTGGGCTATATTTAGTACATGTCAAATTTTTCACGCGAAATAATCAATGGTGCAGAACATTTTTCACAACTTTGAACAGAGTACCAGCCTTAAACGATAAAAAGCATCCGTAGAGACGTCGTACAGTGCGTACATAAGAATTCATTCATTCATTCATTCTGTAGAGCGCAGCGTAGAGAATGACCCGAATCAGTCTATCCGCCCACTATAGAGTCATTATTACTGACTCCTTTGTTCATCAATTGAACAACCATGATGTGCAGGAGCTGTGGTTTTAAAAACACTCGATGTATTGTGTCGAAACATCGATACAATCCGATATTTTTTTGCTACTAAACAATCGGAAAACATCGATGTTTTCCTTCGATGCATCGAAATGACAAATTGTATACAGAATGTGTAGATTGATATATAAGCGTGAATACATATCTATATATGTTGGCATAATTCAAGTTTGTTATGTGAACAATTGGCAACACTATTATAAGCGACAAATAAGCTCGTGTCTAGCATCTTTACTCCTAACAAACAGCTAGCCGGCTGGACTGAGCCACCGAATAGTTTTGACCAGCCATCGCAGCCGATTTTCCTTTTTCGGCTAATAAGCGACTGGAAATTCGCCGCCGATTGATATAATTTTTTAATATTTAATGATGGGCTGAAAACTTAATTTTTTTACTAAATCTTTGTTTTTTAATTGAATCTTGTTTTTAATTTTTTCTGTGTAATTGAAATGGACTAAAAATATTTTTGTTTTAAAATAAAAATAAAATTTATTTTCTATAAAATAACACAATAACATTTATTTATTTTTTTATGTGAAAACTCTTTCCTGACATACTGTACATTTAAGTTTGTATATTTATTGAATACAACAACACGATATAATTTGTGCAAAATCAAATAAACAAAAACAACAAATAAAATACCAAATTGTACTAAGAAAAAGGAAAATAAATAAATAAATAAATAAATAAAGTGTGTATATTAAGTTCGAAAGTACACAAATAGACCGAATGGATAGAGAGATACAAGATAAACTATTCATCATTGATTATGACCACCTGCCGTTGTCTGTCGTTGTTTTTAATTTGCTTGTGCTTCTGCTTTTCCTTATCTTGGTCAAAACTTACGACAGACATACACATTTTATACCCATAGAAGAGACATTTATTTAAATGTGCATGTATGTACATACATAAATGTTAACCAAAGTCTTTACATAAACTCATTCTCAAGAGGAATTTCTTAAAAATTGGATTTATAAGCGTAATTAGAATCATAAGAAAAATTCTCAAAAATAACTCGCTGTTAAAAATGTTATGGCTGACAAAGAAAAAAATCAACAAGAAATGAAGCAAAGAAACGGCAAGAAAACTGCTTAATTAGAAGCACACTTTCTCAATTAAGACAAACTACTCGTATAATGTAAGTATGTAAATACGTAAATATTTCTGTAACTAAAAAATATCTTCTCGACTCGAACTTTGATTTTTTCGCCATATTATGAAATCAGAGTATGTTTTGAAATTTCAATTGAATTGCAATTACATATTTCTAATTAATTTTGCATTCTTTTATTCATCATGGTATTCGAGCAATGAATAGTAATTTAACATATTGTGTGTGTTTATTTTCTCGAGAACAATAAAGCACAGTACTCTGTTCGAAGCTGCGAAAAAATTTCAGCAACATTGATTATTTTGCGTGAAAAATTTGACATGTACTAAATGTAGCCCAACTCGCGGTTTTTTTTTATAAATTTCTTGCTTTTATTGCTTGAAAGTATGCAACATTGTTAAAATTCCGTGCGAAAAAAGCACTGCTCATGTTGTTTCGCAGCTAAACTAAAATGATGCCAGACTAATTTTGCATGGAAAGACATGATTTTACGTGTTTTTCACAACAAGAACAGAGTACTACTTTTGCGAATTTATTTCGCAAATATTTCACACCAAATACTTTTATATGTAGTTTGACAGCATTTCGCACGAAATTGTGAACAGAGTACCAGGCTTAAGATACTATAATCAAATACAGATTTGTATGAGTTTTGCTTTTGTGATTTTCAAAAATATTATTATTTGTGAATTCTCAAATAGTTTTTGGAAGTCTGTGCATAAGATAAGAGGTTTGTGACTGTTCAAAATGTGTGAATTTGTTAAAGCAACAATGAAATGCATATAGACATCGCTTAACCACAAGCAAATAAATTTCACTTACAATATAATTATGACAATATGTCGAATAATAAATTTCTGGAATACAACTGTATGTATATAGACACTTGAAATTTGTAAAGTTAGTGTATTTTTATACAGACTACAACAATTAACAATAAAACTTTTAAGAAATCTATCAGTTAATGTAATTTTGACTATGTTATTTTGACAACTTGCTGTGTCTTGGAAACCGTAAGATGCAAGCTCTTGAAATTTTCAAAAACGGTAAAACTAAAAAATCCCAAAATTATAAAATCACCAAACAGAAAAAAATCGCCAAAAAAGTATTAAAAAAAAATTCTAAAACTAAAATAAATCACCAAAAAACTGGAAAAATCGCCAAAATTAGAAAACGCCAAAAACCGAACAAAACCCCCAAACGAGAAAAAAGCGTCAAAATAAAAAAAATCTCCAAAAACCGAGAAAAAAAACACCAAAAACCCAAAATAACGCCATATTTAAACAAAAATTATCAAAACCGAAAAAATCCCAAAATAAAAAAAAATTCCAAAACTACATAAAGTTTGTATAGTATTACATATCTAGTGTTCGTACGGAACCCTTCGTGCGCGAGTCAAAGTCGCACTTTACTGAATTTATTTTTTATTGCAAATCTTCGAACATACAAAAGCAAGCTTTAAAAAGTTTCAAAAATGTTAAACGTAACAATATGTTTATTGAATTACATTGTATTGTTATTTTTGCTACGATAAAAACAAACGCTCTATATATGCTAACGATTTTTGCACGATTTCCACTAACAATTAAAAAAAAAATTATAACCGAGTAACAAAGTTCTAGTTTGCGAAATAAAGCAACTTCAAAATAGAAAAATTTAACAAAGTCGCTATATTTAAAATTTTGCAGTGACGGTAGTTATGCCGGAGGCATTATTCCTACAAAATTATATCAAAATCCGAAGCGAAAATTTTCAAAATGTTACTTTTGTTACTTGGTTATAAATGCTTTCTTTCACCCAACGAATAGCTCGAATTTTGATACCTCTCAGCGGTAGCTACGTTTTGATTTTAGACCTCTAGTTTCTTAGAATAATTTTCTTAGAATTTTGTGTTTTAAATATTTTGTAAATTATGTAAACCAAACACAACAACAACATCGCAGAGAAAAATTTAAATTAAGAATTATTGAAAAGTTATGAAGATTAATATATAAACTTTTTTTTTTTTTTTGATCGATGACACTGACAAATAAAAGAATTTTGTAATTAATTTGTAATTGTGCGCATATAATTAAGGCCTCAACACAATGTCGTACAGTACTTTAAAAAAAAACCTAAGTACGTTTTTCAAAAACCGAGATATTCTACGAATATACCAAGCCACATTAAATGCAGGTACTCGCATGAAATGCAACTCTGAGCCTTTTACAAAATTTCACTAAGTAATTTATTTATTTATTTTATTTATTTATTTATTTCCATTAGACTTTAAGAATAAAATTCGTTTATAGTCCAAAAAAAAATTTACATAATGGACACCATAATTAATTTAATTGTCGAAAAATTTCATGCATCAAGCAAGGCAAAAAAGTAATTGTCAAATGAGTTCTTCATTATAAACATGTAAAAAAAATCAGCTTATGACTAATCTCGCTAACGATGTAGCTGTTTGAATTGCCTTGAGTGCACCTCTTCCAAATAACAATAGATATTATCACGTCAAAATCAGCATTTTGGATTATACAGCGACTTTGGAAATTTCACGCACACACAGCATGCAAGATTTATTTATCTGGTGGCAGCACTAGATCAGATGATAGTGTTTTCTTGCTAAGCCAAATGTCAAATTTTAGCAAGATATGCTCTTTTTATCACTTTCAAAAAATAGACAGTCACATACTCCGACAATGTCTCACGGCATTCATAGTAATTTAAAGTTTTAATTAAACATTAACTTTTCAAGCAACAAAATGCGTTTGGTTTTTGCTATTTAACTTCCTTGTCCACATGGTTCAAGGAGAAATTTACTCACGAACGAACACACGTGAAACGCTGCCCATCTCTCATACATAATTAGGTATTTAGTTTTTTTATGCATTCATCAATATTGTGCTTTAATTAATTATACAACTACGTAGCACGTAAATTTTTTTGCTTATTAATTATTAAAATTACTTCAGCATTATAAATTGATTAAAATTCATCAATTTTATTGGAAACACCCTGAAAATAAACATTTTCATTTGCGCGTTAATGTAAATTTTAAATTCGAAAACTAATAAACACAAAAAGTGTTTGTTTGTTGGCTTGTAATTTTGTTGAAATTACAAAATTTTGTTTGTAGTTTTAATACAAACAATATTAAGAATATTTTTTTTTTAAATTTCCTTTCAAAATTTTACGGCCAATTTGGCAATTTAGTGATTTTTAAAAAAGATTTTGATGGTTTATTTAAAGCATTTCGTTTAAATTGTGTTAACAATCGCAAATATGTCGTGCAATTTAAATTTTACATATCGAGCCATAACCGCCAAAAATGCTTAACCGACACATTTTTTGGACGACGTTTTTTTTTTTTTTTTTTGACGAAAATCGGTTATTAACGATTGCTAATAGTCGATTTTGGTCAAAGAACTAAAATTGAAAATTATGTCGCTCAAGCGTTTTTGGCGGTTATGGCACGATATGTTTGTTTGTATGTGGAAGGAAAGTGGAGTTCAGTGTTTGATGGCAAATAAATGATCTTACAAAAGTGCGAATGCAAAATAGCTTTGCTTTTGTCTTGCCACCCCATTAAAAAAATAAACACATTTGCTCTTGCTTAATTATTAAGTTTATGCAGGAGCTGAAGTGAATACCGCTAATATTTATTTATCTATATTTTTGATTGAGAGCTAAATTTATGAGAGAAAATTGCTCTTATTTGCATAGTTGAATTTTAAAATTTCTTCTTAGAATTCTAAACTGATTATATCACGTTTATTTTATGAAGACTCTTCCCAAAAAAATTATGTTGTTAGTGCTTTTCACTTGGGTGTAATTGAACTACAGAGCTTAAGGATGCAGTCAGACGAGCCATACTATAATTCCATGGCCATAACCATCGCCATAACCATAAATGTGCTTGCTTCACCTATCAATGCTGCCATAACCATAAACAGCTGTTTCGTTCATGCATTTCAAAAGTGCAACAACAAATATGTGTACACAGCAAACAGCTGTTTATGGTTACGGCGAAAAACCAAAATTCAACTATAATCAAATACAGTGTTGCCCATAAGTTTGGTTCAAACAGCTGTTTTGTATGGTTATGGTTATGTTACATTTAATTGAACCTTTAGTATAGAGTAAATCTTAAAAATCGGAATAGGGAGCACGCTGTGGTCGCCAGATCTTACAGTGCTAGCTACAACCTTTTCTAAGTGCAGACATCATCCAAAAACTGAAATAAATTCCTAAAAACCGATGAAATGCTTAGCGGGATAGAAAGTCACACAACATATTTTCCTCCTTTCATAATCAAAATAATTAAAATTAACGAGCTCAAAATAAAAACCTTTGTAATGTCTTTCTTCAAAGTGAATATTTTAATTTTAGCATCTTCTACAAATTTGAAATACAATTACTACATATCAAAAGAAAACGCAATACACTTTACATTATTACAGACATACATATGATGTGTATAATATATATCTTTATTATGTTTTACAATAATAAGTAATATATTCCTTACGACAAATAAACAGGTTCAAAAGATTTTAGTTTATTTCTTTATTTTCATATCAATCGACGATATTTCATGTTTTTAGCAGCTCTTTAGTGAATATAATTTCAACAAATTATTTTCATACATACTCGTATATAATAGTGATCTAATAAAGTTTTTAATTTTGTTGCCACCAAGAAATAAAAATATTAAACCAACATTCATTGCACAATGGGATGGTTTGCAAGAATAAATCCATTGTGCACAAAAAGAAAAATTAAAACAAGAAACAATTAAAAAACATGCAGATTCAATTAAAATATCAATTAGATTTCAATCTAATGCAAGCTACACACTTTGCGATCGTTGGTACAACACGTTGTTTTACCAAGTTGTATGTTTTGTGCACAAACTATACAACAATGTGTACAACATTTGAGTACAACTTTATTTCATAAAAAAAATTTTTGATTATACATGAAAAAGAACGTAAAAAAATAGAGGAAAAAAAGAATTCGGTCAAAGGAGTGGTTTACATATTCTAACAACAAAACTATAAAAATTACATGTGGATGGCAGACAAACCTTTTGTCAAGAGCTTTGATGCATATACAAAAGCAAGATATCATATTGAGGAATACAATTCCTGCCCGCAAACATTTATTAAACGACCCCATACACTTTAAAATCTCATACACAACCTGCTCATGTTGTACCAACGATCGCGCAGTGTGTGCCCTGCTTAATGATAATTTGACAAAACAACTTCAATTTAACGACAGCTAATTCGGCAGATGTAGCTTCAACAATATGGCCGCAATCAATTTGGAAAAAATTTTCAATTAATTGTTTGATTAAATCTTTTAATTAAAAATTGTTAAACGGGGCAAAATTACGTCTTGAAGACATTAAGATCACCACATGTGGTAACTATCAAATTGAAAAAATCGCCGAAATTGCAAACAAAATCGGTAGGATAGTTTGAAAGAGGCAGAAATTTCCCCTGCTTAGTCCTAATTTTTTTAAATATTTAGCAAAAAGTGAACACAGAATTTTAATTGTGAAATTTGTGAATTTTAATTTGAAGGGCCGGGTTTACGTGAACAAACCAGAAACAACTGACGCTCTGAAAGCTGAAATTCGGCGTTGCATTGACGAGATAAGCGAAGCTTGGTTATATAAATGTGGTTCAAAATTTTGTGAAAAGTGCGTACGTCTGCCGACGTGCTAGAGGTGGACATTTGCCCGACATTATATTGCATTATTAATTCCCATACTTCTACTTTACATTGGTATCAATAGAACTGAATTTGTCAAAAAAAATAAGTGTATTTTTAAGCCAATTTACTTCCTTCTTTGAATTTCATAAAAATCGGTTGAATTTTTTCGGAGAGGCAGAAATTATCGCCTTCTTTCAAACAATATAAATGAAGCCTGCGTGTTCTTTTAGACGCGGATTTGTTCCTACTTCTCCGTTTTTCTAGACGCATTTAAGTTCAAGTTTAGCAAAAAGTTTCAACCGATTCACCATTTTCCTGTCATCACTTTCTGTCAACACTGAGGCGCAACAAAGTTTAAAAGTGATTTTTAGGCTTCCGTATACCAATGATGATCGTCTCTCCATCTGTCCGGCTGTTTGCTCGAGAACCGTAAGACACGTTCACAGAATATGTAAAACTTTGGCCGCAAAAACAACAATTATATGACAATTAAATATTAAAGGGTGCTCTAAAGCGAGCAACGAAACATGTTGAAATCCTAATGTAATATACAGACAATTATATATAAACACACAAAAAATAAAATTAATTTGAAATCCATTTTAGGAAAATTTTTTATGAAAAATTTTTAATAAAATACATTTCAAATTCATTTTAAATTTTATGAATAAGGGGGTTGAAATTTCCAAAGCTAGTGTATTTTTGTGCAGACTACACCAATTAACACTGAAAGTTAAGAAATCAAAATTAAAGGGTATTCTATTCAGTTTATGTAATTCTGACAATTTGCTGTATCTTGGAAACCGTAAGAGCCAAACTCTAGAGATTTTCAAAAACGCTAAACCTAAAAAATCCCAAAACTAAAATAAATCGCCAACGAAAAAATTGCCAAAACCGAAAAACTAAAATAAATCGCCAAAACCCGAAAAAAACGCCAAGAACGAAAAATGCCAAAAACAGAAAAAATCCCAAAAACAAAAAAAAAGTGCCAAACTAAGAAAAAGCCGGAAAAATTAAAAAAAAACACCAAAACTAAAAAATTGCGAACACTAAACAAATTGAACAAAAATCGCCAAAAGCCGAAAAAATCGCCAAAACGAAAAAAGCACAAAAACTAAAAAATTGCTAGAACTAAAAAATCGCCTAAAAAACCCGATTAAAATTGCCAGAAAGAGAAAAAATCGCTAAAACTAAAAATCGTCAAAACCAAAAAATGTGACCTTCTCCGAGAAAAGGTACCTAGTGTGTCAAAAACGGGTTTGAACTTAAGAGTGGATTCTGGTACCTAAAAGTGTAGTAGAATAGGATGAAATGAGTTAGATTTCTGGGAAAAACATTTAAAAAAATTTTTTTTTGATTTTTTGGGTTTAAATTGAAAAAAGTTTTTACAGCAGGTAAAATATTTGATAAATAGGCCAACGTTCGTATAGTATTACATATGCAGTGTCTGTACGGAACCCCGGTTCGTGTGCGATTAAAAGTCGCACTTTTTGAATTTACGTCACACGTCACGTCAGTACAAAAATATTTTTTTCTATGATCTTGCTACAGCCTCTCCACTGTGCATTGTATTGTTTTTCTAATATTTTATTTAAATGTAACAATTTTTGTAATTTTTTTTTACTTTTGCATTTTAGCATCATTTTTATTTAACCTTGATTTTTTATTTATTTTTTTTTTTTGAAAATTTTATAACAAAAAAAATTTAATCTCACAATATTCTGGTTAAAGAATGTGTTCGTTTTGTGGTTGTTTTACGAAAATATTCAAACATACATTTGTGAAATATTTTTGAGGCAATAAAAAAATGTTTAGAAAAAAAAACAGCAACAACAAAAATAATATATTAATATTCTAATGCCAGTCATAAATTTTCCGCAAAATGTATTTAGAAATGACAAAAAAAAGTAGGATAAAAATAAAAAAAAGTTTAACACAGTAAATGGAATATAAAAACAACATCATCAAAAAAAAATAAAAAATTGTTAAAAAAGAGTGACTAAAACGTGCAAAACAAACGCAGTCATCCGTATACATAGATGTGCTTATTTGCAAAAGAGCATAACCCAACAAACAAAATGGTAAAATCATGTAAAATATGTTTGTGCATTGCAATCTGTCAAACTACCCAACGTACGCTAAAATCTCAAAAATTTCCAACTTTTGTACGTTTTATTGACGGAGACGTAGTGAGTGGAACATAATTCATAAGAAACCCTGTATTTCAACTTAGCTGTCGGTTGAAAAAGGCGAAGTTTAACGTATGACGGATTCTATGTGACTTGGTTTGAAAATTTAGACCACCCAGATGTACAAATTATACCTAAAATCGGCAACTGTACCTATAACTTTCAAAACGATAATCGTATCGCTATAATAAATATAACGAAAGCTTATCGACTTTGCTATCCTGTAGCATACATCAGAAAAATGCGTGGTGTTGTTATTTTAATTACTGTCAGAATCGGGCCCAGAAACTTTGGTTTTGTAGTCAACGTGCTAACTACTTCAGCCAACGCCACCCTTGTTGGCAAAGCATGTCTAGAAAAAAGCATCCATATCAGATAGTCTCAACTGCTCAGGTGACCATTTTCGCCGTTTGTAATTAGAATATCTCTGATATGTCAACACATATTTTTCAGTATTTTTTTCTTTGACATCCCTTGTATGAACTTTTCAAAGCGAATTAAATTGAAACTGCCTCATATGAGTATGGCTTGATTGTTGCTTAAGACCAGGATTCACTATCCTACACAATCGCACGACTTTTGAAAAAATGCAAGCCTGATATAATGAATTATTGTTGTCTTTTGAAAATTTCCATACACTAAATCAAACCAGGGGGCAAATTACGGCATTCGATACGATTCGAAATTTAAGAATATTCCCATATAAACTCTATTGAAATATTTCGTAATTTCGTTCGATAACGAGTGCAGTAATTTGCCCCCAGGATTGTATTTTCTGAAAAGTCGTACCATTGTGTAGGATAGTGAATACTGGCCTTTAAACAACTCATCAGTAGACTTTAAAGCTTAAAAACTCCAATAATAAGAAAAAACAAAAAAACAAATACATGCTGAATAATATTTTTTGTTGTATTTTGAAAATGTTTCTTGGCCTTTTGCAATTCTCAGCAATTTATTGGGAGTTTGTGTATAATTATATTATACTTGAAGTCTACTCATGCGTTGCCTAAACAGCAACGAAACGCATCTAAACACACTTAATCAACAAAAAACGAACTTTTTGAAATGTGTATTAATTTTGACAATCAAATTACTTGCAAATAAAAATCCACAAGGTTCTTTAAAATTTAATTTGGAAAATGACCATCAGTAAGGTGGGGTTAGTATATATAAGCAGCGTATTTATGTATCTATTGTATGTATGTATGTTTTATTGTATTTTTATGCATCATCAAATAAAAAACTATAAATTTATATTTTAAGGAAATAGTATGATTTTAGTTGACAATACAGTACGACCTTGCCAAGTGCAACTGATTTAGAAAAAGGCGGCCGTCAACAGTTCAAAAACTTACACACATATCTGCTCAATTCACAAGCCTTTTTGTATAGTTAAAAGTATAATTTGTATAAACAATTTCAGACAAAAGTTTCCCAAAAATAAAAAACAAGTTATTTGTAAAATGGTTTTTGTTTTGAAAAATTTTGTTTGAAATTGTCTTTTCATATGCAACGTTAAACGATACAAAAAGGCTTGTGAATTGAGCAATATTTTTTTTTTTATTTAAATAACTGGTCTTAAGCAATTTTAGAATACTTTTATTTGCTCTGAATTTGCATTCCAACTGAAAACAAAATCTGGCTGGGAAAAGATCTGGCAACACTGAACCAATTTATACGATGACATAACGGGATTTTCTCCTTAATCCAAAGTTCTCTCAGAGCAGGAGACTTACACGTAACTTTCATAAAAACCTCAAAATATTAAATTTTAATGGATGTGGCCCGCCTACTTTTCTAATCTCGAGTCTAAGATGTGTGTAAAATTTCTTTAGAAGTTGTTGGATATAATTATATAATATATGTTTAAGACTAATTTTTAAGAGCTGTGGCCGTACCCACTTTTCTAAATGCAAGATGATGTTATTGTTAAAGTTCAAGTTCAGCGCAAGTACATAAGCTTTTATACGGGGTCTTCCAATAAGACGTTTTATTTTCAATAGCTCACAATTTTAACAGTTGTCATGACTTCACCTAATTGGCGGATGATAAGTAAAAATTACGCCATTAATCAAAATTGGAACGATGTATGTAATATGCAACAACGCACTGAAATTATTAAAATTTAATACAAAAATTTTAAAATTTACTTGGTCAAAGTTCGTGAAACTAAAGCAGAATTCACGTCTACCGGTCATCAAGAACGCCATGTCTTTGCTAATTGGCTTCTTGAAGTGCAACAAACTCATTCGGAATTTTATCGCAAAATTATCTGGAATGATGAGACCCATTTTCACCTCGGAAGCCGATCTGCTCACAGCCGGCTCAAGAGCCGCCGCCGACTTTCAATGTAACTTCAAGCCATCCATCAAAATTTTATTATATTTTCTTTTTATATGCTTTTTAAACACATTTTAATTTAAAATTTTTGAATCACAAATTTTTCTGTATACAAAATATACTCGTAGTAAAACAATATGCTCCCAACGAGAAAAAATTAATCAGCTACAAGCCGCCGCCGAGTATTTTTTCTTTCCTAAACCAATTAAGAGGGCTTGTTCCTCTGCTCGGAAAACCCATTGGACCTTACTTTTTCCTTACAGAGAACGGATTGCATTATCGAACGATGATCAAAGATTTTTACGGACCGAAGTGGAATAGACGTAGTTGATGTAGACGTAGTTTATTTTAAATAAAATAATACTCTTAATATAAGCGTTAAACAAAGCGAGGGCGCACTGTGTATGATGAGCATGAGCAATGTTTAGTGTACACACGTGCATGTTTGCATATTTTTTATGCTGAATTTTATTTCTTATTAATGCACACACGACAAGACCACATTGATTTTGTTTCAAATTTATAATAACTATAATTGTAGTTAAAATATGAAAATACATAAATGCTTTTTGTTATGTTTTCTTGTATTTCTGCATTGTGAATCCTTAAATCAAATATGAATAAATAATGCAGAAAAGAAAACCTACACAAAGTAAAAAAAACGCTTGGGCGAAAATGCACTTCATATGTAAAATGTGCAGAACATATTTTTTCTACAAAGAAATGTTTAGTTAACTTGGATATTTTATAGAAAATATCTCATGTATAAAAATTAATTTTATTGTAATTAAAAGATTCTTTTTTTAGTTACTTTTATATATTTATGTTTACATGTATATTTAAATTTTTTTCACTTCTAAAATTGCATTTGGCCATGAAACGTTTGGGAATTTCATTAACGTTATTGTCTTGGCATAACAAGTAAGCAAACAAATATCAAAATAAAATATCTATATCATAGTTACCATAATCATATGTGGTATTATTATATATATTTTATTATTATGTATTTTTTGTTTAACCTTAAGGTCTTTTATTAGACATTTTTTATTAAGTCATAAAAATTTTAAAAAATATATGTATGTATGCGAGGGTTACTATTTATCTTTTGAGAAAAAACAGATAAATTTTTGATTTCAACATTTCTATATTTTCGAAACTGTGAAGGAAGGAGCTAATTCTAATGTCTATGACAGATTATTACGTAATTGTTTTCTAAAGCTAATTTTTTGGCTGCACTACAAATTCATTATACTAAAAAAAAAACAGTTTTATAAAATTTTTCTATTGCAACGTAAACTTCCAAAACATTTTTCATTACAATAAATAAATAAATTATTGCATAAGTCAAAGCAACTTTTTCCTTTCCTAAACGAGCACTTTGAAAGCTTGAAGCAAAATACTTTCAACTTTAAATTAATTTTTACCAAGCGGGAAAATAATTTTGTTCCCAAATAGGGACTGCGCTGCTATTAAAGCCAATTTTTTTTACTAGATTTGTTAGAAGTGCAGCACTGAAGAACGCTCCACATTTTGCAGTTGAATGTATTTTTAACGATTGAAGCAAAAGGTGATCTTAATCGATCAAAATTCTAAATTGGTCGAATAAACATTGCAAAACATTATTCAATTAATATCAGGACTTAAGTTTTAAACAAAAAATATTTCACAATTCGATTAATGAGGAATAAAAAATTTTGTTCGAGTGAAGCATTTTATTCGAATAATAAAAAAAGTGACTTTAATCGATGACTATAATGTCGAATCCAAACATATAACCGATTATTCAAATGACTAAATAATTAAAAACTTTACTCGAGCAATAAATATCATAATAGTTGAAACAGTAACGAGTATTAAATTTTATTTCAATAATCAAATAAATAATGTATAAAAAATTTATTCGATTAATCGAACAAACACCGATTAAAAAATTTTAATGAATTAATTAAGACAAATGAAACTTTTTTTGTAACACCCAACAACATACACCCGAATAAAAACTTTATTCGAGTAAAAATTTATATTCGAATAAACGAACTAAATTTAAGTCTTATCAACTAATTTGTGTATCGAATAAAAATTTATATTATAAATAATTCGGTTAAGTTAAAAATTTTATTCGAGTAAAAGCTTTTATTCGACTAATCGAACTAGATCTAAGTCTTACAGTGTAATATGTGTATCGAATGAAAAATTATATTACATATTATTCGAATCAATAAAATGAGTAACTCAAACATTTTTATTTCAATGATCGAATATGTAAATGACGTATACGAAAACTTATTAGATTAACAAAACAAACAAAAAAAAAGGATTAAGAAATTGTACACAAAAACTTATTCGACTATCTGAAACAATAAGCAACTATTAAGATTGATTAATACAAAAATAATGTATGGGCTTGTTGCAGGATATCAAAAGCATACGTTTGTTTTACAATTTAAATTTAAACCCAAAAAAAGCTTTCTTATTTTATTGTTCTTTCCGCTATAAATTATATAAAAGGAACGAACTCTATCAGCATCGTTGAACAGGCCTCAAAAGTCGTATTCAAAAACTCAAATAAGACATGCACATACAAAATAAAAACATTTATTCGAATAAAAAATTTCATTCGAACAATTACAATAAATTTTAATTTTAATCAATTCATATTACACGATTATTAGAACGAATAAGGAATTAAAACTTTTATTCGAGTAAAAAATTTTGTGATAATCGAATTATATAACGAGTAAAAAATTTACATCAATAATCAAATAAATGATGTATAAGAAAATTTTATTCGATTAAAAGAATAAATATTGATTAACTCGATTAATGTAAAAATATATAAATAGTTATATTCTACATCTCACATAATATGTATACAAATAAAAACTTTTGTTCGAGTAAAAATACTGAAAAAATAAAATTTTTGGGATTTTGCGAATTTTTTTTGGGAATCGCCGGGAATTCAAAAGCAAAGAGTGAAAGAGTTTTCAAAATCGATTTAGCGATTTATTTAATAATTCGAAGCAAAAATGCACATGACTTAGACCGCTTTCATAATTAAGGTAACATATTCTACATAACGTTATCTTAATAAAGAAAAGCCCTATTATCATTATTTTTTTGAAATCGAGACTTATGCATTTTTCGATATATTAGATGTTCTTCTATCAAAATGTACAAAATAGAAAATAGATTTCAAAAAAATAATGATAATAGGGCTTTTCTATATTAAGGTAACGATATGTACATACATATGTTTGTAAAATAAATCTTAAAGATAAATAACATTTGAGTAGGAAGTCAAAAACTGGGCCTAAGCACACATGTATATCTGCGGCAAAAAGGAAAAAGTGCTTAAGTGGAGATAAGCTGATTTTGAGTTAATGGTAGCTCCGTAATTTGCATGTTTCAAAGTACCCCTGGGCAAAATCTAAATTAATTTTAAAGACTTTTCAAGAAGTTATGGCAAAATTACTTGCGGCTTATTTTTTTAGACTTCTAATCTCACTTGAAATAATAAATTAATTTAGGCTATACTTTGGTATATTTCAACTTGAATGTATTATTTACAGTGTGTAGAATGATGTTTGCTTAAAAAAATAAAGGTTGACAGAGAATTTCTAAATTTAACTGTAAAAGAAATAAATTTCTGAAAATCGACTTGAACGTTTAAAAGTGCTCTGCTGCAAAAAAGTCAAATATGACTTAAGCGCTTTTTCCTTATTGCCACAGATACATACATATATTCTCATATACTAAAGTAAATATATTATACGAGCGCATATAAATAAATGAAAAATAAAAATGAAACAATTTTAGAAAATATTCAATTACCTTTTTGCATTATTGAAGCGATGCCGAATTATTACGGTCTGTGGAGGCCAAGTTCCAGGCGAGGCCGTACCATGCTGAACCCAAAGTTGGCGTACGTTCGCAAACGTGCCAGCATGCAACAACAATCAAGCTGGACAAGCAACTCTTGCCGCTGAATTAGCAGAGTGTGCTGAAGATAATATTAATGTTTCTAGTTGCGATAATAATGCAGTTGATGAGAACTTAAACAGGAGCATACAAAAATCTTTTTTTTATTTATTTATTTATTTTTTTTTTGTCGACTGATGTTGTTAATGGCTGTGGCGTAAAAACTAATTTTTTTTCGCTTCTTTATTGAAAAATATGTGCAGTATCAATTATAAAGGCCGGCTTTATCATAATTGGATCAAGCATTACGACAAAGATGTCGTCGTGTTGTGTATATAAAATTTTATTTAAATCTTCTTCAGCTTTTTTTTATTATTTTTAAATAAAACAAATAAAATCGAAACGAAATAAAAAATAAGACGTTTTTTATGAAGAATTTGCTGCTAATTATTTTCTATAGTGGATTAAACTATTCTCTATTTATTTTTTTTTAGTTGTTTAGTATTCTTTTAATTGAGGGGGCGTTATGGTTTTTGTTGAATATTTGTTTTTTGGCCATTAACACTGTTTGTATTGCTGTTGCTGCTTCTGCTGCTGCTGCTGCTGCTGCTGCTGTTGCTTCTGCTTCTGCTGTTGATCTATTTCATCTATTCCCACCGAACACATACAGGTAACAACATACATTTTACACGATACACTTGAATTCATTATTAATATTTTTCTTTATTATTTTATTATTTTCTAGTTCATGTTTCATTAAATGTATGTGTGTATGCTTTTATTTTCGCTTAATGCATTTATTTCTTTAGTTAGATTGTTGTTGTAAATTTGTGTTGTTGTGACTGCAAGAAATGGAAAAAAGAATTTAGCATTTGAAATCATTTAAAATTATGTATTCGGATTAAAAAGTTTTTAAATTAAAATAAAAAAAAACTTTCATTTATAACTTATTTATACTTATAATCACATCTAAACAGAGTCTTTCAAAATTCATAAATTAATTTTTACTATATTTTATCATATCTACTTTTTATCAAACCCTTCAGATTGTTTAAGACGATTACATGAAGCGAGGTATTTAAGAGAGAGTGAGAGAGAGAGAGAGCCTGTTCTCTCTTATCAACCTGCTACCGGATTACATGGCTTTTGTCTGGGATCTGCCACTTGGAATCTCCAACATTTATACAGGGTGTCTGGCAATAAACGATGCGGATTGAGGGTGGCGCCGTTGGAATTATCCATTATGCGGATTTGTTAGTCACAATGTCGCAGTGGTCGAGTGAGCATCGCGCGTTCAGCTATGAATGTCCCACGGCCAGAGTCCAGTCGATCTTCAAGGAATCCCGAAAACATTGAATTGCTTAAAAGCAGTTTGCGTGAAAATCCAACAGCCTCACTGGGACTTCCAAGAGCGATTATTCATGAAAGGATCTGAAGTTCCATCCTTTTAAAACTCAAATCGTTCAAGCACTGAAAGAAAGTGACTTTGATTTATGCAAAAATTTTTGTGAAACGATGTTGGAGCGTTTTCGCACTGAAAATCCCATTTTTTGGAGCAACGAGACTCATTTTCACTTAAACGGCCACGTCAACAAGCAAAACTGCCGTTACTGGTCTCCAAGAAGCCGCAACCCTCGATTGAAACATCAAAAACCATTGCATTGCCCCAGGGTAACTGTTTGGTGTACCTTATCTACGCATGAGATAATTGGATCATTTTTTTCGAAAATTCTCAAAGCCAGGCGACGAATGTCAGCGATCAAAATTATCGAAGCATGATTACTGAATTCTTTTTGCCAAGCCTGCGAGCTCATCCATTTTACTCTTCACACACATGGTTTCAACAGGATGGGGCGACTGCACACACAGCCAGAGCCCCCAAAAAACTGATCAGTCGCTTTGGGGACGTCCCATGGCTACCGAGGTCGCTCGATCTAACTCCCATGGATGCATTTTTTTATGGGGCTACCTCAAAGAGAGGGTTTATAATGACAATCCCCAATCTCTTGTGTCTTTAAAGGAAAATATTCGTCGAGAAATCAGCTCAGTTGAACCAAGTTTACTGCAGCGTGTGGCGCAGAACACAAGGCTCCGTTTTGAACAGTGTGTTCAAATCGACGGAAGACATCTGGATGACATACTCTTTAAAAAATTAAATCCGCATTTCCATTCTATAGTTCAATGCTCTTAATAAAACTTTGTGTCTATTATTATATTTTTTATTTAAGTTTGAAAATATACATAAATAAGTCTGCTATCAGACACCCTGTATTATTATACTTGGCTGCAATGCTTCGAAATTTGTTTTTGTTGTAAATTTCTAACCAAATTTCACACACAACTTATAAATTTTTAAGCAAGATTTCATCATTAGCAAATTGTTGAAAATCCTGTCCGTTACTCATTTTTCATGGCAGTGAATTTATCTGCTATTAAATTTTTAACACGTGTTTTTCCACACAACTGCTTGTAAACAAAAACTGTAAAACATCATCATTAAATTCAAATAAATGAAGAGAAAAAAATATCCATCAATTTGAAAGGTTGATTGAAATGCAATACAAACAAGGGGTGGGATGTATGTATTCAATTAAAAATACAAAATTAAAAAAAATTAAACCACAAAAATAGCCATCATGCTATTTTTATGTTTTCAATAAATTTTTTTCAATATTCACTGCATTTCTAAAAATGATTTTGAGTTTATAATTGCTTGAGTTCTATTTAATTATAAAACTAAATATAACGTTACCCGAAACGCAAAACGCCCTAACTAATATTTTCAAAATGTTACACAAGTAGAAAAAAAATATTTTAAAATGGAATAAACTGAGATGTTTCATGCGAAGTTTTGTTTGTTCAGATTTAATATTTTTTGTAGCGATTTCATTGATGAAATACCACGGAATTTATAAAATAGTGGATTTTAAATCATTTTGTTAGATAGGGCATTTTGCTTTTTAGGTAACGATATGTATATTTAAAAAAAAACATTTTATGAGCAAACATTTTCAATATTATAATTTAATAAATGTGTCATCAATTTTTTTTTTTTGTAATTTCACGGCTTATATACAATTAGTGTTACCGTTGTGATACTAAAGCATCAATTTGACCCGTTTTAATTTTTAACTATTTCGTGCTACTTTTTACCCCCTTATTGAGAAATAGAGTTTAAAAGACTGGAACAATGAATTTCGCATATTCAAAACAGCACTTTCGGCGATGTTCAGAAGAATCAAATGCAAAATTAGCGGATTTCTAATGAATTGTTGGGAATTTTGCAATATCTGAAATTTGACCATAATGCGGCAAAGACAGGAATAGTTCGATTTAGCTCAAATTTTCCATTTTTTTTAAAGAGAAGTAACACTGAGGCAGTGAATGTCTACTATTATTAGTAGGTGTTACCTTCTTTTGGAAAAAAAAATGTGTTAAAGGAAGAGATAGACGAAAACTTCATTCTTTTACAAGTCTGCTTTTTACAGATTTTTTAATAACGCATTATTGCAGCGCCTCTGGTGTCAATGAGGCGTATTAAATTGAAGCTCTCTTTAATAGCCATTTTATTGGTTATTTTACTACGCCGATGATTCTGCTACACAATACCGATGAAGGAGGACGCTCTGATGTTACATTCGGATTAGTATCTGCTGAAGTTGGAATAGTTCAGTGACCGGGGGCTATGGCTTCATCACTTGAACCTTCCTACAACAACTGATACAAAGGAACACTAATGCACATCAGACTAATTGTCACAATAATTTTCCTGGGCTTCTACGAAATGCCACAGGTTACACTGTGCAACAGTGAAAACTCCACATCGTCTGGAAAGTATAGGTTCGATAGTACTACCAAAAGGTTGTAAAACCCTACATTCAGTTTGGTAAAACATTTTGTATGGGCCTCCAAATCAGTGCGATCCTTAGTTTTTGGCCAACAGCTAATTCAAACTTGGTGATAGCTTTAAACTATATATGGCAATAATGTAGCTAAGAGTCTGTCAAACAAATCTTGTTAACATCTTATGTCAAAAAAATAATTTCTTCGTGCCCTTTTATTCAAAAATTAATGAAAAAAGTTTTTTAATTTTTTTCAGAATAACTAACAGGGAATTCTAATTTTTTGCTAATAATATTTGCCAAAGTTGTAGCTACAGTAGGGCTGAACAACTTTTGTAAACATGTCAATACAATCTGAAGGTGTCTAGGCACTGTAACAGCTCATAGAGACCAATTTTTACTTTAAAAATTATACCTTAAAAATTTTCGTTTTTTAAATTTTCTACCAAAATTATGCTCCTAAAATCCGTTTTTTAAGAACCAATATCTGGCATCATATGCTTCGTAAATCAGGCCACAATATCATAATGGCTTTCTTTTAGAGGATATTGTATTCAAGAAATAAATTTCCAAGTTGTTTGAATAATTAACATTTGCTTTTATATACATGCATATGTACATATGTATATATGTATGTTGTATGTGTGTATCTGGTTTATATGTAACCTTTTAATCAAACCAAAAAACAAACCGAAAACGAACATAAATTTTCCTTTGAGGCACCTCGTATTTACACATGTGAATATTGCATGAATTACACGCATCAAACTAATCAATAATCCATAATTCCTAAGAAAAAGCCTAAGAATTTTTTAAAATATTTCTGTTTTTCTAACAGCATACACACAAACATACTTTTTGATTGAATGGATTTAATTAAATTTCTGGCAAGCAAATAAAAATTATAAAAAAAATGCGTAAAGTACGGGTGTGTGAGTGTGTGTGTGTGTATGCATCGGATTTGTGTAGCACGTTTCATTAACATTTTCCTTAAATTTAAAACAAACAATTTCTATTTATTTGTTTTTTACTTCTATTTTTGCTTGTAAATACTAAAGCAAACACAACAACAACAACAACAAAACAAAACAAGAAGAAAACAAATCAATATTTTATACTAAGAATCATGAAAAACCATATTCTTTTTTATGCACGAGTATTCAAATACCACACAGATATACACAAATACTCAATAACACTCGAGAAGAAAATACTAGCACAATTATACTTTTTGAGTGCAAGAACACAACGTTAAAAAAGTACACGGAAAAAATTATTATATTCAAGCGTGAATTAATAATTTTAAAATAGTTCATATGAAAATCCTTACTATACAAACATTCATATAAAAAAATGAATGTATGTATGTATATGTACATATGTACATATATGTATACTAAATTTGCCTTACGATTTCCATACAACTCTGTAGTTCGTAAACTCCCTCACACCTCCTAACACCAACACAAATAAATAAATAAATATTATAGAACCAACATAAATAAAATAATATAAAAAAAACAATGTGCCCTACAGCAGCATTGCAAAAAAAAAGGTCTAATGGCAGGAACAACAACACAAATAAAAGTAATGGAAGTTATGGGAGAAAAGAAGAGGCTGTAAAAAAGTTTTCTGTTTGAATGTCTGTTAGTGAACAGTGATGCCAACTGTTTTCCAAACAATATACCCGAAAAAGGTTAAAATTCCTATGGACAGTTAAAACTCTTGTGGAGTTTGTTTTATTTCAAGGCTTATGAATGAAACACTACTTTCTTCGCCAGCCAACATTCAACACTCAGCCGTACATAAGTCAAGAGTCGTATAAATGTTTTGAAAAATTCAACTTTATATAAGTACATACACTAATTTTATTGCTTTTGTAATCAACTACAAAAAAACATAGCAAAGTTTTCGAACTGGCAAGAAAAGTTTTTGTAGAATTGGGGATGGCAAAACACAGTCGGCATAATCTAAAAATAGATGGCAAGAAATATTTGTTAAAATACTAATCGTAATTTTAAAATCGTTAAATAAATACGCGTGTTAAAATTAATACGAATTACTTAAAAAAGTTTGTTTATATTTGGTTAAGCAAAGAATTCAACCACAATTAAAAAAACCTTATAAAACTTCAATGTTTAAGCTTAAAACCGACTTGAAACTGTGAAGGGTAGAATACACCTGCTTATATTAGATTTTGATGGAACTAATTCAGTAGCTCATTTTTGTAATTTACTGAATTTACTGAGCTACTGAATGAGTTCAATCCAAGTCTATTTTATATGAGAATGGTTTTTTTTTTGACGACAGTAAGGCAACTCGGCTGATTGTGTACTTGTAGTCCAATTAAACTAATTTCTATTTTTAATGGCGACAATGAGCAAAATGTTGAATGAATGATACCTTACAATTATTTGATATTATTAAACAGAAAGAACATCCCAAAATTCATGTAAAGAAATAAATTGATTAATTTTTATACTTTTGCGTGATATAGGTACATTTTAAAGGATTAATTTTATCAATTATTTGATGGTGGCACCACTGAAATGCCAGGTGCTTATGATGCCACTGGCTACAAGGTGACAAATGCAGCTAGTGGCATTATTAATAAATTATTTTTCAAGCAATCAAACATTTTAATTGATTTATTTTTCAATTAAAAAATATTACTATAAGTGAAATACGAGTAATAAAATATAAAAAAGGTCGAAAAATTATACTATTAAATTATGAAACATATTACATTAATTTGATTTTTTAATGTTTTAATGTTTTTTTTTTTAATTCGATTTAAAATTAATTGGATGATTTTTAAAGATTCAATTAACCAAATAATTGAATTAAATGAATCGTAGCATTCTTATAGCTAATAAATCAGTGAATGTTTAAATATAGTTTGAGTTAATTTTCATAAAAACTTAAAATGTATTTAAATACACTTTCATTTTTTCAGTGGCGAATTAAAGTTATTATCGAATTACGCTGAAAGTACGGTAGCACTACAAGATTTCCAAATATTATGGAAAGCTTTCCAAAGAACAGCTGTTCAATATAAATAAGAAAGTTGATTTATCAATTTGCAGAAAAGTGAAATAGAAAAAAAAACACATTTTATGACAAAAAAGGGCATCGGAATGCATTTTTCTATATACATATTTCATGATATGAAAATATGTGTTACATTTGTTGTACATTTGCAAAATTAAACGAAATTCCTTTTAATACGACCACATGATTAAAAAAACACACACATGCACAAAACATATGGTATGTTTGTAAAACTTAAACAACACTTAAATGCACAATGCTGGCTATTTAAGATTCATTTAATTTTGGGGTGGAAAACAAAATTTTGTGTTTAAACATGATTTAAAAATAAAATACATATAATCATTGACTGATTTATTAGCCCTTAAAGATTTAATTAAAAAATTAACTAAAAATTGTAATTAATATTTTATTTAAAATCGTGGTAAAATGTTTGCGTTCTAAATTGGTAACTCAGGTAGGCCTGTTTGCATAGAAAATTTGAGTACTCTAACGCAAAATGTAATTTTAAATGTTTGTGGGCGCCCGTCTTGTTTAACAATTAATGTTATCGGATTTTCCAGTTTGTAACTTACCTAGCCTTTGCATAAAATTTCAGCGCTATAGCGCAAAATATAATTTAAATCTTTAAGGCTTTGACACCGCCCACTTTTTAAAATCAGGAAACGGCTAATGAGAAATACATAAGTAATAGACTAAAACTTGCTAAGCTGAAATACATGAAACAAAAGTTTAAGATTTTATGGTCGTAGTCATGCCCGTTTTTAAGAACGGATAATTGAAATCTTTCGTAAGTGAAATTTGCATGCAAAGTTGTAATAAAATCGCTCGAGTTTGAAGGGATTAATTTTACATTTTTGTTTCGAGTTTTAAGGGCATATTTGCAATAACAACTGCTCAAAAACAAGCTGCACGTTTTTTCTCAATTAGTCACATAGTGCAATAGAATATAACTACTTAACTGTGCAGACCTACCTACACACAGCGTTGCCAGTTTGACATTTTCTCTGCTGTATTTAACACATCTTTTGCATAAAATATAATTAAAAAATTAACAAAAATATTTGGTAAATGCTTTAAGGAATTTTTCTTATATAATTTTCAATTTCTCCGTGTAAAATCGATTTGCACATACTAAGCCCACTGTGTTTAATGTGTTCATTCAATGTTACAGTGCTGTACATCTTTTTTTAATGTTAACTTGTTTTGTTTTCTTCACTCACTTTTGTTACATACATATATGTAAGTATGTATGTATGTATGTATGTATGTATGGTATGTACGAGTATTTTTATGCCTCCAATTCCTTTTTTTCGTTACTGTTTCTTTGTTGTTTATACTTTTTTTCTTCGGTTATTTGGATCCTTTCAAAAGTTTTATTGTTATTGCCAGCAAGTACAGGCCTGGCCTTATTGCTTCCAATTTGTAATAACATTAAATAAATTTAAGCAATTTTTTTATTAAATGCTGTTTTTACTTTGTTATGTTTTTATACCCTTCACCATGTATATGTATGTAAATAAGTAAGTCTATTTTGGACGAGTGTATTGTATGCTTGTGTGTGGATATAAATGTCCTTATCTATGCAGTGTTAAGGGAAACAGTTTAATGATGTCCATCGGTCCATCAGTTTGCATTTATGTACATACATACATACATACAGAAATATGTATAATGTTATTACAATCGCTAATTAAAGCCTTGGGAAATTTTGTCTTGAAATTCAGATATTTAATAAAAAAAATTATTTAAAAAAAAGTAAACGAGTAGATATATAAATACAATTAAATAATATAACATTAGTATGTGTCTTATCGACAGTGCATTTCGTCATTCAGTACTCAAGTACAAGTTAGCAAATTTTACATTTTGTAGGAAGAAATGCGCATCAGAGAATGACAATGAGTGTACTCAAAAAAAATTATACATAAGTAAGTAAATAGTCTTATTTTTAGTAACTATGTATAATCATAATTGTAGCGCAAACAATTCGTACGCTCACATATTTTCTCTCAACCAAGTATGACTATAGCCGATTTCAACATACAAGAGTATCTTTACTTCGCTTATGGGAAAAACCAAAATATGCCAAAACACAAAATAAAAAGGCACATGAGTATCAAGCGCATTGACTCTCTCCTATGCTTAAAGTCTGAGTATAGTTACACTCAGGCTATGGATGTTTAGATCAATAAAAAAAAAATATTATACTCCCGATATTTATTCATAATTCGTCACCATATATATATATACATACATTTGTGTATATGAAATGGAATAGAAAATATGTGGATGTGTGTTATAACATGCTTTACTTTTGTGTGCAAATAAAATAGCCCTGTGTATACGCATGTGTAGCGGATTAATAGTGAGAGTATTTTTGTACTCGTATGTACAATTGTAGCTCATACAGTCGATATATAGTTTTAGTTGTTTGTGTTGCGTAAAATTTAAAACTTTGTGTTGTTTAAAATTATACATACTGAGTTTAAAATTAATGCGTTTGTGTGCATATGAGCGTGTTTTCTTATTTTTAGCTGTACGCATTAATAGTTGTTTGATGGCCAATACTCTCAGAGTACTTAAAACGATACTTTTGTCATTCTTTTTAATTTCTTTCATTTTTGCGTACATATGTTTTTACTTCTTGCATTTGTTATTGAGTAAGAATATAAAATATAAAACAAATACAAAAAATATGAAGCTGACGAAGGAAAAAGTTGCCCATTGTGGCAACGAAACATTGGAACAAAAATACAATTTGTTAATTGTTAATATAAAAAAATTTCAAGCCCAATAAATATAAAAATACCATTAGAAACGAGAAGATCGAACAAATTTCAACGCATATAAAACAGCCGGTTGTTCCGTTCTACTACTTGTTTGTTAGAATATTTACAACTAACTTTGGTGTTATTCGATCATTAATAATTATCACATGTAATTTGGCTTACAAAGCGATACGAACTTTATCCTGATCAAATCATAAATATATGAAAAATTTTTGTTTGTTGTTGGTTAACGAAAGTATACAAGGATTTAGGTTGACCTCAACCAAGAAATTCCTGAGAAAAGCTAAAAAAAAACTCCGTATGTTTATAGAAATACTCTCAAAATGCTATTGAGAATTACGTACACAAACAAGCAATAAGTTAAAAAGTCCCAAGCAAAAAAGTTTCACAACAATGATCTTTATTCGTTTCTGAATCCTTTTTTAAATTTTTTTATCCTTTTTATTTTTATTAAATTTAAGAGACATGCTGAAAAGCATAAAATTTTATTTAAAGTTAAGTTTTGAAGGTATTAATATGAACACAAACCAACCACTTCGTTAACAAAAGCCTGAATGGGCGCTTCATCGCTATCTTCGGACACAGACAACCAAGAAAACCAAATATTAATGATTTCATAGAAATTTTTGATGAGCAAATTTGTTATACTTGCGAGTATTTCAATATTTTCGATACTCTGTTAATTATGCTTTGATTGCCAGTCTGTGACAGGTGCACTAGCGTTGCCACTAGTACAGCATTATTACAGAATGCACCATAACAGGGGGTCCTGTTATTATTAAAGCTCAAGTCAGAGACCGTAAAAAACATTTAACGAATGCAAGCGCACATTTTATGATAACTTAATAATCAATTTTAATTTATTTGTAAGAAACAATTAATGCTTCACTGATAAAGGTAAATATTAAGTTTGGGAAAAAGTGCAATAAAAATATTAAAGCTTAATAAAAATAAACAAGTTTTTAACATCAAAGAAATCTTTTACAAAGATCATAAAAATTAGATCGTAGATGACGGGAAACGTGTAGTTTCTTGAGATGAATAAAAATTTAATCACTTTTAGGAGAACAGCGATCAACTTCAACGACCCTAAATGAACTTTGGCAGCGTGTACAGCGCGAATGGCAGACTACTAAAAAGGAAGTTATACAGAAATTTGTGGAAAACTTCTTTATGTAATAAAGGGCTATGGCCAGAAGCTATATTATATAGTTTTGTTTTTGCCCATGAAAACAAATTGTACTTCATTTTAAACGTACGCAGCTGGAAAAGAAAACAATGGGAATAAAATTAAATTTGTTTGAAATGAAACCTTTGGCAAACGTTTGCTGATTGTTTGGCTCATTATGGTAGACAATACATGAGCACGAGTATAATTTTGAGTGAAGTTAAGGACAGACTTTATGGCTTTTTTTACACTAATTATATAGAGGGCGGGTGAACAAGTCTGTGACTTTTTGAATGAAAATGATTAATAAGATTTGTCGCGGTCATCAAAACAGGTATTTGTTTGTGATGTTATTTCATCGTTGGAGTCATCATCATTCATCCTTCCGCTTAGCCATTTTGTCAGGTTTGAGAACAAGGAATAGTCACTCGGGGCTAAGTCCCGTGAATAAGGCGAATAAGGGAGCAAGTCATGTACTTTATCATGAAAACTGCACCTGTCTGCACACCAGCATTTTTCTGGTAGAAAATAAATTTTTTCTTTGCCAAATGCGCTTGTGTATTTTTTCAATCCTAATTAAATTGACCCAATAAGTTGTCATAATATTTGCCATTGATTGCTTTACAGTTTTGAAGGTACTCAATGAGGATTTTACCACGTTCATCCAAAAACAAAAAAAAAACTGTGGTTCTAACTTTATTGGTCGACTTTGGTGTGGATTCCCCCCGAGAAATCTACTGTCAGCTGTCTGGTCTCTTTATGTTTGATTCTATTGCAAATATTTATTATATTATACCTATTCTATTTATTTATTTATTTCTTTTTTTTTTTGAGTTTTTAAACGACGACGCTATTTCTAACCATAATATCTAATTTTTTAAAGCTGTTCTATAAGTCAGAAGTAACTAAAATTCGTCACTGCCGAAATATTTCCATTTGTGAGTGTATGTGTGTGTACGTGTGAAATTAACGGAACGAACAGGAAATTGGGATGAACAACAGACGCAGCATTCTTTCGTTCAGTGAATTTTATTGATTTTGCTAATTAAATTTGTTGTTAGTTTTTGTTTATTATTTTTGTTTTGGTTTTTATTTTGCATTCATTTGTTTCAGCGTGCCAACATTAAATTTTTTTCACATTTCCTTCGTCAGCTTAACGGATCTCTCTCGCTCTCTCCCTACACTCCCTTGACACCTTCTCCTATTTGTTATGCTGGCATTTTTGTTTATTGTGCTCTTTGTGTGTGTGTGTGTGTGTGTGTGTATATGCGCAAGTGTGTATTTTATTTGGATTTCTGGCAGGGATGGAAAAGTTGGTACAATTGTACTTTTTTCAGCACTATTTGAAAGTCAAAAGTACCATAGCACCCCAATGACCAATTTAGCACTATTGAAACTTTTTTCCTATTATACAACATGAAAACAAATGAAATGAATGAAATGAATGAAAGTTTCGAGAGCTGGTTGATGTAGGAATTATTAAGCCTTTAAGAAACGACAACATTTATACGTTTTGCTCGAGGGTATTAGAAATTAAAAATGAATTAAACAAACCGATATTTTCCGATATTTCCAGAAATGCTAGAGGAATATTATCTATTCTACATTAGCCTGAAAATGTAGAAAGGGTACCAACATATGTATAAATAAAACCAAAGTAATAAAGACTGCTTGTTTCGACTGTCTGCAATCGAATCCAGGATGAAAGGTATATCTCCTAAATGTTACTTTTATATTCAGATCTCAACAACTAATAGTCGTTTGTATACTTACTGAAATTAGACATTAATATTGTTTAAAAATTAATATTAATTAATAATAATGATTAATGATATTATAATAAATTAACTTCAAAGTGCCTTTTTGTTAATTGTTAAGTTTTTACACACATACATGCATACATATACAAATGAATTTTACGTACGTTTTGAGTTAATTTAAAAAAATTAAGAATTTGGTACAATCGTACTAGAAAAAGTACAATTTTTCTTAAAAGTTAGTACAATTTGAAAATCTGATTTCGCATCCCTGATTTCTAGTCTCTTTTTTAAAACGAAAGGTGGGTGTGTTGTAATTTGTCATTTATAAAAATTTAACTATGCTAATTTATTGCCAGATTTCAATATACATATATTTTTTTATTTATTAAGCTGTTGACTGAAATTAAAAACAAGGCCAGATATATTTAGCAAAAATTATTATAAAAATCGTAAAAATAAAGAAGATTTATGTGAGTAAAAAAAACACCATGAATCAATGTAAATGTCATCTGATACACAATTTAAAAATTTCATTAAATATTTAATTTTTGCAATTTGTACTAAAATTTTTAAACTACATATTTATTTCCATATTCCAACGAAAACAACAACATGAACTATTAATCGAACAATTTTCAACTCGAATGATTGACAACGCCAATTTGAAGTAAATAAAAAAATAAAATAAAAAAATAGTTGTACAAATTTCTAAATAATCACAAGATTTTCCTCTTAATGTATTTTCATTGGTGATGTTTTTAATTTATTTACGAGTAATTTGGCAATAAACTTGCAACGTGCTTATTTATTTTTTAACCTTTTGTTTTCATGGTATCTCTTTTAATCATGTTATTTGTCGTTATTTTTGGGAATAAACATGATTTTTGGTGTTCAGCCCTATTCTACGAATTGTGTTCACTTAAATCGAGCGAATTTCAAAAAAAATTATTTTTTTTTATAAAACTCTCTGTATATCTGAGAAACTATAGGACAGTCACAAAATTAATCAGGACGTAATTTAAAGGTTATTTTGCTTCCTATCCTTCTGTGTCTTTTTAGGGTTCCGTACACCAAGAGTGAAAATTAAGGAAAGGAAGCTGTTTTCTCGAGAACAGTAAGACCTACGGAACTGAAATTGTATTTTTATTATTTTATACAGACTACATACAACAATTAACACTAAAACTATAAAAATCTAAATTAAAGGGTATTCTATCAGTTAATGTAATTTTGACTATGTACTTTTGACAACTTTTATCTTGGAAAACGTAAAAACTCTTGAAATTTTCAAAAACGCTAAAACTAAAAAATCCCAAAATAAGAAAAAATTGCCAAAAACCGAAAAAAATCGCCAAAATGAAAAAAGCGCTAAGCTAAAAAAACTCTAAAACAAAATAAATCGCCAAAAACCAAAAAAATCGCCAAAATGAAAAAAAACGCCAAAAGAAAAAAATCACCAAGAGCCGAAAAAATCGGCAAAATCAAATAAAGCGTCAATTTAAAAAAATCTCTACAGCTAAGATAAATCGCCAAAACTAAAAAACGCCAAGAACTGAATAAATCCTAAAAGCGAAGAAAGCGCCAAAAATTAAGAAAAAACGCCAAAACTAGAAAAATCGTCAAAAAATTAAGAAAAGTTTACCGGGTACTTAATTTTAAAAAAATATACATCAGGTAAGATATTTGATTATATAGGCTAAAGTTTGTACGAGTATAGTATATGGAATACTAGTGTAGTGTCCGTACGGAGCCCTTCGTGTGCAAGTCATAGTAGAACTTTACTGAATTTGTTTAAATTAAACAAGGAAAGAGTTCTTGAGTAAATGCAAATTATATGATGCAGCATCCTCGCTTTTCTATATAACAGAGTCAATTCAAAAAAAAAAATAATAATTTATAGGCATTGGACTTCAGTGTCATAAGTACACAATTGACTAATACAACAGGGGCCTTAGAAGTCGTGTTGACCTGTGTAATTAAAAAAATATGTGTAATCCAAAAAGATCATAGATATATTAAATACAGCATTTCAAACATAAAACCTAAATTAATGCCTAAACTCCTGAATTTCAGCTAAAATATTAACGTTTGTTTTCATATGAATTTTGCCAAAAATTCTAATAGCCCAATCAGCAACAGATCATTTCCATCCCTTAGAATTTTCGAAATGTTGTTAATTCCACGCAACATAAATCATCATTATCGTACATTCAACTTATGCGACTTTTTATGTCACAAATATTATTCCCAAGAAATTTCCTACTTCATTTAATGTGTTTTTCTTCTTTATTTTCAAATTAATTTAATCGCTGTGTTATTGACATTAAAAACATACACGTTCGTTCGGATGTGGGAGGTTCCTTAATTTATTTTTCATATCATTTGCTTGTTGCTCAAATTGGGGTGAAGTACACATTATTTATTTATCTAATCATAAAAAAAATCTATTAACTTCTAGAATATTTCAATATCAGCTAATGGTCTTTTATTTATGTTTGATATTGAGAAAATTCACTTGTTTTTAAGAGCAAAAACTAAATAAAACTGCACGTGGGTGTGTGTTTATACAGCTAATCTTATTGTATTTTTTTTTTTGTTAAATATTTTGTAAAATATTTTATCATAATTTTAATAGAAGGTTGTTTTTCGCAAGATATGCTTGGGAAAAAATGCTTTTAAAATAATTAGCTTTCAAACAGAAAACCTTTTAAAAAGTAAATTTTAGGACATTTTATAAAAAGTAAATTTTTTTAAGTACATTTATTTAAAAGTACATTTTTTAAAAGTACATTTTTTAAAGTACATTTTCTTAAAAGTTAATTTTTGTTAAACTACCTTAAACTTCTTTTGTGGAAAGTACTTTTCAAAAATAACTGCTAGTATAAGAAGTACTTTTTATTAAAAGTATCTTAAAAAAAAGCACCTTAAAAAAGTACCTGTAAAAAAAAGGTACCTTTTGTAAAATGTACCTTTTATAAAGAGGACTTTTTGTAAGAAAAGTGTCTTTTGCAAATAACACCCTTTATTAAAAGTACACGTTCCATAAGCAAGAACGAAATGCATACAGACGTTGCTTAACCAAAAAACAAGCAAAAATTCCAAATGCATAAATACTGAATGTCAAATAAATATATGTACATACTTCGGTATTTCTTGAGCCTGGATCACACTATCTGCGTCGGCTCACTGCAATAAAGTCATAAGTAATAAGTTCAAATGGCATTATTACTCAATTAATTCTGGAATAAGTCTATATTATAGATGGGTGCGTGTCGTGTTTTTTTTTTCGTGACACGAACACGCACAACTCAACACGAAGTGTTCGTGACAGAAAATATGTTTTCGTGCGTCTTCGTGCCGTATCGTGTAGAGCAAAATGACACGATAAGCACGAAACGATTTTTGGTGTTAAAATATGTATGCATGAATTTAATATTTTGTATCGTCAAACACGTAAAACCATCAAATTTGTTGATAGTGTATGTAGTGTATTTGTTGATAGTGTATGTATGTATCTATTTGAATATAAAAACTGCTTTTTTTGCTATTCAATTTGATTTCGTGCGTGTTGCGCAGTTACGTCTTTTGAAAAAATTTCGCGTGCGTGTTTCGTACGTGTTTAACATCTTGGCATTCGTGTTGGTGTCGTGTCGTGTTGGAAAAATTCAACATGCACCCATCTCTAGTCTATATGGCTTTACTACCAATGCAGTGTGGTGCAATTACGTCCTTATATTTCGATAAGTTAAGAAATAATTCAAATTTAGTTTATTACTTATGGCTTCATTGCAATGAGCTGACGAAAATCGGTATATTGTGCCGATAGTATGATGTAGGCTTTACATTACTTTGACTCGCTCACGAAGGGTTCCATACGGAACCCTTAGGCGATTTTTTCAGTTTTTTTTTTTTTTTTTGCTATATTTTTAGTATTGACGATTTTTTTTTTTTGGTTTTAATTTTTTTTTTTTTTTTTGTTTTGGCCCTTTTCTTGTTATGGCAATTTTTTAAATTTTTGGCTATTTTCCGATATTTTTTTAGTTTTGGCGCTTGTTTTCGTTTTTGCGAGTTTTCTCCGGCATTTGGCGATTTTTTAGTTTTATGGCGATGTTTTTACTTATGGTTTTTTTTTACTTTAACGATTTACTTTACTTTTCCTGATATTTGTCAATTAAGCGCTTTTTTGTTTTTGGCGTTTTTTTTCGGTTTTGGATATTTTTTGGTATTGTTTTTTTTTTGGTTTTGGCATTTTTTAGTTTTGGCGATTTCTCGTTTTGGCAATTTTCGAAAGTTTTGGTTAGTTTTCGGTTGTTTTTTAGTTTAAGCGATTTTTTTTTGGGCAATTTTTTAAAACAGTGCGTTTTATAAAAAGTAAGTACCATTTGTAGGGGTAAAGTGTCCTTTATACATAAAAAAATATCTTTCAATAAAAATTTCTTATTTTTTAACTTCCTTGTGCAAATTTAACTGTGCATAACCAGCAGTAATTAAAAAAAAATCAAAAAATCCGACTGCGACCAACTTTGAACCGTTAAATTCTAAATGGTCACTCAAAATGAAAAATCATAAGAGAAAACCCTAAAGATGTCTTTAAGATATCTGACGAATGATACCCATATTGATATAGTTCGCCGACTTTTAACTACTTTTGACTACTCTCATATCATACCGATTCAGCAAAGGAACACACATGCACACATACATACATAGGCGGATAAAATGCCCTTCTTTGCGTCGCGCAGTCAGATAAAAAGCAGTTTTTATAACTAATAACTTTAATATTTATGAAATTTATCTATTACAAAATATTACACTATATTCTAAAAAGAACTAACTACGGACATCAATTGAACTCTCAAAATATAGCTTAATTCTCAATTGTTGTAGTCTGCATAAATTACTGATAACATTTACTATTTACTAAGCCTTCACCGCTCCACAGTATCCTCTTTAGTTCTTATAATTATGATTAAGTCTTCAACAATTATTATGTACATTAATTTTGAAAGTGCCAGCTCTTAAAGAAAATTATCATTAATAACTTTATCTATATTTATGTATGTCAAATTGTTACAGCGATGGTCGAGGTCTCTTGTTTTTATTCTTTTAAGGCATTGACATACATACTCATACATACCCTCACACGTATGTACAAACATGCCCACCCACATAAATACAAATGCATACAGACGTACATACATACAGTATAGTATGCACATAGTAAGGGTTTTCACGATGGATAGTGCAAAGTATAAAAACGATCTTCGTTCATTTGCACTAAAATAAACCTTGAGAAAAAATAGTAGTGCATATTCGATCAGTTGCAAGTGTGTATATGTTAAACAACAGATACATATATGTACCTTTGATATATCTACTCATTTTTTTTATTTTAAAAATTTAATTAAAATTTAATACCGTAATTTTCAGTCAGAAGATTAATGATTACTAGTGCGTTAAAAAATGTTAAACTTAAAGAAATTTTTGTTTGAAAATAGTTTTCAGTGTTTTTTTTTTATTATCTCATTTGACATTCATCATGATATAAATTCGTCAGTTGTGCACACCTTTTGGAACAAATAAAATAAATAAATAATCACAACTGCGACTTAATTTTCGTCCGTAGGTCATTAATTAAAATTGTTTTGGTCCTCATTATTTAATAATTTATTTCTAATATTGAGTATTTTTTTATGTTATCAGGCGAATAATGACTGACTGACAGATGAGGACAGTGCTGCCACATTATTTTAAGCAAATTTTATGTTTTTCACAAAAATATGATTATATTAAAAGAGTGCGCACAGCAAATTTGCAAACTATTGTGAAAACCCTTAGTATGTGTAGTTATCTATACATGTGCGTATGTACATGTGTATATGTATAAGTACATCATACACATACACACACAATATGTGTTCATAGAAAATCCTAACCGATGTAATATAATAGCAAGCATTTTTTTTATTTATTTATATCAAGCTATAAAAACCATACTTGAGTAAATGAATGAGTTTCAAAATTAAATTGGTTACAGGGATGGACAATCGCTACTTCTTGATATTCCAAAGTTTTGGGCTTAAAACTCGGACAAACTGTATAATTTTCAGTTAAAAGATTTTTCAACACTTGCCAATAAGCAAATTAAATATTAAGCAAATATTTATATCAATGGCGTAATATAAGATAAGCGTAGCTCGAATTTTCGATATTTTTCAGGAGAAGGAAAAAAACTGAATAAAAACTAAAGCATTTACACGCGAAAATAGTTTTTTAAGTGACAATAAGTCCTTGATTTTTAACTGTAACGTAAAAAATACCTTCAAGGAGGATGCAAAAAACGCAATTTTGAAAAGAAAAATCGAGTTACGCTCTTTTTATATTAAGCCATCGATATACACGTCATTCTTCCCACATTATATTCAGTATTCCTAAAGCATAGAAAGTCCTCCAAGACTGACTGGCATCACGGCAGTGAGTATTAAGTATTTTTTAGAATTTCCTCGGCACTTCAAGCACTATTATTGATAACATCTGCAAAAATCTAAACGTTTCAAGGTATTTCGCAATATAGCATAAAAGAATCTAAATCTAAAGTCTACAAAAATGAGTGTCACATTTACTACGTTTATGCGCAGCACTATTTGCAAATAAAAATATTTCCAAATAAATTAACTTACTGTTTATATGGCATTGTAAATGTATAAAAACTTGGCAGCACTTCTATAGAAATGTTACTTATATTTACAAAAAAAAATTGTGTAAATGCATAAAATAACAAATAATAATAATAATTTGGTTTTATTGTCATTATTTTCTTCTATTAATGTTTTTTGTGCAAGATTTATCAATTTATTGTTTTTTATTAGGAAAGATTTGTAAGTACGGCAACCTCAAGCATTTTACTTGCAAATGGTGCGTTAATCGTGAATAGTTTTCTGAACTTGCCATCCCTGATCTGTTATGAAACAATAACTGTATATGTGTAAGAGAAAACCAGAGAGTGTACCAGAAGAAAATGTGTAAGCTTAGCAGAAAATAAGAAAGAAAGAGAAATACAAACAGGAAATAAAATTTAACATTTGATGAATTGCAAACAACAACTGCAACCAGCAACTAGACAGAAGAAGAGATAATTTGGCTAGAAGAAGAATAAGAAGAAGATAACTGGTTTAGAAGAAGAAGCATAAATGAAGTTTATGCAGGCGTGTTACTGTCATTACTTGCAGTGCTTTTAAATGTGCGCACATGTGCATGCTTAAATATGCATGACTCTGTTTAATATTTAACCATCGTTGTAAGTAAAGCTGTGTGTCTGTCTATATGTATGTACATATATAAAGAATGAAAAACGCAAAAGTGTGTCTGTGTGCATGAGTTACGAAAAATATTCATCCATTTTATTGCTGCTGTGCACGATGATGGTGATTTTTTGATGGAGATGAGTTTGATGCTGGTGATGCTGCTACAATTGTTTTTTTTTTGCTTTTATTACTGTTGTTGTATAAAGTAAAAACCTCCGAGACGACATTAATATACTATGTGTGTGTGTATGTATGTATATTGTATACGACCTTCACCTATTTTTCCCATGTTTTTTTTCTACCAATGACTTTTATTCAACATGAAATGAAACTACACAAGTGAACTCTTCATTAACAAAAAACAACAATAAACAGCAGAATCATCGTCATCATCATCATCAGGAAAAACCAACAATCAACCACCCTCTTCGCTGCACCCAGCTTTGGCAAGTTTATGAGATGGTGTTTGTATTATGTGTATTCAATTTTGTTTTTGTTTTAGTTTATTTTTTATTTTCAACTGGAACATTAATACAAAGAGAACCTTTTAACTCTGATTATTGCACTTGCACTAGAACTTTTATAGCTGTTACAAACTTTTAAAGAGTGAATTCATTTGAGAGGGTTGCTTTTTTTTGTAGCAAAATACACAACAGGAAATATGCATACATATAAATTGCAAACAAAGTGATAATAAAATGCAAAAAATATGTTGCTTAGAGAAACATATAGGGTCATCTGACGTTTTTTTTTCAACTAGTGCTTATTTCGTGAATGGTAACACTTAGCTCATGCTTGATTTGACAGATAATTAGTTTTATCCTTCCGCTGAACGAATATGGTTGTGTATACGCTTGAACAACGCTGGGAAATATTGCCTGCGATCGACTTACAGAAGATGCCGATTTTGCCAAAAAAATCATCTTTTCAGATGAAGCTCATTTTGATCTTGGCGGGTATATAAACAAGCAAAATTGTCGCATTTGGGGCACAGAAAACCCGCACGCATACATTGAAAAGCCGACGCACCCAAAACGAGTCACTGTTTGGTGCGGATTTTGATCCAGAGGCATAATTGGGCCAATGAGCAAGGAGTGGCCGTTACAGTCAATGGCGATCGTTATCGGGCCATATTGAACGAATTTTTGTTCACAAAAATTGAAGAGGAGGATATTGGCAACATTCGGTTTCAACAGGACGGCGCTACGTGCCACACAGCCGAAACTACACTCGATGTTTTGCGCCCTGTTTTCAAAAAAAAAAAAAGTTATCTGGCGGACCCTATATTTAAAAAAATTAAACTGAAAAAGTCTAAACTGGAAAAAACGCCAATAATTTCAACAAATAGAGTGATTTTCTTTTTGAGCTTTCATTGCGAAACCTCTTTTGATCTTTCATTACAAAACGTCTTTCAACAAATTATAATACAAAAAATCAAAACAATTCACGTATTCCATTTTGTTAAAATAAAATCAAAAGTTATGACTTCAGAGCTCAACTACATTTCCCCTAGAGCCATGAGAAATTTATCAAAACTGTAAATTTATTTCCAGTTTTTTTATTTACATCCCACTGTTCAAAAGTATATAATTTGCAGATTATTACTTTAGTTTTTAATATGAATAAATACATTTTTAAATTCGCTCAAAAAACTCATACATATTTTCATACTTTTAATCCACTGTTCGTTTCTATGCCCTGAATAGTAAAAACTAAATAAAATACTTTACCATCATCTATGCTTTGCCTGCCTATTAGTCGCATCAGCACACCACCCACTTAACCAGTTTTTTTATTATACTCATGTCTGTATTTAAAAAATAGCAACAACAAAAACTAAAATCGCATTTGTGCAACATTCTTCCAAAGTTGTATGTTAAGTGAGACATTATCCAAGCACATTTAGCCACCAGCCATGACACTTTTCTTCAGAATTTTTTATTTTTACACACAAATTTTATTTATTATTTATTTAAATGCCAGCACACAAATGCATATTGATGTCAGCTTAAAAAAATTTTTGTTTTCTACATGCATCTGTCTGCATGATGTTGAGCTGCAAATACATATGTATGTATTACAAATACACATAAGCATACATACATAAATATGTATATGCGTACATATCTAAAAATATATTACACACATGCTTAATTACATACTTGTGCATGCGCGTGCAGGTTTATAATGCAAGCATTCCCAACAAATATTTTCTATTGCTAAAGTCAGACAGGTATAACCAACTAATTAAGTTAAACTATTTTTCACAAAAATAAAAATCTGTGTACACAATCTGATTACATGGCAATATTTTTAAGGCATACATGTACATATAAAAATTATTAATACTTTATAAGGGCTTAATAACAAAAATTTTTTATGAAAATCTGTTTTATAACACCCTTACTAAGCCTCAATAATTTTTATGAATAAGGCTGTTAAACTTTAAGGGCATGTGAGAAGAAAACATGCGTATTTATATAGCTCTATTATCGAAAAAAATTCTGGCTAAAATGGGGCCAAGTATTAAACCATTTTACGCATATCGAAAATATGCGTCTTTACAGCACTTACATTTTGAAACTCAGGAAAACATTATCCTATTGCACCCTTATAAGTAAGTCAAATAAATTCCTTCATATTTGCCGAAAAATTCTGTTTTTCAAAATCAGCTGTCTTATTATTTGCCCTCTAGAATTTAGTGTCTTGCAAAAATAGAAACATTTGACATCTTTTATCAAATGTTTGCCAAATTTGCAATGGAATGCTTTTTAAAGTTGTAGTAGTGGCAAATTGTGCTGTAGACATATGTACATACTCGTACATACATATTTATGTATGTGTGTTAATGCCTGACTTTTTAGATTTCCTTTTACTGTTATTTTTACATACATGTTGTTGTTGTAGTTGTAATACTTGAGCACATTTTATTCACAAGTGCTATTTTATTAATTTTGACAGATACATACACAGACAGAAGAAGAAGAAGAAATTAACAGTACATGAACATGTTGTGTTTGTTGCTATTTTATGTACATATGCATGTAATCGTATATGGTACACGGTTGTTCATAAGAGCGTAGAAGCGTATGCTTCTTTTTTTAATGATGTTAAAATAAATTGTATTTTATTAAAAAATTATAAAATGATTTATCATAAATAGATGGATGAGCTGGTTATAAATAGCAACAGTGCTGGGAAGTATGTAGCTCGGAGTAATAAAATTAACGGCTTTTGGGAAAATATTTCCTTTTATTATGTGATATTAATAAGACGGCTTTTACACCTGCAAAGTTTACTTTGCAAAGTCTTGATAGAAAGTGCAAACTCTTGTCCCTTCTCTCCTACAAACTCAAGACTTTACAAAGTAAACTTTGCGCGTGTAAAAGCCGCCTTCCACTACATTTATACACGCGACTTATTTGCAAATAAAACTAAATTGTTGCATATTTGCCAATAAAATGCTTGAAGTTGCCACGTCTACAAATGTTTGCCAATAAAAAAACAAAAAGTAGATAAATATTGCACAAAAAATATTGATGCACGCAAAGAAAAGATATGGTTGTAGCATGGTTGAGAAAACAATATTATGTTCTCCGAAACAAATGTGTGGCCATTTAAAACAAGTTATTGTTATTTTAAACATTAATTGCGTTACGATAAACTAAGTGATGTTTGAATTTAATAATTACATTATTGAATTCATAAAAAGTGTGTTATTGTTAGAATTTAACAATATAGTTTTGTTAAAAATTTATGACTTATGTTGTAGTTTGTATTATTATGTAGAAATAATATGATGTAAATAACAATATAATGTTATCCAAAACCATACTATATTTAGTTTAAAAAAAAAATCTGTTTCAGAAATATCTTCTGTCAGTTCAGTGTTTCGTTTGTAAGCTATCGGTATTGCACGCGTAGTGTTAAATAAATAAATAAATAAATGAAGTATAAACAACAAAAATATATATACATATATTTCTTTATACATGCGTGTCTGCGTTTCGTGTATACGCACATATTTGTGTAAGTACACGTGGACATATGTATGTATATACATTTTATTGCAATATTTTGTTTTATATTTATTTAGGATTTGACGCACAGCTGTTTTAAGCAAAAGATATATCAATACATATGGTTAAAAAACAAAATATTATTATTATATAAAATAATACTGTGGTCGTATTGAACAATTTTATTACAATATTAGAATATGATATGGTTTAGTCACATCTAATAATAGTGTTGTCATATTTAACCAAAATGTGATAACTTTGAACAATAATAAGATTAGGTATAACAAAGTTAATTGTTATTGTAGATAATATTATTATTAGCTCAGATAATAATATTACCAAACCTTTGCTCTTCTATTGACAATAATATGATTTGACTGCAACCATATAATTCAATCATAGTATGTTGCCGTTTGATTATGGTTACTTCAACCATATTTTTCTTTGCGTGTAGAGGAAAATAATGACAATTAAAACAAAACAAATAATTATTTGTTATTTTATGCGTCTACATATTTTTTTTGTAAGTCCATATTTACACTATACAAGTCTTACTGCTAAGCTGATTAGTTTGATGGAGAGAGAGAGGCGAGGGGAACAGTTTCTTTTCCCCTCGTCTCTCTTTCCTAGCTATTTTTTGCTATACGGTATAAACAAATAATTTATTTGAAAAGAATGCGCGTATAAACGTAGTATTAGTCAACGATTATCACACTTACAGAACGTGAGAAACGCGAAAGGGTTTATGGGAAAAATTTCTTATAGTGATATCCTTGATTTTGCTGGTTTGCTCTCTGGTCATTTCAAACTAAACCACATACATATATACATAAAGGTAGGTAACACCTGGCAATCTTTTGCCTAAAAATTTTAACCATTAAATACTAATGTAAAACCTTCTGATTCAGACACGTATTTATTAATGAACATCATCATCGTTATTATCAAGCATGGCCGACAGCAGGCTTTCAAGCAAAATGGGGGGAAAATATCTATACTAAAGAATCAGTAATATGGCAACACTGACACGGTAATAAAGATAGCATCGCAACTGCGGAAAGATACAAGAATAATTTCAATGAAGCTCAAGAATTTTAAATTATTTATTCCGGTATCTTTCCCTGTCAGTGTTGCCATATTACTTATGCAGTAATATACATAGATATTTTTTCCATTTTGCTTAAGTGCCCTGGAAACAACCAATCACATAGTTGTGTGCAGGCGTTTTTTTTTTCTTCAGCTAAAAGTACGCGTTGTCGGCAATAGTTGATGAAATTCATATGCTTTTTATTTTTTTTATTTGATGGCTGATTATTTAATCGTCTCCAACTCTGATTGACAAAAATCATCAATTACTTTATGATTCTTGGCAAAGATTGAGAAGTCTTCTGTATTTTCGGCCTTATTTCTTTAAATTACATTAACATCTAAAATTCTCCAACCGTCTATTGCAATTACTAAAACATGTTCTTAAATATATTTTCTAGATCTTCCTAAATGAATCGTTTATGGACTGGATATTGTAAGTAACAATCAATTCATTTATTTAAATCATTTATTTGCCTAAAATCCAAAGCAACATTTCTACTTAACTTTAAAAATTTAAAAAGATAACATATTTTAAATAAATAAAATCAACTTTTAATGCTTTTAAATTTGTTAAGTCTCATCTATAAACGATAAAAATCTTAAAGCACTCATACGCCCTATAAAAAATTTACAACATCTGAAAAAATTTCCTTCTTTATCTTTTATTTTTTTATTCCCATTGAAAGTATAATACGCACAAATATTTACACAAGTTAATGGCCGCATGCAAATTATGTAAGAGACTAAATATCGCCAGCTGAAATGCTGCCGGCAGATGTAAGAAATAAATATCTTTATATATTTAAAAAATTTAGTTGTTTTTGGTTTAGCTCATCTCGATGCATTTCGTTGCTGCTAAGCAATACTTCAGTAGACTTCAAACACATTTAAAAAGAAAATATTATTTATATATACAGCATTTTTATTATTGTCTAAATCTCACTATTCTGTCTAGTTACTTGTTCTTTAACTCCCTAAAGTTAAGGGATATTATTTATTAATTGCTCTTACTCCAGCTAATATTTGGCAACTAATGTTATAATTTATTAAAATATATTGAAAAGTAGCACAAAAATAATTTTCTTAATCCTTCGATTATTCTGCATTTTAGCCGACGATATGTTATGCTTTTCGTACTTGCACACAATGTGGTTTATGTAGGCAAAATACATTTAATATATATAAAAAAATTTATTCTAAAAATTTACATAGCAGTGCCTTTTGTGAGAATTGGATGTAACCACAACAATATGTTGCACAGTGGAGCCGCACAAAGTAATGTAAAGGCTTTCATAAAGTAATTTAATTATGTAGGAATATGTGTGAGATATAAATTAAAGTTAAGAAAGGCCACATCAATGAACATGTAAATAATAAACAACACTTATTAACTTGACTTCAACGGGTCGAAAATACTTGTATGGCAACACCCTATTTTGGTGAAAGCAATGTATAGCTGTTGTTGTTTTTATAAGTGTCTTCAATTACATATTTCTTAACATAAAATTTTAGCTGAAAGAACTCAGCAAATGTAGCAATAGTAAAGTAAGAAAATAAAAACATGTTGTTTATTGAGTTCTTGCTTCAGCTTTGATGTTAGTTGAACTTCTTATTTGTTTAAATGAAAGTTTAACATAATATAAAAACACTAATTATTACTAACTTTCTTTTTCTGAAGTCGACTCAATTTATTTAGAAAAAAAAATGATATGGCTGCATATGTATTCCTGTCTTCTCTATCACTATCCCTTCCCTATCACCATCTCTCTCACTATCTTCTCTTCAACTAACAGGTAGCACAAAGGGATCATTGTGTATTGGACCCAAGTGAGCTGGACTCTAAATTTCACCCTTCCTTACCAGCAACCTGCTAACCTGACATAACCTAACCATATTTATTTTTTAAACAAGGCGCTAGAATTTCATTCTTATACAACAGGTAAGAGTATTTTCTTACCGATCGACACTTTCAAGCAAAACACCCTTTTGCCTGTTTTGAACCAAAAGGCTGCTATCCACGAAAATTAAAAAAAAACGATGTAAATAAAATATGTAGGGAACAGCAAATAAACAAAATGCCCTTAAGATAAATAAATATCTCAGGCAGTTTTTTCGAAAATTCCGTACTATTGTATTTTAGTGAAATTATCACGTTGCGTATACGTTATGCACAATTATAAAGAGTTGCGAGTAGCGTATACGCAGTGGGTAGAGCATTTCTCCTGATCAGTGATGAAGGCTGTTATAAATGTATTTGTGTATGTATTATTTCAACTTGATTTGCTGAAAAGCTTTCATATTTATAATTAACTGAAACTGTTATTTATTTAATTATTTTTGTTTTTATTAAAACCTTTTTAATATACATAAGCCTGCCTGACTAATAGGAAGGGTACCCCTTACAAATAAGCTATTTATTATTTTTTCAATATCGGTCTAACTACAAATTGGAAATGGATTATTTTAAATACAACATAAATTAATAGGGGAGGAAAGTGTATAATAATTTTGTTAATTATCGTTTACTTCAACAAGATGATAGCAATAATCCTTAATCTTAATGTTAGTTACTTCGAAAGTTTAAACGAACACATGCATGAAACGTATGAGGAGAAGTATATCCCCACATACCATAACGATGGTTGTAACGAAGTGGTCCAGATATGGCTGGTGCATTCAAAGTAAATATCAATTCATTCATACTCAAATCATGAAAAAGCGATACCAAAAGTATTTCTTGCACTAAATACGAGTATGTATTCTTCGAGCGCTAAATGAAACAAATACGTATTATATTGGAATCAATAATAATAACATTAGGACTTCGACGCATAGTCCTTTAAGTTCATCACATGTCTGGGATCACATTTGCTCATTCAGCTGCTTCATCAAGTTACAATCAAGCCAGCTTGCATTTGCAAGACTATTTAATGAGAGCGATCATTTCGAAACTCTTTTTCTAAACGTCCCATCCAAATAATGCTTTTCCGATTTGTTTTAAAGATGTTTGGACGCGTGAATCAACGGTTACGCATTTTGAAGAGCATTGAAATATTTTTAGCACTCAATGATCGCAATTGACTCTTCCAAAAGATGTTTTCACGAGTGATTTTACTGATTATTGGATGTGTATTTTTTATGTTACTCCACAATTGTCATTTAAGCATTCTGACGACTATCGACAGATTGTTTTTTCACCGCAATTGGAGTTTGCTCTTGTAAGCGACGCTATTGCGAGTCTTTCTGACGATTGTTGCATGATTAAATCAAATCAGTGTATTTTATGTCACTTCAGAATCTTTAACCATTCTAGTGATAGTAACTTCTTTTTCACTCGTTTTTTTATCAATGCATAATATGCAGGGTAATAATAAAAGAAAACTTTTAAATTAAAGTGTTTTCTTTTCACATTACAACATTTTTCAGCTTATTGATTTGGGACTCTATTCTGAGAATTGCACGTGAAAGTATTCCCAAAAATAAGAACTTCTGCCTCATTCGTCTTGTCAGGTTGGCTGCATTTATACTTCAATGCCATACGAAGTTTTTTGCTCAAGGTGGGTGAAGATGTTCATTGAAATATGAAAAATCTTATGTTTTTGTTTTAGTTTTTAGTCTAAAATTTGTTTGCACTTATTGCTCTAAATGTTCTCTTTCACCCTATACCAGTTTAAAGCTAAAGGGTAGAGCTGGGTCCAACTCGTTCATTCGTTCATTTTTGCCACAAACCTTTGATCGAACCCATGTAATTTAAATGGGGTTGATCATAGGTTCGTGGCAAAAATGAACGAATGAACGAGTTGGACCCAGCTCTATTAAAGGGTCTATTGGTTACCGAATTATAGGCCTTTTTCTGAAAAATACGTAGAAGAAGAAAAAAGAAAAACACGACAACACTGGTAAGATGGCGCTGTTCACATAACTTACCAGTGTTGCCTTGTCACAGAAGATACTTCTACAATTAATTAGTGGTTACGGTTTTTTGGGCACATGTGTACCAGATGTGTACTCAGCATTACATTAGTTTTTAAAAATGGCTTGTACTAAAACTAAGGAGATAAAACTTAAGCTTAGAAGTGTATAGAAATATAATTATATCTAACATTTCATTAATAAAAACGAATTTAAGCTTTAAAAGCCCTAAAAAATATTTCCAATAAGCTGATAAACCTTTGCTACTTCAAATTTGACATGAACTTACAAACAAGTTTCTTGGACAAAACCTTGCCATTTTGCAAAGTATAATTTAAAAAAAATATTCACTTTTACATTTATACATTTTTAACTTTACTTCACTTCACTGCCCCAGGTTCACTGTAGCGCCGTCTGTTCTTCTTTACTGATACCTGTCTACACTTTTATGTTAATCAAATTTATTTGTATATCTTTCATTGCTTAGAAATTATGTTCATATGTACGAGTATGTATGTACATATTTACTTTTATTTATATTGCTTATATGGCTTGCTGTCACACTGTGCACAGTTACTATTAGCTTAAATACTACATCAATTTAAAAAAATAAGTTTGTATATGTATGTACTCGTATGTGTATTTATGAATGTATGTATTTGGGTTACAATTCCTTTTTAATGAGGATACGAGTAGTAGTATGGCCAAATTGTATTTATTTTTTTGTGTTTTCGCTTTTAGGTGTGTATGTGTACTCTTAATGTTTGATGCTGCTGATGATGCGTGTGTATTGTAAATACAAACATATGGCGCCCTGCTCCTTTTTACCCATTATAACAACTATTAAAATGCTGACTGGCAGTGTAGTAGTAGTTGTAGCAAACAACAGTTAAAACAAAAACAAAAAACCTCAACCAATAACAAATGATACATATGCACATTAAAAGTATGTACTCGCCAGTAGCACTAAAAACATATAAATATATTTAGTATGTATGTATGTATGTGTGTATATCTATAGTATAGTATATGTATGTATATGTATACAAACTACATAAATTTTTTAAACGTAATTATTTCGTTTTGTTTTTATTCCTACTTTTGGCACCATAACGGCTGTAATCTCGGGTAAGGGTAAATTATACAACAGTTGTAGCAAAGTTTATTAAATTCATGATAGTGATAGTGTTTGTATGTACATATGTATATTCGTTATGTGTATGGCAATGCTTTCTTCCATAAGCATACGCCAGTATGTATCTTCTTAACGGTTGTGCATAATTGTATTTTTGTTGAGATTTTACTTTTACCCAGACTTCCACAACATGTACACACTTTTCCTCTACTTAACTTATTTTACACTCTTCTTATTATGTTCTTTCGTTCGCTGATAGAGTTTGCTTACACAAATGCGAGTATGCTCTCAGTGTTTTACCACTATTTCATTGAGACACTCTCATTTTATCACAAGTTTAATTTCTCTTTATTATATTTATTTTTTTTTATATATTTTCTTGTTTTCAGTTATTTGTTGTAGCCATAGTTGCCAGATGAAATTTAATGAAACAGAAACCGTTAGAATTATGAGAAAGAACATGTAACTCTTTTCAAAGGGTGAATTAATCTTTTCTACAGCGACTTCAATAAAGCAGTAAATTCAGGGGTTATAACGGACTTTTACTTTATATTTAGACTAAAAATTATTTCTTCCCAAGATTGTTTAGCTTAATGTAAAGCTTAATTGCAACAAATAAGGCTTCAGCTGAAAATACTAAATAAAAACAAGGCTGTGAATTCTAATTTTTATACTGTCAGCAGATTACATTTTTTACCTATGACACAAACAAATTAGTTTGCTGCTACAACTATAAAAAAAAACTAAATACTGACCTTAAACTCGACTAAGAAATTTATTCATTGATTAAAAATTCAATTTTTAACACATTTATGTATCACAAAAAAGAGGGGTTACTGAAATCCTCTCGTTTTAGCTCATTAATTGCATAGAAAATCATGAAACCCTTGTGATTGTGTACAATGTGCTGTAGTAATATTGTAAGTCACATATTTTTTTCATACAAACTAACCTCATAAATTGAAGGTATTGCATTAACTTCATATCAAATGAATGTTTTCGAGAGGTGTACCTGCCAAAACTAACCCAGCAAAAAAAGACATGCACAAGAAATAGTTAATGCATGGGTTCTACTGCAAATGAATTGGTTCAATTCAGGTGCAGAATGCATGATTTTAACACAGGGGTGTCATTGACGACCATTGAGTTCACATTTAACAAAACTGCTTATCATTTAAAAGAGTGCTTAGAACCCATTCAAGTTCCCTGATTCGATGACGTTTTTTTAAGTTATAAAAAAATATTGTCGCAGCCAGGATAGGAACAGTGCCGTTCAGACTGTCAAGGTATACTCTCTACTAGATATGGGCGCGTGTCGATTTTTTCTAACACGACACAACACGACACGAACGCGAACACGAATACCAAGACGCTCAACACGTACGAAACACGCACGCGAAAAATTTTGTCAACACGATACTGCACAACACGCACGAAATATTGGTATAGTATTGAAGATAAGAAAATTTAATTTATTTTATAGTCGCTTTTCAAAATATGGCACCGAGTTGGCACTGCCAGCTGATACAATCTGCCACCACAGCTGATACTATGTGTTTACGTACAGAACTTTAAGTTTCAGAGGCCCATATAATATCAACAAATATGCTGGTGTTGTGTGTTTGACGATACAAAATACATATACATATTTTTATCTAAAATCGTTTCGTGTTTTTCGTGTCGCACGAAATCAGATTTTTTGTAACGAACACTTCGTGTTGAGTCGTGTGTGTTCGTGTCACTAAGAAAAACATGACACGCGCCCATCTCTACTCTCTACCACTGAGCTATTGTATTCTTGATATTTGTTGGAGATGAAACTTATTTTATGAAAATATAACAATGTGATGATTTAATTCTGTTTTTGCATGCCTTTTTTGCTGGATATTTATTTCCAGTTTGTCGCATTCGTTCAATATCACTACAGCATTATTTACAATTTGCGAAGACATTCAGATTGCATTCGAAGAAACAAATGCTCAAGAAATCATGAAACACTATTTCATTTTGAACGCGTTCATTTATTTTTTGCTGGAAACTTTCTACGAATTTTCAAAATTAAAATAAAAATGGAGATGACATGAATAAAACATTTTTAATACTTTTAGTCCCAAAATTAATTTTACTTCTCTACGTATGACTAAAATTGTGCAAAAATTTTAAAATGCACTAAATTAATATGAAAATTAGCCTCAATTACGTTTTGCATATCAGGTGCGTATGAGTAATATTGATGAAGAAAACTTTATTACTCATACGTACTCATATGCACATCATGTGCAGGCGCAAGTAATTACGATATTAACCCTTAAATGCATTTAAAGCTTCGTCTACATTTTGCGGCAACATTGAACCAATTTTTAAGACCGAGAAGTAACCAATATACATTTTTCCCATTTTTTATAATTTCAAAAGAGTAAATTATACATCATTACCTAAAACCTAAAACACCATATCTAACAAAAAAAAATTAACATCTAATATTTTGCAAGTTACGTGGCATTTCATAGCGAACAAAAATAGCGAGTTTATTTATTTTATTACATTGCGAAAATTCTTTTTGAACTCAATATTTTCCATTTTTTTCATGTTTTTTTCTACTTTTATGAAATTATGAAAACGTTAGTTAGGGTATTTTGTGTTTCAGGTAACGACATAAATATGTATATCGTCATATAAAATCAAAAAAGGAGTTAATTAGTTAAAGTATATTTTAGGAAAAGCAAAAAACACTTTATAAGTTTTAGGGCCTAATTTTGTAAAATGCAACGCCGCGCGTTGACAAATTTTATATGGAAAAAATTTAAATTACAAAAACAAAATACATACAAAATTTTTCAACACTAAGCGTTGCGTTTTAGAAACTGTGGCCCTCAGTGTATTTAGTTCTCGGTAGTTAAATTTCATATTTTTGGGACAAAATATTGTTACCAGATAATTTTTGTTATAACATCATATCAATAATAAGCGATTTTGAAATTTTTGTGAGTTAGGCCCTTTTTGGTTTTATATGATGATGAGCGTTAGTAGTTTGAGTTGAGTTTAGGTTATGTTTAAAAGAGGGGCAACTACGTTGACCCCATCCCATATTTAATATATTATGATTATGCTTGAACTTGAATTAATTTACGGCAATCAATCACTTCACTGGCATTCACCACAAGCTGCCACTGGCTGCTTCCTCCATCATGCCATAAAAGAGCTCTTCTCTCTAGTCACAAATTAAAACGTGCACAAATATTTTAAGAATCAAAGCAAATTTTATTAACTCGTGATTTAAACTAAACAACGATCCATTAGAATAAAAATAAATAAACAATTTTCAATTTTCAATTTAAATGGGTCTTGTTTAATTTTTTTTATTATTTTTTTTTTTTTTGCTATTTGTACTTTTAGCATATTTTTTTTAGAAAATGTTCAATTTAAATTAACACGTTTTATACGAAAACTTTTTCAAATAAAAGTTTTTTTTTCAATACATAGCATCAGATCAGCAAAATCCATCAGCAAACAAACTTTTTAATAATGTATTAGATTTGTTAATAGAATGTTTTTATAAAACCATTGTAAGATTTGTATTATCTTGTTCTATTTTATTGTCTTGTGGTAGGCGTTCTTTAGTTAAAAGTTTTAACATATTTCTCAGGAAAATTATTAGTAAAATATGAATTCTTTTTTTTTTTTTTTTTAGTTTTTGGTTACCGGCCGGTTTTAGACTAAAATCATACACATTCCAGAGTAAATAATTATTTAAAATAAATGAAAAATGTTTTTAGCCACACGTGTATGTACTTTGTTTATTTTATACAAATACCCCACAAACACACACGTCAAACGTTAGAAATCGTTAATTGTTTCAATAATGCTACCTGATCATTCAGGAATGAAACACAATAAGCTGCGTAACTGGTAACTGTATAAATTTATAGAGTTTTGGAAACAATATTTGGTATAAAAGATGATGTTTGGGTAAGCGAATGCCCAATGCAGTGTAATAAAAACACTTGATGGCTCCACTGAGAGTTAACTAGCAGACTTCGAGAGCAACACGCTCATTTGTTATACCTGCATATGTCAAAATAGTTTAATTTTGCTTTGTTCATTAATTTCTCAAATATTATTACAAGTTAAAAATCTGGCTTCCTCAATATTATTTTATTAAATAATAATTCAGTAAAGTGCGACTTTGACCCGCACACTAATGGTTCCGTACATACATTAATAACACTATACGAACTTTTTCCATACCGCTTTTTTTGTTTTGGAGATTTTTTTCGGTTTAGGGCGATTTTTATTTTATTTTTGGCGTATTTTCGTTTTGTTACTATTTTTCGACTTTTTGCGTTTTTTGCTTTTGGCGCTTTTTTCTTTTTTTTAGATTTCTCGGTTTTTGGCAATTTATTTTAGCTTTAACGATTTCTTTAGTTTTGGCGTTTTTTCATTTTTGCAATTTTTCGGTCTTTGGCGGTTTTTTATTTTTGCGCTTTTTCTTAGTTTTAGCATTTTTTCATTTCTGCAATTTTTTCGGCTTTTAGCGTTTTTTTAGTTTTGGTGTTTTGTTCATTTTGGCGATTTTTCGATTTTTGGCGATTTATTTTAGTTTTCAGCGATTTCTTAGCTTTGGCGTTATTAATTTTTGCGATTTTTGACAATTTTTCGTTTTTGCGATTTTTTCGCTTTTTTTAATTTTTCGTTTGGCGATTTTTCGGTTCTTATCTCTTCTTTTTATTTTTGGCAATTTTTTTCTTTCTGACTTTTTTTATTTTTGTGATTTTTTCAGTTTTTGGCGGTTTTTTAGTTTTACAGCTTTTTTAGTTTTATAGCTTTTTTTGTTGTTTTTTATTATTTTAGTTTTGATTTATTTCAGTTTCAGCGATTTTTTTTAGTTTTCGCGTATTTTTCATTTTTGCGATTTTTCGGTTCTTGGCGGTTTTTTGTTTTTTGTGCTTTTTCTTAGTTTTAGAGTTTTTTCATTTCTGCGATTTTTCGGTCTTTAGCTTTTTTTAAAATTTGGTGTTTTTTTGTTATTTTGGCGATTTTTCGCTTTTTGACGATTTATTTTAGTTTTAAAAATTTTTCAGCTTTGGCGTTTTTTTATTTTTACGATTTTTGCGGTTTTTGAATTTTTTGGGTTCCGATTTATTTTAGTTTTATCGATTTTCTTAGTTTTGGCGTTATTTTTTTTGCGATTATTTCGGCTTGTGGCGGGTTTTCCTTGTTTTAGTTTTGGCTTTTTGTCATTTTTGCGATTTATTTTACTTTTAGCGCATTTTTATTTTACTTTTAGCGCATTTTTTTACTTTTAGCGCATTTTTAGTTAAGACGCTTTTTTCGTTTTGGCGGTTTTTCTCGTTTTTTTGGTGATTTTTTTACGATTTTTGGTTTAACGATTTTTTTAGTACTGGTGCATTTTTCATTTTGGCGACCCTTGAAGTTTAAGGAACGGGTTATACATTTTTAAATAAAACACAGATAAAGCTTTGATTTAGATGAAATGTTTATTTCATTATAATGCTGGGACCTTGGCAATTACGTATGAAATACAAAGTCATTTAAATTACGACCTCTTGATTGATTACAGCAGTTGATCCTCGTTCTATCTCTTTTTCTCACATTTTAGGCGTTATCTCGGTTAGGGAATTATCCGTGTAGACACGTTTTTTGTCATAGCCCCTCAAAAAAATCTAACGGCGTCAAATCGCATGATATGGGTGGCCAATTCACGTCGCCAAAACGTTAAATTAAGCGTTCTGGAAACTTCTCATACAATAAAGCCAAAATAGGGGGTGATGTGTGGCTCCAGACCATAATGCACACCAAACAGTCAGTTTTGAGACACTTGACATGTCAGATGTTAAATACAGACCATATGAAAGCAGCTTAAAAAGTGGTGCTAACTGTTACATTTTCTATGTTCACTTGTTTTGAATTGGGGGAATACTTTATTGAGAAAACTATTGAATATTTAGCGTTTGGCATTTGACACAGAATATTCTTTAGCAATTGGAGAACACAACCAAAAGTTTGCTGGGTATGCTGTATTTGCACATTCACGTTTACATATTTAGAACTATTATTAATGTCTATTTCGACGTTTATAACTCACATAATAGCGAAAGGATTTAAATGAAATATGATCGTTTGCAAATGAAAAAATCTGTCTGTCTGTTTACTTTGAACAACCTAAAAGACTTCTAACCAATCTCACATTGTTTATTAATTTCATGCACAATAAATTAATTTTATGGATACTGATGTTCAAAAAATATACAATTTTCATTATTATGAATTTTCCAAATTAAATTTGCCAACACATAACAAACTTACTGAATGTGATGAATACGAAAATGTATTTCCAATAAACAGATCATAAAAATTAATTGTTTGCAACAAAGAGAAAAATATATACTCGTAAATAAAAAATTTAAACAAATTAATTCATAAATATGGCCATTAATGTAACAGCAATCCATAAAATTGGCAAATGCCAAGTGTCTACCAAAAGTATTCAAAATTTCAAATAAATTTTTTAATGTCTAGTGGTTTGTGTTTATTTTAATAAAATTTAAACTTGATGAAAACCAATCAAGCCAATTAATTGTATACCAGGCCGAAAAATAATGACTAGAAAAGAGCCAAGAGGTCAAAAAAGATTTATAGCAACTTATTGGGAAGTTCTTGGAATAATTTTCGATGATTTTCGTAAATTTTTTTCTGTCTAATTTCCCTTCCACTTTTGTTCAGGAAAAACTGTTTTCATTATGACTCAAGGGATTAAGATGTCCTACAAAAATGTTCCTCGTACAATATCCAACTATCATAGGATGTTCGTTAGACGATTGTGTTTAATATACAATCTATAATATAGAATTTTTTATGATGATCTTACGAGCAACAATAACATAAACATCAGCTTTTTTGCTTAATTATTAATTTTTTACACATTTGCTCACACGCTCGTCTCTTAATCTTGGAATGTTTAACATGCAAGTTCAAAAAAAAATCTTCAAATAATTCTGTTAAGAGCAGAAAAATAAAAATTTTGCTATTTGTTTATTTCTCTTCAAACTTTTTTGGAAACGCTCGCCTTTTAATCTTGAATTGTTTAATGGACGATGATTAAATATGTCAGTTATTGTTTTTATTTAAATACATTTTAATACTATATGTACCTAGATAAATAGCAACAAATAGCGTGTCATAGTTTATTCAGCGTTTTCCATCAACTTTTATTTAAGTTTTGAATTAAAATTGTAATTTTTGCTTTTGTAAAAAGTTAAAATTTATGTTTAGACACCTAATTTTTTTTTTTTTTTTTGACGAAAAAATTTTTTATATGTATAAATATCAAAATGAAAAGCCGACCAAATATTGTACGATTCATTAAGTCATCATCGCATGAGTCTTTTGAGACTCTGTTTGTATTGTGAGTTGTAAGATAATCCCTACATGAATATCTTGCGATTATTAACATTTTTTGAGAAAGACTCGTTAGATAATATCTGGCTCACTTAATTGTTTGTACGGAAAATGGACGGTGTATATACATATAGCCCATACAATTTTTTTTGTGGAAAATGGTCGATGTATAGCCCATTAAGTTCTTTTTATATGAAAAATGGACGATATAGCCATTTTTTTGTAAGAAAAATGGACGATGTATATTATTTTTTGTGTGAAAAATTAACCATGTATAGCCCATTTAATTAATTTTTTTTTGTGAAAAATTGACCTTTTTTTTGTGAAAAAAAATTAATCATGTATAGCCCATTTATTTTTTTTTATGAAAAATTAGACCATTTATTTTTTGTGTGAAAAATGGACCATGTATAGCCCATTCAGTTTTTTGTGTGAAAAATGCACGAAGTATAGCCCATTTAGTTTTTTTTTAATGGAAAATGGACGATATATATTTTTATTTTTTTGAATGAAAAATGTACGATGTATAGCTTATTTAATTTTTTTTTTGTATGGAAACTGTACCATGTGTAGCCTACTTAATGTTTTGTATGAAAAATTAACGATGTATAGCCCATCTAATTCTGTATGAAAAATTTACGTTGTTTATCCCATTTAATTTTTTTAATGAAAAATGGAGACAATTTCTTGTTCCTCAATTTGAAGAAATGACTCGGTCAAAGAAGATTTGTATTCAACGATGAAATCATCTCACAAAGCAATACCTTTTGACCTCGATAAATCTTAATTTTTGGAAGAGATAAAAAAATTGTTGAACTGATGGATAAAGTGTATACAGCTCAAAGAGAACAACGTTCAAAAATATTGTATAGGAATTTTCTTATACAAAAACCTGTGTTTCATTCCAAGAGTCACGAACATACTGATCCGCTCTTATTTTGAGTCTTTATAAAAAAAAAAATATCAAACTGAGCGCGGTTTCAAAATTAGTCGACAACGAATTGTTGGGGAAAATTTTCTTTATTTCTCAGCATAATCTTGTTTTAGCTCCATACACTTTGCCCAGAGTTATTAAATATCTGCGATACCCTGTTTATTGTAAGAACAGTCTATTTCCTCAAATTGCCTTCAATCGCAGACTCAACCTCTTCATTGTTTGCTTTAAAGCATAAATTTCGCCTTATTGATATTGAAAACCAAAACAAATTTTCTTATTTTTTATTATTGCTTTCAATACAAGTTGCCGATCGAACGTAGGACAGAGCGTTAATTTGATTTTTTTTTTTTAATTATAGTACATTTTTCTTTAAGAAATTTGGCAACTGAAATTAACAGCTGTTAGTTGTCAGTTGCCATATGTTATAACATTTTGGCAACTGACAACGAAACTAAAATTCTTTTGTCTTTAAAAATTGACAAATGATGTTTTTGATTCTTCCACAAAATGCAGATAGAATACGCTTGCAACTCTCTCAAATAAAATTATAAATAATTAGAAAATTTGCTGCGAAAAATTAGTACTCGTATTATATAATCCGTAGTAATTAAACTAATCAGGAGTAATCACTTTCAATTTGAAAAAAAAATTAATTTGTCCTAATTAGAAGTCCCTTATAATGTCAAGTTTCTGGTTAATTGAGGCACAGACGGTTTCCTTTTGAATGTATGTACATACATATGTATATAAATTTTTTTGATTTAGTTAAATCACATTTTGCCTTCTTTTTTAGGGTAATAAGGATTAATCTTAATAAAATTAAGGAAATTTCTTTTTAATTGAAGAAACAAAAATATATGTTACATGTTACATACATATATTTTTGTTTGTTTGACTATTCTAATTAATGCCCGCTTTGTGAATTACACAATTCACTTGTTTACTACTGTATGATCTTAAATTGTGAAAATCTTTTAAAACAAAAAACTAAACCCAACCAGCCAAGCTGTCGTTTATGTATGTACGAGTACATATGTATAAATGTAAGTATTATATGCATACAAATAATCATACACTACAAATTCCCCCCCCCCCCCTCCCCCACACCCTTCAAGGATATCGTTAATAAACAAACAATTTGAACAGCAAATAAAAATAATAGCAACAACAAAACAACGTAAAACCAAAATCTTCAGCCCCAAACCAACGTGTAATTGTATTTAAATGTATGTATATGTGTGTGTATATGTATTTATGTATGTTATATGTTATACACTCACATACATACAAGAATAATTCATGTTGAGTTTTCCCAGCAGACAGACAGTCGGATATAAAAATAAAACAGCAATAAAAGCAACAACAAAACAAAACAACACCAATCTTTTTAAGATGTTTAAATTCGTAGGTATGTGTATGTGTATGTGTGTTTGCCTATTTGTTTTTGGGATTTCAGTAAAAACATAAAAAAATAAAAAAAAATAACTTCAAAACAATGGAGAAGGATGAAAATGGAGAAGCTGAAAAGGATATTGTAGTGAAAGAAGTTGAAGGTGGCCATTGAAAATAAAACAAGAGAAGAGAAAATTGACATTAAAAAGTTAATAATAAAATGAAATGAAAAGAAAACTGGAACAAAAAAAAGGATTCAAAGTTGGAGTGTTCTTTTTTTATAAAAGAATGCCAAATGGAGTTTTTATTGGGTTTAATTCTTTTTCTGTTTTGCCTTTTGTGTTCTGACATTCTATTTTATTAAAAAAAACACAAAAACAACAACAAATAAAATTTACAGTTATACACACCTTTTGACTAAACAAAAAAAAACAAACAAATAACAGAGTTGTAGATTTTAGTACTAAATGTTAACCTTTACAGTACACAACAAGATTTTTGTACACACAACAAAGTAATACGAGTAATTTTGTAATATCAATTGAAATGTTTGTCATATCAATTAAAAACTTAATTAAATTATCACCTATAAAGAATTTGATAATATCAATTAAGTTTTTCCACTCAAATTAATTAATACAATTAAAAATTTAATTGATACAATGAATTCTTATTTGAAAACTTTAATTGGTGAATACTTTTTTCTGTGTATGTACACATGCACTCGTACTGTATTTCAAAAGTAAGATCGATATGAATAATACGATGCAATTATTATTATTTTTTTTACTGATTTTTATTTTATTCATTCAAGGGCAGACAAAATACGAATCAATAGAAGTATTAAAGTGTTCCAATTCATATATTTGCAATTTCCAGATATTAAGCAGACTACATTTGAATAAAATCAAAAAATATATTTTTATATTATGCAACATTTGAATTTTGAGTTGTATTATATATGTATACATTTGATCAAAATGTAGTACTTAAGAGATTTCGAGCAAATTCTGGAAGATTTCCCATGCAAAACAAAATCTACTTCCTCACTAGATTTTTGTCAAAATCTACATACATAAAATCTGGTAGAATTTAAGGCTAGGACTCACTATCCAACACAATCATTCATCATGTTGAAATCTAGTTGTTCTAAGAAATTTTTTGGGTAAATGTTCCCATAGGATGTGTATTAGCAACAGTCAAATGCATATAGGATCCAGCTAACCCCTCAATAATCCATTCAAATGTATTTTGAATGAAAAAAATTATTTTACTGAATAAGTAAAATATTCATTTGGGATTAGTATATATTAGTGCGTTAACAAATGTTAGATTTAATTTAGCTTGCATTTCTTTCATAAATATTCAAAAACTGTTTTACCATAAATTAATAAAAGCATTAAAATAACTGTGATCGCTATTTATAAACACGTATCTTTGAAAGATTTACTTACTGAATGAAAGTGTTGCCAAATGTAATTTTTCTTTTTATAAATAAATATTGATTGCTGGGAGTGTTGCCATTAAAAATATATTTCTACTTATTAAATTTTCGCACAATTTATTGTTTATTTTTGTCAAAAAAATATTTATTTGGGGAAAATTGCAAAAAAATTTCATACCATTTTCCACAAGCAGGAACGAAATGCATATAGACAATTGCTTAACCATAAAAACAAGCCAAATCATCAAATTAAATAAATAAAGACTTTATTTATTTAATTTAAAATTTTCATAAAATTTTAATAGTGTTTGTATAGAAATTTCGATCGATGTCGAATGCTGTAATTTGTCCCCAGTATTTTTAATCGAAATGAAGGATATTTTCTTCTAATAATAGCAAAAAATAATAAAATGTTTTCAAATTAACACTTAGAACTATTTAAAAAGAAGCTACAGTTAAGCAATTTAGCAGCCGTACCCATTCTCGGAAGCAAAAGACTTTTGTGTAAAAAATTTTGTTACGAAATTTTGCGATTTCAGCAAGGCGTATTCATATCAGCTGCTCGTTTCTCCGTAAATTAGTTCACCTTATTGCATTCGCTTTATTTAATACAAAATATGATTTAATACATAAATCATTTTTTGAAGCATAAGTAGGAATTATTTCGTAGCCTTTTTTTCCACCAGTTTTTGGTCATCCAGAGGTCCGTAGGAAGTATTGTTTGGGTGAATAAACAAAAATACTTTTCCAAATGCTGATGGGGTGATTTCGTGATGCATCATTACTTTTATTATAATCCATAATTTTTAGTATTTGATATATAAAGTAGATTTTTCGGATGTGCAATTTTTTAAGGGAATATGGGCATTTCCTAAGAAATATTCACTTGCTTCATATCCGGAGGTCTAGTCTGTAATTCGAAACTGAAGAAAATGCTTTCGCCTCTGTATGTTAATAACAGGTAAGTCCGAAAGCATTCACTTTTGTTTCGAATTACAAAATAGACCGCAAGATCACCTTAATTAAGTGTTTATTTTTTGATATTAAGCATTTGAAAGATTTCTCTTTGCGCATGCCACAATAGATAGATTTATTTTCGTGAAAATACATTACATATAAGCAATTTATGTAGATGGCACACAATTCTACGTGTGTATATAGTTCGTATGCACATTTCTCTGTTAGCTATACCAGCCACTGTTCCTAATATAAAGGCTCAAGTTTTTGAGCTCAATTTCTGATAACTCGGATAAGCTGCCCAAGGATAGTCTGCCAAGGAGGTGCAGCCGGAGATCCTCCCGAGTGGCACAATAACACAGGAGATGCAGGATATTTTCCTCCTCTTCCTCGTCATTGCAACATTTCTCTGTTGCTAATGCAGATTATCAGAACAACTAGAGATATTATTATGTTAAACTTTCATTTAAACAAATGAGAATATCATAGTTGAAACAAAGAGTTAATAATCAAAATGTTTTTACATGCTCACTTTAATATTACTACATGGGCTGACTCTATTTGATTTTAAATTGTAGAAAACAACAACAGCCATACATTGCTTTTGCAAGAATAGGGTGTTGCCACACAAATATTTTTTTAACTGGCTGCAGCTTTTGCTTTTCGTTGAAGTTTCGACTTTATATGTCTTCTAATGAGAATTTTGTGGATTAATTGATATATTCAAAAGGTATTGTGTTTGTATGTATGTACATATGTATGTATGTTTTTTCTTTAGTTCGTAAAGTACTTATTTTTCATAATTTCTAAGCTCCATAAATATTTTTGGCCCGATTATGGATGGCAACAGAATTTCACTTTTAACAAACAACGCAACTGAAATTAAAATTAGTATTAGGTAAGGCAACTTTCTCCAATTGCCAACAAAAATATCAAAACTGTGATTATGATAGGTTTAGTAACTGAAGATTATATAAGCACAGCTTCAAGATATAAGATATATAATGCTAAAAAATTGTTAAGTAAGAGTGCTTAAAGGGTTTACTTACGAGTATAAGAAAGATGATTAGTTGTCGATGAAGAGAAGGCGGTACAAAATGTGGCAAAAATTAATTGAATTGAATTTAAAAAATTTATTTATATATTTGAGCAGCAACGAAATGCATCCAGACGTGCTTAACCAACAACAAATAAATTCTTTAATTTCTTTTTTAGCTTCAAAGCTAAATGAGTAGTTTATTTAAATAAATTTTAATTTTTTTTAATTTCATCACCTTTTTACATTTAAACACTATGCAGCAACTAAAAATTTTTGGTTGGCAATAATATTGCTATTTCGCAACTTAAGTTAGCAGCTGTTAGTTTTCAGTTGCCATATGTAATACATTTTTGACAACGGAACTAAAGTTCGGTTACATTATATAATCGAGCCATAACTTAATTGAAAATATAGAAATACATTAGTTTTCGTAGTTGTTTCGTAGTTATCAGAAAAATGTATTTTGAAACGAAATTTGTTTTATTCGTTTTCTAAATCAGTAAATTGTTGCTGTATAAAATGTATACTTCGAATATTTAATGAAAATCAGGCATTTATTATGAGCAACTTTTGATATTAGACTGTAGCCGATCGAAGGAATTTTTATTTGGTATTATGACTCGCATTCGACAAAGAATTTGAATTTCACTTACTGTAACTTTTATAGTTTGCAAAGATTTTAAAACTTAAAAAAAAATTAAATCCAATTGGTCCTGCACTTTATATTGACGTTTTTCTTCCATAAGTGGAACCCCTCCAATTGTTTAGTCCCTACGACCATCCCCCCCTCCCCCCTACATCTACATAAAATCAACAAAAATAGTTTAAAATTTGTGTTTGAGTGCCAAGAAATTAAAAGGAAAACATTCGTTTAATATTTCGATTTTTAATCATTTTTTGCGTTAAAGGTTTTGTATCGATAGGAAATTCTATGCTCAACGAAAGCTTCAAGGCTCATAATAAATGAAACTCATAACAAGGGCCTCAATTATTTCGGCCTGTTGGAGAAAATCAAACTTGTTTAAATATTTTTATTTATATAATAAAATACATATGTATATAAATAAAAAATAATAATGAAAGAATATTTTAAAAATGTTAAACAATGCTAAAATGCTGAATTTAGGAGCAAAAAGGCCACACTGGCTTAAACTTCTGATCATCGTATGCCAAACCGAAATTTATATGGAAAACGTAAGCAAACTTTCCAAAATATTTACAAAAAATTTATGTTAATTACGAAAGGCAAAGCCAAGCTTTAATACAAGTCAAATACATATCGGGTGGTCTCAACTGCTCTCAGATGTCAACATACATTTTTCAGTATTTTTTCTTTTTCTTTTTTGGCATCCTAACTTTGTATGAGTATGAATTTCTATGCTTTTATTCCAAGGCGAATCCATATCAGGTGGTCTAAGCATACCAAGTGACTATTTTTGCCGCTTGTAATTTGTATATCCCTCAGACGCACAGTGGGCGATTTCGTTAAAAAAAATGGAAATAATTCTGCAGTTTCTAAGCGAACCGTTCGATTGTTATGAAATTTCATATAGCATTTGAGGAATTGTCACAGAGCTTAAGTCCTGGACTATATATCTCTAAAAGGGACGGAGCCACAAAGGCCAAAAGTGAGCAACCTCGGGTTAATGGGAAATTCAAACCGATGCTAAAGCGGCCCATCCATTATACAATATTATTGAATATGTTGTTATACATATTATTGTCGTTTCAAGCTATACTATGCAATAAATGGCACAATATTTTCAAAGAAAATATTTGCTAAATTTTCCTGATAGTGAAAAAGTAAACAACATTGAACAATGTTGCCACACATTATACAATTGTCTTGATTTTACAATACAAATCAAAAGTCTTTTGATATTTGCCAATATATTGTGCCACCTTCGAATATGACATACACATTGGCGATATTATTGTACAATACGAAAAATTGCACAATTATATTGCAAGTGGGTGGGACGCTTAAGCTGATGTTTTCGATCTGATAAAAAAGATTTTTCGCAAGTGAATTTTTCCATCCAAGAGCTGAAAAAAAATCTCTTCTTTACCATCCAGCAAAAGCTTTTTGCTTCTTCGACTGTGACTGTTTGACTTTTGTAAGCAAAAGCATACAGACTGCTTATGCTTTTATTACCGAAACTAACCAAAAGTAACAGCAAATCCAATTCAGACTTTTGAAATCGTCGTTTGCTGCTACTGCTTCGACTGCGACTGTTGTGGATTTTCACAAGCACAAGCAAAAACATTGGAAAAAGCCAAAGCAGCGAAAAGTAAAAAATTTTGCGACTTCTGCTACTTCAGCTTAAGTTTTTTAAGCACTGGTAAAAATTGCACTTTGCTGTAAGTCAAACAGGCCTTGCGTATTGCACTTTTCACCCAAAAAATACTCTATCTTCACTATAAACAATCTTGGCGTTTTTTGGAAACATTTTTTATAATCATTTTTGTTTAGAATAAATATAACAAAATTGTTCCTTAATTAACATAGTTTTGCCTTATGTCCTTAGCTGTGATTAGTAACCCTTTTATTGGTTATTTTACTTCGCCGATGATTCTGCTACACAACGAAGGAGGGCGCTCTGATGTTACATTAGGATTAGTATCTGCTGAAGTCGGTACTTTGGACTTGGTTTTATTTAAAAAAAAGACAGTCATAAAATGGGCATATAATGGGTTAGGTTCCTTTTTTATTTATTGTGCGAAGTCAATTTAGTTATTTAAAAGAAATACTTTAATGCTATTTGCAAAATATCGATAATTTTTTCGCTGGGTTAGTGCTGTAATCCCAGTAAGCAGAGAATGAAAATTTACTACGCCTTATTTTGAAGCTAAAAATAATGTAATGCCTTGCGTATTGGATAAGCCAAGTCAATTGTTATGCTTACTGCTTGCAATTCTATAGCAGCTGTTTATATTGAGAAGTCAAAGTCAAGAATTTGTTTCATTCATAAAATCCAAGAAAAATTTAACAGCCTTATTTACAAAGGATTTAAAAAAAATGCATAAAAAAATTTTCTTATTAAGTCTTTATAAATAATAATTAATAATTTTATAAATAAGGATGTAAGTGTTTCTTTATTATTTTTCTGTTCCAGCAAAAATAAATATTTTCCCTAATTTTCATTATTTAAAAATTGGCTTGCTTACAAAACTGCTTACTTGTAAGCTGCATTTCTTACTGGGAATACTAAATACCATTTGTCATAACTAATATCCACACGACAGACAGCAGTGGCTAAAAATGAAGTGTGTACAATGTGAAAAATATTGTATGTATGTATGTATTTACTTCAGTAATGGAATTTATAAAAAAAAACACACTTTTGATATTTTCTTTGGTCATTTTCTTTAAACAAAAAAGTATATGTACATAAATTTTTCTCTATATTTAAAATTAATATATTTAAAATAAAACCATATTTTAAAGAAAACTTTCAAACAAATATTTTTGTTAGATTTTTCTTATTTGGCAAAATACTTTATAATTTGTTTTTAAGCAGAAAGTTCTTGAAGGTTTAATTAAAAATATATATACTACATACGAGTGAGTATATTGTAATGTTACAGATAAGTTTGTAAGTTTTTATTGGAAAACACATCAAATATTTAAATTCATATTTATTTTCGTTTTCCTGCTCATAAACTTTTTATTAAACTATTTTTATTTTATTCTCACTTTAAATGGCAGCTTTAAAGGCAAAATATTATATTATTTTTCTTTTCTTTGCGTTTTGCTATTTTAATTGATTTATTAACTTTTCATATCTTATTTTAATTTTCATTTTATGCTTTCTGTTAAAAATCAATTATTTGATTTCCTTTTTTTTCCTCAAAATTGTTTTAAAAAAAATCAAACGTTTTTTTCACTTATTTGTGCGAGTAAAATAGCAAAAATATATACATACACATAATTTTTGTCATTTTTTCATACTTTTTTCTATACATAAAATATTATTACCATTTTTTATATATACATATGTACATATATATTATTTATATATGGTTGTATGTATTCGTATATACATATGTACATTGATTTAAAACTTAAAAAGACACATTCTTCTTTTTTACAAATTTTCACTTTTTATTTTTTATTTGAGAGGGGTTTTTTCATCTAAACAATATTAATAAATCTATTTTAAAAAAAAATTAACTTTGTTTTTTCTTTTATCTTTTATTTTAATTTTTAATCGTATAGAAAAATTTCTTAACTTGAATGTTGCTTGTTTTTTTTTTTTTTTTTGGTTAATAGTGTATATCTATTTGTATGTAAAGTGTAGAAAAAAATATATATTATGTTTTAAAAAAACGCGCGCCCCGTTTTATTTTAGTTGAATAGTATTTGAACGTTTAGCGTTTGTAAGCGAACTATTTTGGCCAATATCATACAGATGCTGAGGATGCTATTGATGGTTGAAAGAAAAGTACACACACACACACACACACAACACAACACATGCACAACTACACAGAATTTTCTTCTCATAAAAGAAAAATCATTGCTCTCATTTTTCATTGTATCGTGTATCTCTGTTGGTTAATTCATGTGTCGTCTATTTATTTGTTTGCATTCAAACACTCAGCTTTTCTTGTGTCTAGCTAAGTATGAGTGTATGTGTGTGTGTATGATTGTGTGTGTGTGTAAGTTTGATAATGGGGGGAAAATTGTTTAAGTTTTCTTCTTTTGACTTTTCCACATGGGGCTGTCAAATACCATTTGTTGACGTTTGCATTGCTCTGTTGTTATTGGTGTTGTTGCTACTATTTACAGCTAAAAACCAATAGAGTGTGAGAAAGAGAGAGAGAGAGAGAGAGAGTTCAAATTTTCCTCTACTAACGAGTAAATTTCATCAGTTGCTAAAAAGGTAGCTTTTTCCCTACGAAATTTATAATGCAGTAGATTTGATTTCCACTCATCCTGTGTTTGTGATTCTACACCCATTACCAGGGTTGGGGGTTGTCAATTACAATTACTTGTAACTTAATTTTTTTTTCAATAGTTTTCAAACAAAATTTTATATTGTAATTTAAGAAACAATAAGGTTCAATTACGATAATACACAATAATCAGCTTAATGGTTGTTAATAAAGGGTGTTTTTATAGAGGTATAAAACTTTAAGTTGGCAACACTTTTTTAGTTTGGTGTGGCATTTGAGCATGAATAGACTGACGCCACAATAACGCTTCCAAGTATTGCAAATTTATGTTGAAAATCATGGTTCTGTTCGAAATACGCATCGCGCACTACGTCCATTTCAATGAATCGTCCATCAGAGCAATTAATTCGATTAACTATGAAATGTTTTAAGACCACGTTTACTCTAAATGACAATGCGCATCCACAGAGACGTCGTAGAATACAGTACAGAAGAAGTCATAGCTGCTGTAGAGCGTAGCGCAAAGGAAGACCCGAATCAGTCTATAGAGTTTATAATCAGGCTATAGAGCCATGATTACTGACTTTTTCGTTCATCAATTGAACAATGATGTGCAGGAGCTGTAGTTTCAACCAGACGCCGCAACATATCACACAGCTCATGCCACAATTGATTTATTGCAGGAAATGTTTGGTAATCGCATAGTTTCACTTTTCGAAGCCGTAAATTGGCCTCCAAGATCGTGCAATTTAATGCCGCCAGACTATTTTCTGTAGCGATATGTGAAGTCGCTAGTCTACGCCACTAAGCCCCCGAAACGAGTGACTACTTAGAGGACAACATTCGCCGCGTTGTTGCCAATATACGACCATAACTGTTGGAAAAAGTAATCGAAAATTGGACCTCCAGATTACACTACGTCCAAGCCAGCCGTGGCGATCATATGCCAGAAGTCATCTTTAAATTATAATGCCTGAAGATTATCTTTCGAAAAAAGTAAATTTAAAAAAAATCATCTTTGTTTTATTCCATTTCAATGTTCTATACCTCTATAAAAACACCCTTTATATCTACATATGTATATATAAATAAAGACAGACACTTAACTTTTGGTAATGTCAAAATATCAGCTTTTTTTATATTTTTTTTTTATTGTAAATCATGTTGAATTAACATGAAACACTCAGGGAAAAGCTGCAACTTAAAAGTAAGAACGCGTCACATTAATTCAATAACACTGTGGAACAAATTCAGGTCAGCAAAAGTTAGGTCGATTCTGAGAGCGAGGGGTGAAAATAGAGGCTAAATTAGAAGACCCGTAACGCGGTGTTTGTTTATGTTAGTTCGAATTTTTTTTTTAATCGCAAAGTTCGAAGGTCGATTTTTGCTAACCTGAATTTGTTCCACAGTGTATTCTGTACTATAATAGAAAATGTACTTTGAAATACTTAAAAATAAATAAAATTAATAAATAAATACTTTAAATTAATATTTTTCCATATTGAAATAAGAAATTTCAACATGACTAGACTTTCGTTAATATTTCTTATTGATTTTAAGCTGTTTTTTCTCTGGTTGTAATATTATGAAGCAAAAACAATACCGAAAATTTTTCAATTAACCTTGTTTTCATTGATTTTAATATGAAATTTTTTTTATGATGATTAGCATTCGATTTTCGATTTTCGCTGAAACATCGAATATCGAATGTCAAATTCATATTATGAGCACCGAAAATTTCGTTGAGCAACGAATTTTTTATCCAACAGAATTTTGATTTCGATGCAGTATTTTAATGCAAAAAATTATTAAAAATCAAAGTGTTAAACGATTTCTTTATTCTTATTTGTACGAGTATTCTTCAATCAAACAACAACGTTAGACTTGTCGCATGCTTACATTCAAAACAAAAACAAATTTTTAAATTTTATTTTTGTTTCAAATTTAAGTGTGCAACAGACGCTTCGTTTTATCAATGAAAAATGTATGTATTAGATTTAAAGAATTTTTAAATTTTAAGAAAAGTTCGTCAAACCAGCAAGCCACTGTATTGATAGTTTAATTTCGGAGTGTGAACATGATGCATGTGTTAGTGATGAGCTATTTTTCGAAACCTGTTACTTCTTCACAGCGATTGCAAAATCACTAATCACAACTGTGACTGAATTTATTATCAAGTAACAGGTTTTGCAAATGTAGTTCTTTCATACAAACTGTGAATGCTCTTGCATGCTTACTTTACAGTAAATAAAGCTACCACATGAATTTATTTGTATACGTTCACCGTTTGTCGAGAAAAAATCGTCTAATCGTGTCAAATCGTCTTTTCAGGCAACTATGTATAGCTCTCACATTTTTGTATTTGCAATTTTACTGTCTCTCTGACTCTCATAGGAAAATTATCAATATTTTGTTGGGGTTGATGCTAATTGTTTGTTCTTGTCGCTCTTCTCATTAGCATTTATCAAAATATCAATACTAATACATACTTTTAAAGCAGAAGAGCTGAAATGATCACAAGGAGCAACATTATTAAAAAATCACAGTTTCGCTCAACACTAGCATGTGTCTTTAACAATACTGTTTCATATAAATTCTTATCTGTACGACAGCGCCTAAAGGTACGGTCACACTTGTCAAACATTTGCCCAAAAAAGCGTAACCAACAAACACTAATGAAAAAAAGTTTTGATCCAGACACTTGTTTATCATATTAAACAGTTTCGAACACAACTAATGCACCATGTCATAGAATCCAACAATATTGGCTACTCTTTAACTTGACAAACTTTTGTCTGAATTGAAAGATTTTTCATTAGCATTTAGTGGTTACGCTTTTTTGGGCAAATGTTTGACAAGTGTGACGGTAGCTTAAAATGAAGAGTTTGTTTGTTGGCTTCCCAATACAAGGCAAATAAATCAAATAATAATTTAGATGCTGTTAATAGAATTACTAAAAATACATACATAGAGATTTTATTTATTTAATTGATTTATTTAAACTCTTTAATAATAAGTTGAATAAAATAGACAATGGCTTACATTTGAATAAAGTAAAAAATATTTTGCTATTATGCAACATTTATAAATATTTATAATTTTATTGGTCATTTAATATTTGATATATTTAATATTTATTCAATATTTATTTAAAATCTAGAAACAATATGACTGACTTAAGCTAGTTTCATAATTATGGGTACAGATCTGGCTGCAAATTACGGCATTCAATAACGATATACATAAGCTTCGAAATGTTTTCAAATTTTCTTCCATATCGAGTGCCCTAATTGGCCCCACAGATCTTTGACCCCATAACTATGAAAGTGGTCTAAGTCGTTTAATATTTTGTTTCGAGATATTAAATAAACTTCAATACATATTAAATGAATATTAATCAAAGCTAATAAAATTCTAAATTAACCCTTTGACGCGGGGTGTACATTATAATGTACGTTGATTTTATCAACCCGTCACTGATTTGAATTTTAGCATACATGCAATTAATTTACAGTTATCGGTTCTTTGTTTTGTTGTTGCTTAAATTCTTAAGAGGCTGCAAAATTTAAAAAAGTGTAGGTATTGAAGCGTATTTTACATTAAAATGTACATCCTCAAAACCCACTTTGCAAAAAAAAAAAATTTGTGCTCAGAATTTTTTACACGTGTTTTTGAAGCCGGAATTGATTCCCGTGTCAAAGGGTTAAAGTGTTGTATAAAATAAAAATAAAATTTTTTTTATTTTATTATTCAATTGTAATCCATTAAATATTTTGAAACAAACCAAAAAAAAAAATTTCAATAATTATGGGCACATCTATATTTATGTATGTACATATTAGAGATGGGCGCGTGTCGAATTTTTCCAACACGACATAATACGAACACGAATATTAAGATGTCCAACACATATGAGTTACGCACGGGAAAAATTTTTTCAACGCGATACAGCACAGCACGAACGAAATACATACAAAAAACAACAACAACAAAAGACAAACTTATCAACAAATTTGTCACAGAGAATGCACAGAGATGTCACGAGACGTAAGATAATTGTGTTTTCTAACGTTTGCAAATCATCTTTACTTTTTCTTTCGCGCGGTATTATTTTAATGTAATTTCAATTTATACTTGTGATCTCAGAAGCTGCGTGATTTTTGTAAATTAATGGTAAAAATTAATATTTGTGAACGAATATGCTTAAAACGAAGTCTGTAATCATTTGACAACAAATTTTAATCACTTTTTTAATACTAATAATCTTTTTCGCATTGTGTATTTTAGTTCAGCAATACAAAATCTTTCACTGTATTTTGTCAAAATGTACAATTGTTCATTTTACTAAGTATACATTTTCTGTTATTTGTTTTGATTATTGTACTAAAATTACTTAATGAAAAACACACTATAGTTGTCCCTTTTTAGCAGTGATCAAATGAGCTGATTTTAGCTTTTTTCATAAGTAATTTTCTTCAACTCTGGTATACTTTGTGAATTTATATTGTGAATATTATATTTTTTCTTTATTCGTTTCGTGTTTTTCGTATCAATTTTTCTCAACACGAAACGACCCGACCATGCACGAATTCAGATTTTTTGTTACGAACACTTTGTTTTGAGTCGCGCGTGTTCGTGTCGCGAAAAAAACACGACACACGGTCTAATCTCTAACTTATATCGAGCCTTTGCTTTAAAAGAGTAATAACTCAAAATATGTTTTTTTATACTTAATATTACATGAGTTTTATTTTTTAATTCGATTTGAATAAGGGCATTTGCGAATTTTTTCAAATTGAATTATGTACTACGATTTTATTGTCGCATATGTTGGAAAATTTATTTTTCGGTCACTACATAAAACTTTCGTATATTATTCAAATTCTCTTTTCCTGTCGAAAGGAGTAAAATATATGAGCATTTCCATGATGCCGAACGTAATCGTCGTAAATATTTAAAAGTGAAAAAAGCAAAATAAAAAGGATTTTTATTTTGACAATAAGCGTAGCTTATAGCTCTAAATTAGCCCTACAATTGGTGTAAAAGTTTGATTTTGAGAAATTTTTCGTTTTCAAGATAAATGCAGAGAACTAAGGCATTCGCATGTGACAAAAACTGAACTGAAAAGGCGAAACCTTAAAATAATATTTGAATGTGACTAATTTTAGAATGTTTTGCATGATGTCTCTTGAAAATGGTTTTGATTTTACCCAAAAATGATTTATATTTTTTTAAATTAAATTTTAACCACAGTCGCACGTGACATTTTTTCCATCATGATATTTTTATTGTTTCTGTTGCTCTTTTTACGAAATAACAAATAAACAATAAAAATGTTTGCAAATTAATAGAAATATTCAACTACTTTTATTTAGTTTCACATCTTCCACTTTTTACAGCTTTTGCACACGTTTGCTTATATTTGTAAGGCTGGTTTTATACTTGTTCGCAATTTCTGCGATCTTCTGCCGGCTTTGTGTCTTACGTATTCCGCCTTTTCGCTGCAATTATTCAATTTCTTTCTTTCAGCCAACGCTTTCTTTCCTTTCAAGCATTCTGCAATATTGTTTTTAAATTTTATGTTTCAATTTTTCTCACCGCAACTATTGCAAGTATTTTTATTTCTTTCTTTGGTTTTGCTCATCTAAATTTAAATAATTTAAAAGTATGTAAAAATTTTTTATGTAAATTTACTTTTAAATTTTACATTTACGATATCGCACGTGACCAACTTTATACCGGTACATACCACGATCACAAATCTTTATATTTTTCAGCTAGATTTTTTTTATTTTAGTTGTATTAAATGTTTATACTTGTATTGAATATTTGATAAGCTTTCTGCATGCTATTTTCTATTTTCTATTGTCGCACGTGACATCAAAATATGCGATTTTGCAAAGCATAGTTTCTTGGAAAACGCATTTATTTTTTTTTCGCCTGAATTTTTCGATGATAGTGCTGACTTCAAATAGGAAGTACGCGTAATTTTGGCATTTATTTTTAATTATAGGAATTTTACACTAAAACAATAAACGGAGACTTTTTTCCTTCAACTGAAATAAAAATTAATGCACAGACAATTAATGTATTGTATGTATGTATGTACATACTTAGTCACGGAATTTCTTGTCGTCAATTTGTAATACTTTTGCGTATTACATACATATGTACATACATATATGTAGATAAGAAATATAAACGAATTTGTGTTCAATGAAATAAATATTACATATCGTTAGCTTAAATGCAAAATCATGTAACTACACTTTTTTTAATTTTATTGGGGAGAGAAAAACTAAACAAAATTTTTCAAGTGACTGAGCTAATGTTTCTATATTTTCATTTTTAATTCGCTTGATTTTTATGTTATGTTAGGTTTTCAAATTTTTAATTACATGTGTTTCGAAGTAAAAGTCAATAATTAATTAAAAATACGATTTTGAATTTTTTGTTTCGCATTTTGTTTTGCATTTCAGCGGACGATCTGTATTTCTATAGAATTCTCTAAATGATATTTTTTCTTACAAAAATAAGTTCAAAATATTTTATACGCTAATTTCGAAATCGGTATCAAAATGTTTATAAATAAACTGTTTTTTTTCTGATTGATAAATTCATTGACCCGTATTCTGGACTTCATTACAAAATTTGAACTATAACATAATTAATTTTTGAATATACTATAATGAAATGTCTAAGTTTTGCTTGATTTTTTTATGACAATATTTTTAAAAGTACCAAAATTATAAAATTTGTTATATATACATACATACATACATACATACATATGTATGTATACATATACATGTATTTGACTTTTGTTATAATTTTTTTTACAATACGGCTATTATTGCAAAGCGGCAGGATAAGGAAAATTTTGAAGAACTATGACTTCGGTGGCTGGCTACTAAAAATATATGAACCTACACATCGCTCATTTACTCAAACAACGTCATAACTCAAAAAATTTAGTTTGCCAGAAAACGACGAACGACAATTTTAATTTTCTCTCAAGAGTTGGGTAAACAAAAGATTTACATGAAATTTGTACACAATATAAAGAACGATATGAAGATTAATTATTAACTCAAAAATTCCATTTTTTGAGTTATGACGATCTTTGAGTAAATGAGCGATATGTACATATGTATATTTAACAAAAAAAAAATTAATTTTAAATATTTAAAAAATTTAGCGACTACATTAAAACATGATTTAATCTAGCCGCCGCCGGTCACTTTAACATTGGACGGCGCCATTGAAAGCATATTTTCAACTTTGTTTGCGGACAAAAAAAAATGTACTAAACTTTCATTTCCTTAGCGACAAATACATAAAAAGAAATGAAGCGTATGTCATTCTATCGCATTGAAATGCATATTTAAATACATATTTACATACAGTCACTCAAAAAATTTAGTGCTCACTAATTTGATATGACTTTGATCAGTAGTTTAATCAAACTCTGTTTGATTTAATAAAAAGTAATTATTGGTTTTTGTTTCTTGTATTGCGAGTATTGGTTTTGTAAAACAGATACGAGTATAACAAAAAATACTTTCAGAATATGTTTAACAAACGTGAAAACTAAAACAATATCGATATTCAGCCCTAAAAAGCCGTAGCGGAGCGGCTGGCGGCTAGCCGGTCAGCCGATTTCTTTCCAGAAGCCGAGCCGCCGCCGAATCACTCGGCTTATCGGCCGCCCGATTTTCATCTGTTTTTACTTTTTATCCTTTTTAAATTATTTTTGATTTTGTGACTACTTATCATACGTATGGTTTTTATTTATATTTCGTATGGAATATGAAAGCCAGTGCTGTGACAACGCTTACGTTCTCTCTTTGAGTCGCTTCTAAAACCCATCCTCGTTTACACAAAGACTTGTTGTCGCAGCATTCGGGCGACTTTTTGATAATGGGCCTTGTCGTGGTTGACAGTTTCGTCCTAGATTGAAGAACAAGTGTTCTTTAATCTATTACAAAACCGTCGTAGTAAGAGTCGGTAAGGGTCATTCATTTGATCAATACTTTTTATTCGTTCACCCCTAGCAGTGTTGCTATAAAGTAACTAATTTTTTATTTGGGAGATCGAAAAGCTTAAGTAAAATTTATTTATAGTCTATAATATGTTTCTATGGTTTATCAAATAATTTGCGAAGGTACTCTTCTTGGCATTTTGGACATCAATTACTGCAATACTTAAACTATAGCAAATAAAATAAAGTTACAACATGGTGATTCAATAATTCACGCACTTCTCCAGGGCTAGATTGGGAAAAATATTAAATGCTTAAAAATTCGGCGTTACGCCGTTCAGCCGCCGCCGAAATATTTTGATCGGCTTGCTACTCTGGTGCTCAGGTTTTTCATTCCATGTGTTATTCCCTCCATATTCATATGCGATTCCATAAAATAAATATGTACATATGTATATTCCAATATGTACAAAAAAAATATATTCCCATTGTCCGTTTGTCAGTACGTGAAATCTGTTTTTAGAAGAACCAAAACCTCTAAAGACTTCGGTCTTCAACTGATATATCAGAATCGGTTCTAAATAGATTGGTATTAAAACAATCAGCGAAATCAAAAAGATGATTCCAGGGCTTTCAATTCAATTAAATTTTTTTTTTGTATATAAAACTTTGTTTTTTGTTAATTAAACATATTTTATATTTCAGTAAGAGTTAAGGGCCTGTTCATCTAAATGCGAACGATAGATTCGATCGAATATTTATATTGGAAACAAAAACAAAAAACTGAAATTAAATTAAATGGTAATTAAATTAGAAAAAGGCGATTCCAGGTTTGGAAAATTTTAACTTTTTTGGTATAAAAAAGTAACCTACTAAAACTAATATTTTCTTTTTCTCTATTTTAGAAAGTAATAGATTGGTATAAGAGAGCAGAAAAATATAAGAGGATGATTCCAGGGTTGGAAAATGTAGGCTTTTTTGGTGAATAAAAGTAACTAGATCAAATTAATTTTTTTTCTTCTCTTTTTAAATTAGATATATTTTATGTTTTAGAAATCAAAATATTCTTATAATATAATAGAAAAATAAAATAAAAACACAGCTCGAGCTGGAGAAAAATTTTTGGATATAAAAGTAGCTAAATAAAGATATTTTTTCTTTCTTTGTTAATTAAACGTATTTTATATTTTGGAAAGAAATAAATTTGTATTAAAAATAAGAAAAATCAAAAATATGGTTCCAGGGTTGGAAAACGGGAAGTTTTTTTTTTTGGTAAAAAAAGTAACTGAATAAAAATTATTTGTTTTTTTATTAAACATGTTCTATATTTTACTCAAGATCTTTTTTATACTATATATTTATATTTGCTAAATATTGATATGAAAATTTAATTTGACCATTAACATGGGCACTCATTAGTCTAACAAATCTTTGTGATATGTTGCTTATTATGCTCTCAGCACAACTATGTTGGAGAGAATATAAAATATATGGGTAAAGAACAGTCGTAACTACAAAATAAATTCGATTTCATTTCCCTGAAAATGTTTTTTTTTTATTCAGATAAAATCGAAAAACTCTTTGGGAATAAATTGTTTGCAACATATTACGATATAAATTACGGTATTCGGTATCGATCAAAATTTCAAAATATTTCCACATAAGCTCCAATGAAATATTTTGAAGTTTTATTCAGTATCGAGCGCCGTAATTTGCCAACTGACCTTTAAAATTACCATATTTTCTATAAATTAAAAGAAACGGCGAGCACAATTTTTTAGCACTTAATAAAGTTTACATAGTACTTGCCATGATATAATAATATACATATGCAGGTACCCTCGAATCTACAACATATGTACAATAAATAAAACAACAGGGATTTTTATTGCTGTTTTGTGATGGCAACTGTCAAAAACCAAGAGAAAACAGGAGACATATACCTGCGTTTTCTCTTGTCTTTTCAAAGTTTGTTTGAATTAGTACAGTTTTAATAGGCACTGTGCGCATGTATTTGTAAAACATAAACAATATTTGGCAGATCTGTGGTATTATTGTAACATGGTACTTGCCCTGACATGTATGTATGTATGTGTATGTATGTATATCGTGATACACATATAATGACATTAAAAGGATGAAGAAGAAGCAAGAAGTCGTCGTAATTAATTTTTAATTACGATCAGGCTTGTGTGTGTTGTTTGACCTTCGTGAGTCTTGCATCTCACTCGCACTTGTTAATGGTGACCTCAGGTAACTGCATGGATCACAGTTATTTTGTGGAATTTTCTATTATCAAATGCAATTGAGTATAAAAGTTTAGTATTAAAATTCATGTTGATGGCATTTTAATCTTTTGGTACGTATGTACATATATGTATATGTACATACATATGTATGTATGTATGTATACATATGTATATAAAATCGAACATCAAATTGCACTTTTTAGATGGAAATGTAGCATTTTTTTGTAGAAGAGAAAAAACCATAAGTGCTGAATCACTCAAAAAATTGTTAAATTCATTTTTTCTTTGCAATAAATAAATATGTACATATGGCTCATTTACTCAAACAACGTCATAACTCAAAAAATTGAATTTTTTTTAATGATGCAGAATTAATCCTCATATTGTTTTTTATATTGTGAAAAAATTTCATACAAATATTTTGTTTACTCAACTCTTGAAAGCAAAATAAAATTGTCTTTTTCCATTAAGTTGTGTGTAAATTGAAGACTTCAAACTTGTTTTCTGGCAAACTAGTTTTTTTGAGTTATGACATTCTTTGAGTAAATGAGCGATAGGTATTATGTTTCATTGTACATACATACGTACACTTCTATTTGTGTATATGTACATATGTATTATGTCTAATTTCTTTTTAATCCATAAAGATTTAAAATCACGTGAATACAAACAACAAGCTCATAAAACTTATGTCTGTATTTAACACACTCGTTATGAAATTCACGTGAACATAATCCTAATTAAGAAAAAAAAAGAAAGAATTACTGTATTGGTTTCATAAGTCTCGAGACCCAAACTGCCTGTCTGAATGGCTATTTGTACAGGCAAACAAATTTGTATTTGCTTCTTATCAATAGTTTGATACCTGCCGATTTATAATACTCTTAATTTGTTGTTGTTTGCATTTGAATTATCGGCTAAATACTAAAAACAATTCCAAGCATATGAGATTTTCGTATAAATAGTGGTGATAGAAAATATGTTCAATTAGTCCTAATCTAGACATTGTGGAAAGTAAAAGAAACAATCATTGAAGAAGAAATTTTCATTTTCAACTTTTACAAAATGTGTTTTATTTTAAAAAATATTTTAATATATCTATTGTTGAGATATTCTGGCGTTAATGCCAGGGGTAAGTTTAAAAAAATTAATTAAATAAATTTTTTTTTAATTTTTTAGTTACTCGCATTTAAAATTGTGCAAACAATTTTTATTTTCGAATAAATAAATACAATCAATTTATTGTAATTGTTGTTATGAAATTCCTAATCATTTTTTTTTTTTAATTTTTAATATAGTTTTTATCACACCAGTTAATGATGATCATCGCATGCATCCCACATTTAATTTCCCACATGATCGTCTGCACAAGAGAGCCATGCCACTGATACGTTTTGAATCAGCCAAGCCCGAAGAAGAACTCTCGGACTATTGGAATGAGGTGGGTCAGGATATTCTGCGCCAGCAGTTGGATAGTAAAAGCAATTTAAATACAAATCTGGCTAAAAATATTATTATGTTTTTGGGAGATGGCATGTCCATACCAACAATAACAGCCGGACGCGTTTATTTGGGTGGGGAAGAGAAACAATTTTCTTTTGAAAAATTCCCCTACATCGGTTTAAGTAAGGTGAGTTTGTAACACATGAAGTTTTAAGCATTTTAAGAAAAAATTTAAGAAAAAAAGTTCAAGAGTTAAAAATATTTGCCTGTAGCTGTGTTAGAAAAGCAGACCTCAGTGAGTTTTATTTTCAATTGAATTAATTCAAAACCAATTCAATTCAAATGAATTGGAAATGAATTGCAATTCACTTTGACACATTCATTTGAATTAGAAATGAATTGCAATTAATTTTTACCAAATTCATTTGAATTGACTCAAATTTCATTCAATTAATTTTTTTTGTGTGTGAAAAGAATTAATTCAAAATTAATTCAATTCAAGAATTAATGATTCATTTATAGCTCTGGGTAAATGCTACATTTTCTATAATACCATACCCATGTCTATCTACTTGGGTCGAGAACTATTAACATCAGCTATTTAAGATGAATTTTTTAATGAAATGTAATATGAGAAGTGATTTTTTAGTTCAGGCATCGGCAAATTACAGCTTTAATTGATTTCTGCTTCCATCCAAATTACAGCTTTAATTGATTTCTGCTTCCATCCATATTTATGTTTATTTCTGATTTAAAGGAGATTTATGAAACAGTTTTTCATAAAACAAACATTTGTTTTATAAACCTTTTATGAAACAAAATTATTTTTTTTTAATTTAATTTTTATTAATTATTCTAATTCTCTTGAAAATGTTTTTATTATTTACTTGCAGACTTACTGTGCCAATACACAAGTGGCCGATTCAGCTTGCACAACCACTGCTTATTTGGGCGGAGTTAAAGCCAACTACGCTACATTGGGTTTGACTGCGTCCATCGATTTGAATGATTGCGAGGGTCAAAATTTCACCGAACATCATGTGAACTCTATTGCAGCCTGGGCCCAGGCTCAAGGCATGGCTACTGGCTTAATAACCACTACGTCTGTGACTCATGCATCACCAGCTGGCATTTATGCTCATGCCGCAAATCGTGATTGGGAAAATGATGCCGAAATACTGAAAAGTCAAAATGATCCAAAGGTTTGCGCAGATATAGCCACGCAATTGGTGCATGGTGAAGTGGGACACAAATTGAATGTTATATTGGGCGGTGGTCAAGAGCATTTTATACCCAGACACCAAGAACTCGGTAAACGTTTGGATGGCCATAATCTTATAGAAGAATGGCAAGTCAAAAATGGTCCTAATGCCCATTACGTTTCGAACAAAAAAGAGCTCTTTAATTTACCTGCCAATACTGAGAAAGTAATGGGTTTATTTGCTGCCAATCACATTCCCTATCACTTGGATGCCGATCCAGCTGAGGTACCCACTCTAGAAGAAATGGTACAAGTTGGCCTAAGCATTTTGGAAAAGGAAAGTCAGGGTAAAGGTTATTTTCTGTTTGTAGAAGGCGGTAGAATTGATCATGCCCATCATGATACTTTGGCCATGAAAGCTTTAGATGAAACGGCAGAATTTGATAAGGCCATAGAGTTTGCGCGTGAAAAAACCAACATAGAAGATACACTCATTGTGGTGACATCAGACCACTCACATACCATGTCTGTAGCTGGTTATTCGAGTCGTAAAAATGATATCTTTGGTGTTAATAATGCGCAATTGGCTTTGGATCAATTGCCTTATGCCACTCTAAGTTATGCTAACGGTCCCGGTTTTGAAGACAACATAATTAAACACAGTGTTGGTGTGAAGCGCAGAAACCTATTGGAGGCTAATATGAAGCATAAGGCTTATAAGTTTCCATCTACGGTACCCTTAGAATCGGAAACTCATGGTGGTGATGATGTGGCTGTGTTTGCCAGCGGTCCATTTGCTCATCTTTTTACCGGAGTCTACGAGCAAAACTTTATACCTCATGCCATGGGCTATGCCTCGTGTCTGGGCAAAAGAAAAACAGCTTGCAGTGATGGTATGCATCAGTCGAGAAATTAGTTTTGGAAGTATTTGAAAAGTATTTGAAATAGTTTTAAGGGGAGGGTTATTATACATTTATAATGGGTATGTATTTATACGTTTTTTTATAAGTCACTAAAGCAATAAAAAAGGAAATTAGTTATAAATAAATTTTAATTTCATCATTAATTTTTAAGTATAATTATAATAATTATGTAGTTAAAAAAGTACTATGCATTTACATGGAACTAAATTACCTTTTTAAACTCAATGTACCACAGTTTCAGATTACCGCATGCCGTAAATTCTTCCATGCTTAACATTCCGAAATAATGTATTTGAAGTTCTTTATTTTCTGTTTTTCAGAATCAAAATCCGAAATTTGTTTAAAGCACTAATTAATTATGACTAGGTATATAACTTTGCTTTTTCACTTCCCACTTGGTCATTCCGCTTACATATATGTTAGTATATTATTATTTTTAATTTATTATTACTATTATTGTTTCATAATTTGAAACATGTAAGTGTACAAGCGTTTTAAATATGTTCTAATTAAAATTTGTTTTTTTTTTTATTAAAACTAAAAAACACCAAGAAAGAATAACACCAACAAATATTGCAGATGAACAGGGATGTTAAGCTTAGTACGAAAATCTAACGGAACATGCTCACACTTGCTAGTTTAAGTAAAAAAAACAACAACCATTTGCCGCCTTTTTGCAAGTTTTTTATCAAAACTGATATTAAACTTTTAACACACTTTAAGCATTTACTTAAAAAACTTATTATTTTTGACAATGCCAAGTAGTACCAGTACAACATACTAACTCGTTTCTCTATATTAAACAATTCTGAACACAAAATCTTGGCAGCTGGTGGCCGCTGCGGCGATCTTTATTAAATTTCATATTCACTTCAAAATCCTGACTTATTGCATATAAACAAAGTTGCAGTTGTGATATTGTTTATTTTCATCCATAATTTTATATGATTTAACACTTATTTTTATAATTATGATATAACAGTCAGTTTCTATACTTAAGCTATATTACTAGAGGAACTAAAATATTGTAATAGATTACCCCAGTTATATAAAATAGTATTAAGTACCACAAACGGATAATTTAAAGTTTTTGCATAAATATTTTTAAAAGCCAATTTATAATATTTACAATGATATTCATAATTTATTCAAATTAATATCAATTAAATTTTTTAATATTGCTTAATAAAATATATATTTATATTAAAAATACATAATAGCATCCCTGTTTTATTTTTACTACTTGCCATACAACTCTAATAATTCTGTTTGCCTAGGAAACCATTTAACTACTTTTTTATACAACTATGTACAAAAACAAGTATAATACTGAAAAGAAAAACTTTCGGCTCAAAATCGGCTAAGATTAGCCGCCGATTGATGAATTTATTTTATATTTTATAATTATATATAAATATATACAGAAAAAAGGGGAAAGCCAACTGGAATATAAGAAGCAGATGAAAAAGCACTGCGTACACAATTTGCAACAATTGTTGCCGCAATATAATATCATCAATTTATAATAATTTTAAGAAATTAATGTAGACCTTGGCGCTTACTTTTATGTCTCACCATAAGCCATTTTTTTCGCCACACGATTGGTGCTATGTTCAAGGTTTGAACGTTACACGTTCGCATTTTGGATGTTTTTTTAATGTACAAAATATGTACATCCCTGGCATATATTCCCAAGTAAATTTCTTCAATGTCTAAATAATTATTGTTATCTTTATAATCCACCAAATAAAAATAGCCACACTCAAGCAAATCTGTTTTTAAAAAATTAATCATAACTTTTTCAAGTAGTTTTTGCATTTGACCATATAAATTTTGTATATCTGTTATTTCAGTTGATAAATTATGTACAAGAACATGTTTAAAAATCATTTAGTTCAAAAAATATTAATACAAAAATTAACATTGATTGCATTTTACTCCTTATTTTATTTCAATATTATAGCAAAAGCTGTCAAGTTCTTGATCAAGTTCAAAATTGTTTTATAGTTTCGAAAAAAGGTGTAAATTTATAATTATTTAAAATCGTCAAATTGAAGGCGAAAATCGTCCAGTCGTCAATATGCTATTTTTGGCACCCAAAATCGTCAAAATGGCGATAAATCGTCAAGTCTGGTATCACTGCGTGCGTGTGTTCATTTGTTTCTTCTTCCAGTTTTCATTTTAAGTTTTTTATTGTGTTTTTTTAAGATAAAAAATTACAAAGAAAATTAAAAGCGACTCATCCGAACCAGCCGAATTTCAGCTTATTTTCAGTCGCCGCCGAACAATTTTCCATCAGCCGCCGCCGCCGACAAAATTGCTCAGCGCAGGTCACTGCCGCCTAGCCAACCATTTAACTACTTTTTTATACAACTATGTACAAAAACAAGAATAATACTGAAAAGAAAAACTTTGGTGTGAAATTTAGCAAAGAGAAAAAAAGAAATACATAAAGAAAATATTAAAATTCTACATTTTCTCGCAACAATTTACTATTATTTTTTACTTTTAATTTTATTGCAAAGGTTTTAAAACATCAAACAAGTAAGTTTGTTTAAAAATTCATAAATATAATAAACATAAATCTCGGGTAACATATTCACTGATGTGCAGAAATAAGAAAAAGTTTTATTTTTTCAATTAAATAAAACTAAAGTATTTATGGCAGAAAAAGGGCAATGTTTAGAAGCGTAACTTTTTAAAATAAAATGCCCACAGTTTCCTAATTAATGTTTTTGAGCATTTCCTCTTCAAATTAACACAAAAAGCAAAAAAAAAAAAAAAACAAGTAGGTACTACGTATAATGAAATTTGTTGACGACAGTCATTCCTGCGAGTCGGTCACAATTCTTCACACTGGTTTAGCGTAGAAGAAATTATGGCATTTTTATTCTTTTATTATAGTTTGGTATTTTTAGCTTAGGATTTTTGTGTATTTGTGAAACTATTTTTGTTGTTTTCAATTATACCTGGCCGTCCAGAGAAGGCTTGCGTTCATTATTCTTTTTATGTCAATGTGGCCAATTTTTTCATAATACATCGTATTTTTTTATACATGTATGTATGTATGTGTGGTGTAGAAACATAATTTTATGTTGGGTATATTTCTTATTTGCCTCTTAAAATTAAGGTGTTATAAATCTTTACTTCTTATCAGCAAATAAACGTTGTTTTGAATAAGTATAATAATTATAAAGCATTTGTATGCATGCACTGATAAGAGGATAAATATAGTTCACACTAACAGCCTGTCCCACGATGTCAACAGAAAACGTTTGATGTATTACTTATATTGAAAACAAAAACAAAATATCTTATTGTATTGTTGCATTGAAAGTTTTCGTTCGAACGCTTTCAGTCGACATTATGGGCCAAGCCGTAAGTAAGTATTGAGCCCAGAAACAAAGTAGGTACCTATAAAGTTAAATTCTATTCCGATCTAATCGATCCTTTTGCGTAATGGTCTTCCAGTTTTTTTATAAAAAAATATACTTAAGACAATCCCTCATAATGGTAGGTAAGTAAAGATGACATAACAGCTGAAGCAAACTTTATTTAACTACGCGATAGTGTATGGCATATATCAAAGATTAGATTTAAATAAATAACCATCTATGAAAATAACACAAATTTTTACAAATTTCTATACTTTTGAAACTTGATTGATTCATCAATATTTGTGGCCCTAGACCGCTCATCCTCAAAACAACGCACACAGAAAATGCTCTTAATAACAGTTTTCAATTTTGTGTAGGTATAATTTGTACGTAGAATTGGGAACTAGTGAAAGAGTTTGAGGTGTTTTGGAGAGGCCTCACCCAGGCTATCATCCATTTAGTAGTAATTTTTTCAAACAACTAAAATGCAGAGAAAATTAAAAAAATTGTCAAAAAATTGCTAAAAGTAAAAGCAGGTGAAAATAAAAATAAATAATAATAAAAGGGAAATTTCACAAAAATTTTATTCTTCAACAAAGAATTGAATTTTCCACAAAAATTCCAAGTTTCCTCAAAAGAAATTCCACTAAAAAGTCAGAAGGAGAATATCGGACAATAATCGGTGTTCTGCATTAACTTTGTCCAATCTTATCGGATGGTGAATTTTTATACTATAGTGAGTCTTAAAATCCCAGGTTGAACTTTTTGCATCACTGGCGCCAGTTCTATCTGAATTTCAAGATGCCATTGGAATTTATGTCTTCATGACTTCAAATAAAAAGAAGAAGAAAAAAGTTTTGCTCGTTATTGCGTTCTACGTGTTATTTATAACATTATTTTGTAGAAGAGACAAAAAGGACAGGCTCATTGTTGCAATTTTTGCATTTTCACTGCTAGATTTAGCAAATTTTTTTTTTTTATTATTTGAAACTGTTTAATTTAATAAACACGTGTCTGGATAAAAAAGTTTTTCATTAGTATTTTCTGGTTACGCTTTTATGGGCAAATGTTTGCCAAGTGTGACCATACCTTTAGAGGTTTAGCTGATTAGATTTTGGACTTGATCAGCTTAATAGTTTAAAATTTATTTTAAAAAGAAACTGTTATGTGAAAATTTTATTTTCGAAAATTTTCGAAATTCACCCAAGCGAATCGATTCAATATCTTACAGCATCTAAGTGAGCTCAAAATCTCTCGAATGCGGCAAATTTGCTTCCGATCCGTTAAACCCTTCTTAAGTTATGTGATGTTTACATACATACACTCGCATGCACACATACGCAAACACATCCATACGGCGGACATCATCGCGAAAGTAGTCAGAATCGACTCCCAGGAGCTCAAGACGACGGAATATGAATATGGCTATAAAAAAAGTTAAAAATTGCACCAATTGTGGATATTTTTATTTTTCATTTAAAAATTTTTATTTTGTTGCAAACAATTTTATTTTTATATTTTATGATTTTATCAGGCTAAAGTTCGTATCGCTTTTTAATGTACTTTTGGGATATGAAAACTTTTGGATAAGGTACTTTTTGAGAGATGTACCTTTTGAGAATGGTATTTTATAAAAAGAGTACTTTTCCAATTTAAGAAATTTTTAGTTAATTTTAATTATTATTGTTCAAACTTCATTTGTTTCTATATTTATGATTTGATCAGTAGTAGTAGAACGGAACAACCGGCTGTTTTCGAAGGCCACTACACCTTCATCATCAGCGTTCTTTGTGTTTGGTCCACTGTGTGTGGTGTCAGTTGATGTAGATTTCTGCTTTATATACGCAACTTTTTTGCAAATGGAATATGTGAATTGTTTTGATTCATCGTATTACAATTTGCTGAAAGCTTTTTTGTAATGAAAGCTCATTTTTACCATCTCTAAATTTACAACAGTCTTGCCATTGTCGTTTGTTCTTTACTAATTATGCACATGTTAATTAATTTGCTTACTTATGTTCTACTTAAGAAAAACTTTTTTGGTTTGATACTATAAGTATGTATAGGGTGTTTTTTATTGAGGTATAGAACTTTAAGTTGGCATCACTTTTTTAACTGGCGGCCATTTTGTCAGCTGTCAAGTGATTAATATTTAGTTTGGTTTGCCATTTCATCATGAACAGGTTGACAAAAGAACAACGCTTGCAAATCGTGCAAATTTATTTCGAAAATAATGGTTCAGTTCGCGAAGTTTACCGCAAGCTCCGTCCATTTTATGGTCGACATAATCGTCCATCAGAGCAATTAATTCGGTTAACCGGTCAATTGGCCACCAAGATCGTGTGATTTGACACCATTGGATTATTTTCTTTGGGGATATGTGAAGTCGCTCGTCTACGCCAACAAACCAGAAACGTTAGGGGACTTGGAAGCCAACATTCGTGGCGTTATTGCCAACATACGGCCCCATATGATCGAAAAAGTGGTTGAAAATTGGACCTGTAGAATTGGCTTTATTCGAGCCAGCCGCGGCGGCCACATGCCCGAAATCATATTTAAACGTTAATGGCATAAAATTATCCTTCCAATAAAGCCAAATTGATGGACATTAAAACGATTTTCTTGTCTTTTATTTCAATTCGAAGTTCTATACCTCTAAAAAAAACACCCTGTATATTTTTGGCTTAAAAAGCGATGCGAACTTTAGCCTGATAAAATCATAAAATATAGAAACAAATGAAGCTCGAATAATAATAATTAAAAAAATTTTTTTTTAATTTTTTTTATGTTGTGTGTAGTTTCGAACAAAAACATATGTATGTTTCGAAGGCAGCAAAATTTCACAGGAAATTCATGTTGGTGTTCAGGGTGAAAAAATATTTCAAGGAAATAATTTGTTCACCTTTTTTTCTCCATAATTGTTACTGTCGTACTGAATTTAAAAATCTTTAACATACATATTTTGCTTTATACAAATCGTTATTATTTAGATGGTATTCTTACTTTGTGAGAAATTTAAGTTTAATAATCATGTATGACTATCGATCATTATTCTCTATTAAAAGTTTTGTTTTATTATAAACTGTTCTAATAGCTTTAACCAATACTGTTGTAGATTATTTGAGGTAGTGGTATATTTTCTCAATTTCTATACCTCGAAATCATTCAACAGTTTGCTAAACACTTAGTAGCCAATGTATCGGGGTATTATGAGCAATTCATTCGAATTTGAACGATCGTTTTTGTTTTGTTTGTTGTTGTTGCTTGTTAAATGTATTTAAATTATTTGTAGGGTCTGCGTGTATTTGTTTAATAATTTTGCCCCTAGTCGTTTTGTATTTTCGTTGTATCAAAAACAAAGAAATATTAAAACAAAATAAATTTATGTCACTTATACTTTAAACTACTATCAAATAAATCCTAAAGTGTATTATAAAATAAAAGCCAAAGTAAATAAGAAAAATTGTCCATTAACCACAACTTCATTAAAATAAAGCTGCAGAGTTTATTCAATTCAACAAATTAAATTATCCTCATTTTAGTGTTTTTATAAAATTAATATTAAAAAAGAAAACTAAATTCAACGTGAAGCCCTTGTTTTGGATGAATTTTATAAATTTGTAAAAATATTTACACAAAAATTTTCCTAAACAAACAAGGCAAAAGCAAATGTATGTATTATTTTTACCAAGCAGCAAATTGAATCATTTATTTACATCTAATATTTTCATAATAATAAATAAAAAATAATTTAAATGTGTACATACATACATACATATATATTTTTATACTTATTTGCGCTTAATCATCATTCATTATTTATTATTATACATGATTTTTTGTGCAATGTTTTGGCTCATTTTAGTTGCGCAAATAAATGCAATTATCGTAGACAACCTCTGGTTGTTTCTTTTAAATCTTTTAAAAATATTAATTGAATATTTTTCTTTGGTTTGTTAATATTTTTGGTGAAAAATTACGTAAATAATTCATTGAGGTCCTTTTCTTATTTGTTAATGAAAATGTGAAGAGAAAAAATTTTAAATATTTTTAAATTTTATTCAATTATTTTGAAATAGCCATCACCATCACCACCACACTATCGTTCGCCAAAAATAATATCTATTGATAATAAATAATTTATTTAAAATTTTTGTTCACCACGAAAGAAAAAGAAGAAAACAATTTGTATACATATTATTTCTAAACATATTACACGCTAAACGAATACATTTATTCTTTAAATCATGGTTCAAAGTTTATTTCAATCATTCGCAATTGATTACGAATAATTGAATAATTTGATTATCAGCAGGTTGGTTGTTATGGTTTTGATTTTTTATTTTTAATCGCTTCCATTTCAACTCAGCAAATAAAACATGCATGTCTTTTCCAGCTTTTATGATTTATTGTTAATTTTAAAAAGTAGTTTACAGATTATAAACTGATGAAAGCATAAAGAATTAGTTTTTGTTGACTTTGCTCTGCAGATTCTAACCAGCGATGCCACCAAACGTGACTGGTTTTGCAAATCCCGCAACTCGAACCTTATTTATTCCGGAATCTCATTCGAGTACGTGTATGAATTAATTAACACAATCATGAATTCCGAATTTTTTTCTCAGGGAAAATAATTTTTTCAAGAAAAAATTCCTCCAAACATAAATTCCTTGGGAACAAAAAATAATAATAACTGGCATCGCCGGATTTCCAAGCCAATTTGTTTTGCTTGTTGGTATTTTATTTGCATAAACAAAATTATTGAAATTCAACAACTTGCAAAAATATATAAAAAATATCAGTCGTAAATCAGCTCTGGGCGAGTCAACATCAAGCGTCGTTGGCAATTACTTCTTAATAGGTCGTGTATAGTCAGTCACAAAAACTTTTTTAAAATACTGTTAATACCATCTTGGGCATATGGTCTAGTTACCCCGCCCATATTTGTGCAACAATACTTTGCAAATTTACTTTGTAAAGTATTTTTAAATAAATAAATAAAATAAAAAAAACACATATTTTGTGTTTCAAATAAAATGTTTTGTGTTGATGTCGACAACGTTCGACTTGTCGCACAGTTACATTGGAAACAACAACATTTTAAAATTTGTTTTTGTTTTGATCAGCTGTTTCCTACTGTTGCAGTTACATTCCATTACAGTGGGCTAACTGAGCCTTAAGTTCGGACAAGAATTACGTTAATCAGCTGTTTTTTTCTTTACATATGAAACTGAAAAAATAATCAGAAAACTTGCAAATAAAGCAACAAGTTTTTATTTAAAAATTTATTAAAAAGCAAAATGGAAGGTTTTGTGTTAAAAAAAAACTTGAAGTTGTAAGTAAATTTGTGCACATTTCTCTCTTTTCTTTAGTATATTAAAATTGTTTAAGAGATCAGTTAAAGCTGTTGCCAACTGTGCAAACTTTGGTTTTTCCTTTCGCGTTTTAAGCGACTAAAATCACTCAAATTAAATTTAATTTAAATTTGAAAAAGTAATGGACATTAATATTTCAAGATGTTCACTTATGACTTTTTGCATTCCAGCAATTTTGGATAACTTTGTCACACTTTTTAATCTCATTGCTCCGAACTTGCACAAAATCTTGTGGAATACACTTAAACACTTAAAACAATCATTAATTCATATATATTTTTTTTTTTATTTACATACATTTTACTTAAAATTCTACAACTAGAAACTATAAATACTTGTTTATTTTCAAATTAAAGCTTATGGAAAAATGGTTGTTGGCTTTATCTTAGGTTTGACACTGTACTGCGTTGTGAAGAAATTTCCATACATACTTCATTCATTCATTCCCATCAATTCTCCATTTCCAACATGGGTAAATAGAAGGGTAACGAATTGAGCACTTCATTCGAAGCCTGTTCCTTTGGCGAATCAAAGTTCAATGCATGACGTGGTGATGTCATTAGCTGGCGCACATTTAAAGCAATATCTTCAAAGTTTATGCGTTCACTAGGCTCTAAAGTCCAACAGTTCAATACCATTTGATAAAGATCTGCATAAACAAAAGCGGGCTGTGCTGGTCTCGAGCCACTCTTTATAGCGTCTAAAATTTTATTTGAGTTATTGATTTGAGCATACGGAGTTCCGCCCAACGAAAAGCATTCCCAGGCCACCACCGCAAAAGACCAAACATCAGACTTGGAAGAATAATGTTGATATCTTAACGCTTCCGGCGCCAACCATCTCGTAAGATCGATTTTTTTCTGATTATTCACATAAGGTGTGGGACCGAAAAGGGATAATTTCAATTTCGTTTCAGCAGTGACATAAACGCAATGGGACGATAAGTGTTTGTGAATAACTTTGGATTTCGCCAAATAGTCCATGGCGCTGGCCATTTCATAGATCCATTGTAAAACCAATTGTTCCGATAAAGTAGTAATACGTTGCATGATGGCCGAACTAGGCGCTCTTCTACTTTCTATAAGTCTGCGCTTCAATGTAACATTTTCATGTTCAAATACCAAATAAAACCAATCGGTGCTGGATGATACGCCATAGAAATCTAAAACATTCGAATGTTGTTGCAATTTGGTTAAGTTACGAAATTCCTGCAGCAACTTGCCCTGATCTGTGCTGGTCAGTTCATCCAGGGACAAAACATGCAGTTGGCATTCTGCACTGGATTCGGGCAAATTGTTTGTTAATAATTTCCCCGTGATTACTTCGCCATAATTGCCCTCAGCTATAACATCATTGACATTCATGCGCAAGTGATTACGCGGTATTTTCTTGTTGGCCTCCAATTTGTCTATTAAAGCATTTAGTTGCTCTTTAAAACTCTCAACAGTGGGCGGCATTTCATCTTCCACAATAAAACCATTATTTTCCCTCTCTATGATGGGCTGTTGCATGGTCATTTCATGTGAATTTCCACGAGCCGAACGTATTTGGTATTGCTTGTAGCGCAAATAGAAATAAGTGATGACGGAGAGTATAAAGCAGATGCCAAAAATGGAACAGGTCACAATTAAAGCTATCACTGAACTTTGTCCTGTCTCGAAGGTTGAATAGGTAAAATTGTCCATGGAAGAGGCATGTTGATCATGATCACTGCGAGTGTACAAAGTTTTTGTAATGCCATCTAAGGTGCTCACCTGCAAAAGGGGAAGAAAGTCCTTTTGATTTTACACAAATAAAATTAAAATTCAGAATATATCAATCAAAATAAACTAATAACAACTTTGATGAGATATTTAAAAAAAATATGTATGAACTATGATAAATCTCATAAATACATACAAATCTATGCAGCTACAGTGGCGAGCAAAAGCGTGTGCATATTCAGAATAAGTTTACTTAAAGTACAAAATCATAAATAATAAAGGAAATTTTATGAAGTTTTCAGCAATTAGTCTCTCTTGTATCTACAAAAAATCTACTATTTAATAAAAATCAAAAACAAAACAAAAAAAAATTATATAAAAACATATGACAACAATATTCATAATCCTTTATTTTTAATAACGTTCCCCATCCATCTGATCTTTTCACCTAATTTTCTTGAAATTCACTTGGAATATTTTCCCACTCTATTTTCACATGATTCCAAAGCTCCTCTATGTTAGTAGGTGCTCGGTTCTATTGTCCCAGTCGCCTTTTAAATATAGACCACAAATTTGTTATAGGGTTGAGGCCGGAACTTTGCGTTTGCCATTTCATCAACCCATTTTGGACAACCATTTTGTTGAAAAAAATAATGACACTATTGAAATAAATGAGCGATATGTTTCCAAAATTTTAAGCTTTTACGTTTCATACATCATAAGTTTCATTGCAATCCTTATTTGAAAATTTTGTAGTTAACATTTTATATATCGTTACCTAAAACGTAAAACAACTTTTAAATCGAATTTTTCATAAATTCCGTGGTATTTCATCAATACAATAATAATCGCTACCAAATAAGCACGAACAAAAATAGCGTTTTTATTCATGTTATTACATTTCAAAAATTCGCTTTAAACTCCACAATATTTTGAATTTTATCATATTATTTTCTCCTTCTGTAAAATGATGAAAACGTTAGTTAGGACATTTTACGTTTCAGGTAACGATGCATAACTATATATATTTTTTTTTGTTTCTCCTGTAAACTTCTGAAAAGTGGCGTAGCGTTCTTTTGCATTTTATTTTCAATAATTTGAAAAAGTTATTTTGTTGTTGGTCTAGATGCATTCCGTTGCTGCTTAACTTAACTTTTTTAATTAATTTTAATTATTATTGTTCGAACTTTCATTTTATTTATATATTTATGATTTAATCAGGCATCGCTTTGTAAGCCAAATTACATGTGATAATTATTAATGAACAAATAACATCAAAGTTAGTTGTAAATATTCTGACAACACATAGTTGAACGGAACAGCCAGCCGTTTTCGAAGGCCACTAAACCTTCATCATCAGCGTTCTTCTGTGTTTGGTCCACTGTGTGTGGTGTCAGTTGATGTAGATTTCTGCCTTATATACGAAACTTTTCTGCAAATGGAATATGTGAATTGGTTTGATTCATCGTATTTCAATTTGCTGAAATGTGTTTTTGTAATGAAGGCCCCAAATTTACCATCACTATATTTACAACAGTCTTACCATTGTCGTTTTTTCATTACTAATTATGCACTTTTTTAAATTTATATGCATTTTGACAAGGATTATTAAAAATAAAACTTTAATTAATTGCAAAAAAAAATCCTTCTGATGTTTAATATCATTTCGATTAACAGATGCGGTTACTCACACGTCAAATTCTCTTGCTCAAGTTTTGATTTTGTATGGGAAAGCTGAGCAAGTAATATCGTTTGTATACCTCTCCTTTTCTTTCTCAGTATAAAATCAAAGCTTGACGTGTGAGGACCAGGTGTAAGCAAGGCGAATTGATAGGCAGGTGATCTTATCGCTAAAACATGTACAACAATACAAAAACCAAGATCTTGTGCCATAACCGCCAAAAAGGTTTAAGCGACATACTTTTCGAATTTCATTTTTTGACCAAAATCGATTTTTGGCGTCAAAAAATAAACTTAAGTTCAAAAAATTTTTCGCTTAAGCTGTTTTAGCGGTTATGGCTCTATGTAGTTCGACCGGCTTCAAATAACCCTATCTGTCAAAAACAGTAAATTTAAGTATTTTTTCCATCCAAAACGTAGTAAAAAAATTAGATTTTGACAGTTGAGGTCTAAAGCAGTTCAATTCCGCATCAAACAGCTGATCATCATTCCAGGCTGATGAGGTCAGCTGCTTCTCAATTCGCTTTAATAAGTCTAAGTGCAAATTTGAAGAAAAAAAATTCATTGATTCTAGAAATTTGTTGTTTAAAACAATTTTTGAAATTTTTCTACATTTTTTTTTTCTGAAATATGTATAAATTAAAAGCAGCTTGTGACCGCTTCGTATATTGAAATAATTTATAATGGGCCTTATCGTGGTTGGCGTTTAAATTCGTAAAAAAAGTTACATTTTTCTTTAATCTAGTACAATACGCCTGAATTTCGCAGCAAAATCGCCAATCACAATAAGGGGGAGTGTATAATAAATAAGTACTCACCACACCCAAACTGATATGAAAATCAGCTTTTTTATTATTTAATGGCGGATTTGTGTAACGTCCATAACGTTTACCATCTCCCACCACAAACTTTCTGGTGTTGTTATCCCCCGGACGATCGTAATCTAACTCGGCAGCGATATAATAAGGTAAACCATCCTCATCCGCCTTTTTCCAACTGCCCAGTAAACTGGTGTCAAAGGATTGCGACAACGACTCATCCACTCGCTCCACTATAACTAAAACTTTGCTAACAGGGCCATTATCGTTCTTCACTGGCTTAATTTCTATGGTCATGGTGGTGTCGGTTGTCTTCAGTACTCTGGGTTGGGCTGGCTTGGGACTGGGTTCCCCCACTAATGTAGTGCCAACTATGGATGAGGAACCGCAATTTTCCGCTTCTCCTGTCAAACTTTCGCATATGGCACGCACAGTAATATTGTATTCAGTAGCTGGTAGCAGATCAGTAATTTCCAATTTGTTTTCCGTACCCTGAACAACAAATTCTGGTTGTGCGAAAAATGCTCGCGACGAGTAGGTACGCAAACGTTGTATTTGTATTAGATAATTGGTTATTTTAAATACTGGTGGAGCCTCGGAACCCACAATGAAAATTTTCTGTGGTTCATAGGCTTGCCAATTAATAATCAAACTGTTCTCCGTGCCATTTTGTAATTGCAGCTGCTTCGGTGAGGCATCTGTGTAGAAAGTATAATAACTATGCACTCCCACACCACCGCAAAATTCCGATTTTATGGCCACGCACGGTGTATTACACAATGTGTCCTCTTGTCGATCTTCGATCACAATATCGCTGGTGCAATAACACTTTTCCGCCAACAAAACGGCGTAAGTATTGTTCTTTAATTCACAAATTTCAACACAAGTTCGTGGCATTTTGGCATACATTGAATCGGTTAGAATTTCCGTGCGTTCCGTAAAACAGCCCACGTAAAAGTAAGTTGGAAATTTATTTGCTAAAGAAATTTCTGCTGTGCAGCAGTGCAGCAGCAGGACTAGGAAACATGCTTCTGCTATGCCAAATTTAGGGCGGTGGCCAGTTACTACTACTGCTCTTCCGAAATTTATTAAATATTCCTGTGGCAGTTGTTGCGCCATACTTGTGCTGTGTACTCTGCAATTATTTAAAAAAAAATGTGTATTAAAAACTATTGCTCTGGCTGCCACATACTTTCTGTTCATTCATTCATAATTTTTTTATTTAATGCAAAATTTCAAATTACCTTGTACCTATTATAACTTTGTTGGATTGTCTTTGTGGTTGCTATGTTTTCCTGTATTGTTCGATGTTGTTGTTGTTGTTGCAGTAGATCAATTTGTAAGTTTATGTTTAATTAAAATTTTTATTAATTTTCCTCTTTTCATATTGTTTTAAACACAAGTGGGTGGGTTTCATTAGTAGTTTTTTTTTTTTTTTTGTAGTCTTCAGCTTGTTTTTTTCTATAATTATTTCTATGAAACCTGCATAAATGCGATCGCTAAAGAACCAGCAATAGTAGAATCGACAGCAGCAACAATAATAATAAAATACATTTTTACTTTCAAAACTACCAGTTCAGAATGATTTTACTCTGCCACATTTTGCTTTGTTAAGCCATCATCATAGTTAACAAATGTTCTTAATCCATTCGGGGTCGCAAGCAAAGAAAGCAGGTTTATATTTGGAAAGCATGAAGGAAAAGAAAGAAGTACATAATTTCATAACATAAATTTATTTCAAAGAAGTTTTTAAAATGTGTTGTTTTTTTCTATTTATGTCTATTCAAAATTTTTGTAGTTCAAAACTCAATGGGTTAAGTGTGACTAAGCTAAGTTTTGTCTCTTTTTATTCTTTCTGTTTAATTTGAAAAAAAATCTCATTATTTGTATGACCGACATGCCGCTGCTATTGAATACAAATGTTTTTATTATATATCTTTTGTAGAATAATTTCAATAGGCCAAAAAGAAACAAACATTGTTTTTACCTGAATTTTTTCTTGAGCCCACAGTTTAAACGGATCTCCGACTGATTTCTCTCTCTCTCTCTCTCTCTCTCTCTCCATGTCTCTTCTCTCTTTTAGACTTATTTATTAAGACTTGTTTATTTACCTTTTCTTCCTGTTTCTTTGCTTAAAGCAAACATTTTTCAAGTGTGCTAACGTGGTTAAAAAAGAAAATGTTAAGTGTTGTACAACGTTTAAAATTGCTTTCAATTTATGAATTTGGCCATAAAAAAATGTGATAGTAAATAGAAGAGGGTTGTCAATTCAACTTAAAATTGTTCGAAAGAAATTTTTTTGACTGTCAAAAATGTTTCTGATATTTATTGTGTTAAGCAACCCATACACGATTCAATTCCATTTTCAATTGAGTCGATTGTTGTCCAAATCAAAGCGTGTATGGCTCTGTCAATTGATTATTTAGGCGTTGTCGAGTTGGTTGAAGAAAAATCAAAAGATTTTGATTTTTCATGTTAACTAGTAAATCTTTCAATTCGATTGTGCTGTGTGTGTTCGAGTTTCTTGATTAGCTGTCAAAAATTATGTTAGTAGCTTTATTTTGTATAGAAAAATTTATGTATTTTTAAAATTGTATTTAATTTCATTGAATTTTAAATAAAAAATATAAAAATTAATGAATGAATACAATAGAAGTTTTAAATTTGTAATTGTGAAAAAAGAAAAATAAATTTGACAGTTGAATGAAAATATTTCAATTCAGTTTATGAAGTGTGTGTGTGTGTGAATTGAAAGACTCAATTGACAATTGAATTGAAACGTGTATGAGGTGCTTTACTTGTTGTTGAACAGTTTAAGTTGAGGTTACTTTAAATACTTATTTGAGTCTTACTTAAAAAAAAGAAGAAAGAAAAACAAGAATAATTGAATATACTTAACATAGTGTCCACACCTGATGAATTTATATCATGAAGAGTGTCAAATTGATATCATGATGAAAATTCATCACTTATAGACTCAATTTATTAATATTATAGCAGCGTTATGATATAATCATCAGAGCTCACGGCCTGATAAATTCATCTTGATATCAAATGTCATTTTATGTGTTACTGTGTATTTAACGTTTATTTGTTAAACAATTTTCGTTTAAAAAGACGGCACAACAATTATTTGTAACTAAAAAATTAAACAACACGCAAATTAGATATTTTTGTGAAGTATTTTTCAAATACTTGTTTCATTCATCATGATATAAAATCATCAACGTCTACCCCTTTGTGTTGATATTAATGAAAAAATTACAGTTGCTCGGCCAGCGTCATATTACGAGTTGTGATATAAAATCATCAGGTGTGGACACTACGTAAGGTAGCGTGATATAAAGTTCGTTCTAAGTTCTACATGAATGGTGATGGAATCTGAAATTAATATTTATACATACATACTTAAAAAATCAATAACTAACTGGAAACTAGCAATTGCGTATGCAATACAAGAGTAATTCTCATATTCCATTTTAGGTAAAAGCTCATGTTAAATAGCTGATGTTAATAACAGAACTTCTCGTGTCGATGAAGTGCTTGACGGACATACAAAATCCAGCCTTGTCACATCAAAAATTACTTGGGGTCCAGTTCATACGAGAATTTAAAGATCTTGTTTTATTTTCAATTCTCTTTAAAAGTTGCTGCCAAAAAAATTTTACAATTATACGATGATGTTTCCATGTTTCTAGGTTTGAATTTTTTGCCTTCCAAAATCGTATCAGTACATTTTAAAAAAATCCGTTTTTCCCTACATGTTAAAAGTGTTTCCCATACGAAAATATTTTTAAATTTTTTGTCATTTTAATTTAAAGAAACATAAGGGCTAACTGTGTAAAACGCAACGCCAAGCGTTAACAGATTTTATATGGAAAAATTTTAATTACAAAAACAAAATACATACAAAATTTATCAACGCTAAGCGTTGCGTTTTACAAAATAAGGCCCATAAACTAGAAACATTTAAAGCCTTATTTAGAAAAAAAATAATTTTAGCGAACAAATGTCCATATAAAATTTGTTTTCTTATAGGGCATTTGCACCTGCACAAAATCTAGCACATTTTAATTAAAATCTTTATGAAAATCTATACCGTTTACATGAACTTTTTTGACATTTATGAAGATTTTTTTATCCAAAACAAAATTCATTAACGGAAAAGCTTCCGAAACTACAACCAAGCAACTGCAATGTAGCCAATTCACACACATCTTTTTAAGCAGACCGTAGTTAATTCAATCATATTATTTTATAAATATGTTGTACATGGTAGTAAAAATAAATACAAATATTAGATTTTGATTAGATTTCCTACAAATCTACTGAAAAAATAGATTATGTTTTGTATGTGAAATCTAGTAAAAAGCAGCAAGATTTATCTGGAAATATCATAAAGTACTAGATTTCGCGACAAGGTAAATGCGCTATTAACCATTTTGTAAACAGAAATTATTTTTTTTATTGGAGCTACAGTAGGTCACTTAAAACTTCATATATGTATGTAGTTCTTTTGTATTAAATTATTTAATTCGAAGCTATGCATACTTTTCTACAGTTGTTCAGAAATGATCTTATAATACAAATTTAACATAAAGCTGTACTTTAATTATTATATTATTTTTTAATGGATGCACATTTTCTATTTCCTGAGGTGGCTGCCATTTGATAAATGTCTAGGTAATTTTGAGCAACACGCAATTTTTTTATATTTTGAAGATAGTTATTTTTACATAAATATATTCACAAAAAATGCAATCTGAGAATAAAAAATACGTACGTTGTGGCCAAAATAAAATCTTCGTCCGATAATCCCTACACTCCTATTTTAGTGACAAAAATATCTACGGGTAGTGATTCCCCCTTAACTTCTGGCAACACTGCTTTGTATTATAAAAAGTTGTTGTTACATTGAGCGGAAAAAATAAAATAAATCAACATACACAGAAAAAATATTCCTACAATAAACAACTTTTGAAAATAAAACCAAAAATCAATTAAAAATGTAATTGAGTCAATTTAACTTTGTAATTAATTAAATTTTTAAACAAAAAATTAATTGACTTAAATATATTTTTAAATGATTTTTGATTTTATTTTCAATGAAAGTTGTTTATTGCAGGAATATTTTTTTCTGTGCACCAAAAATTCAAATATGTGTAAAGAAAATAATAAATGTGATGTTAAGGTTTTTTTCTCCCTTCCCCTTACTTTTCTGTACCCTTCGCCTACAAACAGCAAAAAATCGTGTTTCAAAAAGTATTGAAAAAAATCAATGTCTGCATTACGTGTTCGTATAAATATACTTTGCAAATGACGGAGTTCTGAGGTTAAAATATTTGTCATTATTAGTTTGAGTAAATGTTGTTTCTGAAAATAATCTTTAACTAAAAATTCTTCTTTAGCTTTAAAGCATATTTTGGACTTCCAGAAGAAGGAGTAGTTTATTTAAGTCGTTTAATTTTTAAACTGCAGCGACTAGAAATTCGTGGTTGCCAATATTATTGCAATTTTGCAACTGATATTAGCACCTCTTTGTTGTCAGTTACGATACCTAATAACTGGCAACGCAGTTAAAGTTCGGTTGACATCCATAATCGGGCCGTTATTATTGTAACCTCGGCTACCAAACAATATATTCTGTGACCTGCATTGCGATTATAACACTCTTATAACTCGTGTTATCAGTTTTCTGCGAAGGGGAAATTATCACATTTATTATTCCAGTTGTCGACATCGACGTCACGTCAATACAATACAAAGAATTTAGTCTACTCGCCCTCGAGAACAAATTTATGCTATTGACTTTATTTCTGTTCTCTAAGGTAGTCATGTATTGCAGATGGAATAAATAAATAATTAGGACGACAAAAAGCTAACTTATCGTCGGTTGGTTATTGGTTTGCGGCACAGTATATTCAAAATACATTATGAATGCAGCAAACCAATAACCAACCAACGATATGTATGCCAAGTAAAATATTGGTTGCTGGGTTAAGACGGAATTCACTCAGATTGGAAGCTCTATATGGTCTCAGCCAGTCATATTGAGATCTTGAGATCAAAAACAAAACAGTTTTGCTGACACGCAAGATTTCATACCAAAGTAGAGCTGAGATTCTTGAAGTTGAAGTTGATCATTCCGATCGACACTTATTGCCTCTCATTAAAAAAAAAAATTGTCAACATTCTCTGGTAATTTCACGCAAAACAAGTAATTCTGTCTAGTACTAAACTTTAAAATTAAATTCATCATATAGTTCGAAAACTTCTTGGTTTTCTAAAAGAATATAATTTTTTAAGAAGCCAAGATATTTAAAGCTAAAACTTAGCTTTCGTTCTAATCCTCAAAACGTAAAACAAACAACTCTGACTTTGTTGTTCAAGTATGTACAACAAACTCGGCCTTTAAGAAAATGGCAAAAAAAAATGATAATATAAAAAAAATATTCACAAATGTGTGATCATCTTATTACACATTACATGTTATACATACATACATACATAGATATGTATGTGTGTGTATGGATACATACATGCATACATACATGTAGATACTGGTACATATGTACATACATACATACGATAGAGATGTACTTACATTGCAGTAATTTGTTTGTTATTATTGATGGACTGAAACATGTGAACGAATACGCTGGATTATATACGATAACGTGACAGTTGTAACCTCACCAACAATACTTTATTTCAGGCATCATCACTCATAGCACTCAGGAGCCGTGCAATATTCAGCAACACAGGTTTGTGAGTAATGGTCTCCTCTCTTTGCTTTGAAGCCCAATAATTTTCACTAGACTGCCAATTGTTCTGTTCCGTGATGCCAGAATTGTTAATATGCTCCATAGTTTCTGGCTCCACTTCACTCTCGAATATCCTACAAAAATCTGGGGTGTCAGATTTCCGTGACTGTAATCAAAAAGTGGCTAGCCAAAGCACCAAACAGGACCTTTAGAATCCCAATAGTACATAGTTCGGACCTTATAAAATTAAGTTGACTGAAGTAGTTAGCACCGAAGGTCCTGGGTTCGATCCAGGTCTCCGATGTAAAATAACCAATAAAATGTCTACTAAACACATTTTCAAAGTTTAATACGCATTAAACATTATTAAAAACGTGCAAAAAAGCAGAGTTGTCCTCTATCTCTTCCTTCAACTTCTTCTCTATCACTATCGCTTCCCTATCACCCCCTCTGACTATCTTCTCTTCAATTCACAGGTAGCGCAAAAGGATCATTGTATTGGACCCAAATGAGCTGGACTCTAAATTTCACCCTTGCTTACCAGCAGCCTGCTAACCTAACCCAACCTAACCTAACCATAAGGTCCACGAAAGCATGTAATCATGCATGCAATTCCTGCACTATCGGAAATGATTCGTTCGGCCTAAAACTCAAACATTATTCAAGTGCTAGCCAACCACCGATTTTAGCGATGCCATGAGGCATGCCTCATCCAAAATTAGACTTAAGCTTGCCAACTCGCCGGTAGTCTCATTCCAAACAAGATTGAACCCAGTACCCTGGAGCCCATGATATTCTCTTATACATATTCATTATGCTGATTCGACCTTACAAAAAGTTTTTTCTTCAAAGTTCTTAACATCACCTGACTGCCTTTTCGACTTCAGTCACATTCCGTGTCCTTCAGGATCGCTGGGATCTCAGATCGTTCGCGGGATTACTGTAATACATTTTGAGTACTTTTTTTAATCCAAATAAAATAGTTTCTTATTAAAATTGTGTTAGCACACTTTAAGCATATTTTTAATAGTTTTTATCATACTTTTCAAGATAATCGGGCCTATTTCGCTGATCAATCGCACTGATACATTAAAAAATTGTTTTTTATTCTTTTATTCTTCTTCAAATCGATTTTATATATTCACTGATTTTATATAGACTTAAACAGTGTATCGGATGCCTCAAATTTGACTAAAATATGTAGCTTAGCGGAAAGTTTCAGGGAGTCCTGCAATCTCAACCGATTCCCATATTATTTTTATATTGCACTCCATTAATTAATGGAAAATTTATTTCATTTAAACGTGAAAAATAATGCCGCGTAAGTGCCGTGCCGTCTTTCTAAGACGTTTTAACGAGTTTTTTTTTCAAGATTTCCAGAGCTATCGGTCGATTACTATTTCTTAGTTGGGGTGTGCTCTGTGGCTCTGTGGCTTGAAATAATGCGTTCACCGAAAATGAGCCGTAGGTTTTCAAAATAAAATTAAATTATTTTAAACGTTGTTTATTTGAATTTCCTGCACTCTTCGTTTCATAACAATCTGGAAAATGGACGAAAATCATATTACATTAATGAAGTTTCGCGAAGCTTCGTTTGTAGTATGGGCCACCCTGTATTTATGATGGATGACAAAAAAAATTAAATTAACATATAGCAGTTCTGTTTTTTCGGACACCATAGAGTGCGGAAATGCTTTTAGTGAGACCATTTTGTTGTTGTTTTTTTTAATTTCTTATTATTACAAGCGCAACCAACCATTACTAATGTGTATTTTTACACTGGCGCAAGCGTGCATAAGTATGAGTAAAAAAAAAAAGACATTGTCTTGTATGAGTAACTCTTTTTGTTCGTGAGTAAAAAAAGTTACTCACGATCCCAACTCCGCTTGTTGTTACCTTTAAAAATAATTATACCCGTATTTTTTGTTTTGTTTTGTTTTCTCTTGAAATGTATGAGAGCATGTTTTTTAAGCTTTAGTTGAGATTTAGTATCAATACTTGATCATTCATCTATATATGTATTTACGTACATATGAGTACACATACGTTTGTCTGTCTGTCCGTCCGTCTGTTCATACCACATCCATCCGTTCTTCCAACCATACAAGCATACTTTATGTCTATATACAAAACGTACATGCATAGATACTTTTGTACTTACCCTGCAGAAAATGCGAATAGTGAAATTGTAGTGATTTACTAGTGACTTTGTCACCAGTACTACTGACGAATTGTACCCCAGACAATGCTTTTTGCTATAGACATTTAGCATGTACGTGTCATTGAACAGCAACTACTGACGTTGGTACTACTGAGTAGGTATTTCTTTTGGGACCATATCGAGACATTGGAAAGAGATAGTCACTAGTACATTTTAGTAATTCTAATGATAATAAAAATGAATATTTTTTTAAAAATTTTTGTTTTAATATAAAAAAAAATACATAGAAAAAGGGAACATTCGTTCAGCAAGTAAGGATTTAGTTTTCTGTTTGTATTAAATTTTTAACTGATCCCACAAAATCTTCTACAGGCTCATAAAAATTTCCACAATTATTTCATTTTAAAATATTTTTATTTTTATAATTACAAAATGGATTGCTTTTTATTTGCCTTTTGCAATTTCTTTTTATTTGATTCTTTGAATTATTTTTTAATACATTTTTTTATTTCGTAAACTAATTTTCATAAAAACTTGAATTTTGCTTGAAGCCACTTTCAACATTTTCAACAAACCAATAAAACATTAAGAAGAAGCATAGTTGTGTGTATCTGACAAAATATTTTCTACGCATCAAAAACAATGTTAATATGTAGACGCTCGTTTGACAATGTCACCAATATAGTCGACAAAAGTGGTGACTTGGAGACACTTAACCCCATGTTTTCTGCAGGGTATATACATACATACTTACATACGTACTTATATAAGTATATATACGTTTGTTCATACACTGCGAATCACTTAAATGAGGAATTGAATATGATCAAGTTTGAATGAATACTTTTCTGACGAAACTGACTTTTATTTCCACTACTGAAGAAAGGAAGAGATACGTATAGACCACAAAGTCTGCGTTCACCTTAAGGCTAGGATTCATCACTATCCTACAACCCTGGCATGATGGAGTTTATGGAAATTTTCAAAACACAAGAAGAATTCATTAGATCAGGGTTGTATTTGTTCAAATATCGTGCGATTTTGTAGCACAGTGAGTCCTAAGAAATTGCAATCGTTCTACAATAAGTGCCTAAAACAAATTATGCGAATATTTCGGCCGAACTGGGTAACCAATGAACAACTTCTTATAATGGCTAACTGCGAGCCAATTGATTCTGAAATTTGCAGACGTAAATGGACTTGGATAGGTCACATACTAAGAAGGCCACCTGAAGAAATCGCAAGGCAGGCATTAGACTGGAATCCTCAGGGACACAGTAATCCTGGAAAGCCCTGCAACACATGGATAAGAATGATAAAAAATTAATGCAATACAAAAATTAATAAAAATCGACATTTAAACATGAATGTATGTATGTGCGTCCCAAAATATTATCAGACCAGGAAAAGCAATATCGCAAAGGTAAATCCTCGAAATACATCTTCAAAAGATATTGAAAAATTTAAATAAAGCATTTAAAAATTGTTTCTATTTGTACCGAAACGCCGAGAAAATTTTTACGTAACGCTGGATATCTTGGTAAGAATCGCTCGCTAAAAACCATACATCGTCGGTTAGTTATTGGTTTGCGGCACAGTATATTCAAAATACATTATGACTGCAGTAAGCCAATAACCAACCGACGACATGTCACTTGTGAACAGACGAAGGCACTGAGTTTTCCCAACTGTTGTGCACCTTCAATTTATTAAGTCGGCCATGGATAAATGCAGATATTTAGATATTTTGCAAAATAATGTGAAAAAGGGCAGAAAGCTTGTCCTATGAACGACGTATTGGTCGCAGCTAGAGCACGGTCCAAAGCACATAGCGGAGATTGTTCGTCTTAGGATTTTGTGAAATGCTCCTAGAGAGCTTAAAACCAGTGATGCCAAAAGTAGGGAATTTTCCCTTTTTGTTGGGATTTTTTCGGAAAATTTCGAGCGTAGGGGAAAAAGGACAGATATTTTATTTTAAGGCATATGTAGGGAATTTTCAAAATATTATCAGTCAAACCCACGATATCGAACGTTGTCGTTCGCAATCATTTTTTAACGACAAACAGCTGATTTGGGACACACTAAACTTGTTCAGTACGACAAGTCGATCGACATGAATGCGAACCATGACGGAACCATTTTCATACAAATTTGGTTCCCACTATGGAAATTCAAACGATGAAAAATATCAAAATCAGTCACTTATGTTGTGCTTGTCGACAAAATAAAAAAGTGCACACAAAATCGAAGACGAGCCAAAACACTTGCAAGCAAAGCAGCTGTCAACAATTAGCTGACAATTCAAAATGGTCAAAATTGTCGGCATATGATACATGAGTACCAACATAACGCGACAAAAAAAATCAAAATTCCAATATACGTAACACGCGAAAATTCGCGGAACTTTTTGAACACACCTCGTATATAGCATGTACATACATAAACATTTATTTTCCTTTTTTGTTGTTAATAAAGACTTTAATTACTCGTACTTTTGTAAAATGTACAATATCTAAAAAATGTTTTATTTGTTTGTCTGTTGCCAAAAATAATAAATTTTTAGCGTAGGGAAAATATTTTTGGTTGTAGGGAAAAAAGGGATATCTTAAAATTTCTGCTGGCATCACTGCTTAAAACACCCTTCTAATCATTCGGTCACAATTTTTTTGATCATATTTGGAATCTATTGAATAACAAGTAAAGAAACTGTGTCAAGTGCTCTTGACTTTATTATAGGTAAAATAAAAAAAAAATTATTTAAATGAAAAAAAGAATCCATCACAATTTTCCTCTACAAATCAAAAGTTTTGTAAACACCCAATAGCTGGTCTGCAAGATATTGTGCCATAACCGCCAATCGAAAGCTTAAGCGACATATTTTTCGAATTTAATTTTTTGGCCAAAATCAATTATTTTCGACCGTAACTCATCGATTTTCGACAAAAAAAAACAAGGTTCAAAAAATGTGTCGGTTAAGCTTTTTTGGCGGTTATGGCTGGATATGTCCATTCAAAATTTATAAAATTTAATTCCTTAATTAGGTGATTCGCAGTGTAGGCATGTTCGAGTATCTATCATCTTGTGTTTCTCATATGAACACAACACACAACAAGTCAAAAGCACAAATTTTGTAAATACCAATTTCATTGTTCATTGACTGCTTTATTGGTGGGTTACAATTCTGTTCAACTACTCGCATACATCTAAAAAAAATAGTGCTCATTTTAAATTTTAAATTAATTTCAACATTTTCTTAATAATAAAATAATGAAAAAATTTAATTAAAGAATATGAAAAAAAAATCATGTAGTGCGTTTGACTTTAATTTTAGAAGAGCGTTTGAATGGGTACGTGCATATGTGTGTGCGCGTGTGTATTTGTGTGTGTTCATGATCTCCAATCTTGGATTTTCTATGTTGTTTTTGTTTTCATTCTACTACTTATAATATTGAATTAAATATTTAAAAATCCACACGTTTTATTACTGAAGAAGAAAAAAAGTTAAGATGTCAACGTCATCAAAGGCCGAATTAAAATAAAAATGTGTACTTAATTTTCTTATTATGTTTTAATTTCAATACAAATTCCTTTTAAATGTCAGTGATGCTAGTGTGCAAATTCTCTAAGTAAAATTTAACTGTTTATATGTATTTATGAATATGCTTCGCATGCTCACAATATTTAATAATATGTAGTTGTTTATTTCACACGTAGTTATTTTAAATCGTTCTTTTTTTTGTTTTGTTTTCTTTTATTTGTCATCTTTGGTTTAAACTGAAACTTTATGCGCTGAAGAACGTTAATTGAATTCCATATTTTTAAAACCAGTTATTTAATGAGAGAACAAAGAACATTGCACCCAGTAGTTTAGAATGCAACTACTTGCAGCTGGAAGGCATTAATCATTTCTATACAAGGTATGAAGTGCATAATTCATATTTTAAAAGTCTAGCCGTAAATGTTTGAATAAACATTAATTTTTCATTGGAAATTGTCATTATGGAAAGTTGCAAAAGAGTGTTGTAAAAAACTAAATAATTTTGATGTGCAGTGAGTTTATGAAAACTACAGAATAAGTATCTGCACAAAAACATAAATATGAAAATAAGAACAAGGTTGCCACTAAAAGTACTCTGAGATCTAAATAAATTCAGTAAAGTGCGAATTAAGGCTCAGTTAGCCGACTGTAATGGAATGTAACTGCAACAGTAGGAAACAGCTGATCGATATTGTTATGTGAAAAGTAATGAAAATGGTTATAGAGATGTAATTTAACGTAACCTACTTTACACATAAAAATATCGATCAGCTGTTTCCTACGTTGCAGTTACATTCCATTACAGTCGGGTAACTGAGCCTTAATGCAATGTAACTGTAATGTAGGAAACAGCTGATCGATATTTTTATATGAAAAGTAGGTTACGTTACATTACATTTCTATAACTATTTTCATTACTTTTCACATAACAATATCGATCAGCTGTTTCCTACCGTTGCAGTTACATTGCAGTCGGCTTTAACTAATCCCAATGTAACATCAGAGCCCCCTTCTTCGCCGGTATTGAGTAGCAGATTCATCGGCGAAGTAAAATAACAAATAAATTGGTTACTGAACACAGATTAAAAAATTTAATACGCCTCATTGACACCAGGTGCGCTGCAACACTGCATTATTAAAAAACGTGCAAAAAGCAGAGTTGTAAAAGAATGAAGATGTCCTAAATCTCATCCTTCACCAACTGTCTTCTCTATCACTATCCCTTTTCTAAAGCAGGTAAAACCTAGTAATAGTAGTTTGGTTAAGTTAGTGGAAAATTAGAGTCCAGCTCACTTGGGTCCATTACAATGATACCTTTGTGCTTGTAATAGTCGTATCCTGAGTGTAACTTCTCATTACAAAAAAAAAATAATAATATTTACATTTTAATAGAGGTAGTCGCATCAAAGGAAGCTATTGAAATGTTAATTCCAGCTGATGATATAGACCAAAATGTTGATAATTTAAGACTCCGAAGAACTGTTGGAAAGAAAATTAGATCATCTGCTTAAATTTTACTTACTTCCCGGTTTACACAACCCAGACGGTCGGTTTGAGTAAAAAATTTATGTATGTATGAAAGGCACTTATTTTGATTGGGTAATTTTCTTACAAATTTTCTAAGTCGATTGCCTGGATTGTGGAAACAGGCGGTTGTAAATAATAAAAAAATATTTGATATTATTTTTCGAGTAAATAGCATTTCTTGATAGAAATAAATAATTGAATAATAATTGAATAAATAATTTGGGTCAGCCAGATCAGCAAAATAGCCCAATGTGCGCTGGCGAGTACTGCAAAATTTGCACTCAAAATTATTTTATAAATAAACAAAAACGTTTAAAAATTTTAAATGATTTTGCACAGCATAATTGCATACGTATGCATATACTAAATTCTACATCAGTATGTATATGTGTGCTTGTGCATACATATGTATGTATTTATGTATGTCTGCATTGTATATTCATCTTCTGCAGACCGGAATGGCATTAGAATACATAATGTGTTTTAATACAAACTGAGCAAAAAATAATATTATACAATTTCATTTGCTATATATCATGTGTGCTGTTGCTAAAAGAAATATTCCAGCCAAATTAAATACAAGTACATATGTATGTACATTTTGTTATCTCTTACAGAAGAAGGCCTTGATATTTTAAAATCTTTAAGAACGTTTTCTGGTTACACATCTCTCAACTCTAAGAACATACACAACTCAGCCATAAAACTTGTGTCTCAAAACCACCGTTTGACAAAAGCCAATATTACTCTTTAATACACAAAACAAAATTCAAAACAAACAGCTGCAATATGCCGGGAGAGGCGGTACAGGTAATCTCCACATCGGAGGAACACACATTCTTACTAAATGAAGATAATTTGAGTGAGGTGCTGATGCGTGAGGAAGTGAAAGATCGTTTTGTATGTGTAGTGTCGGTGGCGGGTGCATTTCGCAAAGGAAAAAGTTTTCTTTTAGATTTCTTCCTGCGCTATATGTATTCAAAGGTAAACTAAATACCAACTCATAGTTAAAGAGTCATGTTTTATTAACTTTGTTTATTTTATTATTTGCTTAGTATGTCCGCCACGATGTAAGCGATTGGTTGGGCGATGAGGACTCACCTTTGACAGGCTTTTCTTGGCGTGGTGGTTCCGAACGTGATACAACTGGCATTCTCATGTGGTCGGATATATTTTTGCATGATTATCCCAATGGCGACAAAATAGCCATTATACTGTTAGATACGCAAGGAGCCTTCGATAGCCAAAGTACCGTGAGAGATTGTGCCACGGTATTTGCTTTGAGCACCATGTTATCGTCCGTTCAAATTTACAATTTGTCACAAAACATACAAGAAGATGATTTACAACATTTGCAACTGTTCACAGAATATGGCCGCCTGGCTTTGGCCGACTCTGGTAAAAAACCTTTCCAACGTTTACAATTTCTTGTGAGGGACTGGAGTTTCCCATACGAAGCGGAATACGGCGCCCTGGGCGGTGATCAAATTCTAAAAAAGCGCCTCGAAATATCGGATAAACAGCATCCCGAACTGCAATCGCTAAGGCGGCATATTTCCTCGTGTTTTCAAGAAGTTGCCTGCTTTCTTATGCCGCATCCCGGTCTAAATGTGGCTACAAATCCCAAATTCGATGGTCGTCTCAAGGATATAACAGCTGAATTTAAACAATCTCTAAGAACTCTAGTGCCCATGTTGTTGTCGCCCGACAATTTGGTATACAAAGAAATCAGTGGTCAGCGCATACGAGCCAGAGACCTGATACAATACTTCCAATCGTATATAACAATTTATAAAGGTGATGAGTTGCCCGAACCCAAAAGTATGTTGGTGGCTACAGCCGAAGCTAATCATTTGACAGCCGTAGCAGCGGCTAAGGAATTATACAATCAGTTAATGGAAGATGTTTGCGGCGGCACTAGACCGTACTTAAGCACTGGTCATTTGGAAGCGGAACATTTGAGAGTTAAAGATAAATCTGTATTTCAGGTGGGTAACTTAAGGAACTCGGAAGCTTTTTCTTTCGTTTCGAATTACGGAGTAGGCCCCGGTACTCAATCTCCTACAAAACTCAAGACATTGCAAAGTCATGTTTTAAGTGCCCAGGAGGCGATCAAATTAAACCATCATATTATACGACATATTGTCATAATTATATTATAAGTGAAATTTATTTATTTATGTGGTTGAAGTCTACTGACGCTTTGTTAAAGCAACAATGAAATGTATATATTTAGATATGCTTAACCACCTGCAAATAAATTTCACTTATTATATATAAATATTATTATGTATGTACTTAATAAATAAATCAAAAAAAAAAATTGTATCGTTATAGTTCCTTGCCAAACGTAAAATGGGTGGAGAAGAATTCACCGAAAAGTTCCGCCAACAATTGGATGCCGATCTTGAGGAGATTTTTGTTACTTACAAAGCGCACAATGAAAGTAAAAATATTTTTAAGGCCGCCCGTACGCCAGCTGTCTACTTTGCCCTCGCAGTGTGTTTTTACATTTTAAGCGGTATTTTTGGTCTATTGGGAATGTATACATTTGCGAATTTCAGTAATTTAGTCATGGGCATTTCTTTGCTAACGCTCGCACTGTGGGCATATATTAGGTAAGTTAAATAGGCTTTATTTAATAAGGCTGAAAATACTTTTCATATATTTGTGTTCTTGACGTTCTAATGCTAAAAAAAAAATCGAAAATTCACAAAAAGCGAAAATGCAGTGATAAATCGAAATTTCGAAAAAAATTCTGGCTCTAAAGTTTGGCTTTAATGTATTAAAACCAGGGACCGTAACGATTATTAGTGTCATTTTAAAAATTACTTTTTAGTCATTATTATATTTATTTATTCCTCGTAATAATTACTTTTTCATTTTTATTTTGTTTGCTTAATTTTTAAACTGTAAAAAGCGCATTTTTTGCGTTAAAATTAATATTAATCGATTTAAAATTGAATTTATCGCCAGAGTCTGTAAAAAACTTCTTTTATGTTGAATTAAATTTACTCAGTTTAAAAATGAAGCACAAGAATTAAAAATAAAAATCAAAAAGTAACTGTTATTTCGTGAGGAAGAAATAAAACTCAACACGCCAGTTGGTTATTGGTTTGCTGCAGACATAATGTATTTTGAATATACTGTGCCGCCGCAACCAATAACCAACCAACGAACAGTTTAATTTTTTTGTTTATTCCAACGTGAGTATGTATACAAAGCTCTCTCTCACTCTTCGAGAGAAAGTATTCGATCGACTTCTATAATTTCGATACAAGATATTCGATATCGAATACGGCGATCTCAAAAAGTAAAATTTCGATTATAGTCATTCGATCACGTATGTGACGATTTGGACCCAGAAAGGTCACAACTGTTTTTTTTACTGAAGTGATAAGTTTTCCGTCGCCCATTGTTATGTTTTAATATAATTTTATGTTTATGTTCAATATAATTTTATGTTTAATTAATTTAAATGCTTTTTTAAGCGCCTTCCAAAAATTAAATTGTTCTTTACTTTGTGAGTCCAAAAACAAATTCAAGTCGACACACATTGCTTGCAAATGAATCTCTGGCGTTTTATTAAGAATGAATTGTTAGGATTACATGTATCTATATGTATGTATGTATGTATGTATGCATATTTATTTATTTATTTATTTATTTATACATATTATACAAAGTAAATTTGCATAATATGGTCGCACAAATATGGGCGGAGTAACTAGACCATATGCCCAAGATGTTATTAACACTGTTTTAAAAAGGTTTTGTGACTGACTGTACACGACCTATGCCTTCACATAGGAAGTAGCAACGTGGTTGTTAAAGAAATTCCACAGAAGAACCGCAAGAATATACGGTTATCCGTGGCAGATCAGTCAACCAGTGCGAGCGAGACGCAAAACTCTCGAAGGCCAATAAACAACAGTTGCCTGGTTGCACTTAAGAGATAATTGCCAACGACGCTTGATGTTGACTCGCCCAGAGCTTCTTTACGACTGTATGTATGCATATATTTTATAAATATGCATGTATCTATTGCTATTTTAGTCAACTGTTTTTGACAGATGGGGTTTTTTAAAGCCGGTTGTAGCGATAAGGTCACCTGATATGAATTCGCCTTGAAAGTAACATCTGAATTTATCGTTCAATTCTGACATTAGCTTAAGCCAGCTTATGCATATTATCTCTCCTTAGGCGGTGTCATTGGCAAATATAAAAAGTTTCGTGCAAAAAATTTTATAATGTAAATTCGCTTTAGAGTTTTTGTTTTATAGTTGTTTAAAGTTTATAAATTAAAATTTCTAAATCATTTCACTTCTCATGTAACAGGTATAGCGGCGAATTGAGTGATTTTGGAGTTAAACTGGACAAGTTTGCGACATTATTGTGGGAGAATGTAAGCTGGCGTTTTTCTTTCTCTTTATAACATTTTGATCAGTTTAAATAAGAAAATACTTATATTTATTTCTTTTGTTTTAGTTTATGAAACCAATTTATCAGGGCTGCATGGAAAAAGGTATCCAGCATGTTGCCACGCATGCCGCCGAAGCGGCAGTTGGCGGCACTAATCGCACATCAGTGAATGGCAAGGTGAAAAGCTCATGAGAATACGCCAAAATACAAACAAATCACAATGCTTCAAGCGGCTATAAAAAGTCAAAGGCAACAAATATTAAAGAGCCGTCGTCGTCATCTTCTTTAATAAAAACGGCAGCAATACAACAACACGAAATGGTAGTCAGCAAACTTAAACAGTTAGAAAAGCAATCAACAACAATAACAACAGCAGAAGCAACATCAACGAATAACAACTATTTAAATTGTAAAGTTAAACCACAGCAACAAACAGAAACTAAAACCGAAACCGAAACCACATCTTCATCATCATCATCGTCAAATGCTGCCAGTACCACATTATTTGCCACCATCTTCAGTAAATTTTCTGCCACTTGTAATGAAGCCACACGACAACAAAAATTACAAAGACAAGCTTCAGCTACAGCAACCTCGTCGCCCTCGACAACATCATCACCAGCAGCAGCAATTTCAAATGGCAATAATAATAATGTTACCAAGCGCAAGAAAAGAAAATCAAAGAAGAATTCCCAAGCAACTGCGAACATGGCAAAATAAATTAGTATTTTTTTTTTTCATTTTACAAGAAAAAAGAAGCTTCTCCTCTGCCCATTCTCTTGGAACTCTCTTCCCTCATCACTTCAGTTTAAGAATTCTATTTTTTTAATTTCCTTAAACTTTTTTTATGGATAAACATATTTCTTTATGTATGTTGTTTTTAAATAAACAAAAAGAAAAAAATCTTAGCCACGTAAATTTATATTAAATTAAATAAAATTACCAGAAAAAAATTTAAATATTTCTAGTTTAAAACATTAAATATGCTTAAAATAAAAAATAAAAAGTTAAACATATAAATAAAGTCTTAAATAGAAGAAATAAAAAACAGCAAAGCGCAGGCGTTTCTAGGACAAAATAATTTAAAACGGGGGTTTACAATAGGCCGTTTCGTATAATCAAGGCTTTTTTTATGCGAATAAAATGTCGTAACATATTTCGTTTGCTTTTGCGTTTCGTATCCATTTCAACAGTTTTAAACTAGCATAAGTTTTTGTTGTCTTTAGTTTTCTTTTTTGTTGGACCGCTTTGGCTTTAAAATCTTTTTAATGTGTCATTAAGTGTATCTTATTTATATTTTAACTTGTTTAAATAAGAATTTTATTTTGTATAATTTTTTTGTTCATTTTTTTCTGTTAATTTAATACATTACTTTTTTTATATACATATAAATACATACTTATATATTTTTTTATACAATATCCTCTCTTGGTTAAGGTATGAAGAAAAAATTGTCCGTAAGAAAAATTTAAAAGAAGGCAGTAAAAAAAAGAAGTTAAATGCAACAGCAACTGATGCAATGGATGAATTTAATATTGTTTTTATTGAATTATAGTTATAAAAAATATAAATTAATAAATATTAACAATTAAAGAAAGATAAACATTTGGTTCAATTAATTTTTTTTTATTTTCCCAACATTCTCAGTTCTTTTTTTTATAGAATGCGAGTGGCTTGCCTTCTTTCTGGAGAAAACATCAGTTAGCAGATACTAAAAATTTCGCCTATTTTGCCAAATGGTGTTTAATCATTTAGATTTGCAATAAAAATTTAATGGAAAGGTTTGAGCCATTCCCAATTTGTTTTGCAAAAAGTAGATCAAAAGTGAAAAAAAAACAAATAATCAGATGTTTGATGAAAAACGATTTAAAAACGTTAAAATGTGTGATCTATTAACTTGCATCGTTTTTGTGTATTTTACTTTTCGTTTCTGTAAGGAATGTGAGAACCTTTCGAGACGAAAAAATTTTTATCATCCCGTGAAACCCAGGGTGAGTAAGAGAAAATCTATGCGTAAGTATTTGTTGAAATTTTTTTGTGAGTTTATTTAAGTTTTTATATGAATAAGCAAGCCTGTGTAAGATATGCAACCAATCACTCTTATTCCAGTTGTCTGCATCGACATTACTTTAACACAATATCAAAAAATTGGGGCTTGTGTACCCGTTGTCGAAACAAGTGACTCCTGTTGGCAAGTTTATGCTATTTTCTAGACCTCAGGGAACCGAAATAGATTGTCAGTAGCAGAAAATGGTTCTCGAGAGCGAGTAAATAAGCCCCAATTTTTTGGTATTGTGTTAAAGTGACGTCGATGCCGACAAGTGGAATAAGGGTGAATATAATTATTTAATTTTTCTCGATGCGAGAACTTCTCACTCGTTACAGAACCGAGATATAATTTCCGTTCATATATTATTTTTATTATTCATATTCTAACTTCTGGCCGGCTTTTTGGAAGTCAATAACATCCGATTTGTGCAAATTCTCGGTTACCGGTAGACAAATTTAATAACTGGCAACCAGAATTTCTTCGTTTACATTTGCTGTTATTTGCCAGTTACCGTCTGTAACACAGTTCTTGGTTGAAATTCATAATCAATCCATTAAAAACTTAAAATAAAAATAATGAGCACGTGACAACTTTTTTACATTTTGAATCGATTCGTTTTTAAAAATAGGTTTCCATTACATATGTATATAGTATTCTATATTGTTAAACAAAATCATGAGAATAATCCGGAATTTTGTTTTCAAATGACACGTAAAGTCGCCAATTTTAAATCGTGCTACCGTACTACCATTTCATGTAAAATCTTGAGTGATTCCTTGTAAATTTGGCACATGATAACCGCTATTGTGCACATTTTGCAAAGAATTGCAATCGTGAATGATTTTTTCCCTAGAAATATTTCCCGTTTTTATGACTCTCCTTATCATGAATAATCGCCGCTATCGTGAATAACAAATGGGATTTTTGTATCCATGGAGTTTTTTATCCCCTCCAAAAGAAAAATGCTATTGTGAATTGGCCTTAAAATTTTTTTGCTATCAGCTCTCAGTGAATCTAAGAACCGGAAGAAGATTTATAAAGTTTAAAAATTAATTCAATATCAAACAAATTTAAGTTTAATAATAAGAAATACACAAATTTAAGGTTCCAAATGAAATTTTATTAATTTTAAAGTTGTGTTTTTAAATATTCCAGCTGCAGTGGAAAAAAATTCTTTCGTAATTATGCGATGTAATAATTCACTTTGCCTTCAAAAATAAAGTGAACAAAAAAACAAGGGAAAAGTTAAAAAATTTCCGTGAAAAATACTATTCATGATAAGGGTAATCAAAAAAAAGGAAACCATTTCTAGAGAAAAATTATTCACGATTGAAATTTGAAGAAAAGGGAAAGAAACATTTCGAAAGAAAAAATGTTCACGATAGGGGTGATTTTATTTTATAAAATTTTAATTTTATTATTTATAAAAAATATTTTTCCGCATTCATCAATTTGAAGCGAAACTCCGGTGTTTGCTGAATAAATATTCTTGAAAAAAAATATATAAAAAAATGTAAGCATCCGCCTCATGTCCGTTCGTCGCTGTCTCATCACAGATGATATCAGAGGTGACACGAGACGGAAGATAATTCTGCTTTTTATATGTCTTGCTCGCACAGTCATCAAATCCTCTACTGTTTCTTTCGCTTGATATTATTTTAATGTATGTATTTTCATTTTATACTTTGTGGCCTCATTCGCTGCTTGTTTTTGTAAGTAAGGGGCCGTTCTCATGTTACGCAACGCACTTTTTCCCGATTTTTTTGAAAGAATTCTTAAAGGAAAATCTCAAGTATATGGAAAGTATTTTTATTATCAAAATTAAGAGTGATCGAATATTGTTATGTACATATCGAGCCTTATTTGCGATTTAATCGTAATCCACATGTCGTAAAAAATTATGGGCCTACCGATAGTTTAGAATTATCAAAATAAAACCGACAATTTATGTATGTATGTGAAACATATTTGAATATTATAAAATAAACTTTCTCTTGAAAACTGTAATTTTGATTTGATATGTTAATTATTCTTCAACATTACACCTTAAAAATTTACACCCTTTACCCCTGGTAATCGTTTCATATCGATAAAAAAAAATTGTAGCCATGCGCACTTTGAATTTTCAATATCCATGACAATCAATTCAGAAATATTTTTACAGACAACTTTTTTCAGCTGATTCATTCAAAGGATTTACATAGACAACATAACAATGCCTTGCAAAGGATGTGAAAAAGGTAAACTTTATTTTGGATATTATTTAATTCAATATTTCGGAAACAAATTTTAACTATTAATTTAAATTTCTTCTTAAGACTGCAAATGCACCAGCACCAAATGCGACGAACGTTGTAAGTGCGCTCAGGGTAATAAATGTAATTGCATGTTGGGCCAAAAGGAGGCAGAGGCAGGCGGAAAATCTTGTTGCAGCAAACAAACGAAAAGTGATTAAAGTTATTTCTTCATAAAAGAACTGGCATGGAATTGTAAAGGGAATGTTTTTATTATTTACAAATAAAGATTGATTTACATTTTGTGGTCAAATAATAAGCGATTTACTGCTGGGAAACACAGCCATTTGTTCAATTGTAGGCTAATCCGGCCGAGGATTATGACGCCTTGAGTTAGAACCATTCGGGAATCTCACAAGATGTGTCACATACATTTTATGTTTGCACACAAATATACGAGTGAACAGGCGTAGATATTCCTCATTATCGCGAAAAAGAACAGGTTTTTTTTAATGTTTTTGGTTTACAAAAAATTTCACCTAAAAGAATGTTAGCCATTCATTCCCGGTAAGGGACATTAAGAGTCAGAGACTCTTTGAGATCTTGGTATTGAAATCCAGTTTGATGAGTACCCGGTTTACTTTAGATACAGTTTATATATATATATATATACATATATTTAATCCATTAATTCCTAGGAGGAACATAAGGCCGTAGAAAATTGAGAAAACTTGTGATTTTTAGATGCTTTTAACCAAGTTTTCAATCTTGATTATTTTTTAAACAAAAGCTAACCTAAAAAACGCTTAGCACCATTGGATTCAGCGTACTATAATTAGGTTTACACACCGGGTCCCCAGCTTGTTACAAAAAAAGTTCAGAATGCGAGCATAATGTAATTAAAAAATACATCCATCATCACTACCGATCAAATGACTAGTAAATTGACGGCCACTATTGATTTCAATAAAATTGTTGCAAATGTGTTAGCGAAAAAATTTTGTTTGTGTTAGTTTCAGTCATTCATTTCTTGTAGGGTTGTACACAGGTTACATATATCTGTGGGGTTGTATATTTATTTATTTATTTATTTATACATATTATACAAAGTAAATTTGCATAATATGGTTGCACAAATATGGGCGGAGTAACTAGACCATATGCCCAAGATGTTATTAACAGTATTTTAAAAAGGTTTTTGTGGCTGACTGTACACGACCTATGACTTCACATAGGAAGTAGCAACGTGGTTGTTAAAGAAATTCTACAGAAGAACCGCAAGAATATACGGTTATCCGTGGCAGATCAGTCAACCAGTGCGAGTGAGACGCAAAACTCTCGAAGGCCAATAAACAACAGTGGCCTGGTTGCACTTAAGAGATAATTGCCAACGACGCTTGATGTTGACTCGCCCAGAGCTGCTTTACGACTGGGGGTTGTATATATTTTTTATTATTAATCTTAAATTTGCTTAATTTTCATTTAAATTTTAAGCTTTACAAATCCTCTTCCCGTTTTAATAATTTCATGGAAACAAAAATTACAGTTCTTATTCACGATAGCGGCGATTGTTCATGAAAAGGGAAATCATTTCTAGGAAGAAATTATTCACGACTGCAATTCCTTGCAAAATTTTTACGATAGCGGTGATTATCAGGCATGTTCTGTAAATCACTTCATAGTAAATCACTAAAAAGGTCTTCTGCGCACAAAAATATTTGAGACCTAGGGATTTTTAATTGATTGATTGTAATAAAATTAATTATTTTACACAAAATACCCTAACAATTTACAAATTTATGAAAACGCTATATTTCTGTGGTAAAAAGGAAAAAATGCTTAAGCTGAGATAAGATTATTTGTGTGATTTTTCAGGAAGTTATAGCACTATGACTTGCGACTTATCCTTTTTATACTTCTAATCTCAATTGGAATAATACCTTAATTTGGTATATTTAGTATATTTCAACTCAAATGTATTATTTACATATGGTGTGTAGAACGATGTTTGCTTAAAAAAAATAAAGCTTAATAGAGAATTTCCCCATTTAACTGTAAATTAAATAAATTTCTAAAAATCTATTTCAACGCTTAAAAGTGCTCTCCTGCAAAACAGTAAAAAATGACTTAAGCACTTTTTCCTTGTTGCCACAGATTTTTGGTGGACTCCTTAACATAGCGTCTATACCTGGGGGCAAATTAAGGCACTCGTTATCGAACGAAATTACGAAAAATTTCAATAGAGTTTATATGAAAATATTTTTAAATTTCGAATCGTATCGAATGCCGTAATTTGCCTCCTCATATTAAATCTGATATAATATGAGAGAGAACGTCGGCAGAGTAAGGAGAAAAATACATTTACATATGTATGTATATTAATATTAATATCAAAGTAGGGGAAAACGCGCTCTTATAAATATCATAATATTTCATAATTAACATGCAGCCGTGCAGTAAACATCTTCGTTTATTGTAATACTAATGTGTGTTTCATAAAAATTTTGGTATTTCCTTAATACATCGTGTACAATAAAACATTTCTGCATTTTTATTTATCAAAAAATATTCATTTTCTTTTTCATACACAAAAGTTTCTTCACGTATCTATGTATGTGTATGTTTTTTGCAGTCCACACTTAATATAATTCTCTCTGCTATGAAATTTGACGTTTGCTGATAGAAATATATTTGATATTATATCAGATATAGACGCAATGTAACAATTTTCGTGATGTACTTTTCCTTTTTAGTAGTCAGCTGATATTGTTTATCAAAAAGAGTTTTGCGGTTGCCAGAGCAACAAAGTATAGCGTATGCCTAATTTATTCAACTAAATTATTTGAAATTACCGTGGTTTCAGAACATGCCTGACATATGGAAAAATTCATTTATTTGAGGTTAATGGTAGAATTAGTCGATTTGTATCGTGTTACTTTTGAAGTTGTCGTATCGTTTAAATCGGGAAGTTAATTAGTAACTGCCGTATTCATAAAAAATATTTCAGGTTTATTAAGAGCTTATTTGACAGATCTTATTTGTCAAATAAACCTGCAATAAACCTAAAATATTTTTTATGAATAAGACCAAGCGAACGTGTCAGCTGTTATTGTATTTCTCTTTGCTTTATACATGTGTATGTGAGAGAGAAGTTAACGTTTGCTTCGTAAAAATCAATTTTCTGTAGATTTCTACCTCACATACGTTACGATACATATTAAATAAACAGCAACATGTTTTATTTATGTTACAGATTTTGTCAGCTGACTCGTAAACTCACGATACGAATCTACAAATTCTACTATAAGTTAGAATTACGCTATTTGTTAATAAAAGCAACAACCAAAAATATTTTATTATTTTTTTTTTTTTTGTTAATTACTATCCCCTCTCTTTTCCATATTATGCATGATTTTCTTCTTCTTGTTTAATAACTCTTTAAGAAAATATATATATATAAATATATAAATCTTACACTTTTTATTCAGCACTGAGCACGTTGCTTGGAAATGTCAACTTCGACTGCCCATAAATCGGCAGTTATTTGCTTTGAGATATTCTTAATCGAACTTTTTCAACAAAAACATTATTATTGTTAGTACAAAAAATTATCTTTGGTCAAGATTTTGGGTCACATTATCTACTCTGCACTGTCCTACAAACAGGCTGGCATTACAGAGAGATTTAAGTTAACGTTACATTTTTTATAGCAGCATTTCACGTCTACGAATATTTCGCTAAAAAATCATTATTAAAAATTCATATTTTTTTATGTATCCAAAATTAATTTATTAAAAATATAAATGTAAATAATGTGATAATTATGCATTCACTCATTACTCTTATATATATTTAAAAAAAAATTAAATAAATCAAAAATAAAGAACATCTATTAAAAAACTATTTTATTGAAACGTTTCATAATAAAAACATGCCTTCATAAAAGTGAACCAATAATAACATTTTTTTTTAAATGAATTTATGTGATTTAATTAAAAAAAAAACAACAAAACAAAAACTGATACAATATTATATGTAATAATAAAACAAAATTGTTTCAAACAATAGCATCTTTTTCCTTCTCTTTTGCTTTTACTTGACAATTTTGTAAACCGTTTAAATGTTTTCTGAAAGCATTTAAGAGCTATAGTTTTTTTATCAATAAATTTATTTCCCTTATTTCTTTGAGATTTTTAAAGATTCTTTATAAAATCCTAATTCACTCACGTTTAGCTACAATGAAACTTTTCGTATTTATTGAGAATTAAAGGAGTTTATTATTTTTTTAAATTGCTATGAATGAAATGGGTGCAGAATAAGTGTTACTCGTATTTATTATTTACTTTTATTTTTTATTTTTATTATAAATGTTTTAATGCTTGGTTTTTATTTTGTTAATATATTTAGAAAGTACGTTTTCTCTTTAAGGGGATGTGTTAGTTTTTTAGCCTAATTTTAAACATTTTTAAAAATATTTTTTTTATAGTTAATAATTAAGTTATTGATTTTATTTTATATTGATTTTCTATAATTTTAGCCGCCTAAAAATATCTATTTTCTCAATTTATTTTTTGACATTAGCTTTTTTATATAAAATTTCTTATTTTATTAATATGTATTCTAATAATTTCGAAGTTATTTTTTTAATAAGGAGAAAAACACTATTTGCGTAGACTTTTTGTTTTAGTTATTAAATTTTTGAAAAATATATATTTTAAACAATGTGGTGTATATGTATGTATGTATGTTTAAAAAACAACCTTAGGTTGCTCTATTACTACTTTGTAAAAATTTATATTTTCCATTCAATTTGTTATGCTAACTCATTTCTTTTCTTTTTCTTTTTTATGTTAATTTAATTTCCTCTACTTCACATTAACGTCTGGCCTGAGGCCCGAAATAAAACCTAATTATAAATAAACAAATTTTATTAATGTTTTAAGCATATGTATGTATGTAATTATATATAGGAAAGCAGAGAAAAAAATATATATCAACTGCCTTATTCATAAAAAATATTTATGTTTTATAAGAGGTTAATAAAACACATTTTCTATGGAAATTTTATTAATAAACCTTTTATAAAACCAAAATATTTTTTATGAATTTTGTTTTTAACTTAAAGTAAGTTTAATAAATTTCGACAAAAGAAATCATTGTAAAAGTGTAACTGGTGCATAATATTGAATTTTAAATAGAAATTGCTAAAATTTGTATAATTTTGTGCAAGTAACCAAGAAATGTTTAAGTGTAATTTTATTATTTTATTTTAAACGATAAATATTTTCCTCATCTATCGCACACAAAATAAGAACTTGATGTGTGTGAACTAGGACACTTGATGCTTATAGATGTTTTAATTAGGCTTTAATTTTTGGAGGTTTATCAATCTTTTAACGCATCTAACCCTGCGTCCATGAAACTTTCATTTCCCATGAAGAGAACTGTGCTATCGCGAATTTAATGGGAACGTTTGTTTCTGCTATCAATGCTTAGTGAATGTAAAAACGGGCAGAAGAATTGTAAAGCTTAAAAATTAATTAAAAATCAGACAAACTTAAGTTTGATAGTAAGAATAACACAAATTTTGGGTTTCAAATGAAAGTTGTGTTTTTAAATATTTTAGGTGACGGGAAAATATTCTTTAGTATACCACAGCCATAAAATTTACTGCATGTGAACTACAGAGATTCATGTTCAATGAAAAAAGGTGTTGCAAGGAATTATTGTGGACATTATTTACTGATCTTGTCATAAAAATAATAACCGCTATCGTGAATAAATTGTGAAATTTTTGTTCCCATGAAATTTTCATTCCCCATGAAGGGAAGGAAATTTGCTATCGGGAATTTCATGAGAACTTTTGTTCCTGCTATCAATGCTTGGTGAATGTAAAAAAAACGGGAAGATTTGTAATGCTTAAAAATTAATTGAATCGTCGTTTCGGGATTTGAAACCACATTATTTTCAGAACAGGCCTGTATAAAGTGATTTACAGAACATGTTTGATAGTAAGAATTTCACAAATGTTGGATTTCAAATGAAATGTTTTTAAGTGTTTAGTTGTACTTTTAAATGTTTTAGGTGACGTGGAAAAAATTCTTTAGTACACCACAGCCATAAAATTTACTCCATGTGAACCAAAGAGATTCATGTTTAATGAAAAAATATATCACAATGAATTCAATGTTATTAATCGTGTACATTATTTTACTGATCTTGTCCTAAAAATAATTATTTATAACTTTTAATAATTGAATTATAATATTGAAATTACGCGATGTATTAATTCAGTTCGCCGGCAAAAATGAAGGGGAAAGTGAAAAAATCCTCGTGAAAAATAATCACCCCTATTGTGAATTACAAGTGGAATTTTTCTTCGCGTGAAATTTTTGCCCTAGCTATCAGTACCAGTGAATGTAAAAAAGGGAATAAGATTTGTAAAGCTAAAAATTAATTGAAAATCAGACAAATTTAAGTTTAGTAATCAGAAATACACAAATATTAGGTTCCAAATTAATTTTTTTAACTTAAAACTTTTTTTTAAAATTCCTACTCCATGGGAAATGGGTTTGCAGGGAATTATTGTTAAGAATCATAAACTTTACTTACTAACCTGGTCCTAAAAATAGATATTTATAACTTTTAATATATAATTCGAAAGAAAATATCGAAATTATTCGATGCAATAATTCAGTTCGCCTGCAAAAATAAAGTGAACAAAAATATTACTCATAAGGGGAAATCAAAAAAGGGAAAAATTCCGGATGCTAAGGGAAAATATTTCGAGGGAAAAACTGTTCACGATAGGGGTGGATATGTATTCTAGTATGTTATTGTGAATTAAAATTTAACCTATTTTGTTTACATAGAATAATTAATTGCTGAGAAGAGTATTATTTTAATGGTAGCGAACAAATCAGTTTCACGGATTTTATACACGCAAAGTTTACTTTGCAAAATCTTGAGTGTGTAAAAGCCATCATAGATGTTATTCACTACGACGCATACATACCTATTTTAATGAAAAAAAAATCATTTTCAAATGTTTTTTTTTGCAAAACTTATTCATTGCATTATAATTCAAAATTAAAAGTTTTCATATGAATCCTTATTAAAAAGAAAAGACACAAATGGTGGAATAAGTGTTTTGGTAACATTTATAGCAAACATATTTTTTATTCATTGCGTCTAGAACCATCTTCACAAAATTGCTGTAAATGCCGTGAAAGTTCAAGCTCACATAGCACAAGCCTTATTGATAGAATTTTTAATTTTTATGTATAAAATTATACAAACATCTGGCTGTGTTAGAAAGGAAAATGATTTTTTATTTTCAACTGTGTAACCCCTTTTTATTTTCTACAAACCGAACATTTCAGCAATAAGATTTTCATTGTGTGAACACAGACAGAGGAACTACATTGGCCACTGCTTTTGTTTAAATCTTATCACTTATATATACTTAGTATTTATTATACACGTATACTTATAATATTTCAGAAGGCTAATAATGAAAAACAATTTATTTAAAATTTATTATTACCACACACAGACAATGATGCATTATTTTTTTTTCGCTATATTTACATTATGTATTAACAAGCTGCTAGTATTTTGCCAACATCCTTGGCGGCCAAATAATATTCAAATTTACGTCATTATCGAATCTTGAATTTTTGGCATCTACAACATAGTTTTTTTTTGTTCTTTTGTAAATGAAGTTTTGTTTGTTGAATTAGTATTTTAAAAACATTATTTAAAAACATAATATCCAGCCAAGCCTGAAACACACTAAGGGCGACTTTTTGGGTTCGAGATTAAGATTAGTTTATTTCTGTTATTAACTAATCCGAAAATTAACTTACGGCCGGCCTGGCCCCACGATGTCGACAAGAAAGTTTCTTTCGCTTACTTATATTGAAAACAAAAACAAAATAAGAGAATTTGTTTTTGTTTTCAATATAAGTAAGCGAAAGAAACTTTCTTGTCGACATCGTGGGCCAGGCCGTTAATCTCCCTTAACTGAGTTTGATGTTTTTGAGTGGTAGTTTAATCTTCTTATTATGTGTAGTACTATCATGCTGAGGAACAAAATAGTGGCAACATTTTCTGTGCAAAAGTCATACATGTTATCAACACACTTTGATTTTTTGTGGGAAGAAGAAACTGCCATATTTTGTTATTTACAAGTAAAATATTGCGCATGTTAAAGAAAATAGATAAATAATATAAAATATATTTATTTATTTACGTGTTTTTTAATTATTTTATCATATAAGTTTTACAAAAAGTTATATGTTTCACAAGTGTATGTTGTATTTATTTATGTAAGATTAAACCACCACGATTGGCCGCTTAAACTAGCAAGTAAAACCATATAATCGACTACCCAAAAATCACAAGTGAAGATTAAGATTAATTTAATCTGTAATCTTGAACTCAAAAAGTCGCCCTAAGGGCCATTTTCACAACGAATAAAAGTATACTTTAAGAGTTTTAAAACTAGAATTTCAGTACAAAATACTGGTTTTAAATTCTTAAAGTTTACTTTTGTATCGTTGTGAAAATGGCACTAAAGAAATTATATATATACATATATATATATTGGACATGTGTAAATTAATTAATTTATTTATGACTTTGATTATTCTTCATATACATAATTTTTGTTTTGAGTAAAAATATTTTAAACAACATCTTTTATAGTAGTCAATGTTTGTCGCAGAATAAACGTAAAAGTTAATTTAATTATGTATGTCTCTTAAAACATTCGCATATACAACAAGAATTAATCAAAAAGAGACCGAATTGTTTGTTAACGCTTAAAAGAATAGCTTAAATCAAATAGGAAAAATAATATTTAGACAAGATAGGAATAGATGTGCTAGAAAGTTAAAATTAAAAACAAATATTTATGTACGTATGTATTTATATGTATGTATGTATGTATGCATGTGTATATAAAAAAGAAACTTAAAAACTATATGAAATTATCATTATAAGTAATAAAAGAGTGCTTAGCACTACTAGTCTACCATTTTGCCAAAAAATAATATATTTAACAAATCATTAAACGATAACTAAATTTGCGGCGTATTCGCAGCCGTGGACGTGGAGGCCATATTACTAGTAGAAGAAATAGAACTAATTTCATCACTATTAGCTTTTTGCTTTTGAATTTTTAGGGTATCGCTTTTTATATCATCAACATTTGTTTTTTCTTTGCAGTCTTCAGTTATTGAAGATAATGTTGTTTCCTTAGGCAAGGTATGAACTGTTTGTGCTGCAGAAGAGGTGGATATATTGTCTACATCAGCACAAATATTTTTGTCTTGTTCTTGCTGCTTCTTTTGATCAGATGATGATGGTGATAGACAATTTGCATTAAAACCGCTGCCTTGTGAATTATTGTTACCACCGCAACCGCCCTCATCGCTACTTTCTGGTACAGGAGTTGTATTTCGTTCGCTCTCCATGGTATCGTCCATATGGGGCTGTGTGCCGCCCGTTGTCGTATTTGGCGAATTGCCTTCATCTTTTTGCATTAAGGCCAAAATGCTTTTAATATATGTTTCCATCGTTAGCAAAAGTTTTATACGTTTCTCATGTTCTTCTAGCAAACGATCTTCGGCAGTTTTTTTATTTATATTTTTCGGTGCTGCAGCGATGTTGGTAGTGGTGGTGGTGGGAGTAGTCGCATTGGCGTTTATTGCTGTTGCAGCCGCTGCTGCCGCAGACGTGGAGGGTGGTTCAGCTTTATTTACATTTGTTTTATCAGTTGCGGGTAATTTTGAAGACTCTGTTTTCGAAACTTCTTCATTATTTTCCAACTTACCACTTTCAATCTCTGACTCTATCTTCTCAGCGACAGAAGACTTTTTCATATCTACATCTTCGTTTGTAGCATTATTCTTCTTTTCCATGTCTACATCGCTAATATCTCCTTGTTTAACTGATTCAGACTCTGGGGGTTGGTTGGCTGGTTTTTCGCTGTTTTTGCTTTTGTTATCATCATCTTTGTGATCATCGCCATTAATTGTCTCCATGTCTTCTTTTGTTCGTTCTAATAAGTCTTCTTTTTGTGGTTCGATTATAGCCGCTGCTGTACAGTCATCTTTGGATGACGAATTTTCACATTGTTCCTTTGATTCTTCGATGTTGTCTAATTTCAGTTTTTTATTTGGAAATAGTTCTGAAAAGCAAATGAATAGATACACGTAAAATATTAATTATAACAAAAATAGATCACAGATGAAATAAAAAAAATAACTTCGACCCAGTGTAAGTAAAACAAAAATGAGCAAATTAACAGGCATGTGCATGATTTGTAAGAAACAAAAAAAACACAAATGTTGTAAATTAGAGATGGTAAATTTGAGCTTTCATTAGATTACAAAACCTTTAAACGAAACATTTCACATATTCCATATCTTCATAAAAACAAAAAAGAAATTGTGAAAAATTTTTTAACTATAAAATAAATTTATTTTTTTTTTAAGGAAATCTTCGAATTCCTGGAGGAATTTGAATTCCTGGAATTTATGTCTTTTGTGCCTTTTTATCAAATTCAGTTATTGAAACTCTCAACATTTGCGTTTTTTTTTTCATAAAAAATTTAAATTTTTTTTCTAAATTTTCGAATTTCGATTTTCACTAAATGACGAATTCCAGGACAACGAACATACCTGAGCGGCTAATTTTTTTTGGAATCTATATCTATTGTGCCCTTTTATGAAACTTAATTTATAATTTATAATTATATAAGGGTGAAATTTACTTTGACGGACACCACACACATAGTGGATCAAACAAAAGAACGCTGATGACCACAAAGTACACAGAGATATCACGAGGCGGAAAGTAATTGTGTTTTCAGACTGTCTCGTTCACTCAGTATCTTTGTCTTCTTTAATGCTTCTTTCGTAGTGTCATTGATAAACGTATTTTCATTTTATACTTTGTTGTTGTTTGTTTGTAAGTAAAAAGTAAAAATTAATATTTTTGAATGAAATGCTTAAAACTAAATAAGGAATCATTTCAAAACTGATTTTAATCACTTTTTTAATACTAAAAATCTTTATCACATTCTGTTTTTTAATTCCACACAACAAAATCCTTTCATTTAATTTTGTAAAAAAGTTGACTTCTTCATTTCGCAAAGTATACATTTTACATAATTTGTTGTTGTTTGTTTTGATTGTTTTTTCTTTTCTAGCACAACCTGTGTCAACCGTTCTGCTAATGTTTGTTAGAATAGTTACAATTGTATTTGGTGTAAATTGTTCCTTAAATAATTAAATTATTGCATGTAGTTTGGCTTACTGAAAATTACGAACGTTGGACTAATTAAGCCAAACAAAGAAAATAATATAAAGTTTACAAGTTCTTTAGAACATAATATTGTATGATAATCTGCTTTATCACGATTGTCGAAGTTATCGATTCAATTTCGACTTGCTGTCCTTTTTGTAAGACTCATACCGACAGGAGTCATACGGGTTGAAATGTTCTACATAAAAGGACTGATCATTTTATACCTAAAAGAGGGAAATTGAAACGCCTTTTTAAATAACATCCTGTCATAAACTTTCTTTCTTAGTTTCCTCTGTGTTATACAGTGTTATTAAATCAAAGTGCAAAAAAAAGAAACTAATTATTACAAAAACGGCAACATTTTCTTACCATTCTCAGCGATCTCTTGATAACGTGCGCTCTTGTAGAGTAAAGCCTTTAGCGAACCCCTTAATTGTTTGCGCACTGATGTCGGTATGCCAGTGCACTGAGCAATTACACGTATGGCAAATAAATCACCACATAACTCATCCAGATCCTCTTTCGAATGCATTGAATAACTTATGGAATACAACAAGCGAGCAATGGGCAGTTGCGAAGAAATCTAATCAAACAAAAATAAAAAAGATCATCATAATAATAGTTCCATTGGGAAAAAAGTATTCAAATCAAAATTTCTATAGCTCACCACCTTAGGGTAATATATTTCCAAAAATGCTCTTATATACTGATCACTTAGGGAAACTCTGCAGCCGCGCAATATAATGTGTATGTACTCAACTAAATATTGATTGTTTATCAATAATTCAGCATACCTAAAAGGAGGCAAGCAAATATTTATAATATTTCAATTTCACATTTTAACCGAACTCGTGTCAAAACCAATACGGCTTTAAAAAATTTATTTGTTGTAGTTTAAGCACGTATGGATACATTTCGTGGCTGCTTAACCAACAACAAATTAATTTTTTAAATTCGTATTTATTTTTAATTAATTTGCAATGAGATTAATTTTTGCAAAACTTACTTATTGGTACTTTTGTTGTTGTAAATGCCCACCCAAAACTTTGGGAATAGATTAAAATGCAAGGGCGCCGCTTCTATAGCTACCAAACATGATAATTTCACTAATGTATCATTCAGTTGATTGGTATTTACAGCCATACGCATCATAACGTCCAAAAAGTCATGATAGGGTCTATAGAAAGCATCAATATGAGCATCGTACTCTGAATCTACACCGCGCTGAACTTCCAAAAATTCACTGTGCGGTATACACATTTGCACCATGGGTCTGGGCGGTCTTGGCATATTTTTTGTCATCGTTGGCCAATTAGCTTTGCCTCTTCGTGGAAAGTAGGAGCCAATGGTGCCAATAGCAGTGGGAGCATTGGCCACCGATAAATGGCAATTGATTAAAATGGGGGCCAATATGGTGGTGACGTCCAAATTGGGATTTCGTACAAGTTCCTTAAGTACTTCCAATGCCAGTCTACATATTTCGGGGGGATTGTAGGTGTTCAAGAGTGTTGCCAGCCTTTTGACGGCATCTGGTAAGCCTTTCAGCAAAGCTGTTTGTTGTTGGTGTTGCCGCAGGAAATGTTGCTGCTGCAGTTGTTGCTGCATTTGTTGAAATTGTATCTGTTGCATTTGTTGTTGCAGTTGTTTTTCCTTCTGCTGTTGCGCTGCCTGTTGTGGCGTGGGTGGAGAATGCTGTTGCTGCTGCTGTTGTTGTTGCTTTAGCTGTTCTTGCTGCTTTTGCAATAGTTGTTGGTGTTGTTGTTGCAATTGTTGCACCTGTTGCTCCAATTGTTGTTGCTGTTTCTTATTGGTAGGACTATCTAGTCGTGTACTTAAACGTAAAGTACTTAAGAGTAAAACCAGTTCACTAAGTAATTCCTGCAGATCACCCGAGACATGGCAAGCGGTGGCTTCGTGATGCATGGAATGTAGAGTGTGCAAAGCTTCGAAACACATTTCAATACCGCCATTGTAAATCACGAGCAGGCGGTCCTCATCGTTGTCAACTAAGGGGTAAAAAAATAGCAAGAATAAAAATAAATCCTCTTATTGTCAATGGCGTCGTCGACGTCACATCAAGACGACAGTAAATATTGTCACTTGGCTACCCTTTATCGGCAACAATTGGCTCTTATTGACAATCTCTCACTAATCTCTAAGGCCCTTATTATGAGCAACTTTCGATCTTCGACTGTAATCGAAAGTACTGATCGAACGAATTTTCATTTGATATTATGACGAGCATTCGACAAAGAACGTCGTTATTGTGAATAAAATAGACAAAAAATTGCTTACAATTTGTATTTGTGTCCGTAAAAATAAACATTAAAATTTTATTTTTATTTTAAATTAAAATAAACACTTAAATTTTTTTTTTAATTTTTCATATTAAAATACTTCATCGAAAGCTAAATTCTGTTCGATAGAAAAATCGTTGCTCAGCGAAATTTTCGATGTTCTAATCAGGGCAATCATGAATAAAATTCCGCGTGAAATTTTTCCCTGGGAACAATTCCAACTAATAGCAAGTAATAGGGAAAACAAAAAATTCTAATTGGAAAAGGGAGAAATTTCTCGCTGCATTTTATTCATGATTGCCCTGAATATGAATTTAACATTAAATTTTCGAAGATGAAAAATCGAATGCAACTCACAATTGGGAATTATGGCTTTGTAAATTAATGGAGCATGTTAATAGTAGTCAATTGTCGTCTTGATGTGACGAATGCAGACTTTTTTTTACAAATAAGAAACAAAAACACTATTTTTGATAAATACAAAGACCTGAAGCAAATATTTTAAAGTGGCAATTACTCTGTATACAATTCACTAATTGAATTCATCAAAGAAGCAAAAATTTAACTGTAATCTGATTTTTTTTTTGAGTTGAACTTGGCATTTGTGAATATTATATTCCGCCAACTTAATTCAGATTTGGAAAAAAAAGAACAAGCTTAACGTTGTCCCATTTATGTCTGTTGCCTTTTGGTTGCCTGAAAGCATGAATCAAGACAACAAGATTGCGTATTACCCAGGTCCGTTATTTTATTTTCTGCTTGTGACGTAAGCATAGAACTTTGTTGTAAACAAAGTTATATACATTTGTTTGTGGAATATGCTCTCTCTCTCTCTCTCTGTCACACATATTTTATACAAGAAACACAATTGTGTATTCTATATTGACATAGATGCGCCGTAGAAAATTTTTTTGTATGGCTGAATGCGCAATCTTGTTTTCTTGATTCATGACTTGAAAGTGAGAGGAGGTGGGAAAAAGATGAAGGAGATTTGGCTTGGAGAGGAAGAAAGTCTTAGAATATGTTACGAACAGAAAGCATGAAACGAAGAAGTAGCACCCCGTATGGGCCGTCTCTAACTGGCTAGATGAGGGGTCGAGCGACAAAACCATCCGTTGGTCCTAGTGAGGAGTGCCAAACAAATCTTTATATATTAGTCGATTTGGAAAACTTACCTAATATTCTAAAAGCATTTATTAGCGTTCCCCAGGAAACTCTTGCATCCAGGCCAGTTAAATAAGCCGATAACGTTGTACGACGGAATGTGGTGACTTCATGTTTCTCTTGATCACTAGCATCAGGATGGCGGGTTGCAAACAAAGTCATGAGTTTAAATAACTCATCAACAGCGGCGGCATATTGCGTGGGATGCGGTGTAATATTCTTAAAGGCCCACTGCAAATTTTGATGTGCAGCCAGCTGGCGTGTTAAATTGCGGCTCTGCTCGCAGCATAAGCGCAATAAACCATAATAGGCGGGCAACATGGCACGATTATAAGCCACTATTTCCGAATCATCATGATCGGCCCTGGATGTGGGAGTGATGGTGTTCAAAAGTAAAGATTAAAACAAATAAACATTAAAAACCATGTGATTAACAACAATGTTTTGCTTTTAAGACATACAGTATATAATTAAATGCTATATTTCTTGTTATTTCCGGACAGTTGGCAACTATTAATGCATTCTCTGAACAATCGACAATGGTATGATGCCAAAATGCTAGTAAAGCATGTTTGTTATGATGAGCCGGTACGCTGGGCTCCGACAGTCGAGGATGAAACAGATCCCATAAAGCGCGCATGTACGGTCCCATCTAATATTACAAGTTTATATTATACTTATCTATGGCTTTGAAATAAAATAAAAACGCACTTACCATAACTTTTTCAGTCTTTGAAACCATGCAATAGCCCAGGAGGCTAAAATATGATGTTAGCTTTGTGGTGCCATGCACCCCAATATCAGCATAGGCTCGAGCCGCACGTAATAAACGTAACAAAAGATTAATAATTGTGTGCAGTATAATTTGTGCATCATTGCTAAGTTCACTGTATACAAATCGTACAATCATTAAGGTGATTATAATTTTTCAATTAATAATATTCACCACTTACCGAAAGACATAAGATGAAGCTGAGGACAGTTTGTGCAATGAATGCGTTCGAAAATTGGCCCTAAATGGCTGTGAAGGTACCAAGGAAACTAATAAATAAGCGGCAGCTGGGAATGATAACAAAATTTTATAAAAGCATTTCATTTTTGCTAAACATAATATCAATTACCCACCATTACGAACTCTCGAGTTATGATGAGCCAATAAATATTGTTCGACCCAAGTATCAGCAGATTGTAGAATCCAAGCGTGAGCGATTTTATTCTTAGGCGCTTGGAAGGCCAACCAATCTAAAGCTGATTGTGGGCAATATTCAGCGGCATCCCACACACGCTGCAAAATCAACTGTGAAAAACAAGGCAAGCCTGAGGGGCCACCTTGCGTTTCAGTTAGAAGTGTCAGCAGCTTAAAGAATGGACCGCATAATTCCGTGTGTTTAGTAACCGAAGCAAACAACATGGTTATTATTTGATTAGCTAAACGTTCATCCCAGCGGCACAGAGCGTGAATTAAATGTTTCGTTTGATGGGGATTAATATTGTCTTTGATTTGTTGGTAAAGAAATGGGAAACACTGCGTCCGTTGGCATTAAAAATAATGAAATTTTTTGCATAAAGTTTTTTGGCAAAAATTATTTTTTATTTTTTTTTTAATATTTTACCTTTCCGCCTGCTATAGCATTATAGTCTTTAGTAGATAATTTTAATCTTAAGTCCTGGCCTCTTGATCTTTCCACTAAATTTGCTACTAGAGCAATCATTTTATCCAACGATGCTGGTCTCGTTTTATCAACCGATAAAGCTTCATCCGAAGAGTTGTCGTCGTTATCAGAACCAACTTCGAGCTGATTATTGCAAAAATAAAAATATTATGAGAAATGAATTTGAACATCAAAAGAAAATACATAAAATAAATGTTTAATTTAAGTGCTAATTTAACTTAATCAGGAGTTTTTCGATAGTAATTGCATAATCCAAAAATTATTAATGAAAGATCTCGACAGAAAATGTTCTTTCGATTACTTATGTAGAAAACAAAAACAAATTTGCTTAACTTGAAAATATGACTCGGAGAAAAATTCTGATTATTTTTATTTCTATTGTTTTTTTTTAATGGCCTTTAGAACAAAATTAAAAAAAAAATTTTAATTATATTTTTCAAATAAAGAACTTACATTATCGTGTGTCTTATTGCCCAGATAAAAATCGGCTACACTTTTAATAACACCTATGCGTAGCAAATACACCGTTTCTTCATCGCCCATTCGTGAAAATTCAAACAGCAAACCGAAAAATTCCGATAAATGCCTCAAATGAGCCTTAGCACCATGTTCCATTAAAAGTATTAAAGAACTAATAAAACGAGTAACACAAGAAGCATTACCAATTATATCTTTGCCATCATTGTCGGTTTCGGTTTTCAAATACAAGTGCGAATGCGATGAACTGAAAAGAAAATAAATGATAAATACATTTTTTCGCATTTTTATTATTTATTTAAAAGACTCGATATTATAATCCAAATTGTTTTCACAAAATTAACATATCCATCCATATCTTTTAAAAATCACCTCTATCGGGAATAAAATGGAAAATTTTTGTTCCCATGAGATTGTCATTTCCCATGAAGGGAAATTTGCTATCGGGAACTTCATGGGAACGCTTGTTCCCGCTATCAATTCGTAGTGAATGTAAAAAACCGGAAGAAGATTTGTAACATAGCGTCTACAACTGCGATTAACTCTGATATAATATGTGAGAGAACGTCGGCAGAATAACAAAAATAAAATGCCGATATTTCTCTCCATCTCATACAACAGGAACACGTAATTTTACTTTTCTTATAACATTTCACTTAATGCAAATTTTCATCGAGTTAACATGTATGTATTAATTTTATATAATTATTTATTTTGTTTTCACTTTTTCACACAAACTTTAATTTATAAATCAATTAAACACTTATTTTAACATATAAAATCCCAGAAATTTTGACCAAAACATTGTTTTTCATTTATTTTAATAAACACTCACACATACATACTAATTTATTTTCATGTACGTGTGTTTTTTGGCAGTCAATCTCATAAGGTTGTTGTTATAGGATTTCTTATAACAACGCTCTTATAAAAAATCTTATAAGATTGAGATAACACTAATTTGAAGTCTACACGTAACATAATTCTCTCTGCGATTGAATTTGACGCTCTTATCTTACATATTATGTTAGGTGTAGACCCTGATATATTTTTATCATAACAAAAGTAAAACTTTATATTTACAAGTAATTTTAATAATTTTTTTATGTTAGCTCTTTTTTCTATATGGAATTTGACATTTGTTATGATAAAAATATATCAGGTGTGGACGTAGGGTCAGACAAATTTATGCTTGATAGTAAGAAATACACAAAATTTATTGTTTCAAATGAAATGTTTTTGAGTGTAAAATTGTGTTTTTAAATATTTTAGTTGAACCAAAGAGGTTCATATTCAATGAAAAAAAGTGTTGCAGGGAATTATTGTTATTAATCGTGGACATTATTTACTGATAATGTCCTAAAAATACTTATTGATTACTCTTAATATATACTTAATTGGAAGTTTAATAATGAAGTAACGCGATGTATTGATTGAATTCACCTGCAAAAATAAAGTGAACAAGACCAAGGGAAAAGTGAAAAAATCTATGTGAAAAATATTTTTCTGTCAAAAAACCGACTTTAATGCAAAGATCATTTTCGAAAAAAATTTAATGGGCGTGCTTCCGCCTATTTTTTAAATGCAAGATTTTGTTATTTTCAGAGCTCAGGGCGTGTGTTAAGTTTTGTAAAAATCGGTGCAGTAGAACCACTTGAAATAAAATATTAAATTTTAATGGGCGTGACTCCGCCCATCTTTTACATTTTCAAATAGAATTATGTATATTTTTGAGCTCAAGGTGTGTGGTAAGTTTCGTAAAAATCGGTTAAGTAGAACCAAGTGAAATGTAATAATAGATTTTAATGGGCGTTGTCCCGCCCATTTTTTCAACTTTAAAATTTTATAATTACAAGAACCAAAGGTGGTTGCTAGGTTTCACAGCAATCAAATAAGTAGAATATCATAAAATCAAATCAAAACAAATTTGTGGGCGTGTCCCCGCCCATTTTTTTTTTTGCAATGGGACCAATGGGAAGCTATACCCTCTCAGACAATAAAAACATTTTTACAATCGGTCTAATATGAACCGAGTTATGAAGTAACAGCGCCAGAAAAAAATAGAGCCGAATTGATAACACCTTCCTTTTTTTGAAGTCGGTTAAAAAGGGAACAGATTGCTGGGGAAAAATTATTCAGCATTGCAATTTGGCGAAAAGTTAAAATATTTTAAGGGAAAAACTGTTCACGATAGGGGGTGAATAACTTTTTTACAATTGCAATCGTTTATAAAATAATGATCGTTGCATTAATGTTGGTGTTGTTCTTTGAAACCTGAAGTTTTCTGAATTTATCATATTTTATTATTATATTATTCTCAAAGTATATATTTTTTATTCATAAACGTTATCTGCCTTCTAAATAAATAAAATAATAAAAAAAAACGTAAAAATAAAAAAGGGTTAAAACATTTTAACGTGTGCTATTCGAAGTCTGTGCCAATCAGGTTAGCAAATGCCACATCGTGTCAGTTTAAGAGATCAAGGTGTATGCCAAGTTTCCCAAGAATCGTCCAAGTATAAGTACGTTAAATATAATAAAATATTTGCCAAGTTTCGTAGGAATTATATAATTAGTAGTACATATAAATAATATAATATTAAAATTTAATGGGCGTGGCCCCACCCACTTTTTTAAATACAAGATTGTGTCACTTTCAGAGCTCAGAATGTGTGCCAGGTTTCGTAATAATCAGTTAAGTAGAAGCAGATCATATACATATGTATAATATATTAAATGTTAATGGACGTAGCTCCGCCCATTTTTTTCCCCTAGAGATTGTGTCATAACGAGTGCCCAAGTTGTGCGCCAAGTTTCATAGCAAACGAGCAAATAAAAGTAAATAATACCAAAGGTAAATTTAATGGGCGTGGTCCCGCCCACTTTTTTTGGCAATGGGGCCAAATTCAAGCTATTTATTTAAGTGAGAATTTTTGCTCCTCTGAGTCACACCTAAATTAAAGCGTCAAGCGATGCTTTAGCAGCAGTTTACATACTTTCAGTGCATTCAAATAATATTTTATACGTTTAAATGTAATGTAAATACGTACCCTGCTGCTTACGCAACGCTTGACGCTCTGATTTAGGTTTGGCTGTCTCTGGTTAATATAGTTTGTTTTTATAGAGGTATAGAACCTTGAAATGGAATAAAACAAAGATGAATTTTTCAAATTGACATGAAGCCTTGAAACTTTAGTTTGTTTTCTAACTTTTTTTTTGAGATTTATTGTTTATTATTTATTCTTGAATTAGGGGCCACTGTCTGGCGCTAATTAAAAATAGCCTTATTTCTGTTTGCTCTGTTTGCATTAAAGAACAGTATTTAAACAAATGTTTGCTAAGCAACAAGTACAGAACACAAAAAAAAATTATTTAACAATCATTTTAAATTTATACATTAAACAGCATTTGATAATATTATTTAAACTATTAAACAACAAAGTAATTCAATGAAGTTAATATTAACTATCTTGCTATTGGTAATATTTTCCAGGCAAATTATTTGTTTCTTTATAAAACCCTGTAATGTTGACAATAAAAATGGAAATATTGCTATATCCCCCATATTGGATTTTTTGAAAACCATGGACTGTGATGTAAAAACCTTTTTAAGCCGCACTTCCACAGCTTTCAAAAATTTATTTGAAAATTTTGGCAAGGTGAGTTTAAATTATATTCCTTTTTAATCTGCCACTATTTGTAGACGTCGCCTCTTGTTATTTTTTAAGCCGTCAATTATTTTGGTAACGAGTTGACTTGACATCGACAAATAGTTATAGAATTGGGGAATTATTATTATTCATATGTAGCTCAAAATTTTTTTTATAAATTTTCAAACAATTTAGAATATTTCGAGTAAATGCAGCTTTAATGCTTTATATGGAGGGAATAGAACAACTCCGACTACGAGCAAAAACGTAACTTCTATGATTAAACCAAATGAAATTGTGAAGAATAATAATACTTCTCAAAATCCTTAGGACAATAAAGTATGAAATTTTATATGAAATCACTATTTCAAAATATTGTTTTATTTACGCATAAATATACCGCAAAGAGGGGAACCCTACTTAGAGTAGTCGATATCGACAATCTCTGTGGGCTCCCTCTCTCATCCTGCTGGAGACGCTTCGATGCTGCTTTTCTCAATTCAGCCCAAGACAGATGGCGCAATGAGCCTACCTGCGTTATATCGAGGACCCTTTGGCCTCGCCTAAATATCAAAAGAACTAAAAACCTCATTAGCTTCACCAGGAAGCACTACCGGCCACTGCACTTTCAGAACCCATGCAAAACGTATGGGTCTCGCGTACAATGATTACTGCTACAGTTGCTTCTGGAGTCAGAAACCAAAGTCTATACATTATGAGCAGCGGCTGGTATGGTCGTTAACCCTCTTCTCTGGCATGTGTATATACTAGACCCTTTCATGAACCACTTCTCTTCTCTTTTATTCTCTCTTATCATCAAGAAGCTTTTCATCTATATCTTCCCTTTGATTCCCTATCACCCTTTTCTTCTACTACTTTCAACTTACAGGTAGCACAAAGGGATCATCGTGTTGGTCCCAAGTGAGCTAGATTTTTTCATTTTTCACCAGCATCCTGCTAACCTAACCCAGCAAAAAAAGTGATGAAAAAAAGTAGAAAAAGCACCACAACTACTAATACGAAGTACTCCAAACTCCGAGCAAAAAGTAGTGAATTTTACATTAGCGTGTCATTGGAGCGAAGTGGTTTGTTTTTGCCAACCCGTGAGCAAATGAAATTCACTGTTTATTCGCGTTAAAAACTCTAAAATAAGGTGTGATTTTTTATTGGTGAAGTAAACAATTAGCTTTTATATTAGGTTAGTTTGAGCTTGACAGGTTGCTGAGAAGAGAAAGTAAGTATTCAGCTCACTTGGGTCCAAATAACATGGGATATGTTGTTTGTGTTACCTGAGAGTAGAAAATGGATGGCGAAGTGAAAGATAGATAGAGACAAGAGCAGCTTAGTTAATTTTTTCATTTTTACAACTCTGTTTTTGTACGTTTTGTTAATTTTTATACCGTAGGTACAGAGCCTCTGGTGTTAAGTAGGCGCATTATTTTAAGTTATGTATCCATGTTATTTTACTTCGCCGGCTATTCATTGCTACGAAGGAGGGCGTTGTGATTCCATTAGCATGAACACTAATGCATATCAGAAAAATTTATGATGTTGATATATCTAGGTCTAGTCAGGGATTGAACCCGGCCTTTCGAAGACCGTCATTTGCTTTGAAGTTGTATTTACCAGAACTTTATCCAAAAAGTACGGAATCGAAGCTTTATGTAGTGTCTTTAACTGAGAGCTTCTTATCTTCAAGTTTGAATAAATCAAATTGGGTGTGAGATATATTTTATTCTTTTGAAACGCATATCGATGCCACTATGTATGAAATACATATAACATCGTGCAACAATCACACATGCGCACCAGATGCAGCCCAATGATCGACTCCCGAACAAGTATGCTATTAAACTGAATTAATAATAGCAGAATTCACGGTTGCTTATTGTAGACCTTATACATCTTGGAGTTTTGGTAAATCTTGGTCAATTTTAAACACGGCAACAACAAAATGCATACATTTTTATTTAATTATGTTTACACCATCTACAATACTAAAAACTATAGTAGATTTTGTAATTGCATTTATTTACAAGACTTGGTACAAAAGAAGAACAAGATATATACAAGTACTCTCAGAGAGTCTCTGTTTCTCTCTCTCTCTTTCTCTTGTGAATTGAACAATAAACATTATTTACAACACAGAAGAAAACATCGCTCACACTTCCATATAACCTATTTTCCTAGTTCTAGCACAATGCATTACATGAGTAGGGGCTATCCCCTGAGTGCTGGTCCTATTGAAAAAAAAAATATACATACATAAGTTTAAAATCCTAGTATAATTTAAAATTGTTTAAAAATTTAATATAAACAGTGAATTCCTCTATTATACATTTTTTTTTTCATGAAATTACTTGCATGAAACATTTCTTTTATTTGTAAATAAGATTCATGAAAAAGCAAAAAAAAAAAGCATTTATAAAAAAAAATTGGAACAAAAAATTTCTTTATTTTAACGAACAAAAAGAAAATTGCTGCAAGAAAAATTTCAGAGTCTAAACTTCGACTGGAACCTAGTAACTGGAAATTTATAAAGTCTAATTTTTTTCTCCGCTTGTATTTGTACCAGGTAAAAAGTTTTTTTCCCAAAAAATAAAAAAAAATTAATGAATTTTTCACTTTTATTATTCGAGTTCGAAATTCCCATGTACACAAATAATTTGGGGAATATAATTGTACAAAAAACGAACGATTCGCTTTTTCGAATACTTACCGCAGCCTCTGTATAACATGTATCACTAAACGCTGAAACATTTGACGAACCATTTGATTGGGACATTGTATTAAAACTTGGACCGGCCACCAAGGCTCGATAGACATATGTGTGAGAAACCACTCACAGGCCTCTTGGCTCGCATTAAATTGTTTTGTCAACAATTCCACCCAAGGAACCATTGTAGGCTAAACGAGAAAAGAAAAAATTTCAAGCTTTAATACTATAGTTCCGTATTAAATAGAGCGTCTACTTTGTAATTTGAAATGAAACAAAATTCTTTCGAACATGCAAATTTGAAAGCATTGTCTTTCGTTTTAAATTATAGATAGATTTAATAATATATATTAAATTACATATTATGAATTCTGGGAAACTTACTTTTTCTTTGGCGTGTATAAATGTTTCTATGAAAAATGAAACCGATAATTTGGCAGCCATGCAAGTAACATCCTGTTGCGATATTAGAGTTTGCGGTATATGACCACAAATTTGCCACATAAAGCTGAAAAATAATATAGACAAATTTAAATAATACTTTTTGGTATTCAAATTTTTGGTATTCAAATTTTAACGATTTCATTTTGAATACACAGATATTATAAGATATTTTAGATACACGGATTCGGGGGTTTTAACATCCAAATATAATTTATATGATTAATTTCTTAAATTTATAAATATCATGTCACATTCGTGGTATTATTTATAATCGGAACGGAAGTTTAATCAGCTGTTATAACAAACTGTTAACGAAATATCGAAAATAAATAAAAATCAATTACAATTTTATAAAAAAGACTTCGATATTAATAAATATAACAAAATAAACTAAGACGGCCAATAAAAATACAATAGAAATTTATTTGAGATAATGCTCATACAAATTTGAGTTTTTGAAAGAATCTGCCTATATTAATCATATAAAATTAATAATTTACATTAATTTTCAAGTTTTTTAATAATAAGAAATTAAATCAATCATGTCCTACACAACTAATAATCAAATTTGTATACGCAAATATTTCAATTCTCATTTTTTTATCTTTCATCTAAAAATTTTTGTGTTTCTTTGGCATATCATTGTTACATCATGTAACTGTAACATTTTAACTAAATTGGCAACATCGCCATTGCGTAAAAATAACCAAAAACGAAATGAGAGCGTGATCTATTAAACAAGAGTCGTTTCTTTCAATGAGCAAAGTCTTTGTGTTAACGATTTGAAACAAAAAGTTCTCACTCAAATTATGAATAAAGCAACAGTTTGTTCAATATTCTAATTTTTATTCGAAATTGTGTTTTAGTGTATGATTTGAATAAACTCATTGATGAAATTGCACATAGGAATTAGGAACACTGAGAGAAATTAGTAATGATATTCAATCAATTCTATGATAAGAAACGCTTTTGGTAATACTCAATGCCTTTTATATCATTTAAGATGTAAAAGTCTTTTACTTTTAGTACAATATAGAAATGCTTTAATATACAATTAGGGACATTATTATTTAAAAAATATTATAAATTAAGGTTATGTAATGCAAAGCCATTTATCGGTCCGCCAAAATCCTGCGTTGTAATAAGGGCTCAAAGTATTATTGCATATAAGCCCTTTTCTTTGAATTTTATTCTAAGGTTTACATGAACGAAGTAATGGGTAAAAGTTATGTTAGGTTAAGTTAGGTTAGGTTAGGAATGGTGGTATTACAACAAACTTCCACTCGGAGATCCATTCCCTTCTATTTGTACCCATTAATAACAATTTAACCCCTAATTGTACCCAGAAGAATCCACTGGATTCCCATGATGAAGCAGCTGATATCCTCCAGTTTACACTTTACAATATCACTAATGCTATCATGGAAACGTCTGCTGAGCGAGCCATCTAAGAACATGGCGTTGCAGCTTCGGGCAATGGCAGATATGTTCAATAGAATACCAGTTTCCCAAATGCTGGTTTTTGCTCTGACCGATCAGTGACCAGTCAACGCGTCCATTAACACTCGCATCACCTTTCTATTAATATCCAGTAGCAGTGTGAATCTTCTTGAGGCAACTTTTGGTCACATAGCCATCGAGACTAAAATCTCCCCTACTTCCCCATAAACTTTTCGTAGATTTATACCTTATATCTTAAAAATTATAAATATTTTTTGCGTATCTTGCACATTGTTTTTCCTTCATCGATTTTTTTTTGTGGGTAGAATATACCCTTTAACCCAAAGTTTTTTCTCGGAGGGGATTGTATGTTTTTTACATTACAGATGGTCTATATATGACTGTCTAAAACTTCAAAATATTTTTATTATATTTTTAGGCATCAATAGTAACTCTAAATCAAAATCTGATTTAATTTATCCTATCCCGATCGTTATGTCCGTTAAAGGGTTAATACTGTAAAAAACTATTAGTAAAATATTTCTTTAATACTGAAGAGAATTATTTTTGGGTACCAGTGAATTAAGACCACGTTCTTACGTCCTCACACTTTTTGATTCAATGACAATCGCGTATGAAGCAATTATAATGACATGAAAAAAATGCCATGCGCGCACTGACACCTCTAGTTTTTAAATGGAAAAAATATATACTAACTTGAAATAGGTATGTTCGAAGATGTTTCGGTCTTGCAAAAATTGTCTATTATCTTGCCAAATCCAATCCTCCAATTCTTTGCTCAATCTTAACGGATTTGCTGCTTGCTTAGAACTTGTGAGAAAAGTACCGGCCGATGTTGAAGGGGTTTCAGTCTCTTCATCTATTTTCTTATTTTTTTCGTTATCATTCTTCTCCTTTGCAACTATCTTTTCATCTTTGTCCACCTCCATTTTATTTTCCGATACAGTTTCGTTTTCTTGTTCTTTATCAATTTCTTTTTGTGTTTCCTTTTTATTGGCTTTATCATTGCAATTGGATGTATTATCTTCACCAATTTTCAAATGATCCTGTTTTTTAGAAGCATTTTTATTATCCTTCTCATATCTGTCGGTATTATCTGCTGTATCATTTAATTGTCTTTCTGTTTTTGACGCAACAGTGTTAGTTGGAGAAGCCAGAAGATGAGCATATTTCTCTTTTAAATGATCTGGCAAACGTCTTTCATAGAAAAGCATGTAAGCAGAATTAGTCTTTTCAAAACTAAAGTCCAGATATTTCTCTGTCACAGAATCATAAGTTTTGCTCTGTAAAAAATTATAATATTCAAGTAAAATTAATAGAGACATTAATTTCGTTTGAATTTTTCATATATGTGTGTCCATACCGTCATTTCGCCACCAAAACATTCAGCCGCAATTTGTGAAGGATCGAACGGTTTGACCTCGGCATCATTAAATAAAAACCATCTGTCATGTTGCATAGCGGATTTATTGCGTTCTTTTATAAAACTATAATAATGTCCGCCATCCGCTGTACCAGTGTGAACTGTCACACCCACCAATTCATATCTGTTAAACATAAAATTATTTATTATAACATAAATGATTTATTTGCTTTACTACTTACTCCAAGCACTCTTCCAAGTCCTCTTCAAATTCATCTACGCCATCTTTTTTACGCTTTTCGCGATCCTCTGCAAATGTATTTAAAAATATGTTATGCAACAAACTGTCGAATATTTATGGCAGTAACAACAAACAAACCTTTGTATTGATGGGGCATTAATGTCTTTTCCACATAGTCGGACATGTTTAAGCGCATTGGAAACGAAAAATGAGTATTTACTTTCTCTTTGAGCATAGTCACCATGTTGAAAGTGTAACGCATGGTATTGAAACATAAAATCTGTGGTAGCTTTTTAAAACATGCTCTTTTTTCAGCTCTTACTTTTTTGCCACATTGTGAACACGTGTACATATTATCACCCTCTAGAGTATCCTTGACGGTCACTTCGTCCAAAGATTCTTGCAGATTTCTCATGTCAGCCACTTGGCAACGAACTGTGTAGAATTCTTCAGCCGTTCGAGAAACATGATCACAGTCCAATGAAACCACATTGTTGCTTAGAGTACCACAGAATAGACCCTTCACCAAATCTTTAAGGTCTGGTGTCATTTCTTCCAATTTCGATACGAGATCTATGAAAAATTCAGCCATGTCTTTTTGTTCACCCGTATTTAGAGGTTGATGATCCATTTGATAGACTCTGCAAAAGGAGCGAGGATTGTAGGCTTTGCGTTCAGATTCCAAAAGGTAGGCAAACATGCGTTGTAATTCCAACAGTGTGGGGGCATGTTTCTGAGCTTTATTGGGCGGTACATGTAAAACGGCTGCTCTGGCTTGAGGCATCATATAAAGATGCTGTATGCAGGAAGCCATATAGCAGGTGGCGCCCAAATTCGTTAGGCCCACGTAACCGCACTCAGAACGGCCTTCATCCCTCGGCCAATAGTCCCAAGGATAGGGAGGCTTTGGTCCAGGCGTGTGTTGTGCCAAGAGTTTGCTGTGCAAGAATATGTAATTCTTGGCACAATTTTTGCACAATTCCACTAGCAGATCATAAGCAGCTGCTCTTGATGTTGCTGATTTGCACTTTGGTTTCTGCCGATTATGCGGCGAGGGCATATCAAATAAGAACTCAAAAATATGCTCTATAAATTGTAGAACCTTCGAGCTGAATTTGAATGTTGGATCATATTTTACCAAATTCGACATAAGGTTAATTAAGCCGACTAAGCCATCATCTTGCATACCATAGCGGGTCTCGTAAAATTCTCTAGTTAAAATACTTTGGGCCACCGACTGGCATAACTTTTCAATGTCTATTGCCTCTTCATTAAACGATGAAGACTCCAGGGATGACTTCATCATTTCTGGAGACAATGTATCGACTAATCTAGCTAAAAGCCAAAAGTAATCACGACAGGCTGGTCCATATGGTTCTTTGCCATCATCACTTAGCATATAGGGATTTTGATGGCAATACGAGGTCATTTTCTCGGCCACGGAGAGAAAGGATATCAATTTCCGTAATAGGGGAGCCAATAGCAGCTGATATGATTGCGAATTTCCCAAACAAATGCGATATAAGCCTGCACAGATTTCACGTCTTACAGCTGGTTCGGGATCTTCTAAGATGAATTTTTGCACCCAGTTGCAATATTCTGGATGAGCCCACAAAGAACAACGAGCTTCGGCAGAGGCATGCACAAAACTTACCATAATATTCATGGCGAATTGTACCACTTGAGCCCTTCCCCAAAATCCTGTTCTCAAATGATGATATTGATAAGCAGAGGTGGTGGCCAAATAATTCGAATACGCTTCATCGTTTAATATGGCGGATAAACGCTTCAAGCAAGGATCCACTGACATCATCTCCAGCATAAAATCCTTAGGCTTCGATATGGACACGAGCATATCTTCATGAAAGTCCTCTTCAAAGCCCAAAAGCCATAGAATACGCAACAGGCTGGCCAAGCAATCGTGGCGCCATTCATTTAGCAGCTCTTTAGGGTAGGAGCTTTGCTGCAACTTGCCCGATATAAATATATCATAGAGGTGTCTGAGACCGCCACACTTAATGAAGGTTTCGCTCCATTTGGTATCAAATATCGAAATATTAAACAAATCCATTTGGCTGGCCGGACTCTGTGATGGCACGTTGTTGCTGATTTCAGACTTTTTGTGTTTCTTAACGACCTTAACGGGATTGTTCTCTTTATCATTTGCATTATCCACGTGATCACCATGTTGAGGATCACTTTCACTAGTGTGTGCTGAAGCCATAGACGAATTGATATCTTTGTCCTTTTGATGTTCACTGGCATTATTAGTGGATTTTTTGGTGTCATCTTTACAAGATGAATCTACACTTAGGCGTCTTCTACTACTGCCACTGCTGCCACTACCAGATCCCGATCCACTGCCACCACATCCACCACCACCACCACCACCACTGCTACCACTTCCACTGTTTTTCTTATTTTTAGCTGCAGAAGAACTTCTGCCGTGTTGGTTATCCATAACCGTCACATTTCCATTAGAACCACCAAGACAACAGGATGAGCCGCGTTGCTGGAAAACACTATTTAATGCCAAACTCTCTACTATGTGTAGGGAGTACATGAATTTCTGCAAATTAGTGGGATCCAAAAGTTCATTTAGTTTCTGTTTTATCTCTTTACGCTTATTAATTATATCATCTTCCAAATCCATTTCCTCACTTAAAGCCAGATCATTTGCTAAAGATTTAAATGCATCCAAAATCATGGGATTTGTAGGCAAAATTGCCAAAATATCCCACACCCTACGGGACAACAGTTGAGCTTTGGTGTGTAATTGCAAGTTACTTGGCTGTGGCTTCATGTCGCCCAAAGTTTGCATAAGGCAAAAAAGTTTCTCAAAATACTTCGCTTGCAGTAATAATACAGTGGGTAAGCATTCCTTTGGCGGTGGCGGTTGCATGGAGGGATGATCCACACTCGTTTCTTTTCGACGCGCTCCACGGCCTCCCAAAGATACGTACACAATCTTCCAAACAGATTCATAGTAAATTTATATATAATGCTAATGTATAATTAATTACCTGATTATCTTTAAAGCCGGCATCGCCCAAACTTCTTTCATCATATTCCGATGTCAATTCTTGACCTTGCGTTATTATGCGCAACGGTCCTTCGCTTAATAGAAGACCCAAAACTGGCGCCGATACTCCCGAATTCGAACTGCCTTGTAAATTTTCCCACCTTAAACAACAATTAATGATTAATTGCAAAATTCATGTTCATCTTTTTAATAAAATACCATTTCGAAATTTCAGCTTTCAAATCTGCTATTAAGTCACATGCATGCATGTGCAAAATCGATTTTTCTGACAGACCAGCTGGTTGCAAAATAATGCGTATCGCAGGACCAGAACCTTCATTCTTTAAATTGCTGTGCGATCCAATGCCCTGACCCTCAATGGCCCAACGACGTAAGTGAAAAGCGTAACGACGACGAAAAGTCTCCAAGTGAGTATTTAAGAGCATCAAACCACGTTGCACGCACATTAGAGCATTATCATCTTCGTTGTTGCTAGAATCACAAGCAATTGCCAACGTTATACTAAAGAAAGCAATTTTCACAATAAATAAATTTAATCCTTACCATTCTAGCGCATTTGCAGCCTGCACAAGATTCTCCATACATTGTGATACAAACTCTTTTTCTAAACGCAATTGTTGGCCCATATAATACATGTTGATGTATTGTATGGCTGCTAATGAAACTTCAGTGTTGTGAGCTCTTAAGGCTATTTTCCACAAATGAAACATGCCTACAATATTCGACGAATTTGTGGATATAGAATCTGTCTGTTTCTCATAATGTGCTATAGCCATGCGTGCCATACTGCACAGCTGCTGGAATAAACCCAAACCAACCATGGTAAACTCTTCGGGCCGCAACTCGGGCAATTTCTTTAAATACAAATGTTGAAGAGCTTCCAAGCCTAATGCATGTTGGTCCCCGCCTTTGGCTTGAGATTGCAACCAAGAAAAATAACAATCTGCACATTCAGGGTCATGGGCTAACCATTCCCATAAGGAATCAACCTGTTCCAAACTTAAGCTACACAAAAAACAAACATTAAAGTATTTCAAACTTAATTTTCTGTATATATAAGTAAAAATAGTTCCTACTAACCGAAAATTTTTCGGCGAACCCATCGATGAAAATATGGAAGACAAAAATTGCAAACGCACCGACACCTGTATCTTGTGAGAATACAGTGATAAATCGGTGTGCTGATATTCATTTCCCTTGCCTGATAATATATCCATGTGTCGCTTTGCATAATATTTAATGTTGTTAAAGAAATGATACATCATCCGGTGCTGCCGCTCAGCCCACATGGTAACTTGATGAGTATCAGATGGGCGAAACTGTTGAAAAGACGCAAAGAGTTTTGGCAATAGGCGCAGCGACACTATAACGCTCTTATTACTGGCCAAGTTCTGTAAACAACCTTCAATGAATTTAGTGCGCAACTGACGGTCGTTGCTGAAACATAAAAGTGTAGCTAAAGCCTTTTCCGTCTCCATCGCTAAAGATTCGCCAAGTTGAGTCTGAAAGCAAACCAAGAAAGAGTAAAATATTGATGTCGCACAAGTGTTCGAATATTTTAATAAAGAAAATCATTTAAATGTTAATTTGTGTGATTACTCAAAGATGTTTTTAAACAGCACCTGCAGTATATCTGCTACACTGCATAATCTTTTGGGTTGAAAATAAATATATGGGTAAGAGTTTAGAAACTTTTCTGGTATTTTAAATAAATTTTGGATTTTGTTTTCGATTTTTACAGCTTCAATTGCACATATTCATAGTCAAAACAAAGTATACTTTTATAGTATTTGATGAATTAAGTTGATGCTAGCACCATCATCAATAATCCCTCCCTTGAACTCGCAGCTTATATTTTGTATAGCAGGGCCATCCCTTGTTTCCAATACATGTTTCATTATACTGTTGTTTATTAGACCCTCAATAGTTCTTTAGACGATCCGCACGGATTTTACCAGAAGTATTATTGGTATCAATAACTGCAAAGCAGAGTTCGTCCCTATAATGCTTCCTGGCTACTTTGGCGTAGGATGGTGGGTCCTTATCGTTTTTCGACTGCAGACTTCTCTTTCGCTAAGGTTGATTTGCATACCCCTTTGCGAATGACCTGGTCGAATCGCTCACCAGTTTGAGGACGACTAGTCTCTTTTGGTTTGTGTAAGACTAAGTTTCCTCGAGTTACTAATAGACGGAGCACATTTTTTCGCAACAGTGTTGTGCTCTTCTGGAGAACGGATCCTCTTTCCAGCCTCTTTAAAGGTGGTTGGAGTTTCCAGTTGCTCTTTCGGAGCATCCTGTGCGCTGCCTTTACTGATTTCTGGTTCATCTTCGCCAGTTTCCTGCGCTGTGCCCCAGAAAGTCGTTCCTTTTTGTCGTCAGTTTATCAATGTCACTACTAAATTATTCTATTCTTTTATTTAAGGAGTCGGACTCGGAATTCCAACCTGTTTTTGAAGGTTGGTGCAGCTTAATGTCGCCCAACCGGTTATCCTTATCCTTATGTTTAGTGCTTATAATCTTGACGACTACGGACGCCAAGTCACCCACCCCCATGAAAGTGTTACGATGACTTGATCTCGACTCCAAGTGCCTCGTGGACTGAACAGTTGTCGCCGGTATAGGGTTTATTACTCCCTGCTCCGTAATCTTATTTTCTTTTTGTTCGTTTTTCATAATTTTTTGTTTGTTTGATTTTTTAAGAGAACTACCCCCCATCCGGTTTTGGACCGCGGGGAGTAGAATACCCCTACTTTGGAAGTATTTTCCCCCTGAGACAAAAACACCCTCCCCTTCGCCTAGGTCGTAAGCCCCAGAAGAAGGAAAGTGTGCCTATCTCCCCCTATCCCCCGTCTGTCGACGACCCCATTACGATTTTTTTTTAATATTGCATATTTTCTAAAAAATTTCACAAATTTATTTTTTTTTATATTATTTTGTGCTAGTACTAAATTCTTGTATTAATAAAAATTATCACTAAATTTGAGTTCGACATTGGTCGGCCCAATTAATTATATCTAGATAGACTTAAAATTTGATTACTTACTGTTACTTCATTTTTTTTAAGATACAATAAATAAATATAAAGCAGGAAAAACAAATACCGATTCACTAGGGAATCGACCATATATGGTCGTGCTCTAATGAAGAAGTATAAAATGTATGGATTTCGGGAACAAGTTTTCGAATTGCATTGTAGTATGGATAGAACAGTAAAATGTACCCCACAATGCGTCGATGCCCCAGGGAGACAATACTATTGAATACACTATCGCCCTCTCCTGTACGCAGTCGACCAACACCCAAAGTATACTTTGAAGCGCTGGCCCAGACATGAGAGTTGTATTTCATTTTCTATCGGTTAATAACAAAGAAAAAAATCAATGTGGATAAATTGTAAACTCGCTGTTTAATAGAGAACGAGAAGGGAAGTTAAAAGTTCTGGCACTACATACAAAGTAACAAACACACACACACAACTAAACTGTCGAAAAGTTCCACATATCGTTAGCTAAAATGCAAAAAGGCGTAACTAACAAAAATTTAATTTTACAGAAGCAAAAAATTGCAACAAAATCGAAACAAACTTGTAGTTAAATCGCCTTGTTTTTAGTTAATAAAAGCGTAATTTTTGATCACAGATATCGTCGCTGATTTAACTAACTGACCTAACTAACATTTTGAAAATTTAACAGGAGAGCAGCTTTTATGGTTGTTGTATACATTCGTTCTTATGGCTGCGTCTGAAATCTTTTTACTTATATAGGCACAACAGTAACGCTTACAGTCATGAAAATTGTAGACAAGGTGTGTTATGACTTATTAAGTCTAGTAAAACACTTAACTCATTTTTCAAAAAAGTGGCAGTTAGGTCAATTAGTTAAAACAGCGACGATATGTAAAATTTTGTCAAGACATGTACATTCATAATAATCAATCAAAAACTCGATTTTGAATTTTTTGTTAGTTACGCATTTTTGCATTTTAGCTAACGATATACATAGATACATATGTATGTATATATTCGTATACTCACAATTTTATCATCCTGCAACAAATCCCACAAAAGAGTATTACCCGGTTGGCAAACATTATTAATTTTAAATGTCGGCTGCTGAGGAGACAATGAAGAAATACTTTTATTACAGTCCTTTACGCCAACATTGCTTATTTCAACAATGTCCCCCTCATTGTTGTGTTTAACATAACCTGAAATTATTCCAGCTGCAATGGCTTTTGCCACCATTTTATTGGCATTTTCTTGAAACTCCTCTAAAGTTTGAAATTTAGATTGACCAGCCATTGAGGCATTCGCGCGACCCTGATAATCCAGTAACGTTTGTTGAGCATTATCTGTAGCAACAGCAGCAGCAGCCAATGCAGCAGCAGCTGCTGCTACATTCGCTTCAGTTTTTTGCATGGACATTGCGGTATGAGCGGCAGCCATGGCGGCAGCAGCAGCTGCAAATGCTGGTGGCATAGTATTTTGTGTGACACGCTGGTTATGTACATTAACCAATGAAGCAATTTCCTGTGTACGAGTGTCCAGATCGTCTAAATTGACAAATGTTGTCATTTTGTCATTGTGTTGCGCAGCACGCATAGCGTTTTGGGCACCACGCTGATTCTGAAAGTTTACCAAAGAAGTAATTTCTTGGTTTCGCGTGTCAAGATGTTCGTCCAATTCAGCGAATGTAGAAATTTTATCATTATTTTGCACGCGCTGATTCTGTTGAGCAATACAAAGTTGAGCAATTTCATCTGCATAAATATCGTCCACATCGAATCCATCCAAATTTTCCGATTTATTACTTATAGGCGATGAATAGCTGCCCTCGTTTTCAGCACCGCTTAAAAGTTCGCTTATGTTCGTTTCGGCTATAGCACGTATGTAAGGGCCTTCACCTTGCAAATGTTTAAGTACAGCACTGGGCACTTGGCCGGACTCGCTACACTCGTCGCTGTCGTTAAGAAGTTCGCATTCACCATCACCCTCATCGGCATCGTCGCCATCATCACTGGACGCATCGTCTTCGCCACCATCGCAAATAGCTTCAACAATTTCATATGCTAAGCGCGTCAGCGGAAGATTGTTGTTATTGTTCTTGCGTCGCTTGCGTGATTTCTTACGATGCATTTGCATATTAACAGATCCTTTTTGTACATCTTCTTCACTGCTCGAGTTATCAATTATATTCACAATACGGTGATTTTTTATTCTACGATTTATAAAAATTTAAATAAAAAGAAATTTTTACATTATTAAGGTATAAATAAAATCTGCATAAGAGGCCATTCACATATTACGTAACGCTATATTCGGAGTTGTCAAAATTAAAAAAAAACGCCAAAATCAAAAAAAAAAAATCCTAAGAACAAAAAAGATCGTCAAATCTAAGAAAAAGCACCGAAACTAAAAAAAATTGCCAAAAACCGAAAAAATGTACCCTGTACTTAAATTTTTTTTTAAAAATGTCTTAATCAGGTAAGATGATGTCCGTGCGAAACCCTTCGTGTGCGAGCACACTTTACTGATTTTTTTTTTTTTTTTTGTAGAAGAAAATATTCCAATACTTACTTCATATCAATTTTCGAATTGATCATATTAACTTCCTCCTCGGATATTTCTTTACCCTTCTCTACTGTAGTATCACACACATGACGCCTACGTCTTGCCTGTTTGCATGGTGTTACCCCAGTATCGGACGAGCAAACATTTTCAATGTCAATGGGACTCTTGCGGGCACTCGCTAAGCTGCTATCATCACCATTGCCCTCATCAGAATTGCTGGCGTCCATACTGCCACTGTCCGAACTAGTAGCAGCCATTATTTCATTCTCCAAATTTATTTGAGAGCGGGTCTTGTCGCGCGACCAAATAAGTTTTGTCAAAGCTGATGCTATATAAATACTCTGTTCGGTATGCTCTTTGGGATCCATGCGACATAAAAGTGTATACAAGTACATGGCTGGTTTGGGTGCCAGATTCTTAACTAATGACGGCAGGATGTCGAATATAGTTTTAGAGCAGTGTTTCAATTGTTGTGTTGCTTGCCAAATCAATTTGATGTGTTCTTCTGTTATTTGGTTCTCCATTGCTAAGAAATTCAACACTACATGGGCTTGCTTCAAAACTTCCACGTGCAGATTGGGGCCAAACAAATGTTGGATTATTTGATTTTCTGTCAACCAATCGCCGATTTTATTGGCCACAATTTCGACCTCACCCACCACAGATTCAATTTCACCAAATATATTAATATGAGCATTTATTTGGGTAATACCTAAATGAAAAAATATAAAAAAGTTAAATATTGTGTCTGTATGTGCATAATAAAGAGTGTAATGGAAACATTGCACTCACCAGCCAATCTCATTGTCAGAGTCGTCGATGTAAAATATTTAAACGCCAAGGCCAAGCCTTCCACATCAAACGTTATCGAAGCGTCTAAAGGATCTCGAACAGCGGACCATACAAAATCAGCCATTGCCCGCGTGGCTGCTGTTCTGAGATTTTGGTCCGATAGTTTACACATATATTGCAAGATTTTACTACGCAATGGTACAAATAATTGCACAACGCAACCGTAATGTAACCAAATTTTTATATTCGAGACAGTCGCGGTAATAGCATGAGCTGTGGTCACTGGTAAATCAGGTTGATCAAAACATAACATTACAGCGGCAAATCCATTTGAATTACAAAACAGGCTGGTGTTCCTCAACAGATAAACGGGTATTTCGTTATCATGAAGATCACAAAATATAGCTAAATGTTGTGCTTCCTCGGCGGATATGTCATCCAAACGTGCATGAGTTCCATGTTTATAAGCCACATACAGTGGAAAATTAAGCAAAAAAGCTTTAGACACGAGCAACAAAAGTTTTTCGACCTCAGGCAATATCCAAGGTTCTTCAGTGTGTTGCGACGTGGATGAGGACGCAGTTGATGATGTTACGGTAACTGATGAGGATGAGGGGGATGACGTCGAAGCCGAACTTTGAGAACTCTGAATCGATGATGCACAAGATGGTGATGACGTTGAATTGGTTGAAGTGTTATTATTATTATTGGTATTATCGTTTTCCGGCGATGTCAAATTATTGCAAGCCTTATCAGTCGTTTTGGGCGATTTTATACCATCTTTAGTCTTATTTCTATTTACATCTGCTTCTTTTTCTTCAGTTTTCGAGTTATTTTCTGCAGCAGTAGTCGGCACGCTCTTCGAATCATTTGTTTTTTCTGCTTGTGCAGTAGTGCCTTGCGTTTGAGCTACAGATTGAGCGTTAGCTGTTATTTTCTTGTAATCTTCAATTAGTTTTTTGATGTGTTTCAAATGATAAACAGCTAAATAAATCATAGATTGTATGACTAAATTAAAGCGCTCAAAATTCTTAACATCCCTATACAAGCACATGCATTGTCTTTGAGGCCATGCTTGTATATATCCAAATGCTGTTTCAATTTCACTTTTGTAGAGAATTGCATGCTTGGCATCTTGGGTGATAATGCGGGTTTCATCTGCAAATAATGAAATTGCTTATATATTGATTTATATAGATCATGTATGTATGTATAATCATAAATCACCAAGAATTTAATAACTGTCAAGAAGTACTTCAAAATGTCATATAACATTGTAATACTTACTTTTAATAGCCTTTTTCAAGAGCTATACTCTTCCAGTAGTGTTTTATAATTGTTCGAATAAAATAAATTTCAGCAAATAAATTTTCACTTAAAATTTCATGACTTTTTTTGTTCGAATAAGCGAATAATTTTGAACTTTTGTTCGAATATTCAAACGAAAAAAGAATAAAAAATTTTATTCGAATAATTTTAAAAAATATATGTAGGCGTTTGTGCAGATCGCTCCTTTGTTGCAAAAGAGGCATAACTCAAAAAGCTAGTTTTGGGGAAAATAATTATTTTAATGACTACTTCCTATGTGAAGGCATAGGTCGTGTACAGTCAGTCACAAAGCCTTTTTAAAAAACTGTTAATAACATCTTGGGCATATGGTCTAGCTACCCCGCCCATATTTGTGCAACAATACTTTGCAAATTTACTTTGTAAAGTATTTCCTAAATAAATAAATAAATAATAATTATTTTAATTTATTTTAGCTAAGTTTTAAGCTTTCAATTTACAATTTAAATGCATATTTTTTCTTCTTAATAGGTTCATGTACAAGCCTTTTATACGAAATTCTTATACAAAATTAGCTATCATTTTTTTTTAATAAAAAAACAAGAATTTTTTTGCAAAAATTGCTGATGTTGATGATAATAATAATATAGAATTAAAAAGCATATCGAGCCATAACTGCTAAAATATGTAGCTTATAACCTACACTTTTTTCGGACTTCGTTATTTTGCCGAAAGTCGATTATTTACGATCGCAAATAATAGATTTTTATCAAAAAATTAAGTTCGAAAATTGTGTCGCTTAAGCTTTTTTTTGGCGGTTATGTTACGATATGAAGGTTGTGTGTTCTTTGCTTTGATGTTGCCAAATAGTTTAAATCAACCTGTACCTGTGTTTTGTAACTTGCTAGAAGTTCTCGCGTCGAGAAAAATCAAACAATTATATTGGTTGTCTTGTTTGCCACAGGAGATTCCTGAAATCTTTAATCACATTTTTGAAGGCAGACAACTTAATTCAGATTTAAAAAAAAATATATATAATCCCTTATCAAAATCCAAACTGAAAAGAAATAATTGGAGGTTCTAAAGGAAAATATCAATATTTTAGGGGCTTTATTTTAGTTTTATGGTAGTCATAAACAACAGAATAACGTAAACGTCTTTAACATTATACGCAATTCATTTCCAATATGTATAATAGTTTAGTATATCCGATACGTTAATATGTACAATGTAAGAGTAATGTTCGAAACATACAATGTCGACGGGAAGATTCCTTATCTGATTAAAGAAAAAATTATCTTTCACAAATTTTTCAAACACGTTTTCTATGTTAACGTTACCGGCTAGTATATTACAAATTATTTTCCAAAAAAATATTGAAAATTTCCAAAGATATTGAACATTTAAATTATTTACATTTCAGTCTTATCGAAGTTCTGTTTGGGATTAGTGCTTAAATGAAGTAACCTTATGATGCAGATAATCACGCTTATTCCAGTTGTCAACATCGACGTCGCGTCAATACAATATCAATAAATTGGATATTGCCTTTTCCTTCTTTTATGTGGTATTCATTTTATATTGAATTTAAGGTTTATTTTATAAAAATATTCACTGTAACCCTTCTTTCTCATTGAATCAAACATAGAGGAAACTAAAGACAAGAAAATCATACTATTAAGCTGCATTTATATTATATGGGAAGAGTATTTATTTGTAAAATTTTTTACTTCGAGAAAGGAGAGTTCACTAATTTTCAATTTACTAAAAAATTGCACAAGCATAATTCCGATATACTGTAAATGCAGTTTTATAGTATGATTTGTTGTCTTTATTGCCCTTTAGGTTCGAGTCGCTGGGGAAGAAGTGTTTGGCCACCGTGAGCATTTCCCTCATAAAACTCGAAGTAAGCCATATTTTCAAAATTTTCTAAAAAATTTCACAAATAGGTAAATACAATTCCGATAAACTTTAAATTAAACTTAATAGTAAAATTTTTTGTGTTTATTTTTCTTTCCTTTACATTTTATTCGTTGAGGATGAAGGGTTTGGTTACAGTGAACAATTTAATTTAAAAAAAAAACAACTTAAATTCGGTATAAAATGCTTTCTATATAACAGAAGGAAAAATATAACAATATAAAAATATATTTTTGAAAAACGTTTTTAAATCGATGAATTTATCTTCACACACATTCTTGTCTACCAGTTGTCGAAAACAACTGACTGCTATTGACAGGCTCGTGCTATTTTCTAGACCTTAGGGAACAGAAATAAATTCCAATAGCACAAAATTCATCGTGATAGCGAGCAGCCAAGCCCCAAGGTTTTGGTATTATATTCACGGGAAGTGGATGTTGACAACTGGAATAAGGATTAGCATATATAAAAAGTAAACGGATATCCTAAACCGACAAAAATCACAACTTAACTCAAGGAATGTAAGATATATGTATGTATTTTGTGTAGAGTTCTGAGAAATAAAGCAATGAACAACAAAAATTTATTAGAAAATAAAAAAATATTCATTAATCGCGAGAAATATTTTTCTTTTTAGTTTTAAGTAAATTTAAAAAAAAAAAAAAACTTAACGCGAGCTACTTCAGAGTATCACCGGCATTTTCTTTTATATAAAACAAACGAGGCTAATATTTAAACTCCTCTTTTTCTTTATACCGCCCACTTATAAAACAATAGTAGCACATACATTTGCAGCTAATTCATCATGAACTATGAATGCAACCGCCAGTCGGCAGAGATTTTCAATTACTTACAAGATTCCAATAATTGTTGAAAATCTGAACACATATCACACATGTTTCCTTAGTATTTTCTTAACTCGTTCCAAAAACAGCTGCTATTCCTAAAGTGCTCCGTAGATTTTCTGTTGGATTTTCGTTTAGACTTTTGGTGTTTTAGATCTCGTTTTCTTTTTCAACTTCGCTGCTGTCGTCGTTGTCTATGTCGTCTCGCTGTCTTCTATACTTCTTCGTCAACTACATAGAGGTTTTTTCCTCTTTTTCCATTCGAAACTTTGACGGTTTTTGGCGAAAAACCTTTTTAAATTTTTATAAATTCTTCATCCATGTGCTTTATACTTTCAGTTTAACACAATTTTATTGAATTTAATTTACTATTTTTCCTATATGTATGTTTTTCCAAAAAAATTTTCCTCTTACACAGATTTTTTCTTCTAACAAACAGTGCAATAGTGGTATGAAACTAAAAAGGTACTAAGCACTCAGTACCTACATTTTCTTGAGTACTCACTACTCAATTATTGCAATGTTGCATTTCATTAAATGGACGTTAAAAACGTGCAAATGCATTTGTACGTATACCCTTTGAAAATATCAAGAATTATTAATTTCAAGATATTTATTTTATTATTTTAAGAGAATTAATATACATTTACGTGTATGGTTATACGAGAAAATCGTGTTACATACCAATAATGAAATAAATCATTTGTTTAACCCTAGAACCATAATGTACGTACATTTTATGTGCATTTTTTTTAAACGTACATAAACAATTGTTTGTAAAGGTAATTCCTTCTAGTGTGAAGCTGAAAATCAAGGATTACGAAATTGAAAATGTTATGCATATAAAATATCTGGGTATAATTATTGATAATAAACTGAAGTGGGAGGAACATGTAAATTATATTGAGAATAAAATAGCAAAGAAAATAGGTTTTATGTACCGAACCTGCAAATATATTGATAAGCAGTACAAACTAACAATATATAAGTCAACAATAGAACCTTATTTTACCTATAACCCCACAATAATTTTTATGTTAAATAATATGCAAATTAGAAGATTACAGCAAAATAAAGTAATGAGGTTTATTCTAAACAAAAGGTACGATACATCAATTTCTGAAATGATACGAAGCTTAGATTGGCTTAATATAAAACAATTAATAGCATACCACACTCTAAAATTTGTACATAAGTTAAGATTAGGGCAATTACCAAATTATCTTTATGAGAGAATGCAATATAATTTTGAAATACATAGTTATAATACGAGACATAGAAATAATATAAGACTGCCTAAAATTAAGACTGATCTTCAAAAGAAAAGTGTATTTTTTGAGGGATTCAGAATGTGTAACGAATTGCCAACAGAAATTAAAGACTGTCAGAATGAGTATATATACAATAGATTATTAAAAACATATTGTAAAACATTATTTGTTATAGAATAATGAAAAATAATTCTAAAATTTACATTAAGACTGATATTGTATCTAGGTCATAGAGACCGTAATAATAATAATAATAATAATAATAATAATAATAATAATAATAATAATAATAATAATAATAATAATATTTTCTCATCAAGTGTGTTGCTATCCTTACAAGTGGTAAAGTACAACATATTTTTATATGATTAGTATGTACATATTTGAAAATTACTATTAGTTTTATAAGAAATTAGTTTAAATAAACAAATTTTTTAATTAAAATAATTAACAAAAATGAAATCTTATCGCTGATGTGTCATTTAAGGCCGTGATACACTATCATACAAAGTCGTGCGATCTACGAAAAAATACAACCCTGGTATGATGGAGTTTATGAAAATTTTCAAAAGACAATAACAATTCATCACACCAGGGTTTTACTTTTTCGTAGATTGCACGACTTTGTATGATAGTGTATCACGGCCTTTATTGACATATCTCCGGTTAGTTATTGGTTTGCTCCAGTCATAATGTATTTTGTATATACTGTGCCGCAAACCAATAACCAACCGACGATATATCAAACGAATGATATTATATATGTAAAATTACGTATTGTTGGTGTTAACATATTATAAAATATCGTTATGGTTGTAGGGTTAAAAAAAGATAACCTAAATATACATACATAAATGTACTTTCCCCTACTTCTCAAAGTTCATTTAACAAAAAATAATAATTTTAATAAAAATAAAAAAGAAATTTGTGTTAAACGTTTTAAACTATAAAAATGCAAAGTTACACACCACGCTTTTGAGGCTTTTTTAGTTGTAAAATTTCAAGTCTTTGCCGGCTATTTTCTTGTCTTGCATTTACATTTGTTATGTACTTCCACCTTAACATATTAAATTTAAGCGATACGTCAACTCCAAAAGTAACGATACAAATCGAATAATTCTACCATCAGTCTACGCCTCGTGTGAACTATGTATAACCGTTGGTGTGGCAGCGCTATAAAATTGACGTTTACTATCATAATTACAGTGATGGCTCAAAAATCAGTTTGTGTATATTTTTATCAGTATGACAAAAAATAAAATATTGTTTAGAAATATTGTGCTTTTAATAACTTTCGTCGCATTTTTAATTAACAATGTTGGTAAAGTCACAATGAACAGTCCTTACTTTAACATAATTAACTAAAGTTTTAAAAAATACGCACTGATTTAAAGAAATAATACATTTTTGCACATTAGCGAAGAAACGTTGTCAAATGTGTTATTGTGTTATAGATACATAGTACATAAATATTAATATTTATCTTTTTATATTGCTAAATACAAAAATAATACATGTACATATTTGTTCTGTTTAAAAGCTTGCCTGCATCGCACACTTTCCCATTATGAGATAATACACAAAGACGAAGTGGAGCATCGTGTTGTAAAAAGGGGCGCTAAGCCCAGTGGGAATCCATTCAATACAATAAAAGAAGTAGAGTTTAAAACTTTGGGTAAACATTTTCGATTAATTTTGCATCCACATCGGGATGTACTTCACAGTAAATTTAAAGCATACACTGTGGATGGCGATGGTAATGAGACAATAATTCATTTAGGTAAATTAAGCGGAATCATTTCAAAGTAAATTAAATAATAATATGTACTTTGCGCAGACCATGACAGTTTCTATATGGGCCGCGTGTTCGGAGAACTCGATTCGAATGTTAGAGCTCACATAGAAAATGGGTTAATGACAATGTCCATCAGTTTACCAGAAGAAACATATCATGTGGAGGTAAGAAATTATTAGTATTAGTACTGATTACAACCATTTGTATATAAAATGTATGTATATACTTATAAATACTAATAATTCATCTGTTAGCCTTCTTGGCGCCATTTGCCCAATGCTAAAGAAAACACAATGGTGGTTTATAAACTATCCGATATAAAACTGAAACATCCTCATGGAACTGGAAAAAGTGGAGCACCTATAACATGCGGCTATATTAAAGAAGGTTTAGGTAACTTATAACTTGATTCGAAAAATAAATAGAAATATAAAGATAACTAATTTTTAGAATTTGAAATGGATGATGAAGATGAAATATACCAAAGTGATCAGAATGAATATCACAAAAGAACAAAACGGCAATCGGACCAGTATGAGTACACGCCTACAAAAACTCGATGTCCTTTGCTTCTGGTAGCTGATTATAGATTCTTTCAAGAAATGGGTGGTGGCAATACAAAGACAACTATTAATTATTTGGTATATTTTAAAGTGGTGGCATGATTTGATTGATTAATGACAACAGATATATTTATTGCTTGCAGATAAGTCTTATAGATCGTGTTCATAAAATTTATAATGACACTGTTTGGCAAGATCGTTCAGATCAAGAGGGCTTCAAGGGAATGGGATTTGTGATAAAAAAAATTGTGGTGCACTCCGAGCCCACTCGTTTAAGAGGTGGAGAGGCTCACTATAATATGATACGAGAAAAGTGGGATGTTCGCAATCTTTTAGAGGTAATATTTTATTCAAATTGTTTTTAGAAATAAATGAATTATATCAGCATACATAAATTTCTAGCTACATATATGTAAATATATGAATATAAATGTAAATTCGATTTTTATAATCTCTTCCTTAAAAATCTACCCATATGCTGTATTGCAAATTTAGGTCTTTTCACGTGAATATAGTCATAAAGATTTTTGTTTAGCTCATCTTTTTACGGACTTGAAATTTGAAGGCGGTATTTTAGGTTTGGCTTATGTTGGCTCACCTAGACGTAACTCCGTAGGAGGAATTTGTACACCAGGTTAAACAAACGTTCTAAAGCTTGATGATAATTTTGTTAATTTAATTTTTTTTTGTGATACAAATTTATAATTTTCGATATCTTTCGTTTATGTGTGCTTATGCAAAATTTTTCTTATTTTGTATGTGTGTGTTTGGCAGATGTTGCCAAAATCATCATACCTACCGATTTTTATTATATTTTTTTTTTCAACCAAATTGAAATCCGTTTCTTTTTGACAAATATTTAAAAGTTAGGAATATAATTTCACTAAGATGTAACATTAAAAAAAATAAATTTCAAAGAATAACTGTGCAAGAGTCAATCCAATAGAATTACATATTACGTTGTTTTTCTTTCGTTTTCGAATTCGAACAGAAATTTTAAATAATTTTTTTATGTTGTAGAATAAATTACATATGTTTACAGCTTTATTTCTTTATCTGGTTTAATTTAATTTATTTAATTAATTAATTGAACGAAAATAAAGCATGTATGTAGTTGCGATTTAGATCACTTAATTTTTTTTCTATATTTCTGTTTAGAATACTTTAAAAATGGTTACACACTATATTTAAATTCTGGCTTAAGTAGCTCTCGCAATCATTACGGCCAGCGTGTTATCACACGTGAAGCCGATTTAGTTACTGCCCATGAATTTGGTCATAATTGGGGGTCGGAACATGACCCTGATATACCAGAGTGTTCACCAAGTGCCTCGCAGGGAGGCAGCTTCTTAATGTATACCTATTCCGTTAGTGGTTATGATGTGAATAATAAAGTAAGCGAATAAGATGAAAATTTCTTTTATGTATGTGTTATGGAGCAACTTTGATATTATCCCTTTAGAAATTCTCTCCTTGTTCTTTGCGTTCTATTCGCAAAGTTCTGCAGGCCAAATCAGGTCGCTGTTTTTCAGAACCCGAAGAATCATTTTGTGGAAATTTACGTGTGGAGGGTGATGAGCAATGCGATGCTGGTTTGTTGGGTACCGAAGACAACGATGCCTGTTGTGATAAAAATTGTAAATTGCGGCGAAATCAGGGTGCTGTCTGCAGTGACAAGAATTCTCCCTGCTGCCAGAACTGCCAGTTTATGCCAGCTGGTGTAAAATGTCGTGAACAGGTTTATGCCACATGTGAACGAGAAGCAAGATGCACTGGCAACCATGCGGAATGCCCAAAGTCAGATGCAATGGATGACGGCACTATTTGTCAGGAAAGAGGGCAGTGCCGTAATGGTAAATGCAGTAAGTATTTATTAAGGATATTTAAATTGCATGAACCAGATTAATGAGTCTCTCTCTCTTTCTGAAGTACCTTATTGTGAAACCCAAGGTCTGCAAAGCTGTATGTGCGATATTATTCGGGATGCTTGCAAGAGGTACATTTTATTTGTTTATATCCTAAAATATATTTGCATCTATGCAAACGATATGCCAAAATTTGTAGAATGAAATTGACTACGACATTTTGGTAATAGATTAGGGAACACATTTTCGTGGTCAAAGTCGAAATACGCCACCCACGATAAGGGGCATATCATCTCACTTGTTGCTCATAAATTTGTGAGACTATGCTGTGAGTGGCCAATGTATTAATATCATGGTTTCAACACCTGGGGGTCTACTCTGTAATTCGAAACGAAAGAAAATGCTTTCGAATTTACATGTTGTAAGCATACAAATTCGAAAGCATTTACTTTTATTTCGAAATACACAGTAGACCCCCTGACTTCCCTAAAATTTAATTTTGCTTTTATCGTTGTGTTACATCAACTGTTACATTCCAGATGCTGCCGTATGAGTATAAATGAAACCTGTTTCCCAGTAGAGCCACCAGATGTTTTACCAGATGGCACACCCTGTATACAAGGCTTTTGCAATAAGGTATTTTAAAATATAACTACATAGCGTATATGTATCTGTAAAACTGTTTAAAATGATATTCCTTAACAAGGGTGTCTGCGAGAAAACCATACAAGATGTAGTGGAACGTTTTTGGGATATAATAGAAGAAATAAATTTTAATAGAATTTTAAAGTTTCTGAAGGATAATATTGTTGGTGTGTAAAAAAAACATTATCTAAAAATACCGATATTTAAGTTAACTTTTTTTATTGTACTGCAGTCGCCGTGGTATTCTTTACTTCCATATTTTGGATTCCGGCAAGTTGCGTTATATCGTATTTTGATCGCAAAAGATTAAGGCATGAATTGGAGCAAATCGAATGGAGTCAAAGGTTAGATTTAATGCATCCGAGCGATAGACGTAGAGTAATACATATAAGGCAAGAAAATTGCATATTTCTATGTCAGTCTAATGAATATTTTTTTCAATTTCAGAGTACCAAGGCAAAAAATTTCCGTGGCCCGTATGTAAATGCTAATAATTAATATGTAGATGATGTGTACTTTTAAATCATTTAGAAGTAAAATTATTTACTTAGTTATTAAAATGTAAAATATATAACATAATGTTAAATAAATAAGTTTTAATTCTTTCTAAAACTTTTTTTGGAACCATAAAACACATACCATTCGTTTAATATTTAAATTATTAGTAATTCTTTTTTAAATATGTAATATAACAAGAATAAGGGAAAAACTATTATAACTGTTATTGTAAAGAAATAAGTTGGAGTTATTACCCACTTTCTATTCTCCGGCGCAAATGCATGGGCCGATTGTAAGAAAAATTGTTTACTTTATTCACGCTGTAGTTGCATGAATGATTTACGTAGTTATTCGTGGGACTCAACATGTAACGAACAAAAGCAACATAAATGATTGCGAGTCCCATTACGCCCAGAAGTTACGTGCTAACAACCTCAAAGCGTACCACCAAAAGGTAATATCCTTATGGGCATCTTGACGCTGTTTTTTCAAACAAACCTACCGAATCGATGAAGAAATTCGCGCAATCCCCCTTGTATGGGTCAAGGCTCATATCATACTCTCTTAAAATTATTTGAGAAGATCCAATCCTGATGCAGATAACTTAGTGTCAATAATAGACGTTCCAATTATATCAATAAAACTGGTTTATTGACAAAAGCAATAATGATGGAGTGTCTATCAAAGTATTGTTACGACGCTGGTTGATTTCCGGGCCATGTAAAAGTGGTAAACTGAACCGAGGAGCAGTCTGCTATCATGTATAACCACATGACCTTTGGAAAATCCTAGACATTCGTATTGCCTGCAGAATACCGTGGTAGATCGTGACAGAATGTTCATGATGTCTTTCTGTTCACAATAAAATATAGTTTAAACACAGATATAAGGGTTTAAATATAACGAACAAAATGAAATACAACACCATGAAATATAAGACTGACTACATAACGGAGCTGCCAGCATGAAAACCGGTAGTGAATTTTAAAATAACGGAAATAGAACATCCGGAAACACTACAAGATAGTTCGGGAGCGGTTTCATCGGTTAATAAGACTTCGGCCGAGTTTACATCTGTGTGCCATGTGGCCAAAAAAGCGTAACAACTAATTACTAATGAAAAACTGTTTGATTCAGACATGTATTTATTGATTTAAATTTTAAACGGTTTCCAATCATGTTGAATTCTACAAAATTGTCTATTAGTTATGTATGAAACTGTTTAACTTACTAAATACGTGTCTGAATCAAAAAGTTTTTCATGTAACACAGATGTAAGCTCGGCCTTAGCAGCACGTAGGAAAATTTCAATACTAAGCTGTTGATGTTAATATGTAGTTTTATAATACGATTTAAACCCCTTATAGTGGTTTTCGTATTCCGACTTCGACGTTTGTGTAATAGATTACAGAGCACCGCAACATGTTTTCTAGATTTTCGAAAATTTGCATATTTAGATTAGATATCTGTATGTAATTGAGTAAAGTTTTCTTATACATGGTTACTCAGGGACACTAAAGTAGAAAATTTGCGAAAATTGTTAAATTTTAAAGTTTTTCTGCCTTCGGCTACGAAAAAGAAAAACTGTTGAAGTCTTCTTTAATCTACTAGATGAAAGTAAAAATGTTGTGGTGTTCTTTGATCTATTACAAAAAAATCGTAGTACACCAACCACGATAAGGGGGACTAATGAGACAATGGAACTAATTACGATTGTCGTATTTTGAATACGATGATTTTGAATTATATTAAGGAACATTGCATAATTTTATCATTATTCTAATACAAAATCATCGAGCTCGAAATACGACACTCGTAATTAATTCCAATAAACTATCTATCCAAACTTGTGGAAGAGACAAAAAGTGCAAAAGTAAGAGTACCAAAAGCACGTTTTGCTAATTTCAGCCAGAAAGTACACTGTGTACTCGTATAATTGTAGACTGTAAACTGACCATTTTTTCCCGTTTTCATCTCTTAAAAACAACCATATATTTTAATCTGGGCCATAAGCTTTACGTCCATCAAATTTCATCCTTAAGGTGTTTTCGTGTTAAAGCGGAACAAACATCCAAAGTTTCGCATTTATAAAATTGGCCTGTTATGGGTTAATTCATGTCAAAAATCTTAGAATTTGTTACTCAAGACTCCTTTGCATTCGTTACCAAAAATATCCCAATGATTGGAACAACACAGTTTAAACCGTGTTATTTTCGCGATAGAAAGTATACTAGGTCTCAATTCAGCATATAACCAGTCCTTTGTACGGAACGCTTCGTATATGGGAGATATCAAATGCGCATTTTAAATATGTAATTTCTGATGTTAAGTTCTAACACGTTTGACGGTATGTACAAGTTTGCCCACTTTTTTCAAAAGTTACAAAAAATAATACGGTTTTAAATGTTTCTAGTAGGATTTTACATTAAACGTTTGAACACATCATGTAGGTAAAATTCAAGGGTGTCATAGTTTACTATGCCGATTTACTACAAAAATATGTAAAGGGATGAATCTTCGACTAGTTTATTTATTTCAAACTTTAAAAACGCCGAAGCAGTTTTCTTTCTCCTTGGCATACTTTGAAAGGGACGAGGTTTTCAATTCGGTTGTTTTTTTATTACATTTATTTTGCCGGCTTTTAAGTAATTATTTTATATTTCATACTTATAAACTTAAAATATACACTTAGAATTTGTGAATTAGTGGACTTAAAAATTGTATATAAACTTAGAAGAAATAATATCCAAAATAAAACAGAATACGAAATTTCTTCAAAACTACGCCTGTTGCAGCATTTTGCTTAAAAACATTACTTCTTTTTGCTATTTTTACCATTTTGTTGTGGTGGTGGTTGTTCGTCATCTTCATCATCATCGTCGACATCATCTTCATCCTCATTATGCCACTCTTCTTCAACCATTTCGTGGACTAAATGCTGGCCACAAATGTATACGGGACCAGTACCTTGTATGAGTTTAAATGTCACCGAATCGCTGGGGAATTCTAAATTGGGGCATAATGTACGTGTTTCACCAGCTTTTAAAACAGCAATTGGAATTTTAATAGTTTCCTTTTCATAACCTTTAACTTCAGCCTAAAATAAAAAATTATGGATTACTGTCGCAACGTTTTTTTTTTTTGCACTTTAGTTTACCTGTACTACATTGAATTCGCCGCTTTTGGCGTCAGCGCCCAGGCTTATTTGTTTTATTATCAATTTTTGATCTTGTACATCTTTGTCAGTCTCAGCAACTTCGAATTGTGCCAGAGGATCCTTTTCGCTTAATTCAACACCTTTAAAAAATATATAAAATTACTTGTTATGTATCTATTTACCCTACCGAAATCAAGGTTAATTGTTTATCACGCTGCCGGTAGACATTTTGATTGCCAATTCGCCGGAGCGTTGAAAATTTGTACATAGCGCATATCTGCATTTTCAGTACTTACCGTAGAAAGATTCTGTTTCCATTATTGCTTATAGTTAGTTAAATTGGAATAAAAATTATCTTTGATTAAAATACAATTGATATTTAAACTTCTGTAAATATTTTATATACAACTGTACAAATTTCTGTATTGAAGATTTTCTACACGTGCCGCTTGACAAAGATGAAGGAAGAGCTGCTTGCAGCTAGAGCTATGAAATAACTGATTGTTCGAGTAATCATGCTTAAATTTTTGCAACCTTGTTTTCGCAGAGTTGAGTTCCGCTTATAAATCGGTACCACGTTCACGCGAGCAATTTATTTCTGGGGGTCTCTATTACATAGCGTCTACAACTGCGATTAACTCTGACATAATATGTGAGAGAACGTCGGCAGAATAACAAAAATAAAATGCCGATATTTCTCTTCATCTCATACAACAGGAACACGTAATTTTACTTTTCCTATAACATTTCATTTTATGCAAATTCTCATCGAGTTAACATGTATTATTTTTGTATAATTATTTGTTTTGTTTTCACTTTTTCACACAAACTTTAGTTTATAAATGAAATTAAACACATTTAAACATATAAAATCCCAAAAATTTTTCCAAAACATTGTTTTTCATTTATTTTAATAAACACTCACACATTCTTACTAATTTATTTTCATGTACGTGTGTTTTATAACAGTTCATCTCATAAGATTGTTTTTATAGGATTTCTTATAACAACGCTCTTATAAAAAATCTTATAAGATTGAGATAACGCTAATTTGAAGTCTACACGTAACATAATTAGTACTGCGATTGTATTTGACGATCTCATCTTACATATTATGTTAGGTGTAGACACTATGTTATGATGTATATCAATGCATATTCTACTCAACGGACGTGATTCAAAGCAAAATACAAAAATTTTATTGTTGTGTTATGTTTTAATCAAATGAAATTCATATTTATTTTTTATTAATAAAATTTCTTTTATTAAATATATTCAAACTTCCTTTTATATCTTCCGTTGTTTTTTCTTTAAATGTCATGTTGCATGAATAAAATTGATATTTTCTTCTTGAATATATACAGTAATTTAACCTACTTGAACAAGCAGTGAAAAATGTTTTTGTTATGATTGTGGCATGCGTTGACACAGATTTATGTCATTTTTTCTTTAAATCCTAATAACTTTTTATGTTGGATGTAAAAAGTTCATCAACCTTAAGTTTGAATAAAAAACATATGTATCTATTACTTTTATTATTAAACAAAAAATTCTATCGTGTATTTTTATAAAACTAATGAACTAAAAATTCTTCATCGATTTTCTCGAAAACACATTTTTGTTGCATATATCAAACCGGTAACCAACCGACTATATATTGCTTCTCCACTCAGCGGTATAGATATGTGCCATGGTCGTTAATTTTATGTGATCTGGTATCACTTTTTTGTAGACATTGGTAACAGTGATGGGAAATGTGGCACAATCGTGCCATTTTTGGCACTATTGGATGCAAGGCACATTTACTACAGGTACATGCATTAGAGAAAACAGTGTGGCAACTCTGTGCTTCTCACATAGTTTTACAAAGTATTTGTCAAAAAATTGTATGCATCAAACAAGGCACAAAAGTAATTGTCAAATGAATTCTTCGTTATAAACGTGTAAACAAAAAATCAGCGGATGAGCAATTTGCCCGATGCATGTACCTGTTTGATATGCCTTGATTGGATGTTACTTGGGGGCCACACGTTCAATTTTTGCCTTTCAATTCCATTCAATTTGGAATTCACTCACACTTTTTTTACTAACACAATCAAACTTTTTAAATTGAAAACTAGATTGCTTTCAAATTCACCTATCCATTTATATGGCAATTTAATTTTCAATTTGAACAGCTGGTCACAATACACATTGATTGAAGCTATAAATTTTAGTTGTCTCTTCGTCGGTGGCATTTAAAAAATGAAATTGTTTATCAATTTGAGTCACAGCTATCAATTTCAAGCAATTTTGACACAGAGTATGTGTAATGAAATTGAAAGCGATTTATTGAACGTGTGGCTGCAGCGTTAGCTGGCACTGTGTCACTCTCGCTCCTGTTCTGGCACTTTTTTACCATTCGATCAATAACCGGTAAATAAGTTTTTTGTGTATAAACAACTAATTTTGGAACATGTTTTTTGTATAAACAACTAATTTTGGAACATGTTTTTTGTGATGTTCATGGAGTTTTCTAGCTATACACAATAATGTATTATTTAAGGAACATAGTAACTAAACGAACATCAAGTGTTAACATTTAAATTATATAAAAAGTAATTTGGCACTATTCAAGTGATTTTGGCACTTTTTAGAAACAGAATCGGCACCAATTCAAGAATTACAATTCCCATCACTGATTGGTAACTCATTTTTACGAAAAGCGAGTAAAAGCTACTGGCAAACATTTTCAATTCTCTACTTTACCCCGCTTTACCGGCTTTGAAGCACAATTTTTTTTTCTTCTTCGTTCCTGTGGTGGAAAATATCAATTTGTGAGCAAATAGCACGAGTAACGTGAAGAATTTTATATACAAATTTAATCCAAAAGAATCTATATAATCACAATGTCTGACGAATCATTTTATGGTAAATATTAATCGTGCAGAATATCACAATAAAATAATGTTATTATTATACGAGTTACCAAAGATTTCGTCTATGAAAAATTAACATAAAAATGGCGGCTAGAAAATTCTTTCTGCAGTTGCAAAAAATATAAAGTTTTTTTTTGAAATTGCCATGGAAATGTAAAGTTTATTAATAAAAATGTGTTTGTGTCCTTAGGTGTTACTTTGAGCGGTGAAAACAACTCGGTTGAATGGGAAGTTTTATCCAATGATGAGGACTATCCCCGCGGACAAAAATTAATCATCAGACAGATTCTTTTGGGTGCAGAAGCAAAGGAGGATGAATTCAATGTTGTAGAGGTAAATTATTGAAATGTTTTCCGTATTTTTAAAATTTTGAATACATATTTTCAAGTAGTGGGGGAAAAATGGAGTTCAGTATAGTGTGTATCCATATGCCTAATCTTGTTTTATATACAAATGATAGTACATATGGATGTGAAAAGGTTTATTTGAAAGGTTAAATTCACTCGGTGACTGCATGTATGTATACATTTCCATATGTATGTACATATATATTTTTTTCTAGTTGCATATTATTTTTGTATGTACAACAAATGTACATGCAGTAAAAGTATGTACAGTCAGAGACTAAAGTTTAAATACACATACGTTAGTGTGGGAACATCTTTGCATTGACATAATCAAATTTGGCATTTATAAACAGCTTGGTTTTAGTGAATCGTGCAGTTTAGGCCCACATATCGCAATATAAATTCAAAAAAGGTATCAGTTGCATGTAAAATATTTTATTGCAGAAGCAAAAACAGACACAGATTGCAGAAGCAAAAACAGACGCATAACGAATTATACTTAAAAAAAATTAAAACCAGTACATATTCAGGGCAATCATGAATAAAATTCCGCGTGAAATTTTTCCCTGGGAACAATTCCAACTAATAGCAAGTAATAGGAAAAAGAAAAATATTCTAATTGGAAAAGGGAGAAATTTCACGCGGAATTTTATTAATGATTGCCCTGATTACCATACAAAATACTGGTTTTCAACTCTTACTGCCGTATTCATAAAAAATATTTTAGGTTTATTTTATTTATTTACTAATACAAAATAAGTAAATTTGCATTAATATGGTTGCAGAAATATGGCCGAGTAATCAGACCATATGCCCAAGGTGTTATTAACAGTATTTTAAAAAAGATTTGTGACTGACTGTACACGACCTATGCCTTCACATAGGAAGTAGAAACGTGGTTGTTAAAGAAATTCCACAAAAGAACCACAAAAATTACGGTTATCCGTGGCAGATCAGTCAACCAGTGCTAGCGAGACGAAAAACTCTCGAAGGAAAAACAACACACACAAGTGCTGTTGTTAGAGGTTTATTTGAAAAATTTCTCATAGAAATATTTCAAATAACCCCTTAATAAAACTTAAATATTTTTTAGGAGATAAAGTATACTTTGTTTTGATTATGAATATGCGCCAATATGTTTCTGTTATCAGAGTTAGTTTTCTAAAATCGCACCTTAAAATCGATTCGGTTTACAGAACAGGGTCATATATCATAACCAAGCAAAAATACGATTTTGAATTTCTTGTAAGTTACGCCTTTTTTTGAACTTGTATGTGGATATATTCAGTCTGGGGGTCTACTCTGTAGTTCGAAGGGAAATCAAATGCTTTAGAATTTGAATATTGTTAACATATAAATTCGAAAATATTTTCTTTCGTTTCGAATTACACAGTAGATCCCCTGATTACGGTTGCCGTATTTCGACTACGCTTAGTACTAGATTAAAGAAAAAAATGGTGCGTTTTTCTTAACTCCAGTACTAGGCGTAGTCGAAATACGGCAACCATAATCAGGCTGATGGTAAAAGAATAAAAAAAAATCACTTTATGATGTAAAATTTATAGGATTAACTGCCAAAAAGTGAAAACTAAATTAGGAGGGAATTTCATTGAAACAGATAAAAAGTTTGAACATAAGTGGAATATGAGTAAGAAATAGTTTAATGCCCTAATTCTGTTCGACGATTGTATCGTCTTGTCTATGGACGAAAAAAGCCGCAGTTGTGATTCTTTAAAACAATTATTATTTATTGTCCATGCTAGAAGGTTCGTGTATTTGCTTTATGATTTTGTTCTAAACATTATATCCAACACATTTTTTCAAATATTTTTCAAACTATTGTATAACTGCCTTATTCATAAAAAATATTTCAGGTTTATTAAGCGCTTGTTTGACATATTTCTACGGGAAATTTGTCAAATAAACCTGTAATAAACCTAAAATATTTTTTATGAATTAGGCAGTAATACTTTAATTTTATTTTTATGTTTTAAAAACATGGTAATAATATTTCTATTTTTCATTATCAAAGACAACAACTATTTTTGAAGTAAATAATTCAAAGAATTCTAAAACAAGAACTCAAGATGTATTTTCAAACAAAAACGTCCCAAATCCTCTTAATGGATTAGGGCATAAGACACTATAATTGTGCGGAATTATTTTAACAAAAGATTGATCAAGCGAGACGGCCTAAAAGGTGGAAGTACATAACCTGCGTTCAATGCGCTAATGCGATACAAACTTCTTTCAAAAAAGTTGAAATAGTGGGTTTTCATAAGGCAAGTTACTTAGTTACTTACCTCGCAAAAAGTTGAACATTCTTCAACTCACGCGTTGTATACCAAATGACAGGTAGTACTGCCAGATTCATATGCTAACATACACAAACATTATTAGAAATTAATTTTTTTTATTACACAATGGATAAAAAAGAAGTGATTTTTTCGGACACGAACAAACTACTCACTCTAATGTACACATTTTAATATAATAATTTGTACTTCAACTATTATTTTACACTTCCTGAGTTTCAATTGAATTGTTATTAAAATTTAGTCTTGTTTTAGTTTCTTCTACGACTTCTGTTGTGGATTTTCTTGACACAAACATATTTCTTGCTGCACAATGTAATCTGCATATGACACCGGCTGCATCAATATTCCAATTCCAACATATCAATTCGCAAGAGCACATCTGTAAATCTTCCTTCAGCGATAATATGTTCTGAAAAAAAAACAAATGGCTTTAATTTAATTTAAAAAAAACTAGACTTTTTCAACATACCAGTGCTACAGTTGAATCAATACTCGTTATTTCTTTGCCATTGATTATAATCAATTTAATATTTGTATTGGTGGCCACAAATTTAACTACTTTCGATTTCAAATACTCAGCAGAGGAATAGCAGAGATTTTCTTTTACATCCACAACGCCCACATGTAAAGAGTGAATCTTTTCATTGTGAATAAAAATTTTTGGCCTTGCACTCTTGTATAAAATGAACATCATGTTTGTCAAAATTCCGCACACCATGCCATATTCTAATCCCAGAAACAAACATGTCACCACAGTAACTGAAAAGGGGAATATATCCAATTCTGAAAAGAAATGCGTTTTAATTGAGAAAATTAAAGAAAATTCAATTAATTTTTCTCACTTTTTGATTTCCATATTTCCCCAATACGATCATATTCTACCATAAATATCATCGCAGATATAATTATGGCCGATAGAGTCGACTTAGGTATGTAGTAAAATGTTGATGTCAAGAAAGACAAAGTCAATAAAACAACTGTACTGGTTACAGCTCCTCCTATAGTAGTTTTTACGCCACTGGAATTATTAATCGCAGAACGAGTAAATGACCCAGTAATTGGCATTGAGGAAACAAAACTACTAAGGACATTGCAAAGACCTATAGCTATCATTTCTTGCGAAGCATCGACTACTTTGCCCCTGGCTAAAGAAAAAAAAATATATATAATAAACAAATTTTAGGTTAAATATGTATGTACATACATATATGCCATACAACTTACAAAATGCCTTTGCTATAGCTATTACTTCCAAAATAGAAATCAAGGGTATTGAGGCCAATGAAGTTCCCAGACTTTTCACCATACCTCCAAAACTAACAGTGACACCATTGCTTGTAGTAGAGAATGGCGGTTTTTTAAAAGGTGGTACACCGGGCACTATCTTTCCACTAACATTGAAAGGCAACCAATCGTCATGACTTAATAGATAACATAACAAAATACTCACGATTACCGCAAGAGCATTGCGCGAAAGTGATAAATATTTTGCCAGACTTTTATAACTACAAGGTATATCTTTAACTTTCTGTTAAATAATTATAACGAGTTTTTTTTTTTATAAATTTTCTCATAAATCACTGTTCTACTTACGCGCATTAACAACAATACCAATAAAGTAACGACTCCCAAAATAGCATCATTTCTTTTAGTTTCATTAATGTGGGTAAAGAAATTTATCCATGAGTCCAAGAACTCATTTGAGTTACCTTGAAATTGTGGGTAATTATTAAATTAAAATGAATGAAAAGAAAGAAATGCTCCAAACTTACTTTTTATGCCAAATAAGTTATTAATTTGACCACTTGCTATGGTGACAGCAGCGGCAAGTGTAAAACCAGTTGTCACTGGTATTGATATGAATCTCACCAATACTCCTAAATTTAAAATGCCCAAAACAAATATAATACAACCCGATAAAAAACAAGCAAGCACTGCATAATCTGGGCTCTCGGTGATATGCGTTTGTATCATCAAGGACATAATGGCCGTAGGTCCTACAAATGAGCATTAAAACAATGAACTGAAAATTGAGAAATCTTAAAAGTAAGTGAAAGAAACACTTACCTACAGTGATGTCTTTACAAGTGCCGAAAAATATGTAGACAAAACAACCCATAAATGCTGAATATAAACCATATTGCGTTGGCAAACCCGCTACTGTTGCGTATGCTATAGCCTGGGGTATGGCTGTGAGGCCGACCGTTAAACCAGCAACAAAATCCGATAATAGAAATTGTGTTTCATATTTTGGCAACCAGCACAAAATAGGTAGGAACTTTTTGATTGTTGCTGTTGAAAACCAACTTTTCAAACGCGTTTTAATTATTGGCACAACATGGGGATACTTTTCGTGATATAAAGTTTCTGAAAAAATATATTAGATACATAATTGTAATAATACATTTTTCGTCTGACTAAACTAAAAATTAAGAAATTTAAATTGCAATTCAAATTTTTTTAATAGTTCAGCTCTAGTTACAGTCATTCTCATTTGAAGTATTATAATATATCGTCAAAATCATATTTTTAATTAATTATTGTGTATATTAATTACATTGAAGCACATGTCTCACTGCAAATTTTCAAACCTTTATCATTTATCGAATCAAAAATTAAATTAAGGACACTACTTCAGTCACTTGAATAATTTTGTTTAGTTTTTTCTCTCTCGTATAAAATTTAAAGTGTAGTTAAGTGATTTTGCATTTCAGATAAGAATATCTATGTACATATCTATAAGTTTTTGAAACGTCTGTCGTAAGTTTAAGTACATAATTGAAATATTCATTGAGGGAATATAAGTTTCATACGAGCGACAGACAAGCCGAGGATCCGGTAGGTAAACCTAATTCGAGGACGCCGAATCCAATGGTGCTAACCGTTTTTTAGGATAGCTCTTGTTTAAAAAATAATTAAGATTGAAAACTTGGTAAAGATTACCCAGTTTTCTACCATTTATTAACCTTTATATCGATATCGATTGAAAAAACATGTATTGATGAACATGCATCCTTAGAAAACTTTTTGAAAAAAATAGAAATTTTTTTCAAAAATTTCTTTAGGGACGCATTTTTGAATTTCACGTATTCGAATTAGGTTTACCCAATAGTTTCCCCGCTTGTTACATTTTTGAACTAGCACAGTGTTATCATTTATTTTTTCTAAATAAAGTAACATTTAAGAAGACAACACTTTCTTTGGAAATGTGATAGAAGACAAATAGTATTATCGTTTTGTGAAGTGTATTTCTATTTTACACGATTCTGTAAAGCGATAATTATTTACTTGTAGTTTTGCCTTTTGTAAATACATATTATAACCCTGTCTAATATTTAACGAGTATTAAATAATGAAACGAAAAAGTTGTTGCAATCTTGCATTTTTATTTAATTTTAAATATTTCTGGATAAAATGTATTATTTACTCCAAAATTAATGTTTTTTTAATGGTTTCGAGAAAATTGTAATCAGGAATCATTTCTTAATCGGGCTTAAGTTCAGTATTTTCAATTTTTATTGAATGAAATTTTTTTTTATTAATTAATGTGAGTTTCTAAGTAATTTTTCAATATAAGAATTAACGAAAATCGATATTTAAATATGAATTGATATTTAAATAGAGTTGGTGAAATTGGCCGTAAAGAATAAAAGAAAAATTAAACTAGACTTTATTAGATGAGGAAATTACTGATATTTTTCTGTGCAGTCACGCACTACTTCATCATCACATTTATCTACTTGGGTAGAGGCTGTTGTGAACATCAGCTCAGGTCTCAAAAAATTTTAAGATCGTAAAAAAATTCTGAGACAAACTGAATAATTTATTCATTCCAAAGTAACAAGAAGCTTAAAGAAAATCACGTATTAAAACCACTAAACCCGCAAAAAATATCAAGTTTAAAAATGCTCAAAACAAAACTTTTGGTCTAATAATTAATTCTTTTATATCTACTATTGATTTAATGTTTTATAAAATATTTTGGGGTTTATACATAAAAGCTTTATTAATCTTGCAAAGATTTTTTTTAATACAACCTATTATAAATCATTGTATACGTATGTATATTATAAAATAATTTTAGGCTCTGTGTTTGATTTAAGTGACTGATTTTCGCTCCGGGTAGAAAAATACGATTGTAAATCTTATTAATGTCGTAGAAGTACCCAGCGGGAAATGAAATGAAGGATGTACTTCGATAATAGTCAATGACGTCAGTATTTATTTTTGTACACAATTCAATTAAAAAATAAAAAATAAAAACTCGAAGTAAAAATTTCATTCGCATCCAAATTAGTATCCAGGTAAGCGAGAGAGTATGCACTATAGAAAACTTTGAGAATCTGAGTATAAACTGCCGACCAACTTCGTAGTGTTTGTGTTAAATTTCGTCATTTGCTTACGTTATTGCATCATTGCGTCTTCGTAAGGCAGAGGGGGGATGCACTGTGTGCTCTTCCGCGCTTGCGAAACGCTTCTTTTTTTTTTGCTTGTTATTGTTCAACAATAATGTTATTATTTAATAATAAAGTTCAATCAATAATAGCAAAGTTACTGCGTTTAGTTCTCTTGGAAAAAAATTTACGCGTTCGTATTTGTACTGTACCCATTAAAAAAAAAATTAAAACAAATAAATCTACACATAAACGATATTCTTTCATCTTCATTTCCACATTCACAAAAAAAGTTTCGCTGAATTATGTTTATTTCTACAAGTGTACAAAAATAACTTCTATTTTTGTCGCGTCCGTTTCTTGCTGAAATTTGCTTATATCTTTTTACTAAATGATATCTTCCAACATTCATTGTTTTGAAACACTTAAGCTAATTTCATCAACTTATTTAAATATCAATTCGTATTTTAAAGAAATTTTTCCATACAAAAATGAATGAAAATCGACATTTAAATATTAGTAGATATTTAAATAGCATTGGTGAAATAGGCTCTTAGATATACATATATTGGATCTTTCCATTCCTTTCTTGTTTTCTGCTCAACTAACAGTGTACGAATGTCGTGAATTCAATATGAATTGCCCATATTGAAGTCGGTAGCCAGCTGTAGTCAATGTGTTTTGATACAATGCTTGGTTAGCCACCAGCAAATGCTTGGTTAGCCACCAGCAAATAAATTTCAAAGCCTTAAATAAAGCCTCTTGATTCTTAATTTATAAAGTAAAAAAATAAAAAAAAATTAGAATACCAAAAAAAAATTAAATTTTGTCGAGATTATGAAATAACCAATCGATGTTAAAGATTTTATTTTGTATTTTCTGGGTGAAACTTGTACATGATACAAGGTACATATGTATTTACATATATTAGCGGCAAAAATTCCTCTTGTCCAGTGTATTTAGCGCGAAATGATATTATCATTAAATAGTTTACTCACGCATTTATAACATTTCAATAGCGATTTTTATCACATTGTAATAGCACTTTAAAAGGTTTTTAACATACACATGTATACAAATTAGTTATGACTTTCATTAATATGTAAAAAAAAAGTTATTATTTTTTCACAGTTTAGTTTAATTTCATACCTTCTGCTAAATCTGTCATGTTTATGTAATTTTCTTTTTAACTTTTCTTTATTTCGAATTACATATGTACGAGTATGTATATTTGTTCTATCCAAACGATATTTTAATTTATGAAGCGGGTTGTTGCTTCAACGTTGTTTATATTAATAATTTCGCGTCTACTCTGCATAACTTTCATTTATAGAATGAATATTATTATATTTTAATACTCTAATTTCTATGGAAAGGTGGCTCTATATTTATTTGCATGCGTAGATGAAAGAGATGGAAACCGATCGATCGTGTGTTCAGCGTGAATAAGGGGACAATAAAATTTTTCTTAATATTTTTTTTCTTCAAAATGAGCAAGCTATAAAATATACATAGTAATTTGAAATTTTAAAATTATAGAGAACATTTTGAAGGACTAATTAGCTGGTTGTTAGAAAATTATTTTTAATAACTTTTGATGGTGAAAAATAATGAATAAATAAAAATATAATTTTCACGCTTCCATCTCCGTGCATACATATATAAATACATACATATTCGTATGTATAGGAACTTTCTAAGTATGTTAATAGTGCAAACAATTATCAAATACTTTCATTAATTTCAAGGGTGCTATTAATTAAATAATAATATCAGTTATATATTGATAATTTCTAGCTTTTATTAGTATTTTTTTTTTCAATCTCACTTGAAAATAAAAGTTAGGGATTGTAAAAAGAAAATATAAAAGCACTTGTATGTATGCTTTAATAAGTTTTTTTTTAAACGCACCTCCTTTTCTTTATTATAAATTATCTTAAGAAACGATGAGGTATTAGACTTGAAATTATTACTTTTTTTGATAAAACTTGCCTGGAGCTATATTATCGTCACAAATAGATTTGAAAAAAATCTCAAAATGAACGTAGCAAATACAGATGTATTTTCGAAGAACTAATTCAGCTGAAAACTGAAACGTAAAAGAAAAATCATACAATAATATAACGACGGTATTTCGAAGCAAAAATGGATATGACAGGCCACTTTCATATTTATGGGAACAATTTGTGAGTGGGAACTCTCTTCTATGTACTAAAAATCGCAATCGAATATGTAAAATCAATTCAAGTAAAATTATTTTTTTTCCAAGTCGACAAATTGATAAAAATCAGAAAATAAACTTTTTTGCAATAAAAAGATTTAAACTTAATGTTCGAAAATCAAGTATTCATCATATGTATTTCGACGATTTGAGGTCGTGGGATTAGATTCTGAGTATTTCCGCGATGATGTTCGTATGAATGTATGTGTGTGTGTCTGTATGTAAATATCTCGTAACTTGAGAAAAAGTCAACAGATCGGAAGCAAATTTGCTGAAGTCGAAAGATGTTGAGCTCACTTAGATGTGGTGAGATAGATAGTCAATCAGGGGGTTCACTCTGAATTTCGAAACGAGAGAAAATGCTTTCGATTTGAATGTTATTAACATTACAATTCAAAAGTGAATGTAATTGCTATTGTCTTGTCAGCACTGTCAGTAAACGCTGCCTGCTAACTGCCTGATTCTGAACATCTAATAAAACAATAAAATAAAATGTTATTGTTTTTAATATAAATTGCGAATGGAAATTAAGCATTTCTAATTTTCTAAACTCACTCAGTAAATTCCATATCATAAATTTAATATTATATAAATTTAACATCATAAATTTCACATCATAAATTTAATATCATAAATCTGATAAATATTGTTAAAAAATTTTAGCATGTGGTTTGTATATTCAGAGAAATATTTTTTGATAAACATTTTAATGATTAATAGAAAAACAGAAAAACTACTGCCGCAAACGAAGCGTTTGTGCAAATAAGTAGGTAGTGGTCTTCTGCGGCATAATTTTTAATCGCGATATCCCACTTAAGAGGGAGGGAGAGAAATTATGCTTTCAAAGTGTTTCCATAATTTTCATGCTTTCATATCTTGGGTTACGAAAATATTCATGTCTCTCATGAGTTTCACTTCCGTGTGAAAGTGAATCTTTTCCGCGGATGTGAAAAATATTAACTTTTTCACATCCAGATAATTTTTTTGTTTTTCTTTCGACTGCACCAAGCCGCGTGAAAGCTAATAGAATCTCCTTTTTTACAAAATAAAATTAATTTAATTAAAAAAAAATCTTTTTTGGGCAATTTTTATATATTATGTACCTATTTCGAAAATTAATCAATATATATTTGGTTTTAATACATAGAAAAGGATATATTGTATATGAAAAATATTTCCACATTAAGAATGGTACTCTGTTCACAATTTCGTGCGAAATGCTGTCAAACTCCATGTAAAAGTATTTGGTATGAAATATTTGCGAAATAAATTTGCAAAAGTAGTACTCTGTTCTTATTGCGAAAAACACGTAAAATCTATCTGGCAGCTTGTTTTTCCATGCAAAATGACTCTGGCATCATTTTAGTTTCGCACGGAATTTTGACAATGTTGCATACTTTCAAGCAACAAAAGCAAAAATTTATAAAAAAAAACCGCAAGTTGGGCTACATTTAGTACATGTCAAATTTTTCACGCGAAATAATCAATGTTGCTGAAAATTTTTCACAACTTCGAACAGAGACCAGCCTTTAGCAACCAATTTTGCAAAAATATTCGGAAACAAAATGTTCGAAAAAAAAACAAACAAAATAACTTTATACATTGAGTTTGACACTTAGCTTATGTATCCACTGCATTCTTCTTTCGAAAAAGTTAAAAATTTTGTGGATTGCTAAATCTTATCTTTTGCGATTCGGAAATTTTCATTCTAATTGAAAACGTTCGAAACTCATGACAGACACGATTGATACCACTAGTCCTAAAAAACAGACTTGAGAAACTGAAAAAGGAGTAAAAGAAAGTTAGTTTTCACTTTATAAGAATTGGAGTTACATACATATGTATATGAAGAGTGTACATGCAACTCTACAACAACTGCAGAAATGCTTGGTAGCGTATTTTTACAAAGTCAAGGGGAATTGATAACTAATTTTTTCAACAGCTGGCATATCAGAAAAATGTTAAACTTTATATAACTTGAATTTGCTTTGTTTACACCAATAAACTGTCCACCCTTTTCCTCTCCGACTTTTATATTTACATAATAATCAACATATTTTATCATATAATTTACATGTATTAACGTACAAATTCGAAATAATTTTCACCTCGTGCGTTGAGTTGAGAAAGACAATATGCGGCTTTTATTTCGTTTCCAACTACAGGGAAAACCTTCAGCGCATCTGTAAAGCATAAAATTTAATTACATATGTATATGTAAAGGGTGTTTTTTTAGAGTGTCACAACTTTGGGTTGGCATCACTGCTTTATTTGAGCACCCATTTAACAGCTAATAGTTGCTTTTTGTCTAGTTTGCTTTGAAATTTTATTATAAATCGACTTACACTAGAGCAACGCGTGCAAATTGTTGAAATTTTTAATCAAAATAGTTGTTCTATTCGTCAAACTCAAATTGATTGATTATTGATTTTGAGTTTCCATTCAAAATTTTATTTTCCGATGGAACCCATTTCTGGTTGAATAGGTACGTAAATAAGCAGAATTGTCGCAAGCTTTTGCCGAAACACCATTACATCCACAAAAAATTACTTTTTGGTGCGCTTTATGGGCTTGCGGAGTAATTTTCTCATATGTGTTCCAGATTGCGTCTTCTACGCGCTAGCCGTCGCGGGCACATGGCGAAATCATATGTAAACATTAATTTCATAAAATTTATAAGCCCGTTTCATTGATATTAAAAATATATTTCCTTGTTTTATTATGATTTTAACCTGTGTAACTCTATAAAAAACACCCTTTACATTAAATTGTCGCCTACGATAAAATTTTACAGCCCGTATCTTAAAAGTTGTCAACCATTTTGTCATTTTGATAATTCTAAACTATGGCTACCTAGGGCCTAGGTCTATTTTCGATAACATATCGCTTACGATAAAATCGAAAAAAGGCTCGATATATACTACATACCGATGTATTTTAAATATGTGTATTTTTATTATTATTTAAAAGGTACATACTGTCAAAGACAATTTGAAGATTCCCATTGCTGTTTTGAAGGCCGGAGAAACCCGTGCTGTTAATCCGGACATTGAGTTCTATGAGACATCAGCTACATTCAAATTGATTAGAGGCAATGGGCCAGTTTACATCCATGGACAAAATATCAAAGACGAGGTTGAGGTAGTCGATATGGATGATGATGAAACCGACGAAGAAGATGATGGTGAGGAGGAAGAAGATGAGGCACAACCTAAAAAGAAACAAAAATTGGAAAACAATGCCGAAGGCAAAAATGCCAAAAATAAGAAGAAATAAATCTTTTACCAACACCTAGTACTACCTCTCTTATTAATTATATATAATATAAATATATATAACGCAAAAACAACAAAACAAAAACCATTAAAAAAAGAAAAGAAAACAACTGTTAAATTTATAAAAATAACTTCTTCCCTTAAACGTTTCTGTATGTATAAAGTAATACATTGTGTTGGGAAACTATTTTAAAGAATGGTTTTCTTGATCAATAATTTTCTAACTCACCATACATATTTTCAAATCTCCACGTACACAATTTCAGAGTGTGAAAAAGTTAGAAGAAAGGGCCAAAAAGTTCCTTGGTTCTTGTTTTTAAATTATATGAGTATCTTTTTCAACTTTTTATCACCATTTAAAAACTTAATAAGCAAGACAAGATTTTAACAAATCAACATTTTTTTTTTACAATAATTATTCATTGTAAGCTAAAAAAAGTGTAAAATCAAGAAAAAACGGAAATTTTTATATGGACAGGAACTGTTAGCAAGTAAATGCCGTTACTTAAGAAAATGTTAACAACTATAGAAAAGAGCTACAAACAAAAATACATTCAGGTAATCTTAAATAAAAAGGAAATTATATAAATTATTTAAATTATAAAATTAAAAAAAAAAAGATAAGAAGCTCGATTGATGCATGTGCTGCGGCTGCATATCTTATACAAAATGCTAAATTTTGAAACAAAATCCATACATTTTTATAAAATGATATGTTAAACGAATGTTTTTTCTCTTGAAAAAAATAAAACTTACCGCTCTAAACTAGTTTAACAAAAATAAATGAAGCGAAACAAAATCGCATTAAAAATTCCACTAAAAATAAGAACTCCGAAATAAATTCTGAACATTTTTTGAAAAAAGAAACAACATTTTACTAATTTTATTTAATTTAAATAAAACTGGTTGAAAAGTACAGTATTCAGTTCTGTAAATCTACAAAGTGATTTGAAATCACTGAAAAGGTGTTCTGCGCACGAAACATTTTTGATATCTCTAATCACATTTCAATTTTAGTTGAGCAACCTTTGACCTTATGGAATAAAAAGGAGAAGCTAAATAATTGGAGAGCCATAATTTTTCCTCTCCCGCTATGAACTAAAAAGTTGCTCAACTAAAATTGCCGTGTGTGAACCGTATCTGAATCTGAATTTTTCAATTCAACTTCGAGATTGCAAGAAGCTTGCAACTTTTTTCATTGATTTAAAAATGTTCTTCCTTAAGCAAGATTTGCCTCCAGTATGAAAAACTGGCAAATTGAATGCCAACGAGGGACGATATTGCCTGTGGATTGAATTAATGGCTCGATTATGACTTGCAACCGAACTTAAGTTACGTTGCTAGTTGCCAAAATGGTATTACAGCTGACATGTGGCAACTAATAGCTGCTAATTTCAGTTGCCATATGGCAACCACAAATTTTTAATTGCAACATTTCGTCGGGTGGTTGTTGGTTTGCCGCAGTAATAATGTATTTTTAATATACTGTGCGGCAAACCAGTAACCAACCGATGATTTGTAAACATGTAGTTCTAAAGCAAAAAGATAATAAAATTAAAAATCAAAATTAAATTAAATTAACTACGCCTTATTTAGGAAGCGAAAATATGCTTTAAATTTATTCCTTAGAAATAATCATCTATGTCATAATCGTATTTCGATGCTGACGAATTTGCATGTAATTAATATAGAAATCCGAAAGTATTTTCTTTCGCTTCGAATTGCGGAGTAGACACCCTGGTGATTTGTGATCTGTATTTCGAAACGAAATAAAATGCTTTCGCATTTGTATGTTATTAATACTACAATTCGGAAGCATTTGTTTTCGTTTCGAATTATAGAGTAGACTGGAGAAAGTTGCCATATAAAACACTAATTTCAATTTCAGTTGCGGCAATTGTGCCATAATTATGTATAAAAAATTATAATATCACCTCCGAGGCGAGGATACTATCGCAATATCAACTTCCAACTTGAGTCATTGTGTGATCGAGGATTTGCATTTTGTTTGAAATTGTTTTTTCAAATACAACTTTAAGCGATACAACAAGGCTTGTGACTTGAACAATTGTGTATTATTTGCTTTTTTTTTGTTAAATAAAATTCACCCTTATCGCAAATCTCAAGGGAATAAATTCTATGGAATAATTTTTTTATTCCCTTGAACAAGAAATTGGCATTGATAGTTATTAGGGAATAAAATAAACATCTGTTGCAATTCGAACATCTATTGTGAATTGATGTAATTTTATTTTTTACGCGTATTTGTGTAATTTTCATAATAAATTATTTAGAAAAATTAATAGCATTGCGTTCCGATTTATGTTATTAGAATTAAACAAACTTATTGAAAAAAAAACCAGATGGAATTTGAGAGATGCATCAAATCCACTGTGTTTATTGTGTTTTTTACTTTTTGTCTACTTTTTTAGAGAGCCCGCCTTACGTTATTGCTTTTCAGAAACATTTTTCAAAGCTTTTGGTATCAAGTAAGCAATACGAGTACATTGCTTCCCTCAGTAGTTAGTGCTTCCAAATCAGAATATTTTTTGCTGGGATTGAGCTACTTTTTTTATTCCCAAACATAAAGTTTAAAAAAAAAACAACTTTTGTGAAAAAACTCACGGGAATTAAAATCGGCGATGCCAAATCTTTTTTCGAACATGCGAGTTTTTTCACGTGGAAATAATTCACGATTGCAACTTTAGGGAAATAATTAGAGGGAAAAAATGTTCACGATAGGGGTTATTACCCTGATTAAACATAAATTCGGAATTAATTTCCCTTTTGCATTTGAGAATGAAGAGGTTTTCGTTTTTTAGCACAATTACTTCCATTTCTCCGTTTCCATTTTTATTTGCCTTATTTTATAGTAAAAAATTTAATATTACATGCTTTTAGGAGCGAAAAAATAAATGCTGCATATTCATAGTCAAAAAGTATACTAAAAAATGTAAAACCATAAAAAATATTGGTAGTCTTGCGTATTTCGTTTTGCCGATGAAAGACTCATCAGTAGACCTTGAATTAAATTCCTAACATAAAATCTCAAAATATAAATGAAAGTTACTAATGATAATAATAATGTATATAATAAAAAAAACAAGATAAAAAAATGCAACACAACAGGTATACATTTCTATTCAATCTCATGTCTTTTAAATATCTTTATTAGCAGCAACGAAATGCATATAAACAACAACAAACATGGGGTTTTGACTTTTTGTACATATTTCATATCGAATCGTTTTGCATGAGTTTATTTATTTGTAAACTTCTTGACTCAGAATTAAATGTAACACCCTAGGATATGTAAGGCTTTGACAATTTTTTGCTCAGCTTTTGTAGTAAACAGTGCTACCAGAATATTCAATAGTAAAGTTCATCACCCCTATTGTGAATAACCATTGAAATTTTTGTTCCCCTCAAATTGTTATTCTCCTTGAAAGGAAAAATGGTATCAAGAATATCCCGTTTTCAGTTTTCTGTGAATGTAAAAAACAGGAAGATCTGTAAAGCTGAAAAATTTATTGAAATTCAAATTTAAGTTTATTCAATTATTTTTAATTTACAACACACACACACAATTAATTACAATTTACGAAAAATAAGAAATGTCAAGAATTTTGTGACCAAACAACAGTTGTATGAAAATTAACTTTTTGTTTCAGTTGACGGAGAAAAGCTTCCTCTTATAGTTATGGCTTCCCTGTAGTAGACAATAAATGCTTTTTTGGAAGTCCGTATTAACAAAGGGAATTTTCTCTAAGAAATTTACCAACCTGAATTTCCGTATGTCGCAAAGACTTAAAAAAGTTACTTTTCAAATAGGAATGGTTTTATTTGGTATCCTGAATAAACGCATTACAATTTATTATTCTACTAAATTATGATTTTATAAATCGTTCAAATCTATAAAAAAGTCATTTTGCAATAATTTCCAATAAATGTACATACATTATAAATTTCTTACATACTCGCACATCCCATTTTAACGTCTGATCATAGACATTATTGGGTATGGTAATTATTTTGTGTTTGAAGGGTAGCATTCATTGTTGCGCGTAGTCTTGAGATGGCATCAAAATTATTAAATGTTTTTTTTTCATAAAAACTTAAGATTATTCGATTACTTTTAATCAAAATGCATTGCAAGTCAGTATGGTAAAAAAGTGGTGTGCTAAGCAAAACAAAAACGCAATAACAAAACGCTTAACATTTCGAAGGCATAACTTTTAAACGTTCGAAGGCAGCTTTTTCCAAACCAGCACGATGCTTCGGTTCAGCAATTTGGATAAGTTCATAAGCACGTTGACGCATATTTTTGCCAAACAAGGAGGCAATACCATGTTCAGTGACAACAAAATGGACATGGGCACGTGAGGTAACAACACCAGCACCTAATAGGAAATAAATGTATATATTTTTTTAATGAAACCTTTGTTAAGAGTCTAGTAATCGTGTAATTCTTTTACCAGTCTTAAGGAAAGGTACAATTTTACTTTCTCCCTTGTTGGTAACGGAAGGCATTGCAATAATTGGCACACCTTTACCGTCCAAACCTTCTGCGGCTCCTCTAATAAAATCGACTTGACCACCAAAGCCAGAGAAGAAACGAGTACCAATAGAGTCAGAGCACACCTGACCAGTCAAATCGACCTCAATGCAAGAGTTGATGGCAGTCATGCGTGGTTGTTGTTTAATAACGCTTGTGTTATTAACGTAATCAATGGCGTACATTTCTGAAAGTATAAATTTCAAACATTTTTAAATGATTTCATAACAGATTTTAAATCAAATTAACTTTTTTTGTTATGTTGAATATTCGAATATTAATTGAATTGCTTTGCTAAATTCTTATTTAACACTTGAATCAAACACTTACCAATAAAAGGATTATCATTGACAAAGTCATACAATGCTTGGTTGCCAATCAAGAATGAGCCAACTATGCGTCCTTGATGCATTTTTTTCATGCGATTGGTGACGGCACCGGCTTTCACCAAGTCCACAACACCATTGGCAAACATTTCCGAGTGGATACCTAAATCCTTATGGTTATGCAGTTGAGACAATACGGCATCAGGAATGCTGCCAATACCCATTTGCAAGGTGGCGCCATCATGAACCAAATTCTCAGCAATCAATTTGCCAATTTTTGCTTCAACTTCGCTAGGTCCTTTGCCGCCGTGTTGGGGTAAAGGTGTATCAATTTCAGTCATGGCATCAAAATGCGACATATGAATAGCAGCATCACCGAAAGTGCGGGGCATTTGTTTGTTAACTTGAGCTTAAATTAAATATAAAGTTAGAATTCATACATACATACATATGCATTTAAAATAGACTGCAAACTGTAATATTTACCAATGATTTTCTTTGAATGCAACAGAGCAGCTCTAACACAGTCCACACTGGTACCTAACGAACAATAGCCGTGACGATCTACTGGCGACACATGTATCAATGCAACATCGGGTTCCACAATTTTACGATAAAATAAATAGGGAATTTCGTGCAAGAAAATTGAAAAGTTGTCCCCGCGACCTTCGGCTACAGCTTGGCGCACATTACCGCCCATAAAGAATGAATTTGATCGGAAATGCTTTGCGTTCTCGGGCAAAGTGTAAGCAGCTGGGCCCTCAGTGTGCATATGGCAGACTGTTACGTTTTCTAAATTGCATTTTTTGCCATGTTCAACCATGGCACTAATAAGAACGTTTGGCGTGGACGCAGCACCAGAACAGAAGACAGTGTCACCTGTGGATATGAAATAAAAACGTGAGTAAAAACTTTTTCAATTCTCTTGCCAATTTTAAAAATAGCCTTCAATTGATTTCACTTTCAAATATATCTGTATATACGAGCAAACATACAAATACTTGTTTCACACTAAAATAATTTTAAACTATTATTTTTTCTTAAACTTTCCCTTAAATAATTTTGTTTATTTTTTATATATTTTTAATTTAACTCCAACTTAAGGTCAGGGTGTATACTCTGTAATTCGAAACGAAAGAAAACACTTTGGAATTTATACATTATTAACATGCAAATTCGAAAACCTTTTCTTTCGTTTCGAATTATAGTATTACAAAAATCAAGGGTGTTTGATAGGTTTCGCAGCAATCAAATAAGTAGAATATCATAAAATCAAATATAAAAATTGTGGGCGTGTTTTTACAATGAGACTAATTAGAGCTATCTATACCCTCTTAGACAAAAAAAGAATTTTTACAATCGGTCTAAAATATACCGAGTTACATATGTAGTAACAGTGTAAAAAATACAGACTAATTGATAACCTCTTCCTCTTTTTGAAGCCGGTTAAAAAATAGCACTTATTGGACTGTAGTATGTTGGCAGAGTTTTGGATTCACTTATTACTACCATTATTATTTTTTATTAACATTTTGTTTTCGTTATTAATACTATTTATTATGGAGGGTAATTTTATTAATAAAAAAGAAAGTATGTACAACAATTATATTTATATTATTTGAAATATTAATAACAGATTTTATTTGAATATGTAACAATTAAATTAACACCAATATTTTGTTACTTCTTTTTTCTTCATATTGCAATAATTACAAAAATTGGTGTTAATTTAATTTAATTTTGCCAATTACACAAAGTTATAATAGTTCTAATCAACGCCTTGGTTATAATCTTGATACACAACTTAATACATATCGTTGCCTTAAATGAAAACCCATTTTTAAATTTTAAAGAAGAAATAAATAACTTTATAATATTTTTCAATTGAAAGTGTGTAGTTGGGATGTTGCGATTTTCGTTTATAAAAGCAGTTTTTGAAAACAAAACTTAATACTTGGGAGAATAATATAATAATAAAGAATAATATAAATAAACAAAAAACCAACAAAAAAAAGCTGATTTTGGCTGACCAAGAAGACTGAAATATTGTGAATTCGCCTTATTTTTAATAAGAGATTATTACCAAGTGCCCTGAAAAATTATAGCAAATATACAAACCTTTTTATAAATGCCCTGTACTGCCCTCTAGCTCAAACCGACAGTATGGCTATTATTGGCTGGAGTATTGCCACATTGGATATACTAACAAAAGTCAGCTGGTAGATGTCATTAGGCATTTGCGCGTGTATTCTTTAATAATAAATTGGTCTTCAGCATTTGTATAATTTCGTGATTTTTAAAAAAAAGGAAAGTAAAATGACTTCACTATTGTTAAAGCAAAGTAAATTTAATTTAGTAAGTTTAAACTTTCTCTATTCGTATTATATATTGGTATAAATATTGAATTACATTTCAGATAAAGCCAGTGGTTTGCAATATGTTGCGTAAAACAGAAAGACGGCTTTATGCCAGTGATACGCCTCCAGCACGCACCGAGAAAAGTAACTTTATTTCAAAAAATTTTCAATGAAAAATACATTTACTAATATCCAATACTTTGTTGCAACAGCCATCAACACTGTTTCTCTATTGGGACGTGTGGGAGCTGATCCACAATTACGTGGTAATACGGAACATCCAGTTGTTACATTTTCTTTAGCAACACATACTAATTACAAGTACGTTTAATAATTATACACTTAAATGTAAAAAAAATGGTTAAGAATATACATATCTGTATCTGTTTCGCAGATATGAAAATGGCGACTGGGCCCAGCGCACTGACTGGCATCGTATTGTTGTTTTTAAGCCCAATTTGCGTGATACCGTTATGGAGTATTTGAAAAAAGGCCAAAGAACCATGGTACAAGGCAAAGTAACATATGGGGAAATAACTGATCAACAGGGCAATCAAAAACCAAGCACAAGCATTATTGCTGATGATGTGATTTTCTTCCGTGAATCATCTTAATATGTATGTAGTTTAGATTCGGTTCTTTTCAAACTCTTAGGTTTAAGTTAAAGATGTTTTTTAAAAACTTGGCATTAAATACATATTAAATATTAACAACCTTATTTACAAAAATTATTAAGGCTTTTTGTATGAAAATCTATTTTAAAAACCCTTTATAAAACCTTCATAATTTTTATAAATAAGCCTACTAGTTATGTACGTTTAAATAATATGAACTTATGTTTTCTGGAGGTTGCAAGCAATATCATGACACAAATGATAAGCATAAGTAAAAGCGTAGAACAGAGAAAAGATATCGCAATCAGTTATGTATCTGATTGAAATTTGTTAGGTGCCAAAAAGGGGAGAATGGGTCGATTATGGATAGCAACAAAACTTCATTTGAAATGAAACTGGCTGACTTTTTAAGGCGCTGTCACAACAATCGCATTTTCCAGCAGCAAACCTTGCTGCCAATCTTTTCCGGTCCTCTCACCAATTCTTCATAATTATTGAAGAATGTGTGTTTTTGTATTTTTCTCAAACATGATTAGCATTCATTAGCACATGTAATTAGTGCTAAACAACAAATATCTGACAAATATATACAACAGTGGCACATAAAAGTTAAAAACACACTGTTTTCAAGTATGAAATAAAAGCATTTGAAAGTTCTATGAACGGTCGAAAAAGTGCGAACATTTCTTCAAAGTATTTTTTTAATTTCTCGCTATCAAAAATACGGCCCTGTTCTGTAAACCGAATCGATTTGAAATCACAAGATTCTAGAAAACTAACTCCGATAATATTTATATTTATCTTTTTATTTATTTATATATTTATCTTTTTAGACTTATTTAACTGTTCTATTATATAGATTCTCAAATATCATATCTGAAAGAAAATTATCGTGTATTATTTTAAACACGTCTGCAGGACATTAATTTTGGAATACGTATGATTTCAAATCGATTCGATTTACAGAACAGGGACAATAGAAAGTTACTGATTGCGCCCTGATTTTCGAAAATCGAGTTTTCATCAGATCTCAAAGTTTTGAGGTCAACGAAATCTATTTCGGATTATTTTTGCGATGAACCAAATTTACGGCATTCTGAAGACATTGAATTTACTTTTATTTAGCCATATAATGAACCGATTCTATTCGATCGATTTTGAGAATTTTAAACATACCTGCATGTTATTACATAACTCGACTCGATTTAGAAAACTTCAATCCACTAATAGCGAATTTTTTCAGTTTTTTTGTAGTTTTCTACTTTTTAAAGCTTATTTCAAGCTGAAGTTAATTTAGTAAATGAAATACTGAAGTATATTTATTTGACATAAAGTCTTTATTTATTTAATTTGAAGATTTGGCTTGTTTTTATGGTTAAGCAATTGTCTATATGCATTTCGTTCCAAAAGCGGGAATGAATTGAGTATTTAGTTTTGCTTTTGCGAAAACTTTATTTTATCTCCCAAAAACAAGCTTTTTGGGGTGTATTTAGACTTCTCTGTGCCACTGTATATATTCATGCATATATTCGTTTTTTTTTGTACAATACTTCGTTAATTGTGTAAATTATAGCAGAATTATAAAAAGCAGGTGTGTTTTTAATTTCTAAACAATAAATAAAAACAATAAATAGAATATTGAAAACGCGCAAAACAGAAAGTATCAAATGTAGCTGGTCGAACTTTTGAACTTATAGTTCAATATGATGTATTTTTCTTCCGAAGGGGTTTTGTTTAATTTGGAACGATTTTCTGTCATCCCGCATCAAATTTGGTGTATAAACACTGGTTTTGGCAATGTGCCCTCTTCAGTGTTAAATATTTAAGATTGCAGATTTTATATGACATCGAACTAACGGACCCAAGAAATTAAATTTTCAGTCCGTATCTTAAATCGTCTTCAACCTTTTCCCCTATATTAAATAATACCGCATGTGTTTCTTCAATTTATGATAAAAGTTTCGGGGTCAAAATAGACACTCGTAATAAGCTTGAATATCTAAAGTTTTGTTTTTACAGTACAAATACGAGTGTAAGTATGTATTTGATGTCAGAAGTAACGAATAATAATGAAGTTCGTTAAAAAAGTACACAAATGTATGTATATTGTGGAATGTGAGGAGTACATCATGAGCAGTTTAACTTTTAACGAATTTGATTTTAAGATTTATTAAAAAAAATGGAAATAATTTTTTTCTTTTTCCTTCTAGATAGATGGCTGAGATTTTTTACTTTTGCTTGAGATAATTTTTTTAGTTTCTACTTAAATTTAGCTTAACACATCCTTCAGTTAAACAAGAAACAAATTCAAACGTGTTTTGATAGACTAAAAAAGCAACATTGAAAATTTTTATTTTTTATGTTTTAATTAATTTTAATTGATTATGTATAAATAGAAAATTTCAGGAATGCTATAAAAAAACGACGAGGCCACCACCACTCATTGAAATATAAAATAATTAAAGATTGAAGTCCAGTTTTTAAAGAAGTCTCTAAGTTCAACGAAATTCAAATGTTAAAAATTCTTCATGCGAATTTTTTTTAGCATATTAAAAAGTTTTTCATTTGTTTACTTTTGGCAGAAATTTTATAATATTTTAATATGGGTGAAAACGAAAGCTAAATATCGCACTAGTACACCTCGAAAGAGCGCCAGCTCAAAATTTACAAAATTTTCAGTAAAGGCTTTTTGTATGTGTATTCATTTGTATAAGAAGCCGATTGAGGTCCCACCTTGCACGCTTATGATGTATATCATCAATTAATATACAAAAAATGCACCTTTTGTTGGAATTTTTTTTTAAATTTCATGGCCTATTCAACGATGTGAAAGTAATAGGTTCGTTCGATAATACGATTAAAAGTTGCATATTTTATAACGGAGTATGTTATATAATAGCCCACCAACCTATAAATTAATAATTCAAGTGTTTCAAGAGAAAAAAATGTGTGATTTGTAATCTCAAAAGTGAATTTTTGAACCGCTAATGTACTTGACATATCACTTGAGATTCTATTTATTAAATTGTAGCAAAATTATAATATTAATACAAACTTCATAAAAATATTCAGGCATGTGATGGAAACACAACGATTTCAAAAAGATTGTTTTACAAAACGTGTATTGAATTTCGAACGATTATGATAGTCATTCTGGAGCCAACCACATGTTATTGACATCCAAAAAGGACAGCAGAATTTTATAACAGGTGATTTTTTAAAAACTTTATTTTTGGCAACGCTGTTTTTGGCAACTCAGCTGTATCATGTTACTGTTAAACGTGTTCAGTTTGGTCTATAATTTAACCATGAATTGAATTCAAAATGAACAACGCTTGCAGATTATTAAATGTTATTATTAAAATTCATTCTCGTTTAAGAAAGTCCATCGTGCACTTCTTCCATTTTATGGTCAGTTTGGACGACCTTCTGAGGCGGCTATTCAGAATATTGTGACTAAATTTGGCACCAAAAATTACATTATTATTACGGACAGAGGAAAATATCGCAACTGTATCCGATTATCGATTAAACGCCTTTCGCAGCAATTGGGCCTCTGTTACATTTTTTGTTGGCCAAAATGGAAGAGCTGGACTTGACTGACATGTGGATTCAGCAAAATTGCTACGAAATATACCAAACTCATTGGGCTCTCTTAACTACACAATCTCGAAGTTGAAAAAACGGGCGGAGTCACGCCCAATAAAACTTAATATTATATTTTACATGCTTCTATTTGAACGATTTTTATGAAACTTGGCACACACCCTGAGCTGTAAAAAATACACAATCTTGCATTCAAAAAAGTAAGCGGGGTTACGCTCATTAAATTTTAATATTATATTAAACTTTAATATTACATTTCACGCAGTTGCACTTAACTGATTTTACCGAAACTTGGCGCACACCTCGAGGACACAATGTTGCATTCGAAAGAGTGGGCGGGGCTACGCCCATTACAATTTATCATTGTTATTGTCACCTACTTCGAATATCATTATAATTAACGCATATATAGAGCGTAATCAGCTCTAAGTTTAGTAAAAGCTAAGAAAAAATCGAACAGCATTAGCATTGCTCTAAAATACAAGCTTAACTGCTTGGTGACTTATGGTGACAAAAGTTGGACTTTTCTGTGGAAAAGCCCATATACATGCATATATTTTGCAACATATTTTACTTTAACGATCACACTAATGCCCTAAAATGTTAAACAGAAAACCAAAACTACAAAACAACCGATACGTCGAACGTCGTTTTTATGTTATATATTTGAAAAAGCCTAAAGCAATACACCAAGTGAAACCAATATTACCAGCGAGACCCAATAAAAAATCGTTATATTTAACAACCGTAAAAATTTATTTTACATAATTTTCTTCTTTAACAGATTTTCTTCTAAGCATTTGTGATTTTTGGAATTGTGACTCTTTTTGGTTTGTTATGCGATATGTAAATATCTACATACGCAAATATGTATATTTGTATACATAACTATGAAAGTGGCCTGTCATATATGTATGTATGTATATTTATGCTTTCGAAATACTAAATACATCAATAAATATTAAAAAAATATTAAAGAGAACTTAATTATTTACATTTTTAAAAACCAAAAACAAACGGATTTGCCTAGTTAAATGCCTACATGGAATTTTTCTGTTTAATTCAAAGATTAATTCTAGTTCAAAAACAATCAGATCATATTTGAAAAAAAAAAAAAGATTTATGCTAATGTGTGTGTAACAACGATAACGATGCGTTCTTATTTCTAACGTGGGTGCTCTTTTCAACTAATCCAATGTAAAATTACAATAAAATTATTTAGTTTTCAGTAGATATGTATGAATATCAATGCATGTTATTTGAAATGTAATTTGTATACTGAAGCACATCATATCATTTGTAGGCACATTAATTGCAACGAACTGTTTTTAAAATTCTAAAAATTTTGTATTCTCCTCTACTACCTCTGCGAATTGCTTGATTCGTTATTGTTTATTTGCTGTTTAAGAATCTCTTTTTTGTTATTTGTGTGTATGTGTGTAAGTACAAAGATCAATTTTTTTTAAATAAAAAAATAACAAGCCCTACACTTTGCTGGTTGATCTACTGAAAACGACCGAAAAGTATGCATTTAACTACATACATATATATTAAATATACCTATGTGTTTGTTTATAATTTTTTCAAAAATGCTACATAAAAACATTTTATATTTTTTTGTTATTAAAAAGAAATTTTTTATTTAAAAACGTCCGCTTGTGGTTGGTTAAGCACCTTTAGATGTATTTCGTTGCTGCTCAAGCAACACGCGTTAAACATAAATAAGAAATCATATGCCCTTTATTATTGATACATATTAAATTAATTGAAATAGATTGAATTATAATCAGGAATAATTTCTTAATCGGGCTTAAGTTCAGTATTTTCAATTCTTATTGAATGACATATTTTTTTTATTAATTAATGTGATTTTTTAAGAGAAGAAAAATTAAACTAGACTTTTTAGCTGGGGGAAATGTACAACCACGCAATACCAAGTAGATAGACATGGGTGCTGATGAAGTGCGTGGCTGCACAAAAAAATGCCGGTATTTTCAACCAGCTAAAAAGTCTAGTTTAAGTTTTCTTCTCTTAGGAAATCACATTAATTAATAAAAAATATTTCATTCAATAAGAATTTAAGATACTGAACTTAAGTTCGATTAAGAAAATATTTGTGATTAATTTATTATTGTTGTTTAGCCACGAGCCATTTGCGAATGTACATTAATGTCTGTTTGTTGACATTAGTAAATCTTCAATCACATAATTTGAAAAACGCTTACAAGACTCCAATGTTTATAAACAAACTCGTAATAACTACATACAATTCCGTAACAATACAAAACGAGCAGAAATTTTTAGCGTAAAATGGTTTTAACTCGTCAAAAATAATTGCTATGACGAAAAATTAGTGTAGAGAGTGATAAAAAATTTTGCAGACGTACACGAGAAAAGTCAGTCGTCATCTGAGCACTTTCATAGACCTTGGACGTAGACGAAAACGTTCAATCACCTGAGCACTTTAATTGACCTTGAGCATTACAAATATATACACTAATTTCAAAAACCGCACAAGCAATAAAATTATTCAACATATCGCTCCTTTATCGCAACATTGCATTAATATAAATTTATTAATATTTATTGAAGTTTTTTTTTTTAAGATTTACTAAATATTTCGGAGCAAAATTGCATATGACTTGACCACTCTCATAATTAAGGGCACATATGTACATATGTAGGTAGGTATGTGTCTCAAAAATTCGTTTCTGTTTCTAATAATGCAAAATTAATCGTTATATCATCTTTAATCTTGTGCAGAAAATTCATATAAAATGCTTGTACACACACATCTTGAGAAAAGAAAATATTTTTGTATCTTCATTGAGTTGTATGTAAATTTAAAACTTAAAACCTATTTTTTACAAAGCTAAAGTAAAGGAGCGATATGTATTGTACGTTGTTTTTCGCAAATTTAATAAAGAGAAATTGACAAATGGCTATTGCGATATTATTTTTAAAATCTCTCATTATTAGAGGCAGATTCTACTCATTTGCTTATATGCAAATGTATGAATGTGGGTATACAAACATATGTACACGCATACAAACATATATACTCGAATTGCTACAAATTTACATACATGAAGTGCATATTTATTGGCCTTGTTTAATTTGGAAAAAATAAACAAATTCTGAAAAAAAACAGAGTCTAATACTGTAGAATCTCGATGGTTAAGTTGGAAATCTCAACAATTTCTGGCAGAAGCAAAAAAAAAATTGTACTAACATACATATGTACATATTTACACGTAGTATGTACATACATATTAGTACACGCATATGGACTTTTTATTAGGGAGTGACAATTGTTCGCATTCGCATATCGTTCCCTTACTTTAACTATTTGCATTCGCTCTTGCATTCGTTATGATGTGTGCGAATATTTCAAGCGAATACTACACAATAAAAACACGAAAATGATTTTAAGCAAGTACATATAAAGAAAATACACACAATTAATCATTCTGAACGAAGCTTTAAAATTTTAGATGAAAATTTTCTATAAATTAGGCATAGGTATCAAAATTCAGCGGTGTTGGGAAATATTTTTTAGTTTTTGAAAAAGAAAATGCAGTGTTTGATTTGTGCGAAAATATTTTATACTTTTAGCTAAATTACAAGTTGGTTGATGCCTAAAATTCTTTAAATTTATTTATTAGATATTTATATTTATTAGATATTTATATTTATTTTGATATAATTTTATATGTATGTATATATTTCTGTTTTAAGATTTTTATATTCGTAATAAATTAATTCAAGACTAAATTATAAAATTTTGTATTCGCATTCGGTTTCGTTAAACTGACATTCGCTACTTCGTTATTTTTATTATGCATGTTATCAACGGAAGATTTTAAAATTTTGCAGGAACATATTACTAAGCTATGTAATTTAGCTTTTTATAATTGTGGGCTTAACCCACAAACCATTTTAAAAACAGAATTAAAAAAACTTATTAAATAATAGTACGTATGTATAAGACCTTGTCAGTTTTGTGTAATTTTTCAATTCATTTCTATAAAAACGAGAATTTATAATGCAACACAACTCCACATAATAAGGTAAAGTAGAAAGTTTTCTAATTTTGTGGTTTATGCAGTGTAATATTCCGGTTGAATACGTTTCCCTATTAGTTGGTATTTATTTTATATAAAGCTCGTTAAATCTAAAACATCTGCAATATATGCCTGATGCCATGCGTTCATAAATTATCAAGATTCTACTGTAATAAAAACGTTTTTTTTTGCACTTAATGCAAATGACATAAACAGTTGCGACTCTGCAAATTCTTAAACTTTTTCTTCCATTTCTTTACAAGAATTCCATAAGAATTAAAAGAATTTTGCAAGTACTATTATGAATCTACGAACCGGTTAATTTTAAAATATTCAAATCAATTCATTTCGTTAATGAACAGCAAGCACGATAGAATAAAGTAAATCAAAGAGAAAAATAATAGTTGAACAAACAGATTGTGGGTTACATAATCATTTCATATCAAAATGCTTACATTTGTACATACATACAAATTTGCTTTCGTTTGCAATGCATGCGAGTTCATTTATTCCAATTGCATATCTTGGATAAAATTTTCATTCAGTACAGCAACTAATTAACGACTAACTAGAAGCATAACTATATTTGCAATTGAAGAAAAACTCACCAGATTGTATACATTGCACTGCTTCCTCGGCTGATACACTTGGCGGCTTCCGATTCAATGGATGTGAGATTTCATTGGAATAAGTGAAGTAACTATTGATGCTAGCGACCAGGGGTTGCCTTCCGCCAGCAAGGGCAATTCGTCTCATATTTTTTGCCAACATTGATGCCATTTTTCTACACGTCTAAATGTTTAAAAAAATTCTAACTGATATTACAAGATTATTTTTTTTTATCAAAATGTTTCTACTCATAAATACTTTGTTTTCATAAGACACTTTTATATATTGTTTATTGCAATTCCCAACTAACCGTTTCTATAACACTAACTTCCTTTGTCTAACGCGCCTGTCCTTTCAAAAGTTGATTTTGGACTGAATAATTTTTTAATTTTTCTCAAACAACTAATTTATTTAATTTTGTATCTGCTCTCAAAATATATTTGTTTTGTCTTATGACGTAGAACGTAGCAATTACAGTGAATGTATTTAAAAACGTAATGTTCAAAAACAGGGTGTATCAGAGTTCCTAAGGTTCAATCAGACGTGACATACCATAAACAGCTGCTTATGTTTTCATTTGTATATTCATTAGAAAATTGCAACAACAAATATGTTTCATCAGTAAGCAGCTGCTTATGGTTATTGCGAATGACCAAAAGATTCAATCAGACTTGCCATAACCATAACCATAGAAAACAGCTGTTCGAACTAAACTTACGGGCAACACTGTATTTGATTATAGGTGACTCGCCATAGCCATTACCATAGTACCAATTGAATTTTGGTTTGGTTATGGTTATGGCACGTCTAATTTATTTATTTATTTCTATGGTAGTCGTTATGGCTATGGCGTTATGGCGAGCCACCTTTAATCAAATATGGTGTTGTCCATAAGTTTATTTCGTACTGTCTTGTATGGTTATGGTTATGGTTGTGGTACGTTTAATACAATGTTCACACCTATGAGATTAACATCTCTTTCATGTTTAAGACGTTAAACACGTCGACTTTGAGATGTTTTACGATACATTGACTTGTTTTGTTTTATAGCACATGAAATATGTAATGTTAATAAAAAAAAATAAATAAATAAAATTTTTTGCCTATATAAGACGTTTTTTGCTCTCTTGAAATATTATTACTTTGTTTCATGAACTTTTATAACTGATAAATGTAACAGAGGTTTATTTACTTCTATATGTATTTCGTTGCTGTTGAAACAACACATCAGCACAAAAAATAATCGCGTGAATGGCGTCGTCATCAAAATTTTTATTAACCCTGAGACCAAGCAGAGAAGAAGTTGTGAAATTAATATATATACATATAGTCGGCTTAGAGTGTAAGCCTGCTAACTCACTTCCAGCAAATTTTAAAGGAGAGACAAAATACTGTTAACGGTTTCTATACAAAGCTTAAGAAATTAGCCTAAAACATTAAGTTTCTTTGACATATAGAGCTTCAAATTAAACTAAATATTTGAGCAAATCGATGAGGCGTCTCTTTCGAATGGCATTAAAATGTCATATGCTATAAAAAGTGGATTTAGCAGGTTTAAATTCTAAGCCGACGATATGTAGTTTCGTTGGTTTTTGACTCATGATTTCAATTTATTTATGAGCAACACTATACACAGCGTTCTGAGGATAATATGTGTTCCTTCATACTGGCGGTACTCAGCTTATGTCAAAGACTTGTATTATTATTATTATTATATATTATTATTATTATTTTAAAAAGACATTTAACAAAATTTGTAGGGAAACACAAAAAATTTTAAATTTATTATATTATATTTTATTTTGTTAAATTTTTATTGTATTAAATTTTATAAATACTATATTGAAACTTTATAAATATTACTTGTTAAGTTAAATTTTTTCTTATAAGTATTATGTACTAAAATTTTATATATTACACAAATTTATTATGTGATGAAACAAAATGCATTACTACTATTATAAATTAACAACAATATTTATAAAAACCTTTTTATGACGATAACAAAAAACAATTAATTGCGCTTTGTAACTATTATACATAATATTATGTTAATTTTGCTACAACATGTTTAAAAACCTTATTTATAAAAAAATAATAATGATTTAAAAATGGTTTGTAAAATAGATTTATAAAGCATTTATATTTCTGTATTGCAAAATCGTAAACCCAATAGTTGATTTCACTCAATGTGTTATTCAAATAAAAATTCCAAACTACATATTTGCTTAACTGTTGAGACGTAATAAAATGAAGTAACTATTTCCGTTCTATGCTTTAATTGAGCTTACGCTTTACGTTATAACATTATATCGTTTATTTGCATTTATTTCTTATTAGTTCTTCTTCGTCGTTCTTGCCGTGTGCGTGTGCTAAAAAGTGTTTTAGTTTTTGTCTAATATAAATTGTGTTAAAAATGTTTGTTTGCAAGCAAAATGTTATTTAAACTATAGTTTAAGTTCAAATGAATAAATTTTATGCGAAATATTGTTGGATAATTAAAGTTTATTATAGTTTTTTTGTAGTGAAAAATGTGTGCCGTTCAATGTGTGTGTTGTATAGTTTTTAATAAAAATGGCGCGAATGTTTGCAGCTGCAGAAGAGCTTTGAACTTAAACAGCTTTTATCGTACGTTTTTATCGTAGACAACTCAGAGTTGTACTTTAAATGTTGCCAAGTTCTTTAAACTGCTAAAGTTGCTTTGCTTTTAAATGCTTGCTTTAAAAAAATAATTTAATTGAAATTTGCATTTTTCTAAATAATGAAATAACATAAAAGTGTATAAAATAAAATGGAACGATCTTAGAGTGGAATAGTTTGTTAAATAAAAATTAGTAAACGAAAAAAAATATATTAGAGGTTTGGAAGGTTTATAAAACAAAATTCTTGTATATAAAAAAAAACTTTTAAAACTTTTATAAACCAAAAATATTTTCTCTGAATGAGACATCGAAAACTAAGCTGGATATGAAGGTAAAGTTTTGTTCCTAATTTTTGTAGCTACGCTATTTATTTCGCGATACAGGAGTTAGGACGTGATTTTCGTAACAGAAATAATCGACACTATTACAGTTATAAATTTATTTTTGTTTTGATTTCTTTGTACTTAAAACCAGAGCACGAAAATAAAAGAAACAAATTGTTTGATGTTGTTTTGTGTCGTTCTTTGAAGTGAGTGGAACAAAAATAATGAGAAGGATTGCTTGCAATTTGTTTTTGTATTGTTTTTGCACATGGGCACAAATCAGAGAACATAGCCGATCGCCAACAGCCGTCATCGGCCACAAACAATACATTAATTTAATCGTACGCCGCTAGAAAAGAAAATAATGGGAAATAAATGGAAACATTTTGAAATATTTGCGGCGAATTTAATATCATCATATAACACAAGGCGAATTGCTGCCGGTGGTCTTAATTTGCAACTCTGCCTATTCGCATTGTATATTTGTTAGTGTAAAATTTCCTGTTGTCTGAATATTTCCTAGCGTTTTGCATTGATTGACAGCAGAGAAATTATGTCAGCTGGTGAATTAAGATCACCTGATGTGTATTCGCCTTGATATAACACATGAAGTTTTTTTTTTATATAACTAAGCAGCGTAGCTACAACCTTGTGTGGTAATACACCTCCCTTTTTTTACTTATTTTAATTTATGTATGTATTTACATAAAAAATTTTATATTATTCACATACAATTAGTACATAATGAAAATTAAACTAGTTTTAAAGATTAAAGTTATTTGATGTTACATACTTGATAAAAAATAATTATTCCTAAAAATGCTCACAAATTTTAGAATTATTACTTATAAAAAACATTACAGAAACAAAGTTCAATTTAATTTTAAAACACTTTTCTTATTAACTTCTGTATTTTGATACTACTACACGTTGCACAGTAGATTATTAATGAAAATATTTAGAAATATGCAGGCATACAATACATACGAGTATGTGCAAAACTAGGGAATTTTCAGATTTGGATAAAATGTGTTATGGCTGTAGAATTTGAAGTTCATGTTCCTCAAGAGGACGGTTCCGCAAGGTACACCCTTCCTGTATACAAAATTCAAGCTGATACCAACTTTTTGTTATTCAATTACGTGAAATTTAATCATGTTTAGAAACCGGATATTTATCACTTCACTTTTTTAATTTAATTGTTTTTATTATTATTAATTTGAAATTAGCAGTAGCAATACAATTCCAAGGCTAATAGATTCTACGTTAGAATTTTATTTTGATTGATCTTGATTTATTTTAAGTTTTAAGCCTACTAAAGATTACAAATATTAGAAGTCGTTTTTTTTAGTCAGAAGTGTCAGAAATATACGACCGAGCCTACATTGGAAAAACGCCTTTTCGGAATGGCTAAACTGTTGGCAATTAATGATTTCAACAAATTAGGTATGAATTGAGTTGTTTTTAGCAATTTTTTTTCTTTTTAAATCGAGGGATTATTTTTTAGTGTACTTACTTTTCTTTTGCGATAATAGCTGCGTTCGAAAACTCAAACGTTTTGAAAGTTGTTTACTGCTTTTTAATGGATTGCGTTCACATAAATAATAATCCAGTAAATGGGAGAAATAACGGTTCATTAACTGAGTAAATGCAAATTCTTACTGGACAAATTTTTGCCAGTAAAGGTTCAATCAGACGTGCCATACTATAATGCCATAGCCATAACCATAAATACATTTAATTTGATTGTTTACTTTTTTGTTTTCATTTGTGTATTCATTTCAAAAGTGATACAACAAATATGCCTTACGGCGAAAAACAAAATTCAAGGTTCAATTAAATGTGCCATAACCATAACCATACAAAACAGCAGTTCGAACCAAACTTATTGGCAGCATTGCATTTCATTATAGGGTACTCGCCATATTCATAGAAATCAATTGAATTTGGGGTTTTCGTCGTAACCATAAACATCTGTTTACTGATTAAACATATTTGTTGTTGCACTTTTGAAATTAAAAAACGAATTAAAACATAAACAAAAGGTTCAAGGCGCATTTATTACGTAGCAGCACTACACCAGGTGGCTAATGTCATTCATTATACTAAGCCATATGTCAAATTTGGATTGAGTAGGTACAAACCTAAAAACATGCTTTTATGCCTCAAACACCTAACGAATATTCATATACTCTGACGATGCTACCCTGTTTTGAAAAGTAAGATGGTAGTTTATACCAACAAAGTACATGTGGTTATTGCTGTTGTAATATTTGTTGTAGAAATGCGGGTACCTGATTGATGTGCCTTGAGCAGGTTCAAAGCATCACATCTAGAAAGCATGAACAATTTTTACTGCTTCCAAAAACTTATTTCTTTATTTGTTGGGAAGCTATTTCTTGAATGAAAAATCGCAAAACTTGTACAAAAATACTGCTAAGAAGACACTCGACCCAATGGGGAATGTCTTTCAGACATCTTGCAAGACGGATGCACGACAATGTTAAAGAGTGGAACAGCTCAAACAGACCATTGAGCAAATTTTCCAAAAAATTACCGCTAAGTTCAAACATAGCAACAAGAGCGAGACTTTTGCTCACATTTTAGTTGTACCTGTAAAACTGACTTTTTCTATAACATTTTCATTAACGAAGCTATATATACATTAACGAAGATAATATCCACCAAATAGTTTGATGCATGATCAGTTGAGTAGTTTTTCTTTTACCGAGTCTTTGAGTAGGGTTTCTGTTAGATTGTCGTAAAAGAAACTGTAATCGGCAAATATTGTGTATGACAAATTTCGAAATTTCTTTAGGTATTAGTTGATGAAAGTGTTCTTTGCGACAAGTTGGCCAACTGGGATAGTTTGAAGAAAATCTTTAATATATATGTATGTACATACATACATATGTATGCATGTATGCATAAAATTCACATGAGGGCAAATTACGGTATTAGATATCGATCGAAATTTCTATACAAACACAGTTAAAATTTTATGAAAATTGAAATGCCATAATTTGACCCTTGGGGACTTATCAATTATATACATATGCACATATATACATACATATAATATTATGTATAATATACAACATTCGAACAAAAACTGTTATTATTAAAACTAAAATAATTATTAATCATAAAAAAACACACTGATTAACAACCAATTATAATTGTGATTTTTTTCTAAAGTTTTATTAAAAAATAGTTAACAAAAACATTGAGGAAACATTTAAAAAATGACAAGAACTTGTTAGAAAAAATTTAAATACTTACATACATAAATTAAATGTTTATATATTTTAACCTAATGCCTAAAGCTAAATTTTCCAAGTTGAAATTTACAAAAACACAATAACAGCGTTTATGTACGACATATTTGCAAGTAAAAGTGAAAATGTTACCGTATAATTTTTTTTATTGTAACTTACTAATTCCTGAAAACAAGAAATAAAATTAACGGTACTACCAGGAAATAAAGTGTAAAGTACTGCCACTTGTTTTAAATGCTCAATTTTTTATAGTGGTGTTGCCATACAAATTGCAAGCAGATCACTAATATTCCCATAGTTCTATAACAAAAAGTGCAACACCAAATTTGTTGGTACAAATTATAGTGAATGTCGCTTGAAAGAAATACTAAACATAAAATATACAAATGAATATTTGTGTAATGTTTGGTGCATATTTTGCACTTGTTTCCGCATACCTCCGAATTGGATATTCAGTTTAATCTTAAGCTAATATTCACTAGGCATAGAGGGGTCGCGTCACCTTGTTACGAGTATATAGCTTTATTTGCAAATAATCCGTACTTATAAACGTAGTAATAATTTCATAGACATTTAATTTTTTCTTTCACAGGCTAACTAATTTACAACGATACGAATAAATAATTATTAATTAAAAATTTACCTAAAAGAGTATGACGAAAAACTAAGTTTAATATTTCCTTACAATTTTGGAAACAATTTTATTTTGTTATAACACGATAAATTGTTGAAAACATTTATACAGTGGTCCCTTTGATAGGATTAAATTTTTTATAAATTTTTTTGAATTTATCATTTAATATAAGTAACTAAGTTTTAATATGCTTTGTTTGATTTTAACGTAATTTTTTTGGTAAAGTTTATTTTTTAAATAAAATAAAATTAATTTTCCTATAATTATTGGCCTTTTTTGAATGCTTATTATTGTTTATGATTTACTTAAATAAATACCTAAAATCTAGTTCAGTTGCAATTTTTTTGGTATTTTGTTTTTAGAATTTATGTTTATAATTCAATACTTAATTTTTTAATTACCATAGAATAAAGTATTTGAGAAAAAGGGTATTAAATGGTTCTAGACTCGTATTTATAAAATTTATAATTGTGCTTAGATTTTACAATATGTCAGCTAATTAAATTTCGAAGAATGTGTTCTAAAAACTCTAACTGTTATGAGTTGAAAAAGCCGATAGATATACAGATTGAGCTTTAAGCAATAAAAGGATTTTTAAAAGATGGTTCATAAGAAGATATGTATATTACATATGAAAAATTGTATTTTGTATAAAAGTATGTATGTATTTACATTATTTAAAAAGTTATTATGTGAACTTATGCACATTTTTAAAAGGTTTGTTTTTGCAAAGATGCTTTTTAAAAAATCGTTTTCAAAAAAGGCGCTGTTTTAAAAACTATTTTGAAAAAGGGTAAGGCAAGTACATATTGCATATGTATATGTTTAAATACCTCTTTGTAAAAAGGTGTTTTTGCAAGGATACTTTCAGGCTAACAAAATTAAAAAAGAAAAAATATAATAGAACATATTTCTTATAATCAGTGTGCTTTTACAAAAACCGTGTTGAAGAATTTATACTTTTGCAGAAAATCCAAATTATACATAAGTAACGGAAATACTCATTAAATGCATTAATATTGCTTCATTTAAATGTAAAAAAATCTATTTCATTGCTTAAGCTTTCTTCCACTTGACGCTTCCATTTAATTTCGCGGCAATAATTTATATTGTGATCACCGCTTTTTACAATCTATTTCTTCTTAAAGTGCATATTGCGGACTTACGTTTTAAATATTTTAGATTATTTATTTACTTAAATTCATCTAGTAATGAAAGTCATATTCATACACAGCTCATGATCGCGACGATCACCCCAACCGCCATTGCCTTTGCGCAGCTTTGTCTTTTTGATCAGACTGGCAACGGTAAGGGTCAGTGATTTAGGAAATATTTGCCCAGATTTTCGAGCAATACGTAAGACTTGTTGAACTTTTGAAATCACTTGGTTTGATTCACAGTTTTTCTTTTTATGATGGACGCCACTGTAATTAAATAGATAAGAAAAATTTCAATAAAGTGCATATAACAATCGAACAATGCATTATAATGATAAATATGCATATGTAGATATTTAGGAGGCGTTAACTGCATTTACATATGTTATTCACAGCCAGAAACATAACCACCACTACTCATATTTTTTTATTTTTTATTTTAATTTATTATCTACCAAACTTCACACGAATCTCAACATTTCTTCAAATCTCACTCCATTATACATTTCTTTTCCCACAGATTATACTCATATTTTATAAATAAAGTAATATTCATGCAACTAGCATGAAACCTTTTTATATGTCCACAGAAGCAGTGGAGAAATAGACCAAACCAACATTTTTGCGTGAATGCATGAATGATGCTCTCCGTGTCATGCTCTTCTTTAGCATAACAAATTTCATTGAATTGTATCAAAAATGTCATAATGTAAATTCAATATTCTTCCGAATTAACCAAAATAACTTTCACGAAATTTTTACAAATACTTTTTTTATTTGTCAAGGCCGGCGCGCATAAAATCCGGCGAATATCATATATACGCCGCTTTCTTTTAACTGTCATAAACGCAGCGACGGAGAAGGTCGACACAATAAGTACTTTGTTGCCGGAAACATTTGAGCAGCTTCAATAGGGTTTTCTCCATTTTATTTATTAAACTAAAGTTTTTTGTTTATTTTATTTTAGTTTATTTTATTTTATTTTATTTAACTTTATTTTATTTTTTTATTTGATTTTATTTTATTTTATTTTATTTTATTTATTTTTATTTATATTATTTTATTTTTTTAATTTTATTTTATTATATTTTTTTTATTTATATTATTTTATTTTCTTATTTAATTTAATTTTATTTTATTTTATTTAATTAATTTAATTTAATTTAATTTAATTTAATTTAATTTAATTAAATTAAATTTAATTTAATTTTTTATTTTATTTTATTTTGTATTTATATATATATATTTTATATTTGCTGCCACAAAACATAACATAAAAGTTAACGGAGACGTACTGAACGTGGCAGAGCTCATAAGAAACTTTGTATTTCAACTTAGCTGTCAGTTTAAATATGTGACGTATAACGGATTCTATTTGACTCAGCCTTTAGTAGTGGGCGTAGAAGATAGAATGGGAAAGAATGGCATAAATCTTTATAAGAAGAGTTTTACTAATATTTTTCAAACCCAATTCAGTTCTAAATAAAAGGTTTCATGCAGTGAATTTCATGAAAATCGTCTTGGTGTCTTAGTTTTCATAAAAAATATGCCTGTGGATTTCCTAAAGAACATGTAATTTTTTTTTCAGTGTATTAAAAAATATTTTGCTTTAAGCCATGGTCTCAGTAGAAAGATTTTTCAAATATTTTTTTATAGTGACTTGTATATACTCGGGACCATCCATACATAAAACTAATATATTTTGCAGCTGAAACTCACCATTCTCCAATATGAAAAACTCTCGGTCCCTTAACAATCATTGCGTGCAATTTATGCTGTAAGCATTGTTGCGATACATGTTGTAACGACCAGTCCCAATTGTAATCATCATACGAACAAAAATGTTGACGACACTTTCGAATGCTATTCCAGGTGCTGCGATTAAAAGCAAACCCCATATTATGTTTACTACTAATCCAGGGCATAACTTCTACCTAAAGATAAAGAAATAACGAAAAAAAAATACAGCTTTGATATTTATATTTAGTTAAAGAATTATACTATTCATAATGTAGCTCAATTAAATTTTAATTTTTAAGAAAGTAATTTAAAAAGAAACTACGAAAATATAAATGGACGTGTTATCTATTTTTTTGGCAAATATAAATAATTAAGAGCTAATTTTTTAGTGCGAAATTGATTCAATAATTAGCTAAGTTGCAAACTAATTTAAACCAACAATAAATTGGGTTTGATGGTTTTGATTGGTAGTTTCACATGAAGCAATTTTTGTTGAGCAACTCTTCAGTTTATGGAAGAGATGGGAGAATATAATGAAGAGGAGAGCCATCATATTTTCCTCTCACGCCAATGAACTAAAAAGTTATTAAACAAGAATTGCCATGTGTGAACCCAGTCTTAATATGTGTTGCCATAATGAATAACCAAAAAATTAAAAAAAAACTGTAAAAATATGTAGCTGGACTTTTCCAAGAGAAAAAGAAGAAATAGCTAACTCAATTTAATATTTACAAAGAAAACATTTTGTGGTGGTTGATGAAAATACATATGGATGGTCACAAGTAGAAAGGCCCAAACTCGTATTTTCACGAAATTGAATTTTTCACTGATTCCAATACATTTCACACAAATGCACTTCGTCATAAAAATTTATTGCAATAGTGTAAAAAATAACGCTTTTACAAGCAGTTTTACTAAGCAATTGTACAAGCACTTGTACTCTCTATTATTATCGGCCTGCCTCACAATGTCGGCAAGAAATTTTCTTTCGCTTATTTATATTGAAAACAAAAAGAAATTTTCTTATTTTGTTTTTGTTTTCAATATAAATAAAAGAAAATAATTTAATTAATAATTTATTTTGTTTTTGTTTTCAATATAATAAGCGTATGTTTTTACCTTCTCCTGTAAAGTTACAGTTCTTTGACTTAGGACTTTCTACTTGTGACCAACGATATGTAAATAAAAGGAAATACACCAGCAATAACGTCATAACTCAAAAAATTGGTTTTTAAAGTTAATAATGCAGAATTTACCCTCATATCGTTATTCATATTGTGTAAAAATTCCATACAAACATATTTTCCCTTAAGTTGTGTGTAAATTGAGTTATGATGTTGTTGAAGTAATTGAGCGAAATATTAAAAATGTATTTTATTAATTTTTTCTAAAATAATTTTTTACGATTATGTTGTATAATATATGTTGTATGTATGTAAGTGAGAGTGCTGGCAGCTGCAATTTACGATTAAAACACTGTCATTAATTGGTCTCTTAAACTAACAAACTAAATCAAATAATCGACAACTCAAATACAACAAACTAAATAATGTTTTGATAATTAATGTATGTATAATACTACGTACTATCAAAAAATTTAATTTCTTTAAAAAAAGAAGAATTTTTTCAATTCGCTTGTATTTGTTATGTAACTTCTTTACACTGTCATTTGTTAACTCTTTAAAAACTTCAGCCCTTATTATCGTTCTCAACTCAATTCAGTTTGTTTGGCTAAGAGCAGTGTTGCCACTTCGTGGATAACTATCCGAATTTAGTGTAACTTTTACTGTCGTGGGTAATTTCTATGCTTATTTCTTTCTTTTGGGTGTATGTTGCCAAGTACACATCTGGCATTTCTTGTCACCATTCCCATTAGCTCAATTCACAATCTTGACCATTTGCACAAGATTGTGAATTGGGCTATTATGTTTTTTACATGGAAAGCAATGCCTCATGCCGAAAAATATTGGAAATGACAAACGTTGCCACCAGTACACACTATTGCGATGTCACAAATTGCCATAATGTGTACTCGAAATATCAGGTGTAATTGAAAATTCTTTAGTTTTAATAACCTATCCTTCCATTTAAAATTTTTCCCTTTGTTTCAGCTTCTTAAATCCTTCCGTTTTTTTCTGGCTACCTAAATTATGATTGAGAATTTTTTGTTTTTCTTATTTAGGACAATTTTCACAACTTGCCGTTAGCTAAAATAAAATCGACAAAATCCTTCCTTTAGCTAACGGCAAGTTGTGAAAATGGGCCTTAGTTGTATAATTTATAAACATTCAAATTCGAAAGCATTTTCTTTCGTTTCGAATTACACAGTAGATCCACTGGGCGTATCTTAAATATGGAGTGTATGTACTCGTACAATATATGGACTCTGTTCCTATCTACATACATTTTATTAAGTGCGTATTTTACATCAACAGTGCATGTGTGCATGTAAGTTAATCGATGACGTGTGTGAAAGAGGACTAAATGTCCAAAATGTCATATATGACTAAAGTTAATTTTTTCTGAATCATTAACAAATTGTTATGCTAACTCAGAGACTCGTGCCGGAAAAGATCACTTTGAGTCGTGTGTGACATAAAGCTGATTATCGATTTATAACAGACAACGTCGTTAAGTTTCAACTTTTTTTTAGGTACTATGATACTTGAACAACATTATTATACATAACTCCTTTTGTTTATGTTATTGTCATAAGGATTCATCAATTAAATTTTCATTTACGCTAATTTAGTACAAATTGCGACATGATACTGATTATATGATGATAATTCATCTATGAAAATGTCATAACGACAAAGGTCGCTCAAATACGCCACTGGGTATGTCCATGCGTACATACGTATACAAGTTACCTAATATGTACTAATTTTTAATTACGCACCTTGAATTTTTTATGTTCTTCATTACTGTGTATTCTATTTATTATCCCTATAAAAGTTAAACTATATATGTATGTACTACAAATAATCTATTCTATCGATTGATAGATGGATGACTCCTACAATTCTAATTTAATGACTTTAATTTACAAATTATACACACATAAATACCTCAAAGTACTTGTTAATGCCCAACGGCCGTTTTGGCATATTTGACATGCGATATTTAATCTGCATACAGAAATACGAACGAGTACACATCAATTCTTATACATGAACGAACACATACACAAAAACATAAATACATATTTGCAACACATAAACACATTTTTATACATATTTACTGGTTTTTGTTGTGATGATAAAGAATATAAATAGTACAATTAAATTATAAAGTTCAACAAAATATAGTGTGTCGTATTGTACATTAAACAATAAAATCATTATAGTCGGTCAGACAGACAGACATACATACTACGTACGGGTGATAAATCAGAATTATAAAAAAACAACTGTGTAAAAAGTCAAACGAAACTATTAAAATGCAATTACTACACATGATGGTTGGAAATATTAATGAGAGCGGTAAGGGACAGGGGTTAGGTGATAGTTTCTGTTATATTTAAGTTAGGTTAGGTTACTTGGCTAATTTAAGTTACTATATAAGGTTAGATTGGGAAGCCACCTTGCGATATCACTAATGATCTCATGGAAATGTCTGAGCCATGTAAGCCTATGGCGTTGCAGCTTCGGACAATGGCTGATAATATGTTCAATGGTTTCAGGTTCCTCTTCATCCCCGCATATTCTACAGAAATCCGGAGTGCCAGTTTCCCAAATGATGGTCCTTGCTCTGACCGAGCATCGCCTTCATATTCATATCCACTTCTTGAGTAAACTTTTGGCTACATAGCTCTCGAGACTGTACAATCCTCCCTGCTTCGCAATGACATATTGGCAATTACATTTCCCTAAACTCTGCTGTGGCCGACACTATATTTATCCATAAGCAAGTAGAGGGCTCTCCTACAGTCACTAACAAGTTTTGATTTGGCATTATGTATGTCTAGGTTAGGTAAGGCTAAGTTGGGTTGGGTTCGCCTAAATTAGGTTATGTTAGGTTAGATTGTGTTAGTTAGATTAGGTAAGGTTTGGTTATGTTAGGTGAGGTTAGGTTAGTTTAGTTTAGGATCGGTTAGGTTATATTGAGTTGTGTTATATTAGGTTAGGTTAGGCTGGGTTAGATTAGGTCTATTACGTTAAGACTTCCATCTAAGTGAATGGCTATCTGATAATTCGGATAGTTTAGGAACCTAATTCCCTGTAGGTATTTTTTTAACTTTCTACTTTCTGAGTCCCCAGGCTGTTTCATGTTACCTAAAGAAAATTTGTCGTCTAATTTGACCAACGATGTTTGATTGGTACATGTTATATTCCAATGTTTCGCCCTTCAATTTCTAAGCTCTAAACCAATATTCTCAGCGTTTACCTTTGTGGTTTTAGAATCTCATATACGATTGATTTGGGTTTTCCCATACGATTTCGGTTACTGACAAGAAATATGGTTGAGGAAGAGCTAGCCAAGCTTTGAATGCTATTTCTAAGTCGGGGCATTGCCGTTTTAAGGATAATGTTTAAAGATGTGCAGAACAAATGCTCTGATGAGATTGCGCAACCGACACTGACGGTTGTCGGTGTGATGGCAGGAGATATGCAATGATTGATGGCATCTCACTGGGTTAATTGTGCTTATTTTTTGTATTTATTCATGCTAAGAGAAGGGGATTAAGAGCATTTGGCGTAGTTCTTTAATTTTCTGTCTTGCGTAGATGGACTCTTGTAATGCAAGCCTTAGCAATAACAGTCCGTATGCTGCACCAACTTTAAAAGAAATATTTTTAAGAACGTTTTTGCCAGTGCAATGGTATTTTATACACCGTCTAAAGACTCAGTTAGATGAATGTAATGGAATGTAACTGCAACTTTAGGAAACAGCTGATCGATATTGTTATGTTAAATGTAATGAAAATGGTTATAGAGATATAACCGGAATGTAAGAATCTGTACATTGCTTTAAACATAACAATATCGATCATCTGTTTCCTACCGTTGCAATTACATTCCATTACAGCCTTTTTAATACTTTATAATGACAAAGAAGTCGTTCGTATTTCATTGCATATGGCTATTACCAAATAACATTTCTTTTTTGGATACTCTATTATTAATAACCAAAGGGTCGTACAATAGGGAATTCTGAACGTTGACAGTTGAATTCAGCTACTTATATGATTGATAGTACATGTGCAAAATTGTTTGTAATTTATTCAGCCTGTTTTGGCAAATTCGAATTAGAAGTTTCGAATAACCGAATATATCATTCAACACATATGCATGAATTGACACCTTAACAAACAAAGTAGTCTAACTTGGAACGATACTAATTCACATTAGATCCCACATCGTCTAATGCATCCCTAAAGACGTGAAAGACGTTGGCCAGGCCATCACCGTCAACGGCGAGCGTTATAGATCAATGACTACCGACTTCTTTTGGACAGAATGGGATAGTATGAACACCACCGACACGAAGTTTAAACAAACGGGCGCTGCGTGGGTATTTCGGATGCACAAAACCCATAGATGCCGCAGCGCTTAGATGATATGTCACACAAACTTTGTTTTATTTAAATGTAAAGATATGAAGCTCTTAATGTAAAACCCTATATTAGTATTTTTATAGTATAACTTGATAAAACTTTGCAATTTAGATAAATATTTAAATATTAAAATATTTAATTTGCTTAATCGCTCGTTCATTGTATTTAATCAAACATGTTAGAACAAATTAGAAAACTGCATGGAATTAAATTGTATACAATTTAATGTGCAAAAGCGATAAATGAAATAAATGATCAAAGATCATGCAATTAAAATTAAATAAAAAAAAATTAAAAATTGTTATAATACGTCTAACTAATTTAACAACACTTAAATGAACCAAATTAAAACAAAAACATTATATTATCCCCTTAAGTGATTGAAATTCTAAGACAGACTTTGATCCAAAAATAAATATATATATGTATATATTTATATATAAACATATATAATTTGAGGCACCTTTTTATTATTAAAATATTTTTATATATTTATTTATTACATCCCTGCACAACAAGACCAAGTTTTATAATTATAGTACAAGGTTTAATTGTGATAAAATATTTCAATAAAAATAAAATATTTGTATAATAATAATATAAATTATGTACTTTTCCAAATCAAAGGTTATAGAAGTTGTAGACTTGAAATTTGGTTGAGACTCAATGATATCCATTAGTATTTGCTCTTGGTGGTCAAATAATCATTATGAACCTGTAGTATTATTTCTCAAGAAGAAAAAGCTATCGAGGCTACAATTTTTTAACGAGATGCTATAGAGGCATGCTATTTGGCTTAAACAGATTAAAGGAATAAACATTGCTAGGAAAAGTGAGATTGAGTTCAAAAGCATGTGCGGTAAATTAACGGAATAATAGAACTACGAATTGCTTTATTATCACCTTAAGATAATTTTGGTTGAAACATTTCAATAATAGAATTGCGCTGTAGCTGATTTGATCAAATTCTAAGCTTTGAGTTGTTGACTTCCTGGCCACAGCAATGTTGAAGGAAATGAAATTGCCGATTAGCTGTTCAGAATAGGGTCGGCGCTATATGAGGGAATGTGTGACAGATCGGATTAAAAAAGACAAGCTCTTTGAACTACTTCATTATTTTCTTTTGCTGGAAAGGTGATCCGAATCTTAATAGGCGTCTTAAGTGGTCACTGAACGGTCAGAGCAAAGACTAGCATTTGGGAAAATGACAGTCAAGCTTCCTGTAATTTGTGCAAGAATGAAGAATAACCAGAAATCATTGAGCATATTCAGCGTTATTGCTGTGTCAGTATACTATTTTCTAATTTTGTTCACCATTGGAAATATTTCACTTGAACAAAATGTTCGCCTTTATTCCCGATAAGGGTGATTATCTGCCCGAAAATTAAACATCATAGGCCTAGATGGTTGAGCACACGTTTCCATGAGAGCATTAGTGAGTGTAAGCTGGAGGATATCAGGGCCTTCATCATGCGAATTCCCATGGCTTGATGGGAAATAACAGAGGTTTTTCTGGGTATAATGTGAGCTAAATTTTTATTAATGGATACTTATAGAACGGAATCGCAATGGACCCAACAGGGCCTCTGAGTGATGGTGTGTTACAATACCACTATTCCTATGTTGCCTTGTAGTTGGTTTGTTTTAACTTTTTATCTTTATCGAGTTCTTGACTCCTCCGGGTTTTGGGAATAATTCAAGGCTAATGATTTTTTTAAAGAGATGCTATATAAGTTTACTATTTGACTTGAAAGGTTTAAAGGAATATATGATATTGTGAGGACAGGTGAGATTTAATGGAATAGTAGAGCAATTTGTATCTCAATTTTCGTTGAAGCATTTCAATAGTACAATTACTCTCCAGCTGATTCTTTTACATTCATAACTTTGAGTTGGCAATACTGCATGTGTGATAATTAATTTGACAACTGACAGTTGCTTTGTAGGTAGTTTGTTTGGACATTTTGTATCGAGTTCTCGAGTTCGAATATCTCATTGGAGAAGGAGTTAGAGTGTCCTGCAAACCAAATAAAAATTGCATCTTTAGCTGGGAGCGATGCGCTGGGCTTAAATACAAATAATGTCAATGAATATATGGAAATAAGTTCGAGATAGAGAAATTAGAAATTTAATAAAACTCTACCTGAGTCTTGGTTATTGGAATGATGGTATCATAACTTGAACTGTTTCTTTGCTAGCCTGAGTTTCAAATTAACAAGAGTCGACTGTATGTATATTCTTGCGCTGAGCAATTAAAGTACGAAATAACCTACATACGAAAACTCATTTGCATTTTTGACATGCCATGACCTTATCAAACCAATTAAATTAATGTAAAATTTCACTTCATCTCCAAGTTGCACTAGCAAATAATACAGAAAAAGCACGTTAGATGCTAAAACTAAAGAAAGCAAGCTAAAAATCAAATGTGTAGCAAATGTGTTTGTATATGAAAAGCAAAAAAAAAAAAAGAGCAAAACGTTTGAAAATTAAAAACAAAAATGTAATAGTTCTTTTTTCATAATGAATTCTACAGAGCAAAGTTTTTAGTTTAATGATATTTTTGTTTTAGTAGGTTCAGTATTTTGTTATTTGATGGATACCTTCTGATAGACAGAATATAATGATGGTAAGACATGATAGCTCCATGTCTGTTGTGCACCTGATGGCGAAGTGCTCTTAGTTGTGGTGCTCGTTGCTGAGATGATGGAAGAGGTGCCATGTGAATTTGTATTTGTATCACCCACATATGATTTTAATTTACTATCATTGTTATTTTTTACTTTATTATTGTTATTATTCTGATTATCTGCTTTGTTATTATCATAATAACTATTTTTATTGTTGTTGTAATAATGTTTATTATTATTGTTATTATTGTTGGAATAAGATGATGATGTTAAAGCTGATTGCGATGATAATTGCAGTGATTTTCTATTCCTATGGTACGAATATCCTAATAAATTGTTAGTGGAGATCAGCGAAGAAGAAGCATATTGATTGCTAAATGATTTTTGTTTCGACTGCAGCACACGCACACACACAAAAAAAATATAGATAAATAATAAAGAAAAATATTTCGTATATAAATATATGTTAATAAACAATATCAAATGACGATGATTGGCTTAAGAAATGTAGGAATAAAAATAGACACACACTTTGAAAATGATAAATAAATAACAATTAAAACCATAAGCCTTTTGCAACAATATTATTATGTATGTACATAAAAAATTTAGTAGTTGCAAATACGTGAAAATAATTAATTATGAGATATTTTGATTGCATTTTTTTCTTTTCAAACACAGCATTAAAGGACTCATTAGTTTTTACTTTACGTTGCCGTTCTGTACTTTTTCATAAAAAGTACTTTAACATAAAAAGTACCGTTTCATGAAAAGAACATTTACGTACAAAGTATATTTTCATAAAAAGTACTTTGTCACAAAATGTTTCTTTTAATAAAAAGTACATTTACATAAAAACACTTTTTTATTAAGAGGCATTTTCGTAACAAGTATATTTTTATTAAAAGTGCATTTTCATAAGTACTTTTTCAAAAGATGTACATTTTCATAAAAAATACCTTTTCATAAAAAGTACCTTTTCATAAAAAGTACCTTGTCATAAAAAGTACCTTTTCATAAAAAGTACCTTTTCATAAAAAGTACCTTTTCATAAAAAGTACCTTTTCATAAAAAGTACCTTTTCATAAAAAGTACCTTTTCATAAAAAGTTCCTTTTCATAAAAAGCACCTTTTCATAAAAAGGAACTTTTCATAAAAAGTAAATTTTCATAAAAAATATGTTTTCATAAAACTTACCTTTACATAAAAAGTACCTTTTTATAAAAACTACCTTTTTATAAAAATTACTTATTCATTTTCATAAAAACCACCTTTTCATTTTCATAAAAATTTCCTTTAGTTTTCATAAAATGTACCTTTTCATTTTCATAAAAAGTACCTTTTGATGAAGAATACCTTTTCATAAAATAAACTTTTTCATACAAAAACTCCTTTATGTGATAAAATAATTTAGCAATGATTTTTTGATGAAACAAATCGTTTGCGTATGTATATTACAGCCTGTTTATGTAAGGCGTTGACGTTACAAATCCTGGCGCTTTTGTACAAGTTTCCTTTAATGAGTTTTCAATTGAAAATTTTTATTTTGGATAAATTTGTTGGTTTAGGCTTATAGATTTAGTTGCAATATTTTGTTGACTCAAATGTGATGGTTATAATTTGTCTATAGAAAAAAATCAAATATGAAATAAAAATGTGGAACACTTATGAAAAGAATAGACAAATATGAAGTTTATTTAATGCATTTTTTAAATATAAGAATTCTAAGATATTTTTATGGACAAAGAAACCGGAAATATCTTTTTTTTTAAATTTTGATAATTTTTAAAATTTTAAATATTTCTCAAACTTACCTTGCTATTATACGTGTAATAATTAAATGTTTTTAAGTAGGTGCCTAATGATAAAATATTACATTGTGGACATAAATCTTTTGTACGTCTCTGCATCATTTCTAACAGATATAAAAAATCTTCAGCCACATAATGATCTTCCTCCAGGAATAGCACTAGACCTGAAAATAATTAAATTGGAAAGAATTTATAATATTTGTTTTTTAAATGGTTCATAACTTTAACGAGGAAAATATTTCTTATTGGGGAGATTTGAAAACATGTTTACAAGTTAATTTCAGCAATGGTCTACTGCTATGTTTTTTGTCATATGTCGACAAGAAAGTATCTTTCGATTACTTACATTGAAAACAAAAATAAATTCTCTTATTTTGTTTTTGTTTTCAATATAAGTAAGCGAAAGAAACTTTCTTGTCGACATAGTGGGCCAGGCCGTAAACTTTCAAAGACATAAACTAATATACAATTGGTGGATTCAAACGACAGTTATAAAGGTCATGTTGGCATCATGCTTTAAATTATTTTAATATAATTGCTTTTGCTCTTGCTTTTTCTTTCAAACAAAATTTTTAAAATATTATGAGAATAAGAAATTTACGACAACCGTTTGAATCCCCCTAGGTTTTTATTTATTGTTTCTATAAACGTCTTTGTATGTGTAAATATTGTGTTTTCTTTTTACCTGTGTGATATCTTGTCACTTCCAATTGATCAAATACCCGATTAGATTTCCACCACCAGTGATGTTTTGTTTGGGTAAATTTCGCCTCTCTATAGTGTCCATAAAGATCGGGATATAAAGCGTTATTGCACTTTCTTATAATTGCCCTAAAAATATTAATTAGATTTTAATATACTACATACAGTTTTACTTTCTTTTAAGACATTTACTTACTGATCTTTTTTAATATCACGTGGACAATCATCCGGGTCGACGCCCGGAAACTCATGTGGATGTGTTTGTATTGAATGTGGGTAAAATATCTGGAATTTTTAAAGATACCGCAAAATAGATTACAAAAAGCCAAAATCCAAGACACAGAAATAGTTTAAAAAAATATTTGGAAAATCTTTCTTTAAAATTAATGCATATTAACACGGCTCACAAAACAAAAACATTTTTTTTTATATCTCTTAGATTATAGATTGCTTTGTTCTATGCCGATTCTCAAAACATTTTAGGGCTTTAGCCGTCCAAGATCTGCACGAAATTTAAAGTTTGTCGATATTATATAAAAACCAGGATTTCTTCGATAGTTTTTAAAGCAATTACTAATTACATATATTGAAAGAACTTTTGTGTATTTAAAAAAATATATGATGATACAAATGGGCGCGTCTTTGAAAGACCTTTCAGGTAATGTAATCTTTTGTATATGTTTTCCTAGAGAAAAGAACGATAAAATGCAAAAATGTAATAAATTAGAAACGCGGTCCAGCTCACAAATGATTATCGCTAGACCCCAAAATGTGTTGGTATTTTGGGAGCACAAAAATCTGATTTAAATTTGACCTAGATTCCAAAATGTTTTTTGTTTTAGGTAAGCAAGCTTGAAAAGTTATATGCTGCTATAATTACTTACCTGCATAACTTTACAAAAGTCTATACTCTGCACTAAATCATTAATATCTTCATCATAAAAGTCATGTGAAAATATTAAAAGAACTTTAGAAATATCACGAGCTTGAGCCAGACTCACGATCAAATGGCGTAGGTATGTAATACGAGTGTGAACCTGCAACCACAGTATGGTATTTGAAAATGTGTAAAAATTCATTTATTAAATATATTGATTTAACTTACTTGTACTACAATTATCACAGAATCATTTTGCAACGGACCAAATGTATATTCATTTATAACTAATTGCATCTCATTATATTTGGCTATTTGTCGTTTTATTTCTGTCATATTTGGAGGATGATATACATCGCCAAAAGTAAATGAAGCTACAGCACCATTCAGTAAAGTACCATTATAGTGTACTATAGTAATAAAATGGAAAAAATATATTTACGGGCATTGAAAATAATGATCAGGGAAACCACAAATATGATCTAAAAAATGTATTTTATACGCATTCAATATGCACTAAAAACTTGAAAATATGCCCTAAAAACTCAAAATTTATGCTCTTAAAATTATGTAATATAAATTGATTTATTTGGGAAAAATATATTGTATGTATGTATTTTCAATCCAATACTTCAATTAGTCCTCTTTCACACACGTCAGGTTTACCTGGTCAGTTTTTGATAAATTTTCTTTTGAACCTGTATTTGTGTTCATACACACCGGCAAGTTTGCTTCATCTATTTGCGTTGTCGTAGAGTATTACGAATGACAAAACAAAACGAAAAAACAAACTTGACTGGTACGGCCAAATCTATACTCCCCTCCATTCTCTTTTCCTTTCTCTCCTAAAAGCTGAAGACTTGAAGAAAAAACAATAAACTATAAAAAATTTAATAAAGAAATAAAATTTAATTTCAACTTCAAAATAGATCCCTGTATCAGAATTCAACGTTTGGAACTGTATTTCGGATAAATATTCACTTATGCCGTTTTCTTTTCTAGAAAAAATTCAAAATTTTTTAACTTTTTATTAAGAAAAATTAAATTTAATTTCGTTTAAATTAAAAATTTACGCTCGTAAGGGTGACACAATAATTTCTAGTAAAATCTCTATTTCAAAAAGTAATTTAATTGCGAATTAATGTAAAATTTTTTCCTAGAGAAAAAATTATGCAAATGACATAGAACAACTACACTGCTCAACAGTGGTTTTAATTTTCAAATAAAAACAGCTGATCCTTATGTATTTATATCTCCTGCAGCCGCATTCTGTAATGCGCTAAAGCTAAATCTCTATCGCTAAAAATCTATAAAGTTGATTTAGCGATTTTTGGCTGCGATTGCAATTCTGTAACGTGCGTTGCTAAATTTGGCAATGCCATACAAATTTAATGTCATCGCCACAAATGTTTAAATTTTGTATTCTCTAAAGGTGTCTTTACATGGTAATACAATGTATTACGACATGTCAAAAAATGCTGTATATTATACAAAATCTTATCATGTAAAATGCAAGCAATGATATTAAACTGTTGAGTTAATAACAAAAATTGGACAATTTAAAAAAAAAGATGTGTACTAATAAAACTAAATATTTGGGAAAACATTTTATAATTTCAATGCAATTTTACTACAAAATAGAATTTTTATTAAGTTTATTTATTCTTTGTTTGACTTTGCTGTACCAGTTAAGTAGCTGATGGTTGCAGTCGTAAAATATTTACAAAAACAACATGAAAATTTCCTGATTTGATTTTGGTTGTTTTTGTAAAAGTGTTAATACGTTCAATAGATACCATTAGTGCTGCCAATGTTTACTTTGAAATACACCTCTGGTGTGATGAGAATACTTAAGTTTCTAAAATGGTTTAGAAAATAAACATTTACCGACCGCTTGTCAAATTTTCTATCCGTATTCTCTCCTACTCGATACATTTTGCTTTTACATGATACGACTTTGTATAATCTACAGCATTTTTTTGACAGGTCGTAATACATTGTATTACCATGTAAAGACACCTTAAATAGTTGTTGCTCTCGGAAACACAAAATTTTTAGCAACGAAAATTTTAAGGTGCTAAAAAGTAAGTAAAATATAATAAAAATCTATAAAACCACACTAAGACTATTTTTAGCTGAGGAGATAAATAGCATTTAGTAAGTGTATTTAAAGGGAGATCTAAAATCCCCTCTACCGTTATTCCATTTGGATTTGTTGTCACTTTCGAAAGAGGTCGCAGAAAAGTAGCGCTAAACGATAAATCTATTCGCCATGAAATTCTAAAATCGAGGTTTGTCGGACTTTTTTAGGACTAATTGTGTATAAAATTAAAAGGTATTCTAAAGCAAGCACCGAAAAATGTTGAACGTATGTATATAGATCGAACTATTATAAAATAAAAACTTACAGTTAGCTGCTAATGTTTGATTACGAGTTTTTGGCGTTAGAAATTTATGCAATACAGATGGCACCATTGACAGTATGGCATCAACTGAATCATTTGTGGGCTCAGTCAACAAGGGATCACGAGATTCAGCTAGAATTTTGTTTTAAATATTAAAACGAAATAAGCGTTATTGTTATTAATAGAGATGACAGAATATGTAAAAAAATACTCACAATAATTAAAAGCATTTAATTGTAGGAATAAAAATATTACTAAAGTTATCACAATTATGCCTCGTATATAAGTATTACGTTTCCGGTGCATTGTCCCCGTATTAGGCAGAGGCAAAGGTATACGTCGACCTTTGATTATAAATGTTAAGATATATTATATACTTAAATTGTTTTTATAAACCAATTGGTACATGTGACCTTTATTTGTAATATATATGTATGTATTTTAATTTTATTCTTATTACTCTTACCTCTCATGCTGTTTCAAGTTGAATGTAACCTGCTTTCTGGCTGGAGGTACGTACTTCCACTACTAACGTCTCATTTTTCCTATAATAAAAGGAGATAAATGCTTAAAATTAAAACTTTTAAAGAGTGCTTAGTTATAAAACTCTATCAAATGTAAACAAGCAAAAATTAAGGCCCAGGCACATATAAACCGTCATACTTTGAAATTCTCTCTTTTTCAATTCTGTTACATTCAGCACTTGTCCCTCAATGGAAAGTACACATTAAAAAGTTTCGATACAAAATTTATTTTGTGAACTTTTTTATTCCGATTACGGCAGCTTGAGTCTAATAAATTTTAAAGAATTTATTTAAAGAATTATGAGTAGATATAAACTCTTAGGGCCGTTATTACACCCTAACTATAAAGTTCCTGATAATTAACCTTAAAATTAGCTAACGTGAACGATAAAGTGAGCTATAAATTATTACGATGAAATAAACATTAAAATTTATACATTGTGGCAACATTGCAGTGGATATCGACTATGTTTGGTTCAGTGTTGCCAGAATTTTGTAGTCATTTCACGCCATATAGCCTCTGAAAACCCACTAAAAAGCGCTACCTGGGTAAAAATAAACGCTAATAAAACCCCTGAATTTTGTATAAGCGATTTCTTTCTTTTTAGTAAAAAAATAGAATGAGATAAATTTTATAAAATGTAGTTACATATGGTACATTCTTTTCTGGGATTACGTGACATTTGCACGACAAAAGGTTGACAAAAAATTTGAAAACAATCATGTTTGAAAAAAGTTTTTTTCTTACATTTGAGAAGTGAAAAAATGCTAACAATCAAACCTAATGATATCAAGATATACGCAAAATATGCCCTGACGTTACGTTACAAAAGACAAAAGTGGGGTTTGACTTGACTAACAAAATTGCTTAACTCTGCGAATTGAGCAAGTCTTTTTAGACAAAACTTTTTTGTTAGGACTTGGACTGATATACATTTATTTTCCAAGCTTCTAAGATCAAACAGTTTTTCATTAGTAATTAGTGGTTACGCTTTTTTTACGCATGTGTGGCACACACATGTAAACCCGGCCATAGTCACCAATTTGGGGGTGGGGGGGGGGGGGGGGATTTGAGAGTAAGGAAAAGTTGAAAAACAAATTTCCCATAAGAATTTTACGGCGAATATTTCTGTAGAACGTTTTAACCCGTTATATCCCCATTTAAGAGTACCTTTTAATTTGGTGTAATTTTTCTTTATATTTTGGGCTAATTTTTCAGCTCTTGATAATTTTTCATATTTTACAAAATCTTTATGGTGACGCTGCGTTGTTTGAAATAGTATAGAGCAGAAAACAGCATGCTTGTCTTTCTTCATTTGTCAATTTGGGATAATTTTTCATTGAGGCCACTTTTTATAAATTGAAATTAAAAACAAACAAAACTTTATGAGGAAAATGTTTTCTTCTGTCTTACAAAATTAGGCCATTAATCAACATACTCAACATACATATGTAAGTATGTTTTAATTTGTTTAAAGTAAATAAGACACAAAATAATAATAGCTATTATAAATAATAAAATATACGAGGTCTGATCAAAAAATAACCGTTATTTTAAATTTTTCAAAAAGTATTTATTTATTCATCAATAACTATCTTGTCGCCTTCGAAGTAATCCCCCTCAGATATAATACACTTATGCCAGCGTTTTTTCCAATCCTCGAAACACTTCTGAAACGCGCTTTTTTGTATCGCCAACAGCTCCTGTTTCGATTTTTCTTTTATCTCCTCAATCGTAGCAAAACGCTTTCCTTTCATGGGTGTCTTCAGTTTTGGGAAGAGGGAAAAGTCAGCGGGGGCCAAGTCCGGTGAATACGGTGGTTGAGGCATGATAACGGTTTTGCTTTTGGCCAAAAACTCACGCACAAGCATCGATGTGTGAAAACGCACCGTTATCATGGTGCAAAATCCATGATTGTTTTTTCCACAATTCTGTGCGTTTCTGACGAATTGCTTCGCGCAAACGGCGCATAACTTCAAGGTAGTATTCCTTATTGACCGTACGACCTTGTGGCAAGAATTCATGATGCACCACGCCATTGCAGTCGAAGAAAACAGTGAAACACCCTGTTATGACCTTTTTGAGGAAATCTGGATCGTCGTTGACGATGTTCAACAGCTCCTGAGCGATGTCCATGCGACGATGTTTTTGCTCAAAATTTAGTAAAAAATCGAAGAGCACAGCAAAACACGACTAACCTTTTTATCTGTCAAACAAAACAAACTGACAATTCAAAATGGCTGATATTGCCAACATATATAACAGACATGTGTACCAACATAACAGAAAGAAAAAATGCGAAAATCGAACATACGTAACTCACGAAATTTGAAAATAACGGTTATTTTTTGATCAGACCTCGTAGTTCACATGCTTGGGAATTACAGCAGTAATTTTTCATATTGTATTACTACTTCATCTTATATTCGTTTCTTGGGTGGAAATGAGAACGAACAAATTAGTTTGTGAACATAATTTATGAATGAATGGATGGACTCAGGGTTCCCAGATTTCATGCAACTGACATCCTCAATTTTAAAATTTTTATCCCCAAAATTCCCCAAAAAGTAATTTGTACTAATTTGACCATTTCTGGGGATGGATCAAAAGTGTCACAGCAAATTCCATTATTTTTAAAATGTATACTAATTCGTAACAGAGATTTTAGCAATTCATACTGAATTTTAGTTTTATTAACTTCATTGTCAAAAAAACTCGTTCATAGCAAGTATTGCTCGTTGATAACAAAGTAAATTTGATATATACAATACTCTACCAGTTCTTTAAACGGCCGTGATCCAGCGGCATCTTGATATCAATAAACTTCTGCCCGAAACATGTTTAAGTTGTTTGTTATTTGAATATCAAATAAATCTTTTCACCTTGTTTGCCGCTGGTTGTAGTATGTTTATGATTGAACTAAATTTGGGTTATCCTAATCCATGTTTGGAGCAAATTGTTTATATGTTTTGAAAATTTTGGGATTTGATGGAAAACGTTTTAAAATTAGCTGCATTAAGCTTTTTAGTTATAAAATCAAGTCTTCTTTTCTTTTAATAATTACGTTGATTCTACAGACTTTAATTTCTCCTCAAAATCGTAATCTAAATCCATTGAATCTAAGGGTAAATACGATTAATTAAGCTCCATTGAACATTAAGTTCAGATACGTGCATTGTATGCAACTCTGCGCTTTTCAGAACGTAAGTGTCAAAAAATTGTAAGCATCAAGAAATGTAAAGAACTAATTGTCAAATAATTTGTAAGTTATATACTTGTAAGAAAAAAAAAAATAATAAAATCAGCTGATGAGCAATCCCTCCAATGAACTAAAAAACGAGCAACTGGAATATGTATTAAAATTAAAATACTCCGAGAAATAAATAAAAAAATATTAATTAAAATACAAATTCCCAAAACATAAAAGTGATCCCCAATTAATTCCTCAATCCCCAAACCAAAAAATTCTTAGCCTCATTTAGAAAAAAATCCCCGATTTGGGGATAACTCCCCTAATCTGACAACACTGGATGGAATGCTTTTCAAATCTAAACTTCTCATAAGTACTTAATATATAGTATGTATGTATGTGTGTTTGTTTCTATATACCCTCTAGTCAGCCTAGAACCACATGTCTCTATGTCAACACTCTTTTCTCTAGCGACAATTGCACTAGTTGAAATGTCGACAACTTTCCTTTTATGCGTGAGTAGAGATACGTTAAAGACAACCGTTTTAGTGTATTTCTGGTGACATTGTCAATGAACGCATCGATAGTTAGTTTCTCTCTTTTATTATGCGGTGCAATAGTGTTAAAAAATACAAATGTAAGTATGTGTTTAAGTTTGGTGCCGCAACCCTAAATGTACTAGTGAATCTTTGGTTCAAATTTCTCCATATGGTCGTAAAAGAATAGCGCTAAAGTATACTGGTAGATTTTCAATGACAACCCTATGTTATATGTCAATAGGCGATTACATTGGCTGGGGTACACCTAGTCAGTAATACTATTGAGCATGTCACTAGTAAATCTCTACAATTTTACTATTGACATCGAGCGAGGAAATATTGATATTGTAGACTAGAGCCCCTAAAATTTACTAGTGAATCTTTGGTGCCAATGTTTCCATGTGGTGCTAAAAGAACTACTTAGTCAGTAGTGCTACAGTCTAGTGGTAGATTTTCAATGAGAAGCTAATGTTAAATGTCAATAGATGATTACATTGGCTGGGATACACCTGGTCAGTAGTATTACTGACAATGTCACTAGTAAATCACTACAATTTCACTATTCGCATTTCCTGCATGTACTATGTGTTCACACTTGTGCAGGGTGGCCCAGAATGATCTATAAGGTTAGAGTTCTATGTAACTTTTTTTTTGAGAAAATGGAACCCTGATATAATGAGTTGTTACTATACTTATATCAGCGCTACTCTTTGAAAAATTGTGCGGTCATGTCAAATTTTAGTATTGGAAGCTTTGGCGTTGGCTTGTAAGACGGCTGAAAGAGCAAAACTAGGACGGATTTATTCATAAATCTGTTTACAACTTTGGGTACAGAGAAGAATTATATTTGTATTTAATTTTTATATGTCAAGTACTATTCGGCTTTATTGTTTGACAACACTAATCGTTATTATACAAAGTATTTGCATGTGACCGTCATTTCTATAAATTTATGTGACAGTGTAAGAGGGTTTGTTGCCAATATATACCCACATGTACATACATACTCGTATGTATGTATGTACATACATGCTTTTACTATTTGTAATGAACCACATAACACATGCATTCTTGTAAGTTGTTAAAGCTCATTTTAGCTGTTGTAAGGTCAATGTTTGTTTTTCTTATATTTTCTTTAAAGCATTTCTTGAACATTTTTTTACTTAACATTTTGCAATACACTAAAATATACAGCCTACCATTCCCCTCCCATACCATAATTATTGATTTTAATGCACATACATACATGTACACAGTGGAACTCAAAATATTTGCAACTCCAGTCACATAGTATATGAATGTATGCATGTATATACATACATATGTACATATGTAAAGAGTATGACTAATTAAAGGTATTTACGTCAATAGTTGCACTGTTGCGGAAAAGCAATATTACAAGCTTTTCAAAAAATCTAACAACAACCACCTAGAAAACCATTTTGCACAAAGGATGCAAAATTATCGGGGTCACACTTGACAAATATTTGCCAAATAAGCGTAACCAATAAATACTAATGAAAAACCTTTTGATTCACACACGTTTTTATTAAGTTAAACAAACAAACACAAACTGCGAAGATACTTTGGCTTGTCTGCCGAAACGTCCAGAGTCTCCGGCAGAATTGGAACCTGCTACCCTCTGACTACTAGCAGAAAGGCCACTTAAGTATTATTTAAGTATAACCTTTCTTCAAGTCTATTATTTAACTACATATCGTCACCTAAAATCCAAAAGGCTGTAAGAAAAGTTTTACTTTTTTACAGGAGAAGCAAAAAACCTTATTTATTTATTTGTTAGGGTTTTTTGGATTTAGGGACATTTTCACAACTTGCCTTTAGTTAAAGGTAGGATTTTGTCTGCCCGATAAATATCTGTGCATTATTACAACTTCATTTTTTTATTGTTGTTGTTATAAATAACCATAATATTTAATGGATAAAAAATAATAAATGAAGATTTTATAAAGCAAAGCCATTTATCGGGCAGACAAAATCCTGCCTTTTTTTAACGGAAAGTTGTGAAAATGGCCCTTAATGAATAAAATCGGTATTTTTTTAACATATGTGAGTAAAATTTTAAGAAATATGGATTTAGGTTAATCACATAATCAATCAAACAGTATATTTTGAATTTTTTGGTTGTTACGGCCTTTCGTCGTTGACGGTAGATGACAGAAAACTCAACACCGTGCTGTTGCTTAAACCCAGACATTTGCAGTATTGTGCAATAATTGATATTGTACAATAAGATTAGCTGTGTGTATATTTCATTGATATATGCCACAATATATTGGATAAAATCAAGTCTTTTGATTTATATTGCGCAAGTAGAAATATTTTTTTAATGTGTTGATGTTGTCAATAATTATTTCCAGGTAAAGCACTAAACATTAGTTTTCTATTTTTTAAATTACTGAATTAAAAATTATTTAATTTGCTTAGTATTTTGTATATGTATATATATATATATATATATATATATATATATATATATATATATATATATATATATATATATATAAACATAAATTTTAAAAGAAAAATTACTCCACATATGCATATATTTTTTTAATATTGTGCAATTTATTGAATAGTGTGGAGCAAAACGAAAATAATAATAGCAGTAAAGTGCTCAATAATATTGCATAGTCTATGGGTACCTTTAAGATTAAAATAATTTAACCACCACTGTAAGAATGTTTACATGTAGAAACATAATATGTATGTATGTATGTATGTACGTATGTAAATATAAAAATAGCTGTTGTTTGTAAAATATGGAAAAGTTTGAAAAAATGAAAAGAAAAGCGGCTTGTGACAAAAAAGCAAGAAAATGAAGAAAATGTTAACGAGTAAAACACTTGTAAACGTTAAAGAGCATTTAATAGACATTTTATTGTTTGAGGCACGTTACGAATGTGACGTTGGGCGTTGGATGCCATTAGTGTTTGCTTTCATGATGACTTCATCGCTGGTTAAAGTCAAATCTCCGAGCATTTCTTTAATTAGAACAAAGGCATTGGGTGTAGTAGCTATGAACATAAATGTTTAAAATGTTGTGCGAAAAATTGTGTTTGAAAAGGTTTAGAAAAAGTAATATGAATATATTTGTTTCCCAGTTTAAAGAAGGGTATAATTTCAGACCAATACGTTAAACTGAAAAAGTATGAAATTGAATTGATATGTTCTTTCCATTGAATAAATAAATTTTTAAGGTTTATTTTTAATAAAAACTTGTGTATTTGTATATATTATTCATCATAAACTTTTTGTAATATCTAATATAATAAGTGTGTTTGCACCAGAGAATGACAAAAGTATTATTTGAAATACTCTTTGAGTAATGGCCGTCAAACAACTTTGAATGCGTGCAGCTAAAAATAAAAACCACGCAAAAAGCAAACACATGCATTAATTTTAACTATAATTATACACATTTTGAAATTACGCACTACAAACGACAGGAACTAAAATTTATAGAGTGTGTGAGCTACATTTACACCCATAAAAATACACTGACTATTTATCGGCTACACCTGAGTATATAAAGTGCTATTTTATTTACAAACCCACACACAGACACACACACATAAATCATGTTTTCAAACAGCCACGCACACACTTACACATTTTACATTCCATTTTATACACACAAATACATACATTTGTGGCGGTGACGAATGATGAATAAATATCCCGAGTATCATGCGTATTTTTTAATTAATATTCATAGCCTGAGTAAAAGCATACTCACACTGCAAGTATAAGTGGAAGTCAATGCGTTTGATACGCATGTGCCTTTTTATTTTTAATTGTAGCGTATTTTACTTTTTTGCATAAACAAAATAGAGATGTTCTTGTATATTGGAATCGGCTATAGTCGTAGTTGCTTGAGAGCAAATATGTGAGCATACGAATTGTTTGAGCTACAATTATGATTATATGCAGTTACTAAAATTAAGACTATTTACTCGTGTACATATATTTTTGAGTACTCATTGTCATGCTCTGGTTCATAGTATGTATTCAAATTGATTATATATGTACATATATTTCTAATTTTGGCTCATGCTAAGCATTCATTACAAATTGAAATAGAAGCGAAATGATTTTCGTTTAATGCGTTGTTAAATTCTAATATAGGGTCTTCCAATAACAGATTTCATTTTGATATGTAAAAAAGAGCATTTTATTTTTTTTAACAAACTTATCGGATATTTATTTAATTGCAAAGAGGAGGGTATGCCATTACTAATGGAAAACAAGCTAAGCTCGCTGGACCATATTCATTTCATAAAATTTTCTATCATTAATTCGAAAATTTGCACTTCCATGTCCCCGACAACTTCGCGAATTCCATCTTTGAGGTCTTGAATCGACTGTGGATCATTAAGGTCGTTATACACTATCATACAAAGTCGCGAAATTTTTGAGAAAATAAAACCCTGGTATAATGGTGTTTATGAAAATTTTCAAAAGACAATAACAATTCATCACATCAGGGTTTGTATTTTTACGTAGATCGTACGACTTTGTATGATAGTGAGTCATGGGCTTTAGCATAGACGTTATCTTTGACGTAGACCCAAAGAAACAAGGTCTAAGGTATTAAATCACAAGTTATCAGTGGCCAAACTTTGATCGCCTCTAAAATATCGGGCGATTGAAAATGAATGGGTTTGTTGGAAGACCCTATACAGTTATCCAGAACTCGATAGTTTTGTGTATCCATTCATATGAACTAACACTACCAGTTTATAGAAAACAAAATGGGGATTTTGTTATTAGATCTACTTTCATTCTCATTTGTTTTAATTAAAATAAATAAAATTCTTGGCTTTAATATTATTTTACACTGGTTTGTATGTACAAATGTACATACATATCGTCATATAAAATTAAGAAAAGGCTGAGGCATATTTAAAGTATTTGCCAGGAGAAGCTTTAGTATATTTTGTTCTAAGTAATCTTTTGACTTTCGTTAATAAAGTCGATATTTTGCCATATACGAACAAAAATGTTGTGAGTAAATGGATTTTTGTTAATTACTCGTACATCATATCAATCAAAAATACACTTTTAATTATTTTTTTTTTGCAATTCACGCCTTTTGTGATTTTGAGTGGCGATATGTATGTCTGCAAAAGAAAGAAAAACTTTGACAAGTGTTTGAAAATATTTGGTCAGTGGGTTGTGACGCAGTTGTATTATTCTTTTTTTTTACAAATATTTTGGCCATTAACGCAGCCTACCAGAAACTGAAGTATATTTAAGCCAAACAGGCAATTTTAGTTACAACAATGTACTCGTGGATTCATTGATTCATATTACATTTGTGCTTTAATATTACATACATATGTACATATATTTTTTGTAATTATTTTCGATATTATACTAGCCATTCCCAAATGAATATTTGTATACCAGCAAATGAATGAATGAACGGAAAAGAATTTTTAAATTCAGTTTCGCCACTGAACGCCCAGACACATACAAAAAGTGTGTGTAAGTTTTTTGTTGTCATTTAATTTTATTAGGCCTTTCTAAAATTTTTTTCCATCATGTTTTTTGGATTGCAATGAATGGACATTAAATTTTAAAATTTTAGTTAAGTTCGAAATACAAATATGCAGGCCAAAAAGACCGCCAGTGTTTGTGTTATACCAAGGCGAATCCATACTAGGTGGTCGCAAAGGATCAGGTGACTGTTTTCGCCGCTTGTAATTTGAATATACGTTGGATGTCAACACACAATTTTCAGCACATTTTTTGACATTTAACGTATACATTTTTCAAAGCGAATTTAGCTGAGTATACCTGATATGAAATTGCCTTGTTGTAGAGTATAACACAAGGCGAATTGATACCAGGTGGTCTTAATTTGCAACTCTGCGTATTCGCCTTGTATATTTGTTAGTGTAAAATTTCCTACTGTCACAATATTTCCTAGCATTTTGCATTGATTGACAGCAGAGAAATTATGTCAGCTGGTGAATTAGGATCACCTGATGTCAATTCGCCTTGGTATAACACAAGGCAATTTCATATCAGGTGTTGACATCCAACGTATATTCAAATTACAGGGGGCGAAAACAGTCACCTGATACCACCTGCGACCACCTAGTATGAATTCGCCTTGCTCTATAATCTCTGTTTTTGTGATAGCTAATAACAACAATTGCATGTTTGACGAAATTAAACACAACACTGCGAAATATACGAATGACTCCATATCACAGTATTGCCAGCATAGAATAACCGCTGTGAAATTAAAAAAAACCGAAACAGCACATTCGGAAACACACTACAAGATTGTTCAAGAACAGCGCCATCAGCTGTATTCGCCATGTAGTTTATCCTGGAACCTAATGTGTGGTGACTAAAGTTCTCTTAACATCAAACGGAGAATATGTAATATATATTAACACATGCACACAGCGTTACCATTTGTCAAGTTTTCCCTTTTTTTAAAAGTTTTGGGAGATGCCAAAAAGTTTTTTGAAAATGTAAAGTTTTTTTATAAATACATAATTTAACTTTTGCAGTATATTAGATGAAAATATTAAGTGATGTTTGTATGCAATAAAATCTTATATTTCTCTTATATTTTGTCACTCTCTTTTACTGCAACAGTGTATAATTGTGTTTATTTTCTCCTATGTACGACTATGCCGTTTAAATGGCTTTAAATTTTAATAAAATAGTAGTGTACAAATAAGAAATATATTTATTAATGTACGAACATGTGATATTTTTAAAGATCTCTATATCTAAATATGAATTTTATTTTATGTTTTTTTTATTATATGTTATGTTTTTGATTTTAATCGTTTTCATATTTTTAAATAAAATGAATTCCAAATAAATTTTTATGTTTTCTTTTAAAATTTTGGTACTTTTGTAGAAAAAATGTTTCTTTTTTTTCAGATATAAGAAGTTTTAAAAAAAATATATATGGTTTTAGCCTTAAAACCAGCTTTTATTGCGAAAATAATATTATTTTATATGAAATTATGAACTTGAATAGATAACAAAAGTTATAAAAGTAATATCATATTTTCTTAGTTTGTGCTGTGCTTAAAATTGCAAGTTTATAGCTACAATTTTTAATTTTCTCAGATATTTTAAAATAATCCAAAATAGTTTTTTCTTTTCTTAAATAACACAGCAGTGTCCATCGCGTAGTGTCAGAGTCAAAGACTGGCTATCAGCCTCAAAGGCAGATATAATACAATAACTTCATAACTGAAAATATTTAGTTTTACCGAAAACGATTTTAAAGTTTTCAGTTTACAAAATAAATTTTCAAAAGTTATTTGTATCACAAATCTTACTTAAAAAGAACAATGATATGAGAGTTAATGAAGAAAAAACGTTAATATTTTGAGTTATGACGTTACTGTAGTAAATGAACGATAGTTACGAATATTTTTTAAGTAAATCTTTTCGCATCTACTTTTTACATTTTTTACTAACTATTAAGCTTTTTAGAATTTAGTTAAAACATAGTACGAGTACATATGTATGTATAAGAAAAATCACACTTAAGTGGCATTATTCACTAATCCGTTTGTATATATACATACACATGTATGTACATACATACTAGTGATGTGTCGAATGTAAATTTTTGATATTCGCGAATACGAATACAAATATTTAAAACACATATTCGCGAATACGAATATTATATGTGAAATTCATAGACATGCAAAATGAAATATGAAAAAAATTGTAATGAAAAAGAACTTCATACTAGAGATGAGCAATAATGTGAATTTTTAATAATGTTGCTGCTTGTAAAAGTGATTTCAAAATCGCTGTTCTTTTAAACTGTGACTTTGATCACAGTTTAGCAATTTTGTTTGTAGCAGTTTTGTTATTTTGAGAAAAAAACCAACAAGAAGAGTAGCAGTGAAACAGTGACCGTGATTTTACCACATTTCAGCACTTCTCTTTTAAAAGTATATAGTATTAGTATTAGTACTTTGAAATACTAATAAAAAGAGCGACAATAACAAACAATTAGCAATCAACCCCATCCAGACAATAAAATTGCAAATACAAAAATGTGAGAGCTGTATATAGTTGCCAGAAAAGACGATTTGACACGATTTGACGAATTTTTCTCGACAAAAGCTGAAGGTATGCAAAAAAATAATGTGGTAGCTTTATTTACTGTAAAGTAAGCATACTAAAACAATCACAGTTTGTATGAAAGAACTATATTTCCAAAACCTGTTACTTGATAAATTCAGTCACAGTTGTGATCAGTGATTTTTTAATAGCTGTGAAAAAGTAACAGTAAACTTTAAAATTAATAAAAACTACACATAATTTTAATGATCGTCATTAAATAATATTTGAAAATGATACAAAGCATAAATTTCTATAAAAAATGTAATGGGTTCTTACGCAGTACGACAAATTTTAATTTTTAATTTTTTGTAGAAAAATCACTTTATGCTAAACAATCTAGAGTCAAACTGTTTAAATGGTTTTCATTTCCTCATCTTTTTTCCCTCTACATTTTTGAATATTTTTAATACACATAAATAACCCAGCAAAATAATCGGAACTAGTTCCAAAAGCTTACCACTTTCATTGCATACTACAGGAACTGAATTTAATATTCTAAGGCTGTTGTTTATATCAAAAATTATTCTAGACAACCGTTTAAGCGCATAACATTCAGTTATTTGGATCACTGCCGTCCTATGACAACCATGTGTTAAATTCATTGGTGATTCACCAGAAATAGAACTACTTGCAGCTAAGTTCATCAGTGCTGGAGCTAATAATTTGTATTGTCATTTTGGGCTGGGGACTTATTTCCATATGAAACTACAACATTTATTATCAATAGAGGTAACTAATACTGTACAAGGAAATGGTCTTGCTGAGGGTTATGAAAATATTTCATCCAATTCAAAAGTGTCCTTTTAAAAAATATATTCACACATGGATATGACATCGTATAATTTTTGACAGATGTCTTAAGGGAAACTTTCATACAAAGACGTATTTTCAAAGGGATATTATTTTAAATTTTTATTTAACCGAACTAAAGAAAATATTTTCATAAAACAGCAGTCATTTAGGAACTGGACAGTTGGCCCATTCAATATATTTAAAGAATATTTTATTATATTTGAATATGGAGAAATAATTTTCGGGCAATTATTATCTAGAAAAGTACTTTAACTTTTTTAATATTAATTGAACATTAAGTTTATTTTATTTGTTTTTAAGTTTGGTACAAGAATTGGATTGAAATAATTTTTTTTTAAAATGATTGCAAACTAATATTTTTAGCCATTTATTTAAATTTCGTTTAGGATTTATGCATTTATTAATTTAATTTTTTTGGAATAATATTCGTATTCGTATTCGGCTGAATTTGGCGAATACGAATACGAACATCTAAAAATGGCCGAACATTCGGCAATTCGAATACGAATATTCGTGCATCACTAATACATACATATGTACATACATATCGTTAGCTTAATATAGAAAGGCCCTAACGCATTATTTTTTTAAAATCTATTTTTTTGTATATTTCGACAGAAGAACATCTAATGTATCGAAAAATGCAAAAATCACTATTTCAAAAAAATAATGAGTTAGGGCCTTTCTATATTAAGGTAACGATATTTGTGTATGTACTATTTGTGAATTCTGTTTGCTTTCAAGAACAAGTGGAAGTGAAAAGTGAACGAAAAGAAATACAGCAACAACTTAAATCGAATTATTTAGTTTGTTTTTAACGTGCATAAAAAATTAACTACACATAGGTACATACATATGTACGTATGTATGTATATACAATGTCATTTTAAAATTTAGTTTAATTTAAAATTTTAAAATTAAAATTAAATCAATGTTTTTCATAGCCTATAAGGAAACCAACATGCTCGATTTTTTATTAATGAATCATTTTATTATGCTCAGCGATGCCAATTATTTATAACCCCAACGCGCTATTCCCTTTCGCAAAACGCGCTAGAACGCGCTAAGTTACAGCATTGTCAACTATTTATAGCCAAAAAGCAAAGCGCTATTTTCCTATGTCCGTATTTACACTATGCAAGTCTTATTGCTAAGCTGATTAGTTTGACGGAGAGAGAGACGAGGGCAACAGTAACGTTTCTTTTCCCCTCGTCCCTCTTTCCTAACAAACTAATCAGCTTAGCAATAAGACTTGCATAGTGTAAAATAGGACTATGCGCTAAATTAAATTTTAATAAAAGCCGATGTACATATGTACATGTGTATTAGTAAATACAATTAATTTTTTAAGCAGCTCTTTTCAGATTTTATAATACTGTTTCTTCCAAATTATATCCTAAATCACTAAAATCATTTAATGCAGAATCAGAATTGCCTTCCAAGTAATCAAAACCTTTACATTTTATTTTTATTTTATTTGTCAAACTTTGTAACAACTTACATACATATATAAATTCTCGAATAGTTTTGCGATTCAAATGCTTTTTGTACTTCAGCTAGATGCTTAATAATATATATAAAATTTTTTTTGGTCACGAGTACGAGTACATATTTTTAGTTGTAAAATTTCAAAATATTTTCCATTTAGAGTATTAAAATGCGTTTTTAATTCTAACCACAGTTAAGAGAATTTTGTTTGCGACAGCTGAATCATTAACCAATTTAAAAAATTTTATGAGTTTTGACTACCAGAAAATTGTTAAATTTATGCAAAAAAAAAGTAAAAAGTGAAATGATGATGACCTTATTCAAAAGGCGCTGGTTTAGCGCTTTTTTTAGTAAACGCTCTAAGAAGCAAAAAAGCGCGTTTGGCATAGTTAAAACGTGCTAAATCTAGCGCGAAATGCGCTAAATTGGCATCGCAACACAATGCAACACAACTTCGCTGATAATCTGTTTCAGTAGTAGGCCTTTTTGTATTCCATATTTGACATTTATTTGTTTATTATCTACTTTAGTGAACTAATTTAGGACCTTTCAATTTCCATTTGCAGCGCAGTGATACATTTACGAACAGGTCAATGCTTATCATACGACCTAGCAAGCATTTAGCAAATTCTATAAGATTTCACTTCGCTGTAAACCGTGCAAATATTATTTCAAATGATGCCGCAGGTACTTAGTTCTAATCAAACTGAATTAGAGGCATCCATTCAGAATCTGGGAAAACTTTTGTAGGAATTACTCTCATTCTTAAGTCAAACCGTGAATGGTTTCAATGGTTCAAGAATGATCATTTGGGTGCTGAGTAAACGGAAACTTTGCCAAAAAAAAATTCTAAGACAAAGTCTTAATGAAAATCCGAGTCAGATGCAAGAGCTTGTTGCAAACTTAGTGCAAGTGACCCAAAACTCAGTTTCAGTACGATTTCAGTCCACGGAAATGATTTATAAAGAAGATAATTTTATATTTTATGTAAAAAATCGAAAAAACATTACAAGTCGATTTTTAACTAAAGGATAGCAGTGAAAATTAAAAAATTAAAATATACTACATATCGTACATTAAGTCCCATCAACCCCAATTTCAATAGCAAATGATATTGAAGTAATTTAGCAAATACTAATGAAATGAATGATTTTGAATTTCTTTGAGTCGAACGTGTTTTACTTATTTATTTTGTGGAAACACCCACAGCACCATTGATTATTTCGCGTGAAAAATTTGACATGTACTAAATGTAGCCCAACTAGCGGTTTTTTTTATAAATTTCTTGCTTTTATTGCTTGAAAGTGTGCAACATTGTTAAAGGTCCGTGCGAAAAAAGGACTGCTCATGTTGTTTCGCAGCTAAACTAAAATGATGCCAGACTCATTTTGCATGGAAAGACATGATTTTACGTGTTTTTCACAACAAGAACAGAGTACTACTTTTGCGAATTTATTTCGCAAATATTTCACACCAAATACTTTTATATGTAGTTTGACAGCATTTCGCACGAAATTGTGAACAGAGTACCAGGCTTAAAGGTGAAAAGGAAATCCCAATGTAATATACAGACAATTATATATGTATTTACACTTGAAGCTTTGAAAGTTAGTGTATTTTTATGCACACTACACCAATTAACACTGAAATGTAAAAATCAAAATTAAAGGTTATTCCATCAGTTCATGTTATTTTGACTATATAATTTTGACAACTCGCTGTATCTTGAAAATAGTAAGACATTTTTCAAAAACGCTAAAACTAAAAAATCCCAAAATAAAAAAATAGCCAAAACCAAAAAATCGCCAAAAACAAAAAAAAAAATCGCCAAAACGAAAAAAGTACCCCAAATAAAAAAAAACGATAAAGCTTAAATAAATCGCTAAAACCCAAAAAAATTCCAAAAGCGATAAAAAACGCCAAAATTAATATTAATTAATTATTATTATTAAGTAGTTATTTATGGAATTATAATTTATTTTTTACCGACTCCAATTCTTTCGTATTTTTTTATGTGTGTTGAAAAAGTGCGTCACTTTAAACCGATTTTAAAAATTCTTGTTCAATTTGGTACCATTCCCAAAAAAAGTGGGCGGGATTTTTACAATACTTAGCACACGCCTTAAAAATAATTTATATTCACTTAAAAATATTTTTATTTATAATGCGTGCTATTCGAAGTCGGTGCCAATGCCTAATCTTACTTTTAATTATTTTTGTCATCGACCTCGAATACTCGTTGCACTAAAGGTAACTCATATAAAGATGTTTTATTTAAGTGTATCTTAATTATTTTTAACTTTTTGTGTTTTTTTGAAGTCGCTTTAATTTTTTTTTCTAAAAAGCTTTGTCGTAAAAAAAAGTTAGCTGTTGCATACTTGCAAGTGTTTTGAGAGCATGTAAACATAAACTACATATATTTAATTTTTTATTACTTAAACATTAATTTATTATTTGTATGCATCTTTTGTAAGACCTTAACTTTGTTTCATCGTTTTGGCTTATTGTCAAATATATACTCGTATTTACGTACATTAACCTGAAAATCATCAAACTAAATAGATATTTCGATAACAAAATGTGTTAAAATTCCATAAAAGTTAAGTTTCATAGACATATTTCGACAAAGCCGTATTTTAATGTAAATATAAACAATAATAAAAATAAATAAATTAATAAATAATAAGAGGCTCAAGGCGGAGCAGTTGTTAACATATTTGTGTTGTGTAAACGGTTAAATAATTGTTTAAAACGCAACCTGCTGCTGCATACAATATGCACGTATGCTGTATGAAATACAAACTGTCGTTTTATTTACCCACAAACAGTCTGTTCAATAAATTTTCCTATTGTTTCACTTCAACGAATGAAAAAGCAAAATTGACTGGAAGTAATGTTCGGTACAAGCCAGCCCAGCCCGTACCCTCCCGCTTGCTGCTTTCCTCTCTTTTTTATACGTCCAAACTGAAAGCAAGAAAAATTTGAAATGTGTTAAACTAATCTACACTTATCTATTGAGCAATTATTAAAATTTTGAAACGATATTTTTCTAACTTTAAAATAATTTAGTAGTAAATATTGTCGCACATTCGACCATAACCGTTCGAATAACGGCATATGGGCATTTCCACGAGAAAGTTCACTTTTTTGTCGCCTGCGACAGCAAGCAATTAAGCTTGTATTTCAGAACAAACTGACTAGATTTTTCTTAAAATTTTGCCTAATGTAGAGCTGTTTCCCACTGTTGCAGTTTTGCAGTTATTTGCAAATAAAAATATTTTAAAATAAATTAACTCACTGTTTATATAACATTGTAAATGTATAAAAACTTGGTAGCACTTCTATAGAAGTGTTATTTATTTTTACAAAAAAATTGTGTAAATGTATAAAATAACAAATAATAATTCGTTTTTATTGTTATTATTTTCTTCTATCAATGTTTTTTGTGCAATATTTATCAATTTATTGTTTTATACTAGGAAATATTTGTAGGTGTGGCAACCTTAAGCATTTTATTTGCAAATAGTGCGTAAATCGTGAATAGTTTTCTGAATTAGTAAGTCGTAATAAAACCAACAATATGGCAACTATTTACAGTTTTATTTGCAAATAAGCCGTGTGTTCACATTTATGGTCGTAAACGTCTTTCAAGCAAGTTTTTTAAAAAACTAAAGACAACCGTTCACTCTACATTTGAGATGTTTAAGGTTGACGTTTTGTCAGCAAATATTGTATTTGTAAAAAATTACGAACAATTATGCTTTTTTGATTGGTTTATTTATTTTCAAACAACAAATGTTTTTCTAAATAATTGAGTATTTTTTAACTAATTACTTGTTTACCAAATAGTTTTTCACGTGCCGCCATTTAATAACAACACAAAGTTGCCAGAGTTATCAAAAAACGGAGTGAACATACTCCATTTACGTGTTTAAGGAAGTATTTAAATCAAATTTAGGCAAACACATACATATATAATGTAAAAGAGAGTAAAATTTATGCTTGTACGAATGTACGTGTAAAAAATAGCATAACGAAGTGCCCACGGGCGTTTAAGCTCTTAAACACGAATGAGGAATTAAACACCTAAGTGTGAACATGGTATAACGCCACAGTACAAAAAACATTGACAATGCACACACCAAAACATCGTCGAGAAGTATTAAGAACGCGGCAAACAAGAAATCAACGCATCAGTTTCAAAGTTAATGCTCATGGTTACAATGTTTCGCAACTTTGTATCTGAGCACGATATACATAAATACCGCATCCGAAAAGTATACAAACTTCGTATTGATATACATATTTTTTTCTATATTTTACTAAATAAATATGGGATATAAAGAAACTGTTGTCTAAATTGTTACAAACTTAATTCGGTATTTAATTTTCCAAAGTTCGAGTTTTTTCTGCATCCCACTCCCTCCATCTGTACCTAGTGTAGAGTATCGTGTGCATAAAATTATAAAGTAGGCCGGTTTTCATAAAACTGTAAAATTATGTATGTACACACATACATATGTATATCACTTTAATTCAAATTACCTGTCTTTCCAAAGAAACGTGGCAATTTCCTTATCAATATTTTTTTTTTTGCTTCTTCGATGTTTAAGTGTACTTGAGTTTATTTTCTGGTTTTATTTATCACTTTGTTTTTATTTTTTGGTTTTATTTTTAGTTGTTGTATCCTCAGGATTTATGAATAAAATTCATTAATAAAAATTGCTTTTGAAAATAACTCAAGTTGTTGTTGTCGCTGTACGTTGCTGTTAGTTACAGATGTACATTTTTTCCTTTTTTTATGTTGCTGCTATTATTATCATTTTCTTTTGCATTAATGCGTGTCGGTTTTAAAGGAACAGGAAGAGATACAATTTGTTGGCGTATTATTCGTTCGATAAACGAAAAACTCACTCAAAAAAATATACATATTATATATGTACATACTCGTATATATGTATGTAAGTATGTATAAGAATAGGTAAAGACAACGCATACAAGCACGCTCGAAATCAAAAGGAAAAAAAATCGATTTTTCACTTAAAATAATGCAGCTTAAAGGATGGATGAATGAATGAGATGTTGCTGCATTGGATTTTCCTTTTGCTGTATGTATGTATATTTAAAATGCATTTTCTTTAAAAATTTTCACATTTCTTTAGCATCTCTTTACTCATTTTGACACTTTTATGTAATTATTTCTTAAAATTTGTTATAGACTTCTTTTCCAAAATTTCTTTAAAAATTCTTCATATATCGTATACCTGTTTTTATAATTTTTTAATTAAACATAACACTTATAACCATTTCTATTTATTTAGAAAAAAAAAAAAGAATCTTAACACCAGCTTTTTCATTTCATCTCTACAGTAGAGGGTAAAACCCATTTGAATATTTTAAAAAATTCCTATTAGATTTTATTTATTGTTTCGTGTGTATTTGAAATTTATTTATTTATAAATAATTTTAAGCACATTTTTTGTTCCTTCTTGCGTGTGCCGAGTGCGCGAGTATCTACAAGATACTTAAATTTTGATTATGATTTTGTGATTCTGCTGCTGTTTTTGCTCGCTTCTTGAATACATTCATGTGTACATATGTACATATTTTTTGTTGTTGGTTGGTTTGTTACAACCTCTCATTTCTTTGGTCATGTTTGTTGTTGTTGAAAATTTCTTTTGATTTCAATATTTTTTTTTTGCAATTGTTTTCGCACATCTTTAGTATTTTTTGTAAATAATGTGTTTGATTTTATTTTAAGCGTTTTGTGTTTCGTTGTTGTTTTTATTGACGACTAGTGCTAAAATGTTTTGTATACAAAGTTCAGTGTTGCCATCTTCCTGTAATAATTTTATTTATTTATTTATTAAATGTTACAAATACAATTACAAATTATATCGTAACTTAATTTAAACGAGAATAGTAACAAAGACCTTGACTCGTTGTAGTGAAACAGACTAGAGTCTATGGTGGGAATCGAACCCACAACCTCCACACTGATAAGCTAGCACACTACTCACTAGCCTACCGAGGCACCCAGTGTAATAATTTTATTCATGAAATTCGGTAGACATTTATGGCCTGCTTCACGATATCGAATTTATATTAAAAACAACAATAAAATATGACAACTTGTTTTTGTTTTCAATACCTATAACACTTATAAATAGAAAGTTTTCTTTCGATATCGTGAAACAAGGACTGAAAATATAATTATACGCTTCAACAAGGCATTGAAATTATTAAAACTGACTACAAGGAAATTTCCCACAAGATTAAAGCATTTTTGGGCCATCGTGAAGCACCTTTTCGTCCAGCAATTTTGAAACTGGTGGACAAATTGAAGCTGTTTGGACAAGTTAGGAATGTGAAGAAGACTTAAGACTTAAGGCAAATTCAATAAGGTGAATTCATTTGGAAATGAAGTGTAACACTGCAGAAAAATATGTATTTTTTTAGTGTAAAATTTTCCGCTGTAAAAAAAATTTCGAACGTTTTGCTAGATTTGACAAGACAGAAATTAGCAGCTGATTATCATCTGTTGAAACGAGATCACCTGCACCTAGGTTCAGCAACTTTTATTACGGTAATCGTATTGTTATAATAAATATAATGAAAATTTATGCTATTCAGTAACATATTTTCGGCTAAAGTAAAATAAGTTAAATAACAAGCTCAAATTCATTTAGTTTTACTTTAATTATTCTTTGTGCTTTTCGCTTGTTTTTTGCTTGACATTTCGTATGAAGGGATGACACATGAGGTATACTATCGTCAAAAATATATTACAGAATCGCATTATCGTTACGCAAACGAATAAATATATCGATAAATATTACGATTTTTGATTTTCAAAAAGTTTTTGAATCCAGGTGCTGATATGAATTTAGTTAGTTAGTCCATGTCTCCCAGATTTTTGAAATTGGGCATTCTACAAACGATTTTGTGTTGCCGAAATTGGAAGATATGATACGCTTGACTAAAAATTGTTATATTTATGTGACCAATACCGAATTAACATTATGAAATTTTTACTAAAATGTTATGTTGCGTTAATTTTTTTTTTATTTTGTAATATTTAGCGCTAGCAAGGCAAGTGAAATGAAAAAATGGCAACAAATAAGAAATACTACATGAAACTAATTTTATGAAATATGTATCTTATGATATAAATTATGTCTTATATTCACATACATATTTATTTAAAACATTTCTGAAAAGTTTATATACTTTACCAGCAGTTTGCAGTGTAAAGTATTTTACCTCTCCTAAATTAATTATCCTTTTAAGCTTTTAATTATACTTAAAAGCATTGAAATGTTTTCTTGAATTACTGCAAAATCAGACTTAAGCACCAAAAATAACCCAATAACAAAATTATAAAAATCCAAATATTAATGAAGACTTTTTCGCTAATTTTTTTAATCTGGCTTTAAGTTTGTGCTTTATTTCTCTATTAGGAATAAAAATATTTTTATATCAGTTTGTAATTTTGAAAAAATTACGTGTTGTTAGTATTTATTTTTTTCGCTCATAAAAGGATCAGATATGCACAGTGGAATTTTGTTGTTAACCACCTCAATTTTTCAACCACTCAATATAAAAAATCTAATGATGCAGTAACAAGAAATGTCTTATAAATATTTTCACTCAATTCAATGGTCTATTTATTTCTAATTTTCTTAATAATACTATTTGACTTTAATATATTTAAAAATATGGCATTTCTCGAAAAATTATGGGAATATCATAAAACGTTAAGAATATATACCGAAATCAATAACCTTCTAAGAAATAACTTGCTTTTGATTTTCAATAGACAACAATTATGTGACCCTACTGAACGAATCTGATATTTCAATAAAATGAAAGGCGGGTATGTGTTCCTTAGATAACAAAATAATTCTCGGAAATCTGCGGAAGTAAAGATTAATGTTTTCTAGAAAATACAATAGTGTTTCGACCAGAGCTGTCAGATATGGTGATTTCTCGCCAAACGTTACGATTTTCCAACTTGTTTGGCGTCCAAATTGTTGGTTGGCAACATGGCGGCTTTTCTGGCGATAAATAATTTTTTTGGGCGATTTTTATAGGCCTTTTTTAACAAAATTGAATTTTAAAATTGCTTGTAAAAGTAAATGATTAAACAGAATAAGCCCGCAACTTCAGGAAAAATCGTTGTCAAATTAACAATGCCCATAATAAAATTTACGGCAGTAACTTCAAATGCTCTCTAATTTTTGTCTTATTTTCTTTTGTGCTTATTTTTCTTTGTAGTTTTGTTTACAAAATGTATGAAATTTATTGAAAGTATGGTAGCATTTTTGAGAGAATATTTATTTATATGTGACAGCATATGAAAAAACGCTGTCAAAATAAAATAGATTCTATCCTTCGACTGCTTTCTGGGGCTGGTTTTTTGTGTCATTTTGTATGGAAAGTGTGTTTGATCATTAATAATAATAAACAAAATCCTAATTAATGCGTTTTGAATTTGAACGAGAAAAATTTACAAGAAATAATTTTTGGCGATTTTCTGCTAAATTTTTATTCGATTGTGTTATATAAAAACAAATTTATTATCATATGTAGATATATTAAGAAAAACTACATAAAACTGATTTTGGCGACTTTTGGCGATTTTTAAAATCAATTTATCCAAATAGGTCGGAACAAATCTGACAACCCTGGTTTTGACGAAAACTGAAATTTTTCGTCTCTTAGTGGTTGGATTTGGAATGTAAAAATGTAGTCCGAGAAATGAAGAATAAAAAAAGTTTCTTGTCAAATGATAAACAATATAGGTATACAAGTTTTTTTAAATCTATATTTTGTATGGGTCTTTGGGAGGTGGGCGTGGCTGATTTTGCTGAAACTCAGCATGCACCTTTTTTCTTCTAGAAAGTGTATCAAATCTAAAGACTTCTGCTTGGATAGGATCGTTTTGGATTGCATTGGAAACTAAATTTTTTTTCTTAATTTAGTCAATATAATGCTTGGTTGCTGCACAAAAATGTGTAAAACCATCCATCCCACTGTGGATATGTGGCGGTGTTATATGCGGTTTTCTATTCTATAAAAAGTGCAAAATTTTTTAACTTTTTATTAAGAAAAATGCAATTCAGCGTTGGTTTAAAGCTTAAATGTATTCAAAAAAAAAAAAAACTATTTCGTTGCGAATTTTCATTAAAAAGTGCAATATTTGTAACACTATTTTCTAGAAAAGAAAACGTCTTTAATTTTTGTACATACGAATGTATATACTCGTCGTACTTTCAGAGCAGCTGGAGGACAGAATTATGTATCTCTCATCAGCACCCATCGTTCATCTATGATGAAATGAGACATATTTTGTTAGAAAATAATTTTTTTTATACGTTTGTTAATTTTATTTTCAAAATTTTTTCCAAAAAATTACTAAAAAATTTAATTTACAAACGGAAATAAAACAACAGCTGCCTGCTTGTCAACAATTCCTTAAGGTGAGTTTGATTTCAATCAAGTGAAAAACTCATCCAGCCTGCTAATGTTAACTGTTTTGAGATTATAGGTACCTATTTCGTAAAATTAGTATATACATATAAACTTATATGAACCATTAGTTTTCTTAAGTAATTTAAGTTGCGCACTTATGTATATATATTTTCTTTTCTTTGTTTTCTATTTATGTAGTTACAAGTAATCATTAACTATTCATTTAATTTATAAAATTACATCTTTTCTTATTTTTAGAAAATTTTCTTCTGACAAAAACAACCACAATCAAAGACTGTATGTAAGCACCCTTAAATAAATATGTATGTACTCGTATGCATGTAAGTACATTTAAAATTTTACCAAAAACATTGGTGGCAACACACTGCACTATGATGTATGTATATTTTTATATTTTGTTAAGTATTTATGTACATATTTTTGTTAAATATGAGTAGTTTGTGCTACAATAAATAGCTTGCCCATCGGTTACGCGTTTAAAACAAAAAAAAAACAATTATTTGTCAATTTGTATTTTCATCGTACCGCACAGCACACAACAAACAATTCACAGTCGCGGCCAGCCGTCGTTTTCTATCATCCGTTCGTTGTCTTTGGCTTAACTCAACAGACTAAAAGTGTATCTGCCAGATACTTTGCACCTTTCGATTGTCAATACAATTTTGACACACAAACATGTAATGCAGCTCTCTTATTGGCGTTACTCCCCTTGCAACAGGCCGAATAAAATTAAATCCCATAGTACATCACAGGCACGGGAAATAGACATTTTAAAACGGTACTAAGCCTAAAAGGTACTTTTTCAGCAAATTTATTTATAGCCATTAATTTTGTTAAATAAAAATAACTTCAAATACTTTGCAATGAGTTTAGTAGTAAGCTAATTTTTTTTAATTATATCAAAACCTGCGATGGCTAACGTTCGAACAAAACGTATTACTACTGCAGCTAATTGTCATGACCGCTTAACCTCGGATATAATCAATGTGTTCACCGCAGCCTCTAGTGATATTTCTTATACATGACTGTATTAGCTAATACAGAAGCCCCTTCCCCAGAACAGGCGTAAAGAAATAAATACAGTAGAGTGCGACTTTGACTCGCGCACAAAGGGTTCCGAACTTTAGCCTATATAATATATAGTTTTGGCATCTTTTTCGTTTTTGGAATTTTTTCGGTTTTGAGCGTTTTGTTAATATGGCGTTTTTTCGGTTTTGGCGATTTTTTTTAGTTTTGGTGCTTTTTCCCGTTTCGGGGATTTTTTTCGGTTTTTGGGGTTTTTTTAATTTTGGCGATTTTTTTCATTTCGGCGATTTTTCCGGCTTTTGGCGATTTATTTTAGTTTAAGATTTTTTTAATTTGGCGCTTTTTTTCGTTTTTGGAGATTTTTTTTTGGTTTGGCAATCTTGTAATTTTGGGATTTTTTAGTTTTACCGTTTTTGAAAATTTCAATAGTTTGCCTCTTACAATTCCCAAGATACAACAAGTTGTCAAAATTACATTAACTGATAGAACACCCTTTAATTTAGATTTTTTAAATTTTTAGTGTTAATTGTTGTAGTTTACAAATTTCAAGTGTCTATATACATACATACATACAATTGTATATATGTTACATGGGATTTTAACATTTTTCGTTGCTCGTTTTGGAGCACCCTTTAATTTTTAACTATCATGTATTTGTTGTTGTAAGGGCCAAAGTTCTACATACCTGTCTAAATTTCAGCTCCGTAGCTCTTACGGTTCTCGAGAAAATAGTCTGTGACGGGCAGACAGACGGACAGACAGACAGAAAGGCAGCGTAGCGAAAACAATAGGGTTCTTTTTCACCTTTAGTGTACGAAACCCTAAAAAGAGATGTGGGTTATGCGTAACGTGACCAGATCGTTTTTGCAAAAGCGTAACATGATCGTTCAAAAAGCGGGATTTCGAAAAAAAACTGCCAAAAATCAGGATTTTAAAATGAATATATTCTAGAAAGTGGGATGTGATTAATATGTACATACACAGTTTCTTACGAAACACACTTTTCACAGTTTCTAACATTAGAAAATGTTAATTTAGTAAGGCAAATTAAAAGTTTTTCGAAGAACTCATGAAAACACGAACTTCAAGAAATTCTGAGTATGAACGTTTTTAGATGAATACTTGAATTTTAATCTATGACCAATATTGTCCGCCCGCGTTGAATCCTCCCCAACAAAGTGCACATTCCTCAGAAAATGCAAAGTTGAAACTTGGCAATATCTGGTTGAAATTCAAAGACAAAAGGAACACTTTATCTATAAATTTGCATTACTTTTTTTTCGTCTCGATTGCTTCATTTACTAGAAAAGATTTCACTATAAAAGTTATGAAATTTAATTTTATAATTTGGACAGTATTTGTTTTATAGTATTGAATTAATATGATGGTACAAAAGTATAGAACTTCCATCTCTGTTTATATATAAAAACACAAATTTGTCTCTCTTGGTTAACTTGTTGTTTTACGCGTGCTCTCTTATTATTTAATTGTTTGTTTTTTAGCATTACGTCTGTTACAGGGATGGGAAAAGTAATATTACAATTTCCTTGAAATTTATTTTTAGTTCCCCTCCGTAATTTTCAATTCCACAAATCTAAATTTTGCAGGCAGTTGTGCGAAAAGCCTTAAATTTCACACAACTGCCTGCGAAATTTTTCCAACCGAGCGTTCATAAGATCTTTGTGCACCGTGCTTCCTATTCTTCTAGCTTCTCCTAACGTTGTGTGACCTGGTTGTTGAATCATTATTGTCTTTCCTAAAATGTTCAACCCTGAGCTGTCCAGCCATCAGCGTAAAACGTGTTGCTACATTGTAACTTTATTTTTATGCAATGCAGCACCAAAAATTGCAGTGGAATCAAACTTTCCATCCCTGTTTGCTTTAAGCAGTTGCTTATTTCCAATATTCAGTATTCAAATGTTGCATTTGAATTTATTTATCAAATTACATTTAGCTTCATTTGTATCTTGTCTGTATTTATTCAGCTGTTTGTCAGCTAGAAAATTTTTATCTAAGAGATACTTATATTAATGGAGGGTTGATTTTTATTTAAAATTTATCGATTCAAGGAATTTTTATGAATGAAATATGTAACATTAATTTATTACTTCATTATTACATGTACATACATTGTACATATTCGCATAAGTATGTATCATTTAGTAATTACATACATATAGGTAAGTTAGATAATGAGATTCTTAAGTACATAGTATGTATGTATGTATGTATGTATGTATCTATTATTTGAAGAATTTAATATTTTTTATGTAGTAAGAAAACTGCTCTGTGTAGAATATTAAAGGGATATGATTGAGAAAGTTGCTTTTTCATTCTTGTATTATTTTTCATGAATTCAAAATATTTTTTCTGAATTTTTAATTTCCCCCCATTATGTTCTAAACATGTACATATGTATGTATACATATGTATGTATATGTATGTGTATCTCTGAAAGTTATGAGCAGGTTAAAAACTATTGTTTGCATGACTTGGAGTTTTTTGGACATTTTGGGTCAAGTTATAATAACTGCACAGTCAGCGTGTTAAAAAATTGTAAATCTTGTTTGAAAAAAAGATACTCATACACACTTCTGTATCTAAAGTGTAGAAATTTTGACTGTTTTTGTAGTTATTAGACCACAACACATCAGGAAAACGTAATTGTTATTTTCATTTTATTACATAGTGCCGTTGATTTGGAATAACCCAGCAAAACATTATTTTTAGGTATAAGATGGAGAAAACTTTTTTTTTAAACTAAAATTCCTTTTGTACATACTTGCATTCATGTATTTATTATGTAAATTCACGAACAAATAATTAGGATTCTTTATATAACAATAAGTCCGTGACTTTTTGAATGAAACACAGTCATGGACTGTGGCCAGATAGAATAAAACCAACTTGTAACTATAGATCATGATATAATTATACAAGGTACTTGCACGACTACAACAAAATTGCAACACCAAGAAACACACGTATTTTGTTGGTAGAAACATACCTATAATTGTCAGAAGCAGATGTCTTTTGTTTTTAAAAACAGCAATCACAGGGTAACTAAAGCACAATTGCATTCATGCATGATTATGGTAATTCAGTGTTGCCAATATGTATGTAATACACAGTGTGTAATTTGTACTCTCATGTGTGGGCCATGTAATGAGATTCATGTATAATCTGTGTGTAATTATAGTTTGGATTCTATTTTTATTTATTATGGTTTTAATTTTAACTCAAACAAAAGATGTGTAGTTTAATTTTCTTCAATGTATAATTGGAGACGCAGCTATGTGCAAATTCATTGGCAACACTGTAATCATTTTATTCACACACATACACTAACATTTTTACAGCTTGTAAACAAAGTTTGACAACTATATGCATTGTAAACATTAACAGGCTGGGCTTGTGCAAGTACCTTGTATAATTGTATCATGCTATAGATTTTAAGCTTTTAACTAATAAACTCTGAACTAAAAAGTTCTAGTTGTGTTTTTATTTACCGTTAATTAAACTTATACATATATAAACACATATTCGAGTATGTATGTATATCGTTAGCTAAAATCTAAAATGCCGTACACTTTTTACTATTTTTTAAGACTACTTCTTTGTTAAGGTCTTTTGGATTTAATGAATAAAATCGTTGTTTTTGAACATATGTAAAATAATAATAAAATTTGAAGAAAATATGTATTTTTGTTAATCACCTCATAATCAAGCAAAAATTGTATTTTGAATTTTTTGGTTGTTACGGCCTTTTGGATTTTAGGTGACGATATGAAGTATGTGTGTATACATTAGACTGGTTCTTATTTTCGACCCTTTTAAATTATTGCTTTTATTGTGTAAAAATTTCAAATAGCAAAGTTCGTGATATTAGACTTGTCCCTATTTTTGAAATGTCGCAATATTTAATACGGGAACCTCTAAATTGTTTTTTTTAAGAAACAATTATTGTGTAGAAATTTCAACTTGGTATTTTTATATTAACACTAGCCGCATCGAGGTCAAAGTTCGGGATAAAGGGCTAAAAATTCAAGAAAAATCTCATAACTGCACCTGAACCGCTTTTAAAAGGGTAAAATGTAAGACCGATTCCCACTTATTCTTCTTCCCCAACATTTTTCAAAATATACATACCCTCCATTCCTTAAAGGGGTTCCGATAAAAAATAATATTTTTATAAATTTCCCCTACCGTCCTAACAAAGCCCAGGGTAAACCTTAAGAAGCCAAATGCATGACCCAGCCACTTTCATTTTTTCTCCGTGCATATTGTATAGAGTAAATACGCATCAGATTGCAAGAGAATGTCTTGTAGTAGCTCTTTCGTGTTATTCATTGCATACCTTTATTATTTACACTGAACAAAAAAGAAGGCATTTTTGAATCGAAATTTATTTTAATTCAGCAATAATGAAATTATTTTTAAAGTAAAAAATGTTTCCTTAGTGATTTAAACTTAAAAAAACAAAAGGCATTTTTAAAATGTAAATAAATTATGTACATATCGCACACTAAAATATAAACAGCCACAGCTGAAAAATACCAGATGTTCGGAAATGGTAAAAAACTGTTAAAGGCTCAGTTAGCCGACTGTAATGCAATGTAACTGTAATGTAGGAAACAGCTGATTGATATTTTTATATGAAAAGTTGGTTACGTTACATTACATCTGTATAACCATTTCCATTACTTTTCACATAACAATATTAATCAGCTGTTTCCTACTGTTGCAGGTACATTACATTACAGTCGGCTAACTGAGCCTTTAATACTGAACAAATAACGCAAGTATGTAGCATAAAAACAGGCACAACGGTATTTTATATTGTTTAAGAAGCCAGTGTTGCAAAAGAAATTTCAGTGGTAGTGAGAGATTTGTTCATTGAACTGGTTTATGAAAAACGAAAACCATTTTGATAATTTTTATTTGTGACTGCTTATGATTTAGTGTGTGATATGTATGCATTAATTAAGTAAACTAACATTTTTTCTTTTTAATTTTATAACTTTTTTAAATCTAATAAAATATTAAAAATTTCCCTTCCTCCCATAATTGGCTTCGTTAATGCGGAGTGTGGGATTAATTTTTTTTTGCTACATACATATGGTACATCTAATATATTGTATTTTGAAATAATTATAATAAATACATAAATGTCTACAATAAATTAAAACTTGTTACAAATAAACTTAATAAAACAAATTTTGAAAATAATTATTTTGTGCACATGTATAAAATTTTTTTGTATGAAATTTTTAGAAACTAGTTTAGAATTTTATTAACTCGAATAGTAATGTAAATAATTGTTTTGTTATAAAATATCAGTCCGTGGGTATAATTTTTGTAGTTCATTTTAAATTACATATTATTCAATTTCCTATAGAAGCCACTTTGGCACTTTCCGCTTTTACATACTCATCATCGGCTAAATATTGTACTCCGCCAACGCGCATACCCGTTTCCGTGTTGTATTCATAGACACAGGGCACACTATTGGGTATGTTCAATTTCATTATATCGTTATCGCTTATACCTGGGAAACATTAATGTTTGAGTTGAAATATTTGCTTTGGAATATTTGTAATAAAAATATATTTGCAACAACATACACTCAATATATTTCATTAGAGATCGGACTACGGTTCCATGCGACACTACCAGCACCTTATGTCCTTTCAAAACTTTTGGCATTATTTCATTTTCCCATAAAGGAATTGTACGTAACATAAGTGTCTTCAGAGATTCTGTATAAGGAAATTGTTCCGCTGGTATGTCTTTGAATTTTGGATTGTTACGTATTTGATCGTAGTAGGAATTGTCATTTGTAATCGGTGGGGGTAAGATGTCGAACGAACGGCGCCAGGTTTGTACCTGTAAAGCAAAAAACTTTCAAATAAGCATTGGTTCTAAGAAAAAATTGGGTGATGATTTTTTAACTCCCGACCGATTTTTATGTAATTCTTTCTGTTTGAAAGGTGACTTGATCGAGAGTGTTCTCAGCTATGTTTAAAAAAAATCGGTCCAGCCGTTTATAAGATATCACATCTTTTCTAGATACATATATCGGGAGTTTTTAAAAGTTTTAATTTTTATTTAAATATGACTTACATGTATTACATAAGTTTATGAAAATAGTATTCATAAGCCAGAGAAATAGCTTTCGAATTTCTATGTTAAAACTATACAAATTCAAAGGCTTTTGCTTTCGAATCGAATTACACAATAACCCTCCACGTACCAAAATCGCGGTTTCCATTTTAGCGGTTTTTAGCAAACTTTAATAGTAGGTACAGACTTTGCGACATGTTTATGCAACCAGGCAGATTGCATTGCCGGTCGCATAGTGTGTAGTCTGGTTTATGGTTGTATTCGAAGTTGCATTCGAAGTTTCAAAAATATCAATGGTTGCATTGGAGGTTGCAGTGTCTATATCAAAATATGCAACATGTAATATAAACGTGTTGCGTAAACACGTTGCAAAATGTGTACCTACCATTATATACACATACCTTTTCTTCACCATATTTATTGGCTACTTGTCGCTTATTGAAGCCAGTTAAATTTCCATAGTGACGCTCATTCAGACGCCAATCGTATATGATGGGAATATTTTTGTAATTCATTTCACGCATTATCACATCAACAGTTTGATGAGCTCTTTGCAGCAGGGAGGTGTAGATCAAATCAAATGTCATGTTGTGCAGACGCAATCCACCGACGGCAATTTTAGAGGCATCTTCGAGACCTTTAGCGCAAACATTTTTGAAAAAGAATGAAAATAATTGTAAGCCTGCACGTGGTGTGTATTAACTTTGTACCTTTTTCCGTAAGTGGAGCATCATGCCAACCGCAAAATAAATTAATTTTATTGAACTCACTCTCGCCATGGCGTAAAATTACCACTTTATTTATGGGCATTTTGTACTTTGAATGGTAATGATGTTGTTGCTTCCGTTGCAGCAGCTGCCGTTGTTGTTGTGGTTGTAGTTTATGTTTACGTTGCTCTTGAATTTGTGATGTTGGTTGGTTGGATGGTTGTTTGGTTGCTGTTCCTGCTGTTTTGGTAACCACTCGAAAACTAAGTTGTTGCAATGAAAAGAACGTTATTTTTAAATGGAAAATTGTTAAGCAAGACACGAAAGAAAAAGACTTTCTAAACACAATACCAAAACAAATAGAATTAATGAAATAAAATAAATAGTGAACTAAAAAAAAAACTCAATTGAGAACTATGGTTGCAAATAAATATTAAGTTGCAACCGTATGTGTTGTTGCTGCTAGTGTAATTGTCGTTGTTGTTATCAATTCGAAATGAAGCAATGAACAACAATAGAGGCCAAAATATACACACCAACTGATTTTCATTCAGTCTGTGCTTCTTTCTGATTAGTTTAGTTTATGCCTTGCAATGCAGCGTAACATCATGATGGTTACTGCCAATTTATATGCTCGGCATCCAAAGCAGAATAGAATAATTAATTTAAGAAAACAAATGTTTGTTTTGCATTTATTGTTGCTTTTTTATTTTACTTTTAGAATCTTCCATTTGATGTGAATATCATTTTCTTGCTGCTTATGTGAGTTTTTTTATTTTCTAATTTTATTAGATGATTTTTATTTAATTTGCTCTTGCACTTGTTAATAGCAATAAAACTTGTCTCTTATATTTCTTCTCTATGAATCTAATTCATTGCAGCAGTTGCAATTGAGTTTGTCAACGATCTTGTTATTTAATTAGTGGTGATTCATTACAAGGCAATTCTTCTAATAGTGATGCTCTGGCGTATCATGTCTCGCTTTCATTTAATTTTAAATACTTATTGATTTATTAACGGCCTGTCCCACGATGTCGACAGAAAATTATCGTTCGATTATTTATATTGAAAACACGAAAAAAATGTCTAATTTTATTGTTGTTTTCAAAACAAGTTGTCGATCGAACATTCTCCGTCGACATCGTGGAACAGGTCATAAGTATACCGAAGCAATACTAAAGTAGAGTACACACTATCATGAACATAAATTTATTTTTTCGGTTCAGTGATAGTCAGCGGCCATATTGCTTTTCGACTGATAGTGTTTACCAAAAAGTGACAGTCAATAGCTATTCATTAATGGTCCTGAAAATAACCAAATTTATTAACAAAATTTGTTAATCATACAGTTTATCGGTAATTTGGGTATAAAACAAAATACCATATGTATTGTATATCCAAATACCAAAAAAAAACCATATATATACATGTATATATCTTACCTAGCAACGTCACTACTACTTTTATGTGTGATAAAATTGCTTTCATTGCTTCACCATAAGGAATAACCCAGAACTGTCGGTACGAAAATTGGTAAACGATCACACAGTTTTTCCGACTGAGATCACGGTTATTATAGAAGGTATAAAATGGCTAAAGGAAATTGACAACATATTACCAATCCGTATCTTTACGGATAGAAGAGAAGTTATAATAAACCAAAAAAAAAAATAGTAATAATAATAACGGTCAATCCCACGATGTCGACAACGTTCGACTTGTGGCATACTTACATTTGAAGCAACAACAAAATATTAATATTTGTTTTTGTTTTGAATGTAAGTGTGCGACAAGTGTTGCCGTAATTTTCCGGGTAAGTGCCAGGGAACTCATGGGATTTTGAGGATTTTCAGCTTAGATTTTGGAATCTTCAATATGGTTTGTATCTTTGCCAAACGGTTCGTGACTTGGATAAGCGGTTCATGGCAGTGATAGTTGAAGGTGTCTCTGCTAACAAATATAAATGCGAAAGGAAATTTATTGTTTGTTTGTTGCGCTTTAACGGCTAAATCACGGAACCGATTTTGATACAATTTAGAACATAGATAGATTTGAGTCTAGAAGCATACATAGGTCATATGTTTTTTAAAAACTCGTACCACGAGGGAGGTAGGAAGAAATTTCTGCCTCTCAGAAACTATCTAACCGATTTTGATGATCTGAGTCTGCAAGGGCACAAACGCTATATATTTTATCAAAACTAAGCCCACTAGGGGGTAAGGGGCAATTTCTAAGGTAAGCGAAACGTAAGGAACTACGTTCCTACCCGGTGTCCCATGACACCGCGCGTTGTTTTTTAAGTATTGAAGTTTGAGAGTGTGTGTGCAAGATGGTGTTGTTTAATGTTTGTTTTTGAAGAGTTCGCTATAGTAAAGCATTTGAAAAATTTCTCATGTCTTGAAAGTTCTACATATCGCTTATTTATTAAAAACAACGTCATAACTCCAAAAATTGGATTTTTGAGATAATCCTTACATCGCTATTCATATTATGTAAAAATTTCATACAATTATCTTGTTTACTCAACTCTTGACAGAAAAATATATGTATATGTATATTTTTTTTCATTACTTATTCTCTGGCAAACTAGCTTTTTGAGTTATGACGTTGTTCTAGTAAATGAGCGATGTGTACATATGTAATTTATGCATGTGTACTATATGACATCTTCTGTGGAATAGGAAAGTACAAGCTTGATATAATCATAAATATAATTTGCACCAAAAAGCGCAGTTTAAATTCATTGCTACCTTGATCTACGAGTAGTTTGTGCATTTTTTTTACCGGCATGCGCATCTTGTGCCAATCTCATATACATACATACATATATTTGTATATGTACATATCGTTACCTTAATATAGAAAGACACTAACTCATTATATTTCTGAAATCGAAATTTTTGCATTTTTCGATACATTAGATGTTCTTCTATCGAAATATACAAAAAACTCGATTTCAAGAAAATAATGAGTTAGGGCCTCTCTATATTAAGGTAACGATATGTACATATGTACATACAATTTGAAAGAAAAGTTCAACGAGATTTAAAATCATTTACGATGCTTTATATTTTCCCTTGCAAACGTTACAAAGTGACGACATATGCATGTAAATACATACACACATACTCGCACTTAAATACGAATAGTTGCGGGTGAAAAATCACTATTTTATATTAGAAGCATTATGGCAATTTGTTGTGGGACTTACAAACATCTCCCGGCAAAAAATAAAATAAAATAAAAACAAATCTCTTTATCTGTTTAACATAGTTTTTTTACTATTTTATTTACACTTTTTTGATGTGCAAATCTTTTAGTAAATAAGAACACAACCGCACAGTGAGGAATCTTGATAATTTAAACTGCCGCAAAGTGCTTTTAAATTTGAGCAAATTTATTAATTTCTTTCCTTTTAAATAAACTAATTTACTACAGTTATGAAATTCAAAAAAAGTGAAATGTTAAGTTTTATAAATATCTCCTTTTTTATCAAGATTTATTTAAGAGTTGTTTTCGTTGTAGCCGATAAGCCTTGCATTATTTACCAACAAATTATAATGCTAATTTCACTATTGTATACCGTTTCGATATCACACGTGGAATTTCCTACTATGTACTCCATAAATTAAACTGTACACAATACATTGTCAAAATGCTTGAAATCAAGCTCGTGTACATAATACTGACATTAAGAGAAATATTCACACAGATAATAGCACACACACGTATACCCTAGAAATATTTTGTTTTGGAAAAACTATAATTGAAATTAATTGAAACTTTTTGAATTTGAATAAACCAAAAACATTTTGTTATTGCAACACAGATAGACACTGTGTGCCAAAAATTAATGAAGTCGAAATACATGGGATGTGTTACTATTTTTCTGGTTGGTATTATCGAGTATAACATCAATATGCTTTTGAAATTTTCCAAGCACCCCGGGTAAAAAACCAGTTTTTTGTACCCGTACGCACTTATCAACCTCTAAGTTGAATATCAACCGATTTTAAATTTATAAAAAAAAATATAAAATTTATAAAGAAAGAAAAGACCTTTCCAACAATGTACATTTTGTTTCAGTTAATTTTTTATCAGTTGTTGTAGGAAAAGTTCTAGTGATGAAGGCATAGACACTGATCACTAAAATACACCGGCTTCAGCGGATGCTAATTGTAATGTAACATTAGAGCGCCCTCCTTCGTCGGTATTGTGTAGCAGAATCATCGGCTAAATAAAATAAGCAATAAACTGGCTAATAAGCACAGCTTCAAAATTTAATACGCCTCATTGACACCAGAGGCGCGGCAACACTACATTATTAAAATGTTCTTACGCAGTATGTTTTACAGGAACCATACAATTTATAACTTTATTTAAAAAACTTAATTTATTACGAGTAAAACGTAGGCTTGTGTTAAAAAATCCGTTAGAAATTTACTGAGTTGTTAAATATTTTATTAGAAGAAATTTTATTAAAATACTACCTGCATAATGTGTTTCGTGTTCTATGCGTTTTCAAGGTATTTAAGCTTCCAGGATGATGCAAGTACAATATAACATACATAGAGTAACACATTGTACAAAATTGGTGCAGTAGTGGTCGCCAAACTTTTTTCCTTGAGAACCACATTTTAAACATACACCAAACTTAAATTCCGTTAACTTTGCGTGGGCAGAAATAAAATATTGTAAATAAACAACATGCACCCATCTCTACATATTGTAGAATTACTGAAGTCGTATCGTGCTGTTGCGTATCAGCTGACAAAATCCGCAACATTTAATAAGCATATTGATGCTTATTGAAAATGTGTTGGGAACGTTTGCTAGGTAAAAATCTACAGAAAATAGCAACGTCAACTTCTTGCTTACCTACATACACATCCACGTATAAAGGGAAGAGAAACACGATGATACGATTTGACTAAGCAAGTATTAAAGGCTCAATGAGCCGACTGTAATGGAATGTAACTGCAATGGTAGGAAACAGCTAATCGATATTGTTATGTGAAAAGTAATGAAAATGGTTATAGAGATGCAATGTAACGTAACCTACTTTTCATATAAAAATATCGATCAGCTGTTTCCTACATTACAGTTACTTTGCGTTACAGTCGGCTAACTGAGCCTTAAGGCAGCTATTAAAGGCTCAATGAGCCGACTGTAATGGAATGTAACTGCAATGGTAGGAAACAGCTGATCGATATTGTTAGGTGAAAAATAATATACAGTTTCTGGTTATATATATATATATATATATATATATATTCTGGTTACATCTCTATAACCATTTTCATTACATTTGACATAACAATATCGATTAGCTGTTTGCTACCATTACAGTTACATTTCATTACAGTCGGCTAACTGAGCCTTAACTGAACCTTAAAGACACATTTATAAAACATGCCACTTTTCAACAAAGTAATTTTTTTTTCAAAATACAGCAGCAATCTATACATCGGATAGTTTTGGAACAGTCTTCTTATGTACATACCCCTCCTTGATTGAAAAATTGTTATGTCTCAAAAAGTATGTTTTTGGTTTTATAGTACGACAGAATAATTTATTATATCGTGTTTTTGATACTGTGCAAAAATATCATACAAATTTCACTGAATTGTATGTAACTTGAAAACTTTCATTTGTATGCTACAAGAATAACTTTTTTGATTGTTCCGTTAAAGGACATACATATGTATGTAACTATACACATGTACATATGTATATAGACGTATGTATGTATATATGTATGTATTATATTTTTTGGCATATGCATATACTACATACTTATGTACATATGTATGTAAAGTAATATACATATGTATATGTACATGCTTATGCATGTACATACATATGTGCTTATGCCTAATCAGAAATATTTATATATGTACACAACGTGATTTTCTATTATTTACAGCATCTGGCAACAATGACGATAACAGTAATTATTTTTAAAACAAAATTTCTCTCTCTCTCGCTCACTCTTTGAAGTGGTCTTAATAAGTGCACCAATTTCATTATTAAAGCAACAAAATATGCCATTTCAATTAATTAATTTTATATGTTATAATCTCTTTGTAATCGTATTTAATAGAAACGAAACACACACATTTACATATCCATATATACGTTACATTTTATTTAGTCGTTGGAAAATATTTTCCATATGAATCTCCTCTTAAATTATTATGTACACAAATTTCTTTTTTATACACTTTTATTTCCTCGTTTTTTTTCTTTTAAATTTCGCCGGATTTTGCACTGTATTAAATTATAGAATGAGGTAGACGTTTCGACTTGATATTTGCTTTTGCATATAACACATACACTTCAATATATGTATTAATATTTTTATTTTACTTATTATTGCGTTGTTTTTGTTTAATAATTTCAGTTTCGGCATTTGTTTATATTTTACTGTTGTATGAGGAATAAGAAGCTATTCTAAAAACAATAACAAAACAATAAAATAACAGTGTTTGTATGTCGTCGGCTCGTGTCAGGTTAGCCAAATCAATATGACAGCTGTTTGTTTTATCGGTGTGCAAATATATAATTCAGTGTTGCAAACTGTTTTATATGGAATAGGTATAAATTTTACAGTGCATATGAATAGAATGTGGGACATACTGAAAGAATATTGTTATATTCTTATTTTCCTTAAACAAAATTTTACACAAACAAGTACAAAGTATCTTGTAATAAGCAATTTTAGTATCCAAAACAGAACATAGCAGCAACTTGATGTTATAGCTGAAAACTGATCAGGGGATTTGAATGAATCATGTATCAGACGATTGTTGTTTTAAAAAGTTGTCGACACTTTATAAAAGTATAGCTGAACCAGGCAAGCGTTATTATTTTTAACTACAAATTACTCCACACAGAGGTCACTTGTTGGGTCAAAAAGAAAAGAAAACCCTACCAGCTATTAAACCAAACCTGTGTTGAAAATTTCAGCTCCACAGCTCTTATAGTGCCAGTGACCATGCGTTACGAACAAACATACGCCCAAAAAATTAATTTAATTGAATATATGCTTATAGATTAAGATAAGATAGAGAAGTTCAGATTTTTGTGTTCATCTAATCATAGATTAGAGTTTTACTAAGAAGTAGTTATATACATACATACAAACATATGTACATGCATACTATGGGCCTGTTTATCAGATGAACATGCCATATTTTACAAAAATTACATTTTACAAAAATTTAAACACAGAAAGACTATTTTATTTGTTTATTATTACCAAGTAGATAATTAATTATTATTGTTATTAATTTTAATTAATTTTCGATTAAAGTTTTCTTTTTCGATTAAAATTTTCTTATAAAAAAGACAGTAAAGTTCAATAAAATTCCTTTAGGTACACAATTTTCCATTTAGGTACATACATAAAACAATTCCTTTCTAGGTACACAGTACATGTGTATATTACAATTAAAATACACATTATAAACAAACATCCTAATCCTAATGTAACAGACCCTTTTGTTTTAAATTATATACAGAATCGGCAATAACTTTGGCCGAAGCCTTTAAGTAGCCACCACTTAAAAGCATTACAATAGGTATGCTGCGGGAACGGATAGTGGCGAAGACAAATTCATCGCGTTCAATTACACCCTAGAGAAAGAAAAAATCGTAAAAATGTTTTGTTAACCCTTAAATTAAGTTAGAAAAAGATGATTCATTCAGAGCCTTTATTAAAAAAAAAGAAAAATTGGAAATAAGCTTAAGAAAATTCAGAAAAAAATTTTTTTTTGCTATTGCATAAACTGCAATAAATACGATTATCTTTGTTATAGAAATATATACATAGTTCACATATTCTCCACCGTTCTGAGAACTTTTAACAATCAAAGTGTGATATAATACATGATAGCATTATCACTACCGAATAAAGTATCTCATAATGAATCATCTTTTGTTTATGGAACTGTTGACTAGGAGTTAAATAAAACAAACCTCTGGAGTTATTGAAAGATAACCCAAAGGATCTCCTTCTAAGATATCTGTACCGGCGTTATATACTACCAGTTGGGGATGGAATTCCTCGAGAGCATAATTTAAACCTCTAACATATAATTTTTGTTATTATATGTACGTGCATTTATAAATATTTATATATATATATATATATATATATATATATATATTCAAATTAAATATCTCACTTCTTTAGCTTTTTCATATAATCCTGATTTTTAGTTCTCGGCTGCAATTCCACTGCGTAACGTATAGCCAACTTTGCTTCTTGATCTCTTGGATATATACGAAAGTTGTACATATCCATTATGTAAACAAAAGTATTATTCATAAAATCTCTTTCATGACCATTCCCCTGATGGGCATCCAAATCAATAATCATAACATTTTTTATATGAGGTTCTTCCGAGAATATGCGTTGTATTAGTAGAGTAATATCGGCGTAAGGGCAAAACCCCCCACCTTTATAGGAACAACAATGATGAAAACCACCGCCTAAATTTATGGCCCAACCATATTGCAAAGCTAATTTTCCTGCCATAATAGAGCCGGCAGTTTGAAACCGCATGGGTTTCAAATAGCCACGCTGTACACAACAGTTGGGCACAAAAAGTAATATGGGTATTTCGGCAATTTTAGCCACATTTAAGCTCCATTTTAAACTGCTCAAATATTTGGGCGTGTGCACCTTTAATAACTCGTCTCTTGATATTTCTTCGGGTTCATAAAATTTGCCTCCAACAATTTGGGCTTCCAGCAATTTCTTTAAAGATATGGCCGCAAAACACATTTGTAATGAATAATAATGAATAAAGCATGTTTTTTCATGTTATGAAATTACCTTGGCTATATTTTTGCCTTTTTGAGCATCGAATGGGTGCAACTTTTCCAATTTGGCGAAATGCACTCCATATTGTTTACTGTAAACAATGGGCATTTGTTTACATTCGCTGGCATCCGCTTCCGTTGTGGACGTTTGCTTGTCAGTTTCTTGAATATCTTTTCGTCTTATCCACACCACTTCGGGCTGTTCCTTTTCACTATGCACCTTCTCTGTGAATTTTTGCATTATTTATTTGATTTGATCAGTTTTTGTATCATATTTTTTTTAAAGAAAACTATAGTTTTACATGGAATAAGAATGCGAAGCAAAATATATAAAATATCTCGCAAAATGCTTTCAGTGCTGTTAAGTGTAAAATAATAGAATAAGTGTTAAGCAGTGTCCTTTTTAAATACAAATATGCCAGGGATTGGAATAGAAGAAATTCTTTTAATGGAGAATGGGGTATTCGAATAAAAGAAAATAGATATCGCTACAGAAAATACAAACGATATATATAACTCTTTTTCAAGTAAAACATTTCAAATAAAAAAGCATTTTAAACCTGTGTTAGTCTTTAATAATATGGAGAAATTAGGGCTAGTTATTACATAAAATAAAAAGATGCGAAATCGAATAAAGATGCTTGCTTTGTAAAGATTTTTGTTTGAGGCTCTTAAACTTTTTATTTTTGTATTAACGTATTAAGAGTCTTACTATAAACATACAAAGATTTTTTTTTAGCTAATTTCAAAATCTTTTGGTTTAAAGTCCACTCGGAGACCCAGTTGAGCCCATTGGGATTCCCTTCTATTGCCCGTTAAAAGTAACATCTACTCCCCATTTTTACCCAGAAGTGACCCTATTAACCGTCATTAAGCCACTGAATTCCCATGATGAAACCCCTGATATCCTCCAGTTTACACTTCCCGATATCAGTGATGCTCTCATGGAAGCCTATGACATATAATATGTTCAATGGTTTCTGGTTCCTCTTCATCCCCGCACATCCTACAGAAATCTGGAGTGCAAGTTTCCTAAATGCTGGTTCTTGCTATGACCGAGCAGTAACCAGTCAACGCGCCTATCACGATCCGCATCGCCTTCCTATCCATGTACGGTAGCAGTTTGGATCTTCCTGAGTCAAGTTTTGGCCACATAGTCCTCGAGACTCCACAATCCTCCCTACTGCACCATGAAGTGTTGGTCCTGCTTTCTACCCAATGACTGAGTTCCATATAGTTATGACCTATCAGTAATTTCACCGATCTGTCGGCCTATTCTTGCCAGTTCATTGGCAATTTCCTTTTCCTCAACACTGCTCTGGCCAGGATAGTCTGACACTATATTTGTCCATAAGCAAGTTAAGGGCTCTCCTACAGTCACTAACAAGTTTCGATTTGACAATCTGTCCCTTCAAAGCTTTTAGCGCTGCCTGGCTGTTGACGTAGAAAGTTACCTTTTCACCTTCAGCTACATTCCTGGCCACCAGTTCCGCGGCCCTGAGGATCGCCAAGATCTAAGCTTGGAAAACGCTGCATTCGTTCGGTAGTCTGAAAAAACTACAAATGCTCGTTCCCAAGATATAAACACCAGCCATTGTGCCTTCCCACAGGAAAGTTAACATCGTGGTATTCTAGCAGCAATTTAATTTAACATTAGGTGTTTTAAAAGCTCTTAATATCTGTGTTGAATAAATAAAGTGTCTAATGTAATAATTTTATACTAGGACTTTTATTGTATTTAATTTAATAACGTAAAAATATTAATAAAATTTGTTGAATGAATTTTTATATAAATTATTGATCTAGTTAAGCGGTACATAAATAAAAATGATTGCAGACACCTTTTTCGCGAGGGGCACACTGATTTTCTGAATATTTTGAAGCCAATACAAAATTTCAATGTAGAGCTTTTTTATTTATTAACTATTACAAATTATATACGGACCTGTTCTCAAAATCATGGTGATTTCAAAAAATAAAATTAGTAATGGCTGACTTGTTATTGAATTTTTATGGTATTTTAAGTTGTTGTCATTTTATAATACGAGCAGAACATTTTATTCCAACTTTCAACGCTATAAATCGTGGAAAGTGCAAAAGCAATGACTAAGCTTTTGTTCCCCCTTATCGCGGTTGGCATATTTCGACTCTTACTACGACGTTTTTGTAATAGATTAAAGAAAGAAGAGATTTAGTCATAAACATATTTTTAAATCACCGTGATTTGACATTTTCCAATTATCCGGAATAAAAGGCGTACATTTTGTTCACGTGAAATATTTTCCGTGTTCACAGTTTTAGGGAACGGGAACAAATTTAACGTGAACTTTTATTCCCTTAAGGGTGATTGTGATTTGTAGAACAGGCGCGGTAGTAACCTATGTGATGATCATAGTTCTAGTGAAGCAGACTAACGCACTAATAATCTAGCACATTACCCACTGGGTATTCATACTGTAGTTTAATTACTCTTTGTTAATAGAATCGAACCTATAATTTTTAAAGTATAAAGTCTTTATTTGTTGCATTGCATTACTGCTGCCTTTTAAGCTTTTGCAGCTGGGTTTGTTACCTTCAATAAATTTTAACAGCAAATGTGTGCGTTAAGTTTGTTTGTTTGCATTTGATTAAAAAACAACTGATTAAATATTTTTATATTTTACGTATCGTTTCTTTATATTTATTTTCATTTGGCTTTCCTAAATTAGTGTTACAATGTATTATTTCTTTGTTTATTTTATAAAAAAAAATTAAATATTTAAATACACATACTATGGATAGATACATATTTAATGGTTCTATTTTAGTGTCATTTATTGTTCGCCGTTGCATAAATATTTACTTATTTGAGTGTAATATTCTTAAAAGTGTTTTTAATTTGTTCTTCGTTAGTTTAAACGAAAGACAATGTAACTAAATTCTTTTTTAATTTTACAGAAGGGCAATTTTATAAAATTGTTCAAGTGATAGTAGTTGGGTGTTTTGATGTTTGTTTATAATGTCGCGGTTTTTTTAGAACCAAGCTTAAAACTCTTTTTAATATGACACACAATATATAGATGGCAACCGAACTTTAGTTGCGTTGCCAGTTGTCAAAATGATATTACGGACAGTTGCCATACTGGCAACCAGAAATGAACAGGTTTTAAAGCAAAAATGTGATAGAATTAAATAAAAAATCACAATTAAATTAAATCAAAATTTCTTTTAAGCTAAAGAAGACATTTTTGGTTTGGTTTGTATTTATTGAGCTTGAGATCTTTTATTTTTTTCTTTATAAAAATTTAACAATTGCATTTTGTTTACAGCAATGTTTATATATTCCTTGAAGAAGTTACACATTGTGGCAACAAAATATTGGAAATAAAATACAATGGTTAATTTGTAATAAAGTAAAAAAAAAAACAAGAAAGAAATAGATCGAAATAATGTCAACAATAATGAAATTATTAGGTATAAAATTATTTCAAGCAATAATTCTAAAATAATTGAATTGTCTCTTATGTGGCATACATGTATGTACATATATAGGATGTTTTTTATAGCGGTATAGAACTTTGAAATGGAAACAAAGATGAATTTTTTTAATTGACATAATTCGAAGAATAATCTTCTGGCATTACAGTTTAAATGAGTTCTGGCATATGAGCGCCTCGCTCGGACGTAGTTTAATCTGGAGGTTCAATTTTCGATAATTTTTTCAACTTTTTCTTACATTTGTGGTCGTATATTGGCGGAGAATGTTGTCCTCCAAATGGTCAATCGTTTCGGGTTTAGACGCAATTTACAGTGCCCTTTCTGCTTGACTTTTTTAGTTTGTTGGTGAGAGGGGGTGAGAAGCGTACGTGTTCAAACAAAAGGCACAAAATAAAAATTCGAGGGTATTTATGACATTTCTCTTTGCCTTTTTCGTACTCTCAGCATTAAGCGTGTATATACTCGTAAATGCAAAAAATGCAATAAATAAAAAAGGCTTAATGTAAATGTGCGCGACTTTTCGTAGGGGGCTTAAAAGAAAATTGTCAAAACAAGGCAGGCTAAAAAGGCATAGCGTGAAATGGCTCTTATCAGTGTAGACTAGCGACTTCACATATCTCCACAGAAAATAGTCTAGCGGTGTTAAATCGCACGATCTTGGAGGCCAATGCACGAGTCCGAAACGTGAAACTATGCGGTTACCAAACGTTTCCTTCAATAAATCAATTGTGGCTTGAGCTGTGTGACACGTTGCGTCGTTTGGCTGAAACCACCAGCTGCTGTAAATCATGGTTGTTCAATTGATGAACGAAGAAGTCAGTAATTATTGCTATATAGCGTCGGATAGACTGGGTTCGGGTCTGCGCCGCAATGACTTCTTCTGTACGCACTGTACGATGTCTCTGTGGATGCGTATTATCATTTAGAGTAAGCGTGGTGCGAAAACGTTCCATAGTTAATCGAATTAATTGCTCTGATGGATGATGATGATTATGTTGCCCGTAAAATGGACGTAGTGCGCGATACGTATTTCGAACAGAACCATGATTTTCAAAATAAATTTGCACAATTTGGGAGCGTTGTTCAGGCGTGAGTTTATTCATGTGGTTGCAATCACAGAATACATACAGAACTGCAGAAAGTGACAGGTAAAAAAAGCTCGAATCAGGTTTTTTAAAATTCGTGGAAAAAAGAGACAAAACAAGAACGCTCACAAAATTTCAGGGAAAACCAGACATATGTATATTGAAAAATACTTTTATCTTCCGTCTCGTGTCACATCTGTATACTTTGTGGTTGAAAAGCCAAACCAAACTAAACATAAATCACTTGAAAGCTGACAAAATGGCCGTCAGTTAAAAAAGTGTTGTCAAATTAAAATTGTATAATCAATCAATGCTAGTTACATTGTTGCAATAAAGTAAACCGATACCGTGTTTAATAAATTGTTTCATGTTTTTGTCGTTTACAGTTTTTAAGTAAGTTTAAGTTTTTTTAAACGAAAAAAATTTTAATGTAAAAAATAAACAATTATTACGAAGAAAATCCCCTGAAGAAGTCAACAAACAATTGACGAAACGTTGGGAAAAAATGTAATAAAGTCGTTTTATTAACATTATAAATAACTTAGGCCTTATTAGCTCAAACAATTGGAGCACAAACTAAAATTGTATAACTTTATAATACTTCAAAATCTTATTTCTGACATTTTCTTAAACACTTTTTAATTTTAACATTTTGTTGGCATTTCCGAAACAAAAATGATAATGTGATAATTTTTCTGAAAGAAAAGTTTCCTGCAGCGAACTGTGACTTAGTTACCTGTTTTTCAATTAAGCTAACGATTTGTTGTTGTTGTACATATTCCAAATAATTAAAAAAATACATGTGTAGTTTATTTATGTTTTTTATAAATTTATAATAATAAACTTGTTGCTGCTTGTTGTTTAATTAAAATAAATACTAAATGCTGTTTGTTATACAATTTTAGAATTTTCTTTTCTCACTTAATAACATTTTTAATATTCTTTCTTTTTTTTTAATCTTAGTTTTCCTTTTTATTAGTAAAGTGAATTAATGAGTTGCTTTATGCAGCTAATTTTTTTTAAATAAAGTAATACCTATTATATACAAGTTAATTTATATGATTTGAAGAAAATATAGTATATGTATATATTAGTTTTATTAGGTTTAGATCACTATAATACAATTACAATGTAATAAAATACATACATATGGATATCGCTCATTTACTAAAAAAAAAACAAGTTTTATAGAAACTGAATTTCTAGTTTAATGGAAAAAGAAAATTTAATTTTTCTATTAAAGATTTGAATATATGAGTACAAGATATTTGTATTAAATTTTTCCACAATGTAAATAACGATATGCTCAAAAATCGAATTTTTTTTCGAGTTATGACATTGTTCCAGTATATGAGCGCTATGTATTCAAGAAGTTCATAAGAGTGCACTGATTTTTTGTAAGTTGTTTTAGAAATTTATTTCAATTAGTGCTCGGTTAGGAACTCCTTAGTGTTTATTCATACTTTTCTTTTAAGTAATTTTAAAAGTTTGTAATGTAGTACTTAAAATTATTCAATCAAAATAAAATTATATACATACATATATTCCCAAAATGTTTAACTTTGGGCGTATGTTATTTGCTTTTATTCATGCCATCTGCTAGTTGAGAAATTGCAAGCAAAGTTGATTCCTGAATTTGTGGATTTTCATATACAAAAATTTATTTATTTATTTCAGTTCGATTCAAAATCTATCGTTTATTATAATTTATCGGAATGTAAAGTTGGTGTGTGTGAAAAGTGTGTCTCTCAAGGAAAAATGTTTGGAGACCGCAGTTGTGCCAATTTTGTACTATGTAGCTGATCAAATTTATTAAATGTACCTTCATCATCCTGGCAACTTTACTACACAGAAAGCGCATAAAGTCTAAAAAAGTCTTTTAATTAAATATTTAATAAATCAGTCAATTTCTAATCGGTGTTTTTACACAAACTTTGCCTTTTATTTTGATTGAATAATTTTCAAATATGAAGAATAAGATTGCATACCTATCCCATAATTCTAGTGGCTAAAGCTAAACTTATATAGCTAAAATGCTTTAGAGAATGCAAAATCAAAAATATTTTGCTATAATATCAAACGCTATAATTACCTATAATTTCATTTTAAAAACGCTAAATTCTCTTTACAGGTTCTTAACGCTTGAGATTTAGCTTTACAAAGTTATAAAATTAGGCTGCTGAACTACAATATGCCTTTTTATGAAATTTGTTGTATGGGAGTGCAAATTCTGTTTAATTTTAATAAAGTTTTTTAATTTAAATAAAGATAATATAAAATAAAATAAAAATATCATTCAGGGTGGACTGTGTTGATGTGGTAATTAATAAAAAAATTTAATTGCTTTTTGCTTTAGTGATCGAATAAATTTGTTACATAAATAAGTCTATAATTGTCATGATATGAACAAAAGCAAAAAATTCAATACAAAAAGTTATTAATATGATAGTAATAACTCTAGGCAATTTCGAAGTGCAACGAATCTATCGCATAGCGAAAATATATACATACATACATACGAGTGTATGTATGTATATTTACTCGTATATAAATATTTTTTGCTTAACAATTCAATTATATTGCTATAAATTAAAATTAGGAGTTTGCATAGCTGTTGTTGTTTGTAGTGCAGTGTATTTTGTGTTTTATGGGCATTTATTAACAAGCCGTAGGTGGGGTTAACCTAAAAAATTATAAAAAAAAACATAAGTTTTTAATAGAAAAAATTACATTAATCAAATGTAAGTAAATAAAAATTATTGAGATTTATAATCAATACTACTAATAATGTATGTGCCGGTCTAGACTTGCAATTTTTGTTGCAGCAACTATATAATTTTTAATGTAAAAGGGCGAGAGAGGAATACAAACTGTATATATTTTTATTTCAACACTCTCCCATATATTCAAGAATTGCTGCATCAAAAATTGCAAGTCTGAACCGGGAGTAACCATTGACGGAGCTAAAAAAATTTTCTGGGTGCGGGCATTACGAATGGTGATTTTCAGGAGTAATATTAAAATAGATAGTTAAAGGCAATTTTTAACAATTCCAGTAGTGCGCTTCGATTCAGTAACTTTTAATTTTTGTTTATACATTTTGTCGGTTGCAATAACGATTGTGTGATTCTGTAACTCCTTTTTAACGATAGGACGCAGCTGATATTTTTGATTGATTTTTGTCGATAAAATTAACAGCACATAAATTATTATCGCTTAAATAACGACACAGCTGACATTAAGATACAGCGAATATCGTTAAAAATGCTAGTGAATAGCAAATTCGATAAATTTTCGTTATAATTATTTTAACGATGCCATTATCGTTAAAAAAGGTTAGTCAATCGCACTACAGGAGGAGCAAACGCAGTTCTGTACCTGAGTTCAGTAACTTTTATTACGATAATCACATCGCTATAATAAATATAACGAAAATTTAGCGACTTTACTATTCAGTAACATATTTTAACGACTATCGCTGTCGGTTGAAGGAAAATAAATAAAGTCCCAAGTGTTGTTTGTGCTTTTCGCTTCTTTTCACATTTTCTATACAGAGATATCACATAATATTGAATTAAATGGTGAGTAAGATAAAGACTATCGTAAAAAAAATTACAGATTCACATTATCGTTCCCATAAACGAATAAATATGTCGATAAATATTACGATTTTCGGTTCGCAAAAAGTTACAGAATACAGGTACTGGGGGCAATACCACTACGCATTGATGAACAATCTTTTATTTCTTAACACAAGCAATAAAAAGATTTACGGCCTGGCCCTGAAACAAATTTTCTTATTTTGTTTTCCATATAAGTAAGCGAAAGAAAATTTCTTGTCAACATCGTGGGCCAGGCCCTTAATTAAAGATTAAAATTTATTGCCTCTTTTTTATACTAAAAATTGCATTAAAACTTTTTTTATTTAAATGTTTTCGGATTTTAACCCTTTCCGCGTGGTGTACATTATAATGTACGTTGATTTTATCAACCCGTCACTGATTTGAATTTTAGCATACATGCAATTAATTTACAGTTATCGGTTCTTTGTTTTGTTGTTGCTTAAATTTTTAAGAGGCTGTAAAATTTCAAAACAACGTTAGCTCAGTTTTGTATATTCTGTGTCTTGTCCTCATAAAAAAATATTGCAATCCTATTTTTTTAATGTATATTTCACCTTACAATAAATTTGTTCGCTTCTTTCTTTTTTTAATGAATTTTTAAATGCACATACATATACTAAATTAAATGTAAATATACTAAAAAAATTAAGAAACAACAAAAAAATAAAATAAAGTGAAAAAGTGTTCGTATTGAAGCGGATTTTACATTAAAATGTACATCCTCAAAACCCACTTTGCAATAAAAATTTGTCCTGGCAGTTTTTTACACGTGTTTTTTGAAGCCTCTTTAAGCTGGCCATTTTCCATAAATGAAATGTGGGAATGGCTTTTTCGACAAAAAAAAAATGCAATAAAATTATATTATATGATGATGTCAAATTCGCCGCAAAATATTTCAAAACGTTTCCATTGTTTTCTTTTCTATCTGCGTAAGATTAAATTAATGTATTGTGCACATGTGCAAAAACAATACAAAAATAAAGACCGAAACAAAACAAAATCAAAAATTTTGTTTCGTTGTTTTTCTTTCTTACTCTGGTTTTAAGTATAAAGAAATCAAAACTAAAATAAATTTATAACTTTTTTTTATCGATTCGATTATTTTTGTTACGAAAAATCAAGTCCTAGCTGCTGTGTCGTGGCATAAAGAGCATAGCTCTAAAAATAATTTCACTGAGGCACTGAAATTTTTCTTCGCTAACTGGTTTCATTTTATAACCAGATTAACTTATGAGCCATCCAAACATGATTGGAATGTGACGGTTTAGTCAAAGATAAATTTCTTTATCGAATGATAAATAATATATATTAAAAAATAATTTGATCTATATTTTGTACCGCCCATGGAGGTGGTGGGCAAATGTGAGGACTTCTGCTTGAATAGAAAAAATTGTATAGGCGGTGAGCGTGTCGGACTTTGATTCTATTGAATTTTTTAACTTAATTTAGTCAATATAATTCTCGGTGCCTACTTTCAATGATCTAGGAAGACTCATTCTAATTTTTGCACAACAATTTATGAATCCATGCCACTGTGCGACGTTTCTGAGCGTATTTGTTGTCTTTTAGAGCAAAACTGGTGAGAAAACTGTACATGCTTCCTCAAAACGGATCAAGAGGGCGATTGTACTTTTTTTTTAACTGACCCATGTTTCACACAATGGGCAACTAAATTAAATACACCAGAAAGTCGCAATTATCAAGAAGTATTGCCAACTTAAAGTTCTATACCTCTAAAGAAATACGATTAAATACGTTTTTGTTATTTGCTTTCATAAAAATTTGATTCCTTTGGCAAACTTAAGTATTTTATTGGAATATTTCAAAACAATAAAGAGACCTGTACATTTAGCTGTATTTGGGATAAGGAGATTACTATAACAAATCTTAAACAAAGAATCATCGATTCTATAAAACATACATTATATATATATATATGAAAAAGTAGCAAGCTCGAGGTTACTTTTTTAACATAAAAAAATAACGTTATAAAAATTTTTCTTCAGAGCAAAAAATAACAACTTAATAACATTATTTTATATAAAAAAGTGACCACGACTGATCATATTCATAATTCAAAAAACGTTCAAAAAATTATTAATCAAATAATAATACAGTAAACATATAATTATTTCTAAATACAAATAAAATAAAATAAATTATAAGCAAAATTATAATAAAATAAGTTGATATAAATCTTACGCATCAGTGCTAGCATTCGGTCCAGTATCTTCAAATAAAACTTCCGATCGTGAACTAATAATGTAAACTAAACAAAACGATAAAATCAACACTAAAACTCCAACAGTTAATGTTAGAATTTCATGAATTCGTGATGGACGTAAAAACATACGAGAACTCAAAGAGCTCCAAGTAGACTCAGACCAGGTGGAATATTCACCCGACGTCCAATTATAATCTATAAAAAAAAAAAAAATAAAAGAACAAAAGAAAACAATCAAATGACAAAATAAATTTAACTGACAATCTCTTACCTGGTATAATAAATGCTGGACTTAAAGCTAAAGAATAATTTTGTGTGGTTACACCACATTCTCCCTGTTTATTATAGCCTGCAAACCAATATCTGGGCAAATATGTGCAATTGTCTATGGGAACATTGGGAAGTTTTTGCGACAGCAAATAGCCCATAATGCGATAAGTCCATATGGTGGCTTCCTGAGAATCACGATCGACGCTGATGTAACTTTTAAATTTAACAAAAATATGCATATAAATTAAGTACGAGTACATACATACATTTAAATGGATGCATAAATGTAAAATTCTTACCGATTTGGAGCGATTAAAGACAACTTTTTAAAACTATTTGGCTTAGAGACCGCAAAAAACAGTGGACAGTTTTGTGATTTAACAAAACAATACAAAATTTCATCTATCAAGACCGGACTGGGAAACTGATCGTCCATATATTCTTTCCCCGTTAGTATTTCATAGAAAGCCATGGCAATTATAGCCGAAACATTACGTATTTTCATTTGTACATCATCTGTTTTGAAATATTTCAAAGCATCTTCCCTGCCCATTAACCGGGTATAGTCCAGTGTAGTATTGATATAATTATATTTTAAATTTACTCCATCATCATATACCGAATGATAGAAACGATTGGTGGGTGGTGCATTTAATATGGCAGCTGGAAATGATATATTTTTCCTCAAAAATGATTGTGCCGATGTTGGCGGCATTTGATAACCTACAGAACTCTCAAAATTTATATTGAAATCATATTTGGGCGCAGTAGCATAGTGCTGTAATTTGCGTAAAATCATTTTGGAATATGGAAATTCGCTGATAGTGTGCAGTTTAATGGTTGACATTTCATCGAATGTGCCTAAATCCAAAACGAATTCAATATTGTCAAATGTAATGGGTGTGGTGGATGTTGTAGGTGTGGGGAATTCTTTCCTTTCCAAATCGTAGACAAATCTTTGCGAGCCAATGTAGTCATACGATTCACCATTAAAGATGACAAAGAGTATATTTAGGTTGGCATCTTTTAGTTGACTTTTATCCGTCAGCAAGCGAGAAAGAGTATGGGCAACACTGACAAGTATGGTGTAACCTGTTAAAGAGTCCTTTGCTCCAAAGCCTGCAAATACAATTTATAACATTTACAAATATATTTTGTTATAACATTTTAATACATTCGGAAACTTAGAAATACATTTGATCTTTATTGTTGGTACATGGGGACATTCAAAAACCGCAATTTTTTAAAGCAAAAAGTGGTCTGTATGAGCTATTACACATACAAACACACTCATACATGGTATTGCAGACAAAAATACAAATAAACAAATAGATACAACTACCATAAATTGCTTTTTTTTATGTACGTAGTTAATACTTGAACTAATGACGCGATCGAAAGCAAGCATTGGAGATTCTGCTTAGATAGTCTACACGTTGCTGTAACACTCTGGAAGTCTTTTGTTAAGTATAAAGAGGGTGACACATCTGCTGGCAGTTCAGTCTATCATAAAGTCATTATGAAATTCAGTTGTTTATTGTGAACAGTTGAGTTGTACAAACAGTGAGCGTCAGCAAAGAAGAAGTATTGCTTGAGGACCACAGCAGCCAGTTTTGTGAAACGTGTATATACAACAGCGGACGTGGACGTGGTGTCAACCAGTTGTGAATCATTTATGTAATTTAAGTTGTGTGCGTGTATTTAATCAGCCTTATCATGAATTCCACATGTGAAAATTTCCGAATCAAATTTTTCGTTAACAAGGATTTTAATTTCGTTTAATCAACTCCAATAAAATTAAAAACTAACATATTTCCACTTTTACCAACAGACAAATCTATGTGAATGATTTTTATTTCGCAATAGTATGAAGTTTTTTGATGCCGATTTTTCACACGTTCGGATATTTCCATGTGAAATTTTATTTAGGATAAGCCTGAATATTTTGATTTTATTAGATAAGTTTAATTAGTAACTAAAATGTCATTCTTAACCCTAATTAGTACACTGGGGTCTTTTATTATTTTATTTTATTTTTATTATTTTATTCCTGGTAAGGATAAACGAAAATGAAGAATCCAGCCCACTTTGGTTTAATATTATGATCCTTTGTGCTACCTGAAAAGGAGGAAGAATAGAGAAGAGAAGGTGTAGCAGTTGGGTGGAGCAGAAGAGGTGAAAAGGTAGATGTAGAATATAGTGTAGTGTATTAGCATAAGGTGACCATACGAGCTCTTTTTTTAACTCGCTGTCATATATAAAATGTGTGTCCTCTTTTTTATTATTAGTCATCTTTTGTCACGATTTATATTTGTTTTTATCGATGTAAGTAAGGGAGTAGCTTCACTTTAATTTTCATTCTCTAAAACTGGGAGAAAGGCAGAAAGAGACTGTACTACTACCTCTGTCTTTCACACAGCTGAATTAAAAATTTGCTAAATAAACTTTGCGCGTGGAAAAGGGGCATATCAACCAAGCTCCATATACACATTTGGTTTTTGTTTATTTTGGTTTTATATGGAGGTTGACAGTTGAAATAATCACCTGCCTTATGGGCTTTCCTGGTTTGAGTGTACCCTGGTAAGCTTAATGTGTACAGGGCTGTAATATTGCAAACATTTTATTGTTGAGATTTTTTCCTGATTTTGTGTTTTGCTACAGCGTTAACTGGGGCGGGGATTTTTAAAATTTTTAATTTTTGTTATTGAACTAATTTTTCTGTAAAGTATGTACATACATAAACTTTAGAAATTGAATTCAAATAAATTTTTTACTATTTTGGTTGATGTCATCTTTTCCTTTCCCCAAAATCTGTATCTAGATTCAGTAGCATTTATTACGATAATCGTATCGCTATAATTATAACAAAAATTTATCGACTTTGCTATTCAGTAACATATTTTAACGATATTCGCATACGGCTGGAGGAAAAAAATAAGATCATAAGCTCAAATTTATTGAGTTTTTCTTTATTATTCTTTGTGCTTTTCGCTTACTTTCACATTTTCTATAGATATACCACATAATATTGAAATAAATAGTGAGTAAAATAAAGTTGTAGGCTTCCGTAAAAAAAATTAGTGAATCACATTATCGTTACCGCAAAATAATAAATATGTCAATAAATATAACGATTTTCCGTTCGCAAAAGGTTATCGAATCCAGGTACTGATCACCTTAACTAACATATATGTTAGATGCTTGCGGAGAGGAGAGAGTGCGTAGATAATGGGTCATGAGAGAGGGAGTCAGCGGCCATACCACCTGCTGCTCCAAATATAAAGGCTCAAATTTTTTGGGTCTCATTCCCGATAACTAGGATAGGCTGCTGAAAGATAATTATCCTGCAGAGGAAGTGCAGACGACGATCCTACAGAGCGTGACAGAGGCAGAGGAGATGCAGAATGCGTTCTTACTCCTCGTTATCATTGCAACTGAAGTAGTATTCATTGTACGGGAGACCCTACATTTAGCATGGGTTCCAAAAGCGCACTGGCCGGTCAGTGTTTCCGAGAGATTCCTCAAGAGTTTCCTAGTGAAGTTCATGAGGTTTTTAATTATTTTGTGAGGGTTAAGGAAAGGCCAGAGGGTTCTCGCTTCTGAAATATTTCTCCTGAAATGACATATTGAGTTGATCGATTTCCAACATCAACGTTCGGCGCTATATGGTTATCCGGCGTCCTCGTCCTCTACTATCATGAAGCTTCCACTCTAAGTCATATCTTCTGATGCTTTCGGGAGTTTTGCGAAGAGTATGACCTATCATCGTTTCCGCAAAAGTTCTCTACGTATTCGATTTCAAAGTTGTCAACGTATAGTTTACCACGTATGGCGTTATTAATACACATGTCTTTAGTCTTCTAGATATTCACTTTCGAGCCAATATGTTTAGAATGGATGACCAAATCGTTCACCTTGCTCTGCTTGTCGCTGTGCTTATGAGATGTTAGGCAAATATCATCTACGAAAACCAGGCCTTCAAGATGTCGGTGGAAGTTCCGGATAATTCCTCTCCTTTTTTCCACAAATTTTAGACATGAAGTTGTCAAGACGACATCCGAGTGAAGGTTTCGCTATGCCGCCCTCATGAGGTTTATTATCTTCCTTGACGCCACTTCTCCTCTTAAGGCAGTCCATTATGCGCCTCGTTTTATGCAGCCAAAGTAATTTCTGAAGTCTATAAACGATAGATATAAAGGTAAGCTCTACTCCACTGATTTTTCTATTACCATTCGTATGGTGTTGCATTTCTGGGGTGGCCGAAATCCAACAGTTCGTCACGGATAGATTGTTTAATGCACTGAAGCATGAGATCCTCAGGCTCAGTAATTTGAAACGAAAGGAAATGCTTTCGAAAGTAATTTATTTGAATTCGAATTACAGCGCAGACCCCGTTATTAATAAAAAAAAAACGCTCACTGTGTTAAAAAGCGTGATGCCTCTTACCTTTTTTGGCGAATTTTCCAATAGTTTGGTAGCCGTTCCTGGTGACAGACTTCTATCACGAAGGGGTCTCACTTTGAAAGATTCACTAAAATGAACTCTCTAATAAGAGCGTCAACGTCTCTCTCTAATAAGAGCGTCACAGCTCTAATAAGTGCGTCAACGTTATCAGGAGCAGTAATGTTAACTTCTCTTGCTTAATAATAAAACTCACAAAATAAAAATAAAACTGCTAAATGCAGAAATGTCATTAACTTTTAACAATGGTAAAGACTTGCTTTTACTGAAAAGTTACTACAATTTTCTTTTGTTTTTTCATTCGTTGCATTAAAACAACACGAAGATTGAACAAACAGACTGTCTGTGTGTAAACAAACGAGAAAAAAAAAGAGAATTGGAGAGACTTTCTTCAAGAAAAACGGATGTGTCTAAACATGAGTAACAATGAAACAAAACTATTTATTAGCAGCCAACTTCACTACTTAACACGCTGTCAACATGGGATTTTCGAGTTGCCGCCACATTTTTTTCGGTTTCACACCTTTTATTTTAAAATAAAGCGATTTTCATATTTCACACACACCTAAATATTGTAACTTTCGTCGAAATGAATCTTGAAAATATATACATATGTGCATGCCACCATGATTTGTGATAATTGAAAGTCAATTGTTTATTAAATTTTAAACTCGTTGTATTTGAAAGTCCATAGAGTTCTTAGATAATTTAATTATACACTTAATATTAGGGGACTAGAAAATTGAGCCATTTGTAAATAAAGTTTTGTATATAAATTATTCTTGAGCTTTACGGTTTTGAAGGCACTTTCTATTGCACACAAGGCCACCAACTTAATTAATAAATGAATGATTTAATACTACATATTATAAAAGTATGTATGCACAACAAGGACTGTAATAAAAAATAAGAAGTCCACATAAGTTCATAGATTTCTTTACTCTTGTTTAACACGTTTCGATTGGGGTTGCGGATTGGTAACATCAGCCGCTATCAACTCCAACTGATAGTCCAATTCAAAGTCGACATCATTTTGTGAACGGTCGCATATCACCGCTATAGCGGTCTTCTCCTCGGCCTCAGCTATCTTATGTTCTACCAAGTAGAACATATATTCATCGTATAGCAAGCGTATTAAGTGAAAACTGCCAAAACTGGAAGCTGATCTTAGAGTTAAATCCCTGATAACCAACGAACTGTAAAAACTCCACTTTAACAGAAACTGTCGAGCTGCTTTGGGGTAGCAGGATTTGCCCTTATATTCTTGAAGGGCAGAGTCCACTACCAATTGCAGCCAGGAGGCCCATTGTTCCAAAGAGCTTTGTTGCTGGAGAGCAGCCTTAAAATCACTTTCCAAACGTTGAACCATGCCTGGATCGCATTGGCATACCCAGGCAGCCTGTTCTTGTACATTATGGAAATCAACACGATTCAAATCGGTCAACATTTGAGTTATTTGAGCACCGTTTTGAAGCACGGCTCTTGCCGCCTGGGCCAAATGATTGAGCGATGTATAACGCCTTAAGGTTTGACAAAACGCTGAAACCGTCGAAGTCTTTATCTGCACCATTTGTTCAGGTATCCCTAACATAGCCTCGCACAGCCATGCTTCCATATTTTTGGCAAAACTTCGTATGGCCTGAGTCAAGGCATTCGGTATGGAACGCAAGACATCTGGTATTATGACATCGACCATATTTTGAAAGAACTGATAATCAGTATCACGCACAAACTTCTGCAGAGATGATGAGAGGCAGAGTAACTGTAATTTGGAACGCGATAAATTGTGCAAAGAATCATGATGATGGGTAGACCAAAATTCACGCCATAAATATTCGATAGTGTTGAACTCTAAATTTGTGATGGCATCCAAAAACTTTTCACAATGTTCCTGATATTTCAAGCGAAATAGTTCCAAATCTTGAGAGCTTATAGTCGGAGAATATGTGTGATCTAGTTCTAGTATGGGGAAGGAGGGTATAGCGCCAGTACCATCACCTAAAAATTGTGCACAGGCGGCATATGATTCCGGTTTGAAGATTAACTTTTTGGACGATTTATTGCTGTGATAGTGTGTGGAAGAACAGTTGCCAGAAAACGTTTGATTGTTGTGATTTGTCGAACTTGTGGATTGCTGGGAGGAAGAACTTTTTGAGGGTGAAGCAGAGGTCTCCTCTTGGGTTTGTTGATGCTTAAGCATAGAGTCAGGTTTTATGCGTATGCCGTAGTAGTGATACTTTGAATTGCCACGAGTACCTAAGCGTCGGGTGCGCAAGCCTGTGAAAACAGATCTGATTAGTTTGCCAAAGCTTGCGGCATTTACCGGCTCTATTTTGCACTCGTTACAGTGTTGTATATAGTGGCTGTAGAGTGTAGATCTGGGCAAGCTGACTCCTTCCGCAGTCTCGTAATTTTGCGACAGCCATTTAATTGTTGCTGCGGCTATTTTGTTTGTACCAGCCATATGATTTAAATCTGTTTCCATGGAATTATCATCCATTTCGTTTTCATTGGCAGAATTCATACATTGGGAACCTGGGAGGGCATTGTTGGAGGAATTGGGAGTTTGAGGAGAACTTTGCAAGTCCTCAGAGGAAGTGTTAATTAACATACTTTCTTCCACGGGCACTAAATAAGGCATCAAAGCGGTGGCATTGTGTGAAGAATTGCCGGTCAATTCGGTGCCGTCGGTGTTAAAGTTGCCGGTTGTTGTGGCGTAAAAAGCTGGTTGGTTGGTTTGGTATTCTTGAATAGGACAAAAGGGATAAGTGAGGTGAGTTTGTGTGGCATTCGTGGCCTGATACAATTGTTCGGCATCTACATATTGCACTTGATAGTTTTGTCCCGCGTCTTGTGTGGATACTGTAACGGTAATAAATTGTGGACAGCCTTCATCTTGTTCAGTGTGATGAACTAAATCTACTACTCCTTCCTTGATGGCGGACAAAGTATCCAAGGTGGCTTGAGCTTCGTTGCTGGAATTGTCATTGTTATCCATGGGAACTACTACATTTATAACAGCCACCTCTTCCTGCTGCTGTTGCAATTGTTGTTGTTGTTGTTGATGCTGGTGCATATGATTGGCTTGTTGCTGTTGGTGATGCTGCTCGACGTCAGCTAAAGCTTTGTGTGTTGCCATAACATCTTGCAAGGATTCAGCTGTAATGTATTGATACTCTTCTTGTTGTTGTGGCGTATGACAAGAAGACGACGGCTCCCTAGTTACCACGAGTGCCGCTGAATCGGTTGTAGCATTAATGACACATGGCAAAACCGTTGATTCGGTTGTTATAGTATCCGTAGCTGGGGACACAACACTCAAAGTAGGAGAATTTATTATTCCGGCTGCTGTTGTCGGTGTTAAAACAAAATTTCTAGGCGCTGCCAATCTGGTGGTCATGATGGAGTCCTAATCCAACAACTTTCCAACAATTACACAATTTTTAATAATATTTCTTCTGGTATTTTTGTTTTTCGACGAAAATGACGTTATTCTTGCGTCGTTTAACGTTCGCGAACAAGTAATTTTAAGGATTTTTCCAAAGGATGTATATAGTATATATTTTCTGTGTTGTTTTCCATAACGTTGGCTAGGTAACCAACAACAACAATTAGCTTTTTCACAAAATAACAATTGCCTATAATGCATACTCCTAATTTCGGTGGTTGTTTATTACGCTTGGCTGACTATATATATTATACATTTATGTATAACCGTCGCTTTATTTTAAACGTTGACGATGAAAATGCACTTGTCTAACTTTTTGAATTATAAAACAGGGCTCAAACAGGGAACATGTGTCTGCATGAGCATGTGCATGTTTGTGTGTGTGTGTGTGTTTGTGTTCGCTCACATCACAGGTGAAAAACACACACGTGTGTGTGTGTGTGGATGCGTGTGACTGTTTTATTATTTAGTTATTCAAAATATAATTTTGTGTTTATTTATTCTTGTTTTATCAACAAACAAAAAAGTTGCTTATTTTGCAGAATTATTGTCTGTAGTCCATTTATATTTATCATTTCATTTGATTATCCTTTGAATATTGCGTGCTGCAGTTGGTGATTTTTAATGTTTTTTCTTTCGTTCTTTTGTTGTTGTTTTTTTTTTTTTGTTTATTGGTGGTTGATTGTGTGTTAACGGTTTTTGTTTGAAAATAAATAAATTTTCACTTTTTTTATGTCTCCCCAGAAAACTGGCTGGAAGAATGGCATAAGACATTGAAACTTTTTTTGAAAAACTCCTATTGCTATTTCCGACAAAAACACTTTATACTTAATTTGTATATTTTCAATGATTATTGAAAAGGGGTTGATTATTTAACAGGTAAATTTTAATAACACTGTTTTGCCTTGGGTGGGAGTATATTTTCAGGAAGAATGAACACGTGTTGTTGGGTTGAAGAACTGAAAAGTTTTATTTTATTTACACATGTTTAACAAATGGAAACAGTATACATAATCTTGCAAACAACTTCACTACTGTTACCCAAACTAATGGTTTGAGAGTATGTTGCAACTTGCAAGTATGGTAGATACTATTAGGAAAATGTGTAAATATGGAAATGAATTTTAGCAAAATGATGGCGAAACTAAAGTGCACCAATTAGGGTTTCAATTCATATAAAAAAATATTTTAAACATAATTTGCTGCAGTAGAAACATAATTTCCGATTGGAGCTTACATGGCACATTCCGTTTTACATCCACTGTTCACAGCAGATCATCTAAAACCACGTGTTTTCTTTCCATTCCAGACACGCAAATAACCAAATAACAGTAATTATCGCTTTGTATCGTTGACGAATTATGTATGAATCTACACGTCACTTAAAATCCAAAAGGTCGGAAGCACATTTTTTAGTTTTTTACAGGAGAAGCAAAAAACCTTATAAATTTAAGGCTATTTATTTGTTAGGTGTCTAATTGAATAATGAATAAAATCGGTATTTTTGAAAATACAAAATTTTAATGAAAGATGTATTTGGGTTAATCACAGCATAATCAATCTAAAAGACTATGTTGAATTTTTTGGTTGTTAAGTGCGATCAGGCTTGTGTGTGTTATTTGGCCTTCGAGAGTTTTGCGTCTCACTGGCACTACTTGGCCGGGTAGAATAGTATAAAAGAATTATAGAGTGTAAGAAAACAGATCGAACAAGATCTAAAGAAAAAGTAGAAGCTTGGAAAAAAGTTGAGTGCTCTTTTAATGCAAAACATATGGTCTGTAAGTAACAAAACCATATGGCCTGTGCAGGTAGTTTAAACGCGTAATTTTATGCTTTTACAGACGATTCAAATATTGCACCGATTTATAGGTTTGCTGGTTTAAACACATTTTAAACCGAAAATAGAGATTAACTTGCACTGATTTATTAGCCCTTAGAGTCCAACCTAAATTAGAGCGTCAAGCGTTGCGTTAGCAGATGGGTACGTATTTTCAGTACATTCAAATAACGCTTCACGCTCTAATTTAGGTTGGACTCTTACTAATAATTGTTACGAATTTGTTACATTTGCTACTGGAAAGTTTTAATTTTATCAAAAAGTTTGCAAGGAGAGAGCGTCAGAAGATAAAAACAAACTGACAGACAAAAAAATTCTTATATCTAGTTAAAACTTGCAATTTTTGTTGCAGCCAGTGATGCCAATTTTATCAAAATTTAAAAAAAAACACTAAAAAACGTAATTTTGAGATCTAAAAAGCACTAACGTGAAAAACTACTGAAGATCCAAACGAGTCAAGTTTAATAATGTTTAATATTTTCTAAGCTATTCAGGGCAATCATGAATAAAATTCCGCGTGAAATATTTCCCTGGGAACAATTCCAACTAATAGCAAGTAAAAACAAAAAATTCTAATTGGAAAAGGAGACATTTCACGAGGAATTTTTTTTATTCATGATTGCCCTGATTCTCTATTTCGGCAATAGTATCATCTTTAATGAAATTTATCAGACGAAAAAGGTATTCTTTACACTGAAAAAATAAAAACACCAAGTTTTTATTAATGTAATTTTAAGAAATACACAAATTTCTTACAAGCACCACTTAATCGGCCCATCCATTACACAATATTATTGCATATGTTTTTGTACATATTATTGTCATTTTGACCTATACTATGCAATAAATGGCACAATATTTTTTAGGAAAATATTGCCCAATTTTCCTGGCAGTGAAAAAGTAAACAACATTGAACAATGTTGCCACCACATTACACAATTGTCTTGATTGTATAATAAAAATCAAAAGTTTTTTGATATTAGCCAATATATTGTGCCACCTTCGAATATAACATGCACATTGGCGATATTATTGTACAATACGAAAAATTGTGCAATTATATTGTAAGCTTTAGTGTTTTTTTCTTAGTCCGAGTTTACACTATACAAGTCTTATTGCTAAGCTGATTAGTTTGAGGGAGTGAGACACGAGGGGAACAGGAACGTTTCTTTTCCCCTCGTCACTCTCTCCTAACAAACTAATCAGCTTAGCAATAAGACTTGTGTAGTGTAAACTAGGACTTAGTTTGGCACTAAAGCTCAAAAATTTGTCACCAAAAAGTACTAAAAATGGTGCCACAAGCACCAAGTTGGCATCGCTGGTTGCAGCAACTTTTTATTTTTTTAGTGAGAAAGAGCGAGAGAGGAATACAAATGTATATATTTCTATTTCAATACTCTCCCACTTACTCAAGAATTACTACAACAAAAATTGCAAGTCTTGACCAGGACTTACAAATTATTACACAGCAAAAAAATAAAAGGAGTACTTCCTTACGAACCACTTTTACCTAATATACGAACAAATAAATAATATTGTTAGAACTAATATAATTAAAAAATTCATAATAATCAAATAGTATCTATGATTTCCAAATTCAAAAATGGTCTTCAAAATCAATACATATAATAATTTTTTTTTTTCAGATAGAATACTTGAGGCTTTATATAATAGAAGCATTAAAAAATGTCTGCAAAAATGTTTCTAGTTAGTTAGTTAGTTAGTTTTCTTTAAATCATACAAAGTCAAATCGAATTGATTTACAGAACAGGGCCGAACATTCACTTTCTTGTCTCTATTTCCAACTAATTTTTGATATATTGTGAGACCATTTGGTTAAATGTTTTACGAATTAAATAAGACAAACCTATAACTTAAGGGCGCTTTATAATTTTAAAAACAAAATTATCTACGATTACAACATAGTTTAATTCAATAAAACTTTTCTACTTACCATAAACAACTTCAAACATTCCCGTCGTATCCATTCGTGTCGTAACCAATATAAATTTCTCTTTCGAGTTCACAATATTGACATCATTTTCATTTACAATTGGCCGCGGAAACAGCGTGGCATAAATATTTTTACCCTTCAAGGGATCGCAATAACGTGTTTGGGCTAAATTGTTAATGAAATTGCTGCGACGCCAACAAACTTCTGTACTAACGGCCGCACTCATGAAACTATTTATTTCGACAGCACAAAGGCTGCGTAAATGTTGATTCTCATAATCGAAACTATTGAATTTTGTGAAACATTCAATCAACTTGACTGCAGTATCGTTATTTGGTATGATAATAATAGGAAAAGGGAAATCTTCATGTAAGAGACCGGAGCCCCATGGATTCCAAGAGTCTTCGGGTCTCTGGTCTGAACAAGTGGCAGTTTGTTGAGAATTAGGCAGAAGAATGCCACTGTGTTGATTTGGACATTTAAGCTCGTGGGAAAATCCCACACTGTCATTAATAAAGTTCTCAAACATATTTAACACAATAACTGCGGATATATTGCCGGCACCTTCATGCTTTAAACGCATCATATTATCACGATTAAAATAGTCGGAACTTAAAATAGCGGCATATGGTGGTGCTGGTGGGGAATTCAATAGAAACTCTAGTTGATTCTTATCATAAACATAATGCACAGCTCCTACAGATCCAGATTCAGCAGCTGAAATATAATTTACAAGAATATTTAGCACCCAAATTTAAAAGATATTCTAAAAACTTACAGGAACAGCCGGTTTGGTGGGTGCCATTTAGGCGTCTGAAACATGTACCGCCGAAAAAGTTTTCATAAATTTTTTCATGTAATCGCTTGCAAGAAACTATAAAGAAAATATTAAATAAGAATCTTTAATAACAAAATAATTTACACAACATGAGTCACTATAATTTTATTTTTGATTTATAGAAAATAATTAAATTTTAAAAACTTTCTATTGCTATTTTTTTAAATAATAAACATAATTTAAACAAATTAACAATTTTAGTTCAAATGATGAAACAACTTTTGTTTCCATTCTAGATTTTTTGCAAACATCCGGAAAAAATTACACCCACCTTCTAAGTTCTTTGTTTGCAACAAAATATAAACGATAAAACACCAATTTACAACCTTGTTCAGTTGTAGCTCCATAGCTACTTATGTTTTCTAACTAAATTAACTAATATAAATTAATAATCTTGTTTAATTTTATTGTTAATAAATTGTTTCTTCTTTTTGCAAAATCAACTCAAAAATACACATTAAACAACAACGAATGAAAAGGCAATGCTTCTTTTTGTTTGACAACAAGTTGTCAAAAAGTCTTCTCGCAGATGTTTTTGTTTCAGCGTTGTATTTATTAGGGCACAGTTGGCTAAATAGGAGTAGAGTTTTTAGTTGAACCATAATAGGAGCCGTTATTTCAAATAAGACATTTTTGTTTATTAAAATCGCCATTTTCATCAAAGTGAGAATTAGTATGAATTTGTTTATTCATTTGATTAGTAACCACTCGAATAGTAATGATGAAAACTTTCAGTACTCATCTGAAAGCCGCGTGATATCTGATCACTTGCCGTTTTAAAACAACATATGTTTTAAAACGGCAAGTTTTGCCAAATTTTGTGATTAAATTTTAACAATAAACTTTATTATACAGGTTTACTATATTTCGAGGCTTTTATATTACTACAAATTGCTGTTTTAGTAGATTTAAGAAATAAAAACAACCCAAAAAGTAAAAACTCAATTTAATGAAAACAAACAAATCTTTTACAGAAAACGTAGCGTCGAAGCGTTATTTATTTAAATACTACAAAGTTTATTGGGCATGTTCTAGGAATCGCATTTCGCACAACATTTGCGATGGAGTTGAAATCGTATGAACTTTGGCGAGTTCAAATCACAAGCGTATACTGAAGTGAACTGACGTATTTAGCTTAAATCAAACTTTAAGGAGGAAACCTTAAAATGATAAATAAATGAAATTAAATATGTTTTCTTTTGATTCTAATAAAAAAACAATAGTTTTTTACCATGTTTATTAAAAAATTAATATTTTTAAAATGATCTATTGTTTTGTTAGTTTTGCCTTTGCAATGTTTAATTATTTGGCAATTTGCAACTCACATGCAATTTAAAAATGATGCGAGTGTGTGAATAACAAATTCCTCACAAGTAAGGAAGTGATTTGCAATCCGCAGACTTTTCTGCAATTCCAAATTACTTTAAAAAATTATTTTCAAAATAGAACATGTTTATATAAAAACCCAAGGTGAAATAGCACTACAACTTCTGAAGTCATACGTCTTTGATTTTAAAAATAATGCTAACATAAAAATGTACGAACGAAGTAGCTGATGTCCAACGATCTTTTACGTCATGGACAAAATTCCTTATATTTAAACTCATATTCATTTTAACATATCGTGCTTAATCAACAAGAGGGTATTAACTCAAAATTTTAAAATTTTCAGTAGAGACGAAAAACTGTTTGTGGTTACATTTGAGGAGAAGTTGAAAATCCGAATACATCATAGTAAGCAAATTCCATTTGAAAATATATTTAATTGTTTTTATTTTAAAATTTGTTTTGAAATACAAAAAAATGTGAGCAATTTTATCATAAAAACAGTCACATTTCCAATTAAAATCACAAAGTAAAACAAATTTTATCAACAGAACGGTATCAACTCAAAATATGACCAAATTTTTAATAAAACATTTTGATTATTTTTTTATGAAAATATACGATACATTTCTATGTCCACTTTTGTATTAACTCAAAATAATACCCTTTTGGTGATATAAAGATAGTCAATACACTATCACAAAAATGACCCCAAATGCGGTTTTCGACATGGAGTAATCGGAATACGTTGAAATTTTTACAGTAGATAGATATTGATTTTGTTAGTTGATTTCTTGGAAAAATTTAAAATTTTGTTGATTAACTGCGATATGATTTTTAGTTCAATTAGACATATAGACGTTGCTTAACCGAAACAAGCTAAATTTCAAAACGCATTCTAGACTGAACGTCAAATAAATATACTTCTTTATTTCTTCTATAAATACATATTGGGCCTAATTATGAGCGTCGTATTTCGACATCGACTACGACGATTTTTATGTACATTGTACTTCGCCTACGACTATTTTGTACCAGATTAAAGAAGAAATGTTGAAATTTTCTTTAGTCAAGTACAAAATCTTCGCAGTCGAAGTCGAAATACGACACTCGTAATTACTTCCAATTTGTTTTAATTTTGAAATCAAAAATTACGTTTTTAACAGTTACATTTAATTTTTTTAATTATGTATTTGTATTATTGAAAACAATTTTTTATACGGAGATTATTCAGCATATGAAATGGAAGGTAAAATTTACGTTATAGAAAAACTACTCTAGAAATAAACTCCTTATAGGGCGTTTAAATTGTAAGAAAATTATTACCATGATACATTGGTTATAGGAAAGTTTGACGGTAATGCTTTAGTTTAGTTAATGGTTGCCGTTTTTCGACTTGGATTACGACGTTTATGTAATATATCGCGAAATTTTTTCTGTAATTTAGGACAAAATGTCGTATTCAAAGGAAAATTAGGTCTTAACATTGAATTTCTAATTTCAAAAACTAACCTAAGCAAAGTTTTCTGCATTTTTGATCTCGACTGCATTTGAGAACAATTTTTGCCTATGAATATCACTTATGAAAGAAATAATAGAAAATATGTAACACCAAATAAAAATTACAATTTAGTTTTTCATTTTGGAATTGTATTAAAAAAATGATCTAACTTACTTTATTTTTTGCTTTAAACACTATAAAACTACTAATAAAAACGATTAACGACTTCTAGAACAAAGTTTCTTCCGATCTTATGTATTCGCCAATATCGGATTGATGGAAGCACACTGTGGCCATAGGATCTGCAGATTTACATTCAGTTGTTGATCTAGCCAGCACTCCGAACCCCAAAGGCAAGTCATTCATATTGTAAACAATAACACCCTGGTATTGGCCTGCATTTTCGGTTATGCGTCCCAAGCCGGATTTGGGAATATGGTTCCCATACAGATACTGTTGTTCAAATGACTGTTTAACCCATACCTTATATTGAGCATAAGGCGCTAAATAGTATAAAGCAGTTATGTGGAATTTTAACTTGTTTGTTTTGGAAAATTTTCCAAAACAAGTGCCAACACAGATAAGCTTTTTGTGACCAAAACATTCTGATAATTTTAAAATACGTTCCGAAACATAGTAAACTCGGTCCAAGTGCTCGCGGAAACAGTAAGTGCCGTCAGGACGGTCTATTAATTGTTTAACATTGGGGCCAATGCTGGAAAAAATAAAAATATTTTTGAAATGCACAATTTGAAAAATCAACATTATTCTCACTATTTTGATAATTTTTCGAATAAAAGTTTAGCTCTTTCTTCACTTAAGCGTTTCATTGTTAATTTGACTTATTTTTATTAAAAAAATGCTTATATTTTATTGATAAATTATAGAAAATTAATTATTAAATTCAACACGTTTTTCCCACTATAAATTACTGCATAAAAAAATAAATCTGCTGTCAAGTTAGTTTAAACAATTGTTATTCTATTTTGACACCACGTGCGGCATAAGTACTGTATAAAGAAGATTCTTACAAAATGGCAACAATGTGCTACAGCTCCCTCTGGCGAAAGAAAGTTGTCACAAGCTGTTAAACAATTGTAAATTTAAATAGCTAGCTTAAATTTAAAATTTTGCCATCATAAACACTATTTATGTAAAATAGTTAACAGATATAACGTATGCATGAACACTTTGTAAGTTATTTTAGTAATCATTTTTCAAATTTATTTTAATTAAATTATATAAATCTGGCATCATGGTATTTTTGTTCCCGCGTTATTTTTCTCGTAGTAAAGTGGGGTTGCTTAGTTGAACGAAATAATAAAAAATTATATTGTGCAGTAAAATAAATAAAATAAGTGTTGAAATCAAAAATGAAATGTTTAGTTTTGAAAACATGAAAAAATTTCAAATTAATTAAATGTAAAAGAAAGTATGTATCTTATTTTTCGTTTCATTTTCTTAACAAAAAAAGTCTTTTGAATTTGGTATGAATTCGTCTTGCGCTAAGGCAGGGTGCACACACAGGAAGTTTTTTTGAGAGCAACTTTTGATTTTGTTGCAGAAGGTGGAAAAGATAATGAAGAGGGATGCTATCATACTTGCCTCTCCCGCCAATGAACTAGAAAGTTGACCAACAAAAAGTGCTGTGCGTGAACTCATTCTTAGACGAGTTTTTTCACCTGAAAAGTATACTTTGCAAAGTCTTGAGCTTGTATGAGAGAAGGGAAATGAGCTCCCATTCTCTCTTCCCTTTCCTTTAACAAACTCAAGACTCTGCAGAACAAACTTTGGGCGTGGAAAAGGGGTCTTAGCAATTCATGCAAGCGAGAGAGGATGTACTATAAATAACTTTGAGAGTTTGACTATAAACAGCCGATCAACTTAATAGTGTGTTAAAATAAATTGAAATTTGTTCTACCAAAAAATATGCGTGCTTTATTATTCAGAGTTTATTAAGGACTGACTTGCTTAAGAAAAGAAAAGGCAGTTATTTTAAATTGCATGTAACAAAAGAAAAAATGAACAAGGAATGATAAACGTCATAAGAGACGATACTAAAATAAAATAGTGATATCAACTCATTTGAAATACTTCGCTATTTCCAACATAGTGTTTGTGATAAATTTCGTCATTCGCTTACGTTATTGCATCCTCGTAAGGGAGAGGGGATGCGCTGTGTGCACGCTTCCGAAGCGCTTCTTCTTGTCTGAGTGCTTGTATCAAATTTGTTTTTGCTGTATCTTCAATTTAAAGTTTCTAGTCTATTAGGTTCCTATTCATGCTGAATGCAAGGAGCAGATGTACATAAAATAATGGCTTAGAGCTTGATGGATGCAGCCTGAAATATGCAATATTTGTACGAGCTCGACCACGCGTACTTTTATAAATAATATAATAAATCGAAAGTTCCATACAAACACAGTTAAAATTGCATGAAAATTTTTTTTTTTTTTTTTTTAAGCAATCATTGTTTTCATGTTTTGCTGTTTCTTTACTCACCTAGTCCTAGTTATGGAGCGAATTTCAATAGAAAAAAGTATTACTATAAATTTCTATGGGCGTGACTTTCTTCATGTTAAGTTTCTTGTGAAGCGTCTAGTTTTGAATGGCTTCGAGTCAAACCTAAATCAGAGCGTCAAGCGATGCGTTAGCAGCAGGGTATCTATTTTATAGGCTGGAACTTGGCCTAGATAAAAATTAATAAGTTCAAAATTGTTCAATATAAAATTCGAACCGAATATTTTTATTTAAAACATAAAATATTTTTTGTTTATTTGGCCTTTGTTTGTTCAATCTTATCATTCTTTATTTCTTTCTTCAACAATAAATAGGTACATATAATTTATGTATTACTATTGCTGAATTAATATTTACTATCAATAATTAGTTAAGATTACGAACTTATAATTATAAATTAATGACTAAAAATAACTTTTTATTAAAAATAATACAAATTTATTCATCCTTATTCCAGTTGTCAACATTGTCGTCACATCAATATAATTCCAAAAAATCGGAGCTACCCGTTGTCGAAAGCAACTGCTTTTGACAGGCTCATGCTATTTTGCAATGCGAAATAATACCAGGTGGTCTCTATTTGCAACTCTGCATATTCGCCTTGTATATTTGTTTGTTTTGCTTTGATTTGACACAAGGGTAATTAACAGCTAATCACCATATGCTGAACAGAGATCACCCGGTGTCAATTTACCTTGCTATTTTTTAGAAACTAGGGAACAGAAATAACTGTTAAATTAGCAGTCTAAGGAATGAAGTAACTGTTAAACTAACAGTCTGTAATCATGAGCCTGTCAAAAGCAGTCAGTTGTTTCGACAACGGGTGGGAAGGCAAGTCAAAATTTTTGGTATTGTATTGCCGTGATGTCGATGTTGAAAACTGGAATAAGGGCGATTGTGTTGTCAATTAAAATATCACTAAATAGCTTCTTCGATATATGAAAGTATTATAATACGAACTTGCGCTAAGACGAAATAACTCTAAGGATAATCACTATCTATGCATTTAATCCTTTTAATTATTTACATACCTGCACTATAAATGAGTCGTGCATAACTTTTCTCTATATTCATATTAAATTAAGTAGTATAACCTGAGAAACAGAAACTAGGCACTGCTTATTCTTATCCTTCTCTCAATCTTTTGCTGTATACGTATATGTAATTAAAATAAATATATAAATAATTAATACCAAATTAGTTAAATTCTATAATTTACATTTACAGCTAAATTATATTACTAAAGGAAAGAATTGCTTTGTGGTTTTGTTTGTATACATAAGATTTTAGAGTGTCTGTAGACTTTCTTTGTGTCATATTGAATTAAAACTATTATCACTCAAACACTTTCGATTTTATTTTGATTGTAATCCCTTTCTTTTAATAATTCATCCAGTTGCTGCTCCTGATAGTAGACAACGAATTCGGTCGGCGATAAGCTCTCAAATATGGCGCAAATACTTGGTTTTAAATTGTAAAAAAATAACAATTGTTGTCTCAGGGCAAAATCCTTTAGCAGTGATTCAATTACAGTGGCCGCCGTAAAATCAGCACCATATACATGGGATGCATCTATAACCACTGGAATGTTGTTGCGCATTGACTGTTTATTCACCAAATTGCGCACGTAGTCAACAGATGGAAATATTATACATCTATCGGGTGTAATCATTAGATATTCATTGCCGCCAGGACTGGTTAATGTTTCAGTGGTTAGTTTTGGTCTGGCAGCATGATACAAAATAAATATGACATTTAAGCCCACTCCTATTAATATACCCATTTCCAGAGGCAATACCAAACACGCAATGAAGGTACCAATTCCAGGTACTAAATCGCTTTCTGTAAATATAAAGTAAATGTTGGATATTAATGAAAGGTTTTAAATACTGACATCTTTCTGAATGGGTTTATACCCAGAGTTGTTCTTATTTTTAATTAAAAAAATTAATTTATCTTGGAAACTTTTTCAATTGAAAAAAGTATATTTTTTTGCCAAAAGTTGTTTATGGGAATTATTTGTCTTGAAATGACAAAGTAATAATATTATCCTTTTTTAACATGTTTTCGAATTACACAGTATACCCCCTGGTGTTTCGTTTTTGGTTCCATCGTCTGTATTAAATAAGGAACCATTAGTAGCAACACATATTTCTTAACATGTTCCCGCGTCTGTGGGCAAAACAGGGCTGCCAATAACTATTTATTTATTTATTTATACATATAACATAGGGTCTACACCTAACATAATATGTAAGATGAGATCGTCAAATTCAATCGCAGAGCGAGTTATGTTACATGTAGACTTCAAATTAGTGTTATCTCAATCTTATAAGATTTTTTATGAGAGCGTTGTTATAAGAAATCCCATAACAACAATCTTATGGGATGAATTGTCAAAAAACACACGTACATGAAAATAAATTCGTATGCATGTGTGAGTGTTACTTAAAATAAATGAAAAACAATGTTTTGGACAATATTTCTGGGATTTTATATGTTCAAATGTGTTAAATTTAATTTGTGAATTAAAGTTTGTGCCAAAAAGTGAAAACAAATTATATAATTATACAAAAATAATACATGTTAACTCGATGAGAATTTGCATAAAATGAAATGTTATAAGAAAAGTAGAATTACGTTGTCCTGTTGTATGAGATGAAGAGAAATATCGGCATTTTATTTTTGTTATTCTGCCGACGTTCTCTCACATATTATGTCAGAGTTAATCGCAGTTGTAGACGCTATGTTATACAAAGTAAATTTGCATAATATGGTTGCACAAATATGGGCGGAGTAACTAGACCATATGCCCAAGATGTTATTAACAGTGTTTTAAAAAGGTTTTGTGACTGACTGTACACGACCTATGCCTTCACATAGGAAGTGGCAACGTGGTTGTTAAAGAAATTCCACAGAAGAACCGCAAGAATATATGGTTATCCGTGGCAGATCAGTCAACCAGTGCGAGCGAGGCGCAAAACTCTCGAAGGCCAATAAACAACAGTGGCCTGGTTGCACTTAAGATATAATTGCCAACGACGCTTAAGGTAGAGGTCCATACCACTGCTTTTCATGCGCCATTTTATTTTTGTTTTGATCAGCTGTATGCGTTTGTTTATAAATACTTATAAAGAAAAAATGGAGAGTGAAATCGAGTTTTTCAAAGAATTTGTGGAGTTAGTCGAGTTTGTATATTTAATTTTATGTGCAAAAAATGACTATGAACAAATTCAAAAAAAGAAAAGGTTTTGGGTACGGCCGTTGTATTTAGAACGGAATTTAAGTGGGTTTTTTGAAACCACATTTAAAAAAATTAAAACTTCTGACGCTGAGCAATTTCGAACCGCGACAAGAATGTCTGCAGATGTCTGCTCTGCTCTCTTTATTTTATTTCTATATAGCAGCAAGCTTTTGTTATATAAAAGCTCGTGCTTTTTTACAACATTAATTAAATTTTCTTCCATTTTATTGTTTAAAAATATGTAATGAACACAAAGTAAATAATACAGATTTAGCGGAGATGACAATCAGTACGTAAAAGTAATCGATAACTAATATGCAAAATTTGTTACTGAGAAAAGTGTGGTGAAAAGTTAATTAAAATAATGAAAATATTCACATATTTTATTAAACAAGTTTTTTTTTACTAAGAAATTTTTTTTATTGAAAAAAAAAGAAAAAAATTATCCACGGCAAAATAATATTTATCGATAACGTAAGAAATAAAGTATTATTTAACATCTTTAGCATTCAAGAACAGCTGACTTTCTTTCATGGTGCTTGTAACGCGTACAAAAGTAGAAAGTAGACCTACTTTGTGCTTTGAACGCGCCTACGCGTTCTGCGCTTTTTGCAATGTAACTTGTCACATACTATTACATTGATTCTACTTTTTTGACAGATGCATAGAAAGCGTAACGCGCAAAAAGCGAGCTGTGGACCTCTACCTTAACTATTTTCAATGAACTTGTTCGCAAAAAGTGTGACCGTTGTGCGACTAAAGTAAAAGTCAAGTAAATTGCTTCTTTTTCAACTGTCGTACGATTTTTAATACTTTAGCGCTATTCCTGGGGGCAAATTACGGCATACGATACGATTCGAAATTTAAAAATATTTCCATATAAACTCTATTGAAATATTTTGTAATTTCTTTCGATAAAGAGTGCCGTAATTTGACCCCTGCTCGCAAATGCCACGTAAGAAAGTCGTTAAATTCTTTTTTAAGTTTCGTCTATGTGACATTTAATTTCTTCAAGTATTTTTATTGCTTTCGAATAAACGAACACTTAAAACGATCAGGTGATGCTTTTTTTTTATTACGTATAGAAGCAATAAAATGATTATTAATAAAAAAATAAATAGTTTTGTTTGTGTTGTTAAAACTTATTATAAATTTACTTACTTTTGGCTCTCCACATGGGCTTAATAACTCGCACTTCCACCATAAATACAACAGCTGCTATAATAATGGCAGCCAAAGTGGCTTTGGGTATATAATAGAAGTAAGGCGTTAAGAAAATCAACGATATAATGACCAAAGCTCCCGAGTATATATTGCTCAAAGGTGTTCTAACACCACTTGCATTATTAACAGCACCACGACTCAAAGCTCCAGTGCCGGGAAAGCCTTGCACAAAAGAGTTTGCAATATTGGCAACACCAATAGCAATTAGCTCTTGCGAAGCATCCACAGGTTTCCCATTAGCTACAAATAAAACCAGATCACGAAATAATCAAAAACAAATTCCTTTTAAGTTTTAAGTTTATATTTTGAAGAAAAATAAACCTACCGAATGCTTTACAAATCGCTATGTTTTCCATTAAAGAAATCAAAGGTACCACAATCAAACCAGACCCCATGCTATGGACCATTTCAAAAAACGATTCTTCTTTGCCCGCAATAGTATCATTAGCATTTAGATGAGTGGGCGGCAAAGCAAAACTTGGTAAGCCACTGGGTATATAACCAATGACTTTAAATGGTGTACCCTCGTGTTCATTGTGCAAAAGAATGCCCATTATGCAGCATAAAATTACCAATATGGCATTACGTGATGTACCAATAATCCAGATTATTTTGTTAAAAATATTTTGAGTTTTTGTACGCAACTCCGGTTCTTTGGGGCCAATTTTATAGGAAGATAACAGCTAAAATATTTTAATAAAAATTTTTTTTATAAAAATTATTGCCTCAATTTAAATATAATATTGGAACTCACCCTCATTATTAACAATATAACTATGCAAGTTATGCCCAAAACAGTATCAGTGGCACTGATATATTTTATATTTTCAAATATTTGTCCCCAGATTTCTATGAATGTGGCACCTTTAGCGGTTATACCAAAAATATTCTTAATTTGCGAGGTTACAATGATCAAGGAAACGGCTGAAGTAAAGCCCGAAGATACGGGACCCGAAACAAAATCAATCAGAAATCCCAAACCAAAAATACCCATTAAAAATTCGACTAGGCCACAAAGCAAACACAATAACACCGATCTCTGCCATGAGCCCTGGGCTGCTTGATATGTTAGTAAGGCCACTATGGCGGAAGGACCAACGGGCACATCTTTACAGCTGCCCAAAAATATATAAGCAAAACAACCCAAAAAGGAACCATAAAGACCATACTGGAAGACAAATAATATACATACATATAAAAATATGTTTTAGTTCTTAAAAATGTTGCACAAACTTACTGCTGCGGGCAATCCTGCTATACCCGAATAGGCCAAGGCTTGCGGTATAACAGTTAAGCCAACTGTAATACCGGCCACTAAATCTCCCACAGCATCATCGGAATTATATTTGGGTAACCATTTCAATATGGGCAAACGTTTGTGTAAAGTTTTCTTGTTGAAGGTCTTTCTCGATCGTTCTTGCAGCCAGGCTTTCGCACATTCCATCGTTTTGGCTGCTGGTATTATTTTTTTCCCATCCTCGGTTACTGCAAAGATAAATTTTGAAATGATGAATTCATATTTTAAAAACGAAATTGTTTTAAATGCTGATCATGCGCTAAGTAAAAAGAAACCAATAGTTTATACATAAATATAGATACATATGTACATATGTATATGTAGGTATTTAATTATTATAAAATTTACTCAACCATAGCGAAAAATGCTGATAATTTGAAGGTGAAATACCGGATAATAATTGTTATTGTTATTTGAGGAGTTGTGTGAATATAAAATACACATTTTAATTTACTCGTAATATGTGTGTTAAGAAAAATATTCGAAGGGTTTTAGATGAAGCCAACGTATTTACATATGTATGTATATTTTATTAAAATCGGTTAAGTATTTTTTTTAAAATAAAATCCATTAATATTTTGGGAGTTTAGTCAGGAATTGTTGTGCAAATGATTTTTGAACTTTTTTACATCTGGCAAGGCAAGCAAAAATATCATTGGAAATCTCCAAATTCGCCGTAATGGCCATATTTTTTGTATTGTGCTTTGCCAGACTGCACTAATAATCGCTAAAGCGAAAATTGTTGTACATATTATCACTCACCGTAAAAAACAAGTACATAGTGCCCATTTATTAGGAAAACATTTTGACCGTTACTTAATTTTGCTGTTTTGATTATTCAATTAAATTACTTTCAACTTTTTAATTGTGAATTTAAAAATATTTTTTTGAATGTGTTATTTCTCTTAAAAAATTTGTGAAAACTTCCTTCGGGATTTCTTTAATTTCAAAAACTTTTGCGTGTGATTAATGTTGACAAAAGTACTAGTGACAAATTCAAATAAAATACATTTTTGTAGCTTTAAACACATTCATCACAGCAAGCTACCGACTTCAAAATGTCAAGGATTAAATACACATGTCTATATGGGAATGAATATTTTGACGATAGCAAGGCAACACGACGGCAGGTTGTTGTCCAGGCTGATTTTGTTGTTGTAGTCCAATTGAACTAATGCCGAAATGTTTGCAACGCCGTTTTTTATATGGAAAGCAATGTCACACAACGAAAAATATCGCCAATGACAAATCACACCATCGCCATATCACAAAATTCTATAGTGTGTACCTTTTCTGTATTATTTTTGTTTTTTTTTAGCGAAATAAATTTATTGATTCTTATATTTTTATGTGATATATGTATGCAAGTACATTTAAAAAAGATAAGTTAATTTTTATAAATGCGAAATATTTGCAGATTACATCCCGAAATGCATATGTATTTATACTTGAATATGAAGGGGCTGATGATGCTGCTGCCGTTTCCAAAATAATTAAGTAGCTGGCTTCAAAGCGACAAATGCAGCTAGTGGTGTTTGAAGTCGCGGGTTCGTGTAGTCTGCTGTAGTGAATGTGTTTTAAAAACAACCAACCAACTTTATATTCTCTGTTCAAACACTTTTAATTTATTATGTAAATACGCCTCTGTGACTTGTCGAAGAAAAATCCTTGACTATGAAGTTTATTGCATAAATTCTTGTAGATGTGATAATACATAAGAAGGAGAGGGAGGGGGGAGGGCGATATTAGAAAAATTACTTCATATGAATTTTCGGTATATTACATATGTATGTAGTTTGTTTTTTATACCTTCTATCACCAAAATGTAATTTGTTTCTGCAGGTCTCCTATTGATTAACAGGTGACACAAGTCTTTAATTTATTATTATTTAATGATTTTTTTAATTGGACCAGCAATACATTTTTGACAAATGTGCAACACCAATCCAAATGGAATATGGGAACTGTTTTGTTTCATCGTACTCAAATGTTGTTAAAAGCTTTTTTTTATGAAAGCTCACATTTAACATCAATAATTTACAACATTCTTGCCGTTATGTTGTTTATTCTTCACTATGCAAATGTCTATTAATTTGCTTATTTATTTATTTATTTATTAATACATATTATACAAAGTAAATTTGCATAATATGGTTACACAAATATGGGCGGAGTAACTAAAACATATGCCCAAGATGTTATTAACAGTATTTTCAAAAAGTTTTGTGACTGACTGTACACGACCTATGCCTTCATATAGGAAGTATCAACGTGGTTGTTAAAGAAATTCCACAAAATAACCGCAAGACTATACGGTTATCCGTGGCAGATCAGTCAACCAGTGCGAGCGAGACGAAAAACAACACACACAAGCCTGACCGCACTTACATACATAGTGTCCACACCTGGTGAATTTATATCATGATGAATGTCAAATTGATATCATGATGAAAATTCATCACGTATAGACTCCATTTATTAATATTATGGCAGCGTTATGATATAATCAGCAGAGCTCACGGCCTGATAAATTCATCTTGATATCAAATGTCATTTTATGTGTTACTGCGAATTTAACGTTTATTTATTAAACAATTTTCGTTTAAAAAATGCATCACAACATTTATTTGTGACCAAAAAATTAAGCAACACGCAAATAAGATATATTTGGCAAGTATTTTGCAAATATTTATTTGATTCATCATGATATAAAATCATCAACGTCTACTCCTTTGTGTTGATATTAATGAAAAAATTACAGTTGCTCTGCCAGCATTATATTACGAGGTATAATGTAAAATCGTCAGCTGTGGACACTATGTTAAGAAATAATTACGATCATGGTAAAATTATACAAGGTACTTGCACGACTACAACAAAATTACAGCACCAAAAAACACGCGCATTTTGTTGGCAGAAGCAAACGAATAATTGTCAGAAACAGATGTATTTTGTTTTTAAAAACAGCAATCACAGGGTAACTAAAGTACAATAGCAGACGCGGCATTCATGCATGATTATAGTCATTCAGTGTTGGGCCATGTAATGAGATTCATGTATAATCTGTGTTTAATTATATTTTGGGTTCTATTTTTATTTATTTTTGTTTTAATTTTAACTTACACATAAGATGTGTAGTGTAATTTTCTTCAATGTGTAATTGGAGACACAGTCATATGCAAATTCATTGGCAACACTGTAATCATTTTATTTACACACATACATTAACATTTTTGCAGCTTGTAAACAAAGTTTGACAACTTTCTGCATTGTATACATTAACAGGCTGGGCTTGTGCATGTACCTTGTATAATTTTACCATGATTACGATGATGCGAGATTAAGGACTGTATTAATTAGCTTATTTTTGTTCTACTTATGAGAAACTTTTTTGGTTTGTTATTTTTAAAAATATTTGTTGAAGTTTGCTACAAGTCCATAGCGATTAATTTCAGTCTGTTTATTCTTATTTACTTCTCGGTAGGCTTCTGACATTCTTTAATAAATTAGATATTTCTACGCATACACTGATAAAAATGTTTTGAGTATAAATGTGTGCATTCATTACATTATATCGATGAAAAATACGATATTGATATGTTTGCCTTTTAAAATTTTATGTGACGATACAAGGCGAATTCATATAAGGTATACTCGGCTCAAATCGTTTTGAGAAATTTACACTTTTAGTGTAAAAAAAATGTACTGAAGAATGTGCTTTGACATCCAACATCTATTCAAATAACAAGCGTCAAAAATAGCCACCTGTTCGGTTGCGACCATCTAGTATAGTTTCGCGGTGGCGACGATACGTATTTCTCACACTTGGCACACTATCTCTACCCTGTTTAAAAGCTATTTATTTATTTATTATTTATTAATAAAAAAGAAACTTCAAAATCTTATCTTCTTTCATTTAAAGGGTTATAAATTAAAGTATTTTGCACCTTAAGTGTTCGTGCTTTAAACGTTAAACATTCTACATTCTACAATTTATAATTTAAAATTTTTATAAAATATTTCGTGTTGACTGTTTAGTACAACAACAACGAAATTCTCCACAATTAAATAAATATGTGTGTTTTTCTATACAAAATAAAAATGTTAAGTTTATTTTGTGCTTAATGCAATAATATTGTTAATAAATAAATTTAAAAAACAAGATATTTTATAGATTTTTAATATTTTTAACATCATTAGTATCATCATGATACTAAATAAATTCTAGGGAAAGTTTTCGTTTTGGTTACATTTATTGCAACAATTGATTGATTAAGTTAATTTGAATTAAATTTAATGAGAAGTTACATGCATACACAATTAAGTGCTAAATAGGATAATTGTCTTGTATGCAAGACAAAAATTGCCAGGCTCTTAGTTACATTATCACCAGGCTACACGCCATTTTAATATATATTTGTAGCACCCTTTGGTTATAGTTACAGCATAAGCAGATTTTTATATCAAATTTCGCAAATATTTGTTTTCGAATAACTTTGTTTTACCGTTTTATATTGATTATTTTCAATATAATTTTTAGATGCATTAACTCAGTTTTTTGAAACCTAAACGACAAACGTCAAGTAATGTTGGCGCTTAATTATAATTCTAAGCACTCTATGGTTAAAGAGAACAACAACAATTATAAGGATTTGTTGCCAGCTCGAAATCTAGAACCAGCAGTGGAATGAAGGAGCACAAACGGATACGGAAATATATGAGAAATAGTCAACAAAATAAACATATCAGCTCGACATTATTTTTGAATACACATTATGACATTTTGTGACATCGCAATGTTGTGTACTAGTGGCAACGTTTGTCATTTGCGATTTTTTTAGTTGTGTGGCATTGCCATACAAATAAAAAACATAATGTGAACGGCCACGGCGAATTCAAATTAGGTGGTCTCAACTGCGCAGGATACTATTTTCTAGACTTGTATCGAACTTTTTCAGTAGTTCGTTTTTGACACAAACCTTTGATTAAGCCCATTTAAATAACATGGGTTTGATCACTGGTTTGTGTCAAAAACGAGCTACTGAAAGAGTTCGATACAAGTCTACTATTTTCGTCAGACGAACATATATGTCAGTAATTTTTTTGACATCAAAAGTATAAGTTTTTCACACCGAATTGAGCCAAGTATACCTTATATGAATTTACCTTGGTGAACGGCGTTCCAAACATTTTGAAAATGACAACAAAAGGAATGCCAAATGTGTACTCAGCATCTTATTAACACGTACTTATTTGCATATCTGTTCAAAAACTTTTTGTTGGAAAATTTCTAATTTGATTAAACAAATGCTATGAGCATTTCCCCTTTTCTATTGTCTTTTATTAATATAATTTTGTTTTTGCTTAATTGTTTGTTTGAGCAGTTTTAAGATATTTTTAAAATTAATTCTATCTTATTCTCATTTGTATTTTATCAATACTACTTTTATCTCTATGACGTCGTGAATTAAAATGTTTACAGAAACTTAATTGTATTATGGAAATATTGTTATGAGAGAATAGTGAATACCGACAAAAAAAAACATGAATTTTATTTCAGCGGCATTAACATCGAACAATAAGTTTGTTTAAAATTTTATAACCAAATATCATACTTTACTTTACCGTAGTTTGTTCTGTCCCTACACTATGTTTAAATATTAAAAAATAACTAAGAAATACAAGGGCCTTGTCATTTTTTTCGCAAAGACTTACATGCAAAGTTAAGTCTATAGAGATTTAATGAGATCTTCGCTTCTTTGAACATTATTCTAACTTCCTAATAATTTAAAGTTAGGCTCTTATTGAAGAGTTTGTTCATTTTTGACTATTATAAGTTAGCTTTAATTAAAAAGTAACCGCTAAGCTTGGTTAGGTTAGGTTATATTGAAAAAAGGGGCAATTAAATTGACCAAATTCCATATGGAATTACACTTATGCGCTCTACCCGAAAATGCGATAAACTCTTCACCAAGAAACCAGTCTTTTCTTTTTGTTCTCTTAAATCTCTCGAATCGGAGTCCCTAAGACACGGCTGTCCAAACTGGCACCAGAGTGACGAACATCAATCGGATTCTTATAACAATGAATACATATACGCGAATACATTTCTCTCGGTAATCTCTCGGTGGCCAGAATTGCCTTAAGACATTGCTCAAATCAGTCAGTCAGTCTCCGAATCAATATTCTCCGAATGAATATTTGTCTATATGCATTTCATTGTTGCTTTAACAAATCGTCAGTAGACTTCAACCACACATTTTGAACAGTCACAAACCTCTTATCTTATGCACAGACTTTCATAAACTATTTGAGAATTCACAAATATTAATATTTTTGAAAATCACAAAAGAAAAATAAGCATAGTAGGCTTAGTAACTTATACAAAACCCAGCAAATAATTTTTATTCGATATGAATCTATTTTATTTTTCTACACCTTTATACAATTAGAAATCCACTGGATAACAATAAAAGTATTTATAAGGCAAAATAAAAAATAATATTCTAATTAAACATTCAAGAGATTTATTATTCGACATATTGTCATAATTATATTATAAGTGAAATTTCACTTATGACAATAGCTATGTCGAATAATAAATCTCTTGAATTTTTCATTATTAAAAATATTGGATTGATTCGGAGTATAATGATCTCTATGATACATTTTGCAGTCCACACAAATCAATGGCTGGCGAGGTAAACAAAAAATGTCTACTATAACGAAAACATACATACAAACAATTTTGTATTTTTAATTGGCGATGAAGATCCGGATATTTAATCCTAAGTTTGGCAAAACTGAAAAGTGTTTTATGCGCATTCAATATGCACTAAAAACTCTAAATATATTCTCTTAAAAATAAAAAAAATTTGTTTATTTGTAAATGAGAATATAATTTTAATTCAAAAATTCAACAACAGTTGCATATCAAACAAGGCAAAAATAAAATTAAAATAGGAAACAATAAAAAAATTAACAAAAAATAATTGCCGCATTAAAAAAAATAATTTGGGTTTGAGGCGCACGTTACAACAAAATTGCCATACAAATTTTGACTAAATCAAATAATACAAATTAATTTTTTTTGGATACTCGCGTAATTTATTATGTATTTTGGTTAAATAAGACAAGATTTTTATTTACAATTTTTATTGCACGAAACAAAAAAATATTGACCTGATTTACAAATAAAAATCATTGCCTTATCACATCTAAATAAAATTTTATACATTGAAAATGTTCCTTCAATGTCTACTCGGGGCAGAGTCCGTCACAAATAGCAAGCCAAATTTTTATTGAAACTAACGTCCGTAATAACTGCGTAATATATAAGAAAAATTTACACATTACATGGAACATTGGAAATTAAATCTCATTAATAAAAATTTTGACCAACACATAAGCTTGTAAGCATATTAAAATAAAAAAAATTCTATAAGGTATCAAAATATGCCCTAAAAGCGTAAGTTATGCTCTAAAAATTAGAAAATATGTTAAAAATATACGTGTAAGACTGATATATGCAAAAACAACCTTTAAAGGGTAAAATATGCAAAAATATGCGCTAACAAATCGTTGCCAAAATTCATAAAAAGTTATAAAACGCTTTGTAAAGTGTTTAATAAATAAATAAATAAATAAATAAGTTCTAATACGGATACGTCACACAAGAAAAATACATGCATTTGCATATTTGCGGTTTCTCTGATTAAAACTGTCTGATAGAACATATTATAAAATCATTGTATTGTGGCAACACTTATGTGAATACCAACTACTTTTGATTGTTAAAAATATTTAGAGGCAACTACTTGCTTTTGTTTATTTGCTCAATTACAAAAATAATGAAATCATTTTATTCATATATTCTTTTGTTTTTTCCCTATTATTCTGCATTTTGTGCTATTTTTTGTTTGTATTATGTCATTTTTTTTTTGTTGCAAATTACAAAGAATTTAATTTAATTGAGGTTACCATATCTAAATCAGAAACAAATGGCAGCATCAAAACCTTAAAAGATCGCTAAAGTAAATTTTAAACTGGAAGAGCAAACTTGCTTTTTGCTTATCGCTCAATTTTAGGTTCAAGTTAACTGTTGATAACTGAAAAATATTTATCTGTCTAATAACATTCTAACTTTAATTATTGGGAAGCTATAATAATGGGCCTTAAATAGTGAAATAAAAATGAATTTTTTTTGTTTATCTTCATCTGTAATTAAATCTTAAAACACAAAATATGTATTTGCTTTTGTTTTTGTGTAAAAGCGCTCGTGTGATTAGCGTGTTTCTATTCTAACGCTTTTAATTTGCATTTGATTGATCTGAAAGAAAACTGTTTGAAATTATCATGCGATTGTTTTAAATCACAATGAAAAACTTACTGGGAGGAGCGCTTTTCTTTTTGTAAAGATTTTGTTGTTTTAATGCTTCAATGATTTTAAAATTACGTTTAATTGAGATTCCAGCGAATATACTTATAGTATATAAACACATACTACCTATGTATTTAATGATAGGAAAGATGATTTCGGCGCGGTAGGGATTAGAACAAACACTTGGGAAGAATTTCTTAACACTCAAGCAAAATATAATTGAAATTATAAAAAATTTAAACTTTTAAGTTCTAGCATGCAATTTTACGAATTTAGAAATATTCTTAAAAATTAATTTACAAATATTAACTAATTTACATTATGAATTTTTTTAAGAAATTTGTTGCACGAAACATTTTCTATTTACTAATAGCAGCGCTATAGTATAGTAAGAATGAATGACGTAGCATGAATCTCCGAAGCATTGTTTGCAAGTTTTTTGATCTGATTTGCACCTCCAGGCCTCCTATTCACTTATAAAACAATTATTGGTTGGTTTACGTGTCAGCCAAGGCGAACCCATACTAGGTGGTCGCAAGACCCAAAGGCAATGCACAATCACGCAAAACAGTTTTTTAAATTTTGTTTCAAGCTTTTCATTCATTTAGGTGTTTTGGCCAAGTTCTCTTAAGCAATTGCTCATTCAGCCTGTTTAGGGCAACTTACATAGGGCAACTTAATAAATTATGTTCCAAATAGAATTCAAAATTGTTAATTTTTCTATTTGAGCAATTCTTTAAAAATTTTTGTATAGTTTGGACTATTTTCTTTGTTATTTGCTCTTTCTGAATTAAAACTCATAGGGCCGAAATTATTTAAAGACAAAGGAAATATTTTACATATCAAATTTGAATAAAACAGTTTTTTGTCCTAATAATATTTGTAATAGAGATGAGCAGGACTTCAGTGATTTTCCTTTTAAGCCTTTTTTTTTAAGAATTTGATAGTAAAGCCAATGCAATGATTTCTTTAGTTTAGTTTTTATTTTTGTTTTCCTCTCCACACCGTGAGTGCTGGCAATCAAGCTCAACTTTTCCCACATGAATATGCATGAGTGATTGTAAGGTTACTCACGCTAAGATCTCTGGCTAGAGTATTGGTATTTCAATATGAATCATAACTTCATTTTAGATTGTTTTATTATACCTACATACACACAGATAATTTTTTACAGTTCTCCTTTCAACTTGCTACAGTATTCAACCCCTCCCTTCCTGCCGCCATGCTTTTAGACCAAACAATTATAAATTTATAAGTCAAACTGGAAGGTTCTCATTTGAATCTTGACTACGCAATAAAACTTCTTTTATTTGCATTATTTTATGTGCATTAATTAATAAAATTGCATTAATAACATAAACAAATCACGTCATATCAAACGGTTTTATAGTTATAGTTAAATATATAAAATATTTGTTGTATGTTGATTATATTCCGCAACTTTTACAAATTTTTACGTCATTTTGTGTTTTATATGACGTATAAAGTATTAGAGAAGGAGGAAAAAATTTAAAAACTTTTTCAACTATACTTAGAAATTAATAAAACACAGTTTACATATTAAAAGTGAAGTTATGTTCTTTTAAGCTATAAAATATTATAAATAATTTATGCCATGCAAAAAGAAAAAAATAATAGATAAAGTACGAACAAGTACTCTTTTCGAATAATATAAATTAGTTTTTAAATTATCAGGACTAGTTTTTTACTGCTGTATTAATCTTACTTAGTTTAACAAGTAGTGGAAACAACCGCGAAATCTATTTGAGCAGGTTTTAGCTAGCGGGTGATTCTATTTTTCTAATATTTCCAGTGCTACCAATCTTAATTTGTTATATAGATGTGGCATTCCTGAATATAGTTCATACAGATACGGTAGCACTTAAAATAACAGTACGGTACAAATAAAAGCAGAGTAAAATATATGTTTCCACCGTTTTTAAATCAAACAAGTTTAAGTAAAGCTTGTGAGTGATTTGTTGTTCGTGGGCGCTGTATATATCCACATGTAGTTGAAATTTATAAGTGATTAAATATTGTAATTGTAATTTTAAAAGCAACTCAGTGTTGCATAGATAAATCCAGTTTGAAAAATAGTATTTTCGAAATAATTTAAATAAATTAAAGCAACTATTTTGAGGTGATTTATCTACATATATGCAAAATGTATGGTAAATCGTATAAATTAACATGATTTGCTCAAATCACCACGATTTGTCGAAATCATGCTGGTGTAAACATACATAAATCTTCTCCGTATATACTCGCATCTGTGAACGCATATACATACACATGTATGTACTTATAACAGGCTAATATCGAAACTATGCAACCGCTTTTAATTAAATTTGAAATATAGATAGACATGCGTATAAAAAGGCACAACAGCTATATATTCTTTTAATATTAGAATAGAGAGGATGATAGAAAGTAAATTATTTCTCTCAAAATTTTCATTTTTCAAACTATTTGGCCATCGTCAAGATTTTTTAAAATTATGGGATTTTTGCCACAAGTGAAGATTTTCGTATATTAATCGTTTTTAAAGCATTTGAAAAGAGCAACTGAACTGAAAACTGCTCGGAAGTCCATATTTTTTTAATTATGAGCCTCTGAAGTTTTCATATCATATTGTGATTGTGCACGTGATTTCTGAACGTATCAAGTCAATATTGGTATTATTTACAAACTTTAAAAAAAATCTTTCAGGAAGTGCTACAATTTTTTTTTTGAAACAAACAAGAGCTTGTCGAGCACGAATACCAAGATGTTCAACATGTACGAAGCACGTATGCGAAAAAATTTTTAAATAGGAAACTACACACACACACATGTGAAATCAAATTGAATAGCAAAAAATATTTTTTTATATTCAAATAGATACATATTTTTGTTTAATTTCAGAACTTTAAGCTCAAGAGACCTATACACTATCAAACAATTTGCTGGTGTTGCGTGTTTGACGATATAAAATATAAAATTTTTCTACACTGGAAATTCAGGTATACATATTTTACACCGCGCTCAACAGGATACGATCCGACCACGCACGAAATCATATTTTCTGTCACGAACACTTCGTGTCTCTAAGTCAAACAGATACTTTAAAGCTACTTTGGCTTCTCTGCAGAAACATCATGCAGAGTCCACGGCAGGCATCGAACCTGCAACGCTCCGATTACTAGATTAGTTTGCTGCTTACTAGCCAAGAAGGTGTTAAAATTTGTTAACCATTAAGACTCAATGATATTTTTTAATGTATATGCAGGGAATCCACAGTGATAGGCATCATATCGGGAAATACCATAGAGAATATATTTGCGTGCGGCCGGGAATCTTTATTAATAAGCACAGTGCCGGGAAATACCATAAAGGAGAGAAACCTTGTGCCAATGCAGGATTGCTTATTTAACCTTTTTCGTTATATATTACTAGTTACGAAAACTGAAATAAAAACTAATTAGAGTCACTACTTGACTCTTCTTCCAATTCACTGCCCGCTGCTACGAAAATAGTGCTATCGTAATCAAAAAAAAAAAAAAAAAAAAAAATAGGAATAATTTCATTAATAGAGCATTTACACTTCTACAAAATCTACCAGATTTCAATTGAAATCTTTATGAAAATCCTTAGGCCGGGTTTCCATTGGTGTGCCATGTGCCACACATGAGTAAAAATAACGTAACCACTAATTACTAATGAAAAACTGTTTGATTCAGACATGTATTTATTGATTTAAACTGTTTCCAATCATATTGGATTCTATAAAATTGTCTATTAGTTATGTATGAAACTGTTTAACTTAATAAATAAGTGCCTGAATCAAACAGTTTTTCGTTAGTAATTAGTGGTTACGTTATTTTTACTCATGTGTGGCACATGGCACACCGATGGAAACCCGGCCTTACCCTTCACACCTTTTGACATTTGTCAAGATTTTTTATCCAAACCAAAACCCATTAACTGAAAATTTTCCAAAGCCACAACCAAACAACTGCAATATAATAAGCCAATTCACACACCTTTTAATAGACACATGCTGACTTTTTAGTACACATTTGAAAAAAACCAAAGTTGCGACCCATATTTTTATACTGAATCAAAAATTTACCAAGAAAATGCCAGAAGGTCTACACAATTTTGAGGCTCCGTAACTCGATAAATATTCATTTCCGAGGATTTCCGCACTTAACAGTTTTTTCTTAGAATTCAACTTTCCATTACTTAAGATATTTTTTTTATTTGGATAAGCTTCACTTAACGTGATTTCTTCCATAACCATATAGGTTGACATAAGTGGTTTTATCTGTACACAATTTTAATGTTTTTAAGAGCTGTGCTGGAATTTTGTTTTTATAAAGCGTGTTTTTTTTAGAGTGTCACGACTTTGAGTTGGCATCACTGCTTTATTTGAGCATTTTATTCAGTTGGCTCAGTTCATTTGTAGTGAAACATTTTGTCAAACATAAAGAAAGAGCGAAAACGGAAGCATAAAAAAGGACAAATTTGTACAGTGTTTGTGTGTGGTCATGCATTACAAAACAAGGCAGATGAAGTATAAAAAATAAATAAAACTAAAATAGCTTAATATTATCACAATATATGTATCACTTATTTTTTTGTGCGACACAAAAAATTTGCTAAAAAAAAGCACCAGAATTGTATGGAACTCTTTCATTGGGTTGTTTTAGACAAAAACCTTTAACCAATTTAAATTACATGCGTTCGAGTAAAGGTTTGTGTTTAAAACGAGCTGCTGAAAGAGTTTGATAGAAGTCTACATGTAATTTAAATGGGTTTGAAGACAGTTTTGTGACTAAAACGAGCTAGTGAAAGAGTTCGATACAATACATCTAGAAACCACTCAGTACTGAGCTGAAAGTGCTCAGTGGATTAAACGGGTCACAGCGCTCAGTGAAGTGAATCGATCAATTGAACTAGTTCGTTCATGAGCTGCTCAACTCTAGTTTGCTTTGAAATTTCATTATGAATCGACTTGCACTAGAGCAACGCGTGCAAATTGTTGAAATTTTTAATCAAAATAATTGTTCTATTCGTCAAACTCATGGTGCGTTTCTTCCATTTTATGGCGTACATAATTCTGGTTGAATGGGTATGCAAATAAGCAGAATTGTAGCATTTGGGGTGAGGAGAATCCAGAAGCTTTTGCCAAAACACCATTACATCCACAGAAATTACTGTTTGGTGCGCTTTATGGGCTGGTGAAATCATTGGCCCACATGTCTTCAAAAACGATGATGGTCAGAATGTTACTGTCAATGGTGAATGGTATAGGAACATGATTCCAAATTTTTTCGTACCTCAAATACGTGGAATTAATCTTGTTGATATGTGGTTCCAACAGGACGGAGCCATATGCCACACAGCGGGCGCTACAATTGCTTTACTCAAAGAAAGTTTTGATGAAAATATAATTTCAAGTAATGGCCCAATTAATTGGCCACCAAGATCGTGTGAGTTAACCCCATTGGATTATTTTCTTTAGGATTATGTTAAGTCACTTGTCTACGTCGACAAGCTACAAACAGTTGAACACCTGGAAATCAACATTCGAAGAGTTATCGGCATAGTTGTTGAAAATTGGGGTTCCAGAAATCATATTTAAACATTAATTTCATAAAATTTTCTTTCGAATAAAGCCCGTTTCATTGATATTAAAAATGTGTCACTCTATAAAAAACACCCTCTTGGAGTAAAAATAAAATTTGTGTACCTGCCAAATTTGTGTGGCGAATTATTATTCGTGTGGGTGTTAAATAGAAAGTTCCAAAAATTTTATATCATGTGCATACTTTAAAGCAGCAAAAGCTTTACTTTTTTAAGTTTATTTTCAATTTGTTTGCCACAATTTTGCTTTAATATAAAAAATATTATTTTTTACTTACATATAAATTCATTTGATCCCTGTGAACCATCAACGTTGCCCACGGTACAAGTGACTCCTCCACTGTCAGCTGTATTTGTTTCATTTAGATGTGTTGTTATACTAATGGAGGAGCATTTAAAGCCATCATTGAAATAGACATGATCAGAAGCTGGATTTAACTTCATTTTTCAAAGACAAATGCGTATCGCAAATTTTTTTTTTCACTTTTCAAATTAATTACAATTGTGGATGTGTGTTATTCTTATTTTTGTTTTAAATTTCAATGAAATTATTATCAAACACTTTTATGTTTTTGTTTGTTTTTTAAATTCTCTTTTCAAAGAATGTTGTTGTACTCGTATACGTGTTAAGTATTTAAAAATTCGTTTTGAACTACACTTTTAGGCAGCTTGAGGAATGTAATAAATATGGTTTTTGGTATTTTTCTTATGACTTAATACCTAACAAACGCTCAATAAACTTTGATGTAAGGTCTGTGCTAAATTGATTACAATTTTTAATTAAGCAACTATATTTTTATTAACTACTGGTTTAGCTTTTATGTTTATTATTATTATTTTTGTTTTGTTTTGACGGAGAATTTAAATTTAAATTTAGTTTTTTTACCTCCAGTTCCAGTTTTATTTTTCAATAATAACACTCACAAACGTTATGCATTCGCATTTTTAGTTAAAAACTAAATGAACCGTGAACATATTAGGCATAAATTACAAATCACAAATTAAAATATTTACACAATTTATAAATTTTTATTTTTATTTCTATCTTTTGCTTTGTAAAAACCTTTTATTTAATATTTAATTTAAAATTCATAAAGTTATTTTTATCTGACAGCTTCGCCTTTGCCTTTTAATCTTAATTTTTCTACTTTATTTTCATAACTAAATATTTGTAAGCTTTTCTCTTATTTTTGTACACATTTAATATTTCTTTATTTGTTTGTCGGATTTATAGTTTGTTTAGTTGTTGCTTGCCAATGTTTAAGTCACGACTGTTTTTGAACTTGGTTCGAACCTTGTCTTTTATAAAATTGAAACAATTTCGATTTAAAAAAACTAAATTATTTTATTGTATTGTATTGTATTGCTTTTGTGTTCTGTTATGCGAATGTGAAATGAAAAACGGAAAACAAAATTCTCATTTTAACTCTTTTTCTTAAATTTCGAGATGCCACAGGTTTGCTTAATGCTGCAATTACACAAAGAACGGGGAGCAAATATCGAAGGAATTTTTGGCATGGAATATTTTGGTGAATTAATGAGTTAAGATTTTTAGCAAGTTATTGTTTAATTCATTTGTTACTAATTTGTGATATTATCGCCCAATTTTGTTTTTTGTATTTTTGCAATTAAAATTTTATCGGCATTCGAACAATTACAAAGTTATTATTGTTCTTGAGAGAATCATAATAACGTGAATCGTGTGAAGTTAAATATGATCTTCAAAAACGTTTACCCTCAAACACGTCATCAGTAGAAATATTTGTTGCTTTCAAAAATAACTATATTCTGGTATGCATGAGCTGGTTGGTTTTGAGTCAGCAGTTTTAAAAATTATTAAATATGAATATTTGTAAGATACTGAATTTTACTAATAAATATTACAGCTTAAGTACTACAAAAGAAAATCTTGAAATAATCTACTATTACTTGAAATAGTCTAATATATACTCTTTCTGTTCTATTTGTAGTAGTTAGTATTATCACCAGACTCAACAAATATAAAACTTCTAATCTTGTTAGCACATTGGACTAAACAAATATAAGATAAATTGCAGCCTAAGTAAATAATTATTAGTTTTAAGCAAATAGCATGTTCAATTAAAATTGAACACTTTTTGTAGAGCTGAAAAGAATACATTCGGCCTGAGGCCGAGTTTACATCTGTGTGTCATGTGCCCAAAAAAGCGTAACCACTAATTACTAATGAAAAACTGTTTGATTCAGACACTTATTTATTAAGTTAAACAGTTTCATACATAGCTAATAGAAAATTTTGTACAATTAAACATGATTGGAAACTGTTTAAATCAATAAATATATGTCTGAATCAAACAGTTTTTCATTAGTAATTAGTGGTTACGATTTTTTGGGCACATGGCACACAGATGTAAACTCGCAATCAAATGTAGTGTGTGGAATATTTACAGGCGATGACATACATATGAATGATGCGAATGAAAGTACGCTATTTAAAATTTCACAATTTAAAATGAATTACAAATTTCGGATTTTTGGTTTGAATATGAAAAGTAGTCATTACTGCGCTTCCTGGTTACTGGTTTTCTTCAGTGTAAATGAAAAAAATACTCACGACATGTGGCAATACCAAAAATGCTCAATAAGGTTTGAAATTTCACCATTGAATTTTATTATCAAAACTAGTGCTGTGTAAGAAACTTACTTCGTAAATTACGTCCATTTTATGGTCGTCATAATCGTCTCACCGAACAAACTATTCAATCTGCTTTGACCAGATTTCACACCAGTTTCACTTTAATGGATATTAATCCACCAACCCGTATGCGTATCGCGGATAATATTGCTGCTGTATGGGCCAGTGTCAATAAATTATTAGACCAACTGGAATATTTTACGCAAGGACCTCTAAAATGGAAGTATTGGACTTAGTAGACATGTGGTTTCCACAAGCCACACGACATGCGATAAAATGAACTTATTTAGAGTTGAGATTAGAGAGAAATTAATCTCACGTTTTGCAGCAGTACATTTGCCGCCATCATGTGATTTGACCTCACTTGACTACTTTTTTTTTCGAGATACGTGAACTCCCTCATCGTGGCATTCAAACCAAATGTTGTGAAATAGGTTTACAATTTATGAGGGCCTACATAAAGTCAATGTTTATAATAAATTACATCGCTAATAATACAAGGTTATTTAAGCTAAATCATAGCGATATTTGTAAGTGTAAAACTCTTTTTATGAAAAACATCAATACTTACTTGTCGCTTTATTTTACATTTCACACTAATGAGTTAATACCAATACAATTAGAGAAAAACGCACTTAAAGTTGACCGATTTCTACAACACGCACAAGCTTATTTTCAAAAAAACTTAAATCTTTTGACTTTGATGCAGATATATGCGACAGTGTTTAATATTTCCCGAAAATTAAAATAACGTGTCCTTATTTTTAAGTATTGAGAATTGAACTAAAAGTAAAAGTTCACTTTTGTTTTTATTACTTTTGCACAGAAAAAGTTATCATTTGACCTAATGTGCATTGGTGAGATACTGGTCAAAATGCTAGAAAAAGTATGCTAAAATTGGGGCCTAATATGGACCACCAACGGCATAGCCGCATGAAACAATCTTTAAAAAGTAAATGTCAGCCATTCATTTACCTCCACAAATAAATATTTCATTCACCTTTGCAAATTTGTTTCGTAACATTGTCCCCGAATACGGTAAAATTCTTCATTCCATCTGGCAACACAGCATTGAATTGTTTGTTAATAACTGTAGTAAAAACAAACAGACAGACAGACGCTCTTTTTATTTAATTTCACTTTAACTGTTTTTTTTTTTACTACCACTACCGGCTCAATTTGGCTCTCTCTTTGCTTTTTAATTCAAAATAAACGCGAGTAAATAGTAAAAACTCATTTAAATTGTTTATAACTCTCGCTCTTTCCTTGTTAATTCAAATAAACTTTATTTAATTTATTTAATAAATTTAGTAAATAAAAACTCGTAGAAATTGTTTGGTAAAAACAAACTGCTAATTCAAACTGCTGTTGTTTTACTCGCGAGTATTTCCGGAGTAGAGTGTTCAGTTACTTTTTAAACTGGCTGGATGGTTCTCAGCTGCATTTCATTTTCATTCGCGCGTGTAATGTTCGTTAGTGTAAGTTATTTTGACTTCTCCTACTTCTTGTTAAAATATTTGCAAATTGTGTGTTTTTCCCAATAGATCTTATTACGTTTATTTACATACATACATAAGTATGTATTTATTTGATGTTTCGGTTTTAGTTCAACATTCCACACATTCACTTTTTCATATTCTGAGTTTTATTTTAGTGTATAATATTTGCTGTTAAAAATTTTTATAATTTTTTTGAACAGTGTTTGTGTTTATAATTGTAGAATTCTGATATTAATTTAATTGTAGTTACTATGTCATAATGTTCGTAAAATTTTCAGTCTAACTGAAAATTATGTAGGTATAAAGAGCACTAAGTTCAATGTACCCAAACTAAAATCTGTCTTAAGTAGATTAAAGCTACATACATATAGTACATACGAGGTCTGATCAAAAAATAACCGTTATTTTCGAATTTCGAGAGTTAGGTATGTTCGATTTTCGCATTTTTTTTCTGTTAGGTTGGTACACCTGTCTGTTATATATGTTGGCAATATCAGCCATTTTGGATTGTCAGTTTGTTTTTGACAGATAAAAAGGTTAGTCGTGTTTTGGTGTGCTATTCGATTTTTTACTTTTTCGGTCTTGGCTCTTCTGGACGCTTCCATTGGGATGATTGGACTTTGGTTTCAATGTCATAGCCATACACCTATGATTCGTCACCAGTTATGACCTTTTTGAGGAAATCTGGATCGTCGTTGACGATGTTCAAAAGCTCCGGAGCAATTGAGCAATTTTGGAACAATATTCGCTGCCGCACGATTCATGCCTAAAACATCCGTAACGATGTGCCAACATCATCAGCAACCTCTCTGATAGTGATTCGATTATCCAAAATCATTTTTTTCACTGCTTCAATGTTTTCATCGGTTGTTGACTTGCTCGGGCGAACAGGACGAGCGTCGTCATTGACATCTTCTCGGCCTTCCTTAAACCGGTTATAGCACAATTGAACTTGTGTTCTGCCCATAGTAGACTCGGCAAACGCCACAGTCAACATTTCAAATGTCCTTGTGTATTTAATTTAATTTTTTACACAAAACTTAATACAGTTTCTTTGACCCATTATAATATGTTATCAGCTGTTTCCTATGCTTGCAGCTACATTCCATTACAGTAGGATAAAAGGCTCAGTTATGCAATGTAACTATAATGTAGGAAACAGCTGATCGATTTTTTTGTATGAAAAGTAGGTTACGTTACATTACATCTCTATAACCATTTCCATTACTTTTCACATAACAATATCGATCAGCTGTTTCCTACTGTTGCAGTTACATTACATTAGCAGTGTTGTCAGATTTATTTGCAGTCTCCTCGCCAAATGTCTTGTCGAATATCGCCCATATAATAAAAACATTAAAGTTTAGCTACAAATTATATTTTTGTTTTGTAATTACATTACATATATTGTTAAATTTTAAATTCAGTAGGTAAGGTCGGTCTATCGTAAGATATAAAAATTATGTTGTTTAAGAAAAATTAAGAGAAGTGTTTACATTAACATATAAAATACTAGCGTATAAAAAATGCTTAAAAATAACTAATTACAAAAGATCAATCTAAATAGGATAAATTCAACTTAAACACCAATATCAAAATTATTATTTAAGTAATGTGATAAAATTGAATTAACGTTTACTTAAATATGTATTTAAGTACACATGTCATATCCTTGAAGTGGTGAGTACCAGCAGCATCGTCGTAATCATACATTATAGCCGAGAACTCATACAGGCTTTTTGTGCTTCATTATCAAAATTTTTATAAAAGGAAGTTTTCCCCACTGTGTCTCATAAACACCAAATGAGTTTTTTTGGTCCATAATATTTTTACACTTCTTGAATTTCAGAAAATTTTGTTTGAGATAAAGGTTTACAACATTTGGAATATTTTCCACGAAATATTTTATTTTGTAGAAAAAATTCCTTACATAAAAAATTTCATATTTTTAACATTATATAATATAGCCAGAAATATCGCCAAGGAGTTCAAATATCGCCAAGTAAATCGCCAATCGCCATTTCCAAATTTTCATCGTCAAAAACAAATTTTTATCGTAACGTTTGGCGAGATATCGGCATATCTGACAACACTGCTATTTAGCGAGCTTCTTTTCCCATTTAAAATCATTAAAGTTATTTTAATTTTTAAAACTTTATTTTCGTGCATAAAATTAATTATATAATTTTTGCTTTAATAAAAAAAACATTAACAAACTTATTATGAGTATCGATTAAAAAGTTTGTTCTTTAAAGGCTGACTGACTGCTGTCTGAATTGCAAGTATGAAGAAAGAACGCTTTTTTTTTACGAGGAAAAATAATTAAACATATTACAATAATATGCGCAAAATTAATAGCAAGACAAAAGAATATGAAATGTTAAAAATTCCGTAAATATTGTTAAAATTAAAAAACTCCTGCTGAGTGAGAGCGAGATGACTCATTTATTACTACTGGCTTCACACACGGCAACTTTAGTTAAGCAACTTTTGAGCATATGGAAAAGAGAGAGTAGAACAATAATGAATCATATTTTCCTCAATCGGCCTGAACTAAAGATTTGATCAACTAAAATTGGCATTTGTGAACCGGAAGAAAGCTTTGAAATATTGTAAACAAAAAGCAGCTGATGAAAATGCTCATGAGACTGCCTATTTAATAATATTCATTGTCATTTTTTCCATTTTAGCATTTTTACTGCTCAAAACATTTAAAATTTTGAAAAATCTGCTAAAATCTTCTAGCATTTTGTTTTTTCTTCCGTAGAACATTCTAGCAGATTCTCTGGGCTGATTTAGCATTCTTCCAGCATAATTTTATGGCAACACTGTTCCTATGTGCTCTGTTGATTATAAAATAAGATGTATTGGATGTGTCTCGGATAATTCTGCAAATGTGTCTTTGATAGCTTTGAAAGTAATATTTCTTTAAAGTCAAATAAGCGATTGACACGATTCGAAAGTTGAGCACGTTTGACATTAAAAATGATTTTCTTTAGATACAATAAAGAATTTCATAATAATGTCCAGATTTTGAAAAAATACCCCACAAATTAGTTTTTCACAAAGTCAGTGCAATAGACAAACTTGCTTTTATTTTTTCCATTTTATGTCAGATAATCCAAGCTAATCCAATCGACCAAAGTTTTCCGTTGACTTTGACACACATTTGTTTACATAAAGCGCATGCTCATTGCCCAAGACAATCAGTCGCCATTCACTCTGCCATTCACTCACTGTACGTACGTACAATCAATAATTACAAGACAACAATTTATTATAATTAAGCTTTTAAGTTAAAAGTAAATTAATTACAATGTTATGTACTTAAGCTGCATTAAGTTCAATTCTAAAAGTAGACACGTAACTATTTCTTCATAACTGCAACATATGTATTTATGTCACGTTATTACATGGAGTAATCACGCTTGTAACAAAGAATGGATCACGTGATTATCTGTAAAAAAGTGTTTAATATAAACACTTTTAAGTTAAATTAATTTGTAATAAACAACGAGTGTAGTTGGTTGTTTGTAAGTTTATAAGTTTAATGAACTTTTGTTTACATTGAAATAACAAAAATAATTGGTCTTGGCAATTTTTTTTAATGGCAGATATTTAAAATTTTGCAACAACATATGTATGTATGTAAATGTGTAAACATTGTAAAATTCCTTAGCTTATGCACGTTGTTATACAGAGATTTAAAAGTTCATTGTATCATATTTATTATTGGTGTCATAATACTTAAATCTAACAATTCTATAGTATGCGTCATCAAAGAAAAGACAGAATACGATACTCAAAATGCATACAAGTGCAAGTGCTTCCTGACTACTTAGGCGTAGGATGGTGGCTTCTTACTTTTTTTCGTCTCCAGCCTTCTCTTTCGTTTAGGTTGATTTGCAGCACCCTTAAGGCTCAGCTAGCCGACTGTAATGGAATGTAGCTGCAACAGTAGAAAACAGCTGATCGATATTGTTATGTGAAAAGTAATGAAAATGGTTATAGAGATGTAATGTAAAGTAACCTACTTTTCACATAAAATATCGATCAGCTGTTTCCTACGTTGCAGTTACTTTCCATTACAGTAGGCTAAATGAGCCCTTAACGACTAAGTTGGTAGAAGCGCTCGCTATCTCATTAGTTTGAGACCGACTGGAGTCTCTTTTGGACGGGAAGCAGTTTTTCCTTTTCGCAACAGTGTTCTGCTCCTCTGGAGAGCTGATTCTCTTTTTATCCTCTTTAGAGGTGGTTGCAGTTTCCAGTTGCTCTTTTAGAAAATCCTGTGCGCTGCCTTTACTGCTTTCCTGGTTCATCTTCACCAGCTTACTGCGCTGTGCCCCAGAAAGGCGTCTCTTTTTGTTGGTCGTCCGCTTAGCAACTGTTTAACAAAACAGTTGATTGATGCCATTCGATTCTTCAGCACCCAATTCATTTAAACCAACTATTAGAACTTCTACATAAAAAAAGAAGTTATAATTCCCATTACAGTGTATTTATGCAATAATTTGCAAAATATACATACGAGTACATACATTAATGCTGCCCAGACGTTAAAAAGAAAACAGAAATTTTGAAATTCTTTAATTTATTTGATAACTTCCTATATGTGTAGGCGTGATAGTTAGTAATAATTTAAATTTTTAATAAATATTATTAAAATATCAATATATTATCATTATGACAAATTTGTCATTCCAACTTATTAAAATTAACTTTCTATTTAAGTTTCTTAGTTTTTGTCTTAATATGATTTCCTTGGGCTATAGAAGAAATATTTAATAATTTACTTCCTAGATGTTGAGAAATATTATATTGCAAAAGAAAATAATCAAAATGTTTTCTTTCTTTGATTTAGCAAGTATTAATGTAAGACATTTGAAAAGCGTAGAAAATGGTTATAGTGGTTTCTTTCTCGAAAAAATGCAACATTTTTTAATTTTCAAGCTAAAAAAACTTATTTATCGGTATCATTTAAGACATTATATGGTGTGTTAAGTTCTCTTAATAAATTTTAACATGAAATTTACTAGAGATGTGCACGTGGGTGGTTTTTGACTCACGACACGCACGCTCACGCAGAAAAATATTTGACTCACGCACTTTCACGCACGAATGGATTTGAAAATTTTCACGATCACCCCTCGTCACGCAATCATGCGTGATTAATTATAAATTTGATTACGATCACGAGTGATTCACGCGTGACACGATAAGTTCACGAAATTTGCACATCTCTAATATTTACCTCCTTTATCTTTAAGGAAAAAAAGTGTTGCCTATATTTTAGAAAACAAAACGCCATTATTTTAAAATTGCCACTTTTAAAATTTAAAAAAAAAATTGGTAAACACCACTTTTAGCAGATGAGAAAATATAAGTAAAAGTAAGAAAAAAGCAAAGAGAAAAATTCAAAATCCCCTCAAGTTTCCATTTCGCTCCTCACCCTGCGGTAAATAAATTTGTGGGCGATCTTTATGGATATTTTTTGAAAACAAAATTGAACATTTTAATTCGGAAAAATCAATTTGTTGAAGCAGTAGTGTCAACAATAAGTTTTCCCAAAGCTTGTCTGCAAGAAATTAATTTGATTTTGGATGAGAAAAATTGACAAGAAATAATTTTTGGCGACTTTTTTTATTTTTGGCCATTTTTTGCTAAATTTTTATACTATTATTTTATAAAAATTTATATTAAAAAAATGTTAAATAAAAACAAATTTATTTCCAAATATATATTAAGAACAACTATTTAAAATCGATTTTGGCGATTTTTAAAATAAATTTGGCGAAATAGTTCGGAGAAAGTTGACAACCTTGATCTCAACATATCTCACAAGCAAACTAATAGTGTTTTTACACACTGAGATGGTTTTAATAAAAGTTGATTTTAACGTTCTGGTTTTACCACCCAAAATGATTTTGTTAAAACCAACTTAAAACCTCTTTTCAATTGGTTTTAAGTTTGTTCTATGAAATGCAACCTTGTTCTCGCTGTTCTTAATTCAGTGCTGCCAAGTTAAAATGACAAACAAAAATACAGCTCTTGTACAGTTTGTCAAATATGTGTTAAAAAAGTAAAAATACAGCAAAAAACGTATTTCTACAGTAGATTTATTTTATTGTGAAAAAAATCTGTTAGACAACCTGTTGATTAAAACCTGAATTTATCACACTTGCAGTGTGAACGCAAAATCAGCTGTTTATGATTTTAACGTTAAAATCAGGTTTTAACTTTAGGTTTGAAAATACTAGAAAGAAGCCTGTCTGTAAAGGCAGAGTGTAAATTACGTAATATAGTTTACATATTTGCAGTCACACCTAAAAAAATTATTTTTGTATAGAATAATTCACCTTATTGTAAATATTTTATTTTGGGTACAAATTGCCTGTTAAGAGATGAAAGTATTTTTTTAAGCACCTTCATTGCGTTGTATTGAAATTAAAATTTTGCACTTATTATTTTGAGTCATGAGAGTACCTCTTTCTAAGTGTATGGTAAATTTATGATGACAGCTGATTCTTGACGTGAGCTAAATATAAAAATAAATATTTGTAAATATTCATATATGAGAGTGTGGCAGCTCTCTGCTGAAGATCAGCTGATTGTTGAAGTATAAAAAACTAAAACTAAATGTTTATTAATGAATATGTGATTGTTAAAGCAGCACTCTGCTGACAAACAGCCTTTGCGTCTTTGCATTTATCTTAAGAAATAACATGGCAGTAATTATCATCTGCCTTATCGTGGTTCGCGTATTTCGTCCTCGACTATGACACTTGGGTAATAGATTAAAGTAAAACTGTTGAGTTCTTCCTTAATCTTTTACAAAAACGTCGTAGTCGATGTCGAAATACCCCAACCACGATAAGGTGGCATGATAGTACTGTCATGGCAATTGATTTCTATGCGGAGTTGTGACAGTTATCGTTACTGGTGCAATATCTACTCGAATTTGATCAACAACGACGAGTGTTTTTATGCTTGCGTTTGTTGTTTGGCCTTCGAATATGTTGCATCTCACTCGCACAATTAATAATAGTTTTGCCAACTGAGAATTTTTGTATTTTTGGCGTCGCTTAGATTTAAAGTGAATTCAAGATTTTGATTAAATATACTAAAAATACATATATGCTGATCATTAAAATTTAATATAAAATTTATAAAATGAACTATTTTAATAAAAAACAAAAATGAGCAATTTTGTTTAGTACATTTTTAAAGTTACCTCCAATATTTCTCAAATGAATTAATGACGCAAGTTTCTGATGAAATAGCTAAACTTTTTTCTTATATATTTATTTATGCATTTGTTTGCGTTATACATACTTTGTATCATTTGCAAATCATATTGCAACCGACCCCACAAATGGTAATGGGCGAGGGGCGGTCAATAAGTCAGCTTCATTGTGCTTAAAACAGTCTGTTTTTATGCTCACTACATCGCTGGTAACGCATAACTAACTAGCCCAACATAGGACTTGTGCACCGCAATCACGGGCCGATGGTGTAGAAATGTTTTTGGCGGGGGCCTTGCGGTGATCTTTGGAAGTGCAAGTACCAGCTTAGGTAATGAAAGTTTTCTTCTAGTAATTTTCTTTACTCCTTAAATTTGCATTTTCATTGACATGAAGAAAATTTTCTCGCCAACATCTCATCATCTAAACTGGCATTTACTTAGATATAATCAATAGATGTTGCTAAATGCTGTTAGCATTACAATAGATATATCTTTTTGCTAGTGCGGGATTAAGTTAGGTTAAGTTGAAAAGAGGGAAATCAATGTTGACTTTAAAGCGTGTTGTGGCATCTTAAAAAAATATTGAGTAAGTTAAGAACCTAATTTCCTCAATATATTTTCTGAAGCCCTATGTCTTCATCTATGTCGGCGTACGCCTTTATCCTTGCGCTCTCCGATGGTGTTGCAGGTTCTTTCCACCCTATGAGATATGGAGCTAATTTCCTGTAGTGTTGATCGTCACCAGATTTGGTTTTGGGACGTCCTCTTTTGTACTTTCTTGGTGGTTGTATATTTCTTCAGGTGTTTATATTATGTGTGCCCTATTTTAAAAAATTCAATGTTAATGTCACTCATATGTGATCTGTTTCATGGTTGTTCGTTACTTTTTACGCTTGACGAAAATATTTTAAGAATTCTTCGGAGTTAGGGTTTTACGAAGAGTCTCAGTTTGTTTTCTATAAAATCCGTCACAAACCAAGTCTCGCATCCGTAAAGAAGAACGGAGAGAACATAGGTTTTGAACATACATATGTATTTGTGTTTTGACGCTTTATATGTTTCGAGGTCCATAACTTGTGAAGTTGTGTGAATGCGGCTATTGCTTTTTTGATATGGCCTTTCACGTCCTTGACAGTTCGTCCGCTCTCCTTGATAATGGTACCCAAGTATTAGAGCTCTTCTATACCGGTGAATTTGATTTTGTAGAAGGTTCATTGGATCAGTTAATGTGGGGCTTAGCCGCATCCCTTTTTGTTTCAGCTAAGTTTATTCTGAGATCTACTTTTTTAGATTCTAAAGATAGGCCATTTAGTTTTCCTTGTATGCCACGGAGTCTGTCGAATAGGTCGCGCTTATCATCTGCATAATCAAAGTGATTCTATATCTAGTAAATTTTCTATTTAAAAGATTTGTCTTCTGATTATGCTCCCGATCTTCGACAGTCATTAAATACAACACCACGCGTTTTTCTGATGTGCATTAGTGTCCCCTTGTTTCAGTTGTTGTAGGAAAGTTCAAGTGATGAAGACATGGAGACTGGTCACTGAACTACACCGTCTCCAGCGGATACTAATACCAATGTAACATCAGAGCGCCCTCCTTCGTCGGTTTTGTGTAGCAAAATTATCGGTGAAGTAAAATAACTAATAAAATGGCTATTAAGCAGCTTCGAAAATTTAATGCGCCTCATTGACACCAGAGGCGCTGCAACACTGCATTATTAAAGAATGAAGCTTTCCTCTGTCTCCTCCTTCACCACCCATCTTCTCTAATTCTATGCCTTTCGCCTTTCCTAAAGAAGGTAACATCTTGACATTTATTCATTGTCTAAATGTTAATTCTCTTTTTATAAAAAAAAACAATAAAAGTAGTGGAGCAGCGTATTTTTATCTGCCTGGCAAGCTCTAAATGTTATATCATCAACAACACCCATGCACTCTGCCTGGCAATCTTCAAAGTTTTGGCCTTTTTAATCTCAGAATTTCTTTTGTTTTTTCCCCTATTTTGGTTTCTCCTGAGAATTTTGGTCACTCTTTCAACAGTAGAGTTCTCTGTCAATATGGGATGTGTTAGTCTATAATCGATTGTTTTATTTCGTTTCGAGTTTTTGAAAAGGCTTGGTATTGTTCAGTGATGGTCGTTTCCAGCGATAGATTTCTGTGGCAAATCCATTTTATTGTTCTATACTTGTATTTATAATTTTATTATTATTTATTGAATATAATCAACATTTTCCAACGAATTGGTGAAAGATAAATTGTTAGGAGTAGCATGTGATTGTGGATAGCAGGGACACATGATTAACTTGGCCTCATTACTACTGAGGGAACAAAGCATATTAATAAAATAAATCAGCTGCACATTCGAATAAATCGGCGGAAGGAAACTCACCTGGAATTATAAAATCATCTCTGGACTTTACTTTTTAATTTTTTAATTTTGGGAGGATTTTAAGAATTCAGACAGATAGTCTCCGTGTAAGAAATATACGTATCTATGTATATGCACGTTTCTCAACAAATACCATAATAGAAAATTAAAAAGCATCCAAGACTTATTGGCTACTCCTCGTACGTTTCTATGCTGGAAATTAAACTTGCTGGTGAGTTAAAAAAAATCCGTTCAAGACATAAATCACACTTCAAATTACCACTTTTTTCCATGTGCGAGTACATATTTGCATGTGTGATTTTTTTTCCAACAACAAACTAATTAATGAATCTAGTTTTGCTTATTTTGAAATTAAGATTTGCAACAAGTTCACGGCTTGTCATTGATATTTTTTGCAGCTTTTGTCGTTTTGTTTTCAAACTGGGAAATTCACGGAATATGTATACAAATTCAAGCATAAACATTAAATGTTAATTAAATATTATAAATTAAAACTCTTAATAATAAAAGCAAAGAATTAATTTCAATATTAGACATGTTTTACTGGTCATAACGCAAGCATTGGAAGTGAATTTTTAGTGCAAAATATGTATGTACATATAAACACATTTTAAGTATTTACGACTACTTTACAGTGAAATACCAACCACAAATATTTGCTGAGATTTTTAAAATATCTGGTTATCACTGGCTATTTGTTGGATTTAACGCATAAGTATAAGCAAGCAAGCAAACACCATACGATCTTAAAACGAAATTCGATCAATTGTTATAATTATAAAACAATAAAGCGTTCATGTTACACGTTTATGTAAAATAATAAATATTCATTGGCATTCATGTGTTCAGCGATAACAAACAAGCAGCCTATAAAAGTATTAACACCCAGTAGTGACGTACGCTATCCGATCAATGCAGTGATGTCAACTTTTTGTGAGTCAAAACGCAACCAAATTTGAAAGAAGCTTTCGGAATACATCTTAAATCATGCTCGCATACGACTCAAGGAGACTGAAAGAGCTGAGGCGCGATGGCTCTAAACGAACTTTAAAACTTTTCCGGAAATGATGCCATCATAGAATTTATCAAAATGTTCTCGAGACAACAATCATAGTGAAACGCTGAGATCAAAGAGAAAACAGTACATGTATGTAAGTAAAGCACGTATTATTTCCTTATAATCTTTGGTGTAACTTCAAGCTATTGATGGATTTTCCCACATTCTTAGTAATAATATTTCAATTTGCGTTTTATTTACACATTCGGCCATGTCACAGAGCTCAATTCCGTTCGGAGACGGAATTCAATCGACCCCATTTTTGTAGGAGATGGTGTCTAAAAAATAAAACTAAAATACGGAAATTTGTCAGGTGTGTCAAGACTTTTGGGGGCACTGGTTTGCTGGGATATGCTTCAGCTAGGGCTTGACATCTTGAAGTGAATTCGATTCCCTTTCCGAACGGAATTGAATTTTGTGACATGCCTGATTATTTAAAAAATAAATAGTACTGGCATTACTTACATTTTACTTTTACAGTTCGCCATTTCAAATCAAAGTGGACAACCACTATTAAAATGGCGAATAAATTCCCATGAAAAAATCATTCCCAATAGGGAGAATATTTTTTGAAGTTGCCATATGTTCATGTGCGCTAGATTTACAAAATAGCGATTCTATGACAAGAAACAAACTCTCTAGGACATTTTACTCGTATTCCCAATAACGGTCACAAATTACAAAATAATTACGATTGGAAAATCAGGACTACTACATGAAATTTTATATCTTGTATAAAGCCTGGTACTCTGTTCGAAATTTCACCCGAAATGTTGACGTGTTCCATATAAAAAAATTTCACATGAAATATTCATGAAAAAATATTGCAAAACTTGTACTATGTTCAACTCGTGAAAAATGTATGAAATGTATCTGGCAACATTTTCTTGCAATCTGCGAAATAATGTGACTGGCATTTATTTTGCGTGAAATATTGACAGCTGATGTTCATGTTTACAAAATTCGATCAATGTTGCATACTTCTAACCAATAAAAACTATTATTTTTTTTGGAAAAAGTAATATGGGCATCACTTGTTACGTGTCAAACTTTTCACGCGAAATAATCAATGTTGCTGTAAAATTTTCACAACTTCGAACAGAGTACTAGGCTTTAGGCGATAGTTTTGTAAATTATGCTTAAGAAACAGGACATGACAAATTAAACCCAAATTGCTACTTGACAATAATGGCGTGGTTTTTTAAATAAAGAGAAGGAAATAAATTTCATGTCTACTGAGAAGTACAGTTTTTTGGAGAGAATACTCGAAAATTTAAGGGAATACTCCCTACAAGAATAGTACAGTGAAAGCTCTATTAGCGGACAGCCCTTATAAGCGGACAGCCCTTATAAGCGGACATTTCCCTTGTGCGGAAAATTTTTCTAAAACTAGATTCAATATAACGGAAATCAAACAAATTACGATTTAACAAACGGACGCTTCCAAGACCGGTCGCCGACATGAAATTACCATAAATTCTGACAAAAAAGTTCCCATAAGCGGACAGTTAATCTGTCCTTTATTAAGAATTATTTTTAATGCATAATTATTTTAAATTCAAGAGAACAATAATATGAAGAGGAATATGTAAATATTGATGAAAATATTCTTATGGAATATGACAGCGAAGATATTTTTGTTATCGATCAGATATCTGTTTTCTGATAATGAAGGTAGCGTTGTTATTGAACACGCAGGGAAAACCCGTAATAATATATCAACTTATAAAGAAGCCCTGCAACAAATTAAGAGGTTTAAAATTTTAGTGACTTAAGAGCATGTACAATATTTAGAAAGTTACTACACGGAACAGTGTTTTAAGGAAGTAGAAAAGTCGATTAAAACAAAAAAGTATTCTCGACTGTTATCATCCCTTGAAATCAAAAATTTAATTTTGTAGTAAATAATAAAAGTTTTGGTTTCATTCTTGTTAACGGACATCTCCACCTAACGGACGACAACTTCCTCGACGGTGAGTGTCCGCTTATGGGAGCTTTCACTGTATCAGTCAATTGACCGGTCATTTGATCGGTAGTCATGTAGTATAATTTGATCATTGCGTAGAATTAAGTTTCTATAACATTATTAAGGGTAAAATTAAAAATGTGATTGAAACTTTTGTGCAGTTGTGATTGTGTATCTTTCTCTAACTAATGAATTTCGTCGACTATATAACATAATATATTCAAACGCCACTAAAAGAGCTAAGTTGGCATCATTGAACCAACAGGTGAAGTGAGAGTTTCCAAATATAAATTAAATTCAAAAATAAATTATTGCTTAACATGTTTACTACTGGTTTTATATTAATCATTTCGCATATTGCATTTTTTTCCCCGTTGAACATCGATGTCATGTTACAAATTTTGTTAACAAGTTTTGAAATTGTTTGCAATATTTCTGATAACAAACAAAAAATTTATTTTCTTTTCAAATGTAAAAAGAGACATATATTTCCTTTACCAAAAAAAAAAATATAACTTAATCGCACAGTAGGTCATTAAGCTAATTGAGGGTGTAAAAATTTGCAATATTTGAACTTAAGCAGTTAATAGCATTTTCGTTTCCAAAAATTATATTACATATGAACTTAATTTAAGGAACTTTATTTGTGTAACCTTTTTGATATTTGAATGAAAACCAATTTGTAGTCTCAAAGGCTTGCTACAAATATTATCAGCGAATCTTTGGCAATTTTTCAGCAACTAACAAATCATTAAAGGCTCAGTTAGCCTACTGTAATGGAATGAAAAGTAATCTACCGATTCTTACATTCCGGTTATATCTCTATAATCATTTCATTACTTTTCACATAGCAATATCGATCAGCTGTTTCCTGCCGTTGCAGTTACATTCCATTACAGTCGGTTAACTGAGACTCAGGACTATGGCTCCCTTTTAAAAATGATTCCAAGAACCTTCCAAATTTTTTTAATAACTCAAGCATTTTGGGCGATTAAAATTAATTTTTAGTATTTTCTGGGTATGCATTAAACTTTAAAGATATTTTCATAAATAAACTTCGTAATTTTTCTCAATAATGTGTGTTTTATGTTTATGAATAAAGTGTCGTCTATAGTACATGCATTTATTTGATAAGATTTAAAAATGTGTGAATTCAATTTTAAACTTGCTTCCTTTTAACGACTTGTTATGCAAATATTTATACTCGTACGAGGTTTAATTCAGCTGATTTTATTCGTATTAAGCGAATATAAAATTATAAACAAATTCAATTATAACAAGACAACACAAACATGTTTTAATAAGTGTGTCGTACGGTTGCTGTTAATAAAGACTTAACAAAGGCATTAAAATATCTACATACATATACATATATGTATATATAATAAACTGCAATTGCTCCCCCCTCCCTGTGTAGTGCTGTAGGCGCCTGTTTGTTGGCAAGTAGGCGGGCAGGTCGTCATGCAAAAGCTCGTCACTTTAAGCAAAACATTAGACAACTGTGCATTGTTGAAGACTTTGATCTGTTGTCAACAAGCAGCAAGCGAATACCAGTTATGAATAGCAAATTAGAGTAAACCACTAAATCGTTTCGCATTTAATATTCATCTCGATAATATAATTAAATGTTTGAAAATCAATTTGCAATTTATAGCAGAAAAAAGAAAAGAAACTAAACAGCTCACGATTATTGTTTTTTTTAAATTTATTTATTACACAACTTTTATTTACAAACAAAAACGTTATCTAAAAAATTTAATTATTTTGTGAAAAGATTATGGACTGTAACTTTTTCGAAGCGTCAGCAAATTGAGTACCAATAAACTATAAAATATACAAATTTATAACTGGCAATTATTTCATGCTTTTTTTTCAACGCTGAAATAATTGCTTAAGCTGTTTACTATAATTAATTAAAAATTCTAGTTGAAAAAAAAACATCTGCGCGCAATTCTCCAAATTGCATTTCATTAGCAATTTATAGGGAAAGGTTGTGGTTTTCCAAAGAGCTAGAAGCTTCTTTTTCTTTTGTTCAGGTTTTAATTAATAGTTTCGCTGTTAAGGCATTTACTTTTATTAATATTTTATTCTCCAGTGTGGCACGTGCTTGTATGTAATTGTAATTATTACAACTATTTTGTTTGTGTTGTTGTTTTTTTAAGATTTCAAAAGAGAAAGCTGCAATGGAGAGTATAAAACGGATGTAGCAAGCAGTGTTGCCAGCCTAGCATATTTTAGACTAAATTTATTGATACTTATCAGTGTTTTAGGGCCTGTCCCACGATGTCGAAAACGTTCGACTTGTCGCACACTTACATTTGAAACCACAACAAAATCTTAAAAATTGTTTTTGTTTTGACTGTAAGTGTGCGACAAGTCGATCGTTGTCGACATAATGGGACAGGCGCTTAGTTCCGAAACTTTTGCTTCGTGGAGCTTCTTACGGCGGGCTGGACACTATATAATAAGTTTTAGTTTTGTGAGACCGGAATAAAATGATAATTGGTAAGAGCATCAAAAAATTGTATGGGAAACCTTCTCTCTACATTTTTCTTCCACACTATCCCAATTGAAATAAAATTAGAAATCGCTGCACGAATGAATAAGTTGAAACCACTTTGAAAGTAAATATTTTTTTATTACGCCAGCAAACAATTCAGCCGCAGATTTTGTTATTTTATTGTTTGTATGCACAAAAATACAACCTTTTACAGACTATCAAATTTCTGTCGGTTTTTTTAAAATGAAATTGAAATTTTGTTCACACATTGAGTTTGAAGCACAATGCATGGTTAACCCTGTGACGCCATTCTAAGTCCAACATAGTGGAATACCCAAGATGGCGGACAAGTTATTTTTAATTCCTCCTACAATATGCGTATCACATGAAAGGGCTTGCTGATAACACATGACGTTACTCTAAGTTCAATATGGCGCAGTTCGAAAGATGACGGACTAAGTTTATTATGATTTTGTACAATATCGGTATAAAATGAAAGGGCTTGCTGAGAACAACTCGAAAATTAAAGTGACATCACTCTTAAACCGGTCCAGCGATAACTAAAAAAATAAAAAAATAAATTAAAAGTAAAAAATCCTTTATTTAAATGCGCTAAAAGGAATAAAATGAACTTTTTCTTAAAAAAAAAACTTTTATCATCAACTTGAAATCCCATTACACAAATTATGTGATATAAAAGCTAGTCGCGTGATTTACCTGTGTAGTTATCTACAACATAGTAGAAAATGATAGTAAAAATTTTAAAGGAACAGTTTAATTTATTTATTTTTAAAATTTTAAAGAAGTTGTTTTTCTTTTAATTCTTACTAGAGCTGTGCCAAATCGTTCATTCAAGTGACCGCTCATTTTCATTAATTTTCATAAAAAGAACTAGTTCGTTCAAGAAATAGAACGAAATAGAAACAAACAAACAAAGAGTTTATTCGTCAACTAAAAAGAGGCAAATGCAGTGAGTTTGTTATGAATTGTTTAGTAAAATAATCAAAACAAACAACAGAAAATATAAGAAACAAAAAATCAGCAAGTAAAACTTTTTTGCAATATTAAAGTATTTTGTACTCTTAGGAATAAGAAACCACCAAAGACCAGCACCGCCAGCAGTCAGGTAACCCTATGTACAGTGGTGTATACGGCACGGCACGTATTGCAACATAATATACATAACATTGATACCACATACTACATACATAATAATAATAATAAATGTATATAGAATTTGTTAAAAAAAGCTCTTAATATGTTCTAAAAACTTAAGATATATTAATGGCAATTTTATTAATTTCACAATGGTCATAATGTTACTAAAAGCAGGCAAAAAGGCAAATGAAAACAAGAATATAACAAAAAGCTCACATGAATAAAGAAAAAACAAAACAAACAAAAAATACACCCCTTGGCTCATTTCGTTCAATTGTACTTTTTATCAGTACTGCTGAGCCAAAACAGCTCAGTAAAGTGACCAGCTCACTTCGTTAATTTTACTGATTCCTTCAATTGTACTCGTTCGTTCATGAACGACACAGCTCTAATTCTTACTTTCTCATTTTATTAAATTTTTTCACAAGTCGTATTACTTCTGTTCTGTTATGAATCAGCTGTTTCTATTCAATTGAAAATCTCTATATGTGTTTGTCTTTGTTCTATTGCGAATAAATAATCTGAAGAAAGTTGAATTCAACGTTAAGGAACAGCGAAAAGTGCCTATGGATTTGCTTGATTTGTTACGAAAGGATAAATTTTTTTTGTGAAAAATTAGATATTTTCGTTTAGTTAAAGAGTTTTTAAATTTTTTTTATCAAGTAAATAACCATGGAAGATGAAAAAACTATTTTCGTGAATGAAAATAGGAATTTGTATACGAGTTTAATTAATAATCGGCCTGTCCCCCGATGTCACTCGAAATCGTTCGATCGACAACTTGTATTGCAAACAACAATAACATTAGAAAATTTGTTGTTGTTTTCAATATAAGTATTCGATCGTACGATTTCTAGTGACATCGTGGGACAGGCCGAATATTTTCTACAGAAAAGAACGAAACAGAGCGGCAATGAAAAGTAAAAACTAATGAGTGCTTTATAGTGTGAAACCCCTCAGGAATGGGTAGCGATATCGTCAGAGTGCGTAAGTTTTAAAATTTATATTTGAAACAAGAATAAAATAAAGTCGTATTCACGGTAAAATAGAGAACAAACGTATAATTTCAGTATCATTGAAGAGGACATACATTAATTTGAAGTTTTTTTCTTCAAGTATAAATAATAAGATACAAACCTGTCTTACAGTACAATATTATCGACCAATAAAAATGTCAAAAAGAAGAAAATAATAATAACACTGTTCAATACCAGAAAAATAGTAGTAACAGCTGATTCACCTTATAAACTGAGGTGGCAAAAAAAAAATAGGAAAACGGTTGGGAATCTAGAAAAACGATTGACATATAATTTAGGGAATAATTATAAACATACACTTTTTTCTAAATTTTTCGACCACAATGTCTCTCGAACTATATTTTAATTACAAAAATTGGTTGCAAATTTTCAAAATTAATTACTTCAAGTGCGGTTATTGTTGGTTCAGGAAAGTCTATATGCATTTCGTTAAGAAACTAGTCAGTTGACTTCCATGCAAAAATTCTTGAGCTCCTTATACAAAAACTCTCAAAGTGCTATTGGGAATTACGTACACAAACATAAGTTAAAAATCCTCAAACAAAAAAAAATTCACAATAAACAACTTTATTCGATTTTGAGTCCGTTTTTCAATTTGCTTAAACAACAACAAACGAAAGTTCTTCATCAGGTTTTCATTATTTGTTCGAACTTATTTGTTTTTCTGTTTACGTTCGAATTTCTCTGTATGCCAAGGCGAAGAATAAATAACAATGACAGGACTATTGTATATATGTATGTAAGTAATGTAAAATGTAAGCTTTCATAAAATTCACGTATTCTATTTATATTGAATTTTTTTTATTATAAAACTGACAACACACCCAGTGGATCGAACACGTAAACGCTGTTTGATGAGGGTATGCGCCTTCGAAAATAGATTTTATTCTGCAATTTTCTTTGGTGTGTTATTGTTCCTTCAAAGTTATAACCTTTAATTCGGCTCAAGCATAAATACCAACTTTAGGCTAATTAAATATTGAACAAAGTAACAAATTCCAGTTGGGCAAAGAATTAGCAACAGCTACTTAAACAAATTCTGCAATTCATGTTCAAGTTCAAGTTCAGATCTTCTTATTAAACTAATTTTTTTATATAAATTAAAAATATATTAAACCTAACGACTTTGTTGTACTATTGAAATAAAATCTGAAGTTAATCTTAATTGAAATATCAATATGACAACTGCAATTATTATTTTCAAATACAAAACGGAAGTGTAGTTTTAATTGTATTTAAAAACTTTTTAGTTTGTCTCCTTCTAAACAATAATGACATTTTTCTTGCAATATTCGAAACATCTTAATAAAAATATTCATTTAGATGTTATTAAAATAAATAATCTCAATTATCAAAATTAAATTTAATTTTCATTATTTTTCATATCACGATTGGGAACAGCAAGGAGAATTATCTATAAAATCAGCAAAAATAACATATTAATGTAATTATTTGTTTATGCATTTTATTGTCAGTTGATTAAATCAAATAAAATACATTTTCATTAGTTTAATTCGAAAATGATTGTCTTATTTTCATTACGAATTTATTATTTAACTTTTAAATTTTTTTACAGCGAAATAAAATCACGCTTCATTTGATTATGGCAGCGAAAATAAAAATAATTATTTGCATTCAGCTGGTGATTTCGGTCAGATACACTTTTATTTCAATTAAAATTTTATTTTATTTAAAATTCATTCATTCATCAATATTTTCGTGGTATTTTTCTATTATCTGGAAGTAAAGCTTATTTAGTGCCAATAAACTAAAGAAATGGAACGTGATGTAAAACTTTTTGTCAATAAAAATTAATGCCAGCTCTTCTGTTTTAAGTTGTTTCGTTTTTTTTTTGCAAAACCAAATTTAATTCAAAGTTAAAAAAAAAACTTTTTTGACACTCTTTATGTATTAACATACATAAGTAAAGTAAGATTTTCTAGCCAACTCAAAAGGTTAGAAGGTCATATAAATAGTTTCTTTGCAAAGTAAGAGCAAGTATTGTTGTCGCCGAGATCTGATTGGATGTTGTGCTCTCCTCGGAGTGAAAGCACAAAAGCAGCAATATGTTAATTTACACCAAAATTGCAACTAGCGTCCCTTGTTTACTATATATAAAATTATTGATCGAAATGTCATTTTGATTATTTGATTTGTTAAAAAGACAGAGTTTTTCTTTTTTTAAAAGTTGAGGGTGTACGAATATGAACTTTGTATACTGTACTCGTATGTAGTTCCGCTATACATACGAGGTTTGTTCAAAACGTATCGCGAACTTTGAATTTTCGCGGGTTACGTACATATATATATTCGAATTTTGATTTTTTGCGGCGTTATGTGGGTACTCATGTCTCTCGTTTTGAACAAACCTCGTACATTTTTCCCGGAAAAATTATAAAAAATTTTACAGCTGGCATTTATTTATTTTCAATAAGTTGGCAAATCAACAAATAATAATAAAAATTTTATTAAAACTAAAGTGTTTTATGAAAAGAAATTATATGAAGCGTCTGTTTTTAAGGCCATTAATGTGTTTGTTCCTCTAGCGTCATTCAAATCAGCTCAGATGTTTTTAACACTTTGATTAGCTACTTAATGATATTTACGTTATTGACACCCTCAACATTTTTCGCAACTATTTCCTTTATTATTACTAATATTATAATTTGATTTTTTTTAATAAAAAATCTTTTATGTTTGTGAAATTTTAAATTTAATGATTTATACATATATGAACATTTGGGAGGTCAATCCTGGAATGCCGATGCCGAAAATTTCAGAAATTACCAAAAACACCGGGATTGGAGACTTCACATTCCCGAAATTGCGGAAATTAAGAAGTGGTCCGGTTCGGCCTCCCTAATGTATGTACAATGTACATGCATACATACATTTATTAATTTCAACATTTGCAAAATTTGAAAGAAATATTTTTTATTAATTAATGTGAGTTTCTAAAGAGAAGAAAAATTAAATTAGACTATAAGCTGGGGGAAATATCGATATTTTTCTGTGCAGCAACGCACTTCATCAGCACCCAAGTCTATCTACTGGGGTAGAGATTGTTATTAATATCAGCTATTTAACGCAAAAGCAAGAGCTTTTGCTTCTTCGACTGTGACTGTTTGGTACTTCCAAAATCATACAGACTGTTTATGCTTTTACTAACCAAACTAACCAAAAGCAACAGCAAATGAAATTCAAACTTTTGAAATCGTCGACTGTTGAAAGTACTGCGCAATTGTTCATACATCGCTTGCTGTTTCTGCTTCGACTGCGACTGTTGTTGATTTTCACAAGCAGCGAAAATTTTACGACTTTTCCTACTTCGACTTAAGTTTTTTAAACACTGGCGCTGAAGTTGTTGATTTGAGCTAAAATTTTTCAAATAATTAAATCGCTCTTACAGACATACGTTGGCAGTTAAGCTCCGAGTAGTATTTCGGAGCCGTTGGAAAATTTCAACACTGGAGTTGCTTGCAGTTCCCCACAACTGAATGCTGTGGTAAAAACTAAATAGCAATAAAGAGCAGCAGACAACAAGTTTCAAAAAAGTGCTATTGGTCAACGAAGTTTTTTCTACTTTTAATTTACCCTCAGTTATTAATGAAAAAAACTCTATTTTATTATATTTATAATTTATGCCTTCAACTATTTAAAAGAAAAAACGTAGCGAACGTGTCTTTTTTGCAAAAGTAAAAATTCCGAATTACATATGTATCAGCTAAAAGTTTTGCTGTTCGTGGATGACAGACAGACCTTCTTAGAAGAACTTACATTCATATGTATTTTAAAATGCAGAAATAAGCAGATAAATATTTGCAATTAATGATTTTTTTACTGCCAACATGTTAAATTACAAACATCAGTTAATTAAAATCGAACTGTGAAATTAGAAAAAGAATTTTAAACGATTTTGCATGTTAAATGATTGGAATTTAATTTAACATTTTTCTTTATAAAAGTAATAAAACAAAAACTGTGAAATTGAAAGCAATTTATTCTAGCAGAAAGTAATTTTAAAACAAACGAAGCAAAACTGATATCACGATTTAATGGTAGTGAATGGCGCGTTATTTCCAATAAATTAATTAAAGTGACGACTGTGGTGAAAGGTTTGCTTTCAAAATTATGTACTAAGTCATATTGTTTAACATCATTAAGGTCTCTCAGAGAAAAATCAGGGGGAAAATTACGGCTTGAAACGAGAATTTAAAATATTTGCATTTGCAATCTGTCGATGTACGAGTATTTCAGAATGAATGAAACAAGAAAATTGTCGAATTTGGGACGATAGCAATTCACTTGAGATCCAAGAGCGTTTAATGCATTCCGAAAAAGTTAGTGTTTGGTGTGGATTTTGGGCTGGCGGCATAACGTCATCGGTATATAAAGGGTGAGCAAAATTTAAGGTTAGGAAGTAAATTTGCCTAAAACACACTTTTTTTTTTTGACAAATTCAGTTTTATTGATTGATACCAAGGTAAAGTAGAAATATGGGAATTAATAATGGAATATGATATCAGACAATTGTTCACCTCTAGCACGTCGGCAGTCATCCGCTCTTTTCACAAAATTGGAACCATATTTTTTAACAAAGCTTCGCTTATCTCGTTAATGTAGCACCGAATATAATCTTTCAGAGCATCAGTTGTTTCTGGTTTGTTCACGTAAACCCGGTCTTTTAAATTAAAATTCACAAATTTCACAATTCAAATTCTTTGTTCAGGAGTGTAGCGTTCCATGGTTAAGATTTCCCAACTTTTTGCTAAATAAATGTTAATGTGAACCATCGACACCAAGATTGAGCGATTTGACCCCATTAGCCTTTTTCTTGCAGGGCTTCTTAAGTTGCAGATGTATGGGAATTAGCCATAAACCACAACTGCCCTCAAAGGTAACACATCCCATGCCATAGATCAAATTCGGAAATTAAAGATTCGGATGCATGCTATTCAGCGAAGCCGCGTTATCGATAGGCATTGGCTAGTTACGCCCTACAGGGGGGAGAAGCTAAGCCATCCCCCACCAAAAAAAGAAAGTTACAATAATAAAACAATACAAAAATAACTTCAGCATGGGTCGAAGGCCTTGCAAATGAAAATAAGCTCGATGATATCTTAGACACACTTTGATCAATTAAATTTAAGTTTAAATTTAAAGTAAGGAACCGCTTAATGAAAGACCCTTTAAAAAGCATTGGAATGCTGATTATATGCTTGTTAAAGACTTATTGACTTCATCCCGCTTTTGGCTGGACTTTAATTTTAAACGTAATTAATTAAATTATTTAGGTTATTGCTCATGCTTTTCATAAAAAGTCACAACCAAAACAATTTTTCATGAGTCATATAATTCTATTATTAGTGAAAATTTTAAAAATGCCATGCATTGTGGGTATGCATGCTTACGCAAAAATATTAAGGTGGTTCAAATGTTATGGAGGAAATTAAGTTTAAATGGCATGTAACGCAAATTCTAAGAACATTTTCCGCTTTAATCGCAACATCGAAATGGACTGAACCTTGTTTTTTAAGTTACCTGTGGCGATGAGCCCCAATAGGGTATTTTTAAATTGTCTTATTTATTTAAATTATTTATATGTACAATTCTGGAAATTCAATTCATTCCTTGAAAAACAGAAAAAAAAAACAATTTTTTGCATCAACTTAATTAATTGTATCTTTGAAGCCATTGGGCGGGGATACGATTAATATATTTTCGAGTTATCGATTCATTTTTGGTTTAAATAAAGTTCACAAACACTTGCAGTAAACTTTCATTTTGGATATAAGCACATACAATAGCGCCAGGTGGAACCAAAATAAAAGAAACGGGAGGAAATTTTTGGCGTAAATTACTGTTTCTCTTACAAGTGTGGTAAGTCAGCAACAACATTTTTAAGTCGATGAGGATTTTTGTTATATTATTTTATGAATAAAAATGTTCCTCCCTAATACTTGTACATACATATCTACATAATATGTGTTATATTTATGTATGTATTCATACATATGTACATCAATATTAGCAATTGTGCCCTTAATTATGAAAGTGTTCTAAGTCATATATCTCTCGTATCGAGATATTTAGTAGATTACGTTTAATAATCAAAAATTATTTTTACTTTATGCAACATTTTAATTTAGAGTTGTACAAGTCTCGATTAATATAAATTAATTTTATATTTATCAAATATTTATTTTATTATTTGGACGACTTTCATAATTAAGGGCACAATTATAAACCAATTATCTGGTAAAAATGTTTAACTTATGATTAATTTTTAAAATTATATACAAATCAAAGCTTTTGTAAAACAATATATTAAAAAAGCTGACCCACGATATCGATAGAAAATGTTCTTATTTTCAACATAAATTGCTGAACAAACGTTTTTTTTTCGATATCGTGGGACAGCCTATAAAAACTTTGCATTAAAATTTTTTCTCTTGCCATTTTATTATCTTAATAATTTCAAGAAGACTAAAAAACATATTTTTGTTTTAAATAACGTTCAGTTTTCATGGAGTAAGAACCTGTATATTACTTTTCACCTAACAATATCGATCAGCTGTTTCCTACCGCTGCAGTTACATTCCACTAAGGCGCAGTTAGCCGACTGTAATGGAATGTAACTGCAACTTTCCTTTCCATTACAGTCGGCTTACTGAGTCTTTACAGTTGGCTATCTGAGCTTTTACGAGTATACAGTTCGATTTGTGTAGTTAAAGTTGTTACTGTAATTGCTGGCATTTGTTAATTTATTGTTGTGTTTGTTGCCAATTTTTAGTTGATTGCTGGCTTAGACGCAATGAGAGCAATTATTTATTAGAGCAAATTGATTTAATTCATTAAGTGCTTAGCAGTGTTGCCAGCTCGTTTCTAATTATACAATTGCAAATAAAACAAAAGCTGAAATGATTTTTTTTTGTAATGCATTTAGTTCTTTATACTATTGTAGTATAAATAATTATGAAATAATAATATGAATATAAAAAATTTAAAAAATATTTTTACAGAAACGAGCTTAAAGGCAGAATTAGTTTTTAATTTCTGTTCTGTTACGAATCAGCTGACTCTTTTTTGTTTATAGAAATCTTATACAAGTCGTTAGTTTTTCTGTTTAAGTAATTGTAAGTGACAGCGTAAATAAAATAAAAGCATTTTGAAATCAATTGTGGTTGTGCTTTAAGAATTTAAAAATATTTAGTTTTTAAAAGAAAAACTTTAAACTATATTGAAACCTAACAATGGATGATGCAAAACTCATCATTTTAATGGAAAACTGTGACCGTTCTAGTTAGAAACAGCTGATAAGTTAATACAGAAAAAGTAAGTATTAAAATTTAGAAGCAGAACGGCACAGTGCATAACAGCAACAGAGATAAAAAGACTAATGAAATCTTAAACGCTAATTTTCTCTCAAGAGTTGAGTATACAAAATATTAGTAGGCAATTTGCATAAATGAAACATGATACGAGAATTAATTCTGCATTAAGTCCCCGTGGAACTTGCAATTTTTGTTAAAGCAATTTTTATTTGCAAGAGAGTGGAATACAAAATGTTTTGATGGCTTTTTCGAAACTTTCATACATATTCAAGAATTGTTGCAGCAAATATTGCAAGTCTGGACGGCGACTTAATGAGCGATATGTACAACATGCAAACATTTAGCTCCTACGATTATTCTCAAATGCAGTTCATGGATAATATTAACCCCCTGTTTGTGTAAGACGTTGACGTTAGAAATCTTGGAGTTTTTGTAATAGATTAAAGGAAACTTGTACAACTTTTCTTTAATCTATTACAGAAACGTCAAGATTTCCATCGTAAACCTCTTCCACAAACAGGCTGAAAGTAATATTTTTTTCCTATTAATTTTATATTCGTAAATCTGTTCACTGACTTTTAATGTTTTAATTATTTATTCTATATTGTTACAATAATTTAGGTAATATTCAACTATTCATTTCAATTAATTTTTTATAATATTACTCTAGTGTAGAGTAGTGTTCGCGACCTTGGAACTCTTGAGAAAATACACAGAAAAAAGTAAAGACAAGATTCAATTAAAAAAAACAAAGATTCAGTTAAAAAATTAATTAGGGCCAATCCTACGATGTCGACAGTGTTCGACTTGTCGCACACTTACATTCAAAACAAAAACAAATTTTAATATTTTGTTGTTGTTTCAAATGCAAGTGTGCGACAAGTCGAACATTGTCGACATCGTGGGACAGGCCCTTAGTTTTCAACCAATCACGAAAATTGTAGTATTAAGTTATCCATTTTAATTAAATTTTTTTATTTTTTGCAAATAAAAAAATATTACATTAACCAAAAATTTGATTGATGGGTTCTTAAAGATTCAATTAAAATTTAATTAAAATATTTTTAAAGATTCCATTAAAAAATTAATTGAAATATTTTTTAAGATTCAATTAAAATAATAATTGATATATAAACTAAATCTAATAATAATAATGATGTTAAAAAAATGATGTATAAAAAATTTCCAAAAATGGAAACATTTGGCTATTGTACAAAAAATTTTTAAGTTCGAATGCTGCATACAATGGCCGTATTCGATGTTTCATACACACAAAAAAGTAATATGAATAAGTTTCTAATATGAATTAAAAAATTAAATAAATTGCCACGTATAAACAATTTGATAATATCAATTAAGTTTTTAAACTAAAATTAATTAATACAATTTTTAATTGAAATCGTAGCTTCTCTTGGAATTGTGGTTGTATTTTGTGATTGGATTTTAAGGAAAGGTTACGATATTTTCCATACGTACTTACGAAAGACCATTTGCATCGAAACCCAAATACCTCCAATGTACTAACTTTACCATCCACATTTAGTCTGTAAGCTTGTATTTCTTATTATTATTTGCTTGTTATTTCTCAACAAAATTTAACAAAATGATTTCTATTTCTTTTTTGTGTTAATATTTTATTTTTGTTCAACACATGTCAAAATTACTACGAATCAAAAAAAAAAAAAAAAAAAAATTAAGCTGAGTAGTTTTTATTTTCTCCCATATAAAATATCAAAACCAATTAAAAGATTAATTGAGTATTTTAATTGAAAATATTTTTTCAAAACAATGTGGCATACTATAAAAAAACACGCTAGATTTTTACACATAAAAACAAAAGTTACATTATTTACATACAGTTAATACGTAATAGTTGTTAACCATTTCATAGTATGCTGAGTTAAGCTCTGTCGATAACACTTTTTAGATAGAGCAGTAAATTCAATTGATGTAAACATATATTCAATTAAAAGATCAATAAAAAATATTATTTTTCTAAGCAATCAATTAATTGAAAAAAAAATGCAACAATAATATTTTCTGTGTGCAATTTTGATTTAATGAGTTTATATATTTGAAAATTTCTATAATCTAATGAGATCATAGTTGAATTTTCTCTGGAGTCATACATATATACATATTAACTATAGTGATTTAAAATCAGATGTTAAATCATTTCTATAGAGATCATTTCTAATTCATTCACGTATAATTTTGGAACTCTTGGTAATACTATACGAATTGCAGACTGGCCAAACGTAAGCCAACGTTTTACAACAAATATTGGGAGGAGCAACCAATAATGAAACCATGTCTCAAGAAAAGTGATATAGAAAAGTTTGTAACTGTGAGCTACTCGCAAAAGGCTTTGGTTGAATAACTGATTTAATGCAGTACATAAATTGTCTAAAGCAGCGATGTTATGCTATTTTAACGTTTTCATAAGAAGTATAATACGGGTTTTTCTTCTAAAAAACAGGTGTTTTAATATTGACAGTTATTTCGTCAAACGCCTACGGCAACACTGTCTATAGGATTCAGCAAAAATTGGCTTAAGATAGTGAGTAGGTTACGTTTAATCAGTCTGAGTATGCCTTTCTATTAAGCGATTTCTATGAGAGTGAGCTTTTTGTTTAGCTAACGACTTAATAAGTTAAAAACATTTTGCAATATTTTTCTAACTTTGCAAAACTATGTATGTCAACAGCTTCGTAAATGTAAATAAATATGTGTGTATGTAAGTTTGTATGTAATTTAAAAAAATATACCTTGTTGATAAGTATCGAACTGGTTTTAAAACCTCGCTTTTGCTGGGAGAAAATAGCTGAAGAAATCCCTACAAATGGATTAAAAACAAAACAGCTGTGTACAACAACAGCTGTAATAATAGTAACAACAATAACAATAACAATAATAAACTCAAGCTGATTCTTATCGTTTGATATTAAGTTTCTTTTTATTATAAGTATGTTATTATTGCTGGACGGATTAGTTTAACGTTTTTTTTTTTCGAAAAAAGCATTTTTATTTATTTATTAAATAATGCAAGCGATTTTGTTGATACTTGTATTTGTATGAATGAGTATATCGTTGTAGACAAATAACCGGAAGTGATGATCTGATGTTCGTGTACCGCTGACAAACATAATAAAGAATCACTTAAAACTTAGCAAATTTTAATTGCTGGAGCTTAATGTTATTTTAAAGAAAACATTATCCACATTTTTCATATTGTATAAAAAGCAAAATAACACTTTTTTTTTATAGGCAAACACAAATCTAATTTAATTAAATAATATGTTATAGGTATACGAAAAAAAAGATTGTTTGGACTTAAATTAATTCTTTAATATTAATATTGTATGATTATTTTATATTAATATTATTACATTTTCATTGGCATTGTATTAATTATATGTAGTTATGCATATATGTATTCATATTTTCTTAAATATTTGTTTTACTTTTAAGCATTGTGCTATTCAATTATTGCTGTTTTCTATTTTGTTTGTAGTTTTTTCTCAAACTTTACGTCTTGCATCGTTTAAACACCGGAACTTAATAACTGCTTTTGTTTTATTTTAGTTTGAAAAAGTGTTTTTTTTTGCCATTTGCTTTAATTAAAACACAAGTTGAAAGTTACAAATCAAAACATTTATACAATTCGACTGTCAGCTTAAGTGCGTTTAATAAAACTAAACATAACGAGTCTTCCAATAGGAACTTGAAAATTAGAAATCAAAGCAATTATACAATTCACCTCTCAGTTTAAGTGTGTTTAAAACTAAACTAAACGGCCATATTGCTAAAGTTAAAGTCTTTTTTGCCAAATCACCATGGACGGATATAGCGTTCAACTACACATGCAAATGTTCGCGCAACGTTCTGCAAGCTTGGTCTTATTCTGGATGAATAGGTACGCCAACAAACAAAATTGTCGAAGTTGGGCTGATATAAATCCACATAAGGTCCTAGAACGTCTAATGCATCCGAAAAAATATCGGACTTCAAATTTGCCTGTTTACAAGTGCTTAATGACATGTCTTTTTTTACAATAAACCATACATACGACTGAGCTTTGGAATTGAACAAATATACTATTTATCAAGCATGTCAGAGAAGCGGAATTAACCCCTTGTTCGGTCTTATTCCAAAAAGAAGCTATATTGTTGCATACAACTGGATATTCCTTCCAGGAAGCTAAAAAAGCTCAAAATTCTACTTAAATGATAAATAAATAAATAATAATAATTATGAAGTTAAAAACTGGGCATTAGACATACGAGTACATATATTGCAAATATACCGCTAAAAACAAAGAAAAAATACAATACTATAATAATCTCCATCCCTGATTGTTGACTATATAGATTGTATTGCCACTATTGCCAACTTTTTTCCGAAATTTCCCGTCAAATTATAACTAAAAACCGCCAGAAACCGCTAAATTTTTTATTTAGCGGGAAAAAGTATGGAAAAACAGCTAAAAACTAACAAAAAAGTAGACCTAAGCTTCTCTAATAGCTATTGAAAAATAAATTTGTTTATTTAAGTTTGTGTATCGTACATATTCGTACATGCATACATGTAACAAAAATATGCACTTAAATTTTTATTGAATTCATACACACTCATGTATGTAAAAATTCCACTGATAGCGCGCGAACAGACCACTATAAACACTTTTGGCACCATAACTTTCAAATACAGCGTTTTTGCGAAAAAAATTTTAAAATCATTTTTGTTTAGAATAAATAGCACAACATTTTTCCTGTACATAATTTTGCCCCCACTATGACCTATCATGGTCCTTTAATGGGACGAGACAAAGTTTTTTGGAAAGGCTTTTTTTCAACGGCTCTCGCAAAATATTGGATAGCGATAATTATAATACGTTTTCAATACTTTATAAGGTAATATCTGTAGATTTTATAGTCCCATTACATTTGGACCAAAAATTTATCATTTAATAGTATAAGGATTAAAACATCACATTCCAGTTTATTATAAGCTTGTCATTTTAGAATTTTTTATACATATATAAATATATTTAATATTATTCACACATTTGTCCGAAGTTTTACTTCTTTTTTCAATTAATTTTATATATTTCAATCACTAAGTTTCCACTTTAACTATTTAGCTTTGTACTTAGCAAGAAACTCTACATAATAAATATACACAAGTACACATTTGGTTGTATTATTTCTTACTTTTACAACAAATACTGCACACTTAAAAAGCAACTCCTTCATCAATGTTGCACGTATGCACAAAGAAAATCCATACGTGTTAAAAAAATTTAACGATGCAAGGTTTGTAAAAATTTCTATATTTCCCGCTAACCGCTAAAAATGATTTTTTTCCCGCATTTGGTTCTTAAAAAACTCTAGACTTAGTTGAAAATCTCTAAATTGGCAACAGTGAGTATTGCAAATACAGAACAATACAGAATAAACATATGAGGGGTGCTTGCTCTGGGTAATGTTAATTTAGAAACACAAGACTGTTAACAATATTAACATAAGCAGTTGATAATAATAATATTATTCTTGCTGGTAATGTACGTTAACATTTTAAATGCTGCAGCAGATGTTAGTTCTTAGCTACTGCAAAAAGCATATTTGTACTTGTGCAGCACTTGCCACAATTTGAATAACTGCCCGGCTAGCTCAGTCGGTAGAGCATGAGACTCTTAATCTCAGGGTCGTGGGTTCGAGCCCCACGTTGGGCGGAAATGTTTTTTCTTTTATCACGTAAAGAGTAATTTCATTTGATTTAATTCTGTGGGAGATTAGTTTCCCAACAAGAAAATCGTCCTAGTAAACACAGGTGGTGAAAAAATGCAATGCAAATCAGCCATATATTCAGTGTACGGGGTGGGGGGAGTCATTAAAAAAAAGTTGCGATCAAGTGATGAGAAGAAGTAGGTAATATTTATTTTTAGATTATTATTTGCGAATGGAAGAATGACAAATTGAATTTGTTATATAAATATTTTTCGTTCATAGATGGAAATAAACAAATGGAACAGATAGAAATCACCAATAAAATTTTAATTGCTTTTTTATGACACAGCGCAGGTATAACTTTATATAAAAAGTAGAAATTAAAAAAAAAATCAAAAGACCCGATTGCGACCAACTTTGAACCGTTCAATATCCTAAACGGCCATTCGAAATGAAAAATCATAAGAGAAACCTAAAGATGATTTTAAAATACCTGTCGAATGATATAGTTTGCCGGCTTTTTTTCGTATTTACAAAATGGCGTCTGTTGGCCGTAATATTGAATTTTTAATACTGTCATATCTTTAGTGACAACACTCCCGTCATTAGAACAAATCAATAGAAAGTTTTTTCCGATCCCTGCGTGTGGTTGTAATTAAAAAAACCCACGACCCTGAGATTAAGAGTCTCATGCTCTACCGACTGAGCTAACTGAAATTTCGCAGAATTATACGATCACTTAAAGTTTTTATTTCAGGACTAATAATTTATTAAACAATAAAATTCGGCTTTCTATTACATGCATATATACAAAATTCGTAGATGAATGTAAATGCATACAAATATAAGTAACATACATACCTACATGCATATATAGACGATTAGCGTATGAAATTCGTTGATGGTCATTATGAAATCGACATTATGTTGTTTTGCCTAATATATAACATTTCTTTCCAATTACTATTATTCATCACAAACAACAATGTAAATTGATCCATCATTTGTTGTGGGAAAATACTTATTTCCGCCCAACGTGGGGCTCGAACCCACGACCCTGAGATTAAGAGTCTCATGCTCTACCGACTGAGCTAGCCGGGCTGTTATGGAAACTTATAACAATCGTAAAGTTCGTAATAGTGCTCGATCATCGGGAGTTTGATTCTTGTAATAATATATAAATAAATATATTTGCATACTGATATACATATGTACCGCACCTGGGTTTAAATTCCAGCTTGTTGATTGAAATATAAAAAATTCATAATATTCCATACATACATATATTTTAATCGCTCTCAACATAGTATTTTTTATTCATATGAGTTACATGTTGCATATGAAAATTACCACCCCAACATTTATAAATTTACAATTCTCACAATATATTGTGAATTTGTATGTTATTAATGTTATAATTCGAAAGCATTTGCTTTGTACTTTCAAGTTTATCAAAAAAAACTCAACAAATGACATTTTTTAAGTCCTGAGCCAGCCAAAAAATGTGTGACTGCGCCCAACGTGGGGCTCGAACCCACGACCCTGAGATTAAGAGTCTCATGCTCTACCGACTGAGCTAGCCGGGCATACTTGGGGCAATATAGATGAAATATGTGGCTGATGCATAGTCATCTCAATCAGTGGGCAAATTACGGCTCTCGATATCTAACGAAATTTTAAAATACATATGTATTTCAATGAAGTGTGTTTAAATATATTTTAAAATTTCGGCCGATATCGAATGCCGCAATTTACCTCCAGTTTCTAAATGAGTAAGCATTCACATGCACAGCACATATTATCAAATTCATACCATCAATTTTTCCATTAGATTACATAAGGTTTATGGCCTTAAACTTGTTATAGTTGCTAAAGAAAAGTGACGGTAGCTTGGCATTAATCTTTCATGTATTTTAATTCTTTTTATTTCTATTTCATCTCTAGCAGTATATTATCGAATTTACATTATAAAATTTTTCATGAAATTTCATAAAAAAATATGCATAAATATATTACTTTTGATTATATATTGCATAGCACTATATCTATCTATATCGCTTATATTACCAATATTAAGTCATGCTCCAAAATCTTCACTTCGATCTATGTATACCTTGTATTTAGGAGTCCTGAACTCTTCTTCTTTAGTTATTGAGACATCATGTGGCCTCCAACAGGCAAAAAAATCAGACAGTCCCTGGTCTTCAGAATATTACGAGATTTATACGCTACTGCAACAGGTTAAAAGTAATTCCTTTTAATGTCTTATTAAAATAGGATAAGTTGCTTATTAATCGATAAAAATAAGGTTATTATAAAAGCGAACGCAAAACGTACAGTATTTAGAGTACAGTTATTCCACACCGATAAATTAAACCAATGCGGAGTGGGAACCTAAAACAATCATAGGCCAGACAACAAAAACTTAAACTAATGGGTTCTTTTTCCATTAAGCTGTGTGTTCATTGAAAACTTCAAACTCGTTTTCTGGCAAAATTTTTTTTTTAGTTATGACGTTGTTTCAGCAAATGAGCGATATGTACCTTTATTTCAAAATCTCATTTCCGTTAATTATTATTCACAATATTAATTTAATTTTTGCACTTAAATGTTGGCAGCACTGTCGACATGTTTCATTGCTGTTGCTGCTTACTCACCACTCTACAGATAAATGTCAAACTAACAGACAGAGGAATAAATCAAAAGGTACACAAACATATTTTGCACAGTGAATAGAAAACAAGAACAGTGTAACACGACGGGACAGATAATAAGAACAAAATTCAAAGTTTTATTATTGTATACATTTATTTTGTAAATTTCTTATTAAAATAACAACAAAATTAGTCACCACCAACAACAAAATATATATACAAAGGGAAATTTCAGTTGAATATAAAAGGCGAAAGTGTTTTAACTTACTTTGTTATCAAAAATAATTTTCTTGAAGAAAAAATAGTGTATACCAAAAAGTGAAATAAAATCTAAGACTGACAAACTAATTAATAAAAGAAACGATACACAGCAAAATAACCAAAATGTGTGGAGGTTTTACTTGTTCAAAAAATGCATTAATTGCTTTAAATATTTTATATGTGGTAAGAGAAATTTGCACAAAATCAAATAATAAATTAAAAAATACACGCAATAGCAACAAAAGTAACTTAAAAACAAAGTTTTCATTAACAGACATTTTTTAAAACCACAAAAGGCCTTTTGAATTACTTATTTTGATTATTTAACTTCTGCTAAGTAATTGTTCAAATAAAATTAAAACCAAATGCTAACAAATGAATTTTAGAAGGTTTTTCTGCCTTTGAATTGAACAACATATCGATTTATTTCAACCTTTTCTTTATTAGGATGTAGTGTTATGTACGTTTCTGTATTTTATTTTTTTACATATGTAAATATATGCATATGTATGTAAATTTGTACTCACATGCACATGTATGCATATGTATGGATTTAGGTATGTATATATGTATAAGATTTTATATATGGTTCATATCATGGTAAAATAATAAATAATATTATTCAAATAATCCTCTTATCCTTCCTAAGAAGGGAAATGGAGTAATTGCAAATCCACAAAAAAAAAATATTATTGTACCTATCATGGCTCTAGAAAGTTCCTCTTTATTATTATTCTTTAAAATACCAAAGCAGCTGTTGTTGTAAGAATATGTTTAATTTTCTCTTTTTGTTCATTATTTTTTGGATTATCAGTAGTTCAAGCGGTCATATTGATTTCAACATGTTTCTTGTAACTTAATCTGAGTGTCACAGTTGATGATGAAAAAAAAAACAAGAAATCATTTCCCTAATTTATTTCTTGTGCAGATGCCGTATTTAATGGCTTTCTTTATAAATATAAATTTGTACAATAATTAAGCAATAAGTAAATACATACATATGTATGTACATACGAACATATGTATGCATGTTTGTACAATTTCATTTCGAATTCGTATTCGAATATTTCATGTCATTCGGATTCATATTCTAAATTCTGGCGGCAACTATTTGTCGAAGATTTTAGGCCCAATGTAGGTATATGTACTCGTACATAAACTATAAAAAACGTTAATTAATTCAAGTAAAGTGCGACTGTGACTCGCACACGAAGGGTTCCACGACTATACGAACTTCAGCCTATATAATCAAATACATTTTTTAGAAAAAACTAAGTACCCGGTAAACTTTTTTTCGGTGTTTTTCCGCTTTTGGGATTTGTTTCGGTTTTTGGCGTTTTTAAGTTTTGGCGTTTTTTTAATTTTGACGATTTTTTCGGATTTATGTTAAGCCTACAGTACACGGCATGTAAAAAACCACATGCGCATGTGGTTCTGACGTAGTTTTGACGTCATCACGATGCTACATTTGCTACATGCCGTGTACTAGCAACATACGTACATGTCAATATTCATATGCTTGCAGATGTGCTGCCTCAGAAAATGTCTTCGATTCGGCTACATGTGCCATATTTGTATTTTGAAACAAAAATACTATAAAAATTTTACGGCATGTAGGCACTACTAGTAACTTTAAAAAATGCAACGAATATGCTTAAAATTCTCGTGACGTCATCGCTATAGGCTTTAGTCTTAGAGATTTTTTTTTACTTTGGCACTTTTTTGGTTTTGGCGATTTTTTTTCTTTTTTTGGCGATTTTTTCGTTTGGGCGATTTTTTCATTTTGGGATTTTTTAGTTTTAGCGTTATTGAAAGTTTCAAGAGTTTGCCTCTTACGGTTTCCAAGATACAGCAAGTTGTCAACATTACATTAACTGATAGAATACCCTTTAATTTTGATTTTTTTTAGATTTTAGTGTTAATTGTTGTAGTTGTATAAAAATACACTAACCATCCAAATTTGTCTATATATTATTGTCTGTATATTACATGGGGTTTTAACATATATCGTTGCTCGTTTTGGAGCACCCTTTAGTTTAACATATGTTTGTTGTTGTAGCAGTAAAAGTTCTACATACTCTGTCAAAATTTCAGGTCTGTAGCTCTTACGGTTGTTGAAAAAACGCGGGCAGCGTAGCGTACTCCTTTGGTGTACGGAACCGTAAAAACTAGTCTTATGATATCGAAAGAAGACGCTCTTTCAACAATTTATTTTGAAAACTAAAATAAAATATAAAAATTGGTATTTGTTAACAATATAAATTATCTAAAGGTACGGTCACACTTGTCAAACATTTGCCCAAAAAAGCGTAACCAACAAATTCCACACGAAATAAGTGCAACCTGTCTTTTTTCGCATGAAAACTTAAAATGTTGAAGATACATTTCATACATATTTCCCAAGCTAAACAGAGTACTATGTCTGCAACATTTTTCGATGAACAATTCGTGGCAATTTTTTTTATATGTATTTTGACAGCATTTCACGTGAAATGTTTAACAGAGTATCAGGCTTAAGGCGTGGTAAAGCCTATTACTCTGTTCGAAGTTGTGAAAATTTTTTTGCAACATTGATTATTTCGTGTGAAAAATTTGACATTTACTAAATGTAGCCCAACTCGCGGTTTTTTTCTTTATAAATTTCTCGCTTTTATTGCCTGAAAGAATGCAACATTGTTGAAATTCCGTGCCACAAAGCGTCATTTGGATAAAATATGGAAGAGCATACGCACTACACCATATAGGTGGGGTACCCTAAAGGGTCATAAAGGTGACCCAATTGATCACGTTTCTGAAATAATTTTGGGAATTGAAATAATCGATTTTGAAAAATATGCTTTTTTGGTGAACTTTTTTGAGAGAAGTGGCAATTTTGATAAAATATGGAAGAGCACACGCACTACACCATATAGGTGTGGTACCCTGAAGGGTCCTAAAGGTGACCCAATTGATCACGTTTCTCAAATAATTTTGGGAATTGAAACAATCGATTTTGAAAAATATGCTTTTTTGTTGAACTTTTTTGAGAGAAGTGGAAATTTTGATAAAATATGGAAGAGCACACGTATATGGTGTAGTGCGTGTGCTCTTCCATATTTTACCCAAATGAGCACTAATATTCTCAAGAAAATTATGTTTTCTTAAATCTAATTTATCGGCACTACCATACATATTTTAACCATCCTATTTTTATAATTTCATAAACTATATTTTATAGAAATTTTTGTAACAAAAAAAATTATCTATCTCGATCCAGTTCCAAGGATTTGGAATCCTAATCCATTTAGCGAATACTGTTAAAGAGCTAACAATGCTCTGTTATGTGCTTAAATTGCTATGTTAAAAATTTTGGTTCCTGTCTCTGCTAGTTAAATTCGAATTTATCTTCACACACATTATAAATTAGTTGCATTTTATTTATAATTAAATGCTTGAAATACTTTATGGACTATTTTCCATCAATATCTGCAAGTCTAAATAAACTAAACAATTAACTCATTAAAGTCAAGTGGAAAAATATCATCAGAAATTTATTTCTTGCGAAAAAATGCTTTTTCTCGAAAACAAATTCCTTGAGTTACAACTATTCAGTGCACGTACACGAAATTGACATCAAGCGTGTTGATCGTGTCTAGTCCGTTTTATCTGCCTTGTCGCAGTCTATAAAAAATTTTTGATTCACAGACGTCAAATTTTAATTCTGTTGGTAGAAAAAGAGATAATTGCATTCCTTTCTCCGTCTTTCTTGCAGCTAAATTGAGAGTTGATCAACAAAAGTTGACGTGTGTGAAGTGACACAATAAGGGAAAAATTGTATTCAAATTCGGAGCAAATGGAAAAGTGAGAAGTATCACTTGTAATATGCGTTTACTACTGCATTCAATAATTTAAATATTTTTTTACAATTTCTTTCTAATGGTCTACCCCCATGGTTTTTTGTTTTTTACCTAGAATTTTTTTAATTGTTGCTATTGTCTTTATTATATGTTCATACATACGTATTTATGTATATATATTTATAATTTAAACACTTTTGCAAGTATTATATACTTACAGGCATACACAATTTTTACACATACACATAATATACTCGTTATATATTTTAATTTAAATATTTGTTCATGTTTTACAGCTGGTTGGTTTCCTTTTAATTGGCGTTGGCGTTTATGCTCGCGCTGCTTCAATTGTTACAAATCTTCCTATAGTTGGCGGCATACTGGCATGTGGTATAATTTTAATATTAATTTCCATATTGGGACTGGCTGGTGCCGTTAAACATCATCAAGTTATGCTCTTCTTTGTATCCTTTTTCACAAAAAAAAAAAAAATATATATTCACAAATACTTCTTTATGCATATTGTTGTTCACGGAATCATTAACAAATACTGCATAATACTCGTACAATCACTAAAGCTGTGGATGAGGCCAGAAGAAAAGTCAATTTCACTAATAAAAGTGGCAAAACTGATGAAAAAAAATCTTTAAAACTAAAGAACAAATTCTTAAATTTCGAATAAAAGTTATTTGTATCTACCTTAAAAAATAATATAATTTAGATCAGAGTAATTATGAACGCTACTGAATACATGCGTTTGATAAATCACTTTCAATTTAATCATACATACATACTGCTTGCGAAAATTTGCTTGAACTTCATAGTCAATTCCATTTTCAAGATGATGTCATCAAGGAAATTACGCAAAATCATCGACTTACTGTGAAAGCGCTTCAATAAATAAATGAACTAATCAATGCATTTATTCGTTCTTTTATTGCGGCAGTATATTTTTATACCAAATACGAAAATTTACTAATTATACTGCTGATCAGCTGTTAAAGTCAAATATCAAATTGAAAGACAACTTGAAAGCAAAAAATATAATATGAAATCCAAAATGAAGCGAAAATTTAACGCATAACCCTCCAGTAGACTAAAAAATTCGTCTTTTTAAGGTGGATTCACCCATGTTGTCCCAACAAAATTTTTTTCCGTACAATCTTTTTCTTATATCGTTAACATAATATAGAAATGCCGTAATTCATAATTTCTTTAGAATCGAGTTTTTTTTTTTGCATATTTCGATAGAAGAACATCGAACGATTTCTAGTGACATCGTGGGACAGGCCGTAAGACTTGTACCGAGGCACTTGACAATACGTTAAATTTTTTCACTCACTGTGCTATTGCCACACTATGGTCCCAATACCAAATCTAGTTCGAAATAATTAGTTTTTTTAAATGGTACAAAAGTGAAAATTTTGTATGGTTTTTCAATGACAAGGACCCTTCGTGCACAACGGAATAATTTTGTTTGGTATATTTGCAATATCAGTACAATTTTTAATTTTGTTTTTAATAAGAAACGAGTCGATATTTGTGTATGGTTTTGAGAGGTTATGAAATAAGGTAAAAACATTTTCTGTACTATTTGTTGGTTTTATGTATACAACAGAAGGTTGTGTTTTTTTAAATTCCTGACGTAAAGTTGATGTAGCATTCCGTTTAGAAAAAGATGTATATCAATTCAAATGTATTCCTTAATTCTGGAATTGTATCTGTATTGGGATTTGTGTTCGACTTTTAAAAGTGAATTTCACCAGCTTTCGCTCCAATTTTTGTGTCGTTATATTCTATAACAAGTTAATTGTTAAATATTTAAGAAATCAGCTGCCGATATTCGTCTAAACACTTCATATCAAATCTTTAGGTTGCAATGTCTGTCAGCAAAAGCTATTTATTTGTTCAATATTTGGTGTGCTCAAAAGGACCGAAATAAAAGGAATGATGCTGATATATATATTTTACGTTTGCATCAAAAGTGGTACACAAAATGATGAAACTGCCCATTATACAACTAAGGCAGGCAGATCGAGATTGAGAAAGTCGATAAAAGCACATTGTTGAAAGAAATTTATCATTATTATACCATTATTACTTTTAAAATCACATGTGATTTGAAAAATGTGACTTTCTGAACATGCCTGATAGTAATGTCAGTGATTATGAAATGATTTTGCAGGTCATATGTTAGTTAATTTTTATATGAAAAGTGCCACACGCACTTAATAGAATTGACCCATTTTTTAGTGTTAGATCGTGCCATGCTAAGTCGTTTGTTTATTCAATTTTTATTTTATTTGTTTGTTTATAGGAACTTCTAAAAGAAAGTACGACTTTTTTCGTACTAAATTTGTCATTGGGACCACTGTGCATCGTATAAATAAAATTTGCATAGTAATTTTTTGTTAAATTGTGAGTGACATTTGTTTTGAGACATAGTTAATAAAAATAAGAAATAATATAATAATATAAAATTTCACATGGAAATTTCCGAACGTGTGAAATATCGGTATCAAAAAACTTCATATTGTTGCGAAATAATCTGACAATTTATGAAAAAAATCATTCACATAGATTTGTCTGTTAGAAAAAGTGGAAATATGTTAGTTTTTAATTTTATTGGAATTGATTAAACGAAATTAAAATCCTTGTGAACGAAAAATTTGATTCGGAAATTTTCACATGTGGAATTCATGATAAGGCTGAATATCTGTAAGGCTGAAAATCTGTAAAATACGACAAGAAAATGAAGTAAAATATAAACAAACCTTGCAGTATTACCACCTTGTAAAACTAATAGATTTTGTTCACATATGGCAGCTTTGATTTTCCGGACAACTTTTTCTCAATGAGTAAATCGTGCTGCAAAAAACTTTCAGCAAAGGAAAAATTTTTTCCAGACAAAAATGTTGTTGGGACAATATGAGTGAATCCACTTTTAATTCTCTTTTTCTAAACGAAGTCATAAATGACATATTGTCATAATGTTTTATAATTTTGCTTGAACGAAAAACAAAAGCAAAAGCAATTACATATAAATAATTTAAAACGTATATAAACATAGAAAAACGAATTCCCCAATTGTCTTTTAACATTCTAAAGTCCAGGAATGCATTCTATAAACGTAAATTTTAAAATTGCAATATTTCTATTTCAATTTCCGCTATTTTATTTAGCTTGTTAACAAATCGCTGCTTCGAGAATACGCGCCACCCTATTACTCACACAATTGACATTGCTGCAATTGTAAAAAATAAGTGCATTAACAAAAACTACAATAAATATTTAAACAATTCAGTGGCGTTATTTGTTTAGTCTATTTATAAAACATATAATCAGAAATTTCAGTAAACAAAACTCTTCAATGTTTGAAAACATTTTTGTTTTGATTATAAACAAAAATTATATTAAAACACAATTAAAATTGCAAATTGCGAATTAAAGAACAAGTACGTTGTAACGGTAAATTTAATTAAGCTGAGATAATTATTGTGTCAATACTATTATCTAAAAGTTAAATAAGTAACACATTTGTGCCCCGCTGCCAGCATATGAATAATAATGATAATACGAGTAATAGTCAGTGAAATGAGTGTTTGGGCAATTAAAACAAAAAGCTTATACCTGCTGTTTCATTCCCCTAAACCCACTACAAACAACCAGATGGCAGACAGACAGACAGACAGACAGACGGACAATACATATAATGTCGGTATCCAAATAATCAAGTTAAACGACAGGCAATACTTGTAGTTATAGCAGATGATTGTTTAACGGGTAGCTGGCTGGCACAACGAGTCAAACAAAGATTGTGTTGTGTGTAATCGGCAAACAAGGTTATCAAATCCACTTTGGAGCTTATGACGTTATTCAGATCCAAAGCCAGAACAAGAAATGGGCACAAGAAAGAACGAGCGATAGAATAAATTTCATTCACCACTCACTCACACAAACCTCAGAACTATTTGAAATAGTACAAACAACAAGTGACAGACAGAGAGACAGTGAGACAGTCAGACAGACAGACAGACAGACGTACGGACACTCTAATCTTTCATAAAAATAATGACAAAGTATAAAATCGAATCGTAACTGATTTCCCTAATAAAGCAAATGGTTTGTCTTAACTGTTTTTACTCTGTCGAATAGTACATGATAATTTTGTTTCTATTATTCCTGATACAATTCTCCATTGCCAGCTCTTGTTTGGCTGTTAACTCCGAACAGCAGCAAGAATTTGCTGAAGAAGGTTGGAATCGTGTACCGGACTCAATGCGCAAACAGGTGCAAGACACTTTCCTCTGTTGCGGCTTCAATTCGACCAGCAGCACAACGGCAGACGCCTCTTGCGATGCCATCAATAAAGTGTGCTGTAGCTCATCGTACGATGCAAATTGCCAGTGTCCACCGTGCTTGCCTAAGCTGGAAGATAAAATCAATTATGCCTTTAAGTTGTGCGGCGGTTTGGGTATTTTCTTTAGCTTTACAGAGGTAAGTTCATAGAATATGTTTTATAATAAAATTAAGGGTAATCACAGATTGGGTAAAGAATATAAACGAATATAAATTGAAAAAGTATTTTTAATATTAAATAAATTCAGTAAAGTCCTGCTGATACTTGAGGTTCCTTACGCACACTACATATGCAATACTATACGAACTTTAGCCTATATAATCAAATATCTTACCTGATGTAGACATTTCTGAAAATTTTTAGGTATACGTTTCGTTTTTGGGATTTTTTCGATTTTTGGCGTTTTTTCCGGTTTTGGCGATTTTTTGTTTGTTTTTTTCGGCGATCTAGTCCAGTTTAAGAGATTATTTTAATTTTGGCGCTGTTTTCGTTCTCCTGATTTTTTCAGTTTTTGGCGAAAGTTGTACATATTCTGTTAAAATTTCAGGTCAGTAGCTCTTACGGTACTTGAGCAAACAGCTTGTGACGGACAGACGGACATCGTAGCGAAAACAATAATTTTCCTTTTCACCTTTGGTGACAAAAGGGTATCTTCTTAAAAAGTTTTTCTTAATTTGTCAACATTTTGTTGCTTTTAAGATGTACTTCATAAAATATACTTTCTGCAAAAATCTAAAAAAATGTTATTTCCCAATGTGATTACCCTTAAAAACCTGCTTAGATTTCTATTTAAATCGACTAATTTTGCAAATTAACAAGCATAAGCCAAATAATATCCCAATTAAATTTTTTTCTCTTTCTAATTGCTTGATTAATTTAAAAAATAAAAACAAAAAACTAACATCGCAACAAAAACTCAGTTCATTGGTGTTTGGTTAACTGTGCGTTATCGCAATCAAAAAGATCCTCGCGGTTTACCCAGTGCATTTCTATAAATTCATCTAGAATCATGCAACAATACAACAAATTAATAATTTATAATTGATTATGTATTGAGAAAGAACAGCAACAACTAACTGATTTCTAATTAAAACCTTCTAGTCACTCTATGAAATGACACATTTCTTGACATACAAATAAATACGAGTATCTATAAATGCATGCAGTATCTCATTTACATACATACACACACACACAGTTTTACACAATAATTAGTATTTTAGAAGTATTTTACAACAACAAGAAATTATTATTAAAAAATACATACATATATATGTACATATATGTTTATAAACATTATTTATTAAGTATGTTCGTATATACTTTATACATTTATTCTCAAGATTTAACATAAAATACATTTACTCGTATACATATATTCATAAAATTATCACCATATTATTAACCATACATTTATACATACTTATATTGTAAACAAATTTCACAAAGCATATGAATATACATACATATGTTGTATAAAATAATCTGGATTTAAAATGTAATGGGTGTTTTTTTAGAGCTGGCAAGCTTTAAATTGTAATGAAAAACAGAAAACTATGTATAAGCATTTAATATCTATTAATTATTGGATAATTTAGTGACGTAATATTTTGTGTCGGTCCCGATCACACTAAGCGCACAGTGGGACTTTGGTGTTAGTTAAAACCCCTATATTTCCATCACTCAATTTCGAAAACCGAATGATGCAGTTTTGTTGAGAAATGTTTAACCTTTTATAACTCAACATCGTGAAACTCTTTTTTTTTTAAAGATTTTGAGAGCTCGTAGCATAAGTAAGAACATTGCTTCCAGAATTTTTTGAAATTTAATTTTTTTGTGCGAAATTGGGTGAAGAAGGAAATATGAAAAACTTCAAATATATGTTGGCGACAAGAGCTTCAAATTAAAAATAGTTTCACTCACAATATTTTAGAAATGAAAACAATAATTGACTTGGCCATTCACAAAATTTAATGAAGTAAAACGCCGAAAATATAATATTTTTGTTAAAGAAATATGTGTGAAAAGGATCATCCAACCGTGAATTTCGCAAACGGTTTGTGTAATTTGAATCAAAAAGAAAACTTTGAAGTCTTATACTGTATTCCGAAAACATTTTCTTTCCATACGAATTACATAGATTACGCTGCAGCGTTCCGATAATGGTTTGCGGATAGCCAACGCTCCAAATACGTCACTGTACCTAGCAGAAGCATGTTATTAAATTAAAGCTTTCCAGTTCGAAAAAAAACCAACCCATGTAACAAATTTTTCAACATACGAGTATATAATCAGCCCAATCATGAATTTGTTCCTCGCAATTTATTTCTCGAAAAAAAAATCCTCGTATCATTAATTCTGTGGCAAAAAGGAAAAAGTGCTTAAGTCAAAGATAAGCTAATTTTAAGTTAATGGTATCTTCGTAAACTGCATATTCGAAAGTACCCCTGGTCAAAATCTCAATCAATTTGTGGTGTTTTTCAGGAAGTTACAACAGGACTATAACTTGCGACTCATGTTTTTGAGACTTCTAATCTCATTTGGAATAATAGCTAAATTTAGTTTATACTTTGGCATATTTCAACTTAAATGTATTACTTATAGTGTGTAGAACGATATTTGCTTAAAAAAATAAAGGTTAACAGGGAATTTAAATTTCTTAAAATCGACTTGAAGGCTTAAAAATACTTCCCTGAAAAACAGTAAAATGTAACTTAAGCACTTTTTCCTTATTGCCACAGAATTCCCTGTTTCGCTTTTTGACATTTTGTTTTTTCCTAACTGGAAAAAATGTGTATGTAAACAAATACTTTACAAATGATGTATTTTGGGTATTATTTTTGTTTTTCGAAATACAAGGACCATAAAATAATCATCCTTATTCCAGTAATATTAAAAAAAATTAGGACTTGTGGAAAATAACTGACTGCTATTGACAAAATAATGCCATTTTCAGGAACATAAATAGACTGACAATAGCACAAAATTGTTCTCGATAGCGAGTAGACAGGACCAATTTTTCTGTATTAACAACTGGAATGAGGGTGACTATTTTATTTACATATACAACCATAACCGCCAAAAAGTCTTAAACGACACATATTTATTAATTTAATTTTCGTCAAAAAATTAAGTTAGAACGTTATGTCGCTTCAGTTTTTTTTTGGCGGCTATAGCCCAATATACATATAAATTTTGTTTTAATGGAATTCTAACAATACCTACTTCTTTTTTCCCGAGGAATTATATTCCTCACGTATTTGATATAACAAAGGATAAACATTTTCATAGAAGAAAATTGGAAAGTGAGCAAACTGGCATGGAATTTTTATTTATAATTGGGCTGAATATGTATCAAGTTTGTTAATTTTCAGCAAAAGGTTAAAAACACAATTGCAACGGCATGGCAGAAAAATCAAAATGTATTTTATTGATCTTATCTTTTGTAAACGAAAACGCAACAATGTTTCCTCAACTTTCTTATTAAAACAGAAAATTGTGTACGAAATTTTCGTACACAATTGCCCCACTATCGTTCTCGAAACTAATGGAAATTTTTTTACTCGCCAAATCGATTGTGTTTGTTGCGTCCTTGAACTGTAAATTTAATTTTTTAAAAATTTAATCAATCACCAATTAGCCACTAATTTTTCTTATCACCACGGAAATTATAGAGGATTTTATTGCGTTCTCAAACAATATTCACTGTCTAACAAAAATTAATTCGACAGCCATCAAACATTGGGTGAGCAAAATCGCAAAAATATGCATATTTAAATTTAATTTTTTATTTATTCTTTTTAATTTTTCCTTTGCTTTGTTGTTATAATTTGTTCATAAAAAAGGGCTTAGAAAGATGCGTTTTTCGAAAAGTTTAACTTTTAGAATAAAGCTCTTCAAAAAAGTTACTTTGCCAAAAAGATTTTTAAGGTACTTTTTAAAAAAGTTATTTTGCAAAGAGTTTTTTTGATGTTTTTGTAACAAGTACTTTTTTTAAGTTTCAAAATATAAACTTTTTTAAAAGGTATTTCTTCTTAAGGCTACTTTCAAAAGGTACTTTAAAAAGGTTCTTATTATTTTAAAAATACTTTTAGGCATTTACGGCCTTATTTTTTTTGCAAAAATTTACTAATTATGAAAAAGGTACTTTTATGTGAAAAGTACAAAATCGACTTTAAAGTTATGTTTCATTTATATTATTTCATTACATATTTGCTTCTTTTAAGTTTTATTTATTTTTGCGTTTTGTTTGTTGCTTAATTTTGAATTAATTTTTTTATTTTCATGCAACAATTATATTTATATACTTAAATTGCATTATTTTATTTTGCAGGTACTTGCTGTCTTTTTAGCCCGTCGCTATCGCAATCAACAAGATCCCCATTACCTGCCAGCCCGTGCAATTTTCCCCTACAATTATTTATACTGAGAACAAAAAAGAAAAACTAAATCTTTAGGGATATTAATATATATATTTTTTTTTTAAATTTCAGGACCTAAAATAGTTAAATTTTGAAAACAGAAACAAGTGTAACGCATATAATGGGACTGTCTTTGTAAAACGAATTAAGGAAATTGTATAAAGTGTTGCAGCCTTGTTCATAAAACACAAGTTTTGGTTTTTTTTCATAAACCTTTTATAAAACTAAAATATTTTGTATTAATAAAACCTTTAGTAGTCGTTACTTTCAAAAAAATATATTTTATTTCTGAAAGTTTTATAAAATAAATTTTGTATGATGAAAACTTTTTTTCCATACAAATATATTTATTTTAATTTTCGTAATATTTTTTTTGCTCGATTTACATTTACAGTCCCATACATCATTAAATTTTAGACACATTTTTTTTGTTATATGTTTCGCATGCTCACTTCTTTCAAATAAGCCAAAAACGTACGAAGGCTGATAGATAATTGTTTAATTATTAATTTTTTTAGTTTAAAATATGCTTTATTTGTAAACATTTACTGCCTTATTCATAAAAAATAATTCAGGTTTATTAAGCGCTTATTTGACATATTTCTATAGGAAATTTGTTGTCAAATAAACCTGTAATAAACCTCAAATATTTTTTATGAATTAGACCGTTAAAATTTTTGTTGCTTATTATTTCAACTGCACTATATTTTTCAAAAAGTCTATTTTATAAAGAAACTTAAGTTAAGAAAAACTCTGAAATTTTTTTTTAGTTTTTAAGCAGTGCAACATTTCAATTAAAAAGATAAATAGCTTTATAAGTCATTTACACCACAAAATCTAGTAGATACACCAAGTATTTTTTTTTTTAGACTTATCAAGATTTTCTATAAAAAATAAAACACATCAACTGAAAATTTTCGGAAACTAAAACCAAAAAACTGCAATGCAGCCAATTCACAATTCACAAACTTTTTATGTGCACAGGCTCACTTTTTAGTTATTTTTTTTTTAATTTGAAAAGCATAGTTGCATCACTAAGACCCAAATTCACAGTCATTAGTTAACTAACAGCAAACCATTGCATATTTGATTTACAGCTTTTTGTTTACCATTAGTTAAACCGCCAAATGTCATTGGTTAACGAATAGACAACAGCTGATCCGTTGTGAACTTTAATAGTATTGTTGTTTTACAAAAAATTTTAGACACATTTCAATGTCGAGCTTCTTCTTTGTATAGGGTGTTTTTTTTAGAGGTATAGAACTTCGAATTGAAATAAAACACAAGAAAATCGTTTTAATGTCCATCAATTTGGCTTTATTGGAAGGATAATTTTATGCCATTAACGTTTAAATATGATTTCGGGCCTGTTGCCGCCGCGGCTGGCTCGAATAAAGCCAAAAGGTCCAATTTTCAACCACTTTTTCGAGCATATGGGGCCGTATGTTGGCAATAACGCCACGAATGTTGGCTTCCAAGTCCCCTAACGTTTCTGGTTTGTTGGCGTAGACGAGCGACTTCACATATCCCCAAAGAAAATAATCCAATGGTGTCAAATCACACGATCTTGGTGGCCAATTGACCGGTTAACCGAATTAATTGCTCTGATGGACGATTATGTCGACCATAAAATGGACGGAGCTTGCGGTAAACTTCGCGAACTGAACCATTATTTTCGAAATAAATTTGCACGATTTGCAAGCGTTGTTCTTTTGTCAACCTGTTCATGATGAAATGGCAAACCAAACCAAATATTAATCACTTGACAGCTGACAAAATGGCCGCCAGTTAAAAAAGTGATGCCAACTTAAAGTTCTATACCTCAATAAAAAACACCCTATATAAAGGGTGTTTTTTCAGAGTCTCACAACTTTGAGTTGGCATCACTGCTTTATTTGAGCACCCATTTAAAATCATAAACAATACACTGTGAATATGAAGTATTAGTTAAAAAATAGTTATCATTTTAAGTTACTAATAATTAACTAATGACTGTAAAGTTGACTCTAAGTTTTACTAGATTTTAAGTAGATTTTGATAAAATCTAGTGGCGAAGTAGATTTTGTTTTGTATAGAAAATCTACTAGATTTTGCTCGAATGTAAAACTAACAATAAAAATATTTGATGAACTGAGAAATTTTCAGCCTAATGTCTGTCAAATGAAATTAATTTCGTATATCGCATATCGCACTTGTTCCTTTAAGCTACTCGTATAATAAACTACTACAATATAATCTCTATTTTTGGTTTAAAATGTGTTTTTAAACCAGCAAAGCAATAAATCAGTACATTATTTAACCTATTTCTAAACGCAAAAAATAAGACGTTTACACTACCAATACAGACCATATGACTTTGTTACATACAGACAGACCATATGTTTTGCGTTAGAAGCGCACTCAGCTTTTTCCAAGACTTTACTTTTTCCTCAGATCCTGCACGATCTGTTTTGTTAAACTCTATTGTTCTATACTATACTTTTCTTATTTATTTATTTTTTAACTGTTTTGCCCTTTTTGTTTGTGCAAAAAAATTGATAGCATGCTGCAAAACAGCTGCTTTTTTGACATTAATTGTAGTGCTGCCACAACATTAGGTTTGATCCCGTTCTCAACATTGGTAGCCCGTTAGCATTAGCGAAAACTGTTAACGTACCCAATGGTAAAAGTAATCGATGATGACTGCTACGTCAGTGGAGATTCGTTCGCTTATTTTGCTATTTAGGTTTAACTTAAAAGTGTCGCAGGACGCGCAAGTGATGCGCTTTCGCTATCAAAGTAAGCCACGATAGCATTGCCCTTATATCGACAGCGGAGTTGTAAGCGAGCATGATAATAAATTTAGCCTAAAAGTCGACCAATATTTCAATTTTGTTTTGTCACTAAATGTTTGTTTTAAAATATAACTGAATCCCTGCTTACATCGTAAGCGAAGTTATTAGTAACACATGATATATGAGATTACACGTACATTACAATCCAAGTACGATGTCATACTGACATCATTGATTATTATCGAAGTACTTCGCTTAATTTCCCGCTGGGTACTCAAAGTCTGGGCCAGTTAGAGAGCTTTTGAGAGAGATTAATGTTCTTCTTCTTAAACGAAACAGTTCATAATAGGGATGAGAAATCAGATTTTTAAATTGTACTATTTTTCAATAAAAGTTGTACTTTTTTCAGTTCTATTGTACCGAAAATGCTTAATTTTTTATTTTTTTTACTACTCTTTCTATTTAGTTACGAGAGCGGATCAACAAGTCTGTGACTTTTCGAACTTCCCCCATAGTTATATTAAATGCAACACTGTTCCCATCAAGTACCACCTGTTAATAGACTACTGTCAAATTTTGAGCAAGTTTCGTCATTTACTTTGCGTTTAACAGCTGTGCAAAACATACAACCTCGTGTATTTTTCTAAAAATGGAAAAAAGTGAGAAACAAAATATTCTAGATACACTGAAACATTTTCCCTTTTGTAAATGTTTTGTGCTATTTAGAGAAATTATAGTTTGCTCTCATTTTTACCGAACTTTTCCCAAACAGTTTACCATAGATTTACCACTGTGGAGTTTATACTATATTTAAATTTACGTTTAGTTCAACTAAATCAGCGTTTAAACTTGCACTGATTTATTAGCCCCAGGAGGGTCAACTCAAAATTTACAAATTCTCAGTAGAGGCAAAAAAATTCAATTTTTTTAATATACTCTTATATCACAAATGGGGAATACAACCGTATTTTATTGTGGTGAAATAGAAAAGAAAATGATGTAAGTTTTTTACAGTGAGCAAATATGACAGTATATCGATTTCTTGCATATGTGAAGTGAAGTGAAAATTGGACAATTTTGAGTTGACTGCCTTTAGAGCAACAAGTGCGATATGCATATATGTATATATTTCGTAAATTTGAAAATATCCTATTATACGAGTACATGTAAGGAATACACAGATAGATGGAAGTAAAATAAAACAAACCTTTTCCTTTGGTGGCGGATTCGAATAGTCAAACTTTTCGTGGCTCTACTGGTTAAGATGTGATGATCTTTGTTATATTCTCCTCAGGAGTAAAGTGCTATTGTCGATTATTGTCCCCCCCAGGGGAGTCTATTTTTGACTACGGGTGTTGGCAATCCCGGGGCCCCAGCTGGGGTGATGTGGCTTTTTCCGTTGACGTACCTATGGTACATTACCCGTAAAACTTATGTGTTACTACCCAATCTCTGGCAACAGAGCAACGGATGTGCACATATTTATTAAAAAGAAACAGGTCTGTGTTGTCAATCAGGTGCAGAGTCACCTGGAACTTCCCTGAGTTCAAAAGACGATAGAGGCGAAGCCCTTGTGGTGGATCTTCGAGGTATCACCAGATGCTTGTCTCTGGTTCCACGGGTGCCGGTTGCCCGACAGTCGAGCTGCTCTAAGTGTTCGGGTGTATGTAGCGGCCGTCAGGATCCTTTGCTAAAAGGTCGATTTCGTCCTACCCCACGGGGATGGTTGGCGTCCTACCTACACCCGGTGTTAGGACCACCGTAAGATGAGGCCGTAAAGGCAGGTGCTCCCGCAAATCTTGAACACATCTGTCGATTATTGTAGATCGGAAAAATTTTCGTTCAATTTTAATTGAATATAAAACCTCTAGATTGACATCGTTTTTGGAAAAGTACGCACTAAAGTAATAACTTTTTGTGAGTTCATTTTCTTTCGCTAAATATTTTAACTTGTTAACATGTTTATTCAAGTTGTCAGAAAAAAAAATAATTTTTTTAAAATTGTGCATTTTTTTTGTTGTTTAAAATTAAATTACTTAAGAGATTATTTATTTTTTTCATAAAACTACTTTTTGAGATTTTTACTACTTTTTATAATAAATAATATAAAATTATAAAAATTATTGCTCTATTAATAATATCATAGAGTTTATTCTACATACTTACATATATCGTGCCATAAACGCCAAAAAATCTTACGCGACATAATTTTCGAACTTCATTTTTTTAAGAAAATCGTTTATGTACGATCGTATGTAAACGATTTTCGCCATAAGACAAATTTCCAAAAATATGGCGCTTAAGATTTTTTGGCAGTTGTGGCTTTTTATGCATATTTACAATAATTTGCTAAATATTAAAGTTAAAATCTAATTATAACTTTCTCACCTAAAAAGCAAAAGAAAACCTTAAAATACAACAATCATCACTGAATCATAAAACAAAATCTATTTACCTTTATCTCTAAGATATAAATTATAAATTTTTGTTGCATATAAAAAAAAAATTAAACTGAGATTATCAAAATTCCCTCTACAAAACCACAAATTAAGAATATCAAAAAAATTCACAAAATATAAAAACTAAAATTAAGAAATTTATGTCTACATAACAAAGAAGTTAAAATTATAAACAAAGAAAAAAAAAATAGTTGTCATCTTGTATTTGAATACCATAACAAAAAGTTTGAAACCATCTGTAGTTGCAATTAATAATGTTGTTGATATAAATTAAACATAAAACTTAAAGACATTTGTAACTGATAAATAAAAACTACATTTATATTAGCTTTTTCTCTTTAAATTATACTTACTAATATTATTTAAAAATTTGCTTACATACATATATCCTTATTTCTCGTTTTCTTTTTATTTAACATTCATATTTAAATTAAAAGGAAAAACTTTAAAACACTGTATCGAAAATCTTTCTTTTACAAACTACATGCATACATACGTTCATTTTCAGTCACTCATTCAAATTATTCATTGAACTTTTATGAAAAAAAAAATATTAATAATCTCTGTATTCTGTGCTGTGATTGAAATAAAAAAAAGTCTATAAAATAATTGTTGTTTTAATTCTAGTTCCATAACATCTTCTCGGAAATGCAAAACTGGCCTGAGTAACACGGTGTTTGGCATTAATGTTGCCGAACTTGTATACATCAGCGCCTCATCAAACCCCAATTGGATTTATTTTTCAAGACTCGTACTAAGCTCTGCCCGAATTTCACAATCCCATAAGAGTTACATATGTATGTGTAAATAAAAAGTGGAAATTCAGTTTGGTAACTTCTTCAGTTCTCTTCTGTTCTCTGTTCGATAATATTGTCTTCAAATGAAAAGTACGTGGAATTTTCAACATTTATTTTCCGTAAACACTATAATAATAAACGTCAAGTCAAGCCAAAAAAGGCCTGTCCCACGATGTCCACAGAAAACGTTCGATCAATTACTTATATTAAAAACAAAAACAAATGTTCTTACTTTATTGTTGTTTTGAAGACAAGTTGTCGATCGATCGTTTTCTGTCGACATCGTTGGACAGGCCGTTAGTCACGGAATTTTATAGAATTTTTTCATTTGATTTAATTAATTTAAAGACCCTATTTGCTGGAAGCAGAACCATAACCGAACAGTGCAAGTTATGGTACTCGATATCGAACAAAATTTCAAGTGGAGAATTTCTTTTTTTTTTAATGCAGAGTTGCAGCGCCTCTGGTGTCAATCAGGCGTATTAAGTTTGCAAACTTGTGTTTATTAGCAATTTTATTGATTATTTTACATGGCCGATGATTCTGCTACACAATACCGACGAAGGAGGGCGCTCTGATGTTACATTAGGATTAGCTTCTGCTGCAGTCGGTATAGTTCAGTGACCACAGTGACTATGCCTTCATAACTTCAACTTTCATGGAGTTCATATGGAAATATTTTAAAATTTTGATCGGTTCCCTGGTCCTGAAGAAAATGCACAAGCAGTTGATCTCATTTCAGCTGTTAGATTCTCTGGTGTCGAAATCAAACCAAGTGTTCGTAAAATTTTTGACGGCAGTAAATTTTGCAATAAAAAATTAACTTACGTTGTTAAATTCGCCATTTTATGCATTAAACACAAACACGAACACACGACTTTAAATGCCGCTAGCAGCATTTGTCGCCTCTGCACCTCATATTGAAGTATAAATACATAGTTCAGTATTGCCACCTTCAAATATTTCCCATTTATAAAAATTAAATTACTCTTTCAAAATGTACTTATATGACGTAAAAGTATAAAAATTAATCAATTTATGCTTTACATAAATTTTTGGATATTGTTTCTGTTAAATAATATAAAATAATTGTACGATATCATTTGTTCAACATTTTGTATTATACTGGCAACACTGAATTTTCTCATTGTAGCCAAATAAATAGAAATTAGTTTAATTGGACTACAACGACAAAATCAGCCGCCCTGTTGCCTTGCTGTCTTCAATAGAATCACTCTCATATAAACATGTGTATTCTATCCTTGATATTTTGTAGTCGGTAGCCTGCTGTGGTGAATGTGTTTAATGCAGTAAGCTTAATTTTTTTGTCGATTGATTTCTTTTAGTCTATTGTACATTAAGCGGATTTATCTTTCCTTTCCTCCAGCACTTGGCAACATTGGTTTCCAGTAAACTATTCTTTTGTCTGCGTTATGTTAGATAGTTTTCAATTTTATTCATTATTCTCTATTTTTGCCACATACAGCATTACATACGTATGTACGAGTATATATGTATGTATCTACATATTTATTTATTCATTTTTGCATATAAAGTGTCTTATTGTAATATTTCCTGTTCTCGTCTATAATATTTTCTCCCTGCTCATTTAACTGCTGTAGTAAAATTCCTTAAGGACTCCTCCATTGCTCTCAATTCTATTTGTCTGTGTAAATTTTTCTTTTGTGTTTAATTTTTGTTGTGAATATCTTTTGTGTGTTAGTTTTGTTTGAAAGTTTTTTTCTTTTTTTGTTGTTCCTTTAAAGTTTTATTATTGTTCATTTTTTGATATTTAATGTCTCCGAGGGACTCACTCAGTCATGTTCTTAAAGTCACATTTGCATTGATATTAAAATGCTAAATAGGACACTAAATATGATAATATTTGAGTTTACTAGTGATTAAAGTTATAAAATTTAAATTAAAAATATAATACAGAAATTTATTATAAATTTAAAGATTATTAAAGTTTAACCAGGAACAAGAGTTGTATGTATATACCGGAACCAAAATAAAAATTTTAAATTCTCAAAATGGATGGTGCCGCGACGTGTGTAACCATTAAACAATAGTAAGAGCTTGTCAAAATACTAGTCTTATTGTCGATGGGCGAGTCTACAAATTTTGAGAAATTAAAAATTTGTATTTTAATTCTGAATATGTATAAAATTTTTCTTACTGTCGAGAATTAAATTTTTTTTTTAAATTTTCAAATGTAATTTCCCAATTCAAACGGCTCAATTTAATAATTTTTTTTACATAAACTTTCGAATTTTGTTTTTTTAACTAAAGCATGCAACATTTTAAAAATTAATTGATATTTGGATCCGATATCTGGAAAATTCCGGACGAAAGTCTTCAAAAACTTAGAAATTTCTTATTAATAAAATTCACTAACTAAAAAAGATACATACATGTACAACTAAACATGTGTTGAATAAATTTTATCAAGAGCTCTAATGTGGGAAAATACATTTGAATTTGGATGAAAAATTTAAAAAATGGTAACCGGTAAAATTTTTTAAACTTCATGGCTTCGCCCCTGAGCAAGTACACACACGGAAATACTCCTCTGCTATGTCTGTTTTATTTTTGCAGTACCATCCGTTTAGAAATGGCTGATTTATTTCCAAAATATTTTGATTCTGCAAATTTGGTAAATTTATGCTTTCATTATATAAAAAATCTTTCTTCAAATTGTAGTACGATGAATCAAAACAATTCACATATTCCATTTGCAGTGAAAAATATGTAAATGTGTACGAGGTCTGATCAAAAATAAACGTTATTTCAAATTTCGTGAGTTAGGTTTGTTCGATTTTCGCATTTTTTTTCTGTTATGTTGGTACACATGCCTGTTATATATGTTGGCAATATCAGCCATTGTGGATTGGCAGTTTGTTTTTGACAGATAAAAAGGTTAGTCGCGTTTTGGTGTGCTGTTCGATTTTTTTACTAAAGTTTGAGCAAAAACAACGTCGCATGGATATCGCTCAGGAGCTGTTGAACATCGTCAACGACGATCCAGATTTCCTCAAAAAGGTCATAACTGGTGACGAATCATGGGTGTATGGCTATGACATTGAAACCAATCATCCCAATCATCCCAATGGAAGCGTCCAGAAGAGCCAAGACCGAAAAAAGCACGTCAAGTTCGGTCAGATGTAAAGGTTTTGCTCACTGTTTTCTTCGACTGCAATGGCGTGGTGCATCATGAATTCTTGCCACAAGGTCGACCGTACGACGAATAAGGATACTACCTTGAAGTTATGCGCCGTTTGCGCGAAGCAATTCGTTAGAAACGCACAGAATTGTGGATAAAATAATCATGGATTTTGCACCATGATAACGCACCAGCTCACACATCGATGCTTGTGCGTGAGTTTTTGGCCAAAAACAAAACCGCATGCATGATGCCTCAACCACCGTATTCAGGAAATCTGGATCGTCCTTGACGATGTTCAACAGCTCCTGAGCGATGTCCATGCGACGTTGTTTTTGCTCAAAATTTAGTAAAAAATCGAAGAGCACACCAAAACACGACTAATCTTTTTATCTGTCAAAAACAAACTGACAATCCAAAATGGCTGATATTGCCAACATATATAACAGACATGTGTACCAACATAACAGAAAAAAAATGCGAAAATCGAACATACGTAACTCACGAAATTTGAAAATAACGAGTATTTTTTGATCAGACGTCGTACATAGGGACAGTGTTGCCATATAAGTTTGAGGAAAAATCTGCCTATAGCGAACAAAAAATCTGTTTTTCAGAAGAAAAAATTGCCCAAAATGTTTTCAAGAGTAATAATATATTTATTATTAGAACGTAAAGCCCTCATAACATCGCTACGTATAGCCTGCGGCATTTAATCAGATATTCTATCTAATGATTTTACCTTACAGTTACAAACTTTTCATTTTATTGTAAAATGTAGGCTTACGTTTTCGAATTTTACTTGCGCGTTGGGAGTCTTAAATAAGTAAACATTATGTTATTCACAAAAGTGTTATAAATTAAACAAGTTTTCAATTTAAATACATTTTTACAAATACACTTTATCATAATGTGATCAATGCTGAACAAAAGTTATTGCAATCATTTTGGGACTTATCATAGAAAACGCTTCACCAAATTAAAAATGTGTAGAAAACTAAAAGAAAATGTCAAAACTTTTAAATATTTCGTGTGTTTTTCATACAAATTCTTCACCGAAGAAACGCTTCAAAAATTTTTGAAGCTTTGAAACGTAAAGAAATTTTTAGTATTTTTAACTCTGTTTTGTTTGGTTTTCATATGATTTTTGATGAGGGGTTAATAATGAGCTTTTTAATGAGTTTGTCACTGATGCGAAAAAGAGAAAGAGAAGAAAAACACTGAAGTAAAAGCAAAACACTGAAATTTTATTTTGTTTCCAATATTAATATTCGATCGAAGCTATCGTTCGCATTTAGAGAAACAGAGGGTAAATGCCGGCTTACAAAATAAAAAAACCCCCCACCAAGAATTTAAAAAGTAATTTTTTTTTATAAATTTTGTAATTTGTTGAAGTAAATATGTATCTACAAAAATTCAGGTGTATCCTTAGTTTTGCGATGTTTTTCTAATATTTTTCGTATTCTACATTTATGAATTCAAACTCATTTTAATTAACATAAAATATGTTAATTTTTTTAAATAAAAGCAAAAATCGATGGAATTTTAATTATATGGTGGTGTGCTCCAGTTTTGCTGGCTACTGTATATTCTATTCACTGTAATTGAATTTACTCGTTAAAAAATGAATTGAGAAATTTAAATTACATAAAGAGACATACATATGTACATACTTATGCTACTTCTTATATCAATAGTTACTTGGGATTAATTTTCGAAAATTTTTTATTGCCGTAGTTTCTTATACATATGTATGTGTGTGTATATATTTACATACATACAGATTAAATTTACTACGTTACTAAATCCTGCCATATGAATTATTGTACTAGAAGTAAATAAAAGGACTAATGAGTTTTAAAATAAGCTCAACTCAGTGTTTTTCTCTGCTTTTCTCTCATTTACTCAACTCGCTGAGTATATTTTCATAAATAAACTCGAAGGATACATAAATATTAAAGAAAAGCTTTTCTTCTAAGCATGTAGTTACCACGAGTAGCCAACTCGCATGTATCGCTCATTTATTGCAACAGAGGCATAACTCAAAAAATCTTGTTTTGCAGAAAATAAATTTTACGTTTTCAATTTAAAAACAATTCAATGAAGATATATGTAAATACATATATATTTTTCTCTCGACAGATGCTTTGTACAAGCATTTTTTCTGATTAAATACAAAGACGAATTTTTTCAGATATTTCTATGTAATGTAAGCGATGTGTACATTAATAAGTATAAATACACAGTGGGAAAAAGAAGTAGAACGGATACTCCGTCTTTTGGTTGTACAAGACCTGCTCCCTCCATTGCATATACCCTTTTTAGACACGGAAAGCTGGGAGAAAGACAGAAACAGATAGTATTCTTTGCTCTGTCTTTCACACAGCTGAATTAAGACGTTGCAACTCTGCGTGTCTAAAAGGCGTAATACTGATATAGTTTTTTACATGCGTTGTCATCAGTGCTGCCGGAAAAATGTTGCCTCTTGTCCCCAATTTAAAATGTCTTGTCCCCAAAAAAAATCCCCATTTCAAAAGAAAAATCCAAATTTGTTTCCCCAAAAATTGATTATTTTTTAAAAATGGTTTTTAAGTCTTATGCGTATTTTATTACATTTACTGCCAATTTATAGAAGACATATAAAAATTGTAGTCTGCCTTGCATAAACTGACAGTTAAATAATAATTATATTCGAAATTTGCTTTTGTTTTGCTTTTAATTAATTATGAATGATTTTACTGAAATAGAAGAAAGACCGAGGGAGGAATGCTTCCTCTTTCTGACTTTACTCTCAGCTAAATTAAGACTTTGCAAAGTAAACTTTCCATGTGTGAAGGGGTTTTATGCATACTTTCATTTATACATTTTGTTATGACAACATAAAAGAAGTTATGTTGGAGATAAAAACGAAAATTCTCCAAATCCCTCTCTACGAAATTTTATGCCCAAATGAGAGGCACTCTCCGTATCAATAACGAAAGTCTTGGTCAACTGGGAAAGAGTATAACTCTAAACAAATAATAACTTTCTTTGGGACTCCCTAATGTACATGATTGAATTTCTATCTAAAATTTCTATCCAAATTTGAAGAATAATTGATAATGTTTATTGCGAATGCAAAGTTATAGAGTAAATTGAGACTAATATTTGTTAACATTCGTTCAATTCTTAAAGAACAGCAACTTATGTTTAAATAACAATTTCGATCATTTAACTATTGCTGTACCTTTGTTTGTTTGTTGGGATGCATGTGCGTTAGCAATTCCAATTGAGATTTACTGTTTGTTTCACACGTTTTCATACGGAGTTGCTGCGCATTTATCTGACAGTCAGTCATTTTAATTGTCTTTTTGACTGCCACGTTGGATTACAACTGTTTGTTTAAAGCTCATGTACCAATTTAAAATGTAACATGCATAAGTTCTTTCTACCGAGGACATGTATTCAAATATTACATGTGCACACACATACGAGTGCATACATACATACATACTAATTTCATTGTAATTTTGTTTGCACAAGCCAGCAAACACAGTGGTTTTACTTTAAAAACGAGTACTAAAACTTAAAGACCCTTTAAATAAAGCCCTCAATTAAACTTTCAAAACTGCAATACAGATCAGTATGTGATCTGTGATTTTTTTCTGCGTTGTTATGTTATGATAGAACAAGAGGAAGATATTTAGGTATTGGTACCTAATCGAATAGTAAAAATAACTCAATAATTTTCTCAAATAGATGTTGTCATAACCGTTGGTTTCATAGAGCAAGTGGAACGTACAAATTATGCATTGCAGTTTTGAAAATGGGCAGTCATTTCGTTTGGTATATTTTACCGATTTAGTAAACTTTCTTATTTGTGGTACCTTTTCTGCTTGCATTTTTTAGTTTGTTGGTGGCAGGTGTTGCGAAGTTTGCGGGACGAATTGAAAAACTCGAGGCGATTTTTGACATTTCTCTTAGGCCTAATAAATCAGTACAACTTAATCTCTATTTTTGGATTAAAATGTGTTTAAACTAGCAAACCTATAAATCAATACAGTATTTAAACCCTCTGTAAACGCGTTTAAACTATCAATACAGGCCATATGATTTTGTTACTTACAGACCATATGTTTTGCATTAAGGAGCACTCAACTTTTTTCCAAGTCTCTACTTTTGCTTCAGATCTTGTTCGACCTGTTTTCTTACACTCCTTTATTCTTTTATACTATTATACTTCGCCAAGCATAAATATAATTCCTTTCTCAGTAAAATTTGGCGACCTTTAATAATTTTTTTTAATTTTTTTGCATTTTTGATTGTGCAAAGAATTGATAGCCTGCTGCAAAACAGCTGTTTCTTGACATTTATTCTAGTGCTGCTACAACATTATTTTTAAACTACACATACGGTATGATTCACTGATTTACTCCTGTTGAGCTTAAGCTACGTATAAATTTGAGTTTAGTTTAACTAAACCAGCGTTTAAACTTTGACTGGTTTATTAGCCCTTAGCCTTTTTCGTACTCTCAGCGTTAAAAGTACGTCAAAAAGGCATAAATATAAAGTCTAAATATAGATATGCGTGACTTTCCGTAAGGGATTTAAAAGAAAATTTTCATAACAAGGCATTCTGAAAAGGCATATTTTGAAATGACACATACAAAGTTTGTTAAATTTTCGAAAAAAATGTTCTTTCCCTATAAAAGAAAAATATTTCAAAAACTTTGATATCCATATTCCTCAGCTAAATAGAACAGTTAAAAAAAAGTTCGCTGGGAAGTGTTTTTCTACGTGCTGCAATGTTTTCAAGACTTTTTATTTACCACTTTAGTGTTGGTTTTATACTTTGGCAGAACATCCTTAGAAAATTTTAAAAAGGCTGCGTTTATGTAAGTATGCAGTGGTTAAAAAGAACAATCTTTTCATCTATTTCGTATTTGTTTGGTTTAACGAGTAGTGTGACCATTTGGCATTTTTGCAGCGGAAAGTTTTTTTACAGAGATATAGGGTTATTTTTTTATTATAATAGCAAAAGTGAGTGGATATACTTGCATATAGTTTTATAAAAAATATTCAAATACATAAACACATATATAAAAATGAAAGCTTAGTAAAAAAATACTTAATGAAAAATTTTTAGAGAATTGGCATTCTGACTTTACTTGCGAAAGTGAATAATTTAACACTGAACTTTCTGAACATTTACAAAAAATTTCCAATGAATACATGGAACATATTTTTTGATGTGTTAATTCGCCAATTGAGGCATTCAAACGGTAGTCTTAATTGTCTAGTGTCATACTGCAGTATCCAGAAAAAATTATTTTGTTTGCAAAACAAATTTTGTATGGAAATTTGTTTGTTGAACGTTTTGTAAACTGAAAATAATTTTTTCTGAATAAGGCCTATAATGTTTTAAATTATTTGTTTTTTTTTTTTAACAAAAACTTCAAAACATTATGATACTTAAGACTACCGTTGAACCCAACGCAAAAATGCAATTGCATGTTTTTTTTTGTGTGACGTATTAATGCGGAGATAAAATATTTTTTCGTTTCAGAACTTTTTATGAATCTTGGCATCGATTTGTTGGTGCATATTTTTGCATATTTTACCCTTCAAAGCAATTTTTGCACATTTCAGTATTAAACGCTAATTTTTAGAATTTTTCGAATTTCGAGAGCATATTTGACGCTTTTAGTGCATGTTTTGATACTTTGTAGAATTTTTTTATATTGATATGCGTACAAGCCATCTAGTTAGTAAAAATTTTTATTTTTCGCCATCTAAATCCCAATTCAAATGGTACTAGTGTACACTTCAGATGACAGATATTTAACAGCTGACAGCTTTTCTTGACCCGTTGTTTTGGAGCCACTAAATGAATAACCCATTAGATATATATATCTATATATCGTCATCTGCAAGTGTATGTACATATGTATGTATGTATATGAACAGATTAAAACGTACATAGTTAAAAATTCGCAAAATTTCAGCCATTTTATGTCAGATCATACATCATAAAATTTTCCTCTGCAATTAAATTATATAGAATTAAACACGTACAATTTGTATATTATTTTAGAAAGCAAACAAAAAGTTTATGAAAACAATTAACATAAACACAAATAAAAATTAAAACATCCGAAGAATTTTTTAATGTTTTAAATAGTTAAAGAGTTCATATGAACTTGGCCATGAATAGTTTTCTTAAAACAAAACTACAAATAACTTTTGCCTAAAAGAAGTGATACGCAAAATTTTGTATGTGTATTTTTTATTAGTGTGATACAAATACAGGCAACCCTCGATTAACGCTATCAGGTGAGAGCGAACAATGAACGTGTAAATTAAATGATCGTAAAATAATGTTCAGTACTGGTATAAAATCTTTTTTTGGCACAAGGAATGTAGAATTTTGTTTAAATCAAAATATGATACACGTGCGAAATTTTATTTTGGGACACATAAAAGTATTAACTTTTTTCTTACTTTATTTGTACTTTTTAATTTATTTCTACATAAACTTTTGCTAGGCAACATATTAAATCTTTATGTTTTACAGATTTGTATCAAATATTGGAATTAAAACGTGACTTAAAAGTACTTCAAACATTTCAAGGACATTCACTTCCAGGTCATAGCAAGATTACAAAAATACAACCATGAAAAAACATCATGGCTTTTTAATTGAACCAAACGTCAACAATAAAATTTGTATAACAAAATTAAAATAGTTCACACTAAGTTTTACAAATTTCTCCACGAAGGCTATCACGACAAAATTTGCATGAACTTTTAAATCGAGAGATTGTAGGCTGTTCTTCATATTTCTGGCGATCAGAAATCTTAATTTTGTCTTATAATGATATTGCATTACGGTTGGTAGTAATTGTTTTCGCTGGTGCCATGTTTATAATAAAACTAAAAATATTTCAAGTTGTATTAATTATGCTGTTGATTTCTCATAAAATGAGTTTTGCCATAATTTTTTAAGCGTGTGATATTAAATTCGCGTAAAAACATCAAAAACAGTTGCTATTATTAATCTGCGTTATATCGAAATCACATAAATAAAGTAACGCGTAAATCGAGGGTTACCTGTAATGATAAATACATATATTGATATGTATGTATATCTGTGTTTTTTATATATAACAGCGCTAGTTCAAAAATCGAATTTGGTCAGTAGAGCAAAAAAGTTCTTTTTGAAGCTTATTAAAAAAAAAAATATAAGTTTCTTAGACCTTTTTAGAAAGTATTTAAAATGTAACATCCTTATTTATAAACATTAATAAGGCTTTATAAAGTGTTTTGAAAACAAACTTTCATAATATTTTTTTCTTATTAAGCTTTTATAAAGCCTTAATAATTTTTTTAAATTTTTTTTATAAATAAATAACAATTTGGCATCATAAACTAGAAATGAGAAATATATAACATAGTTTGTTATGCATGAAAACCGCAGATATGTACAGTATGTACCGCATATGTACATGTTTATGTGTTTATGTTACGCACATATTGTATTCGTAACATATACATACATATACAATTATACATACATATGTATGTATATTTAGCTTGAATCTAATTTTTTTTTAATGAAAACAATTTAAACAAAATTTTTATTGCCCAAACAACAACATGATTTTAATACCCAGCAAACATTTTTCAAGATTTTGTAACGGGTAGTACTCTTTTATTGGCTTACAAGGTAATGAGTGGTACTTATTTATCTAATTATTTTATGCTTATAATAATGACTGTCCTGTAATGAATAAAATAATAACTTATTTATATCATTACATGTAATTACTTATTGTACTACTTTCCAGTGTGTGTAAGTCACAAACCGAACTCTCAAGAGTTGAGTAAACGAAATTTTTGTATGATGCAGAGGATTAATTCTGCATGACGTTGTTTGCGTAAATAAGTGATAAGTACACACATATACATACATATGGGTATGTATGTATGTATGTCGACTTCTTTTAGTAGAAACTCGTGGCGTATAATTAACGAGTTTTTGGCTATATTAGAAATAATATGCCTCATACGCTACATGACACAGTGGGATGGCTTCCTTAAGTTATGTGCGAAAATTATAATTTAATTGAAATTGAATGAATTTTAATCAGGAATAATTTCTTAATCGGGCTTACGCTCACTATTTTCAATTCTTATTGAATGAAATATTTTTATTAATTAATGCGAGTTTCTAAAGAAGAGAATACAAATTAAACTAGACTTTATTAGCTGGGAGAAATGCCAATATTTTTCTGTGCAGTCTTTTTTTTTTTTGTAACAAGCCGGGGACTCAGTGGGTTAACCTAATTCAAGTACGCTGAATCCAAAGGTGCTAACCATTTTTTTAAGTTAGCTCTTGTTTAAAAAATAATTAAGATTGAATAATTGATTGAAAAGCACCTAAAAATCACAATTTTTCCTAGTTTTCTTCCATTTAATAACCTTTATGTCGATATATATCACCTGAAAAGATGATGAACTTGCATGCTGAGAAAACCTTTTGGAAAAAAAAATTATATTTTTAAAATTATATTTTTTGCAATTTTTTTTTCAAAAAATTTTTTAGGATGCATTTTCATCCATAATATGCTTTTTAAATTGATATAAAAATTAATGAGTAGTAGAAAACTGGGAAAAATTGCGATTTTTCAATCTTAATTATATTTGCTTAAAACTAAAAAATGGTTAGCACCATTGGATTCAGCGTACTCGAATTAGGCTTACGCACCAGGTGCCCCGCTTGTTACATTTTTGAACTAGCACAGTGTAATTTGTTCTGATATTCAACATTCCATTCAGCCTAAGAGTATGCAATAGTTTTGACAAAAATGTTATGACAAGTTCCCTGACTTTTACCAGAAATTTATAGTTTTCTTTCTGCTCGAGAAATTTTTGAGCATTATTTTTCTTTTAATCCAAAGAAGACATTCGCACCTTTGATTTTATTGAAAGAACAGCTTGAGGGAAAATGAGGTTACACAATAGAGGCTTATAGATTTGAGCACTCTACGAATGGCAAATAATACGATAAAAATTTGACATCCCATAATATAATTTTCCTCTGTTCAGGGTTGCATTTTTCGAAATGAAATTAATAAACAAATTGACAAGTCATCTGGTACGACACCGGTGCCACGCCGTTTTTTATGGTGCTTTTCTTCGTCTTAAACTGGCTCTAAGTTTTTAATATGTTTATTGTATTGAAATACGAGTATATTTCATGTAAGCCATGTCTACAAGTTAACGAATTTTTTTTAATTTTATTTACATTTTCTTATATAAATCGATTGCTTTTACTGGCGAATATTTTCCAAGGCCGCGGAAAGTCAAAAATTAATGTAGGCATGCTAATTCTGAGCAGCTGTTTGCTTTCTACTTATATTTGTCCCAATTTACATATTACAAATTGATAGGCAGACAGACGAAGTTTGTTGAAGAGGGGGCGAAGATGCAGAATTTGTACTACGAGAAACCGCAAGTTTTTTTTCTCTTTTCTGATTTTCGCAATTTATTCTTGGTGCTGCATATCATTTTTCTCATTTCAGCGGATGTATGGATACTTGATTTGTGTGTATCAAGGCGAATTGACACGATTTGCAACTCTGCGTATTCGTCTTTGCTAGTTTACATATTGCTGCTGTCAGAGTATTTTCGAACGTTTTGCTTTTAATTGGCAACAGATAAATTAACAGCTGATCGTCAGTTGGTGAATAAGTATCACCTGATGCGAAGAAGAGTTAAACATACAATAAACATTCTGTCTGTATATTAATTTCCAATATGTAATTGCGACAGGCAAGTCGAAAAGTGAATAGTAAAAATTTCTGCCCATCAATTGCCAATATGTGAATCGGGTCTTTTTAATTTTACACTACACAAAATGTAAATTTTCGTTGGATATTTTGATAGTTTGAAACAAATGTCTGTCGCAAAGTGTGATAAAACTCTTTATACTTGTATCTATAATAGTCTGAGTAGCCCTTTAGCAGCTTTGCTAAAAAACCATAAATGCAAATTTTTTATTTAAACATTTCTCTTCAAAACTTCATCGTTTGATTTTTGAAATTGAGTGGTCGAAAAAGAGGGTTTTTTGATACCTAAACCCCACTGTGCCTGGTGCTGAATTTCTGTAATATTTTGTGCTAGTCGCACTAATAATTTCATACACGTATGTACATACATTCAGGTATGTATGTATGCGCGTACGTATGTATGTACATATGAAAGCACATTTATAATGAATTCTAAAATACGTATTAAAAACACTAACGAGATCTGCATAAAAGGAGTCAACTGTTGAAATGTTGAAGTACGAGTATGTATGTTTGTAAGTGGAGAAAGGTTAAAGTGGTTTGATGAGAAAGTAAACAAATGTTGTTAACAAGAACTTAGAGCATTTTTGTAAGGGAAAAATATTATTTGAGTGGTTTAAAATATCCCTTCTGCAAAAATTTACTTTACTCTCTTTCGCCCGCCTGAGCATGTGTGTGTGTGCGTGAGAAAGGAAAACGGAAAACAGTTTTAATGTAATTTACTATAGTGTTGCTAAGGCGACTGCAGAAAAGCGTTATTTTGTTTATAGTTTTCTCTTTTTTGATTACATACATATTGAATTTTGTTTTGGTCATAAAATAATGAATAGAAATTAGGCGTTTTTTTTAATTTAATTATTTTGTTTTTCAATTGTATACGACTAACTGATGCATTTTAAGCTTTCTGTTGAGTAATTAAATTGTTTTTAGTTTGTTTGTTTGTTCTTCCTCTCTCTCTCTCTCTCTCTTTATCACTCGGTGTTAGGGGTTAAAAACGTGTTAAAAGTTTTATCTATTCACTTTTATTTTGTATGTGCGTGTGTGTATTCAGTTTTCTTAAATTTCTTTTCGTTTGGACTTTTTCGCACTCATTGCAAGTTTCATTGAGTTTCGCCATAAATTCAGTCAGTGTTGGATATTACGGAGTGTTGGATCATTTTCATTGCAAAAAGGTTTTTTGTAACGAAATTATTGTACAACTCTAGCATAAAATACACAGCAAGTAATACAACATTTTGCGTTCGTTTTGAGCAAGACACGTAAACAACTTGAAAGAGTGAAAATATTTTATATACCTACAAAGAAAAAAAGTATTATATAACTGAAATAAAGTTAAGAAGTTTTTAGTTTTTGTAATATACGAGTAATAATATATGTACCAGTTTTAAAAGTGAAGATTTTATTTAATAAATAAAGTTACACTTTTGATTTAAATTTGTTGGAAAAGTAAAAAAAAAACTGCCGCAACAGAAACTGGAACGACATAAATACAAACATATCTCTAAGTTTTCGAAAATAGTAAGTTAAAATTTTAAATATTTAAATTCCATTTCATTAAAGGTTTTTGGGAATTGTATACAAAAATACTCCTCTGTCAGAGTTCTCTTTGTGTATCCTATATAACAAATATATATGTACATACAAAGATAAATTTATATAAATATAAATCCTTATCATGGAAGAAAAATCAATATTTAATTTTGATTTTCATTTGGAGAATTTTTTTGTTTGCGCTATTTTGTATTCAGCAATTAATTTTTTTTCCTGTTGAAAGTAGGTGTGTGTTTTCGTATCTAGATACTGCTTTTCTGTAAAGTAACCTCTTATCTGTGACAAACAAATGCAAAACAGACATTAATAGTACCCAATCTTTTTTTTTTACTTTAACTGTCAATTAAGTTAATTAAGGTGGTGGTTAAAAAAAAACATTAACTTATTGTTAGTTCGGCATTAAAATTTTGTCACTCGAAAACTTTTCATCAGCTGTCAATATCCCAATTTAAATTATGTTAGACAAGGCACGAGTTTAACATAAAATATTTTGGAATATTTGGAATTCTAGAATTTAAAGTTAAAGTTCATATATGGCCAAATAGTTTGACGTCTCAGCAAACTACTAAGCATGATTAACTTACAATGTTTTTGGGTAATAAATTATGATCTTTGACATTTGCTATATTTACTACAGTAGATGGCTCAATTTATTTTGAAGATATTAATTCTGTCTCAATAATAAGTAAAGAATTGTTCTAGTTAAAATTAATTTAGATTAAATTACACAAAACCTTCTCCCTTATACCGTAAATATATGATGTCGATGTCACATCACCTAAGGTACGGCTACACTTGGCAAACAGTTGGCCAAAAAATAGCATAGTCTCTAAATACTAATGAGAAACTTTTTGATTCAGACTCGTTTATATTAAGTTTGTTTTTGTTAAACGATCCATATTTGTAAGTGTAAAACCTTCAACTAAATAAATGACAGCACATGACTGATATTTAACAGCTGATAGACTTGCCAGACCGGTGGTGAAATTACCAAAAAGATAATCCTGTACTGTTGGTGTTATCTATATTATTGTGCGAAATCTGTGCCAATAGGATTACCTTTTTTAAAGTCTGTTCGATTCGTTTTAGACAAGTTGATTATTTTTTCTTTTATTGAGCATCACCAGTTGCCATGGATGTCATTCTTCACCTGCTTCCCATTGAGGATTTTTTGGTGAGAGCGGCGGCGAGAAGTCTCCCTAGACTCTTAGAGGCGAATTTGGTGAGGAGAGGACTAAAAGCAGAATTAATTTTTACTTTCTGTTCTGTTACGAAACAGCTGACTCTTTCTTGTTCACAGAAACCTTGTACGAGTCATTAGTTTTTCTGTTTCATTATGTTGTCTTTCGCTTAAATCTGAGAAAATTAAAAACATGTTAAGTAATTATACACTGAGAGAAAAACCTTCGTAAATGCAATAATTTTTACATTATATTTATGATTTTGTCATTGTCATCATTGCGAAAATTGTTTCATCAGCTGAAAAAATGTCACATATACAATATACAACGTAATATTTTCTCATTCATGTAACGATATGGTTTTTAATAAGCAACGTACATTTACATACGAGTATTTTAAATGAAAAATGTATTTATTGCAATGAAACTATTTAGTTTATACAATGAAGTGACGTTAGTCTTACATTTTGTTAACGAACTTTTTCATTGAATTAACAACATTTTTCATGTATATCATGACAGTATTTCATTACTGAGACGTAACAAATCATTTTTTGATGATATCGTATCATTGTGCTACGCAACATAATTCATTGTTGTAATGACTTTGATTCATTAATTTAATGTAGTCATTGTATTTCATTAATTTTTTAACAGGCATCAGAAAAATTTTTGTATGATATAATTGCCACAACAACCTCAAATATTACTTAGATACACACTTAATATATACCATCATTAATGAAATCTTGATTCAACATTATTTAATTTATTTGAAAAGTTATAACTTTTAAATAAGTATATATATAAAAAAAATATAAAATATACTTTGACTTGTCTCCAGGATTCAAACCTGCGACTACAAGGGTAGCACACTGCCTTCTAGCCAGCAGCAGGAAGTTTTCTTCATTGTAGTTACGAAAATATTTCATTAAAGTTTCAACTAAACTATAATTTGCACAACTATATATTAATTGCAATTGTGGTTTGATACTTTGATCTTCTTTAGGTGAAATAATCAATTTTAACTATTTTTTTGTGTGAATTCTTCATAAAAACGTGTATTTAAGTTTTTCATTACCCGTATGAAAACTATTTCGTAACATTAATGATACTACGAAATGCAAAATGTTAAACATTAGAAAGGTTTCATTCCATTAATCAAATTTGCATCAATATAATATAATATTTCATTTGATTGATGAAATTTGTCGTGGTATTAATGAAAGGGGTTCAAAGTAATGGTTTCATTCCTGTTACGAAGTGTTTTCCTTTCACTTATAAGTGACAGTTAAATACATGAAAACATTATGAAATAAACTGTGATTGTGCCTTTAAAATTTAAAACTTTTAATTTTTACAGGATTATATGCAATGAAAAAATAAAATAAAATTATATTGAAACATAACAATGGACAATGGAAAGGTAGAAGTACAGAATACGGTTTCGTTCGTCGACGAGTATCGTGCGTTTGAAAATTTTTGCACATTGAAAACGGCAAGTTACACAACACAACATTTTCTATCAGCTTTTTCTTATTTTGTTACTTATAATTTTCTGCTTGTGACGTAGACATAGAATATTTGTTGTAAACAAGGTGCATACATTTGTGTGTGGAATGTACTCTCTCTCTCACAGTTTTTACAACAAACAATCGTTTCCATTCTAGGATGACGTAGTTGGGTCCATTGTGATTCTATTGCCCATTAAAAGTAATATTTACCCCCCTTTTGCACCCAGAAGTGACCCTATTATCCATCATTACTCCACTGATATCCCACGATGAAGCTCCTGATGTCCTCTAGTTTACACTTCCCGACATCAGTAATGCTCTCTCTCATGGAAACCTCTGCTCAGCCTTCTAAGCCTATGACGTTGCTGTTCAATGTTCAATGGTTTCTGGTTCCTCTTCTTCTCCGCACATCCTACAGAAATCTGGAGTACCAGTTTCCCAAATGCTGGTTCTTGCTCTGACCGAGCAGTGACCGATCAACGCGCCTATCGCAATCCGCATCGCATTCGTATCCATGTCCAGTAGCAGTTTGTATCTTTCTGAATTAAGTTTTGATCACATAGACCTTGAGAATCTACAATCCTCCCTTGCGAAGCCATGAACTGTTGCTCCTGCTCTCTACCCAATTACTGAGTGCCCTATATTAATGATCGGTAGTTTCACCGATCTGTCTGTATTGTAGGTAAATCTATAATAAATATTACAACACCAACAACCACATGAAATTTGATGTTATTAATGACTTTGACACTTGTAAATGTAAAGTAACATTGTCAGAGTGTATTTTTCATGTAAAAAGTTTCAAACACCATACAAAACTGAATATTTGTAGGGTGTTTGGTAATGACAACAATGAGAGCATAGTTTGACACTTGGCGCAGACAAAATTAAATATATTTTCTTCACATATGAGTGCTGTCATAACCATAAGCAGCTGTTTATGCTTTCATTTGTTTATTGATTTCAAAAGTGCAACAACAAGCGTGTAAAACAAGCAAATAGCTGATTATGGTTACGGCAAAAAATTAAAATTCAATTGGTTTCTATGATTATGGCTATGGCTATGGCGATATGGCTAGTCACCTATAATCAAACATAGCGCTGCCCATAAGCTTGGTTGGAACAGCTGTTTATATGGCTATGGCACGCGAAGTGGGTGTTTGTCGTCGAATTTTATTTCACTGTTCTGGTCTCACCTTTATTTACAAAGTGTTATTTACTTCGAGGGCAATTGTAATTTGAATTATAATTTTGCGTAATCTTATTTTTTGAGTGTTGATACATTTTTATCCAATATTTTTATTATTTTCTATTTAATGATTTTTGGCACAAATGTCATACTAAATTTTATTATTGGAATTGAAAACAACAAAATTTTATTATGTCTGGGTATGCTTACGTATGACGACCACCTGACTCCCACATGAGGAATTTATAAAATTTATTATGCTGGAAATAAAATTTTATGATTTATGTGTATGGATATATTTGAGGTCAACAATATGCATTTGGAAAACAATATACATCATGCCAAGAAATTTATGGATATGAGAGCATGACTCTACTTTATGAAAAAAAAATAAAAATTTTGCTCATTTTATATATTTTTAAAATTTAGTATTAGCGTCCGGTTATTAGAGTTTCCGGTTATGGGAATGCATTTTGTATGGAAAAAGTAATGAACATGTTGAATCAAGAAAACTTGTCCGGTTATTAAAGGTGTCCGATTTTGGGAAGCGTCCGTTATGAGAGGTTTCACTGTAATTTATTTTACATGCATGCATGTAAATTCACGCAGAGTTAATTTTATTTGTTTGCAATAAAAGTTTCAATTAAACTTCTTAAGCAAAAATGTCATTAAGGAAGACAGTAAACAAAAATAAATAAAAGTAGCAAAAGCTTAAGGATGACAAATAAAACTTTTAATCTCACACAAAATAAAACTTTCTATTAGTCAATTGAGTTTTTTCAGAGTAAATATTTTAATTTGTTTTTCTTTACGTTGTGGTACCAATGAGAATACAAAAGAAACTATAACACATATTTTATTAGAAAATAATTTGTTTAATATGCAAGCTTAATAAATATTTTCCAAGCACTAGCATTATACTTTTTTTAAGTGTGATTGCCCCTACTCATGCAATGCAGTGTGCTTGAATGAAAAAAATAGTTTTACGAGGGAGGACAGAGGGAATAGTGTCTGTGAATATTCTATTTGAACTTTTTCACTCTTTTCTAAGTTTGGCACTAAAGAAAACAATTTTGAAGTTTTGAGCCATCAAAAAGTAACAAAACTGGTGCCAAAATATCTGAATTGACATCGCCTAATAAATTACTTCGAAGAAATGATAATTTAACAACAACTATTACGTTATACTTGTGCATTCTGCTCGCTATGAAATGTACAACCACGCAAACACACAAGTCTATGCAGATGAAAGACACAAAGAACAACAACTATAATGCTTATGTGTCATTGATGAAATATATGATGTAATATGTCAATGAGACAGCGACGATAATACATGCGTAGCAGGTGTATTAAATTTCTTATAGGTGCACTGAAAGAAAAAAGTGGTATGCGAAAAATATTCTATGATCACCAGTGCTATTCGCAACATTCAGTGTATTTTATGTTACAAAACTTTTAAGTAAAGAAATGAGTATGCCTTAAAAATACATTTTGTTTGTTGTTTGGAGCTGCTTCACTAAATTGAATTTTCTAACGAAACTTTAAAGACCAATAACTCGGGAAATATGTGTCGCAGCCTATTGTTTTATATATTTTTTTTTTCAATTTTTAAGTTTTCTATATTTTTGGAGATTCTTCACAGTTTCCTCGGAAAATATGGGTCGCCGCCAATTAGTTTTTAATTTTCTATCATAAAGGCTCTTTTTTCTATCATAAAGACTGCTACTTAAATTCATTTGTTCCAAATATTTATTACTTCTGTGTACTTGAGAGACAAATGAGACAACTTTTCTTTTTCACAATACAACTATGGTTTTATTTTTGCCATCACTGTTATGCTCTATTGAAAAATTACTTCACACAAAACAACAGAACTAATTATAACTCGAAATAATGACGATGTTGATGTAAGTAAATCATATACGAGTATATACATATGTATGATGGTAGGCAAATTAATTGCATGAGTGTCACTTCTCTTAAAATACTTTTGTTTTTTAATTGTGGCAAAGAAATGGTTTTATATCTGTAGCAATAAATAATAATGGCTTAAGTTGATTTAAGTGCTTTTTCATTTTATTATATATTCTTATTCTCTTCTTCAAGATCTATCACTTAGCTAAATTTCAATTATAAAATGTTATTATTAATAACAAAAATTAAAATATTAAAAACCCCCGATATATCTAGAAAAGATGTAATATCTTCTAAACGGTTGGACCGATTTTCTTAAAACATAGCTAAGAACAATCTCGATCAAGTCACCTTTCAAACAGAAAAACTAAATCAAAATCCGGCCAGCCGTTTGGTCTGTACATGGAAACATTTTATGTAAAAATTAAACACAAAAAAGACAAAACCCTGAATATCTCAAAACAAGAAATTTCGACTTAAGCCATTATTGTTTATTTGCTCAGATATTTGTACCAGAAAGTATTATATGCTAACACACAGCTTCAAAATCATCCCTAAAACATCCTCCCGTACCTGTTTACACTTTATTCTTATCTTTACAAATATTTACCCAAATTTGACCTTGAACTCTCTGAGTATACACATTTTTTTGTTGCAAATTATGTATTGTAGTAAACAAACTTGCTTTGCCCTTCTCCACACATACATAAATAAATAAGAAAAAAAAAACAATTACATACTGCAATTTTTAAGCATATAAAAGAAAAACAAAGCAACAATAACATTTCTGCTTCCAGTCCTAAAACACAATAGACAAATAATAACAACTAATAATGACACCAACAAGAAGAAACACTTCACAACTAAGCGCAGCCTTTAACACTTAAATACATACACGTGTGTACATTTACATGTGTGCGTGTATGTGTGTACATGAATTGTTGTTTTTACCTTAATGTTAAAAGCTGCTGCATATCTTTAGGCAGTTTGCTTTATAACAGATTTTTTTTAATTTCTCTGCGTGCGTGTGTGTGTGTGTGTTACTGGATCAGTATTTACCCACCCTTTCAATTATTTGCTTTTATATTTTATTTGATTTTTATATTAAATTCTTTAACAAAAGTTTGATAAACAAAATTTCCAAATATTTGTGTTTACTTTAATGCAAAATTTATATAAATATTCTAATGTGAAAATTCCTGTTTATGTATATATGTATGTACCAACTGTTTGAAACATGTTTACTTCTTATCTTATGTGATTTACGAAATTGGTTTTAACCTGCTGTGCAACGTAAATTAATATTTTTTGGGTTTGCGGTTATATGTGGGTAGCCGTCCAGAATAACATACATACACATGTATATGCATATATAGTAGATGCCCACATATGTACATACATTCATACATATTAGTGCATATATGTAAAATATAACTTTTGTTACTTGAACTTGTTATATTCTTTTCATTTTAATTAAGGAAATACGCCCAAATATAGCATTGTACCTAATTTAACTTCCTTTGCATTAATACTAAAGTGAACTTGCTCCAATATCAATTGGACTAGTTCCAATTTTCATTACTTGCTTTCAAAATAATGCAAGTCTGTGCCAGTTATGATATGGGTTGATAACTATTTCAAGTAATCAGACTGAAGGCTAGATTTTGTAAATACAAAAGATTTTTTCGCTTTGGAACTTGAAAGGAAAAAATATTTGAATTTTCGTTATTTTTTACACAAATTGGGAAAAAATCTGCCTATAAATGTACATAATGATTTTTTTGTGGAAGTAGTTGCAAGAATCTTTTTCATTCACCAGCAGATTCTTGTTGAAGAAAATCAATCACCAAAAATTCTTAAAATATCCCTGCTAAGCCAATTTGGTTTTTTTAGCTTTTTCCTCCACTGCTTATATAGTAAAATAAAAGAAAATGTATATAAAGTAAATTAAATAAAAGCTTTCATAAGGGAGGAGCTCAGTTTGATCGTGGCTGCGAAGTTTGTCTTTATGATGTCCGTTTACGAACATCAGTACAAACAACAACAAAACAAGAACAAGTCACACAACTGAGCACAACAGTGCATTGTAGCTATGTAAAATCAAATAAACATAAACACACTTAAACAACTATTATTTCTAATAAATTTAATATGATTTTAAATCAAAATGTTTGCATGTTGATTTTACATTGGTATTTTTTTCTATGTGTAGAGTTAATGGTTATTTTAAGGATGATATTGGATATCGCTGGAGTGGAAGTGTATCCAGCTAAAAGGAGACTATATTGAGAAATAGAGAAAATTGTTTCCAATTTTTTGTGTGTTTCTGTGGGTCGGATAGTTTTGAAATTACTCTGGTATCCTTATATCAGTTCAGTATGATTTATTTTCTGTATTTATTACATCTACCTTTTTTCCTGTGTGCACTTATTTGTGTATGTTAAAATAAGAAAATGACCCGAAGTTTCTTTACTATTTCATCAAAATCACTAGATTGACTTCTTGGGAAGGTAATTTTTACTGGGTTTACTAGTAATTTAAATAAACTGCCACATATGAAACAGTCTCATAAAGACTTTTTTTTTAATCCAACTTCCCTTTTTCCTATTGTATGTTTGCTTTATAAGTTATGCATAGAGTATTATTAATCATCCACAACAACATGAAGTAAAAGAAGCAGCAGGATTTTGTCCTTCCTTCATTATTTTTCATCCACTTCACAGGCCATTAAAGTTCAGCTGGTGTATGGAAGGATTATTAAAACAAAAATGTCAAAGGTTTATTGGAAAAACTATAGTTCTGCTTTAATAGTTTCGCATAAAAGACTGGTATGGGAGTAAAGAAAGACAAATTTATGTTGCGTTTTACAAAAATGTGTTGCAAAGCATGACTACCAATTGGCTTGGACATATTAAAGAGAATTATATCGATTTATAGGGGGCATATAACTAAACTTGGGTGGATGATGTTTTCGTTTTAAAATTGTATCAAGGACTAAGCAACGCAAATGTGTTTATAAGAAATTATTTTTCATGGGAAAATTTAAGATTGTCACATGGCATTTGTAGTTGCTTTCAGCTCTCAATTGCCTTCATTTTTTGCCTTTAAATATTTTGTTTCTTGTAGGGTAAATTTGTGTTTAATAAAGAGTTTTTCATTAAGCGCTTTCTGTCTTTCAATTTATGCTGTTAGTGCGTGCGGTTCTCCACTCAACTTAGCTTGCTTGTCCGAGAGTTTTTATTTGCCATCTCTCAAGTTGTTACAGCTGGAGTCAAGAGAACTGTCAAAATGGCAGGCTACTCCTTGTCTTGTTGCAACACTCCGTATTATAAAAATAATATTTTTTTTCTAAATTTAAAAGAAAAAATTAACGAATACATACATGTCCCATTTGCTGTTATCCTTGCTTCAAGGAAAATAAAAATTTATTTTTTATCACATCAATTTTATTCATTTCATAATATATAAGAAAATAAACCAAAGTACACAAACATAAAGTAATTTATCATGTTTTCAAATTTGATGATGAAGAAAAATGTTTCTCTGAGAAAAAAAATTGTGTGTGTGCTGTTGTTTTGTCATAAAGTGAAAAGAGCTGGAAATATTTCTCGTCGTTTTGCAAGCACAGAATAAAAATTAAAATGAATTGTTGAATCTGTCAAAAGAAATAAAAAATAATAAAACAAATAAAATATTGCAAATATTAATTATATTTTACTGCAACTTATTTTAACAAAATTAAAAAAAAAATTTAACTTACTCAGTTTAATTTCTACATTGAACAGATGTTGTTACAACAATATTTCTGTTAATAACATTTCCATTTCATTGTCTGCTTACAGGTAAAGCTTCAAAATTTTTAACTACAACATGTCTATGCTATTGACTGGTAACAGTCACTCCATATCCGAGGAGGAAACTGATGAGTAAGTTTTTCAGTTATAAAAAAAAAATAAATATATAAATATTAATATTTAAAATAAATAAATGCTGCCAATTTAGATTAAACTGCTTTTTATGCTGCTATATGGAACATAATACTGTCATTTTATCACCAATTGTTTTTTTTTTAGAAAAATAATACGAGATTTTATTTTAGGTTTGTGCATATTAGCACATCTGCTTAAATTTCTGAATAACAATTCCCCGGGAATTTTTTTACTTTTACCTTTCATCATAAATCAAAAGTAATCTTTAAGGAAAATTTTGCCCTTGGAAATAACTTTATTTCATGTTGATTTAAAATTCCACTACTATTATGCAAGCCACACATTTTGCGACCGTTGGTACAACACGTTGGCTTACGATGTTGTGTGTTTTGCGCACAAACTATACAACAACGTATACAATTTCATTTCAAGATTTTTTTTAATAACTACTTAATTTACATTCAGCATTTTTTCATAAAATTTCATGAAAGCGGTAAGAGAGTGATATTAAAAAATTACGTATCGTGAATCTTTGAAGCATTTTTGGCAACTTTTCTGATCTGAGCTGCTGTCATCTATTGACAAATAAAAAATTTTCATGCAACTAATTTCATGAAACAAAATGTTTAATGTAAATTACATAAAACGTGACATCATGAAGAGGAAGAACTTAAAAAAAATACAGAAAAAAACGATTTAGTCAAAAAAGTGGTTTATATAACAACAAACTTTTGAAAACACTTAAAGAAAGTGAGCCAAAGGACTATAAAAATTGCATGTGGATGACGGGCAAAGTATTTTAGAACCTTTTTTAAGACTTTCGATGCATATACAAAAGCAAGATATCAATTCTTCCTCGCAAACTTTAATACAATTCAATAAATTCACTTATTTCTGTTGAATTTTTCCTTTTCAAGGCAAATTAGAATTCGTGCGCGACGGAATGAAATGAAGTTGTACAACATACCCATTAATTTTACAACCTGACTATACAACTCGTCAAACGACAACCTCACACACTTTACGATCTCATACACAACCTGCTCCTGTTGCACCAATGGCCGCAACCTCTGTGCCTTACATTATAAATTAAAGTGAAGAATCATGTTGAGTCAAAGTTATTTCAAGTTGAAACAACGTTAAGTTGATACTGAAATATCACGATAAATAATATTGAATCAAACGTTGAAACAACATCAATTAAATAAATTAATTTAATTAATGTAGTTATTTTATTTTATTAATTATTTAACTTACGCAATTGTGTGTATTGGCACAGGCATCCAAAAAATGTTTGTATGTTTAGTTGGCTTCCTTACTTACATGAATTAAATTTTAATTCCACCATTTCTGCAACGGCGAGAATGAATTATTTTTACAGTTATAGTGAACACTAGTAACAAAATTTTTCACTGAAAAGAGTGCGGTGAACATTAAAATTGGTGAACACTTCAAAACTCATCATTGCGGCATTCGGTATCTGATCTAGTAAATTGTTAATGTTCTTTGAAAGTTTTTATAAACTCCATTATACCAGGCTTGTATTTTCTTAAAAAAGAAAGAATACATTGTGAGTATCACCTTTTAATAACGATGTTCAGCTGTTACACATCATGCTGAGATTTGATTAAATAAATAAATTTAAAAAAGAATTCTATAGTTCGCATCAATGATATTATTGTCGCAATTAACTTTTTTTTATATATAATTTATTATTTAGTATCAATTACTTATATTAATTAAATCCTTTCTACTGAAAGTGTTCATTATTGCTATGCGAAAGAAAATAAATTGTATAAATTTTTAAGTTTGGCAGTTCGGTAAGATGAACTGTTTTTAAATTGCTGATAAACATTTGCTTATAGAATTGCAATAAGTTTTGATAAAAATAATTTTTAAATATACATGCGCTAAATTGCGATGCTTTAAATGGAATATTATAAACACAAAATTAATATTACAACTTTAAAATTTAATTATTTCCTTTCTCTGTTTTATTTTTTAGCTCGGTTAGGTAAGTCTGTTGCTTCTCACAGTAGTATGTGAATCATTAGCTAAACATAGAAGTATATCCTTTACCAGAAGTAGAAAAGTCCTTTAGAAATAATTTTGTATTTTTAAGCATATGTACACGTATGTATGTAGAATGTGAAGAAATATTAAATTTAGATCCCTTCATACATTTGCACATAAAATTAGAAAATGTTACATGTTCTTTTTTAATTTACATGAAACTTGCATAAATACACTGAGATTACTGTTGTCATTGTTAACTTCCGCCTGTTCATGCCAGCAATGACTTGATATGACAAGACAAACCAGCCAAGCGCCACACTAACAAGGAACGAAATTTATGCAGAAAGCTAGAATAAAAAGGAATTTCATTTAATATTACAAATCAACAATTTCCGGCTTACGGCATTAAGAAACATCTAAATCCTTGAAACTGCGCTCACAGTAAAAATCATTTTCTATTTACATTTTGTAGACGGACGCTTTTGATTTACCACAGCATCCATCCGTTACAGTGTCAATAAGGAGAAATGTGTTTCAATTTGTTGCTTCTCTTTTAAAGAGATAAATTACATAACTTTCTATAATCAAACCAGCAGGAAAATACGATAGACTCCATAAATAAGTAATTAAATAATACAGAGTGTTACAATTAGATGTTGCAGTTTGAATAGCCCGTCCTTTTAATAATTGTTCACTAAAAAAATGGGGAACATTTTGCGATCACTGTTCGCAAATTTAAGTCATGTTTTAGACTCGGCAGTCTTTCGTGAAGCAAGTCTGAGTTTTTGGGAAAGAGAGGAAAGACGAAAGAACAGGGGTACAAACTTGCTTGTTACCAAAAATCTCTTTTGTTATTTCATTCACTGCATTGAAACAATAAGAAAATTGAACGAGAAACCTTCTGTGTGAAAACAAACGAAAAGTTGTAAAAGAGAATTGAAGCGAAGTGCTTCAAGAAAAACTGGCGAGTCTGAAACATGACTAAAGCGTTATTGGTTTGTCGGCGATAACTTAACGCATGTTGGTTTTAAAATGCAGCAACGACAGGTTTTTCCACGATCTTTGGCGTCTAACAGCGTCAAGTAGCAGGACTTTGGCGGACGGTTGGCGGCGCAAAATGTGAAATTATGTATTTTGGAAACTTTTCATACAATAAAGCCAAATTAGGTCATGTTGCGTGACTCGTGGCATCGTCTTCTTGAAACCACATATCGATCAGTTCATAATTTTCCATTGCGGCCCAAAAAAGTAGGTTCTTCGCATTATCCGCCAAACTTTCACTAACAGAGGGAGTATTTCCTGGCAGTTCACACTGCCTGTGATGCACAGGACTGACCACATCTGTATCGCTACCAGCCTCTTCAAATTTCTTTATAACCTTCAGATGACAGATATTTAATAGCCGACAGCCTTGGCAGACCGGCAGTTTTAAAACCATTAAAAGGATAAGGATACATGTATACATATGTACATGAATACAAGTCTAATACTATGTTCACAGTTGGGATCTTAAACTAAACTAAACACAACCGTTCACATTACATTTGAGGTGTTTAAGGTTGACGTTTTGTCAGTAAATTATTGTATTGTATTGTAACAACAAATGTTTTTGTAAGTAATTGAGTATTTTTTAACTAATTGCTTGTTTACCAAATAATATTTCACGTGCCGCCATTTAATAACAATACAAAGTTGCCAGAGTTATCAAAAAACGGACTGAACATACTCCATTTACGTGTTTAAGGAAGTGTTTAAATCTTATTCAGTCAATGTATGGTAAAACATCTCAAAATCGTCGTATTTGAGCTCTTAAACACGAATGAGACGTTAAACTTCTAAGTGTGAAGATCCGAATAGGGCTGATTTAATAGTTAGAGCGTTTTCGATATCGTTGTTGCTACAGTGGGGACCACTTAGTTGGGTTTCACAAGCATAATTTTCTCATCTCTCTCATACCAAATCAAAGCTTGAACAACAACAAATTATCGGTGCAAAACTTAACTTTGGGGAGCATGCATTAGCATTGCAAGTGATTAAACTCGAAGGACCATAAACAAAGTTAACAAAAGAATAACCAGCACATTTTTTCTTTGCAAAAATTATAATTTTAGACACTTGCTCCCAAACTAAAAAAATAATTTAAACATTTTTTTTAAATTGCTAATTAAAGAACATAAAAAAGCTAATTCCTTCTACTGTTCATGTGGAGAGTTATAATATCATTTTCCCTGCAAATTTAATTAAATTTTTGATTACTTTGCTGTCATTGTGTTAACATTAATTAAAATGTCAATTTTTCCAGTGAATTGTTAAAACTTTCCATTATCCAATTTTTTTTTAGTATTCTTATCAACATTCGAACACTTGTTGTGGTTCGCCATATAAACGCATTTGTGATAGACAGCAGAGAATAAATATTTGTTTTATCCTGTAGTCATAAGGAGAAATAAATTGAGTGTTCTCAATGTGATAACACACACACACACACACGCAAGCAAGCAAACATACACACACACCAGCTCAAGCTCATGACAGTTAAATTATTTTTCTTTCTATGCAGTTTATTCATGCAGAAATTTTTAAAATAATGAAAAGGAGTTTCAATTTGGGTGTTTTTATTTCATTGGAAATTTTTTCTAGTACGTAGTTGTTTAGTGATAATTACAAGTACGAGGGGAATTACTTGCAAATGGCTACGTATCAGTGTGTTTATGGTTCAGAAATAGTTTGCCTATCGAGTTTCTACAGCACACATACCCCAAGCCTTTTCTGAAAATTAACATTGCATTAAACTGAAAAAAATTCTTTTTGCTACTATTATTTGGCGAATTATTTAAATGAATTATAGAATATAATAAAATCTCTTTCATATTAGTAGAGTCACACGTCTATCTTCTGGCTTCCACATCGTTTTCACATGTTTTCTTATCAGTTTGGATGTTACAATACATGCCTGTTAAATTGAAATTTAGAAAATATAAATCAATAGTATGTGTTCTAGCATCCGAATTTAGAAGAAAACAAATTGAAAATGGATGATTTCAAACTATTAAAATTTTTTCGTTTTCACTTTTGAGCAAAAAACTTGTATTCTTTTCACAAGACTTAACAAGTGAAAAGAATACGAGTTTTTTTTTTGCTCAACGAAAAAACAAAAAAACGAAAAAATATAAAAGTTTGAAATCGTCCACCGATTTGGAAGCCAGAACATAGACGACAATCAGGATATCTTGGTGTTATTGCAAGGGGAATGCCATATAAAACTTAATCTTTTTTGCGAAATTCCCATCCACATTTATACCTGTTCCAATGGAATGCCTGGATAAGTCAAATGTATGATCGAGTCCGAATATATTTTCAAGTCCCACACTCTCTCAGAAATTAACTTTCCGTCAGTTTCAAACCTTGAATTGGACACCATATAAATTTCTTATTGTTTTTATAAAGACGTAATGTACGAAAAAACGATTGAAACCAAGTGTGAATCCCTTAGTGAAGTTTTTGAACTTGACAGTCGGTTTTTATACATATATTGTGAATTACATTTCGCAAGCCCTCTGTAGGAATTATTTTCAAAATTGAATTCTGCCGAACTTTTATCCTCCCTATTATAACCGGAGTACCTTAAGTGTAGAACCACTGTTAATGCGATGTGGGTTAATGTGGAGAAGATATGTGGCCAATTGAAAGCAATTAAATTGTCTTATAGTTCTCGTTCACGTTGGAAGTTACACCACTAAAGGCTGATATTCACTATCCTACATAGTCAAACGACTTTTGAGAAAATGCAACTCTGATTTAAAGGTTTGGTGCCCCTGTGGTCGTGGGTTCGATTCCCGCCATAGACCCTGGGTGTTTTTTTGCAGACAAGCTAATCGCTTCGCGGGTTGTGTTTGTTTATATAAAAAAAGTTATGAACATTTCCAAAACACAACAACAATTTATTAGATCAGGGTTGTATTTACTCAAAAGTCTTACGATAAAGTAGGATAGTGAGTTCCAGTCTTAAGTAAACTGAATTCATATTTTTAGCAACCAAATTAAGCAATTTCTATTCCAAAAGCTTTTGTTAAAAATATCATACTTTGCTAAAATTTCGTCTTTTCCTTTTTTTTTGTTCGATTGGGACATTTCAGGTGGTACCACGAATGGTTCAATATTTTTTTCTTTATATCTGCCTAATAAACTTCGTTAGAGACCTAAATATGAATCTTTGTTGTTGCATTTTGTAGTATATGTATAACTCGATTTTGTCTTAAGTCGACTTATGCTGCTATCGGTTTTCATCACTATTATTATACAAGTTTTACGAATTTAACCAGAATAAGAGGTGAGATTTTTGTCAATCACTCATACAATTTTCTTTGCGATTTCTATCCGATTTCGCTGCTCATGCAGTGTTTCTGAAAGAAAAATTGGTAATTAAGTTGTAAAGTTGTATGTGTAAACTGCATAGTGTGCCTACCTTGTTTTGTTTGCAATTTTAATTAGTCATCTTATAATGTTGTTTTTATTGTTCTTGCATCTACATAAGCACTCGTTTGCGTGTTGACCAAAACCATTGTCACAACAATAGGCAGAAGACACGAGAGAGTGCTTGAACTCTTCATATTTTATTTATTCGATAAAATTCTTAAAAAAAAAAAAATTGCCTGCTAATAAAACCAACGTGACCATTGTGCGACTAAAATGTCAGATTATGTATTCTTAAAATTCATAAACTTTCAATGCAATTTTATTGGGGGAAGAGAAAATCAGCAGCTATTTGAAATATTTAGTATTTGCACTAATTATTTCTTAATCAATTAGAAAAAGAATAAACATAAGTATGATTTTGTGGCTTTTAAGAGTAAATTTCTTTGAAATTTTTTTTATGTGTATTTTTTATTAAAGTTTTTTTCTGTTTTTACTTCTTGATGGGTTGTTATTAACTCTTTAGTCATACAGATCATAATTCAAGTTGAGTTATTATTCAAATTAGGTGGACTATAGAAACAAGATAAGCAGAAAACAGTTTTCCTGTAACGTCCTGAAAAAATTCCACAAATAAAATGCAACTTAGCTGCGCGGCATTTTGTACTTGGAAAATTATAAAGGAATCTAGTTGCCAAAACCGGAGAAAAAAATAAGATAAAGCAGCTTCTAAAGTGAGGCTGAAACAGTTAGGAAAGTTAAGTTTTTACTAGCATTAGTTTTCCGCACTATTAGACTTTTGGCAAAAATTTACATCGTAACACAATTTTTATATGATACTTTAAACTGAATTTATACCAATCTTATAAAAATAGATAAAATACCAACAGCACAGATTTTTTTTACACAACTTTCTTAATTTTTTTTCATGTTCTTCTTCTCCAGACAATAACAAATAGTTAGAACAATAAAGGAATGGTGGGTATTGGTCCAGCCATTCACGCGTGAAAAGTAGGTATTGAAAATTAGGATCTATAAAAATTATTCATTGAACTGTTTTATTGTCATTGTTAGAAAATTGTTAAAATCAATTAAATACATTAACGCGGAAAATTTTCTTAAAGTTTTTAAAAGATTTGGCTTTGAGGAAATTCCCACATTTATTGTTTTTCAAAAAGTCCCCTTCCAATGACACAGTATAAATTCTGTAAACGGTCACACTGATTCCAACTAACCAACACTTGGATAAGAAAAGCCAACATTAAGATAAAACTTGAAAACAATAAATAAATGGTTAAGTAATGAAAAGAAGGCAGTTTGCAATAAAACCGTTTTAACTGACACAGTTAAAATAAAACGAAAAGTAAAACACATCAAGGCAAATATAGAAAGAAACTTAAGTATTTGTGATCGTATCAAATGGCAAGTAGGGTATCAAAACAAGTCGCAGTAAGCTGTGACGAAAATTTTCACAAAAAAAAAACCAACACTTTAGAGACTTTAGCATTTGTGTGATGTATTCTTCTTCCGACGAACACCGTCCTTTATTTGAAACGATTTTTCAACAAGACAGAAGTATGGAGGACTCTTTCGATTAACACGGGATAAATGACAGACCACCATAATATCACATCAGGCTTGATCACTGTGTTGAATATATTGAAGCTATAAAAAAATATAACGAAAAATATAAAAAATGTTAGACGATTCTTCGTTATGCCACGTCAATTTCGGTTTATAAACATACCGGTTGCGGTGATGTGCCATTTTCAGTGTTCATTTGAATACTAAAATATATGAAAGTATTAAAATGAATACTAAAGATGGCACACAGCACACGGCCAAATGAGCCGACGCTCGTGGAACTAACAGCCTGCAAAACCTAATCTAATCCAGTCATATGACTTTTTCTGTAGTCTAGTACTAGAAGTAGTCGAAATACGTCAAGCGTAATCTGGCTGGGGGCAAATTACAGCACAGGATATCGCGCGAAATCACGTAATATTTTAATAAAGTTTATATGAAAATATTTGAAAGTTTCGAACGGTATCGAATGCCATGATTTGCCCCCTGATTATTATTTTTACAAACGTTGCCTTACCTTCTCTGATGACTAAAGTTAGGAAAGTCATTCCTATCCGTAGTGCTGTCAATGGTTTATTTATTCAGGCAGTACACACTACGTAATTTTGTTTGTTTTATTTTCTCATGTTTGTATTTACTTTTGTCGTGAAACCTTCATAAAAAAGAAGGCCTGACTTTAATTCAATATGCTGAAGTAGTATTTGTTTATTAATTTTTTCTCGTTTTTGTTGCTGTTGTTATTATTATAATTATTAATATGTACGTGTGTTTCTTTTATAACGTTTCTTTTACTGAGAATTGAAAGTAGTGACCAAATTTTATCAACAACACAAACATAAGCAAATTTAGTAACACGAGTGACGTGAGAGGTTTAAAATAAAATACCAAATGACTCAGATCGCGCACACACTGTCTGTTGCACACAAAATTTTTGTATACGTGAGCGGTTGCGATCAAAGTCTCAACTTTTTTCGGTCTTGTATTTCTTGGATTTCATATGTATGTATGTTTGTTTGGGATTATTTCTTAACCAAGATTTGTAAAAGTAGTCATATGGTGTGATATACATACATACACACATACATATACAATAACTTACATACCCTGCAGAAAATGCGAATAGTGAAATTGTAGTGATTTACTAGTGACTTTGTCACCAGTACTACTGACGAATTGTACCCCAGACAATGCTTTTTGCTATAGACATTTAGCATGTACGTGTCATTGAAAAGCAACTACTGACGTTGGTACTACTGAGTAGGTATTTCTTTTGGGACCATATCGAGACATTGGAGAGAGATAGTCACTAGTACATTTTAGTAATTCTAATGATAATAATACTGAATATTTTATTAAAAATTTTTGTTTTAATAAAAAAAAATACATAAAAAAGGGAACATTCGTTCAGCAAGTAAGGATTTAGTTTGCTGTTTGTATTAAATATAAATGAAAAATTCAAGGTTCCGTCGAATTATTAAAATCAAACACTTACTTATGAATCTGGACTTACTGAATTGGACTTTTTAACTGATCCCACGAAATCGTCTACAGGCTCATAAAAATTTCCACAATTATTTCATTTTAAAATATTTTTATTTTTATAATTACAAAATGGATTGCTTTTTATTTGTCTTTTGCAATTTCTTTTTATTTGATTCTTTGAATTATTTTTTAATACATTTTTATATTTAACTTTTATATTGATTTCGTAAACTAATTTGCATAAAAACTTGAATTTTGCTTGAAGCCACTTGTATTTTCAACAAACCAATAAAACATTAAGAAGAAGCATAGTTGTGTGTATCTGACAAAATATTTTCTACGCATCAAAAACAATGTTAATATGTAGACGCTCGTTTGACAATGTCACCAATATAGTCGACAAAAGTGGTGACTTAGGGACACTTAACCCCATGTTTTCTGCAGGGTATATATGTACATATGTACATATGTATGTAAGTATATTAGTCACTACATATACATAGGACGTAAGTATTTATTTTAGCATGAAATTGGTCAACATAAAAGTCAAGGAAAGTTCATTTAACTATTTCTTTTTGCAATTTAAGATTGCCATTGCAAAATCAATTAGTTTTGTTAAAAAAGTAAATAATAAATTTGATTCAATTTAATTCGTTTTGATAAAATCTTTTTAGGTAAATAATATTTTTGAAACTAAAATTAGAGTTAACAATTTTTTTAGGCAAAAATTGTTTTCATGCGAAATAATATGAGTGGAAATTGTTTCGCAGGGAATTTACAGCAAACACACGGTGTAATTTTACAAACGTAAGAAATTGTAGCATAGTTTCAAGCGCTGATAAATATGCACATATTACGTAATGCTATTTTCGGAGTTTTTATACCACTGGGTGGTGGGTGGGGGAGGGTGGAGTAAAGCTTTTTTTACAAAAATTTCAGTATCCATTTTCTAAACTGTAACTGTATCTATGTGGCTCTGCCTTTAGGGAATAATGAAAACTAGTAGAGTTTCCCAATAAATAATAATAATAAATTTAAATGTATCTTTTTTGTAATGTTAATAAGATCATTATTTATTGACATAGAGTTAAAATTTCTACACAAAGCTGTACATACAATTTTTACCCAAGAATAATAAAACTAAACTAAACCCCTCAATAATCAATTTCAATAAATTTTTAATAAAACAATATTTTTGGGATTATTAGTGCGTTAACAAATGTTAGACTTAAATACGGGTTATAAAACAGTTTTATGTATTTTATTCAAGGGTTTTGAATAACCGACGACGATATGCAGTGATGCCAACTTTCTTGGCTCTAAAAGCACATCACATTTAAAAAAAAGCACTAAAGAGCGTAATTTTTGAGATCTAAAAAGCGTAAAAAGCACTAACGTGCAAAACGAGTGAAGTTTCATAATGTTAAATAATGTTTAATATTTTCTTAGCTATTCTCTATTTAATGAAATAGTAATTCAGACGAGAAAGGTATGCTTTACACTGAAAAAAAAATACAAGCACCAAGTTTTTATTAAAGTAATTTTCAGAAACACACAAATTTCTTTACAGCACTACTTAGTGATTTTTCTTAGTTTGGCACTAACGCTCAAAATTTGATGTTTTGAGTCTTCAAAAAGCACTAAAAATGGTGCCAAAAGTACCAAGTTGTCATCGCTGACGATATTTCCTACAAATAGTACATAGTACACATGTATGTATGTATGTACATAAGTATCTTTTAATAGTACATTAACGTTGACTATAATTTCACTTACTATCACATAACACAGCAAAGTTGTATGTACATATAATAACTTTTAAGCATTACAGCAAATGTCATTTACATTTAATGTCGTAATGTAAGAGTTTATTGTAGTGCACAGATGTAACTATTATCTCATCTTAATGTCAGAATAGCACATGCTTGTGCCGCAAGCCAGTGGAAGACAATTAATTTAAAAGAATGCAATTTTTTATTGTAATTTGAATACAAGCAAATTAATTTTTATAAACAAAAATATTGCATAACTTAAATTTTTACTGAAATTACATATATATAGATATATATATATATATATATATATATATTTACCAACGTTTTCATAACACGTTATTATTTAATATCTGATGTATTATTATATGTTTTTTATAATGAATTAAACTAAATAATATTTTGTATCGTTATGTACTGGGCGTGATTTCCAAGGGAGTTAAAAAAATCATCCCCGCTTTTCCGGGAAATAAAAAAATCCAGGGAAAGAAAAACTCTAGCGAGATCCGACCTGGATGCTCTCTCTGCTGACTTATTTTGACCAATCGAAAGTATATATTGAAATTCCTAAATTGATATTATGAAATAATTTTCTTAATGACAAATAACTAAAACTGGATTATATTTCAATCATTTAATTATATTCTTCTTGACTGTTCTGTATATACATACATATGTAAGTACATACCTACGATTTTTATATGTATACATACGTGCATCCCACTTGCTGCTTGCCATCCATTAAGCGCAAAGCTTTTAAAGCAGAGCGTGTGTGTATTTTTATGCAAATATTTTAATACCTTTTAAAGCAAATTTAATTTCGTAACAGAAAAAAAATTTGGAAATGAATGCACTACTAAATCAGATGCAATTTAAACTAAGCGCAACTTTTCTCAGCTAAATATATATTTATATTTTTATATTAAAGCTAATGCAATGAAATTTTAAGAGAGAGAGAGAGAGAGAGAGAGAGAACAGTCGAACTTTTTTATAACAAATTAATTCTTGTTAACGTATGTATAATTTTTGAGAACACTATATTTCTCTGAACAGCAGTTTTCGATAAAAAGAAACTTTCATTGAAAAACAACTTCCAGTTCATGTGCTCTAAGATCTCTCTATAAAGAATTTGTTTTCAATCATTCAAGTAAAATACAAACATATCGCACACTAAATCGTAAACATTCACAACTGAAAACCATCAAAATAGTTTTATTTGTAATAAACCACTGAACAAATCTCTAAGGACTACAAAAATTTCTTTTGCAACACAGTCTTCTTTAACAATAGTTATACCTGTTTTTATGTTACATACGAGTACAGGGACTTTTTAATGGAGGTATAGAACTTTGAAATGGAATAAAACAAAGATGAATTTTTTAAATTTACTTTATTCAAAACATTATAATTTAAATATGACTTCCGGTATATGACTGCCACAAATGGCTCGGATTTAGTTTAATCTGGAGGTTCAATTTTTGATGAATTTTTCCAAAATTTGTGGCCGTATATTGGCGATAACGTGGCGAATGTTGTCCTCCAAATGGCCAAGCATTTCGGGCTTATTGGCGTAGACTATCAATTTCACATATTCCCACAGAAAATCATAGTTACTCAATTGATGAACAAAGAAGTCAGTAATCATGGCTCTATATCGGCTGATAGATTGATTCGGGTCTTCCTCTACGCTACGCTCTACAGCAGCAGTGACTTCTTCTGTACGCACTGTACGACGTCTATGTGGATGCATATTATCATTTAGACTAAACGTGGTACGAAAACGTTCGATAGTTTTTCGAATTAATTGCTCTGAGCGGCGATTATGTTGACCGTAAAATGGAAGCAGTGCGCTATACGTATTTCGAACAGAACCATGATTTTCAAAATAAATTTGCACAATTTGGAAGCGTTGTCCAGGCGTCAGTCTATTCATTTTGAAATGTCAAACAAAACTAAAATAAATAAGTTGACAGCTGACAAAATGGCCGCCAGTTAAAAAATTATTGCCAACTTTAAGTTTTATACCTCTATAAAAAATACCCTTTACTTGCGTCGTTCGCACAGTATCAAAATTTTGTCGCCACTCCTGCACATCTAAGATTTTTTGAGTCGTTACTGTTTAAGAATATGTAAGGGATTGGAAATGGCTGAGTTCTCCAGCAGTATAATGACCTCAAGCACACAGCTCACATTGTTCGACATTGATTGCAAAATTAACCCGACCGAACACATCTGGTGCTAGAAAAAATATAAGAAACTATCTAATAAGTAGCAGTGAAAGACTTTAAAATGCGCTTACTAGTGGGCCGTCCGAAATTACTCCCTTAAGCATAGAGAACATGATGATGGCAATACCACGTAGACTTTAAGCAATAATAGATGCTGAGGGGCGACCTACAAAATTGTAAAATTATTTATAAAACACAAATTACTTTTTTAATATTGCCAGAAAATTTTATTTCAATATTGTTGTATCATCCCTGATATTAATATTTTGTATGGTGTATGAAGACCTTAGTCATTGACTGTACACTGTAATAAGAAGTAAAGTATAATTTTAAACAAGATCGCCCTGTGGTTTACTTTTTCTAGGGGTTGAAATTCTGATATATAAGTTCATATACATGAATACATGCATGTGAACAAACATACATACATAAATATATACATACTTATGTCAGGGAATTTTTCACAAATACATACTTTTTTGATCTTAAGCTATTCACATTTCCCTTCAATTTTACAAGTTAAATGCTGACAAACCGCTTTTGCTTTTGAGTATATTTTATGCTTTCGTCATTATCGAAAAGGCAATAAACATGAATAAACCATATAAAAGTAATAGAAAACTGCGTTTATAGCGTTTCAATGTCAGTAATAAAAGAACAGCTGTTGGTTTACTGTGGCCTATTGACACAACTCATACATGCATACATACATATGTACATATGTGTATACAAACAGGCATATGTACATAAATATTGTGCTGCAGATAGAGGTAGAAAAGAAAGAAGGATAAAAGACATTACATTATTTCCATCAGGGCTTATACATTTTTCATTACAAATTATATAGCAAAAGTTGAATTTATACAAAATTGCAAGAATATTTCCCTACGAAACTATAAGCTCAAAATTAAATAGTCTTCGCTGCGCATTATACAGCAGGTAAAATAACACATATGTATATATGGACTAAAGAAGAAAGTTATTTCTTAAGTAATTTTGTGTTTTGAAGTCAAGACTGCATTCAAAATTTTTTAAGTATATGTTATAGAAAAGATGACCGAGTCAAATCACACTTCTCTTATAGAAAAGATGACTGCGTCACAGCACACTTTTCTTATAGCAAAAATAACTGTACACTTTTCTAATAGAAAAAAATTTAATATTTTATAGCACACTTTTCTTATAGAAAAATTCACTGTGTCACAGCACACTTTTCTTATAGAAAAGTTTACTGTGTCACAGCACACTTTTCTTATAGAAAAGTTCACTGTGTCACAGCACATTTTTTTATAGAAAAGTTCACTGTGTCACAGCACACTTTTCTTATAGCAAAAGTAACTGTGTCACAGCACACTTTCCTCATAGAAATGATGAGTGTGCCACATCACACTTTTCTTTAAAAAGCAAATGTGTTTCTTAAAGAAAAGATGATTGTATTACAGCACAATTTTCTTATAGAAAAGATAACTATGGCACAGCATACTTTTCTTATAGAGAACCAACAACACAAACGAGACGTTCGACTGTATTACGGCATACTTTGGCAGTAAATGCTTAAATTTTCGCAGTAATTACTCATTTAATGAATTTTACTGCTAAAGTAAACAAACACACCTATTGTAATAACATTCCCATGAACTCAAAGTAAACAAACTGTTTTAATAAGAACATTAACAAAGAAAGTACATTTCAAATGTTTGTAAAATTGATAATGTCTTTACAAATAATAAATGTTTGGATAAGTTATAATGTTTACGAGTACACAATGATAATTCTGGTTCAGTTTAAAGATTTTCATGTATTTTTATAATTAGTTGAGTCTACCAAACAAGCAAATGGTTCGAAGCACACTTTGTATTTTCAGTGAAACAGGGGCTGCTGTATTATGCTCCACGACAACTTTATATCTCTCTTAACCACCAGACTCTTATTCCGTAGAGCAGGCTTGGGATATAGTGAAGACTGTACAAAGAAAGAATTTACTAGCAAGGAAATGGTAAAACACGCTCCTGAAACGACAAATATCCATGCCATGTCGTTCACAAGCTTTGAAGTACTAAAACAAATTTTTTTTCTCTCATGAAATTTAATTACATTATAAAGTATCTCAGTATGTATTTTAGCTTTTATCCACTCAATGCTAAAGTATTTTGTAAAAATTCATGTTATCTTTGAACTTAATTCAATATTTAAAAAAAAATGCATTGGACAAATTTTCAGTAAGCTTTAGTTTTCTGTATTCAAACTTTAGTCTCTGACTGTATCTGAGGACTTCACATTCTGTAGGGTACGTCTAAAAAGTGCTAATGCAATATTAAGTACTTGCAAACCTGAACTTGCACTCAAATAGACCCTTAACTTGTATCTATACTTGAAGTGAAAAAGAAGTATTTATATTCTTCTTTGCCTATTTGTATCAGTTTGCAACAATAAAATAAACAGGTTGCACTTTTAATTTTATAAGCAAATGGGTTTACTTAAACATATTTATTTACATATGTACATACCTACTGCATTCTTTAGTACACATGCAAAGTATGAATAAGTACACGTTTTTCTCTGCAAGAGAAACGAGCCAATATTCAAACATACTCGTACATATACATACTACGTACATAACGTACATACATACATACATACATATGTGCATATGGTTCATTTACTGCAACATAGTTATATCTCAGAAAAATGCATTTTTGGTGTTAATAATGCAGAAAATTTTTTTTTATATCATACCAGCTTTTACCAGCGGCTCCGCTCGCGTTAATCTAATATTTTGGAAGCTTTACTTAAAATTTATGAATGTTTTGTTATTTGTTACTCACTGATAATGTTGAAAAGACGATAAAAACCGACAAAAAGGCGATAAAACCTTCAAAACCGAATAAAACCGATTTTAAAACTTTTTAAACAATCAAACTCGAAACGAAATTGCCTTAACCAGCCCAAAAATGTGTTTTTCGGAAAAAATCCGAACTAAACATAAAAAACCGGTTCAGAACCGGTTAAAAAATTGGCTATGTTAGCCGATGGTAGTTTAGCTTTCTATTGGAGAAATAATTTTCAAAATCGTTTTAGCGATTTGAAAATCCGTGCCAAATATAAAAAACCGTAGCATTTGTTTGAAGCTGCTAATGTAGCTTTCTATTGGCGAAAGAACTTTCAACATTGGTTTGGCGTAGCAAACAAACAAACAAACTCACTTTCACATTTATTGTATTAATAAGAATATACACAGAAAAAAGTATTCACCAATTAATGTTTTCAATTAATTATTTAATTGATTCAATTAAATTTTTAATTGTATTAATTAATTTGAGTGGAAAAACTTAATTGATATTATCAAATTGTTTATAGGTGAAAATTTAATTAATTTTTTAATTAATATTACAAATATTTTAATTAATATTACAAACTCATTCATATAACTTTGTTGTGTGTAATCTACGCACCTCTTGAGAAAGGAAACTATTTTTATGTGTATCTTCACTAAGTTGTATGTAAATTGAAAACTTAAAATTAATTTTCTAAAAAACTATCTTTTTCAAATTATGCCTGTGTTGTAATAGAGAGCGATATGTACAGTACAGTTCATATTCATACACCCTCAACTAAAAAAAATGTACTGCTTCGTAATAATATAAATTAAATTACTTTTTTCTTGTAATTTTCTATGTGGACGTCTTATTCCCTAAAACATTTAAATAAAAGGGCATTTCATACATCATCTATTTAAAAAAAAAACTAAGTTAATATTCATGCACAAAAATTATTTTAAGAAATCGGATTAGAGACTTATGCAATTATCAAAGAAAAATCAATAAATTTTTATACAAACACTAGTTACCAATATAATTTTTTGAGTATTTTTTTCACGAATATGATGAACTTAGAACACTTTCATATTTAACGCTACACACATACATCCATACATATGTACATAAGTATGTACAATGTACATGCATTTTGCATGCATGTGTGATTAACAGAATTCTGTGAACAGTTAACTGCATTCCGTATATTAGCTCGCTTGTTACATTGCGAGTTCATGCGAATGTATTCGTGTTCTTTCCCTCTCAATTAGTTGTTTGCTCTACAATTGTATTTTGTTTTAGGCATTTTTATACAGTGAACCACAACTTATTTCGTGCAGTTGCAAAATACAATCTTTTAAGTTAAAAGCATATAAGGTTAAAAGTTTTAACATTATATGCCGAGTACACACAATGGCATTTTGTGACATCGCAATGGTGTGTATCTACTGGTGGCAACATTTGTTATTTCCGATGATTTCGTAGTGTGGCATTGCTTTCCATATAAAACACGTAATGGAAACGGCGTTGCACACATTTTGAAAATGACAACACGAGAAATGTCAGATGTGTACTCGACAATAGATAGAAAACAATAGCAAAGTACAAATCTTCATACAATTTGAATTGTGTTTGTATGCAAATTTCGATCGATATTGAATGCTGTATTATTCAAAAAATTGTTGGATCTATGGGTAATCATTCGCCTGAAAGATGTAATTAAACTGAAAAATCGACGACAACGGAAAATTGTTTATAATAATATGAAATGAGTTTTTTCTAAGTCTAGGAACACTGCACAAAATAAGCTGGGACTTGAATTATTAATATACATACATACATACGAGTACATATTTATTTGAATTTTTTTTGAATATTTAAAAATATGAATACCAACATTTTTTTTTAACAAACCCATATTTTTATAAAAATTGTGCAGAGAGATATTTTTGATATCATTGTAAGTTTTCTTAACATAAAGCCAACAAGTTTGGCTCTGCAACTGCACGAAATAAGCTGTGAACCACTGTACATAAATAATTCTATTTACTCAGTTTAGTTTTTTGAAATAAAATTTTGCTTCATTTATTTAAAAGAGACCCTCAATGTTTGTTTTTTCATTTAATTTTATAAAAGATCACAAACCACTTTGAAATACATCAGTTCAATTTCACTCTTCAACGAATGTAAAACGTTTGCATGAATTTGCGTTATTGTTATATTTTCGTATGTATAACATAAAAGTATTGAAAGCAATTAAAGAAACTATTTTAAAAATTGTAACAAGCTAAAAGAGGCAACAAAAAACATAATTTTATAAACAAAAATTCTAGCTGTGATATTAGTTTTGTGCGAAATTTTTAGAAAAAATTAAACGATATGCCTCCTACCGGTATTTCTCTTGATGAGGCGGATCATCATCACGATTATAAGTCCTATTTTGAACATAAGCACAGCAATGGCAATGCAGCCAATTTAGTAAATACTGAAGATGACGAGGAGGAGGAGGATATTTATGCTGAAGTTCGTAAAATTACCAGGTATTAAAAATACATTCTCAATATGATGATAATAACGAAAGAATTCCAGCAACAAAAATTAAAAACTAAAAAAATGTTTACCTCTTAATTGAGTGTAAAAAGGGGGGGCAAAAGTTTCTCGACTAACGAAGAAGGTAAATCCCCTCTTTAGAGTCTAGTTTTTTTTATTTAGTTCGGCTTGGGATGATTTTGTAATTTTGTGATGCATAATGCATCTCTTGCTAACTCAAATGAAATTGTTTACAAGTATTATCATCAGTTTTTCGCTATACCTGTTCCTGAAAATCAGGTATAGGGAGTCAGGCTCTCTGTAAAGTAAAAGCATTTTACTCCAGTATTTATTGTTTGCCGGCGAATGAAAAACTTGTATGTATGTATATTTTTGTAATAAATTTTAAAATGATTATAATTTAAAATTTTATTAAATAAATGAAAAAATAAATAAGTTAATGTTGAAAAGAATGTAAATACATAATTTTGATCGTCGTGTGTGAAGTATGCTCGTCTCGTGAATTTAATTTATACGTGTTTTAATCATGACCTTCCGAATTTTAAAAGTATTTGGTTATTTTTTATTTTCAGATATTTTATATTTTATATATGTATAGAAATTTTCTTTGGCAAATTGTCAAAAAAGCAACGTCTGTGTTGTTAATTTTTAGTTAAAAGTGGGCTCTAGCAAGCAAAATAATCATATTTAAAGAATGAACAAAGTTTATATTTTTTAAATTTATTTTTGATGTCTACATTTTAGTGCATTTGTTTTAAAAATATTTACACTTGCACCAAATTTTACGCTGGACTGGCTCAACACACTTTCGGTTTCTTATATATGTAGTTTTTAAATATAATAGACGTTTCAAAGCAATGAGAGTAACAAAATTTTGTACATATAGTGGACTTTCTTAAGCTTTTATATTATTCGTTAAAATCAAGCGGAAATGGAAATTCGAATACGTTCTGATATTTTAATTAGTTGGCGAAAATTTCTAAAAATATAAGCAAACGACTTGCAATAAAAGTTTTGTATTCTCCTAAATATTTAAAAGATGTTTCATTTTTCATTTGGGTATACGCTATGCACCAAGCTCTTTTTTTACACGGCGTTTTTTTTTTACACGATTTTGAAATAAGAACAAATTCGATCGATTACTTATATTGAGAAAAAAAGAAATTTTATTATTTTATCGTTGTTTTCTATACAACTTATCGATCAAACTTGTTTTGTTTTGGGCCAGGCCTATAGGGCGTATTTTTTCTTACACTGATGGAATTCGCCCTCAATTGTACAAATGCGTAGACCACACAGCTGCTGAAGTAGAGCTTTATATCGTTCTAAAACAATATGGATTTTGTATTTTCGTTATCAAAATAGTATTGTGGAATTTTTGCTTGTTTTTTTTTGTTGTGTAACGTATATATATGTATTTCGCTTTTGCTTAATGAACTCATCGGTAGACTTCAACCCAAAAGTTTCTGTAGCAACCCTAGTAGGGGAAAATGTTGAGCAACATTAAATATTTCCTACGAAAATAAAATAAATATAAAAAAATTGGCATGCATTTTTCCTCAAAAAATGTGCTCATCATGGGATAAACATGTGAAATGTATCTTCAACGTTTTAACTTTCCATGCGAAATATGGAGTGCAGGGATTGAAAATTTGTTACAACTGTACTTTTTTCTTAGCACTATTTGAATGTCAAAAGTACCGGAGCACTGCATTGACAAATTTAGCACTATTAAAAATTGTTCCCCATGATATTATAGGTATGAAAAAATTGGCACAAAAAATATTAAACTATAAATAACCAGTTATTAAAAATAAAGTAAATAAACAGATGTTTTCCGATAAATAAACAGATGTTTTCCGGAATATTATCTAAATTCACCTGCAAAGGGTGAAAGAGCATTTTCGTACCAAAGAGAGAAACAGACTATCTGCTTCGAATTTCTCCAATCGAATCAAAACAAAGGATGGAAAAATATAACCTAAATGTTACTTTTATATTCAGATCTCAACAACTAAAAGTCTTTTGTGTATCTTCTGAAATTAAAGATTAATATTAAGTAATAGTTTTAGTTAAGAATATTATAATAATTGAACTGCAAAGTGTCTGTTTGTTAATTATTAAGTTTTTACATGCGTACATTCTTACGTATGTTTTTAGTTAATTTGAAAAAACTATTCAAAAATAGTATTAGAAAAAATAAAAATTAATAAATTGGTACAATCGTGCTGAAAAAATTACAATTTTTCTTGGAAATTAGTACAATTTGTAAATCTGGGGGCAAATTACTGCATTCGATATTATTCGAAATTTTAAAATATTTCCATATAAACTCTATTGAAATATTTCGTAATTTCGTTCGATAACGAGTGCCGTAATTTGTCCCCTGATTTTGCATCGCTGCATTGTTTTTACAAACGTAAGAAACTGTAGCATAGTTTTAAGGGCTAGTTAATGTTTCTTACATGTTAAATTTTTCGTAGGAAACTATCAATGTGGCATAACATTTTTCATAAATTTCAACAGAAGACTAGGCTGTACTCGGTATATTTATACGTATTTTTATCTACCTGCTTGTGCGATTTTTTAAAGATATATAACATATGACTAAATTTTCTGTGTGTCGCATATATGTATAGTATATTTTTCCTTAATATTTTTAAACGGATTTGTTGGGAAAGTGGCCAACGTGTAAAAACAGAGTCGGGTGTACAGACAAACCGTATATAAACACTTACTAGAACGAACACATGAGTTTTTGAGCGGTTTACATTTTATTAGATTGCGGAAACGTTATTATATTTGTCTTTATTTATTTGGCAAAATGTGCTTATAATTGTTTTTTTTCTATTTTTTATAATTTCTTGTTTATTTAAAAAACTATAAATAAATGAATTGAACATAAAAGCACTTATTATTCTTATATATATTATGTTTATCTGTGAATCATTTTGTAAATTTGAATTTTATAAATACATACATATGTGCATATCGTCACCTAAAATCCAAAAGGTCGTAAATACACTTTTTACTTTATTACAGGAGAAGCAAAAAACCCTATAAATTTAAGACTATTTATTTGCTAGGGTTTTTTGGATGAAATGAATAAAATCGGTATTCTTGAATATAAGTGAGTAAAATTTTAAAGAAAGATGTATTTTGGTTAATCACATCATAATCAATCAAAAAGTATATTTTGAATTTTTTGGTTGATACGGCCTTTTGGATTTTAGGTGACGATATATTGAGAGCGTTTAACAGCTGTTCAAAACATACAACCTCGTGTATTTTTCTAAAAATGAAAACAAGTGAATTTCGAGTGCCCATTAAACATAATTTTTTTCAAAAAAAACCGTTAATCAAACCAAGGAAAGCTCATACTATGGACCAAGTGATTTACTGACTTTCGTTGTGGTCGCACAAGTACAAATGACGCTGAACGTTCTGGACGGCCAATTGAGGTCAGTACACCCGAATTGATACCTCATCCGCCATATTCTCCGGATTTAGCCCCTAGTGACTACTTCCTATTTCCAAACCTAAAGAAATAGCTCGGTGGAAAGAGATTTAGCTCCAACGATGAAATTATTGACCAAACAAATGCCTGTTTTAAGGACCTTGAAAAAATGCTATTTTTTTGGAAGGGATACAAAAACTGGAGAAACGTTGGACTAAGTGTTTTGATTTAAAAGGAGATTATGTTGAAAAATAAATTTTTGTTTTGCAAAAAAAAAAACTGTGTTTCATTCAAAAAGTCACGGACTTATTCATCCGCCCTCGTACCATCTAAAATAATAACAGCAAAATGTTAAAATAAAACTGAAATGAGTTTCAAAGCAGCTGAGAATAAATTTATTGGCTCTCACCAGGGTTGTATTAGAGATGCCTGGTTTAGCATAAAATTTGTTAAAGCATACTTATTTCTGGTTTTCCTGACTATGAATAAACTATTGTCTCGATTAAGCGTGTAATTTAATTAAAAATATCCGCTATATTTAAATAAATTTTTATCATCATTAAACATTACGGGTGACATTGACCTTATTAACCTGAGTATATTTATACGAGTATATTATGTTATTTAAATATGTATCAAGTAAATTAAAAACAAAAAGCTTTTTCAGAGCAAAATATTAAATAATCTTTTACTATGCGGTTATTAATGAATGACAAAAATAAATGCATATACTCGTATTTACATGTACATACATATAACTTAAGAAAAAAGTTCTTAAAATGCGTCACGATTCACATGAATATGAAAATAAAGAAGGTGTGTTCATTTCTTTATTTATTTTAAGACATTTCATGTGTTTATTATTGTGGTATTGACTATAGACGTACATATCGGTACCCCAGCTTGCATTAGAAGATTATTTGACTAGGGCAATCGCTTCGCGACTCCTTTTTTAGCCGTCCTGACGATTTTTGGAGTAATATTAAATTTTGCTTTTCCAAATGATCCATTTACGAGTCAGTCTGACGATTGTTGAACAGAGAATTTTTCGCTCACCGATAATTTCGAGGGTGTTGTCAGTTTATAATACAAATGAAAATATATCTGTGATACATTCTCCTAAGACAGTGGCATAAATGGAAATCGTCAAATCGACTCCTCTATCAATAATGGTAATAAAAATAAATGTAGTTTATGATCGCAAGTACCGAACGAAATGACTGCTGCTACTTTATATAACTCAACAATTATATGACAACTATTAATTTTTATGGTTGTTATTCAAGTCGAATAAACATGACTGAATTGGTGACTGTGTAAAAACATTGAATGCCGCATTTAATTTATATATTCAACTATAGCAAATAAATCGTATGGAAAAGATAATACTTTCATTTAAAGTTTGTTATTAAAAAAAATAGTAAAAACAGTCGTTGTGTTTAAATCCCTTCATATTAAAAAAAACTGAATAATAATTTAATCGATATATTTTTTTGTTATTTTAGGGATTTTTTATTTGTTTTATTGCAACCTTCATCAGCATTTGTTTGTTAAAAAAACATTTTATTTCATGAACAATAACATTGATTAATGAAACTTTTTTAAATTGAATTTCCAGATATTCTGATGGCACAGTTAAACTGCGTAATCCCAATATTGAACTTATGGATCAAGATATTTTATATCATTTGGCCTTGGGCAGTGAGTCTCATGACTTGCACGAAATGTTTGGCGATGTTAAGGTGAGTTTTTTTTATATTAATGACTTTATTTAAATTAAATATCTTTATGAGTGTTTTAAAGTACAGAAATAAATTGCACTTCAGTTCAATTGCCAATCATCAGTCATAAAGACACACACACATATGTATGTACATGTAATAAATAAGTATGTATATTCATAATCGTTAGCAAACTCTAGTTGACACCTACAGGTCTGATAAATAGTCCATAAACGAAATGAACAAAATTATCAGTTTAAAGTCTAAAAATTAGAAATAAATGCACTTGGGCGGATTGACTACATGATATCGTTTGTGATTGTTCGAAAACGATAAAGTTGTGGTTAGTATTCACCTTGGCAAGGACAAACAAACAAAAATGTACGAGTATGCCCAAATACCAAGAACACTTTATTTTTGAATTTTTCAAACCCAACCCATACAATATAAAGGGTATTTTTATAGAGTGACACAAGTTTAAATCATAATAAAGCAAGGAAATATATTTTTAATATCAATGAAACGGCCTTTATTGGAAAGAAAATTTTATGAAATTAATATGATTTCTACCATGTGGCCGCCAAGGCTGGCGCGTAGATGGCGCAATCTGGAACACAAATTTTTTGAAGACATATGGGCCAATGACTTCGCCAACCCATAAAGAGCATCAAACAGTAATTTTCGGAAAATAAAATTTTTAATGAAGAAGTTCACGATGAGTTTGACGAAGAGAACAATTATTTTGATTTTAAATGGGTGCTCAAATAAAGCAGTGATGCCAACTCAAAGTTGTGACACTCTGAAAAAACACGCTTTATATACATACTCTTAATTGTTAAATTTAAATTAAATTTTATAATTATTGAAAATCGCCCAATTCGTTGAAAAATTCTAATAAAAATTTTAACAGCCAAGAAAAACGTGATTTTTAAAACTGAAGATAATTAATTTAATTATAAAATGATAAATAACAAGTTTAAAATTTAGCACCTTCTACGGCAAAACAAGAAAATACATAAAATGAGCTTAAATAATTTTTTTTAATTATTAAGTTCCAAATACTGGCAAAAAATATACTTTTTACAAAGGTACTTTTTACAAAAGTTACTTTTTACAAAAGGTACTTTTTACAAAAGGTACTTTATACAAAAGGTACTTTTTACAAAAGGTACTTTTTACAAAAGGTAGTTTTTACAAAAGGTACTTTTTACAAAAGGTACTTTTTACAAAAGGTACTTTTTGCAAAAGGTACTTTGTACAAAAGATAGTTTTTACAAAATATTCTTTCTCAATATTATTTTGTTGAAGTTAAATTTTTTTAAATAAGCTTCCTTTCGAGGTATTTGATAAAAGGTAGGTTTTTTAATAAAATTCTTTTAATAAAAGGTACTTTTAGCAATGGCTTATTTTACAAAAGTTTTTTTCAAAAGGTTCTTTCTTTAAAGGAACTTTTTGCTTAAAGGTGTTTTTACAAAAAACCATTTATTGTAAGATTGAGTTTTTGCCAAAAGTGGTTATTAAAAAGTACTTTTTGCGAAGCATAATATTCATGAAAAGTATCTTTGGCAAAAATACTTGGTACAAAATTTCCTTGTTTAAAGCCTGTCGCTTTCAAGAGTAATTTTTCCAAAAACTGCTGTGATATTTTTCAGTAAAAAATATGAAATAGTTGTTTACACTTTTTGCAGAAAAAGATTTAAGGGACAAAATAGCAACAAAATATTAAATATTGTACATCTTAGTACCATTGGAAAAGTCTAGGCAAATAAGCATTTCAAAACAAAATTTCTCTTTTTATTAATTAATAAATATTAACTAACAATTTTTAATTTTTTGCTGCCGTTTATTTTTACAATTACCTAATCCGTATTCGACCTGAGCCTGACTTTCATGAAAAATTGATTATTTATGAGTTGTGACACAAATGGTATTTTTTTATAAAAACAAAAAATATTTAAATCGAGATTTATTCGCAAAAGTCCCGTTTTATAAAAATGATAATGAAATATTTGTGCTCTCGCTTTTTCAAAATTTTCAGAAAATAATCACAAATACAAATCAAACAAATAACCGTCATTAATGGCGCGATGTATAATTTTAAATTGATGTTGACTAAATTTATGGCCAGTCCCACGATGTCACCAATGTTCGACTCGTCCACAGTTACATTGCAAACAACAACAAAATTTTAAAATTTGTTTTTGCTTTGAATGTAAGTGTGCGATGAGTCGAACGTTGGTGGCATCGTGGGACAGGATTATTATTATTTTATAAATCACAATAAAATAGTAGTAATTAATCGGCAATGATCAAAATTAAAAATCACATAATGCGGAGATAAGGAATTAAAGAAAATAAATAAATAATAAAAATGATTAAATCAAAACAAAACTGCACTTCTACAGCTTTATTAAATTTATTTAATTCAAACTATTTACATAGACATATAATTTTTATTAATTTTTCCAATATTCTCTTCTCTTCCTTTTTTTTAATAAATAAATTTCCTTGACAATGAAAACAGTTCGTTTGCATGGGCGGGACACCAAAGCGCATGGAAAACTTTGCACATTTCATGATGGATGAAATCGGTTACAAACTACCAGCAGGTACAATGTTACAGGACATTAGTGCCTACTCGTATCGGTATTCCATGTACAAAGTTGGTCCAGTACTTTGCGTCAGTCACGGCATGGGAACGCCCTCTGTGAGCATTTTAATGCATGAAATGATTAAACTCATGTATCATGCCAAGTGCCATGATCCCGTGTTTATACGTATTGGCACTTGTGGTGGTATTGGTGTTGAGGGTGGTACTGTCATCATCACCGAAGATGCCTTGGATGGTAAACTAAGAAATTCGCATGAATTTGTAAGTTATCTGAAATTGCTATGGTATTTATTAATTAATTTAAAAATATACATATATAAATTTATTTTCTTCTCTTAAACGCAAAACAAAACAGATTGTTTTGGGTGAAACCATACATCGTCCCGCCAAATTGGATAAAAAACTGGCCAGAGAACTTAAATCGCTAGCGAGTCAAGATGATCCTTATGACACGATTATTGGCAAAACCTTGTGCACCAATGACTTTTATGAGGGTAAGTTCTTTTTTTTAATTTTCTATAAAAAGTTTTAAAATTACTAGTAAAATTGTTTTGAAAAGGTCAAGGGCGTTTAGACGGTGCTTTTTGTGAGTTTAGCGAGGCCGATAAAATGGCATATTTGGAAAAGTTACGCGAGAATGGTGTGGTGAATATCGAAATGGAAAGCACTATTTTTGCTGCACTCACATATCATGCAGGCATCAAAGCTGCTGTTATCTGTGTGGCATTGCTTAACCGTTTGAATGGTGATCAGGTAAGTAAGATGCAGACTTAAATTTCAAGAACTCCATACCAAAATATTGAAAGAAATAAATTCTGTAGCTCGCTAAAGCTAAATCGCTATCGCTAAAAATCTTTAGTCTCGATTTATCAATTTTAGGCTACGAATACAATTTTTAAACGTGTATTGTTATATCAGCCAAATGTCATAAAAACTTACTATTTTACTATTTGCTCAGCATTTTAGTGATCGAATGTAGCTTTGGCTTTAGCGGGTTACAGAATATGCGGGCAGTGTTCATATTCACAAACGATTGTTAAAGTTCAACCATTCTTCAAACTTGTTTTCTAATACAAAAATTCATACTTTAAACCAACATCAACTTTAATAAAATTTTATGAATACCGGTGTTAAAATAATAAATCGCTCTGTGAAAATATAGAAAGCAGTAGATAAGCTTCCAATGAAACTTTTGCAAAATAACTTTTCTGGGAAGTTTTTTTAAATAAAATTTCCTTATAAAGACAAGATTTTTTTTTACAATCACACATTAGTAAAATACACATATTAATAATGAAAATATCTTAAATAGTTAACCCTGTAGGCTGCCACCGAAACTTCCCGCTTCAACTTCCACATTTTAAGGTGTCTTGGTTATTAGGACATTTTATACGACAAGCGCACTCGCATTTTTGTGTGATTTCTAGACAAGTTGATTGTTCATAATGTGGTTACCACACCTGAATAACAAAATGGTCGAAAATTTGTAAACTTTTTAAAAAGGAAATTTTGGACAAGAGTACTATATAAAATAAAAAAATTCATTAGGGAATTTATATTAAAATAACAATTGGGCGATTCCAACGGTAGTCTGAAGTGTCATTATGTTTTAAATTATTTTAATATACATTATTGTTTTTGCTTTTGTTTTTTTCTTTCAAACAACAATTCTAAAATATTACGACACTATGATACTTAAAACTACTGTTTGAATTCCACAAATAAAAAACTAAAAATTTTTTTGTTTTCAATACAAATTTTAAACCGAAAATTTTTGTTTGATTTGCAAAAATAGGCAGTACAGATTAGGTAAAAAGTATTTAAATTCATATAACCCTCAATTTACGCATTAGTCGGCTTTCAATTAATGCTAAAAATACAACAATGTCATATACATACTCACATATTTTTTGCGCTGTTTTTAAGAATTCTTCCTTATTTAAGCTCTGCTTCAGACATTTTGATACGAAACAATGAATATAGAAACATGTTTTCATCAAAATAAATCATATATATATATATATATATATATATATATAAAATATTGGTATGTTTTCCTCTTATAAAAATGTTTTTTTGTAGGTAATAAAATTTTGCAATTAAATAAAAAGTCACAGTCTTATATCATTCACTGCTGGAATACCACAATGTTCATTGTTGTTGTTTGTATCTACCGTCTGCATTGGCCTATATGTAAATGTGGTTGTATATTTCTTAGAGCCCTTTTTGCACACGCAAAATTTTCTTTGACAAAGACTTTAAAATTTTCTTTGAAATTTTCTTTCACATGCAATGATTACTTCGACAACTTTTCACAACAACGCAAAGAAATGACACGTAACGAAGGGGAAAAAACGAACGAAAAACAAATCAACTTTTCTAGTACAACAAAGTCTGCACTCACATCAATTCTTTTTCCCTTCTCTTCGAAAAATGCTAGACTTGTTGATATGCAAAGTTAACTTTGAAAAGGTTTTTTCAAATTTCTTTTAAGCTTTGTTGAGTTTTTAGACACACAGAGTTTATTTTGACAACTTTTCACTACACCAAGAAGTAAGTACACATTACGTAGGAAAATAAATTCAGTCAAGTGCGATTTTGACTCGCAAACGAAGGGTTCCGTATATCTTACCATACGAACTTGTAGATCAGTGATCGGCAAAATAAATTATTTTTGTATTAGTGAGAAAAATGAGAGTAAAATAAAGTTACACTTGAAGAAAAGAAAAAAAAAAGAAAATTTTAAACTTGAAAAGTTTTGTTGTTTGAAATAAATGGTGCGGTTATTAATTCTTTGAATATTTTTTTGTAAATAAACAATTTAATAAAAACTTAAGTAAAAAGTAAACAATCTAATAATCCATTCAACAATGTAGTGTATAAGTTCCAAATTTAATTTGTTCACAGCGCTGTGAAAACTATTAAAATGCTTTTTTAAACTATCTTCCCTATTATTTTTAAATATTTCATAACATAAAATGCATTGCATAATGCCAAACGCATTTTTTATCACGAAATATTTTTTAGCTCCCATAATTATTTGTTGCTGTACAAATTTATTAAATTTGAACTTTAATTTCGTTCAGTGTGTTCAAAAAAAAAAACTAAACATAAAACCAGAAAAAAATTCGTACATGCGTGCACAACATTATTCGTCGCTTTCTCAGTGACGACGTAATGAAAGAGCATAAGCATGTGTGTAATTTTCTTGTCCACAATTGTGGTATGGCGTGTGGTTCACTGTTGTAAATGTAGAAATTTTTTTTTAAATTTTAAGTACTCGGTAAAAAAATTTTCGGTTTAAGGTGATTTTTTAGTTGTGGATCTTTTTCTTAGTTTTTGGCGTTTTTATGTTTTGGGAATTTTGTTCGGTTTTTAGTTTTGGCGATTTTTTCAGTTTTTGGGGATTTTTTGGTTTAGAAATTTTTTTTAGTTTTGGCGCTTTTTCAGTCTTAGCGATTTTTATCAGTTATTTTTATTCTTTGGCGCTTTTTTTTAATATTGTCGATTTTTTTAATTTTGAGATTTTTTAGTTTTAGCGTGTTTGAAAATTTACAGATGATGTCTCTTACGGTTTCCAAGATATAGCAAGTTGTTCAAAAACACATTAACTGATAGAATACTCATTAATTTTGATTTTTTTTTAATTCAAGTGTTAATTGGCGTAGTCTGCATAAAAATACACTGAAAATTTCAAGTGTCTATATGTATTTATTACATTAGGATTTCAACATTTCAGGTCTGTAGCTCTTACGGTCCTCGAGCAAACAGCCCGTGACACTTTTGGTTTACGGAACCTTAAAAAAGCAGTCATTGTTATAAAATCAAAAATAACTAATATTATTTATTTCCTTAAATTGCAGGTCAATTCCCCCAAAGAAGTGATGAATGAATGGCAGCAGCGTCCCCAAATCTTGGTAGCACGCTACATACGCAAAGTATTAACCCAAAAGGGTCTATTGAAAACTCTTTTCGGCCATCAAGGCTCCATAAAATCCCCCAGGCGCTTTAAACTGGTACAACAAGAATCTCAGGCTCATGAATAAATCAATTGAACAAAGAACCTCAACATGTATAAAGAAGATTCTTCTTTTGTAGTTAAATTATCTTCAGGTTCAATGGACAAACTCACACACACACATACACACACACCTACATTTAAATTATCACAAGCTTAATAAAATACATAAATTATATAAAATTTTCAATATAAATATCAAAATGCACTAGGTTATACAAGTTGTAATCTTTCACATATAAATACGTTCTTTATTCCTCTAAATTAACTTTAAATACGCTATTATATAATTATATAACACAATATTTATAACATAAACGAATTGTAATGTAATATATGGAAATTAAAAGTAAAATATCTAAATACTCGTACAAACATACACATACTCGTATTTAATCTATGAATTATTTTTTAAAAAATGTTAATTAATGATTGATTATGCATTTTTAGCATAACTGTTATAATATTTTATTTTTAATTTCTAACAAATAATTATTAGCTTCAATGTTCTTTAGTATATATAAATTATAAATAAATATAAATATGTATACATATATAATTATTATTCCATAAATTCCGTTTACTTACATACATACTATATACTTATTGTAATATACGAGTAAGTCAGTATCATTGATTTCTTTTTCACCCTCTGATTTTTCCTCTATTGCTGTTATTACAATAAGTTTTATAATATTTTCTTTTATAAATAGCAAAAAAGGCATTTAGGTAGTTTTTGTTTTAAGTAGCAAAATAAAACTTATTTTCAAGCCAGAAAAACTGACTTAGTTTTACTATAATTTTTAGTTGATTTTTTTTTTTAATTTAATTCACGAAAATTGTTTCACATTTGACAGCAGCATGCTGTGAAGTCATTGCTTACATGCTTAAATTTTTCTTGCTTCAAGTCTGACTTTGTCACGCTTCGCACTATGTAATTTTTCTTTCAGAAAGCATAAATTTGTGTGTGAGGAAGGTGAGAAGAATGGGATGTACACCAAAGGAAAAATATGGTTGAAGTAACCATAATCAAACAGCAACATGCTATGACTGAATTATATGGTTGCAATAACAATTAACTTTGTTAAACCTAATCTTAGTATTGTTCAAAGTTATCACATTTTGGTTAAATATGACAACACTATTATTAGATTTGACTAAAATATAATTAAGACTAACCATACCATATTATAATATTATAACAATATTGTTAAATACGACCACAGTATTATTCTATATAATAATAATATTTTGTTTTTAAACCATGCATTGGTAGATCTTTTGCTTAAAACAGCTGTGCGTCAAAGCCGAAAGAAATATAAAATAATATTGTTGAAATCAAATGTATATATTTGCACGTGTACTTACACAAATATGTGCGTATATATATATATTTTTATTCATCTATCTTTTTGTTTATACTTCATTTATTTATTAATTTATTTAACACTACGCCTGCAATACATATCGAATAAAAAGTATTTGCTGGGTTTTGTATGAGTTTCTAAGCCTATTTTGCTTATTTTGCTTTTTTTATTTCCAAAAATATTATTATTTGTGAATTTTCAAATAGTTTTTGGAAGTTTGTGCCTAAGATAAGAGGTTTGTGACTGTTCAAAATGTGTGGTTGAAGTCTACTGACGATTTCTTAAAGCAACAATGAAATGCATATAGACATCGCTTAACCATTAGCAAATAAAAGACTTTTAAGCTGGCGGAAATGTCGAGAAAAAGAGGGATATAGTTGGAATGGAAAGAAGAAAGATGCAAGATACAGAGTTGCTTGTGCTGGAAGTTAGTCCCATTTAAAATGATTCACCAATTGATGCAGCAATTTTTAACTTTATTTCTTTATATATACTTGTATTTGAAAATATTTGTATATGCATACCAGAAGCTAAATTCGGCGTTGAAATTGCGAACGAGAGAACAAAAGTAATTTCAAAGTTATATTCCTTTTCCCGCTGACTTCAAAAACGTTAGAGGATTTATCTTCGAACAAAGTGTAGTATTTCATAACCTTTTCAAAACGTCGATGACAAAGTTTATGCTCATAGTTAATTTTATTTTTCTCTCAAGACGTGCATAAAATTTTAACAAGAAACTTTTGCGGTTGTTAGAGATTTTTTCATTGAACTGGTTTATGGAAGAAATAAACCATTTTGAGTTGTGACTGTTTATGATTTAGTGCGCGATATACAATGATATATGACACAGATCTAAGATAAGGAAAGAAGGTAGAATAGCCAGTGTTGCCAGATTTTTTCTCATGTAAATGTAACAGTCAAATATGTTCTAATTTTTATTGAAATTACTTTTTCCTCATTAGCTCTTGTAAGATTAATTTTTATACAAATTTACTAGTTCAATTGACTACTCAAATTTTTTATTTATGCATTAAACACCTTCACCCCAGCAGGCTACACGAACACACGACTTCAAATGCCACTTGCAGCATTTGTCGCCTCGTAGCCAGCTACTAAATTATATTGGAGCTGGCAGCAGCACCATCTGCACCTCATATTGAAATATAAATGCATAGTTCAGTATTGCCACCTTCAAATATTTCGCATTTATAAATTATTAAATTACTCTTTCAAAATGTACTTATATGACGTAAAAGTATAAAAACGAATCAATTTATGCTTTACATAAATTTTTGGATATTGTTTCTGTTAAATAATATAAAATAATTGTACGATATCATTTGTTCAACATTTTGTATTATACTGGCAACACTGAATTTTCTCATTGTTGCCAAATAAATACATAGAAATTACTTTAATTGGACTACAGCGACAAAATTAGCATATACAACAACCTGCCTTGCAAGTTGCCTTGCTGTCTTCAAAAGAATCACTCTCATATAAACATGACATTTTGTAGTCGGTAGCCTGCTGTGGTGAATGTGTTTATTGCATTACTCTTTTGGATTCCAGTAAATTTATTATTTTGCTAAAACACTTTTATTGGCTAGAAAATAATCGGACGTTTTGTTTGATATATTTGCTAACAAATACTAAACATAGAATTAAATTCATAATTTTGACTCCTAAGCAAAACAAACCTCATAACAAATGCATTAAAACAAGCAACGAATTATATAAAAATAATTATACAGTGTTAAATATACATTAATATAAAAGTATGTAGCAAAATATATGTTTTATTCGACAAAACTATCAGTTTTTGCTTAGTAAATTTTTAACTTACCGTAAAACATTTACACCAAATCGTATGTATTGATAAAAAAAAGACGTAATAACAGAAATCTAAAAAAAAATTCATGAAAAGTTAAATAAAATGTTAATAGTAAAATTGTAGTAAACTTTGTATTAAAGTGGTCATAAACATACTCTTAGTTGCAGCTTAATAGTCCAAGTAAAAAAGCAGTTTAGAAATTTTTAATGCAAATTACTTTGTTTTTTTTTTATTAGTTTCTATAAAAAGCTTACAGACACAGACTGTCAGTCAGCTTACAAGATCTGTACATTGAGATCATAATGCAGACTTGAGAATGAAGGTTCTTACTTACCAACAACTACACAGAAAAAAATATTTCTCCAAGCAACACCTTTAATAATAAAAAAAAAATCAATTGTAAATTTACAATATAAATCAACAGACATTTAATTTAGTTCAAAATTTTGTGCCACCTACCAATATAATATACACACAGGCAATTTTGTTGTACAATATGGATTATTGCACAATAATATTGGAAAAAAATGGTTTTCAAATATATTTCCCACACAATTTTTTCAGAGATTTAATAAAAAAAGTTTATCAATGCAATGAAATGCAACTATAGAAATCTTACTTGATTGACATACAAAAACCCTGGGGTCTAATTGTGGCTTTCGATAACGAGCTGATTCAAGATCAATTGACACTAGGTGGTCTCGGTTCAGGAAATGGTGATCAAAGCAAGCAAAACGTTCGAAAATTTTACACTAACAAATATACAAGGCGAAAATGCAGAGTTGCAATTCGAGACCACCTGGTATGAATTCGCCTTGAGCTGATTCTGTCCGGTTTTTTCAGTTTGAGGTTATTACATTGTTCCATAATCTATCTGAAAAAAACGTAGTCGAATCAGTTCGTTATCGAAAGCGACTATTAGAACCCAGATAAATCCTTAAGTCACAAAACAGATCGAAAGCGTGGGTATTCTTTCCGAATAACAAACCGTCAATTTGTCTAAAAACTTTTTCTGAGTAATTTCGTTACACATTTTCTGCACAAGTTGACTATTTGTATTGTTGTAAGGTTTTATAAAAAGTTCTAAGTGTGTATATGTATATTTTTTTTTGGAAAATTCTAAATTATTCAAAACCTTCTAGTTATGAAAAGCACAAAATTTTGGTCCACAGCATCCCAAAAAACCATACTATGTTTTAAAACAACAAAATTAACTCCTCAGGTAGGCCCGTAACCTCCGTATTGTGGTTATTTTTCACTAAACTTGGCTCGAACACATTCAGTCGGTCAAACACATTTAAATTACATGGGTTTGATCATGGGCTTTCGTCAAAAACGTCAAAAACGACCGATTGTTTGTACTCGACCCAAGTCTATTTTTCAACTATAAAATTTTGTTTTTTATTATCAAATTTTTAAATATGCATAGAAATATAATAACTTGTAAGCATATCGATTATAATTACTGTTGTATAAAAAAAAGTTTTGCTTAAATCTTAAATGTTGTTAATCAAATCAATTATAAGGCAAGAAATTCAAATGTTTCAAATTTCAAGGAAAAAAAAGGTACCAAACACAAAAAATAAGGAAAACTGGATCTCGATTTGCCATTAACCCAAAAACGCAGTTCTATTTAAACGATATACAAATATAATTGATAAAGTAACATGTTTCATTGCAATATACACGTACGTATATATAAATAAGTATTTTGAATTTATTATTGTACAATAAAGAATGAAAAGTATAAAAATAAATATTTCTGTATACTAAAAATGCATAAAAATTTTTATGGTAAAGATAAGATTTTGTTTTATTGGATTTCAAAAACATTTTTAGGAAATCAATCTCAAGTCATAAGCTGAAATGCCTTAGTGAATATCTTCTATTTGATTATAGCTTTAATTTTTTTTAAATCGAGTTTAAGGTACAATATTGCCTAAATTAAGCTCAATCGTAGAAATATTTGGTTAGGCAAGACTTATGTATGTAACAATGAGGCAATTAACCCTGAAAAAAAAATTATTTTGAGGAATTGTTTTTGTGTAAACTCCCTTCTGTTTTGCAAGGGAAGTATTTTTAGTGGAAAAAAGCAAGTTCAACTGCGTTCATGATACCCACTTTTTCCCGTTGAGTCTTTTTTGTTCCTGCACTTAGTAAAAAAAGAAAAACAAACAAATTTATAATAGGAGAAAAGGGAAAAGTGAAAAAACTCGTGCGGAATTTTTGTTTACGAGCATGATTGGGCTCTGTTCTAATTATTTTTTATGCAAAAGTGTAGTTACTGCTTTTTGGCCTACGCTTATCAATTCCGTTAATAAAATCCATATTTTTGAACGTATCATTGTAAAATTTTAAGAAAAAAGGTATTTTTGTTATTTACATCATTATCAATCATAAAGTGTATTTTGAATTTTTTGCCTTTTGGATTTAAGGTGACGATATGTAACTTGTACACCGTTGTCCTCATATCAAAAAAATTAGAAAAACTAAGCAAAAAACGTTTAACTTGAACTTAAAAAAGTAAGCTCAAAACACAGTAACCAGAGTCATTATTCATTTTATTGGTCCTACGTGCAAATTCATTATTTTAGGGTGATTACTTTGGATTTTTTTGGTTAAGTACGTGAGTATTTCACAAAATTGTTTTAAAATAAAGTCACGTTCTCTCTCTTTTTTTTAAATTACTAACTATATTGATGTTGTCGCATGTAAAGTAGAATAGAATAAAATTTTATCTGGCTCACAGATACACACACATATGAGAAAAGTTCCCTGCCGGAAATGTCAATAGTAAAGTTATACTGATTATCTATTGACGATGTCAACAGTACTACTGACAAATTATACCTCAACTAATGCTATCTGCTATTGACATTTAACACAGGCTGGTCCTACGAAATCAAAGACGAGCCAAAACACGTGTAAGCAAAGCAGCTGTCAACAATTAACTGAACATTTAAAATGGCCGAAATTGTCGGCATAAGTGAGATACATGAGTACCAACACAATGTCACAAAAAAAATCAAAATTCGAATATACGTAACCCGCGAAAATTCAAAATTCGCGATACGTTTTGAACAAACCTCGTATAGTTCTCATAACGCCAGTACATATCCAATTGTTAATACTTAGGTCGGGTTTACATCTGTGTGCCATGTGCCAAAGAAAGCATTACCACTATTTACTAATGAAAAACTGTTTGATTCAGACATGTATTTATTGATTTAAACAGTTTCCAATCATGTTGGATTCTATAAAATTGTCTATTACTTATGTATGAAACTGCTTAACTTAATAAATACGTGTCTGAATCAAACAATTTTTCATTAGTAAATAGTGGTTACGATTTTTTTTGGCACATGGCACACATGAAATGCCAGATGTAAGCTCAGCATTGCACGTATACATATACGCATAATGCAATTTCACGCTTTCAATAGCGGCCGGTTTGAAATTTTTAGTTGTGGGAGTCCCATTAAAATGTTACATTTCAACATTTTCAACTTCAGCAATAAATTTCTAATACCTGGAACATATACAAAAGTCTCCAAAATTTGTTTCTAGCTACTTCATTAACTAAAATTTGATCAAAGTCGTATGCACAAAACTCTATGAGAATTTAAATTTTTAGTTCCAGCTACACACAAAGGAAACGTTACAACCGCTTCGCTGCTAATTGAGGTTCTTGTCGTCTGCAGTATCAAACGATTTTGTACGTCCTGTAAGGTTGCCATGAGTGAGAGTGATTTTATATCACCTGAACTGGTAAAATTCAGTTTTTGTACGTCCAGAGATCAACTCTTCAACAAAAAACGTTGTAAATATGAAACGAACAGTGATTTCTGAAAATTCTACACAGCATTGTCAATATCAACATACTGCAAGTGATTTTTGGTATTGTACTATTCGTTGTAGAACTAGAGATACTTTATTGATCTGCTTTACTTCAACCCTCATATTTATCGAATTTAAAACATATAAAAATAATCTCTACCTTTTCATTTATGAGTTTACATTAATATTCAAATAACTTTCTTCTACATAGTCGAATACGTAAAAGGGATATACATACGTACATATGTCGTAATTTATTTTTATATTTACATATCATTGACATGATATAACTGACATGATTATAGTTGCAAATTTTGATACATGCACATCCGTATGTATGTACGGATGTGCGTACATACGAGTATATATGTATGTGTTGAAACGATTGTTTTCCAATTTCTAATATCCGCTAGTAAATATTGAAAAAGCGGTAACACTGTTATTCACTAAATGCCGGCATGGAAGGCAGTGTTGCCATTAAATGAGGATGGAAGAAAGTTAAATCGTTAAGACTATTCCGGGATTTTCACTTCATATTCTGATAACATTCTTCATTGAAATACTTTTTATTTGATTGAAAAGGAAGGGTTAAGTTTTTCATGCACAGCACTTCATGGACGTGATTCGTATTGTAAGTTTTTGCTGACATCTGAAAGTCTTTTAAATTTGTTGGAGATCTGATAGCATGCAATTCATATTATGCATCTTTCCCTTAGCTATGAAGGCATAACTTTTATTTTTAATAGCGAGCTTTTTGGGGAAGTTTTCGTTGTAGAGAAACAATCACTTATTGTATTTTCATGGTAACATGGTAACTCTTTCGTATTTATGTTTTATGGGTGTGCATGATTTTATGAACAACAAGGTGATTGAAAGTTTTCGTTTTTCCAGTCATTTTTATTTATGTTGCTGTTATCCATTAGTTCTCTTGAGTTAAAAGGCCAATTCAGAATAGAGGAATCTGTTATTTATTTTTCTTATTTTATTAAAAAAGCTTGTTATTTTCTTGTTATTACAAAACTTCAATGCTTTCGCAATACGGTAGCCAAAAATTCCTTTGCCCCGGGCTTATACTTTCGAGAATCCTTCAATCGGGTTACTCATCAAATCAATTGCATTAGGCTTTCCTAATGACTTCACATTTAATTTAAAACTACACCAGTATAGAACAGCTGGTTTGAACAAATTCGTTTATGTTCGGAACCAAAAGTTGTTTCAAACCCATTTACTCGTACTTCAAATTGACGTTTTTGCCTTGACTTGTGTCCAACAGATGGTCCTCGTTCTAAAGAGCCAAAACTATTTAAGGGCACAAATATATATATATATATGTATAGGGTCCGCCATCTAACGTTTTTTTTTCAACTAGTGCTTATTTCGTGAATGGTAACACTTAGCTCATGTCTGATTTGACAGATAATTAGTTTTATCCTTCCGCTGAACGAATATGGTTGTGTATACGCTTGAACAACGCTGGGAAATATTGCCTGCGATCGACTTACAGAAGATGCCGATTTTGCCAAAAAAATCATCTTTTCAGATGAAGCTCATTTTGATCTTGGCGGGTATGTAAACAAGCAAAATTGTCGCATTTGGGGCACAGAAAGCCCGCACGCATACATTGAAAGGCCGACGCACCCAAAACGAGTCACTGTTTGGTGCGGATATTGGTCCAGAGGCATAATTGGGCCATTTTTTTCGAAAATGAGCAAGGAGTGGCCGTTACAGTCAATGACGATCGTTATCGGGCCATGTTGAACGAATTTTTGTTCACAAAAATTGAAGAGGAGGATATCGGCAACATTTGCTGCACTCGATGTTTTGCGCCCTGTTTTTGAAGATCGCATTATCAGCCGCAGAGCTGATGTCGTTTGGCCATCTCGGTGCTACGATTTGACACCGTTGGACTATTATTTGTGGGGTGCCGTCAGATTTAATAGTGTTAAAGAACAATATTCGTGAAGCCATTGGTGAAATACAGCTGCACACAATCGATAATGTGCTTAAAAATTGGACCGAGCGTGTAGGCTACTGCATGGCCAGCCGAGGCAGCCATTTGAATGAAATTATTTTTCATTATTAACCGGAAGGATTGCACTTTCAAATAAAAAAAGAAATTTGAGAAAATATTCAGTAGTTTTTTTTATAGCATTTTCAAAAAAAAAAGTTATCTGGCAGACCCTTTATATATATTTAAATAAATATGCAGTGCATATTTAAATTATTTATTCATCCTTATTCCAGTTGTCAACATCGACGTCACTTCAATACAATACCAAAATAATTGGGGCTTGTCTACCCACTGTCGAAAACATATGAGTGGTATTCACAGGGCTTTGTTATTTTCTAGACTTTAGGGTACAGAAATAGTCTGTCAATAACACTAAATTATTCTCGAATAAGGATGAATATTTTACTAAATATATATTTATTGAAAAGCGGATTCAGAATCGCATGTTTTGCGTAATTCTCAACAATATATCTTAAGAGTTTTTTCATAAATATATGTACTTAGTTTTTTTTTTGTTATAGTTTCTATACCTATTGCTTGTGTTTCGCTTGTGATTTTCAGAAATATTATTATTTGTGATTATTATTTGTGAATTCTCAAATAGTTTTTGAAAGTCTGTACATAAGATAAGAGGTTTGTGACTGTTCAAAATGTGGTTAAAGTCTACTGATGATTTGGCTAAGCACCAATGAAATATATAGACAATGCTTGACCTCCAGCAAATAAATTTCAAATTTTCTCAAGAATTTTTTTGTTAAACTTTAGTGAAGAGTCTCTTAAGCCGAACAACAAACTAAAATTCTTCATATGAATATTTATTTTATTTCATTAATTTTATTAACAACGTAAACATCACTAGAAAGAAACTTAAACAAAACACATTTAATATATATTGACGGCTTATATTAAAATAAATCTGATAACCCTGCTCTTGACACACACGTTGAACAGTTTTGATCAGAAAAATAAGAAAAAGCATTTGAAAGAGAATAGAAATGAGTTCTACAGCGGTGAAATTCTAATAAAGCAATTTAGTCACCACGCAACCACTGCAGTGTTCAGAGCGCAAAATAGTTTTATTTTGAAAATTCATAAAGAAAGGAAACGGATCGTAAATTTAACAAAAAAAACAATATAACGAATATGTGAGTGAACGTTGTGTGTAATTAAGAATTATTTAAATATTATTTACTTAGTGTTAATCATGAAGTAAAAGAAAAGTAAATAAATAGATGAAATTCTGCAACAACAATTTATTTATGTATTTACATACTGCGAGTACATACATACATACATTTATTTATATGTATGTTATCAAATTGAACCGATTACTGCATTTGCTTCAACAGGAATTACAGCTCTCAATTTACATTCTTCAGAAATCTTGATTTAGTTATTGTTTAAACAAATTTTTTTTCTTTTGGAAAATTCTGTGATTTTGAAACATCTTTTGGTCAGAAAACCTTTAAATATTAGAAACACATTTCATATCGCAGTGGCTGTGTAGATACGAATACAATAAATGTGGTCTGTGGTCAAATAGCAGTTGTAATTTTTTTCAAATAAAGTTGTGAATTGGAGAAAAATTTTCAGGTGCAAAAATACATTAGAATTAGTTGACAAAGAATTACAATATTACTAACTCTTCGCCGATTTCAATTACTAAAATATTATTGTAATTATAATGAAGCGAGTTTATAAAATAAATTAAACGAAACGGAATTCAGAAAAAAGTGTAGAAATTGAAAAAAAGTTAGTAAATGTTTTAAATTGCTTTCTTTCATATCTTCATAAATTTTGGTCGGTTGCCAATTTTTGAACCGTTCGAAATTTGCAAATCCCTGCAAAAATATTTTAATTCATTATTTTCAAAATATCACATTTTATCGATAACTTGCCCTTTTAAGAGTTTAATCGAATTTCTCTGTGTGTAAAAAAATTATCTACTCAAGTAGACTTGCGTCGAACTCGTTCATAAACCGTTAATCAAACCCATTCAAATTACATGGGCTTGATCATAGCTTTGTATCAAAAATGAACTAGTGAACGAGTTCGACCCAAATCAGAATTACAAAATTTTAATTTTTAAATATTTTTCAGATTCAAAGTTTACAAAATATGTCTAATTCGGGGTAAGTTAATTTATATAATAAAGCATATAAAGTAATAATAATAAACAATTTATCTTAGCTTGATTGCTTTGAAAAATCCCAATTTGGCTTCAATGAATGCAGATTTCTTATATCACATCGATATAAATATTCCAGACACCAAAAATACAGCTGATATAGAAAAACGTTTCGGTGATGTCAAGGTATTAACTATTTAATAATCAATTCATTTTGTAATATAAAAAAGTTTTACGTTAAAACTTAGGATCTTATTATGTAAAACGTTGACAAATTTTATATCGTTAGCTAAAATGCAAAAAGGCGTAACTAACAAAAATATATTTTGTAGAAGAAGCAAAAAAAGAATAAAAAAAAGAACTAAACAAACAAAAATAAAAGCTTAATTTTTGATTGCAGAAGTGTACAATTTTGTCCAGACATGTAGTTTAATGGCCTTCATAGTAATCAGTCAAAAATTCAATTTTGATTTTTTGTTAGTTGCGCCTTTTTTGTGCTTTGTTTTTGTAATATAAATTTTTTTTCCGTATAAAATTTGTCCCGCTTCAGGCTAGGACGCACTGTCCTACACAATTGCACGACTTTTGAAGAAATACGAGTACAACCCTTATCTAATGAACACTTGTTGTCTTTTCACAACCTCCATCATACCACTAGTGCGATTCACTAACCTTTTTTTAACGGTAATCGCATCGTTAAAATAAATTTAACGAAAATTTATCGAATTTGCTGTTCAGTAAAATTTTTAACGATATTCGCTGTAGGTTAATGTCAGCTGTGTCATTATTAAGCGACAATAAGTTATGTGCTGTTAATTTTATCGACAAAAATCAACAGAAAATATCTGCTGCGTGCTATCGTTAAAAAGAAGTTACACAATCACACAATCGTTATTGCAAGCGACAAAATGTATAGACAAAAATTACGACTGTCGGATCGTTAAAATGTACGGAATCGCACTATAGGGTTGTATTTTCTCAAAAGTCGTACGATTCTGTAGAATGATGAGTCTTTGACTTTAGTCTTGCATTTTACAAAATAAAGGCCTTTAAGTGTTCAAAATAAGCCCTCTATTTTTTTATTTTTAACAATTACTACTTCCTTACCTTCTTTGTATTGCAAACAAAATTATAAATAAATCTTCATTTAGTTTGTTTGCATGGGTGGCACTAAGAATCGAATGTATGATTTGGCCAAATATCTAAAAGATTTACTAATGCGGCAACATGATAACTTGGAATTGAAAACCATCAGTGCGCCAGACAATCGCTATGCCATCTATAAGGTATGTTTTTAAAATAAAAAATTGGATGTATACATATGTATGTACTCGTATATAAAAGTATACTGTGTTTCCTTTTAAAGGTGGGCCCGATTCTGTGTTGTTCGCATGGTGTGGGCATGAGCTCGATGAGTGTTGTCCTACATGAGCTGTTGAAACTGGTTCACTATGCCAAGTGTAAGGATCCCATATTTATACGTTTAGGTACGAGTGGAGGCATTGGCGTAGAGCCTGGCACAGTGGTTATCAGCAAAGATGCTTACAATGGCTATTTGAGGTGTGAGCATGAAATCGTAAGTAAAAAAGTATGAAAGTAGATTTAAAAAGGCAAATTGGAAAGAAATTAGCAATAGTTTGTATACTAGGTACATTATTGTATATTATTAACATTATTATAATTCGAAAGCATTTGCTTTCGTTTCGAATTATAGAGTAGACCGACCCCCCGGATGTCGTAGGAAAATAATTTGAAGTTTTTTATTTTTTTTGTACCTGCATCAACTTTTGTTTAAGATATTTGTTGACATGACATTTATCAGCAGTTAGCTTAAAAGTTAGCAAACTTTTAGCAGTTAATTAGCAACATGCTAGCAGCAATAATAAGTCAACTGCATGCTAGGTATTTTTTTAATTAAGGCTGTAGGATTATAAATACATTGTATAAGAAGTTTAAGAAATGTTTCAAATTAATTCAAATTAAAAATTATACATTTAGGCCATTTTGGGTAACAGAATTGTGAGACCAGCCAAATTTGACACACATGTGGGTCAAGAGCTTTTAAAATGCGCAACGGAAATCTGCAATTACAATGTTATTATAGCCAATACTATGGCGGCTGAGTGTTTTTACGAAGGTATTTCAATCATTTTCAATTCACTTTTATTTCTCTCAACAAATTTTAACAAGCAGGTCAAGCACGCATAGATGGCGCCAGTTGCCAGTATAACGAAAGTGATAAAATGTCATTTCTACAACTGTGCTACGAAAAAGGAATACGCAACATTGAAATGGAAGCCACAATGTTCGCCTCACTCACCAGTCATGTGGGAGTTAAGGCGGCCGATGTCTGTGTTACACTTATAAATCGCAAGAATGGAGATCAAGTTGCCATTAGGAAAGACATGAAGCAAACACTTGAAGAAAGACCGTTCCATATAGTGGGGCTGTTTATAGAGAAAACTGTTGGAATGGAAAATTAAATTGTTATAACTCCATTTTTTTGTATTAGAATGTGTTTATTTTTATAATTATATATTTTTAATTAATTACATACGCACTTGTATTATATCGCACCTGTTCCTCTAAAGAGCGTCAAGTAAAAATTTTGCAAATTTTCAATGGTGAAAATTTTTAAAAATCTTGCATAATTTTCTCGACTCTTTCTACGGGAAAAAAACAATACAGGGAGTCTACTGTGTGTAATTCGAAACGAAAGAAAAAGCTTACGACGTTGTATGTTTATAACATGTAAATTCGAAAGCATTTTCTTTCGAATCAAATTACAAATTAGACCAACAGTTTTATCTTCCTTTTTAGTAAAAGAGGGTATGCAATTTTAAAAACACTGAAAAATTTTAAATTTTGAATTGACGTTCATTTAGAGGAACTACTACGTAGTGCAATACAAATTTATATAGTCAATTCTGTATTTAAATAAAATTTACATTATAGTTCTTCAATAAGCTTTTTACCCACTTTCACCGGTTTATTTGAGGGCAAACGTAGCTCCCTTTCACCATTTTCCTCTCTGTTGTATTTTTCTTCAAAGCTATTCTTTGAGGCTTTTAGCATATTTGTGTTATTTTGAGTTTTTGTGATATTTTTACCCAAACTTTCAGCCGCTTTAGCCAGCTTATTTGGTACCAAACGATTTGGTTTTATCAAATCGGCCAAATCATAATTAAACGATTTGGGTTTTGATTTTTGGGTTATTTGTGGTTTTGATGATTTCACTGAATCTGTTTTATTTTTGCTTGACTCTTCTTGTATTTGTAAGCGTGTAGCATTCGGCGGTGGCAGATCTTCAAATTGTTTACGCAACGCTGTGGTGGCTGTCAAGGCAACAGAATTTCCCGGATCTAGTTGTAAAACATTTATGTAAAGTTGATAAGACTGTTAAGAAAATAAGAGTAAAAAGTAATTTTAGTGTATAATTTAATATTTAAATAAATCGTATATAAACCCTGGTACTGAGTTCTGCCTGAATTAGATGAGTGTATAAAGCAGCCCACAGACGAAGAACATTAATAGAAACATGTGTATGTTCCACTTAATGCTCTATCGTGTGTATCAGGGTTTTTTTTATGGAAATTCGTGTTTCCTTTTGGGTTTCTCAAATATCAAATTTTTTTTATATTTTTTCATTTCCAAACGCAATGTTCCTTCGTCTGTATCGATGTCTATTGTTTCTTCTGTCTCATTTCGTTGACAGCAATCGTTGTGTGTTTTGTAATTCGCGGAGTAAATAAATAAAAAGCGAACATTTTTAAAATGTTAAATAATGAAAAATAGAAAAATTTTATAAATTGATATAAAAATTTTGCAGAATTATGGAATATTAAATGTAACATATGAAAAATCATGAAAATAATATAGAAACATTGACAAGAATGCAACCATAGAACACAGAACTGATGTTTCGGTTTTGGTTCCATCGTCTCTACACATGTTTCTAAACATATTCCTCCGTCTGTGGGCGCCACAAGGCTCAAGGCTGCAAAAGTCTAACTACTGATTTGTGCACACGATTTTCGAAGGTCTGTGTTAGAACATGTTATAAATTATATTTTGCAAAATCATAGGATTGGTTAGTTTTGACAGATTGCTGTTACCTGAGAATCGGAAAGGGAATAGTGCAAGTTCAGGTGGTTGAAAAGAAAACGAATGGGGGAAGTACCGTTAATAGGGGTTGTAAAATAATCTACTATATAGGTGGGAATACAGCCAAGCTCGCAGTTTAACCTAAACATAATAAATTAATCCAAACCTGAAATGGTGTTTAAAGGTTAGTTTCGTACTTTTTCAAAGCCGCGTTTTAGTTGTATGTATGTACATAGAAAATGTTCAGCACTTTACATCAAAATCTTACGAAAAAAATACATTGAACATATAACCCCTTAAAAATATTCTGTTGTTTTTTGTATCTTTCGAAAAAAGAGGCCAAAAAGCTGCCTTTAAGTGGACATATAAAGGTTAAAAGTAATGCACACAAATATTTTAATATATTTGTGTAACATATTAATCCTTTATATACTCCCTTGAGGGTATTTAGCTTACCCTTATTTCTAGAAAAACGAAAGCAACCATAAGGAGAGGATTAAGAGAGAATAATAGAATTTAAAAGTTGACTAATTTCTTTTCAAATTTAATTTCCAGCTTTAACTGTGCTCTCAACAATAATATTTTTTTACCTCCTTTCTTCTGCCATGGGCATAACTACTCTCTGCCAAACGTAAGCGAGCTTTCAAATTACTCGGTTCTATTTTAAGACAAGCTTCGCAGTCCTGTATGGCATCTAAAAATCGCTCTTGCTTAAAATCTAAAGAGAAAAATAGGAAATTTTTAAGTTTATTTAATTATGTTTATTAAGCTCGAGGATATTTCGTTAACAGTTTGTTAACGAAATATCGAAAAAATTGATTACAATCAAACGAAAACGACCTCGAGCTTAATAAACATAATTAAATAAACTGAAAAGGTCAAATAAATATAGTTAAAATCAAAAAAGGAAATTTTTAAGTTTTAATACAATTTATGAAATACTTACAAGTTACAGCTCTATTGTTATAAGCCGCCACAGCTTTCTCAGGATAACATTGAATAGCACGAGTGTATTCCTTTAAGGCGAGTTCGTAGTCCTTGGAGCGAAAATATTCATTGCCGCGCAGACGGTAACTGAAATTAAATATTTATTTTTGAATTTATTACATGTCAACATATCGTGCCATAACCGCAAAAAAAAATTAAGCGACATAATTTTCAAGCTTAATTTTTTCTGACGAAAATCGATTATTTACGATTGTAGATAATCGATATTCATAAAAAAACGAAGTTGAAAAAATTTGTCGCTTAAGCTTTTGTTGCGGTTATGGCTCGATATATGTACTTTTATTCAAAATTTTACTTTTCTGATATCTTTTCCCTTTCTATATCCGACAAATTTAAACATTTATCCAAAGAGGCCTCCTCTTCCAACTCTTCTTGTTTTATTTCAGTTATTGTTAATGGTTGTTTTTTTAATCTCTCCATATTCAAACGGTTCTTGCGCTCAATTTCCTCTTGTTGACGCTCTTCGGCCAAATCCAGACGTAAAACTTCCTCTTCAGCATCATATTTATCCCATTTATTGTAATCCGTGGACTTGATTCTTTCACAGGTGTTAATTTCCTTTTTATTATCTTTTGAAATTGTAGAATTTTCTTTCACATTTTGGCTTTGCCAAATGCTGCCGCCTTTGCGTATGGCAGGCGTTTGAGTGTCACTCAAGTTCTCGTATTTTACTTCCTTTATTAGTTTTTGCAGCTTTTTATCCGTTAATTTTATATCTGAGTTCCAGTCCTGTAGTTAATTGAATGATTTAAAATTTTATTCAAATTAAAAAAATGCAAATCTTAAACTCACATAAATGGGCTTTAACTCACTTGGCTCTAGAGCCTCACGTCCTTTTATTTGCTCTTCCACTCTGAAAAGCCGACTTTGCGGTTTCAATTCCTTTAATTTATCTTCTGCACATTTTGTTAAGTCTGGAAAATATCCCTCTTCATTGGATCTCAATATATGCACAATTTTTTCAATTTCTCTGCCATCTTTACAATCTTTTATGTATTTGAAATCCAAGTGATGCAGGGGAATGCCGTAGCGCTCTAGAAGAGTCTTTTTGTTGGTATTTTCCATGACGTTGTTATTTTTTTGTTTCTTAATTTCCTTTACTTGGTATTTTTAAATTTTGTTTTAATAATCAAACAATTTTTCCAGTTTCCAAGGGCAACCAGGGTTGGAAAAGGGCAGAATTAGTGGGGTAGAACCGCTGTTACAACAGTTGCAACTATATATACAAAGGCAAAATTCATATAAGATATACTCGACTTTACTGAAATATGTTTGTTTACATCGAACCTACATTAAAATAACAAGCGGCGAAAATAGTCAGCTGATCATGTTTAAACAGCTGTTACAACACCCATAAGTTTGCTTCGAACAGTTGTTTAGTATGATTTTCATAACCTTAATTTTAATTGATCCTCAAGTACATACATCTTATAGGCAGATTTTATAAAAATTTCGGGCGTTTCTAAACGTTTTAAATTTGTATGAAAAATAACGAAAATTCGTTCCAAAAAATATTTTTTCGATAAAAATGTCAAAACAAAAAAAAATCGTTGTATTTACAAAATCTAGCCCCTAATATGTCTTCATACCCGAATATTAATTGATATTTCTATAATATCGAATTTTTATTTAGCCGCCGAACTTTCAGGCGGTTCTATGGTGTAATGGTTAGCACTCTGGACTTTGAATCCAGCGATCCGAGTTCAAATCTCGGTAGAACCTGGTGAAGATACAACACCCAAAATAATTTTTATGTTTAATTATAAAACATAATAATATTTATGTTTAACATTTGATGTAAATTCCTTATATTTGATGAAATATTTTTTATTTTAGAATTTAAATTAAACTATATGTATCTTAATTAATTAACTTGCTTTTTGTACAAAGTAGTTTAAGTTTTTGTCAACGTTTCTTCAATAATGCCTAAAGGACGCTGAGGACAAATTCATAGATTTAATTGAACTTTTTGTACAAATAAATATATAAAAGTAAAAAGAAATCATAATAAAAATAAGAACTTTTTACCTTCTTATTTGCTTTAATTCAATAAATTTTCATTCATTGAAATATATTTTATCTTGTTAAAGAAATCTTTAACTAAGAACAGACTAAAAGCAATGATTCATTTTATACACAATGAAAAATGTCACATCATCAATTCTACTTACAATAAATACAATGACGTAGAAATATTCTACATGATACAATATATAAATTAACTTCATTCAAAAGTCTTTGTTGTTGTCAAGATGAATTTTAAATGAAATATTTTTAGCATTTAATATTTGAAAAGCCTGCTTAAGGTACGTTTACACTTGGGAAATATTTGTGCAAATAAGTGTGAGCAATAAATTCTAATGAAAACCCTCTTGATTCACGCACGAGTTTATTTATTTAGTTAAACAGTTTCATACTTATCTAATAGATAATGTCATAGAATCTAATATTATTACAAACTGTTGAACTTAATTAGTTTGAGTGAAAAGGTTTTTCATTGGTATTTAGTGGTAACGCTTATTTTGGGCGAATATTTTCCCTTGTGTGACCATGAACAACTAAAAATTCCAGAAATATTCCAAGCACGTGATAATAAAGGCAATAGTAAAAAAACTAAGTTTAAAATATATAAAAAAATTTATTCAAATAAGAAAATATGTGAGCAGCGCTCAAGATACTGTTCAGAAATTTTAATACGTACCAGTATATTAATTTATTAATGGTTTAAATAATTTGTGCAAACTTTTCTTAAACTTGAGCATCTTCGATCTCAGCAAGAAAACATGGCTAAAAATAATGAAATTGGCAACACTATTGATAATAAAAAATATTTTTAAATATCATGGTTATATGCAAATTCGGCCGTACACACGTACATCAAGGCTTAGTTGCTAGTTTTGGCAAATTTTCGATAACAGGTTCTATGGTGTAATGGTTAGCACTCTGGACTTTGAATCCAGCGATCCGAGTTCAAATCTCGGTAGAACCTCAACCTCGATCTTGGTCGTAGTTGTAAAAAAATTACTTTTTTTCGTTAATTGGATTAGGGGCAAAAGTGAAACCCGCTTAAGTCGTGCAATTTAGCACCTGAATTCTAAAATATTTATGTCGAATAAACAGCGTTAACAGTGGAAAACGGTCAAGCTTCAATTTATTCTCTACGTTTTTCACTGTGACTTAGACCTTTCAAAAACAAAGAAGCAGTTGATTATCAGTCGATCTCAAATCGCTTTCATCAAAATTGATATGCATATAAAGGGTGTTTTTTTATAGAGTGACACAAGTTTAAATCATAATAAAACAAGTAAATATATTTTTAATATCAATCAAACGGGCTTTATTGGAAAGAAAATTGTATGAAATTAATGTTTAAATATGATTTCTACCATGTGGCCCCGCAACGGCTGGCGCGTAGAAGGCGCAACCTGGAATACCAATTTTCAATAACTTTTCGCAGCCAATGACTCCGCCAGCTCATAAAGCGCACCAAACAGTAATTTTCTGTAGATGTTTCGACAAAAGCTTGTGGATTCTCCTCACTCCAAATGTCACAATTCTGCCTATTTACATTCCCATTCAACCAGAAATGGGCTTCATCGGAAAATAAAATTTTGAATCTAAATTCAAAATCAATATCAATTGGAGTTTGGGGAATAGAACAATTAGTTTGATTAAAAATATCAACAATTTGCACGCGTTGCTCTGCTGTAAGTCGATTCATAATGAAATTTCAATGCAAACTAAACAATAAGAAACTATCAGCTTTTAAATGGGTGATCCAATAAAGCAGTGATGCCAACTCAAAGTTGCAATACTCTAAAAAAACACGCTTTATAAGCATTAGTGTGATTTTTGTTGAACGTCTGCTTAAATCTCTTATCAATGATTTCATTCTGTTAGGCTTCTGTGTATTCAAGTGAGTTATGTGGTTCTATGGTGTAATGGACTTTGAATCCAGCGTTATATATATGCCCAAAATGTTGTGATTTTTGATAGTTGTATAGAAAAATATGAGAGATATTTATGGACTTTAATGAAATTCTGTCTGATATTGCATTTTTCATGCTCATAAAGAAAATTATATGTTGAACAAAATTGTGCGAATATGAAAAGTGTAAAGGTCAGTGTGGGGCGCTCAATCCACGACCGTAGGATTAAGAGTCTCATGCTCTACCGACTGAGCTAGCGGTATATATCATTATTAAACATACAACAAAAATAATTTTAAAAGTAGAAAATTTATTTCAAATACATGTTTTTAAATCAGTGGTGCCCATTTTATATGTTAATTGAGCTGATATGGATTCACACACAACTCCAATGCTCTTCCATTTAGCGAAAGACGAGTGTACATGCAGATTAGTTTATATTTTTCTTAGATGCACTAAACGCTGTTGGCTATAAAACACATAAGGAATATACATGAAGAATAAGATATTGAGGCTAATAATGAACAAAATTCCGCAAGAAATTTTTTTCGGGGAGCAACTTCAAACAATAGCAAGTAATAGGAAAAAAAATTCTAATTGGAAAAGGTAGAAATTTCATCATAATTGCACAAAATATGATTTTAATTTATTAATAAGGAAATCGAAGGATATTATATTTTTAGAAAAACTAAAAGCATGTTTGTCTGGAATCGAGTCAAAAAGTCAGCTCAATATAATAATAAATAATAGGGGCTTTAATTTATTATGAGCATTAAAGTTATTAAAATAACTATTCAAGTAATTACAATAAGGATTTTTATGAGAACTCTTGAATTTGCCATTTTTGCAAAGCTCCTTTCAAACAAATTAATTTATATTCATTAAAAAAAATAAAATTTATTTGAAATCTGTTTTAAGAAAATTTTGCACAAAAAATTTCAAATAAAATATCTTTCGAACTCATTTTGTATTTTTTGAATAAGGCTTGTGTATAAGAGTGAATACGGAAAGCCAACAAACTAAATTTCTCAGATTATTTAAAGAGGTTGTTGTTTATAAAATGCACAATTGAACAGTTTAAGTCTACGAGTAAAAATTTTTGGGCTACTTACCAGGTTTTTTTATTTACGAGAGAGTAAAAATGCATCATTCCACAGTTTGGGTGGATTGTGAATGTTTTCATAAGAACCGTTAATAAATTTTAATAAAATATTCTTGAAATGTACAAAATACATTAAAATTTCAATAAACATATGTAAATATTGATCGAATATTGCAAGAAAAGTAATTTAAATCTATTTTAAAACTTTGTTTGCAGTTTAATAAATTTGAATACAATTAAGTTTCAGCTTGTAACGATATATTTATGTTTTTATAATCACATTGAAAACCATTTAGGTTTGAGAAATATCAAATATAATGTAGAAAAACTACAACAAAACTTCTCAATAAATCATATCTGAAATTTCAAATTTCTCAATTTAGTTGTGAGTATTATTGTCAAAAAAAACAACAAATAACTGTTTTCTAACCACTACTCACCTCAAAAGTCAATCATCTTGTGTTAGCAAGGACACACATCTTTATCGTGTGCTCATCAAACACAACGATACCAATGTTTTGATAGCATGCACTTAATTCTTTTTTAAACACACCACGAAACCAGGAAACGATGTGTTCAAATCTCTAAATGATAAAACAGTTTATTAGCGATTGGCAAATGCATTAACTTGTAATCGCCTAACTCCCAAAAATAGTAATTTTAACGCCGTAAATGTTATAAAAAGTTCGCTTATATTTTAGTGCTCTTTGTTATTAACTGTTAAAGTTCATGAATGAAAATTAAACTGCCTAACAGCCATTATTACAACTTGCCGATAGAAAGCTTTCCATTATTACAACTTTAGTTTTTGTTTGTTATTATTATTAATAATAATAATATATAATGAATAAAAGAACAATAAATGAATATTTTATGATGCTAAGCCATTTATCCGTCCAACATAATCTTGCCTTTAACTATTGGCAAGTTGTAATAATGGCCCTAAATTTAAAACTGACTCTAATGTATTCATAAGAAGAAATATTGTTTGTTGTTAGCTAAGCAAATCCATGTGATTTTCGTTACTGCTTGGAAAACTCATCAATAGATATCAACCAAAAATTCTTGAAAAAGCCTAAAAAATATTTATTAAACAACTCTCAAAATTTTGCTGAGTTTTAACATAACACAAATTTGTATAAAAATCACTAAAAAAATGACTGCTTTTCAGATAAGTTTCCTACTCAACTCGACCGTCCGTGTTATTTGCTCAATATACACAAAAAAAGTAATATGAATAATTTTGTAATATCAATTAAAATACTTGTAATATCAATTAAAAAATGTAATAATTGAATTTTCACCTATAAGCAACACAATTAAAAATTTAGTTGAATCAATTAAATTCTTAGTTGAAAACAACAATTGGTGAATACTTTTTTCTCTATGCAAGCCTTTTTGTTTGTATTTCTTAAAGTTGAATTTGAAAAGAAAATTTCAATTGAATTCTCTCTAAACAAAAATAAATTATTTATAAAATGGATTTATTTAAAGAACTTTTTTTAAGCCTTTAAAAAAAATACTCTAATGAAAAATTTGGCTTGTGAGTTTCGAATAACATTTGTAGTTTCGAATAACATTTCTAAAGTGAAAACGTAAAAATAACTTAGAAAAGGTTGCTTTTATCCTATATTTGTCTAAATAAGATAATTCTGAAGAGGGGAAGGGCGGTGAAAGGATTTTAATAAAAATGTAAAATCAATTTCGCCCAACGTGGGGCTCGAACCCACGACCCTGAGATTAAGAGTCTCATGCTCTACCGACTGAGCTAGCCGGGCTGTTTTTGCAATTGGACCAAATGTTTTAGACGCTGGATTTGATATCGTACGAATATTAAATTCAATAATTTTATTATACTGTTAATAAAGTACATATTTCTAAAATTGAAATCTATTATCGTCGAAATTCCACCAAATAAACAAAAATAATTTACTTTTTTATTTTTTATTGAAATATCTTATCTTTTTTTTAACTACTACTTCCAGTAGATGATACAATTAAAAACATTGAAATCTTAATTACGATTTAATTCAATTTCATGTTACGAAATCCGAATTAAAATTTATTACTTTTATTTTTATTGTTTTATCATTACATGTATGTATGATTGACTTAAATTATATTAATTGTATAAACATAAATGTGCTAAAAAGCTAAAAAAAGATGAAACTGTAAAACATGAGGCATTTGCTTAATTTTATACTCGTTTGATAAAGATTAAAAAAATAATATTCATCTGTAGCTCGATTAGGTTACTTTTAATTCTATTTCATCATTGAGATAAGTTACTGCTTGTGAAATTTATTTAAGGACACTCAGGTATTCTCTTTTATATATTTTTATAATAGTTTCCACTTTTATAATAAGGCTGCCTTTCATTATTCTATTTTTATTTTATACATGTATATATGTAAGTCAAATTATTATTAACATATAAGCCAAACGTATAAGATAATATTTACAAAGAAAAATTAAAAGCAAAGACGAATTTCATTTTCTAAAACAATTAAAACGAAAATATTCTAACGCGTTTGTATACAAATGATGAGTTATTTTTACTTTTTATATATTTTACTTTTTATATATATTTTCTCTTGTTAATAAATAATTGAATTTATGAAAGATTAAATTATTTATTCTTACAACTGATATAAATTATGTTTTATATTTTATTTAATAAAAAAAATTTATTTAAATAGTTGTCGGCAGTTAGTAGTAATTTGTTGAATATGTATTTATTTAGTTAATATTTTTGGTTATTTCAATTTCCTTTGTTATTTTCGTTTGCCACAATATTTTCGTTTTATTTTTCAATTAATTAAATTTCAAGAGAAACTTTATTATGAATATTTTTTACTTAAAACTATTAACATTTTACATTAGCAGCATTTCATTTAAATGTGATTGTGTTATTTAAATATACATAAACTTTTTGAAAATAAATGACACAAAAATAATGTTTCTCCTTTTTCTTATTCTTAATATTAACTTTATATTAATATAGGAACAATACTTAAAATACGAAATAAAACCAAAGAATGAAAATGACGAAAAATATATAAAAACGCTTTAAATTTAAACAAAAATAAATAATTCATAAAAAATAGATGTGTGTATGTGTATTTATACTATCAAAAAAAAAAAAAATAATATATGTATATTTAGCTTAAAAGCTCAATACTAAAATTTGTTTGAATAAACTTAAATTATATCACTGTGCTTGCAAACAAATCGTTTAGATTCAAAACATATGTGTGAATAAAGTTTAGAGAACAGAATATGTGGACTCAATACCGAAATGGCAAAAATTTCACAGAGATGTTTTAGACCGGCACATCAAAAATTTCCTGACAATTTGAATTTGCAAACATTTGAAAATTTTGAAATCTTATAATAAAAACATCGTTTGCTGTTGCTTATTCTCTTCGTTGATCAGATTTTAAAATATGTTTATTTGGAATTCACGCACAATATCCTCCAAAAAGCCTTTCAGACTATAATACGAACGAGTACGCCAGTAAATATTGTTGTTAACCTGTTCCATGGCTAAATCAATTGCTGAGACCACTGACTTTAAGCCCAGTTTCTGCGACTTTTCTCTAAAACGTTCCAACTGTTCTTTGTGATATTCTTTGCTCATGTAAGTCGTAATGGATTTGATCATGGAGCTTAAAGTAGAAAATCCATCGCCAAAACTGAAGAAAGAAAGAAATTGAGTAGTTTATTTCATGCATTTTAAGAAGATATCACAAGTTGACTTACTATTCTGCTATCTCTTTAATGTTTGTTTGCAAGAAATCGAGAGCAATTTCAAAACCTATGGGATTTTCTGCTACTGCCCTAAAAGCACGATCACCATCTTGTTTCATTATGCCCGAGGTAGGGTTAATTGTCATATTTAAGTATCTGCAAATAGTAAAGATGTGAAGAGTAAATTTATAGATTGGTTAACAAAACGAATTTTTGGCAATTGGTGTTCACACGGTTCTATGGTGTAATGGTTAGCACTCTGGACTTTGAATCCAGCGATCCGAGTTCAAATCTCGGTAGAACCTTTATTTTTCTTATTTTTATAATTTATATGTAATTATTTACTTACTTGGACAACAACCATGGTTTCGTGGTGCAACCCAAAGATGATAGAATTTGTTCCTTTTCTGAGGCACTTGTTGTACGTTTGTATTGTTTGTATGCAAAATACCATTCTTGGAATGAACCTTCAGCCAAAGCTGTACAATAAATTGTGGGTTTCATATTAGGCGTAATGCTATAGAGAAAAAGAATATAAATTGAATTTTCACAATCAAGAAATCAGAACATTTATAAAGCAAACGAATATAACAAAAGAGTCTTCTGTGCATACACCATAATTTCAGGGAATTTAATTAATAAGCGTAAAGTAAAAATGATTCGCCCAACGTGGGGCTCGAACCCACGACCCTGAGATTAAGAGTCTCATGCTCTACCGACTGAGCTAGCCGGGCCTGTGTTTGTGTTAAAAAAAATTAACTATTTTGATAGTATTAATAATGCATTTTAAGAATGTTGAATATATTTCCTTATTGGTGGTGAGACTTGGTTGCTAGATGAGAAAGCTGCTTGCTGTACACCACACTCTTGCAGGGTGAATCAACGTTATTTATGTAGCCAATTCTCTCACACTTAATAATTTGGCATGGATAGATTTTTTTAAGGGATTAAACCAAAAGCAACATTGTTACCATTTGGTTGTATTTGTAACATGTCTAATTTGGTATAGAAAATGATATGGGCTGATTTTCAAGACTTTTTAAACACGATACAAAATGAAGCAAAATTTTTTATATAAAATATTATTCAGAATTTAATAAAAGAACATAATGTTAAAATTTTTTCTTTAATACGACTTATTATCACTCAGCAAATGTAAGTGCAGAATTTTCAGTAAGTCCCTGGAAGAGCTTAAAACTTAAGTGAAGTTATTTTAAACTGATTTATTTATTTATTTATTTAAGAAATACTTTACAAAGTAAATTTGCACAAATATGGGCGGGGTAACTAGACCATATGCACAAGATGTTATTAACAGATTTTTAAAAAGGCTTTGTGACTGACTGTACACGACCTATGCCTTCACATAGGAAGTAGCAACGTGGTTGTTAAAGAAATTCCACAAAAGAACCGCAAGAATATACTGTTTGATTTATAAATTCTAATACTTTTGATAATTGTATTGGGCTTTTGTTTCCCACAAAATATACCACTGCTGGAGCACATGAGCAGCCCCAGAACAATTTTTATTCGTATCTTTTTAGCAAATTGGATTTCTTTTCGTACTTTTATAATATTTGGGTTAAAATTTTTTTCCAAGTTAGTATACAGTTTTTTTTAGTAAGTAAATGGGTTTAAAATAAATTGATGCCTAATAAAACGCACTTTTTACTTTTTCCAACTGAACATTTTTTTACTGTCTTTGCCATCTTATCGCTTTAACTATTTAAAAAAAATTTTTATGTGGATACATACAACTCTGTATTTAGCCATTTGAAAATGTCTCTTGAAAACATCAATTATATAAAATGTATTTTGCGCTAAATGATCAGGTTCAATAGAGGGTATGTTGAGGGACAATGCAGGACATTTTTGTCGAAGCTGTTAAAGATTATGCAGCAACAATAATGCATTAAACACATTGTCCACAGCATCTTATGCACAGAGAAATAAAATAGATTCATATCGAATATGTACATATGTATTTTTTGATTTTTTTTCTTTAACAAATTTTTAAGTAAAAAGCAAACACTACCAAAAGCTTAACCACCAGCAAATAAATTTCAATTAAAATGAACTTATGAAAATATGTCAAATAATGAATTTCTTAAATATGAAATAATTTTAATAATTTTTTTTTATTATATTTGCAACACAATACTTGCTCATTGTCGCCTACAAAAATATACATTAGTTTAATCTGACTACAAAGACAAACTCAGTATAGACGACAACCTTCCATTTTAATCTATTTTTGACATACTAAGGCAGGAAGTTTGCTGTGGTGAATTTGTTTTCGATGCTTAAGCCTGGTACTCTGTTCACAATTTCGTGCGAAATGCTATCAAGCTACATGTAAAAGTATTTGGTATGAAATATTTGCGAAATATATTTACAAAAGTTGTACTCTGTTCTATCTGGCAGCATGTTTTTCCATGCAAAATGACTCTGGCATCATTTTAGTTTCGCTGCGAAACAATATGAGCAGTACTTTTTTCGCACGGAATTTTGACAATGTTGCATACTTTCAAGCAATAAAAGCGAGAAATTTATAAAAAAGGCAAGTTGGGCTAAATTTAATACACGTAAAATTTTTCACGCGATATAATCAATGCTGCTGAAAATTTTTCACAACTTCGATCAGAAGAGTACCAGCCTTTATGGCAAAAATCAAATTCAAATAAAAAATTTAAAAAAATTATCTTTCTATTAGTCAAATTTATTTTATACTTCCAAAAAGACCTGCAATTTACTACACTTCCTTCATTTTAGATTTAAGAGCATATCTCCAAACCTAGAGCTAATTTAAAAAAAGACGAAGTGCACGATTGAGTTCAGCATGTCAAATAATCTAAGCAAAAGCTTTCAGTTGCAGGGCAAAAGTGTGCTCAACGGCATAACTTAACAAAATTTAGCTAATTTTCGGTAAAAATGTTTGAAATTTTTTAAATAATAATATCTGAAATAAAATTACTTACGGATTTGATTTTGGATCAGCCATCCACTCTCTGTACTTAATATGGGCAGCATTATAGCAACGATCGTATTTAAATTTGCAAGCCAACTTGGCAACCAGAGCACGATGTTGCAGTTGTATATGACTCTCATTGTCAGGTTCTTGTAAGCCGTAACGATCAAAGGCAGGTCGTACCAAAAACTTCATAAAGGCCTAAGGAACAGCAAATTATCATCAATATCAAAAATAACTACAATAACTTTCTAAACTTACCCTAAAAGTTTCATAAGCTGGCTCACGGTTTAGCATGTGAATTAAATAACTTAAACCTTGTTGAGCGGCCGACCACAGGAGTTCATCATCAGTGGCAGTGAAAATTTCCATCAAGAATGTCAAGGGGATATCATAAGACAAATACTCGGCCTGTGACAAGTGCAAGGCATCATCCAAAAGTTGAGCTCTAGTCACGCGCGGCAAAGAAGAGAATTTCTTTTTCAACGCCAACCAGGAAGTCATATCGTAATTAACTCTATAGTAGCCCTGTCTATTCAAATTGAGATAAACCACATTTTCGGAATTATTGTCAGAAGTAAAGGCATCCATAATAACCAATTCGTGACCATTATCCATAAGCCAATGGGTGGGTATGCTATCGCCCTTGTGCAATTCATCGGTTTCGTACGTAATAGGTATAATCCATTTACTATTGTCCGACATATTTTTGGAGGGCAAAAGGTAACGATCCTGAGTAATAATCAAATCAGCATCACGCCTTTCTACTGTAACTACCGGATAGCCAGGCTTCGAAATCCAAGTATCCATAATAGTCTTTATATCCATATTAAGAGGCAAAGTTTTCTTAAGATGACCCTGTTTGGTCATGAACTCCCAAAGATCATCACGATCGGCATTTTCATAGGCAAACGATTTCAACATATTTTGGGTTGCATCTCTAAAAGCTTCATTGCCCACTATTGAATTTAACATTCTCAACAATATGGTGCTTTTCGAATAAGTAATTGGATCGAAAATGCGTCTAATGTCATTGGTGGACTTTACATCAAAGGAAATGGCATGGGAACTATTGTCGGAATCATGTTGCATAGATTCTTTGAACTCAAATACACTGAAAGTGTCCAGAATTTCAAATTCTGGATGAATGCTATTCAAAGCAATGTAACTCATATAGCAGGCGAAACCTTCCTTAAGCCATAAGTCGTTCCACCATTTGGGTGTAACCAAATTGCCAAACCATTGGTGAGCCAGCTCATGGGCCACAATTTGAGCCACATATTCCATGTGTTCGGAGGACGAGGCTTTTTCCAAGTCTTCCGGTACCAATAAAGCAGAATCTCTGTAAATATAATAGAACATAAAAACATCAAATATAAGTTTTATTCGCTTATAATCTTGTACTGCAAACCTGAATGTTATTAAGCCCCAATTTTCCATAGCTCCAAAGCCAAAATCTGGAACCGATACCAAATCAATTTTAGGCAAACGATTTTTGATACCAAAGTAGCCCTCGTAATATGGTAAAAATTTGCGCACCAGTGAATAAGCATAACGGGTCATGTCCTTGTTTTCCGGTCTAGTCCAGATTTCCACACGAGGCACTAAGTTGGCCTCCACATCTGAAAAGTGAGACTTAACCAAATTGGAGACAATAAAAGCCAAGAGGTAGGTAGGCATTTTGGGCGTGGGCATGAAATCATCTCTGGTAAAGCCCGGACGCTGAATGCTAAATTTTAAAAACGAAGTTTATAAATGTAGTATTAAAATTATAAAATCAATTAAGTTAACTTACGAGGTGTGATAAACAGGCATATTGGACAAAGCCATTGAAGTTCTGGTGGGTCTGATAATACTGACAGTAAAGTTGGCCTTCATATCGGGACGGTCGAAGCAGGGAAACGCTCTGCGTGCATCAATAGGAGAGAACTGTGTGCTGATCATCCATCTGTAAGGCAAATAGTTTTTTTTAGCAATCTTGCTTCATATTAAACAGTTTTCCTTGACTTACTCTTGCTTTCCGGTATCTACATTTACGTAGCTAGTCTTGTATACTCCCTGCAAAGTATCGGTAATTTGACTTACAAAGTCCATGCTTAATACCAATTTTAAGTCTTTTTCCTCTGCTATGGATTTCGTTAGGGTTATAACGAATGTGCTATTATCCACACCGTATTCACTATCAAAATCCAATTCAACTTCTTCCAAACTAGTTTGGTTCTGCGCTCTTATTATTCGTACATTTGAGATCGTAACATTATTGACATCTAATACGATGGGTTCAAAAGTGGCAACACGTTTGTCGCGTGTTACATGTATGGCAACGCTGCCATTGTTGAGAGATTTTTTGAGATTGGGCTCAATAATTAATCTGTAAGTAAAGAGAGAGAAAGGGATGTTTTTTATATAAAACAGAGATGAATGTAAAGATTTTAAAATATTTCTTCATCTTATTACAAAAATTTAGCATAACATTATTAATTTCTAGAGAACTTTTTCTCATATGCATTAAAAAATATATAAAATTAACTGCGGATATTCTCTATTGTCATACAAATGTAATTTTAACTTGGCTCGAGGCTGGCGGCCTCATCCAGAACTCTGAATGAATTGAATGAAGTAATTTAAATTGTAAGGGAAAAACTGTACACTGAGACCGAAAAGATCTATTGCATACCCCCCCCCCCCCCCCCACAAGGGGATCTCTTCGGAAATTACAGTTGTGGCAAGCCCAGGGCCCCATTTGGGGTAATACGACTTTTTCCGTCGGCGCACCTTTGGCTTTTTACCAATAGAACTTATGTGCTACTTACTACCTAATCTCTGGCAACAGAGGAACGGATGTGCACATATTTATAAAAGGAAACACCTGCAACTGCCATGAGTTCAAAAGACGATAGAGGTGAAGCCTTGCGGTCTAACGGCTGGCTTAATACTGATACTACGGGGACCACTGGTCCAACAATATATCTGCTCTGGGGGTTTAGTGAAGCAGACAGTGAAGTTTGTCTTCCCCTACGTGGATAAACAACTGACGCTCACCTTGGCATGGTATTTGGGGCATGCATTGATTCGATCGCAATATGAATAGTGACACTGCGCCGGTGATTGGGGGAGGGTTTCTTTTGAATGGCTGTAGTTGTTAACAAAATAACTAGGAGAATAGTCTTGGATCCACAGAGTTAAATCACTGTTAGTGATTGGTCTAATGAAATCAGTCGGACAATATTCCAGGTGTTCAAATTCAACAGATGCTGCTCTGAGCTCAGTCTTAGCAGTTAGAGTTTAGTTAGCTCGAGCACCACTAAGCAACATGTCCATACTCAGGGAAAGCTATGTTTAAAGATAGCTACCTATGTGCTCTTTCTAAGTTATAAAGTGCTTTTTAAGTATGCTGAGGAGTCTCAAGATTGCCGTAGTTTTTGGTATTGGCAGTTAGCAACCTTGCAACAGGTGTCTGCCCTGTATCTTCTGTGGCATAAAGCTTCACAGTCCTTCAAAATGTGCTCTGGAGTTTTATCATCATAATCACAGAACCTGCACTGGCTCTTGCTGTCAATGCCAAGTGTGTTTAGGTATTTTTTCAACCTGCCATGGTCTGTGAGAAAGCCGGTGGGCATAATTAGATTATTTTTACTTAAGGATATGAGAGCTTTGAAGCGATTTTGATTATACGTTCCAATAATTAGCTTTATATGCCTCAATTCTGGGAGATTGAACCACAGGTGTTCTCTGGCATTCTTGATGTCCATCAATATACATTCTTGTATTATATTTGGTACCAGTCTACAAAACGATTCTGGTCCCACCAAAGCTTTGGTCGGTGCTAGCCCCCTCCTTTCCAGAACTTTAGCCTTTAAAACGACCTTTTTCACCACATAGAAGGTTCTAGCAGGAACTTATTGTATTTGGTAAGCACTAGATATTGTCATCCTGTACATCAACAGCTATGAGTCTTGTAGACTGTTTCCGAATGATTCATTCCCGTTATTTTCAATTTCACAACCATTATTTTGTGCTGGCAATTCCGTGTTGTGGAGGTAGTCTTAGATTTTGCAGGGTTGTATTTTGCTTTGTTCGTTGTATTTAAATTCACATTTTAATTTTGTAACAATGTCGTCGCCTCATCGAGACGTAACAGGCATATCGTGCCACAAACGCCAAAAAAAAGCTTAAGCGACATAATTTTCGAATTGAGTTTTTTTTACAAAAATCGCTCATTTGCCATCATAAATATCCAAAAATTTGCCGGTTAAGCTTTTTTCTGGCGGTTGTGGCTCGATATTCTTGTCAGTAATAGATTCGTGTTTGCACGACGCGGCGGTAATATGAATTAGTGGAGGTCAGGTTATGTAGAAAATAGGGACATTCGGGATTACACTTATGCCCAATTCAGAATGTTGTGCGCTCGACTCGAAAATGCAGTAAAAAACAGTGTAGGAGTTGGATACTATTCATGGGCCATCTGTATTTGATTTTTTTTAATGCAAATTTTAACAGGTTGTACTTGTGTTAAAGTTCCGCAGACATAGTTTTATATTTTTGGTGGAAGATATAAATCTGTCTGCAGTGTGTACTTGTACTACAAATACCAAAATGTACAATAATAACATTTGAGCAAGTTTTTTCCATCTTTCATATCTGTCTAAATAAATACGGATGTAATAACCACAAAATCTGCAAGCATCCTTCAGTTTTCTTTCTTTATTTGCTTACAAAAACAACATACTGCATACGTTTAATATCAATGAAAGCAGCAAAAATTCTTAGCAAAAGCAATGTGTATGTCCGTAGATAAATATTATTTACGAGTATTCAATTAAGCAGACAGTTGAAAAAATATTTATTTTAATTTGTGCCATCGATTGTTTTATGTGCAAATGCAAACAAATGCAAAAATACTATTTCAAAAACAGCCACAGCAACAGCAGCAGCAGCAGCAACACAAAAAGTGTTAAAGATTAAAGACATTAAATCATATGAGTTAAACAAATAACAGTGCAATTACATACATAAATACATACATATGTACATATGTATGTATATGCGTGCCACATATACATATGTATGTATGTAACTAAACCGATTTATTTAAAAACAATTATTTTTGAAATAGAAATTGAAATATAACAGCAAAATTTTCTATTTAGGAAATACCGGAAATGTTATTTATTTTAAATTTCTTAACACTGTTTCGCAACTAAAATTGTTGTTGCGGTATTTCGTATGCCAAAATGTCAATCAGTCAAAAGTGAGCAAATTTTTGCTCACTCTTATTTAAAGTTTTGTGTGAAGCATTTGACGTAATTTCTAAATTGCATTCGATGCAACAAATAATTGGCAATAATAAGTGAAAAAAGGTCAATGTAGAAACGAATGTAAGTATTTTATGGGCTAATTCTATTGAATTTCAAATTGAGGCGTTCCCAATTGTACGAGTACTTCGTAATATAAAATGTTTGGCATAATTCAATGATGTGCACTCATGCATATGAAATCACCACTGAACTCAATATTATGCAACCATTTAATGCAACGAATTCGAAAGTTTTCAAATAAGGAATATATTTAAAATATTTATATTTACGAATTTTGCTGTTTTTGATAATCAAACACCAGCTATAGGCATTTCGTTCCTGTCCAAGGAACTTTTCATTATCACACAGAAAAATATATCAATGTAAAATCACCATGTAAAAAACTTTGATTACAAATCATATTAAATTTGCAATAAATAATAAGTTTTATATTGGTATTTATTTGCTTTGTTCATAGCTACAACGCACTGTTGTGGTTAGTTGTGTGACTTGTTTATTTTGATGTACCAGCAAAAACTTCTTGCTGCTGGCTAGTAGGCAGTATACTAGCAGCTGATGATCAGCTGTTAATTTCTCTGGTGTCAAATCAGAGCAAAACATTCGAAAATTTTCTCACGGCATAAAACAACACATGTATAAGGTGAATATGCAGAGTTGCAAATCAAGACCACCTGGTATCAATTCGTTTTGGTACTAGTCTTGTAGTACCAGCGAAGCGCGTTTTCTACCACGCGATAAGTTCGAGTTCTAATCTTGGGTGGGAAAGCCAGCAAATAAACAATTTCCTGATACCTGTGCTAAAACACATTATAATAAGTTAATTAATTAATAAAATACATACAATGACTACATTGATCTAAACTCATGTTGTTTCAACTTGAAATAACTTTGATTCAATATGGTTCTTCGAGTTATTTCAGTAACGAGTTTACTTTGTTCCAACTTGAAATACGTAGGATTCAACATGATTCTTCATTTTGATTTAACAGTACTGGAATGTTAAATCAACATAAAATAAAGTTATTTCAAAATGAAATTTATTTTGAAGATTACCGTAAATCATGTTAAATTAACATGAAAAACATATGAAGAAAACCAGTACCGAAAATGATTAATTTATCCTTGTTTCAGTAGATTTTAATGTGAACCCAAATGACACATTAAAGAGTGAATGTCAAATAAATAAACTTCGTTATTTCTTATATACATATTTATATTTATTTAAAAGAAGGGAGCTCCAAAACTCCCACAATATTTAGTTCACTTAATTAAGAAAACGAATTAAAAAACCCTTATGTATATCCTAGTTTACACTATGCAAGTCTTATTGCTAAGCTGATTAGTTTGTTAGGAAAGAGAGACGAGGGGAAAAGAAACGTCTCTCTCTCCATCAAATTAATTGGCTTAGCAATAAGACTTGCATAGTATAAATATGGACTTAGTACTTAAAAAAAATTGTGTTTTGTCTAGAGAGATGACAACAGAAATCTTATTGAAAGTCCTTATAAATTATCGTATGCTTGAATTTCATTTGCGTGTGGGAAATAATTCATTAACAGGTTAAAATTACCTTTAATTTACCGCGGCATCATAACTTATTTTATTTTCCTAAATCATGACATTATTTTCTGCTACACCCTTAAATTGAAATATACAATTTAAAATTTCCCTATTATTATCGTACTCTTACATTCATATTTGTTATTTTAATGACATCAACACTTCATTGAGAGTTATTACACCAATTCATTTTGCTATTGCCGCAAAATGATGTCATTATGTCTTGTCTATTAAAGGCCATTAAGTGATCGTCATAAGCATGAAATATTAAAAGGTGTCATGATACAAAATTATTTCTAAATTACTAGTTTGCATGGCTGCAGTTTAGTCAGCTTAGCTTTTTAACAAAAAGATCTGGTATCTTTCCAGAGAAAAACTCTAGAATAGGAAGAAGAATAAAAAAAAATCATGTTCTCATCATGAGGAAAATTGCCAGGCAACGAATGTGTTTGTGATCGTGACAAACAGTAGCACTCCAAGCGATCGCCATCATCACAACTTGTAATTATTTAAGTTAGCTATTGTAAGTAATAAAAAAATAAAAAAAATCAATTCGTAAAGTTTTGAATTAATTGCTGATGATCACGTCATTGTTGCTTTAAAGCAGCAGTCGACAAACTTTTTTGATTATAGACTCACTAAAATTTATTAACTTTTTTTTAAATTAAATAATATGTGCGTGATATGAATTGTTTTTAGGTATTTATACTTTTGCTCATAAGCTGATGCAAATCTTGAATTACAGTAGTTTATGCTTAATTGATTTTCAAAAAAATTACTGTTCTTGATGCAATTAACCGTATCAATAATTTATACGATATTCGGTTAATTGATTTCTAAGACATTAGCAAGTTTTTTTTAAATTAATTCAGTGGTAAATAAATTAGCCGGAGATCATTTAAGCGGAAACTACTGTATTGCTTAACTTTATATTAAGTTCATTGCAAATTACTTTAAAGATCGCTGCTTTAAGGCAACAATACGTTGTGGTTAAGCACTGGCGTTTTGTATGTTAAGACTGAACTTCTACGAATAAGTAAAAGTTAAAAGTTGTGGCATACAAACTTTTCTTTATGCTGTTTTTTTTTTTTTTTTTATTGGTTTGCAAGTTAGTTTTTCAACGTGCAATACGAGTGAGTTGAAGCATTTATAACTCCACTGTTTGTTCAGTATACATACATATTTCTTATCAATAATCACCAAGAATTACTTGCCATTTTCTTTATTTATTATTAAGCCGCCAAACAGTGCAACGACTTAGAATTATTTTACCACTCAACAAAAAAGGGGAAAAACTCTAAAAACAAGCACTAAAAAGTTAAAAAATAGTTCACAAACAGTTAAATGAAACATTTGTACATGGGCATTTCCACAGAAAAGTTCACTTTTTGTCTCGTTACTTCATCGAGCTATGTTGTTCGACTTTTTTATATTTTTTTACTACACGAGGAGCTACTTACGCTCTACCCCAATATGCAATAAAATAAAATAAATAAAATACAAGTTTTTCTTTGAAAAACAAGCTATGTCATAAAGTAACGTAACGTGACAAAAGGTGGACTTTTCTATGGAAACGCTCGTATGCATTAGCTTTAGTGCTATTCAAAATCGCTGCCAATCAGGTTAGCAAATAAATACATTCACATATTTTCGCGTTTTCTTACTATTATTTTTATTACCGACTTTGAATAGTACTATAGGTAACGCATAGAAAACTGTTTTAAAGGGTGTTTTTTTATAGGTGTATATAACTTTGAAATGGAACAAAACGCAGATGAATGTTTTAAATTGACATGAAATTTACTTTATTCCAAAGATAATCTTCTGGCATTATAATTTAAAAATTACTTCTGGCATATCACCACCACGGCTGGCTCGGACGTAGTCTAATCTGGAGGTCTAATTTTCGATGACTGGTGGTCAATCGTTTTGGGCTTATCTGCGTAGACTAGCAATTTCACATATACCCACAGAAAATAGTCTAGCGGCGTTAAATCGCACGATCTTGGAGGCCAATTCACGGGTCCGAAACCTGAAACTCTGCGGTTACCAAACATTTCCTTCAATAAATCAATTGTGGCACGAGTTGGATTTTGTAAGCACGCAAACCAAGATCTTTCTGCAAAATCTTCCATAAAGTGTACGATGGCGGAAGGACTGATTCGGGTCTTCCTCTACGCTACGCTCTACAGCTGCAATGACTTCTGCTGTACGCACTGTATGACGTCTCTGTAAATGCGTATTATCATTTAGGAGTAAAAGTGGTGCAAAAACGATCCATAGTTAATCGAAGTAATCGCTATGATGGATGATTATGTTGACCGTCAAATGGACGTAGTGCGCGATACGTATTTCGAACAGAACCATGATTTTCCAAAAAAATTTGCACAATTTGTAAGCATTGTTCAGGAGTCAGTGTATTCATGTTGAAACGCAAAACCAAACTATACATAAATCACTTGACAGCTGACAAAATGGCTACCAGTTAAAAAAAGTGTGGCCAATTTAAAGTTTTATACATCTATAGAAAACACTCTCATTTAACTGAAACTTACTCCCTGTTTCCACAAGTCAGGCAGTCGATTCGTTTAGAAAGCTTGTATGAAAATCAATTTAAAAAAATGAGTGCATTTCTTATAAATTTTCTAGGGGGTGGCGTTGGCTGAAATAGTTAGCACGTTGACTACACAACCGAAGGTCCTGTGTTCGATTTTGTCTTAGACAGCCATTAAAATAACAACACCACGCATTTTTCTGATGTACATTAGTGTCTTTTGTATCAGTTATTGCAGGAAAAGTTCTAGAGATGGAGACATAAGGCACTGGTCACTAAACTACACCGGCTTCAGCGGATGCTAATCCTAATGTAACATCAGAGCGCTCTTCTTCGTCGGTATTGTATAGCAGAAGCATTGTCGAAGTCAAATAACCAATAAAATAGATATTAAAAACAAGCTTAAAAAATTTAATACGTCTCATTGACACCAGAGGCGCTGCAACACTGCATTATTAAAAACGTTCAAAAAAGCAAAGTTGTAAAAAAAGAATGAAGATATCCTCTATCTCTTCCTTCAACACCTATCTTCTCTATCACTATTCTTTCCCTATCACCCTATCACCCTCTCTCACTATCTTCTCTTGGTAGCACAAAGGAATCATTGTATTGGACCCAAGTGAGCTGGACTCTAAATTTCACCCTTTACATTTTCTACTCAAGTCGACCGTCTGTTAGATTGTGGAAACAGTGGGTAAATTATGTTTAACTCTTAGGTGATTATTCTTCAAATTTGTTTAAAGCTTTATTTGTAACTTTTTAGTCCATCTTTTAAAATTTCACGGGCATGATCAAGCCCAATTTTGCAAATAATAATGATCCCACTCAATTTTCCATATGCAAGATATGGCCACTTTTATAACTTAAGGTGTGTATCAAGTTTCTTGAGAATTGGTCCAGTAGAAGAAGCAAGTGCAATATAATATTAAGTTTTAATGGGCACGACCTCGCCCACTTTTTGAAGCACAAGATTATGCCACTTCAAGAGTACGAACATTTGGCCAAGTTTCCTGGAGATCAAATAAGTAGAACTACATATTATCTTATGCTAAAATTTAATGGGCTAGGCCCGCCCACTTTTAAACATTCAAGTTAGAGCTCAGGGCGTGTGCCAACTTACGTAATAGTCGTTTAAGTAGAAGTATATGAAATATAATATTAAATTTCAATACAAGCGGCTCCGCCCATTTCCTTTAAATTGGCATTGTGCCATTAAGAGCGTCCAGGATGTCGGCAAAGTCTCATAGCTATCCAATATGTTAAAGTACATGCAAGCAAGGAAAAAATTTACTGGGCATGCTCCCGCCCACTTTTTGAAAATGGCACCAAATGAAAACTACAACCTTTAAAAAAAACGAGTTTTTAAATCGGTCTAAGAATCATGGGGTTATGAAGTTACTTCACAAATTGTAAATAAAATACGGACGAATTGATAACTTCCTCCATTTTTGAAGTGGGTTAAATAAATATTCGGAGAAGTCTGCAGCTTCTGATCCGAAAGAAGTGGATGCTTGTAACACTGCCTTTAACCTTAGCGATGGTAGTTTTGTTTATTTCATTTGCTTTGTGTGTATAGAAAGGCCCTAAGTCATTATTTTTTTGAATTCGAGTTTTTTGTATATTTCGATATAAGAACATGTAATGTATCGAAAAAAAACCAAAAAATAATGAGTAAGGAGGGCCTTTCTAAATTAAGGCAACGATATATTTATATTTTGTTCTCTTGTATCTTGCAATATTTGTTAAAATCATTGCCTTTCGTCAACGAAATTTATTTCGTTCTTCTTCACGGCTCATTGTAACCAAAACCCATTACGATCCACTGTGTACTACTTCTGTGATACGCATTTAGCAGTAGCCAACATGGAAAGAAATAATAATATGAAATTTCTGCACAACTCAACCACATTCTCTTTGCTTTACAACAAAGCGTATTTCCTGGTTGCTGCTTTCATCTTTAATTATAATGTGCACGAGTACGATCATCATGATCACCAACATGCAACTCAAACTTAACAAACAACAAACATCTATTAACCATTGTTAGATTTTGTAAGATCTACTGAAAACCATCAGTAAGTTTGTCTTGTTACTCGTATATTACCAACAACATTTTTTAACTGACTTTTTCTACACGGATTTACTAAACATGCATTGTTAATTTGAGCGGTTTGTTCTTTTAAAGTATGAAAATAAATTGTTTAATAAATACACAGACTCACGCGTGCGTGTTCTTTGTAGAGAAAAAAAACATTGATCTTCAATCTTAGAAATATATAAATTCCATTCGGAAATTTCAAATGCTCAAATGTTGCGCACACACATGTCATAATTATTTGCTACTTGCTGCTGTTGACTGCAGCCAAGCTGTCAAAGGCATGCGTTCACTTGTACATTTTTTTTTTGATGAATAAGAATTATGTACACACACGCTTGTACACATGTGTTTGGTTAAAAAAAAAATGCAAAGTCGCATGGAAGATATGCCAGTGATCAAAGAAAATCTTTATTGTGAAAAAACGACACAACTAATTTTTTTAAGCGCCCTGCGCTTAAAGTTTTTTCTGTTTTCTTTTCGTTTTGCTCAAAGTAGCCTGCATTCATTGCTTAAACAGCTGTGGCATGTTGCCAATAATGTATGTCAGCAATAGAACAGCAACAATAACAAACAACATCACTAACAACAATAACAAGATACGACTAGAACAATACACTACAATTTAACATTTTCAAATCATGACATGTAGACAATGCACTCGCTCTTGTCTGAATTCCATGTTATTTTATTCAATTTTCAGATGCAAACAAAGGGTGTACACGAAAAATGTTTAACGATTGATTATTAGCTAAGCGTTGAATCAATCAAGTCGACGTTGCTGCTACCGTTCTTTCGTATATCAAAAAAAATGCATTTATCGTGAATTTGTGTTACAGCACACTTTTCCTATAGAAAAAGTTGACTGTGTCACAGCACACTTTTCCTATAGAAAAATTTTACTGTGTCACAGGACACTTTTACTATAGAAAAAGTTGACTGTGCCACAGGACACTTTTACTATAGAAAAAGTTGACTGTGTCACAGGCAGCGTTACCATATATGTTTTTTTTTAATTTCTTATATCTGAAAAAAAAACCTTTTTCCAAAAAAAAACTGTTTTCTACAAGAGCACCAACGTTTTAAAAAAAAACGTAAAAATGTATTTGGAATTCATTTCATTTAAAAATATAAAAATTAAATAAAATTCTTATTTAGATTTACAGTTCTTTAAAAAAATATCACATACCATTAATAAATATATTTCTTATTTGTACATTGTATTATTACTTCCTTATACATAAAAAATATTTCAGGTTTATTAGGCGCTTATTTGACATATTTCTATGGGAAATTTGTCAAATAGACCTGTAATAAACCTAAAATATTTTTTATGAATTAGACCGTTAAAATTTAAAGCCATTTAAACGGCATAGTCGTACATAAGATTGAGTAAACACAATTAGACACTGTTGCAGTAATAATGGAGTGAGAAAATATAAGATCATCCAATATACTGCAAAAGTTAAATTATGTATATATAAAAAACTTTACAAAACTTTATATTTTCAAAAAACTTTGTGGCATCTCAAAAAACTTCCGAAAAATGGGAAAACTTGACAAAAGGTAACGCTGGTCACAGGACACTTTTTCTATAGAAAAGTAAATGTGTCACAGCACACTTTTCCTATAGAAAAAGTTGACACTGTCACAGCATTCTTGACTGAGCTTCTTTGCCCTCTCCTATAGATTAGCTCTGAAATAGACTTTCAAGCATTGGCCCATGCATGAGGACTCTACTCTAAAAAAATAGTGAACATAGAAAATAAATTTACTTGTGCTCTTCGCATTTTGAAAAAATTTATAGTTATTTATTTACATACTTTGGGCCAAGGTGAAAAATGAAAAAATATCTCGAAACCGGGAAAAAATCTCCAAAGCGAAAATGTATGCTTTTTCAATTGCCAGAAAGGAGAAAATCGCTAACGTGTGAAAATCTACAACACAAGAAAAAATTTCGGACATGTGAAAAATCGTCGAAGTCAATACAGAAATAAATCGGCAATATGAGAAAAACTGCCCACCGGAACAAGCGCTAAATCGAAGAAATTGCCAACGCTGAAAAAGCACAACATCGGAATAACATTGCCAACGCATAAAAAAACGAATGTTTTCCCCACATCGTTAAATCTCTCCATTTTTTGCCAAATACTCTAGGAGATGCAAAGCTGTACTTAATGATTCTCAAACTCTGACTAGTAGAGTAATGTGATACTGAAAATAATCAGTAAATGCATGCAACAAGCAAATTTTTGAATAGTTTTTGCTGAAATCCAAATGTTTCGCTGAGATTTTAAATGGTCTTCCAATCCTAAGCAGGGGATTAGGACTCGTATAACAGCAACATTGATAAACAAGAAGCTCACTTCTTTCAGCAAATTAATTCGTACAAATACTTTTGTCTATAATTGCAATAACACACCCGTGTTTTCTTTAAGAATTAATTTTTCTCAAACGATCTGCAATGTTAGCGCTTCTTTGCACAACGCCAAAATTGCTCAGTAAAATACATGGCGTTAAAATATATTTTTATTCGTAATAAAAAACCTAAGTTTTTTTTTTTGTAATTAAATTAAATTAAATTTGTTTCATGTTTCTTTCTCTTTGCTTTTGTTTCAGCACGAGCTTAAATATAATTGCAGGTGAGTATTAGCGCCACAAGTGCAAAAAAATATTAAAAATTAAAATTGTAGTGGTATTCTTTCAACACGTGTTCTTTTAATAATGGCGTTTGTGGTTTGTTGATCCACAAATTAATTATGATTAATTAAAATATTCCACATATTCCATTTGCACTGAAAGCTGAGTATATAAAGCAGAAATCTACATCAACTGACACCACACACAGTGGACCAAACACAAATAACGCTGATGATGAAGGTGCAGCGACTTTCGAAAAGAGCTGATTGTTCCGTTCTGCTAGTGTTTGTCAGAATATTTAGAATTAACTTTGGTTTTAATTATTAATTATGCTCAGGTTAATTATTATTTTTCGAGCTTTGGTTGTTTCTATATTTATGATTTGATTAGGCTAAAGTTCGTATCGTCCTGTAAGCCAAGTTACATGTAATAATTTTTAAGGAACAAATAATTCTGATAAACGCTAGCAGAACGTAACAACATGCTATTTTCGAGCGCCGCCACATATGAAGATGTGCGTTCTTTTGCTGTTGTGTGGTGCCAGTTGATGAAAATTTCAGCCTTTTTATAAAGAAATGGAATACGTGAATCCTTTTGATTCGCGGTATTACAATTTGCTGAAACATTTTTCGTAATGAAAGCTCAATTTTGCCATCTCTAATTTACAAGAGACTTGCTTGCCATTGTGCAATTTTCAGTTTTTTCGTAAATATTTAGTTGAACCCCTTTAGAGGAACATATCGAGCCATAACCGATAAAATAGCTTAAGACACACTTTTTGGACTTCGTTTTTTACGAAAATAGATTATTTACGATCGCAAATGATCGATTTTGGTCAAAAAATTATGTTCGAAAATTATGTCGTTTAAGCTTTTTTGGCGCTATATTTTGATGTTGAGAATTTTTTAATGAATTGTTTAAATCTAGTTCATCGATTAGAGAAGGCAAGAAGTTACTCATACTCTCAAGATGGGCATAGGAAGTCGTCTTACTCTTGCAATCCATTGTAAAAATTTTATTATTTAAAAATAATAATAATAATTTTTCTGTACTATGTTTTCAGAATTAATATATGTATGAGAATAAAATGACCGCTCCCGACTTACTTGTAATGTAGCGGCAACCAGCCTTCATGCAACTGCAATTTGCGATTGGTAAATTTGCCTTGATCCTCGCCAAAGACATCATTATCGGGCGGTATATCGCCCACGGGAGCGGGCTTACTATTATATTTCGATTTGGGCATGGGCATGCCCAACATGCTGGCTGTAGCAACTGTACTCGTATTTTGATGTTGTGATTGTATGGAGTTTTGTGCACTATGGCCATTTAAGCAACTGAAAAGAAAAGCAGGTATAACGTATTTTATTACTAAGGACTCTAATTAAAAACAAAAGCAACTAAAATTCTATATATTAAATAAAATGCTTATAAGTCCGTGGAAAAAAGGAAAAAGTGCTTAAGTCGAGATAAGCTGACTTTGAGTTAATTACACTCCTGTAATACTTATATATAAAAATAGCCTTGGGCAAATTCTCAATTAGTTTGTGTGATTTTTCTGTAAGTTATTGCACAATGAATTGCTGCTTTTATTTCTTCGACTTGTAATCTCATATGGAATTAATAGCTTAATTTACTTTATACTCTGCTATATTTCAAATTCAATATATTATTTATAGTATTTAGAATGATGTTTTTCTAAAAGAAATAAAAGTGAACACTGAATTTCCCAATTTAATTCCAATCTAGTTCTCTTACAAAGCAGTAAAATATGACTTAAGCACTTTTTCCTTATTGCCACAGAAAAAGTATAAAGTTTATACATATGTACATATGTACATAGATGACAGAAAAATTAAAATGAATTTTCATTTACATCTTCAAATAGCTGATTTTTTTTTTACTCATTAATTTAATTGAGTCAATTCTATTTAGGTTTAATTTAAAAAATTATTTTTAATTCTGCTGCCATTTTTATTTTATTTTATTCCTTTTCATTAATCATAGATTATTTAAAAAAAAAAAGAAATTCAAGCCTCACCTTTGTGGCATAGTGTTGACTGTCACGAAATACGTTATCAAGATGGTGAATATGATGGCCAGTATTGTTATAATCGCTGTGAATGTGGCACAAGTTTTCGATACAAATATACCCGACGGTCTGCCATTGAAAACATATTTCTGGCCATTTTTCGTTTTCAGTTGTCCTCCTGTAAAGAAAACAGCATACGAGTATAAGAACAAGGAAAATTAGAAAATTTGCAAATAATATTTTATATTCACTTAAAATTATATTGTATTCAATTTGCTTTCATGCATTGGGAAAATGATTTTAATTGAAAGGCCATCAGTTATAATTTAAATCAATTGAAAATGGTGTTAAAAATTCAATAATAATTTCACAAAGTTTTTCCATTAAAAGCCAGGCTGCATGAAAAACTTTTCAACACAACTTGTGAGGCAATAATAGTTTTCATTTATTATTATTATTATTTTTATTTGTCTTTTCTAATTGTTGATTTTTTTCAAACGTCATTACTATCAGTTCTTGGTATACAAACTATTTAATTTTTTGCAATTTTATTTTACTGCAAATGACTTTTATTTCAGCAAAGTTTTTTTATTCGCATTAGAATTTCAATAATTTTAATTTTATTTGGCAATAAAATTTAATGAAGACTGACATTTGCAATATGTGAAGAGCGTCAGTTTGCTGTAACATTTAAAGAAAACTATTTCAATTTAAAATATTTAAAGCTTTAAGCTGAAATTAGTCGCAATTGATTTTTCTAGTTTTAGGTTTCTGACGCCAAAAAGTAGTTTAATGTGCGAATTTGTTGTCTGTTTAATAATATGCAATTCAATTCGAGTAATCCACTCAATGTATTAAAAATTACTAAATTATTGCAAAAATATTAATTTCCAGTTTGCGAAAAGCCCTCCTCCTCAGCTTGTTTATAATCTTCTATTGCTGTTATTTGAGGTCATTAAACTCTTTTCCCCACAGGGCTTCAAGTTTGTTGCTTATCCATTATCCCCAATTTTCCAGTTTTTAGTGCCAAAAATTATAAAATTTCCTTTGCAATAAACATTAAAAATCAGACGAAATGCAGAGAATTTCTCAAAGCAAAAATGGAAGGGAAATTTCTAATTTTCTTCCAGCTGCGGTCTTTTATTTGAAAACTTACCCATCGTTTAAAATAAAATGAATTCAGCTGCATGTTCTTCAGTAAAATATTTGTGCCAATTAGTGAAAGTCTGATTTTACTATTTTTCATAAAAGCAAAAACTTTAAATGTATTTTTTATTAAACATAACTAAAGGGTGGACAAATTTGAGGTTGGCTGCCAAATGATGAAATGTCAAGAATTGAGCTGTCATTCTTTGACATTTATTTAGTAAAAACTTGGGAAATTTCAAGCATGGAACGCCACACTCTTGAAAAAATAATTTTAATTGTGAAATTTGGGAATTTTTATTTGAAAGACCGGGCTTACGTGAAAAAACCAGAAGCGAATGACGCTGTGAAAGATGAAACTCGGCGCTGCATTGACGAGATAAGCGAAGATTTGTTGCAAAATTTGGTTCAAAATGTTGTGAAAAGAGTGGACGTTTTCCTGACTTCATACTTCATTCTTAATTCCCATATTTTTACTTTACATTGGTATCAATAAAATTGAATTTGTCAGAAAAAGTGTGTTTTTAAGCTACTTTACTTCCTAACCTTAAATTTGCCCACCCTTTATGTACAGACATATTAATATAAGTGCAAAATATGCTATTTCCTACTGAATCATTTTAATTGGAGAAAGAGACTGAAAAGTTTTGAAAATCTACATCAACTGACACCACACACTTTGGACCAAGCATAAAGAACGCTGATGATGAAGGAGTGGCGACCTTCGACAACGGCGAGTTCTGCTAGTGTTTGTCAGAATATTTACAACTAATTTTGGTGTTATTTGTTTACAGGGCGATACGAACTTTACCCTAATCAAATCATAAAAATAAGAAAGTTTTTGTCTTTAACTCAAAAAACAGCGTTGGCTGCTATAAATATGATTAAAAGCGTTTGATTCTTTCAAGAGATATCGTTGAGAAAAAAAAAATCGAAAAAAACGCCCTATTTTAATTGTTTAAAAAGTCCTTAACAAATCGGTTTTCGGTACTCATTTACATACTTTGTTTGCATTGAGAAATTGCGTCGAATACCGAAAATATAAACCGCTTAAATGGTTCGACAGATATTATGGTCGAAAATTTTGAAATCTCTTTATTTTTGATTAATCGAAAAATATATGGATTTTCAAGCAATTTGAGCTTGAAATAAGCGGGAAGTTCCAGACAGAAGCGGTCCGCGAGGCCAACCGTATTCCATATGTATATAGTATAAGTATATGTACTCGTATACTCCATTTCGTATTTGTATGTCTAAAGCATAGTACTCTGTTCGAAGCTGCGAAAAAATTTCAGCAACATTGATTATTTCGCGAGAAAAATTTGACATGTACTAAATGTAGCCCAACTCGCGGTTTTTTTTTTAAATAAATTTCTCGCTTTTATTGCTTGAAAGTATGCAACATTGTTAAAATTCCGTGCGAAAAAAGTACTGCTCATGTTTTTTCGCAGCTGAAAAACATGCTGTCAGATACATTTTACGCGTTTTTCGCAATAAAAACAGAGTACTACTTTTGCAAGTTTATTTCGCAAATATTTCATACCAAATACTTTTTTTTTGATATGTAGTTTGACAGCATTTCGCATGAATTTGTGAACAGAGTAGCAGGCTTAAAGGAAGCTGAAACAGTAAAATCTTCCAAGTAAAAACATGTTATTATTTGTGTTCCACATTGGAAATTCACATTGTAATGGGAATTAGTAATCCGAATTTTAAAAAATCTTAATTTGTTATTTTCAAATTCCCAGCAACAAATATTCTTTCATAGTTAACAGAAAAATACTGTGATACAAGAGGCAAATCCTCTAATTGGGAACACTGACTGTTCATTGATTTTTTCTCTTCTTTTTCATTTAATCTTTTTTCTTTCTTGAATTCTGCTGACCACGTTAACAACTGTCAGATTTTGAGCATTGCTTCTTGAGTATAAATTGGAGATGGCACGTGAATATAAGGTAGGTAACGCATAAGCACGTATCCATTATACATGCTTATGCATTTTCAGTCGTGGTGTTCAATATTTGTTTAAGGTACGTTATAGAAATAAGAAAAAATTATAATTTTTTCGGAGAAGCTTACTTGCACTTTTACACATCCACAAACATATATTTTTCCCTGATCGATACTTTCGTACACAGATTGAAAAATGTCAATGGCAAAAGTGAATCGAAATTGTGCAATAAAAAAAAGAGTTTTGAAATAAAACAAATGGTATTGCTAACAAATATTTGTTCCAGCAAGAGACAAAATCCAATTGTTAAGGAACATTATCCGGATGATATATTTTTATTTTATTCTTTCACCAACTTATTTAAATATCAATTCATATTTTAAATAGTAGTATGTAGTAGTTTTCCCATACAATATTTAATGAGAATCGACATTTTCATAAGCTCCATTACTAGTGTTCACACCTGATGAATTTATATCATGATGAATGTCAAATTGATGTCATGATGAAAATAGACTCAATTTATTAATATTATGACAGCGTTATGATATAATCATCAGAGCTCACGGCCTGATAAATTCATCTTGATATCAAATGTCATTTTATGTGTCACTGTGCATTTAACGTTTATTTATTAAACAATTTTCGTTTAAAAAAGACGGCGCAACAATTATTTGTGACCAAAAAATTAAACAACACGCAAATTAGATATTTTTGGCAACCTTTATGTTGATATTAATGAAAAAATTACAGTTTCTCCGCCGGCGTTATATTAGAGTTATGATATAAAATCGTCAAGTGTGGACACTATGTTACGCTGAAGTCACACTATCAAGTTTTTTTCAATTCTCTTTCAAGATTTTTACACATACTGCTCGTCAAAATTCACAAAAATTTAAAACTGTGAAGTAGGCTGCACGCAATTTCAAAGCAAGTTTTTCAGCAAGATCTCATGAAAAAATCAAATAAAATTTATTGCTTCCTTGAAATTATTGGAATATTCATATTTCACAGAACTTCATGACTTCTGTATAATTCTATAAAAAGCAAAACGTCGTTGTATTTGTTTATTTGTTCCTGTTTAATGGCACTTTTATTATTTATTTTATTAATTTGGAGGAAAAACTGCAATCAGCTGTTTTCTTGACTGTAACTTGAAACACTCAATTGAACGAAAATTTGAAACCAAATTCTCAGCAAGTTTTAAAAGTGAGAGTGTATTGGTAAAAAAATGAGAGAAATTTTAAAATTTGAATGAAAACTTGATCGTGTGACACACAAGTTAGATCAGGCTTGCATTTTCTCAAAAGTCGAACGATTGTGTAGGATAGTGGGTAGCTACTAGCCTTAAGCCCCGTTCAGACTATTATACAAGTATTAATACTTTCATCACATTTTACGATACAGAAATTTAAATACATTCGTTGCGACTGTCAAAAAAACTAACGTAAAATCACATATTGTGTTCAGACCATCACACTTCAAATAAAATGTGTAATATATACAAGCAGAAAACAAAACAGCTGTTCAATGAAAATGTCTGTGCTATTCATTGACTAGCGGCGGCAAAGCGGTTTCATGAAGGCGGGACGTGCCGGCGCTTGAAAAAAATTCAGCAGTTAAAAACATTCTATGTAAATAACAGAAAAAATTTGAGAAAATATATTAGAAAACGTTAAAAAATTACGTTAACGAAATATACTTCCATACGATTCACTTATTCAAAATTTTGAGCCGATATACATATGACAAAACATTACATCAATGACGACACGCTATCGGCGGCGAAACAGCCGACTTGGAAATTTGGTTTGTGTGAAAATGCAACCCTGATCTAATGAAAAGTATTATCGTTTAGAAAATTTTCTAAAAACGAAAAAGTCTTATGGGATGTCAAAATTTTTATCGTATTATTTGCCACTTTTATGACATTTTACGTTCAGACTATCACACTTGCACGTATTATTTGAATTCTTGACAAGTATAAATACAAAGTATAATAGTCTGAACGCGGCTTTAGCAACAGGCATTCTACAACTCATTATATTTTCAGTGTTGCACATTTCTGGATTTTCCGAGCGTACTATGAATCTGCTCGTCATTTTCGCTTTTCGGAATCTAAATTTATCAAAATTTTCTATTGAGCATATAGCATTATTTTTAGCATTTTATTTATATTTATTCAGCATAGATATATATGTACGAGTATGTGTATGTACGTATATGTTAAAAAATCTTATATAGCAAATCTTGATTAGACATTCATACACAATTTGTTCTGGGTTCGCAACTTTGAGTTGGTAACACTGGTTTATTTCATAACCGATTTAACAGCTGGTAGTTGCATTTTATTTAATTTTGTTTGCAATTTTATCAAATTATTAAAATTTTCTATCAAAATGCGAGTATATTTAAGAATGACTACGTTTTCTTCCTCATAACTTTGCTAAGAGCACTCACGTGAGCATCTCTAATACAAATCTTATTATTTTCTTTTTTTTTATAACATTTGAAATAAGATTTAATTCTTATATTTTTGCATAGTTCTTCCTACTTTATCCAAGCGTATTTGTGTGAGGTGTGTTTTTTTAAATTGAGTGTGAAAAATGTAAGTATGTGTTTAGATATAAATATGTTTATACATATGTATCTACATGGACATAACTATGTAAGTAGGGTGCCCACGTGCTGAGCATATTTTATTTAAATTTTAAAACAACAGTACATAAATTTTACTCTATTTAGATACACACTTGATCGTGTTGGTTTTATTTTTATTTGTTAGTTTTTTGGATTAATATGAGTTTGCGTACTTAAACATACATTAAGTATTTATGCATGTATCACTACAAGTGAATGGCAAATTTGAATTACTCATACATTGGAGTAAAACAATTGTTAACCAAATGGTGGCAATGAACTTTAATGATCAGCTGAAATGAGACCAGTATACAGGAACTGGGTTAATTTCTTGTACATTAATTCCATTTGTAAATATAGTGCCATAACCGCCATATGTACATATATTTCGAACTTTATTTTTAGACCAAAATCGATTATTTGCGATCGTAAATAGTCGATTTTCGTAAAAAAAACGACAGCTGACACGGCTGGAGTGTACAATATGGAACTCAAGTTTACATACCAGTATACAGTACAACATCAATAATGCGGACACTCGCTAGGCCGGACTATCAAGTAATCCGGACAAGTCAACGTTTCGGACAGTTTAGAAATTTTACCTCCGTAGTCTGTACAAGCATTTTTTTTAATATGTACTTCCTTATTATGCCGTTAGGCACCATATACATTTGTTTATAATTGATTGATAGTGAAAAGTCTATCAGACAAGTGGCTGAACAATATGGTGTCTCAATCCACAATATTTGGTATATAATCAAGAAAAGCCTTAGATGCTATGTGTTCATATATAAATAATATTTATTCAACTCGTAGCCCTTTCGCTAAGTGCTGCCATTCAGCAATCGATACTTAGGCACGCGGCAAAAATAAATACGCTGTTGATTTCTCTGATGAAGATGCCAAATCATCAGTAGACTTCAAAAACATATTTTGAACAGTCACAAACCTTCTACCTTACGAACAGACTTTCAAGAACTATTTGAGAATTCACAAATAATAATATATTTGAAAATCGGAAATGAATTTCAATTAAAATAAATTTATGACAATATGTCGAATAATAAATTTCTTATATGCATTGAAATGTTTTACTGTAGTCTGGACGATTCAGTAATCTGGACAAAGGCTGAAACTATGTTTGTCCGAATTAACGATGTTCTACTGTACTTTTCACGGCATTCGCCGTATTTCTGCAATAACTCGGGGAATGCTGATTTTTGCTGGGAGGTTTCATAGTGGTTTAAACCTTGCGTAGAGAATTAGATTGTAAGCCTGGATATGAAACCAAATTTATTGAAAGAAAAAGAAAAAGAAAACAATACAAAAATTAATTAAAAATTTAATTATCTCAATTGAACTTTTAATTTAATTAAACTTTTGTTTAATTAATTGAATCAATAAAATTTTTAATTAGGCTTTTAATCATTTAAATTTAAAGAAAAAGTTTAATCAATTTAATCAAAGTTTTAAAAAAAAACTTTAAAATTACATTTTTAAACAAAATTTTTATTAACTCAATTAAATTTGTAATTGAATTATTTTTTTTCGATTAAAGATGTTGTAGAATTTAATTTCAAAATATGCTAGAGAAATATTTGGAATGTAATTAAGAGTTTAGGGCTTACATATTTTTGCTTTTAAATAAGTTTTCGAACTTAAAAATGGATAATAATTAAAAAGTATTTTGTTAGCCCACTGTACGAAGGTGTAAATTTATAGCCTGTCATACAATGTCGACAGAAAATGTTCAATCGATTTACTTATATTGAACACAAAACCAAATTTTCTTAAACGTTTTCTTTCCTTCATGTTGGAATAAATACTCTTAATTCTTAAGTTAGTCATCTTTTGCTGTTAGTATTTCATTTGTGAAAGAAAATCCATGCCATGTGTACAACTAAATTCTTAATAAACTAAATTCTAAACGTATTAACAAATTAAGCAGTGATTATTAGTTTACGTTAAACATTTAATGCTACACAACTATTTATTTAGAATTTTCTATTAGAAAAAGATATGAGAAAATTCGTGTTAGGTATAAATACAAATAAATTTTAATTTTTAAATAAAGCGAACACATGTAGAAGCAAACTAATTTGGTTAATTGAAACATTATCGGTGAAAAATAAAATCAAACATAAACATTTGAGGCAACAGGTGAACAAATAAAAAAAAAAAGTTAAAAATAATTTTTAGAAAAAAAAATCTCTGCATCAAAAGCATGATTGACGGCGGCAAAATAAAAGCTGTCTTTCACAAGATAAATCATCTAATTTTTGAAGTACATTTTAATAAAATTCCTTTGCCGGTACGTTTTTTTTGAAGAAAAATTAAACAATATGCAGCAGCATATTTCTGCAATTCGATTTGAAAATAATGCTGCATATAAAAAACTTTAGTTTTTTCTTAACTAAATGTTTATATTCTAAAAAGTTGAAGGTGTTAGATAATACAGAAAGATAAAATCAAAAAATAAAAAATAAAAAAATAGTGAAATGTTCAGAATTAGTTTCCACATGTTGCGTGTGTGGGTGGCTCTACTTTCATAATTAATTAGTAATACAAAAAATAAAAATACAGAAAAACGCAAGGCAATTTGGTGAATTTTTTAAAATAATAACGGACGGCACATACCCTTAAACTTTTCCTTAGAATAATATTCAAAATAAAACTTTTGTCGAAATTTGTGTCTATCATTGCGCCAATTGAAATCGCGTAACTTTTGCACGAAACTCTTTTTTTGTTTTTCCAAAGGTTTTACCGTGGCCTCATAAGCCGGTGCCAATTGCTCAGATTCTTCCTCATAGAAGGGCAATTTTACGGGTGTGGGTGCTAAATCCATTTCACTTACTGCAGCTAAAGGCGGCTGTGGCGTTGACGAGGGTGTGTGTTCCATATGTGATTTGTTTAATGCGTGAAGTGATTGTAATGATTCTTTATGATTTGCTGCAAATGGAAGAAAATGAAATAGATAATAATGGCAAATGAAAGTTAATTTATAGCGCGAAAAAGAGAGAGAAGCAGTCAAATGCAATGTAAATTTATGTGAGAATGTCAAGAATCAATTTTCGCTATTAAAATAAGCTTCAATGTGTAAATATGAATGAAAATGAGTTTAAATATGAGTGGGGCAAAGGTCAATTTTATTTTAAAAAGGCTTGTAATTGTAAAATAAATTTAAATAATATACATATAACCCAATTTGTATGAAAGTGAATATAATATTTTGTAAAATTTGCAATTAAAATAAATAGGCTGGTCTGTGTCAAGCAAAACTCATTTATGTGTGTGAAGATAAATTCGAATTTAACTAGCAAAGACAGGATTCAAAATTTTTAACATAGCATTTTAAGCACATAACAGAGCACTGTTAGCTATTTAACAGTATTTGCTAAATGGATTAGGATCCTTGGAACTGGATCGAGATAGATAATTTTTTTTGTTGGAGAAATTTCTCTAAAATGTAGTTTATGAAATTATAAAAGTAGGATAATTAAAATATGTATGGTAGAGCCAATAAATTGGATTTGAGAAAACATAATTTTCTTGAGAAGATTAGTGCTCATTTGGGTAAAATATGGAAGAGCACTAATCTTCTCAAGAAATTTCACAAAAAAAGCATATTTTTCAAAATCGATTATTTAAATTCCCAAAATTATTTGAGAAACGTGATCAATTGGGTCACCTGAAGGACCCTACAGAGTACCCCACATATATATGGTGTAGTAGTTGTGCTCTTCCATATTTTACCCAAATGAGCACTAATCATATGTTTTCTCAAATCTGATTTATTGGCTCTACCACACATATTTTAACCATCCTACTTTTATAATTTCATAAACCACATCTCGATCCAGTTGCAAGGATTTAACATCCTAATCCATTTAGCGAATACTGTTAAATAGCTAACAGTGCTCTGTTATATGCTTAAAATGCTATGTTAAAAATTTTGGTTCCTGTCTCTGCTAGTTAAATTCGAATTTATCTTCACACACATAATTCATTTTCTGTTAATGGCCGTCCTGTAATCCTCCTATTCAAAAGTAGCCCTGGAGAAAATATCAATTATTTTGTGCTATTTCCATACATGGAATGGAATAATAGCTTTATTTAGCTTTTACTTTGGTACGTTTCAAATAAAATTTATTCGCTACAGAGCGTAGAATGATTATTTATTAAATAAAATAAAAGAGAACACCGAATGTCCGAATTTAATTGTAAAAGAAAAAAATGTCTAAAAATCGGCTTGAAAGCTTAAAATTAGACTCCAACAAAATAGTAAAATTTGACTTAAGCACCTTTTCCCTATTGCGACTTTTAATGTCTGCAATTATTGTTTTTAAACAGTTGCTTAATATTTAATTGTATTTGTTTGTGTATGTCATAATGTAACTCTGTGATGCGCCTTGCCATGTAAAGTGTTTATTTTTATCAAACGTTCAAATTTTTGTTTGAAAATTTACACTCTCAATGTGTGTATTTATTTTGCATAAATAAACACTTCAGCTCAATTATTTCTTCTTGTCTAGTGGTGGAATTTTTAGTTTTGATTATAATAAACAATTGAAAAATTCCTTTTAAAACAAAACAAATATTTATGTAAGTGTAGTTTCCACAACGCAAGCAACCGACTTGTCTAGAAAATTTGGATAGGAATCACTCAAATATTTAAATCTTTTTCATACACGTTAATTTGAAACTTTTAAGTAAAAAATAATATAAAATATTTTTTAAAGGATGCTTTTTCGATTTTAAATGTGTCAAGCAGGCATTTAAAACGAATGATATGCTATTATGGTTAGGTGGATGCTTTCGTACAAAAGTGATAAAATGCAATATTTGCAAGAAAGCCCCATCTCGAAAATTAATGTAATACTAGCTAAACACTTTGCAACTGTTTGTACAGCACCTTGGTTTCCCAAGTTGTGAGTTTAGCGTACAAACTATACTAGACTTAGGTCGAACTCGATCGCTAGTTAATTTTTAACCCAAACCGATGATCAAACCAATTTAAATTTTATGGGTTTGAACATAGGTTTAAGTCAAAAAAAAAAAACTAATGAACGATTTCGACCCAAGCCTAAGCTATACAACACTGTGTACAACATCTACATATATAACTTGCCTATGTAATTTAAGGGTTTGATCATAGGTTTGCATCTGAAATTACTTACTGAACGAGTTCGAGCCCAGTCTACTTTTTAATATTTCGTACTAGACTTTGGTCAACCTCATTCAGTCTGGACTTTTATCGACTTGTTTGTGCTACCGGCAAAACTGTTTAGAGTAAAAAAATTATAAAATTTTTCTATTGTTTCACTTTTAATAATCATTGTCACAGAAGCTTAGAATAGCAATTTAGAAATTATATAAATATTACGTCTCTTTTCACAATGTATGATTAAGAGTTAATGTGAACTTTAACTGCAATTTCTTCATACAAAACTTGCCGTTAAAGCCCCTGTTAGCTTTTAATTCTACATGGCGAAAAGGGCCGTTAGACGTATCGTTTCGTTGTCAATAACCACAAGAAAGTATTTCTATATTTAATAACTCATTACAAATTAGATTGTTTTCAGTTCAATGAACTCAAAACTAAATTTAGATGCACACAATACTTTTTTTCAATTTAAATTTTCTTTTCACTTAAACCAAAATAATTTTTTTGCGTTTAATTTCTCTTTTTAGACCCGTGAACCCTCAATCTAAATATTTCTCTTCCTTTATATTTTTTCTAAATTAACGCATTTGTAAGTTGTTTATTTTAGTATTGAATTGAAATAGATTTTTTTTATTTTCAAAGGCGCCAGCCATCAGCATTGCAATTGAAATAAATAATAAAAAAAAAGAATTAAATAAAAGAATGCAGTGTAATAGTCGTTTTATTTTGAAATTAAATGCAACTCACACTGAAATATCAGAAAGAACAAAAACAAACAAAAAATCGTTTAAAAAATCGTTAATGAGCCGTGACGTTTCGAACATGAAATTCTATTTGAAACATCATGTGAATGCGACACGCGTTAATGTATTTTGTTGATGTTTGAGTCATATATTTTTTTTTTGCTTTTTTGCGAAAAAGATCAATTTTCAATTAGTGTGTTTTATTGTGCTTGGTTGAATTACATACTGATGGTTTTGAGTTTTTATTTTCCATTTCTGTTTTTTGATTGACATGCCGATGTTGAGTTACGTTTCCGCTTAGTTTGCAAAAAATAAGCAATTTTGCTTACTTTTGGTTGTTATTTGTTTATCTAACAAATTGCCATGGCCATAAATTGTTTCGAATAAAAACAATGTGTGCGGTCTAAAGGCAGCTTAATAATTAAATTTCATTGAAATTGTAAGAACTTAAACAAATAAAGAGGCACTAAACTTTTAAATGCTATAAGAAATCTGTTGCTGCCACTGCAATGAAATTCGATACACTTTAAAAGCTTTAAAGCTGAGCGAATATGCAACTTTAAGCCAACTAATTGCGTGCGTAGAAAAGTGAGAGTTTTATTAAGAAGAAAATTTTATTACACTCAAGTGTGAAGATGAAGTCTAATTTTCGATAATTTTTTAAGCAATAGTAGGGGACTTATATTGGCATTATGTTGTCATTAAAATCTCATAAAGCTGCTGAGTGGTGGCACGCCCACTGAAATGTCATTTTGGAATTTCATTATGGACTCTCAATTCAACCAATTTCAACTAAAGCTATGTATAAGTTTTTGTATGAAACAAATTTGATACAATAAAAAAATAAGTACATTTGATATTAGATATAAATATCACCAGTACCGCCAATTTTTGGTTTTTTGCTCCAACTTCAATTAGATTTGTGGATAGCAAATATAAAAATGATTTATGAATTAAGCTGGAAGTAAATTATTTGCAAATTTCTGATGCCAATTTTAACAGTAAATTTTTTTATTTATTTATTTCCTTGCTATCTGCTTTTCAATAAAAGCAACGGAACTTTTTTTAATAAGATCTCAAATAATGTTAAAATTAAGTTTTGTTTGTGAGCATTTCGGGAGCACAATTTTATTTAATTATCTTTTTCATACAAAATACAAAAGAAATATGTTTCATATCACAGGAATAAATAATCTCCTTTGCTTTAACTCTTTTGCCATATTTGTCTTTGTAAAGTAAAGTCCCAGCACAATTAAAATGATTAATTAAAACAAACAATAAATTTCACTTAAAAATATTGACAATCTGTCCCTATTTAGGTCACAAAAGAGAAGGCAAGAAAAATTAATAATAAAAATAAACAGTCTGGATTCACAAATTTCTGAAATGTTAAGCTGACAATATGCCTTGCAACACAAGAAAGCAAACGTTTGCGTTTTTAGCACTGACCTCATTTTGAAAATATATAAAAAAAACTGCAGTCTTAATTTTTGACTTTAAATATGTACACATGTACATAATTTTGGCAATTCTCGTTTTCTCCACTTGTCAGAGTGAAGTTTAATCAATTAAAGCCATAAGAAATTAAGAAGATACACTTTAAAACAAATTTTTAACATAAATAGCAGCCATAAAATAAATATTTTTTGTAGGTTTTAAGTAATAATTTTTTTAAATGACTACGAGTATTTCCTAATTTTAATTAAACTAAAAGAAAATAAAATTGTAAGGTCTGCAGCTGTTTTTAAGTGCACTTAATATTTGTCACAAAATATACTCGTATGCTGCCATAAAATAATAATTAAGTTTTTGTTAGGATACACCAAGCAACAACGTCAGTCACACTTATAAAAATATGAAATGTGGCTTATCGTTAAAATTTTTCGAATTATTTTAGTCACGAGATTTCTAAATACATACCTGCTAAAAAAAATAGAAAATGTTCAAGATAATTGAAAAATACCTTAGAATGTGTTGTGTGAAAAGTTTTATAATTTTATTAATATCATAGTTAAAAAAACTATTGTAAATGCTGGTTGTTTTACACTAGGAGGGCCAACTGAAAATGTTTTAAAAGAGCGACAGTTGTTGACAAAGAAATTTATAAATTTTTAAGGAGCTTCTAATTTGACATTGCATTGACCATAAGCGTCATTGTACATTTTGTGTTGAATAAGACACAGAGTATACCAAAGTTGAAGAAATCAACTTATGAAAAAAGCTAAAATCAGCTGATTTGCGTACTTTTAAAAAGAGTGTGCTTTTTTTAATTTTTAGCTCAATAACAGTGCTGGCCAACGAGAGAAATATTTATTTATTTAAGAAATACTTTACAAAGTAAATTTGCAAAGTATTGTTGCACAAATATGGGCGGGGTAGCTAGACCATATGCCCAAGATGTTATTAACAGTTTTTTAAAATGGCTTTGTGACTGACTGTACACGAAGTAGCAACGTGGTTGTTAAAGAAATTCCACAAAAGAACTGCAAGAATATACGGTTATCCGTGGCAGATCAATCAACCAGTGCGAGTGACACGCAAAACTCTCGAAGGCCAATAATCAACCTGGCCTGGTTGCACTTAAGAGATAATTGCCAACGACGCTTGATGTTGACTCGCCCAGAGCTGCTTTACGACTGAACGAGAGAAATATATTTATGTACGAGTATGTGTATTCATTTGTATATGAAGCCGATTGAATTTCAGCACTCTGGTGCCACAATGAGCGAAAAATGTATACTTTGTGAAATGGACAAGTGATATTTGTACGCAATTAAATTAGAAAAGCTTAGTAGTATTAAAAAAATTATTAAAATTTGTTTTAATATGGCTACAGACTTCATTTTAATGATTTTCATTGAAAAATATTAACTTTTACCATTTACTTACAAAAATTACGAAGTGAATGTGCAAAGTACCTTTAAAATGAAAATACATGCTTTAAGTAATAGCAGGCGAAAGAAACAGCAAAGAGAATTTGGTGACTGTGCGAGTGAGACTACTACGTCATCAAACGGTAAATCATGCGCAAGGCGTAATCTTTATTTTATCATTATTGGTTTTTTCTACATACCGAAACCTTTGCAGCAAGAGAGTCTTTACAGAAAACGTTTTCAAAGTTTTCAAATTACAAAAGTGCTGCTTAATTGATAAACGGATAAATCATTTATGATATACATACATATGTATGTATTTCTTTAATTAATTCACTAATTCAATTGCATACTTTTTTAATTAAGTAAGGGCGTAAGGCCCCATAATTGACTTCTCAATGTCATTTAGCTATTTGCCACTTGAATTTAAGTTGCACTTAAATGTTGTTTAATTTTTTCTGTGGTTAATTAAAGTTCTTATTAAATTACGTTGAAAGTACGGCAGCACTATAAAAGATTTCTAAATATTATGGAAAACTTTCCAAACAACAGCTGTTTATTATAAAAAAAAGTTAGGTTATCAATGTGTAGAAAATTAAAATTGCATAGAAACACATTTTATGAAATAAAAAGAGGCTCAGAATGCATTTTTCTATTTATTTTTCCATGATATCAAACTATATAATCACCCTTATTCCAGTGGTCGACATCGACGTCACTTTAACACAATACCAAAAATTGAGACTTCTGTACCCGTTGTCGAAAACAACTAACTCCTGCTGGCAGGTTTATGCTATTTTCTAGATCTTAGGGAACATAAATAGATTGTCAGTAGTGACGTCGATGTCGACAACTGGAATAAGGGTAATTGTATCTGTTATATGCATACATATGTATTTATGAAAATTAAATGAAATCTTTTCTAATACGACCATATGATGTTCATGTACATGTTTTTGAGAAACACGCACAAGCACAATAACATATCGTATAATTTAAATACACAAAATTGGGCATTTAAGTTTTATTTAAATGTCTCACAACTTTGTACTGAACAAATGAATTCGGTACTTAAAGGGCATTTAAAGATAAATAACAGTTAATTGAGAAGTCAATTATTGGACATAAGTTCAGTTAATTGGAAACTACTGTAATTGTTGAAATTCATCAAATTTACTGAATTAACGAACTGTTATAAACTAAATTAAATTTACTCAAAAGCATAACTTCTAAATCATTAAAATTTGATGTCATTCTAATTCATAAAAAAAAATAAATAAATTATTAAAGTTTAATGCAAGAGAAGAAAAGAAAACAAAAAACCTCTAACCTACAGACCACATACAAAAATAGACACATTTTCCAATTCACAGAACCTCAAACGTATCAATTACAAAACCAACTCAAACGTTAAGAAACTAAATATTTACAAAATGAAAATAATTACGGTATCTGTTTAAATACGAGTAACTGTAAATCAAATATCGGCAGATGTGCGCAGATATCAAATGTTGCAGTAAATTAAAAAAACTATAAATAATGAACTGATTTCAAATAATAAAAGACCGCAAAGAATTTGAAAAACAAAACAGTTCAATAAACGCTGGCAATTAAACAAATCGATACACTCATATTGCCAGCAATTAAAATTTTATACGAGTATCTAATAAATACACTAGTGAGTGAGTGAGTACAATCAACTTTATTGTGAAAACCAACAATTCAAAGTAACTGTAAAGTTATTTAATATTTAGCGAACAGATTATTTTACAACCAAATGGCTGAAATTTAAATCTACAAACATTTGTTTTATTTTTTCCCGTATGCGATCATACCAATAATAATATTGTATTACACAAGCAATTACAATTATTGTACGAATATGTATTTATTCTTTGCCATAAACTTGACATAGACCATGATGACGATGATGATCATTGTAGCGATCGAAGGTGATCTGTCTGTCTGTCTTTCTGTCTGTCTGCCTCTTAAGTGGTATCAATAAAATTGTAATGCTACACGCCCTTTTTATTCCTGTTGAGTGTGTGTCGTTGTGTATGGTTTTCATAAGTAACCTGGTGAATGAATTGCTCCTCTAAGTATCTCTACCAATCTTTGTTGAAAGTTTCATTTTTTACTTCGCCTTTTACTTGGGATGTGCCTTCTCGTTACCTAAGCCATAATTTATACGACAGTAATGTTCAATATGCACGTCTAAATGGTTAAATTTGTAAAAAAAAATTGTCATGTGTTATAAGATCTGGGGTTTGCTTCAACAAATGTTGCATTCAGCAGATAAAAAAGAAACAGTGCTAAAGGCTGGTATTCCCTATTCCATGTAATCATATGAATTTTGAGAAAATACAACTCTGATATAATGTTTTGTTGTTTGCTTTTGAAAATTTAATGGCATTAGTTCAGGGTTGCATTTTAACAAAAGTTATTCGACTGTGCGGGAACAGTGAATATCACCCACATAGCTTTGTTGTATCATTTAAACATTTCGACTTCAACTACGACATTTTGGTATCAATTAGAGCCCTGCGTAAATATTCTTGGAATGTAAATACGTCTTTCTTTTTAAATATATTGCTGGGGCATGTATTATACTAAAGCAACAACAAATGCTGTCGTATAATAAGCGAAGTACGATGGATGTAGTGGTGTTCGTGTATATGATGTTTACAAGTGATGTCGCGAAAACTTCTTGCTCGTAACAAACACAAGAGGTAGTGTCTTCACAAACACTGGTAACAACTACATAACATGAAGTACCGGGGAACTCCTGGAATTTTAGGGATTTTTAGCTTTATTTTTGGGAATCTCCAATATGGTTTGTTTCTTTGCTAATAAGTTCGTGACTGCATACATTCATGACGTTTGTATACGCGCGCATGCGTAGGAAAAAGCAAACATCACAAATTCTTTCGTCACGAAGTATTTGCTTCTTTGCTATACTATACGTAAAATAACTGAAACAAATGCCTTGCAAACAGTCTTGTTCAGTGTTTGTTTTTGAAGACTTCACTACAGTAAAGCATTTGAAAAATCCCTCACGTCTTGAAAGTTCTTTTAAAAAAGAAAATGGTCTTATGCAGGACTCTAGTATCTATTAGAAAAACGTCGTAGTCAAAGTCGAAATACGTCAATCACAATAAGCGGGAATATTTCTTTTAATTCTTTTATTAATTTCCATTTGCTTTTTGTATTAACAATAATATTTCTCTAACTCATTTGCATATATTTTCATATTTTGTTTTTTCATAATTTAAAGACTTTGACTTTGAACTTGAATTGTAAAAAAAAATATGCATTTGGCTTTGGTTTCATATACTCACATGCAACGATCCAATCATCTCTTGTTTGATTCATGCACATTTATTTAGTTGGGTATTAGTTTTGGCAGTGAATTTATTTATGCGTAAAATCTTAATGTTATACATATAAATATATAAGCATGTTCACATATAAAATTTTAACTGGGCGTTTCTGTAGATAAATTTGCTTGTGACATTAAATATGATATTTAAAAACTCATTAACTAACGTAAGCACCGGGCTGCCAAAGTGTCTGTAGAAGAGTTGGAAGAATACGTATTCCTATTGGGCTTGCTTCTTTAACTTTCATGCCAAAGACTCTGTGCGAAAGTTTGAATAAAACATTTTCCAATTGGGGTTGGATTCTTTAAGACGCCTTTCGCACAATCAAAGTTTGCTTTGAGAGTGTTTTTTGAGTTTGTTGGAGTGAGGGGAAACGAGAAACAAACTGAAGACTTTGCAAAGTAAAGTTTGCGTGTGCCAAAGGTGTCTAACTTTCATTAGTTTTCGCAAAACATTTTTACGCGCAAATTTCACAAATCTGAATAACTTTTAATATACAAAAAAATAAAATTGCAATCAATCAACTTATAAAGAACAGTTGTATAGAAATCAATAAAAAATTGTAGCTTCTGCTAAAAATTTTGTGGACAAATTGGTTGTGGCAATGAATGCCTACTACTATTATTAGGTGTTACTCTCTTTCGGAAGGGATAGAGAAGACAGGTGGTGAATGAAGAGAAAGAGGAAAGCTTCATTCTTTTACAACTCTGCGTTTTGCACACTGCATTTTTAATAATGCAGTATGCAGCGCCTCTGGTGTCAGTGAGGCGTGTTAAATTCTTTAAGCTGTGCTTAGTAGTCATTTAATTTGTTATTTTACTTTATCGATGATTCTGCTACACAACGAATTAGGACACTCTGATGTTAAATTAGGATTAGTATGTGCTAAAGTAGGTATAGTTCAGTGACCAGTGACTATGCCTTCATCACTTGAACTTTCCCACAACAACTGATAATCAGAAAAATGCGTGGTGTTGTCATTTAGTGACTGTCGGAGAGAGGGCTCAAACCTGGGACCTTCGGTTTTGTAGTCAACGTGCTAACTATTTCAGTCAACGCTGAAAAAGTAAATATTTCACATTAATTGAATAATACTTTTCATTCTAAAATTTATTTACAGTCGACTCTCGATAATTTGGAATTCAAGAGACTTGAGAAAAATTTTAAATAATCGAAAGTTTATATTAACGAGAACTTTTTCCAATCGTTTTGATAAAAGCTCAAAATGCCAAGCTCCAGTGTGCGAAATGCTTGCTGAAAATTTTAAAATTTTTGATAGATGTTGTATTAACATAGTAACGATCGTAAGATCGAACTCCAAAACACAAAGAAAAAGCTAAACTATTTTGCATTCGCACTATCGCAAGACCATTTGCCCACAAACAGTGGCGGTGATCGGAGTTTGATACAAACGGTCTTGCGTAAGTGCAAATACAAAACAATCGTAGCGTGTCTTTGAGAAGTGTGTGTGTATGTTGTTGTTAGATTTTAAGAAAAAGCTACGATATTTTGCATTTATACCAGCCACGTCCAAGCCATATGCACAATGTGCAAGCTTTTACAAAAGAGCTTTTTGCTTTCACACCAAAAGAGAACAGCAGCCAATCAGATCTCGGCGCAAGCAATGCTTGCTGCTAACTTTGCAAAGAAACAACAAAAAAAAAGCATCAAACACCGAATACCGCCACTCTATTCCGCACATGAGGAAAATCATACAACAAAGTTGGTAAATTTTTTTAAATTTAACTGCGACAAAACGCTGCGGCATTCAAGCTGCCATTAAAATAAATTCAAATTACCAAGGGGACCAAATGAAATGGATGTTTTTGAAGGGACCTGGAAAATATTTAAAATTAACGAGATATTCAAATTCACGAGATTCAAGTTATCAAGAGTCAAAGTTTTTTTTTAATATTACTGTTTTTTATTTTGTTCGATTGTTTGAGATAAGAGAAGTAATTTTTTAAATTGAATGTGCACACGTAAATCAAATAAAAGTAATAAGCCAATTATTTTTCCGAGACAATAATTAACTGCCTTTTTAAAAAGAAGTTGGTTTTTCGGATTATTTCTCATTCACCTTGACATTGATATTGACAATTCTCTGTTTGGGCACACAAATTGTCTAGTCACACCTATTTTCGTCAAGGCTTGTTTCATAAATTTCTTAAGAATTTTTTCCATGCAAGATTTTTAGGCGGTTGAAGTATATATTTATCAAATATCAAATATATTTATTTTTATAAATATGCGGGTGTGTGTATTCGCTTATATTTGAATACTGTAAACATGCATTTGAAATATTTTTGCTTAACAAGGTCTTTTACTTTGAAACGTTTTTATTTTTGGGAAAACAAATTAGGAAAAACAAATAAGGTTCTCAGTATTAAAGAACAAAAAGTAGATTTTATTCTAAATTCAATTCAAGTTTTAAAATAAAGTTGTAACATGTCTTTTGGTTTTATTGTCACTTATTGTTCAAATCAAGCAGATGTTTTTTTAATTCCAACAGTTAATGCGTGTAGACGGAATGATTTATTCGCATACAAATTTCCTAGAAAATGTATTAATTTTTATATCCATAAAAAGTTGTAAAATTCAAATGTATACTTATTTATAAGTTGTTAAAAAATAAATACGACTGCTTCATTTGATCACACCGAATGTTTTCTGCCCTTCAAAAAGTAATAAAAATTTAATATTTATTTATGCTTTTCGAATAAATAAAAATATTGGATTTGTTACCAAGATCTCAGTTTTATACAAAACGCTTAATTACAACTGTAACCGCAAACACTGCTTTCAATTACAAAAATCTCAAAGAAAATGATGTGAAAAGAATATAACGACCATTTATGAGGAAATGATAATTCAGAAGAATTTTAAACTTTATTGAAAAATAATTTGAAAAAAGTGGCCAAAACTTCTTGTTGCAGCGCCTCTGGTGTCAATGAGACGTATTAAATTTTATAAGCTGTACTTAGTAGCAATTTTATTGGTTATTTTACTTCGCCGATGGACTCTGCTACACAATATCGACGAAGGAGAGCGCGCTCTGATGTTACATTAGGATTAGTACCTGCTGAAGCCGCATATGAGAAAAATGCGTGGTGTTGTTAGTTTATAGCTGTCGGAGACCGGGCTCGAAGCCAGGACCTTTGGTTTTGTAGTCAACGTGCTAACTACTTCAGCCGTGACATTGGCTCCTGAAAAATCACACCAATCAGTTAAGATTTTTAACAGGGGTACTCTCAAATATGCAGATTACGGAAGTACCATTAAGTCAAAATTAGCTTATCTCGACTAAAACCCTTTTTTCCTTTTCACCGCTGATATATAGCTTAAGCCGGTTTAAAATAATTAAGCTGTATTATGCCTCAGTCAAGAATTTGCAACGGTTACAATCTTGCATGTGCAAATCAAAGACCACATGAAAGAATTATTATGCGTTAGAGCATTTTAATCACTTATCGGTAGCATCAAACCTACCGAAAAACACATCTTTGCTTATATCGACTTAAGCAATTGTTCCAGATTGCCACATACGAGTATATTGACTGAAAATAAGAATCTCTTTGTTCATCACCAATATTAGTGCCAAAAGGATTATAATACACTTTTGGTATTCATTTAAGACAATCTTACAATTAGGGAGTTCACAATTAGTCTCTTAAAATTTTGGCAACAATGTGTTATCTTAAAATTTTCATTGTGAGCAGGCAAAGATATAAAAAACAGTAGATTGAAGTATTAAAATAAGAAAATTTGTTAGATTGGAAATTATTGTTGAATAAATTTATCAATATAATTTTTGTTTTGCAAGATGCCTAAAAGCAGCGAAAAATATAAATATTTTTACATCAACTACAGCTGCGTTGACAGTTTTAATTTGTTGAGTTTAAGAATACCCTATTGCCATATTAAACAAGACAAGCTTTTTATACTTTTAAATTTGCCACCTGGTAATAAATTTGATTTACACACAAACAAAAACAATAAACTTGCCAATCCATATTAAAGTTGAAATGTGGCAATATTAGGACATATTTTACAACGCTATTGTGAACTACCTAAATATGTATTACATTTTTTTTTCAAAGGGTTAAAAACATTAAATAACTTACTCAATTTTTTATCAGTAAAATATTTCACTATTTATTGAAGCAAAGCCAATAAAATGCGTTTGAAATAAAAAGCTCATAAATTGTTGCAAGTAAAAGAAATTATTTAGGTTTTCTTATCTGATAAAAGTAAACTACATACTACTGATTATTGGGCATTTATATTCGTTTATAGAAGCCGAAAGTTTGCGTGGAACTATATAAAATATTTTAATCATATCGTACGCACTGATTAAAGGCAATTCAATTTATGAGTGTACTAAATTCCGAGTATGTTTTACACAATAATCTACATTCAAAATAATCCATGCAAAATTTTACGAGAAAGAAACTCCCCTATTTGTTTCTTTAGCAAAATAAACGAAAAAAATTTTTGGTAAGCATTGATTGTATTTAATTTCAACAACTAAGTTTTTTTTATAAAGAAAAATTTTAAACTAAGTTTTTTATTATATATGATATTTGGAATAGGCTTAAGACTTTTATTGTTCAGAGCTTTCATATACATATACACGTACATACATATTACTTAAGTTTTAGGAAAGAATTTAATGGTGCGACATCACAAAGTGCATACTTCTTAAAATATTGCAAGACTTTTTTCAGTGTAGAAATATTGTCTCCTTTTTTTTTGGAGATATAGAATTTGTACTATCCTAAAGGTTCAATTAGAAGCGCCATAATTATAGCCATACAAAACAGGTATTTGTTACCAACCTTATGTGCCATCGACTTGAACATGACATGATTCAACAACTTCTTTTTTGTGGAGAATACGTGCGATGTCCATGTTCTGTCTTATCAAAGTATTTTGTGGTAGTGCAATAGAGATAAAATATTTACCAATTTTGTTCTGTCTTTTCTTTCTACTGCAAATAGTTGCGGACGGCAAATATCATGGCGAACATTGATGTTAAGCCATTTGTTCGGGCATCGATGTCAGAGCATGAACGAAACATGGACATGAGCGTTTGAAATAGACATATGCAATGTCCGACATGATGCTCATACATACCAAGTTCATGGCTAATGGCGACCCCCAAATACGCCATTGACATTGGTTTTACGCCGTAACCATAAACAGCTGTTTGCTGATTAGAGATATATGTTTAATCTTTTTATGCCGAATTTTACAAGAACGTATTTTTGAATGAAGCGAATGATTTAATAAATACATCAGTAAGCCAAAATAATAGAGAATAACCCTAGATTTGTCCTATATGCAGACGGGTTGAGAATTAGTAAATGATTGGCTAGAGTATTGTTTGTAAGTTTTTTCGCCTGCCGGCTCATAATGCAGTCCTTCAGACTAATATCACGGATATTACGGAAGGAATGACTCAAGCAAACTGACAAAATACTATCAATCCGTATCTTTACACATTATAATATGTAGAAAAATTATTTAAGCCTTAAGAAATCGTAAATTTCAATCCCGAACCGTTTTTCAATGCAAAAATAAGATAAACTCATAAAAGCGTAGCGGAAATATCATGATAATATCGATTTCACGACATCAGAACTTTCCGCAAGGGCAAATTTGTGTTGATGTCATTTCAAATATATGTACATATATATTTGTATACCTTCAGCTTTGTCCTGAAAAAATCGTATATCGTCTGTTCTGGCACATATATATGTATAGCTCTCACATTTGTGTCTTTGCAATTTTATTGCCTGTCTGTCTCTTTTACAACAATATTCAATGTTTGAAAGGGTTTGATTGCTAATTTTTTATTCTTCTCTCTTCTTAATATTATTTCAAAATACTAATACTACGAGTAATACACAGTTTTAAAGCAGAAGTGCTGAAATATGTTAAACCCTGATCACGGTCAATATTTAATTTTACTGCTACTGTTCTTATTAGCATTTCTCAAAATAACACAACTGCTACCTAAACTGTGACCACAGTCACAAAAACGCGATCGCTCATCTCTACAACGTATGGATTTTTTTTTTGCTGGGAAACTGTCTAAAAACTTAAGATACTTTCCACAAGCCCATCGAAATTTCTGCTCTTAAGACTTATCTGCTGTTTGTAAGCAGATAATTGTACTTGCAAATGCAGTGTTGCAATTGTTTACTAACTTGATTATTTAGAAGTTTTGGTGTTGCAATACTGTGGCAGTATGTACAGTATAGCTCTGTTGTGCCACATTTTGTTTTAATGAATTCTGATTTTCCTACTTTTTACTTTTATCTTAAATATTCAATGTTTGTTTACAGTTTATTTTTCACTTTTTAATTATTAAAACATTTGGTCCAATGCATTGTTGCTCTTATCGTGAATCAAAACTGTTGTATTCGTTTATATAAATAACAATTAGATGCAACAATCACTATTTATTTGCTAGATTGTCAACCAGTTGCACAAGCCAAACAAAAAAATATTTTATTTTGTTAGAAGCAAAAAAAAAAAAATAGATAATTAGATACTTTTGCTGTTTGTTGATTGTTTAATGAATTTACGCCTTTAAAATAAATTGTAAGTACTCGTTTTGTTTTTAGGTGACTGACTGGTGTCGTGTTGTGCACTCATTAAACAACATGTTTTATGTATGGTTTTTATTTTATTTTCTGCTCCATTTTTTTATTGTCTAAGATAACCTAATTTTTTTTATTATTAGTTATTGTGTTATTAGATTCGTTTGTGTTTGGTTTTTGGCTACAGTAGAAGCACTGTGCTGAGTGCATTTTGATTAATTGATGCATGTGGGTTATTTCTATAGCTACGAGTACATTTCTCATTTGGCTAAAGTTAATTATCTTAGTTTCTTCCTCCCTCTGTAGCGTGAACTTAAAACAAAACAAAATCTTTTTGTGCCAGCTATTGATTTTGAATAAGATATCAATATTTTTTCCATACATACATACATAAATGTATCATAATTTGGGAACCACTGGAAATACTTTTCTAGATCATTTTGGTTACACAATACTATAACGAGTCTGGTTCAATTAGAAAGGCGTCCGGCCCAATCGCTCGTTCGTGTTATATCGAAAAAGTCATTGGGCTTTCAGACCTAATAATTTGTCTATTACTAAAAACAATTACGAAATCTTTGCAGTTAAAATAAAAATATATTTAAGAAATTTATTGCAATAAGGCCTTATTTGTAAAAATGATTAAGACTTAATAAAAAAATTTTTTTATGAAAATCTTATAAACCCTTTATAAAGTCTTAATAATTTTTTATAAATAAAGCTGATATATTTTAAGTCATATTTATAACGCTTTGAAAAATAAGTTCCTGGGATGCAAAATTTTTTTGCGAAAACTGCATAAGGCGAAAACAATCAGCTGAGCTATCGAAATCACCTGGCATGAATTCGCCTTGGCTATAAAATTAAATTAAAAAGGAAACTTTCATTTGCTATTAAGTTCTAATTCATAAAGTTAAACCTCGAATCAGGTTTCAATAAAAAATTAGATAAACTCTCATTGGTATTGTGGAAATATTGAGATAATACGGATTCCAGGGCATCAGGATATTGCTGGAGACGAAGAGCCAGCTAAGCTGGCGAGAATGGGATTGTGACTGAACACATCACACTAGAAAATGTCATTATGACAATGAGCTATAGAATAATACATCAGAGATGGGCACAACTCTACTGTTGGAAGAGAGACTGAAATTCTCTGTGGAAGCCAAAATAAGAAATCAAGATTCTGAGACTGAAAGAGCCAACGCTTCGGAGATTAGCAAACATAATAACCGGATATACAGAGTTAAAGAATCACCTGCCTCGCATGGGTGTTGTTGATGTTCTAACTTGTAGAGCTTACCAGGAAGAATTTGAAACACTGGTACACTGCGTGTGCCAATGTCCAGCATTCAGTTAAATCTGAATACAACTCTTCGAAATGGAAAAGTTACCATATAAAGAATATCTTGGAATAACATAAGAAAATCCATTGAGGAAAGTGGATTCTTAAGTTTGATAACTTAACTTAACTTGGCAACTCCCTCTATAATTTTTTAATGCCGCTTTTTTCAACCTAACCTTACATAAGTCAAAATACCAAATTTAGAGAAGAGATAATCCTTAAAACATTGTCGAAACGTCGTTGCACCCTGAAAAAGTCACTGTGAAATCATTGTCCACGATCACTGATTTTTTCCACGATTTAATGACCTATTTGAAGAATCTGAGGTTTCTAAGTCCCGGTTCACACACTTCAAATTTTGAAAGATGGAGAAGGAAACACAAATATCTCTTTTTTTCTTAGAGCTGAATTGCGAGTTGATCAACAAAAGTTGAAGTGTGTGAACCGGGACTAAGAGATGATACCATTTTCAATACAGCGCAGGTCACAATAGATTAAATGATTTCTCAACTTGCTTAAAATCGTTTCAAATATCGAATTTTTTTTATAGATGATTAAGTTAGCAGCACTGTTTTTATGACAGTTAATGACTTTGTATCCTCTCGCCATAGCAACAATAAACTCATCACATGGTTTATTTTATAGAATTTATGCAAAACTTAAAACTTCACACATTTTTTCCTTCGCCCTTAAACATTAATTACAAAGCCACAACCTAAATTTAATGGGAAAAATTCATAAAATTCATTGGAACCAAAAACAGAAAAACAAAAATTGGCCCCTGTGCAGTGCCACAGTACATGCAACATATGGTATTTAATTTTAATATGGTTGTTAGCCTGGAAACAAAACTGCTAAATGTTTAATTGCCGTAAATGAACAGCAAAAGCGAACTTTAATGACCTCCCAAAGGAGAAAAAGACTTGCAAAAATTCTTGAGAAATATGTACATACGTATACACTTATTTTTATACATTCGCAGTAACCATGCAACAAAATCATTTATGTAGTTTACTTATTCAATTCTTCAAACTCATTCTCTTCTATGGGTGCGTAGCAGTATACACACCTGGAACATATTTTAACTTGTATGACAAAACATTTTCAAACTGTTGCTTGTCTTTGGTCGATTGTAACCTACCCGCCCACATCCTTTTGACATCAGATTTTTTTTTGTATTCTTTTTAAGACAAATTTTTTAAATACGCAAAAAGATGCAGAATCATGTCTTAGGGTGAAGAATTTTTTTATACAAACAAATCTATACAATGAGAATTTACATACGTGAAGTATCTCTGATGACATTAAAATTGCATTGTTCATTTTTTCTCAGCTACTCTTATGCAGGCTATAGACGTTACTACAAATAGTATGATCATTTGTACAAATGTAAAATTAGTAGTGTGTATCCATGCTGTCATGCTAAGTCCTCGTCCATACAGTGAAACATTTGCTGCGAAACATTTTTGATTTCTTTTTTGAAACTGCATTCGTGTCCACACTGTGAAGTTTTTGTTTTGCAGCTTAATACATTTTCTCATATATTTTGCATGAGAATGACACGAGAATGACGTACTCAACAAGAACTGCATGTACATGAAACAAAGTACCCGTTTCCATTCCTCTTTCCCCCTTCATCAATAAACTCAAAAGTTTTGCAGCGAATGTTTCACTCTATGGACGGGGACTAATGAAGCATTGAAATTTGTTTTTTTTTAATTTAATAACGTCTATTACTTGCATTAAGAACATGTATTGTATGTATTTATTTGTATGCTAGAGATGATAATTTGTACACTAAAGATTTTTTTTAAAAATTTTTATTTTTCTTTCAAGTCTTTCAAATTGCACTTTCTATACTTTTTAATTTTTTTTGCTAAATATCTGGAACAAAAGGCAAATTAAAAGCTGTTGTCATAACAGGGGTATTCACTCAAACAATGTTACTGAACTTATAGCGAAAGTTAAGCCAGGTAAAAAATCCGATTTCGCTTAAAAACATATATTTTTATTATAAACTCTCTTTCTTTCTTTGCTTTTTTTTCGAAGCTGCGACCAATTTGCTTGTAAAAAAAGTAGTTGACTGAATTTCGTACACGCATGGCAGATGCTGGACATTGTAGAGACTTTAACTGAGCGTCTCTACATCCGAAACAATTGGAAAATTCATGACATTCATTGACCAATCGGAGATTGAAAATGAGAGAGATTGTGAAGTCATATGCATCTCGCATGGCTCAGTGATTTAAATTTTCAGTGTTTTTTAAGAAAAGTCACACTCATTCAATGAATGCCAACTACTACTACTAGATGTTAGCGTTTTTTAGAAAAAGGGTAGTGACAAAGAAGACAGGTGGTGAAGGAGATGTGGTGAAGGAGAGGTGGTGAAGGAAGGTTCATTCTTTTACAACTGTGATTTTTTATCGTTTTTGCATGTTTTTAATAATTCAGTGTTGGATCGCCTCTGGTGTTAATGAGGCGTATTAAATTGTCAGCTGTGTTTAGTAGACATTTTATTGGTTATTTTTCTTCGCCGATGATTCTGCTACACAATACCGACGAAGGAGGATGTTCTGACGTTACATTAGTATTAGTATCTGCTGAAGCCCGTGTAGTTCAGTGACCAGTTTCTATGCCTTTATCACTTGAACTTTCCTACAACAACTGATACAAAGGGATACTAATGCATAACAGAAAAATGCGTAGTGTTGTTATTTAATGACTAAAGAGATCGGTCTCGAACCCAAAACCTTTGGTTTTGTAGTCAACGTGCTAACTCCTTCATCCAACGCCGCCATGTGTATAAGAAAGCTTTTCGAAAGACGGGTGCCACTTTTGTTCACAGCCGATCTCAAACACAATCGTTTGACAACTTCGCAGGATTATTTAGGTTTTGAGCCTTTTTGTAATCACCAGAGACTAAAAAAAAGTCAAAACAGTTGACTTCTCTGTGGGTTTAAGTTTTTTAAATTTGCGGGATGTATTTTTTAAGAGCTTAAAATTTATTTTCACTGAATATAACACAAGCTTTAAGTTTATGAATTATTCTTCTACAAAGTTTATTTAAAAGTTTTTATTCCTCTTTTTTTCAATTTCTTACAAATAATTAAGTGTAGTTCTCGATGTTAACCTTGATTTTTATGTTAACAAAGTCTTGTATATGTTGATTTTTCTCTTTGTTTCTTTTTTTCAAAAGCTGTTTAAATTGCCTGTAAATAAGTAACAAATTACAACAAGTCATGTTTTCTTTTAAAACAGTTTTGTCTATCACTATTTCTTTTACTCCCTAACCAATTTCAAAGGTTTATGCGAAATGTCTTACGCCTTCAGCTGTCAAGTAAAGATTTTTAAACATTTACCAATTTAACAACGAGTTTAAGTATAAATAGAAATGTTTGTTTCATTTTTCCGTTTTAATGCAGTTTGGGGGAACTCTCATAAAATGCAAACAATGCACAATGGGGCATTTCACATAAAAATTGCTAATAGCAAATTTACAACAAGATTTTTTTTTATGCTTTTTTGTGCTACTTCTTCTCCAAAGGCATTCTTCTCCCATTTATCCATAAGCTGTAAACAAATTACGGTAAAAAGTGATCGGGTATAATTATGAAAAACGCGCTCGGTCACGAAGTAATAATTTACATGCTAAGCAATATATCCAAAAACAATTTCAGATTTATTTTTAATATCCATGCATTTCAAAAATAAAACAAATTTTGATGTTTCGTTCTAATTTTTCGTGTAAACTATCACTTCGTCGTCGGAATTGGATTTGCCTAGAACAATTTTCTGTCATCCCACGTCAGGAGATCAGATGCAGTGAATGCTTCCTTTGGCACTTGATAAATATGAGCCGTCCACCTCACAAAATTTTCATGCCAAGAACATCAAGAGCTTCTGATTTCTTAACACTTATACTCGTACCACCCACAGTTACAGATGCAGCAGCATTTTCGCTAATGCGTCTATGAGGAAGTATACAACTTTGGGTCTTACAAGCGTTAAAATCGATCCTGTTTCAGAGATTTTTGTTAAATCTTAATTATAATATCATTCATACTTTGCCTCATAGTCTCGCCTCCGACAGGTTTGTTCTATTGCTGAATAAGAATGAAGGCAAATGCTAATTTCATCCGCGAAAAAGTACATAGGATTGTAAATTTGATGTAGTAGGTCACTTTGGAAAATAGGGAACAGAGCAGGAGAAAGAACGGAGGCTTGCGCTACACTTGAATTAACCTTGAACTGGTTTAATCAGATCACATCCCTAGGGAAACTCGATAAGAATCGAGAGAAGTTATCACCGACACCAAAAGCAATACATTTTAACAAAAGTGCACTATAACACTCTATCAAACTGCTTGTAGATATCTCGATCCAACACATTGCTTTCGCCAAAATGTTGGATTGAAATACACCATTTCTCCGAGAACAAGCAGGTCACCCGTAAGGAGGCCTCTACAAAAGCCATACCGCCTGCGGGTCGTTAAATAGTGGGACTCCAGATACCTCCCATGGAAGTTTCCCATACTTTTCATCATTTTGTAACAAGAATATACATATCCTTTTTAAGGATGGCCATAAAATTAGTAACCTTCTGAAACATTGGAAATTCACCAGCAGGGAACAATGTACTAAATGGGTTAATTAATAACCGTGCTAGCGTCGAAGAGCACTGCTTCAAGACCAGTACCTGGATTCAGTAACTTTTATTACGACAATCGTACGACAAATCTATCGACTTTGATATTCAGTAACACATTTTAACAATATTCGCTGTGGGTTGAAGCAAAAAAAAAATTAAATTGCAAGATCAAATTCATTTGGTTTTTCTCTATTTCTTTGAGCTTTTCGCTTATTTTGACATTTTCTATACAGAAATACCACATGATGTTGAATTAAATGGTGGTTACAATACAGATGGAGACTATCGCAAAAAATAAATTGCGGAATCACATTATCTTTACCGCAAACGAATAAATATGTTGATAAATATTACGATTTTCGGTTCGCAAAATGTTACCAAACCCTTTTTACTTTACGAACTCGAAACAATATTTAAGGCATAATAACGAATGCTCTTTCAGGTACAGGCTGAGGATCATTACCATTTGTGCGTGTTGTTGAGCCATACATCCTTCCATGGTGATTTGAAAAAATGCACTGAATAAATGACACCCGATTCCGCAGATGTGACTTCAATAATATGCCTGCTATCAACTGTATAAGTTCGAAAGTGGCTATTGGAAGACACTTTAATGTACTTTACGACGACTTAAAAATGATTTACAGACTGTTTGTGAAAGACGTGAAATCATGGCGTTTCTTTTAATAGGTTAAAGTAAACTTGTACAACTTTTGCAAACTTCGACCGTGAATTTGTATGATTTCAATGAGTTTTTGAATCGTATATCTTTATACTTTTGTTAATGATGTGGGTTTCACTAGTCATCTGTCAAATAGTGGCAGCTTGAGTCATGGCAACTGTTAAAATAGCAGCATAGTCCAAAAGTTTTGTAGTGTAGATGCTGAGGATATGAAATTTTAATACGTAGTGGGCTAATTTAGGTTTTGTTTTTTTTCTTTCTAAAATTACAAACATTAAATTTGAAAATGCTTTACTGCAATTTCATTGCATCGCAACCCACTGTGCATTGTTCACTTTTCCCATTGAATACGATTAGAAAATTCACAAGTTTAGGCCAAAATTAGATATATTGAGCTTTGCCAGAGGCGAGTAGACGAAGTAACTGAATAATATGGTAATAACGTAAATGACGTAAGATTTTTTTGTTGTTGCTGTTGTTTTTTCTAACTTTTCAGTCATGTTAATCATGGTCGTGTGACCGACTGGCGAACTGCTGCCGGCTGTGTTATTGTTTAATTTTTATTCTGCTATTTTTATTTTTGTATTGTTGTACTTGGAATTAGTTAAATAAAGTTAATTATATTAACATGATCTACAGAATGAATCATAGAAAATATGATAATAACAAGTGGGAAAAGAAGAACGTGTTATAAAAATTTGTTTGTCTATGGATGTATTGATTTGTGGTTGTTTGTAACGGAAATTTGATTTTAATTTCATGTACGAGTATAATTTGAAAAACATGCTTTATTAGAAATTATTCAATAAAATTAATTATATAATTTTATTATTATTTTTTGGTGTTAACTTACTTCCAGTTTTTTTCTTTTTTAAATTTAGTTTATTTTAAGAAAAAAATATATCATTTACTAGAAATTGCTTGAAAATTATTCGAGTGTGTGAAAATATCGGCTTACCAAATTGTTGTGTAGCCTTGAACAAAAATTCAAGATTCTTGTATGTTTTTAATGAATAAAATAAATAAGGTACAGGGTGGGTCAAATTAAAGTTTAAATTCTTTCTTTCTTTCGCTTTTGGAAATTCAGTCACTGCGGAGCTCTTCTGTTGATCGTGCATACGAGAGTTTTACAAAACTAATAACTCAGAGGTTCGCACCAGAGAATGACAGTCACTAGACAAAAAAATATACATTAGTAAAAAGTCTTAATTTAGTAAATTGTAGCGCAAACAATTACTACGCTCATATATTTTCTCTCAATCTACTATGACTATAGCCGACTCCAACATACTAGCACATCTCTACTTCATACAAAAAATTAAAATACGCTGCAACTAAAAACAAAAAGGCACATGCGTATCAAACGCATTGACTTTCTCTCATATATCTTTCTCTCATGAGTATCTTTATACTCAGGCTATGGATATTTAATCGGACAAAAAAAAATATACGCTGATACTCGGGATATTTATTCATCATTCCACATACATTTGTGTATATAAAATGGAATTAAAAATGTGTGGCTGTGTATGCGATTTTTGAAAACATGCTTTATGTGTGTGGGTAAATAAAGTAGCCCTGTATATACACAGTCTATACATTTTATTTGCTGCCGTTTGTGCTGCGTAATTTAACAATTTTTTATAAACATACTTGTTGGATATTTGTAGTTCATATGTTTCTACATATGAGCTTGATTACCTAAAACGATACTTTTGTCACTCTCTGGGTCGCTCTACTTAAATGATGCATCAAGCATTTAAAAAAGCATCAATAAGCTTGAAAGGACCAATACAACATAGGAAAATCAAAATTGGCATAAGATCATCTCGAACGGTAGATAACATGAAAAGTGTTGATTATTAATCAGTCTGTTCGTGACAATCCTAATGTAATGACATTTAGATTTGGATTGAGCTCGTTCAGGCGGTCATTTATACATGAAAGCCATGTAATTTAAATGAAAATTTTTGCAACGCTAATGCAGCTGTGCTTTTTGTTTTGTTTATAAAATCGTGCTGGCAACATTTCAAGGCGCAGGCGCAGCCACGTAGACTGCCGCCAGAAGCGAAAATTATGTAATTCTGAGAATTGAATTGGGCTATTGTGTATCCTCAAAGGAAACAGTAGGTATAATTTTTTTAGACACCCTGTAGGAAGATTCTAATCAAAGGCGTAGAGAGTCAATTCTGGGGGGGGGAGGGAAATTGCCCCATTGCTTTTTGCTTTTGCCCCCCAATAGAATTATTAAAACTTGCCTGTAATTCTATTTGAATATTTGTCATACAAATCACTAGTCGTAATGCCCCCCTCACCCTTACATAATTTTTAACTACGCCAATGATTCTGATTTACATTTGCAGCATATTTGAAATTCTTTTTCGTTGTACACAAAACTGGTCGTATTTGTTAATTTAGATTTTGATAATTTCTTACAGGTGTTCGTTATTGGTTTTTTTTCCAAGCTTTTGAACATTTTCACATACTGCAGACAGCGTACTTGAAAGCGTTTTATTACATAGAAAATCTTATTGTTTAATAAATTATTACTTCTAATATTTTCGGGTTTTTGGGGTTAATTGAATAAATATGTCATTTTGTCTCTATGATGACCTTCTCTTCAATAAATAATAGTTATATGAATTTTTATTTCTACTAATAAAAATAATTCTACTTCATTTAGTTTCAATTTAATTTGAATGCCTGAATTGTACAGAGTGTACTAATGTAACATCAAACCGCTTGTAAGTACAAGTGTATTACAATAATTGAATAGAACCCGTGAATAACGTTGTAAGAAACAATTTTTACAAAACCAGTTTTTTCACAGATTACGGTCAACCTTCAAACATCAAAACATCCAAAATTAAGAAATCTTATCGCTGTCAAAATACAATTACAAACAGCCAGTCAGCGGTAGAACTTTTTGAGTAACTAACAAAATCATGCAAACGAAATTGTCGAAAATAATTGATAAATGTAACAGAGATAAAAAAAGAAAAGTTAATGCTAATTACCACTATTTGCGATAAGCTAAGAAAAATTAAACGAAAAAATACGTTTTTGGCTCTCCTGAAAAATTGTTATTTTGTCACTTATAACATTATTCACGGCTAACCTTCAATTGTTAAATTGAATTTAAATTCTACGCGTAAATATCTATTGATAAATATAATTTTAATTTTATGATTTCAAAAACGTTTCACTTAAATTTATGCAATCTAATAATGTTTGATAATGTATGATTGCGTTTTCATTTATGCACTTACATCTGCAGCAATGTGCCCAACATTAGCAGCAATTTTGATTGTTTTGGGGAAAAAATTATTCACTTTATTTTCCAAAAAAAAAATATGCATTTCGCTTATTATGAAAATTCTCAAAAAACAATGGAATGAATTAATTTTTTTAAAGAGACATATAAGTTTTGCTGCTATTATTGTTAATATTACTGTAAATATAATAGTATAAAAATTTATGTACAATTCTTATTAACGATTATTAACGTATTCTCATTTACAATGCGTACAATTTGTATACGACTACATGCATAATATTTCGTTGAGGCCTGTAACGATCATGTTTGACCGGTTTGACAGTATGTGGTAAGAAACAAAATTTACTACGGGATTAAAAACAATATTGTGAATTGGAAATATTCAACATACCCAATATGGACTGAACTGTTGGTGGTGGTAACTATTTGCTGTTTTTCGCAGCTTCCGGGCTTAAATTAGAATCTTACCTAAAAAGATAAAACAAAGAGAAAAAAATATTAATAAAACAATCTTTTTTATTAAGCATATTTTGTAAATATGTATGTATATAGTAATAGTTTCACACGACGTGTTTTATATGCAACTGCAGATGTCGAGATTTGCCAGTTCACGGCAGATTCTTAAACGTATGGACATGTTTAATTACGTTTGAAATAACTATTTAACCTGCATGATTTATTGTTAGATATTCAGCTCTATTCTTAATAACAGCTCCCTCGGAAATGTTTCTGTATTCCTTGTTCCCCTATTTCAAAACATTTTTAAACTTTGAGGTAAAATAGAACAATTGCACACAAAATAGCCGACCTCAAAAATTCCCAAATCGTTTAAACTTTCTATTTCCTTAACCTTAGGAGGATTTTATTTTCAAAAAAAATATTAATTCCTTGGGAATTATTTCCCGGGCAATATTTAGAATTGGGCTGATAACAAAACAGCTGACATCAAATGATTTTTTAGTTCAAGTTCATCTAACTGTTACAATATGCAAAAACAGCATATCAGATTTGAAATCAAATTAGAATGAAAGAAAAAATAATAATATATAAATAATTAAATCCTTATCCTTACTAATATTAAGCATAGTATTCACTGTAAAAATGAATGACACAAGCATTTAAATTAATAGCATCTTGTTACAAGCTAAAGGCCGTGATATACTAGCCTACAAGATCGTGCGATTTTTGAGAAAATACAGCCCTGGTATGATGGAGTCTATGAACATTTTCAAAAGACAAAAACAATTCATCAGATCAGGGTTGTATTTTTTCGTAGATCGCGCGATTGTGTAGGATAGTGAATCATGGCCTTAAGTGCAACCCAATTGTCAAACTGCATACAAAAACTTTTTACGTATAGAATTTGACAGTTCTTTGTATACATACTGCTTTGAGTATATTATCTTCTTATGTGTGTGTGGCATATATGCATCTGCAAAAATCCAAAAATTTTGATTTTGCTTCAAGCATCGTGACGGTGTGACTCATACAGACAAAATTTCAGTAATATTATTATAATGCCCCAGAAAAAAAATTGTGATTTGGAAGCACTAACAACTATGGGAAGCAATGCATTGCTTACTAGAAAACATAAGCATCGAAAAATGCTTCCGAAAAGCACTATCATAAGGCGAGGTCTCTACTAAAGTAGAAAATTATCCCAGAATATTTTGCAAAGCGAAAAATTCATGGCGTTTTGGAAGCTAAATGTATTGCTTTTAGCTGGCTCATCTCTAACAAAAAAATGTCTTATTCATGCGCAACAGCCGGTTTTTATGTATTTTTTAAGTAGATTGACGAGAACGGAGCTGCGGGTTAAAGCTATTTTTAATATATATTTAAAAGTACTTGGAACTAAAACATAATAAGTTATTGAATATCGGCAAAAAACCAGACCCAGACAAGCAAAAAATATAAATTTTAACCTTAAAATTTAAATGCCTTCTTCTGTAGATCATAGTTAAAAAAATCATATGAATTAAAATTTTTAAAATCGAATTAGAAATAAAAAATGTTCATCCTTTTATAATTTTCATTAAGCCGAGACGCCCTATTTTGACCCACTGTGACTATGCCCAGCCAAGGAATACAAAATTCAAAAAGTAAGCTCGACTATACTTTATTTAGGGATAAGTGAATTTTCAATAAAATTATATATACGTTTAGAACTTCGGATTTATTTTTATTTCATTCTTCAACTCCCCACTGTGCGACGGTATACGAGGGCAAATCAGTAAGTCCATGACTTTTCGAACTTCCCTCCTATTTTTTGGAAGGTATACAAATACCGGAGAAACGTTGGACTAAGTGTATTGAGTTAAAAGGAGATTATGTTGAAAAATAAATTTTTGTTTTCCAAAAAGTCACGGACTTATGGTCAGCCATGATTTCATTATACGAAAAAATCATACGAAATACTCATAGTTGACCTAACTTTAACTTTGATTTCCTTTTTAAAGAAAATCACATTAATTATGTATAAACACCTGTTTTCCTAACCTAGACTATCGATTTGAGGAGAAAATTTATATGAGAAGCACTAATTTTTGTGAGCGATTTTCATAAAAATTTTCTAGACTGCAGCTAAAGGAACACTTACATCTCTAATGAAAGAAAAATTAAAAATACTGCATGATTATTCCTTGAATTGGAAATTCATAATATTTCAAATAAATACAATTAGTAATAAATATGTATTAACCAAGAAAAGTTAGCTGTTGCTTTTTCAGTTGCAGGACAGCACACATGGCATTAATTTGCTATACAGAAACTAGTTATCCACTTCAGTGAACTGGAAATATTGTCATAATACTTATTTTTACTATTCTTATTATTTTCTCCATCAACTGCTCTTTCAGTTTTCCCATTGAAAGTTTTGTAAAAACAAGAAACAAACATAATAATAATAATATAAAATAAAATTTAAAAGAAAAGTAAAATATAAAAAAGTCATTCATGAATCTTGTTGTCGCCGCCTGTTAGTGTTAGTTAGTTGGTTGCTTGGTTCACTGGCTAATCACGTTTTAATTGAAATATCTTAAACATTTTTTAGATATTTTTTATATTGTTTATTACCCCCATATACACATATTTTGCAATTGATAATTTCTTAATTAATAAACGTTTATTTTTAATTACTAAGTAATTAAAATATGCTAATAAATGTGTTGGGACCGGTCAGATGGCGCGCAAATATTTTATTAAACAAAATGAATCAGTAAAGGTATTCACGTCAACTCTATTAAGTGTGCAAAATTAATATTGTTCATTTTATAATGTGTGAGCAAGCTATTTTGTTTAGTTTGTTGTTTGCTTAAATTTCCTGATTGTTAAAAGTTTTTGTTAAAACGTCAAAACAAAATCTCAAAACTTCGTTGAATGGTTCTGCTCATTCTACTTTAGTTTTCTTAAAAAAATTTTGATAGCAGATTTGAACGAAAGGTCTTTTGAAAATAATAAAACTCTTTGTTATCCTAAAATCGAATTGAAAAATTACTTCACAATTTATGCATTTTGACAAGTCAAAAATTTTTATATATTTTTTTTTAAGTTTTTTAATTTTTTAATTAATTTCTCGTTTTTATAAAACGCATCTTTAACCTCTTGTTTTTTAATTTTAAAGTAAAATACTTAATAATCGGGTGCATTCTTGGTTGAATGAATATCGTTTTAAAATGAAACGTAAAAAAACAATTATGTACATTGGAAAGGTAGTGCAGTACTTGGGTAACACCGTTAACTTTTCAATATTAAATTAACATTTTTATGTGTCGTTTTCAAACGATACGCAAACGATAATAGGCTAAAGCATACACCAAAATGCAGAGTTGAGTTTATAGTACTTTTTGTCTATTTTGTTGATGAGTCGTATTCTACAAACAGGCTGCAATTTTTCAACAATAGTTCCACGTGTATATCACTAGATGGCTTTTTGACATCTAATTTTCTATACATCTACATCAAAACTATTGTAGCACACTGACATTTGGCTGCATCTGCAAAAATGGCAGCCAATTAAAATTAAAACATTACTTTTGCGTCACCTTGTATATTGTTATACTCGTATGTACAGATCCTCACACTATAATTTTAGTTGAGAAACTTTTGACCTTATGGAAGAGAGAGGAGAATATATTGAAGAGGGAAGAGGAAGATATTTAAACGCGACGTAAGGAGGAAATAATGCACAAAATTGGCAGATTGCCTACCATCATATATTTGCCAAGTGTGACCGTGCCCTTGAACTTGAAATAATTGTTTAGTTCACAGACGAGGGTTAATGTTCTTAATTATTATGAATTAGTAAAGTACACCGCTTCCTCATGGCTTAATTACAGCTGGGACAATATACTCAGAGTGATTAATGAAAAGTAGAGCTCAAAGTTAGCCATCTCTCGTAAATATATTGTCATGCATGTGTACAGATATTAAAAATGACATCATTACTGAATTTTCCCTACAAGGAAAAATGCCACTAAACAAACCAATTGAACCACCTACAAAATAGCTGCTGCTAAAATTGGGGAAGCCCCAAGCCTAGGCTGCTACAACTAAAGAGTCAAAAGTCGCAAGGTGCCTACAAGAAACGCTGCGAGGATAAAAAAAACTCTGAAAAATTCATGATATCTAACAAGTACCATTTTTAGGCAGAAGTGAAATACGAGTAGCAAAGTACGAGATCAAAGTAACTCATTCCTTTTTGCACAAACCTCGTATGCACTCTATCTCTAAATGAAAATTCAAATTTTCTTTTACTTTTTATCTACAAACTGTGAATCATTTTCCCGTTATTATGCAAATACATTTTCAGCTTTGCTACAAATTTATAATTTAATTAGCCATTTTACACGTTTAATACAATAAAATATTTGGCATTTGCTTGACGTTTGTTAGACTACTAAATTTTCTGGGTACATGAACACAACGACATTGAAAAGAATGCAAAGTAATACAAAAATCTCGAAAAAAAAGTTAACGTATTGCCTGCTTAAATCTTGACGAGTTAAAATGCAATTAATATAATCATATAATATGTTTATAGTATTCATATGAATACTTTTATATAAGCCACAAAAAAATTCTTTGCATAATACTGTCAGCCTTCGTAACACATTAAGAATGATTCATATTCGTTTGTGCTCTAACCTCAAGACACACAAACTGTTTCATGTGATAAAATATTATGAGATATGTAGGAGGTCCAGTCAATAAGTCTTTTTAAAAATATGGAAGAACAGAGCAAATTTATTTTGGGCAAATTTTCTTTCTATTTTTCAACTTTCTAAACTTTTCAAGTACAGTGTTACCATTGTAATATTCGCTGACAATCGATTATCGATTCCTACAAGTCAGTACCCTACAAGAAATGAATGACTGAAACTAACACAAACAAAATTTCTTCACTAACACACTTGCAACAATTTTACATTGAAATCAATAGTGACAGTCAATTGACTAATCATTTGATCGGAAGTGATGATGGATTTATTTATTTATTATAGTTGCTCTACTCTAGCAACAGCTTTTCAAACATCGAGTTTTATTTAAAAGAAATACAATTCAGTCTGTCTGTGAAAATTAAATTTATAAGTGCGAATAAATATAAGTAAAAACAATAGTGAATAAAATAAATTTAAAAAATTAAATTTAATATATATTTCTTCTCAAAATTTTAGATACTTGTAAAAAGCAAGATGCGTTGGTCGTGAAAAGGTGTGAAGAGTGCTAGATACCGCCTAAGTTATTCGGTTTTTTTTAATATATCTTTCGTTTTGAATATTTTGATTACTTTAATATTTTTTTAAGTAACTTTTTATAATAAAATAAAACAATTAAAATAATAAGAATTATATTTATTATCAATTTTGTTCATTCAAACTTGACTAACATTTATGATTTCATTGATTAGTAAAAAGCAGTATAGTGAACAGTGCGACTATATAGTCGTTAAGGTGAGATGCAACATCACACGTACACAAAACCTTCCATCACATTTTTCATTTTGCCCTTAATAATGTGATAGAAACTTTGTTCTACGCAATGATGAATATATCCTGCATAACTTTCGATCAAATGAACGGTCAATTGACTGATACTATTCTTGGAGGGTAATGTATGTTGTCTAGCTCGTTCTAATATTATAATTATCGATTGTATTGAAATTTTTATTCGGCACATCACTCACTTAAAATAACATCTCTATGTTTAACATGACCTTGGGTTCTATCTACATTGAGGGTAAAAAGTGTTGCAAAATCAACAACACCTGTGGTAAATATAACAGCGCACGCTGTCACTTTTTTTTAAACTTGCTGCTTCTTTTTTTGCTGTGACATACGTAGGCTATTTCACAAAGACTGATCAGTCACACTTCGTATGTTGTTAAATCATCTCATTTGTTTAAACAGCAGAGTGTGTGTGTGTGTGTATTTTTAAAAATTTATCAACACACAAATAATATAAAAATAAAACACTTCAAAGTAGAATAATAAATAAATAACATTTAAAATTATTTCTTTGGCTATAAATGCATTGTTCTCATAAAACAACAACAACAACAGCAGAAATATATAAAAAAAAAATATATATTTTAAGAAGTGCAAACATCATAAACAATTTTGTTATAAAAATGTTGCGGCAATGTCACTGCTAAAGTGAAATTTTTTGGCCTTAAGCCAAACCAAAAAACAAAAAAATTACCAGCGCATTCATTTGTACTTTTTTATAATTTTTTTTCAAATAAGTTCTGGCTATAAAATGTTCATTTTAATATTTGAAACGGGAAAAATATGTAAAAAAAAATATTAGATGATTAATTGTCATAATTTAAACATGGCTTAAGCTTTTGGAAAATAATTATTACAAAGCGGTGAACGTGAATCCAGCGTAGTGTGCCTGATTACAAATGGTCAGTGAAGCAATGAAGTGTCAATAGATAGTAAAACACAACCACATGAACATATAATTTCTGAGCGCGACTATATCTTCCATACACTCACGTGAGCATGTATTATATTCTAATAGAAATTAGGCTAATTGCAACAAAAAAAACCAAATAATAAAACGACAACTTGTGAGAAGTTAAAGCAAACTATATGTAGTTTAAACTAAATATGTTTCCATTTTGCTTGCTTTTAAAATTAATTTGAAAAATGCCGTCCTATTTTCGTTTCAGGAACGTTTTAAAAAGACACACAAAAACAACTATTTTAAATTGAGCTGGTAATACGGTGCTAGGGTAACGCGGTACAATTTCAGTGCAAAACTGTGGTTTTTGTATTTCGTTTTCAAACGAGAATAGGACCGATTGATTTTCAGAACAATTCTGTAGAGGTTTTCAGTGATAAAAAAATTGGGATAGCTTGGTCTCGTTTCCAGATTTTCTTCCAATTCAGCTGTTCCGTTCTCTGTGTGTTTAACATTTTTTTATCAGACCAACAAGTTTTCAAGAAGAGACTTCAAAATGACTCCGTGCATTCTAAATTTAAAAAGGCGGCCGCCTCAAATCTGTGGTCGCCAAAAATCTAGCGATAATTATTTTTTAGGCACCCCCATGATATGGGTATCACAGGAAAGAAATTTTTGAGAACAGAACTCCAAATAAAATGCAATTAGTATAAATGCAAAATGGCGGAATCACTGAGAGAAAGTAAATAAAGCTCCAGTACTTTTTTATTAGAAATGAAATAAGCAGCTTATTTCGCGAATAAAGCTCTATGAACTAGGTGCTTTTTGAAGCACCTATGAGCTTTGCTTAGTACGACAAATTTGTCACACTAATTAATTCGGTAATTAGTTAGCCTTTAAAGTCTTGAAACACAACTGGGACAAATTAGTGCTTAATGTGATGTGATTTTTTTCGGTTTGGAAATAAGAAAACTAAATATAATAATCTAGATATGTGCATAAGTAGGTAAAAACAAACAACACAAATCCAAACTGTTCTAAATTAGTGATGTTAAGATTTGAGCTTTCATTAAATAAAAAGCTTTCAACAAATTGTAGTACAATGAATCAAAACAATTCACATATTCCATTTGCATTGAAAAGTTTACACCAATTGACACCACGCACAGAGGATCAAAGTCAAGAATGCTGATGATGAAGGTGTGGCGGGCCTTCGAAAATGGCATGTTGTTTCGTTCTGAATATTTATCATAATAATTTACAATTGCTTTTAGTTAAACTATTTTTTCGAGCCAAAAAAAAAAAGCTTAACCGACATATCTTTTTATCTTCGTCTTGTAACGAAAATAGATTATTTGCGATAGTAGCTAATTTTTCGTCAAAAAATGAAGTTCGAAAATTATGTCGGTTAAGCGTTTTTGGGGTTATGGCACGACATTTAATTTGGCTTACAAAGCGCTAAAGCGAACTTTATCCTAATCGAATCACAAACAGAGATACAAATGCAGTTCGAAGAAAAATAATAAAATTATGAATTTCCACGACGCACTGATTATGTGCACTTTAATGTGCACACATTTCGCGTTCGTCCCAGTTGTTTTTAAGTCTTAAGTTGTTTAATTCAAATGCATAATTTTATCTGGTTGCTTATTCAACGCTTTCCAATAAAAATTGCGAAATGAAAAAATACGGTGAATTTTTAGTAACTTTTTTTTTTGCTGAATGTATTATTTTAAAATTATTGAAAGAAACCGCTCTTTTTGATAAGCTCAAAATAAAATCTACAATTTAAAACATTAGAGAGATAAACATCTATTTAACCTGCAGAAGCTGGTAACGTTTTAGTTTTGTGGTGCAACCCAGCGAACAAGAAAACGTCCAATTAAAGCACTGCATTTTTGCTCGATATATTACAGGATTTTTTTTTGTAATATATTTACATTTTTCAAGACTATCAGTGAATGTAGGACAGGGAAAATAAATTAAATATTTTTTGTAATCTTAATACATCGCACAGTGGGATTTTAATGTCAAAAACGATATTTTTCGAGCAGTCAATTTCTAAAATTTAATGATGCAATGAAATGTTTAAGTATGAAATGTGAATTTATGGAAATGACTTACAATATTTTAACTCAACTCAGTGGGCCATATATGCACAATTTTCTTGATAACACCATTTAACTTCCATATATTTGAAAAATTAAGCATTTCGCCCTAAATGAAAAAAAGAAATATGGGGATATAATAAACCCTTAAGAAGATATGGGCAAATATATAAAGAATCTATAAATAAACTTATTTTTTATTTTCAATGTAGCTCTCCCCGTCAATGTTCTTTCAATAAAAATTAAAGGTGAAAAAATCTTTTATTTTTAGATTAAAAAAATTTCGGGGATTACCAGAAGTAAAGGTTAATGTTTTCAAAGACTTGCAATAGAGTTTCGACAATTATTGGCATTTTTCGTCGCTTAATGATTTCACCAAAAACCTTTTATAACCAGCTTAGTTAAGATATGAGCCATCTAAACAGGGTTTGGAATGTGCTGACCTAGTCAAAGAAATAAAAGATAGAGAATAAATAAATTTTTTGTCAAATGATAAATAAAATATAAAAAATCTTATTCATATTTCTTATGGGTTTCATGGGCGGTGGACTTGACCGGTTTTGATGAAACTCTGTTCCAAATTTGAAGACTTCTGCTTGGATATGATTCATTTTAGGCGGTGGGCACGGCCGATTTTTTTTACTAAAATAAATTTTTTTTAAATTTAATTGTTGTCAACTTTAACTGATCTGGAACCACTCTTTATAGTTTTTGCTTGTTAGCTTTATGTATTTTTAACAGACTTCAAGAAAAGGAGGAGCTTATCAATTCGTCTCTATTTTTTTTGCAGTGTTATTTCATAAATCGGTTCATATTATACCGAATCCAAAAATTCGTTTATTATCTGGGAGGGTATAGCTTTAAAAAAAAATTGGTCGAGGACACGCCTACAAATTTGTCTATTTGATTTTATGATATTCTACTTATTTGATTGCTGCGAAACCTACCAAACACCTTTAGTTCCTGTAACTACACAATCTTAAAGTTTAAAAAAATGGGCGGGGCTACTCCATTAAAAATTTATTCTTATATTTCACGTGGTTCTACTTAACCAATTCTTACGAAACTTACCAGTCACATTGAGCTCAAAAATATACACAATCTTCCATTTGCAAAATGGGCGTAGTCACGCCCATTCAAATTTAATACTTTTACAAAACTTAACACTCACCCTGAGCTCTGAAAAACACAAAATCTTGCATTTAAAAATTCTTTTATTTCACATGGGCAGAGGCACGCCCATCAAAATTTAATTATATGTCCCATAAATTTGTTTCCAAAGTGTTTTATCAGATCTTTGCATTGAAGTCGGTTTTTTTGGTTTAGGAACAAACAAAAATTCGTTTGAATTTTAGGCGTTAAAAAAATTTATGTACTTCAAAGCACACTTTTTTTATGTTTTAAGATATGATTTAAAAAAGCAACTGTTCCTGATTGGCTGAAAATTAAGAATATTGTAGGAATTATTACACGACTATGGGTCGGCAATCCTAAAATACTTATAGTTATTTTTTTGCTTAGCACAACTCTTATAATCATTAATTTACTATCAGTAAGCTTATGTCCGACATTGGTCGGGCCTAATAACTATATTTAGATTTAAGATTTATTGTTAGTTCATATTCGAAGATACAATAAATAAATATATGTCAAAAATAAATCAAAAAATTTAGTCCGAAATAAATGAGAATTCCTGCAATCAGGGTGTGGTTATTATTCAACAACGATTGTGCTTTTTATGTAAATAACTAAAAGTTGTTTTTATAAATATACATTAGAAACTGAAGTAGTCTGCAATTTTTTGCTGGGAAATTTTGCACTAGGCCCCAGGTAAGAATCAATTTGTATGGCTTTTTGAACTAACTGACAGACTGAATTGACTCTCTGCCTGCTTGTACTTAATACAAATTTGTTGCTTGGACTCTTTAAGTAAAAATATAAACCTTAAAACCATATAAAAGTGTATTTTCTAAGCTCTTAAGAGGCTTTTGCAATGAACTGGAAATTATTTTCAAACATTTTATATATTCAAATTGTTAACAAAACTCACACTTTAAAGTAGATTAGATAGAAAACGACTGTGCACTTAATTTAAATTTAAAATTATATCTGCTAAGATTTTGTATAAAAGATATAATTGAATTATTTAATAATGATTCAGAATTATATATTTTGATTGGAAATAAATAATAAATAATAAATAATGTATTATTATATTATTTCAGTAGTTTGCTTGCTATTGACTTTGTGTGCTCATGGCAAAAATAGTTGGTTTTGAGAAAGAGCAACAGCAACATCAAAAAGCTTTTAACCCAATTTCAGAATTTATTTTTGCCATAAAAATTATTTATTTGCTGATTTAATGTAACGAAAACAGTTAAAAAAATATTTAAATTTTCCATATGTTTGACGATAAGTGATTTATTATTTGCTTTTTTAAGACTTGTTTTGGCCTGTGGCGCTTAAATTATTTTCTGTTTTGCCACCCATACATAAATATTGTCCAGAAATAACTTAATAAATTCTAAATGCAAGTACATACTAAAGTTTTATTCAAAGCGTTTCTAAATATTTATTCTATTAATTAGAAACTGTTGTTTTTGACGCGTATGCAAAGTCGTCACTAATTACAGTGCAGTCGTATGAAATGAACGCCAGAACACTCGAGTCGTTCATAGGTAGAAAATTAATGGTAAAATATAAATAAAATTAGAATTTTGTTAACAAATGCGTGAATTTGGTTTCTAAAAAAGCATTCAAATGTGTCAATAACAATTTAAGTATCAAACATCAGCGTCAAGTATCTCCATTAAGAAATCGTATTTGAAGAAACATATTTATGGATTTTTTATACTGACAGCGCATACGAGTACATGCGTGTAGCATTATCGATGGTGTTTAGATATGCATAAACGTTTATGCTTTGTAGTCGAATTTAAATGCTATAAACAGTAGGGCCATTCACCTTCTGCTTGTGATAATAATTTTTTTATATATTTTTTACATCTTATTTTATTAGAAGGGATGAATATGTTTTCCCTTACAGGCTTATTTGTTTGATGTCTAATCTTTGCATTGGAAGGTAAAAATAGTAATTCCTTTAAAAATATAATCTCTCCTATTCTAGTATGAGTATCATGTTAAAACCACAGTGTTACCATAGTGTCGTATTACCATTTCAATATAAAATTGCAGTATCATTCCAAAAAAGGTGTTAGTTATTGGTTTAATTAGCACTTCGCCTGAATTAATTACAAAAAAATTGTCTGTAAGTTTGAAATACTGGGTGTCCGCCGGGAAGGTATACTACTTTGTTTTACCGCCATTTTGGTAAACATTAGTCTTGACAGTTCTTATTTGGCAGTCGTGAAGACTAGACACGTGGCAAATTTAACATGTGATATCAACAAGACGATGCCACATCGCATACAGCCAGGATTACAAAGGAATTCCTGCAAGACCTCTTTCCATAACAAGTTATTTCAAGAAACGGTGATGTTGATGGGCCTCCACAGTCGCCTGATTTGACTGCTCCGGGCTTCTTTTTGTGGGGATATCTGAAAAACAATGTTTATGCAAACAAGCCAGAAACGTTTGAGCAACTCAAACAAAATATACGTGATGAAATGAATGAAATACCGCGTGAAATGTGTGAGAATGTAATGAAGAATGTGCGCAAAAGGGCTTGCATTTGTGAGGCTAACATTTATCTGATATTATATTCCATACATAATTGCCAACATTAAATAAAACATTTATCAATATAAGATCCATTCTCTTTCATTTAATCAAAAATTATAAACGAACAAAGTAGTATACCTACCCGGCGGACACCCTGTACTAACAACAAAATCATACTTTTTCAAAATAATAAAATTCTAGCATCTGACTTTAGCAAGAGACTTCCTTAATGTATACATATACACACAGAAAAATTTAATATTAAAATCAACGCAAACAATGTTATTGTATAATTTTTCGGTAATGATTTTGCTTCAAATGTCGTTCATGTTAATTCAAAATGATTTACAGTAATCTTCAAAGAAATTTTTTCCTTTGAAATAACTTTATTTATATTCACTTAACATTCCACTACTGTTAAATCAAAAAGAATAATCATGTTAAATCAAAAGCTATTTTAAGTTGAAACAAAGTGAATTTGATTTGATACTGGAAAGACACAAGAAGAACCATGTTGAATCAAAGTTATTTCAAGTTGAAGAATTTAAAATTTAATTAAAAATGTAGTCATCTTATATTATTAATTATTTAACTTACGTGATTATGCATACTGGCACAGCCATACGGAAAATAGTGTGTTGTATGCTTATTAGCTGGCTTTACCGCCAACCAACATATTTAATTTCTAATAAATTTAATATGATTTCCAATAAAAATGTGTACATGGTGTTTTACATTGGTATTTTTTTCAGTGTGTATGTGGATCGGACTTGCGAAAATTTGCGTCCCGATCTTATATTATAAATATAAATAAATTATAAATTTTTCTGGCGAATCCGCATCGAAAACAATGTAACTTTTGTATCTTAGGTATAATATATATTCAGATCTTGTATCTAGAGTCTCACGAGCAACATTTTTATGAAACATTTCAACCCTCTAACTTTTCTCTGTATAAGTTTTTTTTATCTCTTTCGGAAAAAGCATGCGAGAAATGGCGATATCACTATTACAAACGTTCAACAAAAGTATTTGCCAAAAAATTCGACTATAAATATTTTATTAAACGAAAACTAACCTATAAAATCTTATAAGAAAAAAATCAAAACTGAAAATCCATCCAGCAATATCATAAATTATTGAACAAATAAAAAGTTACTGAACACTCTTCAAAGGCGCCAGGTATAAAAACCACCAATATCAATTTCCAGAGCAAAAAAAAACACATATCGAATCAAAATCTTCATTGAAGTTACCAATTCATACACATATTGAAAAAGTTATCATGTGTTTCCTCTAATATTTATATTGGTATACACTAAGGACACAAAATATTGATGCTGACGTCATTTCTTCATGACTTCATGACTTGTTGCACTTAAAAATGCAAAACTATTTAAAAAATTAAACAATTTATTTGCATTTATAATTGCTATAAGCAAACAGTACAAGTACTTTTTGTAAATGTTAAATTAAAATGCAAATCATAAATAATTTAAATTGTTGACGGAGTTGTTTGCATTTTTTTTTTGCCATGACCATGGTTCGACTTGTTTTAATTTGTTTTGTCAGTCACAGTCAACAAATGTGTATGTTACTCTTTCAATGTTTTTTTTTTTTCATTAAAGAATCTTTATGTAAGAACTCTTTTAAATTATATTTTTTGATCATTTATCGAAAATTATGTTTGCATGAACAACTAAGTTAAATTTTGCAAAGTAACTATTTTTGAATCATGTCAGCATGAGTCATCAAAAGTATGAAATGAAGTAGTTGAAGTTGCATTAAATTTCAACAATGTTTTCATCAATGTGTAAGCGGAAAGAAAATAATAAAAGCAAACAAAAGTCTAATGCACATGGTCAAGTACACATTCTGCTAAGCAACTAGTGTGCAAAAAATATTTTGTGTTATTGACCTTTGTTTGTTAGTTCACTTGAAACAAAATATATTTTACCTGAATTTGAATTCAGTAAAATTACCAAAAAAAAAAGATTTTGTTTGGTCGAGTTGAAGATAAAAAAAAAATATGGCAACGCTGGTTGCAACAAAAGCCAATTTTAAGGACTTTTCGACATCTTACAATGAGGAGGGGTCGAAACTTCTAAATTGTCGCAAATAGAAGTAGAAGTTAAAAAAAATTGTGAAATTGTTTTTTTTAACACCCGACTAAAAAATGCTGGTATAAGTTCGTTGTGTAAGTCTGTACAAGCCCACGTACTGACCAAACAGCTGGTCTACTTTTGAGTAAGTTTTTTCTGTTTGAAAGGTGACTTGATCAAGAGTGTTCTTAGTCATGTTTGAACAAAAGCGGTTCAGGCGTTTAGATGATATCACATCTTTGGCGCCGTAGCTCCCAAACGGCTAGATCGATTTTAGTTGGTTTTTTTTGTTCGTTTGACATGTGACTTAATCTTAGATCTTCTAGGCTAGAAAATCGGTCCAGCCGCTTTGAAGTTATCCAGTGGACATTTAAATTTAAAATTTTTGTTATTATTATTCTTAAACGACAACCAATTTCCCTTGTTTTTGATGTTCGTGTCAAGAATATTTTTTTGTACTTTCAATTTATTTTGAAAAGTGAAAGCAAGATTATTTAGTTTTAAACCAAACAAATAAACCCAATTTTTGATTTCTTTTTAATATTTTTTACGAGATAAAGCTCAAAAAAATCGACTCACAATAATATAAAAGATTTAATTTTATTTATTTGTCTGCCAACATTACAGCAATTAATAAAGTTTTTTTTTATAGAAAATTATGAAAATGTTTGTCAACTAACTCCCTCCACATTAGGAAAAAAATACACTCTAAATATTTTTAATAGGCGTAACTGTAAAGGGGGATTATTTGTGTATTCACAGATACACAAGTATATTTAAAAGCATTTAATTATCAAGCATTTGGTATGGCCACAAACAGAAGATTTAAAAATTTTAATCTTTAATTAAGTTACAAAGAAAAGCTTCTTTCGGACTTTATGGCAGCTAATTAAAATGAGAAAGTTACATGGAGTTATAAATGTTTATCTAAAAATTTGATAAGGCACAAATTCGTTAATTCGTAATGAATAGATATTGAAATGTTAGTTTGTTAATTAAATTTAAAGAAAATGTTAGCCAAAGGCTTATAAGGAAAATAAAATAGTTACAAGCGAAAGTAAATTTTGCGGCCTGTCCCACGATGTCGACAGAAAACGTTCGATCCAATACTTGTATTGAAAACAGCAAGAAAATAAGTAAATTTGTTTCTGTTTTCAATATAAGCAATCGATTGAGACATTTCTGTCGACATCGTGGGCCAGGTCGTTAATAAAGGCCAGACTCACTATCATACAAAGTCGCACGATCTACGAAAAAATCCAACTCTGGTGTGATTAATTGTTATTGTCTTTTGAACATTTTGATAAACTCCATCACACCAGGGTTGTATTTTCTCAAAAATCGCACGACTTTGTATGATAGTGTAGCACGGCCTTAAGTTGAATTTTTAAACTACGTCTTTTGTTCTTGTGTTTAATGTTAAAAACATATGAAATTGTTGCTTAAAGGCAGTGTTGACAACAGTTAATCCCCGCTAAGATATTATTAAAAAATAATGGACGTGTCTTTTCTAGACAAAAGTCATTAATCATAAGCTAGCAAAATTTAATAATAAAGCCTTAAATTGTTTTAAAACCATTCATCATTATGTGACTGGAAATGAGTTCAAATAGGTGCGAGTATATTAACAAAATTATTGCTTTATTAGGAACTGGAATAAATAACAAGTTTTGGAGAAATCTTAACAGATGTTTATGTAATTGCAAAAAAAGTCAGTCGAAAGCCTACGAGTTCAATTCCCGCTCAAAACTCGGGCCACTGTTTCTACAGAGAAGCTTCGGCACTTTGTGCTTACTAACAAAGAGAAAAAAGCTTTTTACAGAAATCAGTGACAAATTTTAATTATTTGAGCGACATGTAATATATTTAGTTTATAATTTCGATGACATTAATTTCCACACACAAACAGCAACAACTTGTTGAAGGTCTCAATATTCTGAAAGCAATTAAATTATAGACAATTTATGAGCATTTAAAATTATTTTACATTGGAGGGGTGGGGTGGGGGAGCATTTGAGTAAAAGTTTAACAGAAAGAAAAGGTAGGGAATGAGTTCTAAAAAATAATTTGCTATCGGAAGTGTGTCTTGATCCATTAAAATGTCATTAAAACCAAATTTTTATTATTCTGCTGTTTATTTTTATTGGATTTTTAGTTTATTTTTTTTTCGTTTTCTTTTTAATTAACACCATGATTTTCTTTAAATCAAGGTCAATGATGAATTTTTACACACATGTGTGTTCAATGTGCTTGTGGCAAAGAAAAGAGATACAATATTCTCATTAGTAACGTTGTGCCAACAAAAATGTTTTATTTTCTTTGATTTTTTTTCGTATTCGTTGATACATTCACACAAACAAACTTATCAAAAGTTTTGATTCTTGTGAAAACTTATGAAATTAATATAAACAAAATTCTAAATAAAATAAAAGTGTTAAATGTTATGTTATGCTTAATATGTACATTTCAGTGATTGGCTGAGTCGGTACACTGAACCAAAAAAGTATACTTACAGCTTCAACTTTGTATTTTTATTTTAAAAATGCCACATTTATTTCAAATTGTTTTTAAATGTATTTTTTAATATTAAGATTTAAAACTCTTTTGTTCTAAATAAAGCAACGAAATCGGTTTTTAGTCTACATTACTAAAGAGCGCGAACAGAATCACATTTTATATCAAAATACCAACAATAAAATACAAAAATAATTTTTTTTTTATTTAATATAAATTTTCGAGCGAACATCGTAGGAAAGGCTGTTATCTCTTTCTACCAGCAGAATAAAACATTTTTCATCAGCGATTGACGGCACCCAGCTTTAGATTTTTTTTATTGCACATAATAACGCAAATTTTAGTGGGCGTGATCGCTTCTACTTTTTTAAATAGATTACGAGATTAAAATTTATTTACCCTAAATACATAAAAAGGGTCAACATTTTATAGGCTTTTGTTGGAAAGCGCAAAATTCTGTGGTTTTCATGTACAATAATCGAATTTTTTCGGTAGAGCCAAAAGAAAAGTTATTTTTGAAGCTTGTTTCCAAATAGGTAGAAGTTGTGTTGTGATGCTGTCAAATACGTCCATATATTTCAAATCATTTTTAAAAACGACAATTTGACATCATAAACTCGAAAATAATAATATACCTATGTATATGTAACCAGGAAAACCGCAAATAATAAAAAATTGCATGTTTTTTTATTAAAAAAATTTTTAAAATTGAGTTTGTAAGCATTTGGAAACTAAATTTAATCACTTTTATAATACTAATAATGCTTTACATATTGTTTTTTTTTTGGTTCAACACTACAAAATCTTTCATTTAATTTTGTTTGTTTTGTTTTTTTTTTGTTTGTTTTGATTATATCGTTAACAACTTAATAACAAATATACTACAGTTGTCCCTTTCTCGCCGAACCTGTGTCAGAGCTGATTTTAGCTTTTTTCATCACTCATTTTCTTCACCTCTGTGTACTTTGTGGTATTAATGCGGGGACAATATATTTATCCGTTGCAGAACTTTTTATGAATTTTGGCATCAATTTGTTATGGCATATTTTACCCTTTAAAGCATGTTTTTGCATATATCATTTGTACACGCATATTTTTAGCATATTTTCGAATGTTTGAATTTTTAGAGCATAATTTATGCTTTAGGGCATATTTTGATACTTTATAGAACTTTTTTATTTTATTTAAGCTTACAAGCTTATGTGTTGGTAAAAAATTTCATTTTTATTTTTCGGTATTTAAATCTTAATTCTAATGTTCCATGTGGTGTATAAATTTGTCTTATGTTTTACACAGTTATTACGGACGTTAGTTTCAATAAGACTTCGGTTTTGTTATTTGTGACAGACTTTGCCCCAAGAAGACGTTGTGGGAACATTGTGGATGTATAAAAGGTTATTTAGATGTGACAGCAACGATTTTTATTTAAAAATCTAGCTCAATATTTTGTTATTTATTGCAATAAAAATTATAAATAAAAATCTTGCCTTATTTATCCAAAATACAGCTACAAAGTTATAATTCTGATATCGTGCTCTTTTTTGAAATTTAAGCTAAGTTTTTACAAGAGTATCCAAAAAATAATAATTTGTATTATTTGCCTTAGTCAAAATTTTTATGGCAATTTTGTTTTAACATGTACTTCAAACCCAAATGATTGTTTTTAATACGGCAGTTATTCTTTGTTAATTTTTTTTTGGTTTATTTTATTTTCGTCTTTCGTCTTCGTCTTTGTTGTTTAATTTTAGATTTAAACATTTATTCTCATTTAAAAATAAACCAGCGATGTTATAAAAAAATATATATATATTTTTATATGAAATATAATATAAAACTTTGTGGAAATTTTTATTTAATTTCAATACAGCAAAAAAAAAAAATATAATTATATCTACAGTACGCACCTTGCGTTCTAAATACATTGAAACAATAAAAGAAATCAGTAGGAGGCAGAGCATTGGAAATGAAAAACTAAGTCAAGTAAACTTTTTGTATACATTTACAATCAAATCACACATTTAGATGTTAAAAGAAAGAAAAAAATTATTTGGCATATTAGATCATGATATGCTTGATAATTCAGAGTTAATGCACGATATTGCGCCCTGAGCAGACAAAAAGACAGACATACGCACAATAAATGAATAATTTTAGTGAGGTTCAAGTTCGACTTTGACTTGTCTATTACAAAAAGTGATTTTCAATTAAAGTGATAAATTTTTTTAAGAAAATGGGTGAAGCTTAGTAGCAATATTTATATAAACACGAGGATATATCTCGGTTGTAAACTACATTTGTTTAACCCTAAAATTGCAAAAAAAAAAAAAAATTAATGATATGAAATTTAAAATAACACTTAAATGTTTACTTTAATTAAGAAACATTTGAACTAGATTTCTAAAATTCAATCTAAAATTTCTTTCAGTGCAAATGCATCGCCCTCATTCCTTTTCCTTTGGAATGTTGAAAAATCTGTAATCTTAGTTCAAGTGAAAACTTTAATTTCCCACATGAAGTAATAAATTCGTAATGAGAAAATATGAACAAATGACGAAAATTTACAATTACAACTACTCGCATAACCTTCACTTGTTATTAAAAATCATGTCATGTCCTTTAACATTCACATTAACATGTTGCATGGTGCAGCATATATATGTGGTGAAAAGAAAGAAGAGCTTAAGTCGAGATAAGCACATTTTGAGTTAGTTAGCACATCTTTAATCTCCATATTCAAAAGTACCTCTGACAAAAATTTCAATTATTTTTTGCTATTTTTCAAGAAGTTATAGCACAATAAACTGCCGCTTATCTTTTTTCGACTTATAATCTCATACGGAATAAGAGCTTAATTTAGCTTATAATTTGCTATTATTTCATATTGAATTTATTAGTTACAGTGAGTAGAACGATATTTTTCTTAAAAAATTCAAGTAAATACAGAATTTCTAAATTTAACTTTAAAAGAAGTAAATTTCTGAAAATCGACTTGAAAGCTTAAAACTGCTCTCCTGCAAAACAGTAAAATATGACTTAAGCGCTTTTGCCTTATTGCCACAGATATTTAAAGTGCATTTCCAAGCACTTGAACTGACTTGTTCTTTTTTTTTATTAACTCTCAGTTTCAACAAACAAACAAAAAACACGCAAAATTAAATAAACGAATACTTTAAAAAGTTTCCAGAGTGTTGCATTTCAAGTCTGATTCATTATGACATCTTTGGATAATGGCCAAGTGTGCTAAGTAAGTTGTTAAAAACTGCCATAAACGGCAGTGCAAATTGTTGGGGTTTATATCTGTTCATCGATTTTGTGGCATGTACAACAATTAACACTTTTCATGCCCCCATAAACGGCTAAGAAGTTAATTCAAACACTGAACTTATTTATGCACAAGTCGTTCATGCTACACTGCAATCAGCGTTACCGTTGTGAAACTATAAATTTGACACTCTTTTAAAGCCTGTTATTTATATAAAACCTTTTACCACTTCCGTTATACTGACAACTAGCGCCATCTACATATGTGCTCTTGGCCTGCTCGCTAACGACATTTTAACGAAGCAAAAGTGAATTGAAAATAATTGATTTACCTTCGTAAAAACTTTGTAATTTTCGTTCTCCGTTACGCATTTGAAAAGTTCTTAGATCACATATATGTAAAATTTGGCTGGTCTCACAATCTTAATTTCCAAATTGCCTTAATACAGTGAAAATTATCATTATTAATTTGAAATGGTTTGATTTATGTAGCTCTAATATTATTATTCAAGTCGATACGAAACAAAATTTCATCGTACATGAGTTAGAGTTGTAAACATTAAAAAGGATAAAAGCAAGGGATGCCAAATTTTATATATTTGTATAGAAAACTTGGCATTACTGCAGTTTTAATATCAGAATTATCAGCAGCAGTGTTACCGTTGTGATACAAAGGTATCAATTTGAATCTTTTTAACGCATTTGCCACAATACAGATACATAATAGGTTAAACCATGTTATTTTCACGAAACGAATATCCTTTGCCTCAAATCAGGGTATAACTAGCCTGTGTACCGGATTTGATTAAACTTCTTTCTGTGATTCTTTCGTTATAATGTAACAAGCGAGTAAACACACAAACTTTTATATTTTTAATATTAGTAGGACTACTTTTATAATCAAAGAACTATTATTTATGTTTCATATTAAAAATAAAATAAAAAACAATTTTTTTGTGAATTTAGTCAACGGTAACCCCGACTGCAATAGACACACTTTTAGAACTTATTTACCCACTAGACCTGAGATTCGATATAAACGAATGCTCATTAAATCGAAGAAACTTCGAAACAAAATTGTTCGATATTTGTTCGCAAGTCTAAAAAAATTCGAATGTTCGATAGAGTTTCGAACTGCAAACTTTTCTCCATAGTTTCTCGAAGGTGTGACGGTAGCCGCGTGGATGTGTGCTAGTCTGTTAGTCTAGAGGCAGCAAGTTCAAACCATGACAAATTTGAACAGAAAAAAATTTGCCACGATAATCTAGTGGATGTGTGCTAGTCTTCTAGAATGGAGGTACCATGTTCAAATCCTGCAGCGTAAGTTAAAGGGTATTAAAAGGAATAAAATAAATAAGTTAAAACAAATAAATTATTGAAATTAGTTCGATATTCTTTTCACTTTTGACATTGCTAGCGAAACTTGGAAATCGAATATTTTTGGGACAAAACTGAGCGACAGGTGAACTTTTTTCGATTCATTTTTGAGTGTCACTCTCGATAGTTTCACGCGATAAATGTTCGAGATATATTCGAAACCGATATGAATAACGAAAGTCTTGGTCAACTGGGTATTTATATTCATATGCTTATGTATGTATATGTATGTACGTGTATTTTAAGTTCACTTGTCAAATGCTCGTAATATATACATACGTTTTTTTTACGGTAAATTGACAATTGTAACTAAAAATTTCTATATCGTGTGTCAGTTTCCTCTCTTTTTTGCATTAAATGTCTGAAAAATATTTCTATTCTGTTGTGTTTAAAGGTTGGTGTGCAAAGTAAATCACATAAAATATTAAAGGTAGAAGAAGCATGTTATGAAATAAAATTATTTAGCAAAGATTTTTGGGTTGGTTTTTCTTTATTTTTCAATTGAAATTTTCAGAAGATTAGCCAGCATTACGCCGAGTGCACACCTGGCGTTTCTTGTGTTGTCATTTTGTGGTGTAGTTTTCAAAATGTGTGCAACGCCGATCCGATTATGTTTTTATATGGAATGCAATGCCACACAACAAATAATATCGGAAATGACAAACGTTGCTACCAGTATACACAGTTGCGATGTCACAAAATGCCATAGTGTGTACTTGGCATTTGACATAAATTCCTGTTATTAAATATGAATTAAATAGAGAATACTTATATAGAAATACACGTGAGCCAATTACTTCAAGCCTTATATAAAATTTTAACAAAAAGTAGGGGCACTCAAGACAGATTTTGTAGATAAAGCGTAGTACTAAGTTGTGAAAATTTTTCAGCAACATTGAGTATTTAGCGTGCAGAATTAGACACGTAACAAGTGATGCTCATATTACTTTTTCCAAAAAAAAATCGGTTTTATTGGTTAGAAGTATGCAACATTGATCGACTTTTGTAAACATAAGCATCAGCTGCCAATATTTCACGAAAAATAAATGCCAGTCACATTATTTCGCAGATTGCAAGAAAATGTTGCCCCAGATACATTTCATACATTTTTCACGAGTTGAACAGAGTACAAGTTTTGCAACATTTTTTCATGAATATTTCATGTGAAATTTTTTTATATGGATTATGTCAACATTTCGCGTGAAATTTCGAACAGGCTTAAGGTAGATAATCCGCCATAAATTGTACAGACGATTGAGAGAGATTCAGAAGAAAATATCACTTTTTATCGTATTTTTTAAACTGTTGCTTTTACCAGGTGCTTTTTTAGTTCATTTTTGAAATAAATATTTTTGAAAAAAGTACTTTTTCAAAAGGTAATTGTTTCTTAAATGTTTTCTTTCAAAAAGGAATTTTTTCAAAATGGTACTTTTTTTTAACATACCCTGCTTAAAAGGTGATTTTTCGAAATGTACTCTAAAGGGCAGATTTTTGAAATGTACTTTTTAAAAGATACTTCATTTAAAAAAAATACTTTTTTAAAAGGATTTTTAAGCAAGATTTTTTTTTTTTTCATATAAAAGTACTTTTTTAAAAAGTAATTTAATAGGCAATTTTTATAGAGTGAATGATTTAAACTGTACATTTTTAAAAACGTACTTTTTTAAAACGTACTGTTTTGAAAAGTAATTTTTCAAGAGGTAACTTAACAGGCTCTTTTGCGTAAGTAATTATTTTAAAAGAGAGCTTTTTTAAGGTATTTTTTAGAAATAAATTTTCTAAACGCACCTTTTCGCAAGGTACTTTTTTAAAAAGGACTTTTTTAACCGTACCCTTTGGTAGGTAGTTTTTTTATAATTTACTTCTTCTTAAAGGGTCTTTTTCCAGAAAATGTACTTTTCTCCCAAATGTACCCGCTTTTAAAAAAAAATATTTAACGTACTCTTTTAAAAGATATTAATTTTTTTAAACGTACTTTTTTCTAGGGCACTTAAAAAAATTTTTTTAAGTACATGCAATGATTGTTTCAAAGTACCTTTTCTACGAAGCCGAAAAGTGGCTTAGAAAATTTTTGGGTATATCAACTATAATTAATTAACTTACGGCCTGGCCCACGATGTCGACAAGAAAGTTTCTTTCGCTTACTTACATTGAAAACAAAAACAAATTCTCTTATTTTGTTTTTGTTTTCAATATAAGCAAGCGAAAGAAACTTTCTTGTCGACATCGTGGGCCAGGCTGTTAGTGTTTTTTTCACCCACGAAATGTTACACAGAAACTGTTTTATCTCTGAAAATATGTTTGTTATATATTTGTTTTCTTGGGAATAGCAACAAGAGCTTTTTAAATGCACAGAAATGGAATTACATGTTTCAGTAAAGGCCAATATATTGTTGTGTTTCTTTGCTTTTTAAATTAAACCCACGTTGAAAATTAAAAACAAAACCACTAAAAAAATTCATCTAAAATAGATCAATAAACCTCTCAAGAGTGGATTATATTTATAAAATAAATTAGTTAATAAACTGTGAGTGAATCGTTAACAAATTTTATAACAAAGTGGGTGGTTTCAGCTCTTTATTGATGAGACAAAAACTTGTTTTATTTTATGATATTCTTTAATGATCCAAAGATCAAACTGAAAAGAGAAATAAGCCCTTGCATGCACAACAGCAATTAATTTTGGGGCTTTGTTTTCAAATAAAAAAAATTGGCTCTTGTTTTATGCATTTGAAATAATTTTATCAACCTTTTTGTGCTGTGATATCCGCTAAATATGTATTTTTATATCCATTTTAAGTAAAACGTGCTTTTTGTTCAAGTTGAAACATGAGAGATTTTTACAAAACAAGTTTTAATTTGGATTTTGTTTGGTTTTTGTTTTCATTTTTAAGAAAAGTTTTTTTTTCAAAACTAAACTCACTTTGACGATTTTTGTGCTTCTAGGAAATTTTAAAAACCTCTAAAATTATGCAGTTTCAAGACAGAAAGACAGTCTTCATTCAAGGTCTTTTCAGTTTGCAGCAAATCAGTTAAAATACTCAAGTATGAGATCACCAGCGTCTTTATTAACATGTGAAGGGTTTCATGCCGGTTGCAATGAAAACGAATTTTATTTAATTCATCGTTAAGGATTTTTTGTTTCTTTTTTAAATGCTTTGATTCCTATATTATTGTGAAAAAAATGTGGTTCTGCTGGTGTTTCAAAAAAAAAAAAAATAAAAATTAATATAAAAGTCTCCATAAAAGGCAACAAACCAACAATACGAGGACGTTTTAATCGACTGTCAAAAGTGCATTTAAGTGTCAGTTGAGATATAAAATGCTCTGATTTTAGTATTTAATATTTTTAATTCATAGAATTGATTCGTTGTTGTATATGAACACTGATATTATTAGAATATTTGATTTACACAATAAAAATTAATTTATTGATTTTTTTTTAATAACTAAGCAAATTCTATTTGTTCTTACTTTCTGTGTATTAATTGCATCATTTTCCAACTAAGAGAGACTTTTGAGCCGAAATATTGATAAAATACATAACAAATCTTATAATAAGCTGGATTGGGAACTGCCAACACTAGACCCACTGGCAATCCTGAGATTCATCAAGAGAGTAGGTCTGGATGAGGTGCTCTAACACCTGGCAAGGGATACAATAGATCTACTTTGGTCGCAGAGTCCTGTGTTTCCCGTTTGACTTAATTCATTCATTCATATAATAAGTTGGTATTTGATGTTTTGATCCTTATATCACATTTATCAATATTTTCGACTGGATGCAATTAATACACAGAAAGTAAGAATTAATGGAATTTTCTTTTGAGTTACCGGCAATTCCGGAAAAAAATTCGCAAAATCCCAAAAATGCAATTTTTCAGTATTTTTGCTGTACTCTTTTTATTTTTTGCCAGGCGCAGATAATATTTTTGAAAATTTTTAAAAACATATCTTGCCTTAAGAAAGCATTATAAATTTTTTGGTTCTAACTTTGGAATTTGAGAAAAAAAAACCTTAAATTTGATATTTATAACAAAAATAATTATATTTCAAAACGATCTGATGCATTGAATAACAAAAATTTTATCTTATCTTTTGAATAAGTAAAAATATGTGGTTGGTATTCTTGCAAAATTTTTTTATAAAGCGAAATAATTAAACCACTTTTTCTGCAAAAAAAAAAATGGCGAAAAATCGACTTTTTCAAAAAAATTTTTTAAATTACTTATAACTTTTGACTTAATTGTGCTTTTCATGCCAAATTTTTTCTTGATGTTACAAAATTTTGTTCTCAATTCATAATAAGTTTCTTTTTTGAAATCGAACAGGATTTGAGTTTTCCATTAGCAGAACAGTGAATGGATCCAAGGTTGGTTAAAAAGCCAAAATTTTAATTTTTTTCTCGAATATTTCCTAAACTGTAAGCGAAAACCCATAAATGTTCTTAGCTCTAGGATAGGAAAAAAAATCCATTTGCAAAAAAATTTTATCAGATCAAAACCATCAGCTTAGTTAGTATCGGTTTTATTTTTTCATTAACCCTAGGTTGCCCAATTTCGGGGCTTTATGGCTCCGCCTCCTTTAAATATATATAATCCAAATTCCAGACTTCAGCTCTGTGACGGCTCTTCAAATGCTGTATGATATTTCATAACAATCGCACAGCCCATTTAGAAATGGCACAATCATTTCCATTTTTTTTTTTTAACAAAATCCCCCACTTTGTATCGAGTAATTTAGGCCCCACTAGGCACCAGAAGGCACCGACAGATCGAGCTAAAAAATTAAGACCGTATTTATGACAGCAAACTTCATATTTTAGACAGTGCATACATTTAAAATAAAAAAAACAAATACAAGCCGCGACCAGTTTAATGTACATGTTGAAATTTCCACAACAGGAATGTCAACTGTTTGTAGCGTTCGACACCAAACAAATATATGTTTTTTTTTTTTTTTTTAAAGAAAACAAAACTTTTTTTACTTCTTTAAATATTTGTGTAGGCCGCCCGCAGCTCTACGTTAGGTAAAATTTAAAAAAATCGAGTCACATTGTTCTGAAATGAGCTTAATTGGTTGCTGTCGCACGCGACAAAAAAGTGAACTTTTTCGTAGAAATGCAAATAAATTTTTTTTGGTACTTATTGTCCTTTTCTGGTTGCGAAGGCTTTTCTATTCTCCTTAATGAAACAAAAACTGAAATTCCACAACAAAATTATTTTTAATCTGTGCAAACATTATTTCTATTTCAGAGATATTGTAGAATTTGAGTAAAAAAAATAAACATTTTATATATTAAAATTTTTTTCAAATAATCACTTAAATTTCCATTTACCAAATTCAATTATTTACCTGGACTTTCCACTCCCATTATGGCATCTGAATCCTCTAAAGAAGTAGCATTTATTAAAAAGAAACAATTGCAAGAAATTTTATAAATATTGATTTCGTAATTTTCAAACATTTCTCTTTTGTAAAATAGAAATTTGTGAAATAAAACAATTTATCATTTTCAAATTGATTATAAGCAAAAGCAAAAAATTTAAAAAAAAAATTAAAATAGAGAAAAATGCATTTTGAAAAGTGCAACCAGTGATGATGACTAATGTATTGAATAAACAGAATGACTAAATGCTAATTTGTCTATTTCATTTGAATAATAAATTTTAATAAGATTATTGTATTCGTATGTAAATTAAAAGCTCATAAATTAAAAAAAAAGCAAAACTAAATAGTAAAATGACAAAATATTTTAAAGTTGAAATGAAATTTTTTTTTCTGGGGTTGGGGTTTCCTCCTAAAGAAATTAATATAAATTTCTACATACATACATACGAGTATATCCATATGTGTATAGAAGAAACTATAAACAATTAAAAAATAAACAAAAAAGAATCAAAAGCATTTACTACCAAGTCTTTATTAAAAATGTATAAATTCCATTTAAGGCGGGGGCAGCAGGTTGTTCGACTGCAGTCTGAAGAATTTGAAATACATTTGTATGAATGTAAATACATGTGCACATAGTTTTGAAAACTTTTATGTAAATGTGAACATTTATATATTTTTTTTCCTTCCCTAATGCATTTTCTGTTTTTGTAAAAAAAAATTTGACTTTGGATTTTCATATTCGAAATTTGAGGCAAAGTGTAGAAGAGGGTCCTTGTTGCGTTAGCGCAAGGTGCTGATGGAATTGACATCTGTTTTGCGTATGCACGAATGTCCGAATGAGCACTATTTGTTAAGAAAATAGAAAAATATTTTCGTTTTCATAGAAAAATTCAACGAAAAGCTTCAATAAATATAAATAGATTAACAGAAGAAAAGCTAAAGAAGACAATGTTAAACAACAAACAAATGCAAGCAACACAATATTTTTAATACTCGTATATTTATGTGGCTTGTGTGGTATTTTATTTATTTGTGGTGGCATGTAAACATATTTATCACTGGTTTATGAATAAGGTGGTAACTACGTCACTGGCATCACCCAAATGACCGGAAAGCTGTGGGCAGATTTTAGCTTACGTTGTTCGTGTAATGATTTTTTTATTTTTTAATGCTTAGAATAATAAGCGGACAAGTTTTATACGTAGCTAATAATTTTTCTCATGAGGAATTTATCTTTTTCTTCTAACTTTCATACATACTTAGATGTTTATTTAAAACAATTTATGGCGCAATATCTATGTACATTGCACATTATAATTAAATAGTTTTTTTATTAAACATAAAAATGTTTTATAGAGTAATGAAAACAGAAATGTTCTTGCAGTTTTTATAACAAACAAATTTTTTATCGAAAAGTCAGATGTGGCAAACATTAAATGGAGAACTTCGGACTACTAAAATGTTTTCTCTCTAAACAATATATTTTTGGCTATTTTTAAATCGAGAATGGAAGTTTCAATTGCAGAATATAAAATTGCAGTGATTGAAATTAATGCAAGTCGTCACCTTCTAAAAAAGCTTATTATACTTTCTTAAATTATATCGCCAACATTTGATTCATAATAATTTTTAATTTAAAAACAAAAAAATTTTGCACTTTTATCTGGAAACGAAAACTTCATTAAGGCCATGATTCACTATCATACACAATCGCGCGATCTACGAAAAAATACAACTCTGATCTGATGAATTGTTTTTGTCTTTTGAAAATGTTCATAGACTCCATCATACCAGGGCTGTATTTTCTCAAAAATCGCACGATCGTGTAGGCTAGTGTAGCACGGCCTTTAGTAATACGACCTGTCATAAAAATTAAATCAAATGGAAAAGTGTAATTGTTGAAAACATGGAGCTTCATTTGCCCGGTTGGGGAAACAATTTTTTTTTTAATTTAACCACTACATAGAAAATTATTTTATACAAATGATGCAAGGTCGCTTTTAGACACGCAAAGTTTACTTTGCAAACTCTGGTTTTAGACTTGGTACTTTTTCTAGCTCAACTTTAGATTTTATAATAAGAAAGAAAAAGATAGGTATACAAGGTATATATTACTTTCTCAACTCTCTCATACAAAATCAAAAGTTGTGCAAATAAAACTGCCGAGTCTAAAGCCAGATAATGTCTTAATTCAGCTGGGTGAAAGACAGAGGCAGGAATACTTTCTGTTTCTATCCTTCTCAAAGCTGAATTAAGACTTTGAAAAGTAAATTTTGCGTGTGTAAAACGGCTGAAAAAATTACCAGGGTCTAAGTAAGACTTTCCTTTTCCACACGCAAAGTTTACTTTGCAAAGTCTTAAGGATCAGTTAGCCGACTGTAATGTAATCTAACTGCAACAGTAGGAAACAGCTGATCGATATTGTCATGTAAAAAGTAATGGAAATGGTTATAGAGATATAATGTAACGTAACCTACTTTTCATATAAAAATATCGATCAGCTGTTTCCTACATTACAGTTACATTGCATTACAGTCGGCTAACTGAGCGTTTAATTTAGCTGGGTGAAAGACAGCGGTAGTAGTACAGTCTCCTTCTGTATTTCTCCCAACTGAATTAAAACTTTGCAAAGTAAACTTTGCATGTGGAAAAAGGGTGTATGTGCAAGATTATCAGAGTAAGACCGCTTTTAGATATGCAAGCTTTGCTTTGCAAAGTCTTAATTCTGTTGGGTGAAGGACAGATGGAGGAATACTTTCTCTAAAGCTAAATTAAGACTTTGCAGAGTAAAGGCCCAACTATAATATGAATAAGCTGGCTTAAGTTAATGTCAGAATTGAACGATAAGCCTGTCAAATGCTTAAACATTTCAGAGGTGACTTTTAGGTGGCCATAATGTACTTACATGAACTTAAGCACTCCTTAGCCATAGCTGCACATCTAGGTATTGTTCATAATTTTGCAGTAATTTTGTTTCTTCTCATAACTCCTAAATGAATGCAATTCAATCTAATAATTTTGTTATAATGTGCTTATCTATTAAAAATTCACAAATAATTATATCTATCAATTTATTACATGTTTTATTTGCTTTGCCTACTAAAAAGTACAATAGTGAATATACATAAGCAAACACATGTGTATGTGTGTATATGTATGATGTAAAAAAAATAAGTGCAAATTAAAGTTTTGCTTTATTTTCTGAGTTTCAAATTAAAAATCAATAAAACAAAATATTTAAAAGCAATGAATATTTTCTGCTGCTGTCTGTTTGAGTTTAAAAAAATGCACAAACCGTTGTTTCCGTACGGAAAGTGCGTTCAGTTTGGCACTTTACTTAAGCAAATGACATTTGACGAAACTTGACGAAAAGTTTCATTAAGTACATTATAGTTGCACACATACGTATTGAATGTAATCGCACAGTTGCTTAAGTTTGCTTATTCATATTATAGTTGCGCCTTAAACTTTTCTTGAATTTGCAAAATGACATTGCCAGACCAAATAAAATGGACAAAAAGTACTTAAAATTCAACTCTATACCAAATAGCAACGCAGAAATACCTGTTTAATGCAAGTATTTCCCCTCACCATGATTGGTGCATTTCGACTTTGACTACTGACTACGACGTTTCCATGGTAAAATTATACAAGGTACATGCACAAGCCCAGAATGTTAAAGTATACAATGCATAAAGTTGTCAAACTTTGTTTACAAGCTGCAAAAATAAGTGTATGTGTTGTGAATGAAATGATTACAGTGTTTCCAATGAAATTACACATGGCTGTATCTCCAACTACACATTGAAGAAAATTACACTAAACATCTTCCCCCAAATTCATAAACTTTAAAATGAATTTGAAATGTATTTTATTAAAGCACACTGCGATTTTGTATTAATTCTCATTTGATGTAATTTCACAAAATCCAATGAAAATCTTACAGACTTCTCATGCCCATTCAAAATGTATGAAACCAACCGAAATAACGCGGCGTCAACGCTTTGCAATTGGAATATCCAATTTTGACAGCGCGTAAAGAAGTGAAGTTGGCTGCAAAAGTACTATTGTTTTTGTTAAGTAATGTAACTTTAGCTACTTTCACGTCAATTTAGCGTTTTTATTTTTATTTCTTATTTCTGTTAGTTCTTGCATTTTAGTATGAAACACCTTTAAGGGCAATTGATAAGTGACCGATACGAATTGTGAATGCTGAATATTTTTATTCATGTGGAAAAATTTGAATAATTCAACTAAACTTTAATAAATTATTATTATGCAAAACAAAGTATAATACGTTAGTATTGTTTTTCAAGTAAATGAAAATTAAAATGAAAGTACGAAAACAACTTACCTTCATTAACATAACCTCCCTCCATGGTGCCAAATGTATACAACTTGTTGCCTTTAATTTTTAACGATTTTTTGTTACAAATTCACTTTATATTTTGAAAATTAATTTTTTGTTTTAATTTTTTCACTTTCAAAATTTGATTTTATTTCTTAAAATATTTCGTAGTAAACATTTGCTTTGGAACTCTGTAAATACAAAAACCAACACTTGTAATTAGAAAAAAAATTTAAAAAAAAATAAGCACTTGAATTCGAATTTCACAATGAAAACTTTTCACAAAAAAATACTTTTCTGTTTACACAATATTCCTCAAAAAAAAAAAAAAATTTTGTTTCTTTTTAAAAGATGTTTTTAAAGAAAATATTATTATTGGTTTTTCCTTGACTAATTTCTTAGTACTCGTATTTCGAATTTGATTTCAACACTTATTTCGAGTATTCGCTGCGTTTTTTACGTGTTATGCATGTGTGGGCGTAAAATCTTCCCGAATCGAAACTAGCTGCACTGTATAAAACTTTAAACTTATTTTTATGAATTTATTTCTGGTAAAAACAAACTTCTTTCTTAGACTTTAAGTATTTATTGCATTTTACAAGTGGTTTGCTTGTGTTTGATTTTTTTTTTTTTGGACCAGACAAAGCAGCAACTCAATGTATTTTGTAGTGTTGCAGTTTAATGTGGTCATAAAGTTTTATGCCAGTTTCGCTTTTTTCCATTTAACCATTACACTGGATACAAAATTGCGTTGAATCATAAAAATCTCAACTGATGGAGGCGTTGGATTTTGGATGTTAATTTCGTCTTTTAATGTTAAAAGGCCTCTCCTTTTTAAGCTGTAAAGAAAAGAAAACATATTTTCTTTAATTAGTATTTAATTTTTTAACAAAAACTAAAATAGGTACAGATTCTTTTTGTAATTTTTTTGGTTAAAAATAATATTAATTTTTATTTGGTTTAATTTAACTAAGGTTCGTATTTTTAAGGAAGCCAAATTCTATATGATAATTTTTAAACAACAAATTACACCAAAGACAAATAAAATTATCATAAGAAACAGTGGAACGGAATAAGATGCTGTTTTCTAAGGCCGCTACACCTTCATAATCAGCGTTCAGAGCAAATGGAATACGGGAATTATTTTGATTCATCGCATCACAACTGGTTGAAAGATGTTTTGTAATGAAAGCTTAGATTTAGCATTACTAATTTGCAAAACTTTTACCAAAGACCATAGATTATATATAAATCTATAGTATTTGGTTTTACCTTTTAGGGTTTCACACACCAAAAGTGAAGAGAAACCCTATTGTTTTCGCTACGGCGTCCGTCCGTCTGCCAGAGTGTCACAGACTGTTTTCTCAAGAACCATAAGAGCTACGCAACTGAAATTTTCACAGAATATGTAAAATTTTGGCCGCTACTACAAAAATTATATGAGAGTAAAAAATAAATAAAAGGGTCCTATAAAGCGAGCAACAAATCCCAATGCTATATACATATAATTATATAAAGATACAAAGTTAGTGCATTTTTTTTCAGACTACACCAATTAACACTGCAATTTAAAAAAATCAAAATTAAGGGGTTTTCTATCAATTAATGTAATTTTTACTATGTAATTTTTACAACAAACAAACTCTTGAAATAATTGAAAACGCCGAATCGAAAAATCGCCAAAATGATAAATCGCTTAAATGAAAAATATCACCAAAAATAAAATAAATCGCTAAAATTGAAAAAAAAATTACCAAAGCAAAAAGGTCGCCTAAAACCAAAAACAAAATCGCCAAAACGAAAAAAGAACTTCAAAACTAAAAATATGATAAATGTTAAATTTTAATTGAACTAGAATGAACTTTAATCAGGAAATTAGTCCTCTTAATCGGAGTTAAGTTTCAGTATTTTAAATTCTTATTGAAGTGAAAAATTTTTAAAACTAAAAATATGTATTGTGAAAATAAAAAACGCAAAAAATCAAAAAAAGTGGCCAAAACGAAAAACCGTCAGATACCTATATAAATACTAAAAAATCACCAAAAACCGAAAAAATCTCCACAAACCCAAAAAAATCGCCAAAAATAAACAATCGCCATACTGAACTCTTTGTGTGCGAGTCCAATTTACATTTTTTCATTTTCATTTCATTTATTTATTCATTATTTATACCTAGCCTATGGGCCATAATCCGTCACATCATTACATTTGCTTCTGCTATAATTTGATCCTTAAAAAATTATCACATATAATTTGGCTTCCTTAAAAATACGAACGATAAACTAATTAAAGAAACCAAAATAAGTTCGAACATATTTAAAAATTAATTAAGTATATTTTTCTCTTACTTCTTAATTTTTTCTGTATTTTTGTTAATTAGAAAATCAGCCACTTAATCTGACACAAATTAGTTTTAATTATGTCTTCTTTGGATATTCACACTTCTGCCTAAAGATAAAAATCTTGAATTTTTATATTTTCTTAGCTACGAGTATAATCCCCTTTATTTACGCCAGAAACGTGTGTTTTTTAGAAACGAGATCGAAAAAAAGAACAGACAACACTATTTCTTTCAAATATTGAAATTTTGTTGAAAACTTTTGTGTCTATCACTAAGTTGGCTTTAAATGGTTATAGGTATAGACAACAAATGTTGTTGCTATTTGATTATCTTGTTTGATGTGTTTTTTTTATCAAGATGTCAACCAAGTACGTTAAAAGTTCTATATATGTACATATGTATCGTCAGCTGAAATGTAACACCACGTAAGTAACAAAAAATTCAAAATCGCAGTTTTAATTAATTATTGGATCTTACATCGAAACACATGTCGCTACAAATTTTCAAAACTGTATTATAACAATGAGACATTAAAATAGAGAGACTTTACTTCAGTCACTTGAATGCTTTTGCATAGTTTTTTCTGACTCTTATAAAATTTAAAAAAGTGTACTTACGTGCTTTTGCATTTTAGCTAACGATATATAAAGATTTAAAAATCTGCGTTGAATATTAAAACAACACCGTACAACACAAAATCGTACAACAAGATTGTATCAACTGATTCTGGAAAAGAAATAGAACATTTTATTCATACTGCTGAACATCATACACAAAACGGAGGGTTGGAGTCTCTTGCACATTGTAACTGTGAATTGGCTTAGCGAACCACGTAACAGGGCCATTTAATTTATAAAAAAAAGGGTCCTCTAATAAGACGTTTTATTTTGATATGCAAAAAACACTTATATTTTTAAGCGACATTATCGGATGTTTATTTGATTATAAGCCAAATCGCTGATGGGTTCAGCAGTTTTATAAAATGTAAAGATTTTATTCAGCAGATTTCAAGCTCTCTCTCTTTGAAAGGTTCAGATGAAAACATTAAAAACGGTGGCAAACGTATGTTGCTTATTTTTGATCTCCTTTGCCAGAAATTTCATGAAAATTTTTAAATTGACATTACAAAAAAATTCTCATTTTAGCACCTTTATTTGAAATAATAAAAAAAAACACCGATAATCAATTAAAAATTATATTGAGTCAATTAAAATTTTGTTGAAAAATTTAATTACTTTATTAACAATTGAATTGGCACAATTTAATTTGTAATTAATTTTTGTTGATTGGAGAAATATTTTTTTTCTGTGTTTTTTTCAATTCAATAAATCAATTGTTTTTGGGGCTCTCAACTGACTTTCTTAAGTGTTTTATTTACACACTTACTGAAAATTGGGCATATTAATCATTAATTTTTATATGAATTACTTTTTTTTTTAATTAAAAAATCATTTCCACACACTTCTCAAATATTTTTGCACTTGTAATTTTTTTAATTTGTTGATTAATTGGCAATTTATAAATAAATCGTATATAAATACAGAATTGACTTTGAAAATTAAACTTAATGATGACTATTAATAGTTTCAAGCAACATATATTGAACATATTAAACACATTTCAAGCATTTTGTTATATATAATTTTTTTTTGCAATAATTTTTTATTTTTAATTATTTTCTTTTTTTTCCCTTGATTATTTTTTATTTAACTTTTTGTTTTGTGTGTTTTTCTGTTTTGCTGCTGTTATTTTTGTCTTTGTGGGTTTATCGTATAGAATAACAAAGAGTTGGCACTACGGATGATTTCAAATAATTTTTAGATTAAAAATTATACATATACATATTTTTATTTGCTATTTCAAGATCAAGATAAATAAATGTTTAAATGCCAACAAAGTGGCAGTGATTTAGGAAGAATTATTTAGGGTGTTGGACCATTTATCTTGACAAGTAAAAATACGAAATATGTATGTCTAACGCTCATTTATAAAAACAAAGTAATAACTCAAGAACTACTACTCTTAGACAACTTAACGGATAATAAACTTGGACCTAACTCGTTCACTAGTTCATTTCAGACACAACCTTATGATAAAACCAGTGTAATTAAAATGGGTTTTACCATGGGTTTGTGTTAAAAATGAGCTAGTGAACGAGTTTTAAATTTTTTTTTTTAGTTGAACTATAGTGAATTTTAATTAGAAATAATTTCTTAGTCAGGCTTAAGTTCAGTAATTTCAATTCTTGTTGAATGAAATATTTTTATTAAGTAATGTGAGTTTCCAAAGAAGAGAAGAAAAATTAAATTAGACGTTATTAGCTGGGGGACAGAAAAATATCGGTATTTCCCCCAGCTAATAAAGTCTAATTTGATTTTTCTTCTTTTCTTTGGAAACTCACATTAATTAATAAAAATATTTCATTCAACAAGAATTGAAATTACTGAACTTAAGCCTGACTAGAAATTATTTCTGGGAAAAATTAAATTTTATTTTTCCCTCAAGAGTTGACTCTACAAGATATTCGCATGAAATTATTACACAATATTCAAAATGATATGATGATCAATTCTGCATTATTAACTTAAAAATTAAATTTTTCGAGTTGTGACGTTATTGAAGTAAATAAGCGATATATCCATTATCACTAAGCAAAAACCAGCCGGTATAAATATATAAATTTATATACGAGTAATTGCTTACGCAAATTAGCAGGCAAACAACCAAGTTAATACACAAAAACTCTTAGGGCTAATAAATTATTGCAAGTTAATCTCTATTTTTACACGCACAAAATTGAGCTTCTAAACTCCAAATAGAGACCATATGACTTTGTTACATACAGACCAAGGCGAATTGATACCAAGTGGTCCCGATTTGCAACTCTGCATATTCGCCTTGTATATTTGTTAGTGCAAAATTTCCTGCTGTCAGAAAATTTCTGAACGTTTTGCTTTTATTTGACACCAGTGCAATTAACAGTTGATCATCAGCTGCTAAATTGAGATCACCTGATATAAATTCACCTTGATACAGACCATACATACTTTTTTCAAACCTTTTTTATTCAGATATTGTTCAACCTGGGGTCGAATCGTTACATCCATGAACGTACAACTCGTCACGTAAAAACACCATTTTCAGATTATGACATACGTGAAGGTACTGAAATCCCATTCAACTTATACGATTAACGTATCACTTAATTTGTTTTCGTACGATTGTCGATACGATCACGGATGTGACGATTTGAGCCCTGTTTTCTTACACTCTATTGTTCCTTTATACTTTTCTACTTCGTCAAGCATAAAATTAGTTTCTGTTTCAGTAAAATTTGGCAATCTTCCAATTATTTTTTTTTTTAATTTTTGCTCGATTTGCTGCAAAACAGCTGTTTTGTTGACATTTATTACAGTGTTGCCACTATATTATTTTTTACACTGCACATAATATTTGGTGCACGGATTTACCACTGTTGAGTTCAAGTTTAGTTCAACTAAATCAGCGCTTAAGCTTGCACTGGTTTATTAGCCCTTAACACTTTTATCTCTAGCTGTTATTAAAAAAAACGTACATATTATTAAACTCACTTTAACCCGAAAACCAGCTAACAATAATTTAAAAACAATTCAAGTTCAAAAGTACATGCTAATTTCCCACATCCAAACACCCAACTAGACGACATGAAAGTCACGATTAAACTGTTTCTTTATTGACAAAATTTTGTAGAAAAAATTTTCTTAATTTTGAAAAATTACTTAGGCGTAGGCTGGCAAAAACAACACACACGCTCACAATTTTCTAAGCAGTTGTCAGCAAATTTTTAATATGAGTGTATGATAAAAATAACAATAAAAAAATAAAAAATAAGTAAAAATTATAACCTGGTGTATGAGCACCAAAATGATCGTAAAAATATACAATAGCACACGCACACACACTCACACTCACTTTACCAATCAAATTTAAATTCATCAATGAATTTATTCTTGAATTTCGATTAAAGCCTTCTATGCGACAGTTTATTTTTAGCTCTTGTACTCGTTTATCGTCAGTATTTCTTAGTCCAAAAACGGCATACATACATATACCACCCGATGTGAAATATTTGTGCGGAGACTTTTTGTTTGTTTGTTTGATGACTAAACCATCGAACGATCTAATGAGTGAGTGAGTGATGAACATGATTAGTTTGACAGTTAACAACGTGTTTTCACCATTTGAGAGTTTGTAATGGGGTGGCTGTACGAATCACGTGTGAACAGACAGAGTGGCCGTTACAATAAAAGCGAAATAGGAAATATTAGCCCAAAAACATAAATATGCATGTATGTGCATGTATAAGCGTAGTTTTTCCCTTAATGGATAAAGTAAAATATAAGAGCATACGAAGGTCGCCTGTATGTAGCAACAGCAAGAGCTCTAACGTGTACACATAGACAACTGCTAAATCAGACGACGGCTACAATCGTCGAGGCATGGCCAGCTACTTAATTATAATAAAAAATACAAAAATATAAACTATTTAACTACAAATCAATTCATTTGTGTAAACCGCAATAAGTCAACATTATACTCGTGGTTGATTGTTTTTTCTATTACCAGATAATCAATAAAAATTATTCCACGCACATCCCAAAATATCCCTCGCCTGCAAATGGGACTGTCCTCGTCTTCTTTGGATTTGATACTCCCATTGCACGCCCTTGCTTTGGATGTTGTTTTACACGCAAGTGGTGGACCATCTTTTTTATTGAGTCATAAAATGTATCTGACCAAAGTAGAGAAGTTTCCTTAAACTAAATTCTTTCACCAAAATTTGTCATGAGCGGTGAAAAGAAGGCATATCAAATTAATCATAAAAGAATGCCTACAACTAAAGAATTTGAGGTTTTAGTAACCGATAGTGAACAAGCACTTTAAGATTAGATATAAGACACATCATGAACTATCAAATCAAATATTGACCCTCTGGCAGGCAGGCCATCGACATTTCATAGTGACAAGTCCCTTTTATAAAAAAAACTTAAGTACTCAAACAGCCCCCATTACCTCAAATGTAGTAACACTGCAAGTTGCTTTTAGTTTTCAATTGGTTTCCCTGCACACTACAACATTTGTCTGCCGGACATTGGAACAATACACCACCAGTTTTCCGCTGTTAGACTTCCAAAACTCAAACAAATTATTTTAAAAGCAATAAAAATAAACAATTATTAATTGAACTACTTCATGTAAATTAATACAAAAAATCCCTTTACGTTTATTACCCCTTATTAATTGTAATTTAACTTGAAATAGTTCAAGCAAATAACCCTTTAAGTGCTCTTTGTACAAATTGGTAATCAATAACCTTGTGTGTGTAAAAAACTTTGAAGTAGGAAAATCGGAGAGCAACTTTTCGTTTAGAAAACAATAAAAACAAGAAATTAATGATTTTATAATCATGTAATAAAAATAAATTTTTGTGCAAAACAAAACAGGGTTCATTGTTTTTTAATTAATTGGAGAAATCAAACATGACAGTTTTACAAAAGGAACCTTGAGATGAATGAATGAATGAATGGCAATTGAATTGAAGCAACTTTGATTGCTTTTATTGATCTCTGGTATGATAGAGCGGCATTATCGGCGTATCGATTACTATTTTCAAAAAGTAAAGAATTTTTGAATTCGCTTTTCCTTATATGATTCGTTTAAATAACTAAACATTTACATTCCTTAATTTTCATTAAAATTTTTTTTAATATTCTTAAAATGCGTGTTTAAAGTTGCGCAGTCGTGTCACCGTCACCGCTATTAATTTTATTAATAATAATGATTTTGTCAACCTTGAATTTGTTGTATCTTATCACAAATTCATAAAATTTTTGCGTTTTATTTTTTCCTCTTCGATATAATTGCCCTAGAAGCACACATTTATTTGAGGTCAACATTGTGAATCTGTATGTAAATGGATGACAGACAAATCAATTGATATTGAAAAAACGTGAGTGACAGAAAACTTTTGCTCAAAAGTATGTTAATATTTGTTAATTCTTTCAATTTGTGTTCGATTCATCAATTAAATAGTAATAAGTAGTTTTATTGCTTGAGAAATTTCTTAAGAGTCCACAAACATCATTTACAGTCAAAGTCAAAAGTTTGAGAACTTATCTTGCTGTTGTTCAATTTAATGAAATATATATTTATAAAAGGTACTTTTTGTTAAATGTACTTTTATAAAAGGTATATTATTTAAGAGGTACTTTTGATAAAAGGTTCATTTTATGAAAGATCATTTTATAAAGGGTTCATTTTATAAAAGGTACTTGTTATGAAAGGTACTTTTTATAAAAGATACTTCTTATAAAAGGTACTTTTAATAAAAGGTACTTGCTAAAAAAGTACTTTCTATAAAAGTTACTTGTTATAAAAAAAGACACTTTTTATAAAGGTTCTTTTTATGAAAGGTACTTTTTATAAAAGATACTATAAAAGGTACTTTTGATGGAAGGTACTTTTTATGAAAGGTACTTTTTATAAAAGATGCTTTCTACTAGAGGCGCTTTTCATAAAAGGTACTTTTGTATAAAAATTACTTTTTGCTTAAGTTACTTTTCAAAGAAGGTACTTATGTTAAAAGTAATTTTGCAAAAGGTACTTTTTATAAAAATACTTTTTATAAAAGGTACTTTTTATAAAAGGTACTTTTTATAAAAGGTACTTTTTATAAAAGGTGCTTGCTAAAAAAGTACTTTCTATAAAAGGAACTTGTTTTAAAAAAAGAAACTTTTTATAAAAGGTTCTTTTTATGAAAGGTATTTTTTATAAAAGGTGATTTTTAATGTACTTTTTGTTATCAAAAAAAAAATTTTTTAATCAAATTTATACTACTTTTTGTAAATGTACTTTTTGTTTAAGGTACTTTTATAAAAGGAACCTTTTCTAAACGGTACCTTTTTTAAAAGGTACCTTTTTTAAAAAGTACTGTTTATTAAAGGTACCTTTTTTTAAATGTACTTTTAGTAAAAATTACTTTTTTAAAAGTACGTTTATAAAAGTTACTTTTTATAAAAGGTACTTTTATAAAAGGTAAATTTTATTAAAGTTACTTTTCTTAAATGTCCTTTTGCATAAAAAAAATTTTCTTAAAAAGTATTTTTTGTAAAAGATGCTTTTTACAGAAGATACTTTTTTGAAAATAACCTGTATTTACTTTTGTTAATCATAATAAAATAACATTTTAACTGCACACATTACTTTATTAACTATTGAAGCAGAAGGAATTGACTCACTAGACTTTTACTACATTAACTAGATTACTATTGATTTTAAAAAGAAGCTTTATGTTATTTTTAAGTTGTGCATATATATATTTATTTATGTATGTGTGTGTATGTGTGTATATGTGTGTGTTACTTAACTACTAACTGACAAATAAAAAATTATTTTATTTCCCAATTGTATGTCGAAATGTCATTAAGTTTTTACATGTTGGAAGTAAAGAAAGAAACGATAATGAAAATATATGTATATACTCGTTTATAAAGTTTACCACTGTGACCTTAAACTTTGGCACGCAAACCTATAGAACGTAAAAGCGACGTAATTTAATGAACGAACAAGAAGCCGCCCCATTGAAAGTATATATGTATGTATGTTAGTACATTCACACATACTATAGACAGACATACATACATATCGTCATTATAATATAGAAAGAACCTAACTCATTAGTTACTTTTTTAAATCGAGATCTTTGCATTTTTCGATACATTAGATGTTATTCTGTCGAAATATGCAAAAAACTCGATTTCAAAAATATAATGAGTTAGGGTCTTTCTATATTAAGATAACGATATATATGTTACTATGAGTATCCAAAATATTGGAGGCGCTACCAACAGCGAATTCAAATACCACCCCCTATTTGCTGTCCTAGGAAATTGACAGCATTGAACATTTTTGATTGGTTTAGCCTAAGCAGACGAAACTTGTTCCCAGTTTTACATGAAAGTTGCAAGTTTTCTTCTTCTATTCTGTTTTAATTTATACTTTTATTTCTGACTTTAGTTCAGGCAAATTATAAACTTAAATATGATCTCCTGGAGCAGTATGGCTACAAGTATTTGAATACTGGTAACTTTAAGCTTATAAATTAGCTTAACAATCTATATATTTCTGCAAGCAATTTTTCATCATAAACAGCTGCAAATTTTATTGCTGAGTATGCAAGTTTAACAAACTCATGACTTAACGTAGCGTATTTGTTGAAATAAACTTTTATAACCTCATCACGACTTTGGGACGCCTGGCAGCAAATAAACTTTAAGTTTTAACAGAAAGTAGGAAATAGAACATCATTATCATCGTCACCATCATCATCATCATCATCATTCTCGTCATCATGTGCCACTTAAAGCTAATATCATTTACAAAACTTTTTTAAATTCGATTTTTGTCATTTAATTATATCTTTCAGCTTTTTTTTTTTTTTTTTTTTGATAAAAGCAACAAAAAAATAATCAAATTGAAATGAACGCATGAGTGTCTACTTGAATCTTATTTTACTGTTCTCTCAGCACTTTTTTTTAAATTTGAACTTATGAATAAATTTTTGTAAATTTCAAGTGCAAAAATTATAAGAAAATAAAACGAAAAAGATTTCTGTAAACAAAAACACATCACATGACTGACCGTCAAACGAGATATTCTAATTTGTATTTTCAATTGAACTGCAGTTTGTTTGCGGTGCTAATTTTTCGCAAATAAGTTTTGTCATCATAAACCAGAGATGCTAAAAGCAGAGCACCTGGGAATAGCTCATAATAACAAATGCAATATTTTACAATTAATTAATAATACTGAGCGATCAGAGATTGAAAGTGAAAGAGACTGTGGAAGACATAGACATTTAACATGGCTCAGTGGTTTCAATTCGAAATAATCACTTGGGTATGAGAAAGCTTTCCTCAAGATCGATGCTGCCTTTGCTCACAATCCATCACAAACGTGGTGTTGTTCAATAGCAATATGGACGAGTTTTAAAGGCATTTCGTAACCGTCGAGGAAGGGTGGATCTACTACAATACACCAAAGACCCCACAGCAGTCAAAACAGTGCGTTTCTCGAAACAAAAGTAGGTTTGTCAGGTAATACAGTCAAAACCGAGCATAGACTACCTTCAAAAGAGTAAAACAGTCAATAGCGAATGTTAGGCCAGCTTATTGGATCGAATTAATAAGGAGTTGAGCAAAAACAACGACCGCGTATGTGCAGTTTCCATGGCAAAAATCTGTGAATTGGGCCCTCATATGTCCTACTATCCGGCTTAACCCGCAAAGCGATTGGCTTTTCTGCAGAAAACACTTATGGTCTATGGTGGGAATCGAACGCACGACCTCTGAACTGAGAGTCTGCCATCGTTACCACTCAGCCACAGGGGCACATTTTCAAAATACAAAAAAAATTCATTACATCAGGCTTGTATTTATTCAAAAGCCGTACCACTAGCCTTTATTGTTATTTTTATTTATTTACGAAATACTTTACAAAGTAAATTTTGCAAAGTATTGTTGCACAAATATGGGCAGGGTAGCTAGACCATATGCCCAAGATGTTATTAACAGTTTTTTAAAAAGGCTTTGTGACTGACTGTACACGACCTATGCCTTCACATAGGAAGTAGCAACGTGGTTGTTAAAGAAATTCCACAAAAGAACCGCAAGAATATAAGGTTATCCGTGGCAGATCAGTCAACCAGTGCGAGTGAGACGCAAAACTCTCGAAGGCCAATAAACAACAGTGGCCTGGTTGCACTTAAGAGATAATTGCCAACGACGCTTGATGTTGACTCGCCCAGAGCTGCTTTACGACTGTTGTTATTTTTATATTTCTTATTATCGTACTGGTTTTCCAACTCTGCCTTTGTACCTTCTTGCAAGTTCCAATTTCATTTTCAATTCTATTTAAATGACTGTAAATTATAATTACTGTATCTTATTTTAGGGCACGTGTTTATGATGTTTCTGTTCTGTCTTTGAGGAGATTGTGCAATTGCAGAAATAAATTTTAGAAGAAAAAAAATTTTATATTTGCTTGGACCGTCGTCATGTTGATTATTGACGCTGGTTGGAAGTCGTAAAAATTTACTTTTTGAAGGTGAAATGAATCGTAAAAAATATTTCCATTTATACGAAATATTTATTCAAATATAATTCAAATATACAAATGAAAGTTTACATACACATACATACATACATACAAATAAACATACATATGTACATATGTACGAGTATGTCTGATTAGCATTGTTTATTTCATATGAGGCTTTGTGTGCAATTAATAGTCCATTAATTTTGTAGGTGATAAAAAATGTTTCGATCAGAAGTAATATATATTTCTTAAAATATCTCTGAAGACCTTTCCGACAATTTAATCAAATATTTTTGATATGGAGGAACAGATGTTTTATAAATATAGGGTGTCCCAAAATTAAGGCATGATTTGAATTTATGGCCATCTGCGGCATTGTTCCATATTTATTTATTTTTTGTTCATCTGCTACTTGTCTCTTTCATGTGTGTGCAGGCCTACCTCTTCTCCGACTTTCTTGAGAATTCTGGTGATATCATCATGCGATCTGGAAAGAGTGTGGCCGATCCAGTTCCATTTGCCCCTATGTATTTCAATATGATCTAGTTGATGGTTTGTTAAAGCCCAAACTCTGATGTTGGAGATAGTTTCAGGTAATAAAATTTTCATTGTTCACAAAAGCTTGAACTGTCTGCAGGTCTCGTGGCGCAGCATTCCAAATTTAGCATAATAAACACGTGTCGGCATCATAAGGGTTTTCATTAGTATTTAGTGGTTACGATATTTTGGGCAAATGTTTGCCAAGTGCGACCGCACCTTTAGGCATAGAGCAGAGCAATTTTATTTTTATTTCACTAATGTTGCTTTTAGCTCAAATTTATTTGAAATGGAGCGTTTTCACACTCTTCGGTCCAATTCACCCCATAAATGCTTAATGGAGCTTAGGTCTGGGGACTAAGAAGGTTGTGGCGAGATTTGTCAGTTGATTCTTATTCGAATTATGGTTAAAATTTCTTTCTTGAATTTTATATAAAAATAGTGCAAAAACAACCACAAACAAATTTTTGTGTCTACAGTTACCCAAAAAAAAAATAAGAAATATATTATTTTACATATTGTCATAGGCTAGGTTATGTTAGGAAGGGTGGTGCTACCCCGCACCGCCACTCAGAGATCCAGTTGGGTCCATTGTGATTCCCTTCTATTGTCCGTTAATAGTAATATTTCCCCCCATTTGTACCCAGAAGTGTCCCTATTATCCGTCAATAAGCCACTTGATTCCCATGATGAAGCCCCTGATATTCTCCAGTTTACACTTCCCGATATCACTAATGCCATCTAAGCCTATGACATTGCCGCTTAGGGCAGTGGCAAGTAATATGTTAAATTTTTTCAGGTTCCTCTTCATCCCCGCACATCCTACAGAAATTTGGAATGCCTTCTCCTATTGATATCCAGTAGCAGTTTGGATCTTCCTGAGTCAAGTTTTAACCACATAGCCCTCGAGGGTCTACAATCCTCCCTACTTCGCCATTAGCTGTTGGTCCTGCTCTCTACCCAACTACTGAGCTCCCTGTAGGAATGACCTATCGGTCATTTCACCAATTTGTCACTCATTCCCTCACCTAAGGCCGACCCTATTCTTGCCAGCTCATCGGCAATTTAATTTCCCTCAACACTGATGTGGCCACGAACCCAGCATAGTCTGGCACTATATTTGTCCGCAAGCAAGTGAGGGCTCTCCAACAGTCACTAACAAGTTTCCATTTGAGATTGTGTCGCTTCAAAGCTTTTAGCGTCGACAGTCAGGTCGACGTAGAAATTTACCCTCTCGCCTTCAGCTTCATTCCTGTCCACTAGTCTGAAAGAACTACGAATGTTCGTTCCCAAGATATAGACACCAGCCCCTGCGCGTTCCCCCATTTTTGAGGGTGTTCTACTAAAATTAATTTCATCGACCCTATAATCTGTGAGCCCAGGCGTTACGGATCCCTGATCACTAAAACTAATCGCATTTAAGATTGATGTGTGACCAGTTATTATTGTCCTCACCAAATCTATTTTAACGAGTCTAAGGAGACTTTTAGTCGCCGTTCTCACTCAGTTCTATAGGAAGTAGGTGAATAATGATGTCCAATGCAGCCTAAGGTATTCTCCTCTTAGGACCAGCGAGGCACACAGGTGCCGCATTATTTTGCACAGCAGCAATTTTCACTGAACTCCACATTTACTGGATTTAACTGTTCCAAACAGTTTTCTTTTTTGTCCAAAATGAAATTCAAAACTGCACGATGTTGGCAAAAGACTGCAATTTAGTTTAATGTAACGCTTTTTTTAGGTCAATAACCCATAGAAGAAGGCATTAAAATCATTAAGCGAACACAATAAACTCTTTGCTATAAGAATATTTTAACGATTTATTAGAAAGATAGCGGCGGCATTTGACAACTAATGCTTTTTTTATTATTCTAGTTTTATAATTACATAACTTTTAAGCAACATTTTGCTATTTTCTTTAAAAAAAAAAATAACACAAAAGAAGCAAATGAAATGTTTGCATAGTTTCTTCAATTCTGGTCACGTTTTCTGGCCGCCACTTGTTGGTGGGGTATTACGAACTATGGACTCGCGTTGAGAGTGAACACAACAAGTTGACAAGTTGCAAATGTAAGTTTCAGGTTTGCAGTTTGTACCTCGTCTGATTATTACGAGTATTTAGCATTTGTTTATTTAGTCAGACTTTTGAGACCATAAACTTTGGTTTTATTAGAATTTTATATATATTTTATTTTTTTTTTATTTATTCTTTCGTTTTGATTATTATGGTGGTACCGTACCGGAACTCTTTGTATTCGCAACATTTCTTTGACTGTTGATCCCAAAAAAACTATAAAGTTGTTGTGTTAACAAGTTGAAAGAACTTTGAACAGAGAAACTCGTGCAGTGTTTTTTTTAAAGTAATAGTAAATATGGCAAAAAAAGACGTTTTAGCTTAATAAAATTAAAAAAAAAAAAACATAAAATAAGAATACTTAATTTGTTTGAATTGTATTAGGGCATAACCACGAAAGCTTATACTTACAAGTGTTGTATTATTTCAATAAACTGTGCTAGAAATGTGTTTGCCGCTCCTTGGTGAAGCGATAAGATGTTTTGTTTGCGCACATTAATATTACACGCTTTACAGGAGTATTTATGTAATAAAAATAATTTTATAGAACACACGTGGCTGGTTTGACTTTAAAATAATTCTTTACACGCAAAATTATTGTTTAAATTTCGATTTCATTTTATTTTATATACGAGATATATGTCTATAAAAAAAAGAAACACTTGTACTTTTATACGCGTTTAGATTTATTTAATATACGAGTATGTAGGAAGTATTAGTTTTCGCATTCAGTTTTTGTTTTAAATAAAAATTAAAAAGGTCTGATCGAGAAAATTTAAACTTTTTCGCCAATGCATATCGAAAGCTTCTTTAAGTATTTTTTAACCCTTTTAGGGTTTCGTACACCAAAGGTTTTCGCTGCGATGTCCGTCTGTACGTCACAGGCTGTTTTCTCGATAACCGTACGAGTGTATGTAAAACTTTGGCTGCTATATGGCAGTTAAATATAATATGCAGACAATTATATACAGACACTTGAAATTTTCAAAGCTTACTTAAAAAAATGCTGATACGAAACATCTCTTAAATTAAAAAAGCGCTGAAATAAATAATATCACCAATATTAAAATAAATAGCACAAATGAAAAGAAACTACTAAATATAAACAGGGCGCCAAAATATTAAAAAAAAATTGCCAAAAACTGAAAACGAAAAAAGGGGCCAAAATTAACCAAAAAAAAAATAATAACCACAAATATCGCCAAGAATTGGAAAAATCGCCAAAACGACGCTAAAATTAAAAATATCGCTACAAATAACAAAAACCGCTATAACAGAAATAAACGGCAAAATGAAAAAAGCGCTAAAACAAAAAACGCCAAAACAAAAAACTTTCTTAAATAAATATGGGCATTTCCACGAGAAAGTTCACTTTTTAGTCGCGATGTCTATATGCATCTCATTGTTGCTTTAACAAATCGTCAGTAGACTTCAACCACACATTTTGAACAGTCACAAACCCCTTATCTTATGCACAAACTTCCAAAAACTATTTGAGAATTCACAAATAACAATATTTTTGAAAATCACAAAAGCAAAATAAGCGTAGTAGGCTTAGAAACTCATACACTTACAATATAATTATAACAATATGTCGAATAATAAATTTCTTCAATTATAAAATGTATAGTCTATTTGTTCTTTAAGATGAAAAGTCATGTATGTTTCGAATTTCATAAAAATTGCACCAATTTATAATTATAAATTATAAAGTGTAACAAACAAACAAAGTTACTTTTTCAGGGGACGGGCAGACGAACTAGAGGGCGAATAGCGTACTTACATCTGTTAATAGGATTCTGTTTTTTTTTAGTATAGAATCCTTAAAATGCTTGAATAGATAGATCTCTGCAAACACGATAATAAAAATTTTCTGTGTATGTTGAGCCCCGAATCTATGCTAAGCACTTTAACGGGACAACGAATTTTCTTGTCCGTTCATAGGCTTCATTCCACAGTTTTCAAATATTCTTTTCAAATTCCACCGATGGAGGGTTCCTTTGGTTCTGATGATTACCTCTCACAATATACAAACATTACCTCTTTATCTATGTACTCGTATGTACATATGGCGCTATGAAATAAGGCCCAACGAAATAACGTGCAAATAAGAAAATGAAATAAGGCCCAAAAGCAAAGGGTTTGATAAAATATTCAGTCAAAGTGTCAACTAAACATGAAAGCATTCTCATAGGTGACACAACTGCCTTATGAAGGCGTAAACTTTTTATATATTTAGGCTATTTATAACCTTTTGGTCATAAGCAATTATATTTTCCAAAATATGTGATATACTCGTAGTAATCAAGAACATTAAACTTTTTTTTTTCTTTTGTCAAACTGCTGTTTATTACTTTAAATAAATTGTTTATTAATAAAACCCTTAATTAAAACATTCAATTAATTGTTTTCATGGTCTGTTAAAAAAAATTACTCAGCCGCTCAAAGAATTTTGAAATTGGAACCACCCAGTTGGCCTAATCGTCGCAGACGACATTGTCTTCGACGATTAATGTACGACATGTCGCCTGTCGATGAGGTTTTCTAATCGACAATTTAAAGGAAATCGTCAATCATGACTATCTGAATGACAATGTCACACGTTTTGTCTTCAATAAAACTTTGTTGAGGACAATCTAAGTGACAATGACCCTCGTTTTGTCCTCCAGAAAGCCATGTTGACGACAGTCTGAGCGACAGTGTCGCTCAACTCGTCTTGTGTGACCTCGCTGCCATTTGTATAAAAATTTCATCGACGATTTGTATGGAGCTGTCTTCAATATGTCTTGTACGACTTACAATTGCCTTGTACCCGTCGTCAAAGATGTCTTAAAGACGTGGCCAACTGGGCAACTAAGAAATAAGACATTATCAGACAAATTACATAAGCAAATGCCTGTTTGTCTCTTTTATGTAACCGTAAAAGTTATTCAAAAGTTATTTGAATTTTATGACTTTAATTAATATATTTGTTAATTTTGGAATACATACATATGTGCATATATTTTTCACAGATTGTATTCGGTAGCCTGCTGTGGTCTACTCGTTTTTATGTTTTTAATGCTTGATCTATTAATTAAATATATTAATTACAACAACACTTTGACATTTTATTTATTTTTTTTTTAATAATTTGAGTAATATTTTTTCACGTTACTGTTTTTGCAAAAAAAAAAAAAATAAAAATAAAACTTCTTAAAAAAGCGAACACATAAAACAAACAAATAATTCCTACATAGGTATAATTTCTGTGTTAGATAAATGTCGGATTTCTGGCATAAATTAAAGAAATGCCAAGCGAATTTTATTTTGATGACTCCTCAGGGTGTTTTATATATTTTTATTGTTCTGTATTTTAAATTAATGAATAATTTAAATACAAAAGCTCAAATGATTAATTTACGGCATTGTTTTCTTTCTTTCTTTCTTTTTTTATATTTTTCTTTTGCTCTTTCGTTTCAATTTGACCTAATTCTTTTATATAGTATTTTTTCATTTTGTTTTTTGTACTTAACGCTGGTACACGCTATTAAACTAATTTTTCAAAGCGCTTGTTACACTTTTTGAAATCATTTGATAGATTTGGCAGCACCCTTTGACTGTGAAGGGCATTACAGAGACAATAAATCATACAATAATATTGTCGACAGTTTTCGTTTAAATGCTCATCGCCATAATTTCCAACTTATTAGATAATAAATTGAATTGAATCTTCTTTTAGTTTGGTATTTAAGAATGAATATATTTTTAGAGCTTCTAACGCAAAATTCCGGGATTATGAGAATTTTTCTTTTTAAATCAAATCCAGTTTTAGTCATACAAAATGACTAAACTCTTTATATTAAACTTAGATCCATCGTTTTTGACATAAACCTATCATCAATATCATGTAATTAAAATGTACTTTTTATCCCAAATTGACGTTTCATTTGTTCAATGCGGATATTCAAAGCAAATCATATACCATTTCAAAGAAAAAATCCAAGCTCTTGAAATGAAAACTGTAATATTCGGTGTCAACTGTGGTGCTCTTTAACTTTTTGTTCGTACACTTTTTTAATTAGCTAAATTGGAGCCAGCAAAATATTTGATTTCAAGTTCACGAATTGTGTCCGAATTCACAACCACTATTTTTGGTGTCAGGGGATCCCTCAGACTAGACAGCTCTGACTCACGATTATTTCCTGATTGGCTCACCAATTTTACCTTCCTTGGACCCACCTATCAATGAATCCAGATTGTCCCTAGTAAATCAATGGCATTTTCGATACCAATCAGTCAAATAAAAATGATTCAATGTTAGATAACATTTTTGTAATACAGTGGAGTTTGGTTATGGCGTACTTTGCTGTACCGGAAAATTTTTTTTGTTATAGGTGAAGTTTGGACTAAAAACTAGTAATTATATAAGAGAGAGAGAGATAGCAGTATATGAAACTTATTTGGTTCATATGCTTAAACAAAACTACAAGCACTTCAAAAAAGGAATGAAACATAGAAAAATAATATACTTCATCTTAAAAAGGGATAAATTCTCTTAAAAAATATTTCAATAAATTAAAGAAAGCAATTTAAAAATAAACAGTCTCTTCATGTGTTTTCCATGTGCTTTAAGTTTTAGAACTCAAAAAAAGGGTTCGTTCTAAGTCAATTATTACACACAGCAGTTTTTCCTGAAGCAAGTCTCTTCAATTCTCCGTCTGATTTTTTTTTCAGTTTTCTGATTGTTTGATTGCAGTAACTTTTCGGTACCAGCAAATCTGTACCCTTCCTTTTTCTCGCTCTTTCATTAAACTCAGACTTGCTTCAAGAAAAACTAATGTGCTTAAGACATAACTAAGCGAAAATTCGCTATAACCCTATTTCTTTGTATGATATGTTAATAAAAACCTGCTGTGACGGAGACGTTGTTCGTTATAAGCAATAATTCGCTGTAACCGGTTCTCGTTATAATCGAGTTCCACTGTATACTTTAACATGGATATTTATAGTATAAGGAAACAAAAAAAAATTCATTAATACCCTGTTTCCACAAGTCAGACAGGCGATTCGTCGGTGTTGTGGAAACAGGGGGTAAAGCTGTTTCTAATCATAAAATAAGTAATTAATTTAATTGTATTTTGGGACTTACAAAACCCGTTTTACGGGATTTACAAAACGCAGCCCCTACTGGTATCTCTTAAGCTCGTAGACTATGATTATAATTTGCAGCATCCAGTAGTCTTAACACAGTGGCAAATAAGGAATTTCGTTTTCTTTATTGGGGGCGTTTAATTAATGATTTTACATCGTTTTTTTTATAAGCTTGTTCTTATTATTGTGGCATGTTTACAATAGATTTGTATCTAGTAAAAGTTGAAACAATACAAGCACCAATGACAGACACAATTTTTAGCGAACGTTTGCTGGGCTGGTGAATAAAATCTCAACAAAAAATTTGTTTACAACGAGTAGGAAAATTAATAATAAAAGTGTCATAGATCAGAAATATTAAAATGCCTACAAAAATCCATCACTAATCACTTTTACTCTAAATAATTTTTCTCTGCGGTATTCAATATGTGGAAGATGTAAGTTAATAGAGCTTATAAAACAAAATAATTTGGCACAAACTCCAAATCGGCAAATATCGACATACGATGTTATTTATGAAGACCACAGATACGATTATGTCGCTTCTTTATTAGAATAAAAAAAAATGCGTTTTTGTAGTTACTAATGCAGAATAATTTTACATATTGTATCGGTGCCCAGGTAGCTTTGTACGTTGTGTGCTGGGATATCAGTGCGGGGGTTGTGGGTCCCATTCCTAACAAAGACTCTGCTCTGTTTCACTATGACAGTTGAAGGCCTTTGTTACCATGCTCGTGAAACTAAGCTGCGATATAATTTGTAATGTCATTGTAAGATTTAATAAATAAATAAAAAAAATTCCATATCGCATTTTATCTTGACAGAAGAAATTTTTTTTGAAAGGAGCAAAATGATATAAACCAGCACTGGTCTTGCCAGCTTTGATGATTTGTTATATCTTTAATAATTTCTTAATCTTAAAATGATTTTCTATACATATTCACAAACGATTAGTAAACTTGAAGTTTATTTTAAAACCATTTAGTAAAAGGACGATTAAACTATATAATATATTGAATGTTTTCTAGAGATTGTTCCTACAAATAATTCTAAATTTTCTTTCTTTTAGTAAGCTTGTGAGGAGATGTGGGGAAGCAAATAATTTATGCAAATTTTAACAAAATCTTCACGGATTCCACTAAGCCATTTTTTCTATTTCACTGGTTTTTTTAGGGAGTTCCGAGTTTTGATAGTTGAAGCTCACAACTCATCAATTACATGGTTCTTTGCGTGCAGTCTTGTTTTATTTATTTTTTCTACTCGTTTAACGTATACGAGTAGCAATGATTGATGAATATCAAAAAGTTTTTATTTTAGGGTTGATTATTTGAGCGGCTCCAACTATAATTAATAAATTCAAGAAATTTATTATTCGACATATTGTCATAATTATATAATTAATAAAAAAAATACAGATACATTTACAACATCGGTTAAAAAACCAGGCCTCAAATCGTCACATCCGTGATCGTAGCGACAATCGTACGAAAACAAATTAAGTGATACGTCAATCGTATAAGCTGAATGGGATTTCAATACGTTCACGTATGTCATAATCCGAATAATCCAATGTTTTTACGTGACGAGTTGTACGTTGACGGATGTGATGATTCGATCCCTGTTTCTTTGTGGTTCTTATTAATGAAGGTGAAGAGCGCGGACCTCATATTTGACATTTATTTGTGCGTTATCCATAGGCGTAGAAAGGCCATTATGTCGTGCATTGTCCTTTTCATTTGCAGGATAAATTTTTCCTTTTTTGCAAAAATTTTTCCTTTAAATTTGGTTTGTCTTTTGCAGACTTTATTTTTTATTTTTTAAAAGACTGTACTAGAAGTCAATAACAATAAAACATTATTCGATGACGTCATGCTTTTATAAGAACGCTACGAAGTGAAAATACAAATAGTGATTGACGTGGTTATTTGTACATCTGCTTTCAAGCGACAAGCATACGACACTGACACATATGCATGCACTGATTGGCTGTTTTATTTGATCGTCTCCAGGTCCCAGTAAAAATGTATGCTTAAAAAAAGGATCTTATGTTATTGTTATATTAATTTGAGACTCAAATGTATGCTGTGTACATTTATTTAGGTTCTTCTATACGTTTATCAATAAAAGTAATATAAGTAAATGAATAAATAAAATGCTGAATTTTATTTAACTGAAAATGTTTAGATCAAAACTTTATTACAATAATTTATGGCAATTTAATGAGTAAGAGTATATTTTCGCCAGAGCTAAAAAAAATACAATAAACAATGGCGACACAATCAACCCGCTTGGCAAACAAATGAATGTTTACTTAAACGCTCTAGTTCTAGTGGAATCAAAAGAAATATGATCGTTTTTTATCTCTATTCCAAATAAAGCTACTCTTAACATTCTTTGCAGCTTTATTACGTTCTTTATACGCACGAGTATATATTATATTTTCTACATGAATCATAGGAAAAAAATTTTTATATATTCAAGATAAATTATGAATTAGAATTTTTACAGAACAACACTTTATTAAGTAAAATTTTACAAAATTAAAAAAAACTGTTAATTAATTTTAATAATTGGCCCACGGCAGCAAGTTAAATTTTTATTATCAAGAAGAAAAAAACTGATAATATGACGCTCCAGAAAAATGTTTTATCACCAGACTGACCCAATTTACCAATAAGTGTTTTAATTTTTTTTCTTTTGAATTTGTATAATCATAAAAATGTTACCATCAATTTTCCTCTTGAATGACACTTGGACACAAGTGTAAATAAATGTTACTAAATGCATTTTATTATAAGCATTAAACATTGTCTTTTTTTATATTCGTGGCACTGCTCCCGCCCTTAAAAAACCCAAACTTCCTTTATGTACGAGTATTTACTTTTTTCTCTTATCTTCTAAAATAATTATCATCGACACTTTTATCTATGGTAGACATTTAATATTTCAATGTAGACCCACTGTGAAAAGTTTAATTCTACATTCATTTAAAATTTTTATTATGTAAATGCCTCACCATCATCTGTCAAATTTTTGACAGTCTTTCATGGCAATAACGCATGCGTGTCAGTCATACAAGCGAAGAAAAGGCAAAAACCGAAACATGATTGAAATCAATTTAAAAACAGTAAAATGTGTGTTCTAATATACAGTGCGTGATGAGAAATAGGACACATGCCACTGAAATGAGTCTACATACGTATGTATATTAATGATTTCATATGAAAGTGTTTTAAAAATTTATTTGGTGAATGATATAAAATATCTAATTACTTGTCCCATTAAACAAAAATTATAGAAAAACTATACACAAGTACAATACAAAGAAAATTTTTTGTTACATAATGCGCTGACTGAAAAAATAATTCACAGTTCATCAAAAAAACTTAATGATTTCAACAAATAGTGGAGAAGGATAATGAGGGCGGAGAACAATTTCAAACAGCTATTAAATAATAATAATAAAATCTAATTGGAAAAGGGAGAAATTTCTCGGGGAATTTTATTCATGATTGCCCTGAATACATACATATCGTTACCTTAATATAGAAAAGACCTAACTGATTATTTTTTTTGAAATCGAGATTTTTGCATTTTTCGATTCATTACATGTTCTTCTATCGATATATACAAAAAAGAAACAATTTCAAAAAAACAACGAGTTAGGGCCTTTCTATATTAAGGTAACGATATGTATGTGCAATCATGAATAAAATTCCGAGAGAAATTTCTTCCTTTTCCAATTACAAGATTTTTGTTTTCCCTATTACTTGCTATTGTTTGAAATTGATTCCCGGGGAAAATTTCTTGCGGAATTTTATTCATGATTGCCCTCATAAATTTATAATTAAATATTCATATTTTTAAGCTTTTCTTTATGAGCGAACATTTGGCGAACGCATTCCCGCCAGCTGATAAAATTTAATCACAACCACCTGTACGTACTAGAGAATCTGTGTTTGTTATCACCGATTACAAAAGGTTCTCAAGGTGAAAAAATTACTATATTTGCGATGAACGGACGGAGGATCTGTTGAATGTTTTTCTGCAACTGCGAATCCAAGATACATATGTATTTACATACGAGTATGTATTATAAAACGTAACGACCTCCGTTAATTGTCAATGGCGCATAAGCTTCGATTTAATGTATCAAACAGGGAAGCGCAATTCCAATAGTTATTTCATAGATAAAACGATTAGCAATAGCAAAAATGAGATACTACTAACGGCATAAATCCATCTATTATTCGATGGTCTCTAACCGTTTGTAATATTTTACAACTATGGACTGTAAATGACAAAGATATAACGAAAACTTTAAAAAGGCGACCCCTACGTTCAACGAAAAAAAAATTAGACTAAATTTAAAACATATAAATTTGAAACTGTTCTGCTACAAATATGGAAATACTTTATTTGGAAAAGTTTAATGGGTTTTTGCTGGCATTAGGGTGGTACATTTGGGTGATAGGGACTGAAATGTGGTGGGTAAATACTAGGACGGAATACTTCAAGGTAATGGCCCATGGGGCAAAACATTGGTGTTCGCGAGACATAAACATCGATGTATCACACTGTAGACACCGAAGTTTTAACGAAAACTTTAACAAGGAGACCCCTACGTTCGGCAAAAAGAAATCTAAATCGCCTTGCACTAATACTTCATATTTGAAGGTGTACGGTGTACTTTATTTTCTTTTTTCGCTCAAATGTAAACTCCTGATAAAAAAAACTACTTATTCCAAAATACCAAAGGGAGTAGTGCAGATTAGAGTTACTGAAATGAATGAGTCTCTGTTTCCAATGTCTACAAAAAAACTAGTAAATTGTAATAATGTCAGTAGCAGATTTTCAATGAAACGCACACGTCAAATGTCTATAGCAAAAATCATTGTCTGCGTACTGTTTTGTTTGACTTTTCCTACAGGGTATATTCGACACAATTTACATACATAAATATTCATATTTTTTAATAAGAAGTGCATATGTACAACTATTTGTATATTTTAAAAGTCATTAACATCACATGGATATCAAAAAAATCAAAATTTATCCTGAGGGAGAATAATTTTTTTATATTTATAAATACTACGGATGTACATACATATCGAGCCCAAACCGTCAAAAAAGCTTAACCGACATATTTTTTGGACCTCATTATTAACTATAGCCAACTTATCGATTTTGTTCAAAATATTAGGTTCGAAAATTATGTCGCTTAAGCTTTTTTGGCGGTTATGGCACGATATATTTATTAAGTTAAATTGTAAAAATTCTAAATACAAGCATATTAAATATCGCTTAAAAGTGAGCTTGTTGTACTGGCTGTTGAAAAGAAATTTTCAACGTATTCAAAAAAGTAGTCAGTTACGGTAGCCAGCCAGCCACTGCTTTTATTCGTTTAATTTATTTTAGCTGGCGTTTCACGGCTTTAGAGGCATGTGATGTGTTTTTAACAAACACATTAAATCGATGTCCAAAGCGGACAAAAACATCATTTGTCATTTTAAATTGGTTTGCGTTTTTGCGAGATTATAAGTTTCTACATACGAGTACGACGAGAACATACATAAATATTCCTAAGTAAATTCTTTAAAAATTATCATCTGACATTTGAGTTATAAAAAAAAAAACTTTGTCTGTCCGTCACTATATCAGTCTACGGCATGTAAGATCATTTGTCTTCATAAGAGATGCTGTTTTCTATTAAAAATGGCGCTGAAGTTTTAATTCATATGCTTATCACTAGTTAGTATTGCTTTTTAGAGCGTGTTAGCGTTTGCTATTAATAAAATTGCAACTTTAAAAATACTCGTACATCTGAGATCGTATGAGTGCCAAGTAACCCTGAATTATCAGACGATCTTACAAAAAAAAATTAAAATTGTTTTGTAACATTCTTAAAATATTTTTCAAACATAATTTATGATTGGAAATTCAAATGCAAATAAAATTTTCAAAGACAGCTAAAAAAAATTACATAAAGCGTTAGAAAATACATTAGCGGACGGATTTTGCAACGATGAGCTTTGAAGTGTTCGCCAATTTTAGTGTTTTAAAGAGGGGAAGGAACCACGCCTTTTAAAATATAATATTGTACTTTATAAGCAGTACAACTGCTTGCTACGAAACTATAAAAATACTGTTACGTTTTTACATTTAAAAAACTTTATTTATTAGGTTCTAATATTTGCAATTAAATAATAAATTCATTTATGTGCGATTTTGACTCGCATTTTAATATTCACGCATTTTTAATTTTATCGTTTTTGTAAATTTTTCAAAATTATTTTGGCGACGTTTTTACTTTTGATGATTTTTTTGCATTTTAGCTTTTCAAGAGTTTGCCTCTTACGGCTCTCGAGAAAGCAGCCTGTAATAGACAGACAGACCGACAGACAAACAAACGGACGGACATCGGACCGAAAACAATAGAATTTCTTTTCACCTTTAGTGTGCGGAACCCTAAAAAGTTCAGAGTGGCTTATCAAACCAAAACACGTTTTAGTCACTCAGAACTGATGTTAAAAGCTTATAAACAGACACTGTGAAATAAATCACTGTCATTTGCTTAACGGACTCATCGCCCTCTGTAAATTTTCATTAAAGTTCACATCACTGCTTTTTATAGCAGATGTATGTATATAATAGAGGCCTGCGTAAATAGTCTTGAAATTCATATACGTACTAAACCTATAATAAATGATGTCGTATAATAAGCGAAGCACGATGGATGTATTGATATTCGTGTATATGAATGCTTATAAGCAATGTCGCGAAGACTTCTTGTACGTAACAAACACTCAAAAGAAGTAGTGTTGATACGTGTATGCTTGTTATTTTGCATATTGTACGTTTTTTGTGTGTGTGAAATGCGAATAGTGAAATTGTCAGTATTACTACACATTTACATTACATTTAACATTAGCTTGTCATTGAAAATCCACCACTAGACTTAGTAGTTTTTTTGGGACCACATGGAGACATTGACACCAAAGATTTACTAGCACATTTTAGGTTCTCTAGTCCACAATATCGATATTTTCTCGCTCTATGTCAATAGTAAAATTGTAGTGATCCACTGGTGAGTACTGACTAAGTGTACCATCTATTGACATATAACATATGGTTGTCATTGAAAATCTACCAGTAGACTTTAGTACTATTCTTTTACGACCATATGGACCCATTTGAATCAAAGATTCACTAGTACAGTTTAGCAATCATCACAAATTCTTCCGTCACGAAGTAATTTCTTATTTACTTCTGCACATACAATAACTGAAACAAATGTCTTGCCAACAGTGTTGTTTAGCGTTTGTTTTAGCAATAAAGCATTTGAAATATCCCTCATGTCTTAAAGTTCTTGTAAGTGGTCTTTTGCAGGGGTCTAGTATGTAAGTCATTGCTTGCTTTTGGTCTTTCAAAGAAAGTCTAGAAGACATCAAGACTATAAAATCCTAGTAAGAACTAACAGAGAATTTAAATTTTTAGTTTCCATTACACTTGAGTGCAAAATTTTTTGGCTTCCGGACTCAAATTAAAAACAAAAAAGAAAAAGTAAGAAAAATTAAAGCAAAGGATTTGAATATTTTTGCATTATGCCTCCCAACTCTTCCAAACAAATGATTTAATCTGGAAACCTCATAAACTAGAAGAATATAATATTTCAAACCTTGTCTCCTTTGAGGGTGAGATTTCGGTTTCAAATTAAAAGAAAATCGAAAACAGCAAAAGAAATGACTGCAACCATAAACAACAAAATGTCTACTATAAAACTGGGGTTGGTTACCTAAGCTACCACCACCCTCCCACCCATTGCCACTAAAACAAATATTAAGAACAGCATTATATAAAACTATTCAAACACTTATTAATTAATTTCTTACGCATATAAAATAGTTTATTATTTATTTAAAGGGAGTGCTTTTGACAGGCTGACAATTTTATGCTTAAAATAACTTCGGTCATAAGTTATGGCAGCAATAAATTGCAAAATGAAAGCATGTATTACAAATACTTTAGGCAGTAAAATTTATTGGCAAATTTAAAGTTTGCAGAAAGAAAGAAAATGTTTTATTAAAGCACTTGTTAGAGAATTCATCAGCGTCAGCTGAAGCAGTTTCAATTGTAAACATTTAAGCAAAGGAGCGAAAAAAATTTAATGTGGAATGTCATTTAATAAACACAAAAACTTTAATTATCTTTGGTATGTTATAGTGCACAATAAGAGCCGGATTCCTTAACGATGAATTTTGTTTAAAGTGTTTAAGAAATTGGAAAATTTATTTTTCGTGATGTTTTTCATCAAAACAGGTCCAACTCAAAAAGCCAAGCATCTGAATTAAGTTTGTCTTGTAAACCAGGGTAGACAGAGTGCTCGAATTTTTTTCTTTCGCAAACGAATTTAATTCAAACGAGTTTTATTTTTCATACTTTCATTATTATTTTTTATTGCAAAATTTTATTAATAAAATTTGCGAACGAAACAAAATCAAAGAATGCAATAAAAATTTCTTAAACTGGAAGAGTACTCTTTTTATAAAATACCATTCTCAAAAGGTACATCTCTCAAAAAGTACCCAACCCAAAAGTACATTTTCAAAAATTATATCTTCAAAAATCCCGTTTTTAGAATAAGTACCATTTCCAAAAGAACGTTTTCAAAAAAGTGCTGTTCCCAAAAAGAATATTAAAACAATTTTTATTTAAAAAAAAGTACTTTTCGACTTTTGCTACTTTCCTAAAAAATAAGTAACTTTTTTGAAAAGTATTTTTTGAAAGGTACCAAATTAATATTCAAAGTAACCTTTAAATGCCAACGATCAAGAACACACTATATGACTTAATTATAATTAACTCAGATTTAAAATGTTTCAATTTTATGAATTCTCCCGAATTTAAAATTTTTAGCATCGTTTCCCGTATTTGCCTCTTTTGGTACTTTTTTGGGGCCTTCGAAAAAAAGCACACATTTCATTATCTCAGCTTCTACTGATCGGTAGGAAGTCATAGTAAATTATTTCTATATGTACTCGTATGTCATATGTACCTTATCATTAACAAAAACGTACCAAAAACAGGTACAATTTTACCTATTTTGGGTGCGAATTTTCAAAAATTGACAAAACATCTTCGATATTCTGTACAGAAGAAAAGAACGCACCAAAAACTTCCTTCTAGGTTTAATACTTTAGACGACGTGTTGAATGTAAAAAAGATACCACCTTTGAACCCCTAAAAGTAAACATATGGAAAGATTATTAAAGACTTGTCGGCTTATTTCTTAGCAGAGATCGGTTGCTTTTAGAATTGTTAGTCTATCTAATGTAGTTTCCGAGATATAATGATACCGATTTTACCCTTCTTGCCCCCTTCACATTCTAATTTCCTAAAATCCCTTCTAGTGGATATATACATCGGAAGGGTAATCTACACACCAACTTTCAGCTCTCTAGTTATAATCGTTTGCTCTGGGCGATGATATCTCAAAAATAACTCAACATACCCAACTTAAATATTTATAAGAATTATTATTTTGTATGCGTCCTTTTACAATTATTATAAAACTTTATTCGTATAAGAATTTTATACTTAATTCTTGGTTTTTTTCGTTCTCCTCGCAAACGCATAATGCTAGAAACACAACTGGGTCGAACGACGAAGTTTTCGTTGCGAACTTTCGTCATCAGAAACAAAATACATTTGTGCATATGGAAATGAACGCAACAGCACCGTCGAACGAAATTCGTCGTGCTGACGAACACTGAGATAGATTTATTTCTATTTTGTACGCCGACGAAAGACGAAAAAACTAATTTCTCTCTCTGTCTCTCCTTGTACACACAATAATCAATTATGAGAGCAGAATTCGCTGAGTAAATTCGTCGTTATTGTGTTTCACACGACGAATTTACGTAACGAATGCTTATCGACGAATTCGTCGACGTGGACGAAATTCGTCGTTCGTCCCAGTTGTGTTCCCAGCATAAAATAAACTTTTGTTTATTTTTTTCGATTGAGAGAACGAAAAAAAAAACAAAATTCTTTTCTGAATTTTAATTTTAAAATTCCAAAAACAAACACTACATAGTGTTTACAAAAAAAAAGAAAAAAAAAATTTTATTCTGGAGGCAAACAACCGCATTCGATTTCCCTCGGTATTACCATTAGATTAGATTAGAAAAGGGGGAAGATCTGGTCCAAAGACCGGCAATGCGACATGTATGACTCTCCTTATGAAAATCAGCACAGATATTGGAGAAGCCCTCCTAATATCATCTGAACACAGAAACTCAGAATGGAAAACACGCCTTCTACTGTTACATAAGACGATACACTCACAAAGAATATGTGTCGTCGTCTCGTCATCTTCCAAGCATAAACGACACAAGGGTGAACGAACTTGGTTACTTTTCTACAGAGAATAGTTCAGTCCAAAGTGACCAGAAAGAAAACCAGTAACCAGCAGTAAATTATTAATGTTGAGGTTCAGGATGCCATTGTATGTAAATGGCTGCATCAATGCTTTGGATTGCCTTAAACCAGAAGAAGTCAGCCACATTTCCTTAGCGGTCGAAGTGTCATCTTCTTTGATGAGAGATGTTACAGTCGACCGACTTACGCCACAAAACTGCTCTAAAACCCATAAACGGAGTAGCAGAGGCCCTCTTGGCCAGTTCATCTGCTTTCTCATCCCCCGGATGACCGCTGTGGCCAGGTATCCAATAAATGGAAACCTTGTTCCGTATGGATAGCTTTTAAAATGAGTCAAAGCACTCTAAAACCAGCCTGGAACGAAATTCCCATGAAAGAAGGGATCGATATTACCATACAAACACAATTAAAATTTTATGAATATTTGTTAGATATCCCTGTTTTTTATTCATATTGCAATTATTGAAATTATTAGTAACAAAAAAAATATCTGTGTAATATTGTTATACATATTTATAAATAAATTTCAACTCCTCCACCATACTGATATGAGAAAAAAAAATTGTGTGATTTTATATATTTTCTAATTTGTCTCACATTCAACTCTAGTGTTTAGTCAACCTTTTTTCACATTATTTCCGTACAATGGAACACAGACACATATTCTTAACAACATATTGATTATTTTATCATTTGTTTATCTAATTACAAAATTAGTTTCCTCCATTTATAATATTCTTATTTATTTAGCAAAAATCGATGATAACAATACGCACCTAAGACAACAAGGAAATTGTATTGGAAAACATTTTATTCAAACAAAACCATTGCAGTTTTAAATTATTAATTTATTTTCTTATTATTATTTATTTACTTCATTCTAGGAGAATTTAATTAAAATTTTAGTTTTATTGGATTTGAAATTTATTGATTTTAACTTAAATTACATACGATTTAAAAATTGTGGGTGATAATTTCAATCAGGGCGAATTGCGTTTAACCAGAAATTACCAGCAAAACAAAAAAACATTTTCAATTTAGCAGTTTTTAAAATTGAAACTTTAACGCTATTAATTTAGCTTCAAAATACTTTTAATTAAATGAAAAGAAATTTGAAATCCGCTGGGCAATAATGTGAAAAAATCAGAAATTTTTAAATTGTTTTACAATTTATGGACACGCGTTTGTTTTTTTTTTAATGTTTCCAATATGAAAATAAGGTCTGGCCGGGCAAAAACTCTCTCATTGAACACAACGAATGTCAATAATAAACAGTAAAAGGAATAAAGTGCGGGTGTAATTTATTGCTATTTAAACTTTGTTGTTCTTTATTCCCTTAATGAATGTACCATACAGAACAGCCAACTGCTTTTTTTTTGTTCATTGGCCGCTATGCACTAACGCTTCTTTCTGTCTGTTATCCCAGTGATAAGACAAACAGTAATTGAGACGACCAACAAACGTGTGGCTGACAGATGTCAATAACATTTATAATAAATACAAAAGAATTTTTGGGGAAAAGAAAATAGGAATAACAAACGGGAAATCCATTAAAAGGATAAATAGAATAATGTAAACATTCGTATGTACTCGTATGTGTATGTATTTATTATCTCGTTTTATTCTGGTTTTGTGTTCGTACCACAAATGCATTCAAATGTTGGCTATGAGTCTAAAAGCCATTTTGGAGCCAACTTAAAGTATAGCAGGTTTTCTATTTTCGAAAATTATTTTATAGCTCCGCAAATGATTAATTGTACAAAACATTTCCTGTGAAATTATTATTCCTTACGTTTTGTAAAATGTGGTAGCTAAGCGACGGCTCTGTATTTCACATATAACCTGTCAAATTTCCCACTGCAAAACACATATGTACATACATACATGTCGTGTGAGAGCATTAAAACTATATAAGATGATAAAATTTTAATTAGAGCCTGCTCTATTTTCTTCTGGCAAATCTTCTAATATCACCTGTTTTTGTTATAAAAAATTATGTCGTTAGAAATCTATGCCATGAGCATTTACCGGCTGAAGTTGATATATTAAAGGGTGTCCCAAACTAAACGCAAGATTTAAAATTGTCGCCATTTGTGCAATAAAGTGTTGGCAATCTTAAAAGAAAACAATTCGACAGTTGACAATGACTAATGACCATGCACAGCAAAGAGAGTTCGTTGAATGGATTATTGAACATCAACAAATGGATGCTGATTTTTCAAGCAAAATCATTCTTAGCGATGAAGCATATTTTCACCTGGATGTCATTGTTAATCTCCAAAATTTTAATTTTTGGGGTTCTAAGAATCCACATGTGATTGTTGGAAAACACATCCACATCATCCACAACGTACCACTGTTTGGTGTGGATTTTGGGCTTGAGGCATAATTGGACCATACTTTTTGGAAAATAAGGCTGATCTAGCAGTGACTGTTACCAATATGTATGTGTGTGCCCAACAGAGATGTCACGAGGCTAACAACTTAATAAAAAAATATAATGCAGTTGTCGCTTTCTCACCGAACCTGTATCACAGCTGATTTTACCTTTTTTTATCATTCATTTTCTTCAACTCTGTGTACTTTGTGACAAGACGGTATCACTTCAATACAGCCCGTGAAACAACTCAATTACTCGTTTCAGTGATTGGGTGCTCCTGTGGCCTCTCAGTCCAGAGGTCGTGGGTTCGATACACGCCATAGATCCTGGGTGTTTTCCGCAGACTAGCTAATCGCGTCGCGGGTTGTATTTGTTTAAAAAAAACTTGACCCCTAGATGGTGTGATTTGACACCATTAACTAGTTTTCGTTTTATGGGGTTATTTGAAATCACAGGTACATGTCAACAAGTCCACTAACCACCCGTGCAGTAAAGGAGGAGATTCAGCCCTGCATCAACGAAATTCAGTTGAAAAAGGCGACGTTTAATGTGTGACGGGTTATATGTGAGTCGACTTCACGTCAGTAGCAATTAACACGTATGTACGTTTGTAACGGAATATTATTAACCTTATGTAACACAAAAAATTTTGCTGTACATGCAGAATTACATACATACATATGCTTTAAAAAGCTGGCATGTCAGATATAAAAAAACATATGGGCATTTCCACAAGAAAGTGCACTTTTTTGTCGCATGCGATTATATTTCAGAACAATGTTACTCAACTTGGCTTAAAATTTTACCTAATGTAGAGCTGCAGACACCATATACAAATATATAAAGAAGTAAAAGGAAAGATTCGTTTTCTTTAAAAAAAAAACAAACATATTTGTTTGATGTCGCACGCTAAAAAAACTTGAAATTCCTGTGGAAATATCAATATCGTGTATGGCACGCTTTAGGAGTCCAGTAACTGAAAAAACATTGCTTTTAGACATATGCCTACTAAAGGAGAAGTAGTCACCGGAGATCAAAATCTGTATCACATTTTAACTTTGATAGCTGATAGCACCCAGCCTCTTTGTCAAATTTGGGAATAGAATGCTGGATGTGGTAACAGTGTGGTAATACATGGATTTTCCCCATAGTTACTTCACAAGTGTGGACTCGTGCATATATTAAAAACGTTTATTTATATGTATATACGAGTATGAAGTCACATCGTGCAACTACTTTTGTTTCCACACCTGCTATTTGCGTCTGCCTGAACTAAAGACTTGCCTGGTTTTTTTTTATCGCAAACAGCATACATTGCAGCTACGGGTTATCGTTGGTACACACACTCATATAATTGTTTCTACATCCATTTATATATACATAGCAGACTTTTAGGCACTGAAGCGTGCTAGATTTTGTTTTTTGGTTGTATTATGAGTCCACACACTCTACAACACATATGAATGTATGTAGATTAAAAAATTTGGAATAACTTAAGCTAATAATTGATTAATTATTAAAAATTGCCTGTAGAAAAATCTTTAAGCCTTATCAATGGTACTAGCGATCACTAGATTAAGAACTGCAAACAGTAATAAATCGATCCCAGCTCTAAGCAAATTCTAGATTTTAAGAATTGCTTTTGTAAAGCATATTGAAAAAAGTCTTCAATATTCTGCGATCATATCAGAAATGAATCGGATTTGAAAGAATCGGTTTCAAAGTTTCATAACCAAATGATGCTGTTAGCAGCACTCATAACTTTTCTTTCGCTATACAAAACCAAGAAATTTACATTGAAGAGGTACTGTGTTATCTGAATACCGTTTTACCATTTCGATGTAAAATTGTCGTTTTAAAACGATACTCTTTCTGTAACGATTGTGCGAACTTTTCGAGTCTAAAAGATTCTTATCAACTTATGAAACACAGAACGAGTAAGAACAAATTTTATTTGTTAATATTTTTTGTAATTTCATTTAAGTTTCTATATAAATAACCAATATTTGTAATTATTTAATTTTTCTCTATGCGAAAACTTTTCAAAAGTTACAGACCAAACATCTTTCAAGCTCTTGAAATTTGTAATGGCCGATTCCCACTCTTTTAAGTCTGCATTAAAAAAGTCTTTAAAAATTCTCTTTCATCAACGACAAATAACAAAAGACTCTACCACTTACAAACATATCGCACACTAAATCATAAAGAGTCACAACTCAAAAAATTTCAAATGCTGAGTAGTGACAAATAACTGTTGATACCGTACAAATGAAGCAAGAATGTAACATAAAAACAAGCATAACGGTATTTTATATTCTTCAAGAAGACCGTAATGTAAAAGAAATTGTCGTTGTTGCTGTCGTTAGAGCTTTCCTCTATTAACTGGTTTGTAAAAAAGCAAAACCAGTTTGATTATTTTGAGTTGTGACTGTTTATGATTTAGTGTGCGATATGTATATACTTGCATTTCCAACAGTTCACAATTGTTTAGTCAGTGTAAATGGACGTCTTACTTTGGCCACACACAATTCAAAATATTTTATTACCATTATGCATTAATTTTATTTTCTTTTTACCAAAAACCTTTTTATGTCAATTGGCTTACATGATTTCTTCTACTTTCAAGCTGAAATTCTGACATTAATGCGAGTACTTGCTAAAACTCTTCACTTTACCTTGACTTGTAGACACAATTCACTGACTGCTGTGTATTTTATACTCGTACAAGCATCTACAGATATTTTTTATAGCACAACTCTTTTTGTTGGTCATATTAAAATTTAAAAAAGAAAATAATAAAAGCAAACGAAATGTAATAAACGAGACAAAATATTCTTTCAAGACGAGGTGAAGTCAATAAGTATTTACAAGTACAAATTTTTAGGTTAAGCTTTGTATTTAAGTAAGATTATCGAACTTCGATACACGTATGTATGTGGATACAATTGCACAGTGAGCTGGGCCCAAGTTGAACATCTGGGACTCAAAAAAAACTTCTGAGGTTTGTAACTTTTTAAAAAATTATTCGATTTTTATCGGATAAAGCATTTTCAGCTAAGCTTAAAATTATAAAGAAATTATTTCCGAAGATGTGTTTCCCTATCTCTCATAAGATATTTTGACTTTAGAAAAAAAAATGTTGGCCTTGATTTTCTTTTTAGTATGTTTCTTATAACTTTTTTAGTTTATTGTTAGATTTTAGATTAAAAGACAGCATTAAATTTTTAAATAAAATTAGGTTGAAAACTTATTAATATCTGCAGGTTTGAAATCAGGAAAAGGCTAGGAATTCAAAATTTTAAAATATCCTTGAAAAGGCATGTTTTGTTTCTAAAGTATCTTCATTATTTTCAATTTTGTAAAAAACTTTGCTTAACGCATTCGCTTTTTAACCACAAAGCGCTAAAGTCAATATATTAAGATTGTGCTTAGAGCCAATTATTCTGTATTTTGGACATGTACCCTACATTCAGCAATGTCCGAAAATTGTTTAAGCGCTTATAAAAAGTTGTGACGGTAGATTTTGAAAATTTCACCTATAACATTTAATTATGTAGATAATTTTGAATGTGTTTAACTAAAATTTTAGAGAGCCTTTTAATAAATTCGAATTTTCACTTGAATAGAATTACATTTCCCGGAATTTCGGAAACTCCTTGAGATATTTCCCCGTTTTTCCGGAAAGAATGGGTAATGGGAAAATCCGAAATCAAAAGAAAAAGCAACCGTATGGCAGCCAGTGTTACCGTAAACTTAATATAAAAAATTTATTTTCAACAGCAATTTAGCAAAAAAAAAAGAAAAAACGTTCATCAATTTATTAAACATACATATATCCAAATTGTAAGCGTTATATTTTCAAAAATTTAAATTTATATAAATATCAAAAAATTATATTAAAAATAGTCTTGAGAGAAGAAAAAAAGTTTTATTTCTCCATTAAGTTGTTAGTAAAAAAAACTTCAAACTGAAAACTCGTTTTCTGCTATTGAAGCAAAGGCTCGATATTTTTAGAAAATGGTCAACTTGTAAAAACAAATTATTAAAAACCAAATTATATCCAAAAGCTGACTTGACAAATGAATTTTATAACAATAAATTTGAATTTAAAAATAAAAACTCTGCAAAACTACAAACTGCACATAAGAACTTACTTTATAAAAAATTTTGGAATTGAAAAACAAGATAAATCTTTTCATTTAGTAACGCTGCTGGCAGGTGCTCATATTTTCCATACTCTACGTTCTTTTGAATTCTCATTGTTTCTTATAAGATTTTAAAAAGACTTATTGGCCACCCCTCGCATATAGTAAAGTAAGAGTATAAGTAAATAAATACGCTTGAATGACACTAATGTTACTGTTGTTGTTCATATAAAAGGATTTTATATGTTTTTTGCTCTTTCTGCTTTCTGAATTCTTAAAATAGATTAAAAAAAATAAAGTAAATTTCCTTATTTTTATTTTTAACTTTTAAGAGGTGCTTGAACCTCGCTGCTGATAAAAACACAACAACAACTAAAAGCTTCTTCTATGATTAATTTAATTTTTTTGTATGTGCTAGAAGTGAAATTTTTAAGTGCTTTTTACATAAAATTGAAATATGTATATATATTTATATACATAAGAGTACTTTAGAAAAAAAATCCTAAGTATTTCTAGGTAAAATTATTTAATTGGAAATTATAATACTAAATTGCATAAATAAAAGTCCAGCAATTGTACAAGTATTCCGGAAGTAAAGTAACTTTGAGTAGTTTCTAACAATTTTAACATGAGCTGGCTGAAACATGCTAAAAATTTAATTTTTTTATTTATATTTATTGAAATAAAAATCGTGTTAAAAATGTTAAGAAAGGCTAAGTACTTTAATGTTAAAATTTTTTGTCTTTTTGTATTGGACAAGACAAAGCATAAATTAAAAAAATTGGTAATACCCGAATTTTTGTGCTAGCCACCTTTTATCACCTTTATTTTTTTTCGTAACCTCGACTTTATTTGCCCACCCTTAATTTAAAAAATTTTTAAATCTCTTTGCTACATGCTGCTTCTGATGAAAACAAGCACATAACAAAACATTTATAATCATATCCACAGAATTTCTGCTAAATGTTTTATATTGAAAATGCCAAATATATAGAAAAATTTTACGGAAATTAAACAACAAAAAGAACCTTTTATTGTGCAATTTATTTTTTTATATTTACATATTTGTATTTCTTTACTTTTGAAATAAAAAACTACACAGAATTTTACATACAATCAATGTACAAAATTTAGGTTAAACGATAAATTATAAAGTAAGCAGGTCGTTTACACAATGCAAATACAACAAACACTCAATTCTATTAGATACAAAAACAAAAATATCAAACATTTTAGCAGCAAGAACAAAACTACAACTACATGCTCTGGCAAACATTGCATTTACATATATATGCATGCATGTACATATTTATGTATGTCTATACATGTACATGCATGTGTGTATCTATGTATATTTGTGTATGTCCGCATAAGTGGCCTAACATGGACTCGTACTTCTATTATGTACATACTCGTATATGTTACTAAATAGATTAAAGCACCATAAAATAGACAAGCACTTTGTATTGTTCCGAGTACATAAAAAGCTTTAAATTAAACTCTTCAATATTATGTATAATGCTTCAAAATAGATTATAACACCTCTCGGCGCATTGTAAAACAAAATAGTAACATCAATTGCGTCGCTTCTTAAACCACGTAAGAGCCATTTTTTCGAAATTTACTTATTTAATTTTTATGGAAATAACATTTGCCACCCGATTGCATTCTCATCTTGACAACTTTGTAGGAAAAAAATATAATTAAGGAAATTTTAATTAAATTTTCGCAAGAGCCATACAAAATTATATTTACATGCAGAATAGAATAGTTCGAATATTTGCATTGGAGGTAAAAAGCTTTGAAAGCTCTTTGTAAAGTAAGCAGCAAGTCGAGATCTGAAAGCACAAAGCTTTTTTGTAAAAACTCCACATTGTGCATAGGCTTAAGTTAGAAATTTTAAGGTCTCGCCAACCAATCAAATTCTTTGTATTTGAGATAAAAAAAATCTGGAAAGTTTCAAGCCAATCGGAGTACAACACAAATGTTCCTCAAGCCCCCTTTATTTTATTAAATATGTTTACAGCTTTTTTTCCTGTATGCCAAAACTCAATTGCGATACGAAAACATGGCTCCCGTACAAAAAGATTTTCTGTGAGCAGAAATTCGTTTTTGGACCCTAAAGGCTGGTACTCTGTTCAAAGTTGTGAAAAATTTTCAGCACCATTGATTATTTCGCGTGAAAAATTTGGCATGTACTAAATGTAGCCCAACTCGCGGTTTTTTTTTATAAATTTCTTGCTTTTATTGCTTGAAAGTATGCAACATTGTTAAAATTCCGTGCGAAAAAAGCACTGCTCATGTTGTTTCGCAGCTAAACTAAAATGATGCCAGACTAATTTTGCATGGAAAGACATGATTTTACGTGTTTTTCACAACAAGAACAGAGTACTACTTTTGCGAATTTATTTCGCAAATATTTCACACCAAATACTTTTATATGTAGTTTGACAGCATTTCGCACGAAATTGTGAATAGAGTACCAGGCTTAAGGGACTAACGCGTGCCCGTAGAGAATTACTTTCTAAGACTTAACCCCATTATTTTTATATACCCAACATTTCTTTTAAATGATTCAAAGCTCTATCTCTGCTCCTTATATAAGTAGATCCCAAGCAAACTGTAAAATTTATGGAAAAAACATGAAATATGTCGAATTTATTGGTGTCGAAGTTATTGGTGTCTACTGTGGATTACACGTCGACTTGGTGAAAGTTAATTAGGAAGTAAAAACGAAATTACATAAAATTCGCCATTTTTGAAACAGAGAGAAACGCGTTGAAATTCTCACGTTTATTTGATTTTAGAAATGTATGTATGTACATATATCAAATAAAAACAATTTAGGAAACTTTCACTTGTTCGACGCGTTTTTCAGAATAGCCATCACTATTTATTTTGACGCCAGAGAAATTGCGCGGAAAAAAGTACTCACTAATTAAAGTTTTCAATTAAGAATTTAATTGATTCAATTAAATTTTTATTTGCATTAATTAATTTGGGTGGAAAAACTTAATTGATATTATCAAATTGCTTATAAGTGAAAATTTAATTAATTTTTTAATTGATATTACAAAATTATTCATATTACTTTTTTGTGTGTGGTATACCTGAATTAATTTTTTTAGCCAAATAATAAATAAGTAAATTTTTTTTTGTTTCTCCATAAAAATATTACGTCTACTTTACAAAAGCTCTTGTTGACATTGAAATTCAAAATTATCAAGATTTGATAAATTTGAAAAAATTAATGCCGGCAAATATTTATTATTAATTAAAAATAGTAAATGGTAGGATTTTTTATTTACTTTTTTATTAATTTTAATTACATATTTAAGAAAGCTTTTGTAAAGTGAGTGAAATACATAAATAATAATAAGTTTCTTTGTACACATCGCTAATTTTTTTCAATAAAGTCAAAACTCAAAAATTTGTTTTTTTGAATTAATGATTCCGAATAATTCCTCATTTCATATTTTACCTTGTGAACAGTTTTTTATATAAATTGCTTGTACTACCACCGCCTGAGAAAAGAATACTTTTTCAGTTGTTTTTGAGCTGCATGTAAATTGAAAATTTTAAACGCGTTTTCTGCAAAACTAGTTTTTTTTTTTTGAGTTGTGACGCTATTGAATTAAATGAGTGATATGTATTTACATATCGTCGGTTGGTTATTGGTTTGCTGCAGTCATAATGTATTTTGAATATACTGTGCCGCAAACCAATAACCAACCGACGATATAACACGTTTCGTTACTTTTTTAAGCTTTATTTTTTATTTTTGGAAAAATATAAAAATAAATGCTAATTTGCACACAGAAATTTGTGTTTTTTAATTTTACAAAAACCTCGTAAGCGAAAAAATATGCAAATTGTTGCTTGCGCCATAAACACGTTAGCGACAAGTTTGACTACAGTTACTTGTAAGCAACAAACATTTTCAAAATATCTTTCTACAGCCTTCAGAGAATCGCAAAGCCAGGTTTTGTAACAAAAAAAAATTGTTTTAAAATTCATATTTAAGAACTTATTAAGTTTTTTATTTTTCTGAAAGATGAATTGTTGGCGCTTACGTGGTTTAATAAGAAACGCTTTACGGATTAAAGGCCAAGGCACATTGAAGGCCCGTGCACATAGAATCCGTCATACGTTATACTTCACCTTATAAACGTATGACGGATTCTATGTGCCTGGGCCTTAAGAAGTATACTTTCATAAATGGTCAAAAGCTCATTGTTATTAAGGTCAGCGGTACTGCCTTTTTCTTATTATTTGTATTTTGTTTTTATTTTGTTTTTTATATTATGAATTTTTAATTAGCCAATTAAAAGTCTTCAATCTATTTAAAAGCTTTTAATAGCTTTTTCCTAATTAAAAGCATAACTATAGAATTGTAGAAAATTAATTATTTATTAACAAGAAAAATACATACTCCTAATCTGAAGTCATGATCATCTTATCCAACAAACTGTCTTCACACAGCAGATTTTTCTGAAAGCACACTTGCCGAAATTCCAATTTGTCTACACTTTAACGTTGGGGTTGTAAAAAAAACAACCACAACACCAACAAAACCACACACTTGCATTCCAAATTTGCAGTTACTTTTGATTCTGAAAGTAATGGCAAAGAAGAGAGGCGTGGAAGTAAAACCAAACATGTGCTGTTTTTTTATTGTTAATGTGTAAGTTACATTATTGCAGGAAAAGCAACAGCAATTACAAGAAGAAAAAACCAATAACAACAAAAATAAACATCATCATCAACAGTAACATCAATGTTTACGCATTGCAGTACGTTTGCTGCTGCACTTTCATACAAAAACCTAAACAAGGTTGTAAAACATTTATGTATTTGTTGCCGGCTTGCAACATGTTGGCTCAGAGCATGTTGCAATTGACGTACGAGTGCAATATCAAAAATTAAACCGGCTTAACTTAAAAAAACCTATTCCTTAGTTCAGGGTGCATTTGTGTATGGGTCAATAGTGTAGCCAGCTCAGGGATTTTTCTCTTTGATTTACTTTTTTTTACTTTGATTTGCTTATAATGAAAAGTTGCATAACTTATGCCCCGGAATCGCATGCCGACATAGTTCGTTATTATTGAAATTTATTCGAATAAATATTGAAACCAAAAGCAAAAAAACAAAATATCCAATGAGTCCATATTGTCAGAAATTTATTTAGTCACATTTAAAGAGCTTTTATGATAAAGTGATTTGACATCAGAAAATATTATCATGTTTTTTTTAAATAAACGCAAACTGCGAATCTGTTTTTGCATATCTGCAGAAACACCCAGGGTATCCGGCAGGAACCGAACCTGCCACCCTCCGACTACTAGACTTGTATACTGGCTACTACTGGCCAAGAGGACAGTGGGCAGAAAAACATCATCAAATTAAATTTTTAAGTTAAAAATCATTAACAATCTCATGAAATATTCGTTATGGCAACACTGAATTGAGTAGAGTTATAAAAGTTTGTGTGCACGTGTGTTCAAAATTTATTTTCGTATCAAATCATCTGTGTGGCATGGTATGCCCTTGTGTTTCATTCTAAATGTCTTTTGTTATTGTTGCTGTCGCAGGATTAAGTTCTTGCAGCAAACTTTATTTTTGTAGTGCAGCAGGGGTATTTTTAAAATTTCTCATTTCCTTGTTAATGCCTCCTCAAGCACACTCGTTGGTGCTGTGCAAACAAATACCATGAGTATTGAAATTGAAGGCCATTTTTGCTTTTACTTCTTGGTATAAAACTCAAAAATCAATACTTTTTCTAGAGCATGTTACACATAATAATAAATGTTTTAAAGTAAAACTTAAATAATTATAAAAATTTAAAGAGAATTATATCTGAATTTATGTGAATATTATTACTATGATTTAAAAATCAGCCGCAGGTTAAGCAAAATATGCTTAAACAGCGCAAATATTACTTAAAATTCAGCATTACAAATTAAAATTATTTTCAATTACTTCAAAATATGTTCTTGCAATAAATCAATTAAAAAATATATTTGCCTATAACGCTCGCAAAAGTCTTGCGAAGACTTGCAAAATAACAGTCATTCTAATTTAGAGCGTTGAACCTTGAGTTATCAGCAGGGTACGTAGAAGGCGAAATGACATACATTTGACCTTATCAATACAAAAAAACAACATTTAGTTCGTCCGGCTTCAAATAACCCCAACTGTCAAAAACAATAAATTTAAATGTCTAAAACAGCTCAATTGGGAATCGAACAGCTGATCATCAGGGCTGATGAAGTCACCTGATTCTCAGTTCGCCTTGAGTACGTATTTATACAATACCATTAAATGTACCAAACACATACATATATGTATGCACTTTCAAAGTACTAAAAATATATACACATGTATTCTGCCGATAGCGCATCGCTCAAAGCTTTAATTTAGGTTTGGCTGTTACTATTAAATGAAATCTTAACAAGCAAAAATTCTTAAATAACATGTAGATAATATCCAATACTGACGACATTTTGAAAAATTTGCTTATCGTATTTATTCTCTTATCTTTGCTAAATTAGCAACTACTTAAATTTTTTTGATGCTTTAATCAAACAACTTCTTATTTCTACCTTAACAAATTTTATACTCGTGTTATAAACAAAAACACAATACCTTAAATAGTATATCTGTGATAAAAAGGAAAAAGTGATTAAATCATATTTTACTGGAGAGCACTTTTGAACTTTCATGTCGATTTTCAGAAATATACTTCTTTTGCATTTAAGCTATGAAATTCGGGGGTCTAATCGTCGCTTTCGATAACGAGCTGATTCGATCACGTTTTTGAGTTTGAGATTATGGCATTCGCTGTCGTACAATGTACTAATATGCCATAATATTGCCATAATCTCAAACTGGAAAAACGTGATCGAATCAGCTCGTTGTCGAAAACGACGATTAGGCCCCGGGTTTCACTTTAGTTTTATTTAGGAAAACAACAATCTACACACGATAAATAACACATTCAATTTCAAATATACGAGAGTATAAGTTATTATTTGATATGAGATTATAAGTCGAAACAAATTGCGCTATAAAACTTCCTTAAAAATCTATTAAGATAATTGACATTTTTCCCAGGGGTCCTTTAAAATATCAAAATCAGAGGGGTACCATTAACGCAAAATCAGCTTATCTTATCTTATCTTTTTTATCAGATATCTCTCAAGTTTTTAAAATCTCGTTAAACCTTGATTCAAACTGTTTTAGCACATTAAATATCAAAGAACATAATAGAACTTACAAATCTTTTATACCACTAAACAAATGGTTGTATTTGTTCAATACAGTGTTCGTGTAAATCTTGACCCAGCGATGCCAAAAATTTTCAAATAAAAAACGCAAAACCAAAGAAAAATAGCTAAAGGTTGGTAACAAAATTAGGACATTCCCCGACGTCAATTTATTTCGAGAACACATTCCCAAGAAAAGACGGCAGTGTTTGGAAAAAAGAGGACAGATGACAGCTCTAATTATAGTGAACAGTGTTGTGTTGTGTTGTGTTGAGAACATTACGTTTTTTGTATGAGCTTTCTAAAGGCTCAGTTAGCCGACTGTAATGGAATGTAACTGCAACGGTAGGAAACAGCTGATCGATATTGTTATGTGAAAAGTAATGAAAATGGTTATAGAGATGTAATGTAACGTAACCTACTTTTCACATAAAAAAATCGGGCAGCTGTGTCCTACATTACAGTTACATTGCATTAAAGTTGGCTAACTGAGCCTTAATATTATGGTCACACTTAAGTGTTTAACGTCTCATTCGTGTTTTGAGATCTTTTACTTTTTATTCAATTGTATGTTAAACATTGCAAATGACAAGTTTTATGCAAAGTATAGGCTTTACTAAATTTCGTAGTAAGAGCTCCGCTCACGAAAATCCAAAAGTAATTTTATTTTTATAAATGTGAAATATTGGAAAGTTTAACCACTGAAATATATTTTTATTTCAATATCAGCTACTTATGATATCGATACCAATTTTAACATAATTATTTAACAGGCTACAAAGCGAAAATTGCAGCCGAGTGTTTAATGCATTACGACAAAGAACGTCGAATTTAATTAGAACAGAGTTACCGCTTTTATTTTCAATTGCTGTAGTAAATACTCGTACATTTACTTTGCATTTTTGTTTGCTTATGGTATAATATACGATTCGTAAATTAGTTAAATACATCCCAAGACGAATTAATACCCGGTAGTCTGGACAGAACAGATGGCTGTTTTCCCCGATTGTAATTTGAATCTTCCTCAGATACAGCAATCTCCTTTCAATGATGCAAATATCGTAGCATAACCGCCTAAATAGCTTAAGCGACATAATTTTCGATAGTAAATAGTAGATTTTCGTGAAAACAAAACGTAGTCCAAAAAATGAGTCGCTTAAGCTATTTTGGCGGTTACGGCTCGATATGTTACCAAAAATTCCGAAAGAAATTTATCTTTGAACAAATTTTCATGCAATTATAATTGGGCCGAGCGAGTGTCGTATTTCGACTTCGACTATTTTGTATTAGACTAAAGAGCATATATTTTTATTTAATCTGTGTTTGTTTGGAAATTTCGATCGAAATCGAATGCGGAAATTTGCCACCAGTCTCTGCCTTTCAAAACGTCTCAATGCAACAAGGATTGTAAACATTTCATTAATCGCATAATGCAAGGCAAATATTGCTCCGGACTCAGAGTGAGTATACATTATTCATGATATCTAATCCCATGAGTGGCAACTAACTTTACATATATACAATTTTATCAAGTTACCATCCATCATAGTGATGATCTAAGAATGATTAAAATTGCAAATATTTTTTATTAAGTCAACAAAATACTTTCTCGTCAAACACATTATCAGTATGAGTCAATCTTTTGCGCTGAAGCACTTCTTTTTAAAATAATAAAAACGTTTTGTGTGATTTAAATTTTAATGTGACATACTCGTATTGGAAAAAGTTGCCGTTTTCACACTTCTTTCGATTTGAAATTCAAAGCACTCACCTATAATTATTGAAATAATCCGGCACGGATCCAAAAAGACATTTTCAATACACGTAATGTTTAACAAATCAAATGATTTATGTAAAAGCTCATTTAAAATAAATTAAACAAATAATCAATTTATTTATTAGACGTATGTGCGCCTCATTTACAGTTTAAGTAAAAAGTGCAAAATGGAAGAAAATAAAAAAAATTTATTTAAAAATGCAAAAATAATAAATTTATTTAATAGGTACTAATAAATTGGGGAAAAAACTAACACAAATGCTAAAATGTAAAAAAAAATAATTATTGCATTTTATTTGCATAATTAATGAGATATAAAAAACATACTTCATTGATTTTTTTCGCTCTTTGTTGTAGGTTTATGCAAATTGTATTTCCTCTAAGAAAACGTATCTATTTGACAGATACAACTTATCAATCTCGACTATTAGAAAATATGTAAATCAGCTTATTCACTCACCTTTTTCAGTTTTTTTTTATTTGTTATATTTTGTGATTGTATAATCACAGATGATGCAGAAAATTCATTTTATAATGCGAAACTGAAAATGTAACAACGAGCTCTGCATGTTTCTTATTGTTATTAAAATTTTATAAGATAATTTATTTATGCAATTGATCTATTCATTTCTGGCCCAATTCAAGGCTTAGCGTCTTTTCTTTTTTCTGTATGTAGGTACTTGGAAAAATGTTTGAAATCAAGTTGACAATTTTGTTTCATATATTTTTTCATCCACTTCTGTTAAATATTAAGATTAAGCGTCAGTAACTTGTTTTTTTTTTCTTTATTCTATTCTATTTATTCAAATATCAGGTATATAAATTTAATAAAAATGATCGATAATAAACACCAAAAACAAAACACTCTCACACGCACATGCACAGAAAAAAAATACACACTTGCAGTTTGTTTACTTTGTTTACCTTCAGTTAAAGCTCCCACACTATTTGCTAATAATAAAATATCTGTAAGATACTTTTTGTTCCAGTTTTTCTCAATAACTTTTTTTTGTTGTTACACAAATTTCTGTTAAACGTTTTGTAAAATATTTTTGCTTATTTTAAAATTTTTCATATAGCTTAAAATATATATGTATGTATGTATATTGTATATATAATTAATTAATTAATTAAATTCGTTTCAATAAAATGTTGCGCTTCAATGCGCTGACACAACCGCCGCGGAAAGATTTAATTTGCAGACTGAAAATTTAATTGTACAAAGGTTTTGTTGTGCTGTAGCTAACGGATGCAAAACAACAAAAAACAAATTCACGACGCTGCAAACAACAACAACAACTGAACAGCTGTTTCTATTCCAACCTTTTAACATGTTCGTCGTATATGTTTTGTTGTTTTGTTTTTATACATACGTGCAAAGATAACATTTGTCTGTTAAAAGCCCCATAGAGTGTATGTTAAGTTCTACAGTGAATAAGAATGTCTGTGACACAGTAATTTAAGCAGAATAAGTGACATCATTCTGGCATATGATAATAAAAATTTACGTATTTCTGCTAAATATGTACATACATATATTTATTTATACGCACACAAATTTCTTATTTTTAGAACATTTATTCCAAATTTAATTTTGACAGATTGCTGTCTTAGTCATATGCACTTCTCAGGCATTTAACAATATTAAATTGTTTAAAACGAAGCATGACTTAAAAAGTTAAAGTCTAAAAATATGATTAATGATTTATTTTGTATATTTTCATCCCTCTTACCGGAAGGTGCATATGTCATTCATTTTTGAGTAAAACATAAGATACTATATTCATTAAATTCAATTTAATAATGCACAATGGGATATATGTATGTAAATGAAAAAAATTCAGATAAATCTGCAGTTTTGAACAGAATTGCCTGATTTTTTTACATTCATTACATCAGCTTATGCTGATGATATTTTTATTTAACAAACAAAACCCGCGAAGCGATTAGCTTGCTTGCTTGCACGCGATTATGAAAATATTTTATTATTTGCAAACCCTAAAATATGTCAACTTTTTTTATTTGTGAACCAAGATTTCATAAAGAGTTTTTTGTTAACAAAACTAAACTTGCCCCTAATAACAAAAAATTATCATTCAACGAAGGCATACATATTTACAACTACACACAACGAACACAAAATTAAAATGCTGATTGACGATTTTATTTGATCGTCTCCGTAAAAGCCTCAAGCAAATGACACTAATACACATTCAGTGATTGGCGCTTTTATTTGATCGTCTCCAGACCACATTAGAAAAATAAAACTGGAAACACTTAAAAACTCCATATTTACATACATCCAATAGAGTGGCGTATACTCATAGTCAAAATGTATGGAAATAATAGTTTTAAATTCTTAAAGTATACTTTGTTTATGACTATGGGTATGCGCCAATATGTTTATAAGTATGTATGTATATATGTATATAATCTTACAAAATTGTATCAGGAAAACAGCTTGTAAAGTTTACGTATTTAGACGTATGTACGAGTATGTACTCGTAAATATTCGTTACATGGGAGATATCAAAATATTTCACAAAAAAAAAGCAGAAAAAGAGACGTTTGCTTATGGTTTTATATACTCATCTAAAATGTTCAAAATAAATAAATGAAATTCTACTTATACTTAAATTCAAGCATAAATGACCGTAAATTTATTATTGTATTATTTATAGTCATATTGGCGCCAATCGCCAACAACTCGAACATACGTACATATACGAGGTGTGTTCAAAAAGTATCGCGAATTTTGTGTTTTCTCAAAAATTATTTATTTATTCATGAATATCTATTTTGTCTCCTTCAAAGTAATCCCCCTCAGATATAATGCACTTATGCCAACGTTTTTTCCAATCTTCGAAGCACTTCAAAAAATTATTTTTTTTATCTTGTTCAGCTCCTCCTTCGATGCCGTCTTTCTCTCGTCACTCGTAGCGTCGTCCTATCATGGGGCTCTGCAGTTTCGGGAACAAGAAAAAGTCACGGGGGGTCAGATCTGGAGAATACGGTGGCTGCGGCATCATTAGTGTGTTGTTTTTGGCCAAAAAGTTTCGTACAAGCAACGATGTGTGAGCAGGGGCGTTATAGTGGTGCAAGAGCCAATTTTTGTTCTTCCACAAATCCGGGCGTTTCTAGCGGATTGCATCGCGCAAATTGCGCATAACTTGCAGGTAATATTCCTTACTCCTTATTTGGGTCGTCGCGGACAGAGTCCAACAGCTCATTAGCAATATATGGTTGAAATTTAGCAATTTTGGTACGAATTTCGCGGCGACCCGTCTCATGCCCAAATCTTTGATAAAAATCGAATGGCACCAGCCAATCGATATGTCTAAGTCCTCAGCAACTTCTCTAATAGTGATTCGACGATTGGCCAATACCATTTGCTTCACATCATCAATTTTTTCGTCTGTTGTTGAAGTTCTCGGGCGTCCGGCTCGCTCTTCGTCGTTCACATCTTCTCGTCCTTCTGAGAACATTTTGTACCACCGATAAACGTTGCTTCTGTCCAAGGTAGCTTCTCCGTATGCCACAGTCAACATTCGGAATGCAGGTATAGGTTCTTTGTTCCATTTTTTTAATAGGTAAAAATCGAAGACGAGCCAAAAGCAGCTGTCAAAATGGCCGAAATTGCCGGCATAAGTGAGAGTCATGAGTACCAACATAACGCTACAAAATTCGAATATACGTAATCCACGAAAATTCAAAATTCGCGATACTTTTTGAACGCACCTCGTATTTACATACTTATGTATATAAAAAGAGTCTCTTTTTTGAAGAAGACTTTAAAATACTAGTTATTAAGCTGCTGTATCGAGATCGTATCTGATCGTGCCATAACCGCCAAAAAAAAAAGCTTAAGCGATATAATTTTGAACCTCGTTTTTTGACTAATATTGATTACACTGTTCGGAAAATTAATTCGTTTTAAATAAAAATACGTGTTATATAATGTTATAATGTCCTAAACTCAAATCCGAAGCAGAAAAATTAAACTAGGCTTTATTAGCTGGGGCAAATACCGATATTTTTCTGTGCAGCACCCATGTATATATATCTACTTGGGTAGCGATTATTATTAACATCAGCTATTTAACGTAAATTTAGAATGAAATAGAATATGAGAAATGATTATATTGTGTATACAATTATTGATAGACATGGTGCTGATGAAGGGCGTGGCTACACAGAAAAATATCGGTTTTCCTCCAGTTAATAAAGTCTAGTTTAATTTTTCTTCGCTTCTTTAGAAACTCACTATAATTAATAAAAACATTTCATTCAATAAGAATTGGAAATACTGAACTCAAGCCCGATTAAGAAATTATTTCTGATTACAATTCTCTATAGTTCAATTAAATTTAATATATATCACTGAAACCATTTACTTTTATCATAACAAATACGTATTTAGTATTACAACAATACCAGTATTTTTTTTTTTTAAGAGAAAATCTAAAAAAATCTGTGAACAGATTTGGATTCAGCTAACCAAAGTTAATTAAAATCAAATAATGAAGTTCTTGATTTCAACTTTTTTTATTTTTTTGCAGAACAGTGTTATTTACGGTTTGAAATAATCAATTTTCCTCAAAAAAAATTAAGTGCGAAAAATAAAGATTTTAAAAGCTTTTTTGGCGGTTATGGCTCGATATGTAGTAGATCCCCTTGTATTTTCAGAGCCTTTTTCAAAATTAAACCGTAAACCTAATCATTAGCATAGTCGTTGATGGCAAGAAAAGCTGACGTTGAAATCAGAAACATACAATTTGCCAAATTTGCACGTTGCAAACTTTAAATACTTTCACACTTTATCATTTTTTAATTAAAATAAAATATTACAAAAATTTCTGTTCTAAATACAACCTTTATTAATTAAGGAATTAATAAGTTAAAAATTACGCTAAAGTTAATTTTTTAATGATAATTAATTCCTCTAAAGTATTTCCGATTCCGGCTTTACACAAAGCAGACGACCAAATATTTAATTATACACTTTTCTAGACGACACAAACAATTTGTATATTTCAAGTTCTTTTTTTAAACATTATTTCAAGAGAGAGAAAAACGTGTTTTTGGGTAAAAACCGCACAAGTATTTATTTAACGAATCAACGAAAAGAGAAAACTAGGGCAGGCTTTTTGTACTTATTGCGTCATTTACAAATCGATATTTGTTACACAAAATATGGGGTAAAAGGCAAAGAAGCAAAAAAGCTTAAAAATTCCAATGCTTTTTACTCATAATCCAAATGGAAAGAAGCTAAATTTACGTCAAATACAAATTGTTACGAGTATTGTGGTAGATGTGTGTATTAAACATGTGCTAGAGTACACAATAAAGTATTGCCAAAACAATTATAACAGAAAAATATCAAATAATAGTTATTTAAATTAAGAAACTAACTAAGTGTGACTCAATTTGCACTGTCCTTTTTCTGATTGAGCTTACAGGCAGGTTTTTTTTAGTTTGTAAGTGAACTAAATAAAAAAGTACGAAATGAAAATTCGAGGAGATTTTTTACATTTCTAATTGTCTTTTATCTTCTATCACTTCCTATTCTGACGTATCTACTAATTACATACAAATATTATTAAAAAAAATTGAATTTGGGCAACAAATAAAATAAAATGAGCACACAAAAAGTGTATGTATGTAATGTAAATGTCAAAAAGTTCAGTTAAACTATTTTGTTCTCCTTTCACAAACAATAAAAAAAGCCTCTCCTTTCACAAACAAAAAGAAAAGCATGAAGAAAAAGTCATAACTTAGAACCTTATTATGAGTTTCATTCGATGTTCGATCTGAGCTCGTTATCGAGCGTCGAAATTGGATGTCAAATTCACATCATGAGCATCGAAAATTTCGTTAAGCGACGATGATGAGCTTTCAGTGCAGTATTTTAATATGAAAACTTATTAAATAAATTAATATATGTAAGTGAGACAATTTTGAAATTTTTTTAGTTGAACTGTAGTGAATTTTAATCAGAAATAATTTCTAAGTCGGGCTTAAGTTCAGTGATTTCAATTCTTGTTGAATGAAATATTTTTATTAATTAATGTGAGTTTCTAAAGACGAGAAATTATTTCTGATTAATTAATATATTCATAAAAGAAATAAAAAATATATTTTGTAGAATAAAACTTAAAGTTCAACGGTTGGTATGTTAATAATTTATTTTTACATTGTTCATAAAAAACCAGGTTGCTTGACACAACATATTTTTGCAAAGGTTGCTTTATATATTATTCTACTACAATTTGAAAATTTTGCATGAAAAATTTGAAGTAAAATACATATCAAATTCATTTTAAATTTTATGAATATGGGGTTAAGTGTAAAGAGATTGTTTTGCTATTTTTAGGCACCCAAACACAAATTTTTAACAATTCGATTTTATGTACATAGATCGAATTTCGTAAGGACCAAACAACTCAAAAGGTTTCTCTTGTGGATGAAAATCCTCAATTTGTTGTGGAGGACAGGACCTTGAGCTTAAAATCAATTACTGCAAATTTTACAAATAATGACAGTGAGTGAAATTCATAATAGCGCATTCTTTTGCGAATACGCTTCATAATACGAAATGAAAATTGCTTCGATCAGCACTTTCGACTACAGTCGAAGGTCGAAAGTTTTTGATGATAAGGGCCTTAAAGTTGCGTGACTTTTCGCAGAAGTTTGAATGAACTAAGACACAAGGCAGGTTAAAAAGGCATACTGTGAAATGACATTAAAAAATATTGTATGATTTTGCTTTCGCACACACACACAATATACCCATAAATAAAATTATGCATGTTTTGATTTATTTAGAAAGCCAAATTACATATCATAGTTCTTAAGGAACAAATATCAATTATTACGAGAAATACTAGCAGAATGGAACAACATGCTGTTTTCTGAGGATGCTACTGTCTTTACTGTCAGCGTTCATGTATTTGGTACGTTGTCTGAGATGTCAGTTAATGAGAACTTAATCATTATATTAAAATGTTTCAGTGTAAAAGGAATACGTGAATTGTTATGCTTCATCGTATCACAATTTGTTGAAAGATTTTTTCTTTTAGTGAAAGATCAAACTTACCATCACTTATTTACACCGTTGTTGCGTTGGTTTTATTGAAGTCCCAAATAATATTTTTTTTTAATTAACTGTGGTATCCGTAAAAATTAAATAATATATGTACTCGTAGCACAAAGAAAAATTTTTTTTAATTTTTATTTTGCAATATGAGAAAGATTTAGTGAATGGAGTGTATTACTCCCATACTCCTTTTATTCGTTCACATCCAATTTCCCGCAGAAGGTAACAAAACTAATACACGCTTATACTACGAGTATGTAATAAGAATTCCTAAGCAATCACGTGGAACTGTGCACGACTTTAGTGTGCATGCCTTAGGGCTTTAATTTGTGTATTAAAAGCAACATAAAAGTGAATACCAAACAAATAAATAAATCCTTTTAATCTTCTGTTTAAGGATTAAATTTGGTATCTATATTTAGTTACTATTTACATACACTTTAACAAATTATTAAATCTATTTCAGATTTCTTTTAACAAGTGAATTCAACTCAATTTTCTTGTTTAGTTAGGATTTTTTTTGGGACCCGACTGAATTTTTTTATTTACTTATCTTGACGTTTATGATACGACAAGCTTCTTTAAATAAATCAAAACAAATTGACAGCTCTTACGTTGTTTAACAAAAAACGTGCACGATCGCGATCTAAAAAAAACTCTTATATATTTGCGCGTATTATGGGCTAGTCGTCCTCTACAAACTGGCTGTTACATGCCATACTAAGCATCATAAAGGGTCCGCCATCTAACGTTTTTTTTTCAACTAGTGCTTATTGCGTGAATGGTAACACTTAGCTCATGTCTGATTTGACAGATAATTAGTTTTATCCTTCCGCTGAACGAATATGGTTGTGTATACGCTGGAACAACGCTGGGAAATATTGCCTGCGATCGACTTACAGAAGATGCCGATTTTACCAAAACAAATCATCTTTTCAGATGAAGCTCATTTTGATCTTGGCGGGTATGTAAACGAGCAAAATTGTCGCATTTGGGGCACAGAAAACCCGCACGCATACATTGAAAAGCCGACGCACCCAAAACGAGTCACTGTTTGGTGCGGATTTTGGTCCAGAGGCATAATTGGGCCAATGAGCAAGGAGTGGCCGTTACAGTCAATGGCGATCGTTATCGGGCCATGTTGAACGAATTTTTGTTCACAAAAATTTAAGAGGAGGATATTAAAAACATTTGGTGTTAACAGGACGGCGCTACGTGCCACACAGCCGAAGCTACACTCGATGTTTTGCGCCCTGTTATCTGACGGACCCTTTCTATTAAATATCTTGGCTTTAGAACGAAGTCTACCATCGGATTTAAGTCGATTAATGGTGCCGCCGTGTGATTATTCTTTAACTTCATTGGCAGATCAGCTTTGGGTCACCCGTGTCCGTAGTATCCGTACTAAGCCACTAAAATATTTTACTTACAAAACTTTTTGAAAAATTCAGTTAAATGAAATCATTCGTTAAATTTTTTACATAAAAACACTTTGTTAAATACAGTTAAATTAAATCATTCGTTCAATACAATGTTGTCAAAGATAACCAATGACATCGTCACTTAATAAAAATAAATAAAAAATAAAACGGAAAATTAAACAATGTTAGAAGCCCATAATTAATTGATAAATGTTGTACGAGTACACCCTTTAATATACTAAATAAGTCAGTGTGTCAGTGATGATAACCTTCACTTGCAGAGAGAGACACTCATGCCTTTACATCATTTCAAAACTTTGTATCATTCTTCAAACCAATAAAGTTGTATTGAGTGTGAAATTGTGAACGCACTTCAAAAATTGATATTTAGTTAATTTCACTACGAAGACAGCCTGAAAAGTTGAACTGATTCATTCCCATGAAATAAGAGATTTTTATGTATGAAGGAAAATTATTCGAAGTTTGCCTTCGTTTACTCAAGAATCTGCTATTAATGAACATTAACTACCCGTTCGAGAAGCATTTAACACTTTGGAAAGAAAAAAAAAACACTTTAAAGGCAGTTTCATCGGGAACAAATCAAATAAAACAACAACTTGTGAGTTCATTTCAATTGGAGATGTTGGCGTGATTGGTGTGAGTTAATCGTGAGACCACACAGAATACTTAGCAATTTCATTCTTCAATCAGATGAGCACTCATGACGTTTAAAATGATTTAGATTTCAAACACGTAATTTATTGGGAAATGTTAAATATATCTTTGTGGGAAAATTAGTCAAACTTCTAAAGAGTGTTTTAAAATTTCCCATAGTTAGTTGAAAACTAGAAAATTATGAAAACAACATCCGAAAATAACAAATTTAGCAAATAATTTCATTAATTTAAAACGTGAGTATATGCACGTAATTGTGTGCATAAAAATTCAAAGTCGTATGGGATAATAAACGTAATTGAAAACGTAATAAAGATTTATTTATCCCTACTTGGAATTAGAACCAGTGACAATAGTCATGTAATTTATGTGAATGATACACCTTCCTTCTCTATAACGTGTGCGTGCATGTGGATGAATTCAACAAAGTTCTTCAGCACGAGCGTGAATATATGAAACGTGATTTAGAAATCATCAACCGCAAATCAAATGTATTTAATTAAAAATATCCTCCTTCTTTTTGAAGTCGGTTAAAAAAGATGGTATACAGTTGAACATGCTGACCATCTCTGGAGATTCCCGCTTATTTCAAGCTCAAACCGCTGGAAACTTCAAAGATTTTTGGAGTAATAAAAATATTGTAATAAAAATATTTTAAAAATTCGACTTCGGTATCTCTCGAAAAAATTACCCAATTTCTATCATATTTGCGCTACTCAGTGCAGATTTTCAAGGCCAAAAGAGTAAATGAAACCTGAAAATGAAAATAAAGCATTTTTTCGAAATGTCTCCTCGACTTTGTATTTTAAATTTAAAAGATTTTAATATATTAGATTCAATTGGTTCAGTAGTTGTATTTTCGAAAATTCTCAAAACCTACCGCATCAAAGCGGTTCGTTATATCACTCCAAGTGAATTCAATGTCGTTAGGGTGCCTTTAATTTGGTTCCGATCGGTTAAGCCGATCACGCTCAGACACACACATACGAACATCAATGTAAAAATAGCGAGAATAGATTCCCATGACCTCACAGCAAAGGGAGGTTTGATAAAAACCCGATCTTCGAAAATTAGGGTGAAATCAGTAACTTCCTATTATTTATAGATTAAATTTAAAACGGCAAAATTTTACGTAACGTTTTCTAATCCCAATTTAGAAATTGAATGAACTATTTCATCAAGTCAATTTAATTTTTGAAACCATTTTTTTTACACAAAATAAATTTTCTCTTTGAGTCCGTAGGTACACAAAAAAGTAATATGAATAATTTTGTAATATCAATTAAAATATTTGCAATATCAATTAAAAAATTCATTAAATTTTCACCTATAAACAATTTGATAATATCAATTAAGTTTTTCCACTCAAACTAATGATACAATTAAAAATTTAATTGAATAAACTAAATTCTTAATTAAAAACATTTATTGGTGAATACTTTTTTCTGTATACACTACTAGTCTTGTTTTAGATTCTTGAAGCAGTTCTCTTCAATTCTCTTTTAAAACTGCTCGTTTGTTTACACACAGACGGGTTTTTGTTAAATTTTCCTATTGCTTTAATGCAGCGAAGGAAATAATAAAAGAGAATTGAAGTCAGTATTCCTCTTCTTGCTTCTTTCCCCTCTCTGCCAACTCAACTAGTCAGCAACTCAACTAAGACTTGCTTCAAGAAAAACTGCGGAGTATAAAACATGAGTAATTCACATAACTGGATTTAGATTCAGCGAATTCTGAAAAAAGAACTTGGCATCACTGAGAATCAAAATCAGCTGAAATGTCCGCCCTTCACTTATAACGTTTAAAAAATTGGAAGTAAACGTACTTTTCATATTCAATGGATCAAGGCATCCCACACTTTATGCTCCAAAAGTTTATACACAATTACATACGTAGGCGCGTTGGGCCTGTTCGCAAATGCATCACTGCTCTGCATCAGGCGAGCAAACTTTTATTTAAAATACAATACAAGTTCACTGATAATCTTTTTTAATAGTAGCCATGTTTTTACCCCATACATGAAATTTATTTGTACGTTTTCTAATTCAGTGAAGCATTTTAGGACATTGAAATTTCCCATTGCAGCGCAGTGACGAACAGGCTCTTCCTTTCATCCGACGCGTCTGTCAAAAAAGTAGGCTGAATTTCCAAAATATGTTTTGTGCAGCAAGTTACAGAGCACAAATTACAGAGTAGGCTGCCTTTTCGCTGAGAATGCGAAAAATATAAGCATATGTATGACAATTCAGCTGATTTTGACACTCAGTGATGCCAAGTTCTACTTATTTTATTTTCAATGTTATCAATGCTGCGTAAAGGTAGGATCACACGATTGACGCAATGCACCAATTATTGGTTCATTTTATACGCCAATCGTGTGATTTCACAATTTATTGCCTCATACGACAATCGAAAACAATATTGTGCTGATTTATCGCAATCAAATGAAACTCTGGTGCGACAATCGTGTGAACGGTTGATAGGCAACCATGCCCCAATAAAAATGTTAAAAATGCACCAATATTTATTGTGTTCTCGAGCGGCAATCAAAGTAGCCAATACGCGACAATTTCTTAAATTAATTTATTTTGTTGGTGTGTTCCAAGTGTTGTCATAAGTATCGACTTAAACTTACTTTTATATGTAATTATAACTTATTTGAAACGTTAGCATGGAACTGTGAGCCAATCTTAACCCATATACATATTTAGTTTTTATTCGTTTAAAAGAACGAAAATTGCCTCTGCTTTGTATATTTAAGGAGCACAAAATATACAAAGCAGATGCAATTTCATTTGTTTTAAAACAATAAACCATTTTCATGTACAAAATAAAACAGACAAAAAATCATTTCTTTTTAAAAGAAACCCGTTTGCAAGTAAAACAAAATAAACTAAAAAATACCAAAACAGCTGTTTGTTTCTGTTGCCGAAGAACAATCGTGTGACTGGGCTGCGGCAATTATTACCACAAATGCATTCTTCGCCAATCTGCGACAATAAAATTTTTATAAAATGGAGCAAACATGTGACTGCAACATATTTGATTGGGACAATTTTATTATTGTAGACCAATTTACCACAATAAAAATTGGGTCAGATTGGTGTATTTGCGGCAATCGTGTGATCCTACCTTAAGAGGCGTGTCATTTAATTTGAAATTTTATATGAATAAAATATATGAAAATCGTAGCTGCACAGTGTGAAAAATGTACTCACTTTCTCATCTCTAACTCAAATGGAATCAAATGGACGGACATTAGTTGTGTGTCTTATCTCATTATACGGCTGATGTGCTGTGAGAACAACATAGAAAAATACACATTTACATACATACATACGAGTACAACGTTTAACAATACCACAAAAATCAATTACAATTTATCGGGAATATTATACAAATTTTATGGAAAAATAAAGCAGGAAAAAAATTTTAAGAAAAAAACATTACAAGTGTGTTCCGAAGATGACAAGAAGTAGATAGATACACTTGTTGCTGACATATTATTTTCTAGGTATTCATCGGAAAGAAAGAAAATATGTATTGTAATCGTATTACCTAATTGTTGACATTTGCTGGTGTGTGAGGTCTGGCAGAATCTTTTTTGTATACTGTATGTAAACACCATCATATCATCGTTAAGGAATTGAATGCAACTTGTCGTTATTTGAGTTTGAGTGTGCGAGTATCCTATGAAGTTGCTACAGTATGTAGTGGATACAGGAATATATCTTATTCACTATCCTACATATTCAAGAGACTTTTAAAAAAGTACAATTATGGAGACTATGAAAATTTTTCACACGATAGCACAAGTACATATTTATACTTTTATCAAAAATACATCATTGATCTAATGTTCGTTTCAAATTAAAAGAAAACAATAACAACTCATCGTATTAGTGTTGAATTTCCTTTAAAAGTATTAATACTTAGATATTTTATAAAGATAAATTTTTTAAGACAAAATAATTTTTGTTATTATTTAAGATAGTTTCTTTCTATTACATAATTTAAGAATAATTTCTTTAAAAAAATGGCATTTGATGCATTCTTGCCATAGTAATATTTTGAGTTTCTTATATCCATGGCGTACTGTAGTAATTGTTTTATTAAATTGGCAAATATTTGCTGAAACTCAACTCTTTTTCTTTTAATATTGTTGACATCATTTTATTTCCAGTTTGTTTGTAAATAAATTTGAGTGCAATACTCATAATTATTATTAATATATATTTATTCGTTCTAGGAATTTGTTTTTTTGTTTAGAGTCAGTCAGTCACCTAAATAAATATTTAAGTGAAAAAAAGCTGTTCAATGTAGATGTCTTGGCAGATATCCTTTTTCGAAAAATATTTGTTATTATCTTAGTCAATGAATTTCAGCTGTCATACTTACAAGTTTCTACCATAACATGCCTAACGATATTTTCTTTAAAGATAGTGTGCCTTCACATATTCAACCATATATTCTATAAAAATAGTGCGCCATCACAAAATCAACCATCAACACTCTTTTAATAGAAAAAATGCCCAAATATGCATGTGGTGACACATTTTTTTAAAGACATCATCGCTGTGTATGTGATGACACTCTCCTTTTATAGAAAAGGTGGCCCGGCCGGGAAATAAATAAAGGGTGCCACGGCAATACATTTTGAAAATAGTATGAAATGAGGAAAGACAAAAATAAGTAAATCTAATAAGTTGTATATTTTAAGGTCCAAAATCTTTTCTTTACCGATACTTTTATAAGAAGCCTTTTTTACAAGATATGAAAATAATAATTGTGATATATGATAAATGTACAGGGTGGGGCAAAAGTAACCACCCGATGTTCCTTTGCTGTAATTTTTTTTTAATGAAAAACTCTGGTTCTGCTTGTGAAATTTGTTTATTTAATCTATTAGAATTTATTCCATCAAGTCGAGAAAATGATATCGGCCAAATGGCCGCCTCCAGAATTGATTACCATGCAGGACCGTTTTATGGCATTGGCCATCACTCTTAAAAGAACTTTGGGAGACAGGTTCTCGCATTCGTGGTAAATGTTCTACTCAAGGGCTTCAACAGTCTGAACTTGTTAACGTAAGCCCGTGACTTCAAAAACCCCATAAAGAGAAGTCTGGAACAGTTAAATCGGCTGATCTGGCCCGCCAGTGTAAATTACCAAACCACAACGAAAGATTAAGCGACCAGGAAATGCTTCCTTAGAGAATATCGGTTGTAGCTCGACCAATGTGCGCCGTTGCACCGTCCTGTTGTAACCACATGTTCCCCAGTGCCAATTTATTCAATTCAGGAAGAAAAAATTGGTAACCATGGCTTTGTACCGCTCGCTAACCACAGTCGTGGTTTGGCCCGCTGCATTCTCAAAAAAAAATGGTACGATGACTCCTCCAGCGTAAACAGCACACCACGCAGTAACTTTGAGCGGGTGTAGGTAATGGCTCTTCAGATTTTCGGTGCCCCAGAAACGATTACTTTGTTTATTCACGTAACCGTTATGATGGAAATACATCGCTCATAATAATTTTTTATTAAAAATCGTCCACCTCTTCATTGAGATAGCTTGAGAGACAGATAACAGCTGATGCACTGTCTGCACACTTTGTAAGGCAACTTCTTCAAATCTTTCACCTAAGTTCCGGCTAATGCCCAATTGAGTGCACGTCGTCGGGTCGACTTTCCAGGCTCATCTTCGGCAGCAGCGATATTCTCAATAGAACGGCTGCTCCGGAGCCGGCCAGCAATGGGATCTTTTCCCAGTCTCTTCAAGGAGAGTGTCCCAACAGCGCAGTTCTTGACCAGTTTGTGTCGGACGGCCCGGAAATCTGGGACGATATTCTTGCTGTGCAATTTAACTTCAATATAAAGAATATTCTTTTTTAACGAATTAGTCTGACATTATGTTGTTCGTTAAATCGGGAAACCACTTCATTCCTTGCGTTATTGTAATAATAAGATCTGTCTACAAAGTTTATGATCAAAACAAGCAAATGAAACTCTTGTTTGGGATTTAAAACCCCATACTCAGCAGTTATTTATTCCAAAGTCTTTATGTATAAAATAAAATAAGATTAACCAAAAAATTCAAGTTCACAAAATAACAAGAGCAAACAAATAAAACATATTTAGCATCTTATTAGTCACGATTAAATTGTATTAATAGAAGAAATATGTACATAAAAATGGGCCTACATATGTATGTATGTATGTATGTACATATGTATGAATGTATTCGTATGTTTGTATATAAATAAACATGCAATATTTCAAATACTTTGTTTTCAAAATTTGTCTAAAAAGTTTGCGTGTTTTTACATCCAATTAGTTTTATTGCTTTCTTTCTACCACCCACACCATTACTCCATTAATAATATTAAATGATGAAAGAAGGAAAGGATATCGAAAGGATATTTTAAAAACGCAAAAGCACTCTCATACGTCTTTAAAAAATTATATCTTTCATTTTAAGGAAAGTGAGTTAAAACACCGAAATAGTAAAAACTAGGACATGCTTAAGATTCACAATTAATGGCATGTCAAGTGTTTGTTTGAAAAAATTAAAAAAAAAATTAAAAGCTTTTGCAACAAACATAAAAATTAATGACTTAATTTTCATTTAAAGGATATAGGTACACAGTGTGACAAAAGAAAAATACCTGGGATGTGTTACTTTTTTTCTGGTAGTTACTGTCGAGTAGAACAACAATCGGTTTATGAAATTTTCCAAACACCCCCAAAGTCTAGAGTTACGGGTAAAAACCCAGGTTACGAAACCCGTATGCGCTTATCAACCTCTAACTAAGTTGAATATCAACCAATCTTAAATATATAAACGGATTTAGAAAACAGGGAATTATATCTTTCGAACAATGTATATTTTATTTCAGTACATTTCAGACATATGTGGGTATTTTTTACAAAAATCCTTTTTTTCGGTTTTTCGTCATTTTCTTCTTAAGCAGTATTTTTATAACCATACAAACCTTGCTTTAAAAAGTTAATTCATTTTTATTATTATTATTTTATTAGAAGAACTTTTGTTAAAAAAAAACTACCTGCATAATGTGTTTCGTGTTCTACTTATGCGCTTTGAAGGTATTTAAGCTCCCAGTGCCCATTTTCTGTAACTTTGGTGAGAACTTCTCGTTTCGAAAAGATGCGAAACAAAATATTACAATACCAAAAAAAATTACAATACCAAAAAACACATGCATTTTGTTGGTATAAACAAACAAATATACTCGTATGTCAGAAATAGATGTCTTTTGTTTTTAAAAATAACAATTACAGGATAATTAAAGTATATACAATTGCAGACGCGTCATTCATGCATTATTATAGTCATTCAGTGTTGCCAATAGGTGTGTAATTGCACAGAGTGTGTAATTACTCCCATGTGTAGGCCATCTAATTGGATTCATGTATAATCTGTGTGTAATTCCACGTAAGGTCATATTTTAATTTATTTATTTTAATTTCAATCTACACAACAGATGTGTGGTGTAATTTTGAAAAATCCCTCATGTCTTAAAAGTTCTTGTAAGTGGTCTTTTGCAGGGTTTTATTAATTAAAATAATACATTAACAGGCTGGGCTTGTGCATGTACCTGGTATAATTGTACCATACTGTTGTTGACATAATTGCTGGAAACATTTTGCAAAAAAATATTGTTAAAATAATTTAAGAATGAAAATATCACTTCAGAACAAAATGTGTACTTTTGCTGCGTTATTATTTATCGCATTTTGCATTTCGAATATACATACATATATACAGGGTGGGCCAAAAGTTACCTTGAGGTTTAAAAGTTTAATAACTTTTTCGTTTATTAATTTTTTTTTTATTTTTTTCTCAGATTATATAATATATAAAATGGAAAATTTTTTACACTAAGTATGAAAAATAATGTCTCTTAAATTACCACTGTTTTCAGCTTCGCACTGATGGGCTCGTTTTAGAGCATTTTCCATAATATCTTCCAAAATTTCTGCAACAATGTTTGCCTTGAGTTCAAGGATTGTCTCTGGCTTGTTCACATACACTCGCTACTTCAAATAACCCCAAAGAAAATAGTCGGGTGCTGTCAAAACTGGCGATCGCGCTGGGCCAAATTATTTCCGAATTTCTGGAAATTGTTCGCTCTCCAAAAATTTGACTTAAAAGTGCCATTGTGTCTCGGGCAGTGCGGGCAGTGGCTCCGTCCTGCTGAAACCACATACCAGGTATGTTTTCAAGAGCAAGACGTAAAAAATTTTCTATCATAAACCGATACCGCTCTCCATTTACGGTTACAGCACTTCCATCTTCATTCTCGAAGAAGTAAAGCCCAATGATATTTTCAGATGTGATCCCACACCATATTGTACACCTAATGGGGTGCAATTGGCGTTTATGAATGGCTCTTGGATTTTCAGAACCCCAGAACCTACAGTTCTGCTTATTAACAAAGCCATTCAAATGAAAATGAGCTTCATCACTCATAATCATAATCGCCCATCAGTGCGAAGCTGACAACGGTGGTCATTTAAGAGACGTTATTTTTCATACTTAGTGTAAAAAAATTTTCCATTTTGTATATTATATAATCTGAGAAAAAAAATTTAAAAAAATTAATAAACGAAAAAGTTATTAAACTTTAAAACCCCATGGTAACTTTTGGCCCACCCTGTATCTATTTGCTTTAAGATTTTATCTCACCACGTGTTTATTTGTTAGTATGTATATTTCACAGTACAAAGCAGGAACTTTTCTCAAGAAAATTTTACAGACACAGTTTTTCTGTAAATTGTCGAGTAATTTCCATACGTGACAGATATTTCTCGCGAAAAAAATTTACAGTTATAATTTAGTGCGAAAAACAGCTGTATGTTATTATAATTTATGCCATTTTTATTTCATTTCACACATTTCCATCGAGAACTTTCTCGACGCGGGAGTTACAGAACATGGGTACTGTAATATAAACGTGTTGCTAAGTGTGTAAGATCAACACCTAGTACAAAATTTGGTACAACAGTGGTCGCCAAACTTTTTTCCATGAGAGCCGCATTTTTCAAATACACTAAAAATTAATTACGACTTGTGAAAAATCAGTGATGTCAAGAATTTAGTGACTAAATAACTGTATGAACATTTATTTTTGTTTCAGTTGTAGAAGTCCGTACTAGCAAACGTTAATTTCGTGTAAGAAATTTACCAAGCTGAATTTCCATAAGTTTTTTTTTACATACCGTTCTTATGGGAACCTCAAATTTCGTACCAGCCTTAAGTTTGTAATTATCTATATAATTATGGTGTTAAATCATGCGTTAAAGCCGATTTTGCCATACAAAATTCGTTTGTTAAACCAACTTTAAGTTTAACAATCTAATTAATTAGTCTGTATTTCAGCCAACTTATCAATTGTTCATTAAGTTCTTATTTCTGTTCGTATTTATTAATTTTCTTCTCTACATTATTTTCAATTTCGTAATTCGCCTTAAAAGATCCAATTTATAATATTTTCTATTTTAACCATAAATAATTGATGATTGATTTTGTAGAAATATCTGGCTGCTTTAATCCTTTAATGTTGGGTGTGGGAGTCGTGCGTGTGAACTTTATAACCTTTGTTCTCTATTTGTAAATTAGTTACATTTTACAAATATTTATGAATTCGTATTTTGTCAAAGAGAATAAATGAATTTTATGACTACAATGTAATTATGATTTATGACTAAATTTCTATACATTTGGGTATTTTTATTTGGATGACACGAAACATGATTATTATATCATATATATATATATATATATATATAAAAGGAAATACATACATACATACTTACACATGTTTAACTAAAAGTATTAATTGAATTATAAGAGAAAATATTAATTAGTAACTATAAATAAAATTATTAATCTCGATAGCATATTCTGCTGGTTTGGGCTGGTCACTTTTTATAGAGCAAACCTACAACCTATTTTTCTAGTTCTGGCACAGTGCTTTCGATTCAATCAACCCCATTGCAGGTTGAGAAAACTCCCCAACAGACTTGGCATTGAGAGTAACAGTCGTTGTAATTTATGAAGATATTGGAGGATTGGGAAAATGCCAATAATAAAACCAACGGAAATCTTGAGAGTCCTTAGGAGAACAGGTCTAGAGGAGTACAATAGATCTCTTTCGGTCTTAGTTAGTGTCTTGTGCTTGCCGTACAATTAAATAATTCATTCACATGTATATACTTTCTTCTTTCTTTTCATTAAAATTTCTCTCGTAATTTTCTTTAACAACTATTCAAGCTTAAACAGGAATAATTCAAGAAACAATGTATGCCCTTTTTTCGTGATTTATTATTATTTGTTCATAAAATTAACTCACTAGTTAATAAATTTAAGTTTAAAATGTTCATTGCAATTCAAAAAATTTATTTTATTTACGTGGTTTTTTTTACAATATTTTGCATAAAATCAATATTCACAATGCAATATAAACATAAATTAATTTGATTGGTTTCGGCAAAACTTTTAGAAGAAAAAAAGAAACGAAACGACTAATCCAAGAGAAATGATTCATTATGGGGCGTACTTAATAAAAAAATAATTTGAAGGCTACATAAATAAAATAATAAAATTTATGTAAGTGTAAATTAATGTCGAAGAGTGATTTATAGCAGCCGTTAATTTAAAATTATGTGACATCAATACGTTGGAGAAAAGTGCAGGCTTTCGAAAGATATATTTTAAGTACGTTTTGAACGTGTAAATTGCAAATGATTATTTGTTATTATATCGTATTACACTGTCTTAATTAATTGACACAGCTTTTAAACAGATATTTTGTTTCTCTTTTTTTTGGAAATAAATATCCAACAAATTTTAAATTTCCCTTCTTCACACATATCAAGTTTTCTTGCTCGAGGTTTGGTGTTGGGCTGAAAAGGCTTTATGAAGAGCAGAGACGTATATTTATTTCTTATCTCTCCCTCTCTCTCTCTCTCTCTCTCTTTATCTCTCCTTAATACAAAATCAGAACTTTAGCAAGAAAAAGTGATGTGTGGGAGCCGAGTCTGGGCTAAGTTATAACCAAAAGAAATATATTTCTCTATAATACATATCTTTTATTATAAAATCTTAAGAACGCTGCTTTTTCTAATGTTTTTCTGACAAGTTGCCATAAGAAGTATGAAAGTAAATATGAAGTATTTGTTAAAAAAAAGATTAAACTCAAATATGATTGTTTTTTAGGCAGCTCTTTCTGCATGATATTGACGCTAGTCCCGGAATTTTTCACCGTAATAACAGATTTAGGTGCAGTTATGTAAAGTCAACTTGAAATGTAATGCACAAGTACACACAACATACTGTTTTGTGCTTTTAAAGCATTTACCTACGTCCAAGGCATATGCACAATGTGCGAGCTTTTACAAAAGAGCTTTGTGCTCTCACACTGACGAGAGCACAACGGACAATCAAAAGCACTTAGAAATTTTAGTTACTCAACTCTTGAGTCTACATCCATAATAAAATTAGTATAGTATTCGCTATATAAAGTTGTTAATTCAACAAAAAAATTAACGTTCGTTATATCGGATTTTTGTTACTGCGAGATTCGTTATACCGAGATTCATCTGTATTTATAATTTCATTGAGCTAGAGAAAACATAATTCATGTATGAATGTAAAATAAATTTCAGTAGAAAATTTTTGAAAGTTGAACAATTAAAATTGCTGTGTGTGACTCTAGTCTGGACTTTCAAAATAAAATACATTGCTTAGCCACGGCACGGAATTAAAATGTCATATGTTATAAAAAGTGGATTTATCAAGTTTACAGTCTAAGCCTACGATATGCATGGGGCAATACAATATTAATTCGTTGTACATACATACATACATACATCGAGCCCTATTTTCGATTTAATCGTAAGAGAAATGTAGTAAAAAATTTACTTTTTTACTTAAATTAAAATTTGATGAACTTTTACTTTAGAATAATCAAAACGCCAAAACTGTTGATAACTTTTAACTTACGTATATAAAACACATTTGAATATTATAAAAAAACCTAAATACTTGAATTTTTGTCGCTTACGATTAAATCGAAAATAAAACCGACAGTTTTGTAAAAATTTGTACACTTTTGATATGGTCTTCGTTAGGAGTTGCATTTATGTATAAGCTAGCTGCCACACTAGCTGCCATGCGGCAACATGCGTTCAAGAAATCAACGACAGCAGCCAATCAAAAACATTTATGCACACTTGCATCTAGCAGCAACTGTTTTCCAAGTCATCTGGTAGTCAGTAGGCATAGCAAAGTTGAATTCCTTTTTAGCTGTTAGTGAGTTCAACAACCGTCATGACATATATGAAAGTTAAGCGCCGCATCTACTGCTAAAACTAAAATATAGGTTTGAAGACTCACTTCCTTGCAGTTTTTGAGTTGTCTCAAATTCTTTACTACTTATTTTATACAACTGTGCGTAATTACTGCTTACATCTCTGATTCAGCTGCGGAAGAAAACAAAGTAGACTACAGCTTTTCTAAATCAAAAAAAAAAATATGTCCAAAATTAACAAACAATTAAAAAATTAAACTGTAAAAGTAAAGTGCGTAATATAACAAAAGCTTAAGATTTAATATGGACACAAACGATTTGACACAACTTTCAGAGGAATTAATTCAACGATTGGGTAGTGGTGGTGATTTAGGTGAGATGCGCCCGGAAGTCATTATTTTGTAAAAATGATCAGGAAATCAAGATTTTTAACTGGTCCAGTTTATAATTTTATAAATTTTATTTGATTTTCAGAGGGAATGATGTCGAGTGAACTGTTTCAGCAGGATGATTTATACATGTCCAACCAGGATGACAGCAACTCGAATGTGGCCGTGGACAATGAAATTATCATGCACATGGACATCAGGGAGCCTTTAAGGACATTGCAGTAAGTGGTTTTTAATAAAAGTGTATATGTTTAAATCCATACGCTGTAAATTTTATATTTTAAAGAAAATTATTGGAGAAAAAAGTGGGCTTAAGCCTGCAGGGCTATGAATTTTGGCTGCAAGACACCCAAGAGGTAAAATTGATTGATTTTACAAAAAGAGAATAAAAATTTATGAAATTATTGAACTTTATTAAAGCTTGAACCGCATAAAAATTTGGTGGACCAATGTGTCAAAGGAGAAGGCTTGGTACAAATCAATGTGGAGATCAAATATATTATTAAACGCATAAACATATTGGATGTTTTAAAGCCTACAGAAGATGCTTTGGGTAAGTAGTGTTCTATGGTACCCTTTCGAAATTCCTTTGTTGATTTTTCTGCAATTTTAGCCGCATTGACAACTGAAGACGCCGGCAAACAGGATTTCTCTACTGATGATGAAAGTGCTATGCGCGACGGCTCCTCGCAAGGGGATACTGCAGATGAATCTAAGCCCAAAAGAATTAAACGTGAATTAATCTTGACTTCACCATCTACCGCGGCTCAGAGCGACAAACCCTGTTTAAATTGGGTTTTGGATAGTAAATTTCGCAAGGAGCAGTTGCGGCTTAAAATTCCCGATAATCCTACAGAATGGAGTGTGTCGCAGGTTAAATATTGGTTTCAATGGGCAGTGCGTGAATTTGAGTTGGTAAGTAAGTGCATAATTTGTAAGAATGGAAAAGGAATCGCTTGTTTATAAACACATAATTTTTATGTAAATTTATCGAAATATATTTATTTCACAGTCTTAGTCTTTCGTCTTTAATGCACAAGGAGTTTCATGTTTACTTGTTGGTTAAGCAACGTTTATATGCACTTCGTTACTGCTTAAGAAACTCTTAAGTAGACTTTACCAAAATGTTTTGAAATAAGCTAAAACACTTTAATAAATGCAAAATGCAAGAAGTTTATTATCTTCTTTCAAAAATCTTTTGGTTGAAGTCTAGTAATGAGTTTTTAAGCAGAAACGAAGTGACGTTGCTTAACCAACAAGCAAAAATAAATTTATTGGAAAAAACATCGCTTCAAATCGAAAATGACAAAAAGGTCTTCTGACAAACGAAATCGCTACAAATTGGCGTTTTTAAAGCGCTAGTGCACACTGAGGTGTCTGATCTATTTTATTTGAACTGCAATTTAAAGAGAAAATAATTTAAATTTAATATGTTTTCTTTTCATTTGAAGAAAAACATATAAAATTTTTTCACGATTTTAATATTTAAAAAATGCTTTGAGTTTGTCAATTGGCTGTCTCAATTGTTTGCATATAAACTTCTTTTGCTTTTAGCTTTTTTTTTAAATGCAAAAACACTGTAGGAGGCATTTAATTCAAACTTTATTAGTTTGCTTATGTTTTGTTGTGATAAAACATAAGTTTTTATTGCTCGAACACAACTTCGAAAAATAGCAGAACATGCCGAAATGCGTTTTGTGTTTTTCAAAACATAATCGATTTGAAAACGCTGCGTTTTCCAGAACATGGGCGATAGTTTTGGTGATGTTAATTATGGAAATTTCTATATATTTACAGAAAGAAGTTAATATCAATGATTGGTTTATCACTGGCAAGCAATTATGTTGCTTGTCACACGAAGAGTTTCGCAAAAAACTGCCCAGAGATCCGGGTAATATATTCTGGACACATTTGCAATTGTTGAAGGAATGCAAGTTTGTATCGGTTGTTCATAAGGCAGCTGAAATTGAACAAAAGCCGATAATAAGACGACCCGAACCCATAACTCTCAATATTGTGCCGCCGGTGGCAAGAGAGCCAAAAATTATGCGCAAAACATTTCATAATTTGAAAAAAGAAGGTAAAAGACAGCTTTAATTTTTTTATAAAAAGCTTATCACGATTATCAATCTGACAGCCTTTAAATTTTGCATAAAGATTTCTGAAAACTATTAAAAATTCTTCTTAAAAATTTTCAACAGCCATTTTACATGAAACTCTTAATGCTGCTGCGCACAGTTTGGGCGGTTCGAGTATTTTGACTCACAACTCGTATGGTGTCGGCTCCGGCAACAATGGCCAAGTGCAGTTGTGGCAGTTTCTTTTAGAAATTTTAACAGATCGCGAGCATACGGAAATTATACAGTGGGTCGGCAATGAGGGTGAATTTAAGCTGTCGGATCCAGAACGAGTGGCACGCTTATGGGGCGAAAAGAAAAATAAGCCAGCCATGAATTATGAGAAACTGTCGAGAGCGTTGCGTTATTATTACGATGGCGACATGATTTCAAAAGTTGCCGGTAAACGTTTTGCCTACAAATTTGACTGCGACTTAAAGCTGCTCATAGGCTACACAGCTGGAGAGCTGTCGGCCTTGGTAAATGAAAAATCATTTATTGATGACAGCATTTATCTTGAGAGTGATGATATGAAAACCGATTTGGAATGACATTGGATAAAAGTGAAAGAGGAGCCTTTATTTACAGTTTTAGAAGAGCGTGTTGTGGACGGTAAAACAGAATTACAACCAGATTAATGAGTTCTATTTTTTTTTATAAATGTAAATATTTGGATTTATATGATTTTTGTTTCAATTATTGAGATTTCGTTTAAATATTACCATTCATCATATTTTTATTCCTTAAAATTACACTAGTATTTAGATTTTCCTTTTTTTCTTAATGTTAAATAACTGAAATTGTGCTGAAAAACTTTAATTCTAACTCATAAATTACAACTATGTAAGTTAAAAGAAATGTTTGTTAAAACAACGTTTCATTGTACAATATACCATGTAACGTTTATTATTAAATGTTGCTGATATATGCTAAAATTAACTATTAATACTTGTTTACTTCGACTGAAGTGTGTTGAATAAAAACCATTTATATTTTCTTACAAAATTTATATAAATAAACACAAGTTTTGTTTTATTTTATTACATTCTGAAATGCAAATTATGTGTATAAGAATATATAAGAAGCTCGTATAAGTTCTCTAAAAGAAAATCAACCTATAAATAACAAAACAAAGAAATAAATATTCATATTTTTATATTACAGGCATCTGCGTACAGTATAATACGAAGATCTTGGGAAAAAGAATGCTCTAAAAATTTTGCTCCACAATCGCCCTTATTCCAGTTGTCAAAATCGACGTCACTTTAACACAATATAAAAAAATTGGGGCTTGTTTACTCGCTCTCGAGAACAATTTTGTGCTACTGACAATATATTTCCGTTCCCTAAGGTCTAGAAAATAGCATAAACTTGTCAACAGGAGTCAGTTGTTTTTTACAACGGGTATACAAGCCCCAATTTTTTGGTTTTCTGGTAAAGTGACCTGATGTCGACAACTGATATAAGGGTGAATATTTTCGGCAGAAAATTCTCACTTTCGTGTAAAATTATAAAATTAATGCAAAAAAAATCAGTCTTGTTTCTGAGTTCCCGGCAATTCCCAAAGAAATTTCACAAAATCCCAAAATGGGATATTTTAGTATTTTTCGCGGGGTGCAGATAATCGGGCATTTTCTGACACTCGCAAATCGCATAACACTTTCGATTGTGACTTGAACTCGCAAGAGAGGTGTTCTGCAAATCGCAATCGCAAGACTCTTGGCGGTTCAAATCATAAGAGTATACTGAAGTGAACTGATGAATTTAGCCCAAAACCAAACTTTAATAAAACAGATAAATGGTTAATAAATAAAATTAAGTATGTTTTCTTTTGATTTCAATCAAAAATAGTAATATTTTTGTAAAATTTTTATTATAAAATTGAAATTTATAAAACGTTCTTTTGTTTTTTTTTTTTTTTTTTTTTTTTTTTTTTTTTTTTTTGTGTTTGCATTGTTTACTTATCACAACGGGACCTCTAAGGACCCAAGTGGGCTGGTTTACTATAAATCGGCAGCCTGTTATATTGTTTACTTATACACTGACGATTTCAAGAAACAGCTGACATAAATCAATATGGCAAGTCGCAAGCAAAACGCATGAGTTACAGAACATGCTTGGCGATTTGCAACTCACATGCGATTTGAAAATCATGCAAGTGTCAGATCATACCTGTATACTTACGGAAATATTTAAAAACATATCACGTTCTTATATATCGATTCTATAGTTCCATGTTGGAACAAAGGCCCATAAATCAAGTCTTACAATGTCATGACAAATTTTTTGGTTCCAGCTTTGGAACGAACTGGTTGCTTCAATATCGAAAATTTTTAACAAAAACTGTCTTTGTTATATTTTTTTATAGTATTACCTTTTAAATAAGTATGAAAATGGGGCTGGCACTTTTACAAAGTTTTTTTGGAATTGCGAAATGAAAAAAACGGCGAAAAATCGAATTTTTTCAAAATTTTAATTTAAAATGCGTATAACTTTTGTGTAAATTGTGCTTTTGATAGCATTTTTTAATTATTAACAGCCGTATCCAAAAAATAAAATAATAATTTGAGCTTGAAGTGTACGTTAAAACAAAATTTCCATACAAATTTTTACAAAAGAATACTTGAACTTCAAATTAATTTTTTTTTTTGATACGGCCGTAAAAATTTTGTTTCAAATGCATGCAAAGTTTCCTTTTGTAAATCGGACAAGATTTGACTTCTCCATTAGCAGAACAGGTGGGTAAAAAAGTTAAAATTTTAATATTATTTTCTCGAATATTTAATAAAATGTAAGTGAAAAACTTATAAATGTATAAAATTTTTATTTTTAGTTCTTAGATGAGAAAATCTACTTGCAAAATCTTTTTTATCAGACTAATATTATTATTATTAATAATAATAACAATAAAAAGTGGAAATTGTAATAATGCAAAGCTATTTATCGGGCAGACAAAATCCTACCTTTAACTAAAGGCAAGTTGTAATAATGGTCCTGAAACATCAGCTTGACATAGATTTGATTTTTCATTAACCCGTGTTTGCCTACTTTGGAATTTTGTGGCTCCGTCCCCTTTATAGATATAAAGTCCAAATTCCCGTTTAGAAACTGCAGAATTATTCAAATTTTATTGCCAAAATTCCCCCACTGTTCGTCGTTTTCACACAAGCATTCAATGCTGCACGACAACTGTTCTTGTTTAAACGATTATTATTGTTCTTCTAAGTCACTTACAAATTGTACGCGAGTTTTCTATAACGATTCGATATTCGATATGGAGTAATTTTTGGGGTTAGTCCGAAGTAATTTATAGTTGAACCATTGGCCCAGACCTGGGACATTGCAACGTTAAATCGACCATATTTTATCCATATATGAATTTGGATTATATTTGGACATGTCCTGGTCCATTTATGATTTTGTTCTTATCCGATGCTGCGAATCATAGGACACACATTGAGCTTTCGTAACGACACAATGTGGAAGTTAAAGAAATGGGTGGAGCCACGCCGATTAAAACTTAATATTATATTTCACGTACTTCTACTCAACCGATTTTTATCGAACTTTGCACACAACCTGAGTTCCGAAAAACAATAAATCTTGGATTTTAAAAAGTGGGCGAGGTCACGCCCATGAAGGGTTAGTATTTAGTTATATGTACTTCTAATCCGATTGCTGTGAAACTTGTAACACAGTTTCGGCTCTTAGAATTAAATAATTTGAGGCCTAATATATAATTTTTTACGCGCTTCTACTTGACCGATATTTACGAAACTTAGCACACATCTTGAGCTCTGAAAGTGAAGCGATGTTGAGTTTCTAAAAGTGCGCTTACAAAGATTGGACGTGACCACGCCTCTAAAAATAATCACTAAAAATTTAGAAATAATTTAGATTCAGTTAAATAAAACATTTTTCATATGTGTTGTTTATAATGCTTTTCAAGGGTGGCGTTGGCTGAATTAGTTAGCGCGTTGACTACGAAACCGAAGGTTCTGGGTTCGAATCCGGTCTCCGACAGTCATTAAAGAACAACACCACGCATTGTTTTTGATGTGCATTAGTGTCCCTTTGTATCAGTTGTTGCAGGAAAGTTCAAGTGATGAAGGCATAGTCACTGGCCACTGAACTTTACCGACTTCAGCAGATACTAATGCTAATGTAGCATCAGAGCGCCCTCCTTCGTCGTTATTGTGCAGCATAATAATCGGCGAAGTAGAATAACCAATAAAATGGCTACTAAACACAGCTTTGGAAAAATTTAATACGCCTCATTGACACCAGAGGCGCTGCAACTCTGCATAATAAAAAATAAATAAAAAAGAAACGCGCAAAAAGCAGAGTTGTAAAAGAATGAAGCTTTCCTCTATCTCTTCCTTCACTACCTGTCTTCTCTGTCACTATCCCTTTCCCAAAGAAGGTAACATCTAGTAATAGTAGTAGGCATTCATTGCTTGAGTGTTACTTCTATTCAAAAAATAAAACAAAAATCGGTGGCACTAGCAATGATGACTAAGAATTGCCGAACCTGGTTGACACCAATTTCGAATCGAAAAACCTTTCGGATACTAATTATTAATCGTTTTATTTGGAATTTAACATAAAATAAAGGATAAACACATTTTTAACTTCCCGCTAAAGAAACTTGCCGAAAAAAAAGAGTTTTTATCATGTTTCGACGTTTTGAGGTGCTGGGAAACGATTCTGACTACTGTATTTGTGTGTGTGTGTGTATGTGTGAACATAACTTAAGGACACGTGCACGGATCGGAAGCAAATTTACCACATTCGAAAGATGCTGACCTCACTTAGATGTCTTAAGATAGTGAATCGATTTGGTTCGAAAAATTTCGAAAATTATCGAAAATAAAATTTTCACGAAATAGTTTTATTTTTAAACAAATTTTAAACTATCAGGCTGATCAAGTTCAAAATATAATCAGCTCATAACCACAAAAAGACACGTCGATTGCTGCCAATTTGACTAAAATCACGAGATTTAAATATTTCGAAAAAATTCTTTTAATCTAAAAACTTAAGAAGTTTTCTTAAAATAGACTTTAGAAATTTACTGATTTTGTGAATCGATTTGGTTGGTTTGGTTAACATCTAATCAGGTCTTAACGTCAAAAAGACACGACGATTGACTAAAATCAGGTGATTCGTTCGAGAGATATCTATCGTTGAAGAAAAAATGTTTTTTTATTCTACAACTTCAAGGTCTTCGTCAAATCGATTTTTGATATTCACTGATTTTTAAATCTTTCAAATGTCTATCGTGTGGGGAAATTTTTAGCGTCAACCGATTTCCATATTTTTTTAAATGCTTTGTTATTTCTATTACTTTTAATGGACGAAGTACAAAGATGCACGTACTCACTTATGCCCGCCACTGTATGAACTTACATATACGCTACAACAATTATTATTTTTGAATTCAGGCTTAATAGACAAAACATATGTATGTATGTACTTACTTGTAATAAAATATTATTGAATAACTTTAAAACAAGTTATATTTTATTTTTATAAAAATATAATTTTTTTTATTTTTTTTCAATTAAACTAAATATCGACAAAATCGCACATCAGCTACACTTTATAGAAAATAATTTTTGAAAAAAATTGAAATTATTTTGTTCTCTTACTTCCTAAACTAACTTTAGTTCAGATTGCTTTAACTTTAATTTAATTTAACAAAATATATGTAAATGAGTTTTTTTTATACATTGACTAGTTTTACAAAATATTGTATTAAATTAATTGGCTTGTTAATTCTGTTATAATACAAAGAAAAGAAAAACAAAACAGGGAAACAAAAATTTCATAATAAATCTTGGAATGTTGTTTTTTTTTCTTTGTTTTTTTTTTTTTTTTGTTAAAGTATTAAATTAAGGGGAAGACAAATAAAAGACGAGTTCATAAAACAAAAATAAAATAACGAAAATAAAACATTTTTGTTGAAAATAAAAATTTGATAAGAATTCAAAATAAGGCACTTACTTATTGCATTATTAATATTGCTTAATTAAAAAAAATTATTTACATATATATGTATATATACACATGTATATACATATGTACGAGTATAACACACTAAATATATATTTGTTCGTTTTTTTTTTTGAATTAGAACTAATATTTACATTTGTTTAAATAAAATTTGAGCACTTTGTTTAGTTTTGGACCGACAACATTTTTTCATAATACTTTTCGTTTTAGGCTGAGGCCACACTAGCGTTTTAAAAGCGCATGTTTCTGAATTTTTAAACTAAATTTAGAGCATTACATTTATTTACCTTTCTAAGTTTTAAGGTACTGAAAAAAATCCTTTATAATAGTCATACGGCCTGTCCCACGATGTCGAACGAAATCGTTCGATCGATTACTTATATTAAAAACAATAAAACAAATTTTATTATTTCATTGTTGTTTTCAATACAAGTTGTCAATCGAACGTTTCTGTCGACATCGCGTCTACAACTGCGATTAACGCTGATATAATATGTGAGAGAACGTCGGCAGAATAACAAAAATAAAATGCCGATATTTCTCTTCATCTCATACAACAGGAACACGTAATTTTACTTTTGCTATAACATTTAATTTTTTGCAAATTCTCATCGAGTTAACATGTATTATTTTTGTATAATTGTTTGTTTTGTTTTCACTTTTTCACACAAACTTTAATTTATAAATGAAATTAAACATATTTAAACATATAAAATTCCAAAAATTTTGTCCAAAACATTGTTTTTCATTTATTTTAATAAACACTCACACATTCTTACTAATTTATTTTCATGTACGTGTGTTTTTTGACAGTTCATATCATAAGATTGTTGTTATAGGATTTCTTATAACAACGCTCTTATAAAAAATTTTATAAGATTGAGATAACGCTAATCTGAAGTCTACACGTAACATAATTCTCTCTGCGATTGAATTTGACGATCTCATCTTACATATTATGTTAGGTGTAGACCCCCTGTAAGAAATAAAGAAACATGCTCTTTTAAAATGACGCTCACGCGAACTCGGCCTTAATTAAAAATTACTTATATCATAAAAGCAATATTTTTCTTCTTCTTCTATATACATAAATACATTTTACAATTTGTTATGCTTTAACTGCAGTAATAATTATTTACAATTCAGTCGTTATTTCGTCTTGCGGTCGAAAACCTAATTTATAAAATTCATCCTCCAGCCAAAGAGAACTTGCATTGAGATCCGATATGAGATTGCCACTTTTGAGCGTATTAAAGCTGCTGCCAAATGGATCTGAAGGTCGGGGTTCCTCAAACTCGTGCAGGCTGATGAGAGAGCCAAACAAATGCATTTTCTGCGATTTGGTAGTGCCCGTGCCTGAGGTAAGATTTGATGATGACTGCAGGGCAGACTGTTTATAAAATCCTCCGCCGTTGATTTTTTGCCTATACACCGAGTTGGCCTCGAATTCGTCCACATCGATGCCATTGGAGTTTTGGAAAAAGTCTATTAGTTGGCCTACCTGAGGCCTATAGCGTTCGAGCACCTGCTCGGACCATGTGTACAAACGATGCCAGTCATGTGGAGCGGCTGGTATCAGTTCGATGGGGCGATTTAATAAAATTAAAATTCTGGCCAAGTCTCTTACAATCGGCCGATAGGAATTGGCCGCAGCCACATCTCCCGCCAAATACAATTTGCGTATTTGCCGTCGTGTATCATTTAACATGGCTAAAAAGTATTCCGCATTTGGTCGCATATCATTGAGTTGCCTCAAGAAATCGGAACGATCCATGGTATGTTCATTGATCAGTTTTTGTTTAATAGTTTTGCGGCGCCGGCGGCGTTTCATCAACATGATGGCAAACGCAAGTATAGACAGACATACAAGGAAGCCGCCAAACATGCCGGCCAAAGCGGCCATTAAGGCGCCAGAATAACCGGTTGAGACACAAACACGTCCCATGAATTCTGTATGGGCCGACCATTGGTCTATATAGCCAGCCGGACAACGTTCCACACACTGGCGCGTATCGGTAACCAAATACATGGGACATTTTATACAACCTTCACTGTTGCAACGCAGGCAGTGTGAACTTGTTGTAGATGGACAACCTGTAAAGATAAAAATAAAAAAAAATTTTATTAGAAGTTTATATAAAAAAATAATCTTTGTCCCAGCTTAGGTGATGACTATTATCTTGTTCGCGAGAGATGCAAGAGCTACAGAAAGGACTACACATATTCATATACGAGTACTTGAAGTTTTTTTGTTGCCTAGTTCCTTATTTTAATTGCAAAATATTTCTTCATTTGAAAACAAAGAGAAAAATATTAAAGAATAAAATGAAACGTTGCTGCGAGAAAACTTGCATCATCTAAATTGGGGCTTTAAAAGTCTGAATTTACATTATGAATTTTATATGAAATTAGTTGCAAGAAATATTTTTTAATTGTTGCAGGAAGTCTGGAAAAGCAAATCACATAAACAAAGTTGCCGCTTTTTCCATATAAAGTGTCTTCCAATATGAGGCTTAATTTAGAGATGTCAAAAGCGAGTATTTTTAAGTGCCATGACTCACTAGCCTACAAAATCGCACCACTTACAAAAAAAAAATACAACCCTTATTTGAAGAATTGTTATTGTCTTTTGAAAATGTTCATAAACTCCATCGTACCAGCGTTGTATTTTCTCAAAAGTTGCACGATTGTGTATGATAAGGAATAATTGTCTTAGGGGAACTCATCGGAGGTTTATTTAATTGTAAAGTGTAGGGTATGCTATTAATAATGGAAAACAATATCAGCCAAATTTACCATATTCTTTTCACAAATTCCAAGATCTCGGTTGCCAATTTTTATGGCCTTTTCAATCGTGCTACAATTCCGGCCATACAAAATCATTAATGATCGTTCGATAGCACAATCTATTCAACTCCAGCTTTTCAGTAATAATTCTTGGGTTTTCCGAGTCCCAAATGCGATATATCTGCTTGGTAACATAGCCTCCGAACTGAAAATTGGCCTCATCACTCCAGTTGACTTTTCGTTTAAATTCATCATGGTGAGTTTGCTGCATTTCAATGAACACGTGTTCATATCATAACTGACAGCCAGTATGTAAGTAAGTCCCTCACAGGTGTGTATACCACATCTTTTCTTGTCCAAGAATGTTGCAAAGCCCTGGATAGGCTTGCACAGCACTCACTCATCATATTAAATTGGGTGCATGGACATGGAACTAGTTCAGGCAATATAGCTGCGGATGATCTGGCAAAGAGGGAAACCCTAATCAGAGTAGTCGATATCGACAATTTCTGTGAGCTAACACTCTCATCATAGATATTGGCTTTCTTAAATCAGGTCAAGACAGATGGCGCAATGAGCCCAGCTGCGTAACAGCGAGACCTGTTTGGCCTCGCCTAAGCCCCCACAGAACTAAAAACCTCATGAACTTCACTCGGAACCTATTCGAGTATAGGTCTCCCGTACAATAATGACTGCTTCAGTTTTAATGATGAAGAAGTGGAAGGAAAGCATATCGCATCTCTTCTGCTTCTGTTCCGATCTGGAAGATCTCCTTATGCACTTCCTTGGCAGATTATCTTTCAGTAGGCTATACGAGTTATTGGAAATAAGACTCAAAAATCTGAGCATTTATATTAGGAGAAGCAGCTGGTATGACCGCTGATTATCTCTTGTGGCATATGTATACACACGACCCTTTTCGAGAAATACTTTCTACTCTCCTCTAGCAACTAATCATCTCCTTTCTATATCTCTAACTCTTTCAACTTTCTCCTTACTTTCTCTATTTATATTTCCTGACCAACTTACAGGTACCACAAAGGGATCATTGTATTGGACCTAGCAAACTAGCGTATGTTGGGTTAGTTTGAAAACAGGGACACTTCATATTAACCGAATCTGCTTTTGTTTAGTGGTTACGCTTACTTACTTTGCCAAGTGTGACCGTAGTATCAGGAGCTTCATAGCCATTAGCAATTTAGAATGTTCTGATGTACAGTAGACTGGTCCTTATTTTCGAAAAGGTACAATATTTAATGGAGGAACTTCTTAAATTGTTCCTGTTAGCAAAAAAAAAAAGTTCGATATAAATGGCTCAAAATCCACGAAAAGTCTCACAACTGCTGCTGGCCAGTTCCTAGAAGGGTAAAATGTAAAACCGACTCCCCCGCTCTCCACAATGATTTCTAACCAACATTTTTTCAGAATATCTAACATCAACATATCGACCGATAACCGTCAAAAATTTTAACGGACGCATATTTGGACCTCGATTTTTGACGCAAATCGATTATTTACAATCGCAAATAATCGATTTTGATCAAAAATCAAGTTCGAAAATTGTGTCGCTTAAGCTTTTTTTGCGGTTACGGCACGATATTCCCACCATGAGGCGGTACCATACAAAAATATTTTTAAAAATATTTCCCCACCGTCCTAACAAGGTCCAAATTACCCCTAGAGGCAGCAAATTTATAAGCGACTTACATTCACTTTTTCTCCGATACATTTTCTCTAAAAGGAACAATTTAAGAAGTTCCTGCAATGAATATAATGAACAGTTCCTTATTACTCGTAGAAGCAACTTCGGACTTCCAGCTGTATGTGTCTAAAAGGTTGATCAAACAAATTTTCGTTTGTTTTTATGAGACTCATTCGTTTAAAAACAGGGCTATTGTGAACTTTACTATTTTAATTTCTAATAACAAGAAGTTTAATAATTTATGTACATAACTGTTCAAATAGTGAATCCCCAACTTGAAGAATTTATAGTTTTATTCATTATTTCTAAACACTACAAATACAACCATCATAAATAAATCATATTAAAAAACTTGCGCAAGACCCGAAAATTCCAAATCACACAAAATTAATTTCGTGTTAATCTCTGATTAAAAATGTTTAACACTTTCCACAGCCATACATATGTAAATTAAATACATGTGTACGTACATAAACATACATAAATATTTATGTACGTGTTTGTAATTGTTGTTTTTTTCTTCCTCTTCTTTATTTTCATTTCATTTATTATAATCCAATTAAAATATTGACTACGCACGTCCCACTTAATGTCTGTGTAATTACAAGAAACATTTTGTTTTTACAAGTTTTCAATTACAATAATTCTGGCCCCTAAAGCTTAAATACAATAAAAAATAAAATCAAAAAACTCGGGAGCAGAGGCGCTTGTGCTTTTTAACTATGCAGACGAAACGACAGCAACATATCGATTACATTAATATTTGTGTTGCACTGTTGCTGCAGCTGTTTCTTGCTGTCGGCAGTGCGACCATTACAAGCTGTCTACCTGTACGCATAAGCGCACACATTCTCATTCTCACTTACAGTTTTGTGTTAATTTGAGTGCTTAGGTATGGGCAAGTGCATGTGCATCTGCGGTATTGTATGGACATGTAGGTACATATGTTCACACGTGGTATGTACAAATGTGTGTTTGCAAATAAATATGTATTATGGAACGGCTTTGAGCCAGAAGGATGTAATTTTGCGGCTTATTAGCAAATAAACAAGTTAATAATGTATTTGCCAATGATTAACTGGCTGATAAGTCCCTTTTATAGCTACCAGCCACAAATAAATATTGTTGAACAAGCAAATGGTTTAAAAACTGTAGAAAATAGAATAACTTTATAACAGAAAAGTGGCAAACCGATGAAAAGCTTTGATAGAATTAATTCACTTAGATCCAGTTTTTGAGTTCGAGAGTACTGGTCCTATTAAAAATAAAGAAAGAATTGCTTGGTTTACGAAAAAAAATTTTATTTAAAGCACTTGTGCGCTTCCCAATTGCAGGGTTATGCTGAGTACACATCTGTCGTTTCTTTTGTTGTCATTTTGTGGTGTTATTTTTAAAATGTGTGCAATGCCGATCCCATTATGTTTTTTATATGGAAAGCAATGCCACACAACGAAAAATATCGGAAATGAGAAATGTTGCCACCAATATACACTATTGCGATGTCCCGAACAGACTGATTCACGCTTTACATCATTCTTGATGATCTTGGCCGCACCGATTATATGTGTATCGGCATTTTAAAAGTTTACATTTGAGTTTTATTGTGAAACTTTAAGCGGAATATTTTAACTCTTTAACTCTTCTTCTTCTTCGCGAGCTTCGGTGTATTCAGGGATTTATTGTAGAGTTTTTAGTGAATATTTTTGCGCTTTATATTCACGTTTAATGGCAGTTATTTGATACCTTCTTGAAAAGGTACCAAAAGGACCCACACGGGCTATAGATATAGTGTTTGTGAAGACGTTCCTCAAAAATGTTACTCGTAAGACTTTACACGAAATTCCTCAAAAAAAATGTAAAACAAGTTTTAAATTTTGACTAATATGTTGCAAGAATTTTAACTTTAAAGCTCTGATTTCGCACTTACATATTAAGAGCAGTAACAGATTTCTTTAATACACCTGAGACAAGCACAAAATGGGATAAATAATATTGTAAAAATCTCAAGATTTACTATGGGTCACATGGAAGAACTTTTAGTAGATGCATGCAATAATATTCTTTTGCAATAAAAGGTTTTCAATCTTATCCACATACTGAACAAAGATTATGTGGAATAAATGTTACGGGTATGGTATGGGCATCATCATATTGCAGTTGTGCCTTTCGAAAGTAAATGCTTGAATAAATGCATGGGATGAGATGCGACGGCTTATAAGAAGTTGCAGACATTTGTACATCATCATCATCACCGAAATCATCGGCGGCAGCGGCAGCAGCAACACCAGACGTGTTGGAATTTCTTTTGGCATACAGCTGTAAAAGTCTAGATTTGTTTTGGCTGGTTGGTAATTTTGTTGGCTGTGAAGTAGTTGCTACAATTTGCAATAAAGCAGAAAAAAACGCAAAACAATAACAAATGTGTCTTAGCAGGAAAATGGAGCAAAGCATCATCCACTTCAAAACATACACGTACTTTTCAAGTCAAGACGAGTTGGGCTAATTTTTTAGTACTTAATGTGTGTTATATGGAGCGGCTCTTGTGACAGTTTATGTCCGTTGGCGGCTTTGTTTCTTTCTTGCAGATTTATTTTATTTTGTTGTTGTTGCTGTTGTTGTTTTTTAGTTACTTACTGTGTTCCTTTTTTTACGCCACAGTAATTGTTTGCGTATATTGTGTCTGATTCTTTGTAATTTACGGGCATTTACGCTTATTTTATCTTGAGATAACTTTTAGCTTTTTCGCTTAAAACGGGTAAACAACAACAACTACTAACAACAACGACGTTTAAAGTATTGATACAATATTTTCCCAGCAATTACTTTATTACCTTTTTTTTATATTTTCTTCTTTGTTAATGTGAAACAATAGGACGGTCGGCATGCCTGGAATAAAGATGGAATTTCGTGTAATAGGTGATTGCTTCTTCATGCTATTTGAAGCCATTCCGTTTAAGTTCTTGGATTGATTAATCGTCAGCCCATTATTGGTTTGGAGCATATGCCAAAAAGTCGGAATGGATAAAAACGACAAAGAAGGTTTACATGAAGTTTTCTCAAAGTATACCCGATAGAATTTTTTTTGTACATATTTGCACCATTGCTTCCGACACATGTTTGAAAGAAATGTGAAAATTTTAGTGAAAGTTGATGAATAAAGTTAGAAGTTAATATTACTTTATTGTAAAATTAAAAATACGTTTTGTGCCGCATACACCACTTTTCTTAATTTATTTTCAAAAAGTAGCTTTTTGTAATCCATAGGTATACTCTATTGCTGAGAATTGAGAATTTTGTTGTTTTGCTTATTTTTTTTGCTGTCTAGAGAAATAAGTCGATGGTTTAACGCCGACCAAGAAACCGCCGCCGTCATATTTTAAACTATCGATCCGCTTACACACAATTAGTTGATGTGTATTTAATATAAACAATGAAATTAAATGATTTCTGTTATACTCAAACATGCATAATAAAGGTTTCTTTTATTTTATTTTAGTGTTTAATAAGTTTATATTAAAACATTTAATCGGCGGCTGCGTCTGAGTGATGATGTTTTTACTTAACATTCGCCGTTGAATTTTTCTTACGGCACCTTCTTTTTTATTATTAATTTCTTATAGAAATGAAGCAAAACAAGAGTTAACTTTACTTCGCATGTTTTTGTATGAAGAATTTGACGCAAACGCCAACCTGTGGTATGTACAGCAAAACAATACTTATTAAACCTTAAAATAGTTGAAATAGAGCAAAATGAATGCTAAATATCTCAGAAACCATAATTAATTTCGCGAAACATGTTTTGGATTCAGAAAGGAAATATACGAAATATATGTATATACCCCATACCTAACTCATTTTTTTAAAACCAATAATAGGCTGACGTAATGCCGCGAATGCACATCTAGCATTTCTTGTGTCGTCATTTTGTGGTGTCATTTTGTGGAGTTGCACCATTCCCATTATGATTTTTATATGGAAAGCAATGCCACACAATGAAAAGTATCGGAAATGACAAGCGTTGCCACCAGTATATACCATTGCGAACTCACAAAATGCCATAGTGTGTATTCGGCATAAGAAATCCCACAATTAAAAAAAATCGGCAAAAACCGAAAAAATGGTCAAAACGAAAAAAACGCCAAAACTAAAAAATCGGCAAAAAATTCCAAATATACAAAACGTCGGTTGGTTATTGGTTTGCGGCACAGTTAATTTCTAAATACATTATGACTGCAGCAAAAAAATTGTCAAAAACCGAAAAAACCAGTTTACCGGATACATAAAATTTAAGAAAAAAAATGTCTACATCGGGTTAGATATTCGATTTAACTTCATAAAGTAATTCATACATACATATGTAGTGTTCGGAACCCTTCGTATGCGGGTCAAACTCTAAATTTATTTACTAAATTATTTTTACCAAGATTTCGTCCAGTTTTTTTTTTCTTTTTCTAACAAAACAATAATTATCGTCCATCTCCTTTTAAGGGACAAGCATACGACACTCACACATATGCACTGATTGAAGTGCTTATTTGATCGCAAGGCACATTTACTACAGGTACATGCATTAGAGAAAACAGTGTGGCAACTCTGTGCTTCTCACATAGTTTTACAAAGTAATTGTCAAAAAAATTTTATGCATCAAACAAGGCACAAAAGTAATTGTCAAATGAATTCTTCGTTATAAACGTGTAAACAAAAAATCAGCGGATGAGCAATTTGCCCGATGAATGTACCTGTTTGATATGCCTTGTTTGATCGTCTGCAGAGAGCACATTGGTATGTGTTGCTATTCGTTCTGTTGGATTGTGCGTATATACGTTGCCAATAGAGACTTTTTATGAAAATGCGTAAACGCTGAAGGCGTTTTATTTTATTTTCATATTTATTTTATTTTCATAAAATTCTCTACCACAAAACACATTAATAATAAATATATGTACATATTTATACAGTATAATGAAGTCGTTGCAACACACAACTTTGTGGAAGAAAAAAAAAACAATACAAAATTCTTAAATACATATTTGCTAAAAGTTGCCTTTGTGTTTTGTAAAAGAAAAGAAAAAACCAAAACATCTTCTGCCCTTGAGGCAATAGAACACAAAATGAATTTGTCATTTTCATAAATCCGTACAAGTTCCCAGAATTATGTTAACAATTTCATTTGAAAGCAAATAACTTTAGTTGACGTATAGCCTTCCCAAAACTAATAAATAGAATGGATTAGAAACCATGCAATGGCAACAAAACTCAATACGAGTTTTAAGTAAGTAAATAACCCTTTATTATTTGCACAAATTTTGTTTGTTGTACATTCAATATTGAAACACAACGTAACTCGATAATTATCTTCACGTTAAGTTACTCCAGTTCAAAAAAAAAAATAAGAAATAAAAAATAAAAATCAAATAGGTGCAAGTAAAACTTAAATTACAAAACAACTTAATAACGATTTCAAGCAATTGTCATGTGTATTATAATTGTCTTCTACTATGGAAATTACTTTGTCATTTGTAATGGAACTGCTTATGTGTAAAAAAAATGTATTTAACACTGCGCAACAAAATCAGACTATTTCAAAATATTAATAATGAACGATTATGACATATCTAAAATACAATCAAAAGTGTTTAAACTAAAAATTGGACTAAGAGGAGGAAGGGAGGGGCAATTTGAGCCTTTGCAAAACTATCCAACCGATTTATTTTTTTATTTTGAAAAAGCAGATACATTTGCATCTAAAAGTCCACGCAAACCTAAGATCTAGGACAGATAGGGAGCCAGGGGGCGATTTATGCCCACCGTAGCTATCGAACGATTTTTATAAAATTAAAAGCATAGTTAGATATTCTTCTATATATATATTTTTAAACTATGACCGAGAGCATGGTAGACGGCTTTTGACATAAATGTGATTTTTATGTGTTAAGCGTACTTCAAGGGGCTTGAAAGAACAAATAATCTTTGAAAAATTGGAGTGAGGAACCCTGATCCTACTCAATTAAATTAATTCCGAGCGGGCATATAAGAGATAATGGGTTAAAATTATTGGACAAAAATGTTCTTTGCAAGATTTTACTTAAGCTTCCTAAACACATTCTATAGCTAAAATGCAAGTGAGAATAATCACGAAATTAAGCGCATTTCAAGTTTTCCCTAATTTCTGGTACTTAAGCTAAATTGCGTGCTTTGCTGTATTCAAATGGCGAATATTTTTATCCGTGATATCCCTGTTTAAAGGTACAAGATAAACCCATGCGGAGAAAGAAGTGTTAGACTATTAAAATTTTTCACATAAATTTTCCCCGTAAGATTTTACATAAATCTTCTGACACATCCGGCCCTGTTCTGTAAACCGAGTGCAAGTAAATTTCTCGTTTTCATAAAATTAACAATGGTCCTGCAGACGTATTTAAAATCATACACGATAACTTTCTTTCAGATATGATATTTGAGAATCAAAGAGTATAATAAAAAAAATTGAAAAAAATCTAAAACAATATTTCTATTATCGGAGTTAGTTTTCTAAAATCGTGCGATTTGGAATCGATCGGTTTACAGAACAGGGCCGATCATTTACCGAAAATGTAAGGATTTTTACTTGGTTTCCTTTGTCGTTTTCCTATAACAATGTCACAACAGAGAGGGAGAGAGGAAGGGAACGTCAGCTGTTCTTTTTTTTACAGTAGTTTTAGAGATAAGCTTTCAAAAATATTCTCGCGAGAACATTGTAATTTTTTTCTTGCGTTGTACAGTGTAATCAATACATTACACTGTAATGTATGCCTTAAGGAACATTTTATTATTTTTTAAAGTTGTTTGGAAGACTTGCTAGATAACTTAATTTGTTCTTAGCGCATTGGATAATATACCCGTAGAATAAAACAAATAGTTCACAAGTGCATGTTAAACAATATTCTTATGCAAATTATTCAAGACATTTCACGTATATATGTATGTTATGCATGTATTTATGTACATATAAGTATATGTATGCATAATTGAGACATATATATGAATATAATAAGTTTAGATTCAAAACTTTAGAATCAGACTGGTGTGTGAAAATCTTCTCCGAGAGTAGAGGTAATAATTCAGCCAAATCACAAAAAAGAATTGAATGAATTTATTTTTTACTTTTTTACCAAATGCGGGAAGAAAAATATTCACCTAGAAAAAGTAGGTACATACTTGTATATGAACTCAGTTGAACTTGCTTTTTTTTCACTAAAAATATTTCCCTTGCAAAACAGAAATTTAACAAAAAATTTTACAGCCCGTATCTTAACAGTTATCAACAATTCCAGCATTTTGATAGTTCTTAACTATGCGTAAGCCCATAAAATTTTTAATTTCAATGAAAACAAAGGGCTGTATGAATTATTGCCCAAGTTACTATCGCCCAAAACAGCTAAATGAAAAAACTCCCAAAATTGTTGGGTGATTAGTCTTTGTGAAGAAATACCCAAAAAAACAGTGCTCGGTTGCCAAAAAAATGAAGAATAACCCAAAAGTGTAAAATGAATAATTGCCCAAAGTTTTTGGGTGTTTGTTCAGTACGTACAATCACCCGAATTTGGAATGAATAATCGCCCAAAATTTTTTTGGGATTTTTTAACATTTTGCGAAAATTTTGCAATTATTCATTATGAACAAATACTCAAACATCTAAAAATGTTTAGTAGCCCAAAGTCGATGAACAATCACCCAATTTTTTTTACAACAATTTTTGGACGATGCAAAATTTTTTTATCAGGTGACTTTCATTAAACTTTGCGAGGCAGAAAATCCTTATTCATTGACCCTAGAATGATAGATATTTAAGTGACGGCGCCCCAAAATACATCTCATTTAGTTTTTGTATACGAGTATTGCGTCAGATCTAAAAGTTTTGCATTCCATTTTTCATGTTTTCGATTAGAGATGAGCGATTTTTTGAAACCTATTACTTTTTCACAGCGATTGAAAAATCACTAATCACAACTGTGACTGAATTTATCAAGTAACAGGTTTTGCAAATATACTTCTTTTATACAAACTGTGAATGTTCTTGTATGCTTCCTTTACAGAAAATGAAGCTACACATGAATTTATTTTATACCTTAATCGTTTGTCGAGAAAAAATCGTCAAATCATGTCAAATCGTCTTTTCTGGCAACCATGTATAGCTCTCACATTATTGTATTTGCAATTTTATTGTCTCTCTGCCTCTTATAAGGCAATTCTCAAGGTAGAGGTCCATAGCTTGCTTTTTGCGCCTTATGCTTTACACGCGTTTCATCCTCTTGTTTCATTCTATACTTTGTTCGCGTTGAGTTACATGCACTGCTTTTCATGCGCCATTTTATTTTTGTTTTGATCAGCTGTGTGCGTTTGTTTATAAATACTTATAAAGAAAAAATGGAGAGTGAAATCGAGTTTTTAAAAGAATTTGTGGAGTTAGTCGTAAAAGTAATCGATAACTAATATGCAAAATTTGTTACTGAGAAAAGTGTGGTGAAAAGTTAATTAAAATACATCGCATTAATGAAAATATTCACATATTTTATTAAACAAGTTTTTTTTAATAAGAAATTTTTTTTATTGAAAAAAAGAAACAAATTATCCACGGCAAAATAATATTTATCGATAACGTAAGAAATAAAGTATTATTTAACATCTTTAGCATTCAAGAACAGCTGACTTTCTTTCATGGTGCTTGTAACGCGTACAAAAGTAGAAAGTAGACCTACTTTTTGCTTTGAACGCGCCTACGCGTTCTGCGCTTTTTGCAATGTAACTTGTCACATACTATTACATTGATTCTACTTTTTTGACAGATGCATAGAAAGCGTAACGCGCAAAAAGCGAGCTATGGACCTCTACCTTCAGTATTTGGATGACGTTGAATGCTAATTGTTTGTTCTTGTCGCTGTTCTTATTAGCATTTATCAAAATACCAATACTAATAAATATTTTTAAAGCAGAAAGCTGAAATGTGTTAAACCGTGATCACAGTCACTGTTTAATTTCACTGCTGCTCTTCTTATTAGAGTTTGTCAAAATAACAGAACTGTTACAAACAAAATACTACGAAACTGTGATCACAATCACAGTTTAAAAGAACAGCGATTTAGAAATCACGCTCACAAGGAGCAACATTATTAAAAAATCACAGTATCGCTCAACACAATTTTCGATACAGCTTCAATTTTGTTTTGATTGGTTAAAACAAATCGACTTCTGTTATCTAGGATACTTCCCCACAGACACCAACTATTTTCTAAGCCACAAGAAACCCCACTTATAACTTCTTAAATAGGAGTAGTTCTAGCTTATAAATTATTAATTTTAAAGTATATTTTATGGTAATAAAATTACGATTTAACATAAATTTTCGTTAATAAATGTATAAAGCGCCATTCAAATATTAAAGACGTTTTTTTCTTCTTCTCTATTGTTTATATTTAAAATGACCCTGGAATTTTTTATGTTATTTAAACTAAAATTAAAAGCTTAAACAATGTGTAACAAATAAATTTTTAAGATTGTGTGTTAACGTTTTTATAAGTGTGTACTCGTATTTATTTCATTTCATTATTGCTTTGACGCTTGAGGGGTATTTTTGCTCTGCCTGAAAAATCAAACAATGTATGCGCAACTGCAAAAACCACTTGTTGAGTCAACAAAATATTTTCTTTTTTGTACTCGTCGCATTCGAAATTCGTTTAGATTTTTTTGTTTACTAAGTGGTCATTGTACTATTGCCAAACTATTCATTTAGGTTGGCATTTATTGTGTTTCTTTTTAGCTTCTCTCTGCGAAATACTTATACATAAAAATATATAAAAATATTTTTTTTTTACAAAACCACACATGTGTGGGAGTTTTGGGCCAAAGTTGTCAAAATTCCAAAAAAGAAAACATCTAATTTTTTCGTACTATTATTGTAGTTTTATCTCACAAATATATTTATCATTATTCACAAACTCTCCATAAAATACTACAGACATTTTGACAGTTACTTTTTTTGCATCTCCCTCTTTTTTGTAAGATCGACTTGAAAACAATTTTTCTTAAGCAATTGTTTGCAAACTCTATTGGTTTTATGTTATTGTTATTGTTGTTGTTGTACAAACAGCAATCTCGTATCACTTAACATGAAAAATGCATTTTAAATTGACTCCTGCAACTGTATGACAACAACTAACAACATCACCTCCACAAACAGCCACCAATGCGCTGCATCAGATTGAAAAACAACATTTGAAGAAAATGTGTTACTCTTGCCATATTCACAAACCAAGAAGAAGAAAAGTTTCAAAATCCTTTTTATCTTCTTTACACTCAAAAATAACCTGCTAAACTAAGGGCCATTTTCACAACGAATAAAAGTATACTTTAAGAGTTCAATACAAAATACTGGTTTTAAATTCTTAAAGTTTAATTTTGTATCGTTGTGAAAATGGCCCTAAGAACTCTAAAAAATTAATAAATAATTAAAAGAAATAAGTAATTTTTTAATAAAAGTACCTTTGCGGGAAAGTATATTTAAAGAAAAAAAAACGTTCCGAAAATTGTACCATTTAAAAATAACTGCCTTTTAACAAAATACGAGTACCTCGTAATAAACGTATCTTGTTAAAAACGCATCTTGCAAAAAGTACTTTTTTTAAACATTCTTTTTAAAAAGTATCTTCTTATTTGTAACAAAAGTACTATTTTAAAAATACAACCTATATAGAGATAGTTTTTAAAGAAAGTATATTCCAAAAAATTTCTTTAAAGAAGTATGTACATTTGAAAAAAAAAATAATTTAAAAAAATTACCTTTTTAAATACGCATCTTGCAAAAAAGTCTCTTTAAAAAAAATTCTTTTAAAATGAGTGCTTTTGAAAAAATCGCTTTTAAAGTAAGTACCTTTTGCTAAAGGGCCTTTAAAAAGTACTTTTTTTAAAATATATCTTTCTAAAAAGAAACATATTTGTAAAAATGTGCCCTTAAAATATTCATATATCATTTAAAACAAATGCCTTTGAAAAATAAACTTTTAAAATAAGTAAGTACGTATGCAGTTTTAAAAATTTTCCTTTAACAAATAGTACGTTTAAAAGAAGTACTTTTAAAAAGTGTCTTTTAAAAATGCATGTTTAAAGTAGTTCTTTTTAAAAAAGTGTATCTTTCCAATATAAGGACGTTTTAAAAAATTGTTTTTTGGGAAAAAAAAGTTTTAAAAAGATTTCTTTAAAAATACCATATTTTTAAAAAGTACCTTTTAAGAAAACTGCTTTTTAAGAAAGTAACCTTTCATAAGAATATAAATTTTTAGAAAAGCATCTAAAAAGAAGTAACCTCAAAAAGTACCTTAAAAAAGTACTTAAAACAAGTAACATAAAAACAATATCTTAATAAAGTACTTTTAAAAAATCTTTCGTTTGTAAAAGGTACCTTTTTAATATTTTAAACATTAATTTTTGAAAAACTAATTTTAGAAAAAGCAAATTCATCATCGGAGGTCAAGTATCTGGGAGTGATATTAGACTCAAAGCTGTTCTGGAAACAGCATTTAGAGGCGACTGTTGACAGGGCAACAAAAGCACTAATGGTTTGTAGATCCGTTGCAGGAAGAACATGGGCCTGCACACCCAAAATCTTGAGATGGATATACACCATGATAGTGAGACCTATCATCACTTATAGTGCTGTTGCCTGGTCGGACAGGGTCAAGCCGGCTACGACCAGGAATCGGTTAGAGAAATTACAGAGGCTAGCATGCCTTTGTATAACAGGGGCTATGAGGACGTGTCCTACGGCGGCTATGGAAGTTATCATTGAACTCATACCTCTTACGATTGTGATAGAGGCTGCTGCCAAACAGAAAGTAATAAGCATCGCGGGGAAAATCATAGACAGGGACGGTCTAATTAGCCAATGGGAGCAATCATTCCTGGCAAGACAATTTCCCCTACTTGTGCAACCCTCTGAAGTGATGAATAAGGTGTATGACTTCGATAAGAGGTTTGAAACTATTCTGGGAAATAGAAGGAAATGGGGGAATTAGAACCCAGGTATGCCCTTGAAAATGGCACCATCAGGTAGTACACTGATGGTTCCAGAACGCCGACAGGTTCTGGTGTGGGAGTTGTAGGACCAAGGACCAACTACCATGAGTCGTTGGGAAAATCTCCCACCATTTTTCAATCGGAAGTTTATGCCATTGAAAGATGCGCACGATTCAATCTTGAAAGGGGCTACCGAAGAAAAGAAATAGCCATTTGCTCGGATAGTCAGGCTGCTATCAAAGCGCTCAGCTCATATGAGTTTACCTTTAAGTTAGCGTGGGAATGTCGCATTAGGCTAAATCAGCTAAGCAGCATGAATAAGGTCGCACTCTGCTGGGTTCCTGGACACGCCGGTGTGTTAGGAAATGAAAATGCAGACAAATGGCCAGAAGGGGGGCTAGTACACCCATGGTCGGACCAGAACCGTTTTGTGGACTCGGATTGGACAAAATACGGGAAGATATATGGACGGAAATTAAGAGTAATAGAGAAAACCTCTGGCTCAATCTCCCAGGATTGAGACATGCAAAACTAATGATTGGAACGTATAACCAAAATCGTTTCATAGCTTTCATGTCCCTGAGTAAAAACAATCTAAGAATGCTCACAGGCTTCCTCACAGGCCATTGTAGACTGAGAAAACACCTAAACAGACTTGGCATTGAGAGTGCAGATTCTGTGATTACGAAGATGAAACTCCAGAGCATATTCTGAAGGACTGTGAAGCGTTAAGCCACAGAAGATATAGCCAATTGGGCAAGCACCTATTGGAGGATTGGGAACTGCCAACTCTGGACCCACTGGCAATCCTGAGATTCATCAGGGGAGTACGTCTAGATGAGGTGTTCTAGCACCTGGCAAGGGTTACAATAGATCTACTTTGGTCGCAGTGTCCTGTGCTTCCCGCTATACTTAATTCATTCATTCATTCATTCATTCATATGTCGCTATCTTACAAAAAAAAAAACTTGATGGTGGCTCGTATAAATATTTTTTTTATCTTTTAACTATTTTTTGTTTTCGAGTGCAATTGAGCAACAGTTAAACATAAAGTCATAATTTACAAAAAAAAATTGCTTTTGTATTCAATAATTTTACAATTGCAATTTGCTAACATACATACACATGAAAAATAGGAACGAAATATGTAAACATTTTATTTGGCTTAACAATTTTTGGCTCAAATATGATTGGTTAATTTTATGTTGTTAAAGAAAAAATTTTGGCAGAAAAATCAATAACATTATGAGTTGCAGCAACATGAACAAAAACGTGTGCAATGATTAAATTCAATATTTAATATGTCTGCCTAAATGTACGTACATGCATACAAAAATTGATTTTAACATTCTATACTTATGAATTACTTTGAAAAAAAATTATCAAAATTATAGCTTTAAGGCAGTAGACCCGACAACGACCAAGAAAAAAAAACTTATTTTTTCAGTCACTCAAAGTGACAAAATATTATTTTTTTAGCTGCAGTTCAGTGTGTCAACGAGTGTGTGTTTGGAAAAAAAAATCACAAAGTCTGTGAGTTTTATTTACATAAAAAAATTATATTGAACATTTTTTAAGGAATTTCTGCATTTTTGAATTCATGTTACTTTAAATTATGACAACAAGTTTGTATTCACTTCTTCTTAATCAATTTTCTGCAACTGCAACAACACAAACTGAATGATGAAGTCTGTTGTGGCAATTTTTGTTGTATGAATGCAAAAAATTTTGTATTTTTTGTGGTTTCCCCACTTAATCATTTTGATACGTAAAACTGTTGTTTCTCATAACGTTTGTTGATTTTTATTTTGGTTTCATTTAATACATTTAAGACGTACGCATACACCCTGTTTGGATTTTTAATGAATGAAAAATGTCAAAAAGAGTTTCTTGAATGAATTTTTGTTGCACATTTTTTGCAGGTTGGTTTGCCTTAATGGGAATAAGTGTACATATAATGCATGTTGACCATTAAAACACACACAGTTACAAACATTTGTATAAGTATTCTTGTTCTTTTGGGAAATTTATAAATATATTTTATTAAATAAACATTACAATTGTGGCACTATTATATTTCAACAGAAGTACAAAAAAACTTCGAAATTTAATGCATTGGACGCAGATTGTGGCCGGTAGCTTGCTGCGGGCTATGTGTTTAATGCTTTAAGCATTATTTCATACAACCTCCTATACAGTCGTAAAGCAGCTCTCGCGTCATCGTAATTATTTCTTAAGTGCGGTCAGGCTTGTGTGTGTTGTTTGGCCTTCGAGAGTTTTGCGTCTCACTCGCACTTGTTGATGGGTACCGCAACTAATTGTATCGTTTACAGTTAGTTATTTTGTGGTATTTTCCTTTATCAAGTGCAAACATTTTTAATAAGATTTAATTGGTGGAGACCATATAAAACTCTAGGAGTAGATCTTGGAAACTCCTACTTCCTATACGAAGGTATAGGTCGTTCGCAGCAACCGAAGGAATCTTCTACACGTGGAATATCCTGGCTCTTTCCCGTGCCTTTGCCATTTTTTGTTCCATTTGGAACGCAGAATACAACAAAACAGCTTCCTATACTAAACGAACGCCGAACGTCTCCGTTACCTAACGGAACAGCTGATCGTTTTTGTTGATTGAAAACAATGCAAATGCTTACCGAAATTGACGGCACGTCTCAACCTGCATAAAATAGAATTTCCTAACGTTGTTAAGTGACGTTTGTAAACCAGTGATGGCACTATTGTATGTTAAATGGCTCTGTTTTTCGGTACTGTTGTTAATAATAATATCTGTGTGAAAAACAACTAAAAATAATACATTATTATTTGCATATATATACACATTCTTACGGACATATATACGAGTACATACAGATTTATGTGCACATATATAATAAAAAAATATATAAATATGAATGGGTTTAATATATGTAAATGTGAGATATATAAAAGGATTTGGTATCATTGTGTATGCACATATTTTGGTATAAAAATATTTCATTTGCTTCATATGTATGCACAGATACATATGTACATATTTATTTGCTATAAATGTATAATATACATAACTTTAGTTTTATGTACATACACCAACACAGTTCAAGGAGCATTTACATAATTTAGCTACTTTTTCTTTGCTACAGTCACTATTTGAACTTTTTTAATTCCCATCACTGGTTTGTGAACAGCTGTTTCTTTTTCATATTAAAACAACAAAATAAAGTAAAGCGTACGCACGTTTTTAAATGTTCTATAAGTGCACAAACGTGCTAACAGCCTTAACTATAGTAAAAAATAAAGTAAAAACTATTAAGGCTCAGTTAGCCGACTGTAATGCAATGTAGGAAACAGCTGATCGATATTTTTATATGAAAAGTAGGTTACGTTACATTACATCTCTATAACCATTTCCATTACTTTTCATAAAACAATATCGATCAGCTGTTTCCTACTGTTGCAGTTGCATTACATTGCAGTCGGCTAACTGAGCCTTTACTCTCGCATATAATGATAATAAACTATGGATACAATCACTGATTAACTGATTAATTTAAAATTTTGCGAAATATATGTACACATGTGTATAAAAAATAAAATAAATTACAAAATTTATTTAAATGTTTCAAATTTATATTATTAACTCCAACATAAAATTACAGTTTCATTGAAAAATTACTACAAATTATAATGTGTTCATTTTAATGGCTTAGTAGGCAGCAAAATGGGTCATATATAAAACAGAAATAAATGAAAAAAAATTTAACAAATAAATAAAACTCTATTGTAACGAATGCAAAAGAAGCAACTGCAGCATTTAAAAGGAAAGAAAATGAAATGAAATTGTTAAAACTCATAACGTTTATTGGTTAAATGACTTGACTTGAGTCGAGTCGAGTCGACTTGCACATAGCGACATGAATGTCTAAATGAGAGGCTGACTTGAAGGAAGGAGTGCATAATGTGACTGACTGACGGAAAGACAACATGGACTGGCAAACATGATGGTGAAGGAAATGGTTAAATGTCTTAAGCCGACATGTACGTATGTGTGTTTAACAGCGAATAAACAGAGCACATGCTTAAGGCTTAAATGTCCATGAAAATCAAAAAGACACGTTGTTGTAACCCGACTGTGCTAAACACCGTTATAATAATATTCAAAGTAGCAATAACAGCCATACACTGTTGCAACATGAACATTAATGTTATTTTTTGTTTCTGATTTTTTAATGTTTTTTTTTTTTTTGCAACTGACTGACTGCCCTCTTGTAAGACAAGCAAAGCAGAGTTGTGTGTGTACAACTTTTTCCTTATTACCATGTCCAAAAAAAAAAAAAAATGCCATACGCCATCTAATAACTAACCAAATGCTTTGTAACAATTTAGATTTTACAAGATATGTATTTCGAATAAAAAATTTGGTTTTTTTCTCTTGTGCTTAAAAAAAGGAGGTGTTGCCTTGACAGCACCCCTTTAGATATGAAAGAAATCAAATAAATTTCGTGTGTGTTTTTGCCAAAAGCTTAACACGATTTTGGTTAAATTTTGCAATTTTCCTTAAGACAGGAAAACAAAATCAAAATAAAATTTTGGCATAATTTGAAAATTATGTTAAAATTGCAAAGTTTCGTTGTAAGGAAATTTTGTTTTATAACATGGTTCATTTAGTTCACTGTAGCCGAGTAAGGACTTGTACAGATACACTGCATTTAAAAATTATCATACGAGTACACATGTTTTTTTTTAAGCAAATTTGCCACATGTGCTAATAAAAATACAACAAATTTTTTAAATTAAACATTTAAAACTTTTCCGGTTTTTATAATATTCCTGTGCAGTGCAAGTTCTCACAGCAATTTGTTGTTTCTTTTTCCTTTCTTTTCTTTAAAGAAATTAGTTTCTATATTTAGTTTGTTTTATTAAATACGAGTGTATGCAAATTTTATTAAATTAAATTATCTTGTATGTACTTTAATATGTAAATTTATAATTATTTTCAAAAACTGCATAGAATTTGCCATTTATAATGATGCATAAATAAAAACTTGTGGACGTGTGCATTCGGCAGAAGCTTAAGAGTGTTAATTCTTTATTTAATAAGAAAACATTTCAAGATGTTTTTCAATAATAGCATGTAAAGGATTTTAGAGCTTATACATACATATGTATGCACATATAGTGAACTCACGAAAACGTGAACACTCGAATATATGAACGACTCGAAAACGTGAACGCTTTAATTTTTACATTGACTTCCCTAAAACGTGTACAAAGTCTGAAATCTCTAAAACGTTAACACTCGTGGCAAAATTAGTTCACGTTTTCGCGAGCTCACTGTATTTAAAGGGTGTTTTTTAAGCCCGAAAGAACTTATGAATGCGTTAGGTGTACGCTTGGCCCAAGTCTAGTCAATTGTGTTCACTTTTTGACAATTATGATTACTATCTTCTGGCAAGTCATCATGAATAGATCGAAATTTGAACAACGTTACGAAATCACCCAGATTTAATTAGAAAATCAGTCATGACTTTGCGCAATTTATAGACGACTTCCTGAGTTCGGCGGTGATGATCGTTATTGGCTTTACGGGTTTTTTAATAAACAAAATTACCGCATATAGAGTGAAACTAATCTGCAGCAGACCCTGCAGACTGTATTACATCTAAAGAAAATTGGTGGCATCATTGGAGCTCGTGTTACGTTCAAGGGAGATGTGATTTCAATAGGTGTCATATGGCCACCGTAACTATCGACTTATTGAATGTAAGATTTGGCAACAAGTTATTTTCGGGAAACATACTTGCCTCTAAGGTCGTGCAATTGAACACCTCTAGATTATTTCATGTGGGATCACGTGACACCAGTAGTTTAAGCCAGCTACGTCTACATACACGTACTCTGAGATTAACAGCTTTGAAAGCCATTACAATTTATTATTGTTTCTTTGCAAAGCAAGAGCAAGCATTGCTGTCGCGGAGATCTGATTGGCTGTTGTGCTTCCGTCGGTGTAAAAGCACAAAGCTTTTTTGTAAAAGCTTGCAGTATTTATAACCTCTTATGATGAATCGCAATTAGGAGTAAGAGTTTTTACACTTTTCGGGATTATGAAGACTGCTGAAACCACAATGACCCAAACTGATATGACCTCGCCTTGGCACTAAAAAAATACACAACTTGTAAACTTCCCAAGGTTGCACTTCCGGAAATTTATTACAACGGTCACGTTACATTAATATCATACACCTTCTGTACTTTTGTCCCGGTATGGAAGATAACCGCCTTCGCCTTTTGGGTATACGATATTTCAGCATCCTATCTGAGATACCAGAAATGGAATTAAGTTTTTATATAAAGTACAAGTTTTTATAAAGAGGCCGTGATTCACTATCCTATACAATCGAGCAACTTTTGACAAAGTACAACCCTGGTATGATGGAGTTATGAAAATTTTCAAAATTCATCACATCAGGATTGTATTTCTTCGTAAGTCTTGCGGTTGTGTAGGATAGTAAGTCCCAGCCTTAAGGAGTGGGTGGTCTTGTCGCTGTATCCATAAATGTAGTTTATTTATAAAACGACCCCTCCTGCAATTTCCATATTCTATTCGTCTGAGTTCTTCCTCTTCTTTCTACGAGTATGATCTATTCTTGTAACTTCTCTTGGGGTGTCCGATATCTTGGATTTAATATCACGTCCATTTATTTATTTTTGAGAAGAAAACGCTTGATGTTATCCACAAATTGGGTAGTTTTAAGCTGCTTGCTTATTTGTTTTGAAAATGCAACCCTGAGGGCAAATTACGGCACTAGGTCTGTAGCAATAAGGGAAAAGTGTTTGTCATATTTTAGTGTTTTGCAATAGGGAGCTTTCGATTTTCAGAAATTTCTTTTACATTTAAATTGGGAAGTTCGGTATTTATTTAAAAGTTTTTTTGGAAAAACATCGTTCTACACACTATAAATAATACATTAAATTTTAAATATACCAACAAAGTATAAGTTTAATTAAGCTGTTTTGGCATGTGAGATTATAAGTTGAAAATATGACTTCCTTCCAGGGTTACTTTTGAGTATGAAGATTACAGTAGTACCATAAACTCAAAATAAGCTTATCTCGACTTGAGCACTTTTTCCTTTTTGCCACAGAGATGTCTAACGAAATTTCAAAATATTTCAATGGAGTTTATATGAAAATAATTTAAAATTTCGATCGATATCGAATGCCATAATTTACACCCTGGAGTATATTAGGCGCAAACAAACGCAAATATAAATCATAAATATGTATGACGTCAGCGATGAGTTTAAGTTACAAAAATGGTAAACAGCTGATTGAGAAAAGTATTGCCTTTATGAACAGGTGCTCTCTCAGGTGTTGCCATTTGTATTACTTTCTCTTCAAACAATAGTTTTCTCGCCTTTACAAATTATTCATGCAGATTTATGTCAAACGCATGAGTGGCGCCCATCTCTGGTAACCATTGAATTTTAAGTTATAACATTATTTTAGTGGACTTTTTCCCAAAAATAATATTTAACTTGTTCAATATATATTAACTGATTACTGAGGGATTTTAATTTTGTTCAAGCCAAAAGGAATTTACTACTTTAAAGGTCTGCTTACGTGCATTATTGTACAGTATATTGCATACTTAATTGGCTGTTTCGTTCAATACACACTCGACACACCAGCCACATGGCGTTTTAGAAAAAACAAGCCAACAAATTAGAAATAATAAAATACTTAGAATAAATTCAATTATGTTCATTAGATTATGAATTTGTATTTGAACTTGTTACGTGCGGTTCTGTTTCAATTTGTGCGGTTTTATTTTTTTATGTGCCGTCAAAAAGGAGACAAGTCTTTTCATTTACGTTCAAGTAATTAAATTCTAATGTTCTTTATTATTTATTGCTCAAGTCTTAGCGGTACAAACAACTTAATCTTATTTTCCTTTCAATTGACAATTGCATCCACGTTCATAGAACTAGATAAAATCAACCTTGAATACACTCAGCTACAACAAGGTCGTATTGGGCTGAGAATTAAACTTAATATAGACACAAAACTTGTTTAAAATTTGTTGCAAATAATATTAAACTGTATAAGATGTTTGATGTAAGATAAATATAATAACAATGCATTAAAAAATTATGATAATACTACGGGCATATGATTAATTAATTATGAGTACAAATTACTGAAGCCACCACATCTACTGATAGTCATTAATATGGTTGCATAGATACTAGGGTTGATTTTATATAATAGATGTGGATATTTGGGAGAGAATAGGATAAACTCTAAATGAAGAAACAGAAAAAAGTCCGGAAAATCGCTCCCAAATTAATAAAGCCCATAATAACATCGTCGGCAGTAAGTCCATATTTACACTATGGAAGTCTTATTGCTAAGCTGATTAGTTTGTTAGGAAAGAGAGACGAGGGGAAAAGAAACTTTACTGTTCTCCTCATCTCTCTCTCCATCAAACTAATCAGCTTAACAATAAGACTTGCATAGTGTAAATATGGACTAACTTCAAATGCTCTCCAATTTTTGTTGTATTTTCATTTGTGCTTATTTTTCTTTGTAGTTTTGTTTACAAAATGTATGAAATTTATTGAAAGTATGGTAACATTTTTGAGAGAATGAGTACACACTTATATGTGAGATCATAAGAAAAAACGCTCGCAAAATAAAATAGATTCTATCTCACGACTGCTTTCTGCGGCTGCTTTTTTGTGCCAATTTGTATGGAAAATGTGTTTATGCCCGTATTCTGTTTATTAATTAAAGCTTAAATTTAAACGTAAAGGTAGAGGTCCATAGCTCGCTTTTTGCGTGTTATGCTTTACACGCGTTTCATCCTCTTGTTTCATTCTATACTTTGTTCGCGTTGAGTTACATGCACTGCTTTTCATGCGCCATTTTATTTTAGTTTTGATCAGCTGTGTGCGTTTGTTTATAAATACTTATAAAGAAAAAATGGAGAGTGAAATCGAGTTTTTAAAAGAATTTGTGGAGTTAGTCGTAAAAGTAATCGATAACTAATATGCAAAATTTGTTACTGAGAAAAGTGTGGTGAAAAGTTAATTAAAATACATCGCATTAATGAAAATATTCACATATTTTATTAAACAAGTTTTTTTTTACTAAGAAATGTTTTTTATTGAAAAAAAAGAAACAAATTATCCACGGCAAAATAATATTTATCGATAACGTAAGAAATAAAGTATTATTTAACATCTTTAGCATTCAAGAACAGCTGACTTTCTTTCATGGTGCTTGTAACGCGTGCAAAAGTAGAAAGTAGACCTACTTTTTGCTTTGAACGCGCCTACGCGTTCTGCGCTTTTTGCAATGTAACTTGCCACATACTATTACATTGATTCTAATTTTTTGAGAGATGCATAGAAAGCGTAACGCGCAAAAAGCGAGCTATGGACCTCTACCTTAACCATCCATATCCATACAAAACAGCTGTTCGAACAAAACTAATGGGCAACATTGTATTTGTATTTGAATTTTGGTTATGATGATACGTCTAATTTAAGCTTAAATGCATTTGTGAGACTTATTAAGCACAGAGGGTTACCAGTCCTTCCGGAATAGATAATTCTTGTATTATTTGCTAAGTGCCATAGTTAAACTTGACTTTAGCTAAAGTAAACAGTAAAGTGAATTTAAAATATATTACAAAATGTTTTGGAGTGGATATCAACAACTCTTAGTTGTAAAAAATTTGTACTGGCAATCAACGCTTACTTCTGTTTATTCGCAAAATTAAAAACATAATAACATCTTTTTATATATTCTTTTATATTTTGTATTATGAGGGTGGTTCCAAGACTACGCGACCCATCAAAGAAAACACGCTAAATTTTCTTTATTTCTTAGCATAATCTCCTTTTTGCTCAATACACTTTTCTCAGCGTTATTCAATAGCTTCGATACCGTATTTATGTTAAGAACTTTCTAGCTGCTTAAAATAGCCATCAAACGCATTTTTCACCACTTCATAGTTGGCAAATATTTTACCACCGCGCCATTTTTTTCAAGTTTGAAAATAGAAAATAATCCGAGGGTGCAAAATCTAGCGAATAAGGTGCAAGATGAAGCAATTATAACTTCAGCTCATTGATTTTGGAATTCGCAATAGGGAATGTGTGAACGGGTGGGTGCATTGTTTTAATGAAACAACAATTTCTACTTCGCCAAAAGCAACCTTTTTCAATTAATTTTATTACAATGTAATAAGTTAGCATAGGACTCACCGTTAATCGTACATAATCGAAATAGTCTTGGGATTTTGCTAAATTTCACGCTTTTATTGCTTGAATGTATGCAACATTGTTTAAAATTCTGTGCGAAAATTGATGCACTAAAATTATTTGAATTGATTTTTCCCACCAATAATATTTTTTTATTTAAAACACATTTTTATTATAAAAAACTACACATATTTCTGCTTCTATTAAATTTTCCTCAACTTACTAAATGCTGCTGTCTTCGGCAGCTCAATTTCAATTAATGCAACCTTTCAAAATTAATTTACCCTTTTTTAATTTACCAATCAAACAAAACACTCCCCATTATCACTATCTGCCACATGAAGTAATAATTCACAAGTACTTTTTTGTATGATGATCTGCATATTTTCTCATCCTTAACTTACAATGGTGGGGGAAAAAAAAAGAAAAACTTGAAAACTTCATCTGCAGGCTGGTTGGTGGGGTGTCATAATAACCATTTGCAGCAACGCAAATCGTTTAATGTCGCAACTAATCAAAACTAACGCAGTGCAACATATTCAATATGCCACACACAACAAACAAAAGCAACAAAGAGAACAGCTACAGCAAAAACGTGCACAGCAACAACAACAATAACAAAAACAGAAAAAACCATAACACAAGCAACATGTTTTTTTAGCCCACACACAACGCAAGCAATAACTCAACAAAACGTCAACAACTGTATTGAAGTTTTATTATGCCAGTACTCGTATGTTGCATGTTTGCTCGTTTGTATGCCTGCTGCTTTTGTTGTTAGTGAGTGAGTGCAAGAAAGTGTTTGTTTGATTTTTTTGCTTATTTTTATTATTAAATAAATTTGTTTCTTTTTTTTTTTTTTTTGATACATACTCTATTCAATACAATAAAGAAAATGTTAAATGTTAATATATTGATTTGCATCAGGACGTTGCATTACTTAAATAAATAAAACAGAAATATTTTGATATTCGCTTTCAGAATTTATGCAAATGCAATTGAATTTATGTGGTAAGAAACTATGGACAACTATTTGTTGCTTCTCATAATATCACAGTGAAATGAAATATTATGGTACGAAATAAGAGCAGGAACGTAGAATTTCGTTGAGAACTGTTTTCATTGTCATCGATTTTGAGTTTGAAAAATCTTAAAGAAGGCGAATACACATCAGGTGATCCTAATTCACCAGCTGGCATAATTTCTCTGCTGTCAATCAATGCAAACCGCTAGGAAATATTTTGACTGCAGGAAATTTTACACTAACAAATATACAAGGCGAATACGCAGAGTTGCAAATTAAGACCACCTGGTATCAATTCGCCTTGATCTTAAAGAAGTGAAGGATTGAGAGACGAAAAAGTTACTTGATTATAATCAAGTGTCTTCTCGCTCAGCTAAAATCTGAGAGTTTCAGAGCAATCACCAATGAACGGCTGTAGATATCGCTTCACAAAAACATAATTTCTTAAGTGCGGTTAAGCGGCTTGTGTATGTTGTTTGGCCTTCGAGAGTTTTTTGTCTCACTCGCACTGGTTGACTGATCTGCCACGGATAACCGTATATTCTTGCAGTTCTTTAACAACCACGTTGCTACTTGTTATGTGAAGGCATGGGTCGTGTACAGTCAGTCACAAAACTTTTTTTTAAATATTGTTAATAATTTAAGGCAGTAATTTTTTACAGTAGTCTTTATAGGTGTAACTTGTTCTCTTTTTTTAAACATTTTTCTCTGAATTTATAGTTTTAACAAGTAATTTCAGTTTCATAAAAGAACCCATTCTAAAAATTTTTTTTGCACGCCAGTGCTAAAATGTATAAAATACCTATCATTTCATAACTTTTTCAATCACATACTCGTATATGTGACAGCGCATAGAGAAAGGGACCTAAGGGTAAAAAAATCAATTTTCACTTTTTTTTTTTTTTTATGTGGACAACATCTGAGCATCGAATGAGACCGATTCCATGCCCCAAAAGTGTTCCCTCCCAGAGATATGCGCGTTTTATGATGTGATGGTACACCAAAGATACACGTATTTAAATCTTTAAAATGGCTCTCCTGAACAAAACCTGTTTTTACCCTTAGGTCCCTTACTATTTTGCGCGTCACATATGTATTTTTTGTGTTTAAGTAATAAAAATCAATTATTTTATGGTCAATTATAGTTTGGTTAATATGAAGGTTTTAGCGGTCGATTATTGCAACTTTTTGGTAAAAGCAACAACCTCGATTTCCTTTCGGTTGCGCAAATCGAGCTCGTACTGCATTAAGAACTTACAAACAAACAATCTGTCTCCCACCCAAGGCTACGCTTCTGCCTTCAAACTATTAAATCACTAAGTATAACTGCATATTCAATATAAAATCATCGCAAACACATTATTAACATATCGAAAGTAAATATGACAATTGCTATGCCTTTCAAATCACTTAAAAACTAACATGCTACAAAACGAAACACGACAACAGCAACCATAACAGCAGCAGCAATAAAAAACTTTAATCCAGTCTATTAAATACATTTTTGTTAATTCGCATAAAAATTTGCCAGCTTATTTAATTTTTTTTGAAAACCTACCAGCAACCAGCAATAAATCGCAGTGTAAAACAACAACATATACAAGCAAAACAAATGCGATAAAAGCTGGCATTAAAGAAAGAAAAAAAAACATTTATTAAAAAATAAAATAAATTAAGAAAAAAATGCTGCACACTCGTTGACAATTGCAACGTGCCATGTTTGCGCAATGTTGTCTTATTAACGTGCGTGTGTGTGTGTTGGTTGCCTCCTGATCACTCAGCGACGACGATCTTACGCATTCATGAGAGCTGTTCGTTCGTTCGTTCGATACATCTGACTTACATACATTTTGAAATTTTGATGACTTTTCTCAATTACAGTCATGCAATTTTTGTCAGTTCAGTTGTTTTTTCTTCTTCTTTTTGGCAGCTTTTTTTAACATTTCGTTTGTTCAAACTTAAGTATGCGGCAGGCAGGCACATGCTGTCTGTTTTTATTTATTTTGTATTAAACAATTTTTTTTTTGTATTGTTATTTATTTAAAGAAATGTATCTAGTGTTGTTGTAACAACATTTTTATTAAAACTTCATGTTTTCATTTTTGTAACGTACTTTTAAGTTTTGACTTTTTTTCTGGAGTTTTTTTATTTCGCTTAAGAGTTTTGCGCTGATTTATGGGATTTTTTCTTCTTGGTTAGCAAACGGTTGCACAAACACTTTGCACAAGTGCAAGGAGCTAAAGAAATTTCTATTGTTTATTATATGCAACTGTTGGTATCGTATTCATTTATATTCCAAATTACTTTCAGTTACATGATACTGGAGAAAGAGGCAAATTATGTGTTTAACTATTTACATGCATATGTACTACATATATACATACATACGTATGTACATACAATGTATGCACATCTATGAAAATTTTGGGAATTTTATGCACTGGTTGTACAGATATACAAGTAATTAAGTAAATTTAAAACAAATTTAAATAAAGTGTTCAACACTAGGAAATTGTAATAGTTGCCGAGGCCAATCAATATTGCAGGTCTCTGACAAAACCGGAATAAACTAGACTAGAATAGATTAGACTAGACTAAAATAGGCTAGACTACATTAGAACTATTCAGAATAGACTAGACTAGGATAAACTATGGTAGACTAGGCTAGGCTTTGTTCGACTAGACTAGAGTAGGCTATGATAGACTAGACAAGACCGTACTAGAGTAGTAGTAGAACAGTTTAGACTAGACTAAACTAGGCTAGAGTAAACAAGACTAGACAAGACTAGAGTAACCTAGGATAGATTACGACGACTCGACTAAACTAGACTAGGCCAGGATAGACCATACTAGACTAGACTAGACTAGGCTAGACTAGAATAGGCTAGACTAGACTAGGCTAGAATAGAGTAGACTAGACTAGACTGGAATATACTATGTTAGACTAGGTTAGACTAGACTAGACTATACTAGACACTAAAGTTGTTGTGACGCTTTTAAATTTTTTAAACTATCGTAATAGAAAAGTTAAACAAGAGAGATTCTTCAGACAATAAAAATTTTAGCCAGCTACATCTTAGGACTTGAGGCCCTATACTCCTTATAAGAAGCCAAAGAAACCAATATATATATATGTATATGTATACGCCTTAGGACTACAGATTATGTGAAGAAGATTCCAGAATATTTTAGAATTAAAGCAATAAAATAATTTGACTCTGGCTTACCAATCAGCTGTTGTTCGTTTCGCCCATTTTTATTGTCTTGACATTAGGCAAATTTAATAAATATTCGGTTCAACCACCTTGTTCTCCGTAAATATTAAAAACTATAGATGTCTTTTTTAATGACTTAACTAAATATAAAAATTAACACAAAATGTAATAATCGCTTCAGCTGCTCAATTGAAAAGCAAGGCGATTTCACACCAGGTGATTTCAATTTACAACAACAACAAAAAAATTTCCTGCTGTCAGAAAATTTCCGAACATTTTGCTTGATTTGACATAAGAGATATTAACAGCTGATCATCGTTTCCTGAAACGATATCACCTGTACCAGTGCCCCGTTTCTGTTAGGAATGTGAGAACTTTTCGAGTCGAAAAAATTTGTATCATCCTGTGAAACACAGGGTGAGTAAAAAGAAACGGTTTTTGTTGATATATTTTGTAAGTTTATATCAGCTTGTATGTGAGTAACCCTGCGTAAAACAGGAAAACCAATATAATTATTTAATTTTTTTCGTTGCAAGAACTTCTCACAAGTTACAAAAACGGGGCAGTGGATTCAGTAACTTTCATGAATAATAAACTTATCGACTTTGCTTTTCAGCAATGTATTTTAACGATATTCGTGATCGGTTGAAGTAAGAAATACTAAATCACAAGCTCAAATTCAATTAGTTTTTTCTTTATTATTCTTTGTACTTTTCGCTTATTTATATAGAATTAAATGGCGATTACAATACAGCTGGAGACTATCGCCAAAAATAAATTACGGTATCATATAATAGTTACCGCAAACTAATAAATATGTCGACAATACTATGGTTTTCGGTTCACAAAGATGCAACGAGGCGGCATAATTTAGAAAAGCCACTGTATATTTTAAGTATGAGTATAAGGAAGACATCATAACGCACCAACATAATGTAAATATGTTGCGACATGAGAATATACGAGTACATAAGTATGTATATTGCGACATGACCAACTGCCAAGTATGTGTCAAGGTATTGCCAACTTCCAAACTATTTTTAACTAACTATAAGGAAATAAAAGTAGAGCAATATCGTAGTTAATTTAAGCCACTTAAAAAAGAGTTTCCTTTGGTTTTGCCACAAAATATAAATTACTGTTGATAATTTCTTTACAACATTTTATTACATGTTATTTTCTGCGAATAAAACTATAAGAGATTTTTAAAGTTTGGCCGGTTGTTGTGCAGAGTGTTTGCTGCTTGTTTTAAAGCAAAATTGTTGCAATTTTTTTATCACTTAATTTGAATTTATTTTATAGTCACAGCTGCTGAATTAACCAAACACTTATTAGATGAATTTCAAAGATAAATGTTTTTTTTACAGTTTTACTCGTGTCAAAAAAAAATAAACTGAAACTTAAAAACGTTTTTACTGCATGTATTTTTTTTAACTAAATTTTTTAAATTAAATATAATGAACGTAAATTATTTGAAAATTTAACATAATTGTTGGTCTAAAATAATCTAATGTTTGTATTAGTTTTATCAAGTTAGTCTTTAATACCGTTTTTTTACTCTAATATTATCAAATTAAAATCACTTCTTTGGGCCAGTTGTATTGGTAATTTATTGAATTATTTAATTCAGTTTGGTGTGGTTTTGTTGATAAACAATTTTTTTTTCTTGTTAAATTTAAATGCAAAGTTGAATATCTGGTTATCTGACATATCAAACAAATTAGTGTTAATGTGTTATTGTGCTTGATTTGGTAAAAATACAATTTTGGAGTGTTTGAAAACTGGTTAATGATTTAAGAACTTAAAGTTCTGTCATGTACTAGTATAGAAATGATGGGGACTAAAAGCTTATCAATAACTAAATAATAAATTAAATAATTAAACGATAGTACTTGAGCTACTAAGCAATTATTAAATTATTATTTTTTTTTATTAAAAAAAAGCCTGTTTAACATAACTTTTCGTGTCTTGTCTAAATTCCAGTGTAACATGAAACATTTATTAAAAACTTTATAATTTTCCCCAATAGAGAGATGGCAGGAAGAATGTGAGTCTGGCTAAAATTATACATTCATTGACGTATGATTAAAAACCATAATCAACATGTTAATTAAAACTTTAATTAACAATCTCTTCTTCGCTTTTTCTTAAAATACAGGTGAAACTTTTACAACTTTTAATTAGTTAGTTATATGTATGTACATTGTTTATTTAATTTCCTTTTTTTATTATTTATACTTGAAAGCTTTATTAATAACTTTTTACAAGGAAATTACACCAGAAGCAGAAGAAGAAGAAAAAGAAACATTAGTCTAGTCATGCACACCTCTGGGTGAAAAATGAACAGTAGTGGCTCATGGCAAATAGAGACACACCCCCTTTTTTGTTAAAACTTGTGGTTGATTAAGATCAAAAAGATTAAATTTGAAGGAATTTTAAGAAAAACTAGTTTTCCTAAGTCATTGAAAAATGTATAGGAAATTTCTGCTTGTGGTAAATTACTTGCACAATGGTGCATGAAATATAATTATCAACATTTTTGTGTATTCATCAACACAATGAAAGTAAAATTGCTAAAAAAAAACATTCCAGGGGAAAAAGAGAGAATAACTAAACCTTCACGTGACAAGTTTTCAAAGCTACTTATATTTATTTTACTTTATTCAAAAATATTTGTGGGATTAGGAAATTAGGCATGAGTTTATTAATTAAAAAATGTGCTTTTAATTTTGGGATTATATTTTGCCAGTCTTTCATTGTAAATATAAAAAAAAAATTTGAAAAATTTATTTAAGCCTGATAGCTATACATAAATAATTGAAAATACAAAGGGGATTACAAATAGTTTATAAATCAAGTCAACCAAACCCTTGACAAAATTAAATTAATAACCAAAAGTCAAGCATATGCGTCAACACATGCCACAGTCAGGGCCGGCCATATGGTTCAATAAAGTTCAGCATAAAATATGAAATGAATAGTTTGTTGCTGTTTATTCTTTTAATTTTACATACATACATATGTACGTATGTATTCTGTGTTAAATGATTTTAAAGGAAAAAAATCAACAAAATAAAAAACAACAAATCGAACATTTGTTAAAGAATTCGGTCAAATACTGACCACGTTGGCTTGTGTTGTGCATGTCACTGGGTCAACGAAAAGTAAAATATATGATTGCTGTCACCCAAGGTAATATTGACAATTTGTCAAAAAATGAAGGGGGAAAATTACAATAGGGTGGTACTCGTAACAATTCATGAGTATAATTAAGGAGCTGGCGAACAAAACTAAACATGTCTTTAGTAAATTATTTATTTTTTTAAGTTTAAAATTTGTTAGCGCACTAATAATCACAAATTTTATTATTATTATTTTACTTATTAAGTAAAACAGTTTTTATTAAAAATACATTGAAATTGATTATTGAGGGATTTAGCTGGAACCTATGCGCATTTCACGGTTGCTAATGCAGATCATCAGGGAACCTTTACCCAACAATTTCTTAGACCAACTTCAGTTAATATGTTAAACTTTGAAACAAGAACTCAATAATCAACATGTTTTTTATTTTCTTACTTTATCATTGCTACATTGCCTGACTTTTTTCAGCTTCAAATTGTAGTTGTAAGTCCATATTTACACTATGCAAGTCTTATTGCTAAGCTGATTAGTTTGATGGAGAGAGAGAGACGAGGGGAACAGTAAAGTTTCTTTTCCCCTCGAATCTCTTTCCTAACAAACTAATCAGCTTAGCAATAAGACTTGCATAGTGTAAATATGGACTAAGAGTATGTAAAGAAAATAAACTTAAATAACAACAACAGCTATTCAAGAATAGAGTGTTGTTGCCATACAAGTATTTTTTTGACCGGGTGCTGTCAAGTTAATAATTAGTGTTTTTTATGGGAATTGTTACAATTTAAGTTTAAAATTTTTTAATACACTAATAATCCCAAATTACTATTTTACTTATTAAGTAAAACATTTTTTATTAAAAATACATTGCAATTAGCGCGTTAAAATATTTTAAACAACAATTCAACATAAAAACAATTCCCATAAAAAACACTAATGATTTATTTTTTATTTACTTTTTTCGGGCTCTCCACGCGCACGTCTATGAAGACTAGTCTCAATCTAGGTGGTTCAGACTTGGATCGAACTCATTCAGTAGTTCATTTTTGACACAAATCAATGATCAAACCCATGTGTGTGACGATATGTACTGTTAATAGAAGTTAACACGGGCGAGTCACGCAACTCTATTTCCAAGCTTTTAAAACTTTTTCCCGGAATTACTTTAGCAAAGTTCTTCAGGGTCTTAATAAATGTTCACTGTTTTTGAGGCTTTAAGATTTTTGATTCTTCTACTGAACTTATTACATACACTACACAGCAAAATTAAGTTTTTGCAAAATTGCAAGCTTAAACTGAGATTATAATTTATTATAAAATGTTAACATTTTAAATTTTTAGCGCATGATTACGATTTTAAGTGAAGTTAATTCTTTAACTTTTAATTGTTTCGTTAAAAGTGCTTAGTACAAAATTTGCAATTTTTTTATGAACTTTATTTGGTTTTTTCTGAGCTAATTTTTTTTTTTTTTAAATTTTCTATTTTTGTTTAGTTTAGTGAAATCTTAATTTTTTTTAATTTCGAATTTCCGCAAAAATTTTACATTATTGTTAATTGAAGTTTTTATTAATTTTTCATTTCATGTACATATGTACAGATAAATTTCACTAGCATAGACAATAACCAAACATTTTAGCGGAGCTCATTTTGCAGTTAACAGCGCACTGTTAACCATTTAACAGTACATACTAGTAATATTGGTTAGACAAGCCCATCAGCAAAGCAAACTGATTTAAATTATATGATCAAGTTTTGTGTCTAAAATGACCGACTGAACGAGTTCGAGCCGATCCTAATATTGATGAATATTACTTTGATACTCACCAGTTAATGTTATGATTCATGAAGTAAGGAATCGTAATTTTAAAAAATTTATTCCTTTGGAAGGATAAAAATTATTATTGTGGGAAAATGGAGAATTCTAAAGGTGTCCCACTATATATAAATTGTTCTACTTATGACAGATTTCTGAAATAATTCTGAAACTGTTGAAACTTTGTTTTTTAAAAATTTCTTGAGAAAATAAGTGGTCTTTGTGAAAAAGTTTCCATTTATGCCCCAAATGCTTCTGGTGACTCTGAGAAGAGTAAATTTGAAGGCATTTCTGAAATAATTTTTAAGCTTTCGAAAAATTAATTTTAAAAAAGCTATTTTTATTAGAAACAATTTCTTGAGAAGACTAGTTGTCATTGTGAAAAAGTAGAGAATTCTACAGGTATTTTACTTATATTATTTAGAGATGGTGCTTGCTAATGAAGACTGTTTAATGAGAAAATTTAGTGTTGTTTCTCAATCAAGTATGGAACTTTTAAAATAAAATTTTGAAAAATTTCCCTTTTAGCAAATTATCATGAGAAGATTAGTAAAACACTATGTCATGACATGTTTATGACAAAACATTTGTATGTAGCATGTTATTTCAAGACATATTTGATGCATATTATATCATAACATAGCATTCTTATGTTATAATATGACACAGTATCATTAAATATGACGCATCATGTTCAGTCATATCAAGTTATTACACTATATGTATATAACATGATATAATATGTTTATGTCACAGCATAGTATGTTTATGTCTTGATATATTTATGTCATGTGTTTATCATGATATAATTATATCTCCAGGAATCTTTTTACATCTTTTGCCCTTTCGAAAAAGTGGAAAAATACCATCAAACAGGGACATTTCATGTTATACAATATTATTTGCCATAAAAGTTTACTTTGATTCCTTGAATACAGCAAAAATCTGAAAGTAACTTAAACATCGGAAACCAGTCAATGCTTGAAATGTTTTTAGGATGAATTTCGTACCCATTTGCACTTGCATTTTACATATAGAATAGGTGAAGCATATAAAATCTTGACATACCTTCGGGACACTTGTAAAATATTGATATCAAGTAGTGCCCTAGTGTAAATGAGGCTGTATGCTTCTTAAATAGAAATACAAGTTGTTGTTGTTGTTGTTGCATTAAATTTGCCAACCCAGTTGTCACAGTGTGTTTCCTTTTAATCAAAAGCGAAACATTATGAATTTTCAACTGGTTTTTGTTTTTACTGTGATCTCCTTCATTTGCAAAACTAACTAACAAATATTTATCTACCACAAATGACTGAAGTTTGAACATCAATTAGAAATTTAATGATTGTGGTGATAATTATGAATAGTTAATTTTTGTTTGCCATCTCAATGGTATCATTTCAAATTAAAAAGAAAGTGTTGTATTAAATCAAATTGTTTAAATCGTATAATTAATTTGTTCAAACTTTCTTCATGCACAATTTAATTGTATTTAGTTGCTAACAATTTGAAATTGTTATTACAAATCGAATATTTTATTTGAAGCATTTCAACATTATTTAATTTTTAGAGAGTGGACCAGTCTCCTTTGCCATTTGAAGTTAATTATTATTATTTTTTTACTTTGAAAAAAAACTAATTGCCAGAAAAAACTAAACAATTTTATGATGTTAATTTTGTTTGACAAGAAGATGTGACAAAAAAATAACAGATACGCAGACATTCGCCAGAATGCCAATAACTGAAGTGACTTGCATTTATTGACAGCTAACGATGCTTTTGACTTTTGCACATGCATACTCGTACATATTTGTGTAGCCTTCAACAAAGTTGGTAAAAGTAAACTTTCATTAGTTCATCATGGCTTTTGGGACGTCTTAATTTTAAGCAAGGTTTTTTATATTAATTGTATTAAATGTTTCTTAGTTTTCGGAGCACTGATAAAAATTTTGTTTTTCAATGTCTCACGTGACATCGAAACATGCGATTTTGTCAAGAAAAAAATTGTTGTATAATAATTTTAGATATCAAAGGGCCTAAGTGCGCTTAGTTTTGTTTTCGATTCTCTGATAGAATTAGATTTTTAATATTTGTTGTACAGATGAGGAACTCTGAGAAAAGTTCAAAAGAAAATTATCTTTTATTCTGCTTGGGTGGGATTACTTCCCAACGAACAGAATCCAAACAGATTTAAGCAAAAAATTAGGGAACATATTACAATGAAGGATATAAAAAATTCGGTTTTGCCGAATATGGCCGGCCCTCTTGCGTGTTTTATTTTCTCCTTGACTTTTGTTTACTTTTGTTCATTTTGTTTTTATTTAGTTTAACTGAATAATGGATTTTTGTTTTGTTTTGTTTTTATTTTGCTGCATTTTAATGTGCATGTTGTCACCTTGCTTTTTGATTTAGTCATACGTCATCTGCTTTGTCTGCATCTTTAGAAGTCGCAACAAAAAGTATTTGAATTTTGTCTGTCAATCTTTCTTGCGCCTTCTTCACCATTTCGATTGGTTCATTAAAATTTGAATAGTGTACATGATTGACACTTGCGGAAGCAGTTATTCACTTTTTTCTAATATTTTTCTTTAATAAGCAAAAAAAGACAAAAACCACAGGCCCAGCCACTGTAATTTTTCTTGGAACAAAAACATTGAGTGTTGAAAAAAAAAATACGTGGGCATATTTATGAATATTTGAATTTTATTTTTAAAATATGAGTTTTTTATTGCTTTGGTTTTGGTTTTATACTTTGCTTTCTAATACCTGCTGTTAGAAGATTAAATGGATTGAATTTCAACTAAATTAAGTTTGGGTTTGAAAAACATTTCTTAGGCTTACCATTAGTTTGCTTATAATTTCATCAAAATATTTTTTCTAATCTCTGTTAAATTGAAAAGAAAATTAATCTGAATATATGTGCAACTTCAATACACAGCAAAAGCTCTTTAGAATACCAAACTAAAACATATGATTAATACCTAGAGCTTAACAAAATGTATGAAATAACATAACAAAACATGTGATTAATATTAAAAGCTTAAAAACTTATAAAATGAATATTTAAACGGAATTTTTGGGTTTTAAAGCAGTTAAACGATTGTTTAACTCTAACAAACGCTACGGTACTTTAATCGATTATTAATTTTGAAGTAAATGGTTAACGCTAGGGTTCCTCTATAGCAATTGTATAGAAAACAATTATAATCATAATCGTTTATACAGGGTGGGCCAAAAGTTACCTTGGGGTTTAAAAGTTTAATAACTTTTTCGTTTATTATTTTTTTTTAATTTTTTTCTCAGATTATATAATATATAAAATGGAAAATTTTTTACACTAAGTATGAAAAATAATGTCTCTTAAATTACCACTGTTTTCAGCTTCGCACTGATGGGCTCGTTTTAGAGCATTTTCCATAATATCTTCCAAAATTTCTGCAACAATGTTTGCCTTGAGTTCAAGGATTGTCTCTGGCTTGTTCACATACACTTGCTACTTCAAATAACCCCAAAGAAAATAGTCGGGTGCTGTCAAAACTGGCGATCGCGCTGGGCCAAATTATTTCCGAATTTCTGGAAATTATTCGCTCTCCAAAAATTTTACTTAAAAGTGCCATTGTGTCTCGGGCAGTGCGGGCAGTGGCTCCGTCCTGCTGAAACCACATACCAGGTATGTTTTCAAGAGCAAGACGTAAAAAATTTTCTATCATAAACCGATACCGCTCTCCATTTACGGTTACAGCACTTCCATCTTCATTCTCGAAGAAGTAAGGCCCAATGATATTTTCAGATGTGATCCCACACCATATTGTACACCTAATGGGGTGCAATTGGCGTTTATGAATGGCTCTTGGATTTTCAGAACCCCAGAACCTACAGTTCTGCTTATTAACAAAGCCATTCAAATGAAAATGAGCTTCATCACTCATAATCATAATCACTCATCAGTGCGAAGCTGAAAACGGTGGTCATTTAAGAGACATTATTTTTCATACTTAGTGTAAAAAAATTTTCCATTTTGTATATTATATAATCCGAGTAAAAAAATTAATAAACGAAAAAGTTATTAAACTTTTAAACCCCATGGTAACTTTTAGCCCACCCTGTATGTATATGGCCCTTTACAAATTTATCTACCGTTCTATATTTTACGCGAGAATGGTGGTAAAGATCATTTATTTAATCCGCTTAATTGGTCAAACAAGCTAAAAGAGTTACTTTTCTTTTATGAAATTTTTCTTATAATGAAATTTCTTAATCCAGAGTTAGATGACTTGATTTGCTTTAGTTTGCCAAAGTCAAAAAGTTTCAACGACTGTATCAGTGTTTACAGTTTCGTTAGTCAAATCGCATCGTGGTGTTGCGTATCAGCTTACAAAATCCGTATCACTTAATAAACTTGTTGATGCTTATTGAAAATGTATTCGCAACGATTTTTACGTAGCAAACGTCAACTTCTGGCTTACATATGTACATACACACACACGCTGACACATTCACTGGCAGCCGATACGATACAATACGATTTGACTAACGAACCCATTACAAAGTTTATGTTTAACATACCAACCTAAATTACGACGCAAAGCGCAACGTAATTTAGCGCTTTGCTTTTACGCTGAAATGAGTAACCTAAATTATAGCGTTAACGTTGCGCCAAAAACAGTAATGCTTACTCTTTTTCATTAATAAAAAAACTCTAAATAGAAATAAGAAATAAAAATGAAAACGCTAAATTGACCTGAAAGCAGCTAAAGTTACAACACTTAACAAAAACAACAGTACTTTTGCAGCCAACTTCACTTCTTTACGAGCTGTCAATATTGGATTTTCCAATTGCAAAGCGTTGACGCCGCGTTATTTCGGTTGATTTCATACATTTTGTATAGGCAAACAAAACTTTTGTTCGGACAAAATTTTTTTACTGACAGTTTTCTGCAGCACAATTCACTTATTGCGAAAAAAATTTAAGGAAAATCAAGGCTGCCATATGTAAACAGAATCTATTAGTTTTATAAGGTGATAGTACTGCAGCGCGATTGTTTATATTTTGCTTCATTTCTTCTATACGTTTTTGGGCAATCGATTCATTTAGCTCTATTTTACAATATTATTTCATATTTTTTTCACTATTTTTCAAAACAAATGTCACTCACAATTTAATTTCACAAACGCAAAATGGCTACTCAAATTTTTTATGCGATGGGGCAAAATACTACAACTTTGTGTGAACAAATTCAACCTATTGGCAGCTCAGTTCAGGTTTGTGCGGACAAAATATAAAATTAAAAAACTCCAAGTTCGTAAAAATATTTTAAATCTCTCAAACTACGTATGGAAAAAATTTGAAGGGATAAAAGTTTTGTTCCGACAACATGGTCGAATTGATGCCAGTTTTTTCTTATACATAAGGCCGTCTTATTTAAAAATTTTTAATATTCTACTTAAAGATGCCAGTCAGACTGATTTTTCAAAATCCCGCAGTTCGGGATTTTGATATACAGGCATGTTCTATAAGTCATTTTACAGCAAAGTGATGGGAAACCACTGAAAAGCTGTTCTGCGCACAAACATTTTTGAGATCTCGTGAGTTGAAAACGCTCAACCAGCAGCATGACGATATCACAAATCACTTGGTGGTTTTTGGAAGCATTTTACTTTGAATTCGATAATAAAACAATTATGTACAGTTAATATGATTTGTTCTTTATTTGTTTTTGTACGATAATTGATTGAAATTGATTATTTAACACAAAAGAACATTAAAATTTACAAACTTATGAAAATGCTATATTTTTGGTGATTTACTTTTCCGTTTTAGTAGTCAGCTGATATTGTTTATCAAAAAGACGTTTGTGGTTGCCAGAGTAACAAAGTTTTAAAGTTGTGTAGCATATGTATGTCTAATTTATTCAACTAAATTAAGCATGAAGAACAAAACTTGATTAAATTTGTTAATTGCATTCAATAATTATGAAATTCGATGGGTTAATATTTAATATACAATTGTAAAAAATAAGTGCAAATAACCAAAAATTAAGTGCTAAATAAATGTGGCAGCACAATAAAAGCTTTGTGCTCGCTATTTAGAACAACGAAAATCATTACTAAGAACCAAAAATCTTGAGATTTTCAGAACACCCAAAATCACTTGCGTGATTTCAAAATCCTTCGTAATTTGAAATCAACGTGATAGAATCCAGGGTTGGGATAAGAAAGAAATATTTTGAGTTATCTCTTTTCAATTGAAAGTAAATTTTTTTGTTAAGCAATTTATTTTTATTACACATAAAATACGTATATGTGACATGCACCACGAAAAGGGACTTCTGCGCCGAAATTTTTTTTTACTTTTTGAGTGATTCTTATAGGGGGGAAAACGCTCTTTCAAATGCCGCAAACCGCAAGTTTCTATGTCTTTTAGTTTTTTTACAAATCACCTGTAAAGATGAACATAATTAATGAAAAAATTTAAAAATGTGATATAAACAGATAATATATATAATATTTGAAATTTAAAAAAGGTTCAAAAACACGGAAAAACGAAGCGCTTTTTTTAAACGCGTTTTTCTCAATAACTTCTTTTCGGCGCAGAGGTCCCTTTTCGTGGAGCAGGTCACATATACGTATAAATTATATATGCATAAATTTTGTGCATTGAAAAGTGAATTTATAGTCTTCCTTCAGATAACCTCAGAGACCTTTTGTGGACCCGCCATTATTTTTTAAAATGTTGTGGCACAGTTTGCACTTAGCACACAGTGCACCCTTACTCCAAAGCGAACATTTGCCTTTGTTTATTATTTCTGGAAAACGGGATTTGGAAAATAAAATTAAAAATCCCGGACTTGGGGATTTAAGAAATTCCCCGTTTGGCATCTCTAATTCTACTTTTTTTAACTTAAGGAATACATATTCTGACAATTTCATAGAATTTTTATTATTTATAGATGCTGTTTAATTGTGTTAAAACTCTTGACTATAGCAAGTAGTTTAATAGTTTCTTACCAAGACAAACAACAATTTTTCTTAACTTTTCCTCCATATGATCCGCTCGATAACTTCTTTAACAACTCTTTCTCACTTTTTCTTTCTTTCATAGCACAAACTTTCAAATAAAATAGGTCAACCGTAAGAAATTCTCGTCTTTAAAATTCATTTCACACTTTAAAATTCTAATAGCTTCTTAGTTTCCTTATTAATTTTTGAAATAAGGAAAAAAATTCAATATTTATTATTACAAATGGCTGTTTTCATTAAAAATCTAATACAAAAAAGAAGAAAAAACTAAATGCTATTTCAAGTCAACTTTCAATTACCGTTAGTGTTTAAGGTCAAAATCCATATATAAAACCATAATAGGCTCTAAACTTCATTTAACCAGGAAATGTTCTTTGTTTGCAACGTTTTTCCTCTCGCTGCAATAAAAGCTGTTATAAATTTTAGCACTTTTTTTTTTTTGAAGCGAAACTTGGCAAGAAGTTCCTTATTAGAACACGATAAAAATATAATAAAAAAAAAAGAAATACCAATTGCCATTTGTTGCAGAAACTACAAACAATAAACAGCAACAGGCACAATAACTTCTATTAAGTGGAAAAAAATATACAACATTTGCGATTTTAAACTTCCTTGTTATCACGTTCTTAATCGCATTTAAAAGGCAGGCATTTATACCCTTTTAAGACAATGTCGTCTTATACTCGCACAATAAATGGCGGAATAAAAAGCCAACAAACAGCGAAGAACGATCTTTGATCATGAAAGAGATACTCACTCACTCACTCCCAGTAAGCATTGATATTTGTTCAGGTCTCTTTTTTTATTATTAAGAAAAAATTTAAGAAATAAAATTGTTAGAAGAAAACTAAACCATTAAATAAACTCAAGACATGTGCAGAGTTGCCCACAAGGTAGAGGTGGAGGTAACGTGAGGCGAGAGGATTATTCGTAGACGCTCGTGAACTGCGATCAAACAGTCACGCTCGCTAAAGGTTTACAAAAAACAAAATGAGCCAAACTTACGAAATCATTACTTGATTCCTACGAGTATGGGTCATTAAATATGTGACGTTTTGAATTTTCCACCTCTTAACTGAAAGGGCAACACTTCCTCTGTCAACAGGCCACTCTTGTCAAAGTTTGAACAAGCTGTGTCATTTAGTTTGTGATTTGAGAAGAAAATGGAAAAGTGAATTTCGTATGTTCGTTAAGAATTATTTGACGATGAAAAAATCCTCGCGCAAACCAGGGCTAAGCTTGATAAATCTACATGGACTCATCATCACCGATTTTAATGCTGAAAAAACGGTTTACAGAATTTCGTTTTGGACGTACAAACACGGAAATTGTCGAAGATTGAAAAAGAGGGAGATTGTGGAGTCTATAGGCATCTCACTTGGCTCAGTGGTTTTAACTTTGAATGATAACTTGCCGGAAGATGGATACCGCGTTAGCTCACAGTTGTCCACAAACGCAATCGTGTGACAATTTCGCAGGAGTGTTAAGCGTTGTTCAATCATCGGTTAGGTCAGGTTAAGAAGGGTGGTGTTGCAACACACGTCCACTCGGAGACCCAGTTGGTATCCGTATCCGTTAATAAAAATTTAACCCCCGATTGCACCCAGAATAATCCCTATTCTTCCCTTGATGAAGCCCCTGATATTGTCTAGTTTACAATTTGCGATATCACTAATACTCTCATGGACACGCCTGTTCAGCCATCTAAGCACATGGCGTTGCAGCTTCCGGCAATGTCAGATAACATGTTCAATGGTTTCTGCTTTCTCTTCATACTCGCACATCCTACAGAAATCTGGAGTGCTCTGACCGATCAGTGAGCACCCAACGCGCCTATCAAAATTCGCATCACATTCCTATTCATATCCAGTAGCAGTTTGGATCTTCCTGAGTCAACATAGCCCTCGAAACTCTACAATCCTCCCTACTTCCTCATGAACGGTTAGTTCTGCTCACCATCTAATTACTGAGTTCCCTATAGTAATGACCTATCGGTAATTTAACTGACCTGTCACACATTCTCTCATCTAACGCCGACTCTATTCTTGCCAGCTCGTCGGCAACTTCGTTTCCCTCAACACTACTGTGGCCAGGAACCGAATATAGTCTGACACTATATATGCAAGTTGGGGGCTCAATCGTAATATAGACGAGTGCAGTCAAAACTGTGGTTTTCCGAGGTGAAAAAAAAACGCCAAGGTGGGTTTGTCACTGACAAAACGAAAAAGTTTCTCTCGTGAGATCACGCCCATCTCTACTACAAACTCAACCCAAACAGAACTACACTGACGAGACAGACTCAAACTAAATCGTGTTCAATGTCTTCTCAAGCTTTGACTACTTATCCCACCACTTCCTTTACCTCACGCTATGGGCTGTGATTAGAAAACAAACAAAACGAAAAGAACTAAAAAAGGCAAGTCTAGTTGTAACTACAACAACAAAGTATAAGAATAAATATTGCACAACAAAAACCAGGTTTGAGCCACAAACTCAGAAAATGAGATGAAAATTTAAACTGTGTGTGTGCATTAAATTAAATTGGAAATAAAAATAAATATATTGTGCATAAAGATTTGGGTCTTAATAAGGTGAAAATCCATTTACATGAGATGTTACAAAACTCAACAAACACAAACAATTGGAGAATTAGTTTTAGAAAAAAGCATTAGAGGGGTTTTATAAGGTTTTCTATTGTCTGGCAATTTAATGCCGATCGAATTATTTTAAGTACAACTGACTGACGCCAGTGATTTTGTTTTTAGTTTTAAAGTTTTTTTAAAGTAATTTTTATACAAAAAAGATTTGTCTTTTTTTTTTAATAATTTTTTGTTTGGTTTTTTATCAAAATTACAAGAAAGTGTCGCTCACGATTTTTACATTAAAATGGGAATATTCATGTTTTGCGAGTTTATTATTTATTTTTACAGTAGAGGCTAGATATCATTTTTGTCTTCTAGTAATATTCAAGAGATTATTTGATTAGGCTCTAACGCTAAGGATACGAGTTATAATCTTGCTTAAATCCATGACTCAACATCCTTCACAATCGCGCGACCTACGAAAAAATATAACCCTGATCGGATGAATTGCTATTGTCTTTTGGAACTGTTCATAGAGTTTATCATATCAGGGATATCAGGGTTGTATTTTCTCAAAAATGGCACGGTTGTGTACGATAGTATATCACGGCCTTAAACATTTTTAAAAAGATGAAGCCTCTCTTGTTTTTGCACTCCATTTAATTTGATTTTTTTTAATATTGATGAATTCAAATTACTTAAGGCAACGGTTCCACGGAACGCGGAAATCCACGGGTTTTTATTAATTTTTGCCTAAAATTCATTTATATTATTATCATATTAGTAAATAACATTTATTATAAATATTTTTTAATTTTTAAGTGGAAAAGGTCAATTTACTGCCTGAACTCTTTAATTATTATAACACTGTAAACACCATTTTATGTTAAATAAATAAATAAATAACAATATGAAATCCTCAAACACAAACAACTTAATATTACATTTACACCTCACTGGGTAAAACAAAGCACCCCCAACTCTGAACTTACTGTGTGTTACCATCACTATCAACAGCTGATATTGTTTTCGTTTTGCCATTTAATTTAGTTTGATGGAATGTGAAGTAAAGCCTAAACATGTCAAATAAGAGACAATATTTTGAAGATTATTTAAAATTTGGCTTAACATATTTAAATAAAAAAGGTGTGCAAACAAACAAAAAATTAATTTTTTAAATTCATATTTATAAACTTTTATAACAACATTTCTTATCAAAAAAAAAATATGTCTTTGTCTTTTACTATTTTGCATTTTTAATTCAACTTAAAAAATATTATACACCCTAGACTTTAAATACGAGTAGGATTCGCGACAAAAAAATTTTACAACGGGTCCGTGGACAGGAATTCGGTGTGAATACCTGCCATAAGGTATCTTGGGGGAAACTCAGTCTGCCAGGAACGTTTGCTGGAAGGGATTTATCAGCTTTGATAAACTGAAATGTATCTGGTAACATTTTCTTGCAATCTGCGAAATAATGTGACTGGCAAAATTATAGACAAAACTTCGAAACAAATAAAAAAGAAACTGATTTTCGTTCACCTGTATTTAAATTTATATCCTTCTCTGTACGAGCACTAGCGCTTTGATGTTAAAATCATGTATAATCGCATCTACGAATTTGTAATATTTTTTTTTTTGCAGTCAACAATGAAGTTTATTTATGTATGTATATCTTCACGTACGAGTATGAATTTAAGCTCTTTGTTTGCCCAATTTTATTATAAATGACGACAGTTTGCTGCTTCTAGAGGAGTATCTAATCTGTTGTGGCATCTATTTGGCAATTTACTTTTCTTTTTGTTTAAACTTTAAAGATATTTATAAGATATATATCAATATAATCCGGGTTAGCTTATATTAAAAGACAGACGCTTAAACTAAATAGATACAATAACACACATACACACTTGTACATACATACATACATATCAGGCATGCACATGTGAGATACTCGTATAATCTTACAACAGAGTGATACAAACAGCCAATTTCTTTGTAAACACAACTAAAAGAGTTACTTAATACCCCCATAGAAGAAATAGAAAATAAATAACATTTATAACGAGAAGTTGCACTAAAATTTGATGCCTGAGTTAATTTTTAGATTTAAGAGTAATACTGCATTTACATTGTCTCGAAATCTAGTATATTTTATAAGAAATCTTAAACGAAATCTATAGCATTTACACTAAGCTTTTTTGACATTTTCCAAGATTTTGTATCCGAGACAAAATCCTTTGTCTGAAATTTACTCTTAAATTGTAACGAAAAAACTGCCGACTTAGCTCATTCACACACCTTCGAAAGGAAATTGTATAGAGCGTAGCTGATTCAAACAACTTCTATATAGATTATGATGTACAGGGTAGTAAAAAACAAATAAAAATATTAGATTTTTAGTAGATTTCCTACAAATCTATTGAAAAATTAGATTTTGTTTTGTATGTGGAGTCTTGAAAAAAGCAACTAGATTTAGCTCGGAATCTCGTAGGTACTAGATTTTGAGACAATGTAAATGCACTATAAATCATTTTCTTTTTTTGGTGCAACAAATAGTTTATTCAACACTAGATTTAAAACAAGAACTTTCTAATGGGGCATTTACATTATCTCGAAATCTAGTACTTACGAGATTTCGAGCTAAGACTAACTGCTTTTTACAAGATTTTCCATACAAAACGAAATCTAATTTGTGAGTAGATTTGAAAGAAATCTACTCAAAATCTAATATTTTTATTTAATTTTTACTACCCTGTACAATATATTTATTTAAAAGGATGATTGAATTAGCTACGGTCTGCTTAAAAATGTGCATGGATTGGCTACATTGCAGTAGTTTGGTTGTAGTTTAGGAATTTTTTTTTTAAAAAGTCCTATAAATGTCAAAAAAAAGTTGTTGTAAATGGTATAGATTTTCATAAAGATTTTAATTAAAATCTGCTAGATTTTGTACAGGTGTAAAGACCTTTTAATCAAATTTTTTTAATGAAACCTTTTGTATGCATATATTGTTGCAAACTTCAAGGTAAACATGTTTCTAAGAAAATGTTTATAAAGAAGTTTTGCAAAAACGTACATACATATATACAATATTCCGCGAGAAATAATTCCCAGGTAATTAAATCCTTCCGAAAATAAAATCCTCCTGTTCTAAACAGGAGAATTTCGAATTTTCGCAGTCAGCTAGTTTATTTGTTTTAGTTTCACTCATTTCCTAAAATATGGGAATTGTTGTGCAGAGGGCAGAACAAAATTCCTGAATGAATAAAATTCCGCGAGAAATTTTTCCCGGGGAAAAATTTCAAAAAAAGCAAGCAATAGGGAAAACAAAAAATTCTAATTGGAAAAGGAACACATTTTTCGCTGAATTTTATTCATGATATTATTTTTTGCATATTTTTTCAGGTATAAATTATTACAATATATTTCGTAAACTGTCCCACTATGCATCACGCTTTAAAAAATATATACATACTAAAGGCTTGCTTGGACTGAAGATGATTTACCTTCACTTGAAAATAAATGTAGATACATAAGTAAGAGGCTGTGACTATTGAAATTATTAAAAAATGAATTAAACAAAAGTTTATTTACGAATTTTAGGTCAAGTAGCAAGCACACTTTAAAATAAAAGTTTCTTAAGATTTAACACCATAAAAGTCCAAAATAGCTTTTTAATAAAGAAAAAATCATTGAATTTTTCAAGCCCTCTTTATAAATGAAGAAACAGCTAGAATGGCAGCCGTATTATAATAAACAGTCGTACTTTCACTTATGAAAAATTGGAAAAAATAATGAATTAAATTTGGTCTGTTTAAAACAAAAGTTGTTTTTTTATTGACTAGAATAGCTGCCAACATGATGAGTGGAGAAAAATGTTTATAAAGTTGAGACAAATATACATACATAAATATTTCCCATTTTAAGCAAATTTGTGAAAAATGATGAGCAACATTGATTATTTCATACGAAAAATTTGGCATGTAAACAATACTAACTAGCCCTGAAACTATGCTACAATTTTTTATGTTTTTAAAAACGCCTCATGTGTTTGTTGTAAATTCCATGCGAAATAAGTGCCACCTATCTTATTTCGCATGAAAACTTAAAATGTTGAAAATACATTTCATACGTTTTTCTCGCAATAAACAGAGTACTATAGGGTGTTTTTTTAGACGTATATCTGCAACATTTTTTCATGAACAATTAGTGCCAATTTTTTTTATATGTATTTTGACAGCATTTCGCGTGAAATGTTGAACAGAGTACCAGGCTTTAAGGAAAATTTTATTTTGGAAATTTTTATAATGTTAGAAAGTCTCAGTTCACACTACTTTGGTTTACAAAACGAATTTTGTATGAATATTTTTTTAACAAAGAAATGGAGTTGCCAGTTGCAAATGTTATTACGTATGGCAACTGACAGCTAACAGCTGCTAATTTCAGTTGCCAAATTGCAACAGCATTGGAAACCACAAATTTTCAGTTGTTGCATATTTTTAAGGCTAAAAAGGTGGTAAAAAATCAATTTAATTCAAATTTAATTAAATAAACTTCTGCTTTATTAAAAAGTTGTTAGTTAAAAATTATTTTAAGCAATAAAAAATTAAATAAATTTATTATTTGACATATTGTCAAAAGTTTATTTTAATTGAAATTTATTTGCTGGTGATTTTCAAAAATATTACTATTTGTGAATTCTGAAATGGTTTTGAAAGTCTGTGGATAAGATAAGAGGTCTTTGGCTGTTCAAAATGGGTGGTCGAAGTCTTTTGATGATTTGCAAAGCACCAATGAAATCCATATAGACATGCTTAACCAGAAAATTACCACCCCAATTTTAAAAGATTTGATTTTGTCCTTTAAGAGCCGTCTAAAAGAGGCCACATTTTCTATTTCCTTATCTTCATTGAAAACTAACTCCACTGAACAAATCATCTTTGTTATAAGTAATTTGTTGAGCACTCTTAATTTACCATTATTTAGCACTTACATATATTTTCAATTTAAAATAACTTATTTTTAGTTGCCAATCTGTTATAATCATATTTTCAATAACTTTTAGGCAACTGGAAAAAGTTGCCATACATACTAATAATTTTAATTTCGGCTGCGTTCCCAATTGACAAGCTAACTCAAGTGCGCTTGCCATCCCCAAATCGAGCCAATAATTTTTATTTTTAAAACATCAAAGTGATTTGTATTCTATAGCTGCAAATTTAGCTTTTGCGTGCTTTCAAAAAGGCAGTCAGAACAACAATTGCAACTTGTTGCAGTCTTGCAATTAAAATCTTGAACACATTTGAAGTTTTAAAACTATTTTTTGCATCTCATTCTCCTTTTGTCACTTTGACTTTTAGGCAACAACATTAAAGATCATAAGGCCCATATGTTAAACAAGTATATAAGTAATTGCTGCCAAAAACGATGATGTCAAAAACGCCTACAATCGAAACAAAATAGTTTAGATACAAGAATACAAAGATATTGGATAATAAAAAACAAGAAAATATACACAACTACACATAAAAATCATTTCAAAAATAAATAAATAAAGTTATGAATAATTTAAGAATAAGGCTGCTGTGGAAAAAGAGAATGGTAATGCGAATTGTTGTTGATATAGGTCGCCCAAGAGAACTAAAATATTTATTCAAATCAATGGCACAGCAGCCACACAACAGCCAACCAACGAACCAACAACTAAAGCAACTGCAACTAACAACTGCCTTTTTGTTACCAACAGTAGGCAAATTGGTGACAAAACGGAAATTGCCACTAAAAATATGTTAAAGTTAAACAAATTTACATTAATTGTGATTTAAATTGAATATATAAAATCCAACCGTTTAGCTATGCTGCAGCCAAACTGTCATATTAACCCACATTTGATTTGAATTTTTCTTGAAAAATAAATCGAACCAAAATATTTGTGCAAAAATTTTTGTAACTACTCATATGTAGATCAAAATTTTTTACATGAAGATAAATCAGTATGGAAGAGACATTTTTGATAGACAAGTTTTTATATGCAAATCTAAATGATGTTTACATATGTAACAGAGATGGATAGCGCTCAGGTGACTTAAGTACAGCATGCATGGAAACGTGTGTTCTTCCAAGACTGTAATTGGTTGGTTTTTTTACGTGGCTGCTTGCCGGAGATCAATTAAGCGAATACTGCTGTATTAAAGGGTGTCTGGTGGAAAATTTATATTTTTCAATACGATTATTTCAAGAAGCAGTAAACGGTGCGGATGGAGGGTGGCGCCGTTGGAATTATCGATTGTGCTGATTTGTTAGTCACGATGTCGCTGTGGAGACATTTTTTAAGAGTAATGATTCTTACGTAATTGCTCGTCGATAATTTTGTTCAAAGTTCGGTATTCGACGAATACGTGATGGACCGAGTGTAAATTTAATACGTTCGTGGGTGCAGAGATTCCTCGCAACTGCTTCGGCTATGAATGTACCACGGCCAGGGCCCAGTCGATCTTCAAGGACTCCCGAAAAGATTGAACTGGTTGAAAGCAGTTTACGTTGAAAATCCGCGACTTTCAATGCGGAAAAGAGCAGCCTCACTGGGACTTCCAAGAACGATTATGCATGAAATTTTAAAAAAGGACCTGAAGTTCCATCCTTTTAAAATTCAAATCGTTGACTTTGAATTATGCAAAAAATTTTGTGAAACGATGTTGGAGCGTTTTCGCACTGTAAATCCCATTTTTTGTAGCGACGTGGCTCATTTTCACTTAAACGGCCCCGTTAACAAGCAAAACTGCCGTTACTGATCTCCAAGAACCCGCAACCCTCGATTGAAACATCAAAAACCATTGCATAGCCCCAGGGTAACTGTTTGGTGTGCCTTATCCACGCATGAGATAATGGGACAATTTTTTTCGAAAATTCTTCAGGCCAGGCGACAACTATCAACGCATGATTACGGAATTCTTTTTGCCAAAGCTGCGAGCTCATCCATCGTACTCTTCACACACGTGGTTTCAACAGGATGCGGCGACTGCACACACATAAAGAGCTTCGATGAATTTGCTGAGGGAAAATTTTCCCCAAAAACTGATCAGTCGCTTTGGGGACATCCCATGGCCACCGAGCTCACCCGATCTAACTCCCATGGAATTTTTTTTATGGGGCTACCTCAAGGAGAGGGTTTATAATGACAATCCCTAAGCTCTTGTGGCTTTAAAGGAAAATATTCGTCGAGAAATCAGCTCAATTGAACCAAGTTTACTGCAGCGTATGGCGCAGAACACAAGGCTCCGTTTTGAACAATGTGTTCAACTCGGCGGAAGACATCTGGATAACATACTCCTTAAAAATAAAATCCGCATTTTCATTCTATCGTTCAATGCTCTTAATAAAACTTTGTGTAAATTATTACGTTTTTTATTTACCAGACACCATGTATAAGAATAAAGAAATAATTTTTTTATTTGTTGTTGCTCAAGCACGTTTGTAAGCATTTCGTTTCTGCTTAAGAAACTCATCAGTAAACTTCAGCAAAATAATTATTGAAAAAAGCAGAAGTAACTTGAAATTTTTATGAAAAAACTCTCAAAAGTTTAAATTCAACGAACGGTGTTTAAAATGTTTGGTGCTAACAATAGAATAACATCTAAATTTTGTTCAGTTACTCGAACAAAAAATGTATTCGAGTAATATTTTTATTCGAATAATGTTGCATTCTTCTGGTGCTTGTAAGAATAACTATAATTTGCTTTGGTGTAATTTGTGCCTTAAAGAAAAAAAAGAAAAAAATTCAAAACTAAAAAACAAAAACAGAAATATCAAGTAAAAGTTAACCAAAGTTAACGAAATATCGATAAATAAATAACAAAATATATTAAATTGACCTATAGCTTAAAGAAATAGTTTCATTGAATATATAAGTTAACATCATGTTAACACATCATGCTAAAATATAATTAGGAATTATCTTAGAATATAATCCCTAATTATTTTCATTTATCTGGCATCGCCAATTAAGAATAATATTTTCATTTGTCTGGCATCGCCAATTAGAAGTAAGAGTTGTCAAAGCGAATTCATATACATATATTTATATTAATTCGCCTTGAGCATGGTACTTGCACAAGCCCAGCCTGTTAATGTATACAATGCAGAAAGTTGTCAAACTTTGTTTACGAGCTGCAAAACTGTTAGTGTATGTGTGTGAATAAAATGATTACAGTGTTGCCAATGAATTTGCACATTGAAGAAAATTACACTACACATGCTTTGTGTAGATTAAAATTAAAACAATATTAAATAAAAATAGAACCTAAAGTAGAATTACACACATATTATACATGAGTCTCATTACATGGTCTACAGATGAGAGTAAAAATTACACACTGTGTATTACACACATATTGGCAACACTGAATGACTATAATCATGCATGAATGCCGCCTCTGCAATTGTACTTTAGTTACTCTGTGATTGTTATTTTTAAAAACAAAAGACATCTGCTTCTGACAATTATAGGTATGTTTCTACCAACAAAATACGTGTGTTTCTTGGTGTTGCAATTTTGTTGTAATCGTGCAAGTACCTTGTATAATTGTATCATGGCCTTGAGAGTTGTAAAGAATAGAAATGAAATAAAAGAGTCAGTCACATTTTGACAATTAGGCACGGAGTCTCATTTTTACATGATCATATCTGTGGTTAAACACGTGGAACGTTGTCCAACATATTATTGACAAACTCCTAATAATTTATATAAAAGGTCGAAAAATTAGATAAACAATTACTTATTGTCTTCGATAAACTGGCAATCAATATATTTATAATCAAACCGAATATATTAATAAATGTGCTTTTCATTCAATCGAGTCTTCTTTTTGTAGAGAAAAGGTTATTATTATTATTATTATTATTATTATGTGATTTGCGGGTTAGTGGAACTATTACTTAACATACGCAAGTCAAAAAGTGATGCTGGTCAGAAAAGTAACTGCATGAAAATTTAATCTTCAAATTACAACAAATTTACAAGTACATAATGACACGTTTGACTTGATTTTTTTCTGCTTCAGCCCTCTTGGGCTTTAAAATTGCTTGTGGGATAAAAAGCTTTAAAGCTTTAACCACATTTGCTGCAAATCCATTGTAATATGACACTGTGGTAACATGTTTTTTTTTTGTTATGGTTGGCTATTAAAAAAATATATTTATTTTAACAATTGCAACAAATTTATGTACTTGATGTTGTTAACAAAAAATGGCTATAAAATAAAGTTTTTTTTTTATATTACAATCATGCAATAATCATCTGGTACGAGGAATACGAAAGTGAGTAGAGAACTTGAGGCACTTTGACGTTGATGGACATTGAGACTAAATTATAAGACGGTGACATTTCAATTATTAAAGAAAAGAAAAAAAGATACTCGTATGATTTTCCACAAGCCAACAAAAATGCAAGACCGACTCGTATAGATAGACTCACTAACCAAATGACTGAGTGACTTACTTAACGAATAACTGACAAACGGAAAATGTATTTACATATGTATGTACATATGTATGTATGTACTCGTATGTATGTATGTATGTATACATTCATACGCTTATGGATTGAAGGGGGCTCGCTTAATGGAAAAAGATTATTTTGCCGCCCTCCTCCTCGTTTGCATGTTTATTGAATTCATTTGTTTAAATGTGAATTTTATTTGTCGCATTACACCTTTCGGCCTGGAAAACAATTTCGCTAAGGTGTGGCATTAAAGTGTAATACCATTTAATTAAATATAATGCATTACAATGCAACACGTTGCAGTCGTTCATTTAGTTGGGCAGCCGGCCAGAAATTGAATTAAATGAATGCGTGCTTAAGCAAGCACTGAAACTTGTTGCATTTGATTTTGGATATCGGATAACATTGGATGGACTCATGAAATCGTTATTTAGTACACATTTTTTTCTATCATTTGGTTTTGTATTCAAAACTGCTAAAATTATGTACAAATTCTGATATGCTGCAGAGACATCATGTTTTTTAAGCGAAAGTTAATTAAAATTTTTTTTTACAATAATTTTTTAAATTTTTATGATTTTACTTTTAGCTTAAGCCGTGCGAAATGTTGTCAAACTACATATAAAAGTATTTGGTATGAAATATTTGCGAAGTAAACTTGCAAAATTGGTACTCTGTTCTTATTGCGAAAAACACGTAAAATGTATCTGGCAACATGTTTTTCTATACAAAATGACTCTGGCATCATTTTTTTTCAGCTGCGAAACAACATGAGCAGTACTTTTTTTCTCACGGAATTTTAACAATGTTGCATACTTTCAAGCAATAAAAGCGAGAAATTTATAAAACAAAAACCGCGATTAGGGTTACTTTTAGTACATGTCAAATTTTTCACGCGAAATAATCAATGTTGCCACTTCGAACAGAGTACTATGCTTTAGTTGAGAATTTCATTTCAGTGTTAAACGACAATTATTTTAAAAAGCAGTGATGGGAAATTGCACTTTCCGACTGAACTATCCCAAAGCCAGCCATCCTGGCAAACGAGAGAGAGCTTGAACATTCAAAAAGCAAGTTGCAACGTCTAGGGCAGTGTTTATGATTTGTACAGCCGCCCAATGAATCAAATAATCAAGATTAAGCATTACGCAAGTTCGTTAGGTTTGCTGGAAGGTGAAAAGGAACCCTATTGTTTTTGCAACGATGTCGGTCTATCGACAACCGTAAGAGATACGGACTTGAAATTTTAAATATATGTAAAATATGTAAATCTTTGGCCGCTAAAAATATATGACAGTTAAAAATTAAAGGGTGCTCTAAAGCGAGCAACGAAAAATTTTGAAATCAGACAATTATATATAGACACTAGAAATTTTCAAAGTTGGTGTCTTTTTATGCAGACTAGACCAATTAACACTGAAATTTAAAAAATCAAAATTAAAGGATTTTCTATCAGTTAATATTATTTTGACTATGTAATTTTTAAATTTTTTTAACTTGCTACATCTTGGAAAGCGTAGAGACAAAAATTTCTTCAAATTTTCAAAAACGCTAAAACTAAAATATTCCAAAATAAAAAACTCGCAAAAAGAAAAAAACGCCAAAACACCAAAAAATCGCCAAAACGAAATAAATAAAAAAATCGCTGAAACTAAACTAAATCGCAAAAAACCCGAAAAAATTGCACAAAACAACGAAAACAAGCGCCAAAACTAAAAAAACGCCAAAACCGAAACAACTCAAAACAAAAGTGGAAAAGCGCCAAAATTTAAAAAATCGCTATAAAACCGACAAAAAATTTACCGTGTACTTGAATTTATTATTAATAATGATGTCTATTCTGAAATACGCGTCGACTTGGTGAAAGTTACATGTAAAACAAAAACAAAACGTCATATATGTAAAAAATTTGTTATTGTTTATCATACAAAATTCAACGTTTTTAAAAAAGAGAGAAACGCGTTGAAATTCTTACGTTTATTTCATTTTAGAATTGTATGGAAAACGAAAACAATTTTTGAAACTTTGCTTTTGCTTTAATGTAAAGTTTCACTTCTTCGATGCGTTTTCCCGAATAGCCACCAATGCCTACATCAGGTAAGATATTTGAATATATAGGTTTTATATAGGAGGGCCTTGCACAACGAATTTAAGAGCGTGACGAACACCAAAACTTTGTAATGCTTTAAATCTCATGAAAAAACTGGCACTTGCACTGACAACAGCATGTGATCATGCTGTGAACTCCCCTAATATTGCAATTGTTTTACATATCTAGATAAAATAAATAAAATATTGAATTAATTACCTGCTTGTTATGCATACAAATAAGCAAGGCATTAAAAAGTGCAACACAACAAAAATTTCCATAATTTTGCAATTTAATATAAAATTATTATTTTACTTGTACTGACTGACTGACCTGCAAAGATAAAGGAATTAAAAAGAAAAATAAATTATTAGAAATAAGAAATAAGTTTTAATGAAATTAATTCTATATACAGCATTTATTAATTAAAAAATAAACAGAAGTAGATGATGTAATCAAGACTTAATAGAAAATTAAAAAAATAAACACCATAATATTATGGCGCTTAGGAAATTGAAAGTAGAAGACAAGAAAGAAACGCCACATGCAAACCAAATACGGAAATACGCATGTCGTCGACAAAATCGTGTTGACATACTAAATAAAATAAATACAGAAACACACACATACGAGTACACACACATTCATTCATTCATATTACAAATAAGTCTTTACATATGATTAAAAATCGTAAGAAGAAGTAACATAGACAAAATGATTTTGAATCCCCTGCAAGTGTTTACAAAAGGCTGACCGACGACTGACTGACTATTGCCAAATTGTAAACAAACAAATGTCATAAATGTCGTAACATTTTTTAAGACTTTTGTTATTAAATTACATTTAACCATATTTAATGCTTTAACAATGGCAACTTAAGCAGCAACAACAGATTTAGATTTGAACAAATAAAACTACAATTTACAAAAACAAACAGCAAATGTAAATTGTCAATAATTACCCAAACGTTTTACAAACAAACAACAACAACAATGTGTGTATATTCCCGAAACTATGAATTCAATGTCATTCCCAAACAATTAAAAAAAAAACACGCAAATACAGGGTTATTCAATTGTTAGTTTCAAAAGCGCCTGCCTGGCAAGGCTGTCAGCTGTTAAATACCTGTAAGTATCATTTAATTGGTGAATGGTTTTCTGTTTAAGAATTTGTATCGTTTTACAACCGAAGAACGCGTAAAAATAGTTAAAACTATCTACAAAAATGTTGGTTCAAATGTTGGAATGATTATGGTCGCCGCAATCGACCTACTGTGCAAGTAATTTGCAATATTATAAAGAAATTTTAAGAAACTGGAAGCGTTACAGATGTTGCCAGGTCTGTGCATAATTGAAATATGCGCACTGTTGAAAATATCGCTTCTGTTAGTGAAAGTTTGGTGGATAATCCGAATTTCTGGATTCCACGGCGTTCCAAACAATTTGCTCTATTTTACGTCTCATTATGGCGTATTTGGCATTTGGATTTACATTCATTCAAAGTTGATGAAGCCCATTTCTCACTCGCTGGTTAAACCAATATGAAAAACTTTCACATATGGAGTTCGGAGAACGCAGAAGTGATTATGGAAAAGCCATTGCATCGGAAACAAATTACTGTTTGGTGCGAATTATGGTTTGGAGAACCGTTACCGTCAATTCAGAGCGTTATCGTCGTATAAATATTAACTTTTTCGGCATGCAATTGAAGACTATTAACTGGACGCTATCAATAAATACATGCCTGAATCAAACAGTTTTTCATTAGTAATTAGTGGTTACGCTTTTTTGGACACAGGTGTGTCAGATGTAAACTCGGCTTTAGTCAAATTTAAAGTACTCGTAAATAAATTTTGTAACTTAAACGTAAAATTTTTTAATATAAAATTTCATTAGTGTCTAGAGTTCAAATCTTATATTGAAAGGCCTTAAAAATTTAAAGAACAGCTGAGATAACATTTCTTTTTACAGTAACATTTATTTACAGAAAATAAAACACTATGGAACACAACTTGCCCTCCCTGATGTTTGCCACAGTGTGTTCACTGCAAGCCAACCACAATTTCCGCTACAAAGTTTTTTTTAATTTTTATTAATACAAAAAGTAAAATAAAATAATAATAAAAATATTTTAAGTTCAAGTTCAATTACAAATATATTGTATTGTTTTCTTCTTCTTTTTAAATATTTATTCACTTTTGTTCATTTACGATTATTCCATTTTGAAAAAGTTTTATTGAAAACAAATTGAAAATGCGCCAAGCGTCGCACAATTAATAAGAAAATATTCAAGTAAAAAATTAAAAGAAAGAACCGCTTTATGAATTCTTAACAAGCCCACATTTTTATTTGTCATTTGAATTTTATTTAATGGAAATTTTCTGCCAACGTTTTACGAGCACATAAAAAATGTTTGCATATTTAGAATTAATTTCGAAAAATAAATAATATAACTCTTGTTAGAAATTAAATACTTGTAACTTCTTATGAACACGTTTCTATCTCCGACTGCAGTAGAAAGTTTTGATCGTACTAATTTTTTTCACGGCCCAGCTGGTGATACCGGCGGCTTTGCTTGAGCTGGCAAAGTTTTCAAACTGATTCAAAGTTGGCGCGCGACGCGTCTTGGTTTAATGAAGCCGCCGTTTTTGCGCCAATAAGTGAATATGAAATTAAGACTTAAACGCTTTTCAAACTCATTTTTGGCGTTTAACTTAAATTTTGAGCTTATAAAAAATTTTACGGTTAACATTTTGGTAAAACACTTTAAAGGCCTAAAATGTTTCCAAAATTTCCTTAAATTTTAGATAAAACTGCTGAACACATCTTGCACTTCAAATGTAAAAAGTAGAGGGTTTCCTATAATCTATATACAAAATTGGGGAACTTCAAACCATTTAACTCCTTTGAAGTTCCTTCTGTATATGTTTTTCTATCTCCTCTGACATTATCAGCGATTATTTGTTATTTTGGAAAAGTTGAATTCTGTGGCACAGTGTAGTGTGGTACGACAGCTGCCTTTGCTAATTTTCTATGCATTATTTTTTCTCGCTGTTAATGCCTGTAAATTCCTTTCCTGCAATAAAGTCTATATTTTATTATTAACTAACAATAAAAAGTAATAAATTAATTAAAAGTCGTACAAATCTTTTGTTTTTTTTCTCTCTAACAAACAATTAAATAAAAATTATTTCAAAATTATTTTGGAATATAAAATTAGCAGACATTCAAGTGTTTTTGAAAAAATGTATTATTCATTATTATGAAATGAATTTCAATTAAATTTTCTCATCCTCGCTTTAAATAGCGTAATGACAACTGCAATAATAATGACAATTTGTATGACCTAAACCTCGAATTGATTTTTATTTAATTTGTGTTTTTTTTTGTTTCGTCGTTTTTAAACTTGTTGATCTCAATTAATTTAAAATCGTGGGTGTTTTTATGCCACAGAAATACAGAAATTGTGTAAATTATAAATGTTTTTTTCTGTTAGCTTAAAACTAAATACGGTTGTAAATAATTCACTAAATGTTCAACGTTGTCATCAGTGGCGCCATCGCCATCGTCGTCGTTGTGATTGCCGGCGTGACCAATAATAAACATGACTTAGTTGAGGTTATTGGTCAAATTGTTGTGTTTTGAAGGTAATATGATTTTATTGGCTGTAATTCTTTTAAGAAGTGATGTTTTGTTTTACGATATACATACATACATATGTTGTTGAAATAAAAATTTTTTAAGCATTTAGTCTGTGCCAGATTAGACGAAAGAAAATAAACAACAGCTGTAATAATTACTTTCTGCTTAGAGCCCGTTTAGATGAAGGGGGACGCACCTGCGACAACGCTTACGTTCTCTTCTTCACGCGCGTTTACATGGAGACTTTTTTTGTCACAGTAGTCAGGCGACTTATTGACATTAATTTGATCAATGCTTTTTATTCGTTCATTCGTAGCAGTGTTGTCATAAAGGAACTAATTATTAGTTTGGGAAATGTAGAATTAACGTGTCCATATATTTTTTTTTATTTACTACCAGTATACAATAATTCCTTTTCTCTCCTTATTTTATTTGTTTATAGTTTTTATATTACAACTGCTTATTTCATGCATGTTATAAAAAGTTGGCATAACAGAAATACGAGAGAAAGAAATATGTGAGAGAGAAGAGTTAAAGTTGTCGGTTCAATGCTCATAATGCGCGACTTTTGCTACAGCGGAAGCTTATCTTCGCTTCCCGCCTACAAACACTTTCCTTCATCTAAACGTGCTCTTATTGAAAAATATGCAACCACACAAAGGCATAAGCCCAGGCAGATGAAAGCTCGTATTATTGAGAGAGTGTTGAATGTGCTGTAACTTTCTGGATGTTGTTAGCTAGCATTGTTCTGGGAGCTTTGTGCTAAGTTTAAAAAGAGCAATGCGTCTGCCGGCACTTGACGTTGATAAATGTGAAGAGTTCAGTTCAGTTGAGAGTTCAGTTCAGATTACCACTGTGAAAAGTTCAGTAAGCGTCATCCGATACCGTGTTTTGTGAAGAAGATCAGAAAGAGAGGCAGAGTAGTGATACAAGAACAGCGCCATCAGCATCATACGACTTGTATATATAGTACAACAGCGAAGTCAGCGTCGTGATATTCGGCTGTGAATTATTTATTTGTGTGTATGTAGTAAAAGTTTTAATTTCATTATTAAATAAATAAAGTTTAATTTTTAACTATAAATTATACACTTGAGTTTAAATTGCAAATGTACGAACCCTCATGAACAATGCTTCCAGTCCTTCCATACCTTTAATTTGAATTATATTCATATTGTATTTCTCATGAAAAATTTTAATGATATAATTTTGTTTTACTTTCTTTTTGTCAACTGTACTCATCACGGAGCAGGGGTTCAAACAAAATTCAGAGATTTTATGGCCCTTCGAAAACCCTTTACTTAAGTGAGATTTTTTTCCATACCAGAAACTCAAATTTCCTTAATGTTATTTTCATTTTTAATTTATCTTGTTCTAGTCGTTTCCAAAGCACGAATATGTTTTTGTCATTACTATCTTCGTTTGAAAATGGAGAATACCGATATACTTTCGATAAACATCGATAACGAAAACGGTGATGCCAAATTGATGTTTAAGTTTCATCTTAAAACATAAACGCCAAAGGGAATAGAGTCGATTGAAACATTTTTATTCTATCTATAAAATTTAAGTTTAAGTTAGGTAGCAGTCAGAATCCCGGACTCACTTAGCTGCGATTAAAATCATTGTACTCGACCTTTAACCTTTGTGCATGCCTACCTATAAGACAGTGTCCGGTTAGCACGGACACAAAATTTCAAGTTAAATGTTTAAAAAAGTTTTAGGAATGATGAAAATCTAATTACTTAATACCCACCATTATTCAATATTTTATTTTAGCATAAAATCGTGATTGGAAATTAAATTTGAAATATAAATAAGTTTATGAATATTTAATCAACCATAAATAAGATTTGTGAATACATTAATTCGTTTTTTTTTTGCTCAAAATGATATTCAAGATTTCATTAAAAGAATTAATAAATTAAAACAGCAACAATATGAACAGACTCAAATGAAATTGTATCGACAAACGAAAACTCTAGACCAAAAGTATTCATTAAGTGACATAAAAGATCATTAAAAATCAAAAGTCTACAAATAAGTATAATACGTAAGTAATAATTATTGTATATTTGTTTTTAAAAGTATTGGGGAAAAAATTAATTTGCACTTTAAAACACCAGAAAATGCATTTCAATAATTTTGTTTTGCTTTGGTTTTCATGAGTCGATTTTTTTTTAATTTATGGTGTTTAAAACGTAAACACAACTATTATAAAAAAAACAAACAAACAAAAATAACATACACTTTTATGTGAGATTTATCATTTGAAATCTGTGCTAATTGCATATCTTTTGCACATGTGTTGTGAGTTTAACGCTCTATATTTATAGTGTAGCCAGATGTGTGTTTTCGAAAAAATGCCATAAAATACCCAATTGAATTGTTTCCTTATTTCAACGTCCTAATTAATAATAAAAGTTACGGTTTAATTTCTCAACATAGCCTTCTTTCTTTCTTTTTCATTCGCTCGAAATAATAAAAATAGGCGATTGTTTCAATGACGACTTCTTCGTTTGACCCAAAAGTCTCTTATCACTCAGCAATTCCTTAAAATTTGGAAACAGGAAACAGTCGCAACAGTCATTTTATCTTTACAAGGTAATCAATATTAGTGCACATTCGCTCGAAGAAAACCACTGTTTTAATTCCTTTTTGGCCTCTGATATACTGATATGGATAAATGCTTCGACCATAGTTATAAAAGGGCACAAAACTTGTTCGTATTGCGTCTGAACATTTCCAAATACTTCTTTGAAAGTGGTCACATGGTTGCGCTTAAGATCAAAGTGAGCAATCGGGTGAGTAGATTTTTTATATCGAAAAAGACATCTGCTAGTAAGAGATACATAAATAGCCCCAGCCCCAGCCCAGTCCAGTATCATTCCCAGGATTTTATCGACTATTTCAGGCTTGACGACCTCTTCTGAATGACCAGAACATTTAGCTGTGCAACCACCAAAATAAACTCAGTAAACCACTTTTTGCCCGTTAAAATTGATGGTGGGGAACCTCCATAGCATTTATCAAGACTTTCTTTGTTGGTTTTTTAATTAAAATCACCATGCGAAATTAACTTTTTTCCATTTTCGTTAAAGTTAACGAGGTCTTACACACAAAATCATTAATTATCGTTCGATAGCGCAATCCATTAACAGTTGATCTAGCTTGATTTTGGAAAAAGTAAGGTAAACTGACACCGCCAGACTAAAACCAATATCAAACAGTTCCACTTTGAGGAAGGGGAGGCTTCTTAACAATAATTCCTCGGTTTTGCGTAACCAAAATGGGCCTCATCACTCTAGATGACTTATGACTTTTCGATGAAGTTCCGCATTAGTTTGATGCACTTCAAGGACTCAACTAGCAAGGACATGACGTTATTGATGGTCGGTAGGTCTAAGTCTTTATGTAAACTACGGTTTAATGTCGCTTGTGGAGTACCCACTTGTTCAGTCGCATCATAGAATCGTTATTATTGTCTCGCTCTTAAGATTCATACGGAATGTGTTCTGTGGCATGCCTGCTAAAATGATTATCTTACAAAATCCCACATCTGGCAACCCCTCTCCAGTGGCAATTGTTGCTGTATTTATTTTTTCTTATTTTGTTTTAACAACAAGTTGAAAAAATGTAAATTAAATATGCTCCACATGTGCTACAAGCATCTCAAACATCTACAACAACAGCAAGAGTTCTTGCAATCCAATTTTGGCCACTGCTGGCTTTGACTCCACAGAAATGGAATTGGCTGCAATAGATCGATAGTGTTAAAAATTAAAGTGCAAATATTAAATTACTGAGTGCAAACCAAACCAGAGATGGGTAAAGCCAAAATGCTTGTCGTGAATAAGAATTAAAGAATAGTTGCAACTGCACATGTGGGGACCCATAAGAAAACCGAATAATTCTACTTCTCGAATAATCTTTGATAACAATAATCTTCGATAACAATAACTAGAATAATAATTGAAGTTGTGTCGATGTTGACAAGTAGAATAAAAACCAATAATATGGCAATACCATAACGGTAGAGATGATACCGCAACGGCGGAAGGTTACCCATTTAATTTAAATGGATTTGATTATTTTTTGCGGGTTTGTGTCTAAGATTAACTACTGATTAATTTTAAATTTTGCTTTCGCAAAAAAATGCTTTGCGTAAATTCGAAATGGAATCTATAATGAGACACGTTGTTTTGACACTCACCAAACCATGTCACCAATTCTATTTATATATGAGTTCATATTTAAAAGTAATTTTTCATTTATCGTCACCTAAAATCCAAAACGCCGTAACAAGCAAAAAATTCAAAATAGACTTTTTGATTGATTATGATATCATTAATCAAAATACATCTTTCCTTAAAATTTTACTGACATACTCGTATGTTCAAAAATATCGATTTTATTAATTCAATTTGGCACCTAACAATAGTCTTAAATTTATAAGGTTCTTTGCTTCTCTTGTAAAAAATGTAAAAAGTGTACTTACGGTCTTTTGGATTTTAGGTGCTGATATACTCATTGAGTATTTAAATACTGTTTAAATTTTTGTTTGTTATTTTTTACGTAAACAGCTGGAAGTTGCTTGTATCATATTAAATAACAAACGTGGTGAAAATAAACATTTTTTAAACTGACTTTAAATAAATATCTTTAATTAAATTAAAGTTTAAGTTCAACTTTTTTTAACGCACTAATAATCTCATTTATTAAAGTTTCTTTTAATATGTTACGTGAAAGACACCCTTAGGACGTCAAAAACAACATGAACTTGAACTTCCTGGCTCGCGTGAACGAAACGATACTCACCTTCTCATCTTTATAGCAAAAATACATACACACACTAGCTCTGGCATTCGCTGGAATACTTTAAATTTGCAACATATGTTTGTTTAGATCTAACGGAGATGGATGCACGCATGGATGGATGAATGAATCGTTGGTATGAAATGAAATCGAATGGTTTATTGATTTTAGTATATTTATGACTATTTGGCGAGCATTTGATCTGTAACGCTTCAAATTAATAGCATGTACATGCTATTAGATTTTTAATAGATTCTTGCGTATTCCCCAGACAATTAAGTTAAGCCGTAAGTGATATTTATATACGTACACACACTGATTAAATCGAGTGAGAAACTAAAAAGGAATTTTGTTTTTTTTTTTAAATAAATATGTGTGTCTTTACAGTGTTTAATTATTTATTTGTTAGTTTCATTTTTATTCCATATGTATGTATGTATGTACTTCATTTACTTGAATAAATTTAAACTAAAAGACCTTGTAACGAGTTTGCTTGCAAGTCCGTCCCTCTGAACAGCTAAATGATCAATGGTGTAAGAAAAGTGTACGATTACAAGCCCCTGGAACTTTAAAAGTGTTGAATACGGTTTGCTGCTGCTCTTGGAAACGTGTTGTTCGTACGTTGGTTTCGTTCATTTGTTGTTTTGTTGTAATGATACAAATAAATTTTTGTGCTGTTGTTTTCATTACATTTCGAAATTAATTGAATTAAACTGTTGATTGAAGCGTGGAAATTTCAGAAAATAAAATAAAATAAAAAATTATATTGAATACTTATTAAATAAAAGTGTTTTTCTTCATAAATAATTTGTTTTTTATACAGTTTTTTTATATTTTTTTTCTTTGTATTTTGTAAAACACAACTGAAACTTTGAATAATTAACCTGAATTTTAGCAAGAGAATAAATAAAATTATTGTGTATTATTTTAAGGCAATTAATGTTAGTGTTACATATTTCGTTTTCTTCTATTCACTGCTCAATCAATTATAAAGTCATTTACTTGCGAAATAATGGCTTAATTTATAAAGTGTACTTTAATTGCTAATAATGTATGTCTTTAATTGCTAATAATGTATGTCTCAAGAATTTTGCTAACATGGATTAAATCGTAGAATCACAAAAAAAATACTGAAATCGAAAAATTTATTATAACAGAAAAATCGCTAAATGTAAAGTGGCGGCAACAGCAAAAAAATACCAAAAATCGTAGATGATAAAAAGTGCTTTTTATATATATGTCCCACTTTATAACGATATTATTAATTTAAGAAATAATTACATACTTAAGTGCGATTGATGTTAGAGAAATGTCTAATTTGTTTAATGGCTAAGACGGAAAAAAGAATTTCCAAAAGGCAAAATCGCTAGAACAAATCCTCCACACGTATTAATTCAGAAAATGCAAAAATATGGCAAAAAGAATAAATAAAAAACGCCGTAACGGAAAAAACGCCGAAAAAGGAAAATTTCTTCAGCATTTAAAATTGGCGCAAGCAAAAAAAAAAAGGAAAAAATAAGAGAGAGAAAAAACACCATAACGGAAAAACGCCTAAATAGAAAAAACTACCGACACGTACAAATCACCAAAAGCTAAAATCGGTGCAAGCAAGAAAAAGAAAAATGTAACAAAAAGAAAAAATTTATACAACGTAGTAAAACGCCTAAATGGAAGAAATCACCAACACGTAAAAACCGTCAATACTTAAAGTCGGTGCAAGGGAAGAAAACAGATAAAACGTAAAAATTCAGCGGAACTAAGAAAGACTTCCATATACAAGTATATCGAGCCATAACCGCCAAAAAAGCTTAACCCACCCATTTTTTTATGAAAATGGATTATTTATGAGAGCAAATAATATTTGCTAAAATAGAAAATATTTACAAAACACTAAAAAATCACTGAAACGGAGAAAAATTCTATAATAAAAAAATCGCTAAAGTGGAAAAATGTCATCAACACTGGAAAAAGCGCCGCAATGGTAAGGAATCGCCAAGTATGTTGTGCAGTGAATATATTTTACTTTTCCTTTGTAAAATATATTCTTAGCAATATTTTTTTGTTTTCAAGCATTTTTTTCTAATTACTAAAAAATACTATTTTTCATAAGTAGTTTTTAATTTAACTGTTGCTACAAAAGCTTATAATGCTTGATGAAAAAAGCGTTGGATTTTATAAGCGTCGTTGACAACAGGGACCCGACCTTGTTACACAAGCCTTTTCAAACTCTTTTTATTGGTAATAAAAAAGAAATTAAATCTTCTTAATCGTTGAGCATGGAAATGCAAACATAATAAATAATTCCCGTTCTTTTTTTTACAAATAAATAAATAAAAAAAATTAATTAGTTTGGCTCTGCAAAGAATTTTTTTAATATTATCTACACAAGCAGAAATATAAAAAATAAACAACAAAATGTAAAAGAAGCGCAGCTTAAGTAAATCCAAACATATTTTATACATACGAGTATTAAAAGCTGCGATACTCGCGTATCCGTTTGTACTCGTAATTTATGAACTCAAGCATTAAGAACAACAAGAAGAAACTTTAATTGAAATTATTTAACATTTTGGAAGTCAATAAATTATGGGGCAGATAACACAGTTTTCAAGAAAATTAAAGAAAAAAAAACGATTTAAAAAAAGTATTATGCAAGAATAGTGTGAAAAAATAAAATTTTGCAAAAAATGCAATATTTAATAAAAAAAAACATCAGTGGTAACCACAGTGGGCTACACAAGAAATTTAATGCAAAAAAAAACGAACATGAAAACAAACTTTTACAAGAAAACAATTTAAAACCAAAACAACAATTTAGCCACCATGTAAATTATTTCTAACTAAATTTAAATGGAAAATCCTCCAAAAACCAAAAACGTACGACCACAATTTTCTCTTTCTTTGCATATTTTTTTTTTTTTAATTTAAACAAATTATTTTTTTGTGGTAACAAGACGTTGGCATGTTTTAACATTTATCAATTTGTTACCATCTTTAAACAACTCTGGCTTAAACTGTTGCTGTTTTATTTTTGTTTTTCTATTTCTGCCAACCAACCTAATGATCTTTTTATGGTCTAGAAGTGCACTACAAGAAGCTGATAAATACAATTTCACACAAAAATACTCCTCCATCCAGGCTGCGTAAAAAACAAGCAACCAGCAGGTCTGGTCTAAAGTTGTCTTAAATGTTGGCGGCTGTCGTTACTGTTGAAATGTTTTGTTTATCGAATGCATTATAGAAAGGTTTGTTCGATTCTTCTGACTGTGTTTGCATTTGTGTTAAAGTTTACATCTTGGTTTCCTCCCAGTTTGTTTTTAATTTTATTTTACGAAAGCAAAATTTGCCAGTAGAAAATGTAAACATTTGAGCAAGTTTAGTTTTAGATATTTAAGCAGCAGGATTTATTATACACATATGTACATATTGATTACACAGATCGCACTTTAACTGGGTCAAAATAATGATAAATAAAAAAATATTTAAGAAATTAAAATTTATGTTTGGCAGAAATAAACGCGCTCATCTAATCTTTGGCAATTGTCAATTAATACAGAGGAGCATTTCCTAAGGATGATAAATGATTTATTATTACGAAAAATAATCAGTGCGAATTTAACCCACACTATTAAATCTTAGCGTGATTTTTAATGTAAAATTGTATGGCAACACTCGTTAAGACCATGTTCAATTTTGCCACTTATGCTAACTAACTGGCATGAAGTTTTTCGTTATACATAAGGCTGATAATTTTCAGTTAAATCGTTTTAACTTTTTTTTTGCTTCTGCGAAAATTAATACTTCAAATACTTTTTAAAAAGTACTTAAAAAAAGTTTAAAAAGTATGTTTCTCAAAAAAGTACCGAATCGTTTGTTTTAGTTTTGGCGCTTTTTTTTGGTTTCGCCAGTTTTTTTCAGTTTTTGGCGATGTTTTGTTTTTAGCGATTTTTTTAGTTGTTCGTTTTCTTAATTTTAACGTTTTTTTTTGGTCTTGGACGACTTTTTCGGTTGTTTTTTAGTTGTAGCGATTTTTTAGCTTTGGCGATTTTTTTTCCTTTTTGCAAATTTTTTCGGTTTTTGGCGATTTTTTAATTTTTTTGGCGACCTTTTTACTTTTGGTGATTTTTTTTCGTTTTAGCGATTTATGTTATCTTTGGTGATATTTTTCATTTAAGAGTTTTTTTCAAGATACAGCAATTATTACATTAACTGATAGAATACCCTTTATTTTTAATTTTTTTAAATTTCAGTGTTAATTGGTGTAGTGATTTTTTCGGTTTTTGACAATTTATTTCATTTTCAGAGATTATTGTAGTTCAACGCTTTTTTCGGTTTGGCGATTTTTTAATTTTGGGATTTTTTAGTTTTAGCGTTTTTGAACATTTAAAGAGTTTGTCTCTTATTGTTTCCAAGATACAGCAAGTTTTCCAAATTACATTAACTGAGAGAATACCCTTTAATTTATGTTTAATTTATATATTTTTTTAAGTATGTATATTATATGGGATTTTAAAATTTTTCCTTGCACATTTTGGAACACCCTTTCATTTTTAACTGTCATATACTTGTTGTTGTAGCGGGCAAAGAGCTACATATTCTGGCAAAAGTTTAGGTCCGTAGCTCTTACGGTTCTCGAGAAAACAGCCTGTGACAGACAGACGGACAGCGTAGCGAAAACAATATGGTTCCTTGTCACCTTTGGTGTACGGAAATCCTAAAATAGAAGATTAAAATGTAATAGGCGCTGTCACGCCTATTGCATAAGTGCAATTTTTAGTGTAAATTTCAATAGAATCCCTTTGGCCTAAACACTTTAATTTCTAGTTTTGAATTTTAAGGGCGTGGCCACAACCCCTTGACTACAATTTTCGTTTATTTCCAATTTCTCCTGTTGGTTACTCATCTACACCTATTTGTTTATCAAATGACAGATTCCTGCGTTACAGCGGAAGTAGTTGATAATGTTGATGAGTGAGTGAGTGAGTCAGAGAGTCAATCAGTGAGTATTCTTGAAATAAGCACTTTTTGCACTCTCAAATGACAGGAAGCTTTCCTTGCAAAACTTGCAAACTTCGACAACGTCTCCTTCTGTTTTTAGTTTCATAACTTTTATGACTGAGGAGTACAAAGTTATGCGGGGTATAAAAACAGGACGAATGGCTCAATGCCGTACTCCTCTGTTTATTAAGATTTCTCATTCATAGTTTTTATGAATGCATGTGTATGTGTGAGGCACAACGAAAAAAATCCACTTCCGACATTCATTGTTAACATTATGTGAATTATGTCTGATGTACAAATTGATTTCCGAGACGTAATACAATTTTTTGTGGTTTAATAATTTCCTCCTTAAACACACTGCCGCCACCACCTACACGCTTACAAACATGCTAAGCAGCCATTTGAAAGGAAAATATAAATAATTTTCTTAATTAAATTTAAAGATTTTTATCTATCAGTTTTGTCGATCACCCAAGATACGAGTACAACATGTTCATGTTACAAGCAATTACTGATACAATTTGTTGTTATTTTTAATTTTGTTGTTGTATTTACATGATTTTCTTTATGAATAAAACATATTTTTTCTTTACAATATACATACATACATACACACTTACAACACAAACTCACACACACATAGTGTACATAAACACACGAAAAAGCCCACTATGCTTTTTAAAATAAATATTTTAAAAATTCAAATAAAACTGCCGCCCAGAATGGAGCCCTAGAGAAAGAAGTTTTAGATGCAAGATTAATATAAAAAGAAAGAAGAAAAAAAAAACAGAAAATGTAATTTGATGTAGTCGGGCTATATGATACAAAACAACAACAACAACAAACCCAACAACATCATCAACTTGACATTTGACTTTGAAACCAGGCAATCAGCAGTTGGCATTGCCATTTTCATTTAAAATGCCAAAAACAACAAGTTTTATTCTTTAAAAACTTTTAGAGTGGAGAAGGCATAAAGACACTAATTTAGCTAATTTTACAAAATCGTAAAACTCAAAAACTATTCACACAAAAGTACAGATGGCTGGTGGCCACAGAAAGCAAAAATTAATTTTAACTGCACATTAAATTAATTATGTAAAATTACAATTTGTTTACAGTGCAAATAAAATGCACTGAGAGAAAAGCATTTAACTAAACTTCACAGTGACGATTTAGAAGTAAATTAACACAAATTGCTTCATATATTGATGGAGTGGTTTTTCTTTAGTTTATTTTTCAAGCGAACCGTTTTAGCAGGACGCCAACGAGCTTACCTCGCATGGAATCAGGGGTAAACCACATATGCTCCAATGGGGGCGAAAAGATGGCAGAAAAAGAAGATAACCTACGTAAGCCAACCGCTAAAATTAACAAGAAATCCCTTGATTTAAACCCACAGAGAGCACAGGGAGAAGATTTCATGCTAGAAAAGACGCTTTAAAAATTGGATCTTCCACACCGTTGTCAGCTTATTATTTCAGTTTCGATTCATGCTGATTAAACAAACATTTTTCCCTCAGTGTATAAAGAGCATTAATACAAAAAAAATATAATAAAACTTTTGTAAATGCAAAACACTCTCTTCTTTTATTATTTATCACCGCAATGATAAAGCTTCTGCATAAAGAAAGAAGCTTATCAACATATAATTAAAAAAATAAAATAAAAACTCTACATGAGGCAAAGTAGTAATAATAATAATAAAAATATAAAAGGGGGAAAATGCTGGACTATCTACAGAAAAATAAATTTAAAACTCTGGCAAAGACACAGAGTTGACTTTTTGAACTGCAGGCTTCAAAATATACCGAAAATAAAAGAAGTTGCGGTTGTTGTTGTTGTTGTTAGTGTTGTTAGTGTTGCAACTCTTTAAAACCTTTCGAGAAAAAAAAGACTTTTTAAAATAAAGAATATTCGTGTGTTTTCCGTCTGACTTTCTGTGTGTTTTTTTTCGACTTTCGTGATTGTTGTTGTTAACATAAACAACCAACAACATTATGTTGCTGCCAGTGATTTGGCTGTTGATCATAACACAATAGCCCAAACGCAACACAACACAACACAACCCGCCACTCAGCCACATTAAACTGTACCGCAAGGCAAGAAAAATAAAGAAAAAAAGCAGCTGTTAAAGAAATTTTTTAAATCAAATGAAGCACATTTTCTTTATTTTTTTTTTTCTTTTTTTTTCTCCATAGCCTTTCCTTAAAGGTTATGGTCTAGAGTTTTTGCGGTCTGACTTGCTGTTCATGTTGTGGCTGTAGTTTTGTTTTGCCGCGCTGCAATTGCAGATTGCTCAAAAAGATACCACAAATGAATAAAAAAAAAAGAATTTTATATATAAAAAAACATTAAACATAAAACATACATTCAACAAACAGTATTTGAAAAACATTTAAGCAAAAGCTGAAGTTGTAGCTAAAAGTGATTTTGCGGCGCTCTACTTTGCATAAAAATTTTGCTCGAATTTTGATGTCGGGAGTAAAACTTTCTGATAATTTCATTAAAAGCTAATGCCATTAAAGGAGCTTTTAAAGAACTTAATAGGAAACTAATACCTGTACCTGGATTCAGTAACTTTTTGCGAAGGGAAAATCGGTAACGGTAATGTGTTTCAGTAGTTTCTTTTCTACGATATTGTGCACCTGTGTTCCACTCCCCAGTTAATTGTGTTTCATGTGGCATCCCTGCATATAAAATGGCAAAAGAAGAAGAATTAAAGAAAAACTAAATGAATTTGAGCTTGTTATTTTACTTCGACCGACAGCGAATATCGTTCAAATACTGGTATGTTACTGAATAGCAAAGTCGATAAATTTTCGTTATATTTATTATAGCGATACGATTATCGTAATAAAAGTTGCTGAATGCAGCTACAGATCTTGTGGCTTGTAGGTATTGCAAAACTAGATAATTTTCAGTGACAGTTTAGCTTCTCATTGTTGGAAGTTCTCTGCTTTGATTGGCTGTTCATTGCAACATTTCTTATGATATAGAGTTTCTTGTTCTTTGTAACAAGTGTCTGAAGTTATTTTTTAATTGCCTTTATAGCAGCAAAAATGCACAAAATACTTCTTCCACTGAAGGCGAGGACTGACTGACTGATTTGCAGATAGTCGGTTTAAGATACACAGAGAAAAAACTGCCTAATAGAATCAAGAAGATTTTCTCTATGGAACGTTTTTAAGCTAAGGAGTATCCCACCAAATTCCTGTTCACGGACCCCTTATAATTTTTACGTCGTGGACCCTATTTAAAGCCTATTATGTATAAAGTTTTTTAGGTTGAATGCAAAAAAGTACAAGACAAAGATATATTTTTTGTTTTGATTAAAAATTTTATTATAAAATGTTTGAAAATACTCGTACACCGTTTTTATTTAAATATGTAAAGGCTAAATTTTAAATTATCTTCAAAATATTGTCTCTTCTTTGGCATTTTTAAGCTTCATTTCACATTCTATCGAACTAAATTAAACGGCAATAAAAACAATATCAGCTGTTTTTGAAAGTGATGACAATAATAGCCAGTGCAGGGTCTGTTATACATACATTCACAGTATATAACTTTAAAAATAAAGTAAACCATAAAAAAGTATGTAAAATGAAAATAAACTCACATTATTTTTAAAAATACTGATTTTTCGGCTCTTCACGAGGACCCCCTGGATGATTAATATGGATCCCATTTGGGAAACGTTGGTCTAATGAACAGGTTTAGTGTAAGACTGTGCAGGATTCTAGACAATGCTAACGGGAATGAGACTGCTGATGAATTAGAGGCTATTTACATTAAGGGCGATGTCGCTACGACACGTGTTTATTGACGGCAAGTGTAGGAAAAGGGAAAGGATTAGAAATAGAACCTGTGGATTATTTTTGGATTTTGGCAATTGTTAAACTTTATAACTTGCTTCCACCCAACAGAGGAAGTTACTGGTTTTCAATGTTAATTGCCAAACGAACGTATTCTTGCGACATAGCTGAACAGGCCACATAGAATTTTCTACAAAACTTAAAGTCTACATACACTGTTATAGGGCATTCATTCTTTTACCATTAAACTAACTTGGTTTTGTTATGGTTTTCTGGGGCTGCTTTTTTATGTATCTGGACCTTTGAAGTATTTGTGCCATGCAAAGATCAATGACTTTAAATTAAATCGCATAAAACGCAAGACATTTTTTTGGCTTTTGTTTGGTTCTGTTAAGAAACGAATTATAAGATGCTGATGTATTTTTTTCCTCTTTCATTATCTTCTGCATCAAAGTGAACAATAAAAAAGAAGGCAACACGAACCTGAAGAATCTTCAAACAAAGATGGCATAGTTAGTCACTACTCAGCCAGTTTTTCGGTCTCTCAATGAAAATGCCTTAAGGTCCATTAAAAAGAATCAATAAAAAAACAAACATTCAAATTTCGCATTCTTTCTACAGGCTGCGCAATTATGCTAAAATGGCATAAGTAAATTTATTTTTGGCCAAAATGAAATGTAGGGTTTCAGAAGTGTGTCAAATGTTAATGACTCTAATTTTAAATTTTACTATTACGGGAGGGGGATTGTAAATCACACTGTAATTAGCCAGCCACACAACTCTGTAAGTGTTTTAATTTACAACTTTTTCTCAGGTGACACGAAGAACTAAAATTTGTTAATCGTTTTTCTCTTGCAAGCTAAATACTGAACAAAAAGTTGTTTTTTCTTTTAAGCCAAATTCTAAGTACGAGCGAGTGTGACTTTGTTTTAGTTGTAATATTTTTGTTGTTAGTTTGTTGCATGTTTAGTTAACATGAGTGTATGACAATTTTCGGTGTGGCTGTTTATTGCCCCTGTTTGATATTGGAGCTCCTTGGGGCACCCGTACTGGTTGTCGCCTCTTGTACTCATTTGTGTTAAGCCATAAAATAGTGTTTTTCTGCTTCCTTTCACGTTGTATATTTATATTATTCTAATCTAGAGATTATCTATTTGTTGGCGTTTTATTTTTATTATTTCGTATTTATTATGCGTGTTGTTGGCTTGATTTTAGGAGTTTGCGGAAGTTAACAAATGTTGGTTTGTAATTTAAAAATGAAATTCTATGAATTTGTGTGAGAGTGTACGTGTGTGCTTGTTTTCCAGGAAAAAGAAATTATAGTTTAGAATATTAGTTGCTGATTTTTAATTATTATTATATTTTTTTTTTTTTTGAAAGGTGTCTGGGTCTGGTTTTTGTTAAAATTGTTAATAGTTTTTTTTTGGCGAAAAACGTGCCAAACGTCTATTTAAATTTTAAAATGAGTCATGGTAATAAATTAATAAATCTGTTCTCTTCTTGTTGTTTTGAGTAAAGCTACTACGAATTAGCGATGAGAACGTGAGGAAGTTTTCACTCACGATTGTGCACGGTTACAATAAAAAAACTTTACTCTTATATTTGCTTATGTTAATGTATATGTATGTATTTATATGTACATATGTATGTCTAACTCATTACAGTTAATTAAATTCTTAAGCGGCACACCCACTTGCAATATAATTGCACAATTTTTCGTATTGTACAATAATATCGCCAATTTGTATGTCATATTCGAAGGTGGCACAATATATTGGCAAACATCAAAAGACTTTTGATTTTTTAGTGTACAATCAACACAATTGTGTAATGTGGTGGCAGCATTGTTCAATGTTGTTTACGTTTTCACTGCCAGGAAAATTGGGCAATATTTTCTTTAAAAATATTGTGCCATTTATTGCATAGAATAGGTCAAAATGACAATAATATGTACAACAACATATGCAATAATATTGTATAATGAATGGAACCGCTTTATATATTCTCCGTCTCTCTATGTGAATAATGGCGACGAGAACAGAGCCCATCTCTAAAATTTCGGGCTATCTATTATTAATTTTAATGGATTTCATGGACTACATATCATATCAAAATGGGAATGACTGACGAAAACTCGCGATGAAATACATATTTACATTGTACATATATACGTATAACAAAATAATAAATGCAAGAGGAAAAACTCCCTGGAAGATTTTGTCTTTCAACAAGACAAGAGCCCCAAGCATACCAGCAAGATAGCCAAAAAATGTCTTGAAGGAAATAATATTGAAAAGTTAGCATGACCTACTCAGATTCACTTCGGAAAATTATGCAATCTGAATGGAGCGTGACTTCGCTCTGTTACAGCGCAAAAATCGAGCCTTGAGTATGCTTAAGCAAGGATATGTAGCATCATATTATTTTTTTTTATTTTTACAGCTCTGAATTCTTTATTGTTTAGTTTTTTTCAAGGCGAATTGAGAAACAGGTGACCTCGTTGGCGCTGATGATAATCAACTGTCACCAACTGTCAAAATCTATTTTTAGGGTTCCGTACACCAAAGGTGAAAATATGTGTGTGTATGTATGTGTTGTGAATATGATTACAGTGTTGCCAATGACGAATTCGGAAATTACACATGAAGAAAATTACACTCGTTTGAAAAATAAACAAATAAAAATAGAACCCAAAATAAAATTACACACAGATTACACATGAATCTAATTAAGGGACTAATTTTATAAAACGCTACGCCAAGCGTTGACAAATTTTATATTGAAAAAATTTAAATTACAAAAACAAAATACATACAAAATTTATCAACGCTAAGTCCTCGTTCCGTCTTACAATTTTTGTTGCTGCAAGTTTTTATAATTCTGCTTTGGAATTGCATAAGTGTCCACATTATGAAATTCCAGTTTTGCAATCATGTTTTAAAAAATTCTATTACACTACAAATTTCCTTGCTTTTTAATATATTTTGTGGTTTTCATACAACTGAAGAAAGAAAATAAAATAAAACATCAAATACATTTAAATTAATAAGTGCGAATTTCAAAACATAAGAGAATTGTAGAGCAAATGAAACTGTGCACCCCCTGCCCAATCTTCTCACCTACATAACCAATAAACTCAAGAATTGCTGCAACAAAAATTGCAAGTCTGGGCAGGGACTAGGCGTTGCGTTTTACAAATAATAATAATTAAAAATAGAACCCAAAGTAAAATTACACAAGAAAATAATTACGTGACCTACATATGAGAGTAGAAATTACACACACTGTGTAATTACACACAAAGTGGCAACACTGAATGATAATAATACTGTATGATTACCGCCTCTGCAATTGTACTTTAATAGTCCTGTAATTGTTATTTTTAAAAACAAAAGACATTTGCTTTTGATTCATTTCTGTTTGTTTCTACCAACAAAATGAGTGTGTTTTTTGGTGTTACAATTTTGTTGTAATTCTAGTGGTATCTGGTATAATTGTACCATACGCAAGACGATTAATTATGATTAGTTTCTGTCAAATGCTTTTGAGTCTGGCAATGCCTACCAGCAGATTGTCAGAAAATTGTATGGCAATATATTATAAGATTTTCTGTAACATTTTGATACGAGCGTGTGAACATTCCCAGATCTGACAATATTGTAAGATCTGATTGATAATCGTCTGTACAGAGCTTAATACAGGAAAGAATTACGCATATCCTGTGAACTTCTTTATATGAGAAAAATGTTGCCAAGTAGCACGTGGCCTAGAAATGAGATGCCACCCTGATGATGGAAAAATATAATCAATAACCAGATTGGTCAAAATTCTGATGTCATTGCTTTTGATGGCCGACATTTTGGATAGAAACTTGGCCTTTTGTACATTTACATATATTTTTGTGAGCAGCGTATGGTTCACAAAAACGTTAAGAATACGCGTATGTATGTATCTATACCATGCATTTAGCTTGCCAGAAGTGAATGTTCGTATTTATCAAAATAACTGTATTTTTTTTAAGTCAATTACAATTTATAATCGTAATTAACTTGTGTAAATTTGCCTCTGGCCATTTTTGCTAAACTGATGGTTAAGCTAGTGATGATGATCTTAATGCTGATAACTGTGATGATATGCTTACATCCGTGATCTTTAAAAAACAAACACTATAATTGTATTCTATCAACAGCTAAAGGAGACTTGAATGTATTAAAATAGTTAGATGGTTGGTGGTTGTGTCTATTAAGTGCTAAATGAAAGTTAATATTAATAATAATGTTTACATGAATTAAATAAATCAAGCTAAAATGCTTTTATGGCCTTGATAAACGCTTGCATGAGTTTATTTGTTTAGGTATAAGAAAGAATAAAAAACTTTATTTGCTTCTTTGGCCGTGATCTGTCGGCACTAAAGCATCATTAAGGTAAAGTATTTCATTTATTTATTTATTTTACATTGACATTACAAGAACAAAATCAACAACAACCAAATAAAAATTTATTTATACGAAAGAAAAATACAAGACATGGTGTTGAACTTTTAATGCCAATAAACTTTACTTTATGACACATTATGAGCAGCACAACTATTAAAATAAACGAAAACATTTTTTTTCTATTCCAGTGACATGCAGCCCCACACAGAGAGTAACAAACACATAGAAGAGCTGATTAAAGATAAATCTATAAGTTGTACAATAAATAAGCAAATATTTAGATAAAATTGTTCTTTTGAGTTTTGAGTTTGAGTTGGGATTTTTATAAAGTGGCCGCCAACAGCTGCTGGCTGCTTTTTATCAAAACCAAAATTGCTTTAAAGTGATTTAAAATTGTCTTCTCTACCCTTTTCTCAAGCCTTATGTAGGATTAAGTTAAAAAGCCTTAAATTGAAAATAATCTTGTCTGGGGCTTTTGGTAACAGCTTCTGTTCCTTTTGTTTTCTGGTTCATATTAAACAGAAATCTTAAAGCACATTAAGATTTTTTCTTTAAATTTTAATGGCGTTTTTTATCTTAATTTTTCTTGTAAATATAAATACCCACTGATTGAAATTTCACAAAATAAAATTAAATTAGCTCGTATTAATGGAGGTGTTATTTTTCTTGGAATTTTTTTTTCAATTTTTTATTGGAAGTAATTTTTAAATTTGTGTCTATTATTTTTATATAATAATTATGGCTCTGACTGGCTTAATATTCTTTTCAAACGGTTTTAACGGTTTCACGCGAACGTGATATTTATGCATAAATTCGTTTTTCTTTTAAATTTAAGAACTAACCTGTAATTTTTACTCACGTGCTTTTTGGACACCCAATTAAAATTAAAATAGTGTTTGGCTTTACCTGGAAATAAAATTAATGAAAAAAAAAATATTTTATTAAATTGTCTATAAAATTTCAAAAAATAATAATTAAAAATTAAATTTTTTTATTAAATAAATTTTAAGTGTAATTGACTCAATTAAAATTTCAATTGAATTTTTTAATCAAGTAAATTTTTAAAGACAAGTCAATTGACTCAATTTAAGTTTTAAACAAACTTTTCATTGGGAACATTTTTAATTTTTTATATTAAATTTTTAAACAAACTTTTCGTTGAATCCATTTCATCTTTAATTAAATTCATAATCAATTAAATTTTTAAACAAAAGTTTAATAGACTCACTTAAATTATTAATCAAACTTTAAATCAATTGAATTTTTAAATAAAAGCTTATTTTACTCAATTAAATTTTTAATTCAACTTTTAATCAAGTAAATTTTTAAGATAAAGTTTTTATTGACATATTTAAAGTTTTATTTAAACTTTTAATCAATTAAATTTTTAAACGAAAGTTAAATTGAATCAATTAAATTTTTAAACGAACGTTAAATTGAATCAAATAAATTCTTGAAAAATTTTTTTTAATTAAATGTGTTTATTAGAGAAAAATTTTTTTGGCATTACATAGTTTGCAAAAAAAAAATACCAATGTGGAACGTGGTGTACTAAGGGTTAACAATTAATTGACATACTTATACTAAGAATATTGCAATTGTGCTTACGAAACAAAACACTATAAATTGACACACCCACTTAGATTAGAAGTGATTTGTAAAATAATAAAATAAATTATTTATTTATTTTTATTGCAAAATGTGTAACAATAAAATGCGGACACGTATGAAAAAATCGTTAATGTGTTAATACATGACAGAGCCCTACACTCACTAGTTGCGAATTGCATATAAATTTTGAATATGTATTTCATTTCAAAGAAAATTTTTCCTTAACAAATTTTGCTGGAAAATTTTAATTTGTTTGTGATATTTATTCCGAATATGTTCATATTTATTAAATTTTTAACGACGTTTATAGTTACATCCCATTTTTATTTGTTTTTTTTTATTTTGAGGTTTTAGTAAATTCTACTTGTTTTATAAATTTTTATAAATACTGTTACGAAATTAAAATATAGATTTTATTGAAGAAAATGAAGTACAACACTGCGAAAAGTCAAACAGACTCTGCATCACGGAATTGCCAGCATAAAATAACGGAACGGAAAAGAAAATTCCAAAACAGTAACAGTGTAAAACTGTTAGACAACAGGTGCTGTTGTCTAACAGAACAGCAAACGGAAATATATATACGAGTATGTATGTCTGTAGATGGCAAATAAATTACATGACATTCTTGAACCTTCTGTGGTAAATAAAGATCACTATATTCTTTTATAGTCTTAATACCAACAAAATATGTACAAATAATTCATTAAAAATTGAATTGAGTCAATTAAATTTGTCTTTAAAAATTTTATTTTCTTTAAAAATTTTACTTTCTTTAAAATTAGATTGATTAAAACTTTAATGAAATTTTGAACAAAAAACACCTGTAGTGCAGGGTATAAAAAATGTCTGCTTAGAAATCACAATGCATTTAACAAAATATAGATAAATTTTACAAACAAATACATAGTCGTATATTTAAACAAAAAAAAACATATTAAAGAATTTTGCCGCCAAATCTTAATACAAGATAAACAAACAAACGAACGAACCAACACATATAACTTTAATAACAAGTCTAAAGCAACAAGTGGGAGTTGGTGAAAATGAGAGAATTATTTGATTTCTGTCAGTTAACGGGAAGTGAAGGGGAGGGGACAATATTTAAGTTTAGTTTAAATTAAATTGAGAACTCTCAGCACTTTTGAGCTCATTTAAACACTTGTAGTTATTGTTTAAATTATTTTATATAAATATTTTTCTGGTTGTTGTAAATCTTAAATGCAACAACGTATTAAATAAAACCAAAGGTGCAAAAATTTTGTTTGCTTAAATAGCAAAAAAAAAAAATAAACATCAAATAAATAACAAAATCAACAATAAGCAGTTGCAGTCAAATTAAATTCAAAACGTACATAAACAGCAGAAATTTTGATATTTATAAACTTGTTACTTTAACAAAAATACAGACATCAAAGTCTTAAATGCCGACATAAACTGTCAATTACTGCAATCAGTTTAGTTCCTTGAACGCCGCCTTACAATTAGTTTTAAGTTGATGCAAATCACAACAACCAACAACAATGAGCGGGAACATTTAAATAAAAAAGATCTTTGCTTTAAGATCAAAATGCAAATTAGTTGGGTGTTTTTTTCTCATTTCTTGTAAATTTAATTTTATATCTTTAGAAAAAAAACAGCTGGTTATATCTGAATGCATTTTGTGTGTTTTCTAACTTAAAAATTTTTATTTAAGTTGCATGTTCAGTGAGTGTGTTTGTAAATGAAATGCTTAAGGCAATCAATTTGCATTATTCACAGCACAAATAGTTACCACTACAACAGCATAACAACATCATGAATATGACTTTAGCAGCAGTTAAATTAAGTTTGTGCACATAGAAGCGCTAATATTTTGTTCTTAATACATTAGTTTTAATCTTTAAGGAAGGAAAGCATTAACAGCAAACGATCTCGCATATTATAAGACAATAAAAAAATATTATATTATTCGATTTATATTACACTAAACATTGTTATTTAATACATTTATTGATATATAAATTATTCGTATAACTTTTTCGAATAAACAACTACTTATAAGAATAATTTTGTTCGAGTAACTTTTTTGGACACATTTTGTTGTGTCAAGTTTATTTCAATAAATTTACTGTAATTAACTTAATAGTTTGAAAATTATACAACTAGTTACTTGAGCAACAATAGATGTATTGATTAAAATAATAGTTAGTCTGACAAAAATTCTTCCAAGAGCCATTATTCGATTAAAGATTTCAAGAATGTATATTTAGCACACTTTATCTGAGTATATGTAATTTTTTCAATAAATGATATTTGAATAATATAATTCGAATCATTTTATTCGACAAATTTAATCGAATAATTTTATTCGAGTAATTTTTTTAACAATCTCTTCATTTTTATTGATTAATATAATTTTAGTATAATAATTTTTATTCTTTTAATTTTTTCTTGGCATTTTCGAAGAATTTAGTCGGAAAATAATAAAATTAGCAAACAGTAATTGTAAACTTTTATTCAATTAAATTATTCGCAACAGTTTTCTATCCAAAAAATTTTGAAGTTTTTTGCATTGAAATAAATAATGATGTTGCTCTAATAGTTTGTATTTACAAAAGAAATTGCTGGAATAATTTTATTCGAGAGCCATTAATCAAATAATTGTAGAGAAAAATTTTTTAAATCATTTTTCAAATAATAGTATTAATGTAATGCTGTTGAATATTTTTATTTGAGTAATATTTATATTATAATTTTTATTCGGATAATTTAATTACATTAGAGTTAGCAAAAAAAAAAATCAAGGAGATACTACAATAATATTCGTATAAGCGTTTTTAAATAAATATTCGAACAAATTTAATTAAAAAAACATTTATCTAAAGAAAAGAAAATATGGCAATTCTTGACCTTGCAGAGCAACCCTAAAACTTCCAGCCAGTTTTTAAGTTCAAAAAAATTTATTTAAATCAAAAATTTTTTTGACAAGAAATTATTCCGTTTGTATATATATAAATTTCGCAATTTTGTTCAGGAAAAGTTTTCTAAACAAAATTTTATTCGATTATTTTCCAAAAAAAAGAAACTAATTGGAATAATTTTAGTCGAATAATTTTATTTCAGTTAATGTTATAATTATAAAATTATTTTCTTAAAGTAATTTTATCAGAAAAATGTTCATCGAACATCTTTATTCGATTAAAGTTAATCGAATAATTTTACTCGAATTATAAGAACATTTTTGTTGGAATAGTTTTGCAGAACTAATGTTAAAAATCAATTTATTCGAAAAGTGTTATTTTTCCGAATAATTTTTTATTTGAACTATCATTTGATTAATTTTATTAAAATAAAATCACTTGGATAAACATAAAATAATCAAAATGGTCAAATAATCAGTCTAATTATTTCAACGTGATTGTGTTGATTACTTAGACAATATTATTGTACAATTATTCGAATATGGGCATTTTCACATTCACGTTAAGTCTTTGTCATGTTACGTCACCAAGCAATTATGCTTGCAATCTAGTCATGCTGTTCAATTGGTTCCTATCTTTTCTTAATTATAGATGTAACTACGTTCTAAACAAATATCCAAAAAAAAGATAATATTAAACATATGTTTTTCTTTGCAAAGCAAGCTGTGTCACCAAGAAGCGTAACGTGACTAAAAGTGGACTCATCTCTGGAAATGCCCGTGTATTGCTATATAATAATTGAAAAAGAAACCCGTACAACATAAGTTATAGGCACAATTGAACGTATATTATTTGAAACAATTGATTGCATTTGGATAATACTCGTAATTTCAATTTCAAATAGTACTCAAATAGTTTTAATTTACATAATTTTACACGCAAAAAATTTTTTTAATAGTTTTATGCACACAAACGTTATCAAACAAATTTAAAAATTACTTTAAAAATTTCATTTAACATAGCACATTATTCGAATAACTTTACTCGAATAATTTTATAGAAGCAAATGTTTACAAACGAATTTAATTAAATTAATTTAGGAATAATTTTATTACATAAAATTATTCGAATAACTTTACTTTAGTAAATTTATACGATTAATTGCATTCGAGTAGTTTTAAATTGATTAAAAAATATCAGATACAATTATTCGAACAACTTTATTCGGATAAATTTATACGATTAATTGCATTCGAGTAGATTTAATTCGTTTATTCGAATAACCTTACTCGGATAAATTTATTTGATTAATTGCATTGGAGTAGTTTTAATTCGATCAGAAAATATCCGATAAATTTATTCGAATAACTTTACTCGGATAAATTTATTAATTCCATCAGAAAGTAAAAACTGTGGTTTCAAAAATACAAAAAAAAATGAGTCATGAAACTTCTACACTTTGTCAAAACTCAAATTTCAAGAAAAATTATTTCCAGGAATATTAGAGAACTCTCTTTAAACATAAAAAGAAAAATTTGCTTTTTTTGTTTAGAGAACATTCCCCTTCTCTGTTAACCAAAGCTTTGTGTATATTAAGCCAATCTAACACTTGTTAATAAATGCAATTTTTATTTTGTTTTGATGCTTTTATGCACTGAATGTTGCCGATGTCTAATTTGCAACCTACAAATGGGGAAAAAACTTGTTCATTTAACCAAAATACATTTTAACACTATTGAAAATGAATGACTAAAGGATGATGCATCGCTTTAGTAACTATTTAAAACGTTGACAACAACAAATGCAGCAACATTATCAAATCCAAAACATTTAACAAGATGCCCAGCAGTTCTCATAGTAACTTTAAAGAATTTCAATTTTTTCTTAATTTGTAGTGATGTTATATTTCTAATAAGATCCATATTATATTCTACATATCTTAATATATATAAAAATCAAAAACACGTTTATTTGTAAGGGGTGAACTCTTCAATGCCCCAACAGATTTTCGCCTTCCACCCCACAAAATATTTGTAAAAGACCGGCGCGTGTTTTATATATATTCTACCCCGGTAAATGCTACGCCCCTTTCAGAAATAGTGATTTTAATAATATAAGTTAATCTATAATATAAAAATGAATCGCTGAATGTGTTGCTAAGCGCAAATCTTGAGAACAGCTGGAACGATTTCGCCAATTCTTTTTTTTATAATATTTCTTGAAGTACGAGGAGGGTTCCTACGGAGATAAAATTTTAAAACTAGGACCAGGACCGCGATAGGGGGGAAATTTCTGCCCCTCTGAAACGTCCAAACCGAGTTTAATGAAATTTAGAACATAGATAGATCTGGCCATGTACATTTTTAAAATTAGGACCAGGAGGGCGATAGGAGGAAATTTCTGTCCCTCCAAAAAGTTCAAACCGATTTTAATAAAGTTTAGAACATAGATAGATTTCCATCTAAAAATTCGCATGGTCTATGTACATTTTTCGAACAAGGACCAGTAGGGCGAGGGGGCGGGATTGTAGTCCCTCCGAAACATTCGAACCGATTTTAATGAAATTTAGAACATAGATATATCTGCGTCTAAAAAGTTACATATGCTATGTACATTTTTAAAACTAGGATCAAGAGGGCGATAGAGGGAAATTTCTCCCTCTCCGAAACGTTAAAAATCAATCAAATTTCTGAAAATTAATTAAATATCTGTGTAATGTCTTTCCTTCAAATAAAATAATTAGTTGTTGGCGTAGCAACGCGCGCAGGGTACAGCTAGTTAAATATATATAAAGCTATAATTTAAATAAGTTGGTTTGTTGTTGGTGAAGTACCTTGCTGCTCAGGCAACACTTCACTTTTCATTTTGACACAGGTTAAATAAAAATTAGAAATTACCGTACGAAATTAGCTTTTATGATTGCATCAACTTATATATTTTTATAAACAATCTAAGGCTACTTTCAATATAACCAATCCTTGCTGACATGTAAATTTGTCAACGCGCCACTTGCTACAATTACTGCTGGGTAGCAATTTGATTTTAATGAATGTATGAATGTTACTCAGATTATTTCTTGATTCAGTCATGCTTAAACACTTCATAATTGCAGTAACAACAAAATAAAAGTAATATCTATAGAAAATATTTAAGAATATGCACATACGAGTACGAGTATGTTGTTGATTTATACATAAATATTTATATTGCAAAATCATTAAGCATTTAAAATAAATAACCTGTTACTGCAGAAGGTTAGAGAAAAACAGAGTGATGGCTAAGCAAGAATAATGAAATAAAATAAAATATGGCTCCTTTATTGCAACAGAGGCAGAACTCCAAAAAAAAAACAAGTTTTGCAGAAAGTTAGTTTTAACTTTTCAATTTACAGACAACTCAATCAAGATATAAAAATATGTATTTGCTTTTCTCAAGAGGTGCGTGTACATTGACTTACGAAGGGCATATAAGATTCGGCAAAACCGACTATACCACTCTTTCTGCTTTTTTCATAACCACATGCAAACTATAACTTTTTTCATTCTATTCAATAACTAACCGTCGCTTTTTATAAAGCCCAACTTGTATTCAGAACTAGCTTCAAAAATATTTATAATCATAAATATGGGTAATAATCAAGTTGTGACCGCAACCCGCTTTCAAATGTTTAACAACCATTTAAATTCCCAATAAATTATTAACAAATTAACATAAAAGCATAAATAGATTATTATCAAGAGTACGGAAACAAACTAATGATAAATAAAAAATAACACTCGAGTTAACTGCGAGCAACGGCCAATAACCGCTGGCAATACAAAAGAAATAACACCATTTATTCAAAATTAGAATTTTAATAGAAATCAACATTAAGAGGTTTTACGATTATGTGGCTCTTACATTTGGTTTAACTATGAAAACATTTAAATTAACCTTTAGAAAATTTTCTTAACAACAACATGAACATGAGTCATAAAAATACCTCTGCAAAAGAAACCAAAAAAGAAATCACTAAAATATGAACAATATTTAAATTAATTTCCAACAAAATCCAAACATTATTGAAAAGAATTTTATACAGTTTTCATGAAAAAAAAAATTTTTTAAATTTAAATTGTTTTGACTTTAAATGACCCAATTAAAGAAAAGCAATCTTTTCTCGCTTTCAAAAAGAAAACTAAAATGGTTGGCTATTGATGTCAAAAATAAATATAAAAATACTTATATTAATTCGAATATGAAAAAGTGTTTTAGGCTTTCACAGATGTCATTCATTGCAACCCTGGTTAGATATTGCAAGCAGTGGGTGCTTGCTTGTTTTACTTGTACTTGTTGTCTAACAAGGGCTTTTGTTTTCCATTGCAGTTTTACAACAGTTTTCCTGTTTGAATTGTTGATATTTTAAAAAGTAAATTTACTAGGTCAACTTTTTCTTGTGCAAAAAAAATTCGTAATTCCAATGCAATTAATTTATTTACTGGTTAAGGGAAAAATTGAATTAGTTTAAGAAACTTAAAATCTTAATTTTTTCCCTGATTTCATAATACTGTTTGACAATTTTATAATCCAGGAATTATCAAGGTTAGAGGATGAAGAACAATGCTGCCACATCAAACAGCTGGTAACAGCCCCCAATGTTGCCAGATAGAAAGTCTACTTCTTAATAGGGAATTGCATACGATTTTAAATTCGTATGAAATTGCAGTTAGAAGTGTATCAATTGCCCGTGAATGCGTGACTTGCCATCATCACTCGTTACTTAAGAAATCTCTGTGTACAAGGAACACAGATTAGGGTGATGTCAATCCAAAGACCTAACATAGGTATGACATCCTGGTTCTTTCCAGCAACAATTGATGAAGTGTGATCTTAACGTCAAAAGTGCTGCCAGACAATTAACAAGCAAGCCGATTTTCCCTGAGAGTTCCTGTCTCTCAGCATTAAAATTATCTAAAAGTACATCAGAAAAATCGTCCAAGAATACATCCCAGCCAATTCTGCTGATTATTCTGGATCAGTCAGTGTATACTTTGGTGGCGTAATTTATTTCCATTTCGCTTTAGTTTTTGCAAATGGCGTCATATTTCAAATCAATTAAAGAATTAATTAATTGACAACAACTCCATGTCCGTAAACGGAAGAAGCGTTTGGCTGAGTGACTCCTGCAAACTGGATTCACTCGTATGAAGTGGCTGACTTCGTAATTCACGTTCGACTGAGAAAAATATTCAAGTAAGTTATAAATAAATAAAACCGACATATGGCTCATTTACTCAAAGAACGTGATGCAGAATTAACCCTCATATCGTTCTTCATATTGTGTAAAAATTTCATACAAATATCTTGTTTACTCAACTCTCGAGAGAAAAATTTAAATGCATCTTTCTATTAAGTTGTATGTAAATTGAAAACTTCAAACTCGTATTTTAGCAAACTGGTTTCTTTGACGTTATGACGTTGTTTGAGTAAATGAGCGATATGTAAATATTTTTACTAATTTTATTTGAATTTAGGTAAATTAATACAATTGCAATTTAAATTTCAAGCTTTTATAAATTTTAGCCGTTTTCTTTGCACTTCTGCAGGCGGTTTTCGTAGCAACGCGTATTGATTTTATACGCAAAACCTAAATCACCGATGTTTTAGCCTTGCAAACATTTATACTTCTCAATCTGAAATGATTTGTAGTTGTGGCATTGCAGAATGTAGCATTTATCTTAGGCTTGCTACATCTGCAATACTTGCACCAGCGTTTTGCAGCGAACAGTGATTTCCGCTATTAATTTACTGCCACGCTCTGTTAAACCGGATTACATTTCCTGAAAGTGTCTGCTGGATGTGACATTTGTAAGGAGGAAATGATTGGCTTCATTATTTTGGGGACATCGATGCAACCACTTTTACCAGTAATTGGTTAGCGTTGCAAGCAGTTGTTCAATGAGATTTTTTTGGAGGTTGCATTGTTAATTCCAATAAGAAAGAGCAACGGCTCACACGGCTCGAGCAACGATGGAGATTTTGAGACAACGACTTCCAGAGCGATTGGTTACTCGCTTTGGAGATTTCAATCGACCGTACAAACTACTAATTTTAAACAAGACAGATTCTTTGTTTCTTTATTTACAGCCTTTCGAAATCTCTCGCTTGTCACAACAAATCCAAAGTATTGCAAGTTTTTAAAGACAACATGGAAAGACATCGCAAATTTATTTCCACATAATTTTGCAGGCAACACTAAAAAAATCAACAAAACCGTCGAGAGGGGGTCATTTGAATGCTATAATTTTTTCAACTCAATGCCATAAATTTTACATCATCATATAAAAAGCGCTGGAAAACGTACCACAGTTCACTTTCTATTTCTAACAAAATTACAAATTAGCATTATGAGATTAGTCCTCTTTCACACACCTCGAGTTTGACTAGACAAGTCTTGAGAGAGGAAAAGAGAATGGAGGGGGTACCAGTCAAATTTGTTTTTACGTTTTGTTATATAATTTTTAATACTCTAGGACAACGCAAATTGATTAAACAAACTTCCCGGTGTGTATGAACACAAATGCAGGTTCAAAAGAAAATTTATCAAAAACTGATCAGGTAAACCTGACGTGTGTGAAAGAGGACTGACTTATAAAACATCTCGTAGATTCTCTTGCGTGTCTTTTCTTATATGCATAGAACTTTAAGTTGGCAATACTATTTGATTAATGTGCCATTTTAACATCTGTTCTTCCATCCATCGTTTTAATAGTCAATTAGAACAAAAAAAGTTTACACATGTAAAAGAAATCCTTTTGATTTTTTTAAATAAAATTTCCATAATTCCTAAATTTTGAATTTTGTTCAAAATTCCTAAGGACAATTCAAATCTTCTTTTTCCCTCAACTAATAAAATTTGTATTGCGGGAGAGTGAGTTGTAAATGCGCCCCGCTGCTGTTTAACAAATCTTTGCTATTTTGTTGGTTTAAATTTTTCATGGCGGATTATTACAACCATAAATAAACATAAATAAAAACAACTGCAACATTTTGTTTTATTAGCAAGACAACCCACCCACTTACTTCTACGAGTATGTAGAGTTGTTTCTTGCCAATGAAAACCAATAAATAAAACAAACTAAATTCAACCATACATTATTATGTCGTTTCTTAATATTAAAACAATAAAATACATTAGCAGTGGCAGCACTCGTAGTCGTACTTGCATATTCGCAAGTCCTAAACACATTGAATTGATAAGATTATTTTTCTTCTCTCTTAGCTTTTACTTCCAGAAATCAATAGACAATCGAAAGGACAGGCAAACTGGCACTCACTACCTATTTGATTCATATGAAAATTAAGTATTACAAAAAAAAAAAAATACACACAGTCGGCAAGTTTCAATTGATTTCTTTTTCTTTTTTGCATATACATATGTACCTCTAAGGGAATTTATAGCTGGGTGCTGGAATAGACAGACAGACCATCCAGAAGATTAAATAAATCTTGAAACTTTGTGTTGTGTTGTGTTGTGTTTATTTAATGGGAAAAATACATATAAAAGAACTTTATTTGCATTTCATATTCTCTTATATTGTCCATCAAGCAAATACAAATAAGCAAAACACATAAATTGTCATCGCACGTGGTGTTGCCACAAGAGATGTTTTTTTGCACGTGCAATTTGTGATATCAACTTGTCGAAAGTAAATAAATCAGTTTGTTACACAAAAAAATCGGCCTTAGGGTTTTTCGAGAGCTTGAAGATTAACGCCGAAATCTACTATGGCGACACAGAACTAGGGAATTCTTAATACAGCGCTTTTGGCAATATTGGTATAAAGACTAGATGCGGCAGTGGTACAAGCTACTATTTCAGAGAATTCGAAAATTGGGTTTTAGAAGAAAAAAATATTTGCTAGATCAGTAGGAAGCGTTGCAGGTTCTTGCGGACCTTATGGCCAAGGCTTGACCTAGCAACATCCGAACTTTTAGTGACTATGAACAAGAGGGTTCTAAGAAGCCTACACTAGTCATTGCCCGGTTAGAGCAAGTATAAGAAGGTGGGAAACTGTTACCCCGGATTGATTTTTGCAGGCTATGTGAGTATGATGGGGATCCAAAAACACTGGAAGACATTATGTGTCAAACTTTAGTGTTCCATGAGAAACTAAAAGATATCAAGGAGTGAAAAAGTGGTAGTGCTTAAACATGACCTTTTTAACCTAACCTAATATACCACAACACTTTCACTTTAACTCCGTGGACATTTTTCTACCTTTACTTTTTATTTTTAACAGTCTAAATCTCTACAATACCCTGCTCTGTCACCAACTGGAATACTTCATACTTACTTATGTTAAATAAAGAATCTTGGAGACGATCACATAAGCCCGTCAATTAGTTCATATAGATGTGTGAGCATCGTACGCTTGTGGCTTACTGGGACGCTACACGATCAATTTTTGCTTCAATACATTCACACTTTTTTACTACCACACTCATACATTTGGGAATTGAATACCAGGTGGACTTCAATTTTTCTTTCAACGCTTCATTAAATATTTTTTCAACTTAACAGCTGTTTTAAAATAATTTTTGTGTTTGTAAAAAATTTAAAACACTTAAACACACAATTGCACTTATTTCATGAAGTACCTGCAGTGAGGCGAAAATTTTTAATTGTTTCCTCGACGACGGCATTTTGAACATAAGATTGGAAATCAAATTGCTTGCAGCCTACGTCACAACTTCAATTTTAGAAAATTTTGACAAAGCATATGTGTGAAAAAATGGAAAGCAATTTATTGAACGTGTAGCCGCAAGGTTAAAAGGAGACGAATAAATAAACACGTCAATCACATTTTGACTCCGTAGCGTTCGAATCAAAGCATGTCGTCATCGGATGATGATGAAAAAAAACTCTCTGATTTGGTATAACAAAAGAACGATTTTAATCATGAAAATATTTTACGTAAATTTTAATTGACATACAAACATGATTACGAAAATTTTAATTAATTTTCGATAAAATGCAAATTAAATTTTTTTTACTTCGCGCAATTTTCCATGACGTCACAAAGGAAATTACATTTTTTTATCAAGCAGAACAGATGTGTTTCTGATTAATGTGAGCACCTGCCTTCTGCATAATTTCATGGTGCATTAAGCGTCCAACCATAGCCCCCATGCACCCTTAGAAATCACTATGTGACTTGCCAAGAACACATACATAGGTTGCCATCTTTGAACAGAACAGACGTGTTTCTGATTAATGTGAGCACCTGCCTTCTGCATAAATTCATGGTGCATTAAGCGTCCAACCATAGCCCCCATGCACCCTTAGAAATCACTATGTGACTTGCCAAGAACACATAGGTTGCCATCTTTGAACATAGTTATCTCTGCACTATGAACATGTACAAAGTACATGAGGTACTTGGAGCTGTCTAAATTCTTGTTGCTTAGATCATAGTCAAAACAGCTTCTATTGTATGGTCTGGCTGACCGCGTCATGCCAATCACTAGCATTTATTTAACACTGGGAAAGAAAGACTATTCTCCCAGCGTTTTCACGTAAGATTCTCCCTGATCACCCGCTGCAAGGGTGGCTGCTCACACCCACAGCCAGTTCTCCGAGAGAATTCTTCACCAATCACCGGCACAGGTCAACATTCCATTACCTACTTCCACTGGGGTACATTATATATTTAACCCCGTATAATCAGACGAAGTCTACCATTGAGTAAAGGACCACACCGACACATTATACGCATCCAACTCCTAGAGTATCTCTGCTGTCAAGCCACTTCCATTTATAAATATGTACACATCCGTTACTCTTTTATTATTCGAAAGTTTGGGTAGTAAGACATAAATTGTATGGATAAATAGCTAAAGGTACGCCAAGATAAAAAGCTATTTTACCCCAACTAGGCTCCTCGTGATAGCCACACCTGTAATCTCCTAAGAGATCTCCCTGATGGATCAAGCAGTACATGAGAATACCAACTAAATCATGCGTCAAAATAAAAACTAAAAACTTTTGACATCCATATATCTGGTCCACTGTGTGCTGCGCAATTCAATGTAAATGAAATGGAATACGTGAATTATTTTGGGTCATCGTTTTCCATCGTTATTTATCTAATAGAGAGGAAAGCTGATTTTATATCAATTTGATCCAAATGTGCACACTAATGCAATTTCAGTAGCAAAATGAAGCTGGAATAGTTGTCTTTAATATTTGAGTTTCAAAGCTTATTTCCCGTTTCCATATTTAACAATGAAGCCACGACACTTCATACAAACTGCAATAACACCTCTTGTTTTACCCTCTCTTTACATTTCACAGCCGTCTAAGTCGAAGTTTTCTTTTTACAATGAAATTCCCCATCGTAAATACTTATTTTTATGTCTACACAAAAAAATGCCACACACTAGTATTTCTTTGCTTCAGAAATGTGGGCTGTTTAGCGAAAGAATAAAATCATTTTACAGCTAGATGATCTTTTAAGCAATAAAATTAACAAGAATAGTCTAACAAGCCCGCATTTTACACGTGTCCAAAGGTTTCGGTTATTTGTTTATTCAAAATGTTTTAAGCTGACAACAATACTCAAATATTTATTGTACTGTACAGCATGAATGACTATAAAAAAATCAAGTTTCAAGAGAATTAAAATTTGAGATTCTTTAAGAATATAATATCATATTTTAATTCTCTTTTCAATCCCAACAGCCAGCCAGCCATTCCTTTAAAATAGACAAACATATGCAACATATTTGAAACGCTAAAAGAAAAGACTAGATAATTAAGTTTTTAGTAATTTTACTAATGACACGACGAGTATAAAAGATTCTTTCTTAGGAAATGTCTCTGGCTTCAAAAATATCATATAAGTGCCTCGTTTCTGTCACTTGTGAAAAGTTTTCGCAACGAAAAAAATTAAGAGTGGATTTACACCACCAACGCTCATGGAAATTTCTGAACAAAAATATTTTTTGTAAATAACAGCCATACCTAAACAAAAGTGGCAAGCATTTTTTAGGTGTCAAACATTCTCATGCTCATACAATTTCTATGAAGCACACCGAAATAACGCGACGACAACGCTTAGCAATCGAAAAATACATTTTTGAAAGAGCGTTTAAAATAGTGAAGTTGGCTGCTAAGAAACGTAATGCCGTTTTAGCTATTTTTAAGTCAATCTAGCGATTTTATCCAAATATCTTATTTCTATTTTGTGGCTTTCATTAAACAAGATAAGTTAACATTATTGTTCATGACCCAAAGTTGACGGTCTTATTTAGGTATTGAACTATAAGCGCCATAAAACACAGCACTTGCCGCTTTTGTTTAGGTATGTCTGTAAGGCAGTTATGAAAATATGTATTGAGAAAAAGATATTTTCAAATCAAAGTTTCAACATTCAAAAAGAAACTTTTTATTTCCAAAGCTATAAAAATTTGTCAACAATTAAAACTGAACACGAAAAGTTTTGTCGAAAACCTCAAAAAAAATTATCTTCAATCTACCAAAGAAATCTTAAGCCAAAATAAAATGTTAACGAAAAATTAATAAACGGCCCACAATGTTAACGCAACAAACAATACACAATGATCCTTAGCGGTTATAACGCAACAAAAAAAAATAAGTAAAAATGCAATAAAAATAACTATCTAGCCACAACAAAAATTTCAAATTTACGAAAATAAAAATTAAATGGAACATAAAAACTTTATTTACAAACAACCCACCTTTTTGATATGAATAAATAATAATACTAGAAAAAGACAAATAAACAGAAAATCGAGCAGTTTTTGAATACCTCCCAACAACGAAACAGCCTAAAGCAATAAAAGAGAGGAAAAATTGCTTTTAGGCTTAAAAATTAAACTGAACCATCTGGCAACTCGCAATAAAAGAATAACAACAAAACAGGTGTGTTGCTTCACCAGGGATGGATAATTTAGTATATACTATAGTACTTTTGCAAAAGTTTTTAATTCAAGAAGATAAATAAGCCGAGTTAAATATATTAAGACGTGAATCGTTGCCTCATTAACGCAATATGACATATTTGCTAAATATTTTTGACGCAATAGCAACTATTAAGAGCAAAGTTATATTCGATTGCTTTATTTGGGACATGTATACAATTTTGTAATAAGAAAGAAAAAAATATTTTTCGAATTGTGACCAAACCAAGCTGTCCATTATTCCAAAAAGAGATTTCCGTTTAACAAAAACTATATATTTTTATGAATCTGATAGGGATATTTTTAAGTTGTGGGAGTACAAAGAAAGATGGTTTAGTTCGTTTATTAAAACTTTAATATTCTAACTGAACTATTGATTGAAGAAGATATGAATTTAAGTTGTAAGAACTCCTTACTATTTATACCACTTATATCCGACCGAAAATGGAATATAACTCTCATGTATGGGCCGGCGCTTCAAAATCTATTTTGGGGCTGCTCGACCGCGTACAGGAGAGGGCGAAGAAATTCATCGGTGACAGTAGGATATCCAACTCTATTGATTCATTGGAGCACCGACGCAATGTGGGGTGCATTTCCTTGTTTTATCGTTACTACAACGGAATGTGTTCTAATGAAATTAGGAAACTAGTTCCTGAAACCCGCACATTTATACGCACAAAACGTGCCTCATTCAGAGCACATCCCTTTGTGGTCGATTGGCCAATGAATCGCACTACGCATTACAGAGAAAATTCCTTTTTTAGCCGCACTTTTCGTATGTGAAATCAACTACATGCGGAGGTCTTTCTTATCACTACCAGCGTGAGAAAGTTTAAATCAAATGTCAAATGATATATTGCGAATAATTGACAATTAAAAATGTTAATTTAAGGATGAAAATTGGTTGATTGGCATTAGGCAAGAAATTATTTGAGATGTATAAACATTAGTCTAGAATTGTTTGTGTTTTAAAGAAAAATATGCTCCTAAAGAATGGAACAATCAGAATCTGCAAACATAATCTTCTTTGATTTTAACTTTTATCAGAATCAAGCTTTCGTTGTTGCTTGGACCCATGTATATTTATGTATATTTAGGTAAATTTTTTTCCTTTCCTTGATTACTATTCGAATTTGCTTTTTGCTGTCTCGTTCATTCTGAAGGTCGCTGCAAGTTTTCGGTTGAAGAAAATCTAATCAATATGTGCTCATCCCCATTCACTCATCTGGACCTTACGTTTGTGTTAATCAACTGTTAAATTTTATTACTAGAACGTTGTAAGACTGTATTCATAACAAATTCGAGATGGTTAAACCATTCTCCATAGCTTTCGTACTTAAACCTTCTTCGTAGTTCCTCGACTGCCATGAGGCATGACTTTCTCATTCGTTGAACTATTTCTGTTTTAATTACCGCAAGGCTATATATGTAAGATAACGGGTGTGACAATCCCGTGGAGCCTGGTTTGGGTAATCTAGCGGTTAAGGCACCGCCTTTGGCTGTTTACACATAAAACTTTTGTGTTACTACACAATTTCTGGAATAACAAAGGAACGGATATGCAGATGTTTATTACATGAAAGTAGCTTTGCAACGTGGCTGGTACACCTGTCACCTGGAATTGCCTTGAGTTGAAGAGAAAGAAACCTTTCGCCTTTCGGGGTGTAGCTTCGAGGATCAACCAGTGGCTCAATACTGTTACTACGGCCCAATAGGTGACCTTCTCTTAATGTTTAATGGGTAACGATGTGTTCGCATCATTCATCGACCGAAAGCCGACGGTGGACTTCGTCTAGCCCTACGGGGTTAAAAAGATGGTGCTCACCATGGCAAATATATTGATCCTACTTCAATATGAGTAGTGATACTGTGTCTGACGCGTTCAGCCAGACAATATATCAGGTTGTTATTCAAAGAATGAATGAATAGATTAGATAGCTCGAGCATCTAAGAGAGATGCTTGCTAATAGTCAGGAATAACGACATATGTTCTGCAACTGCAACCTACATACGCGTTCTTTACAAGTCTTAAAGTGCTTTTCAGGGGTGCTTGATGGGTTGGCAGACGCTCAACTTCACCCAGTATTAAAATCACCGTGAGGATAGGCAGTGACCGCAGGTGCTCGAACAGATCTTAGGCACTTCTGTCTTAATTTTGCTTGTCATTTTAGCGAGTCTTATTGTCTCCAAATTTTCGTTGCAGTGTCACCTTTGGAGAGAGTCTCTGACCATTGAGTTTTATTATTTATTCCCTAATTCTCAAAAAGATTTTAAGAAAACTAGATTATAACTAAGAAACTAATTTCTTCAGTGCAGAGCTTTTTTTAATAATTCACTAAAAACTTCGAATATTTACTATTCTAAAACATAACATTTCTTTTCATTAATCACTTTTTAGAAATAATCTTATAATTAATTGCATTTCTTCATCAACGAAACGAAAAAACAACAATGAAATCTCCAAAATAGACTTGACACTAATTAAAGCAACACGAATTCCAAAAAAAAACTTTCTTTCAAAAAATCCATTTACTTAAGCCCACTCTTCTGGAAAGTAAAGACGATTAAATAGTTTCAAAGAAAGTTTTCCTAACAAATTTCAAATTTTTCAATCATAATTCTAAGCAAATAGTTTACAAATGCAACCAAAGTTTGAAAAAAAACACAATACAGTGGCGAACAAAAGACAAAACATTTCGCAATCTAGACGTAACACAACAATGGGAAACACAAAACAGAAGCTGTAAAATAAACATAACAATGCCGAGATTTAAGATCACACCTTTTTACAAATAAAAACTAAACAAATACTAACAATAATGATAATCAAATGCTTATAAAAAGAAAACAAATTTACATACTTGTGTTAGAAATTTAAAATTCATTACTCGCACAAAAAGGCGTAAAACGAAATTACAAATTTTAAAATCATATTTGAACAAATTATTAGAGTAACAATATTATTTTCAAAAGGTGCAAAATAAAAATTAACCTTTTCAATAAGAATGTACAGAGTTTTTAAAAACGGGCAGATTGAAAACTACCCTACAGCATGTTATTAACTTGCAATGCATTCGGGTCTAACGAAATGTGCAATATATATATATAAAGTAATGATGATGAAGGTGTTTCATATGCCGGTAATTAACTAATAGTCTTCTACAAATTCCTTTTTGGCAACACTGGACGCAATAAGAGAAATTAAGGTGTATGGTCCTCCGAACCAGGTTATGAACACCTTCGAACTATCCTTTTAACAGAACGAAATCACTAAGCAGGCTTTTCCAATTAGTTGGGAATATTGGGAATACCACAATAATAATTCAAATAAAGCCCACATGCCGAATGAGCATAATTGTATGCCTGTAATGGGGTTGACTCAACATGGTTGCCTTTTCAACCTAAGTTAACTTTAGTTAATAGACGGATAAGACAATTGGTCGACCGACACGAAGGTATGTTCAAACTAATCACAAACAAACCTCCCAAAGAAAACAATGGCTGCATGATGCTGTGAAACGTCTACAATCATTAGCAACAACTTCAAAATTGTCTTCAACAATTTTTTATTGCACAAAAGTCATGATGTGGAAAGAAATTATACTCTTTTTCGAGTTCATTAATGTCGAATGGTTAAATTCCATAAAACAACCTGTTAAATACAAATTAAAAAAGAAACAAACACACCTGGACGGACACAAAGTGTATCAATATCAAGTGGTCTGACTTTACCCCAGCTGACTTTAACCCATCCTTCAAACTCCATATAAAATAGCATAAGCCCGAACTGTCAACATTCAAATGAAAATAATCCTACAACAAATTTGTACGTATGTTGTTGTAATTATAAGGCCACTTGGTATTAATACACTTTGGACGGACATTTAAACAACAAAATTTTTAAAACAGGCACTTTTAGTACATGCAAGAGATTTTCTTTTTTCGATTCTATATATTACAAAGCGTAAGAAGAGATAGAGAAAATAAAGGAAACAAATTACCGCGTACAAATAGACTTTCATCAAATTAGCACTTAAATGTTAACACCGCCAGGCCAGCAGCAATCATCAACAGCCACGCTCGCCAGCAGCAGCACATCGTCGTTGCAAACAGTCACTTCTGCAGTCACTTCTCGGTGAGGCAATTTAAGGTACGAGTGTTTAATAAGACATATGATGCATATAATAAATTAACAACAACAATAACAACATATTCATCATGATGCAATATAGTAAGTGCAATAACAAGAGAAGGATAAATACTTTAAAAGAATTCACTTATTGCAGATATTGCACAATGGATTGTGCTTTAAGAAAATTCGAATAAAAAATGCCTTCGATATTACGAAATAATTTCAATCGTCCAATTGCTTTTCATCGCAATTAAGTTTCATTATAAAGCTGCAAATATCAAATGAAGAGATCTTTTTGGCTCTCTTGATTTTGGTGGGGGTATGAATAATTTAAAATTTTACTTTCGCACGAAAAAAAAAAATAAATTTAATTTTTGAAAATTTTTATATTTTCCTTAAATTTTTCTCTTTCCTTACATTTGCCGTTATAAAATAAAATATCTATACTACAGAATCAATAATATGGCAATACCGTCACAGAAGAGATGATACCGTAACTGTGGATAGCGCAGTCAGCGTTGCCAAATGTGCATATTTATTTGGTTTTCGCAGTGTTTTAAGCTGTTGAAGAGTCGTGCAGTTTTTTGTTTAAAAATCAGTTTTTCTTTAAAATTATCAATTTTTGCAGTTTATTTTTGCTTTTGCTTTCTTACTTTTTAGTAAATTTTTCAATTGCAATAAATACCTAAAATGTTTCGATTACACACGTTGACAACAGTGACAAGTTTATTCATGTCCTAATCGTATAAAGCACCTCATTAAAGTGTAATTTATATGAAAAACAAAAAAAAAAAAAGAATTTCAAAAATATTTAAAAATTTTTTTGTTTTTCATACAAGTTTCAAAAATTATGCAAGGCAAAGGCAACGTCTGAATTTCTATGCGTTTCTTCGTTGAAGGATTTGTAAGAAAAATGTTCAAAAGTTTTGATATTTTTTCTTTGTTTGTCTATATATCGAGTCCTATTTTCGATTTAATCGTAAGCGAAAAGGAGAAGGCTATTTTTTATAATATTCAAATGCATTTTACATACGTTAATTGTCGCTTACGATAAAATTTTACAGTCTGTATCTTAAAAGTAATCAACAATTTTTTCCCATCCACTTGCAATTTTTATAGTCCTTTGGCTCACTTTATTTTACTGTTTTCAAACATTTGTTGTTAAAATATGTTTCTTTTTATATAAAACAATCCTTCGATCAAATTCTTGTTCCTTTTTTTCGCTCTTCTTCTCCGTTTTGCATTAAAAATCATCGGTACGCGCAATAGTACCCGATGTTATGTCTACTCGAAATTTTTTTAGTGCAATAAAGTAGTTCTCTAATGTTGTACACGTTGTTGTACAGTTTGTGCTGAAAACACTCAACTTGCTAAACCAACGTGTTGTATCAACGGTCGCAAGGTGTGTATCTTGCATAAGATAGTATTAGGCGAGCTTATTTGCAAACTTCCTTGAAATTTTTGATACAGATTTTATCATATACATAAATATTATTGAGAGAATAAAAGAAAATTTCATCGTGATGATTAAATTTTAATCATACACAAAAAAATCATCACTCTAACCCATAGTGTTGCTGGAGCTTAAGATACATTATTGCTTCCACTAATCATAAAACATGCTGTGGTGGTATTAAAATTCAACAGAGAATAGGAACGTTGTAACTTTTTCTTTTGGTTTTATGAAAGGCAACAACGCCCAACAATGCAGAATATTTCATAGCATTTAGAGCTGCATAGTTTTTGAAGTTTCACACTGTTGCTCCTCAACCGGCAATTGGATTAAGTTAACAATAATTCTAAACAATATCACAGTGGGAGACTATTTTGCCATCACCATACCCTGGCTCAATACCAAAACTACGTACATACATACGTTTGTACTTTTCAACAGTAAAAGAAATGAACGAGCAGGAATGGGAAAAATAATCATTAAATAATCTGTTTTACAAATCATATGTTTGTACTCGTATATGTGTTTGTTTTTATAATTTATGGCCTTGAGGTAGTTGTTGTAGCAATTTACATTTGTCAAAAAAGTGAGCAACGAAATTCCAAAGTTTAATATATATTTATATATTTTACTCCTGCTGGCTGCATTGTGAACTTTTATGTACCTGTCTCTTCAAATCGTTACCACCTGCTTGTGATACTTGCTTCCAATATCTTTTGTGTAATAAATTTTTACGTAACTATTAAACTTTTTCTTGAGCCATGAAGAAAGAACATTTTTATAATTCTGCTGATTTATTATCCATGCAATCATTAGAGTTTCAAGAAGAAGAGTATGTATAATATGGCGAGGCAGGGAGCTGAAACACTCACTGAAAGTATTGAAAGTGGTAGGTAACATATTTTTTGAGATAAAAAAACTCAGGTAAAAGAGTTTATTTCTGTAAGCCCTACAGTTAAATCATATTTACAAAAATCCCCGTCCAGCATTGCTACGAAATATTTTCGAAATAATTTCTTTTCAGCAATTACTCTGTACAACAACACAAAAACTGACTAGCTTCTAAAGATGGTTGGCGGTAGAGGGGACAAAAAATTATATGTATGCACACCTGTTTAAAGTTAAAGGTAATTCTTTAACCTAAATTGGGGTATATGAAAATGAAAGTTAACGTACAGATACATACTTATTTTTTTCTAATTGCAACTTGTGTAAATTCTTTGAACTATATCGTCTTTTTAAATATTCAGGCCTGTCGCAGAAACCAAATTCGATCGAAATGATTTCAATTCCGTAATTAGGTTCTTCAGAAAACGAAAAACGAAGAATTTGCTCGGAATGAAACCACTTTAAATTTAATGCTCGGAATTATCATTTTTTGTATGTTAAAGTACAAAAATCTACTTCAAAAACCTTTATTTCTATAGAAAAAAGTGTTTTTTGTAAATTAATTTAAAATTTAAAATTTTTTAAATTCTTAAAGTAAAAATGCAGCATCATAAAAACTGAAATAATCTATTCAGCCAAAGCGCTGCCACATTTTTTTGTTACGGAAACCACCGGCATCCTAAAACCAAACCCAAATAAAATAAAAACATATGTTCATAAATTTTTGGAATTTTTACCAAAATGTAAGTTATAAGTTTATTGAAAATACTTTTTATTTTATTAAAATTTATATTACTTAAGGCCGTGATACACTATCATACAAAGTCGTGCGATCTACGAAAATATACAACCCTGGTATGAAGGAGTTTATGAAAATTTTCAGAAGACAACAACAATTCATCACACCAGGGTTGTACTTTTTCGTAGATCGCACGACTTTGTATGATAGTGAGTCATGGCCTTTAGGGGAAAGCACAGAAATTCGCAGCAAGAAAAAATCATTGTTGAGTTCATGGAGATGAACCAAGATATTGCTAGAGGCTATGCCAAAGGTGATAGAGTGGCAAAGGATTTGCTATGGGTATCCTTAACAGAAAAATTAAACTCCTTTGGGCCACCAATTAAAGATTGTCATGGCTGGAAGAAAACATGGACAGATTGGAAGGCGTATGTAAAAAGTAAAATGAGCCACAACAAAAGAGAGAATCAGAAAACTGGGGGTGGCCAACATAATAAATTTGTGTTATTAGATGTAGAGGAATCCGTGGCAAGATTGAGAGGCATTTACAGAAGTGTTGAGGGAATAGTCGGAGCAAAAGATTTTGCCAATGCGGATTTAAGTTTAGTTTTGTCCGATTCCGACGAAGAAAACGAAGCAATAAATAAAAATCCTGCATCATCGTCACAAAGTTCCCGAAATGTATTGCAAGCTAACAGAGAAATTATTTGCTCAAAATCCATAGATCTTGACTTTACACCTTCAACTTCAAAAAGTTCTAGAAGCCTCTTTGAGGGTGAAAAAAAATTTCGAAAACTCAACTCATAGTTTAACAAAAGATGTTGATGGTGAACAAAATTTAAGTGCAAAAAAAAAGCCACCACATCAAAAAGACGGCTGAGTTTAACACCATCACCAGACCCAAAACGGCAAAAAATGCGAACCCCATGTACCACCACTACTGTGCCAAAATATGATTTAAAAAGACTTTTTAGTTAATTTTAATTATTATTGTTCTAACTTTCATTTTATTTATATATTTATGATTTAATCAGGCTAAAGTTCGTATCGCTTTGTAAGCCAAATTACATGTGATAATTATTAATGAACAAATAACATTTGACGAAAATACACAATTAAAATCTATTGTGAAGATAATGGAAGAACACCGGGAAGAACTAAAAAGTCAAAATCGAAAGTTAGAAAAACTTTGTAATATTTTTAAAAATTACTTTGAAGGAAAAAAAGTGCAAGATAAAGAACTTAAGCTAAAATTATTAGAAATAGAAACCATGAAGCTTGAAATTGAAAATTCGAAACAAAATTAATTTAAGAGACACTAAAGACTAATAGCACAAGCTAGTATGTAATTTGAAAAACTGAATTTGAAAGACTGAAAGTTCCTTATTTTTATTTTATTTTAACTTTATTTTAACTATGTATGACTTTTTAATTTAAATAAATTCAATTAAACTTTTGAAAAGAAAAACTATTAATTTATTTGGGCAGCAATGTTATCTCGTATGCGTTGGCCCACTATAAACATTTCTCTTCCAAGATGCTCTTCGTCATCTGCTATGTTAGGTTCTTCGAGATCGCCCGTTAAAATTTCCAGATTGTCTACATTATACTTTCTACAAATATTGTGAAACGCACAACAAACGTTAGTTATTTGTGATACTTTACGTGGTGTATACTGGAGGGTGAGAAGTAAGCATCTAAAACGACTTTTTAAAACCCCAATAGTTCGTTCTATGATGTTACGGGCTGAAGAGTGTTTAGAGTTAAATATATGCTCCAAACTTCCAGCAACTACATTTTTAAATGGGGTAATTAAATACGGCTCTAAGCCATAGCCAGAATCTCCCAGTAGCCAAGTATTTTTATTTCCATTTAAATAATTGTTGAGGAATACGTTTGTTGCACTGCTCATATGCCAAATGAAAGAGTCGTGACATGACCCCGGTCTGCAGGCATCTACAGCACGCACTTGCATTTACAGGTTTATTAAATAAGACCGTAGTTTTTAACGTATCTTACAATCATTGCGTTAATGCTAAATGTTCCTTTCCTGTTCAAAAAGAGAGATTCGTCTACAGTTGGCTTGCACAGTTTGATATGCGTGCCATCAATGCAGCCTATCACACCGGGTATTTGATATTTGTGAAAAAAATAAAATTTTGATTTTTCAATTTCATCTTCCGTCAGCTGAAGCTTTATCCAGCGCGGACATAATATATGTTCGGCTGCATTTATTACCCCCCCCCACCACTTCATCGTTGATACCGTGCTTCTTCCTAAGTTGACATCGTTGTCTTTAGCTGAATAAAACATAATATATTATAAGGAGTTGAAATGATAAACATATGTACAGAATATTCTTACCTATAACACCTTGAAAAGAGCCTGTGGCTAAAAACCGAAGTGTGGACGTCAATTGTAAGACAGATGGAATGGAAGAACTTTTAAGATGTGGACTCAATTTATTTAAAACCATTACGAAGGCTTCTTTACTCAAACGATAATAGTTTATAAAACTAAAAAGCAAATTATATATATTTATATGAAAACAAGAAATTAAAATTTAACAATTACACTGCATTTGGATATGAAAGTGGATCTGAAGCATCCCTCAATCCTCTTCGTTGTAATTTCTTGGCAGACTGATGGCGTCTGTGGGCATCTAGCACTGCAGTTATTGCAATTCCAGGCATTTATTTTATTAATTTTGATCACTTCACAAGTTTGCGACTTTTGTATTTTGTTTTGCTCTTATAATAAACATATTTTATTTATTTATTTATTTATACATATTATACAAAGTAAATTTGCATAATATGGTTGCACAAAAATGGGCGGAGTAACTAGACCATATGCCCAAGATGTTATTAACAGTAATTTAAAAATGTTTTGTGACTGACTGTATACGACCTATGCCTTCACATAGGAAGTAGCAACGTGGTTGTTAAAGAAATTCCACAGAAGAACCGCAAGAATATACGGTTATCCGTGGCAGATCAGTCAACCAGTGCGAGTGAGACGCAAAACTCTCGAAGGCCAATAAACAACAGTGGCCTGGTTGCACTTAAGAAATAATTGCCAACGACGCTTGATGTTGACTCGCCCAGAGCTGCTTTACGACTGATAATAAACATATGTTTTTTTGTTTTTCGTTGCCCAATATTGCCACATTTAAATTGAAAACAATCGAATTGCTGCTTTTTCGTATTGAACAAAATCGATCGAAATCTGGAGAAGGTAAAAAAAATCGATCGAAATGAAAATTCGTAATCAAAACGATTTCGATCGATTTCTGTGACAGGCCTCATTATTATTACTGAATAAGTCAAAATTCATTCCCATCTCTGTATTGGTACGAATTGTGAATTATTGACGACAAAGCATCTCGTGTAACTAAACTTAACGAAATTATATTAACGAACTTATCAGTGGTCAGATTAAAAATAATTGGTGTTTCGTACTTAACTTTTATTACAGACGGCAAGAACTCAAGAGGGATTATATGGAATTTCTCTATCTTTGATTAAAATATGATTTTGATTTTAAAAATATATTTGAGTAAAAGATTACAAATGTAAGTTTGGTTTGGAAATAAAAAAGGCAAGAGCATCACTATTTATACACAATAATTCAGGTATCCCTTCCTGAGAGTATTCGCCGCCATTTTTTTCTCGATTGCACACCTTTTAAAGGAAATCGGTAATCAATTGCCTGCAATTTTCCGGCAACTTATCATTTTCCAATAGTTGTCCTTTAAATTATTTACTTATATTTGTAATTTTGTTACAAAATTAAACAATATGAGTGTTACTACGTTTATGCGCGCACTATTTGCAAATAAATTAACTCACTTTTTATACGGTGGCACTTCTGTAGAAAAGTTGCTTATGTTTATACAAAAATCGTGTGAATGTATAAAGTAACAAATAGTTACTGGTTTGCGTTAATCTTGAATTATTTTCGTGAGCTAGTAAGTCGCAATAAAACAATCATGTGGCAACCATTGACAGTTTTATTTGCGTACGTATAAACGTAGTATGTATCTTACAGAGGTAAATTTAAAAAGGAGAACCTTTAAACCGGAAAATAATTGCTTAAGTCAAAGCGTACCAAAATTTGAAACGCATTTAAGAGTTAGTTTAAGTTTGGAAAGCAGTGAACTTGAACTTCACTAAAATCTTTTATTGAATTATGACTATTACACTTTTTACTTTAGTCTTTCCCGCCCACATATTATATTCTTTCTGTCATTCCAATTCTTTATGATAAGTATTCAGGAACTACATTTTATGGGCAGTTGAAATAAAAGACAAACGTGTCAGTTTGCAACACCTTTTTAAACAAAAACTAATTAGTTGACACATTGTTTGGAAAATTTGTAAGAAATTTAAAGAAATGAAAAACGTAAATTACTACCACACCACAAAAGACCAAAACAAAAAAGAAATTTAAAAAACTAAAACAAACGAAAGATTAATTTGTGCCCTACAGGTAGAAAGTATGAATGAAAAAAAAAGTTCTTTTGAAATTGTCGTAGTATCTCTGCATGCATCCGTAAAATAGGCAAACGTATGCTGTTAAAAAAATGAAATAACTAAAATTAAGGTTTAAAGAGAACAACAGAAATGCACTCAGTGATCGATAACTGCTGGCTGGCAACCAGTCAAATGGACTACAAAAACATTAAAGGCGACAAAGTCATTTTAGAAAATTATATTACAAAAACGAAAACAAAAAGAAAGAAAGGTTTCAATTATTTGGGTTAGATTTTTCTTGCGAAAGGTATTTGTATTGTATAAATCCTAAATTAATTTTATTTAATTAAATATAATAGCTGCTTTTGACTTTCAAAGTAGATACCATTTTCATTTTATCTTCGTTTATGTACACATACAGTTTGTCGGGTCAATTTTTGCAAAGAGGAAATTTATTGACATTCTATAAAGAATTGCAGCGGCACACACACATTTATCATCTTACATGAGGCTGTGTACAAAAATTTTGTTGCAAGTGGTCAAGGCGAATTGGCACCAGGTGATCATGATGGTTTCTTTGCTGTCAAATAAAGCAACACGTTCTTAAATTTTTTGACAGCAGGAAATTGTACACTAACAAATGTACTAATATTTCTGCAGTGTTGCATTACATATCAAAATGAGTTCACCTTATTTCATTCGCCTTGCAAGTGCTAGGCTGACTAATTTTTAATAAGGAAATGGTGATATAATTCCTACAATTTCCAAACACCAAAGCAAAACTAATTTACTTCTCAAATGGGTTTTTCTAACGACTCTCGGCACACTGATGACATGCAAAATTACTCAAAAGATTAATTGACGTTTTTAAACGAAATCAGCAAATGAGGTGTAGATTCTTATGATAGAATTAGTCTATTCGTATCGTGAGTTGACAGATCAGCTGACAAAATCTGTAACATAAATAAAACATGTTATATATAAAATTTTACGTCAACTTCTGGCTTACATACATATACACACACAGCTGACACATGCGCCGGCAGCCTACCGGTTTTACTAACTATCATCCAAATTTAAACGATATAAAAATTTCAAAAGTAACACGATACGAATCGACTAATTCTACCATTAGTCTGGTTGTATATATTAAGAGAGATCTTAAAGAGCGTTCGGCACCCTTTCATTAAGTAAGCGAATCAGCTGATCGTTTTTGCTTAAGCAGAAGCAATGAAAAAAATTAATACCTTAAACAGTGTTGCCATATTTTTTTAACTTCAAGTGCAAGACATTTCATTAAATATCTTACTTTTTAATATATAATTAATACCGTAAACAGTGTTGCCATATTTTATTAACTTCAAGTGCAAGACATTTCATTAAATATCTTACTTTTTTGTAATTTTAATCAAAGTACATACATTAATATAACTTTTCTAAAATTTACCGTAAGGCCTCGATTATTCGTGATTCGATTAACCGGCAACGTCGATTATCCGGGAAAGAAATATTGTAATTGTTTTCCTTTTGTCCATCCGTTTATTTTTTTTTTTATATCGATCAACTGTAACTGCAAGCACGCAACCGTTTTCAGTCAAAATATTTTTCCTTATAGTACATATTTATATGTACTATAAATATGAATAAAAAGTATGAAAAAAAAAACGATAAAAGCTGTTACCCCATCAACCGGGAAAATCGATTATCCAGAATGCTCTTATATTTAGCTAATAAATCTCTTTTGTCTTTTTAACGTCTCAAAAACTTCAGACATAAGATAAGTCTTCACATATGGCAAAGCTGACCGTATAAAATAGAAATTCTAAACGTTACAACATTGTCGCGTTCTTACGCCACATTTGCCTACAGCGTTACCGTTGAAGCGCTAAAAGCGACATTATCTACCGAATTTATAATATAAAATTGTAAAAGCAACGCTAGAGAAGATAGTGACATAGCATGGCGTAGCATTTCATAATAAATTCTAAAATAAAAAGAGTTATATTTAAAAAATTTGGAATGTTTCACAAAAATAGTAAGTATTTGTCAATCGCAATATTGTCAGATTATTTTCTGTGAAATCCAGAAGAGCAAAAGCCTGATCATTATTATACAGTGCTCCAACCGAAGTCTAAGCACTGCTCCAAAAAATTCCGACTGACGTCTCCTTGCGGAAACACCAGCCAGCGACCCATCGAATATTTATAAACTAATTAATAACAATAATTATTTCCTAACACCTTCTAGTCGTATACAAGCAAAATCAATTAAAAGAAATTTTAAAAAACCAATAAGAAATTAAATTTATAAATTTTCAACATACTCGTATCTTACGTTTTGCCAACATTTACTTGACTAACTGTATGTGTCTTAGATTTCAAAAGAATATGGAATTCACAGTTTCTTTTCCGTTAAAACCCTCCTTCAGAGGTTTTAGCATTTTCCGTCTTCCAACTGTGTAAATTTACGTCATAAATGCTTAACAATCCATAAATTCATGACATTTAAATGTCTGCTTGTTAGTATTAGCTCGTAAATGGAAAAGGCGATAGGATCTTTTTGCTTGGCTGTTCGTCGTATGCATATTTTGTGCTATTGCTCCTATTGCTGTTTATTGCCTTAGACGGCTTGGCTGAATGTGTTAAATGATGAATAATGCAGTTGTCTGTTTTGTGGGTTATTACTCGCACGTTGCATGATAAATATGCAAAATTATTATTTATTTTTTTAAGTCATAGGTCTTTGACAATTATAAAAGAAAAACTTGCGAAATTCTTTTGAGAGGTGTAAAAATTTTAGCAGAGATTTTCTTGTTAAACACATATTATTAAATTTATATGATATTTATAAAGTTGAGTTGTGTATAAAATAATAAAATAATCCTAATTGTAGTTGTGAATTCCTATCAGGCAGCCTGAAAACAAAGCATATGGGAATTTCTCTTAAGGTTCAGTTAGCCGACTATAATGGAACATAACTGCAGCGGTAGGAAAAAGCATATACATACATATGTTGTCAGAAATCTTGAAATTTTTGTGAGTTTTAATTAAATTAGATGTTAACATTTTTCAACACTCAAATACTCTTGTAAAAGATTTTATAGCCCATAAAAATCATGTAAATTCTTTAAGACTAAAAAAAGTTTCAACTTTATAATTTAAACAAATTAAAAAGGGCACAGGCAAGTAAATGAAGTGTAGGTTTAAAATATTTAAAAGCTTTTGTTAATAAAACACAAAGACTTAAAAAAAATCAAAATACTTTATCTACAAAGTTATATTTATTTAAAGAAAAGCGTGGGTATATACATACATATGTACATATGCATGTAAATATGTACATATTAATAATAAGCCAAAGAAAAAAGTATGTACTTGTCATAAGAATATTGTTTCCTTAACATTCAAATGGGTTAAGCGCTCAAACAAACCGCGCAAAATATTGAAAAATTATCATGTTTTGACATTTGAAATGAAAAGTGTAACTGACACCAAAATATGTACATATGTACATACATATATACATACACACAAACATACATACATATGTATGTATATGCTAACAAAATAAAAAGATGTTTGAAAATTGATTTTAAATCATATTCAAACTTAAGCCTTCAGGAAACACTTTCAATTTCTCTCTTTCTACTGATAAACGAATGCACTCGTGTGTATGCATGTATCTGCACAAGAGGCCTGCAATGTAATACTCCATCCCAGCATTATAGATAAACCGATTATAAAGTCGCACAATTTTCAAAAAAGAAATAATATAACAGATTGTTTTCATTTTTCTTTCCTTTTTTTTCCAAACCCATTAAATATTGAGACGATTAAAATGATCATTAAGAGGAATGAAATTTGTATTAAAAGCAAAATGAAATAAGAACAAGAGGAAGAAACGTTGATAGATAGAAGGAAATTATCTTAAGTGTCGTGTAGCTGCTTCTGCAGACGAGCCGAATAGATTGGCAGTGTGTGTTCATTAATTAAAAAGATACAGATAAATAATGAAAGAATATTTTTAACATGTTTAATATTAAAACTTTTCCTTCGATGTCTTTAAAAACTAATTTCCTTGTATTAACTAAATATTATTAACTGAATGTTGTAAAATGTATTGATGTTTTCAATGTAAATTATAAATCTAAAACTATCTTTCGTTTTATAAAAACAACAAATCATAAGTACTCAACTTCAGTGGCAAATAACTCGCCACTTCCCTGAGCTTTTTCTTATTGTGCACGTCTGTTTAACTATGATGTATTATTTTATACAAATGCAAATTCGTCCACTTTTTAAACAAACAAATTAAATAGGCTATACATGGTACATTTTTCATATAAAAAGTTCAATGGGATATACATACATAGTCCTTTTTCATACAAAAAAAATTAAATGTGCTACAATAGCTAATTTTTCATTAAAAAATTATGCAATACGGATAAAAGAAAAATGTTTAAGAGCATTTCGAATAAAAATTTTGCGAAGAAAAAAGAACGCAAATAAAAAATTAATCGTATAAATGATGTTCACAACCGTGTATGCATATAAAAATTATTTTATTAAAATTATTTGAAACAAAAGATTTTTTAATTTAAAATATTCGAATAAAAATTATGCGAATAATAGCTATTCGAACAGTTTTTTTTCAATTAAGAACATTAATAGAATAAAGTTATTTGTAAAACATTCAAATAAATTTATTCGGAACAAAAAATTTTTATAATCGAATAATATGTATTCAAATTAAAATTATTCGTTTCGAAATTATTGAAATAATTTTTGTGTTCATTTCGATAAATTGTTACAATAATGTTATTTGCAAAATATTCAATTAAATTTATTTGAAGCGAAAAGTTTTTATATTAAAACATTCGCACAAAATTCATTCTAATAAAAACTAAAAATTATATTAATAACTGTTTTCTTTGCTTAAATAAGTTATTAAAATAAAGTTATTTGTAAAACATTAAAATAAAATTATTAGGAACAAAAATTTTTTTATATTAAAATATTCGAATAAAATGTATTCAAGTAAAAATTAATCGTTTAGAAATTATACGAATCATTTTTTTCTTCAGTTCATTCATGTTATTTGAAAAACATTTATATAAATTTGTTCGGAGCGAAAAGTTTTTACATCACAAGATACGAATAAAATTTATTCGTTTAAAAAATAATTTAATAATTTTTTCTTCGCTCAAATAATTACAATAAACATTTAAATAAACTTATTTCGAGCAGAAACTTTTTATACTAAAACATTCGCCTAAAATGTATTCGAATAAAAATTATTCGATTAAAGTTATTCGAATTTTTCTTTCGATTAAAAAAATTTATATAGACATAATTGCAATATTTTTTTTAACTTCCATTAAAATGACCGCCAATTGTTACGCTATAAATATATAATTTTCGAACCTTTTTTTTAATGTGCGATTCCTGTGATGATTTTCGAAAGGCTTGTAACTGAGCAATTACTTTTACTTGCCACAGAACTGGGTAATCATGACTGTGTTTTCTAAAATTGGTGGTTAAGAATCCTTTTGGTGGTAAAGAATCAAAGCAAAAAACTTGCTTTAATTTCCTATTTAAAACTACAAAATTTGTTTAAATCCGTAGAACAGTATTATTAATTTCTTAATGGAACTTGAATTTAAAAAAACATCTGTAACATAAAAATTAAAACAACAACAGAACAACAAAGTACAGCCGATATACAAACGGAAATTATAAGTTATTGACATTAATGTGCGTATGTTTGAACAAATATTTGTTCAAATAAGGGGAATTGGTCAATAATACCAAGAAAAAATACTACATTTATTGATTTATTTTTATAAAAATTTATTAAGAAAAAAAACATACATAAGTTGCATTAAATAACAAAGTTGACCCTGAACTTCATTCATTGTTATAGTCAGTCAGTCAGTCATTTAGTCCGACTCGCAATTTTCCTTTTAAAGAAAGTTGTATATCGATGTCCATGTACACATGAAGTTTAGTTTTGAGTTGTACAATATATTTTTTTTATTCTTTTGTACTTAAACTTCTTTGTTTTTTTTATAAGAAACGATTATGTATAACAAAATAAAATAAAAGTATGGGTTTTTTATATGTACGAACAGTGTCTATACACAAATTCGTATTTTTTTGGTTTTATGTCTGTATTTTTGTCAGAAAATATCAGCAAAGTCATGACATCATATTTCAAAAAGGTTTAGTATAGTCGAATAACGTTATAACGAACACTAATATGAAATGAAATACCGAAGTATATTTATTTGTCATAAAGTCTTTATTTTATTTGAAATTTTTGCTTGTTTTTGGCTAAGCAAGGCTTATGTAACTCCTCACCTGAGTAGACTTTAACCCAAAGAATTGGCTGCCTTATTCATAAAAAATATTTCAAGTTTATTAAGCGCTTATTTGACATATTTCTAGGGGAAATTTGTCAAATAAACCTGTAATAAACCTAAATTATTTTTCATGAATTAGACCATTGGAATTTTGATAACAGTCTTCGTGTGTTTATAGTAAGACTCTTAATACATTATTGAGAATCACAATATACAAACATAATCCCCCATATACATAAAAAAATAAAATGAATTCGAAATACATTTAAGGAAAATTTATTATGAAAAATTTGAAATAAAATACATTTCAAATTCATTTTAAATTTTATGAATATGGAGGAATAAGTTTAAAAAGTTTGGATGTTACAATTTTAATTTTCGAATTTGATTGGATTTACCTTTAAATTTCTTTTCTTAGTAAGAAGATGTCGGGAAAACAAACATAACATATTCCGGGAAAGGCACGGTCGCCACAATCGATTTTTTACATCTTCAAACTTGTTCTCGATATGTAAAAATCTTAATTTATTTATTTAAATTTTCATCCTTAAGGCTGGTACTCTGTTCAAAGTTGTGAAAAAATTTCAGCAACATTGATTATTTCGCGTGAAAAATTTGACATGTACTAAATGTAGCCCAACTCGCGGTTTTTTTGATAAATTTATTGCTTTTATTGCTTGAAAGTGTGCAACATTGTTAAAATTCCGTGCGAAAAAAGTACTGCCCATGTTGTTTCGCAGCTAAACTAAAATGATGCCAGACTAATTTTGCATGGAAAGACATGATTTTACATGTTTTTCACAACAAGAACAGAGTACTACTTTTGCGAATTTATTTCGCAAATATTTCACACCAAATACTTTTATATGTAAACAGAGTACCAGGCTTTAGTTAGAACTCTTATTTGACACAGCAAATATGTATATATTATTTGTTTGGTTTCCAAAAACTCTCCTGTTTGTCGTGATTAAAAAAAACAATACATATACTATACATATTTTTTTTTTTTTTGGAATCCAACACCTGATTTATTGCATAAATTGCTGCATAGGCAGCAGAGCAGGCAAAAATATAAACCCTTTGGAAATAAGACCCCAGCTGCTTTTTTTTTGTGAAGTTGTTCCTAAATTTAGTATGAACTAAACACATTAAACAAAAGATCCTCCTCAATGTGTACTTTTTGGTTTTCCTCTTTTTTATCTGTCTTTTATTATTTTTTTATTTCAATAACTCTTTCAATTTTGTGTAAAGCTTTAAAATCTTACCCCAGCTGGAAAAGTAGACATTAATTATATAAATAATGGGAGAAATAATGAATTATTTTCCAAAGCAAGACAATGCATTCCCTTAGAAACGAGCGGGTAATTTGATCAAACTCAATAATTACACATTGATTACCACGTGCATTACCACATCTGCAGAAGAAGAATGTATAGTTTTTGCTTGTGACGAGTGTTATGAATTATAGAATTCTGTTCTATAATTATGTTCTGTGTCAACATTACCTTCGCATTTACTATTCATTACCTTTTCCCACTGGGTTAAAGTGATTTGCTCATTTTCGGTTTTTAGACACGCAAACAACATCCGTCTTGTGTTTAAGTGATCTTCAGATTTCAAAAGAAACTACACATGCATACATATATGTATATGTATGTAAGTATGAATATGTGCATACTTATGTATGTAAACTAAGTATCGGTGTATTATTTCATCGATCAATAAGCGTTGAAATCAAAGTACCTATAAACATCCTTTTGCAATTGCTTGACACAGCACTATCTAAGCATTTTCAAATATGATACTTAGACCTTTGTTTTTAAGTATGTAAGTATGTATATAATATAAAATATTTGTCAGACGTACATACATACATACATATGTACTTGAAAAAATATATTTTACTGAGATTTTCAAGTGGAAGAAAGCGCCATTGTACATTGTACATACATATGTACATACATACATATATATTTATGTATGTACATATGTATTTGGAATTTTACTGCTAATATCTCAGCTCACTCTTCTACTCAAGCGTTTCGTATTGGAATGGCTATTACAAAATTGACAACCCGTTGGGGCCCGTCTGCATCTTACACAGTTCTTTTGAACCTGCATTTGATATAAAGGGGCACTAATAAACATCAGAGAAATGCGTGGTGTTGTTATTTAATGACTGTTGGATACCGGGCTCGAACCCAGGACCTTCGGTTTTGCAGTCAACGTACTAACTACTCCAGCCGACGCCACCCTCAAATGATTGCTAATAAAAAACAAAAAATGGATAAATATTGCACAAAAAACATTGATAGAAGAAAATGAAACAAATAACAATTTGTTACTTTAAACCTCTATAGAAGTGCTACCAAGTTTTTGTAATTTTGCTAAGCCGTACAAACAGTGAGTTAACTTATTTGCATATATTTTTATTTACAAATTGTACGTTTATACTCGTAAACGTAGTATATGATTCTTATTACGTTTATACGCACGCCTTATTACAACTAAAACTGTAAATTGTTGCCATATTGTTGTTTTTATTGCGACTTACTAAATCAGAAAACTATTCACGATTAAAGGCTCAGTTAGCCGACTGTTATTACGTTTATACGGACGGCTTATTTGCAAATAAAACTGTAAATTGTTGCGACTTACTAATTCAGAAAACTATTCACGATTAACGCATTATTTGCAAATAAAATGCTTGAGGTTGCCATACTAATAAAAAACAATAAATTGATAAATATTGTACAAAAAAAAACATTGATAGATGAAAATAATGACAATAAACACAAATAATTATTTCTTTTCTTCTTCTTATTTTCTTGTTTTATACATTTACACAATTTTTTGCAAATGTAAGTAACATTTCTATAGAAGTGCTACAAAGTTTTTATACATTGACAATGCCGTATAAACAGTGAGTTCATTTATTTGCAAATATTTTTATTTGCAAATAGTGTGCGTATAAACGTAGTATGTAATGTAATGTAACTGCAACAGTAGGAAACAGCTGATCGATATTGTTATGTGAAAAGTAATGGAAATGGTTATAGAGATGTAATGTAACGTAACCTACTTTTCATATAAAAATATCGATCAGCTGTTTCCTAAATTACAGTTACATTGCATTACAGTCGGCTAACTGAGCCTTAAGCTGAAAGTCCATACCATCCGTTCTATGCGTATGCGTTGAATGTATTTCTGTACGTCCTATGCGATTCAAAATTCAAGTTACATGCAATACGTTTTATGCGCCAGGTATTTTTGTTTTGATCAGATGTAGTGTAAATATTTTTATCAAATAAACACAAATTTGGGAAAAAATGGAAAGTGAAATTATGACATAATAATTTCCACAGCTTATATTAGCTTTCTTAAAAAATAATAAACACAACAGAGATGACACCCAGTACATAAAAGCAATCGATAACTAAAATGCAAATTTCGTTCGTGAAAAACTATGCTAAAAACTGATTTTAATGTATTTTATTCTTAAAAATAGTAATAAGCTTTATTACAAAAGATTTTTCTTTTATTAAAAACTTTTTTTAAAATCAAAATCCACCACACGAACATTTTTATCGATATCATTGAAAACATAATATAATTTGCCATCTTTGGCTATCAAAATCAGCTGACCTTTTTTCGTAATGCATGCGACGGATACAAAAGTGGAAAGTAAACCTACTTTATCCGTCGTATGGGCCTATGCGTTCTATGCGTTTTGCTCTGTAACTTGCCAAATACAATTACACTGATTCTACTTTTTGATACATGCATAAAACGCAACAACGCATGGAACAGATGGTATGGACCTTCAGCTTTAACGCGCTATTTGCAAATAAAATGCTTGAGGTTGCCACACTTACAAATGTTCGCTAATAAAAACAATAAATTGATAATATTGCACAAAAAACATTGATAGAAGAAAATAATGACAATAAAAACTAATTATTATTTGTTATTTTATACATTTACACAATTTGTTTGTAAACATAAGTAACATTTCTATAGAAGTGCTACCAAGGTTTTATACATGCCGTATAAACAGTAAAGGCTCAGTTAGCCGACTGTAACGCAATGTAACTGTAATATAGGAAACAGCTGATGGATATTTTTATATGAAAATTAGGTTACGTTGCATTACATCTTTATAACCATTTTCATTAATTTGCACATAACAATATCGATCAGTTATTTCCTACCGTTGCAGTTACATTACATTACAGTCGGCTAACTGAGCCTTAAGTTAATTTATTTGCAAGTATTTTTATTTGCAAATAGTGTGCGTATAAACGTAGTATCTGATAATAACGATGACAGAGTTGCTATATTTGTTCATAATATGACAGCTTAATATCTAACGGCAAATGCAACCCTTAATTATCAAACAGAACTGCGTCGTGAACACATTTTTTGTTTGTTTTGTTTTTGTTGTCTGTGTAAGTTTTGGATTTTGGAGCCTTTGAAGGCTCTTGGTAAAATTGTATGGCCAACATTTTCCCCGCCCAATTCCTTTTAGGTTTTTTTTCGATTTGTTAGAGTAGAGCGGAAAATTACACACATGGGCATGTCCATGGTGTTTAATTTCAATGTTCGTACAACACTCTAATGCGTACATACATAAGTAGTAAATAAATTTAATTCAAATATTCAAAATATTATTTGTCCTTAGCATAAATTAAAAAACAAACACTCACCTGTATTTTCTTGTGTACCAAATTGTAAATTCCGTGATGAGGCAACCGGATCGAAATCACCCACATCTATACCATTCAGTTCAACACTTGTTAAATCCATAGATTTTATAGAAGCAGAAGACGACTGTTGAGCCGATGACAGGGCATCATACAACTCGGTAAAATTATTTAATGCAAACAAGCCCGCACTGTGGTATTCCTTACTATGTACCGAAGCAGCCGAAATTAAATTCAAAACCGAGCAAAACAATAGTAATAAAACTATGGTGCACTCGAAACAAGAACTCGCGAATAATCTAAAGTAAAAAATTTGGCTTTTTTGTTTGTTATTACGGAACATTTTGGAATGTTTGTGCAAAAAGTATTTAAATTTAGAAATTTCAAAGAAATTTAACGTTAACTTTAGAGAGCTACAGGATGTCATTATGATTTTAATTTAACTGCAAGCACCCCCACTTACATATAGAAACTTATTATTATATTTTTTGTGATTTTTTTTTATGTTATAAAAATGATTTAGAAATTTTTATTTTTTATTCAGTTTCATCTAATCAGCCTCCTTCACTTGTGTATTTAAGATATTTAAATTTTCATAAATTTTATTTCTGTCATCAGTTGTGCGAAAAGACGGACAGGGACAGACTTATTTACGAGGTTTGTATTTTCAATTCGTTTCATTTGTTTTATTTTTTTTTTTTTCTCAATTGTGGTGGAAAAATCGTTTAATTTAATTTTACGATGTTGACAAATTATGCCAACAATTAAAGATAATTGAGGCTAACTAAACACAATTATTTATTTTATCATTCATATAAAACTGAAATTAAAAATCTCACTGTTGTTGCTACAACGAGTACTGGCAAAATTAATGATGTTTGTTTTTCTTTTTTTTTTGCTATGTTTCACTTTAGTTTAACTTTTAGTGGGCACTGTAAAATAAAAAGTCATTTATATTGTTGCCGTTGTTGTTGTTGTTGTTTTAGTTGGTAGTAGTAGTGGTGGTGGTGGTGTTTTTTAATTGATCATTTAGCTTGATCTGTAAAAGATCGCATGTGTCAAATTCATTATTGACATATTACCGTTAAAGAAAAGCCAATTTTAAAAAAAAAATATTTTAAGGTTTATTTTTATAATGAAATTTTGTGTTATGTGAATGGAATTGAAAAATATATGTGTGGATGTTGTATATCTGTAAAGAAAAATACAAAGAAGAAACAAAGTGTTATTGTAAGATTTTTTAAGACAGATAGAATTTTTAAATTATACATACATATGTACATATGTATATACATAAATACATATATTTTTTTGACAGTGGAGGTGTAAGTATGGTTGCGCCTCCAAGTCTGTCAAAAAAAAAAAGATAAGCATAAAATGTCTTTCAAAAATTATAACGATCATCAATAAAAAAAATTATATTATTTAAGTAGAATGTATGTAAGTAAAATATTGATTGAAATTAATCAGTGTCATTGAATAAAAAAAATATTTGGTCTAATTACTTAAATTGTAAAGAAAATTTTATTAAAATTTATTATAAAAAGCTACATCATCGCCTCTGTTTTTTAATGTATGTAGGTCAAAGTTCATAAAAATATATACTACTTTTGTACACGCACTATTTGCAAATAAAAATATTTGCAAATAAATTAACTCACAGTTTATACGGCATTGTAAATGCATAAAAACTTGGTAGCACTTCTATAGAAATGTTACTTATTTTTACAAAAAAAATTGTGTAAATGTATAAAATAACAAATAATAATTTATTGTTATTGACATTATTTTCTTCTATCAATGTTTTTTGTGCAATATTTATCAATTTATTGTTTTTTATTAGCAAACATTTGTAAGTGTGGCAATCCCAAGTATTTTATTTGCAAATAGTGCGTTAAACGTGAATAGTTTTCTGAATTAGTAAGTCGCAATAAAAACAATAATATGGCAACAATTTAGTTTTATTTGCAAATAAGCCCTGCGTATAAACGTAGTAATATTTACATATGTAATCCGCATTAATAGAAATGTTTTCGTATGAAGTTTGTTTGCCAACTTCAGCGGCCAATTGAAGCCACCTTGTAAAATAAATTTACAATACCAAGGCATATTTATACAAGGTAGACCCGCTTTTAAAAATTCATGTGTATTCTGTATTTCTCCCAACTGAATTAAGACTTTTCAAAGTTAACTTTCTGTGTCTAAAAGATGTATTTGCACTTGGGTCATAATTCGTGCAGCCGGAATTTTTCTATAAATTTGGGGATTTGCACTATCCTTTGTGGGGTGAAAGACATTTTTTTACATACATACATACATATGTGTAAATATTGTTTGCCACTGAGAAGGGAAATACCTTTTGCTGAAAGTGCCGTTCTTGTTTTTTCTTTTTTTTTAATTTAATGAATCATTATTTTTTGCACATTCATACGAGCTTACAGTGGTGAGAATTTATATAGCACACTTCTGATATTCTCTTATTTTTCAATCGAAGAATATTTCAATTTATTTGTTCAGAGATGAGTTTTAGAACACATTTTTTTTAAAATTTTACATTTAAATGTCGCTGAAAGAACTTTTTATTACTGTGACCAGCGTTGTCAGATAATAATGATGGCAGAATGCTAAATAGGTTTAAAATTTTTTCTAAAGAAGAAAATAAAATACTAGATTTTAAATTTACATATTACGGATAATTTTGTAGCAACTTTTTATTTTGGCAACTCAGCTGTTTTCGTGTATCTGTGTTACTGTTAAACATGTTCAGTTTGGTCTATAGCCCTACAAGAAGACTACTAGTCAATTGACTAGTCATTTGACTAATTGCAATAACAGACACTTCGGTCACAGTCCCCAGTTAGTTTATTAGGGGCTTGGTGAAAAAAATTACGAAAACATTTGTGTACGTGTGATTTTTTATCTCTCTTTAACTTATTAATTTCACTTAATTAAAACACATATATCAGAACTGCTTACTCTGCTTCTTTTTTGCCAGTCAATAATTACATAAGCATTGGTAAACTATAACTAGCCAATGTTTACATAGGAGCTGGTCAACTATTACTAGCCAAAGTACCTGTGCTATTGTATCATGATCCGACCTATTAGTAGGATGTGAGAAAAAGTATATATTCTGTTTAAAAAAAAAATTAAAAAAAGGAGCTGTCATTTGCCATTTGCAATTGCGAAAATCGTAAGTATTTTTCAGTTTGTTTGTAAAAAATGAGAAACCTGTGAAGAGAAATTTAAAGAATTTTTAAACGAAATTGTTTATTATAGGCAGACACGTGCTAGTAGATACGTATGCGTATGTTATGAGTACATTAAAATTTTGGTAAACGAATGTTGCACTGATGTTAATTGTACCCGCAGACCATCGTAGCAACGTCGTGGTGATTGTCTTTTTCTGCCTGTATGTACATATATCATTACTGTGTCCAACTTTTAAAATGTGTAGTATTTTACACGAAACTTGTAATACCTGCTGCCTTAAAATTTAAAGGGCAGATTTTATTTTGAATTGACTTCCTCATAATAGCCAATACTGACTATACAAACATACATACATACATACTATTAATATCGCCTCTACTGTATATAATTTGAATTTAAAAAAAACAAGTGCAATAATCCCAATCTTTATTTCCAATTAAATATGATTTCAAAAAGTGGTTTCTTGTTTCTAGAATTGTAATTATGCCATTTTCACTGTGTTTTAATTATAACAAATAGGTATAATTCGTACATTTAATTGCAATAATTTCACGATTATTAATGACACATTAAGTTCTTTGTATTTATTACGCAAATGAATATAAGCGCTTGAAATTTTTGGCGTAAGTTTCGTAATCATAAGCGAAAATGCGGCTGCAATTGTAAAACATTGGTGGTAGTCGCTGTCTGATGCATTTCGAATTTTAGCTTGTATGAAAGTGAGTTTTACTTTCATATACTTTGCTACAATAAGTGCCATATACATAGCTACATAAATACATACATACATATATTTTATGCTTATTTAAATTATTGCCGGCAAGTGCCAGCTGTTTGACTCTCAACGTGACAGATTGAGTGTAAGATTAACTAAAACATCTGCTTTGGCAGCCCAAAATCACGGTTATTAACACTGAGTAGCCTTGAACTTTCGCAACCGCTTCATATGAATTGGAATGCGCATACATGATCACCCACTTAAGGTTCAATTAAACGTGCCATAACCATAAGCATACAAAACAGCTGTTCGTACTATGGGTTACCCCTAGGCTCTACTAGATTTTCACGCCCATTAGCTTCTTCAGAGAATATTCCTAACATAAGATTTATAGTTTTAGCGGTTTTATCGTTGGTTGGCAAACTTGCACCCAACCACTTAACTCCTCAGCTATTAAAATAAAAACAATACAAGTTATAGTTTTATTTCCAATTTTTTTTATTGATTGATGTTATCACAGTTTTGTCTCTTCACATGCCCATTTCGCACTGTCGACTTTTCTGTTGTCTATCCGCTACCTTTAACTACTTACATACTCGTACATATCTTTATTTAAATATGTACACACGTTTTTTCTTTTGGTGAAAAAATATTTGTAAGAACGTGAGAAATATATAAATTATAGGCTTAAATGAAGACACATTTTTATTGATCATGTTGATGTCAGTCATTTATTTGGTATTTCATTAAGGAAAATAATGGAAAATAAATTTAAATCAACATCATATATTGGCATACGAGTACATACATAATAAATTAACAGGAAATATTTTCAAAGAAATTAAAAAATTATTTATACATAGCGCTCATTTACTCAAAAAAAAGTAGTTCGTCAGAAAACGAGTATGAAGTATTCAATTTACATACAACTTAATGGAAAAAGAAAATTTAGCTTTTCTTTAAAGAGTTGACTAAACAAGATATTTGACCTTCCATACAAAATAAAATCTAATCTGCCACATTTTGTCGAAATCAACTTAATGTAACTGTTTTTTTTTTAAATTGTACTAAAAAATAAACCACTTTACTTAAAAAGGTGTTTGAATTTGCTATATTGCAGTTGTTTGGTTGTACTCAACATCTTACATAATCATAATGCAACCCTGATCTAATGGAGTTTAAGAAAATATTCAAAACACTATAACAACTTATTAGATCAGTAGTGCGATTCACTAACGATAATCGCATCGTTAAAATAATTATAACGAAAATTAATCGAATTCGCTATTCATTAATATTTTGAACGATATTCGCAGTATATCAATGCCAGCTATGTCGTTATTTAAGCGACAATAATTTATATGGTGTTAATTTTATCGACAAAAATCAACAGAAAATATAATACTTACAGAATCACACAATCACTATTCCAAGCCACAAAATGTTCAGACAAAAATTACGATTGTCGGATCGTTAAAAGTTACTGAATCGCACTACAGGGATGCATTTGCCCAAAAAATCGGACGAGAATAGTGAGTACTATCCTTTAATAGTCCCGATCCAGACTTTAAGCCACCAACAGCCAAAGCGAAATCACATCAATTGATCTCAATTCATCAGCTGACTATCAACATATAATTTATCTTCTTTCAAATCAAAGCAAAACGTTTGGAAATATTCTGGCAGCAGGAAAGATTTGCAAATCGAGATCACCTGGTATCAATTCGCCTTTCCAACAGCCAATCCGTTTGTTAGTTTTCATATTACCTACAAAGCCGACCCCCGCCAAGTTGCAAGGATTTTCAATCACTAAATATTCCCTGCATAAACGTTTTCTTCTCTAAAATACAATACGGCCTGAAATAATTTCCGAAAGCCTTTAAATGATGTTAATATAGATGTATGCAAGTACCACAGAAATTTAACAGACATTCGTATTGGCATGACCATAACTCGGTAAATGCGGATATCCGAGTATTTTAGCACTTGCGATATTTTTTTCTTAGAATTAAATTTTCTATCACCTAAAATAAATTTTGTTTTATTTGAAATTAGATTTCAGTCAACCTTTTAATCCTCAATTTATATTTCTTTGATTTTTAGCAATAAATTTAGTTAAAACTATTATCCGATTTTGGCTTGGAGTAGCTGAAAACAAAATTCTGAACTCCCATCACTGGTACATTACACAGTACAACCTGGGGGGTGAGAAATTCCAGTCATAAAAAATCCAAAATGGAAAAAAGTGCCAAAACTAATTACTTTCGCGTAAAGTCACATAACTCATGAGCAAAAAACACGAAATTAATAACACTTGATCCTTTTTCCCGTTTTGGATTTTTTATGAATTTAAAAAAAAAAAATTTAATTTTTCCACAGTGTTATTAACTGTAAACTGGGAGAGAAAAACAATAACACATCAGTGATGGGAATTGGAATTCTTTAGTTCGTGCCGAATCTGTTTCTAAAAAGTGCCAAAATGACTTGAATAGTGCCAAGTTACTTTTTATATAATTTAACAGCCAAACCCACGATATTTAACGTTGTCGTTCGCAATCATTTTTAACGACAAACAGCTGATTTGGGACCCACTAAACTTTCTCAGCACGACAAGTCGATCGACAACGAATGCGAACGATAACATAACCATTTTCATACTATGGAAATTCAAACGATAACAAATGTCAAAATCAGTGCACACAAATACCAAATTTTTAAACATAAATTTACATTTATGAAATTCAAAAATAAAAATTTTTAAATTTTTTTGTTTTTATTTTATTTATTTTGATTGATCACAAACATATACATATGTCATACAATTCTACTTTTCTTTGAATTACATACATATATATGTATGCAATTTCTCTAACCAATTCTTCTAAAACACTCAATTAAGAACATGGCTCTTTCCACATCAACAAATTGTTTGTCCCATTGGTGCTACTCCCTTCCATACTTCATTACACTCCGCTTGCATTATTTTAGGAGTATCTACATATTTCAACCAATATGTTTTTGTATAACGCGGAACATAATCATATTTATTTATATTTCACATACAAAATTTTGATATATCTTTTTTTTTTTTTTTGTATTGTCTTATGTTTATTATTGTTTTTATTTTTATTATTTATTTGTAGAAACTTTAAGTAGCACAGAGTTGCATTTTTTATGGTACACTTTTCACATTTCAGCGCTTTTTATTTGTAATGTATCGTTTGATTTGGGAAATTTTTGATTTGGCAATGAGTAAATGCATTACGTTAACAAAGTAAAGCCTGACGGCCAACAAGTCGATAGTTAGTAGGTCGCTCAAACGAACTATAATGAGTGACTTGTCGTCAGTGACTTGAGTTGTCGATAGACATCGTGGGTTAGGCTGTAAATGTTAGCACTTGATGTTCGTTTAGTATACAATGTTCCTTGAATGATAGATTAATGTTTATAGCTAAAAACTACATGAACATCACAAAAAGCACGTTTCAAAATTAAAAAAAGCACACACAAAATTGTTTAGAGATTATGGATCGAATGGACAAAAAGTGCCAGAACAGGAGCGAGAGCGCCACATTGTCAGCTAACATCAAATTGTGCAAAAAAAGGCACAATTGTGCCACATTTCCCATCACTGTAACACATGTATGTATGTATGTAAATAAAATGTAAAATTTCCTTTTGTTTACTTTTTTTTAAGAAATTAGATTAACAAAAAGCCAAGTGCCTTTCTATTATTTACTAAATTAATTAAATATTTTGTAACTAATACCTTTAAGTGTTTTGTTTAGACGTAATCTAAATTGTATTTATCCATTTAGTTAAATTTGAAATGTATTTTAAGTTAACACTCCTCCACTAAACACTGACAATACAATTTATATGCTTCACCCACTAAAAATTTTATTTATTTCTTTTTTTTAATTATTTTTCTCTTTTAAGAAATATAGGTTTTTGTATTTGCAGTAATATATTTTTCATTTAAGTTAAACTACATACATATTCATTGTAGTTTGTGTAATTTTATCGTTATTTTGTATTAATACGGAACGCGTTGGTTTTAAAAAATTAAAAAACTTTCAACAGCATGCGCCCGAATCAAACACAACTAACTTCTTTAACCGATCGAGAGAAACTGAATAAGGGAGATTTTCCGCACACTGTTATTGAAAACACAGTTGCCAGACTAGAAATGTTGTTAGACGACTTCTCGTTATTCTAACGCGTTTTGGCCAAAATTTTTGGAATTTTAAAAACCAAGTTTAATACAAAATTTTTAGGTATCAAGGGATTATTTAATACCATTTAAGTTTTTATTTAATAATCAGCCCAATTAGACACAAAAATTCCTCGCAAGTTTTTTTACTTTTCCCTTTCTCTTACTATAAATTTGTTTTTGAACTTTTTTATCAAATGCGGCAATTAAAGAACTCCCTGGGAAAAAAGCAGATATTCAGCCCAATTAAGAATTTTCCGGAAGAGTTTTTTGTCTCATTTGTTCCCGAGAAAAAAGTCCTCATATTCTAATGGGGATTGTTTTTTTTGTCTTTTAATGCATATATTTCTGTATTGTATCTTCAAAAATTAAATTAATTAATAAGTATTCAAATCTTAAATCTAAATATAAGTATTAGACCCAACCAATGTCGAACATAAACTTAGTGATAGTAATTAATAATACATGAGTCGTGCTAAGCAAAAAATATTTTCAAACAGTGTCATTTACAGTGTTGGGTATTAGAGCCCTTGTGTTCATCTTTTTTAAGCGGATGTGTCCAGTAAAGTTAAAGATATTACGAGCAATAGGATTAGGATGTGACTCGAGTTTTGTTAAATATTTGCCTGCGTATTTTGCCATTCCTTCAGTCACTTGTGGCATATATAAATCACGATGTAGATTTGAGTTTTTTATATACATGGAGCCGATGTTTTTAACCGTAAAATTTTGTTTTGCCTTCGTTGGATTTTCTCTACATTTGAAACTGCCCCATAGTTGAATTCAGTAGCACCATATAGGTTTCAAAAGCAATTTGTATGTATATTAAAAGTTTACAACCTAGACTGAGGATTGAATTCCTACCAATCAATCAACTGTTTAATGTGTAAATTTTATTCTGCACTAACGCTATTTGCTATTTGTTTTCATTGCCAATAAGATTGTGTTAATAAAATATCTATTTTTGCTTAAATAAGAATTAAAATAGACATCGTTACACTACGACCACACGGGCAATTTGTTGTGTCTTAACTTATTTGTTGTTTAATAACGTCGGCAGAATGATAACGTCAAATTGCTTGTGTTCAACAATGTATCTAGAGGTGGCGAACACGTACATTCAAATATATTTGTTTTTTATGCTTATACATACCTAAATTATCCTTAATTAGATCTTTTCTTAGTTTTAAACTTAAATTCTATTTATGTTATTTATTTAAAACATTTTTTCTTTCGTTTTTGTTTAAAAAAATTTAATATTTATTCAATTTGACAGCATGTGTTAAGAGATTATTGCTCAGCAATGTATTTTAGCATTTGTTGCTTAATATATATTTAAACACATATTCATACGGTCTACACGCTAATATCTTGTGTCGGCGATCGAATTTGACAATTGCCAAGGCAATAATTAATACCAATACCATATCAGCACAGCTGATCGTCAGCTGACATTACCCTTCCGTACAACAAATTTTTATGTATGTTGTTGTAATTATAAGATCACTTGGTATTTGGGTATGTTCTGTATTCCACGTGAAATTAAAACGTGCGGAATTGCCATAGAATTGGTTTTGGAAAATGCTATTGCAATTCCGAATGATTTAATTTCACGTGGAACACAGAATATACCCTTTGATCGTTACTATTCCTCAGCGGAAACTGAGCCAATACAGATGCGAATGGATTAAATCCTAAAGTTGGTATGTACGAAATTTAAACAAAAATTATGTTGTCGGTCTAGAAATCATTACAGGGAAACAATCTTCCATTTACCTATTATGTGAACTTCGTAGAAGTGAGCAGAATTGACTATTATAGTATTTTTTTCTGAGTTGTAATTCAGGATTTTGAAGTGCATATTTCAACGGCTTGGATACCAATTCCTAAAATAAAAGGGAATATTACATTTCGGTGTTTATCTAAACTTTTGGTTCTAATTAAATTCTTATACCATTGTTTCCCAAAAAAATTTTATTTGATTTTTAAATTTTAATATTACATAGTTCCCTTCAAAATGTTTGGGTAGACAACTCGCAAAAAAATCTCCCTCTCCCTCCCAATTAGAATACCTACTTTTTCCCCGGGAATTTCTTCCCATGGAAATTTTTATTTATAAAAGGAGGAATGGGAAAAAATCCCGGGAGTTATTATTTATAATCGGGCTGAATTTTCCTAAGAAAATTGGTTTTTCTAAAAGAAAGTTATGACAAGATAGATAAACAAATTATATCGAGCCCTATTTTCGATTTAATCGTAAGCGACATGTAGTAAAAAATTAACTATTTTATTGAAATTAAAAATGTATGGAGCTACCCATAGTTCAGAATTATCAAAATTTTTGATAACTTAAAATACAGGCTGTAAAATTTCGTTATAAAAAAACTTCTCCTGAAAACTTTAATTTTTGTCGCTTACGATTAAATCGAAAATAATGCCCGATATGGCATACCATTCGAAACCATCGAAATTTCAATAGAGTTTATGTAGAAATATTTTAAAATTTCGATCAAAATCGAATGACGTTCCAAGCTTGTAAAAATCGACGCGGGTTTCTAGTGACGACATTACGCTAATGTGCAGTGTTGCAAGAAACTGCATTACTAGTTATATTTAAAGAGCTGCCATACTTTTAGGAAATAAAAATCAATGACCCGTTAAATTCGAACCAATGCTTTGAAATGAGTTAACCCACTTATTTTAGTTTTCATTCCCAAAAAACGTTTTTCCCGATATTTTATTTTAAATAAAAAACAAAAATGCATTAAAAATAAAAATATATATTAAGTAATTTGTAGGATCTGTAAAATAATAAAATTATATAACCGGCCTAATTATTAATTGATATATTTCGACCTATTTTTATCAGTTTGCTATGCGATATCGAACGAAATTTGCTAATCTTTGAATAAAGTTTAAAAGGAAACACCTATTGCAAAATTTCGTTGGATAACGACCGCAAGAAATTTGTCGTCCTATCGCCGATTTTTACTAAAAAAAAGAAATCTAAAAAAATTCGTATAGTTTAACTCATCTTACAACAATTACAAAAAGTACAACAAATTGAGGTATACATAACACAACTGAATATACATAGATATTTTAAGAAATTACAATATACATAATTAATTAAATGGCAAATAAACTTTGAAGCTAAAATCTAAAAAGCATCTTGCGAAGGCATTCGATTTAATATTTATAAATGTTAATATTTTCAATTTAATTATATACTTATTGTTAGATCAATATTTTAGCTCTTGAGTTAATTATTACTTTTTTTAATTGTCTTTGAAATACTTCTAAAGGCAAATTACGGCACTTACTGCCAGTTTATAGAAGACAAGTAAGAATTCTTGGCTGCCTATGTATTTGTCTTCTATAAAATGGAAGTTAATTTCGTATGAGAACTTTTATGAAATATCGATAAATGTCGAAAGCCGTATTTTGCCAATATTTTTTTTAGAAAAAATTTCTGAATAAACTAACAACTGCTTGGACCCATCGAGGAACCGGTCTTGTAATAATTTGTTTTTCAGCAGTAGAACATAGATTAAATAATCCTTCATTTTCTTGTTGCAAACTTTGGCTAAGGGGCTGATTTTTGGTAACTAAGCAAACTTGTGTTTCCAAATCACGATTTACCGAGCGTTCACCGAAATTTGAGGAGCCGATTAAGGTCAAATTTGGTACATCTGATTGAGGTAGATAGTACCAAAGTCCTTTTGCATGATAAGTCCACCCTTGCTTTTCATACTCGAAGAAATTAATTCGATGGTCCTGCTTTCGTCGTACTAAACTTTCGTAAAATCGCTTGGCAATTAAGGTATAAGCGGCTGGAATGCCCCCTGCGGGTCCTTTGGCGCCCTGGAAGCCATTTGCCTGAAATGACAGATGAAGAAAAATAAATTAATGCCAATGTTAGTTGTTAAATAGTTTTGGATATTTCTATGTATGGCTACGTTAAGGTATATTGTTAGATTAGGAAAGCTGTTTGGTTTATTAGCGAGTTGAAAAAAATTTACGCTCTTTTCAAATTTACCAAAACAATTTAAACATATTTGGTTACTGAGAGAATAAACAAGTCTTTATAAATTTTTCCAACTTACATTAGGATGTGCCATTAATATACTACATTGTGCCAAACATTTGTGCGTTAAGGTGTCCATGTATTCTTGTGTTAAATTAAAATAACCCGTGGCCAAATTGAGCCTTGAGTCTTTTACACAACTCGAGAGCAGTCTTTTCGTTACTACACTGTCATGATGAATACCTATTTGTCCCATTTCGACTAGAGGAAAAATCCAGGTGTCTGCATCACTTATCTTGCTGCAGACTACTTGTTGCGTTTGATATGTCTGTTGAATGAATTCAGTGATGCGCTTTCTAGCGCGTTTAATGAACTCTTCTTTGGTTCCTTCGTAAGGTAAAATATTCCAATTACGATGCAAGCCAACTTCAGAGTCTTTATTTACTGAGAGACTGAATTCTTGAACACGTGATATGAATTTTGCATAAAAATCAGCTAGTGGTTTATCTTCAATGAGAATGTAACGATCTTGCCTGTTCGTAAAATAATCATTTGAAAGATTTGCTCCTGATATCAAAACTGCATCATCGAATAAATATATTTTCATGTGTTGCAGGCCCAACAATTCATTCCATCTCGGAGGAGCTAAGCGTTTTGTCATGCCTCTCAAATTTGGTGTGTGGTATAAACTCAACTGTATTTGTTCTCCAAAGTCCTTTAACAAAGGCAAGAGCATGGTCTTTGAATTAGTCTCGCCCCGTGTACCTCTGGTGAAGTCAAGCAAAACATTAACTTTTAAGGAAGCTTGCTGTTGAAGACTTTTCTTCAAAATCTGCACAAAATTGTTCTCTAATTGACCTGTACCCAAATATAAACTCGCCAGCACGATACGTTTTCTAGCTGTGGCAATTCGTTGCACAAGAGTATCATAAAAATGTTTCGGTTCTGTTATAACTTGTATTTGGTCGCCCTTTAAGGGAAAACATGGTGCTACATTATGAAGCCAAGCTAAACTTTCCAGATTAACGGCAGTTCCAGCTGTACTACCAAAACTATTAGTGAAAACTTGTGGCGTTTGTTGCAGACAACCTATCAAATCAGCCGGTTGATTTAAAGGCTCTACAAACGATGAGAAAAACCTCCTCAAAAACATAATTATTGCTTTTGCTCTTTTTAATATTTGTTTAACACTTTCTGATGAAGGTTTATGTTGCTCTTTTCGTTTAGCTATTTTTAGATTTTCTTTGTAGCAGTAGAAATATAATATATTTTTTATAATTTAAGTGCACAGCACATTGTTTTTTAGCCGTTCATAAATTTTCTGTCAATATGTTTAAAACATTAACACGTTTTTTTTTTACTATATTTAAGTTTTTTATTATTCAATGTAAAAAAAAACTTGTTAGGAACAGATAGTTATTTTTGTCAACATACGGTTGATTATGATAGTAGTAGAAGTATCATCTGTTGCAGCCAAGGTGATGCCAGACATGTCAAGCACTTCAGCCCACTGCTTATGTCTATTGTTGGGAGTTTGTGGTTAGCTATATACAAAAATTGCTATAAACACATATATACAAAATTAAACAGTTTCACATTAAAGTTGTGAGAAGCAGGCTGCTGCGAAATGTATTAGCACAGAAACTTCTTTTTTTTTAATTGAAAATATCAATAGCAATAAAGTACACAATAATATTGTGTAGTCTGTGGATACGTTAAGATTTTTTTGTTATATCAGAGGTAAAACTGGGTACACAGCACAATCAGATTGATAATAGTCCAAATTGGTCACATCCATATTGACCTTTGCTATAACAAATTCGCAATGAGCGAATATTGTGTGTAGTGGTAAAAGTAATTGAGTGTGAAGCAAAAATAGAGAACAAGGAAACAAAAAACACACAAAACCAGTTGAATGCAGTGTTGTCAGATATGGCGATATCTCGCCAAACGTGGCGACGAAAATTTGTTTTTGGCGATGAAAATTTTGAAATGGCGATTGGCGATATACTTGGCGATATTATAACTCCTTGGGCGATATTTTTGGCTATATTTTTACGATTTCAATAAAATAGAATAATGGTAAAATATATATGAAATTTTTTTGTAAGGAATTTTTTCTATAACATAAAATATTTCGTGCATGAAATTCTAAATGTTGTGACTCTTTATCTCAAATAATATTATCTGAAATTCAAGATGTTTAAAAAAATATGGCCCACAAAATCTCATTTGGTGTTTATAAAGCACAGTGGGGAAAATTTTCTTTTATTAATTAGAACCAACATTTTGATAATGAAGCACCAAAAAGCCTACACGAGTTCTCGCATAGAGTGTATGAATACGACGATGCTGCTGGTACTTACCATTTTAAGGATATGATATGTGTATTTAAATACACATTTAAGTAAATGTTACTTCAGTTTTATCACAAGATTTAAATAATAATTTTTATCTTGGTGTTCAAGTTCAATTTATTCTATTTGGGTTGATCTTTAGGAATAAGTTATTTTTAAATATTTTTTGTACTCCAGTATTTATATGTTAATGTAAACACTTTTCTTAATTTTTCTTAAATAATATAATTTTTATGTTTTACGATAGACGTTACCTACCGAATTTAAAATTTAACAATATTTGTAATGTAATTACAAAATAAAAAAAAAATATTTTTGTAGCTATAATTTAATGTTTTATTATATTGGCGATATTTGGCGATATTCGACAAGTCATTTGGCGAGAAGGCTCAAAATAAATCTGATTTTTATTGTACACTTCATAGTGCACCATACTTCATTTCACAAACTCAAAATTTCACAAAATATTAAGTGATAATAAAACTTTTTACTTTTATATCCATTGGGAAAGATATTATTTTTATAGATATTTTATTTTTTAGTCTTAACACGCTCAAACAATCTACGTTGGTTGTTTTTTCTTTTACACATACACATATTTTTACACTTGTGTGCTCATTTTACAATTGTCATTCGGTGTGCACTAGTGAAATATGCTTCGACACTACAATAACTAATACCTTTGCTTGGCATATAAACAAATGCTGTTGCATGCTTTTGATAAAATTGAGCACCAGTTTCAGTGTTTTCATAAAATCAAGATCACTAAAAAGAGAGAACAATTCAATAATGTACACCATGAAGATTAAGCAAGCAAGCATATTGTGCTTACCACTAGTGTGTATGCATTTTTTTTTTTTGATATTTTGTAGACAGAAAAAGTAATTGCAAAATATTTTATGCACAAAATAACGACACAGAATGGCAACAAAAAGTATAAACCAAGGCAAATTCACATTAGGTAAACTCAGCTAAATTCGCTTTGAGAAATTAAACTTTAAATTTCAAAAAATGTACTGAAAAATGTGTGTTGTGTATATATTGGATATATTCAAATTACAAGTGGCGAATATAGTCACCTGATTCTTTGCGACCACCTAGTAGGTGTTCCCATTGGCTGGGCTCTTCCTTGCAATAATCGCCAAACGTACTGCTGGTGAGAGTTAGCATCACTGGCTGTTACTAAATATTTTAATACGTTTGAATACCACTCTGCACGACGCCGTTTTCAAAAAACGGTGATTGTGGCCACAAAGTATTGTTGGATTTTATAAATTTAATTTTCACTGTCATAAATATAAGCCCTTGTTAATTTTTAGGCGATACAAAAATAATGAAACCATTATTTGATGTAGAGTATTTGCAAAAGTTAACCTATGAAAGATCAAAAACTTGGTCTTTTGTGCTGGATGTAAGTTGGTCAATATGCTGAAATTAAATTATACTCATGCAATCCTTTTAGAAATTAGTCGAAGGGGAAGAATTGTGTGCGATAAATGTCAAAGACCTTTTTGACGCCTATGGCTCGGAGAATGATGAAAGTGATTCATGTAATGAATTAGCATCCATGGAAGAATGTGAAGATGATGAAGAACTGGATGCAGAGTTGTTAAGGAATATCAGTAATACTGCAAGACTTTCCGTAATGTTGAACAACCAAACAGTCTTACCGGATAGCAGCTTTAATGAGAAGCAAAATGAATTAATGGATATTTTCAATCAAACCTTGCCAATAATTAATGAGCACAATCGTCAACTACAGGAATTTGGTTTGGATAAAATTTTAAAATCATTTGATAAAGAAAAGATCGAAGAAAAAGTTGGCGGGTGGCTTAATCGTCATAATTCGCTGTACGGAGGCAATAAATCGCTGTTGGAGTTTGGTAAATGTAAAAATGATGAAATAGAAGAAAATGCTAGAAATGCAGTTGACAAGAGCCAAAGTTGCAGGAAAATGTGTAACGACTCCGATGATTCTCTACAATCTGGTGAAACAGCTAGATATATACGCTCCAGCAAAGCTAATGGTATTAAAAAATCTTCGACGACCTCAACCATGATCAAGACATATCGCATGATTAGGAGCACTAGGGAAGCTACACGCCAAAAATATGATTGTGAAATGGTTGACAATAAAACTATTCGTCATCGTAGGACAATGAACAATGATAATGACTTTCAATACGGCCAGAATAATTGCAACCTGATGCAGTTCCATAAGAATCATAAATACTACATTACACCGTCGCCATTAAGACAAAGGCGCAAAGTATTTCGGAAACGTATCTTTAGTAACAGTATTAGTACAACGGATTCTTCTTCAGACACCGACTATTGCTATGAAGATTATCACAGTTCTAAGTGTAAACATTTAAAATTTACTGAAAATCGGTGTTCTTCGGTAAAGTACAGTAATTATTTGACGCCTAAGGGTACTACTTGTTCCATTAAACGGTCAAAATGCCATCAGCGAAGTGCTATGAAAATGCCATGTGCACAAACGAATCGCATGTATTACATCTCACATTCTCAATCAAAATCGCTCTGCTGCGTGACTCGCAAGCGTTTAACAATTAAAAGGAATGCCAATCACTCCATCGATGACCTTCCTTGCAAAGATGAATTAGATTGTCACTGCTGTGATGAGGGAAAATTATGCAGCGATTTCAAGTAAGTTTTAAGCTTCGCTGGAATTTGTAAAAGAAAAGCTAAAAAATTTGTGCGGTTTTTGCTACGTATGATGCATTTAAGCAAAGTGTTCAGAAACAACCTTGGAGTATTCTTGGGTTGATATTTTGTTTGTAGTGGGCCACACTGCATAGCTATAAAGTATTGGTGTTTGTTCTGGCTTCCGAATCGTGTTTCCGAATCGTGTTACTCCAATCGATAAAAGTAGCTGGGAGGATTATTTGGACAGCTTGATGAACTATTTCGCTATCACCAGTTCACACTATTTTCTTGTTACATATAGTTTTTTTCTTTAGGAAATCCTTGAGTATTTCATGATTGTTAGATAATTATTATTTGTTTCAATTAACTATTTTACTTTATAAAAAATTTTATGTAACTATTATCTTTTTTAGGCATATCGCTAATTCTTCTACAGAAAAATGGTATGTTGAAAATTGTTGTTCTCCAAAAAAAACTCGTAGAATTTCAACAGATAGCACAAGTGAAGAAAGCTTCACGACAACTGAAACCGCTCAGAAAGTTTTAAATACTAAAAATCAAAAGGCAAAATCTAAAGCAAATAGCAAAACGAAAGCTCTTAAGCAAGCAACACTTAAATCTAAACCTGAAACCTCGAAAAGCCAAAATAATTTGAAAAATGAATCTTCAGACAGAGTTGAGATTTCAGATTATGAATTAAAAGTTGCAATAGAGAAATCAAAAGAGTCTTACGAAAAAGAACAATTGAAAAAGAATAACAAAAAAAAGCAAACAAAACATGAGGTATTAAAATCAAAACCTTTACGAAAAGTCTTGAAACCGGAGACAGAGGTTCCCAATGACGTCGCCGACGATGCAGTTGAGTCAATTGAAAAATTGTTGCCAACACAACTTGAAAACGGTACTGTCGTAGAAGTGGAACCTGCGAAACAAAATTTAACTTCTACTAATATAACAGAGGAAACATTTTTTACACCCACTAAAGCCATTTGTAACTCCACTGCAGTGTCTAGGAAAAGCCAGGCTTATAAAAGACAAATCCTTACGGAATCAGTTGTAGATGAAGAGGATAAGTCAGCAAATAAGTTACACAATAAAACCGAAACTGATTTAAAGAAATCGCACGCAAAAAGAAATAAAACACAAAAATCAGATAATAATAAGCTTAAATCTTCTTCTACAATTACAAAAGATGGAGAACAAATAGAAAAAGTTGCTCCCGCCAGCATCAAAGTAAGCTCGACTACTAAGCGTTGCTTAGAATTAACTACAAAGTTAGCTTCTACAAAATCACAAACAATAGAACCAGAAGAAGTAATTTCAATTTCTTCTTGCGATAGTGACTGCACGCAGGTAACGTCAACTACAAATACTGTGCAGTCGCCAAAGGGCATCCTTGTATATGCACCAGAGAATAGAGACATGCTGCCAGAAAATAGTGCCACCAACAATGGATTTTTCACTATTACTAAAGAGTATTTAAGCACGGTTATAGGTGAAAAGCAAGCTGAAAAACTTCTCAAATCTTATGTTGGCCGTAAACGTTTTAGGCTGGATTCTACAGTTTATTACAGACCAACGGGGTGCGATATTGGTAAAGATTCATCTTCAGATAGCGATGCCCTGGATTATGCGCGACAATATGGCGATTTTCATGAAGAAACTAAATAACTAAATGTGATGCATTTAACACATTTTCATTAGACTGGTGGACCATTTTTTAAGATTGTAAAAATCATGGTCTCCGCAAGACTCCATGCATTGTATTTAAACCATCAGAAGACAAATCTAAAAATATTTAGAGGTCACTTTGTAATTCTACAATTATTTTATATTATTGATTATTTCCTTCACTTTTATTTTCATTTGCCAAATTCTACACTTGTTTACATTGTTGATGATTTACTTCACTGTTATTTTACTTTTGCAAATTCTATATGTTGAATCAAGGCACATTCATTTCATTTTGAATGTGCCTTGTGTTGAATGGTAATTTATTTATTTCTGTGCTTATTTTTTATGACAATCGATGGCATTCTGATGATTTTTGTTTGTTTGTTTTGTAACGAGTGAAAGAAAGTGCCTTTACTTGTCCAGCGTCAATTAATAAATCAAATAAAATATTTGTGCGATTGGTAACAAAATACTTGAATACGATTCTTTTAAGTCCTTTTTTTAAGACAATTTTTTATTTTAGATTCCTATGCGTGAATCGAAAAATTATAAATTATAGCACTATGTATTCAGAAAGACGCCGAAAAAGATGGCACAGTGCTTTGACTTCAATTACAGTAATTTTTTATCCAGTTACTTAAGAATTTTGTTATCACTAACTGCAGCATTTTTGGCTTCAGCTCTCACAGTGGCCTCATATAAGATTTACATTAAATGACTACCATAACTTACATATGTATATTGTTAGGACAAGTCTTCCAAATAGGAGTCTCCTTCAGAAGCTGCAGTTCGCCCTATACCCGCTTGTAATTACAATGACGCTAGAGTTTCTCTCGAAACAAAAAATATCTTATCTTAAGAAATTGATGTTAACATAACATAATCAAACTAGTGACACAGCTTAGTAGTAGTAGTAGTAAATTACAGTGACCTCTAAATAAATAAATAAAAATTAAATGGAGGCCGCCTTAACTGCGACCAACGCCTTTCATAAAATTAGCAGCAACATTAACGCTAATGTCATGTTAATGGTTAATGTAGACCTTTTACTCTGTTAGACGGCTTTTCCACACGCAAAGTTTACTTTGGCAAGTCATGAGTTTCTAGGAGAGAATAGGAACTATTTTCCCTCCTTTCCCACAAACTGAAGACTGCAAAATAAATTTGCGTTTTGAAAACCCGTCTTAAGAAATCTGTAACATGAACTCTGCAATGAAATAAAAAAAGAAAGATATATACATATGAGTCAAAACAAATCCATATACATACATATCGAGCCTTTTTATCGATTTTATCGTAAGCGACATCTTATTGAAATTAAAATTTTGTGGGCCTACCCACAGTATAGAATTATCAAAATGCCAACATTTTTTTTGATAACTTTTAAGATACGGGCTGTAAAATTTTATCGTAAGCGACAATTTACGTACAAAAACACGTTTGAATATGTTAAAAAAATCTTCTGAAAACTAATTTTTTTTCGCTTACGATTAAATCGAAACTAAGGCTCGATAGGTATTGAACATTTTCTTTCGTTTCAAATTACAGAGTAGACCACCTGAAAACACTATTACTAGACCGAAATGTTAAAACATTAACATGATTACATACATGTACATATGTCAGCGTTAACATGCCGCTACTTTAACATTAACTTTCATAGTCATATCTTAACAGTACAGTGGTTTCCGTTTAATTTATTTTTCTAACAGTATTTTTTTATGCAATTATCTAAGAAATCATTTATGCGTTGCTCTTTTTAATTGATCCACTAATGTAATTGCATGTCTAATGTCCATTCAATTGTTTAACGTTAAGTATTTGCTTTTCTATTTTCTATTTATAATTTTCAAATGTTGCATAAATATTTTAATCTTAATATATACGAGTATGTATTTAGTTATTTATATTCTTTTAAAAATATTCCGGAACAAAGCTCCGCACATCGTTGATGAAATATGTTTTTAAAATAATTGTTCAACTATAGGTGAGATTAAGTAATAACCATACCTACTCCTACTCTAAAAGCCTTAATCGAGCTGCACCTTCGTGTAAAAAGTAAAAAGTCGAATAGGCAGCAGTTTTGCAAAGTTTTGCTAGTAGTTATCAGAATATTTACAATTGTCTTTGATCACATGTAATCTGGCTTACCCGTGGTTTTCATAAATAACAAAAAGTTTTTCCATTTCGATATCAAATTTTTTAGATTTTAAGTGCTTTTTAAAAGGGTCTATTTTTTTTGACAAATATGGACCAATATCATTTTTTTTTTTTGTAAATCAATAACACAACTTTTACCTTTTTGCAAGTGAATTATTTTCAAATCCTTTTGGCTCTCCTTATTTTTTTTAAATACGCTGTTATTTTTGAAAACCACAGATATAGTAACTTTTGCCTAATCGAATCGAATATTAAATATGTTTTCTTTTTATTTTAATTTAAACGTTTTTTTTTTAGTTTAAAAAAATATTTTTTGAACGAATTTTCTTTTTTTTTTTCATACAAATTTGAAACGCTTCGAAACGAAATTTTTTACAAATCTGCCTATTAACCAATAGTAATACGTTCGTAAAATTTTTATTACAAAATAATGGGTTTTTATAAAAGATTCTTTCGTTTTGTTAATTTTGTGTTTCGAATCTGAATTCAAGTTCAAAAAAAAAAAAAATCTTAAACTAAATATCTTTAATTTCATTTATGAATCGTTTTAACGTTTCTTTAAAGTTTGTTTTAGGTTAAATATATCAGTTAACTTCAGTATGTTCTTGCGATTGTAAAATACAGAACACCGGTCTTGCGAGTTCAAGTCAAAATCGCAAATCTTATGCGATTTGTGAGTGTCGAACGTACAGGGCAATCATGAACAAACATCAGCTATAAATTTCTCCATTTTCCAATTTTAATATCTGCTGCTTTTTGAAATTTTTCCCAGAATTTTATTTATGACTGCCCTTATATTTTTATATATTTTTCACTAAATTTTCAGAAATTCCATTTCACATTTCTATTATGTACATATGCTGCTTATATTTTATCTCATAGTGTGCATTGTCGCAAAAACGATCCTCAAAATAGATCAGGGATTCTACTCTGTAACTCGAAACGAAAGCAAATGCTTTCGAATTCATATGTTTATAATCTCTTTCGTTTCGAATTACACAGACTCCCAGAATTCATCAGACACGCACAAAACTATCGTTTTCTATCACATGTCTGATTTTTTTTTTGTATTTATAATGGCCCTTATCGGGAATAAAAGGCGAATAGTTGTTCACGTGAAAATTTGGTATACATTTTAAATTTTTTCTCAGCAAAAGGGAATTTTTTTATTCATAAAAAAGAAAAGTAGAAATTACACGCAGAGTTTTTATTTATGGTTGGACTGAAGAGATAATATATCCACATATTATGTGGATAACAGAAGAAAAATTTGAACATAGTTAAACATTTATATAATCAACTTAAATACAAAGTTTAAAATTTAATAATTTCAATTTAATTTAACATGTAGTTCATATATTATATTACGCTTATTGCGCTAACGTACATCGTTATGAAATAAATAACAAAACTTTGAAATTAACGGCAAAAGGAATGAAACCCCGTTTTCAAAGGGAATGCAGTAAAACTGAGCCGCGAAAATGCATTCCAGCCGGCGGTAATTTCTGCTTAGCAGCTTTTGTTACTGCTTTTATTTATTTGCAGTTTTCTTGCACTTCCGGTTTGTTGCGTTGTTTTTTACTGTAGTAAAGTTACTACTTTATTTGCAACACTGTGGTTTATTGACACAGTTGCTACCATTTTGGAGCATATCCGTTTTATTACTTGTCAATATTGGCGCTGTTTGTGCTACATTTTTTTGTCGCACAAGATTTTGCTGATTAGTGAACAAAACAACATCGCTGTGTAAGAATTCTGTTGAAAAGTAGTTTTTAATTAATTAAAAACATTAAATTAAAAGAAAAGAGTGAACATTGAAGCATAATGAATGTAATTAGTTTCTGAACAGAGATGTAAAGTGTGATTGTTCTACTTGCAAGATTTAAAGTGCTCCTACGAATGTGTGGTCATTTCCAAGGCGAATTAAGGTGAATATCAATATGCCTTGGTAATTTCGTAAAGTAAATTCGTGTTTTAATGCCAGTTGTTGTAGTTAGTGGAACTTATACAAAATCTAAAGTGTTTGTGTGGCTACCACTTCGATAGATACCAGCCCACAGATTTTGTTGTATAGAGAGTTGCAAATGACTTAAAGTTTTTGGTAAATCTTAAGAAACTACACAAAAACAATATATACCTCTTTTAGTTTTTATATTTAAATATTAGTTAATTTGGCTGGCTGGTTGTCTGACTGGTCGGCCGGCCGGCTGATATGTTGTAGATAATTGTAATAAAGTGCTGCAAAATTCTTTTGCTGATTTTGCTATTGAATATGCTGAATATGGTAATAAGTAAATATAAAAGCTGAAAGGAAAATTATTCCAAAATGAAAGTTAAGCTCTTCCAGGCATATGTTTTAAAAATTAGTGCTTGCGAATAATAATTTGCGCAATTTGATAGATTAAGTGAAGTTATAAAATAAAAGAATCATATCACACATCGAATCAGAAATGTGTTCAAGGATAAAGATCGGAAGCTTTCCTATTGACTACAATAAATTGAAAATTAAAGGGTAAGTGGACTCACAAAAATTTTATTTATTTATTAATCATTCCAATCGAGGATAAAAATATTCTGAATATTTACAAAATTATTCTTCAAGAAATTTATTATTCGACATATTGTCATAATTATATTATAAGTGAAATTTATTTGCTGGTTGAAGTCTACTGACGATTTGTTAAAGCAACAATGAAATGCATATAGACATCGCTTAACCACCAGCAAATAAATTTCAGTCAAAATTATTCTGAGTATCGTCAAAATAAGACGATCTTGAAAATGGTATTGTGCCAAGAATACAAGTTAAAAAGAAAAATTAGTGGAAAAATGGTTTATGAAACTTGAGCAGCACATCATAGAGCGGTCTAGGAAGCAATTATTTTTTTTTAATAAAGTAATTATTAAACATTTTTAGTTTTAAGGACTCGGAATTGATTCTGTAATCGTTGTAAAATCATCAGATTTGATAAAATAGCTCCCAAAAAATTAATTAATTTGAAAATTGAACCAAGTAAAAAATAAAAGTTATTTTCTGCAGTGAAAGACAACAGCAAATTAAATTAAACTTACATTCATCTGTTTCCACGGCCGTTCTCCATTATTATATTTGAATTCAAATTGTTAATTTTTTTTTAAATATTTTATTTATAAATAATTATTTTATATTTGAAAAAAATATATATCATAAAAAACATAAAAACATAATATAATATTTAATATATGTATGTATGGATAACAGAAATACATTTTACTCTTTTTTTTAATTTATTTTTACTTTAAATTATAAATTATTAAAGTGTTAAAAAAATAATTACTCGTATTATTTAAACATGATATTGCTTTATAATGATGTATATAGAGTTAAAAACAAACAAAAATATATATAAGATTAGGATACATTATAAAAAAGGACACAAAAGTACTCAGACATAATTTATAATCTAAAAAATAAACACAATTATCAACTTAAACAGCGACAAGAACGTTACTTTTTACGTTTAATTCGAGAATATGAAAGAAATATTATTTAAGAAAAAAACCGTTTTATTCTTTCATATTATATAAAAAAATAACAACTAAAATGGTTTTAAAAACTTAATTTTAATAGGTATGGAAGTGGAAGCTACTTTTAAGAGTTTTCCGAAAAAGAAACCAAAAAGTTCAAGAGTTTAATTTTGTAACTTTTGAAAACGTTATTTGCCAGTACTGCATTGTTTATAAATGTGAAGGGGGTGGGGGGGGGGGCGTGGAAGTAGTTTTGTTCTAAATATTTAATTAACGGCGACCTAGACATCAATTTGGAAAGGTGAGCCGGGAATATGTTCATCTCCCCACTTGACTATTAAAATGTATTGGCCACGATCGCGAACCAAGTAACTTACATTGTAGTTATTGCGACCAGTGTGTTTGATGCTGAACTCTTCACAGGGGCCCTTAGGGCCGTACATACCCACATAAAGAATATTGTTACCTGGCAATTAATAAAATATATTAAGTAATTAACATGTCCGAATTCAATGTGAGTAAGCATAAAAACTTACCAGCTTCAGTTGCACAAATGGTAAAAGTATTTGTCTTGCCCATAAAGGCCTTCTTCAAGCCCATGCCTTTAGATGTTACCACCGAGGCATCAGACTTGAAGTTGGGCATTACAACACCACTGTTTTTACCACCCTTAGATACCTTATGCACGGTATCTACCACAACACTTGACGTTTCTTGTGAACCCTCATCAGCCAATTTTTCACCTGCACAAGGGAAAGGCAAAAACATTTAATCAAGTTTGAATTGCTGAATAGCGTAGTAAGCTAGAACTTACCTTCGCAGTTTACTCTGAATGGAGAGCCGATAATATGAATGTTGTTATATTTTATTGAAATGAAGTGATCGCCAGGTAGCAAGGGAGTGTAATGTACTTTGTAGCCTTCTTCGACTTCAGTACAGTCCATGGATACCTTGGAGGGACCATCAATGGCGACTGCCAAAGTACCTACGCCAGCATTGCAGGTATTGATAATGAAATCTTGTCTTTGGCCGGTCTTAACATTTTCCAAACCAGAGCCGGTGGCCTGTACAGCAGCAGGATCGGCAACATCCTTGCCGACCTTTATGCGGAAGGGTGAGCCGGGAATATGAACACCATTGAATTTAACATGGATAGCGTGGATGCCATTTTCACGTGGATAGAAACGTACGGAGGTCATTTCACTGTCAATGGCTTGGATGAAACAGTCATCATCGGTGCCCGAGGGAGCAACAATCTTAGCATCCAATTCACCCTTGGCACCGTTCTTGCGTACCATGAATTGATAGGGTGCATCGGCTTGAATGTTACCTTCGGGGAATTGTTGAACCTCCAATTTGTGGGCATCGCCCGCATCGGGAGAAACATATACCTTGAATGGCGAGTCGGGTATATGGCGGTCATTGAACTTCAAACCAACTCGGTATTCACCGGGTTCAGTGACTTTGTAGGATACATCACAGGAGCCGTCTTTGCGGTCCTTGAATTCAATCTCAGCCTTACTGGGACCCTCAACGGAGATGGCCAAAGAACCACCACCAGCTTCACGAGTCCAAACATTGAACTCGCAGGGCAAACCGACAATACCACGCTCCAAACCACTACCGCCGGCCTTAACCAAATGACTGCCAAAGTCATGTAGTGGACCAACAGTGAACTGGAAGGGAGAACCGGGAATGTGCATATCCTTATAACGGACGGACACGGTGTGAACACCCAATTCCTTGGGCACAAAATGAACGGAATAAAGACCATCTTCTACTTCTTGGATTTCGGCATCCTCAGTAACATTGCTTGGGGAAGTAACACGGGCCGCCAAATCAAAGGACGTAATGCCGGGCATCTTAAAGGTCAATTTGCATTGGCTGCCGATTTCAGTAACTGGCACAGCATCACGTTCTCTCTGAATCTTCTCACGCTTGCGATTGCTGCCCTCGCCGGCCACCTTAACGGTGAATGGTGAACCTTCAACATGATGATCAGCAAACTTCAAGTTAACAATATAATAACCCGGCTCAGTGGGTTTATAAGAGATGTTTAGTGTACCATCATCCTTATCAGTACATTGGATTTCAGCCTTGCTGGGACCCTCAATAGATACAGACAAACCGCCGTATCCCGCATTGCGGGTGTCCACTGAAAACACATTCTCAGTATGAGTCTTGCCTTCCTTGAGACCATTACCCGCAACCTTAACCTTTTTGGCGTCACCAACTTCGCGTTCCATTACGGTGACCTCGAAGGGTGAATTGGGAATATGTTTGCCACTGCGCTTAACAGACACCATGTGTTTGCCGGTTTCACGAGGCGTAAACGAAATGCCAATATTGCCCGTGGGCATACGTTTCAAGAAGCAAGGTTCCTCCAAACCGCTGGGTGCCTGAATTGAAGCATTCAAAGCACGCAAATCTGCATCAGTGATTTCACCGGGCATGGTGACTTCGGAACACGAACCAACTGATATTTGGTTACGTTTGCGACCCTCGCCAGTAACTTTGGCTACGTAGGGAGAACCTTTAATGTGCTTGTCGCCGAAGCGCACTGAGACATTGTATTCACCGGGGGCAGTGGGCAGGTATTGAACGGAGACGGTGCCATCTTTGTTGTCGTGGTAGTTGATCTGCAAAACAACGAGAAAATTATAAATAGAGTAACTCATGAAGCTTTTATGGATTGCAACCAAATTATAGTTCTTTTGCCATTCGGAATGTTATGTTGCAAAATAGCAATAAACAACAAGACTAGCGATAACCACAATTTCTTTATTTATCTGTTGGAAATGGCAGCTGTTATTTTGATAATTAGAAACGCAACTTAAGTTCGGTTGCTTTTCATAATCGATCAATTAAAAAACTTAGTAAATCTCACGATTTAAAAAATGTCTAATTTCTATCAGGGGAATAGTGATAAAATAAAATAAAATATGCCAGGCTTACATCAACTTTGCTGGGACCTTCGACAGCCATAGTCAAGCCAGCAGCACTGGCGCCCTTAGTGGAAATGGTAAAATTGCAGGGCTCGCCAGTAACACCATGAGTCAAGCCGGGCCCATAGGCGGTCACATAACCAGAAGTAATCGAATCAACATGGAATTTAAAGGGGGAACCTATGAATTGGAAAGATAGATAGATAGCGTTATCTTATTATAATTTTGATTGAAAAAATTAGTGTGATGCAAAAAATTTACCTTGAACTGGTTCACCGTTGTATTTCACTGCCAACTCGTGTGTGCCCTCTTCCTTCGGGTCGTATTTAACCGAAACGGTACCATCGCGATTGTCCTGAATAACAGGCTTGTCAACTTTACCGCTGGGCATTTTTACTTCAGCTGCATAAAGAAGAATTAATATTAATACTTTTTATTTCAATTCATATTTTAAATAACAAATATTAAAAATTTTAAAAATCCCAGATGTATGTATGTACATATATGTATATAAAAGATGTGATATCTTCTAACCGGCTAGACCAAAAAAGCTAAATCAAAATCCGTCCAGCCGTTTGGTCTGTACGTGGACACTTATAACACCCCTGTTTTTGGTTGGGGGGTTAAAAATAGGAAAACAAAGTACAATTTTATAAAAATTCAAGGGTAACTATTTATTTATGTATTTACACTGCGAATCAATTAAATAGGGAATTTCATATGATAAATTCTTATGGAATGGAATAGATGGATAAACCTTTTATTTCCACTACTTAATCCTACGTCTTCACGAGCCATCGACTTGGACATGACATGAACATGACGCCGGCAGAACAACTGTGAAAAATTCATCAACTTCTTTGTTGTGGTGCCATATTCAGGCATATCAAAGCATTTTGCGGCAGTATAATAGAGATGCAAATGGTTGCAATGGTTGCTCGATGTCAGCGCATGGACGAAACTTGGACAAGAGCGGTCTCTCGGTCTTGGCGACAGTGCAAAACTTTCCAATGAAAATATGACTATGAAATTTTTAATTCAGAAAGTGTCGGTGAGATAGAGAGAAAGAGAGAGAGAGCGAGAGAACAATGGGGTGTACTTCACGCTTTCATGTATTTACTTGGAAATCTTCCCCTTATCGTGGTTGGCGTATTTCTACTTCGACTACGACGTTTTTGTAATAGAGCATCACAATATTTTTTCTTTAATCTATGACCAAAATTTTGTAGTCGAAGTCGAAATACGCCAATAAATAAAAAAAATAATAAAGCCCTTTATTTGGTTTTCTAATTCTCAGTTGTAAGCATTTTAATTTTTGTTATGGAAATGTCGGAAAAAGTAAAAATAATGTTAAAATAAGCCAATGAAGAAAATTTCAGAAAGAAAAAATTTGCATAGTGTGAACCATGAGAATGTTGCCAGGCTCACAATATACTACATGTGTAATTAGCAACAACATTCGATCATGGAATTTTATAATTTTGTTGTAATGCTATAAAAAATGTAACAAAAACAAATACGTAGTTATTTTAAAAATATAAAAATCTATGTAAGTAAAATATTGCACATGTTTACAAAATACAACTCAAAAATGTTAAGGCCAGAGTCCCTGTAATACACTCGGAGAAATAGCTTCACAAATTGACATATATTACATATTTATATTTTTGATAATAAACTTTAATCGTTTTTTTAACAACTCCTTGTTTGTGTGCATTTTACTTTGTCTGCCGTTAAGAGAAATTTCTAAATTTATTTTAAGATTTTTATAAAAAAAAATCAAAAATAAATTTCTGACTTTTTATGAAAGTATTTTTTATTTATTTAAATATGTATTTGATAAAATTTTTTTAGGTATATACTTATGTATGTATGTATATTGTATTTGTTTATGATGACTCAATTATAAAATATTTAATAATAGATGAGCCCGCCATTTAAGAAAAAAATCAAAATCAACTTTTTTTTTAATTTGTTGTTTCCCTTGGAAATCAAATAATTTTTTTAAGCGGTGAACATTTTTATTACACTCGAACATATATTAATACAGGTACAAAATTAGCACTGCACCAATTTTATAAAAATCTATACAAAAGTTTCTTCGTGCTATGCATACATGTACAAAATATAAAGATGGAAAAAAGTTCAGAATATTTTGGCAAATTATTTTTTTTAATAAAGAAGCTGTCAGCAGTTTAAAGCCCCGGTAAATTATTCAAATATTTTGTAAATATCAGCATAGTTTGGCAAGATCATTATCAAGATAATCAAGAAAATTAATTGTTTTAATTAAAAAAAAAACAAATTACATCAAAGACGTACACAATGAACCTTATTGTGAATAACAAGTGGATTTTTTGTTCCCATGTAATTTTCAATTCCCTCGACGGGAAAAATGCTATTGTGAATCTCCTACGAATTTTTTCCCGCTATCATTCCGAGTGAATGTTAAAAATGGAATATTTGTAAAGCTTAACAATTAATTGAAAATAAAAAAAATTTTAAGTTTAATAATAAAATTTTAGTGTGTGTAAACCAAAGAGATTCATACTCCATGAAAAAAGTTATTGCAGGGAATTATTGTTAACAATTGTAATCTTGTCCTAAAAATAAATATTTATAACTTTTCATATTTAATTCGATGGAATATATTGAAATTATGAGATGTAATAATTCAGTTCCCCGCAAAAAAAAAGTGAACAAAACCAAGGGAAAAGTGAAAAATTCCTGTGAAAAATATTCACGGCGATTTTGATTTCCCTTATCAATCAAATATTTGTCTACGATAATTTTGTTCTAGATTAAAGAAAACTTGTATACGTTTCCTTTAATCCAGTACGAAATTCTGTTAGACGAATATTCGACTAAACATACGCAATATGGGTGATTATTCAAAATAAGGCGAATTAAAAAATCGAAAACATTTCTAGGGAAAAATGATTCACGATTGAAATTTGTGAAAAGGGGAAATATAAAAATAAAATGCACCATACGCAATATGGGTGATTATTCAAAATAAGGCGAATTAAAAAATCGAATCGAAAACATTTCTAGGGAAAAATGATTCACGAAAACATTTCTAGGGAAAAATGATTCACAATTGAAATTTGTGAAGACGGTACACTAAATGTATGTCCAGATAACTTGAGAAAACTCCAGACCCAACAGCACAGATTAGTCTTGATTCGTCAGTGTAGGCCCAGGTGTCATAATCATTTAAATATTATAATTTCCTCTTTTCCCCAATGCTTTCTGGATGGGAGAAGGAATTTGAAGGTTCTACCAAAGTTGGTTCTGGGTACCATATACATACATATCGCTGATTTACTCAGACAACGTCATAACTCAAAAAAACCAGTTTGCCAGAAAACGAGTTTGAAGTTTTCAATTTAATGGAAAAAGAAAACTTTATTTTTCTCCCAAGAGTTGAGCAAACAAGATATTTGTATGAAATGTTTTAACAATATAAACAACAATTATAGGTTGGATAAATTCTGTATCACCAACACAAAAATTCCATTTATTGAGTTATGACGTTCTTTGAGTAAATGAGCGATATGTACATAATCTATAATCTGAGGCTTTAATGTTAAAGCGCATTAAATGGCTGCTGTAAGATTATTTTACTTCTTTCCTAATCAGGCATCAGTTCATGATGAATTACCAAACAAAAATAACACAAAAACCGTCAGTGTTGCCTATTCAAAAAAATTTAGCCTACAAAAAAAAAGAGACCATATGATTGAACAATTTATAAAAAAGCAGTCCAAGGAAATTTATGTACAATAAAAAAGCATTTATTTATAGGAAATGCAACCAACACAAGCCCTTAAAATAAATTTTATTATTGTGGCGCAACGACGGAAGTGCTTAGAAAAACTGTTTGCTCCAATTAAAACAATGCATGTCTTTTTATTGCTATTTTAAAATGTAGACATAAAATACTCGTACATACAATTAAAAACCCATGTAAACAAGTGCCGAAATACATTAAATGGACAATTTGTGGGGCTGGCCGCATATAAAACACAAAAAGTAAAGAGAAATAAACTATGTACACTTTTTAATAAAATCTCAAAGAAAAATAAAGTGCTCTACTAAATAATATAATAATTTGAAAAGAGAAATGAAAAGAAAAACAAAATAATCTTTTTTGCCTGCCAAATTTGAAATATTGCCAAAATATTCTAGCATAAGTTTCTCATTTACAAACCAAAAAAGAAAAATCAAACTACAAACGACATTATGACACTTTAACAACAAATCATGACACTTTAGTGACAGTAGTATGACATTTACAATGATAGAAAAGAGCTAGTTTAGATTTTTAGCAATTTTTAGAAAATTTACGGCAACAGCAACTGCTTGCTTGAAAGTAAAAATGTTTCATTATTAATTGCACACAACTGGTCGAGAGAAAAAACAAAATCCTTTTATTAAATCAAGCATTAAATTAAATTTCTGTGCCACACACACATATAAAAAATGCAATTTTTCTGTATTAAAAAAAAATAGGGGAAAAAATTGTTTTATTATAAATTTCCACTATAAAATGAAATTAACACGTTGGTTAATGTCTAACATTTATCAAATTGAATACATGAATGTAAAGATGCAGCAGAGATGATAGAAATTGGTGGCAAGCAAAAAACAATTTTAAATAAAAGCAATTCTGCACTTTAATAAACCATTAAATGAACCATTAAACGTTTGCCGTTTCGTTGTTTTAGTTTGAATTATTTATGTTTAACAATTTTTCAAAAATATTTCATTCATATCAATTGCGGCAACTTTTCAAAGCAACAGCGACATAAATGCAGTAATTATGCACATAGAAGAAGAAGAGGACGAAAAAAAAGAAACAAATTATTGACAATGTAAATATTGTTTTTGAAACCGTATCGAATTTTGTTAATAAAATTTTGAATAAATACATAGTTTTATGATCTTTGGCTAATGTCTCGTTAAATTTGTCTTGTTTAGAAATTTTACAGAAAAAAAAAGATTAAAAGAAAAAATTTAGGAAATTTGTTTGGTTTTAAACGTTTGGCACGCGTCGTTGATTCATAGCTGTCGACGATTTGGGTTTATGATTTGTTGGCTTTTTATTTAGTTTTCTTTGAAAACAAAAGATTTTCTTTTTTTGTAAATGAACATTTTCATAAACAATAAACAGTAGCACGTTTCTGTAATTCTCGCATCGAAAACTTTCTCACAGAAAACGATGGCAATGAAGAAGAAACTATGTGAATTGAAACAAAAAATCGTTTCTCACATGCAAGTGTTTCTGTAATTACTTTTTGTGAGAACTGTTTGTCATTTTACCGTTTTTGACGTATGTTATTGGAAATTTGTGAGAAAAAGTGTTTCTGTAACAATATTTTGTGAAAAGTTTCTCGCAAGAACTGTCAGAACAACTCGCATTTTAAAGTGGTGCGAGAACAACCAAAATTGTACAAAAACATATGAATTTTATAATTTGTGTATAAAAATATGAAATATAAACTAGTTAAGAAGATATACAACGAATTGTTGGACCAAAATATTATTAAAAAGTCGATATGTTCACATTTATTTAGATTTTTTTTGGGAAATTATCTTTGATTTTTTTGAGTTGATAGAAAAACTTCTTTCAAGCATTTTGCATTCATTTTATATTCTTGTTCATTATTTTATTTTCTTTTTCTTTTAAATTATTTCTTTTTTTGTTATTGAAATAATATTTTTGTAACATTTTCTTTTCATTTGACACTTGATTGTTGGAAATATTCCAATAAAAACGAAATTAGTGTTGCTTCTTTTCACTTTAAATTACAGAAACACTTTTTTCTCACAAATCGAGAAACGATGGAATTTTTTGTTTCACACTTCATGTGAGAAATTTTTCGATGCGAGAATTACAGAAACGAGCTACAGATGAACTATGTACATATTTTGCTTTTAATTGATAATAAAATTTGATGATCTTTAGAGGGAGTTTAATTGGTTTATTTGAATACTAATTTCATGTTTAAGAAAAAATTTCAAATATTCAATATTTACATATTTTGAACTGAAGTGCAAAATCACGCAACTACACTTTTTTAAATTTTATAGGAAAGAGAGAGAGAGAGAGAGAAAAAAAAATATGTGTTACGATGTTATACATAATAATTAATTTAAAATGCGATTATGTTTTTTTGTTAGTTACGTGGTTTTGCATTCCAGCTGACGATATACATATGCTAAGGTTATTTAAAATTTTTCCAGTACACATCAAACAACTATTAAAATGAGTCATAAAATTTTATTATCAATTAGAAGAAAAAATTAATAAAGAAAATATATTAAAATATTGTTTTTGAAATGAGTGTTAAAATCTCAAGGGAATGCTAAACACCGCCATACAATATTTAACACATTTTATCATATCTAAATTAAATTATTTTATAGGGAAATTATTACAACTTTGCGATAAAGTTCGGGATAGTTAATCATAAGGTCACTTTTCTATTTCTATTAAACGTTTTTCTCAAATTTTAACTATACCACGAAGTAACTATACGTAACGAAGTAAAAAACGAACGAAGAAAAAAGCAACTGTGCTCACACCCATTCTTCTTTCCCTTCTCTCCAACAAACTCAAGAATTAACAAATAAAACTTTACGTGTGGAAAAGGGGTCTAAGTTTAACAAAACTGAACCATAAATTGAACTTTCAAATTTTCCCATTATTACAACTGTCCGATAAAATAAATAATATAATTTTTGCATGATGGCAACATTGTTGTGGATACTGGGGATATTGATTGTTAGCAACACTTAGTGGCAACGACTTCCTTTTGTTTATTTACTCAATTACAAACATAATGAAACCATTTTGGTTCATTCCTTTTTTTTTTGTATTGTTATATGTATTGTGTTATGTCTTGTTTGTTTTGTATCACATTTTGTTCAAATAAATACACTTCAATTTTGCTGTTATAAACTATATAGTATGGCAACTTATAAAAATGTGGCAACTTCAAATGACTAAACCTCACGATAAAAGTTACAGGTAGGGTGAACTTGCCTTTAACTTATCGCTTACCTTTAGGTAAAAGTGAAATTTTAATAATGAAAAACTGTTTATCCGTCCGATAAAATCACATGTTTTACTAACGTCATGTTATAATCACCCCTATCGTGAATAAAATGTGAAATTTTTGTTCCCATGAAATTTGCATTCGCCATTAAGGGAAATTTGCTATAGCGAATTTAATGGGAACGTTTTTTCCCGCTATCAATGCGTAGTGAATGTAAAAAACGTCAAGAAGGTTTGTAAAGCTAAAAGAGTAACAGAAAATAAGACATACATACATATGTACATATGTATGTATTTGAGTTAATAGCAAGAAATACACAAACATTAGGTATCAAATAAAATATTTTTAAGTGCAACGTTGTGGTTTTAAATATTTTAGATGTCGTGGAAAAAACTCTTTAGTATACCATCGCCATAAAGTTATCTGCATGTGAACCAAAGAGATGTTCAATGATAAAAGGTGTTGCAGGGAATAGCAATGATAAAGTAAGAAATTAAAAAGCATGTTGATTATTGAGTTCTTGTTTCAACTTTGTTATTTTTTGAGCTTCTCATTTAATTGAATGAAAGTTTTACATATTAACTCTAGTTGTTCTAAGAAATTTTTAAGTAAAGGTTCCCTGATGATCTGCATTAGCAACAGTGAAATGAGCATAAGATTCAGCTAAACCCCTCAATAATCAATTTCAATGTAGTTTTAATAAAAAATATTTTACTTAATAAGTAAAAGAATAATTTGGGATTATTAGTGCGTTAACAAATTTTAATATTTTTTGTAAGTTTATTTAAGTTTTTTATGAAGAGCCCTGTGTAAAATAGGACAACCAATATATGTAATTATTTAATTTTTCTCGATGCGAGACTCTTCTCTTTAATAATATTTTTAATATTTTCACTTTCATTAGAAAATGTTTTTTCTTTGATTAATTAATCATACCTATTGTGAATAGCAAGTAGAACTTTAACTAATAGCGTCTATTGTGAATATCATGTTGAACTTTTCTTGCCATAAAATTTTTATTCCTTTCGAAGGGAAAAATGCTATTGTGAATCTTCCGTAGTGAGTTCTTAGTGAATAACAAAAAAAACGAGAAGAAAACTTGTAATTAAATGAAAATAAAATAAATTTAATTTTAATAATAGAAAATACAAACATTTTGTATTAACAAATTAAAAATAAACATATTTTGGGTTTGAAATGAAATATTTTTAAGTGTAAAGTTAAGTTTTCAAATATTCTACGTGCAGTGGAAAAAAGTTCACATGTGAACTAAAAGGGTTTCATTTCATACTGTGCAAAAAGGCGTTGCAGGGAATTATTGTTAACAATCGTAAAAATATCGTATTACATATAACTTTTAATCAGTGCAATCATGAAAAAAATTTCGCGTGAAATTTCTCCCTTTTCCAATTAGAATTTTTTGTTTTCCCTATTACTTGCATTAGTTGGAATTGTTCCCCGGGAAAAATTTCACGCGAAATTTTATTCATGATTGCCCTGAATATGTAAATGAAAGGAAAATGTTGAAATTAGGTGATGTATTCATTCAGCCAAAGGAAAACTGAACAAATTCCCTAGAAATATTATTCATGATAAGTCGAATAAAAAAAAGGGGAACATTTCTAAGTAAAACTATTCACTATTGAAATTTTAAGAATGGGGAAACTCTTTCGAGGGAAAAAATGTTCACAATAGGGGTGAATGTGATTTTCTAAAGAAGACAAGAAAAGTTAAATTAAGCTGGTTGGGGGGAAAGTTGCTTTTGCTGTGCAACCATGCACTTTACCATAACTAATCTCAGCCCAACTGAAAATATATATGTACTTGAGTTCTAACAGAGAGCATGGTAGGTAATTGTTTCGTAGTAAAGCTCGAAGGACCAAACCTAAGTAAAGTTTAAACTTAAATGTTTTTTTTTAATTTGCCTAATTTATTTCTTAGAGTAGAATATATTTTGGGTTATAAAGTAAAAAATTACAGATTTTTTACAACAAAGTTTTAAATTATTTTTATTGAATTTTGGAGCTTGCTTGAGGTATATGGGGGAATGCTACATTTTCTGTGCAATCCAGCACCTTATCAGCTTAAGTAGAGATAGACTTGGGTACTAATAGAGAAAATGCATTAACCGTTCGTTTCTTAGCAAAGCTCGAAGGACCAAAACTTATTAAAGACGAGTGAAAAGCTTAAAAATTTGTGTGTGTGTTTTTCATTTATTAATTTACACAATAAATTTCTGGGAGTCGATTAGACAGATTATTTATTCTAAAGTTCTCTTTGTTTTAGGTATTATTTAAGGCCGTGATACAATATCATACAAAGTCGTGCGATTTACGAAAAAATACAACTGGTTTGATGGAGTTTATGAAAATTTTCAAAAGACAATAACAATTCATCACACCAGGATAGTGAGTCATGGCCTTTATAGGATTTTCATATTGTTAATGAAGTAGTTGAAGTAGTAGTTTAAGTTTTCCAAAGGGTTTCCAATTGACTACTTTATATTTTTGTTAAACTTGCTTGAGTTCTACTTTCCCTTTTACATATATAATTACCTTGATGGGTTACAATATGAAATGATGATTTAAAGTTCAGTGGCAAAAAATCGCAACTTATGCCTTCATTCTTCGGTATTAGAGTTTCGTTATAATAGACGTGTGTCTTTTCAACGTGATCACGTTCCGAAACAGTTACTTTATAATAATTGGGACGATAAAAATAGGTAATGTCCTCCCAAGTGGCTTCGGGAGCTTCAGGTTTTTCCGCATACCAACCAAAATTCATAATGAATTTTTGAAATTTATTTATTTTATTTTGTTGTGTTTTTTGTTATGGTTTTTTGTAAAAAAGATTTCGTTCAATGCAACATACACACACACGCATGCAGCAAATTTGAAATAAAGACACTTAAATTTTAGTTAAAAAATTATTTTTTTTTTAAAGAAAATTTTAGAAAACATGTATTTTTTGATAAGCAAATAAATAACAAATAAATATTTATTTAGTATGTACTCGTATGTTTTTATTTAGGTTTCTTTTTATTTTTTTTTTTGCAAATCAATATTAAGTTACAATTTGTAGTATTTATTTGTTTATTTATGTTGGTTCTTGACTCAAAATCCTATTAAAGAAACTCACACTATTTTTTGTTAAATTTTTAATATATATTTTTTAAATTTTGCTGATAATTTTAAAATTTTTGTTTGTTTTGCACTTGATTAATTTTTACGTAATAAATGTATTTTTTTTATGTTTTTTTAATAAAAATTGCAAAACTAATTTTCCAACACTATTTTTTTATTTTTTATTTTGAAATTATGTTTTAATATGTTTATGTAATGTTACGAATATATCCTGGAAGTTTTCTTTTGTGATGTAATTTGTTATTTATTTGCTTGTTTTTTAGATTTTCTTTTTTATTTGAGAGATTTTTTTTCTAATATTTATTGAAACTCATAAAGAAATTCTTTAATATAGACCGTTAATATGTCTAAGCGTTTAAACGTCCCGTTTTCAATTGAGCTTTCGCAATTCCAATTACAAATTAAGGTCCGTCTATCTATCGATCGAATCGATGAAAATTTTTCGGTCCTCAGAGCTGTAAATGAGGGAGCAGATGTTGTTGCTGCTGCTGCTGTTGCTGGTGGTTCTGCTGCGGCTTTTAGCGTTTACACTCACACCACAACATAAAATTCTTCTTTCCAAACATTTTGATCCAACCAACCAAATCCAACTCAAGCAACAACAATTTTTATTTGTATCTCGTAGATTCGAATTTAAAAAGTCTGCAAACAGTTTTTCTATGTGTATGAGTGCTTGCTTAATCATGTATCATCTACATTGTATGTGTGTCAAAAAAAAAGCTTTTGATTGGAAAATTCTCATTTCTTCATAAATTATATTTTATTTACTAAATTATTGCTCTGAAAAAGAAATTCTGTTGTCGCTGTTGTTTTTCCATTATTTTTCTTGCCAGCAGCAAGAAAAGCTACAAAGTCTCTTCAGATTTTCAGGCTAATACACCTGTACGAGTACATGTTGCTGCTGCCGTTGCTTTTCGAAACGCAAAATTCTTTAACACACAACTTGTGATCTTTACTTTTAATCAAAATTGCATATTTCAACATGTTTTTTTTTCTTCTTCTATTCTTTGCTTGTTCCCTTTCATTTCAACATCTCGAAAACTTTGAGCACATAATTTTCGTTTGGAATATGAAAAAAAAACAAAATTAAATAAAAAGAACAAGGTGCAAATAATACATCTATCGTCAATCGTTTATCGATCAGTAGAAGGAAATGTGAATAATATTATTAGAGCAGTGTTTGTTGTATTAATTTGCAAATATGTATGTATGTATGTCTGTATGTTTTTGTATGCAGGTACACGAATTTATTTGCAATAATATTTTAATTTTTCTTTTTATGTCCGTCCACATGCTATATTATTTTTAGCTTTGAGAATTAATTTTTGTATTGAGAAAAATCGATGTAGTTGATTAATATATTGATTGAAATATCATTTTAAAATATATGTACTAAAATCATTTACTGCCAGATTGTCTTAAGTCAAAAAAGAAACCACTTCTTGATAAAATGAAGTTTTGATGGAAACTACCTTTTGGCAAAAGTACTTTTTAACAAAAGTACATACCTTTAGAAAAAGTACTTTTTAGTATAGAGTACGTTTTGATAAAAGAAGCTTTTGACAAAAGTACCTTTTGGCGAAAATACTTTTTAGCAAAAAGTAAATTTTGATAAAAGTACATTTTGAAACAAGTACCTGTTGATGTACATAAGTACTTTTTAGCAGAAAGTAAGTTTTAATAAAACTGCCCTTTTGAAAAAAAGTAACTTTTGATGAAAGTATTTTTTCGACAAAAGTACCTTTTGATGGGACCATTTTGATATAATACTTTCTTATAAAAGTACCTTTTACAAAAGTGCTTTTTTACAAAAGTGCTTTTTTACAAAAGTACTTTTTTTAAAAGTACCTTTTCGAAAAATACCTTTCGACATAAGTTAACTTTTGGCAGAAAGTTCTTTTCGATAAAAGGATAAAAGCACCTTATAATAAAAGTACCTTACCACAAAATTACCTTTTTAATAAAGTAAGTTTATAAATTACTTTTTGATGAGAGTAACTTTTGGCATAAAGTGACATACGATTAAAGTACCTTTTGCCAAAAGTTCGTTTTGATAAAAATATCTTCCGAAAAAAGTACCTTTTGATAAAAGTACCTTTTGAGAAAAGTACCATCTGAAGAAAGTATATTTTGACAAATGTACTATTTGATAAAAGTACCTTTTGAGAAAAGTACCTTTTGATAAAAATACCTTCCGAAAAAAGTACCTTTTGAGAAAAGTGCCATCTGACAAAAGTACATTTTGACAAAAGTACATTTTGACAAATGTACTATTTGACAAATGTAACTTTTGATAAAAATACCTTCCGAAAAAAGTACCTTTTGATAAAAGCGCCTTTTGATAAAAGTACCTTCTGAGAAAAGTACCATCTGACAAAAGTACTTTCTGACAAAAGTACATTTTGACAAAAGTACTATTTGATAAAAGTACCTTTTGATAAAAGTACCTTCTGACAAAAGTACATTTTCACAAAAGTACCTTATGATAAAAATACCTTTTGAGAGAAGTACCTCTCTACAAAAGTAAATTTTGATAAAAGTAACTTCTGACGGAAATTCCCTTTTTTATAAAAGCACCATTTTGGCAAAAGTATCTTTGACTTAAGTACCTTTTGGCATAGGTGAAAGTAAAGTAGTGGTTTTCTTCGCTAAAAAGTAGCATTTTGCTTCTTCTCTAAAATACCCAAAACTTTATGTGGGGCCAGGGATTGCATTTTTTATAACGATACAAACGATCTTTGGCATAAATTATTTTAGCGATAAATTTGGCATACTACTACGTGGCTAAGTAATGTATATGCAGTTTTCGGTGAATTCAAATAAAAAGCGAAGTTTTTAAAAACAAATTCTTAAATATTCGTTTGCTTTTACAAAATTTATTAAAGATTTTTGTATGATAAAATTGGCTGTACGAATTATCGCCCAATTTACTATCGCCCAAAACAGCTAAATGAAGGAACGCCCAAAATTGTTGGGTAATTAATAATTGTGAAGAAATACCCAAAAAACAGTGCCCGATCGCCATGCAAAATTTTTGTTTTTTGGGCGATAGTAACTTGGGCTATAATTCGTACAGCCGATAAAATTATTGCACAAAAGTACAATTTTTGAATGATAAAATAACTTCTTAACATAAAAGCACTAAAAAAATTTAAAAACGTATCCCTTAAGTTGAAACCGTCTCCGAAAAATTTTGACTCAACTAGTTCTAAAGTTCCATCCCTGCTTAAAGGCCGTGATACACTATCATACAAAGTCGTGCAATCTACGAAAAAATACAACCCTAGTATGATGGAGTTTATGAAAATTTTGAAAAGTCAATAAAAAATTCATCACACCAGGGTTGTAATGTTTCGTAGATCGCACGACTTTGTATGATAGTGAGTCATGGCCTTAAAGTACATAATCACCCCTATTGTGAATAACAAGTGGAATTTTTGTTCCCATGAATTTTCAATCGCCTCGAAGGGGAAAATGCATTTTGTGAATCTCCCGTGAGAAATTTTCCCGCTGTCAGTTCGCAGTGAATGTAAAAAACGGCAAGAAGAATTGCAAAGCTTTAAAATTAATCGAAATTCAAATAAATTTAAGTTCAAAAATAACAAATAGAATAATTTTATGCTCCAAATAAAAGTGGGAAAAATTCTTTAGTATACCACCGGGGTGCGTGCAACTTCTTAAAATTTACTGTGTGTGAACCAAAGAAATTCATACTTTCTAACTCGAAGAATAATATCGAAATTATGCGATGTAATAATTCAGTTCGCCTGCAAAATTAAAGTGAAATAAAACAAGGTAAAAGTGAAAAAAATCAAAGAGGGAATATTTTAAGGGAAACATTTTCACGATAAGGATGATTATGTATATTTTAATTCCACTGCACATGTTTTGTAATTACTTGATATTATTTAAAATAAAAATACAACATTGAAAACATTTTCCTAAAGAAAATTTGTTTTTTGATTTAATGCGGGTGGGATGCTTTCGTTAGCTTAAGAATAGGATTTTGAAACGAGAGGCCACGTTTTTGCAATTTTTTAATTAAAAAAATTTTTTCTTTTATAAATAATAAAAAGTTATTTGAATGACTAATGTACACACATACATATGTACATACACATATATTTATGCCTGCTCTTTTTGCATATTTTCCTTATAACTGTCTGATGCATTTGGCTTAAATTAAACGCATCAAGATGTGAAATGTCAGGTGGACTTTTGAAAGTAGACAAAAAACATAAGTACATGGTTTTTCTTTGGCAAAAAGCAATAAATCAATTAATATTATTATAATGTGAATTTTTTTTCGGCACTGCAGCTGTTATTATAGTTTAAAAACGAAATCTCATATTGGAAGGCAATTAAACTACAAATAACTAACAAAATATATAAATTGATCTCGGTCACATTTTTCAAATAACTTGTCATTTTGCAGACATAAGTGTTACGAGTATATATGGACATACATATGTATGTGCATATTTCTAATTGCATTTTTTGTCTCAACAAGAACATTTGGAAAATATCAAAAGAATGTTAATTAATAATGTTTGATTTCTTTTAAAAATAATTGTTTATATGTATCTACGCATATATGTATGTATGTATGTGTGTAAACACAATAAAATGTAGAAAGGCCTTAACTCATTATCTTTTTGTAATCTAGAATTTTGTACTCGATTTAAAAAAAAATTGGTTAGGGCCTTTCTATATTAAGGTAACTATATGTATGACCGTAGGGTATCCAACTCTATTGATTCACTGCAGTATTGAAGCAATGTGGGGTGCACTACACTGAAATGTGTTATAATAAAATCACGCAAGTTCTTCCTGAAACCCGCGATTGGACAGTGAATCGCGCTACGCATTACAGAAAAAATGAATTTTTAGCCATAATGTTCGTATGTGGAATAAACTATCTGTAAAGTTCAAATATAGTGTCTACAGACACTATTCCCTCTACTCGTATCATCCACCCCACAAATTATTTTTCTAAGCATAATGCACTGTTTGAGTAGAGTGTCATCATCCTAAATACTGGCCCTATTTGAAAAAAAGAAAATAAATGCTTAAAAATTAAAAAAAAGTTATTGAAAGCTTAATACTTTTGGTAATTGGATAAAGCCAATTTTCTGTCGCGTGCGACACCAAACAAATACGATTGTTTTAAAAAACGTAAACTTTTTTTAATTCTTCAGCAGCTTTGCATTAGGTAAAATTTTAAGAAAAACCCTATTCATATTGTTGTGAAGTAAAGCTTAATTGGTTGATGTCGCACGCGACAAAAAAGTGCACTTTGCACGGAAATGCACATATGTATGTAATTTTCGTTGTTGTTTCGACTTCGAAAAGAAAATTCATTGAATATGCAGTTTTCAGTTTCTTTCTGTGTAAAATCATTTTTAATGAAAAATTAATTCCATTTTTTGTTCAAATACATTTAAAAAAATTTACACACTATACAAAAAAAAAAAAAATATAGAGAACATTTGGTTATACATATAAAAATAAACAACATGTTAATTAAATTTATGATTTATGATCATTTTGAAAAAAAATGTAATAAAAAAATTTAAATAAAATTCATATATCGTGCCATAACAGCCAAACAAGCTTAAGCGAGAAAATTTTCAAACTTGATTTCTTGACCAAAATTTATTATTTGCTATCGTATATATTACATATATATATTTTATAGACTGATGGATAAAACAAATCGTTACCTTAATACAGAAAGGTCCCTAACTCATTATTTTTTTGTAATCTAGAATTTTGTATATTTCGATAGCAGAACATCTAATGTATCGAAAAATGCCAAAATCTCAATTCCCAAAAAATAATGAGTTAGGGGCATTTCTATATTAAGCTAACGAAATGCTGTACAACAACATCATATGTATATTTATGTCTGTATATATACATATATGTATGTAGGCATGTAAATATTTTCGAAAAAAACGATCCCATAAAAAAGAACTGACTCGTATAAAACAAACAACTCATGATAAAAAAAAATCGTAAAAAACCAAAGCTAATCATGGCAATTTTCAAACAAATAAAAAAGAAACAAAATTTTATTAAATGTAAAAATAATACAATAAATTATAACCACCATAAAATTAAAACCTAAACTGATATTTTTGTTAAGTAAAAATTTTGGGAAAATGTTCGGTCGCGTTCAGCGCCTAATTTCTTTTGATGATGATTTACTTTAAATGATGTGTCGCTCCTAGATGGATTTTTTCGCTAAAACATTTGTTGCATTGATTTTTCATTTCAGCATGACATTTCAGCAAAAAGAAAAGAACCAAATATAGGAAAATATTTTTCTGCAGAAACTTTCATTTCTTATTAGAAAATTTTATTTTTGGCTGTCTCATTACGGCACCCTGGAAATTTTCGTTACAAATATGCACATACGACAGCATATAAAAATTCAATATGAATAAAATTTCAATATGATGATGATTATTTAATAAAATAAAAAATAGTATGTAGTTATGATTTACTCATCTACAAATAGCGATCTGAATTTAATGATGCATTTCATTAATATATTTTTCAAAAAAAAAAAAAAAAAAATTAAGCACTATTCAAAATTCTTCAATGTAAAAACAGCGACCAAACAGTGCAATAATTTTCAAATCCAATAGCAAAATGTATGCAGATTTTTCAATAAATATTTAATAACGTTTCGTACTCAGAATCACAATATTGCAACAATTTATCCGCTATAAATTGATGAGACACCAAAACATGCGCATACATGTACGAGCATGTGCGTTAAATACTTCTCGTTTGATTCCTTTTTAGTTTACAAACAGTTTTTACACTTTGTTCGATATATTTCACATACATTTGATTTAAATACATTTCTAATATTTTGATTGATTTGCGCCAATTGCATGTACATATAGCTGTGTTAAATCTAAATATAATTCAATTTGTTGGAACTTTTTAAGAACTTTTTACATTTTCTTTTTTTCCTATTTGTATTTTGTAATTTCAATATTTATTTTTAAATACATACTTTAAAGATTTGTGGACTAGATTTAATATGTTTTATTTGCAAATTTATAAGCAGATATACTCGTACAAAAAACAACAAATATAAATACATAAATTCATACTACCTACATACATACATGTAAATATGAAATTAATTTGGTTAAAAAGTTTTAACATTTTCGTATTTTTTTTTATTATAATTAATCCTGTGAGCAAATTATAGCATTCAATATTCAAAGAAATTTCAAAATATTTCAATAGTATTCGAAAAGATTTGATTTCATATAAAATGTCGTAATATCATTTTTGAGGTGTTTAGTTAAAAAATATGACGTTTTCGTTAAAATATAAACATAAAGAAATCATGCCTATTGTGAATAACAAATTAAATTTTTTTCCTCTTGCTATCGTGAATCTCCCATGAATTTTATCCCCGCATCAGTTCCCAGTGAATGTAAAAAATGGAAGAAGATTTGTAAAGCTTAAGATTTAATTGAAAATTTAAACAATTTAATGTGTTTTCTAATAAAAAATGTTTTACTGAATAAGTAAAATAATACTTTGGGATTATTAGTGCGTTAAAAAATTTTAAACTTAAACTAATTTAAGTTTCATAAAAAATAAGTATGATTTTGAGTTTCAAATAAAACGGTTTTAAGTGTAAAATATAATTTTATCAAATTTTTTTTAATGGATAATTGAATTTTTAATTATTCTAGGTGCAGTGAGAAAAATTTCTGCAGATTACCATCGCCATAAAATTTACTTTTTTTGCTCTATAAATTATTATTTATAAAAATGTGAACATGATTTTCTGATCTTGTTCTAAAAATAAGTATTTATAAACTTTAATATTTCATCGGATGGAATAAATTGAAACTACGCTATGAACAAAATAGAGGGAAAAATTAAAAAAAAATCCTCTTGAAAAATATTCACCCTTATCGCGAACCTCAAGTAAATAATTTCTAAGAAATAATTTTTTTATTTTCATGAGCAATAAATTGACATTGTCAATTCTAGCAAGTCAAACATCCTATTGTCAATTGATGTAATTCTTATGTTAGTAGAAAAAAAACTTATTGGAAAAATAAAGAGATGAAATTTGAGAGATGGTAGGAGGTACCTGCACGACTAAAACAAAATTACAACACCAAAGAAAAAAACGAATAATTGTCAGAAACAGATGTCTTTTGTTTTTAAAAATAACAATCACAGGGTAACTAATGGACGATTGCAGAAGCGGCATTCATTCAGTGTTGCCAATATGTGTGTAATACACAGTGTATAATTTCTACTCTCATGTGCAGGCCATGTTAAGAGATAATCTGTGTGCAATTCTACTTTAGGTTCTATTTTTATTTATTTACCTTTTAATTTTAACCTACACAAAAGATGTGTAGTGTAATTTTCTTCAATGTCCATATTTACACTATGCAAGTCTTATTGCTAAGCTGATTAGTTTGTTAGGAAAGAGAGACGAGGGGAAAATAAACTTTACTGTTCTCCTCGTCTCTCTCTCCATCAAACTAATCAGCTTAGCAATAAGACTTGCATAGTGTAAATATGGACAATGTGTAATTGGAGACACAGCCATGTGCAAATTCATTGGCAACACTGTAATCACACACATACACTAACATTTTTCCAGCTTGTAAACAAAGTTTGACAACTTTCTGCATTGTATACATTAACAGGCTGGGCTTGTGCATGTACCTTGTATAATTTTACCATGGAAGTAATGTATGCAAGTGAAAAAAACTTGAAGAATTGTTGGCAATATGTACATATTAATGTACATACGAGTATGTACATATATACATAAATAAATTCATAAATTTTCACTCTTTTTAAAAATAAAATCAAATAAAAAAAACTATTTAACCAAACTACAAGACAACTAATTACATTGTGCTTCTTTTTTATTCCCAAACAAAACGTTTGTGAAAAAACACACATAATTTTTGGGGAAAACTCTACGGGAATAAAAATCGTGATGCCATATTTTTTTCGAATATGCGAATTTTTTCAAGTGGAAATAATTCACGATGGCAACTTCAGGCAAAAGGAAAATATTTCAACGGAATATATATTCACGATAGGGGTGATTATCCATGATAAGGAAAATCAAAAAAAGGGAAATTATTTCCAGGGTAAAATTATTCACTATTGCGTTTTTGTTAAAAAAAAGGAGAACAATTTCGAGAAAAAATATGTTCGCGACAGGGGTGAACTTTTTTAAGCAATCAGGCCCGTCACACAAAATTAAATGCAATGGAAGTTTATTTCAATTCCGTAATTAAATTCTTCAGAAAATTCTATAGGGAAAAAATTTTAATAACAAGAACAAAATACACACATAATTTGTCAACGCTAAGCGGTGCGTTTTACAAAATTAGGCCCTTTATTTTTTGTTACAAATGTAAGAAATTTTCTTATTTATTAAAAGCAAAAAATGCAGCATCATAAAAAATTAAATATTCTGTTCAATCAAAGTGCTACCACACTTTTTTTTTATGTGGAAACCACTTTTTTCTTTGACAAAATTGTTTTTGTTTACATATAACCAAAACAAGTTAAAAACATATCGCAACTTGCAACATAGTGATAACTCAAAAAATCCGTTTTTGTATTTAATAATGTAGATAAAGTCGTTGTATGATATAACTTATATCATATTTAATTTTGTGTAGAAATTTCATATAAAATTCACCTTTTGAGAAAATATATATTTTCATACTCGTCCCTTCCTTGAGTTGTATTTAAATAGAAAACTTAAAACTTATTTTGTGCAAAACTAGCTCTTTTGTGATATGCCTCTGTAACAATAAATAAAGCGCCTATGTGCAGCTGATCATATAAAATTGCACTTTATTGTAATATTACTATGTTTTCTTTTCCTTTTAAATAATTTTTGAAAAAAAGCAAGAGCTGACTTACCGACAACGATTCCTCCAGTGGTTGGTACAGGGAATTTTTCAAAAGCAACTGTGCGATAAGGTGTGTCTTTGCCGTTAACCAAGTGGCCAGAGGTCTGAAATATTATAAATTAGTCATTAAAATGTTTGGGGAGTGATGTCTGTTACAACAAAAAAAAGTATGTAACGGTGGTGGTGTGATAAGTTAATGATTTGAATTTGAATTTTAAAGCACATACTCGTACATAAAACAGAATTCAATGAAGTTTCTTAAAACTACAAGCAAAACTTAAGAAATTTTGCTAAAAAAAGGAAACTATCTATACATACTCGTACAATTGAACGAAGCATTCTCAATAAAGTTATTTTGCTTACAAATAAATCATTTACATTTACATTTTACATATACATACATATTTACACTTCTTATGTACATATACACTTGACATTGAATTGTACATTCAGGGTGTATGAAAGACTTGTACCAAAATAAAATTGAAATCAATCAGCATGCACTATATTATTATTTATGTACATACAAGTAAAAGATTAATATTGTTATGACTTCCTAAGCTAGTTTACCGCCAAGTTCTTTGATCCGCACTCCATCAAAATTTTGGTCTTATAATATACAGGAATTATAGATAAGATGTTGTTAAAGGGAATACCCAAGGCGCCAGATTATTCCGCAATATCAGGGCAACCATGAGGCTGTGAATCGTTTTTTCTCTCTCAAATTTAGACAAAAATTACAGTACAACATGCTTGTTTCATATAACGCTCAACATTTATTTTATTTAGGTCCTTTAAAATAAACAAGCTGCTAAAAATAGATCTGCTGCACATAAAAAAACTCGCAGGTTAATCTAACCAATTTCAATAGTCAAGTTTCCAGTTAATGTAAATTGTTGTTAAAGTTTCCAGCAAAAAATTTTTTCAGGTTGCGGAATCCGGCTCCCGCAATGCTTTTGTGAAGGATTTTTTTTACAGTAAAGTTACTACAAAAATTGTACGATAACAAATTTTTGGATGAATTTTTTTTAACTGCATTATAACGCAAACATTAGCAGATAAGAACAACATGTTGTTTTAGATGATTTTCATTAAAATGCAAGAGATATAATTTTTCCTTTACGAATTCACCAAAAGAATTCTGCAAAAGAATGGAAATGCAAACCTCTTTTATAACAGATACGGAAGTACAATTTTAAAATGCCAGCATACTTTAAGCTTTCTCGACTTCTCTGACAGAATCACTCCTTGTTTTATACAAACTTTGATTTTTTTTGTACAGTGTTATTTATAGAAATAAAGTCTCTAGCAGAAATCACTCGTTGCAAACTGCTGTTGCAAAAATTGCAGATGTAGCAAGTCCAGGATATAGTATGCTACGTTCTACAATACTGCAACAACAAATCATATGAAATTTAAATTTCCCACAATAATGCAATACAAAAAACTATTGCGAACTGAAGGCCGCCATACGTTATATGTCGCCATTTTCAACTGACATTAACGCAACGACGGAGAACGTTGGCACAATGGGTAGTTTATTGACGGCAAAAACATCAACCAATATCTGTCTAACTACTCTACATACGCGAAAAGAAAAAAGTTGACCATTTTTTTTGCGTTGACGGACACGTATTGAATGTACCAGACCTCATAAGAAACCATGTATTTCAACTTGGCTGTCAGTTGAAAAAGGAGAAGTTTAACGTATGAAGGATTCTATGTGCCCCGGCTTTCACATTTACTACGTTTCCGTCAACGCAAAGTACAAAAGTTTGCCAACTTTTGTACTTTGCGTTGAGTAGTTTGACAGCTTTTAGTTGGTTTTCATTTTGTATGTTTTGATGGGTGGTCCTTGTGTTTTGTGGCAGCAAAAATAAAATAAAACAAAAGAAATGAACGAAATAAATAAATAAAAAGTTGAATTTAATGAATAAAACGGAGAACCAACCTATTGAAGCTGTTCAAATAATTCGGTATCTAAAGTAGTCATTGTGCTAACCTTCTCCGTCGTTGCGTTAATGTCAGTTGAAAAAGGCGAAGTTTAACGAATGATGGATTCATTGTGCAATGGCCTTGATGGATTTTATATGAATCGGCCTTGAGAAGTGAAAATGTTTACAAGGATAAAACAGCTGTGTTTTTGTTTTGTTTATAATATCAAAACAATTAAACTCCTGCGCTGGCAAAAATTTTCAGGGCGAAAGAGCCGCCGCCACGAAAACTACCGCCAGACAATTAAATTATGTACACCTGATAATGTTCCATGAAAACTGCTAAAATTTATAAAAGGATACAATTTAAATTGTAGTTGTATTCATTTGCTTAAATTTTAATAAAATCAGTAAAGAGTTGAATGCCTCTATCACGTAGATACTTTATTGGCGGCATTAACGTTCAAATATTGCCTGCAGCTTAGCTTATGTTGGCTTTATTTATTTATTGTGTGAACTGTTACAAAACATTTTTTAAACGTTTAAAAACATCACTCACGTTTTGTAACAGAAAGTGGTTGCATATATCATAATGTTGCAGATATGCAACGAAGAGTGATTTACACATTTTTCTTTTTTTTTAACTTTAACAAACAAAAACAAATTATTATATTTAATATAAAGTTTATGTACATGTTTATTGTAATTAAACATTTTTGTTGTTGTTGCAAGAAAATACAAACAAAATTAATTTTACTCACTTGTTAAAAAAAAAAGTTAATACAATTATTTATTATTTTCTTTAGAATTTCTTGTGAACAAGTTAACAAAATTTCTGAAATTTTTAATTCATAAATTTCAATTCTCAATTTATTTTTTTAAATTCCTTGTAATAAAAGCTTAAAACAACTATTACTTTTGCTTTGATTTTTTGTTTTTATTTTATAATATTTTCAACGACAACTAAACATGTATGCACTTTTCACACTACCCACGCGTTAACTAAATATTTATTTATTTTCACTATAACAACATTTTTCGCCTTAAATATTCTCATTAAATTTTTAATTTAATATTTAATTCAAAAATTTTGCAAAACAATCTGTACCTGTGTTGTGGTGGTCTTGATGACTTTTGTGTGCTCTTCGATATACTCGGCGAATTCTCCAGTAGTTTCGACAGCCTGTTGAAGAAAAAATTAATAAAAATAAAATTAAAAATCATATTAAAAATTTTCCCCAACGATTTAACACATTTGCAAATGCGTGCTTGTTTCTTTTCAACATTTTTCATCAAATCAAACATTTTAAATATTTCTTTATATTTTTTTGCACTTTCACTTGTGCGCGATTTTTTTGGCCACCACTTGAGAATAAAATCTGTTTAGTATTAGATTTCAGCGTTGATGGATTTAAAAATATTTTTAATATATTTTTGAGGAGGGAAAATTAAAGACAGATTTATGTTTATTGAACATCGAATGATGTGTAAAAAAGTACTTTTTAAGCGAAACAATTGAACGGAAAGGAAACACTTGTAAATATAGAATAGAAACATTGTCTCTTGAATTGTGGTTTGAAAATTTTTAATTAAAATTTTAATGTTCCGTGATATTGAAACAGTAATAAAATGAATATTGTATGTATTTTCTTTATTACTGTAAACACTTTGCAACGCTTTAATTGTCCGCAAAATTCATTGCATCATTTGGGTGTTGCGCCTCATTGATGAAACATGTAATTGCTCTACATTTTATTACATACATTTTTTTTTTCGTTACTTCCGGTTAAGGTTATAAAACTGTAGCAGTTCGCTCAGCAATTAAATGTGTACGAGTGCATTGGAATGGCAAATGAAACGTTAAGTTTGAATTTGTTTGTAAATAAATTTGCTGTAGGCGCACGTGTTGAACATTTTAACCAAATCGGCTAATTTGAAGGTTAAAGTTAAAGTTTTAGGATTTCTACATATCTATACAATCGCGAAAGAATCATTTTTAAATCGTAGAAGATTTCTCGCAAGGAAGAAATTGTTACACGAGCTGATTCTTCTGCGAAACACACTTATATTAATCGTAGAGAGAATCGTTTGACATGTATTTAGACTCTAAACATGGTATTTTTATTAAGGAATTTGCTATTTGTTTACTTGATAAAGTCGGAAAATTTTCAATACATTTGGTTTTTTTTTTTAAGTTAAATCTGAAAACAGCAAAATGTATTGAAAACTTTCTAATTTTACCTAGTCAAAAAATAGCAAGCTCAGTGCGAACTGCACTCTATTATCTTTTTTATAAGCAAAACAATTTGTTTAAATTATATTTTAATTAAAAACTTTGCGCTTACTTTTTCGTATCACTGTACTTCAAATTCTCTCACCAATACAGCTGCAAGACATTTTTGGTCTTCCCTGTATTAGACTCATGTAGGGATTATAAATATAACAACTCGTGAAATGCTCAGCGGTGTAGTTCTTATATGAGTCACGGAGATAGACGCCAAAGGCTCATTCGATGATGGTTTCAGTTTAAAATTTTTAAATTAAAAAAACCTCAAACCAACTGCAGTTTTTTTTTGTCTTACAGCCTGTCCCACGATATCGACAGAGCTCATTCTGCCGATTACTTATATCGAATATAAAAACAAGTTGCCGATTCTGGGACAGACCTTTAGTCCTTAATTTAATTTTTTTTAATTTTAAACAAAAACAGTCCATTAAAAACATTTAACATGGTTGTTTCTGTACTCTTCATATATTCATTAGAAGATATTTTATAGAACTTGCATGCTAAACATTCCAAGATTAAGAGACGAACATGTCAGAAAATTATTAATTAAGAAAAAAAAAGTTAAAGCTTTTGTTAAGAATAGGATTCACTGTCCTACAGAATCGTTAAATTTTTGAGAAAATACAACCCTGGTATGATAGAGTTTATGAAAATGTTTAAAAGACAACAAGAATTCATTAGATCAGGGTTGTATTTTTGCAAAAATCACACTCAAAGTATATTTATCGTGTCTGTCGTGACTCATGAGTTTCGATCGGTTTCAATTAGAACGAAAATTTCCGAATCGCAAAAAGGGAAGATTTGGGGTCCGCAATCCGCATATTTAACTTTTGCGAACTAATTTTAAAAAGGCAATTTAGAGGCGGTTATGCAAGAATGCAGTGGATACACAGGCTAAGTGTAAAACTCAATAGCCCAATTCACAAACTTGTGCAACGATGCAAGACAATTTGCACAAGATTGTGAATTGATACTCATATTGATATTGATACTCACTAAAAATAATTGTTAAGTGGTGAGTACCAATATGAGTATCAATTCACAATCTTGTGCAAATGGTCTTGCATCGTTGCACAAGATTGTGAATTGGGCTATTGAGTTTTACACTTAACCACAAAGAATTGTTAGTGGTGGTCTTGCACATGCTACGATGCAAGACCACTTGCACAAGGTTGTGAATTGGGCTATTTTGTTTATTTTTTTCCGAATATTTTTGCAAAATTTGTTGCTATATGGGAATGTTTTTCATATCTCACAAAAATATAAAATATTTATACTATGCATTTAAGAGTATAAATATGATTGAATCTAATAAAATTGCAAAAAAAAAAATTTTATACTAAAAAAATTCAAATGTGTAAAAATATTTATAATAATATAATACATTATATTTTTATATAGATAGATAGACAACTGTACATATATATGTATGTAGATAAAAAATTAATGTTCTATTTGAAAATATTAAAAAAATAGATAATAGCTACTTTTCTGCTAAAAAGAAATTGAGCTTTACAGCACCCGATTTGTAAGTTTTTAAATTATTTTTTTAAGGCAACTTTCGCTTACAAGGCAGCAGTAAATTCTCAGTTTACTTTCAAGTGCAAACTTGCTCAAAATTCCTCTAACTTTCAGTCTAGTAAAGCAAGGAGCCAACTGCGGAATGAAATTACAAATGTATTGATTGAAAACACTATTAAAATTTTTTAAATTTCATTCAATATCGAGTACCGTAATTTAGTTTTTTTAATAGGAAAGATTTTATATATATAAAATTCAACACTGATATGATATGTTGTTATTGGTTTTAGAAAAATTTCAAACAACGATTAAATCAGGGATGTATTTTAACCCAAAGTAGGAATATTTGTGTTTGAAACTGTCGGATCTCATTTAGTAAACTTTAGATTTTGTGTGAGCGAATGGATTGCTCGTAGCAGGAATATGTAATCAATAGGAATGAAAAAGGTAATAACATAGCCTGTATTATACATACATACTGGAATAATAATAATGCAGAGTTAATCCTCAACACTTGGAAGAAAAATAAAACTGAAAACTCTTAACTTGTTTTCTGTCAATCTAGTTTTCCTTGAATTATGGCGTTACTACCAGTAAATGAGCAATATGTAGATTCCATAATTCATTAATAGTAATTCATGTTAATATTAATTATTTTCTTAAACCCCTGCCGTACGGAACAGCGTGCTGTTTTGCAAGGCCGCTAAATATTCATCAGAAGCACTTAAGTGATTAAATATCTGTGTGTGATATCAGTTAGTGTAATTTCTTTGAAATTGAAAAAGAATACGAGAATTGCTAATGCAAAAAACGGACTTAATAAACTTAGTACTCTGAAGCAAAATGATTTAAAGCATTTAAGTTTTAATGGTAATGAAACTCAAGTTTCTTTCAATAAAGGCTGCTATCAAATGCTCATTATGCCACAGGACTCATCAAACTGAATCTTAGAAAAGTCTAGAATTGGATCGAATTCATTGAGTAGCTTATTTTTGACAAAAAAGCTATGATTAAACCCATTTAAATTACATGGGTTTGATAATTGGTTTTGTGTCAAAAACGATCTACTAATGAGTTCGATCCAAGTCTAGAAAATTCAAAACAATATGTCCAAGTAAAATATTTTTATTATACATTTTTGTTTTTTGATTTTTCGCCATTTTTAAATTTAGTTTTCCATTTCCACTTGTTCGAATAATACATGTTCATATTTTCATTTACCAATTGCATAATATTTTTTATATTAGAAAAGTTTCCATATTTTAATGAAATAAATTTTAGAAACGAAATTATGCTACTTGACAAAAAATACAATTATAATGATCAGGAAACGTTCAAATCGCCAAGAAAAAAATCTATTTTTGTACACAATTTTCATATCCATGCTGCGCCACTACTCAATAAAATCTATATTCACTTAACAATTCATCAATAATCGAAAATTAACCAGAGAAAGAGACAATTTTTCCAATTTAAAACAAAATATTTTTTTTCAAACACTCACTGTTTTTGAAATGAAAATAAAAAAAAAATTATAAATTCACACCTTTTTGAACCACAAAAAAAATATGTAATAAAAATTACCAATTACAAATGTTCCAGTTGTTTTCGATCAATTTCTTTTAATATTTTTTTTTAATTGATTTTCAAAATAAGAAAATAAAAGAAAAACAAGTACGACAGACGACAGCAGCAAAGAAAAACGACTACTGTTTGTTTTTACGAGCGACAAGACTTTAACAGGACAAATTTTGACTGAATAGCGACGATATTTTCATGAGTTTTGAGTGCACAAAACAAATCACTCATGCATGTACACATACAGGCACATGCATTCCACTCACACATATTCCACTCTCCCCCACAAATGCTTATGACTCAAAATCGGTGTTGCCACTACATTTTATTCCCACCGAATTTTTTAGTTTTCTTCAGCAGAAAGGCAGCATTTCCGGGAAATGAAATGAATTACGTCCATTAATTTAATGTTATTTTCGTTTACTAAAACTGAATAAGAACTAACGCGTCGTCGCATATAGCGGCCAAAGGCGAATTAATTAAAAGAAAAAGTTGTAGTATCGTGAAAACTGAAAGTACTTGCTTAAAGTGCATAAAATTCTACATCACTGTGCAAAAAATAAATATCAAATAGGTAACGGTGATTTCGTAATGACGCGTTAAAATTTAACATTGTGAGAGAAAACTGAAAAAATAAGCGGGAAAATGCTAAAAACTTTGCGTAATTAAATCCTATTTACAGTAATTTCGAAAAAGTAATACCTAAGTCTAGCTATGAGAAAATCAAGTTCAGGTATTTATTCAAATGTTTTGCTCAAAGTCGTTACTAAAATTATTTGTGGAAGTGCTTTTGCATTTAACGTTTATATTGCAATTGCAAAAAATTAATTTTCTTAGTTTAAGTGGACATAAAGTTTTTAATTGGTCTCAATTAAGCAGAGATTTTAATTTTAATTTTAATATTGAACAAATAAGCTTTATATAAGAAACATTTGTGCTGCACCTCACAACTTATGTGTGAAATAGTAATAGCCAAGACTTTAACGACTTCTGCTAACAGTTCTATTGCTTTTGTTTTAGTGATTTTTACATGCTTTTATTAGAAATGTAGAAATGTCATGATTTATAACACGTGAGTCACGCATTAGTCTCATGTGAGTCATGCACGAGTTACGCGTGCTCGTGGTTGTATTTATATATAACAATGATTAAAAAATGTAACGTGTGAGTTTTAAGCTAACTTTCTTAGGCTTTTAAAAAAATTATTTTTGGATTATTCGTATCCAAAGTCATTCCATGGCAGGCAATCTATTAAAAGCGTGTGAAAAAATCATGAATTTTTCCTTGTTTTTTTTTTTTGCTAAGCACCTTTAATATGTATTTTGTTCCTTCTTCGGTTGTTCTTATATAAAAAAAATCATGTTTATTAGTTCATTTATAATTACTTCGTATTAAAGGTACCAGTCCCCCCATTTCTATACTCCCAAAATTTTATTGGAACATGCACTTTGTTTTAAGAATTATCCACATCAAATTTACTGCCAGTTCATTGAAGCCATGTAAAAATTCTCGTCTGGCTATTTACATTGAAAACAAAAACAAATTTTGAGTGCGAAAAAAGACCCGTGGCCCCACTGTGCGTCCATTTGAAACATAGCCATAATGGGCAACGATCCTAATGCCTATCGTAATGCCGTCTTTTTGATTTTGCTGACTTTCAATACCAATCTATTTCCGACAAATACTGATACGTCAGTCTTCGACTGAAGTCTTCCGATTTTTTGGGGTCTTCGGAAAATCGATTTCACGTGCAGAGAAGCGGACATCGCTTATTCGACTACCCTATTCATAAGGACCCAAAAATAATAATAATACTTAATGGGGTCGCATATGCATATTGTGAAAATTTCAAACTCAGGATTTTGAATCCATCTCTTTGATAAATTTCACAATTTACCGAAAGTAAAATAGAATTTTATTAACTTTTTCAAAATACGCCACACTTATTAAACAAGTTGTTCCTACTCCCGTGAAATTTTCCACATATTAGATGCAGCACTTTCCAATTTCTATAAAGAAATGTCCGTTACAATTAAGAATAAAGCCTTAATTTGGTGCCAAATATTTTACAAGCAACAATTCGAAATCCCCTGAAAAAAAGCATCTTCCAATAAACTTTTCGACTCCGGCAACACTTTTAATACTAAAATAAACTACTCAACAAGTTAGAAGAGTTCTTCTCAGTTTAGCTGATACATACTCATAAATATGTAAATATTTTTGTTTTTAAATCTTTATCAATAATACTTTTATTCAAATTTAAGGTCGCCAATAGAAAATTATTGGGGGAAAGAACCATAAATTATACGTTTTATAGAGAACTTTTATATTTTTTAATAAATAAATAAAATTGAGTGGTTTTTAATTTTTTTTTTCTAAAATTTTGAGTCTTAATTTATACATTGTACAACATACATATGTACTTGTTTCTAAATTCCACGTCATTTTATTATTAACACAAAATTCAAAAGAAAAACAGTTCAAATGTTTTCAATACTAAATTATGTATGTATGTATGTTATAAAAAAAAAATAAACTCCCACTAACCTCTATAATTAACAAACAAAAAAAAAACACAAATAAACAAAAATAATTTTTTGTTCTTCAATTTGTTAAAAAAAAAATAACGTCAACATTAAAAATTTGGTATTATGTGCTTTATTTCTACATTCTAGAAAAATCGACTCGCTGTAGTCGTACTGGAAATGCACTTTATCTATTTCAAGAACTTTTGTATGTACGATACGAATTTGCTTAAATCTAAGGCCTTTAAGACCAACACTGGGTTTTAAACTTTAAACTTTGAACACATAAATTTTTGTTGAGTAACTTTTTGGTTAATGGGCGAGAGAGGAAAATATGACCTCATTATGACCTCTTTTCCGTAACAAAAATTCAAAAGCTGCTTAACCGAAATTGCTGTGTAAGACCACAGTCTTAGTTCTCTAATCCAACGGTTCTTAAATGGAGGTCCACGGAGAAACAGGGGGTTTATTATGTAATTCGATTCGAAAAGGAAACTGTTCGAATTTGTATGTTATTAACATTACAATTCGAAAACATTTCCGTTCGATTCGGATTACATAATAAGCCCCCAGTGTTTTTAAAAATAATATAAGTTTTTCTTTCTACATATTTTTTATGTTTTATTTAATTTTTTTTTAATTATATACATACATACACAAACACGAACAACCTGATATTAGTGGGAACTTTTAATTCTCACTGCTTAATATAAAGTACCCCCAACTCTGCACTAACTGTTATTGCCATCGATCTAAAAAAAACAGCTGATATTGTTTTTATTGCCATTTCATTTAGTTTGATAGAACGTGAAGTGAAGCTTAAACATGTCATCGAAGAGTCAATATTTTGAAGATTATTAAAATTTGGCTTTATATATGTAAATAAAAACGGTGTATTTTTAAACATATTTATGAACTTTCTTAGTAAAAAATTTCATATAAATAAAAGTTATATATTTTTTGCATTTCTAATTCAGCCTAAAAATACATTATATATCCTAGACTTTAAAAAGGGTCCGGGACATAAAAATTCACAAGGGGTCCGTGAACAGGAATTTGGTGAGAACCACTGCTCTAATCTACATAAGGGCAGCATCAAGAGATTTATATAGATACATATGTGTATGCCAGAGAAAGGCAAAAGTTAAATTTTTAATACTAATAATTTTAGTCTTGGGTTGAACTCTAGTTCTCTAACGTTAAGCGATTCAATCACTGATGCTGCTCTTAGGTCAGATTTGTTTGGGGTTAAGCGTTTTCGCATTATTCGGTCCTATTCCCTCGTTAAAGGTTTAATGAGGTTTAGTTCTCGCGACTGCGGAGGGTGTGGCTAGAAATGTTAGTTGCTTTTTATTCGAATTATGGATAAAACAACTTTATAAAATTTTGTATACAAAATAGTTTTAAAGCAATTTTACTACTTCAACAACTACAAAAAAATTTCTGGCAACACTTATACACAGTTTTTTATAACAAGCAGATATGTCAGATTTTTTCAGATTTTTTTCTCGCCAAAAGCAATTTTATGTTAATAGTTTTTTTTTCAATATTAATAAAACTTTTTTAATATAAATTTTTATCAAATAATCATAGAAAATTTTTTTGTTCGAAATACGGGCTGTGATGCTGCCTAACCTGAAATGCGTTGTTCACGAGTGTAGCGTTTCACGGTCAAAGTTCCCTTAGTTTGGATCTAAGTAAATGTCAAAGGAAGACAATCCAATTCTGGACATTTCACCATTTGACACTTAAATTAGCTTCACAGACTCAAATTTGTCCGCCCTATATTTATTATGGGGCTGCCGTTACGTGTGCAAATTAAAAAAAAAATCATTTTGTTTTCACACAAAGTGGCTAGCGATTCGATTGAAAATAAATTTATTATGTAGGTATTTTAATTTTATAATTTGAATGTGAACATGGCGAAATACAGATGGACATGGCTAAATTGACTTAGAAACAAGTATGTGCATATACAAAAAACGCAATATTCATATATACATATCGTTACCTTAATAAGAAAAGGCCCTAACTCATTATTATTTTTTTTTTTTGAAAAACAAGTTTTTGATATTTCGATAGAAAAATCGAAAAAGGCAAAAGTCTTGATTTAAAAAAAAATAAAGAGTTAGGACCTTTCTATATTAAGGTAACAATCAATATGTATGTACATCCATAAACATGAATTTGATTTGTGTGTTTTTTCACATAATTATATTTTTGTGACAAAATAAGATGTACACACTTTCAGCACCGGCGGTAGTAGAGCGTGTAGAAGTGGGTGTATCTTCAATAAATAGTATATTTGTCACTTTAACATAATAACTTTTAATGACGATATTATTTGGAAAATATTCACTCGTCAACACGCAAAGTACCGCAATGCGCTTTAGCCGAGTATAATAAAGCTAAAGACAATAATTTAAAAAAAAAATATATTTAAATGCCGGGAAAATATTAAAATAAAACGCAATAAATCATATACACATACATTTGTATATCGTTAGGTATATTCGCTACGTTTCACTCAAAGTATAGCTCGACTTAAAGCGAGAGATTGTCAGGTTCACCGTGAAAAGCAAAAGTACAGTTTTCGACTCACTTGGTTCCAAATACTAAAGTTCTCTCTATGTTAGCTTTAGTTGTAATCAAATCGTCAATGAAAAAATTGCCGATTTTGTAAAAGTAATTTTTTTGCAGGCGATCGAAAATGGAAACATTGCATCACTTCAATTGAACAAGTTTATTTTACAGATGTTGTGAAAAGTAATGAAAGCTGTTTCTTACAAATTTTAAATGCAACTTCTGAACTGCCGATACTACAGATGGGATCACATGACCTAAAATCATTGTCAGTTTGATTTATAATGAATGATATGAATTATATATAAAATACCCAATATTTGTGATGACTAAAACAAAAACCATTTTTTTTTTGGAAAAATCAGAGTTACCAGACAATTAATTATCTGACTATTTTTACAGTAAAGGTATTCACTTCAAAAGTTCGCATTGTGGCGGAAAAGAAAAATAGCAAAGTTGTCTAAAAATCGAACAACAACCACATAGAAAATTATTTTGCACGAATGTGTCTAAAGGTTCAGTTAGCCGACTGTAATGTAATGTAACTGCAACGCTAGGAAACAGCTGATCGATATTTTATATGAAAATTAGGTTACGTTACATTACATTTCTATAACTATTTTCATTACTTTTCACATAACAATATCTATCAGCTGTTTCCTACCATTGCAGTTACATTACAGTTGGCTAACTGAGCCTTAATGTTCAATCAGATGTGCCACAACCATAACTATAGAAAGAAGCTGTTCAAGTTGAGCAAACTTTTCACAGCATTGCCAGGCCAAACAAAATCTACCAAAAGTAATTATAGAATTCACTCTACACCAAATTCTTATGCCAAAATACCTGTTTAACGAAAATTTTTACAATGTTATAATTGCTTGAAGACGAGTTTTATATAAAAAATAAATTAATTACAAATTTTAAAAAAAATTAAGTAATTTTAAAAATTTAAGGCGTGTGGTACAAATATTTTTTTTTATAGAATCCCAAATTGATGCTTCTTGGCATATTGTAAAACGGCATACATATTTACATACAGCATGAATTGATTTATCGCGATGTTTTGTAATTTTAACAAAATCTTCTAACAATCAAGACAGAAAATGCAATTATGCATTTTCCACGGTTGCAACAATTCAAGTGAATACCTTTAATGTATGTAGGCGTACCAATTAAAAATTACGCAAAACTTGTCCCATCCTGTTATAAACTATTAAAAATAAAATCGAATATACATAGATACCATTGTGCAAACGCCATGAAGATCACGTAAAAAAATTTTTAAAGGCTCGTCGTAGAGTGTTTGCTTACATTAACTCTTATTACCAATAAAACCCGTGCAAAAAGTACGTTTTTAAATAAGTACCTTCTAGAAAAAGTACCTTTTTGTAAAAAGTACCTACTATTAAAAATACATTTTAAATGAATTTAACTGCTACAAAGAGTATCTATTACGAAAAATACCATTTATAAAAAGTATCTCCTATAACAATACATTCTATAAAAAATATTTTTTATACAAATACCTTTAACAAAAATTATATCTTTACAAAAAGTACCTTTAACAAAAAGTCCTCTTACAAAAGATACATTTTATAAAAAGTACCTTCTATAAAAAGTACATTCTATGAAAACTAGCTTTTACAAAAATAAATTTAAATTTCCTTTTTAACCGACTGCACGACGCAAAGAAGGATATTGTGTTTATGAGGCTATGTATGTATGTGTGTTCCTTTGCGGCTCTATATAAACTGAACAGGTGGGCCTTAAGATATGACAGTAGTCAAAATTCAATATGGCTGCCACCAGACGCCATTTTGAGAATACGAAAGCATACAAAGTCGGCGAACTGTATCGAAATGGGTATCATTCGGCAGGTATAGGTACTACGTATTTAATAAAAATTACTTTGGTGAAAATTGGCAGACTTATGAAACATGTGTTTGTTTCGAGACGCCACGGTGTTTAGTATTTTTTTGAAGCCTTTAAAAATAAACGATTTCAGTGAATTTGTAAACGTAGAAAAAATTCGTTAGTTATGTAGTTCATTACTTTCATTTAAAAGGTCTCAGTCTAACCAATATCTAAGCCGGCCTAGATTCTACTCTGGGTTAGTCCACTCTTTAGTTTACAACTACAGGTGTATAAAATACATAAAAAACATCTTAGTGGTCGACCAATTGAGCTGCCCACGTCAGAAACAGTTAAGAAAATACGCAAAACATAACTCGGTGGTAAAAGATTTGCCAATAATGAAGCCTGCGCTTGATGGCTATTTTAAAAAGATAGATAGTTTTTTAAATATAGTATGGAACCTGTTGAATATCGCTGGGAAAAGTGCACCGAACTAAATGGAGATTATGTTAAGATATAAAAAAAATGTTTCGAAAGTTTCGCTGAAACAAGGATAGAATACACATAGATAGAAATTAGTTTAATTGGACTACAAGGACAAAATCAGCATAGACAACGACCTGCTGCCTTGTTGCCTTGCTGTCTTCAAAAGCATCACTCTCATATAAACATGTGTATTCTATCCTTGCCATTTTGTAGTCGGTAGCCTGCTGCGGTGAATGTGTTTAATGCATACTGCATTCAATATAAACGAAATTTGACACACAATCCTGCAATAAAGAGAGCTAAACTGTGCGGTCATCTACACCAGCAATTGCTTTTATATTTTTTAATAGTGTGCTTTGCACATGGAGTTGTCATTTAAAAAATATACGTTTTTTGTTCTCATTTATTAATAATTTTAACGAAATTGTTATACTTTTTTGAAAATATCACGTATGTATGCTTATCAAATAAAGAGCAGACGACAGATTCCTATTAAGTATATTGAATGTCAAATTGTCAACACTTTAAATTGTTTTGGGTTTTCATGTTTATTTTACCACAAGTGGCGCTGTTTCAAGACTATATGAGAATCTTAAATGCCCTTCTTTAATACAAATGAATACACATACATATGACATGTGAGTGTAGTAGAGAGTACATATTTACAAAATATTTATAAATATTTTTTTTTTATTTTATAATGTCTGGTTCAAGTTTGAATTTTGCCAATAAACAAAGGAAATTTGATATATAGTATAACAACCTTTAAATTTATTTTTAATTAATAAAAAATACCATGTAATACCATTCAAAATATTTGAAATCACAAATTTTAAAAGTAGAAAATTTTTGAATGTTTGCCACTGTCAACACGTACATACGAGTGTAGTATATATTATTATTGTTTTTATTTAATTTAAAGTAGTTTATTTATATTATTTTATTTAATATATTACATATGTACGTGTATTGTGTGTGACATTTACGAGTACCTATATGAAAATAAAATATATATAAAATATATATTAAAATACCAAACTTTGCTTTTTATTTCCTGCTGCATACATTTTTTTTCTCAATTTTCACTAAAATCTGCTGTGTGAATTTACATAAAACATTTTATTTATTATTTAGTCAATAAAACATTGCGGATGGGTGTGTAAACAAGAAAAAAAAACACTAAAAATTTCAACATTGCAGAACGTAGATGAATGTCAGACAACAAGAACAATATTTTCATTATTACTATTTAATTTAATGAAATAAATAGCAACTTGAGTATTTGAACTAAATAAAGGGTCTTCCAATAGGGACTTGAAAACTTTGACAGTTAAAAGCGGCCATATTGTTGACGCCAAATCACTATGCAAATGATAGCATAAATGTTTCATCAAAATAGGTGATGATTAGCATTTCCAAAATTGGCCGGAATTGGATGATATTTACACTACCGACATGTGCCTTTAGCAGGACGGCGCTACGTGCCAGACAGTTTATGCCACATTAAGGTTTAATCAGACGTGCCTTACCGTAATGCCATAGCCATAACCAAAATTCAATTGGTTTCTATGGTTATGCCTACGGCGCTATGGCGAGTCACCTATAATCATATACAGTGTTGCCCATTAGTTTGGTTGGAACAGCTGTTTTGTATGCTTATGGCACGTTTAATTTAAAATTTAAACATTTTGCACGAACGATTTGAAGGCCTGGTCATCTCACGTGAAGGTGTTGTGAACTTGACATTTCTTATGCTCCCCACCCACCAAAGCCGTGGAGAACATTTGTACGACGTTATATTCCGCACATAATGGCATCGATATGCCTTTGAAACAAATAACAAATTTCGACGATATCTCTCTCAAAAACTCTTTCTTTTCTTTAAGGATAGGAAGCGCTTAATAAAACATCCTTTACATATTTAAAATAAATATGCATTTTTGTTTAAGAAACCCATTTTTTATTTGAGTAAAAGTTTGGTATGATATTGAAACCTTTTAAAAAAAATTTAGTTTGAAGCACAAATTTATATCGCCACCTAAAATCCAACAGGCCGCAACAACCAAAAAATTCAAAATGGTCTTTTTGATTGATTATGATGTGATTAACCAAAATGCAAGATCCTTAAAATTTTACTCTCATATGTTAAGAAATACCGATTTTATTCAGTCAATCCAAAAAAAAAGACCCTGACAAAAAAAGTGTGTGACGATATTTAAAACATAAATTTAAACATGTGATTTAAGAAAAAAAAATGCCAAGTGTTAGCATTAGAGTGTAAAAATCTATTGGTCGTTTTGGTCTGTCTGTGTCGTTCATCATTTAATTAGCAGTTTGTTATTCTGTTTGTACTTTCTACAATATTTCACTTGAGAGCTTATTATGATTTTTGAATTACTCAGTAGGAAATGTTGTTATAGAGTTTGCGGTTGTTTATGGAATTTATGGAAAAGAACCCAGATACAACTCAAGGTGGAAGGGACTTTACATTTATTATTTATTCAAAATATAGATTTTTCGTCTACGTTCTTCCACGTCGCGACGCACGGTGATGCAGAATAAATTTTCATTAGCCAAAACCTATATATTTTTCTTGAAGTAGATTCTTAAAATTTTTACGCAATCAGAAAGGAAATATATCAAAACTGAGGAAGCCAAAAGGTTTGGTTAAAATATTCGCAGTAGTGGGCGTGGCATGCTGCTAAAAAAAAATTTATGTTGATTAAAAAAAGAACACAAATTAGCCACAGGTTAGGTTAGGTTAGCAGGCTACAGGTGAAAAAGGAAATCTAGGCGTTCAGCTCACTTGGATCCAATACGATGATCCCTTTGTGCTACCTATAAGTTTAAAGTAGTAGAGAAAAAGGGAATAGGGAAGAAAGGGGAAGACGTAGATGAATAGTTTCTTGAGGATAAAAGAGAATAAAATAGAAATGGGTCAGGAAAGGGTCTAGGGTTAACGGCCATACCAGCCGCTGCTCCTAATATATAGACTTAGATTTTTGATTCCGATTTCCGATAACTCGGACAGGCTATTGAAGGATATTCTGCCAAGGAAGCGCAGGCGGAAGTCCTCCAAAGCGGGGCAGAAGCAGAGGAGATGCGAAATGCTTTCCTCCTCTTCTTCATCATTGCAACTGTAGCAGTAATCATTGTACGGGAGACCCATACGTTTCGCAGTAGCCGGTCAGTGTGGCCAAGAGATTCCTCAAGTGCTTCTTGCTGCAGCTAATGAGGTTTTTACTTAGTCCTGTGGAGGTTTAGGCGAAGTCGAAAATTTATTTAATCTAAAATGACTCGATTTTTATGTTTTTGAGTGATAGTTAAAACTTCCCAGTAATATCATATTAAAAAAAAAAACATTTAGTGGCAACATTTTTTTGCTGATATTATAATGTTACCAACACAGCTCGATTTTTTTTTAGAGAAGAAGAAGCAGCCTTAGCTTAATATTTATTTCTGTTTTATTTATCAAAAAATAATTTTGTTTTATAAAACAAATTTTTTATGAAAAATTGTTTTTGTATGAATAAGGCACTTTGTGTTTGAAAGAAAGAAATTGACAAATAATAGTACAGCTGAAGTCTCACTATCGGCGCAATGTACCGATTTTCCTCGGCTCACTGCAATAAAGTCATAAGTAATAAACCAGTATGGCGTTACTTCTAAATTAATTCCGCAATAAGACTATATAATATATAGACCATATTATGGCATTATTGCCAATGCAGTGTAGTGCATTTTAGTTAGTTGAGAAATAAGGCCATTTTGGCTTATAGCTTGCAACCTTACTGCAGTGAGCCGACGAAAATCGATGCATTGCGCCGATAGTGGGATCTCGGCTTCAGAAGAATTACAAATTTATTTTATTTGCTTGTTTTAAATTTTTTTATATATATTTTACTAAAGTGTATGTTGCCAATATTAATGTGAAATTAAACCAGTACGATTTGCCGCTTAGAGCTCAAATTAGACGTGCCATAGCCATAGCCGTAACTAAACCAAAATTCAATTGGTTTCTATGGTAATTGCTATGGCGATATGGCAAGTCACGTATAAATAAATACAGTGTTGCCCATAAGTTTGGTTCCAACAGCTGTTTTCTATGGTTATCGTTATGGCACGTCTGACTGAACCTTATATTGGCAAATAGAACCATATAAGACAGCACCTTTTTAGTTCATGAGCGGGAGAAGAAAATATGGTGGCTCCCCATTTCATTATCTTCTATTCTCTCTTCCATAAACTCAAAAAATGCTTAATTAAAACTGGCAGTTGTGAGCCAGGTCTAATCGACAGCTCAAAAACCGGCTCTTAGTAATGTTCAATAATATTGTGGAAGTTCTTGTATATGATGTTTAGTTTTGGCGTTTTCGTGTATTTTATGCTTGTGGTCTAGCTATTGATAAGTTGCCTAAGCAGCAAGCTTAACCAACAAAGAATATACATATATTATTCATAGTTTTATTAAAAAAAATGATTTATATAAAAATTTTAACTCACCTGCGTTGAAAAGCCAAAGTTAGGTTCATTAATTAAATAATAAAATCAGGAGCGAAGAAGCATTTAGTTTCAGTAGATTTGGCAAAATTGTTGAGCAAGTTATTTACGGAGCGTAGCGTAGTGCAAAAAAATTAAAATGTTTGATAGACTTTTGTTTGTTGAAAATTAAATTAAAATAAAATAATTTAGCAATTATTGTGATAAAATTTTAAGCAATAATTCTACACAAATACAGATTACAAAATATTGCCGAATTTAATTAACATTGTACTTTAAGTTTAAATTTTAGGAAAGTAATTTTTTTTTTATAAAACATATAACACAAACAGCCTTAATTTTAAAAGAAATAATAAAATAAACATTTTAAAATATTTAAAAAATAAAATAAGCCATAATGAATTGTTTAAAAATGCAGCAGCAAAAAGTGTTAAAGCAAGGCGAATCCATATCAGGTGGTTTCAACTGCTTAGTGTGCATTTTTCAAAGCGAATTAAGTTGAGTTGAGCCTGATATGAGTAGGCCTTGGGTTAAAGCAAATTTGGATTAAGAGCTTAAAAAGCGCGTGCATGCTGAGTAAAAGAAATTTGTTTTGTTTTTGTCATAATATTCTTGTTGTCTTTCTTTTTCAAAAAATGTATGTATGTAATATGAAATTTACATTATTTATAATTATTTTATTTAAAGTTTATTTTTGTTGATTGTGTATTTTCTTTAAATTACAATGGTTTCAAGTGCATGTATGTATTAAATTTTAAAAATTTAATTTTTATTAAATTATCAACTATAACTTAAACTGTTTGTGAAGTTTTACCAAACCAATAAAATTTATTAATATTTTTCATAAAGTTTTTCTTTTTTACAAACAATAATTGCTAATTTATTTTATTGCTAACACTGAAAGAGGGTCATTTAGGTTGTTTAGATTAAAAAAAAGATATAAATTAAAAAAATTATGATATGAATATGAAACATATTAAGCTACCTTAATAGAGAAGCTACCATTGGGTATATCTTTGCCACCGAACTTAACATTGACATCGTAATCGCCAGGATCGTTTAAGGCATAAAAGATATCAAAGAAGCCGTCCTTTTCTATAACATCAATATCCACGAGATCAACAACTTCCCTAATAATGGTAAAAAGTGAACAAAAATATATTATACAACATTCTTTGTTGGCTATTTAGACTGGCTTCTCACACACGGCAATTTTACTCGAGCAATTTTCGAGTTTATGTTAGAGAGGGAAGAAAAAAATAATTAGGGCAGCCTCTCTCAACCGTGAACTAAAACGTTGCTCTAAACTAAAACTAAGCTTGCCGTGTGTGCACCCAGTCTTACAACTCCTCTTACTACTGTACTTACTTTCCTTGTTTGGTGGTGATCTTGCAAGTAACAGCACCATCTCCCGCTTCACGTGCATCCACTGTCAAATGGCTCTTGCTACCCGAAGGCTGTATTTTCGGTGCTTCAGCGACTAGTTTACATTTTTTGGCCTCACCCGTGGCGAAAGCTTCCAGTTTGAAAGGAGATCCTTCAATTTCTTGTCCGCCATATTTAATGCTGACACTGTAAGTGCCACATTCATCGGGTATGAATGACACCACATAAGTGCCGTCATTGATTTCCTGTAGGCGTGGTTTGATTTGTTTTCCCTTGGGGTTTTTAATGTCAACATTAATATCAGCTTGGCCAGCTTTTTTGGTATCAACTTCAAATTCAGCCGGCTTGGAGGCGGGAGTCTTCCGCTTTTCATTTACACCCTTGATAAGCACCTTGGAGGGTTCAGCCTTGGGGAAGACAGTCATAACGAAGGGACTGAGGAAATAACACAAATAAAATAATATCATTTCCTACAAAAAAATCGTTCCCTTTCACACTCACCTGCATGGCACTTCCGTATCGGCAAAAGTAATGGTAGATGTCAAAACCGAACCTTCTTTGGGCGGTGAATAATGAACACAATAGATGCCATCACCCTTCTCTTCTACGCGCAAATCCTCCACTGGAGTGCCTTCAGAGTTTTGAATTTTGACAGCAATACGTCCGGGACCAGCATCTTGTACATCAATGAAAAAGTGTGTAGGCACTGACTCTCTCACTTCGCCATGTTCAATTCCAGGACCATAAACCTTAACCTTCGATGGATCAGAACGTTCTTCCACGAACACCGAGAACGGTGACCCGGGTATATGTTTGTCGGCAAAACGTATGGAAATATCATATTCTCCAACTTCGGTGGCCACATAGTCCACATCACAACTGCCATCGCGATTATCTATGCAAGTCATTTTCGCCTCTGACGGTCCCTCAATGGCCAACGAAAGACCACCTTTGCCGGCACCTTTTGTCTCAATAACGAATTTATTCTTCTCGCTGACATAACCACGTTTCAAACCGGGACCATAGGCTTTGCAGCGCGATGGATCACAACCACTCTTTACATTCACCACAAATGGTGAACCGGGCACCGGAATGTTGTCGTATAATAGTTCAATTGTGTGGCGGCCTGCTTCGAAAGGTGTGTACATAATGCGAAATACATCGCTGGTAGTGCCAGGTAGGATTTCACTGGGCAACACTTGTCCCTTGGGATCGAAGACGGAGCAAGAAAGCTTCTTGGAATCGATGTTGGTGCCAACTTTGCTCATGTCCACCATAAAGTCGGTCTTCTCACTCATGATGACACCTTTAAGCAAGTAAAGAAAAATAGTAGAAAGAACAGGGTTTTTAATTAACAAAAATTTACAAAGTTTGTATTTCAATATGGAGTTAAAAACGAATAATACAAAATTTTTATTTTTTTTTTGGGATTTTTAAGGAGTTAATTAATTTCTGTTAAGTAGCATTGCAAGACTTGAACACATAAACGAACGATTTTTATGGGTTTAGCATGGAAATTTCACTAGGACGAATTCTTAAATGTTCTAATTCTTCTATATATTATTTTAACTTCCCGCCAGCGCAAATAGTGCGTTATTGATTTCACATTGGTTTTCATCAGATCTCCCAGTTTTGAAGCTATGAGAGTCTATTGTGACTATTTTTACTATAATGTCCAAATGTATACATGTTTGTGTGTGTGTGTGTGTGAATTTAAGAACGGCTTAACCGATCGGGATCACATTTGCGACATTCTAAAGACCTGGGGTCTACCGTGTATTTCGAAACGGAAGAAGATACTTTCATTTCGAATAAGAAAGTAGGGTCTACTGACTTGGTTTTCAGTAGATTTTGTGAATTTTCGAAAAAAAAAAAAATTTCGAATCTAAAATTTAATCAATTCTTAAACTTAAAAAAACAACGTTGATCGAGGTGTTAAGCTTAAAACTACGAAGGAAAAAACAAAACAAGTTTATTAACTCTTCTCTTTCCGACTGTAAGACTAGCTGCAAGAACGGAAATATAAGGCTTTCAACGGGTTTGGAAAGCGCTCTCTCTATCTGTCTTAACTCCAACTTCGACAAAATTCTTCGACAACCAGGAGTCGTCAAAGACTCAGGTGTCCGAAACTTACTACAAAGAGTTAAAAAACCAGAGAAGATTGCCCATTTTCATTCTTAGAAGTTCTCTTGTAGAAATTTAATCTCTTTCGTTTTTAAATTGCCCCAAAATAGAATTTGTAAGAACTGAAATGGGCAATTTCGGGTCTCCTCTACCATAATTTATTATAACAACCCTGTAATTTTGAAAAAAGTTCGAAATTGTTGTACAGTGTAATTAGTACGAATAGTGTCAACAATGTGTACTCGATCTTAACAAACAAATATTCACAATCACTTGTATTATTCACAATAGTATATTCCTGTCAGCTGAGTCTTAAACTAAAGACGATTTTTCTTACAGCAATTGTTCATAATACGAGCTTGACATAATACAAACTTGACAGCTTTTAATGAGGGCCGATATTTGCGTAGTAACTTTATATTTATCTGACCAAATAATCTGAAATGCAATTTTTTCCCTTGGCTAGATGATGCACTAGACAACAAAACATTAACATTTGACAATACTTCTGTGCAAGCATATATTTTCTCGATACTTCACAAACACCACAAACGGATGAAGAGGCACGATTCTATTCGCAACAATTACTCACCATACCAACTACAAGAATAGTAGCGTAATGTTCGTGATGAACTATATGAGTCAAGAAGAGTGGCTACACCTTAAAGAATAATATAAAATAATATAATAATAAAGCTGAGCAATTAAAACCATTACGATCTTAACGAAATGACTGAAAATATGAATATGAATTATATACATATATTAAGCTATAGACTGTTTACTGTCTGTCGTGTAAATGGGTACTACCAAAATGATCTGATTAAAAAAACAAATTCCAAACGCTTTGCCTTTGAATAGAATTGTAATAACGCCCAATATGAAATAAAATAATTCACTAAAAATCTTATATTTTTTTATATCTACTATCAAACAACTTCCAATTATTGGAACCAATTTCATGTTTCTTTTAGGGAATAAATTAATTTCATATCTGAGATTTTTAAATTTTATTGAAATATTTACAGCATTACCTCCTGTTTCCACAACCCAGGCGACCAACTTAAGTAGAAAATTTATATGAAAGGCACTCGTGTTTTCATGGCAATTTTCAAGACGAGTCGACTGTTTGGCTTATGGAAACAGGGGTTATTCCTAAAAATAGTTTAATTTTATCAAAACATTTTAAAATAAAACTTCAATAGAAAATTTATTTTATAAACCTTTTTTTATACCAAAATTATTTTTTTATAGATAAATTAACATAAATAGTGTACGTTGTCAGGCCGAACGGTGAGAAAAAAAGTTTGTTATCATTCTGTGAAACACAGAATAAGTAACAAAAAACGTAGTTCCCTGCTCATCTTTCTTGTAATCTTATTTCAGGTTTTATATGAAACAGCCTGTGGAAAACAGGGCAACCATTATAATTGTTTGATTTTTCGCGACGCGAAAACTTCTTGCCAGTTACTGAACACAGGTACTGAGCAGAAAATTTATCACTCAATAAACTGAGTGCTTTTCATACAAATTTTTTCGACGAGTCGCCTGCCTGACTTGCGGAAACAAGGTATAAATTCACAAGCATCTGTGTTCTGAATAATAAGTTCTCCGAAGTTTTTCCACTATTTCTTGTTCCCCTGTGTTAAAAAATAATTTGGCTTAAATAACTGGCTAAAATAGCTGACTTTGAAAATCCCAGTCTCCCTGAATTGTTTAATGGTCTCCGCATCTGTTTAGAATAGGAAGGATTTATTCTCGGGAAATTATTCCCAAGGAATACATATTTGGAATTAGACTGAATAAGAAAGAACTTGAATTAATCACTCTTATTCTGAATAACAAGTGGAATTTTTGTTCCCATTAAATGTTTATTCCCCTCGAAGGAACAAATGCTATTGTGAATCTCCCGTAAATTTTTTCCGGCTGTCAGTTCTCAGTGAGTGTAAAAAACGTAAAGAAGTTTGTAAAGCTTAAGAAATACCCCTTTTAGACATAGAAAGTTTACTTTGCAAAGTCTTAATTCAGGGAGAAAAACAGAAGGAGATAGTATTCCTCTGTCATTCATACAGCCGAATTAAGACTTTGCGTAAAATAATTGAGAACCAAACAAATTTAGGTTTAAAATTTTTTAACGCACTAGTAATCCCTGGATCCTAGAATTGTAACAATTCCCACAAGAAACACTAATTCAAACAAATTTAACTTTAATATAATAATAAGAAACACAAATTTTGGGTTTTAAATAAAAATTTTTTACGTATAAACATTGTGCAGTGGAATGATATGCTTTAGTATACCACCGCCATAATATTTACTGCATATGAACTAAAGAGGTCCATGCTCTATGAAAAAAGCTGAAAATTGTTAACTGATCTTGTGCTAAACATCAATATTTGTAAATTTTAATATTTAGTTGAAAGGGAAATATTTAAATTACGCTTTGTATTAATTCAGTTCCCCTGCAAAAATAAAGTGCAAAAAACCAAAGGGAAGGTTAAAAAATTCCCCTGAAAAATATTATTCACAATAGGGGAAACACATTTCTAGGAAAAAATTATTCACGATTGCAATTTTGGGAAAAAGGGAGATTATTTCGAAAGAAAAATTGTCGCGAAATATGAAAGTTTTGCATAAAATTAGTACCGAACACCAAGTTTTGGCTTTTTAAAAATTTTTGGCATTTCAGCGGAAAAACTATTAAGGATTTATTTCAAACTATTTGGATCCAGTTCAATTTTCTTTGGACTTATTTGACTGACTATTTAATTTTTATTTTTTTTGTAATGAAAGTTATTTTATTATGACGAAAGTCTTAGAATTTTTATTGACATATCGAAATCAATATAAAAATCGATTTAAATATACTATAAAATTCTACAAACGAACCTTGATATTGACGTGGAATCGCCATGTCAGTAGCGAAGTTTGTTATAAAGATATAAACAAAACAATATTGACCCAAGTCTTGATAATAGCCCAATAAAATTTGTAATAAAAAAATTAGGCGTATTCGTTAGTACAGTAATTTTTAAGGCAAAATTATTTTAATTTGTCCATTTGAATTTAAAAAAAATGGTTTTTCTTGAAACTATGTTTGGACTTACGCAATTTTTGCTTGTGCTCACAGATATATTTTTTTTATTAGGAAGTATTTGGCTTTTAGTCGAGTACAAAATAAAGAAGAATTCAGCTGTCTTTTTTTTAATTAAATTTCCTTTGGGACTGATTTTATTGGGACATTTTCATCTTTCATTGGGCTTTATATCATTTATCCGAATTATATGGCAACTCCCTAAACTTCTTTAATGCTAGAAGAAGAGCTTTTCTTAAAATATATTTAGCTTTACAGTGGAAAGACTGCCGATTTTAAAAGCACAAAGTATACACAAATAAACATATTAAAAGCAAATAAGACTATTAATTGACATGCTTAGCGATGTTAAACTAAAAATTCTAGGTTAACGTTAAATATTAAAGTTCAATGAGCTTAATTGAAAGCTTTTTATTTTGCTTTAGCGGCGTGTTTTTTTTTAATTAATTAGGAATAATAGCCACATGCTGGACTTGAAAGCTTTTTGGTCTCGTTTTTTTGTTTGTTATTTTTAATGGAATCGGCTTGCAGCATCACAGCAACAGCAAGAAACAACAGAACACATTATTTGGAATGCCATCATAGCCTACCATGTGGCTGTATGCCGATACCACTAACACGTGTATTGCTGAGATTCGGCAGGGGGTAAATAATCGGTTGGAATGGTGATCCGTTTATATGACGTTCATTAAATGTTATATTTACAGTATAGTCTCCGGCTTCGGTGGGCAAGTAGGCCACATTGCAAGTGCCATCGCCATTATCACGACAATTGATGGCCGCTTCGCAGGGACCTTCTACGGTGACACCCAAACCGCCTTGGCCGGCACCCCTGGTATCGATCATAAACTCGGCTGGTTGTCCCACAACACCCTTTTCCAAACCGGGACCGAAGGCACGCACTTTATTCGAGTCACTGCCGCTTAAACACTGTAAACGGAATGGTCTGGGCGTTATAGGTGTGCCACCAAAACATATGCTCAACAAATATTCACCCAATTGGGTGGGTGTAAAGTTGACCAAGAAACCTTCGGCTGTGGGTATGACATGGGCTTTGATGCGACTGCCCGAGGGTGAGGTTATCGTAACGGCCAAATCAGCTTTTGGTAGTCCATGAGTAAGAATGCGAAACTGCTGGAGACTATTTAATGGTGCAGCTTGTTGATAAATGAGTTTGTAACGAAAGTTTTTGGACTTAGATGATGACCTTTGTATAGTATTTCAAGTGTTTTTCATTTTTTCTTCATTCTTATTATTTAAAGCATAACTTTCCTTTTTTAAGAAAAAATTTGCTTTCGTGTTTGATGGTAATAATTTATAATGAGGTTATGTTTTCAAATGATTTGAGACTATCCTAAATTTAATTGAATCGGGGAGTGGAAATACTTACTTGCTTCTAGGCCATCAACTTTGATCTTGGAGACGTCTATGGCTTGCTCAACCATTACCTTCTGGCCCAAAGGCACGGGTTGACCGCCGTAAGTCATAGTTGTGGTATAGGCACCCTTAGTAGGTGGTATCACCTCCACAGTGTATGTTTGATCCTCATTATCTATGATGCGACAGGGTATCTCAACTTTCGTTTCTTCGTGGACAATCTTGACCTTTAACTCTGCCTCGCCGGCATCGCGGCAATCGACATTGAAATGTGTGGCTGAATTGGGATGCACACCGGGCTGGAACCAGGGACCAAAGGCTTGCACTTTGGCAGCATTAACTGGCAAAGCGACATAGACACGATGCGGCGAATTTGGTGTAGCAACGCCACCAAAATTGACTGCAAAAACAAAAATATTTTACTCGGTTTCATTCAAATCCAATATCCTTAATATAACTGCTTACCTTCCACTGTGTGAGGACTGCCGGTGGCAGGTGTGTAAGTACACTTCTTGGTACCATCTGGTTGCTTTTTAACCTCCACTGGTAATCTCTTGCCATAAATATCTTCCACCACAATATCAAGGGGAGCAGGACCGGCCTTCGTGTCATCAACGGTGAAAGTAGTGGGCTCGTTAATGGTCACACCATTCTTTTCTAAGCCAGGACCGAATGCTTTCACCAATTCGGGCTTGTAGTCGGTCTTGGGCAAAATTTGCGTTATATAGGGTGACTTGGGTATGTCTTCATTATCGCACAAAATATGTACTGCGTATTCGCCAGGAGCGGTAGGATGATATTTAACTAAAGCCGAACCATCACCATTGTCGTGACACTCTATTTCAGCTTGAGAAGGACCAGCCACAGTGAAACCTAAGGCACCAGTTTCGCCATTTGTTTCCACTACAAAAGCAGCTGGATAGTCTACAACGCCACCCACTAAACCGGGACCGAAAGCAACAATATTGGATTCCTTCTTGGGACCTACTTTCACTTCAAACGGCGATTTGCTGACTTCCTGGCCAGCAAAAGTGACCACAGCTACATAACGTCCCTCCTTGTTGGGGAAATAATGACACTCATAGGTATGCGCATCCAATTTGGTCATAGCTACTTGTTCGTTCATGCCACCAGGACCAACTAACCTAACTTCGGGAACTCCCTCACCAGCACCTTCCGTGTAAATCTTGAAGTCTGCATCATCACCAACTCTTACACCAGTTGGCTGCAAACCTCGGCCAGAAGCTCTTACACGTCTGGCATCGGATAAAGGTGCCACTTTGACGGGGAAAGGGCTGTTGGGGATGGGCGTGCCCGCATAGAATACATTCACCGAGTGTAAGCCTTGTATGGCCGACACATATTCACATCTCCAGACATCATTTTCCAATTGTCTAACTTTTGCTGCCACCGAAGTCTTATGATTTGCGGGATCAATAATGATTACTTCGGGCACACCACGACCAGCATCCTTAGCCAAAATATCAAAGAATGTGGGTTTACTAATTACAACTCCTAGAGGTTGTACACCGGGACCAGTCACTTTGACTTTGGAGGCATCGCCAGCATGACCCTCCACCTTAACGGGGAAGGGACTCTTGGGTATATCACGACCGGAGAATGTTATTACAACCTTATGATCACCTTCCATTTTGGGTATGTAGGAAACAGAATAAGTGAGATTCTTGTCGTTATTGAAACGAACATCGGCCTTTTCCGTATGACCGTCTGGTGTGACAATTTCTACATCAACTTCACCTTTGATAAATAAAGAAATTTATTAGTTTTTGAAGGAGGAGGTCTAATCATTAAATTTACCTTTGCCGGCTGAGAAGGTTTCTACAGTGAAATTGGCTGGAGCGCCTACTACAGGGCCAATGGGTTCAATACCTGGACCATAAGCACGTACTCTGTGAACATAGAAAGCATAAGTACGAAAAATTAATTAAATAATCTATATTTAAAATTTCTCCAACATAAAGCTCATTAAGAGGATTATTTTTTCAAGCATTGAGTAAAAACAATGGAAACATTCTTAAATAGCAGAAAGAGCTTGCTGCAAAAGCTGCAAAGTTCGTATATAGCAAAAGTAGTTCAGTTCAATTTGTCAAAATTATGAAAAAAATAAAGAAGGGACTTACACACACAAATTTTGCTTCAAACCAAATTCAAACAAAGAATTTCAAAACTTCGATACGTGTGTATACATATCGCTCATTTGCTCAAAGAATATCATAGCTGAAAAAAATTAAATTTTCGAGTTGGTGATGCAGAATTAATTCTCATATTGTTCTTCATATTATGTAAAAATTTCATACAAATATCTTGTCTACTCAACTCTCGAGAGAAAAATAAAATGTTCTTTTTCCATTAAGGTGTGTGTAAATTTAAATCTTCAAACTCGTCTTCAGGCAAACTGCTTTTTTTGAGTTATAACGTTGTTTGAGTAAATGAGCGATATGTTTTTTTCTTCTCCTCTAACAAAAATAGTTGTTAGAACTAGTGTCGGAAAATAAACGTAGCAATTCGCAAAAGTTTTCTGCAAAATCAAAAACTTTTAAAGGCTTTTTAATCGTTTTGTGTTTGAACCAAACCAAAAGTAATACTTTTCCAAGCGATTAGCTTTTCACTCATCTGCTTGCTCTGATAAAACACAACAATCGCGCCATTGCGAACAAACAAAAAATGCTAAATTGTAATTGTTTTTAATGATTCATTTAGTTCTTATTAATATTGTATTGTATGATGAGCAACGAAACGAAAATTCTTTTGATATTATGACGCGCATTCGACGAAGAATGTTGCTATTGTGAATTTCACTTACTGTGATTGTTCAAAATATTATATCAGCTGATACTGACAGTATACTGCTATTTTGAAAATAACATAAAAATATGTTTGCAAATTGAGTAAAATTTAAAATAAAAGTACAATATGACTTCGATGATGTTAATGGAATCCAAATGGAACTGAACAGATTCAGAAAATAATTGAGAGATGCTTTTAAACCCTTGAAAATTTATTACATGTCATGTCTAACATTTAGGAATAAACTATACATACATAAGTACATAGTAAGGCACTGAAATACGACTTGAGTTCCTTTTTTTGGTTAAAAATATTGAGGTTTAGGAATATGCACAACTAATGTCTCAAGCAGCTACGTACAAGTCATATGCAAAATGTACGAGCTTTTACAAAAGAGCTTTGTGGTTTCACACCAGCGAGAGCACAGCAAAGAAACAAGAAGAAATTGTAAAAGCTTTCAAAGCTTTTTACTTCAAATGCAAATATCAGTGTATGTGTGTTTGAACGCAGCTAGCTGCTCTAAAGTAAACTTGAAGCTGGCTTAAATTATTCATTGATATGTACAGTGCACTCGCGATATCGTGAACTAATCAAAACTGGCGGTGTTCACGTTTGTGAATTGTGCAACTTTTCGAATACCAAAAATGGAAAAATAAAATTTTTAAAAATTGTTAAACTCATCCAGGCTGATTTGGAAATTTTGTATTCAATACGGCAGTTGAAGTTCCTAAGACGTCTTGAATTTTTTCCAATCGCTAAATGTTTTAACCGACTTCAAAAAAAGAAGGTAGCTCGGTACATTTTGGACCGATTGTAAAAAAAGCTTCCCATCGGTCCCATTGTAAAAAAGTGGGCGGGGACACGCCTATAATTTTTTTTAGTTTAATTTTATGATATTTAACTTATTTCATTGAACCGAGCAAACACCTTTGGTTCTTGAAATTACACAATTTTAAAGTTGAAAAAATGGGCGGGGCTACTCCTATTAAAATTTATTATTATATTTCTACTTAACCGCTTTTTATGAAACTTATCACACTCCATGAGCTCTAAAATAGACAAATGGGCAGAGACAAGTCCATTAAATTTCAATTTTATATTTCACGTACTTCATCTTAACCAACAGATTTTCAAAAAAAAAAAAAAAATTTAATGGGTTTTTCTTCCGGTTTGGTCCCATAACTTTTATTTCGAAAATGTTCTATCAGATTTTTACATTGAAGTCGGTTGTTTTTGGCAGAATTATTTTTATTGTTCAAGTTACGGAGCTTTGATCAGCTTTTAGGGAAATCAATCAAATAAATAAAATTATTTACAAAAAAAAATTTTCACATTGGGCGGTGTTCACGTTATCGCGAATGCACTGTACTTCTTAAATTTCGTTTAAAAAAATATTCACAATTTTGCTTATGGCATTTGAAGTTAAAATGTTTAAACAAACTTAAATTTGCTATTAATTGAAAAAAAAAAACAAATTAGGGTTAGAGAAAAAAGCATAAAAAAAGTTAAACAAAAACATCATCAGGTAAAGAAGAAACAAAAAGCGTTAAAAGGGTGTTTGGCAAAATAAAACAAATCGGAAGAAAAAATTTAGCAAAACTTTGGCCGCGTAATTACAAGAACATTATTTAACAAGCAACATGAGAGCTTTATTCTCGGACTTACCGCGGCGGAGGAATGCTGAATTTTAACATTTTGCAGGTATTGAGATTGTTGTTGGTTTTTTTTTAAGAGAGATTTCAACAGACCAAATCAAATATTAAATTTTTTTTTTTGGAAATATTTTTGAAGTTATGGGAACGTTTTTTTATAACAAAAGAATTTACACACAAAATTCGTGGATTAAATCACACGAAACATAAGGCAAGTTATAAGACAAACAGCCAAAAAAAGTTTTTTTTTGTTTCATAATTTTTGGGTAAAGATGTCGGGCAAATATAGTACAAATGTATGTAGAACCAAAGAGAAAGAGGAAAAAAGGAAAAAAATATTAACAATATAGTACAAATAACCAACAAAATTGTTTAAGAATATAAAAAAATGTATGTATGGATTTAATAAGATGCAAAGAAACATATGTGAAGAGAAAAGAGATAGATAGAGAGAGAGAGAGAGAGATAGAAAGAAATTAGAATAAAGAAAAACCATTAGAAATACATAAAAGTTAACAGTTTTAATGTTTGAATGTTCTTTTCTTTTAATGGGATCTTCTACTAAAACACAATCTATTTTTATTATTACATTTATTAAGCAGATTTATTACAAAGAAAGTTTCCTGCGCTTACCTGTTGGGATTTGTTTTGGGCCTTAAAGGAGCTCCTTGCTTCAATTTAGCATTGGGATATTGCGACAGATATGTCATCATAGATTGCTCATCTACATTGGGATTAACCAATTCTTCGGGCTTGATCAATTGTCTGACATTCAACCAATCGTCAGCGAGTCCCATGGCTTCGGAAGCATTTTGGACGGCATCTTTGGGATCCCACATATCCCAGTCGGGACATAGACCAGGTGCACAGGCATCAACCAAAGCACCAACCGCTTTACCGCTAGTCCAGTCATTCGTAAAGTTATTAATGGGCATGTCGGGTATCTTGCCATGGATCCAGTTAAGCAATCTAAAAAAAAGATGTCAACACAGTTATTTTAGTATAGATAAACATGTCTCTGTAAAATTAAAATATGTTTTAGTATATTTGTGATTTGATTGGGCCAAAGTTCGTATCTCTCTGTAATGCAAATTACATGTGACAATTTTCAAGGAACAAATAACACCAAACACTAGCAGAACGGAACAACTACCTGTTTTCGAAGGCCGGCACATCTTCATCATCAGCGTTCTTGTGCTTGGTGCACTTGTGTCTGGTGTCACTTGATGCAAAGTTCAGCTTTATATACTCAGTTATCAATGCAAAAGGAATATGTGAATTATTTTCATTCATCGTATTACAATTTGCTGAAAGCTTTTTTGTAATGAAAGCTCAATTTTAGCATCTCTAAATTTACCAGAGCCTTACTATTGTCGTTTGTTCTTTACTAATTATGCACATGTTAGTTTGTCTTAAGTAGAATACTTTTTTGGTTTATTACTATTAAGTGGCCAACCTAAATTAGAGCGTCAAGCGTTGCGTTAGAAGCAGGGTACGTATTTTCAGTACATTCAAATAATATTTTATACGTTTAAATGTACTGAAAATACGTACCCTGCTGCTAACGCAACGCTTGACGCTCTAATTTAGGTTGGACTCTAAGTATATTTATTTAATTTTTATTTAGTTTTAATTATTATTGTTCGAACTTTATTTGTTTCTATATTTATGATTAGGCTCTGTCAGTCAAATTACATGTGATAATTATTAATGAAAAAATATTATTTTCGTTCGAAAAAATAAAATCAGAACATAATACATAATTATTTCTGGTCGGAAAAATAAAAATCATAAAATAACAGTTATTCTGCTCAAATTTTATTATAAAATTCATAACATTCATTCATTCATTCTTCCCGTTTTTTTTTGCATTCACTACGCCTTGATAGCGGGAACAAATGTTCCCATGAAATTCGCAATAGCAAACTTCTCCTCATGGCGAATGAAAATTTCATGGGAACAAAAATGTCACATTTATTCACAATAGGGTTGATAAATATTCACCCCTATTGTGATTATGTTTTTCCTAAGAATACATTACAATTGATTACTGAGCGTTCTGTAAATTCTGTAAATTAAATACAAATTTTCGTTTGGAAATTTATATTGAAGCTGCCATAAATAAAAACCTGAAAATTGGTTTTGTTTTGCATACAAATTTTAAATTTTTTAGGGCCTAATTTTGTAAACCGCAAAAAATTTGTCAACACTTTGCGTGTGCGTTTTACATCTTTAAGCTCACCTTTGTTTTGGTGTTGCGCCGGAACCATTCAATTGGTTTTCATCTTCACCATCCCACATGGGCATAGAGATGGAATAGTGCAAAATCAAGGTCCATATTAAACCAAGGATTAGTTTTAATTTACAGTCAACAATATCGGAAGAGTCTGAAAATAGAAAATAAAAATAAAAAATAAATACATAAATTCATATGTGGCAGCAGGCAAAAAGAAAGTTGATAGTATGCAAAAAAAAAAAAATACAGTTTAACTCTAATTCTAGTAACTGGAGATTTTAATCAAAAGCAATAAATTCCCAAAAATCTGTATAAATCAAAATTTTCTTTGTTATTTATTATTCCAAAGATGTTGTTACGAATATTTCGGTGATCAGTTGTTTTGTGGTTTATAAGAGAAATCAAGTAGCTTATAAAAGAAATAGGTATGTACTCGTATGTATGCAGGTATGTATAGGATATCTAGCACTTTCAAATAATTTGCATAAGCCTCATAATTAAATACAGACATCAATCTAAAGTTTAGATTCTAAAGAAAAAGAATAAACTATTATCACTTAAATATATATACAAACATATCTTTCTTTATCCAAACAAAGAAAACGAACTTCACTTCTTTCTTTCTTTCTCTCTCTCTCTCTCTCTCTCTGTCACTCTCACTCAGGGATGCGAAATCAGATTTAGAAATTGTACTAATTTTTAAGAAAAATTGTACTTTTTTCAGTACGATTGTACCAAATTCTTTAGTTTTAATTTTTTAATACTTCTATTAATTAACTAAAAAGGCACACATAGTATATGTGTAAAAGCTTAACAATTGACAAAAAGGCACTTTGAAGTTCAATGATTATAATATTATTAATTAATACTATTAGTTAATATTATTCTTTAATGTCAGAATGTATAAAAAAGACTACTAGTTGCTGAAATCTGAATATAAAAGTAACATTTAGGATATACTTTTCCATCCTTTGGAAATATATTTTTCACATTTGCAGATGAATTTGGAATAGATAACATCGCTTCATTTACCTAATTTTTCATTTCTAATACCTTCGAACAAAAGGTACATACTACATATCCTGTCGTTTCTTAAGGACTTAATAACTTCTACATCAACCTGCGCTCGAAACTGGTTACTTATATATTCTATATTTTTAATGCCATTTGTATTTATATTACATAATAGAAAAAAAAATTCAATAGTGCTAAAATGGTCATTGGGGTGCTGCGGTACTTTTGGCATTCAAATAGTGCTAAAAATGGTACAATTGTACCAACTTTTCCATCCCTGCTCTCACTCAATGGCAACAAAAATCGAATCGTATAAAAAACCGTTAACATTTTTAGAATTTCAAGTTTAAGTCCAATAATGGTTTTAATAAAATGCAACTGTTTTAGATATAAATCTTTTAGATACATTCATACATGTTTCAGTTTAATAAATTGCTTTTATTTATTTCAAAGTTAATTGCTTTGCTTTTGTTTTAAGCCATGAACTTGACCAGACCATAAATATGAACCGATAGCCACATTTATTATAAAGTTGTAGCCAAATAAGTTTTTCCTTGAAATATTAATTCTTTTTTGCCTTAATGTATTTTGGTATAGACTTGTGACTATTTTATATTATTTAACTTGTTTATTTAAACAAAAAGATTTATTTTTCGTTTGTTTGTTCAAAACCAGTTTTCGTTCATAACAGTTGCTTTGTATTTTTGTGTGTTTTTTATTGGCTTTAATAAGTTGTCAAAACACTTTTGAAACTTTTTCTTAACAATAATTTGTGAATTGTTGGTAGTTGCCTACCAGTGTTGCCACGTTAAGGTTATGCTGAGTACACATTTGGGATTTGTTTTAATGTCATTTTGGAGTGGCATTTTCAAAATGTGTGCAATGCCATTCACATTAAGTATTTTGTTTGTAACACAATGCCACACAATGAAAAATATTGGAAATGATAAACGTTGCCACTAGTACACACTCTGGCGATGTCACAAAATTAGTTAAATAAAATTAGTTAAATAAAAAAAAGGAGATTCTCAATTCGATTGTAATTTTTTTTTTGTTACTTTAGAACTCCGTTATTTCTTAATCGTTAAAAAAAAATCTTATTTTTTCTTAAACTATCTGTGGTGGCAACACTTTTTCGTTGTAGCCCGCCTCATCAAGCCAACCATATCTATAATCTAGATTCAGGTACGTCATAAAAATATTTGCAGCATCTTGCTGATGAATGATTGCAATTTATTTTAGTAATTTGCTTAGAAGTTTTGATTGCTTGTGTAATTAACTTTTATCAAATCTGTGTAAAAAAATGTTGTTCTGTTCATTAGAATTTCCTAAGACGCTGCAAAAATTACTTTTTATAAATGAAGTTCTAAGACAGGCATCCACAAAGCTCTTCACACTCTCTGACAAGTTCTCAATTTTACGTAGAATTTGTAAGTACATATTAGACTGGGTTCACACACGGCAATTTTTGTTCAACAACTTTTTAATTTAAAGGTGAGGAAGGAGAATATGGATACAATTTTAAACATCTTTCGTAACCTTTTTTATTCGCACATTTATCCACATTAATATTTCATAGAATAATTTTATTTGAATTACATACTTTTATTCTCGTAATCGAAAAATAAATTTTTTCATGCGAATTTACTTTTATTCGAATAGAAAACTCTAGCTTGAAGCTATTATGCGAATACATTTCTTTCGCAGAGATTTTATTCGAATAAGTTTTATTTGTATACTCTTTATGCGAATTATTTGCATTCGAGTATTTTAAATTCGAATAAATTTAATTTGTAAAAGTTTTAATTTAATCGTTTTTGTTTCGATATGCAATCGAAATAATTTTATTTCAATAATTTTTAAAATTTTTATTCGAGTAATACTATTCGAACAATTTTTATGCACTTAAGCAAAATGAAAATTAATAATAATAATAATGAAAATTGTTTTCTCGACGCTACGAATAATTTTTATAAACAAATTTGTATACGAATAAGTTCTATTTGACTGAATATTATTCGAAGCTCTAATGTCAAAAAATTTTATTCCAAGCTTTTATTCGTTCAAAGTTCATTCGTATATTTTGTACGTGAATAATTTTCGTTCGAGTATTTTATATTTAAATAAATTTAATTACTATCAATTTTACCTCAATCATTTTTAAAAATAGTATTCGAGTAATATTATTCGAGTGATTTTTATTCGCTCAAACAAAATGAAAACTAATATTAATAATTTTTTAAGGGACAAATTTCATTCGAATGTTTTTATTCGAAATAGAGTTCACTTTTATAAAAAAAAATAATGTGAATAAATTTTATTGGAATAAATATCTATTATTCGTATTTTTTACTAAACAATTTAGTTCGGATGATTTTTATTCGAAATAAAGTTAATTCGCATATTTTTTATTCGAACAAGTTTCATTTTATATACGAATAAATTTATTTACTATAATTTTTATTAATTTTGTTGGAAAAAATGCAGTTGAAATAATTTTAATTCAATATTTTTTTTTTAAATTTTATCCGAATGATATTCGAATGATTTTTATACGCTGAAGCAAAATGAAAATTAATGATATAACAAAAAGTTTTTTTTAAAGTTCGTAATCGCATAATTTTTATAAAAAAAAATTTATGTGAATAAATTTTATTCGAATAAATATCGATTATTTAAAGTCTTAAGCAAAACAAATTCATCCCAACAATTTTTATTGGGATTCGTATTCAAATAAGTTTTATTCGCATATTTTATATTCGAATAAATTTAATTAGTATAATTTTGCTTTTTATACATTTTGTTGGATAAAATGAAGCTCAAAAAATTTTATTTCAATGTTTTCTTAAAATTTTATTCGAGTAATATTATTTTATTTCAAGAACGTAATCGCAGAATTTTTATTAAAAAATGTTTTCTATGAATAATTTTTATTCGAATATATAATTGTTATTCGAAGATTTTTTATGAAGAAATTTTATTCGAATAGTTTTTACTAGAAATAAAGTTAACTGAATATTTCGTATTTTAATTAATTTCATTCGGATATTTTACATTCGAATAAATTTAGTTAGTATAGTTTTTATTTTTATCCATTTTGTTGAAAAAAAATGCATTTCAAATAATTTTATTTCAATAATTTTTTAATATTTTATTCGAATGATATTCGCTTAAGCGAAAGGAAAATTATTAATAATATCTAAGTTACTTTTTCAAGGCTCGTAAAAGCATAAATTTTATTAAAAATAATTTTTTATGCGAATAACTTTTATTCGAATAAATATCTATCCGAAGTTTTTAACGAATAAAGTTCATTCAAATAGTCTATATTCGAACAAGTTTATTTCTAGTCCAACAAAAATTGTTCGATTTAAAATTATTCGATTAAAAATTATTCGAATATTTCTACTCGAATATACTTAGTTGCTCCACTTTGTGTTTTTTTTATTATTTTCAATGTGCCTGCTTATAAAAAATGTCATGTGCTGCTGGTGTCTCTTGTTTCTTTTGCTTGTCGCTTTTTGAAACAAATATGGGTCTGACGGCATAAGTTACCTAGTTCACATAGAGCCTAATAAATTTCTATTAATCGCTAATTAAGATTGTGTTATTTCAAAAATTTCAAATTGAATCTGCAGTAGAGGGAAAAGTTTCTTTATTATATTTGTTAAAATTTTTAATGTCCTAATGGGGTTTTACACGTGCGAATGCGAATTTGTTTCGATGAAGCCAATTACAATGATTAATTAGAATGGACACATGGACATGGGTAAAAGCTCTTGAGATTTGATAGTTAAGTTCAACTCGGTTCAATGAAAGAAGCTTGAGGGTGTTCTCACATTAAGAAAAAAAAACTTAACTACCAGACATTACTTTTCAAGTAATTTTTAAGCAAATTAAAAATAAAAGTTATTAGCATCTACTTATAACGTCTGTGTACATTACTTTAGCTTATCTTTGAATAAGAAAAAATATTTATCTACATATAAAGCAAACTAATTACTAAATTAGTAAAAGAAAATTCAATTACTGTTTTAAAAAATCAATTTTAATTAAACCCACATTTAAAAGCACCAAACAAATCAAAGCGGAGTTGCAATAAGTATGTCGAAATTATGGTCATTTAGCAAAAAATGACTAAAACTACTTCTTCACCCAATCAGATGGCCAAAAGCTTAATAAATTAACTTTCTTTAAATAGGAGTATAAAATTCATAAGAAATCACTTTGTTTGCAAATAGAAGTAATTAAAAATAAATACGAAAACTTTAGCACAAGATGATTAAAATGAAATGAAATAAATGAGGTAAAAGACAATCAGCCATTTAAAATAACCATATTTATAAATATATATTAATTACTGATACTTGTTAGAAATTGACAGCTGATTAAACACAAACTAAATGGCTTTAACACCCATTTGAAAAACCACTACTACAATGTGATTTATCATGAAATTTAAACAAAGATGAGCTTAATTCTTTGTACTCGTGCAAACTGGCGAAAAAAATACGTTTAATTAAAATAGTTTCAAGTGAGCATAAAGATAGTTGAAATTAACTTGTTTGGCAAACAACAGGCTGAAGAAAATCTAAGCCGGTTTCTTTTGCTGCTACTCCGCCCCTGCTGTTCGTTCCTGCTTCACAACAACAACAATTGTTGTCTGATTGCCAATTTGTCACATGGAAATTTGAGCCATTGGCATTCGTACGAATGCCACAATACGGTTTTAATTGTAAAAAAAAGTATTTGTTTTCACATCAAACGGTTTTTTTCTCCTTCTTTTTTTATAATTCAATCAAAATGTGAAATTGATGATTAAGTTTGTTGTCTTGTTAGATTTAGCCATGTTAATAATAAATAACTACAATTACTGGTTTATGAGAGTTATAGCTGGAAAAATAAGGCCAGCAATTGCTGAATGAATAATATTTCAATGTCGTGAGATGAATGACAAATTTTGCAAAACGGAAAATCTCATTAAAAATTAAAATGAAAAATAATCCATTTAAATATATTTTTAAATAAAAAAATATTATACTCAATAAGTAAAATAATAATTTGGGACTATTAGTGCGTTAACAAATTTTAAAATTAATTGTAACAATTCCCAAAAAAACACCAATTATGAAGAATTTATGTTTGTTGTTGGTTAAGCTTGTCTAGATGCATTTCCGGGCTGCTTAGGCAACTCATCAGTAGCGTTCATTAAAAAAATCTTGAAAAACCTAAAAAAAACTTCCATAACATTATTGAGAATTGCAAAATGTATAAAATCACCAAGCCAAAAAGTTTCTACAAAAATTTTAATTAAAAAAAAATTTTTTTTTGGTTTAATTTTGAATTGGAATAAATTTGTTTAAGAAAAACTACCATTTAAAAACGTCTTAATTGTGAGCTGCATTAAAAAATTTCTTTTCAAAAATATCTTTAGAATACACACATAAATATATTATTCGAAAGGAACTTAAAATAAACCACAAATATACGACATGGTTTATATCCACACGTGTAAAGTGTTCCCTTTCCCTAAAATTGTGATCGCCAATATTTCCGTTGTTGTTGTATCAGTATACTATTTTCTAAGTAACACAGAAGAACGCTGATGATGAAGGTTTAGTGGCCTTCGAAAACGGCTGGCTGTTCCGTTCAACTATGTGTTGTCAGAATATTTACAACTAACTTTGATGTTATTTGTTCATTAATAATTATCACATGTAATTTGGCTTACAAAGCGATACGAACTTTAGCCTGATTAAATCATAAATATATAAATAAAATGAAAGTTCGAACAATAATAATTAAAATTAACTAAATACTATTTTCTAATTTTGTTCGCCATTTTTTTGTTCACGGGGAAAAATTTCACGTGAACAAACTGTTCGCCTTTTATTCCCGATAAGGGTGATCATGAACATTTCTTCCCGTTCTTCCGTTTTCCCAAAATTGTAATTGTGAATAATTTTTCATTAGATATTTTTTTATTCTCCTTATTGTGAATATTATGCACGCGATTTTTTTGCTTTTCCCATGTTTTTCTTTTTTTATTTAATTTTTGCAGGCGAACTGTATTATTAAATCGTGTATTTAATTCCAATTAAATATTAAGGGTTATAAATACTTATTTTTAGGACAAGATCAGTAAGTAATGTTCACAATTGTTGAGAATAATTCCCTGCAACAACTTTTTGCTTATAGTATGAATATCTTTGGTTCACTTGTAATAAATTTTATGACACATGGAATATTTATGTGTGTAAAAACACAACTTGGCACTTAAAAACATTTAATTTGAAATTCAAAATTTGTGAAATTATTGTTCTTAAACTTAAATTTAATTAATTTTCAATTAACTTTTAAGCTTTACAAATCTTCCTACTGTTTCTGACATTCACTGAGAACTGACAGCGAGAAAAAAACGTCACAGCATATTCACGATAGCTTTCTTCGCTTTCAAATGTTATTCACAATAGACAAAATACTTTTGTTAGATAAGAAAATACAAAATACTTTTGTTAGAAAAGATATTTTTAAGATTTATCATCTGGAGAGTGTTTTGAAATAACATTTGATAAAAGTGTCTTTGATAAAGTGAATGTAAGCAGGTTTTTAAAGCGAGTATTATATAAAAATATTGTTTTTATAAAAACTAGTCACATTTAAATTAAGCATCTCTTGAAAATGTTTCCTTTTTATTTAAAATTTGTACAAGTTTATTTTACCCTGTACCTCTTACAAATGCTCACATATAAATAAAATGTATTTGAAATATATTTGAAATATATTTCAAGAAAATTTTTATGGAAAAGTTTAAATAAAAAAAACAAGTTCAATGCAAAGATCTCTGATAGAACAGTTAAAAAAAAAATTATTGTACCAAACTGAAAGTAAACTCTAAAAAAATTTTTAAAATCTGTTGGCGAGCCTCCGCCCATTAAAATTAAGTGCCTTTTTAAAGAAGTACTTTTTAATGAAAGTGCCCTTAAAAGGTATTGCCTTTTATAAAAAGCATATTAAAAAATAGTTTTTAAAAGTACCTATAAAAATTAGAACCTTTGAAATGAAGTGCAACATATCGCTCATTTGCTCTTAACTCAACATATGGAATTTTTGAGTTAATGATGCAGAATTAATTCTCATATCGTTCGTGCAAAAATTTTGTAAACATATCTTGTTTACTCAACTCTTGAAAGCAAAATAAAATTTTCTTTTTCCATTAAATTGGGTGTAAATTCAAAACTTTAAACTCGCTTAGAGGCAAACTAGTTTTTTTGAGTCATGAAGTTGTTTGAGTAAATAAGCGATATGTACATAAATACTCTTACTTCTCATACAATGAATACGAAATAACACAATTATTAAACAAAATACAAAAAAAACTGATTTTTATACTCTTAATGACATCATCAATTCATGAAAGGGAAGAAAAATATTTATTATACTATAGAATTATTTTTATTTTATTCTTAAGTGTTTGGTTTGCAATTTTTTTTTCTAAAGAATTGAATGGATAAGAAACTGCTTGACACATATTTCAATTTATTTTGTTTTTTTTCTGCAAAATTTTATTAAAACAAATTACTACTTCGTTGGCTGCTAATTTAATATACTAAATGTTTTTTAGGGAGAAATGTACGCAAGTGTTTCAAAAATCAATACTCAACAACAAAATACACATACAAGCCAAAGAAAAGCTACGAGATGTTGAATTTACACTTACTATTTTCGGAATTTTTATACGCCCGCCACCCTGCCCCCTAAGTAACGCATTGACAGTGCATCAATTCATTCACAGCGTCCACCACTGATTTATCAGTAGAGAACTGTTCATCTCTTATATGTACGTGTGAACAGAAACATGCATAAAATGTTTTAAAGTAAATATTTTATAGCAAGTATAATTAAAAATTAATTTAATACTATACTAAATAAATTGCAGTCCAATCCAGTTATTTGCACGAGACCTGTTAAGCCACCAGGTAGACTCTTTCGATTTGCACATTTTAAATGCTGTTTTGTAATGTGTTACCTTAAACATTGGCATGCAAATATTTGATAATTAATTCAAGCATTAACATCTTAAGGGGAAAACTACATACGAGTACATACTTTGCGATGAGAACAATTATATTTAAACGCTTGCAAACATTTATTTCAATGACGATAAAACAAATGTGCTAAAATGTGTACAATTTCTATGAAATATTTACATGGCTGCACAACTAACCATAGTTATAAAATATCTAAGTACATGCATACAAATTTGTGAAATTGTGTTTTGAAAATATAGAAGTTTTTATTTCCGACCGAATATTATATCATCTTGTTTAGGTAATTGAAAAATTTTTTTTTTGTTGGAAATAATGGGTGTTTTTGCAAAACGTGTGCATGTACATTGGCAGCAGTGTTCTACAACAATGCAGCAATAATAAAAATCACATGATTTTGTTGGTAAAACAAACTTGCAAGAGTTTAAAATCAAGGTGCATCATCAACACGCGTGTACCTTTGAAAGAGATGTGTTACGTTAAATTTTAACAGCTGATCACAAATTAATTATTGTGCTTTCCTTTTAAAAATATATTGTGCCAAAAAAAAGGTGATCAAAGTTATTCAAAAATAAAGCTGTGCTGTGTATTTGTACTTTTTTTTACAAAATAAAACTCTGCCAATAAAAAGAGTTGACTATCAAATTGCTTGCAGCTTACGTCAAACCTATCAATTTACAAGAAAAGTGAAAGCCTCATTAGTTTTTACTTTTAGTTGCCGTTTTATATCGTCCCTTTCTGTAGAAAATACTTATTATTATATTTCACTGTTACTAATGCAGATCATCACCCAAAAATATTATTTCCATCTTTAATTAAAACACATTTTTCCAAAATTTAATAAAAAGTTTATATTTTTCCTACCACAGTGGCAGATGTTTTCTGCCACTCACACTCTTGTCATACCAAAACAGCTGATGTCAGATAATTTGCCAGAACAAAATAGGCTTGAAAGTTTAAAATTTAATAATGTGGTCTGGCTTTTACAGCAGCAATTGTTCGTTTATTTCATATAGCACGTCTATATTTTGCAGTAGAATATGTAAAAATACGATATTTTGTGTAAAACCAGCACAAGAAATTTATCACGGGTAAGCCCATACTGGAAACATACATATGCTTCAGTTAAAAAAAGCACCATCATTCTATTTTAATAGAACTTAACAACATTATTATAAGTTTAAATTGTTCTTCCTCTAAAAAAAAATTCACTCAGTATAAATGAAATCAAACAACTTATAACGGATGTTAAAACATTTGTTTTTCATAGGCAACAAGTTTATTGTATTTTTGTAACTATTTAAAGTTTATTTTTAGTTTTATTAGCACCTACACATGAGTGAGTGACATTTCCACAAAAAATAAATAAATAATAATAGTAAATTCTCATGAAAGAAATTTTATATTACAGGCAAGTTAAAAACATAGTAGATTAGTCACGTTTACAACTAACTGCTTTAGAATAAATTTAGCATTTATAATTAATTTAAATAATTTTTATCACAACCAAAGTTATTGCACAAGTTTGCATTTCAATTTCAAACAGTCGTACATTATACGAAAAAAATTATGATAATCTCTATAAGCGAGTATACACATTAAAAATATTAATCAGCTGTTGCCGTCAGGATTACCGTTGACATGAAATTTATCAACGGGAAACCCTGATGGCTCCCAGGAAAAATATATTTTACAAACAGGAATCAAAGAAAGGTATTTGAAAGAAAAACAAAATAAATAAAGTTTTACTTAATTTTAATCAGAAATAATTTGAGTTACAGAGCAGATCCCCAGAATATGTATATATAATCTTTAATAAATTCCCCCAAAGAAGTTCCCAGTTCGCCATAAAACATTACAAGATGGCAACACTGGCCACTAGTCATGCTTTCGACTAATGCTAGGAACACAACTGGGACGATCCACGAATTTTTCTATGTGAACTTTCGTCATAAAAAATAAAACTCATTTGTGCATATGAAAATGAAGACAACACCGTCGTTGAACGAAATTCATCGTGCGTGACGAACTCTGAGATAGATTTATTTCTATTTTATACGACGACGAACGACGAAAAAAATTTTTTTCTCTCTTTTTCTCTCTGTGTTTTGCACATAAAATAACCAACTTTATCAAATATAAGAGAGGAATTCGCTGAGGTAATAAACTTGTTTTGTTAATATAACGATAATTAAATTCATTAATTTGCCAGAAAATCGGCAAAAATTATTCCTTATAATTTTTTCGCATCCAAATTCAATGCGCAGTAATTACTTCAATTAGTGTAAGCACGGCTGCCAGATGTGACGATTTATCGCTATTTTGACGATTTTTGGTGCCGAAAATAGCAAAATAACGAGGGCAGCTTTTTATGAAAAATCCACTATTAAACGGCCCACCCACTTGCAATATAATCTTGTCATTTTTCGTATTGTACAATAATATCGCCAATGTGTATGTCATATTCGAAGATAGTACAATATATTGGCAAATATCAAAAGACTTTTGATTTTTATTGTACAATCAAGCCAATTGTGTAATGTGGTGGCAACATTGTTCAATGTTGTTTACTTTTTCACTGTCCGGAAAATTGGGCGATATTTTTTTTTTAAATATTGTGCCATTTATTGAATAGTATACCAATAAACAATTTTCTTTCTTAATAATTTATTGTTTAATTAAAAAAAATTTATTTGTTGATGCTTTACGGTTCAATTAAAAGAAATTTTATGTATAGATACATGCATACATATCGATGGTCTCAAGTGCACATTGTATTTTTTAACAAAAGTTTTTGAGTGATTCTAATATTTCACACACAAAATTTATTGCAATGAGTAAATTGATATCCTCATAGAACATAAATGAGAAAAAGTCCAAGTTCCTATCACAAATTTCGGCCATCAAAAGCACTGAGACCAAAACTTCGACCTGCTGACTTGGGAGCAAGGCGAATTCACATCAGGTGATATTAATTCACCAGCTGACATGATTTCTCTGCTGTCAATCGATGCAAAACGCTAGAAAACATTCTGACAGCAATTATACAAGGCGAATATACAGAGTTGGAAATTAAGACCACCTGGTATCAATTCGCCTTGCTTGGGAGTATTTTTCATAATTTTACCACTGAGGGGACAAAGGTTATGAGGGAGTAAAGGCAATGCGAATCAGTGATGGGAATTGGAATTCTTGATTTGGTGCCGCATCTGTTTCTAAATAGTGCCAAAATCACTTGAATAGTGCCAAATTACTTTTTACATAATTTAAATGTTAACACTTGATGTTCGTTTAGTATACTATATATATATGTTCCTTAAATGATACATTATTGTGTATAGCTAGAAAACTCCATGAACATCACAAAAAACCCGTTCCAAAATTAGTTGTTTACACACAAAAGACGTATTTACCGGTTATTGATAGAATGGACAAAAAGTGCCAGAACACGAGCGAGAGTGGCACAGTGCCAGCTAACTATTGGATGAATGAATAGTGCCAAAAATGGCATGATTGAGCCACATTTCCCATCACTGATGCGAATGGCTTTGTGTAAAATTCATGTATTAAAATGAATTGTTATGATTTTGTCTCCTAATAAATACATTTATAAAATAAAGCATGTTTTGTCCGATTTTCGAGTATGGCAGCCCTGAGTGTAAGAAAAATTATCAAAATGAAATTGTTTTAATTTTTGCAGACTAGTTTTTATTTTTAAAACTACTCCTTGAACAAACTAATTTTTCTGAATCACAAAAATTTTTAAGTTTAATTTAGTTGAAAAATGGCCAAAAATTTATTTATCGCCAGAAAAAGCGCCATATAGCCTAGCCAAATCCATAATTTATACGCCAAACAAGTTAAAAAAATCCTGTCCGTGCCTTGTCCTAATGCAGTTACGGGAGCAGCTTTAATGTTTTCATTATGAACAAAAATCCTAAAAAAGCCTTTCATACAAACGGCCTTATATTTATTGAGATTTATTGACTGATGAACTTTGTGTTAATACATATTAACACAAAATATCTTTATTGAGAATAAGTCAGTGACTATTTTGCGTTGAATTAAACTGGCATAAATACAAAACCTTATACCTAAATGGTAGTGAACACAATGGGAATTGCTATGAACTAAAGATAAAAATAAACGAAACAAAACATTTTCAAGCAATAATAAAGAAAAATACATAAGCCATACACAAACGCACACTATACATACATACATACATATACTACTATGGCAAATAATGACAACTGTTGAGAAGGGTGGTGAAATTGTTAAAAGCAGTCGTACACCAGAGCAGATGGTTCATATCCTGAGCGGGTAAATTTTTATTTTATTTTTTTTTAATAAATTAAATTTTTGTATTTGTCAATTTTATGTTTTTATTTCTAAATAGCTTAGTTATATTTGTTTTCTTTTTTTGTGTCTTTCTATTTTCGACTTTTGTTAACAAACGACATTGTAGGTATATCTAACTATAACGTATACGTAGCTAAATACATATGTATATATGTACATATATAAACCTTATGTATATACATATATTTGAGAGAAATTGTATTATTTAAGGGGTTCAAGCTTTTTATGTTTTGTACATTCATGGATTGCAGATTTTCACAGTTCAAGTTTAAGACTTTTGTTGGGAAACCTTTTTTTTGTTTTTATGTAAATGTTCCGTAAATATTTATGATTTTTTATTGTACTCGTATTTGTTGTCTGACTTTATTTAACGTAAGAAACAACAACAAGATAATAAAAAAATTAATGTGGGAAAACAAGCTGGATATTTTAAATTGTAGCTACTGACCAGTTTATTGAAGATTTTGTAACTTTATTTAAATAAAGAAAAAACAACCTACATTAATACCTGATAAGGGTCAATGTTCTAATTATAAAAACCAAAAAGTAAAGAACTTAAATTTTACTCATATTAAATGTTTTTTGAACTACTAACTAAAATAAGAAATTGTTTAAAATAGTCGGAGGTAAGCGGAAGCTTCTAAAAAATTATTATTTAATTTTTGTCGTATAAGGAATTTTTGTAATCTATTAATACCTTATAAGTAAACGGCGCTTATACAAGCAATTATTTAAAAATAAAAAATTACTCACTCAAGGCTCACTCAAACAAAGCTTATCAAATAATTCTAAAAATTCGCCATGATTTAATGAAAAAAAAAATTAATTCTATGAAATTAACAAAAAGGTCTTTGCTACTTCATATTTATTGTTGTTCATTGTAACAATATTAAATAATAAAATTATTGCTTATTTACATTAATTGACATTGACACATAAATACATTAAACGTAGAAAAAGAAAAATAAAAATACAAAGAGTATGTGATAGAATTTTAAACTAAGTACACACTTATTAATATTTTTTAAACAGCTTCGATTGGAATTCTTACAGAAGATAGACGTCACAAGTTTTGCTTCTCAAGTAGATTACAAAAAAATCAGCTTATATGAGGAAGTTCGGAAGACTTTTACAATATGAAATTTAAAATGAATCACAAATAGCCGACACACTTTATGATTTTTCGTATTAACTTAGAACTTGCACAAAATCTAGAAATCGTGAGCCACATAACTCCTCTTAGGCTCTGAATTTATTTGGTACCCAATTTTGGAAATGTTAATTAACCCCCATATGCAAAAAAAATAACGCGTGCTTGAAGTCTACGTTAAAACAAAATTTCCATACAAAAACCGGTTTAACGTACACTTGAAGCACACATTATTTTTTTGCATATGGGGGTAAGTGTTTTCATTTGTAAACGAGTAATGTTACTAATTGACTGGCGCAGCAACGCTCAGACTGAACAACTGAAGCTAGAGTGTTCCACTCTGAATATATAGATATGTAGATCCACTAAGAGGGACTTTTTAGAAATCGAAGGGGCAAAAAAAATTCTTATGGCAAAAAATTCAAACCACATTGTATGTTAAACTTTTTCGATATTTCTACATTTAGGGGGTACAAACTTAATCTTGACATCTACCTTATTTTCTAAAATATACTCGTATGTACATATGTACATATCATGAATAACAATAAAAGAGAGAATTGTATTACAGACAATTATGTGACTGTCCTTATTTCCTCTTCCTCTGTCATAAACTTAAGGCCTGCGCAATAAAACTCCGTGTAAATGACAGTCTAGACTAGGGGAAGTAAGTAGATATTTTTTTTTAATTATGTATTAAAAATTTTAAACATCAAGCAATCTTAAATAAACAATATTCTTAAAAAATAATTGTGTCAACAAAACACTTTTACTTTAGGTAGGTACGAGTATTTCTTAATATCATCAGATTACTCATTTTAAGAATAATGACTCAAATTATTTAAATAATACAATGCATACACAAATTTTTTGTTCGCACTTTAGAAGTCCTACTTTACTCACTTCCAATTAAAACATTCTTGCTCAAAATGTTTAAAATTCAAAGTTAATTTATCTATGATTTTCTGAAGAATTGATGATGCATATTAAATGAACAATAAATAATACTTACATATGTATGTACATATGTACATACATATATTTTTTATAAAAAGTCATCATTCACGAGTACGTATGTATGTATGGATGTATAGTTGAATTATAATTAATGGCGTCATCTTTTTTTATTTATTTCATTTACTGCCTTTGAATTTTGTGGTGCATACAAAAAATTACGTCATTGCTTTAAAGTGTTTGTTTTTGGTGTAATTTTGATTTTTCACCACTTTACGTTGGTGTGTTGGTATCAGTGTGCGAATTTGTTCAGAGTTACCGTTGTGTATAATATTTAGACGCATTTAGAAGTTTTTCTTTTTTCATCAATCTTTTGTATTAAATTTAACTAGTTTGCGGTACTTTTTGTACCTTTTTTTTTAAATAGCACTTAGAACACTAGAGCAATGGTCAGTATTACAACATATTTTTATTCGAGCCCAATTTGAAGAAAAATGTGCATCCAATATGGCAAAATTACGGAAATACGCAGAAAAAGAGATGTCAGCGACTAAAAAATTTATTTAAAATTTTTTAAAATTTTGTTTTTATATTTATTGAGCTTGAGATCTCATGTTTTATGTAAAGAATTTACAAATTTCCTTTTATTTTCTTAAAATTATTAATTCATATACAGGTATGTTTTGAAAATCATTTTCAATTAAAAATAGTAATAGTTTCCTAAAATTTTTATTAAAAAACGGAATTAATAAAATTTTCTTTAATTTTGTTAATTTTGTCTGCATTGACACTGAAGATTTCAACAAACAGCTGACCTAAATCAATATGGCAACTCGCAAGCAGAACACATGAATTAAAGAACATGTAGAAACAAGTTTGGCGATTTGAGACTCGCAAGCGATTTGAAACCCATGCGAGTGTCAGAACATACCTGAATGTTAAATGCGCAAGATTGTGAATGGGGTTAATAATGTTTTTTATTGAAATAATATATTAAGCACAAATTGGAATCCTATTTATTAGAAAAGTGACGATAATGAAATTCTTTGATTTGCTGTTCAGATTTATTGTTACTTTAACTTTTGAATTTTAATATGAAGAATTTTTTCATATAAAAGTAGTATTTTGGTTGATTGGCTTATTTATTTACGGTCTAATTCATAAAAAAAATGTAGGTTTCCCATAGAAATATGTCAAATAAGCGCTTAATAAACCTGAAATATTTTTTATGAATAAGGCAGTTAATATTTTAGCTTAATAAAACAAATTTTTTAGGGAAACTTGATTAATACACATTATATGTATATATAATACCAAAACATTTTTTTATAAATAAAGACCATATTATTTATGTTTTGTACTAAAACTGTTTTAAAACTTAAAGTCTTTGTATTATTAGTAAAATTTACCATATTTTCTTTTAAATATTCTTCTTGTGGCTCTTTTTTTAAATTCATACACAGTTTTGCCATCTCTTTGAAATTTGTTAACGGTAACCCTGCTTTTGTTTGCTTGGCCTCAGATTATAGGCGTTGCCATATTCCTTTTTAAATATTTTTTTATTTGATTCTAAGGAATTTATTTCTTAAGACTGTATTTAAATAAATTAACATTATCAGCATTGATCGTAAAATTGTTGTGTTTTTGAGATAAAATTTGTGTTTGCTAGATAAACCTTTAAAAAATAAAAATGACTCACACTCTCATTAGTTGACATATTGCGGTAAATATGTATGTTAACACAGGTTGTCTTAATTGTGCTGTTAACTTAAAAACAGAAAAACGCATACATACATACATAAATATCGGTCATTTACTCAAAGAACGTTATAACTAAAAAAATTTAATTTTTTTCTTCGCATTGAAATTTGTATATTTCATACAAATATCTTGTTTACTCAATTCTTGAGAGAAAAATTAAATTTTCTTTTTCCATTAAGTTGGGTATAAATTCAAAACTTCAAACTCGTTTTCTGCTAAACTGGGTTTTTGAGTTATAACGTTGTTTGAGTAAATGCGCGATATGTGTTTATGTATGTGAACTACTGAGAACATACTAATTCCAACGAAAGTCCAGAGAAAAAAGATTTTGTCCGTGTTTTGTAAGTTAAGAAAAATTTTGAGCAGGTAAATTTGTGAAAATCGTTTTACATATGTATCTCTGTATGTATGCATGTACTAGAAACCGTTTTTTGGTACGTTCTGTTTTGTTAACTTCTGTATATATGTACATACATACATATGTATATTCACAATAGTACGCAATTTTCCATCTCTGTCAGAGTACATACATATGTACATATATTCTTTACTTTCTTTCTTCATTGATAAGATAAGGAAAGCTGCATATGAAAGTGAATGACTTAATATTTTTAAGAAAACGTACATTCACACTTATTTAATAATTATTTTTGGATGATTTCAAATTGTTGAAAGCGATTGTTTAATGAAAATTTCGTTTCACAAGCAATAAATTTTGCAATCATAAAAAAAATTAATCGCAAATATGTTGTTTGCCAAATACATACATATGTACATACATACATAAGCAAAAATGTAGTTTAAAATATTATATTTAATAAAGAAAATCTTACTTCATACATATGTAGGTATGAAAAAAAAAAACAGATTCATACACACATACCGTATGCAAAGTTCGTATTCGTACACCCTCAATCAAAAAAACTCACTACCTTGTAATAAATTGAATTACCTCAATCACTTACATATTTCTTGCAAGAATTTGTCTATAAGGGTTGTACGAGTATTTAATAACAAATTAAAATAAAAATATAATTTGTTTGATTTTATTTGAAGAAAATCACAATTGACTAATTAAAAAAAAAAACAAATTTCATATTCGTACACACACAATTTTAAAAAAAATCACATTAGAAATTGATGCATTTACAAAAGAAAAATTAAGTATTTTTTAACTAAGTTAAGTTTTTAAATACCTACATTTTTTGGATTATTTTAGTGTACGAGTGCAAACTTTGTTGCTTAAGTATACATATGTAGTGAATTCCGAAATCGAAATGTTATTTTGATTGTTTGATTTGTTGTTATTTTTATTATTGTTATTTATTTCATTATAAGAGTTTTTTACATACATACATATGTAGGTACCCAGCGGAAAAAGAAGGAGTAAGGAATTTTATTTTGGACGTGTGAAGGCCTGCTCGCTCCATACGTACTCATATTTTTTTTACAGGCGTTGTCATGGCGTGGTAGGCCCTCCGCTCTCGCATTTTCGCCAGCGATTCCGTTAGGCCTTCAAATTAATGGATTAAGCTTTAACTTTGGTAAAAGAAAATTAAAACAAAAAATAAAAATGTTACTCCTTCTCGTCCCCCTTCTAACAGAATGGAATGTGTAACTGATCTTTTATTAGAAAGAGTCGAGGCCTTTTATAAGGAATTCTTAAGCAGCAACATAAGAATTTAAATTGAACTAAAACAATTTTTAATCAGGCCTTTAATAAGGTCTGACGTAAGAAGTTATTTTGAGTTTTCCTACAGGTTATGATGCATTCAACAGATATAGTACTTAGAAAAATATTGAATATAAATTTACACATATGCAAATACACAAATACATACATACATATACATATATATGTGTGTATGACTTGTGCTTGTACAAGTACACATGTGTATGCACGTATTTTCCGCAAAACTATGAAATTTTGCAAATTATTACAGCTTTAAAATTAACCTTTTTCGTGTTATTTTGCAATGTCCAAAGAAACTGGATTCTTTGACAGCCCACGCTTGAAACTAAAACCAAGTATCGCCAAATGAAGTTTCACTTTTAAATTTGTATACATATTTTGAAGTGAAGTAAATATGAAAATATAAATAGGACACAACAACTAAGTGTTGGCTGTACACTGAGCGAATGAACAAGTCGTGTGGGATAAAATACGTGACAACCAAACCAATGTCCTTCAAAAATGCAGGGAAAAATCCTTACTTTACCTGACGCATACATCAGATATTAAATCATTAATACTAACAGTAACATCATAGTAATGGAACAGCGTTGTTAAGAAATCCTTTTTAAGTGGGACTTTACTTTCTCATCTCTCTCACACAAAATCAAAAACTTTAAAACTAAAACTGATATTTGTACGAATATAGCCCTACTAACAGACTTTGCAACATGTTTATGCAACCAGGCAGATTGCATTGTCGGTCGCATAATGTGTAGTCTTGTTTATGGTTGCGTTCGAAGTTTCAAAAATATTAAAAATATTTTAATGTTTATAGGTTTCATTGATGGTTGCAGTGCCTGTGTGCAAAATATGCAACATGTAATTCTTTGGCACCTTTAAATGCCTCCTGTTTAATAGTATGTTTCCACCGACATGGTTTAGACAAATCATGATGATTTGTTTAAATCATGTTAATTTATACATGATTTAGCATACATTATGCATATGGATAAATCACATCAAAGTAGTTGATTTATTTTAAATAATATCGAAAATACTATATTTCGAACTCAATTTATATATGCAACCCTGCGTTGCTTTTAAAATTACAAACTCCATCCCTGGTTCATCCATCAATAGTGATTGGCAATTTCGAAAAAATGACTTTAACAGACCAACCTAAATTACGACGCAAAGCGTTGTCTGGCTGTCAAAATTTCTCATGCCCATACAAAATGTATGAAACCAACCGAAATAACGCGGCGTCAACGCTTTGCAATTGGAAAATCCAATTTTGACAGCGCGTAAAGAATTGAAGTTGGCTGCAAAAGTACTGTTCTTTTTGTTAGGTAATGTAACTTTAGCTACTTTCAGGTAAATTTAGCGTAATTTACGTTACTCATTTCAGCGTAAAAGCTACGTTGCGCTTTGCGACGTAATTTAGGTTGGTCTGTTAATGTCATTTTTTCGAAATTTTAAATCAATCAATTTTAAATGTCAAATACATGTGAATAAAATTCACATTACAGCTGCTGCGCCCACCTTATAAATCACATGCATAAATTGAATACGAAAATTCGAACAACAAATCACTCACAAGCTCGGTGGTAACACTTTGAAATGATTTACTTAAACCTACTTGATTTAAAGTCGGTGAAAACATACTATAAATGCAACTCTAAGAATCATAGTCAAATGACTTTTGAATACAACCCCGGGGGTTCTATAATATTAGCACAGAAATTCGAAATAATTTTCTTTCATTTCTAATTGCGGAGGAGACCCCCTGACCTAATGAAGTTTAGTAAAATTTCCAAAAGACAATATGAACTCATTAGATCAGAGTTGCATTTTCTCAAAAGTCAAAAGATTATGCAGGATAGTTAGTAGCAGCCTTTAACAGCATGTGATGTCTAATGAGGGCGTTTCAAATTTCATTTATTTTTGGCTAGTTTTGGGACCACCCGCCCTCGTCATATCAGGCTCTCATTTGCTCAAAAATTTAAAGATTATGTAGGATAGTGACTGTCACCAGCCATAAGAGAACATTTTAAAATTTTTGATTTATAATTTATCTTTTTTTATGGTTCTTATAGTTTGCATATATTAAATTAAAAATGTATATATGTATGTATGTACAGTATGTACATATGTATGTATGGATTAGTAAGCAAGCGTGTGAATTTGTATACATTATGTATGCACATTGCAAAAAACCCACTCCAATATAAAACCAGACGAATATTTAACCAAATGGCAGCAGTGATAGTGGTTTTCTTTAAGTGTAAAACCAAAAAATTTTTACAGCAGGCCAAATTGCGTTCATTTCTTTTTTTCCAACACATTTTTCTTTTCCATAATAAAGTAATGAAGTATAAAAAATATATACATACATGTATGTATGTATGTATGTACATATGTATATTTAAACCACAATTGGCAATTTTTTGAATGCGGTTTCTTAAAGCAACAATAGTCGAACGAGAGGCAGACGTATTTTCAACATTAATACGTGGAATAAGTGCATACTTACATATACATGTAGCTGTATGCATATGTATGTGCATTAGGGTGGTTCAGATTATTAGGATAAAAAAATAGTTGAACTCGTTTAGTAAAAATTAAATCTACTGTAACTTGTAAGAGAATTTTTGGAAGCCATATGTCTAAAATTAAATTCTGTTCCGCACATTATTTAAAACAGGTTCTTCTAAAAAGGCTCAACTAAAAAGTTACAAGTTCTCAGTGGAGGCAAAAACTGTTTAATATCACACAAAGCGGAATACAACTCAATTTTTTTTGGAGAAAGAGAAAACAAAGGTTAGGTTAGCTATTAAAGGTTGCCAGTATGTACGCGTACAAGGAAAATGAAACTGAAAGCGTAAGCTATTTATACCGCTAAATGAAAATAAGCTTTCTATTCTTTTGAATTGGTTTCAGTTTTCGAGTTTCATTAAAGACTGTCGGCCGTATCCAAAAATAAATGATTTGAGCTTGAAATTTCATTAAAAATTTTGATCAAAGCCCATTTGAAATTCAAATAAATTTTTTTTGGATACGGCCGTGTGTGTTTGATATCCCAGCAAAAAATTTGTGATGACTTGTATCCAGCAAAACTTAATTTACAGCAGTTATAAAATGACTGCATGGTGCAGTAGTAGAGCGTGTGCTTATCATCAGCTAGATTTAGCGTGTTTTAACTATGCCAAACGAGGTTTTTTTTCGTCTTAGCTCGTTTAATAAATAAATAAATAAATAAGCTTTGAATGTCATTGGAGATAACACATATTAAATTATTTTTTTAACTGAATGTAAATAACTTTTAAGGGTTCATTTTTTATTTTAAAATTTTTAGTGGCAAGTTTATATTTGTAGGGTCGTGGTCACGCCCAATTTGGCAACTATTACTATCCTCCCACTTTTCCAAATTCAACATCGTATCACTTCGCAAAAATGGGTCACTTTGAAGCACGTGGAATATAATATTTCACTTTAATGGGCGTGGCCCGACTACTTTCTGGAATGTAAGATTGTGTCTTTTTTAAAATTTAATAGTCGTGGACCCGCCCACTTTTGAAATGAAAGATTGTATCTTTTTTAATTTAAGCGTGTGTGCCAAGTTTCGTAAGAATCAGTCAAGTAGAAGCATGTGAAATATAATATTAAGTTTTATTGAACGTGGCTCAGCCCATTTTTTGAACTTCGAGAGTAAGTTTCGTAGCAATTGAACACGCAAAATATCACAAAATCAAATAAGAAAATTAGTGGTCGTATTTCTGCCCAGTTCTTTTTTTTACAATGGAACCCTCTCAGACAAAAAAAGAATTTTTACAGTCGGTCTAAAGTGTACCGAACTATGAAGTAACAATGTCAAAAAAAAAAAAAAAAAAATACAGACGAATTGATAACCTCCTCCCCTTTTTTTTTTGAAGTCGGTTAAAAACACAATACAACTTCAGCGCTTCGAGTTAGTGATGAAACAAATTTCAGTTTCTCCAGTCCTTATTAGCTTCTATTAATACAAGTATATGATAAAACTCTTGATGAATATGACCAGAAAAAATTTTTCCGCTGAATAAAATTTTATTTTCCACCTCTTGGAATTTTTTTAAACTTTCCAGATTTAATTTCTGTTTACGGTATTTTAGCAAAAAGTTGATCCACCCTAATGTACATATATGCTCCTCATATGTAAAAGTACCCCGTAGTTTTCGGGGAGCGTGATTAAAATAAGTGTCATTTGGCTAAAACTCACCATGGCAGAGATGGTAACTTCACCAGGGGTCTAATCGTCGCTTTCGATAACGAGCTGATTGGGTCACGTGTTAATATTGTTCGATATGGAATGTCCTGATCTCAAACGATTAAACAATACCATCATCCTTCTTAAGATCTTTTTCGTCTCACAAATACGTTTGCCATAAAATTCTATTAAGTCTCATAAAGCACCCAAACTTGAGATTTATTCTCAACGAAAGAAATTTTCCAAATCCTAAAACACGTTTAAGGGTTAACTTTATATTCACATATTCGTGCTTGGGTTTTAATAGTAGAAAATTTTATATACAATCTTGCAGAAGTATCAACTCGAGTATGGGAAGGGGAAAACTGAGGACATTAGTGACCAGAGGTCACAACAGGAGCAAATTCTATCACCTCTATTGTGGTTGCTGGCAATGAACGTAATTCTTAGGCGTTTTTGATAGGAGCGGCCGCAAGATAATTGCTTATGCGGATAAGGTGGTTTTACTGGTAACAGGAAAGTTTTTTTCCACTATCAGTGAAGTCGTACAGTCGGCTTTGGGAGAGTTAACCTTTTGGGCCTGGGAGTCAACCCAGAGACAACTGAAAATACAAAAAAGATAACTTTGAAAGGCTAAAGAAAAGGGCCAGTGCTTACTACTCATGCAGGAACTCCATAGAAAGGACCTTGGGTCTGCAACCAAAGTTAGTAAACTGGTTGTACATATCGGTTGTCAGATCGGTTATTTCGTAGGGTGGTGTGGTATGCTGGGAGGCATTGAGGAAGGAAAGCCACAGGAGATTACTTGTTAAATTTCGGAGGTGTGTCTCGCTGGGCATCACAGGTGCTCAGAGGAGCACACCTCAGGCTACCTTGGACATCATTCTTCACCTACTTCCTATAGATAACTTTGTGGTGAGAACGGCGACTAGAAGTCTCCTTAGACGCGTTGAAGCGTCTGAGGGAATGTGTGACAGATGGGTGAAATTGGGTAGAGAGCAGGACCAAGAGTTCCATGCGAAGTAGGGAGGATTATAGTCTCGAGGGCTATGTTGCAAAAACTTGATTCAGGAAGATACAAATTGCTACTGGATATGAAGAGGAAAGAGATGCGGGTCTTGGCAGGCGCGTTGACTGGTCACTAATCGGTCAGAGCAAGGACCACCATTTGGAAAACTGGCACTCCAGATTTCTATGGGATGCGCGGGGATGAAGACAAACTAGAAACAATTGAAAATATTATCTACTATTGCCTGAAGCAGCAACGAAATAGGCTTAGATGGCTGAGCAGATGTTTCCACGAGGTCATTAGTGATATCGCTAAATGTAAACTGGAGGATACCAGGGACTTCATGATGCGAATTCAGTGGCTTAATGACATATAATTGAGGCTCTTCTGGGATAAATGAGCGTTAATATTTTTATTAACTTGTATCAACAGAATGGACCCAACTGGGTCTCCGAGTGGAGGAGTGTTGTAGCACCAGCCTTCCTAACCTAATCTAACCTTGTAAATAATATTTTTGTGAAACATTTTAATACTTGAACTCTCCTCTGCTAAATCCAGAAGTTAGAACCTTGGAATTATATACTATACATCCACGGAGTTCACTCGTTTCTGCCGCAGTCCTAATAGATTTAGTTGTATAAAAATTTGACTTAGAGGGCCATTTTTGCCTGCTCATGCCCATTCTTTAAGAGAACAGCTACAGGTTCCTAAAACAATCTGGTTCGCAAGCTTTAGTTGTCGATTTCTTGCCATTAAGCGAACTAGCGGGCATTAACATAGTTATTCGAACGTTTATGAGTATTTGAATGTTTCGGCTGGCAATATCCGTAAACACAAGTTTAGGTATGTACGAGTCTTTATTTAAAATATAAATAGCTATTTATGAATGTATATAGAGTATATAATATTATGTGTCTATGATTGTTGGTATGTACGCAGCATTTAACTCTCTATTTTATTACTGACAAATATTTTTTCTATTTGGATTTTTGCAACGTTTTTTCGTTGTTATTGTAAAGTTTGTTTGTATGTTTGAGGACGTGCTTGGCTTACAAATGTGCGATGACAACAATTTTGACTGGTTTCATTTGTAGGATTTGAAAGAAAATGTAACAACTGAAATGCTTTTGATCAATTAAATTATTTCTTTGCAAGAATTTGTTTTATTTAAGGAAAATAGTTATTTATGTATCTTTTTAATGAGATAAAATCAATAAGAAATGAAATTAACACTCTGGTATTGACAACTGACATTTATTTGCCTGTAAATGGCAAAATGGGTTAAAATTTCTTTTGCTAAGCTTATTCTGAAAAAGAATTGTAGAAAGAAACCTGAAGCGAGAGATTTATGTTTTATGGTTAAGACAAGAAAATTACCAAGAACAAAAAGCAAACTGTTAATAAATTATGGTCTGCTTCTGAAACAAGTAGCAGGCATTAAGTTTAAGAAAAAAAGCTTAAAATTTTTTTCAACTGGTTTGTAATAATTTTAAATAAAATACATAAAAAGTTGTAAATGAAGTATGCATGTGTGTAAACTTGCTATTATTTCTTAAAAATTATAATTTTTAAGATTCTCCAATTGCTGGGGCTTAAGTTAATTGTTTAAAACTCGCCTGTCAAAGTTGTCTGGCGCTTGTTTTATGTATTTTTTTTATATTCTTAATTTCTTTAAAAAGTATTACTTTTTCTTTGTAAAACAACAAACTTATGTCCATTGTCATCCTGTTTTGTTTCGTGTCATTTTGAAAGTTTGAATTAGAAAAGAAATCCATCTCGTTTACAACATTTTTCAAGTAAAAAAAGCATTCCAACATGTTTGAATTTACAGTTGCAAAAGTGATATTCATTCTCTTCATTTTAAATGTTGACGTTTTCTTTATGCTTTTTCTTGCAAATTCCAGATTTTTGAAGTATTTCACTGACGCATGAATCAGCAACATGCGATATTAACCCATCTGAGACCAAACAAAACAGCTGATACCGGACAAATTTAGTTCGCACATCACAATAAAATTTCTTTTTGCCTTTTAGCCTTATTCAAATGATTAATATTAAAAAAATATAATTTGGAATAAAAATTAGCAAAAATATTTTTCTCAACTTTGGACAGAGTACTTATATGCATGTATGTATGCTTACACATTTTGTAATGGTTGAAATAAAAATAAAATGACATAAAGCATAAATTAAGCGCGCACAACGTGCTAAATATAAAAGCATAAGTATAATCCGAAATGGATCAAAACCTAGTACAAGTGCTAATATAAGAATATATATTAAAATCATAAAATAATTTTTAGCATTAAAAAGCATTTTTAGCATTGAATTACCATATTTTGTAACAGGTGAAATTAAAATAATGTGATATGAAGCACAAATTAATATTGCTCCTAAATAAAAGCATTTTAAGATAACACAATAATTTTTAGCATTAAAATGAATTTTTAGCATATAATTAGCATCTTTTTTAATAAGTGAAATCAAAATTATGTCATATGGGCAAATTAATTTGTTAATAAAAAGACTTTTTAAAGTAACAAAATCATTCTTAGCATAAAAAAGCATTCTTAGCATTTGATTAGCATTAATAGCATTTAATTAGCAAAGTTGTTACTAACAAAAAACATTTATTTTCATAAAAAATTTGTTCTTAGAAACCCTTTATAAGGCAGTAATATTTTTCCATTAATATACAGTTAACTTTTAAAAATGTGTTTTGTTACTTAAAAGTAAGAATTAAAAAAAAAAAATCTTATCTTTAGGCATGCATATAATATACATATAACTTATTTCTTCCAAGCATATAAATTAAAATGCTATGATATAAAATTTTGTTGCTAAACAGCTATAAATGTCACAAAAAAAACGTAAAAGTTCATTTGAGAAGTAAAGTACTTGTTTTAGCATGCAAAAATATTTTTAGCAATTATAAAAATTTTTAGCGTTTAATTAGCAAACTTGTTTCTAACAGAAAAGTTAAAACTTCTATTCGAAATATTTAGTGTTTTAATTTAATTACTCCAGACCATATCTTTAAAAAAAAAATATTTTGTATCTAGAAAGGGTTTATGGATTTCCATACAGTTTTGTTTTTCTATAAGCTTCAAATACATGCAAAAAAAAAAAAAAATAATGAAAAATTCATTTAAGAACTACAGCAAAGAAATTAGAAAATTGTTTTGGAGAAGTAAAGCAGTTGCTTTAGCATGCAGAAACATTTTAAGCAATTATAAAAAATTTAGCATTTAATTAGCAAAGTTGTTTAAAACAGAAAAATATAATATTGTGTAGAAAAAAATATATTTTTTAATTTAATTTAATTTTTTCATTTATTAAGACTTTTTATAGATTTGCATACAAAGTTTTTTTACCAATAAAAACGTCATAGTTAGTATTCAAAAACACTTCTTGCATGCAGGCAAAACTTAGAAAAATTTTTAGCATGAAAAAGCTTTGTTTAGCATTCAAATAGCAAAGAAAAAAATAGTGTGTATTTATAAAACAATTTGTGCTAATCAAGCATAATTTAACTGTTATTTTAATTAAAATATGCTCTATTTCAACAGTTCTCATTTAACAGGTTAATTAATGTTAAACTGTGTTTAACCTCTTCTTTAGGATGTTGCATGTTCTCGTACTTTGTTTGCCGGTTTAGCAAACCATTAAATGTGTGGCCAACTAAGCCACTAAAAACAAAGTTTGAAATATTTTCTATCTTTGCTGGTAATAAAATGTTGTAGCCGGTTAATAACTGCCTAGACGGGTTTTCTAATTTATGCTTCTAACAATAACAATAAAGAAAAGCAAATACTTAATTTATTTACTTTAATTTTTGTTAAACGGTTTGTCTAGTCATCACTCATGTTTTAAACTTGAAATTTCACATACATACGAGTACATACATATGTATGTACATATGCTGCGGCAACTCGTGCATAGATGATAATTTGTTTAATAATGCATTTAACTGCTGACTATAGTTATTGTTGTTTGTTTCTGTGGGTTTCAAAATCAAAAAAAAAAAAGTCAGCTATTTATGTTACTTTTAATCTGAATGTAAAAGCAAGCGCAGATTTCTACAAGATTAACCTACAAAAGCAAAATTTCGCTTGCCAAGGCAATTTATTTTTGTGTAACTTAAATTTAGTAATTTGTTTGTGCCTGCACTGTTGATTTTAATTGAATTTTTGAATAAATTTCAATATTTATTAACTGTGATAAGCATAATTAATTTGTGTATTTTAAGAGCTACTTTGCTTCCTTCTCTTGAATTTACAACATGAACTAATTATTTAATCGATTTTTTCTTTTTAAGTAGTAAATAATTTCGTGATGATAATAAATAATACGAGGGCGGTGGTAAAAAAAATTATAATAAAAATGCCTCACATGAGTTTGCAGTGGAAAAATTAATGACACTGAAATAAGTAAAATTCCTCCCTTCCTACTCTATAGCTTAAAGTCACTGACTAACTAACTGAGTTCACCCCTTCCAATGGCAATTTATTTACCCACAACTAAAGCAACTTGAAGGCGCTCATCTCCAAGTTAAAAATCGATACCGATTTCTTTTAGAAGCTATAATTTTTTTTCTGAATGGAATAAGTTACATAATGATACTTAAACTGTTTTAAAACATCTGCAAGCATTTATTTGAACTTAAAATTTTAAAGATTTCTTACATTTTCAAGGTTGCTCTTGGCCGCATAATTTACGAAAACGGCTCACAGTGCGCCGACTTGCATGCATCTCTTTTTGATACTCAAGTTAACACAAACTATGGCAGGGGTGGAAAAGTGGATGCGATCGTAATTTTGTTGATAACCCCACAAATGAAATGTTTTTAAGTGTGAAGTTGAGTTGAAAAAAAAAATTCTTTAGTACAGGTAAAAAAAAAGGTGTTGCTTGGCATTATTGTTAACAATCGTGAATTTTTTCAGTATTACTAGGGGTTACCTTAGGCTGATTTTTTCAGTTCAGTTTATGTTTTAAATCATGAATAAAACAATATTATTTAAAAAACATTTGCTCGAAGTTTCATTGGCTTTTTTTCAACTTCTTCAGGAGCTTTTTATTTATAATTCTGACAAAATAAATAAGTGTAATTAATATAATGAAAATGTATATTTAAACAAGTGAATTTTATTTACTGATCTTGTTCTAAAAAAAAAATATTTATAACTTTTAGGGCCATTTTCACAACGAATAAAAGTATATAAAAGTATATAAAACTAGTATTTCAAAACAAAATACTGGCTTTAAATTCTTAAAGTTTACTTTTGTATCGTTGTGAAAATGGCCCTTAATATTTAATAATATTAATAATAATCAAATTAGTCAATGTATTAATTCAGTTTGCCTGCAAATATAAAGTAAACAAAACCAAGGGAAAATTGAAAAAACCCATACGAAAAATTTTATTCATGATAAGCGGAATTAAAAAAGGAACACATTTCTAGGGAAAAATTATTACGATTGCAATTTGGGGAACAGAGAAAATATTTCGAGAGAAAAACTGTTCACGATAGGGGTGGTGATTATTTTTTACATGGTTGTGTCATGAAAACGAAATCTTGGAATATGTTAAAAATGTTTGTAGATTCGCTAACTTGCAGAAAGATTTTGACTGAAATCTACTAGATTTTTTCCAAGTGTAAATGCACTATAAACGAACTCCAAAGAATTCAGAGAAAATGCAACTTTGATCTAATAGAACTCAAGTCAAGTATGTGCACATTAGCGAACTTGAGTGTTAGTCAATTTTGACTGACAAGACAGACTATCGATCATGTTTGGCACTTAAACCATTATTTAAGATTCAAGTTGGACAAACAAACATTGAAGTAAGAAAATTGGATGAGCCTTAAGCTTAAATTAGATGTGCCATAGCCATAATGTCATAGCCATAAGTCCATATTTACACTATGCAAGTCTTATTGCTAAGCTGATTAGTTTGATGGAGAGAGAGACGAGGAGAACAGTAAAGTTTCTTTTCCCCTCGTCTCTCTTTCCTAACAAACTAATCAGCTTAGCAATAAGACTTGCATAGTGTAAATATGGACTAACCAAACCAAAATTCAATTGGTTTCTATGGTAATGGCTATGGCTTTATGGCGAGTCACCTATAATTAAATAGCAGTGTTGCCCACAAGTTTCGTTCGAACAGCTGTTTTCTATGGTTATGGTTATGTTATGTCTGATTGAACCTTTATACATAAAAATGTTGGTTAACATTTCTGGTTATATATCCTAGCTTTGTTATATTGCAGAGACAACGAGGGAAGTAAAAAATTGGATGCGACTTATAGATAAAAAAATTTATTGTTCAACATCACTTTTTGCGTCCATGTTTACAATAATTTGTACAACAAATTACTCTTTACTGTCACTTTTTGGCACACACTATCAGTAAAAAATCAATGTATGACTGTCACCCAAACGCAAAAATTCCTGTGGTTGACTGTCGAAATTTGTGTTCACACAATCGACCAACCCAAAATTTGAGCAAAGATGACACCCATATTAGGTAATATGTACTCCACGCTACATTTCATGGTTGCATTTTCTGAAAAGTCGTACGATTATATAGGGCACCAGCCTGAACAAAATCATAACGATCGCAAACAGAAGCAATTACTTTCCATTTGCTTTGGAAGTGCACCTCGTCATAGCCCTATTTATTTATTTTTATTGTTTACAATCATAATTATTTTATAATATGTACCTTGTATATATACATATGTATGTATGTATGTATGTATGTATGTATGTATGTATGTATATATGTATGCACAATTAATCAAAAATATGTGTACTACATGAGAAATAGTAAATCCATAGAACAAATAATTTAATTCTTTCTAAAGCATTTTTAGTAATAGAATTTTCTTTATCTTGTTGTGAAAATAAACATAAAAACTCATTTAGTGATAAGCAAAAAAATAAAGAAATATAAAAATAAAAAGGAATGCAGGTAACGCCCGTATAACTGTTTTTACTTTCTAATTCTTCTTCTTGTTAGAATTCTCACAGCAGGGCAAAGTTTTGAAAAATAACTCCCGTCTCAAACAGGGACAACTTGCAAGTAAACCTGTTTGAATTCTTTAAATGTTAATGCAATCTATAAAAATTTAATTTAATAAGCCCAAATAATGAGAAAAATTCCAAATTTTATCTTTGCCATAGGACAGTTTTATTTTCTAAAGAAAATCTAAAGAAAATAATGAAATTATTTTTTTTTTCTATAAAGTCGTAGAGCTCTTAAGAATTTTTTTGTGAAGTGACTTATCCATACCACTTTGAAAATAAATATTTAATATTATTTGTTAAGTAATGAGTATATAAAAAGTTCTTTGTTTTAGAACACACCTCAACAAACAAACTAAATATTTATTGGATCCAAATTGGGTCAGGTGCTTGATTAGACATACTAAGCAAGTTTGTTTAAAATCTTTTCTAAAGTTGTATTCTATTTTAAATTTTGAACGAGAGATAGACAGCGAGAAATTTTTGCATTTGTCATTCTAACTCAGGGCTCAAATCGTCACACAAATTAATCGATAAGTCAATCATTTAAACTTTCAGTACGCTCACGTATGTCATAAACCGAAAATGGTATTTTTAGGTGACGAGTTGTACGTTCACGGATGTGACGATGCGGCCACAGGCCTACTATATTTGCCGATTCAACGGCGTTTGTTGAAGACCACTTCATTAAATAAAAACAAGGCAGCAGCCCTGCCACCACACAAGATAACCTCTGCCCTCTTATTCTGTAACTCGCTAAAGCTAAATCTATTTCGCTAAAAATCTAGAAAGTCGATTTATCCACTTTCAGCTAGGACTGCAATTTGCCAAATTTTATTGTCATCGCCAAAAAGAAAATTGTGTAATCAATAAACGTCAAATGCACAGTGACACATAAAATGACATTTGATATCAAGATGAATATATCAGTCCTTGAGCCCTGATGATTATATCAAAACGCTGCCGTAATATTAATAAATTGAGACTCTACGTGATGAATTTTCATCACTTTCCTTTCCTTTTTATAAAACATTAATTTTTCGTAAAAAGTACTTTTTTGTAAAAAGTACCTTTTTTTATAGCGAAACTTTTGGAAAAAAGTTCCATTTTTAAAAGGTGCCTTTTGTCAAAAGTACGTTTTTGTAAAAAGTACCTTTTGTAAAAATTATTTCTTGTAAAAAGTACCTTCAGTAAAAATTAACCTTTGGTAAAAAGAAGTTTTGTCTTAAAAATACTTTTTTAATTAAATTTTTGTAAAAAGTACCTTTTTGTAAAAAGTATCTTTTTGTACAAAGTTCCTTTTTGTAAAAAGTTTCTTTTTGTAACAAGTACCGATTGTAAAAAGTACGTTTTTGTAAAAAGTACTTTTTTGAAAAAACTACCTTTTTGTAGAAAGTAAATTTTTGTAAAAAGTATTTTTTTTTTGTAAAAAGTACCTTTTTGTAAAAAGTAGCTTTTTGTAAAAAGTAGCTTTTGTAAAAAGTACCTTTTGGTATAAGCACCTTTTTGTAAGCAGACATTTTTTGCAAAAAGTACGTTTTTTAACAAGTACCTTTTGGTATAAAGTAGCTTTTACGAAAAATTAATTTTTGTAAGAAGTAAATTGTGGTAAAAAGTACCTTTTTGTCAGAAGCAGCTTTTGGTAAAAAGTAACTTTTTGTCAAAATACCTTTTTCTAAAAAGTAAATTTTTGTGAAAAGTATTTTTTTGTAAAAAGTAACTTTTTGTGAAAAGTACCTTTTTTAAATGTTAGACTTTTTGTACAAGGTACACCTTTTTTAAAAAGTAACTTCTTGTGGAAAGTATGCTTTTGTAATAACTAAACTTTTGTAAAAAGTTCCTTTTTGTATAAAGCACTTTATTTATAAAGTACCTTTTTGTAAAAATTATAACTTTATGACAAGTACGTTTTTGTGAAAAGAACCTTTAAAAATTTTTTTTCTCGATTATCTTAGAAAAATTTGCTCAGAATTACCTTTTTCAACATTTAAAAATGAAAAATAAAAAAAGATTTATGTAAAAAAACTTTAACTTTAACCAAAATAGGGGAGTTTGTAGTGTATGTTTGTGTGTGTCTCTACAAGTCTACGTGCAGACCAAATGACTGGAGCGATTTTAATTAGTTTGTTTAATTAGTTTGAACGCTGACTTGATCGAGAATCTTCTTAGCTATGTTTGAAGAAAATCGGTCCACCCGTTTAGAAGATATCACATCTTTTCAAATTTTTAAGTATCTTTTGGAAGAAAAATTTATTAATTTGCACAAAAAAAATGTGTACAAAAATATTTAACTATTTTTTAAAACTCAGATTACTGAAGAAGTCAGTAATTAAAAATTCAAGGTTTTAAGCAAAAAGTTTAAATTAATTAAGAAAAGAGTGGCGTTAAACTCTGCAAAATTTAGGTCAATTTTATAAATAACAAAAAATTCAAATAAAAACATGGCTTGAATTACAAAACAAAACAAAATTTCTCTACTCCATGCTGTAAATCGCAAATCGCGAAAAAAGAAATGTCGATTTCACAGATTTTTTTCGTGAAACAATTTATCTGTTTTGTAACAAAAAAAAAAAAAAAAAAGCAACAGTGAATTTGAATTGTTGAAATAACAAAACCTTCAAAACAATAAAAAATAAATAAAAAATGTAACCAACAAAAGATCAGAAATGACTAATTGCATTTAAACATGTTAATAAAACGTGTTTGACAAAAGCGAAAACTATTCAACTGAAGTCACAATAATACGAAAACATTTGGCAAAAAAAAATTTATGAATTAGCAAATGAAATGAGCATGAAACACATTCAAAGCGATAAAATTTGTTTTTATGAGAAAGAAATATAAAAATCAACAACAGCTCACGCTCAAATGAAAGTAAAAACTTTGAAACTTCTAAAAAACAAATGATGTCATACATATTTATCAATACGGCCATACATTTATTTTTAAAACCCAAGCACACACACACACACACACAAAACATGTGTGTATGTGTGTACGTACGTTCTAACAATTTTATAGATGTTTACATGTGTGTTAATGATTTAATTCACGAATTGTTTCGTAAAATTTTTTAAATCCATAAAATACTTATTTATGATCGTCTAAATTGGATATGGAGACATTCTGAGTTCGTTCTTAGCTTGAAAAAGAAACTGATCAAGATAAAATTTAAAAAACAATTGTGCACACAAACTTTATGTTTTTAGCCTTGAAGAATGTTAAAAATTTATTTATTTTTTTATCATAGAGAGAGAAAACAAACCTTCAAATAAGCTTAAAAACAATTTATATTTAAGAAGCACAGGCAAAAGTTAAGTTCTTTTGAGGTTTTGAAAATTTCTGGGAATTTCGTAATTAAAAAAAAAGCAACCCAAGAGAACAAATCTAGTGGACGAAAAGCGTTCATTGTTTGAATATTTAATAGATAAATAACTAATAAATTTAAATTTAAAGGAAATTTTGTGAACACTAAAATGTAAGAGTTTAATAACAAGTTTAGGTTAATTAAGGTTGGGGTAGTGGTCAGAATCCCGGACTTACTTAGACCCATCTGTTGCATTGTGATAGCAGGGAGACTCTGCTTAAGCGGAATATCCGGCATCGAACCAACCAGAGTACAATATAAAGTCAAAATAACACGTTGCAGTTCCACTCTGGCAACGTCAGAAATTTCCTTGAGCTTAAGAGCGTCCATGGTGGCCACTCTCTTTCTTATTAATCCAGGGAAATGATACACTAGTGAAAAAAATTGGAAGTAATTGTAGAGGATCTACTTTTTCTCTACTTCCAGAGTATCAATACACACTGTATTTTGAACTTTTCGGGAAGTGATTATGAACAACAGCCAGAAGATATGATTTCTTAATATTTCTAGGCAAATGAAATCGATGCCAGCAAGTTTTCAAAAAGCACGTCGACTGCGTTATAAAGCTCTATAGCACAATGATTTTCCGGCTATATTTGGCTTTTCCAAGGGTGGTGGTTACTTTTTTCTAACTCTGTAAAAGTTAAAATTAGTTCCTTTGAAGTTATTAAAAAGAACATACAAGAAATCAGATTTACTTAAAATAATGAGAATGTCTTCCGAGTCACTGAATAGATATAAAAAAACGAAATTTTTCCAATGACAATCCTATGCAAAAGTAATTAGAAATGATGCAGATTTGCACAACTTCCGCATCACAAGTTCGGGTTTTTATTGATTTCATTGGAAGCTCTTTTTTTACTGGGCCAGAAAATTTTATAGGTTTTCTTCATCCTCAACATCTTGACAACTGCCGCAAAAACCATTGTATTCAACCCTAAACATATGTACATGCCTGCCCATGAGACACGAATACTAAAACCGATACTTGAAATCAAAGAAACCATAGCTTTCTGATTTAGGTCAGTCCATAACTGCCGGAAGATCATACAGTCATTTTGTGCAGACCACCTTTTATTTTTGTTCTTCCCCAGTCTTGTCTGAGTTTGCGCAAGAGTAATTCCATATCGAATAGAAGCTTTAAGGTTGTTCCAGTTCTTGCAACCTTCCCCTGAAATCCTCTATGCCCTGGGAACCAAATGATCTTAATGTTAAACTGCTCTGCCATCTCGTTTAGAGATGATCGCCAGTCCAGGGCTGTTATTGTTCTTAAAAGCGGATATTCTAGGGCCATGATAGAGGCTCGACTGTCAGTGCACATGTTATTGGCAGTTGTTAAGGTGACATTCACTTCCTCGATATTAAGGAAATCTTCCTGATAAACGCTGCAGAGATCCAGAAATCGCATTGCAATATAAAGGCCTAACGTCTCTGATTAAGCTTCACAACCCACACCTACTTGAAGCCTTGCGTATGAAATTCAACATCCCTCCTTTTACCTGCAGTACCATTCCTCAACGCTTCTCGGAATGTCATCCAGGGGATCTACTCTGTAATTTGATACGAAGGAGAATACGTTCGAATTTGTATGTTAATAACATCACTAAGCATTTTCTTTTGTTTCGAAACACAGAGCAGACCCCCAAGGGGCGAATTTCGCGACGATGGGTTTTGAAGTGTGCACCAATTTCAGTGTTCACAATTCACCTGAAAATATAAATTGTGACCAGCCGTAAATGGTTTCAATTCATGATCAACTCTATTCGGTAGACTAGACGACATTGGAACAAAATTGATTCGATTACTTCCATTCAAAAAAATTATAACAGCTCTAAGAACGCTTATTTTTAAAATTGCGCAAAAATATTAATCCCCCTGAAGGCCATGATACACTATCCTACACAATCGAACGATTTACTAAAAAATACAACCCTGGTATAATGAAGTCTATGAAAATCGTGCGATTGTGTAGGATAGTGAGTGGTGGCCTTAAGAATCTATATTTTCAAAATTACAAAACCCAAAAAAAAAAAGAAAATATTCATCATGTCATTTCCACTTACCAATATTAACAATTTTGATGCCCTCATCTTCGAGGAATTTCAATGCAACTGAAACATTTTCAAGTTTTTGTGAACGGAATGTTGGCCTTTTATTGTATTTGGGCATGCGTTTCTGTGACAAGACCTCAATTAGAGCAATTAAACGTAGACCATCGGAGAGATCACTTTCCAAATTGTTGATCGAGCGGTCAATGGTTTTGAGGTGCTCGTTGGCCCAACGGGTGAATGTGTTCTGTTGAATTTTCTTCCATTGGGCATCCTCAGCGAGATCGCGTTCAGCTTCCATATCTTCGTCAAAGTTTTCGTCGTAGGGATCCTGCGGAGCAAATTAAAACACAAACATTTATTAAAATTAACAATAATAAAATTTCTCTTGGGAAATGAAAATGCAAAATTGATTGCTTGATCACAATTTAAAAGGTTTATTGCTTGACAATGGCTTATAATGTTCTCTTAATGCATCAACAACGAATCTGTCAATGGAAATTTAAATGCCCTAAAGTGTTTTACTGAAGTAGATAGCTCACAAATAAATGTCAAATATGGGATACAAACATGGCTTCTATTGAAAAAGATTAACAGCAAACTTTTATTGTGTTTTAAATTTTAGTTTGCTCGCATGATGCAGAGCAGTGATGCATTTACGAAATGGCCCAACTATTATTTTCTATATTCTGCTTATTAAGAAATATACAACCACACAAACATATTATTGGCTAATGCAGACGAAAGACAAACAACAACAACTATAATTCCCTTTATCGTGGTTGGGGTATTTCGATTTCAATTACGATTTCTTCAAAAAGATTAAAGAACAAATTTTGCGGTGTTATTTATTTTGTTATAAAAACGTCTTAGTTAAAGTCGAAATAAGCCAATTACGATAAGGACGAATGTTTCTGCAATGATGTTCTAATATCAACGAACATACTCAAAAGCCAAAAGCGTAATCGAAAGTTAAGTTAAATGTGCTGAGAGTTTCTTGATGTTGCAAAGAAGAGTAGTACAGACTTGCACCCAAAAGTTGCTTCAATTCTCTTTTGTTATGTCACTAACTGTGTAAGCCATTGGGTAGTTTAAAAAAAGAATTTAGAAGACTTCAAGAAAAATGTACATATGTGTGTAAAGCATGACTAACATTCAAGGCAAGGCGAATTCTCATCAGGTGATCTAAACTCACCAGCTGACGATCAGCTGATAATTTCTCTGCTTTCAAATCAAAACAAAACAGCAGGAAATTTTACACTAACAAATATATAAGGCGAATATGCAGAATTGCAAATCGAGACCACTTGTGTCTATGTTCTGTAAATTTGGTGAGACCTTTTTCCGACAAAAAAGTTTCGTTATCATTCAGTGAAACACAGAATGAGTAACAAAAAACTTAGTTCCATGCTCATGTTTCGTGTAAGCTTCTTTCAATGTTGATATGAATCAGGCTGTGGAATACTGGTAGTCCTGTTTAATTTTTTCGGCATCATTCGCCTTGATTCAAGGCAGTTCTATCAGGTATCACCACAAGCCCGCCCAGCCTTTGTTGTATAGCTAATTGTCTGTCTTGAGTTTCCTTGCTTATATTCTTCTGGAAGCTTAGAGTTAAGTATAAAAAGGGCCATGCATTCACTAAACAGTGAAGCTAACATCGTGGTATTTCAGCAGTGAATTATTTAACATTGTGTCTTCAGTGTTGATTAATAATTGTACACTGATAGTTTTCATTTAATTGCAAGTATTCGAACGCACAAAACCTAATGTTTTTAAAAAGTTAAAAATCGACATCGATATTTTTATGAAAATCTATTTTTTGGAATTGCAAATAGCGATTTTTGTCAAACAATTAAGTTCGAAAACTATTTTATGTCACTTAATTATTTTTTGACGGTTATGGCACGATATATTGAAAACGACTAAATTAAATAAAAATATCATACATATAGAAATCGGTTGATATTAGAAAAAGCACAGGCTGCATTAATTCTACATGATTTAATTTAAAAAAATAATTACTCATTATCCTCATCATATGATATCTAGGAATATTGATTTTCTTCCAATTGTTAGCAACAGTAACAGAAAGCTGTGCACTGAAATTAATAACCAGATATTTAGTTCATATATATTTGTTATTATTTTTTTAATGAGGTCAATACAAATTTCAAATACATAATTTATTTCCACAAGTGTTTTCAATAGCATTATTACAATTAAGATATTTATTTTTCTTTTTATTTGCTTGCATGTCTGTATAATTCCAATTAATTTAAATCACATTAAATTTCATTAATAAAAATATATAAAAAATTCAAAGCATTAAAAAAAATATACTTATAACAATAATGTCTGGGTATGTTGCTGGAATCCCACTTGCCAGCAAAAAAAAAAACATGATGACGTTGTGCCATGAACTCTGCTTGCGGATCGTGCACAACGCCCTTGTTTCCTCGGGCTTCTTCTTATCTTATAAGTTTTGATTAAAAATACAACATAACGCAGACAGACAAGATAGAAAGGCCTACATTCATTCATTAAGTTCAGCATGCAGTCAGTTAATCTATCATTTATTTAGTTATTTGGGGATCGTGGAAACACATACGCAGATACATACTCTGAATATACATACGCATATACATATGTATGTAATGCATTTGCATATAAGCAGCAAAATTCTAAATACATATTCCCCGGAAAATAATTTCCGCGGAATTATTTTTCTCAAGAACGAAAGGTTCAATCAGACGTGTCATACCATAATGTCATAGCCATAACCATTTATATTTGCTGCACCTATTAGTACTGCCATAACCATGAGCAGATGTTTATGTTTTCATTTTTTTTCAAAAGTGCAACAACAAAAATGCCTAACCAGCAAACAGCTGTTTACATAGTGTCCACACCTGATGAATTTATATCATGATGAATGTCAAATTGATATCATGATAAAAATTCATTACGTATAGACTCAATTTATTAATATTATGGCAGCGTTATAATATAATCATCAGAGCTGACGGCCTGATAAATTCATCTTGATATCAAATGTCATTTTATATGGGCATTTAAGGTTTATTTATTAAACAAGTTTCTTAAAAAAAAAAAACGGCACAACAATTATTTGTGACCAAAAAATTAAACTACACGCAAATTAGATATTTTTGGCAAGTATTTTTTAAATATTTGTTTGATTCATCATGATATAAAATCATCAACGTCCACCCCTTTGTGTTGATATTAATGAAAACATGACACTTGCTCTGCCGGCGTCAGGTGTGGACACTATGTAATGAATTTTTATCATGATATCAATTTGACATTCATCATGATATAAACTCATCAGGTGTGGACACTATGTTATTGCGAGTTACCTATAATCAAATACAGTGTTGCCCATAAAATCATTGCATTCTAAACTGACAGCGAGAAAATAATAATGGAAAAACAATTTCGAATTCAGCTGTTTTGTAATTTGCAAGTAATAATAGGGCAAAATACCGTCGAGGAATTGTTACTAAGAATCGGGCATTTATTTCCCATTTAATCTCCCATTTATTTAGTCATTTGGAGATCGTATAATCATATACAATAGATATATACTCTTAATATATCTGTGGCAATAAGGAAAAAGTGCTTAAGTCATATTTTACTGTTTTGCAGTAGAGCACTTTTAAGCTTTAAAGTCGATTTTCAGGAATTTGTTTCTTTTACAGTTAAATTTGCAAATTCGATATTCATAAAATTTTTTTTAGAAAAACATCATTCTACACATTATAAATAATACATTTAATTTGAAATATGTATACCAAAGCATAAGCTTAATTAAGCTGTTATTCCCTACGAGATTATAAGTTGAAAGAGATAAGCCGCAAGTCATTGCGCTATAACTTCCTAAAAAATCACCCAAAATAATTGAAATTTTGCCCAGGGGTACTTACAAATATGGAGATTGCAGGGGTGCCATTAACTCAAAATCAGCTTATCTCAGCTTAAGCACTTTTTCCTTTTTGCCACACATATACATGTATATATGTATAAAGCTCTAAATATTCCCCGATAAACAATGTTACCGACATTACCGACAAATAAATTTTTCTCAAGAATACAATCCTCATATTCTAAAATATTTTGAATTTTCGGAGTCAGCTGTTTTGCTTCGAGCTGTTTTGATTTACCTTAACAATATGAAATAATAATAAGAAGAACAACCCCCGGGGTATTGTTATATGTATAAATATATTTTATACATATTATGTACTTAAAGCAGGAATGGAACTTTGGAGTTAGTTCGGGCAAGATTTTTCGGAGGCGACGGCTTCAAGTCACCGCCTACATTTTAGGCAACTCGCCCGAAAAAGAGAAATGTAAAATTGCCCAACAATTTTTGTGAAAAAAATTGGCCAATTGTTGATCGACTTTGAGCGCCTCATTTTTATATATTTAGGTATTTGTTCATAATGAATAATTGCCAAATTTTGACAAAATGTTGAAAAACCCAAAAAAAAAATAATTTTTGGGCGATTATTCATTCCAAATTTGGGTGATTGTACGTAATGAACAAACAAACAAAAACTTCGGGCGATTACTAATTTTACACTTTTGGGTTATTCTTTAATTTATTTTTTTTTAGCGATTGGGCACAGTTTTTTTGGGCGTTCCTTCATTAAGTTGTTTTTTTAATTTTTAAAAAGATTAAAATAAAAACTGAGTCTATTTTTCTTTTTTGAGTACATGGTCATGTTATGTTGGTGTGTGGAATAAAAGGTTATACCTTTGTCAAGAATAAAAACTTAAATCGTGATGTGGCCGTGGACTTGTTTTTTTTAGTGATTTGAACAAACACATAATTTATATTAAATTTCATAGCCTGTACAATTTCCATCCCTGCCTTGACCTGCTATTACTCAATTGTACGCATTGAAGATGAAAAGAGAAAATAGAATTTGGAATGACAAGAGTTGAGTACAATTTGCTTAACATTTTTCTATCTTTTGTGTTGCTATCGTGCTTATTTTTTGAGTAAGTACTTATTTATCTATTAACTCTATCAGATTTCATCTTTCAATTATTAAGTTGAAAAAAAAACAGTTTGAAAAACATGACAGTCTGTGGTTTTTGGTTAAAAAATTACATATGTATTTGAAATTTAAAATGATCTTCATGTCATGCTTTATGGCTGTTCTTCAACAGCTGATTTTAATATTATGTTTAACTCTTCTATCTTCTTATAAGTATTTTATCCATTTGTTTGTGGTCTGTTCCTTTTTTTTCTTTTTCATTTCTATGTAGGTAGACAGACAGACTGCTGAAAATTAAAGTTTCATTGTAGAATATTTTCTTACTTTATGATCCAGAAAATTTTATCGCAAGAGAAAAAAAATTGGAATTTATTTTAATGAAAACACTGAACTGAAAGATTTCTGGTGGAATTGCATGATATTTAAAATTCCCACCAAATGTGATAACAGTTTTGGTTTTTGTACCCAAAGGTAATTGGGGTTTTTATTTTTACTAAATAAAAATACAATTGTGGGGAACGTATCCCCTGAGAAATAAATTGAATTCTTGAGATACATTACGAGATAACTGGATACATACTTCAGAGATTTTTATAAAATGAGGGAATGAAATTAAATACACATAAATTTGTTTATTTCGATATATCGTTAGCTGAAATGAAAAATTACATTAGGGGATATTGACATATTAAGTTAGGCTATTTTCGGAGTTTTTATACCTCTACCCCCTGGAGCGTTACGTAATATGTGAATAACACCTTACTTCAATTTTTTAATTTCATAGGAGAGAGAAAAAATGACGTATGATTATTTATTTTTATTTTAATTTTTTAACTGAAAAATTAATATGAGAACTACGTTTAAAAAAATTTAATCAACGTTGATTAAATGAGATATTCATTTTGATTTTTTTACTGGACATTTTATTAGAATGTGCGTACTACTTAAAGGTATTTAACCACTTAGCAAAAGTTTTAACTTTTGTCTCCCATAATCCTTAACATATCCATGGCTTACAGGCTTACGCATGGCAAGCACCTCATTTACCCTTTATTTTTATATAAAGCTTCGTGCAGTATATGAGCAATAACAATCACAGCACCCACTCGATAAGTGCATCCACGTACCATACAGTAGAGAAAACCTTACACTTTGAACTCCACAGACCAATAGAGGTGTCATATTGACACCCTGATATGCGTTTTTGTTATTTTGTTGTCTCCATTCATGATTCGCTGAATCTCTTTAAAATAAACCGAAGGTTACGTACAAAAACTATCTTAAAAACAACTTTGACAAATTTTATTATTACGAATTTAAATATTGGCGGCCTTGTCTTTCTTGCAAAGTAAAAACTTAAATGTCCATTAGCTGTAACGATCTGATTTCCAAAAGAATTGAAACTATAAATGGTATATATTTTCCAAAATTAGTTAATTTTTCATATACATACATACCTATATGAATTTCCTATTAATTTTTCACAAACGTCAGAATTTTATATTGTCAAAGAGAATATAATTTCACAGAGCAGATATATAACATTTTTGTCCCACAAGGAAATATTTTTTTTTATCATTATACCTTGCTACCGTTTCACACACTACCTATCTTTGTATGACATAAGATAAGTCGTGCTCCGCGTTAAGTTCTTAGGTGTACTTCCCTCTTTAAAATTCATTCCTTTTATTCTTTTTTTTTTGTATGGTGAGAGCGATAATACTTTTATCTAAAAATGTAGTTGCCAGAAAAGCAGAGAGGTGCCCCTAAACTTGATTTGTTCCAAATTGAATTCTAAGAAAAAACTGTAATGTAATTAAATAATCGGAAACCCATATTTTCCGAATTATGGGCCTTTGAAGTTTTCATATAAAATTGTGATTGTGCACGTAATTTCTGAAATCTGACTAATCAGAGTCACTCACTGACTCTTCTTCTAATTAAGTGTCCGTTGATACGGTAATACTCTCCAAATTAGAAAAAAAAATTGGAAAAAATGCACTAAAATTTTTTTTGAAAATATTCTATCATCTAGTATTTTTTATGAGCTTTGATACCCATATTGTTGTACTGAATCAACAAATTTCGAAGAAATTGCAAAAAATTTTGTACAATTTTCTATCACATTAGGTATTGTGTTTGTACAAGCTTCGTTCAACTATGTGGATTTTTTCCATTAAATTATTTAGAAGTACATATTTCTGTGAGACCTGATTCGCACACGTTTCTTCAGTTGGAGATTACGGCATTCGCCACCTCAAACTGAAAAAACCTGATCGAATCAGCTTGCTATCGAAACCAAAGGTTAGGCACCTGAATTTTAAAATAATACATTTTTATGATTCGAAAGATAGTTTGAAGAGTTTCCTTAGTGGGGAAATTTCTTTTTTACCTCTTTCTGGCAACCTCAGAGAAAGTAGAAAAAAAAACAAATTTGAACTCTCTTTATTTTGTATGGTAGAAACATACACATAGATATGTATCATGAATATGTATGTATGTAACATTTACATTGTAAATAAATACGTGAATATATTATGTACATACATACAGGTATGCACGCAGGTATGTACATACATGCTAACATATGGATGCAAGTAAACATGTAAAAACAAACAAAAAGTCATGCACTGCCATCAGAAAGTCACAGAGAAAGGGAATCCAGCAAAAATAGAAAAAGCGACAGACACGATTAGGTAAAATGTCGGCTAATAAAAATTATTTGAGTGGCGTGCGTGTGTGCAATTTTTAGTCTTTTCCTTTAGTAGAAGCAGAAGTGCGCGTTTTGCTTGTGGAAGAATACAATTTAATTTAGAAGTTCATTAACATTTTTTAAAACAATAAAATGTAAAAAGAGAAATAAGATCACTTTACAATAAAAATATTTCAATCAACAGAAATTTACCAAACGTTTCAATAGGGTTGTTATTATTGTTTTTAGTGCAACAAAATACACACACAAACACACCTGTGGATTAAATGTGTAAACGTATTTGTCGTTTAAATTAGTGTTGTTGTTCTTGTTGGTGTAGTAAAGAAGTTCAGCAGGATATTGATGTTGTTGTTGTTGCTTTTGTTGTGGCAGTTGCTGTGATGCGGCGTACGAGGTCACAGGTAAATTTAATGTAGTTGATTTTATGACACTTGAAGGGCAATTGTTTTTATTGAGTAGTAAATTTGAATCACTTGTTTTGTTATAAACTTCTGGCGTTTTTAACACATTCGCTTGCAATTGATTTGTTAAATTTTGTATCTGTTGTTGTTGTTGACCAGCAACAATTGCATCACAATTCTTTTGGGATAAATTATTTAAATTGGTATTAATGTAATTTTGATTATTATTATATGGTTTTTGACCGTTTTGTTGTAATTTCTTTTGCGTATTAAAATTAAGTTGCCCAAATTTATTATTTAACTGATTTGACGTTAAAAATTCCGGCGTTTTTAAAATATTTCTTGTGTTTTTGCTATCACTTGTTGTTGCTGTACAATCTTGTAAATTTTTAACCGCTTGATTATCAACCGTCTGAGCACGCGATCCACCTTCAACTGAATACGTTTGTCCAACGATCGTGGAATTTACTGGTTTTTCTTTACTACCAGCCGTGGAAGAAATATTAGCAGCTCCAATACAGCCAGCAATAGTAGTAGATGGTTGTTGTAGCTGTCGCTGTCGCTGTGCTGCGCCCATTAAACCAACAGTACTAATACCAGCATGACTAGTAGAATCAGTTGTTGTTTTTGTAGAGCTAATGTGTGACTGTTGATTGTTTGAATTTGCATTATTTCTATTTCCACCACTAGCTGTTGTTGTTGTATTCGTTCTACTTGTTGTTGTTGTTGTTGTTGGTTCTGTTGGCATATTAATGTCACCAACACCATAACGACCGGCTTTCTTCGCGTTAGCGTTGTTATTGTTGGTAGTCTTGCTCTGTAGAGAGCCGGCTGCTCCCAAATTATGCGAGTTAAACATTATGTTATGTTATTACGAGTATGTTATGGGCTCTTACTAACTCAAATTATTGTTAAATAAATAAAATAAATTGCTTCTCTTGTGCTGTAGAAAATAAAACTACTTTTTGCTTTTTCTCTTTTTTAAACTTTTGCTATTTACACTGTGAATAATTTTAGTGTTCTTAAATTTATTACAGAGATGGAAAATTTAACATATTTTTTATTGCACATGAATCACATACTATTTACATATATGTATATATATGTATTAAGATTACTATAGCCTTAAGTATTCAGAGGTGCCATAACCATAACCATAAAAAAAAACAGCCGTTCGAACCAAACTAATGGGCAACACTGTATTATAGGTGACTCGCCATAACGCCATAACTCTCACCATAGAGAAACCAATTGAATTTTGGTTTGGTTATGGCTATGGTATTATGGCTATGTCACGTCTAATTTAAGCTTAAGGAAAATGTTTCTTTGAGTGCTATGCTTCTGCTCTTAAGCTGTTAATTACATTTTATTTTGCATTCTCTTTTAGGGCTGCCAAACTTGTCGATTTTAAGTAATTTCGATAATTTTTCAGAGCGAATTTCACAAACTGACAGTTCGCGATTTTGTGTTCAGTACCTTTTGTATTTTGAGGATTTGTTCACTTTTTATTAATGTTGAAACATATTTAGCAAAATTAATCTTAATAAAATCAAAACAAGAAAGAAATTCTTGAGAAACAGGAACTCTTGAAGGGATTCTGTTTTCTAAATATTATCGGGATTGTGCTACAAAATGTGCGTTTTGAAAAAGCTAGATTTTTACATTCGGATGCACTATCCTATTGATTGGACAATTTTGTGCATTGAAACTTAAGTCTGCAGAAGTTGTTTTAGGCATCCAAGACAGAAAAAGTTATAAAAATTTAACAATTAACAAACTATTTTAAAATGCTTATTACAAAAAATCTGGCGTTTTTATATCGCGCTATTCCCATCACATCGCCGTGTATAAAAATAATTCCTCTACTATCAACACCAAAAATTTTATAAGAGAACGTAACTATGATATGTATAGATATTACATAAGTATGTATGTATGATGATTAATGCAAAAACGGAGTCGCATTTAACCGGTAGCCGGTAATACACTCTGTACTTTTATACATTAATCAATAAACACATTCACCACAGCAAGCTACCGACTTCAAAATTTCAAGTATAGAATAGAAATTTTTATATGAGAATGATTTCATTGTCTACAGCAAATTTTTTTAGTTTTGGCACTTGTACTCCTTTGCCACTCCCACTCAATTATAATAAATCTTTTACTATTAAGCACTAGAGGCAAAGGCTGTTGGCTTACATAAAAAATATTATAGACCAAGGGAATAGTTTATTTTTTATAGGAGATCATCAAGCAATTTAAACCTAGCCGTGATGATTTATTATACCAGATGTTGCTTATTTTTAATACATATCTGGAATCAGGAATTAAGATATATTGCTAGTGATGTACATTTATTTTTTATAATAACTTTCGAAAAATTCAGAAATAAGAATCGAACTATAGAAATCATCTATCTGTAAAATAAACCAGATATGGAATATCTTAGGAATATAGACTAGAAAACTCAAGAAAATATATTGAGGAAACTTGCCTCTTAACCTGACTGAGTTTGCACGGTTTTATGTTATGATAAGGGAAATTTATTGATAATTGGAACTCCATGGGTAACTCCAGGATCCCCAAATATCTCGAAACACTGGCATTTTTTATTATGACGTCCCAATTTTTGTTAAGCAGAATCTTAAGAATTTCAAATATGTTCCCCACAATAAAATGTACTGAAATGGGAACCTACACACTTACACATGTATATCAGATTGTACCAGTTTGGTCGCTTGCCAGCTCATAAGAAAATCTTGACACAAACGAACTTCGAATTTTGTTGCTGCATTCGTTTAGTTTACAAATTATGACGATATACATATGTTCTATTCTTTATTGTTTTTCCTTTTTTTTTTTGTAACAGGTTTTTTAAACTTTAAAGTTTCTTTTTTTCAATCTAAGTGGAAGAATGTGCTACAGATACTGGTATAAAAAGAAGCAAGACGGTCGTGCCGTCAAATATTTATGTATGGATGAACGTTGCCTTTAAAAATGTCAAAGAAAAGTGTTTTAAAATCTTTCAAATACGTACTATGTACATACATACATACATGCATGTAAGTTTGTATATGCCTCGCATGTTACTTAATAATAAAAGTTTAAAGATTACATAACGTCTCAAGAATTTGCTGCTATCAGTTTGTTTATAGCCAGCACTGATTGTTTGCAAGAATTCTCATTAATTCGAAAAATATGAAAAATGAATTTTCTCAGGTGAAAAAAAACTTATTTTTTAAACTATGCATCGGAGCAGTTGCGAAATTCGTCAAATGAAGTTATAATGATAAGTTATGTACTCAAGAAAATTCTTCCTTCCTCATGTTCGAAATAAAGTTTTTGCTGTTATTGTGCTTTTTGTACTAAAATGATTTTTACGACTTTTAAAAGCATTTATTGCTTAAACGACTTTTTATCTAATTTCAGTAAGTTTTTTTTTCAGAACTCCGTGATTTGTTAACAGATTAGAAAAATTGTTTATTTAACTTTCCGTTAAGACTGTTAAATTAAATTAAATGTTAAATAAAATAAAATAAAATAAAATAGAATAAAATAAAGTAAAATAAAATAAAATAAAATAAAATAAAATAAAATAAAATAATCTTAAAGAAGAGAGTTAATGGGCGTGTTTCCGCCAATTTTTCTTGGTAGTAGACATACAAGAAATTTAAAAATCGGTCTAAAAATTTGATGATTTCATAGCCTTCTCCTTTTTTCAAGTCGTTAAAAACAAAATCAAATAAATAAAATAAAATAAAATAAAATAAAATAAAATAAAATAAAATAAAATAAAATAAGATAAAATAAAATAAAATAAAATAACATAAAATAAAATAAAATAAAACAAAATAAAATAAGATAAAATAAAATAAAATAAAATAAAATAATATAAAATAAAATAAAATAAGATAAAATAAAATAAAATAAAATAAAATAAAATAAAATAAAATAAAATAAAATAAAATAAAATAAAATAAGATTAAATAAAATAAAATAAAATAAAATAAAATAAAATAAAGTAAAATAAAATAAAACAAAATAAAGTAAAATAAAATAAAATAAAACAAAATAAAGTAAAATAAAATAAAATAAAATAAAATAAAATAAAATAAGATAAAATAACATAAAATAACATAAAATAACATAAAATAAAGTAAAATAATATAAAACAAAATAAAGTAAAATAAAATAAAATCTTTAAGAAAGTAAAATCGATTAAAATAAAATGAAATAAGTTATAAAAATAAAGTCAAATAAAATGAAATTAAATAAATTAAACCAGCACAAAATAAAATAAAAAAAAAATATTTTAAAATATAAAATAATTTAAAATAAATTCAAATAAAAAATAAAGTCAAATAAAATTAAATAATAAAATAAAGCAAAATAAAATAAAAGAAAATAATAAGAAATGATATAAAATAATATGAATAAAATATCACAAAATAAAATAAAAAAGAAAATTATATGTAGTAAAATAGGAAATCTTTTTTTATTTTCCAAAAAAAAGGAAAATTCTACGACTAATAATAATGAAAGCTGAAAGCTTAAAAAACATCATCGGAATGTAAATAATTGCAAACTAATTAAAACTTCAAAAATCTTAATATAACTTCCAGGTGAAGAAAAATTAGAATATAGGAAATTTATAAAAAATCAAACAAAACATTTTAAATGCTTTAATTTTTTATTGGTTGTTGCCTTTTTTAAATGTACTAAAATTCTACAAACTTTTAAGAGTTTTGAGATACTTCAAAATAACATGTAATCACAATTTATATTAAAATTTAATTCGTTTATTTGTTCAACTTTTAGTTGCCTTAAGTGGCTGCACTTTATTTTAAGCCTGAAAGTAGGCTTTCAATTTGGTTTATTAGTATATTTAGACAGGGTTGGACAATTTGATAGTTGTAAATATTTTGCCATGTAATGGGCTTTATTACGAGTGTCGTGTTACAACTTCGACTACGACGATTTTGTTCTTTAATCTAGTACAAAATTGTCGTCGTATTCGACAAACGACACACGGGCCTAATTGGCCCAATATTAAATTTCAATAGACTTCAGTTTTTAATCTGATGAACTCATATATTTTTGGGTCTCCTCTGCCAAAAATAGTCATTAGAACTGTTTGCTTTATTGTGTTGTTGTATGAAATTTGAAAGCAAAGGGAGCACATGAAACAAAACTTGAAAGCTCTGGTGTACGGGGAAAGTGAACCTCAGCTAAGTGCCATCAAGTGTTGCCAATTAATTACAAATTTTTATAGCAAAATTTAGTTCGAAAATATTTTTCATATATTGTGGCATATACATATTTTTTATGCGTGTTACAAAGTTTAATCAACAAGCTTCACTACTCCTGCCAATCACTATTCCTTAACTCACGCAGCAGGCCATAAAACCTAAGTGCCCTCTTTCTCGTCTCCTTTAACATGAGAAACAGTTATTGATAATAATTTTAATCTTTATTGAAACTTGAGATGACTCATCAAGGGCCGCACAACGGAAAAAATTAAAAATTTAATGAACTTTTCTGAATTATGCATGCACGTATGTACATATGTAGGCATGTAAATATGTATTGATGCAAATGCCTTTGAGAAAGGTAAGCAAATACTAAATATGTATGTATGCATGCATGTTTTAAGTTAAATAAGCAGCTTGTGACTTCTTATCGAAAATAAATATTGCAAAAATATTAAATAAAATGAAATTAAAGAAGAAAAAAAATATTCACAAATTCTCATTTATTTTTAATTCAAATGCAAATGAGTCACATAAGCAAACAATTAATGATAAATGATTTATTAAAACATAAAATGAAAATAGTAAAGAATTTTTTGTGTTAAAAAATAAAAAAAATATTAGCAGAGCCTCAATAAAAAGCTTATTAATTTAAAGTTGAAAAAAAAACAATATCAATGTACACAAATACGTATATGCATGTGTCATTATGTTGAATTAAATTTTTTTAAAAACTAAAGTTTTAGAAAATCTAAAATGTTGGTAAAAATTTTAAAAGGATTGTGTTGTTTACAATTTCTTACAACTTTCCTTAATGTGTTCTATTTTCGTACTTTTTTGTTTCAATTACGAATATATGTAGATACATTTATGTATAGAATTTTTATTAAATAAGTAAAAATCACATTGACTTCAATTAAATTCATGCTGTGGTGCTGTGCAACATGGCGCAGCAAGTGTTATTGTGCTCCATTTGTTGCTCGTGCCATATATGTATTTTTAGGCAAAACTGCTCGCTGCTTTATTAACCAGGTTGTACTGGAGACAAACAGCTCCACCTTGCTTGTCACTTTACTTATAAAGAGCTTATATATACATATAAGTACATAAGTATATTTTTTTGTAATTTATCAGGCCATATTAGGTGCATAAGTTTCAGCAATTGTCTGCTTATTGTCAATATGTACTAGTGTTTATTTTATTTTAAATTTTTTACGTTTACTTTTACGTGCGCATACATAGTTTTATTAATTGATTACACTATGCAACACAGAAAATATAACAGGGATCTAGCGACTAATACTCTTACAGGTCTCAGAAAAAAAAAGAAATATATATTCATGTGTAACGGCGTTTTAAAATTTAGTAGTAATTTTAGGAATATTCTTCTCCTTGTGTGTCTTTTAAGTATATTTCAAATAAAGGGGAAAATTATCTTGATGTGGCAATATCACATGCTAAAGTAATCTACAAAAGTAGTCGAAGTTCAGTTCTAATATAAGTCTGTCCATGCACTAAAGCTCTCGATTTAGTTCTAACAGCTGAAATTAGTCAAAACTTTAATTCCGTTTAAGGGTTAAAGGGTTAATTTCATGCCTATGCACGTTTCCATCTTAGGTATAGAAATCTTCAGCACTTGTAAATAAAACTTTACGAAGAACAGTTTTGCAGAGCATTTTAACCCTCTTACTTTTCTGCGTATGGGTCTTTATACAGGGTGGGCCAAAAGTTACCATGGGATTTAAAAGTTTAATAAATTTTTCGTTTATTAATTTTTAAACATTTTTTTTCTCAGATTATATAATATACAAAATGGAAAATTTTTTTACACTAAGTATGAAAAATAATGTCTCTTAAATGACCACCGTTTTCAGCTTCGCACTGATGGGCGATTATGATTATGAGTGATGAAGCTCATTTTCATTTGAATGGCTTTGTTAATAAGCAGAACTGTAGGTTCTGGGGTTCTGAAAATCCAAGAGCCATTCATAAACGCCAATTGCACCCCATTAGGTGTACAATATGGTGTGGGATCACATCTGAAAATATCATTGGGCCTTACTTCTTCGAGAATGAAGATGGAAGTGCTGTAACCGTAAATGGAGAGCGGTATCGGTTTATGATAGAAAATTTTTTACGTCTTGCTCTTGAAAACATACCTGGTATGTGGTTTCAGCAGGACGGAGCCACTGCCCGCACTGCCCGAGACACAATGGCACTTTTAAGTCAATTTTTTGGAGAGCGAATAATTTCCAGAAATTCGGAAATAATTTGGCCCAGCGCGATCGCCAGTTTTGACAGCACCCGACTATTTTCTTTGGGGTTATTTTAAGTAGCGAGTGTATGTGAACAAGCCAGAGACAATCCTTGAACTCAATGCAAACATTGTTGCAGAAATTTTGGAAGATATTATGGAAAATGCTCTAAAACGAGCCCACGAAGCTGAAAACAGTGGTAATTTAAGAGACATTATTTTTCATACTTAGTGTAAAAAATTTTCCATTTTATATATTATATAATCTGAGAAAAAAATAAAAAAAAATTAATAAACGAAAAAGTTATTAAACTTTTAAACCCCAAGGTAACTTTTGGCCCACCCTGTATAAACGAAAATAAGGCCAAAAAAGTGCTGCCCTTAAATACGAACAATAACGAATCAATATGTTCTTCTAAAATATTTGCCATAACATTCTAATTTAGGTCTCTGAATACAAGAAAGCTCGAAATGTAACTTAATTAACCTAAACTAGTCAAAGCTTTAAATCCGTTAGAGGGTTAATTTCTTAAATATTGAGATTTGAATTTTAGGTGCTCATCGCTTTTAGTTAAAATCTTAGGAGAACAATTTTTGCAGAATATTTTAACCCTCTAAATCTTCTCAGTATGATTGATTGTTTTTCGTTCCTTCGCAAGGAAGATAAAAGGGGACAAGAAAGGGAACAAAAGTGCCACAAGGTTATGCAAAGATATTCGTACTATAAGTTTTGGAATATCTCAAAACTTTAAATAAAATCTTATGAGTAGCATTTAAGGAAAGTATTTTAACTAACCCTCCAGCTATTTTATGCATGGGTCTTTTTCTGCTCTTTAGAATAAACGGGTTAAGTAACTATTCTTAAATGTCTATATAAGAGGTAAAATATAAAATATTTAACAAAAATACATATTTTTATAAAATTTTTTAATGAGTTTCCGAATACACCAAAAATGCAAAAAGTCGGTTTTTCAGGCAGTGAATAGGTACTACTATTACTAGGTGTTGCTTTCTTTAGAAAAGGGATAGTGATAGAGAAGACAGGTGAAGAAGGAAGAGATATAGGAAAGCAACTCTAATTTTTGCACGTTCTTAATAATGCAGAGCTGCAGCGCCTCTGGTGTCAACGAGGCGTATTAAATTTTCAAAGCTGTGCTCAGTAGCCATTTTATTGGTATTTTACTTCGCCGATAATTCAGCTACACAATACCGATGAAGGAAGGCGCTCCGATGTTACATTAGGATTAGCAGTTGCTGAAGTCGTTATAGTTCAGTTATAAGTGACTATGCCTTCATAACTTGAACTTTCCTACAACAACTGATTCAAAGGGAAACTAAATCACATCACAAAAATACTTGGTGTTGTTATCTAATGACTGTCGGAGACCGGGCTCAAAGCCAAGGCCATCGGTTTTGTAGTCAATGTGCTAACTACTTCAGCCAACGCCAGGGTTAAGGTGTTTCATAAAAATATTCTTCATAAAAGTTCACTTAGAAGCACTTTATGTGTTAAAATAAATATTATACTTAAACTGCAAGTGTTACATGGTTTCCGATGTCGATTCAACATGAAAATCTGGGAAAGCAGATTTAAAGTGATATAACCAGTCTTTGGACTTGGCGCACTTCATGTTGTACACAAACATATCGCTGATTTACAAAAACAACAGAAAACGAGCTTAAAGTTTTTATTGTATGTGAAATTTATTTGCTGGTGGTTAAGCGATGTCTATATGCATTTCATTGTTGCTTTAACAATACGTCAGTAGACTTCAACCACACATTTTGAATATTTTTCTTCAAAGTTTTTATTTTACACACACTTAATGGCAAAGGAAAATTTTGTTTGTGTCTCAAAAGTTGAGTATACAAGACATGAAATTTTACGCAATATGACTATTGATTCTGCATAATTAACTGAACTATTTAATTTTTAGTTGTGGCGTTGTTTTAGTAAATGGGCCAGTTTACATAAATTTGTCATACAGTTTGTAATTTCCAAATTATCGAATTATAACAGATGGATTGTATGGAGGAAGCTGTTGTAATCAGTCCGTGCACTACAAAGCTAATTTTCGAAAGCCCGAGTTCCATCCCTGGCCAGACACAGTCATACGAGTCTCATTATCATAGATCTTTCTGGTATGCATTAATGTCTATGCAATGAATCGTAGACGAAGTAAAATAATTAATAAAATGGCTGCACAGCTTACAAATAATTCGCCTATTTGACACTAGAGACGCTGCGAAGATGCTATAAAAATTAACAAAACGTACAATAGCAGGGTTGCAAAAACGATAAAACTTACGGCCTGTCCCACGATGTCACCAGAAAACGTTCGATCGAATACTTATATTGAAAACAACAACAAATTTTCTAATGTTATTGTTGTTTGCAGTACAAGTTGCTGGTGACATCGTGGGACAGGCCTTTAATTAAATTGTTTGATCTTCTCTATCTATCTGTAAAATCACTAACTGCAATGGTCCTTTATTTTAGAACGATTTTTGACGATCATACCGCGTCAAATTTGATTTATAAGGGACCTGTTACTTGGACCTGATTGAGGTGAAAACTTACTTTCTCTTCTCAGCCAGCTGTCAAACCTAACAGATGGATTTAACAACTGGATCTGTGCGTTATGTAGAATATTCGCAAAATTGATTTCACTCACATTTTCCAGTGAACATTTTTTACTCCAGTGTTCATTATAACTAACAAAATAATTCACTGTTGTGGACGCACAAATCAAAAGTGAACACCGAAACTGGAGAAGACTTAAAAAATTCATCGTAGGGCCCTGAGGCCGGAAGCTGCAGCAATGAATTTGGAAGTGTTCACCAATTTCAGTATTCTCTTCCTGGTCTCTTTGAATAATTTGAAATAGTTATAAAAATATTCAAATATTAGAATAACAAAAGTTCATACATTTTCCACTTTCTAAGTCAAAGTATTATTTTATATTATTTAAAACCGTCATAAAAAATTAAAAAACCTCAGCGGTTTGATATCTAATTCCCCAAGTTGCAATGAATTACCATTATAAAATCTTAATTTCTAGGTAATTTTATTGAAATATGTACATATTTATAAAATTTCAATTAATTTCTATTCATTTTCATAAAAGATACAAATAAGTGAAATGAATTCTTGCAATGAGATGTTACATTATGTTACACTCAATCAGAAATAAATTAAACATTGAACAATTTCCTGCAAAAAAAAATTATAATATGCATATTTTTTTATTAAAAATGCCGCCACAAAAACCACAACAATTGTTAACGGCAATCAAGTTTATTTTAAAATATCTTTAGAATTATTTAGGGAAAAATTATAATTTCTTTAAAAGAAATTTCTTTGAGAAAAAAAAATAAAAAATAAAATAAAAGCAAATTAGAAACATCTGGTGGTGGTCACTCTACCAAAACTTGAAACATAAACATGGGTGCACAAGAGTGTTGCCAGATTATTGCTAATGAAACGAATTGGGTGGATGTAGTTTTTAAATTCGACTATAGAGGCAAATAATAGGTCTCAGCTGTAGCTCAAGGGGCAACATGAAATTCTTTTGATTTTTTTGAGTTACTAAGACCGGGTTTCCATTGGTGTGCCATGTGCCACATATGAGTACAAATAACGTAACCACTGATTACTAATGAAAAACTGTTTGATTCAGACATGTATTTTCATTTTTCAAACTGTCAAAGTTTGAAAGCCGCAAATGGAAGATTTCACTTCACTTAAGAAATCTGCATTTCAACGTCTCACTGTAATGTAATGTACGCCCAATGAAAAATGTTGAGCTTCTCATTTGCTTAAATGAAAGTTTAACATATTAACTCTAGTTGTTCTAAGAAATTTTTGGGTAAAGGTTCCCTGATGATCTGCATTAGCAACAGTGAATTGCGCATAGGATCCAGCTAAAACCTTCGATAATCAACTTCAATGTATTTTTATTACTTAATAAGTAAAATAATAATTTGGGATTACTAGTGCGTTAAAAAATTTTAAATTTAAATTGTAACAATTCCCACAAAAAAAAACTAATGAAAAAAAGTTATATTTGCCCCAAAGTCTCATTGAGCCTGTCTTTCTTTATATTGAGCCATAACCGCCAACAAAGCTTAACCGAACTTTTTTGTACCTCGTTTTTTTGGCGATTTTTTTTTTTTAAATTAAGTTCGAAAATTATGTCGCTTAACCTTTTTTTTTTTTGGCGGTTAAAGCACGATATATTAAAAGAAGCAACTCTATGCATAGCAGAGACAGCAACGCTGTCAAAGCACATTTCATGTCATTTAAAAAAATAATTATGACAATTATCAGCATATGGTGCTTTCCATTACAATTAATTGACAAAACAAATTGCCCTTAACCCTAGTGATGCTTGTTTTCTATTTATAAATTAAATGTGCGCGTTTGTTTTTATGCAAAAGATTGTGCTTTATTAATTTCATGAAGTTAAATGCCCTGGAGACGATCAAATAAAGTCAACAATCGCATAGTTAAGTGCGTGTAGTAGTGTTTTTCGGCTAAGCGTACGTCTCGCCGCCAATGGTTGACGAAAATCACAAAGTTTTAATTTTTTTATTTGGCGGCTGATTATTTGATTTGATTTATGCAGGATCTGATCCTTAAGAAAATGTTTCCTAAAAATCAGTTGGAATATTGTCACTACCTACATATATCTACATGATAGTGTAAACAATTTTGAAACATTTTGATACTAAGACAGCAGCTTCAAAAATAACTCATTTTGGCTCTCCTGAAAAATTAAATTATTGAACATACGCTGTTATTAATGAAAAACCACAGAATTTTTAGAATCTTTGGTGGCAACATTGGTAAATGCGAAAAGGAAAAAAAAAAGAATTTAACAATTTGCTGATGAATTTATTTGTTATTCAACTGAAGAATATGTGTAAAATTTTTACAGCGTTTTTCTTGTTTTACTTTTAAAAATGCAATTTTTGTTTTTTATGCTTTTCCTTCAACTCAAGTAAAAATTAAAAAGTTTCGTTTTCAAGGTTGCAAAGCTTTTTTTTTTTCTTAATTGGCTTGTAAATATTCTGCAGCAATGTTGTAAAGTCAACTGTAAATCTTGCATGAGAAGATGATAATATTAATTGATGTATGAAGTATACTTGAAGATAATGTAAATGTATTACACATGTACATACTTATTCCGCCCAGTTACATACGAGTATTCCCCTGAAAATAATTCCCGAGATAGCGGCTTAATCCTAGGCATCGCAAATTAGAGTTTTCGGTATAAGCTTTTTTTTTATAATATTCAATTATTTTTTACATAAATAAATTGTCGCTTACCATAAAATTTTACAGCCAGTATTTTAAAAGTTATCAATAATTTTGGCATTTTGATAATTCTAAAAAATGGGTAGGCCCATAAAATTTAAATTTCAATAAAAAAGTTTATTTTTTACCACATGTTACTTACGATTAAATCGATTTATTTTGAATTAAAAATTCTATTATTATTATGTTTTATGTTTTTTTCTTTCGAAAACACTCAGATCTGCATATAATAAATTTAATTTTAAATCCTATATATCCTTTTTAAGAGTCAATTGATAAAAAAAGGCATTATTTTGAATAAAAATTGCATTTATTAATTTTTTGAAGCAAGTTCGAAATTTTCGAACTTAGGTTAGGTTAGGTTAGGAAGGGTGGTGCTATACCGCACCTCCACTCGGAGACCCAATTGGGTCCATTGTGATTCCCTTCTGTTGCCCAAATAATAGTATTTACCCCCCCCCCCCCCCCTTTTATAGCCAGAAGTGACCCTATTGCCCGTCCTTGAGCCACCGAATTCCCATGGTGAAGCCCCTGATGTCCTCTAGTTTACACCTCCCGATATCAGTAATGCTTTCATGGAAACGTCTGCTCAGCCATCTAAGCCTATGACGTTGCAGCTTCGGGCAGTGACAGATAACATGTTCAATGGTTTCTGCTTCTTCTTCATTCCCCCACATCCTACAAAAATCTGGAGTGCCAGTTTCCCAAATACTGGTTCTTGCTCTGACTGAACAGTGACCTGTCAACGCGCCTAGCACAATTCGCATCGCCTTCATATTCATGTCCAGTAGCAGTTTGGATCTTCCTGAGTCAAGTTTTGGCCACAAGGCCTTTGAGACTCTACAATCCTCCCTACTTCGCCATGATCTATCGGTCCTGCTTTCTATCCAGTTACTGAGTTCTCTTTAGTAATGAAATATCGGCAATTTCACCGACCTTTCTATCATTCCTTCATCTAATGCCGACCCTATTTTTGCCAACTCATCGGCAATTTCATTTCCCTCAACACTGCTGTGGCCAGGAACCCAACATAGTCTGACACTATATTTATCCATAAGCAAGTTGAGGGCTCTCCTACAGTCACTAACAAGTTTCGATTTGACAATGTGTCCCTGCAAAGCTTTTAGCGCTGCTTGGCTGTCGACATAGAAGGTTGCCTTCTCACCTTCAGCTACATTCCTGGTTAGCAGCTCCGTGGCCCTGAGAATCGCCAAGATCTCAGCCTGGAAAACGCTGCATTCATTCGGTAGTCTAAAAGAACTACGAATGAATTTTCGAACTTAATTTCGAAATTTTCGAACTTAGTTTCAAATATAGACATTGAAGTATTAGAACTTATTTTCAGCAAAATTTTTACAGAGTTAAATTTTTTATGGAATTAAAGTTGATATTTTGAATGTTTGGAAATTATAAAATTTTAAATACATACATACATTTGGTTTAGGGAAGTTAAGAATATTTTAAAGTAAATTATTTGCATATTTGCAATCAATTAATAATCAAAACCAATAAAACGCTGCAGATTTGTTTGCGGCCACCAGCAAATTTTGCATATTTATCCTTCTGTCAATATTTATTTACATATGTACAATATTCACAAATATTGTCCTAAAAAAAAAGAAAAACTTAAAAACTTACATTGCTTGAAGCCATTTTTGTTTGTTTGGAATATTATTAACTTTTGTCTTTTATTAAAATCAAACTGTTGCAAATTAAAAATTCACTGAATTTTCTATATTCTTTGTTGATATAAAAATTTTCAAAACACTTTTAGTTTAATTTATTTCTTAGAGCTCTTTTTTTTCGAAATTTCAATATTGTAAATCTTGTTTTCTCTAGATTCAAAATTTTATGTCGTAACGTAAAATTGAAATTGCTTGAAATTTTTATTTCAAAAATTTTTTTTCGTTAAAATTATTTTATATATTATTTTTGAAAATTTATGGCTATTCTTTGTTCGCGACAATAACTTAACTCAACTGTTTGGTTGAAATTTTAAAACTAAAAGTTTTTATGCGCAAAATTGTTGCTTGTTGTAGTTTGTTTCTTGGTTCTGATTTTGTTTTGTTTTTGCTTTTGCTTTCATGTCGATCATTTGTACTCGTATTTGTTGTGATTCTTCTGATTTTGTTGTTAGTGTTACTGCTGCTGCTATTGCATTTGTTGTTGTTGTATCATTTTGTTTAAGGTTGTTGGCAGTGTGGTTTTGTTGCTGCTGCTCCTACTGCTGCTACTGTTGCACTAGCAAACAAAAATGGATAAACACTATGGGGCGAATAGTTATGATTTTTTTGCAACAGAAAAAATTTTTTTTTGAACTTTACAAATTGAAATAAATAAGATGTGTGTATTTGCGCAAACAGTGCGAGAAGACCGCTTAAGGCTATAGTACACGACATGCAAAAATCCCCATACGCAGGTGGCTGTGACGTCACGAGAATTTTCAACATGTTAGTTGCATATTATCAATTTAATAGTAGTGGCTATATGCCGTCAAAATTTCATAGTATTGTTATCCCAAAATCCAAATAAGACACATTTAGCCAAATTAAACACATTTTCAAAGGCAGCACATGCGTAAAGATGTGAATTTCTACATTTATGTACATGTGTTACTAGAACACTGCATATAGCTAATGTAGCTTCATGATGACGTCAAAATTACGTCAAAGCCACATGCACATGTAGCTTTTTACATGCCGTGTAGTGCAGGCTTTAGAGATTTCCATAATTCTATGCAGTGGCATCTCTGTTTACACTGAACTCTTTTACCTTTTGTTCAAAGAATGTACATGCAAAGTAAAACTCATTGATAGTTCAAAGGTTAATATTCACAGTCTTATTTATAAAAATTACTAAGGCCATATAAAGGAGTAATTAGAAATTTTTTTATGAAAATCTGTTTTATAAACCCTTTGTAAAACCTTAATAATTTTTATAAATAATGCTGTTAATCAACTAGAAACTCGTAGTATGCCGTCACCAGCATAGTGCGAAAGAAAAGCTTATTAAGTATGTACATATGTACATATATAAAAATTAGTGAATATGTATATCTGAAATCGGAAAAAAAGAATTTATTAAATTTTTCTCTCTCTGAGGTGATTAGATTTTGAAATTGAAATTGGCCTAGTAGTTAAGAATTTGTTAGAAGAAAAAACATGCGACAAAGCTCGCTTCCGGTCCGTTGTCCCGTTCTTAAGCTTTTAGATGTTTACATACAAGCACACATACATATACATCCATACAGGTATCCATGTCAGAACCGACTCTTCAAAACGTCGAAATAAGATGAAAACTTTCGAAAATTTTACTAAAAGCAGTAATTTGTTATAGCTTTTTCTTATCAGGCTTGAAGAGCTCATTTCCCACTAGCTAGAGTAAAACTTTTCTATAGTGACCTTCTACAGAATGAAGATCTCCCTATTATGAATTAATTTAAAACAGCTTTTTCGTTACAATTTTATTTTGATCTCCTTATAATGAATTTTCATATAGTCAAGTATTTTTCAAAATGATAAATTTTGCAAATGTAATTAATGTAGTTAAATCCTTAATTGTATCAGGAGGATATTTAAGGAAGAAAAATAGAAGAGCTTAATCCCTATTTTCCTTGCTCACGCACTCACGCTTGAACGGCTGGACCGATTCTCCCCCCCCCCCCTTCTTTTTTAGTTTTGGGGAAGAATGATATGAAAAAAACAATTAAGAAAGTTGTGCACTGTACAACAAAAAAAGCAATAGTTGAAATTTCTGAGATGTGACGACTTGACTGCACTCCGTCAAAAAATACTTGTGTGGCAACACTCTATTCTTGAATAGCTGTTGTTGTTATTTACATTTATTTGCTTTACATACTCTTACAACTACAATTTGAAGCTGAAAAAAGTCAGCAAATGTAGCAATGGTAAAGTAAGAAAATAAAAAACGTGTTGGTTATTGAGTTTTTGTTTCAACTTCGTTATTTCTTCAGCTTCTCATTTGTTTAAATGAAAGTTTAAGATAATAACTCCAGTTGTTCTAGGAAATTTTTGGGTAAGGGTTCCCTGATGATCTGCATTAGCAACAGTGAAATGCGCATAGGATCGAGCTAAACCCCTCAATAAACAATTTCAATGTGTTTTTAATAATACATATATTTAGATTTAAGATTTGAACACTTATTATTAGTTCATATTTGAAGATACAATAAATAAATATATGTATGTACAAAAAAATAAAAAAATATTTTACTTAATAAGTAAAATAATATATTTTACTTAATAATAAAATAATAATTTTAAACTTAAATTGTAACAATTCCCATAAATACCACTAATTAAATAATTGAAGGTAAGACAACGTTTGCTGGGCTCAGCTAGTTTTGAATTTTTTATTCGGTTCGGAATCGATTTTTTTGTATTTGGTATGGATTTTCAAACCGTTAAACCGATTTTGAAAACTCTTTCACCAATCGAAATCTACATTACCAGCGGTAAGCATCGCCTATTTTTATCCGTTTCGGAACCTGTTTTTTTTATATATAAATCGGATTTTTTTCGAAACACACATTTTTGGGCTGGTTAGGCCAATTTTCTTCGTTTCGGGTTTGATTGTTTAAACAGTTTTAAAACCGGTTTTTATTATGTTTTTTAATTTTTTTTTTATTGTCATTATCAGTGAGTAACAAATAACAAAACATTCATAAACCTTAAGTATAGTTTCCAAAATATCAAATCACAAATCGCAGGTAAAAGCTAGTAAATATATTATAATACATTTTATATATTCTTCCATATGTCAATTCATATGTAATACTTTTCGTATGTACCTATAATCCTATACATTTCCATACATGAATTCAGGTATAATCATGTATATTTATACATACATATATGTACATTAATACATACATATATTAAAAAATATATGGACCATATATATTATTTTTTTAGCTGGGATAGGAAATTTTAGAAGAACATAAATTGATGTTTTGCCCATAGTGTCACGACATCCCCATCGAAAGAAATCGTAATGATCAGTTGTTGTTTGTATTTGCATTTTGTTTTGCAAATGCTTTTTGTATGTATTTGTGAGCATGCACAACACAAAACGTTTACATTTTTGGCTTTTTATTTTTTAATTTCGACAAAAAATAAAAAAGAACAAAAATAAAAATACATCAATTTGTTTGATAACTTTGTGGCCAATGTTGCCAGTCAGTCGGTCAGCCAACAATATCAGCTGCTTGAAGCCGTTGAGGTTGTTTGTTGATGTTTTTTTTGTTTTTGCTTTTGCTGTTATTCGTCATCGCAGTCAACAACAACAACAAATAAAGAAAAACATCATCTGAAATATTGCAGCAGCAAACAGTAAATGACTGCATCATCATGTTGGGAAATGTTTGAAATGTTTTTGTACATTTTTGTGATTTTTTTTTGTAGATTGTCAACTAAATGATTTTTGTTTTTTTTTTTTTGCAAGTGTTTAATTATGGTAATTGTCCTTGACCCTTCTGTAAGTTCATGTGAATAAAAAATCGTAATTCAAATAAGCGTGAAAATATGTACATACATGCATATCTACTATGTACATATGTATGTATATTTGTACATATCGTGCCATAACCGCCAAAAAAGTTAAAGCGACATAATTTTCGAACTTTATTTTTTGACCAAAATCGATTATTTGCGATCGTAAATAATCGGTTTTCGTCAAAAAAAGACGTCCAAAATATGTGTCGCTTGAGCTTTTTTAGCAGTAATGGCTCGACATGTAGTAAGTGATTAAGAAAAAATCAATAAGTGATAATGAATTGTTTCGATTAAGGTGAATCATGCTTTGTTTTTAATATAATCATGTCCTTGGTAGTTATGGCTTTGCGTTTAAATAATCATTTCTTTGTGCAAAACCTTGGTGAGAAATGTTTTTTTTTATTTGTGTTCGTTTTTTTAGAAAAAAAAATTCAGTTGTAATTTTGTAAAAGGAATTGCACAGTGGAGCAGGTAAGAATATTTGACTTCGATGCACAAAAAACTTCTGGCACTTTCTAGGATAAAATACCTACATTTAATGAGAGTAATCAGAGTAAATTGCCTACAAATATAGGTTTTCAAATAAATGTAAACTTTTCTTACGCTTATTAAGCTCGGGGTCGTTTTTGGGTTCCGTACACCAAAGGTGAAAAAAACCTTATTGTTGTCGCTACACTGTCATCAGTGCGTCTATCTGTATGTATCTTGTGTGTAAGAAATTTTCAAAAACGCTTAAACTAAAAAATCCCATAATTAAAAAATCATCAAACCAAAAAAAATCTCAAAAACCGAACAAAATCGCCCAAACGAAAAAAGTGCTCCAAACTAAAAAAAAACTCAGTCGTTAAGCAGCTCTGGGTTGAAGAACAGCTCTCGCGTCATCGTAATTATTTCTTAAGTGTGGTCAAGCTTGTGTGTGTTGTTTGGCCTTCGAGAGTTTTTCGTCTCGCTCGCACTGGTTGACTGATCTGCCACGGATAACCGTATAATCTTGCGGTTCTTTTGTGGAATTTCTTTAACAACCACGTTGCAACTGCCTATGTGAAGGCATAGGTCGTGTACAGTCAGACACAAATCTTTTTTAAAATACTGTTAATAACATCTTGGGCATATGGTCTAGTTACTCCTCCCATATTTGTGCAACCATATTATGCAAATTTACTTTGTATAATATGTATTAAGAAATAAATAAAAAAATCTCTAAAACTAAAATAAATCGCCAAAAACCGAAAAAATCGTAAAAATTTAAAAAAAAATGTAAAATTCAAAAAACGCCAAAAGCGAAAAACTGCCAAAACAATAAAAATAACCAAAGACCGAACAATTTTTTATATAGTCTAATGTTCGTATAGTGTTACATATGGAGTGCCCGTACGGAAACTTTCGTCTGCGAGTCACAGTCGCACTTTATTGTATTTTCAAAATAGATACATATATAAAAAAAATAATAGTTTCAATATAAATATAAAATAATTCTGCCAAAAAAAGAACCGACTTCAATGCAAAGATTTGGTAGAAAATTTTCGAAAACTCGAAGTAAACTCTTCCAAACAAAAAAAAAAATGTTGAAATATATTGGTTAAGTAGTACGTGAAATATAAAATTAAATTTTAGCGGTCGTGTTGTTTTTCAGAGCTCAGGGTGAGTGTTAAGTTTTGTAAAATAAAATATTAAATTTTAATGGGCGTGAGTCCGCCCATTTTTTTAAATGGAAGGTTGTGTCTATTTAAGAGCTAAAGGTGTGTGGAAGTTACGTAAAAATCTGTGAAATATTTTTTCAACTTTAGTTTGCTAGGTTTTGCAGCAATCAAATACATAGAATGACATAAAATCAAATAAGAAGTTTTAGTCGTGTTCCCGCCCACTTTTCTTACAATTATACCAATTTGAAACTATACCCTCTCAGACAAAAAAATTATTTTTACAATCGGTCTAAAATGTACCGAGTTATGAAGTAACAATTAAAAAAAAAAATACAGACGAATTAATAACCTCCACCTCTTTTTGAAGCCGGTAAAAAATCAATAATATTAAAAAAAAATCAATCAAAATCTTATAAAAACGATCTCGTGCTTAACAAATATAAAAAAATAAATTAAAAAAGTAAATAAAAATGTAATAAAAATAGTTTTACACTTTTTCACGAGTTACACTTATAACTAAATTTTAAGTAAAATTTCTAACAATTCAGTCCTTGAAAGCTCTGACTATTTTTTGTTTATCTCTCTATTGATCATTTTGCTGCTGCTTTCTTTCTATCACCAGATTTTATTAGCTGCAACAGGTGATCTTGTTTAATTAACCAACATATTTGTTCAATACATGAATTTTTCTTACAATTAATAATTTCATATTTTCCTTGAAATACATACATACAGAAGTACGTGAGAAATTACAAAGTTGTAGTCGTTGGTCATCAGGTCTCAGAGTTCATTGCTATTTAAATGTAACATGTTGCTTAAGTGTGAAACACCTTTTAACATAAATGTAGTTTTTTTATGGGACTGTTGACTCATCTTCTAGATAAAAAAAATTTCTTTCTTTTTGCATTTTATGAAAGTGACAAAATGTTATTTTTATACCTATGTACATGTATAATTTTGTTGATTGGTGGGCCCTGTTGTTTCTTTACATACAGGTTTTCTTTAAAAGAAAAATTTATTTTTTAGCAGAATAAAAAAAATGTTTTGTGCTTTTCTTTTTTGTTTTAATGGCACTATGGCTCTCGGTTGGCAAATGTTAGTTCTTCCGTTTCTTTTGTGGTATAATATATGTACACAATATTATATGTCAATGTATTTTTTATGATTTTATTTAATTGCTGACTTTCTTTTTTAAATAAAGATTAATGAGAAATCAAAATTTAATTTAAATATAAATGAATCATTTAGTTTTTTTTTTTTGTATTCAAAATAAGAATGATTAAACTGTTTTTTTACCTTCACACATACATACAGACATGCATACATATACTATGTGCATACATATGTGTAGTATGTATCAGAGAATGGCAGTAAGTGCTGAAAAAAATATACTTAAGTACTCGTAATAACTCTTATTTTTAGTAAGTTCACAAATAATTCGTACGCTCAAATATTTGCTTTCAATTTACTATAAATATAGCCGATTCCAACACACAAGAGCATCTCTTCATCATTTAACTAAAATACTCTACACTATAAATAGAATGGCACTTACGTATTGTGCGTGCTGAGTGTCTGTCATACTTATACTCGCAGTATGCTTATACTCAGAGTATAGACAAAATAAATATATGTACGCATGCTACTAGGAGTATTTATTCATCATACGACCACTTTTAGCAAATCACTTTTCTAGCACCACTGATGCTTTAAGTGTGCGCAAATAAAATACTCCTGTGTATACTCATGTGTAGCCGAATAAATACTCAGCGTGTTTTTATACTTATGCATATTATTGTAGCTGATAGTTATAGTAGTTTGCGCTGGGTAATTTAAGGTTCATTCAGACATGTCATACCATACGGCCACGACCACAACCATTGCCATAATCATATACATACATATTTACTGCGTATGAAAACATACGAACAGATTTTTTCAATATTTTCAATTTAATTTTTGTTACAAATGAAAATATTTTTTATTATTAGATAATGAGATTTTCTTTAAGAAGGCAGTAAAAGTTAATTCAGCATTTTCTGTGTCACCACGTTGCATGGAGAACAGTATATTGACATCAGCTATTTATCATGACGTTTTCGTGAAGTTTTTTGAATTTTGAATTTTTGAGTAACCCAGCAAAAAAAATAAATAAAAAATCACTTCATGTAATGATCAAGAAACCGTGAAAATGCCAAACTCCTCGAAGTACTTCATTTTTTTTTTGCTGGACAATTACTAAATTACCGTCTGTAAATGTTTTATATCATTTATTATTATTTAATAAGATTTTTTACAGAAGACAAGAGAGTCGAAATTAATGTGGTTATGTTAATGCCGAATATTCTATGTCACCGCTCATTACAGATTAGTGATAAACATCAACATACTAAACATGAAGTTAATGAGGTGGAATACAAGAAGTGGTTCATAAATTTTATCAATTTAAACACAATTAATAGTTTTAAATTTCTTTGCGTTTCCTTGGATTTGAATTAAATTTATGCCCTTAAATAATAATTGCTATCTTAAATGATGATTATTTTCAGACAATCAATTAGCTTACTAGAGCAAAAAATACAGAAGCTTGACTGTTTAAATTTCAATATTTTATTTCATATAATCCTATTTAGCATAAAAATATGAGAAAAACATGCAATTTTAAAAAATTGTCTTGTGCCCAGAACTAATTGCTTATTTTGCACTTAAGCGTACATACTTATTTACAAGATTTTAATTACAATCATTATAATTGTAAAAAAGAGAAATAGGAAACACATGTTTAAAATTAGATGTCAAATTAATTGGCATGAAAATATAAATAAAATATATATTTGCAAAATAAAAAAATACAAAATTGTTAACAAAATAAAAATTGTTTATCGTAAAGAAAAAATTTAAATGAATAAAAAAAAATGATAAGAATCTCTGAAATTTAAATTGAATTAAATTTTATGAAAAGGACAAACCACAAAATCAAATAAAATAAAATAAATAAATAAGTAAAATAAAATAAAACCGAATATATGTACATGCATGTATGTATTTATGTGTGAACGTTTGTTTCGAACTTAATTTTTTGACCAAAATCGATTATTTGCGATCGCAAATAGTCGATTTTCGTCAAAAATCGAAGCCCAAAAAATGTGTCGGTTAAGCTGTTTTAGCGGTTATGGCTCGATATGTATCAATTTAAGAAAAAAAGAAAACATTGTTACCAGGTGATAGTGTGATGACAGACATTCCTCGAGTAAATTCGTTTAAAAGAAATTCGAAAAAATTTCTTTAAGTATATAAAGAAAATATGCACATAAATATATATATGTATATATATATATACAGTTGTATGTACTCGTATGCATGTCAATATTTACTTTGACGCCCTTCGCTATTTGTCGTTAGTTGAACGTTGTTGTAAGCGTCCCGCAATGTACTGTAACGTTAGAACGTTTGTGTGCCTTCAGAATATTTAAAAGCGTGCGTTACGTAAAACAAACACACACTTTGCAGAAAGATTGTGTATTTTTATTCAATTGTTTTCTTTTTTAGAATTACGTATATGCAATTTTCAATGGTTTTGGAAGTTTTATTTATTGGTTTAAGCTTTCTGAATTTGTTGAAAATTGTTAAAAAGACAATGAAAATACAATCAGCTGTTTGCAATAGCGATGAGAATAGTAAAGTTTCACTATGTGCAGAAAAAACATGTATAAAGAGAGAATTAGTTTCTACGTTCTGTTCCGTTCGGAATCAGCTGTTTTGTTTCTGTGCAATTGAAAATCTTTATGTGTGGTTTGTTTTTCCTTTTTCGTTCTGTTCTGTTGGGGACAAATCTGTAGAAGATAGAATTCAACGTTAAGTGACAGCCAAAAGTGTGTATGTATTAGTTTGTTGTGATATTTGGTATACAAGTGTAATCAGTTCTATAGGTCGCAGCTGATTTTTTTTGCAGAAAAAGTAATTGCAAAATATTTTATGCAGAAAAGAAAGGCACAGAACGGCAACGAAAAGTAAAAACTAATGAGGCCTTAAATCTTACGAGCATGACGGTAATACCAACAAAACTGTATTTAATATGTATAAAGATTTGTTTTGATACTTTAGTAATTATTTAAATTTTAATGAAAAACCTACACATATGAGTATATAAAACTTTTTTAAAATTATTGTTGATACTTTAGGGCCATTATTACAATCTAAAGTTAGTTAAAGTAGGATTTTATCAGACGTATAACAAGTTCAGACTTTGATCACGGCTATTACGGGAAGTACTATAAGCCTAAAGGGAATTGACAACATAATTTCAATCCGTGTGTTTACGGATAGTATAGAAGTTATCGAAGCCTTGAGAAAACATGAAATTCAACTTCGAAGCTTTCTTCAATGCAAAAATGAGATAAACATGTATTGTGGAAATATCGAGGTAGTCAGGGCATGCGACAGTTCGACTTCTACAGAATCTAAAATACGTCCCAAGAAATACATAATTTTCAGTGATCGATTTTTTGTAATCTCTTATAAAAAACATAGAAAACAGCTGATTTATACACAGAAAAAGTTAACAGCAAAAAAGTATTTAAAGAAATAAATTGATTATTTATCAATTTATTAAGCAGTGGTAGTGCTCATCATGGAATTGAAGAGAGCAAAAATAATTGGAAATAGCCATAGAACAGTGATAAAAACAAATGGGTCAGCAGACTCTACGACATGAGTCGTAATATTAGTATGTATGTAGGTTCTTTCGTAGATCGTATGTAGATCTTTCAGAGTAAAATCTCGGTTATTACGGAAAATATTTCTTATATATCTTGTAAGCAACCTGTAACTATAAAAAATTCTCCACTATCATTTCATAGCTTGGAGGCTACACGTTCAATTTTTGTTTCAAAGTTCAATACATTCACACTTTTTTACTACCACACTCATACATTTGGGAATTGAATATCAGGTGGACTTCAATTTTTCTTTCAATTTAACAGCTGTTTTAAAATAATTTTTTTTTTTTGTAAAAAATTTAAAACATTTAAAACACAATTGCACTTATTTCATGAAGTACCTGCAGTGATGCGAAAATTTTTAATTGTTTCCTCGACGACGGCACTTTGAACATAAAATTTGAAATTAAATTACTTGCAGCCTTCGTCACAACTTCAATTTTAGCAAATTTTGTCAAACCATATGTGTGAAAAAATTTAAAGCAAACGTGTAGCCGCAAGGTAAGACAAATTTTTTTCCCCCAGAAACATTACAATAATTTTTCGCCTCATATTATGTATAATGATGAAGCGTACATCTACCAGTCGAATATAACCCACTTAAATGTTTTGATTTACTTATTGTAATTATTTCAAAATCATACAAAGACATCAAAATGAATCGCTGCTTGTAGTAGAATTTATTTTTGCTATGAAACATCTGTGGTATTTTTACAAAAATTCTTTGGTTTTTAAAAATAGAAAAATAATAGCAATTGAAAGAAAAATGAATTCATTTCTGCATACACAAATATGTGAAAGTAAAATAAAAAAATAAGAAAAATCCACAATTTTGCCAAAGTTAAAGTAAGTAATCGTATGACAAAATTAAATATTTAACTGAATTTAGCTGAAACCGGTGGCAGGCTTATGTAAGATTTTAACGTACAGGCCTTCAAAACAATTACATGTAAAAGTCGGTGAAACGCAAGAAAAAAAATGGTGAAAAGTACTTCATTTCTGAGACTAAATTAAGAATATCAAAGAATAAATTAGTTATACTGGAAAAAAACTAAAATCTAGATAAAAGTGAATTAACTTTGCATTCTGATTACCCAGCAAACATATTGGTCAACCTGGAAGCAGGTTGGCAAGAGAGAGAGAGAGAGAGAGAGAAAGGGAACACAAATCTCATTTACTATCGAAACTTGACGAATTTTAATGAATACATATTTGAATTTTGCTCGATTTTCGATTTGGGTGCATTTTCGAATTCGTTTAATTTTCGAACATTAGAGAAGTTATGGATTTTAATGAATTTCGGTGGATTTTAAATCTCTTAGATTGTTTGTTTTTAAATTCTAAAATTTATTGAATTTTCAAGTATTCAATTTTTTTTTTAATTTGAAAGAATAATCCAGTTGCCAGGAATTTGAAATTTTTAGTAATATTCGAATATGATGAATTTTGAAACATTTGTGGTTTTGGCGAATATGCATATAAATTTAAATTTGAATTTTGAATTGAATTTGAATATTTTTAACTTTGGGAGCATTTATGAAAATCTTGCTGACATAGAAATTTTTATGAATTTCTTAAATTTATTGATTTTTTTTTATAAATTTTTTTCTTAACTACTCGAATTCCAGAAAAGTAAAATTTTGATTAGCATTTCTATTTGATGCATTTTTAAACATTGGTGATCTATTTTGAATAAATATTGAGCAAAGCAGAAATTTCGGCGAATTTTTTAGATTTAGAATAAAATTTTGATGTGAATTTGAAAAAAAATTAATTAAATTTGCTCTTAGGCTAAAAAATTAATACATTGAGTCAATAAAAAACTTAATTGATGCTTTAATATTTTTCATTTAATATAACTGCCAATCGACATTGTAATAAGACAATTTATTAATTTATTTTTTGATTTTTAAATTTTGTTGAATTTTATACATTTAAAAAAATTTTCTATAACAATGAATTTTAAAAAATTGGCAAAGCTATGGTGCATTTTCCAATTTATTTTAAATTAATTTTTAAACTGGTGAATTTGTGAATTTCGGTGAGTTTTTTGATTTTAGTGAGTATAAAATTTTTAAATATTTAAGCACAGGTGTCAAGTATATAAGACATTTACTAGCTTATAGTAGCATTTCATTATATAGTAGCAATTAAAAAAAATTAAAAATTTGCATTGAAAATAATTTCAAGACATACTGTACCAAAAAAATTTCCTTCCCTAAGTTTTAGGCTGTGAAAATACTTTACAACTATAGGAAATATTAAGAAATAAACAAGCCAGAAACAATAATAAAATATCTCTGAAAACACAGCAGGACGTGGTATAAGCAAAGTCGAATATCACATTTGAAAAGAACTAATTTTCACAGTGTACTCGTATTACAAGAAAAGCATTTTATTTTAATTTATTTTTGTTTGTTTGTAATATTAAGTAATTTCTCCACATTTATAATTGAGTGCAAATAAGTAAAATGTTTTTATTTATATTTCTTTATGAAATTTGTTGATGGATATTGATGTGTTGTTTTAAATTTTGTACGATTTGTAAACTGTTCTCACATTTTTTATTTATTTTTATTTAAATATTGAAAATGTGCGTGTTGTAATGTTGTTTCTATATTTGAAATATTTTTGTTATTTTTAGATTTCTTTATTTTCTTCCTTTCACAAATCAAACAAAAAAATACATTTTACGGTTTAAATACTATTTATAATTTCACTGAGACTAATTTATTAAATTTTTCACTTAAAAAAAATTTCAAAATGTTTTCTTTTGATTCAGTGTAGATTTTTATCTTAGAATATTTTCTATTAGAAAATATATTTTTTTAAATATTTACAAACTTAATTTGATTTTGTGCACCGTGTATGAAATTTATTGTATGTAAGAATTTATTAAGGCATAAATTGTAATTTGATTAAATTAGATTATTTTTTGTTTGTTTTTGTTGTGATGTCTATACATATATTTATATCAAAGAAAATGATTAAAGTATATATTTTATAGTGTGCTGAGAACTTTCCATATGTTTCACAAAATGAGTCATTTCATTATAAAATATTAGACACAAGTTTTCGACTTCACAATGGCAAAGTTTCTTTTACACCAAAAAAAAAAAATATATATCAAGAGCATTATAAAAATAACATTTTAATAAGTTAAAATTTATTGCAGCAATTAATGCTGTTGAAATAATAACTTTTTTCTTTAGTATATTTCTATTTTTAATAATTATTAAATATATAATGGCATTTTTTTATTACATTTTCGTTTCGTTTTTAAATCACTTGGCGTTTGTTTTGTTTCAGCAACACTTTTTTTCGAAAATTTACTTTGCTACTTTTATTTATTATTTTAAATTTGAATTTTCTGTTGCAAGCACTCGGAAATTATTGTACTTCTGTAAATTCTCAATGAAAATGAAATAGTTTTAAGCTATTTTCACCACAGACATAAACTATCCACGTTGTTGCTCTTGCTACGACTAACGAGTGGATTTTTCAAAAAATTATATTTTCAAAATTTTTTCTTCATAAAACCGCATGTGAATTTTTCCAATATATTTTCTTGTATATATTTGGAGAGTAAGAGCTTAGTAAAGCAATCACATCAGCTGCTCTCAATATTTTAAAAATATTTCCATTTGCCTGCTGTCACAAGCCACACTGGGGCATTTCACTATAAAAATTGTAATAAAAATTTGTAATAAATTAATTTTAAGCTTTAAATTGATTTAATTGTGAATTTTAAAATAGCCAGCGGCTGGCCACTACAATTTTGTGAACAAATATATGGACTTAGCCTATTATTAGTAAAAGCCACAGAAAATGATTTGAATAATGTTTATAACTAGAATTTTTTATGACATCGAAAATGCAATATCACTATTTATAAATATTTAAAGTCTTTCAATTCCATATATAGGGTCCGCCAGATAACTTTTTTTTTTTTTTTTTTTTTTTTTTTTTTTTTTTTTGAAAACAGGGCGCAAAACATCGAGTGTAGCTTCGGCTGTGTGGCACGTAGCGCCGTCCTGTTGAAACCAAATGTTGTGAACAAAAATTCGTTCAACATGGCCCACTCCTTGCTCATTGACCCAATTATGCCTCTGGACCAAAATCCGCACCAAACAGTGAGTCGTTTCGTGCGGGGTTTCTGTGTCGCAAATGCGACAATTTTGCTTGTTTACATACCCGCCAAGATCAAAATGAGCTTCAACTGAAAAGATGATTTTTTTTTGGCGAAATCGGCATCTTCTGTAAGTCGATCGCAGGCCCACTTAGCGAAGCGTTGTTCAAGCGTATACACAACCATATTCGTTCAGCGGAAGGATAAAACTAATTATCTGTCAAATCAGACATGAGCTAAGTGTCACCATTCACGAAATAAGCACTAGTTGAAAAAAAACGTTAGATGGCGGACCCTATATTAAAAATTTTCATTAATTCTTCCGTCAGTAGAATAAAAAGCATTTAATTTATCACATTTTTTTTTTTTTTGATAGATTTGAACTGCGATTATTAAGCCGATAAAAATTATTTTAATAAAACTTTTATGCACTTCATTCAGTTTAATAGATCTGGAGGAAAAAAGTTCTTGTAGCAGAGACGGCGTTAAAAATGGGAATTAAAATTTTTAGGCGGTACCTGGGCTCAGTAAATTTTATTACCATATTAAAATATCATATAGCTAGAATAAATATAACGAAAACTTATCGAATTTGCCATCCAGCAACATATTTTAAAGATATTCGTTGTGGGTTGAAGTAAAGAAGTAAAATAACAAGCTCAAATTCATTAGCCCACGATGTCGTTCGACTTGTCGCGCACTGAAAGCTCAGTTAGCCGACTATAAAGGAATGTAACTGCAACGGTAGGAAACAGCTGATATTGTTATGTGAAAATACATGTCTGGACAATCTTCTGGGTTAAAGAGTTAAGCCTATAGTACACGGCATGTAAAAAATCACATGCGCATGTGGTTCTGACGTAATTTGGACGTCGTCACGACGCTACATTTGCTACATGCCGGGTACTAGTAACATATAGACATGTAGATTTTTACATGGCCTACAGATGTGTTGCCTCAGTAAATGTCTTCGATTTGGCTACATGTGCCAAATTTTTATTTTGGAACAAAAATACTTAAAAATTTTACGTCATGTAGCCACTACTAGTAGTTCTATAAAATGCTACCAACATGCTGCAAATTCTCGTGACGTCATCGCCACATACGCATGTGGCTTTTTGCATGCCGTGTACTATAGGCTTTACAGTGGGTCAAAATTGACCAAAAAGTTAGCTTGTATCTTTTTTAAAAATTATTCGATTTTTATCGGATAAAGCATTTCGAGCTAAGCTTCTTCTTAAGAAATAATCACTCCACATAAGATACGGAAATCTTTCATGACTTAGAAGATATTAAGAAACAGAAAAAAATTTTTTGCCTTGACTTTTTTTTAGTATTTTGTCCATAACTTTTTAGTTTATGGTTGGATTTTGAATTAAAGGCCAGAATTCGATTTTTGACAAAACATTAACCATGCATTTTACATTGACGTTCCACACACGTATTCATAAGCGAATATTAATAATATTTTATTAGTTTTAACAACTAATTTACCAGACATTCTGGAAGTCTTGAATTTCTAGTTGTGAGTGCCCTTCGTAAATTTTATATAATTTATGCAACAAAAACTTATTTTTATATTTTATTTTGAGATTTTCCGCGCTTTTTATAGCTTTCATTTCTAAAATATTTATTTGTATTCGCTAGTTTGGAAATATTTTTGCTGTCAAACTAACAATAAAATAATAACTGACGGCAGACTAAAAATTATGCGAAAACATAAACAATTTATTTTTAATGATTTTGTGTTTGTGTGCTAAGTCCAGACATCGCTGCATCCCCAGTACCTGAGAGAAGGAAAAAATAATAATAATAATATGTTTAAAATTTTTGAAAACTGATTCATTGCAAAGAACCTGCTGCCAAATGGAAACAAGAAGTCTTCAAGTTTGGCCAAAAGCCAAATAATTGTCCTCAATATGTATTAAAAGTTAAAAAGATGTTTAGAATTTTTTTTCTTGACTAATTGGAATATTTCTTTATTTCTAATTGTCATTTTGTACTTGTCGAATCAAATAGCAATAATAAATCAATAGAACTGAATATTAAAAATTATCATGTAACAATTTCGATGACCCTGAAAGGTGGAGAGGAAAAGATGATATCTGTCAAGTGGCGAATATTCTCCTTAAGTGCTGCGATCGTGCGTGAGCCCGCGACTTCAATTAGCCCGAAAAACAGAAGTCTGGGATGATTACATTGTTCGATCTTGCTGGCTATGCCAACTCGCCAAAACGGGAGACAGTAATTCACACGCCTTCTCAGCAACATTCCCAACATATAATGCTTCAATAGAGTGTTAAGCCAAAGTGAACAGTTATAATCATGAAGGAACAGCCTAGCAAACAAAATTCTAAATTGTCCGTTTTATACTGCAAGAATATGATTAATCATTACGCAGTACATGGCGAAATTCGTCTTATATGGGTGCCAGCCCACTCGGACGTAATCGTAAATGGATGTGAAAGTAATGCAAACCCTTTTAAAGCAGCGAAGAATGAGTTACAAAATTGTACAAAGATGACCCAAGGACATGATGGAATAGTAATACTGTGGGCAATATAACCAAGGTTCTATGGAGCGACCCGAAAAAGGACAAAGCAAGGATTCTGTTGAAATTAAACAAACCCAAGCTAGCAAAAATGACCGACATCTTAAATAGGATATTTGTACTGAATTTGAGCCGTAAATAACATTAAATGTAGGCCATGCATGGATGACATCGAGACAATGGATCACTTAGAGAGACCTTACCGGACACTACCCAAGTTAGAGGTACTGACTAGAAAAGTTTGAGAGACAACGTAAATGATAATGAGTTCCTATGAAGGCGGTGTTCGTTTTTAATCCACATGAGAGCGCACAACAGGCTTATGTAAATGTCCCCGCACATGAGCGTAATAGCTCCTCTCGTCAACCTTGCCTAACCATATAGTTTCATGGCGATTTGCAGATGTCGCTGCTGGTGTCTAAAATACTTTTTTAGTAAAATTTTTTTTTTAACAAAATGTAAACTCCCCCTCAAAAAATTACCAAACCTACGCTAGTGCTTGAAAAAGAACTTTTTATATCTTTTAACTAAATGCATTACAATCAGTTCGTAATTAAAAAAATTTAATTCAATTAAAAGCAAAAATTAGTCTTTCAAATGAAGCACACGTTAACACTTCTTATAGTGCTCTTAGCGCTTTTATTAACGCTGTCAAGGATAACAGCAAAAGGTATTAAATCCTTGGCTTATGAACCAAAAGGAGAACGTGTTGTTGGAGGTTCAATTGCTGCAGAAGGCTTGGCTCCTTATCAAGTATCTTTGCAAGAAGAATTCGATCATTTCTGTGGTGGTTCTATAATTCATACTGAATGGATTCTGAGCGCTGCTCATTGTGTGGTATATAGAGCTGCTACTGATATTTCAGTGTTGACAGGCACCCAGAATTTGGAAGACTTAACCGGTGTGCATTATTATGTGGATCGTATTTATGTTCACTGTAAATACAATAATCCAGATTCAAATAACGATATTGCCCTGTTGCATTTAAATTCCAGTATTGTTTTGAACTCAAAAACCCAAATTATTCGTTTGCCCTCTAAGCCAATGAAGGATGGCGATGAAGTTATTTTAACTGGCTGGGGTAGTGAAGAGTATATGGGCCAGTCACCAGAACGTTTGAAAATGGTGACTTTGAAATACATGGAACATAAGAAATGCAAAAGGGCACACAGGAATAGCACAAGTGTGGATGTGGGTCATGTATGCACATTCACCCAGAGAGGTGAGGGCGCGTGCCATGGTGATTCTGGTGGTCCTCTGGCTGCTAACGGTACGGTGGTAGGAGTTGTCAATTGGGGTATGCCCTGTGCTGTGGGCTATCCAGACGTTTTTGCCAGTACCCATTTCTATTCGGACTGGATACGTACGATTATGAGTGGCAATAGCAGATGCAACATCAATGCCTTGGTTACGGAAAGGAAATGATTTTTTTTTAATTCTTTATATTATTGAAGTTGTGGTTTGTTGATATTTGTATTATTCAAAATTACAAATGAATAAGTTTTTTATTTCTTTTGTTAAACAGTTTATGTGATATTTTTTCCCCATTTCCCATTGTAAGACCCTTATGCTTCAGTTAGGCTTTCTGCACCTTATTGAAAGTATATTCGGCTTAATTTCTTATCCAACTTTAAGCGAATTTAAAGTCTTCAAAGGTGAGACTGTATTTGTGTGCTTAAACGATGCTTCGAAGGACCAGCAATAGTTGCAACTGACAATCTCTACCAAAGAGTTGTACTGTAAGCACTGGATAAAAATTATGTTGCCTTATTTTTAATGCGGCAGTGCCTTATATTGAAGTACTGTTAAGATTTGGTTGTAATTATAGTTGGGATATTTTTTTTAAATAAAAGCAAGTTCCATTAATGTTTTCATCATACAAAATTTCCAATTGAAAAAGTGGAATTGGCTGAGCATAGAAATACGATATTCCAATTATAGTAATCTACGACTACCGGCTGATATTTTGATGATTTTATTACCTCGACTGACAGTCACTCAACAACCTGCAAAATAATTTAAGTAACTAGATTAGCATTTTTTTTATTAATAACAAAAAAAGAGCAATAACAATAATTACAAAATAACCTTAATTGCTAAAGAAATCACTAATTAAGCATGTACTTGGTAAACATGAAAAACTTTTTATTATAATCTTTATAGGAGCTGGTAAATTCAATAGCGGAAATCGCTGTTCGTTGCAAAAAGCTGGTACAAATATTGCAAAATGCAGCACTTCCAAATTATATTCCATCGTACATTCTGCAGTACCATAACAAATTTAATTAAATTAAATTAATTTAATTTAATTTAATTTAATTAAATTAAATTTAATTTAATTTATTTTAATTTAATTTAATTTAATTTAATTTGATTTAATTTAATTTAATTTAATTTAATTTAATTTAATTTAATTTAATTTAATTTAATTTAATTTAATTTAATTTAATTTAATTTAATTTAATTTAATTTAATTTAATTTAATTTAATTTAATTTAATTTAATTAATTTTCATTGCAGACTGACAAGTGCAAATGTTTGTAAAGCTAAAACAGCTGTGTGTTTTGTTTGCTTTATAAAATCAAAACAACTAAACTTCCGCGCTGGCAAAGTTTCAAGGCGAAAGCACCGCCACGAAAACTGCCACCAGACAATAATATTATGTATATCTGAGAATATTCAGTTAAAGCTGTTAAAATGTATAAAATATTCAAATTTTAATAAAATTACTGATTAGAGTTGAATACTTTCATCACATAGATATTTTGGCAGCGGCGCTGACGATCCAATATTGGCTACGGCTTAGCTCATGTCAGCTTTATTTAGGGTTTGGTGTAACACTAGCAACCTTTCAGCACATCGAAAACTCAACATCATGGTACAATTATCAGAAGAGGTTAGCTAATGAGTATGATAGCGTAGCAGAGCATTTCTGCAAGACCAGTGCTGGAATCCCATACGGCCCAAGAGACTTGTTTATGTTGAGTATTAAAATTACTAATTTTGTGTGTGCCAAATTAACAGTAGAACCGGACCGTTGGCTGTCGCATTGTATTCAACCGGTAGCACGACCCTCCATAAAATACATATTTTTATTTTTTATCACATCCACTTATTCCCATTTTTATTATTATTTATTTTTTAGTGCTTAGAAATGTTTATGTTTAGACATTCTTTAATCACAAATCACAATTTTATGGCAAGAAAAACAACTGGCCAATCTTATTTTTCATAAATTTTTAATGAAATCCGAAAAAATATGGTTTAAATAGTTTAGTTGTTTGCAATTACGAGTAGTATTAGAAATGAAGCACAATATAAGAGTAGTTCTAATAGCGCTGGCGTTATCATTGACCGCTTTGATAGTAGCAGCTAAAAATATTAAGAAGCCAGCGGATGATATATCGCAACAGGAACGTATAGTTGGAGGTTACATTGCTGCAGAAGGCTCAGCGCCTTATCAAGTGTCTTTGCAAATGAAGTTCGGTCATTTCTGTGGTGGTGGCATTATTGCTAGCGAATGGATTGCAACGGCAGCCCATTGTGTGGTGAACAAGTATCCCAACAATATATTTGTCTTAACAGGTACCCAAGATTTGAACGATTCAGCTGGTGTCCTCTATTATGTGGATCGCATTTATGTGCATTGCAATTACGATAATCCTGAGTCCTGCAATGATATTGCTCTCTTGCATTTGAATGCCAGCCTATTTTTGAATTCCAAAACCCAAATTGTTTCTTTGCACTCACAGCCAATGGAAGATGGCGATGATGTGATTTTAACTGGTTGGGGTCATGAGGAATATTTTGGTGAGATAACAGATCGTTTGAAAATGATCGATTTGAAATATATGGCGCACAGGCAATGCAAAGAAGCCCACAAGAACAGTGCGAGTGTGGATGTGGGTCATATTTGCACATTCACCAAACGTGGCGAGGGTTCGTGCCATAGTGATTCTGGTAGTCCCTTAGTACACAATGGCAGTTTGGTGGGTGTTGTTAATTGGGGTAGACCTTGTGCTGTGGGCTATCCTGATGTTCATGCTAGTATCTATTACTATTTGGACTGGATACGTCGTACTATAAGGAGTGATGGCAAATGTAATAGTCATGCGTTTGTTAAGTAGAAAAATTGGATCTTGTTCTGTTAATAAGAAAATATTTATGGTTGATGTATTTTTTCAAATAAATGAACTTAAAATATGTTTTTGTATATGACTAAGATTGACATGTACGTGTTAAGCCATGAAGTTTGCTTGCTTCAGCTTTGAAATGAAATGGAAATGAAAAAGAGAGGTGTCTCAGGACACCCGGTTATAGCTATGCTGCTTAGCTATGCAAAACAAACTTAATGTGTTAAATAACAATGCAATAAAATTATATTATTATATTATATGCTTCCCATCGTTTTCTTTTCTAGCGGCATACGAATAAATTAATGTATTGTTTTTGGCCGGCGGCGCTGTTAGCTGGCTTACAGCCAATCGTCAGTGTTCTTTGGTTTGTGCTCATGTGCAAAAACAATACAAAAACAAATTGAGCAATCCTTCTCATTGTTTTTGTTTTTGTTTCACTTCAAAGAACGAAACAAAACAAAATCAAACAATTTGTTTCGTTTATTTTCGGTCTCTGGTTTTAAGTACAAAGAACCAAACCAAAATAAATCTCTAGCTGTAATAGTGTCTTTTATTTTTGTTGCGAAAATCTCGTCTTAGCTTCTGTGTCGTGACATAAATAGCATAGCTATAACAAGTAAGGGACTAAGTTGCTCACGAAACTACAAAACATATCTCCGATTTACTCAGACAACTTTATAACTCAAATATGAAATACCGAAGTATATTTATTTGACATAAAGTCTTTATTTATTTAATTTTAAGATTTGGCTTGTTTTTATGGTTAAGCAATTGTCTATATGCATTTTGTTCCCGCTTTTGGGACTCATCAGTAGACTTCAACCCGTTGTCTGTTGTCTGTTGATTTACGCAATGTACGATTTCACATTGAAACATTTTTGTTCTGCATGTGGAAAACTTAATTAACCTGGTGGAGTACCACATAAAGCTCATGATAGTCGTAGAGACCTTTTAAGAATACAGTGATTTTATTTGAACTGTGGGAGACCATAGAATACTTTAAATTTAAAACCTTTGGTGTATTGAACCCTAAAAACGATTTGTATTTGCACTATTTTGTTTTGTGCTTTGAATTATAATAGAAATAATCGGCCATGTCACAGAGTTCAATTCCGTCCGGAAACAGAATTCAATCCACCCCATTTTTGTAGGAGATAGTTTCTAAAAAATAAAACTAAAATACGGCAATTTTTCAGGTGTGTCCAAACTGTTGGGAGCATCTCGAGGTGGAGACATCTTGAGGTGGATGAACTCTGTGACATGGCCGAATAAATAAGAAAGTTAATAAAATAATAGAAAATATTTACTCAGGTTATAATGAACTTCGACTATAATGGATTTAATTGTTGGGTCACTCAGAGTTCGTTATAACCGACCTTTAATATATTTAAATATATACGAATACAAAACAAACAGTTCACATAAATTATACTAATAAATAATTGAGGAATAAACTTAGTTAATTTAATTATTCCTTATAATTTTACAATAGGCTTATTCATCTCGATGTGAGTAGTTCATATGCTGATCCCCAAAAAATGACGGATAATTGCTGGGACTACAATGACACGTGCTGCATTGACCCTTAAATGAACTTATTGTTCTGCGAATCCAGTCTTTGTAGAAATAAACACCGGCATAAGCATCTGGCACGCCGGTAGCACAAGGAATCCCCCAATTGACAATACCAACCAAATAACCATTGTGAGCTAAGGCACCTCCTGAATCACCATAACATGAACCTTGATTTTTGCGTGCGAAAGCGCAAATGTGGCCAATGTCTAACATGGAACTGTTTGCATGAAGATCTTTGCATTCCTTGTAAGAAACGAAAGTAGTGAGGAGCTTTTGTAATTTATCCGAGGGCCCGCTACCACGCTCACTATCACCCCATCCAGTTAAAACCAGCTCATCACCCGGTTTCAGGTATTTATCGATTAATTTTATCGCTTTCGTTTTATTATCAAATTTAATGCGGCCATTTATGTGCATTAGTGCAATATCGTCGTGATATGAGAAAGCTTCATAACTGCAATGAGTCCAATACTCATCTACTGTATAAATGGCTCCGGGTTCGGAATAGTTGTTGGTACCTGTAATCACCCTCAAGTAGGGAGGATTGTAGCCATAAACGCAATGGGCGGCTGTTAGCACCCATTCCTCAGCAACAATAGCCCCACCACACATAAAATCGCCAAACATGCTCTGCAGTGAAATTTGATATGGAGCCTCAGCATCTTTAGCTACTTCCCCACCCACTACACGTACTTCCAAGCCAAGAGAACTTTCACCCGCCAATGCAGTCACATTTAGCAATGCAATTAGAATTGAAATTTTTACTTCCATAGCCAAAGAGTTTGCAAATTAGTTTGTACCAACCAAAATGCTTAAAAAAACTGTACAATAATAAAATTTTATTAAAAGAAATGTGTTAAAGTTCTGCTATTTTCTAAAACTGAAATATGTTATGAGTCTAATATTTGAAATGCATTTGAGTTTGCATTTTATTTGAGGAGATTACTAATGCAGTCTTATAAAAACTTAACTAAATTGGCTTATAATTAAAACTTATAAATAAAATTGTTTACTGTCTGTTGGCCCACATGACGATTACAATATTTGTTAGCAAAATTAATTGCACCATAAATCGGGTTGATTATCAAAAATAAAATATTCCACTCAAGTGTGTTTTTTACAAATAAATAAAAAAGATATTGTTTTCGAAACTTAAAGCCAGGTATCGATCACATGTTTTCTGCGAATTTCAACATAAATCTTTTTACTATTTGTTAACTAAAAAGTTGACAAACAAATTTTGGTCACACAGAACGGAAATAATCAAATGATTAATATATTTAATTTTTTAATAACTGGATGGCAACAAAGTTAAACTATTTTTTATTATCGGTTTTTAAAATTTTATTTCCAGCTTTAAATCACTCAGAATCCCTCACGGCCTTTACGTCCAAGCCATATGCACAATGTGCAAACTTTTATAAAGAGCTTTTTGTGCTTTCACACCGACGAGAGCTCAGCAGCCAATCAGATCTCGGCGACAACAATGTTTGCTCTTATATTGCAAAGCAACAAGAACAAATTTAAGAGCTTTCAAAGCTGCTCACCTCAAATGCAAATATCACAGTATGTGTGTGTTTGAACGTAGCTGTCTTACGGGATTACACTTATGGTCAGTCTGGCATGCTGTGCGCTCTACTCGAAGATGCGAGATACCTATCTGCTAAGAAAACCTATTCCATAAACCGGTCTAGCCAATAAACCAGTCTGTTATGTGGGTTCTCTTAGATCTATCCGATCAGAGGACCTAAGACATTCCAAGTCCGGTACTTTATCCCTATGGAGAATTTATCTGCCCAGAAGACTAAATGCTGGAAAATAACACAGGTAGTGTTCCAATGTTTCATCCTCCTCCTCTTATAATGTGCATGAGATATCCTCTAGATGAGACCTAATGTCCATGTGCCCGGTTATTATGCTAACCAGTCTCCTAAGTGTTGTGCTATTCAAACTTAAAATCTCTTTTGACTTCTCTTGATTCGGATTATCCCATAAGATTCCAGTTACTCTTCCCACAATCGCACTTTGCCATACTCTAATCGCTTATTATTCGAGTTCGGTTTTTAGTCTCTTAATAGTTCTGACGTTCCGCAATGTAAAGTTATTTAAAGATGTTCCCATCTTGGCAAACCTATCAGCCTCTTTGTTTCCTATTATACAAGGTGGGCCAAAAGAAATCACCCTATTGGAAGAAGCTCTTAGTTTTGCAAATGGCGGCCAATGTCAAATCTGTTTTGCCATTTGTGAACTAGACAGATGTAGAATACAAGTGAACAAGCCATGGAGCGATACACTCCCCAAGAACGCGGAATAATCGTGTCTATTTTTTGCGGGTCGCCTCATTTCTCGTTTTGGCGATTTACACTGGCCCTCAAGATCGCCCGATTTAACCGTTCCAGACTTTTTTGTGAGGTTTTTTAATGTCCAGTGCTGACGTGAAAAATGCCCTAGACCCTGGTTAGCCCTCAAGGACAACATTCGAGACGAGTGCGAGAATGTGTCGCCCGAAGTGATGAAAAATGCCATAAAACGAGCCCGTGTAGCAATCAATTGTGACGGCGCCCATTTGGCCTATATCATCTTCTCGACTGGACCAATAAAATTCTAAAGGTTCTAATAAACATAATCAAAAAACAGAATCGAAGTTTTCCATTTAGAAAAAAATGAGAGCCAAACAACAAACAACGGATGACTTCTTTTGGCCCACCTTGTCTTAATATCCTCGTTTCCAAATTATCTGTAGATCCGTAGATCTGTACAGTATGTGCAGGAGTCTATTTAATTTTTACTTTGAATTTAATTTCCTCCTTCATAAAGGCTTTGAAAACCACTTTGCATGAAACTACGGCCTGACACCATGTTATGAATTTAATGGAACCGAATTTAAATTGAATTTTTTCGTTCCAGATCGCCACCCATACAAAACAAAGTAGTGCCCGCCATCCCCTAGAATAAAAGATATGTCAATGAAATTTCTAAAACTGGAAAAGCAAATTTTGCCACGCCCCGTAATACTACAGCGCTTTTTAATTTTTATATATAGCGCCGCCATTTTAAGTTCGATGTGAACATGTTACGATTGTGCGACGCATCTATACTTTCGATATACTCGTATTCGTTAATAAAACTCATGTACAATTTGCAAAGGAAATGTTATTAACAAAGTTTATGGCAGAAAATTTTGATACTCCATATAAATAAATAAACAATTTAGCGGATTTACCTGCTTACATACATGTTTATATATTTTTCAAGGAAAAGTTACCGGCCATTTATTGCACCTAATTGAATTATAATTGTTGAAATTATATTCGTCTTTGCTTATCAGTTTAATTGTTTTTGACTGGCAAAATAAATTCATTATTTCGATTTGGATATTTATAGTTAGTAATTTATGACTCTGCTCAAAATGACTAAGAAAGAAATGCGCGGAAAACTTAATGCATTTTAGCAAAGAACTATTAAGGAAAGGGAACCATTTGTCACCTTTTTGATATTCAAAATATAAGTATTTGCGAATGGAGGAGTTATTATAAAAAGGAGGAGTACAAGCAAAATATGAAAATGTTACCTCGAATCGATATTAAATTTAGGTCAAACTTTTTCCCAAAAATCAAAGGCCTGAGAACGTCACAAAATATTTTAAATTTTTAAGGTAAAAATGGCCTGCCCACGGCACATTCACCAGGTACAAGGTGGGCCAAAAGAAGTCATCCGATGTTGTTTGGCTCTCATTTTTTTTCTATGCAAATGAAAAACTTCGATTCTGTTTTTTTAATTATGTTTATTTGCACCTTTAGAATTTTATTGGTCCAGTCGAGAAGATAATATCGGCCAAATGGGCGCCGTCTCAATTGATTGCTCGTTTTATGGCATTTTTCATCACTTAGGCGAGAACTTCGGGCGAATGTTGTTGTTGAGGGCTTCCACGTAAACACGGGACTTCAAAAATCCCCACAAAAAAAGTCTGGAACGGTTAAATCGGGTGAACTTGCGGGCCAGTGTAAATCGCCAAAACGAGAGCTGAGGCGACCCGGGAACGCCACGACCCGATTATTCCGCGTTCTTGGGAAATGTAGCGCTCCATGGCTTATTCACTTGTATTCTACATCTGTCTAGTTCACAAATGTCAAAAGAGATTTGACATTAGCCGCCACCTTCTAGTAGCGAAGACGCAGCTGTTTTATTATTTTTCTTTTTCTCAAATTAAAGTTCATGGGAAACTTCAAAATTTGTTTACGAAAAAGAAATTAAAAAAAATTTTAAATTTTAAAAAAATTTCAACATGACTAATATTTTATTAAAAAAATTCTTTGTAAGCAAATTTGAAAATATAAAAAAACATTTAAGAAATTTATTATTCGACATATTTATCCCGTTTATACGCACTTCTTGTTTGCAAATAAAAGTCGAAAGCGTTGCCGTATAATTTTTTCATTGTAAGTTAATAACTCACGAAAACTATTTGCAAATAAGTTGTAAAATTTTGCCAATTATTTTTGTTTTGTAAAAAATATAATACAGAGATAACAATGTGTGGCAATATAGTACACAGATAGTAATGAATGCTATCTACGTATAAACGGTGAGTTCAGCATTTACAAATATTTTATTTGCAAATAAGATTTGCGTATAAACGAGGTAATTGTCATAAGTTTATTTTAATTGAAAATTATTTGCTGGTGGTTAAGAATATTTTTTCATTGTTTTTGTAATCCTGTTATTAAATGGAAATGAATGTGCCTTGGACCTGCCTGTATGAGTTCTTAGAGTGCTTAGACAGGTTCAGGTTATATTAATATGTTCACAAAAGTTGTTCTACTTTACCGTAGCTATAATTTTTTTCAATATTGTTAGCAAAAAATTAGGAGTCTCTGTAAGTTATTCTGAAAAAAGTGAAATACAATTTCTTCCTTAATTTTCTAAGAAAAAGTGCGCTAAGAAATTATTGTTTTGGCATAAGAAGGTTAACAAGATTTGTTTGGTAGACTCTTGGCTATCACCAAGTCTGAATTAGCTGTTGATCAAAAACTGATGACACCATTTTTTGAGGGCGCACTTCGAAATGTTTGGAGGCCCATAAGAAATTGGTCACCAAAATCGCGAAAGTAAGTATAGGGTTTTACTAGTCTTTGGTAGTACTATCGAACCTATACTCTCCAGTCCGTGTGTTTTTCCAAAAGTCTTCATTTGTCGCATAGTGTTGCCACAAGGTATAGCTTTCCTGCAGAGAATTTGGTGACAATTGATCCAAACGTACTCATCCTATGACTTGAGAAAATGAGAGTGTTACCAAAAGTAGGGAGTAGTGTATGTTGAAAAAAAGACATATCGTGTAAATGATTACATATTCACTATTATCGTAATGTATCGTCTTAATCTTTAGTTAATTATTGGGACTCGGTCTTATATTGTAGTAAAGGTCACAGAACAAGTTCGATGTGGTTGAATCTAGGGTTCAAATAGTCACATGCGTGATCGTGTCGACAAACGCACGAAAACAAATTAAGAAATACGACAATCGTATAAGCTGGATGGGATTTCAGTTCGTTCACGTATGTCATAATCCAAAAATGGTGTTTTTACGTGACCAGTAGTACGTTCACGGATGTGACGATTTGACCACAGGACCTATCAAATAGTATAAATGTAATGTTAATTATTCCTTCTAATAAGACCGCCAAGTCACTCTAGAATAAAGTCAGGCAAACACATACATATATAATATAAAAGAGAGTAAAATGTATGCTTGTACGAATTTACGTGTAAAACAGAGCATAGCGAAGTGCCCACAAGCGGCCTTTTGCTAATCTTTGCTCTAGACCCAGTCCCGTAACTATACTTAGACAATAACCTAAGCTTAAGTGGTATTTATACTCTTGAAATATGAGTGTCCCTGTGGTCCAGTGGGTTAACAAGCCTATCATGCCGGAGGTTGTGCGTTCGAGTCACAAAAAATCTCCACTTTAAAATACCAATCATTATATTACTGTTGTAACAATAAAACAATTTATAAGTTTTCATTGTTACAGTTAAATGTCGAAATGACATTTATTTATATTTTATATTATTCTACACCCATTAGGGCCCTATGAGATGGTTCAGTGAAAAGTCGCAAGGTGCATACGAAGTATCAATCAACCCCATCCTATGCCATCCTCATGTAAAAGTGACTGGTCCGCTTCGTAGGAAGTGTTAGAATTCGGACTGGTCCCTATCACTTGGAGGCCGGTCACGTGACTAGTCTTGTCTCAGTTCCATTTCCTGCTGGGTTGTAGCATAACATCACAATTTTAAATGCTGGGAATTAGCTCTAACGCTTGCAAAATTAAAAAGAATAAAAAATATTTTGTCAGTTTTAACTTAGAGATGTGCACGTGAGCGGTTTTTGACTCACGCAGAAAAATATTTTACTCACGCACTTTCACGCACGAATGAATTTGAAAATTTTCACGATCACGCACGCTCACGTATAAAATATTATTAATCACGCACGAGGAGTGTACAACTTATCACGATCACGCACGCTTACGAAAAATATATAATTAATTTTTTATGTTTGTTGGTTGAAAAATAGGTTCTTACACATACATATGTACATACATACGTATGTATGTACCCTGTCGGAGAATGTGTGGTTGACTACAAAAATAGTTAACTTATAGTTAGCTTTTCTTAGACTGACTAAAAGCTAACTGCAATGTCATCCAGAACAAATCCAAAATCAATTCTTAAGTTGAGTACGTAATCGAATTTGGTGAGAGCCAACAAATTTATTCTCAGCTACTTTGAAACTCATTTCAGTTTTATATTAACATTTTGCTGTTATTATTTTAGATGGTACCTTGGCTGGCTAGTTAGCGCATTGAATACACAACGTGTGATGATACATGTTCGAACCCCAGAAAAAATTTTTAAATTTACTGACTACCAGGTGATTTAAAAAAGCCAACTTTAAGTTAGCTGAAAGTAATGCAGAGTGAGACATTGACTACTGCCTAGGACATCGCAATGTTAAAATAGTCAGTTGATTACATTGAAAAGAAATCCAAGTGCCAGTTAGTACTAGTTGAGAAATAGTTAGCTTAAAGTTAGTTTAAAGTTAATGGAATTTCCGACAGGGTATGCATTATGTTTGCAGGTTCATTCTACATAAATCAGAGCTGGCCACCGAGAGAAACACGAGAGTAATGTATTCGCTTATGTGTATTCATTTGTATAAGAAGCCGATTGATGTTCGGCACTCTGGTGCTACTTTGGGCAGCTCTGACATAGATTGTAGTATTTATTATAAGAAAATTTAAAATTATGAATCACGCGTGACACGATCAAATCACAACATTTGCACATCTATAGTTTTAACTCGAATTGGTTTAAAACACGTTCACCTTTTATTCTAGAACTATGTCAATTTCTATTCTAACCTTGATGTTATTGTTAAAATCTCCCAAATATTTTACAGTACTTAAGGGAACTTTTGTTCTCAAACTATAAGATTTGATTTTGTTATCTTTTTAGATTTGAAATTGTTTTTAAAATTTTCCTGCAAAAAATTTATTTTGTAGTTTGCTTGGTTTTCTGATAAGTTAATATAATTGCTTAGTTGACGCTAGTGATTATATATTTTGCGATTATATATTGAGCTCAAGAAGCGCAATTAAATCATTAAAAGTATTGACACTCTATAAATGAGTTATCAGATTATTTTCCGAAATAATTTGTTTTTCTTTAGCAATAAATTTAATTAATGGAAGGTATAAAGCCATAAAAACATTTTTATAACTTTAAAGTACAGCATAACAAGTAAACAATTACATATTTATGGAGCAACTAGGCCATATTATTTGCACTCTATAATGAATGCACTACGGCAGGTAAGATGGCCGTGTAGGATGGCCAAGGACTCTCATTGATGTTGCGGGCAATCGTAAAACGTTACGAAACTTGAGGAGTTTTTGCCATAACTCTGTAAGATTTAGAGGTAAAAACAAATTATACTGAATGAAAATTTATGCTTTCCCCGAACCCCAGATTTTTTTGTTAATTTAATACTAAATTTGCAAATAATAACTTGCCAGCATTCAAGTATTTACAAAAAAATTTTCTTAAGCCGTTTCAATTATCAGCTTAAACGTATAATACCCTCCACAACTGTAGCGTTACAGCTATAATCTCGTATCATAAATGATACGTCACTAACTATATCAAGATTTTTATATAAACTGCTTCCATCAACCATTCTAGCAACAGTCTGCCGTTGAATATCCAGCAACAATGAAGGTTTTAAGTTTTGCTCTTGTTTGTGTGACAGTTTTGGCCCACAGCCGGGCCCTCCGTTTACGGGGTGAATCATATCCGGGAATTGCAAATATAAACACCAGACCTCCTGTTAACAGCAGGTATCGGAAAATTGCCTCACGAATTGTGGGTGGTGAAATTGCTACTGAAAGTGCTGCGCCTTGGCAAGTGTCCTTGCAAAATCAGTACGGCAATCATATCTGTGGAGGAGCGATAATAAGTTCGCGTTACATACTTACTGCTGCCAGCTGTGTGGCTGGTCTGGACAAACGTAGTCTCAAAGTGGTGACTAGTACGAACAATTGGATGGGCTTAGCGTGGCAGTATTATGTGGACAAAGTCATAATCCATTGCAATTTTGACAAGCCGTTGTTTCACAACGATTTGGCCTTAATTAAACTGATAAATTCTATTGCTTACGATGACAAGACACAAAATATAACTTTGGCTCAACTGGACGAGCTGGAGGAAGGTGCCAACTTAACAATGACTGGTTGGGGCAGTTGGGAATTAGGTCAAGACTACCCGCAAGAGTTAAAGAAATTGGACGGCGAGTTAATAACTAATGAGCGCTGTAGGTTAATGTACGGCAAATATGCGGCTGATGTTGACGATGGACATTTGTGTGTTATGGCAAAAAAAGGTAGCGGTGCTTGTCACGGTGACACTGGTAGCCCTTTGGTCGATGCGCAGGGTCAACTGGTGGGCATTAGCAACTGGGGTGTCCCCTGTGGTCTAGGCTTTCCAGATGTTTATGCTAAGACTGCGTTTTATCATGACTGGATAAGAACTACCATTAAGGGTTGTTCGTTGTAAAAATAAGTGAATTAATTATTCCTATTTACATATCATATTTATATTTAGATTAGGGTGCAAACATACATACTTAATTATTTATTTATGATAAATGTGATACTAGCTTAATAAAATTTGTATACAGTTTTCTTGACTTATTTCTTTTCTTTTAGTTTTTTTGACTTTATCCTTTTGAAAGTGGCCAAAGTTACAAATAATCACCCTTATTACAGTTGTCATCATGCACGTGACGTCAACACAATACGAAAAAAATTATGCTATTGACAGTCTATAACTCTCGTCTAAGGGCTAAAAAATAGCAATAGCAGTCAGTTCTTTACGACAAACTCCAAATTTGTTGGTATTATATTGACGTGACGTCGCTGTTGACAACCGGAATAAAAGTGAATATCATTTTATGCAGGAATGATGATGAATATATTCATATGCATAAAATCTTTGAAGAAATCACAAACGATTTACTAAGGCTCTTCTGACACTTGATTTAAAAAATTTTTATTTTAGAGTAGAATATGGCTCCCATGACGGCCATCTCCAATGGTGGTTTGACCACTAAGCAAACTTAAATGCTCACTACTGCCTCTTTAAGTACAAAAAAGCTTCGAGATTAGTCTTGCAGTGACTCTAGCATGGGGGATTAGCCAAACTAGAGGAATTCTCCGTTGTGGTTAAACACTCTGTAAGTCATTCCCAGTACCAATACCATGAGCCACCGTTGAAAGTATCATCACCTAGAAAGGCGCCTAGTTGGCCTAGCATCGTGCCAACCACTAGAATTGGTCGTACACTAGAAATCCAAGAACCTTCTACTGCAGCCACTTAGTGTGCTACTGCGGGATTACACGCAGCTTGAGAAGACTTCAGCCCTGTTTTATCTCAAGAGTTACTTGTCGATGACAAGCGTATGAGGTCAGAACAAAGTTCACCAAAATCACTTTCAGTCACGAGGAATTGTGTCGCCGTAATTTCGTTATCATACTTTAAATCCGCCAGAGATCGATCGGCTGCTAGCTCACCAATGTATGCAGTACCGGCGGTAAGTTTCTGGTCAGACCTTGAAGATCCTATAGTCTTTTGAACTCTAGGCAACCCATGCCAATGCTGCACTTCTACTAAGCAGCTTGAAAATTACAGCATTAGATATCTATCAAAATTTTCATACAAGCATAATGAAAACTTTATGAAAGCGACTTCTTCCGTTACTCTGTGAAATAATATCACAGATTGGCTGTTTACAAATAAGTTTTATGGGCAACTGGGTAAAGGTGATGCCTGAAAATGCCGAAATACTGAGACTGGGATTGTCACATCACGATAAGACAGTGACACCTTAATTGCACTGATCAGAGCTCATTTCCACAAGTTTTTGATGCTACTCGTACAACTATTAAAAGAGACAAATTGAAGTGGAAGCATTTAAAAGATTTTCTGTATTTTTCAACCACAATAACCTTTGGTTAGATAACATAAGATCTGGTCCAAAAAAAAACCAACAGCGTTACCCTAATAGATTTCTCTCATATATCAATTACTAATCCAAACTCTGATGTTGAGGCTCGCCTAATGTATTCTGAATACTAAACAGCAACAATTCGGGGAATAGTCCCTCTACGTCCATGTTCATTATATTCAGAAAAATTTTCCGTTTAGGGCGGCTTAAACTCTAGTGGCATCACTGGATCTTATTTCTTCAAAAATGAAGCCAGAGATCGCATTACCACACCATGAGCAATGATTTAAAATATTTTTATGTGAACGACATTGATCAGGAGCAAATTTGGTTTCAACAGGATGGTACAACGTGCCATAGAGCTATTGGCGATGTATGTTGGCGGGCTTCGTCGCGATGTAACTACCACTGAAATTTATCTTTGTGACGAAGACCTCGAACTTATGAAGATACTTTCGACAAATAGAATAACACTTCGACTTATAAATACATTTATATATATATATATATATACGTGGCTGAGTGGTAGCCATGCTAGCCTGTCAGTTCAAAGGTCGTATTTTTGATTCCCGCCACGGGCACTGGGTGTTTTCCGCAGACAAGCTAATAGCTCCGCGGTGTTTTGTTTGTTTAAAAAAAGTATTAATATAGAAGGCGTAAATCATCTGCAAATAATTTGCTTGAAAGCTTCCATCTTCTACTTTTTATCGACTTTTTTTTCCATAGCATCGATTGGTGAATAAACTATCCATATTTCATTTAAAACAAAACTATCGATACTATCTATAGTTTTGCAGCTCTATGGTTTATTGAGACCGTGGAGGCCAACATTGTTCTTGCTATTCGTGACATATGACCAGCAATGCTCGAACAGTGGCCCAAACTAGACGTCCTGAATGACTTCTGTCAAATAAAACGAAAGCGAACATTTCTTTCTGTTTTGTTTTCGTAAACTTGCACCAATAAATGAAAACTGTTAAAGCATACTTTTAGGAGCAATATTCATTCATTATGCCCTCATACGATTGCCTATCACACTTTAGTATGCATTTGTTTCTTAATTAAAGAAAAATAACAGGAAATAGAAAATTGAGAAAAACTAATTTCCTTGGATACTTCCCTGCGCCTCTTGAAAAAACGAAAGTGTGGTAGCCTCGTTGTGAGAAAGAGCAAATGTTATCAAAAACAATGTTGCCATTTTGCTATTTATAATCTTGGATTTATGTATCCACAGAATAAATATTTTCAGTTATTTGCTGACATTCATTTCTTTGAAGTTTATATATAAATTTAATAAAAATTCAGACTGCTTTCGTAAATGTTTCGTTTTGAAATCTTATTTTTGATAAAGAAGTAAATTTGCGGGTTATAGAAGTTATTTTTTAACTGTTTATTCAGTAAATTCTTTTATTTTTTCTTTGAATTTATTAATTCAGTTAGTGATGTTGAAAAAAAAGCATTTCTAGGCAATTATTTTGTTTGAAGTTGGTTTTTTTTCCTTAGCTGTTCAATATGAATTTTTCGTTAGGATTTTTCAACAAACAAATTCTATTTCTGCTTAAGATATACAAATTTATTGTAATCATTTGATATTTCTCATGATTTGCAATATTTTTGTTTTTATTATAGAATATAACCTAAAATTCTTTCAGTAAAAATTTTTTTAAATTGTTTTAAATGTTTTGACTGAATTTATCGTTTTTATAGGTTCATCGTAATGTAGTTTAATTTTTCATTTGTCTACTTTTGGAAGCAACTAATAAACATCAGTTCTTCTGATGACTGAGGAGAGGTAGAATAAAAACAAAATTGCTTATTTTTATTTTCATCAAAAACAGACAGTGTTTTGATTTCTAAAAAGCTTTACTTATCTTTTGAAAGCAGCAGCTGATATTATGCACTCGCCGTCGGTAGCACAGTTTTCAACTGCGGGCAAAAGCACTTGCAATTTGCTTGCTGCCCATAATAAGCCCATCAGATTTTTTTTTCTAAAAGTACATTACTATAAACATACATATGTACTCGTATGTTTATACGAGCTCTAGAAACCTGCCATATATGATCTTCTTTTTTCACCTGCAGTATCTTTAATCAGACACAGACACAAAGAAGTACATATAACAACAAAGAAAATAAAAATATGGTTAAAAAAGTTCCGTAAAGCGGATTAACACGAGTTGGCCATTAAAAAAGTTAATCGCAGAGCTGCGTGTGTTCGCAGGAATCACACAGCGATAACTAATTATGATTAACAAATGCAAGAGATCGGTTTAAAGTCCCCTATTGCAATGCTCGTGCTCGTTAGCGGAAACTAGAACAACCGTCTAGAGTCTAGACCATATTATCTACTTTCAAAAATATATGTACATATGTAAACTGTTTAAAAAGCAAACGAATGAAAAATGTTTTGGTGAGATTCACCATTCAAGTACCTTGGACTTATCATGACTAACTGCGTGTGTGTATGAAAGCTTTTAGATATGATTACCTTGAGTAATCCGTGTAGGATTATTTGATTATAGATTTTTAGGGCGATTTTTTTGTTTGAGTATTCTGGTTTATTTATTTATTTTTTTATTATAAAATGTATGCTATGTATTTTTAAATATCACTATTATTATTCCTATATAAGATTTGTAAAAAAGAACTAACTTAAACTTAAAACTATGGTTTTGTTCTCTTTGGCCTCACAATTTGTTTAAATAAAACGTATATTTCACTCTTTTAGCAGGCGTCACCACCAGCCATTACATCGCTAATCCATTTATTATAATAGACTACACTGGCAAAGACATCAGGTCGGCCAACAGCACACGCCTCGCCCCAATTGATTACGCCAACCAGAAACTTATGATTGTACACCAACGGACCACCAGAGTCGTCATTACAGGAACCTCTGCCGTCAGTTGTATCAGTGCATATATTTTCTTTACCCAACCAATCGGAATTTTTAACAGTTTTCAAACATTTCTCATGGCTAACGTAATTCACTTCCACGGTGTTTAAAATGTCCGAAGTACGGCCCCATTTTTTTGTGCTACCCCAACCGGATATTCGTAGCAGATCGTTTTCCTTAAGCACAATATTCGTGCCCAGTTTAATTGGTTGAGTACGTTGATTGTACACGATATCCCTGTCAAGACGTAACAAGCCGATATCATGATGCATCCACGGCTTGTTATACGAACAGTGAGCTTTTTTTGCTTCCACTAAGTATTCAGCATCGGGCTGGGTCCAGTTGGTGGTTCCAGTTACCACTTTCACATATTCTATGGGCCAATTCAAACAATGGGCAGCTGTCAGAATCCATCTGGGTGCTATTATGGAACCGCCACAAAAATGCTCGCCAAAAGTATTTTGTATGGAAACTATGTAGGGTAACTGGCTATCTGTAGCCATTTGACCATTAATAATACGGGCCTCCGCCAATTCCGATTTATCGTCTCTTAACTGTTGTTGCGTTACAATGCGGCCTGCGGTGCACAGTGCCACCGCACAGAGTAGAATTAAGGCGATTATTAAAAAGTTTTTCATTTTCTTAACACGCAGAGTAGTATTATGCCGCTCTTATTATAAAAATCCAAAATATCAGTTCTCCTCACTCTCAGGGCAGTCTTAGTAATGTTTTATGAAACGTCTAACAACTTTCACTTTTATATACATACAAAAAGTTTGGAAATGTTTCGCTGCCTTGCTGAAATAAAAAAAGCATTTGCCGATAAAGCGACGAATAAAAAATAATTGATAAAAAAAGAAGTGTGTACTACGTGTCAAGGCCTACAATGAAGAGCAAAATAGTGAAATCTATTTCAAAGCTTACTTCGAAATTAAGTTTGATTTTGCTTAGTGGGAAGCTAGCTGGGAAGTTTGAAACCAAATTTGAATTTTGAAAGTTTAAAATCGAGGTCGGTTTTGGAAGATATTCATGCAACTTCTTAAAGTTTGTAATATGCAATTAATACTAGTCTGCTTTGGCCTAGTAAGTTCACTATAACTCGCTTCCTTACACGAATTTTGATACTTAGCTTAGAAATACTCAGATTATTCAAAATACTTTCTTCATGATTATAGTCGAGTTTTCCATTTTGTTTTTATTTTAAAAGTAAGTTTTTTTCTAAAAAAAAGACTTAAATGAAAATAAAAAATTAAAATACAAAACAATGTGCTTAATTTTGCTATTCTGTAAAATATTATCGGATTTTGTTCCCTGTTTACAAAATCGCTATGGTAAATTTTGCTCACGTTAACATATGGTAACTTCGAAAATATTCCCTCTATCGTGAATGATTTTTTCATAGAAATTTGTTCCACATTTAGTATAATACAATCACCCGTGAATAAAATGAGAAACTTTCGTTCCCATTAAATTATCATTCCCCCTGAAGGGAAATTTGCAAACGGGAATTTCATGGGAACTTTTGCTACCGCTATCAGTGCTGAGTGAATGTAAGAAACGGGAAGATATTTAAAGCTTAAAAATTAATCAGACAATTTTAAGTCTGATAGTAAGAATCATTATTCAAATGAAATGTTTTTAAGTCTAAAGTTGTGTTTTTAAACATTTCAGTTGACGTGGAAAAAATTCTTTAGTACATGTGAACCAAAGAGATTCATGTTCAATGAAAAAAGGTGTTACAGGGAATTCTTGTAATTAATCGTGAATATTATTTACTGATCTTGTTCTAAAAATAATTATTTATAACTTTTTAAATATAATTGGAAGTATAATATTGAAATTACGGTATTAATTAAGTGAACAAAACCAAGGGAAAAGTGAAAAAATCCACGATAAGGAAAATCAAGAAAGGGTACAACATATTTATGAGGAAAAATTAATTATTTACGCTCCAGGCGTAAGTTAGCAAAACTTCGATACACGATATTATATATTTTTTTGGTTTCCTCTGCCACAATCATTCGCTTGAAACTGGTTTTTTGTAATTTTGGTTTTGTTATACAGTGTTAGTAGACGATATTGTTTATCTCAACTAAACAAATTAATCAATTGCCCATTCCCTTATAGTCAGAAGCTATAGAATAAAATAGAATTAAAATACTTTTGATACCTTTCATTTCAACTTGCACTGGTATGTTCCAGTACAGCACAATAAAGCAAATTTTTTGTTAAATCGACTTAATCGATTTTTACATTAGAATTATTTAAAATAAAGAATGATAACCTACAGGTATATTGCAAAAGATAGATAAGAATTTTTTTCTTTCCAAAAAAAATTTAAAATAAATATTTAGTGCCACCCTAGTATAATTTAAAGTGAAATAATAATATTATTTTTGTGTTATCAATTGGCTGTTGATAATAATAATAACTATTGAACTTTAAATTATGTATTACGTTTATTTCTTCAATTATTTAATGAGAAATGTTCGTCATTTTATGATTTCTATTTAATGGCAAATAACGTATAGCGAATTTGAAATTTCATACAATTTTCGGCCTGAGTTTTTTCTGTTTTCTGTTATGGGTGCTGGAGCAGAGAGACGGCTTGGAAAAAATATAGTAGCTAACATACAAAGGCAAAAAAAACACCTGTCTCACTATTCTTGCTTCTTTAGTTATACGTCGCAAGATTTTGTTTATTTTGAGTAGCAAAGTTTTCGAAATTATAGCTGCTAATCTGTTACAGAGCTACGAGTATGGAGGATCTCTGCAAACTGGGAAAATTAAAATTCAATTGGTTTCTATGGTTATCGCTATGGCGTTATGGCGAGTCACCTATAATCAAATACAGTGTTGCCCATAAGTTTGGGTCGAACAGCTGTTTTGTATGGTTATGGTTGTGGCACGTTTAATTCAAGTTTGAAAACCTACATCCAGAAAAATATATAATCTAGGGTCTTACAGATTAACATTGGGACAATTCTCATTCTGAATGACAAATATTGATTTTACATTTACACATTTAAAATTTTTTTAATTAAAAATTTTTACTTTTAAAACTACATACATTTGTATATACGAGTGGGTACACGTATACACACGTACGTACATAAATTAATAATTTTTTATTTGTTATCCTCGAATTCAACCTTAAATATTCAGATTTTCACAGCTGCTGCCACCATTTAAAACACTGTTAATCCAATTATAATAAAAGGCAACACTGGCATATACATCAGGCTTGCCAACCGCACAAGGCTTACCCCAATTGACAACACCAACCAAAAGCTTATTTTGGTATGCCAGCGGACCACCAGAGTCGCCATTACAGGTGCCTTTACCCGATGTTGTGTCGGTGCATATCTGACTGTCATGCACCCAGCCAGGGCTTGGAAAACTCTGGGTACATCTGTCGTGGGCCATGTATTTGACCTCGGCTGTTCTTAAAATATTACCGTATACGCCATTTTTATTTGTTTTACCCCAGCCAGATATTAAGAGTTGTACTCCTTCCTGCAGAGTATTTTGTGTGGCCAATGCAATTGGCTGCGTACGTTCATCATACATTATGGATCTGTCAAGACGTAACAAGGCAACATCATTATCAGACAATTTCGCGTTGTACTTGCAATGAGCCTTTGTTTTTACCACCTTATAAAGAGCACCTGGCCTAGTCCAATCAACGGTGCCAGTTATCACTCTCATCTTTTCCTTAGGCCAAACCAAACAATGAGCAGCTGTAAGAATCCATTCCGGTGCTATAATAGAGCCACCACATATATTATCTCCATGAATACTCCGTATCGAAACTACATAGGGCACTGAGCCATCTGCAGCATTTTCGCCACCAGCAACTCGCAATTGCGCTGAAGAAGTTACGTTATGGCCTTCACATCCCCATAAAGCAGCAACCATAAGGCTTGAGAATATGTGCAAGAATGATTTCATATTTTTGTTCGAAGTTCTAATTAACATTACTTTTCACTTTCCCGCTAATAATTGTTAGTTATTCAAGAAATTTCTTTCTTATATACTCCCAAAAACTATAGGAAATTCCAAAAAAGTTTACTTGCTTATCGATTAGTGCTTCATAAAACAATAATTTAATAAAGTTTCTTTTGCAAATGCATAATATAAAACATACTAAGCAGAGGCAGCATGCTCCAGCATTAGCTGATAATATATTATTTCAACGATTACTTTGTATAAAGTTCAATGAAAAAAGTCAAGTTAATGCAACGATTAGATACCGGCTATTCTAATAGAAACAATAAAACAGCTGATAGTTTGCTTAGAATGCAAATATGTACATAATAAAGTCATTCACACAAATTGGGAAAATAATAAAGATTAATATTTTATCTTGATGTTGTATAAACGGTGCATGTTTTTGATATATATTTTTTTTGTGCAATAAAATCCAGAACACATGCCGGCAACTTGCTTTTATCTTTTAGCACTGGTAAGCATAAGGCAACCCAGCAAATTTAATGTTGCGCCTGAAGCAGGCCAGAGTTGGGAGAGGGGTCTTCGAAAATGCTTTTAATAAGCAACTATTTTTGGGACTGTTTAAAAAAAATCAGGTTCTCCATTCAATTGTTTTTTTTTTCAAGTGTGCTACTTCATAGCTCCGTCAGTTGTTAATCGATTTAAACAATTATGTTTTTGTATGAAAGTGTCCTGTTGTCAAATAAATTCAATAAAGCACGAATTTGACGCGCATACAAAAGGTTCCATAGGGACACTACATATGTAATACTATATAATCGAATATTATACCTGATGTAGAACTTTTTTTTTAGATTTGAAGTACCCTGCAAACTTTTTCCGGTTTTTAGCGATTTTTTTACTTTCGGCGATCTTTTCGTTTAAGCGATTTATTAGTTTTTGTGCTTTTTCTTCTTTTTGAAGATTTTTGTGGCGTTTTTAGAGATTTTTTTTTGGCGCTTTTTAGATTTGGTGATTTTTTCGATTTTTGGCGATTGATTTGTTTTGGTGATTTTTTTATTTGGGATTTTTTCTGTTAGCGTTTTTGAAAATTTCAAGAGTTTGCCTCTTACGATTAATATGAAATACTATATGAACTCGAGCATCTTGGAGAAATTTTAAGTCCCCTGTAAATTGTTTTTCAGTTTCTGGCAATTTTTTTATTTTTTATTTTTAACGCTTTTTCTTGCTTGTGGCGCTTATTTCTTTTTTGAAAATTTTTCGGATTTTGACGTTTTCTGAAATTTTTTCGGGTCTTGGCTCTCGGCATTCTTTTAACTTCTGCCGTTTTTTCGTTTTGGCGACTTTTTTGGTTTTTGGCAATTTTTTCATTTTGGTGTTTTTTTATGGATTTTTTTTTACTTTTAGCGTTTTTGAAAATTTAAAAGAGTTTTGGCGGTGTTTTAGTTTTGCACTTTTATTCGTTTTTGTGATATTATTCGATTTTTGGCGTTTCCCGTTTTCGGCGATTTTTTTCGGTTCAGCTTAAGCAATTTTTTAGTTCTGACGCTTGTTTTCGGTTTTGCGAATTTTTCGGTTTTTGGCGACTTTTTCGTTTTAGCTTTAGCGTTTTGGAAAATTTCAAGACCAAAATTACATATTACAAATTACATTAACTGAGAGAATACCCTTTAATTTTGATTCTTTAAATTTCACTGTTGATTAGTGTAGTCTGCATAAAAATACACTAGCTTTGCAAATTTCAAATGTTTTTATACATAATTGTCATTATGATTTCAGCATGTTTCGTTGCTCGTTTTAGAACACCCTTTAATTTTAACTGTCATATATTTGTTATTGTAGCGGCCGAAGTTTTACGAAGTTTACGGCCTGTGACAGACAGACAGTCGGACGGACATCGTAGCGAAAACAATAGGGTTCCTTTTCTCCTTTGGCGTACGGAACCCTAAACTTGTTCAGTAATTTTATGTTCACCCAACCATCCGAATCATGTGAAAGTTGGCAGACAATTTAGGCTCTTGCAATGCTTCTATAAGTGGGCGGGTTTACGCCCAGTGAATTTTAAAATACAATACATAATAAATTTATGGTACTTGTAATTAGTCGATTTTTTTAAAATTGGCAGACACTTTGGGCGCTTAAGGCAACTCGATCTTGTTTTTTGAAAAGTGGGCAGGGACATGAACATATTTTGTTTTATATATATTTTATATACTTTTAACCAAACGCAGATCTAGTGCAAAAAGCATTAAATTGTTATCGCTGCTGCGGACTATCAATGCGAAATTAAATAAGAGCTCGGCAGAGAGTTACTGGTTTGTTCATGTGCGCCATCCGCAGCATATTCTCCACCAACAATTCGCATTTGTGTTAAAAGATTCTTACCATTTCGTGGCTGTTCTAGCGATATACCCAGGCCTTGACAGCCTAATATGGTCGAACGGATAAGGCTTGATAAAATCGTAACAAATAGTTTCATATCACTTTTATTTTATTATATGTATGTACGAGTATGTAATAGTATGTTTATTACTTTTTACTGTCTGGTTGGTCAAAGTTTGTTAGAAGTTTCACTGCCAAAAACTAATAAAATTTGCAAAAAAAAAAAATTAAAACACTATATATATTATAAACAAAAAACTGGTGATGATGATTTTACAAAAAAAAAAAACAAAAATAATTAATAGTGAGTACAAATGAATATTTCGTTGTTCAAAGTTCACTAATGTTGCGGTGGTTTTTTTCCAAAGATTTATTAACGGCTGGTTGATGTTATAAAAAATGCCATAGTTTATTTAGAATTCAAATAAAAATTCACATGTTTATTCAAATCAGAAAAAGAAATATTTGACCGTACCGAAAAAAACGTTCGCTATACACCTTTCAAATTTATGACGCGCTCACATTTATTTTTTCTCTGCTGTATTTTCTTTAAACACACCAACTCCCAATTTCCTCGTATTTCTTTAGGAGAGCTTTCACTCAAAAATAATATTACTAGCCCCAGGGTGCCTCTAGCGGTCAAAGTACAAGACCGACACTCACTACTTCTCAAACTGTCACTTTCTCTCTTTAAGGGAGAAAAACGAATGTTTGTCCGTCATACATTGTGTTCCTTTAGGGGTGTCATGGGATTTGTTAAGACGGTAGGAAAAATTTTATGAGAATATTTTTGTATTAGAACACTCTTAACGAGGGCACATTAGGGGGTGTTAGTACATTGTGAAAAACTTTGGGAGAATGAATTATCGGTAGACGGTCTTCCAAAGGGCAGCTTTTACTAAATTTTTAAGCATTTATACCAAATTTAAACCTACGAAGTTGTGTTTTTGAGTGCATAATTAGATAATAATTAAATGCCCAGCCTTGAGCGCACCATATGTTTTTATGAGTGTATGTGTTTATTGAAAACATACACATGAACATCATGTGGTCGTATTAGAAAAAATTTCATAAATATATAACATATACAATTCATAGCTAAATAGAAAAATGCATTCTGATGCTGCTTTGGTTTGATAAAATGTGTTTTAATGCATTTTTAATTTTCTGCATTTTGATAACCCAACTTTCTTATATGTATATGGTAAACAGCTGTTGTTTGAAAAGTCTTCCATAATAAAATGTGGAAATTTTGCAGTGCTACCGTACTTTCAACGTAATTTAATAAAAACTTTAATTAACCACTTACAAAATTAAATCGTATTTAAATAAAACTTATTTTTAAATAAAAATTAGGTAATTACGTTAATAATTATTAAGTTAAAATCTAGGGGTTAATATTACTAAATATTTTGATAATAATATTTTAGTTTATATTATTTTAAAGCATAATCTGCGCTTCAATATTTTTACTAATAAAAATTATAAATAAAAAAAAGGGAAATCACGAATGGAAATGGTACTTTGTTTCATGTGCAGTTCTTGTTAAATATCTCCTTCTCATGAGAAATATATGTATGAGAAACTATAATAAGCTGCAAAACTAAAACTTCACTGTGTGGAGCCCACACTGTGGATACTACAGCAAAGTTTTAATAGTGTGGGCGACGACCAAACAGCGAGTAACTGGAACATTTTTCTCAATAGTACAAACATTTTAGCCAATTGCTAGATACATACATATGTACATAATTACTAGTTCCTTATATCAATTTCAAATTGAATTGCTTATTTAGTTCCCAATGATAATTTTCACGTACGCTGTTACTCATGGCCAGGGAAATTACCGATATGCTTTAAAATAAAACTGTTACAAAAAAAATTCAACTGACTTCAAAAATAGGCATTAAATATTTTAAATTAACTTAGATGCTATTAAAGCCGCGTTCAGACTATTAAGGTAGAGGTCCATAGCTCGCTTTTTGCGCGTTATGCTTTAGACGCGTTTCATCCTCTTGTTTCGTTCTATACTTTGTTCGCGTTGAGTTACATGCACTGCTTTTCATGCGCCATTTTATTTTTGTTTTGATCAGCTGTGTGCGTTTGTTTATAAATACTTATAAAGAAAAAATGGAGAGTGAAATCGAGTTTTTAAAAGAATTTGTGGAGTTAGTCGAGTTTGTATATTTAATTTTATGTGCAAAAAATGACTATGAACAATTTCAAAAAAAGAAAAGGTTTTGGGTACGGCCGTTGTATTTAGAACGGAATTTAAGTGGGTTTTTTGAAACCACATTTAAAAAAATTAAAACTTCTGACGCTGAGCAATTTCGAACCGCGACAAGAATGTCTGCAGATGTCTGCTCTGCTCTCTTTATTTTATTTCTATATAGTAGCAAGCTTTTGTTATATAAAAGCTAGTGCTTTTTTTATTCCATTTTATTGTTTAAAAAAATTTAATGAACACAAAGTAAATAATACAGATTTAGCGGAGATGACAATCAGTACGTAAAAGTAATCGATAACTAATATGCAAAATTTGTTACTGAGAAAAGTGTGGTGAAAAGTTAATTAAAATACATCGCATTAATGAAAATATTCACATATTTTATTAAACAAGTTTTTTTTACTAAGAAATTTTTTTATTGAAAAAAAAAAGAAAAAAATTATCCACGGCAAAATAATATTTATCGATAACGTAAGAAATAAACTATTATTTAACATCTTTAGCATTCAAGAACAGCTGACTTTCTTTCATGGTGCTTGTAACGCGTACAAAAGTAGAAAGTAGACCTACTTTGTGCTTTGAACGCGCCTACGCGTTCTGCGCTTTTTGCAATGTAACTTGTCACATACTATTACATTGATTCTACTTTTTTGACAGATGCATAGAAAGCGTAACGCGCAAAAAGCGAGCTATGGACCTCTACCTTTATACTTTGTATTTATACTTGTCAAAAATTCAAAGTGGCAAATAATACGATACAAATTTTGACATCCCATAAGACTTTTTCGTTTTTAGAAAATTTTCTAAACGATAATACTTTTCATTAGATCAGGGTTGCATTTTCACACAAACCAAATTTCCAAGTCGGCTGTTTCGCCGCCGATAGCGTGTCGTCATTGATGTAATGTTTTGTCATATGTATATCGGCTCAAAATTTTGAATAAGTGAATCGTATGGAAGTATATTTCGTTGACGTAATTTTTTAACGTTGTTTTTGTAATATCTTTTCTTAAATTTTGTCTGTTATTTACATCGAATATTTTTAACTGCTGAATTTTTTCAAGTGCCGGCACGTCTCCGCCTACATGAAACCGCTTTGTCACCGCTAGTCAATGAATAGCACAGACATTTTCATTGAACAGCTGTTTTGTTTTCTGCTTCTATTTCATTTGAAGTGTGATGGTCTGAACACAATATGTGATTTTACTTTAGATTTTTTGACAGTCGCAACGAATGTATTTATATTTCTGTATCGTAAAATGTGATGAAAGTATTAATACTTGTATAATAGTCTGAACGGGGCTTAAAGGGCCACTCAGGCTATTATACTTTGTATTAATACATGTCAAAAATTCCAGTAATACGTGCAAGTGCGATATTGTGAATGTAAAATGTCATGACGAATGGTAAATAATACGATAAAAATTTTGCATTATTACAAAATCAAGTAATAAACAAACTGATAAGTCGTCTGTTTCGACGCCGTTGCCCTGCCGTCGTTTATGGGAATATGTATTCGTCTGAAACCGGCTATAAATATTGAATATGCTTATCGTATTGAATAATTTTTCGTGTAAGCCATGCCTGAAAACGAGCGAAATTATCGTATTTTCTTTTTCTTTATATTATTTAAACCAAGTACTTTGAATGGCGTTTATTTTCAAGGGCCGGCACGACTACAGCTTTCATGAAACTTCTCTGCCGCCGGAAGTCAACGATTAATGTAGGCATGTTAATCCTGAACAGCTGTTTGCTTTCCAATTGTGTTTTTAATGTAATATGAGGTGTGATGGTGTGAACACAAAATGTAACTTTACGTTCGATTTTTTGACAGTCAAAACAAATGTCTTTAGATTTCTTTCTCGCAAAATGTGATGAAAGTCTTTATACGTGTATAATAGTCTGAGTGGCCGGTAAATAAAACGATATTATACATAATCCTCATTTACTTCAATAACGTCGTAACTCGAAAAAAAACTAGTTTTTCAAAAAACGAGCTTAAAGATTTAAATTTACACACCCAACTTACTGGAAGACGAACATTTTATTTTTCTTTCAAGAGTTGAATATACAATCAGGGCAGTCATGAATAAAATTCCGCGAGAAATTTCTCCTTTTCCCAATCAGAATTTTTTTGTTTCCCCTATTACTTGCTATTGTTTGAAATTGTTCCCCGGGAAAACTTTTTCGAGGAATTTTATCAAAATTTTTACACAATATGAATAGCGATGTGATGATAAATTTTGTATTATTAAACTAAAAATCGAGTGTTTTTAGTTATGACATTATTGAAGTAAATGGGAGGGGTAGCTAAAACTTTTTTCAACTAAAAGTGTTTTTTATGACTTCTTGTATTTATTTATGTATGATAAATTATAAATGCGTATTTCATTTTGCTTTCAAAAGTTTTTTCCCTTTTTCAGGCTTCATTTCTTCTTCCTTTTCTTCTTCCTGCTCCGGCTTGCCACATTCTTTCAGATGAGTACGTATGAAATCATGATAATAGGAAACTCTAGCGTGAGCATCCGGCAATCCCTTGGCACACGGACGGCCCCAATTTACCAAAGCCACCAGCTTACCGTCGTGTACTAATGGACCTCCACTGTCACCGTGACAGGCGCCCTTTCCCTTATCATTGAAGGTACACAAATGGCCGACATCCACCCAGGGCGTGTTATTGTGAGCAGCTCGACATTCCTTGAACGGCACAAATTTTACCTTCAATGTCTGCAATTTAGTCGGAACTTCGCCACCCAACGAAAGGGTACCCCAGCCGGTAAGTACCAATTCATCAGCCTCCTTTAACGGCTCAGCATCATAGGCCACGGCCCTAGTGTGATTATCAAATTGTATGGTGTCATTTAAATGCAACAAGGCAATATCGTTGGCATAGGGGGGACTATTGTAACTGCAGTGCGTTTCAATACGATCCACGTAATAATATTTTTCCGTATTATTCTTTAGATTTTGTGTGCCTGTTAAAATTTTTAGTTTCTCTGGCTTGTTGCCGGCCACGCAGTGTGAGGCGGTGATAATCCAACGTTCGTGTATAATGGCTCCGCCGCAAAAATGTCTGCCTTTTAAGGACTGCAAAGACACTTGATAGGGTGCAAAATTTTCCGGTGCATCTTCTCCGCCCACAATGCGATTGGGCGTAAATTGGGGTGGATAAAGGATATCCGAATCCTCAGTAACATCACTTTCAGCCTTAGTTTGAAAATATAATGTTGACACAAATAAAACTGTGCATATCGCTGGCCATGACGAAAACAACTTTCTTCCGCCGCCTAACATTGTGTAACCGCTGTTGAATGTTAACTAAGTTCTCGTTTCCCTTTGACCATGGCTTTATATATGGAAATTTGTAGTGGTTTTAATTTCAATTTAGGTTTCATAAAGAACTTTTACTTTAAAAAGCAATTGTAGTCGTGCAACTTTTGCAAGATTCTTTTTCAGTTTTTGTTTCCCATCAGTTATTTATTTGAATTTATTTTGTATGCAAGTCACATCACTTACATTATCATTAAACAAAAGTTTTTATAGACTCCACACGAGTATTTATGTTGATATGACTTCGTCCGACACCGTAAGTAAGTCGGTATTGGTGACGCTGTCTGGCAAATATGTATGTAAGAGTACTGTTTGATTGTCAGTGCGTGATCCTACTGCGCTTGCGCTGCCTTATCAATTATGCGTGTTTTGCGTTTGTGTGATGGCGCATTCATGGTAATAATTTGTTTAACTTAATGCGATTGCCATTAAGCCATCAGACTATTAACATGTCACCTTAAGTTTCTGTTTATATACTCGTATATATCTTTTTTTAATTTACAACGATTAACAAAACCTTTGCTTCTTAAAATGGTGGCACAACTTAAATAATGAAATTTTAAATTAAAACTTGTTAAAATTCTTGCTGCTGAAAGGGCTTTTCACGAGTTTTTTACGCAGTCTGTTTTGCCTTCGTAACAGATCCATACAAACCCAAGATTTCCCATTTTTAATCTTACAAATTCCTTTGTGGGAATTAAATTGTTTTAATTTTTTAATTGTCAGACAAGGGAATTTGTAGAATAAAAATGGGCAATCTTGAGTTTATCTGCTTTTTGCTGTCTGTGTTAAGTTTTTGGCTTTGGAGTGTTCCGACTTGTGCAGTAAAATTTTATTTCCAACGTTTTCGTACAACATTTTTATCCTCGCCCTTTTCTTCTTTTCATCGGTGCTTTCTACTATTTCTTGGAACAGGGGTAAAAATTTCCATTACGGGAGTAGGTTCGAGGGTCAAAGTTGGCAAGCATACCCTACATCTCCGATGTAAAGAACACTTAACCCCTGTTTCCAAAAACAAAACGGACGGTCGCCTTGAGTAGACAACTTATATGAAAATCACTATTTTTTTTGAGTAAACGAAATGCCGCATGAACAGGTAGAAAGGGAGAACTTGAGATTATCGTTTTTTCTATTTTTTGCCAGTTCTAATATTTGATTTAGTTTTCGTAATCGTATTTTTTATTTTATTGAAAATTTCAGTCATTAAGTTTGTGTTCGAAAAAGTGCTTACAATGAAGTGAAATGAAAATTATGGAATCATTTGAGGAAAATATTATGGCAAATATTTAATAGGTGAATTCACAAATGAAAAGTGAATTAAAAGTTACACTCTACTGCGAGTTCTTAAATACAGATTTTAAATCAATCAGGAAAGAGTAACAAAAGAGCAGATTGCTCACCCGTACCTTGCGGAAGGCATGCAATCATCGTAACAGCTTCTTAACTAACTAAATAACAATGGCTAACAGTGAAAATCGAGCTAAACTAGAATTGAGGTGGCAAATAGATATTACTGGTGGACGTTTGGGCGTTATTCGCTAAATGTTGTTCGGAGGTAAGAGCTATTTCTTGGGAGTTCTCCAATGATTGTTGATGTTGCTGCTCATTTTGGTGATATCCTTCTTCTTCTTCTCCGTTCTCCTCCCCCTCTTGCTCTTGTGAAGCATCTAAGGAACCTATAACAGAAGTAGAGGGAGCAATACCTTCGTCAGTAATGGTGGTGATACCACCCAAACTATCATACTGAGATTGAATTTGACGTTGGGCATTAGCAGCCTCTTCAGCTGTGCGATACTTAATGAAGAACACCTCAGGCTTGTTGTCGGCTTGAGGAGTTTCTGCTGCTGCATCTTGAAGTTCAGCTGCGGAGGTTTTCTTAGCCAAAACATAAACAACTGTCTTTTCTTGCTTAAGAGATTTAGCCAAATTGAGGGCGGCAGCTTTATTTGTTTGACTGGGTGCCTTGACGAACAACACGTTGTAATGTTTGCGTGGCTGTTGCTGCCAAGCAGCCAACTCTTCTTGAATTTCATCCTCTGTATCATCAGGGGCCGAGTGTAAGTAAAAGTTTTTGGTCACAATGGGTTTTTTGATAATTCGAATGCGTGGACGATAGCGACGAGCAGGCTTAACGGCCGGGTGATGACTGAACTGGCCAGACTCCTCCAGTTGTGGTAAATATGCCAGGCTGGGCTTGGAGATTAATTGCTGCTGTTGTTGGTGTTGTTGGTGTTGTTGCCTGCTATACGGCTGCGGTGAATTATTATTATTGATGTTGTGGTTGGAACCGGAAATCAAACTAATGTCTGCTGTAGCCAAGGCAGTGATGGTGGCTGCCAAAATCGTCTGTAAATAAATAAAGCGTGCTGTTATATATTGTAAATTTTGTTTAAGTATTCGTTAGTTGAGATTTGCATTTTTGCTTTGACTTCTGTTATAAATATCTTGTCTTGAAATGAAAACCAACAGCAAACCAAGTAATTTTTTTTTTATAAATTCGTACACTCTTCGACACTCGTTAAATATACATAAATAAGAAATTAAAAGTATTTATCTATACATCTTTTTATCTACATATATATGTATATAATAACAAAAATTAAACATTTAAAAAACCCCCGATATATCTAGAAAAGATGTCATATCTTCTAAACGGCTGGACCGATTTTCTTCAAGCATAACTAAGAACACTTTCGATCAAGTCGCCTTTCAAACAGACTGGACTCACACACAGACACACATTAAACTTATATATAATATAATCAAGCTGTCGCGCATCTTAATCCGCTTCATGTAGAACACTCTTGGTCCGATGTACAAAACGCATGTCACCAGCGCGACTCAAATTCTTGACATTCGGAAACGTAACCACTGACCGTGGGTTACCGATGCTACGTTGCAGGAAATAGCATTCCGTAAAAGACTTAAAAATAAAATCAACCGGGCTAAAATGGACAATATCAAGCGAAATGCAAAGACCGAATACCGTCAGAGCGCTACCAAAGTCAGATATACATATGGTGCGGGCCGATAGAGAGGCCTGCTACAGTAATATTGCTGCAAAAGCAGAACAGGCATCAGCAGTGGGTAATATGCGTGGTGTCTACAAGGCTATCAGTCTACTCAGTGGCAAACAGGCACGTGCTACAGACGTCATCAAGGATGTGAATAGTAATGATCTCACCACCACCAATGAACAACTACAACGCTGTCATGAATTCTTCTCTACACCGAGCTCCCCAACCCACCACCAATCAAACGTCGCAGTACTCCTGGCATGAAACAAGACGCCTCCCGAGAAGAGAAATTTCCACCACATCACCTACTTTTACTGAAGCACTTCGCGCAATATAAAACCTGAAGAACTCAAAAGCGTCCGTGCCCGATGGAATACCTTCAAAGCTATTAAAACATGGGGCTGATGATCTAAGGCAATGCAGAAACTGGAGAGGCATCACGTTATTGAATGCAGTCAATTAATTGCTTTCCCTAATCCCACAGCGAATGTCTCCAGTTGTAGAAATTATCCGACGAAAAGAACAAGCTGGAGATTCTGACCAGGAAGATAGTTTGTTGATCATATTAACACAATGCACATTATCATCGAGCAATCCATTGAATACAACAGTAGCCTTTATTTACTATTTGTAGATTTCGAACGTGCCTTCGACATGGTATCCAGACCGGCACTCTAGCGATTTTCGTCAAATTCAAAACCTAGATACATCTATGTACTTCTAAGAGGGCACACATGGTTCAAATTTTTTAAAGAACCAGAAAGAAGAAGGGTGCAGGAGGGTAATTTCTGCCTTTCCGCAACTTTAAGAGCCCATTCACACCATGCATTTTTAGACTGCTTTGTTTTGACAAGTTTCTTTTAAGCCCCTATGAAAAGTCACGCACATTTACATTAAGAATTTTTTCTTCATGCCTTTTTGACAATTATATAAAGTGTTTAAAATTTGCCTCTTGTATGATGTACAAAAACAACAACAAAAACATGACAAACACCACAAAATAGTCGACTGAACCTGCAGAAAGCTTCCAAAAGCTTCTGTTTGGTACTTACAAAATCATACAGACTACTTATGCTTTTACTACCGAAACTTATCAAAAGCAACAGCAAAACAAATTCAAACTTTTGAAATCGTCTATTGTTGAAAGTACTGCGCAATTGTTCATAAATCATTTAATGTTTCTGCTTCGACTGAGACTGTTGTTCATTTTCACAAGCACAAGGACATGGTAAAATTATACAAGGTACATGCACAAGCCCAGCCTATTTATGTATACAATGCAGAAAGTTGTCAAACTTTGTTTAAAAGCTGCAAAAATGTTAGAGTATGTGTGTGAATAAAATGATTACAGTGTTGCCAATGAATTTGCATATGGCTGTGTCTCCAATTAGACATTGAAGAAAATTGCACTACATATCTTTTGTGTGAGTTAAAATTAAAACAAAAATAAATAAAAATAGAACCCAAAGTATAATTACACACAGATTATACATGGCCTATACATGAGAGTAGAAATTACACACTGTGTATTACACACATATTGGCAACACTGAGTGACTATAATCTTGCATGAATGCCGCGTCTGCAATTGTACTTTAGTTATCCTGTGATTGCTGTTTTTAAAAACAACAGACATCTGTTTCTCACAATTATTCGTTTGTTTGTACCAACAAAATGCGTGTGTTTTTTGGTGTTTTAATTTTGTTGTAGTCGTGCAAGTACCTTGTATCATTTTACCATGCACAAGCAAAAGCATTGATTCATTTTAATTAGTTGAAAAGAGCCAAAACGACTTTTGCTACTACGTCTTAAGTTTTTTAAAAACTGATTATATAAACGCTTAATGCTGAGAGTACGAAAAGGGCAAAGAGAATAGTCAAAAATCCCCTCGAATTTTCATTACGTGCCTTTTGTTTTACCCCGCAAGCTTTTCACCAACTCTCACCAACAAACTAAAAAAGCCAGCCTGCCCAGGCAAGCAGAAGAGGCACAGTGTAAATTGCGTCTAAGGAAAGTTAAAATAAAGATAGATATGCCTCTAAAAGGACACAAAGAATGTACATATACCTTTTCACAACTAGGATTGAAAGATTGGTAGGGGTAGTTGGTGCCTCTTTGACACTATCCGACCGCTTTTTATTAACGGCCTGGCCCACGATGTCGACAAGAAAGTTTCTTTCGCTTACTTACATTGAAAACAAAAACAAATTCTCTTATTTTGTTTTTGTTTTCAATATAAGTAAGCGAAAGAAACTTTCTTGTCGACATCGTGGGCCAGGCCGTAAATTTCAAACTTAGAGAGATACGCATCTAATATGCATCTAAAAGAACACACAGGATTACAAGTTTAAGGCACACGAAATTCCCGATTTTCTAAATTTTTGGTAATTTTCACGATTTTTTTAATTTGACGGTTTTTGCCATAAATGATGATTTTTATGTATTAAAGCGTCTTTCAATCGATTTGGAAGAGTAATTGAACTTTGAAAGGTTGGACAGTGGTACGTAATTAATTTATGGATATATAGGACTCGCACATTGACGAGTTTATTAAACACAGTAAATAGTATTTTCCACTAGCAGTTAATCAAAAATTGACTCCGAGCCGGAAACGCCGCTCCGCCGACATTCTTAATTTAGTTTTTAAACAGAATTTTAAGTGTTTTTCCTTCTTTGCGGTTTTAAGCTTCGGTTTAAATTAAATATAACTAATGCAGCGGCAATTATCACTTCAATTAAAAGTTTAGCTTGGTAATAATATTTTTTATTAATTTTTTAATTTTTTTTTTTGGTTGTACTTATTTCTTATACTGGTCGTAGCTCCATATAACTTTTCATATATTTTTTATAAATTTCTACACAGTTCAAGAAAATTCGCAACAAAAAATTTAAATTTTTTTAATTAAGTTTTAATCTTTAGTTAAATATTTTTTCTAATGTTTCATTTAAATTGTTTTTAACACTTCCACTCTATTTTAACACACATACCACAAAGATCTTCATGTTGAAGTCTGCTTTGAAGATTTAGTTTAGTTTAGTTTTTTCTTTTAGTTGTTACTGGCGATGCTGTTGCTTGGTGACTGATGACCCAAGTGTGTCATCGCACTAGTTTATATACTTCAATTAGCTATGAATTAAAATAAAAATAAAAAATAAAAAACTAGGTATGTACAGCTGTTTGAATAATCATAGATATGTTCGAAATGTTGCATTTTTAATCCATATATTAAAATTTTTAGTTTCTAAAATTCAGCTGTTGCACCAGCTTTGAAAACCTGATTAATTTGTAAGATAAATTTTTACTTTTCGAACAATCACATAAAATATTTATTTACCTCTCTAATAAATTCGAATTTTAAATATTTTTGAGTCTCTTAATTTTTAAAATTTTAAAAAATTATAAAACAGATTTCCATAAAAAATTTCTTATTAGTCCCTTATAAATCCCTAATTTTTTTTTATAAATAAGACAGATAATATTTTGCTAGAAGTTGCAAAACCTTGGAAATAAATGAAATTTATTAAAATATATAATTTTTTTTTTCAGTTGGATTGCAATAAACAAAAGTTTTGCAACTTTATATCCATACATATGTATAAACTTAAAATAAAGATTTTAATTATTTTCAGGTTTCTCAATAAATAATTATCATTTTTTTCCAGCCTACCAACTTACATTGCTTTACATCTGTCTCTTATCAAAACATTTGAATCAATTACATACATTTAAACAAAACCTGCAACATTCACTTTTAAACACTTCCCACCCATTTAATTCCATCCATATTAAACACATAATTCTTTGTTAATATTTTGCTAATTCAAAACGAATATATTTCAAACCCGGCATTTACATCAACGGCAATATACATACATATATACTTACATATAAACATACATATAAACATACATATGAACTCTGTCATTACATATTTCGCGCATTTGCATATTTTGATTTCAATTGCACAAAAATGTAATAAAACATTAATCTGTCTTTTATTTAAGTTTTGTATAAAAAAAACCAAATGCCAATGTGCCAAAATTTCAACAAAAATCTATTGTTAGATTTCATATTGTTCGCATGTTTTATATATTTTTGTAGACTTTGTTATTTAAATTAAGTTTATGATCAAGGTAACAACATCTATGTATAGCTTTGTGGGTCAAACATAAATTAATTCCTAGCAAAATATTTCCTGAAATTCAATGAAGTGAAATGTGAGAACATCAATAAAAATACGTAAATGCATATCCATACATACGAGTACATACATACATATGTATGTATTTATGTACATATCTCTATAAATAGGTATTTTACTAATCAATCATATAAACATTGTGATAAAGATAAAAGTCAGGTCCACATGGGAATCGCCTCTAAGCTGCAGAATCACTGCACTTAGAGAAAAGGCTTCATTCCAGATATGAATAACATCATCATTGCATCAATAATGAATTTTATTAACAAAGAGCTAAGGAAGCGCTTCATAGCATTAATCCATAATGTTTTAAAAAGTTTCACATATCAATCAATAAAATCTTGAAAAAGCTAAACAAATTCATTAAAATTATGTAATAAATTCAGTATGCGACTTTGACTCGCATACGAAGGGTTCCGTATGGCAGCGATGCCAACTATTTATAACCCAAACGCGCTATTCCCCTTCGCAAAACGCGCTAGAACGCGCTAAGTTACATCATTGTCAACTATTTATAGCCAAAACGCGCTATTTTCCTACGCGCTAAATTAAATTTTAATAAAAGTATTAGTAAATACAATTAATTTTTTTAGTAGCTCTTTTTAGATTTTATAATATTGTTTCTTCAAAATTATATCCTAAATATCTAAAATCATTTAATACAGAATCACAATTGCGTTCCAAATAATCGAAATCCTTAGTTTTTATTTTTAACCCCCGACCAAAAAGAGTAGTGAAGTTTGTAGTGTGTGTCTGTGCATCTGTGTGTCTGTCCGTGTCCACTCACAGACCAATCGGCTGAACGAATTTTGATTTATTTTTTTTTCTGTTTGAAAGGTGACTTGATCGAGAGGGTTCTAAGCTATGCTTTTTGTACTTCAGCTGGAATAGATGCTTAATAAATTATATAAATTTTTTTGTTCACGAGTAGGAGTACATATTTTTAGTTCAAAATATTTGCCATGAATTTCAAAATATTTGCCATGTACAGTAATAAAATGCGTTTTTAATTCTAACCATAGTCAAGAGAATTTTATTTCCGACAGCTGAATCATTAACCAATTTAAAAAATTTCTATTAGTTTTGAATACTTGAAAATTTTTCAATTTATGCAAAAAAAAAATAAAAAAAAAATTTAACTGAAATGAAGATGACTTTATTCAAAATGCGCTAATTTAGGGCTTTTTTTTTAGTAAACGCGCTAAAACGTAAAAAAGCGCGTTTGGCATAGTTAAAACGTTCTAAATCTAGCGCGAAACGCGCTAAATTGGCATCGCTGTCGTATGGACACTACCAAAGCAAATTCCATGGTAAAATTATACAAATTACAACACCAAAAAACACACGCATTTTGTTGGTAGAAAAAAACGAATAATTGTCAGAAAAAGATGTCTGTTGTTTTTAAAAATAGCAATCACAGGATAACTAAAGTACAATTGCAGACGCGGCATTCATGCAAGATTATAGTCACTCAGTGTTGCCAATATGTGTGTAATACACAGTGTGTAATTTCTACTCTCATGTATAGGCCATGTATAATCTGTGTGTAATTATACTTTAGGTTCTATTTTTATTTATTTTTGTTTTAATTTTAACTCACACAAAAGATGTGTAGTGCAATTTTCTTCAATGTGTAATTGGAGACACGGGCATGTGCAAATTTATTGGCAACACTGTAATCATTTTATTCACACACATACACTAACATTTGTGCAGCTTGTAAACACCCTGCAGAAAATGCGAATAGTGAAATTGTAGTGATTTACTAGTGACTTTGTCACCAGTACTACTGACGAATTGTACTCCAGACAATGCTTTTTGCTATAGACATTTAGCATGTACGTGTCACTGAATAGCAACTACTGACGTTGGTACTACTGAGTAGGTATTTCTTTTGGTACCATATCGAAACATTGGAAAGAGATAGTCACTAGTACATTTTAGTAATTCTAATGATAATAAAAATGAATTTTAGTAATTCTAATGATAATAAAAATGAATATTTTATTAAAAATTTTTGTGTTAATAAAAAAAATACATAAAAAAGGGAACATTCGTTCAGCAAGTAAGGATTTAGTTTGCTGTTTGTATTAAATATAAATGAAAAATTCAAGGCTCCGTCGAATTATTAAAATCAAACACTTAAGTATGAATCTGGACTTACTGGTCTGGACTTTTTAACTGATCCCACAAAATCTTCTACAGGCTCATAAAAATTTCCACAATTATTTCATTTTAAAATATTTTTATTGTTATAATTACAAAATGGATTGCTTTTTATTTGTCTTTTGCATTTTCTTTTTATTTGATTCTTTGAATTATTTTTTAATACATTTTTTTATTTGCGTTTTATATTGATTTCGTAAACTAATTTTCATAAAAACTTGAATTTTGCTTGAAGCCACTTGTATTTTCAACAAACCAATAAAACATTAAGAAGCATAGTTGTGTGTATCTGACAAAATATTTTCTACACATCAAAAACAATGTTAATATGTAGACGCTCGTTTGACAATGTCACCAATATAGTCGACAAAAGTGGTGACTTTTGGACATTTAACCCCATGTTTTCTGCAGGGCAAAGTTAGACAACTTTCTGCTCTGTATACATTAACAGGCTGGGCTTGTGCATTTACCTTGTATAATTTTACCATGAGCTGGTCTACTTTTTTTTGGCGAATTAATATAACCGTCGGCTCGTATGCCAAAAGTTGTTTATGTACAGAGACCTGCGCCGGGCGATTTTTTCGGCGGCGGTGGCTCTTGAGAAAATCGTCGGCGGAAGCTGAGAACAAATAACATGAAAAGCAAATTTAAGATAAAAAATAATTTAAAAATACATAAACATTTTTCAGCGGTGGCTTATTTGCCTAAAATTATCGACGGCTCGGCTCAGCCGGCTGTGAGCCATCATGGCGTAGGTCTCTGCTTTAGTCTCTCCAATCAGCTGCTTTTGACATACGAGCCTCCCAAGGCAACAACAAAATACCATATTGTGCATGAAAAAAGGGGTTTCAGGGAATTATTGTTAAGAATCAATCATGAACTTCACTTATTAATTTTGTCCTAAAAATAAATGCTTATAACTTTTAATATGGAAAATATCGAAATTATTCGATGCAATAATTCAGTTCGCCTACAAAAATAAAATGAACCAAAAAAAATCAAGAGAAAAGTGAAAAAACTCGCATGTGAAACATTGTTCAGGACAAGGGAAATCAAAAAAGGGAAAACATTTCTAGGCAGAAATTATTCACGATTGCAATTTTGTGAAAAGGGGGAAAATTTCGAGGGAAAGAATGTTCACGATAGGAGGTGATTGTTTTCGTTTTGTCAAAAGTTCAAATAATTAATTTGAATTCAGCCATTTGTTTCCGACAAAGTTTTTGTCCAGACATTATGATTAATAAATTTTGACGAAAACAAATGGGTGGGTACCGCGTCACATTTGTATGTATAGGGTGTTTTTTTTAGAGGTATAGAACTTCGAATTGAAATAAAACACAAGAAAATCGTTTTAATGTCCATCAATTTGGCTTTATTGGAAGGATAATTTTATGCCATTAACGTTTAAATATGATTTCGGGCATGTGGCCGCCGCGGCTGGCTCGAATAAAGCCAATTCTACAGGTCCAATTTTCAACCACTTTTTCGAGCATATGGGGCCGTATGTTGGCAATAACGCCACGAATGTTGGCTTCCAAGTCCCCTAACGTTTCTGGTTTGTTGGCGTAGACGAGCGACTTCACATATCCCCAAAGAAAATAATCCAATGGTGTCAAATCACACGATCTTGGTGGCCAATTGACAGGTTATCCATGGTTAACCGAATTAATTGCTCTGATGGACGATTATGTCGACCATAAAATGGACGGAGCTTGCGGTAAACTTCGCGAACTGAACCATTATTTTCGAAATAAATTTGCACGATTTGCAAGCGTTGTTCTTTTGTCAACCTGTTCATGATGAAATGGCAAACCAAACTAAATATTAATCACTTGACAGCTGACAAAATGGCCGCCAGTTAAAAAAGTGATGCCAACTTAAAGTTCTATACCTCAATTAAATACACCCTATACATATATCTGGCATAAAGCTGTTGTTGAATTTACCGGGACGACAAACCTGCCTTTAGCTAATCGACCACTTTTAGTTCAAAGTTAACTTGTAATAATCAAGACAATATTTGTGCATCTGTGCATTTCGAGCAGCTCTTTTGTTTAAAATTGCACTTTTCTATTTAAAAAAAAAAAAATAAATAAATATGCATGTAATCAAATGTACATTCCACCTAATTAATTTTTAGTTAATTAGTACAATATTTCTTTGGCAAGACACGTCAGTCAATAAGTTTAAAATGATTTGAAAAAATCTTGTTTTTCAATCTTTCACTTTTATTAAATTATGATAATTACTCGAAATTCAAACTAGGCTAACTATTTTTTTTTTTTTCATTTCACAAAGGCAATAGTTTTTGTAATTATGCAAAGTTTTATTTTAATATGTCGTTGCTCCCATTTGATTTAATATTCAAAACAAAAAATTCAAAATAGGTGTAATTTGCGCAGCGGGCGAGCGAGACTTTCGGAAGCCAAAGTTTGGTGTTGAGTAATAAATTGCAAAATTCATTGATAATTTGTTGAAAATGACACATCTAAGTGATGGTTGTTTTCGAATGGTAATGTATCACTAAATCGAATAAGAAATGAATGGAATATTTTTTTTTATTTAAACTAGGGCTATAAAATAGAGAAACAATTTGTTTTCATTCGATGATTTTTGATTCAATGATTAAACTCCTGTCAAAATGAATTAGAATTATGTGTGTGGAATGGTTTTTCTTTTAAGCTTTAGTAATAGAAGATTTTAGAAAAAAATGTTTGGTCCGTAAGTAAACTGTTTCAAACGAAAAAACAAATGTTTGAAAATTTGTTGGCGTGAAATATATAATTAAATTTTAATGGGTGTATCCACGCAAATATTTTAAATGCAAGATTGCGTATTTTTCAGAACTCATTGTTTGTGTTTAGTTTCGTAAAAATTGGTAAAGTAGAACTGCTTAAAATCAAATATTAAATCTTAATGGGCGTGATTCCGCCAAATTTTGTAATGGAAAATTGCGTTTTGCTTTTTATTACAACTAATTTAATAATTGTCATTTGATTTTGATATCATCAATTAAATTTGTAAAACAATTTCAATATGATTCATAATGAAAGAAAGATAATGTATAAGCACTTGTATTAAATTTCCACTATATTTTAGTTTAGTAATTTGTTTAATTTTATGACAGAAGGACAAAGTCAACAAGTATTTTATGGCGCAAAAATGTTTAGTTATTTGTACTTCTGGCTTGCAAAAATAAATCGACTTAAATGTTGATAACTTGTTTATTTTTGTTCTAGCAGAGAGAAAAGCGTTTGAATATAATTTAAAAACAGTGGCCAACGTCTTTTCAACGAACTTAGTATTGGCGTTGCCAGTCACAATTTTTAAACATCATTTTTATGTTAAAGCCTCAGAGTATGCAATGCAATTGTAATGCCGGGATTGTCTACAGTCTTAGTTGCTGCGACAAAAGCGAAAAGAATTATAAAATGAAATAGAGCAAAGTAATATGAGTTTATATGGAAATATTTTTAAATTTCGAATCGTATCGAATGCCGTAATTTGCCCCCTGATTTATTATTTATTTGTGAAACCGTTCCTATTGCATCAATTGTTTATCGATGTGAATTAATAAATCTCAAATAAACTAAAAGTATACAAATAAAAAATAAAAATATTCTGAGTAGTTGAGCTTTAAGAGTTTAGTAATAAAACTTTTTTTTAATATGGAGCTGTATTTATAATTGGCTACGGCACAAAATATTTTATTAATTTATACTCGTGCTACATCTAAATGTCATATCACTTTGTTAAAGGCTCAGTTAGCCGACTGTAATGTAATGTAACTGTAATGTAGGAAACAGCTGATCGATATTTTTATATGAAAAGTATGTTACGTTACATTACATCTCTATAACCATTTCCATTACTTTTCACATAACAATATCGATCAGCTGTTTTCTACTGTTGCAGTTACATTACATTACAGTCGGCTAACTGAGCCTTAAGGAAATTTCCATGCAGAAATCAATTTAGTTTTAAAACTTAAAAATAAAATTATGTCTTGGGACGACATATTTTGAGTCAATCTGTATCTTGTTTCTATAAAAAATGTGAGAACTTCTCGAGTCGAAAAATTTTCTATCAACCTGTGAAACACTTTTTCTAAATTTGGGTACATTCGTAAATTCAGCAAATTTTTGCACGTATCCAGTAATTCTGCCAAGTTTTACTGCGTATGTATGATCAGCTGATGCACATGCTTGGCACCTGCTCAACATATGTGCCGGTGGTAATTTATTTTATTTTATCTTGATAAAAGAAGTGTTAATTTTCTTTTCAATTATAGTAACACAAGATTGAAAGGAAAGACAAAGTGGCTATTTATTATTAGAATATTTTTTACATGTGCTTTTACATTTGAGATTAACTTTTAAATAAAATAATACCATCCTCTCTCTGGTGCGTCTTCAGAACAGTGTGACCGTTTTGCCCCAATAGTCACACTGTTCTCAAAGGTTACGTAATTATTTTGAGAGATTCTGTTTTTTGGCGCAACGAATCTTCAACATCTTGATATATTTTTCTCTTACGTCCTTTGGCGGTGTTGCCAGTTCGGCTTATTTTTCGGACTTGAAAATTTGTGATTATTAATAATGACAGCATTGCATGAAATAAAACAAAAGTCATATTAAACAAAATTTAAATAAAAATAAATACTGTGTGAAAGGTAAAATAATTCTTGTGTTTTGCTGGTCCTTTAAGAATCCTAGCTGGTTTCAAGCATACCGCAGATGAAGTAATATCGTCCTGTTTTAACTAATTGGCATTTTTTTTTTTTAAATTAGTTAAGTACTTTACTAGACTTAATAAGTCATAATACACGTTATCTACAATTTTCAGGACTGTAAGCATTACTATTGTGCCTATATAAGTAAAAAGATTTCAGACGCAGCCATAAGAATGAATGTATAAAACAACCATAAAAGCAGCTCTTTTGTTATATTTTTAAAATGTTAGTTAGGTCAGTTAGTTAAAACAGCGACGATATGTGAGCCTAGACAAAGGTAGGGAATGCAGAAATCCTTTGGAAAACGAAGCCGGTCTTGGACTTACCGTACAAAAAAAAATCATTGAGCTCATGAATGCAAAAATCTTTTTCAAAGTGAGGCCAAACACAAATTAAATAGCTGTCAAATTGTTCCGTTATGAAAGCCGTTACGAATTTTTTTGGAGAGAGAAATAACTCCCAACTAAAATGAAATAAGTGCCAAATTTCTTCACCCAAAAAAAAAAAGTTTTTTAGGAGATATTTCATTTACAGTTGTTTTGGTATAATAAACTAACTCCAGAAAATAAATGAAATTATATCAAAAAAAATTTGGGAATTATTTTACTTTTTTGGGTGTATTTGTTTTGGGCCTTATTTCATACAGACCTTTAGAAGTCGTTTCACAGTTGCTTTATAATCGAAAATAAAATAGCCGCCATTAAATTTGTAACATTTTATTAAATTTCTCATAAATATACAAATATTTATCTGCTTTAATATACATTTATATAACATTCAGTTTGATCTTTTATATTTTTTACTTGACTAGTTAAAGCTTTTTTATTAATTTTATTTTTAAAATTCTCCAAAAATATAAATTTTATTATGATATTTTATACACTACAACACTTAAATTAAAAAATAAATGTACAAATGTACTTACATATAGTATATTCATATAATAAATTGAAACACAAATAAGGCAAATAGTTTATTAAAATTTAAGGTATTAGGGGGGTTGCGTCCACGAAGTTTGAAATTACTATATATATTTTTATAAATTAAGTTTGTTTTTTTTATAAATTCACCTTATTCGCTCGTTGTTGGGGAAAATATTTTACAAATAAAATTATGAAAATTATGATTTAAAAAAAATGCACGTTACATATATAAAATAAAATTCTGTTTATACAATGGACATTTTAAATAAGAGTAATCAAAGCCAGCTTTGAAATAATAAATTTTTAGAATTCAAATAATTAATAAGTTTTTGAAAGCTCTTTTCAGAGAACTCTCAAATAATTAGTAAATAAAAATAGATTTTTTGAGTATCTCTGTGTAGCGTTCAAATTACATAAATTATGTTTAACTTAAAATAGTATTGATTATTACATATATGTAAGCCTTAAGCTTTTTGTTTTAAAGGCCACAAGTTTAGCGATTTCATGACTTTGCTTAATAACTGTGATTACCCTGAATCTAATTAAAAGGAACAACAGCAATAAATACTCTACAGCAGGCATCGCCAGAACCATGGCATAATAATATATAAGTTACAACAGGTCTTTCCTTTTATATAAATATTCCAACACTAACCCCCTAATCGCTCAAAAAAATTAGTGCTTCGCAGAAAAATTTTATACTCAAGTCGGCCGTCTGCGCTGTGGTAAAAGGGCGTAAGTTTCTATTTGCGATTGCTGAATTAGGCTAAAGTTCGTACGGAACACGAAACAAAGCAAATAAAGAAATAATCAGCTGACTCTTCGTGGATAACTTGTCTATTATTGTACCATGGCCCCAAAACAACTCATGCGCAGGGTTGTCAGATTTTTTTCTTACCTATTTCACCAAATTGATTCTAAAAATCGCCAATTTAATGTAGTTTTTCTTAATATATATTTGATAATAAATTTTGTTTTTATAAAACACTTTTTTTAATAAAAGCTTTCAAAAAATAATCGTGCAAATTTAGCAAAAACTGGGAATAAAATCGCCAAGAATTATTTCTTGTAAATTTTTTTCATTCAAATATAAAATGTATTAATTACTATACTTAATTTAAGAAAAATTCATGCAGACGAGTTTTGGTATTATTTATTTTTTTAAACTCCTCCTTCAACAAACTAATTTTCCAGAATTGCCAAAATTTTGAAGTTCAATTTTGTTAAAAAAATAGCCATAAAAATCGCCAAAAAATTTATTTATCTCCAGAAAAATCGCCATGTCGCCAAACCAAAAATTTAGACGCCAAAAAAGTTGAAAAATCGCCATATCTGACAGCCCTGCTTATACGATCTTACAAGCTCTCAATTTTAAACACAAATTAAAAGTAAAATTGAGAAGTAATAAAAGCAATTTCCGTGTGTCATATATTTTGACTATGCCTGCTCTACATGCTAAAGTTGATATTAAGGCCACCTCATTTTAAAAGATGATGATCAGCTGTTAGTTTCTCTGGTGTCGAAAAGCAAGCAAAGTGCTCGTATAGTTTTTTACAGCAGGAAATTTTACACTAATGAATAAATGTGCATGTTTCATATAATATGAATTGGCCTTGGTTGATATATGTATATGTATGTTTTGAGTTTCTTAAACAACTAAATGTATCTTTGGTTACTAGATATTAAGAGAGCTTTATGGATTTTTGAGCTTAATTTCGTGCTAGTTAAACTGCAAAAAAAAAGAGTATGATGTGATGTGTTTTAGTATAAATACTTTGCCACGAATGCCATCAAGATTAAAGTTAAACAAGATTTTTGTAAAGAAAAAGTTGTAGCACCTGATCGATTGTCGTTGGAGGCAACAATTATGGCACGATTGTTAATTTGTTGTATGGTACGATAGTTGTTGACTAAGGTTTTGCCTTGATCATATTGCAAAGCTTTGAAAGCCTCCACCTAGAAAGAAAAATAAATAAATTATTAGACCTTTTCATACAAAAGTTGTATAAATTTAAATTTCATGTTTATATAAAGAATTTTTTTTTGTGAAATTATTTTTGAAATTGTTAACAAAAGTTACTAAAATTTTACAAAAAGAGAAAAAAACATAATAAAATTTATTTTCTTTTCTATTTTTATTCGCGCAGATTTGGTTTTTTGTAGCGATTATTTTGATTAAATATGACGGAATTTGTAAAAATTTCAATTTTTTTATTTTATTTTGTTTTGTTAAATAGAGCGTTTTGCGTTTCAGGTAACGATATGTAACACCTGCTCACGGACTTTTGGTTGTAACACGACTTTCATTACTCTTAAGTTTATAAAAGAATGAAGCAAAAGTGTCATTACTAACAAAACGGAAATACTTTTAAAAATTATACCAGATCGTGCAATATCCCCCTAGGGCCCCTTAATACAAGCTTCCGATTAATATTTTAGTATTAAGACTTTGGTAATAAAAACTGTTCTCATTTTCATGAGAACATGTTCTTCAATTAATATCTTACCTGATCAATAGTCACTGGATAGGTTTCGCCCATAACCAACCAAGTAACAGCTTCAGCGCAGGTGGGTGTGGTCAATGAGCCCTCATAAATTATATAGTTTTTAATTTCGGGCAACAGATCTTCAATCTCAAAATTAGTCTCAATATTTATGGGCTTATTGACGTCATCGTAATCCTTAATCTTATCGAAATCATCTAAAATATCATCAATAGCTTCATTTCTTTCAATCGAGGCATGATACAGCACGGCCACCACAGCAATGCCATCTTTGTTCTGAGCGGCCACAGACATGTTTTGGTATTTTACATTGCGATGCACCATATGCATTTCAAAGGGATAACGTATATTATCAATGGTGTGCTCCGACCACCAATGGAAATGTATTTGCTCCAAAACATAATCGTTCTTTAACGGACCTCCTTTCAACTTCAGTTTCGAATCGAAATTAAAAAGTTGCACTGTGGGAATAAAAAATATAATTATTATGGACAATTACTTAATGCATGTACTATTTAGTGCCGGTCCAGACTTGCCATTTTTGTTGCAGCAACTTTTTATTTTTTAGTGAAAAAGAGCGAGCGAGGAATACAAAATTTATAGATTTCTTTTTCAACACACTCCCACATATTCAAGAATTGCTGGAACTAAAATTGCAAATCTGGACCGGGACTTAAATATTTTTTTTTAACTGAGTCTCTTACCCGAATGTCCATTATTGACCATGCCTGCTCGCGTTATAGTCTTCTCATAATTTTCACCTTCTAATTTGTCATAAATTCCCTTAATGGCTCCACGTAAACTTAAATTAATGGGTGACTGTTTCTTGCCTTTATCGCACATGCCACCCCAGTGGGGGAATTCTGCAAAATTAATAAAATGACATTAAATTAATTGTCAGGCCAGATGGAAGGAAGTACGAAAAATATTAGGGGAGTTTTATTTTGGTTATGAATTAATGCCAGGAACATAACTGGGACAAACGACGAATCTTTGGCCTCAAATATTCGACGCAGCTAAAACAAAACATACATATTTGTGTATAAGACAATGCACACAATCATGGAGTCGGTCGAAAAATAAATTTTCTCTTTGCACAAACAGTATCTAAGCAAATTTATGAACTAAAACAGCTGTTATATTTTTGTGCTGTACACGTCGTGGGCGAAATTCGTCCCACTTGTATTCCTAGCATAAAGCGATACAAAAATACTAAACAAGTTAAGCTGATCGCCAAATTGGTTTTTTCTTTTCCACTTGCGCTTTCCTCAATTATTTGAAATATGGAATGACCTCGCAGGCAATGCCTGGAACTTTACGGGACATTCAAACCCAGAGTAATTGAAAATTTATAAATTTCTTATAACTCCAAAGGTTATTATGTACTTCGATTCTTGGAAAATTTGTTTCCGAAAGTTCGAGGATTTATTTTTTAAACAGTACATATTTTTCCTTTCATAAAAACTTAATTTATCCTACGATTTGTAGTATCTGGAAATTTTTTTTCCTTTTCCCAATATTGCATCGTGAATAACTTTTCCCTAGAAATGATTTCTAGTTTTTTTTATTCTCCTTATAACTTTATTTTTGCAGGCGAACTGAATTAATACATCGCGTATTCTCAATATTTTCCTTCCAATTTAATATTATTTATAGAAAAATATCAGTAAATATTGTTCACTCACGAGTCATAACAATAATTCCCTGCAACAGTTTTTTGGTTCACATGCAATAAATTTTATATTACACTTAACAAAAGTTTATTTGAAATCCAAAATTTATATTTCTTTATTATTAATTAAACTTAAATTTATTTAGTTGTAAGATAAGATCCATGCTTTACAAATCATCTTCCTTTTGTTACATTCACTAGAGACTGATAGCGGGAAAAAAATTCACGGGATTCATTCACGATAGCATTTTTCCCTTCGAGGGGAATACAAATTTTATGGGAAAAAATTGCACTTGTTATTCACAATAGCTATTTAAAGTTTTTTGGCAATCAATTAAATTATGAAATTATGTACTAATGTGAAGTATAATATTTAATTGATTTTAATAGCCTTATTTTCACCCTTTTTTTAGTTTTCAGTATGGTCATCCAAATACCTACTTTAAATTCCATTTCCACAAAACAGACAAGACCCAAAGCATATAAATAAAACAAGATCTTGTGCTTCTCCGCTTCTTGCATCGTTTGATTAAACAAACATCATGCACAAAACTCAAAAAAACGTAACACAACAATTGCATATGTACATACATATGCACACGATTTTGGAATTTCTAACCTGATTTACTTACTTTATTCCTAACATGCAAAATTTATCACAATAAACATTTTCGCATATTTTTCAATTAATCAAAAATGCTGGGGAATTTTCTTGACACGTTTTTCCATAATAAACGACAAGTATGTATGTATATTGTGCACTAGTGATGAGCTAGTTTTCGAAACCTGTTACTTTTTCACAGCGATTGAAAAATCACTAATCACAACTGTGACTGAATTTATCAAGTAACAGGTTTTGCAAATGTATTTCTTTCATTCAAAATGTGAATGCTCTTGCATGCTTACTTTACAGTAAATAAAGCTAACACATGAATTTATTTGTATACGTTCACCGTTTGTCGAGAAAAAATCGTCTAATCGTGTCAAATCGTCTTTTCTGGCAACTATGTATAGCTCTCACATTTTTGTATTTGCAATTTTACTGTTTCTCTGACTCTCATACGACAATTATCAATATTTGGTTGTGGTTGATGCTAATTGTTTGTTCTTGTCGCTCTTCTTATTAGACTTTATCAAAATACCAATACTAATATAGGGTGTTTTTTTAGAGGTATAGAACTTCGAATTGAAATAAAACACAAGAAAATCGTTTTAATGTCCATCAATTTGGCTTTATTGGAAGGATAATTTTATGCCATTAACGTTTAAATATGATTTCGGGCATGTGGCCGCCGCGGCTGGCTCGGCTCGAATAAAGCCAATTCTACAGGTCCAATTTTCAACCACTTTTTCGGGCATATAGGGCCGTATGTTGGCAATAACGCCACGAATGTTGGCTTCCAAGTCCCCTAAAGTTTCTGGTTTGTTGGCGTAGACGAGCGACTTCACATATCCCCAAAGAAAATAATCCAATGGTGTCAAATCACACGATCTTGGTGGCCAATTGACCGGTTAACCGAATTAATTGCTCTGATGGACGATTATGTCGACCATAAAATGGACGGAGCTTGCGGTAAACTTCGCGAACTGAACCATTATTTTCGAAATAAATTTGCACGATTTGCAAGCGTTGTTCTTTTGTCAACCTGTTCATGATGAAATGGCAAACCAAACTAAATATTAATCACTTGACAGCTGACAAAATGGCCGCCAGTTAAAAAAGTGATGCCAACTTAAAGTTCTATACCTCAATAAAAAACACCCTATACATACTTTTAAAGCACACAACTGCTCTTCTTATTAGATTTTGTCAAAATAACAGAACTGCTACAAACAAAATAATAAAAGAACAGCGATTTAGAAATCACGTTCACAAGGAGCAACATTATTAAAAAATCACAGTTTCGCTCAACACTATTGTGCTCTGCTCCCAAGTACTAAAAGCTAAAAATACTTTTTTGCACACTTTTTCATAATCGCCATAATGCCAGTAATGCCGAGTACACACTATGGCTTTTTGTGACATCGCAATAGTGTATACTGGTGGCAACGTTCGCCATTTCCAATATTTTTCGTTGTGTGGTATTGCTTTCCATATAAAAAACATAATGGAAACGGCGTTGCGCACATTTTGGTTACACCACAAAATGATAAACACAAGAAATGCCAGATGTGTACACGGCATAAGAGTATGTAGTATACATGTATGAATATATTCATACATACATATATGTATGCACATGTGTATATATCTACAGACATCCTTTTTTTGCTGTATGCCACAACAATAAAAATAAATAACACTACCTACTTGTATGTACACAATGCGCTATAACAATAATAATAAATATTACCTTCATTTTTGCTATAATCTGGATAACCCCAGTGCTCTTCAGAGGCACTCGCTGATGAGACAGTTAGACAAAGACAAACTGGAACGAAAAGCAGTAACAATAATCATTAGAAGAACTATTTAGTTCAATTGATAGAATCACTTTATTTATTTAAATATGTACATATATTAGTATTATTATTTATACTTACATATATTTTACTTAAGTAGTTTTTATTAGGATTTAAGTATAATATTTATAAATTATAATTATTTAAAAGAAGTTATTATGAATTTTAATTCCCTGACTAAAGCGGACCACCCACTTGCAATATAATTCCACAATTTTTCGTATTGTACAATAATATCGTTAATTTGTATGTCATATTCGAAGGTGGCACAATATATTGGCAAATATCAAAAGACTTTTGATTTTTATTGTACAATCAAGACAATTGTGAAATGTGGTGGCAGCATTGTTCAATGTTGTTTACTTTTTCACTGCCAGGAAAATTGGGCAATATTTTATTTAAAAGTATTGTGCCATTTATTGCATAGTATAGGTCAAAATAACAATAATATGTACATCAACATATGCAATAATATTGTATAATGGATGGGCCGCTTAATATTTAGCCAGCCTGGCGAGCAGATCAGCAAATTCTATATTTATATATGTATGCGTTTAATTAAGGCTAGAAGTCACTATACTATACAATCATATATATGTAAATCGTTCATAAACTCCATCATATCAAGCTTGTATTTTCTTAAAGTTCGTAGGATTGAAATCGGATGAGTAGAAGTACATATAACATAATGTTAAGCTTTAATGGGCGTGGCTCCAGCTACTCTTTCAGATTCAAAATCGTGTCACCTACAGAGCTCAGCACTTTTTTATAAAGAAAGTGTGCCGTTACACAGTCAACTTTTCTCTACGAGAAGTGTACCGTTTCACAGTCAACTTTTCTATAAGAAAAGTGTGTCGTTACACAGTCAACTTTTGTATAGGAAAAGTGTAGCGTTACACAGTCAACTTTTCTATAGGAAAAGTGTACCGTTACAGAGTCCAGTTTTCTGTAAGTAAAGTGTGCAGTTACATAGTCAACTTTTCTGTAAGAAAAGTGTACCGTTACAAAGGGAACTTTTCTATAAGAAAAGTGTGGCGTTACACAGTCAACTTTTTTATAAGAAAAGTGTACCGTTACACAGTCAAGTTTTCTGTAAGTAAAGTGTGCCGTTTTACAGTCAACTTTTCTATGAGAAAAGTATGCTGTGACACAGTAATCATTTCTACAATAAAAAAGTACCGTGACACAGTCAAGTTTTCTATGACAAAAATGTGCACTGACCTAGTGAAATTTTCTATATAAAATGTTTACTCCCACACGGTTGGCCATATTTTCCATAAGAAGACCTTTTCCAGATAAGAGTGTACTGTGTCGCAGTCAGCATTTATATAATAAAAGTGTGCTGTGATGCTTTTCATATACACAATTTATTTGCTCAGTACTCAGTTCCTCAGAATACTATTTTTAAATGGCTTCCAAAACGTTAATAAACCGAAAGTAAAACTGAAATTGATCGAAGAAAACCTTCTAATTGTGTGTCTGATTTTTTTAATTACCTCACATACGAATCACGCCATGGTATTAAAGTTTAAGTCACGCTCGCGCACATATTCGTGAGTAGTTTTGAATTTAATCACATACAAGAGTAATTCACGCGTGACACAAAACATCTTTAATGCATTATTATAATGGAAAAAGAGGCAGCAAATGGCGATGACCAAACTTAGGCAGAAACGATGCTTCGGATTTGCAATGCCGATCGATTGCATTTGATGGTTTCTTAATTATAATTAACCAAAGTGTGACAAAGAACACTCAAATTATATGCCTTATTTTCTTAAATGTATTTTTTATACTGACTAAAAAATAAATTTTAAATTTCAAGATTTTTATTTGATTCAAATTCTTTTTGAATTATGGTGTAAATATGTTTGCCAAAAATTACACACTATCTGCATCAAAAAGAATTAAAATTTTTTTTGAAATAAAAAAAAAATTGAAATAAAAAAGCTAATGCTGCCAGTTAAAACATATTTTAGATTTTTGCTGCTTAAGGGTAGGACTCACTATCCTACAAAATTGTACGACTTTAAAGAAAAAAAACCTGATATAATAAATTCTTGCTGTCTGTTGAAAAATTCATAGGCTCCATCATACCAGGGTTGTATTTTATCAAAAGCCGGCCGATTGTTTAGGATAATACCAACAGTACAAGATAACTAAAGGAAATCGCCAAAGAGACCTCGAAGACGCTAGGGTTGAACCACATTCGACATCGACACATCATAAGATTAAAAAATAAAAAAGTCTGGCAACAATGTTACCCGGGTATGCCACTTTTTTGCATTTTACATAAGCTTCAATTTGGTACCGAGGTAAAGAAAACTCAATCTGCAAACGTCTTTCAGTGTAATAATGAGACAAACTCATAAAGGTATTATAGAAATATCGAGATAATATGGATTCCAGGACATCAGCGTGTCCCAGAAAATGAAAAGGCAGATAAGCTTGCAAAGATGGGATCATTACTGAATAACATCACACTAGTAAGCACCAAACCCCTTAGAAAACGAACTAATACGAGTATAATGGGCTATAGAACAACACTTCAGAGATTGGCAGAACTCTACTGCTGGAAGAGTGACCAGAATTATCTGGGGAAACTCAAATGGCAAAAAAAGAAAAGAGATTCTGAGACTTAAAAGGCCAACACTCAGAAGATTGGCATAAATAATAACCGGTCGTACATAGTTAAGGATTCACCTGGTTTGCATAAATCAGGATGGACTTGACCGATGACATGGGTTTGAGGACCGCTTTAGCTTATGGCTTATTTGCATAGATTTGCGGCTTAAAAAACCGCACAAGAAAACTGTAACGGTGGTCAGTTCATATCACCTCTACGTGAGATAACCAGGCCTTCGAAACGCTCGTTTAATGTGTCATGAGCTGTCTGATTGAAACCACATGTTGTTGGTATCAATATCATCAAATTCTGGCCAAAAGAAGTTGGTAATCACCGAGCTATAGAGCTCGCCGTTTTCGATGACGGCCTGACCAATATTGCTCTTAAGGAAATAGGGAGCGATGCCACCGCCGAATTCAAAAACGCACTCACCAAAGCCTCTTGGATCTCATGTGAATCGGTGTCGGCCTAAATTCGACAATTTTGTTTGTTGACGTACCCATTCATCCAGAAATGGGCATCATCGCTGAATATTATTTTACGATGGAAATTGGGGCCAGTTTTCAACTACTCCAGGACACTTCAGCGAACGCATGTCATTGTATATAATCATTTTCTTTCAGGTCCAGGGTAAGTTGAATTTTGTTCAAGTTCATACCCAAGCCACGCTGCGAATTTCCCCAAGTTGTGGTCTGCGAAAGGAAGTTCACACACTCATAATGATTATTACTGTGACAGTGAAATGGGTGACGAGTGCGGAACGTTGATCGAGCAGAACACTCATTTTAAAGTACAAATTTTATGTAGCTTCAACAATTTGCCTTACAGTTTTTCTATTGATATTGCCCTCAGGGTATATTGATACACCAACCACTTCTTCTTGGGAATTGGGTATAAATCAAATGTGTGGCAATTTTAAACATTAATTAACATGATGATTTACAACAGTTGGTTGGCGATGGGCACAACTGTTATGATATTAATGCAGACACAAATGTGTGTATGTACAGGGTGGACAAATTTGAGGTTATAAAAAATTTTAAGAATTGACATTTCTTCTGACTTTGACATTTCAGTCTTAAAACCATTTTGGATTAAATCACATCGGGCCAATTACTTCACGCGATATCGAATGAAATTTCAAAATAGTTCTATAGAATATGAATGAATAATTATTAAAATTTCGTTCGATACCAAATGCCGTACCTTGGCTTTAGCTATTGCGTTACGTAATTATTTTTTAAGTGCTGTCAGGTGCGTGCTTGTTTTTGTCCTTCGAGAGTTTTGCATCCCGCTCGCACTGACTGATTGATACGCCTCAGATAACTGTATAATATTGCGATTCTTTTGTGGAATTTCATTGTCAACTTTGCTGCTGTTTCCTTTGTGAAGGCATGAGTCGATTTTAGTCATTCACAGAAAAATTTATAAGAATACTGTTAACTAAATCTTGGATATGTGGTCTTAGTCACCCTGCCCATTTTTGTGCAGTCATATTTTGCACATTCATTTAATAAAAAATATATTTAATGTAATTAGGAATTTTTGCTTGTTTTAATGGTTAAGTTCCTGCTTATGGAACTCATCTATCGACTTCAACCTAAATTTTTGTAGTAACCTAAAAAAACTTCCAATGTTTATAGTAAAACTCTTAATATGATATTGAGAATCACAATATACAAATATAACAAGTTTAAAAGCCTCAAACAAAAATCTTTACAAAAACAGCATCTTTATTCGATTTTGCATAAGGGCTGTGCACAGCGAATCCAAAAGCAGGAAAACCAAAAAACCTGTTTTGCTAAATATTTGTTTTAAAACTTGAAATTAAAACAACTCTGCATTACAACTATCTTTTAGTAGATGTAAATTTACCCTATGGAAACTAAAATTTCTATGGAACGCCAGTTCTATCCAGAATCTGAGGTGCTTTTGACGCTAAAGAAGGAAAACTTCTTAAAAAATAATTTGGAAAAAATTTAATGGTAAAGGAAATGTAGTACTCGTATGTATGTATGTTGAATATGACATTTCAAATTTTTTTAGCTTCTTGGTTTCAATAATTATGTCTACTTTCATAGAACGCCTTTGTAACTCTGCCCCAGAGGAAACTACCAGAAAGCAAGCATCTGAATTAAGTTCTTTAAATGAGAAAGTAGAGAATGACTCCAAAATATATTAATATAACTACTAATATTAGTTGACATTTCAATATTTTGTAGACCATACTCTGGAAAGCGTGTTTCACTCTTGTTCGAAATTGTGTGAAAATATCAAACTTAATTTGTCAATTTACTTCATAACATCAAATTGAATCACCCTTTGTATACGCAAGCACGTCTGCATGCACAAGTGTACATACATATGTACAAACAAACTTATAAAGAGCAACCTTGCACTTGATCGCAAATTAAAAAAAAAATGAATAAAAGTGCAAACTATAAATAATTAAATAAAAAGAAATATAATATACAGCGCTATAGTACTAAAGTTATATATAAATTTGAGACATATGTATATTATATACATTTATGTGTATGTATATACATACATATGTACAACGTACATACATACAAAAGTATGTATAGGGTCTTCCTAAGAGGACTTTTAAACTTTGCCAGTTGATAGCGGCCATACTGTTGAATCTACATCTGTCGAATTTGCTGTCATTTATTAACGGCCTGGCCCACTATGTCGACAAGAAAATTTCTTTCGCTTACTCACATTGAAAACAAAAACAAATTCTCTTATTTTGTTTTTGTTTTCAATATAAGTAAGCGAAAGAAACTTTCTTCTCGAAATTTTTAATGCAAGATATTGCAAGTTGGCACTATCGTAAAAGTTTTTCCTCAAAAAGGTTTACTTTCTTGTCAACCACTCATACAATTCTTGGCACATTTACGCAGCTTTTGCATAGTTTACGACACAGCTGTGAGCGAATTTGACAGACAAATGTTCGCTGGGGACGCATGTGTGAATACATGCATACATATGTATATATATATTTACATACATATGTATATACAGACATCCGAGTACATACGGAATATGCTGCATATTAAAAAGTTTTATTTATGCAAATTCTTAAAAGAATTTTTGTGCAGAAATCAACAATTAAAATGATGCTCTTATTAAATTGTTGCACAAATTATTAATAAAACATACAAGCACACTGTTGGGAAAGTGCGTGTGTGCTGGGTTATGAATGAAAATGTTCATGTTTGTGTTAATAAAGATCAAATATGATTTAATTTAAATTTCCGCCAACCACGCGCAATTTTATTTCATTTTACTTTTTTTTTTTTGCAAAGTACCTACACACTGTCTCATTAGGGTACTTTTCTAGGGTGAATAAACCTAGAAAAAATTGGAAAATGTTTAGAGCTTGAGTATTTTTCATTTAAGAATATTTTCTTTAGTTATTTTATTTATAAAATTAAACAAATTCTCATACACAAATTCGAAAAATAAAACATTTGAAAAAAGAAACTAAAGTAGAGCAATTTAAACAAATCAAGTGAAACTTTTTGTGTGCACACAATTAAATGTTTAACAAATGTCATCAGCACTTTTAACATTTCATCTGTCTTAATTTTAATTCTTTCTAACATTTTAGTGGGTTATTTGAAAAAAAAAAATCAGAAAAAAATAGAAAAACTTTAAACAAACAATAAAAACTGCGAATTCCTGGCCAAATGCCCAAAGTTATAGATTTGAAAATAAACATTTTTATATGCTTTCCAAATAATTAGCAAATATTTTTTTAATTTTGTTTATTATTTAACCCAATTCCAAAATACATCTAAATTTTAGTAGTAGGGAAATTAATATGTATATTTCGCGTGTATTTTTTATTGGAAAACTATTTTTATGTCTATTTTTATTGCTGCTGAGCACAGGTACTTGGAATAGTGAGTTAATTTCTAAAATAAATCTAAATTCTTCATGAAAACATATTCATAAATTAATTTGAACAACGTGAAATAATAGTCCATTGAACTTTTTAGCTGGCGGTCAATGACTCTACACAGTGGGGCATTTCGCAAAATTAAATATAAAATAAATACACCTATGAACCATGAATCAAGAAAACAAAATTGCGCACTCAGCTGTACAAAAAAAAAATCCACTGCGCATCTGCGTCAATATAGAATACACACGTATGTTTGTTGTAAAAAGTGTGTGAGAGCAGTGTTGCCAGAATTTGATGATGAGAGAATGCTAAATCGTTCAAAAAATTCTGCTAAAATATTCTAAAGAAGAAAAGTATAATGTCAGATTTAAATGTAGAAAAAATTATTGAAATAGCTTTAAATTTCATGTTTATACAAACTTATTAGTATTTACAGGTATTTTTATAGCAGATACAAATATAAAATAGTTAATAATTGGTATTTTTTGGAAATGTTACAATTACGTTTAAAATTTTTTTAATGCACTAATAATCAAAATTATTATTTTACTTATTCAGTAAAATATTTAGCTGGATTCTATGCGCATTTCACTCTTGCTAGTGCAGATCATCAGGGAACCTTTACACTGCAATACATGTACATTTATAAGAAAAATCCTCTTTACAGAAGAATTTTTGTTAACAAATTAAAATTTTTTATTTCCAAAATATTCTGCCAGAAAGCATTTAGCAGAATTTGTGCTTAGTAATATATATTGCTCGAGTGCTTGTAAGTCCCCGTCCATACAGTGAAACAATTTGCTGCGAAACATTTTTGATTTCTCTTTAGAAACTGCATTCGTGTCCACACTGTGGACTTTTTCTTTTGCAGATTAATACATTTTCTCATATATTTCACATGTGAATGAGACGAGCATGACGTACTCAACAAGAACTGCATGTACATGAAACAAAGTACTCTTTTCCATTCCTCTTTCCCCCTTCATCAACAAACTCAAAAGTTTTACAGCAAATGTTTCACTGTATGGACGGGGACTAAAGAAACATTTTGGGTTAGTTAGGCTGCACAATCCATCAGTTTATAGAAAATACATTGTGTATAATATAAGACAGTCATCTATAACGTCACTGATGGATCCCCTCCCCCACCGTGAACGTAAATAAGAATTAACTTAGGAGCCCATCACTAATTAAAACATTAGTGAGTTAAATAAAAGTCAGTTTTTGGGCGTTTTATTATTTCATTTACACACGTCTGCGTTGTATTTTTAATATCCAAATATACAATAAACATTTTTAACTGATTTACAAAATTTAGAGATTACGTTTTTAATAGATTGTTATACAGGGTGATTTTTTTCCAGGCTCACAACTTTTAGTTGGTAACACTGGTTTATTTGACAACCGATTCAACAGCTGATAAGTAATTGCTTAAAATGGCGAGTGCACATCTGGCATTTCTTGGTGTTGTCATTTTCTAAAAGAACAACTTTACGTAGTAGTCCTGTTAATTGGCCACCGATATCCTGTGATTTAAACCTATTGACTTATTTTTTTTCGGGTTGTACAAAGTCACTCGTCTACGCCAATAAACCAGAGACAATAGAACGGCTGGAAATAAATATTCGGCGAGTTATGGGCGAAATGTGGTCTGAAATGCTGCGAAAATTTTTGAAAATTGGAATTGCGCCATCTGCTCGCCAGCCGTTGTTCAAATTATTTATATTCAAGCACTAATGGCATCAAATTAATTATCCAGTAAAGCCCGTTTAATTGATATTAATATAATATGTTGCTTTGCTTTGTTTAAATTTAAAGTTCTGTAACTCTCAAAAAAAATCACCCTTTAAAAGGAAGTGAAAAAAAATTTTATGTTTTCGCTGGCTTTTTATAATTTTGCTGCTGTTTTGTTAGAATGAAATTATAGTTTCACCTTCAGGCATATCGAGCCATAACCGCCAAAAAAGCTTAAGTGACATAATTTTCGAACTTAATATTTTGACCAAAATCGATTATTTACTTCAAAAAAAACGAGATCGGTTAAGTCTTTTTGGCGGTCATGGCTCGATGTGTATGTACATAAAGTTAGAGCAGATGTAAAGGGCGGCTTAGTTTAGGCAAAAAGTAATCATTCTGTGATTTTTTTCTTGGATACGTACATACATCTTGCAAAATTTCATAACTCTTACGTTAATAACAATTTTTTTTGCATAATAAAAATTATTTTGTACCTACACACAGCAGTGGATTTATTTGGGGAATTGGTTTTTTGCTTCAGCAGTAAAGTTTTCAAAATGTTTGTTAGATCGGCTTGCATTTTCTGTTACGATACGAGTATGTAGACATATGCATATGTAAACAAATACGTTTTGCCAAAAAATAGTTCTAATTAAAACTAAAAAAACTAAGGAAATCTACAACTTCCTTAACAATAATTTATATGAGCACTGACAAGATTATTTCCTGATTCGCAAATAAATTATAAATACACATACATATACATATCGCTCGTTTACTGAAACAACATCATAACTCAAAAAATGGGGCTTAGATTTAATGATGCAGAATTAATTCTCATATTGTTGTTCATGTTGTGTGAAAATTTCACACAAATAGAATTTTTTACTCAACTCTTGAGAGAGAAATTAAATTTTCGTTTTCCGTTAAGTTGTGGGTAAATTGAAAACTTTAAACTCATTTTCTGACAAAATAGTTTTTTTTTTAGTTATGACGTTCTTTTAGTAAATGAGCGATATGTAGTTGCAATATTCGTTGAAAACACTTTAAATCAGATTTTGCCTTTTTGATCTAAAATTCATTTATTACATTTCAATCAAATTGATTTATTAGATGTTTTAATTTTGTGAAAGGAACAACAAAACAAATAAAAAACAACTCAATTCATAAATAGACAAGTCGTTGAAATATTATTTCGATTTTAAGAGTTTCGATATTAATACAATCGAGACAGTCGATAATATACTTTGTTATTTATTTATATATGTATGTAGTTTTCACAATTGTTACTTCTTTTAAAAAGGAATATTAATATTAAGAATTTTTTCTTTGCAGGGATTCTTTTGCAAAAGCTCATCCTTAAAATATCACCCTCATTAGAATGTTTTTAAAGGATAGTTTCTTAAAAATTATTTTTTAATAATATAAATATAATTTTGACATAAGGTACTTTTACAAAAGATATTTCTTATAAAATGTACTTTTTATAAAACGTACTATATATAAAAGATTTTTTTATTCAAGGTCCTTTTTTAATAGTTCTTTTTATTCAAAGTCCTTTTTTTTATAACAGGTACTATTTTAGTAGGTACTTTTTAAGAAAGTTACTTATTTTAAGAGGTACTTTTTATAAAATGTTTCTTTAAGGTAATTTTTATAAAAGGTCCTCTTTATATAAGGTCCCTTTTATACAAAGCTTAAAGGTCCTTTTTATTCAAGGTCCTTTGTTTCAAGGTCCTTTTTATTCAAAATCCTTTTTATAAAAGGAACTACTTTAAAAAGTACTTTTTATAAAAGGTACTTTTTAAAAAAGCTACTTTTTATAAAGGGTACTTTTTAAAAAAGGTACTTTTTAAAAAAGGTACTTTTTAAAAAATGTGCTTTTTATAAAGGGTACTTTTTAAAAAAGTACTTTTTATAAAAGATACTTTTTAAAAAAGTACTTTTTATAAAAGGTACTTTTTAAAAAAGGTTCTTATACTAAGAAGTACTTTTTATAAAAGGTTGTTTTATTCAAGGTAATTTTTAGAAAGTACTTTTTGTAGAAGGTACTTTTTGGTAAAAGGCATTTCTTATAAAAGGTACTTTTTATAAAAGGTACTTCTTTTAAAAGCTAATTTGTATAAAAGGTACTTTTTATAAAATTTACTTTTTTAAACGAACTTTTTATAAATTGTATTTTTATAGAAATTACTTTTTGTAAAGGCAATTTTTATAGAAGGCACTTTTTAGAAAACTTACTTGTTTTAAAAAGTACTTTAAGTTGAAGTGGATTTTTTTGTAAAAGAGAAGTAACACACACACAATGAATGCCTACTGCTATTACTAGATGTTACCTTCTTCCGGAAAGGGATAGTGATAGAGAAGACAGGTGGTGAAGGAAGACATAGAGGAAAGTTTCATTCTTTTACAACTCTGCTTTTCTCACGTTTTTTTTTAATAAGGCAGTATTGCAGCGCCTCTGGTGTCAATGAGGCGCATTAAATTTTTGATGCTGTGCTTAGTAGACATTTTATTGGTTATTTTACTTCGCATATGATTCTGCTACACAATACCGACGAAGGAGGTTGCTCTGATGTTACATTAGGACTAGTATCCGCTGAAAACGGTGTAGTTCAGTGACCAGTGTCTATGCCTTCATCACTTGAACTTTCCTACAGCAACTGACACAAAGGGTTACAAATGCACGTCAGGAAAATGCGCGGTGTTGCTATGTAATGACTGTCGGAGACCGTGCTCGAACCCAGGACCTTCGGTTTTGTGTACAACCTGCTAACTACTTAGGTTTAAGTGATGATTTTCTTTTAGGAAAAAATAATTCGTAATGAGCACACGAAATTCACTTCTTCCATTTTCTTCTCAAATCACGCGTTAGTCTGCTACCTGCAGTCAACTGAGAGTCGTTTGTTTTTTAACAAAAAAATGTATTGAAAAAAATACTTTCATAGTTACGAGTATATCAAATCGGATTTAAAATTTTCTTTAAAATCTTTTTGAAAAGTCATATTTTTTAATTTTTTTTCCAAAGTATCGTTATATATAAAAATACTGGAGGAATAACTTGTTTAAGTTGCTACCAGGATTTATTATATTTTATATATATAGTTTAAATTATATTTCTTTAGAATGTTGTCGGATAGTACTTCTCAGCAAATATTTCACTACATACCCCTATAACATGAGCTTGTTAAAAAAATGCTAGTCAGCCATCTTGAGTATTCGTCATATTGGATTTATAGTCATATCAAACAATTATTCCAACTTTTCGCAAAATACTCCTTTATTTCATTATAATTGGTCAGCCATCTCTGAATTAACGTCAGTTTATTTTTGGAAACTCTTCTGATAACCATATAATGCGATCCCTTCAAAACTAATTGTGCCGCCATTTTGGATTTAAAATGGCGTTAATTAAATGTTCAAAATTTCCCCAGCAAATTTATAATTTGGGTTTTTAAGGGTTAAGTACATATGTACGTCTAGACTTCTAGTTAACAAGCACAAAAGAAGAAGCTAGTTTGGGGTGTCTGCAGAAACATTCAGACTGTACGCCAGGAACCGATCCTGCGATTCTCCGACTACTACATTAGTATGGTGCCTTCTAGGTCGAAATAAGTAATTCCGCCATCTTTAAATATTATTACAGCGCCACCTACAGGTGCCATGGGTCATTTAAATGTACACACAAATTTCACCATAATCGGTCCACTGTGCAATTACATACATACGTGTAGAATAATTTATTTATTTATTTAAATTTACGATGCATTTGTACTTGCATAAATTTTGATACATTTCAAAAATAATTTGTCAAACTTGTCAAGGCGTTCATTTCATTTGTCAAAGGGGCAATACTTTCTTTCATTAAATGCAGTTGTTACGATGTGTGGACAGAGACTGTTGACATATTAATTTAACAAAAGCTGAAAATAAATAAATACCGCTTGTCTTTCTAAATAATAAATCATTATTACACTCGGACTTATTTATTTGTATATGAATTCAATATATTAAAAGTAGTATAATGTTATCTTTGAACAGTAAATTTATATTGTTTCAACTGACAACAGTAATTATCACATGCGGCATTATCTTCCACTTTTAATTTTGAGGATTTTCACTTCAGCTTTTAAGTGCCGTGTCAGTCACATAGTGCAGACGGTCGACTTTTCTAGAAAGTTTTAATGAAAAATTATTGGACTTTGTTTTTGTTTTGTTTTTTGTTTTTAAAAGAATAGAAACTTTTTAGATAAGTGGAACGCTTTGTCTTTGTAAACAGCATTTTAACAAGCTTTTACAAAAACTACAATATATTTTTGTAACAGTTATTATTTTTGGTTAAATTCAAGAGATTTTACGTCTTTGTTTCATGAGATATGTAAATTTAATTCGTATGAGCAAAATATTAGATGATTTTCAAATGGAATTTTTTTTAAATTAAATTAAACAGCTCCACATGTCAGTTTAAAATAAAATAGAATATTTGATATATATTGCGATAAAGCTTTATTTCGCTGTAATTAACTCTTAATCGAAGCGTGTCATGTGAAAATGTAGTTGGACTATAAAACAAATATTTCATAAAATCTCTGATATAACAAAAAATAATAAATGTGAAGAATTTTTGCTTGTTATTGATTAAGCAACGTCTATTTCGTTTCTGCGTATTTCGTTTCTGCGTACGAAACTCGTCAGTAGACCTCAACAAAAAATTCTTAAGAAAAGCTAAAAACTCCGTATGTTTAAAGAAAAACTTCCATGTTTAAAAGCTTAACTCCAAGAAGTGTGTTTGTTCTTTCTGTTTCCGTTCTTCTAAGAACTCTGTTCTTGAAGTAGCAGAAAAGCGTAATGATGGCATTTTGAAGGCAGTTACACAGCGTTATTTAAAACCACGATCTGGTAGCTACTGCTGGTGGTACAGTGGGTCGTCCCGCAGACAGTAAAATATTATTACTGGATGGAAGAAATATATTCATATATTGAGAATAATGATGAAATTAAATTAGAGTTGTGCAGCGCATGAACGAACTAGTTCAATTGAACGATTCACTTCACTGAGCGCTCTGAGCCGTTCAATCCACTGAGCGCTTTCAGCTCAGTACCGAGTGGTTTCTAGATTTGTATCGAACTCTTTCAGTAGCTCGTTTTAGACACAAACCTGTAATCAAACGCATGTAATTTAAATTGGTTATAGGTTTGTGTCTAAAACGACCTAATGAAAGAGTTCCATACAAGTCTTGAGGCTTTCTTAGCAAATTTTTTTGTGTCGCACAAGTACATCTAAAAAATAATTGATATATTGTGCTAATATTAAAATATCTGAAATACTAAATTATTTAAATTTTTTTATTAACAAATTCCGCTCATTAAACTATTTTAGTTTTATTTATTTTTAAACATCATCTGCCTTGTTTTATAATGTATGACCACACACACACTGTATAAATTTGTCACTTTTTATGCTTTTGTTTTCGCTCTTTCTTTATGTTTGACAAAATTGTTCACTACAAATGAACTGAGCTACTGAGCCAACTGAGTGAAATACTTCAGTCAAGTGAGCTGAGCTAAAAAGAGCGGTCACTCAAAAGAGCTTATAAGCACAACTCTACTTTAAATTAATTCAAAGATGTGAGCAAAGATTATGTCACAGATGTTGGTTAAGGTACATGGTAATACAGTGTATTACGAAATGTCCAAAAATGCTGTAGATTATCCAAAATTGTATCATGTAAAAGCAAAATGTATTGAGTAGGAGAGAATACGGACCATGAACCATTTTAGAAACGTAAGTATTCTCATCACACCAGAAGTGTATTTCAAAGTAAATATTGGCAGCACTAATGGTATCTTTTGAAGGTGTTGACACTTTTACAAAAACAACCAAAATCAACTCAGGAAATTTTCATGTTGTTATTGTAAATATTTTATGACTGCAACCATCAGCTACTTAATTGGTACAGCAAAACCAAATAAACAATAAACAAACCAAAAAATATATATTTTGTAGTAGAGTTACATTGAAATTATAAAATGTTTTCAACAATATTTAGTTTTATTAGTACACATCTTTTTTGCAATTTTACAATTTTTTGTTATTAACTCAGCAGGTTAATTAATATATTTGCTTGCATTTTACTTGTAGTATCAGTGTAAACGTGAAAAATGCCTACAACAGACTTTTGTTCTCTTTTTTTTTAACAGGGAGAGAATTTCATAATATTTTGATTCTACAAAATCGTAATACTTTGTATTACCATGTAAAGGCACCTTTAGGCACGTCTAGCTATTATTTGCTACATCCAATTCACAATCACCCCTATTGTGAATAGCAAGTTGTTAATATGCAATTTTTATTCCCCTCGCAGGGATAAATGCTATCGTGAATCTCTCTTGAAAAAATTTTCCCGCTATCAGTTCGCAGTGAATGTAAAAAACGGGAAGAAGATATGTAAAGCTTAAAAATTAATTGAAAATCGAACATATTTAAGTTTAATATTAAGAAATATAAAAATTTTAGGCTCCAAACTAAATTTTTTTATTTTTAAGTTGTATTGTTTAATACTCTATGTGCAGTCATGATACAATAATGTAAAGGTAGAGCCACTCTCTCTTTACGTCGCCATATTCAGCCCTACAGGTGCAATTAGACGTGCCATAGCCATAATTCCATAGCCATAAAGGCCGTGATACACTATTATACAAAGTCGTGCGATCTACGAAAAAGTAAAACCCTGGTGAGATGAATTGTTATTGTCTTTTGAAAATTTTCATAAACTCCATCATACCAGGGGTGTATTTTTTCGTATATCGCACGACTTTGTATGATAGTGTATCACGGTCTTAACCAAGCCAAAATTCAATTGCTTTCTATGGTAATTGCTATGGCGTTACGGCGAGTCACCTATAATCAAATACAGTGTTGCCCATTAATTTGGTTGGAACGGCTGTTTTCTTTGGTTATGGTTATGGCACCTCTGATTGCACTTTATCGTAAACATTTTTTCCCTTGAAACATTTCCCCCAGTTTCACCAAATTGCCTTCGTGAATAATGTTTCCTTTTTGTTATTCAATTTACATATTATGAATAATATTTTTCACGAGGATCTTTTCACTTTTTCCTTGGTTTTGTTCACTTTATAATAATATTTCGATATAATATACATATATTTTCGATATTTTCCTTCGAATTATATAGGTATTAAAATTTATAAATATTATAAATTCTACGCCACACCGTTTTTCATGGAGTATGATTCATACTTTGGTTGAAGGAAATTCTTTAATGTGTGAACCAAAGAAAGATGTTGCAAGGAATTATTGTTAAAAATCGTGAACTTTATTAGAAGCTCATAGGTACAAAATTTATTCTTTGATTTATCATCTCTGGTCAGAATAATTACAATTTTCCTTTGTATAATTTGTTCCTCATGTGGCTTGAAAATATCCCTCTGTTTAACTTACGTATGTATGAATTGAATAAGAAGCTATGGAGCCAGTCTGTATTTTTTTTCTCTGGTTTTATTTTATCTATTATTTTATTATTATTCATTTAGATCTACAAAAAAAATTGCATTTCCTTCGCTTATTAAAAACAACTTTAAAAATAGTTTAAAATTCTTCTTAAGCATAATTAATTGCTGATATTAAGAATTATTATTAAACATGACTTCTTTAAAGATACATAAATTTTTTTTCTTGGAAAAAGTTCAAGCAACATTATAAGCAAAAAATAAAAATTAATATGATGCCAGAATTATTTATAATTATGAAACCTTAAACCGCCGGGAATGGCGATAATAAATAAATCTTTTGCTGCTTTAATTTGTGTGGATTTTCTGCATTTCCTGTCTTATGTCTTGTGTTAATGGAATATTTTAAATTTGCAAATTATTTTATATGTACCAAAGTTATCTACTACGAGTACATACATACGTGAGTGTCAGAGTATCGAGTTTAACGCTAATTATAAATAAAAAGGGTGTGCAAGGGCGGTTTCTTATTTGCAGAAGAAAAAAAAATCCGTTATAAATTTCGTATCTTTAAAATTTTTATATTTATGTAGATAAATTGCTGAGGTGGCCGATAAATACTGTTATACCATGGAAAAAGGCTGCAGCAATAAAATCAATATGTGACTTTTTATTCTAGAGCAATGAATGCCATTATTTTTGGTAATTTATAATTGCACAAAAAATAGGGTGCTTTTGTGCCAATTTGGTTGTGCAAAGAATTGATATCCTGCGGCGAAACAGCTGTTTTAGGACATTTATTCTAGTCAAGGGGCGTTTATGAGGTGGCAGCACTAAACCAGCTGACTAGTGTCATTATACCAAGCCAAATGTCAAATTTAGATTGCGCAGGTACAAGCTTAAAAACATGCTTTTATTTGGGTTATCCCTAAACACCTAACGAATATTCAGTTTTTTATGGTGTTTGATATTTCCTATAAGAAACATACTCTCTGACGATTCTTTCCTGTTTTGAAAAGTAAGATGGTAATTTATACCAACAAAGTACATGTGGTTATTGCTGTTGCAATATTTGTTGTAGAAATGCGGGTACCTGATTGATGTGCCTTGAATGAATTAATTAGCGGGAAGCACAGCACACTGCGATCAAAGTAGATCTATTGTATCCCCTGCCAGGTGCTAGAGCACCTCATCTAGACCTACTCCCGTGATGAATCTCAGGATGGCCAGTGGGTCCAGAGTTGGCAGTTCCCAATCCTCCAATAGGTGCTTGCCCAATTGGCTATATCTTCTGTGGCTTAACGCTTCACAGTCCTTCAGAATATGCCCTGGAGTTTCATCTTCGTAATCACAGAATCTGCACAGGCTGTTACTCTCAATGCCAAGTCTGTTGAGGTGTTTTCTCAGTCTACAATGGCCTGTGAGGAAGCCTGTGAGCATTCTTGGATTGTTTTTACTCAGGGACATGATGTGCCTTGACTCTAGTGCTGCCACAATATTATTTAGTTGAGTTCAAGCTTTGTATAAATTTGAGTTTAGTTCAACCAAACCAGTGCTTAAACGTGCACTGATTCATTAGCCTTAACTGCTATACATACTAATTTATGACTTTAATTTAACAATTAGGCAAAATATGTTTTAAAAAACTACAGACTATATGCAGTCCTGAAACAGACCATTCACTACTCCATTACAAAATGACAATTGTTTTTTTTTTCTTCAAAAAGACAATAGTACACATAGATCTACTTGGCTATACCTGATATGCTGATGATTAAATGATGCATAAGTGTGAATTAAAACTTTTTGCTAATCAAGTTATGAGGGTGAAAATTTATTTTGTGAAAAATACTTTAACTATAGAAAAATACAATATTGCATTTACATATTTTCGTTATTAAAACAAGAAAACAATGCAACGATTAATAATTAATGTTTTGTTTTAGCGTTAATTTGTAAAAAAATATAATTAATACCTTTATGTAACGAGCGCAAGCTTTCATTTAAATACACATATTTAGAAAAAGTTCTTAGCAAACACTACCGAACACTTCAACAAGGTATTAAAATTTTCTACTAAATACTTTATGTGTAACAAGAAATTAGCCACAGTTTATACACTACCGGCCTTATGTATAATCAAAAACTGGCATGAAGTTAGCATAAGTGACAAAATTGAACTACGTGCTAACGGGTTCCTCTATACAATTTGACATCAAAAATCACCGCATAATGTAGTTTTTACACACGATTACATCCTAGCATGATTTTTAATGTAAAATTGTGTGGCAAAACACGTCAAGACCATGTTCAATTTTGACGCTTATGCTAACTTCATGCCAGTTTTTGATTATACATAAGGCCGTACGTATATACATATATTTAGATATATGTAAGTAGTATGTACTATTATATATATAGATTGAACTTAATTTTTACTTCATATCAAGCTGCTAATAACACCAGCCAACAAGGTTTTCGACTGGAGCAACCAAATATGTATCTTTCCTAAAGTAATTTGATGGGTTGAATTCGAATCTGTAATTGATTTTTCCCTATCTCGTCAGGTTTTCGAGATACAAAACAATATTTTTATTCGTTTTTTACATAAATTTTCAAAAGTGAATGACGTTACGACGTTTAACGTTTGTATTTTGTTGGTTCGGTTTCACGTATTAGAGTCCAGCAGTAGTCTCCGAGCATGCTTTTGTCCCAAAATCCTTGCTAATTTCTTTAAATTTTCATTAACTGTTGGTGAGCACGCTCCCCTTGTGCGTCGCTCCGGAAATTACTGGTAATGGATCATTTGGTGGACATTAAACTGGTTTGGAAATCGATGGTACATTTGCACATTCGAATAAGTAATATTTTTACGATTTGTCATATTGAATCCATCAACTTTTGTTACTTGACTCTCACCAAAAAAATGCTGGAATCGGCGTTGTTTGCACGTCTTTTGTATTGACTCTCTCCAAAGTACTGGAGTTGAAATATCGAAATAGATCTTCTTGCCATTTGACTACTTGTATAAAACAGTTATGCAACTATTGTCGCTGTCTACGGTTTGTTCAAGTTTCTGACAGCAAAACCAAAATAATGTAAATATTAATATTTTAATAATTCTGATATTGCATATTAATTTTTTTCCCCAACCAAACATTCAACACACACAAAGCAAAAATAGCTTGAATCAGTTACACAAGATCTCCCTGACATGCTTAAAAGCTAATATTATGAAGACTTAAAGCCAATTTCACCAACTTATTTAAAATTCATATTTAAAAGTCATTTTTCCACGCAAAACTTAATGAAAATCGACATTTAAATATGAATTGATGTTTAAATATAGTTGGTGAAATTGGCCCTTAGAATGAATGTGGGCTTCAGTCAAATCAACAATTGTGAAATTGGAGTGTCAGTATTGACTCTTTTACAGTATTGCCAGCATGCGATAAAAAATTAACAAGACGTGATAGCCCAATTTTTATGCCAAAATTCAAAAACATGATTCGTTTCTGCAGTAAATTTTTTCGCAATTTGTAGACCAGTGTAATTTTCTTATATACGAAACAGGGCAATTAATAAAAACAATAGCAAACGCTATTGGCCTTTAGTCGGGATAGAATTTTGTGAAGCTCATAAACAAGTAAGAACGCTATCTTTGGCTGAGCCGAATCTTATATACGAGTATGTATGTATGTACCCTGCACCCACATATGCACCAGATAAAGAATGTAAGTACTCAAACAAAAATACACTTAAGTATTTACTCTTAATTTTAGTAACTGCTTATACTCCTAACTCCCCGTATCATATTAATACCCACACCGAAAAATAAATGAAATAAGTAAACCTTCTATAATGACACTAAAACAATTTTCTGTTTTGAAACATCCGCACAACTTACGAAAACGGCTCATAGTGCGCCGTTTTATATGCATCTCTTTTTGAGGCTCAAGTATTAGTTTTGTGTGTATGTGTAAGAGAGAGAGAGAGAAAATAATACATTTTTTTCTTTGATTCTGATTATAAAATCAAAATTTGAGCAAAAAAATTTAGATGGTATAAAAAATTTGTATCAATTTACTTTTATTTTACAAAAAGTAATATGTACAAACTATGGCAGGGATGGAAAACTTGATACCATCGTAATATTGTTGATTTTGTCTAGCAGAAAGGAACAGTTTCAGGAAAATCAAATGGAACGTAAAAATTAATAACAAACTCATTTGCGTATTGTCAACGTATGACCATCCATTCAAAACATAGGGCCGATGCGGTACATTCTTTAAATTGATTAATTATTCTAAGAGCATAATGAGCAACATGTCACAATATTTCGAACTAATGAGTGCCCATGTTTTAAATATCAGCGGTGTAATCCCGTAGTGGGACTGGTTGATTTGTATGGGATTTTTAGACAATTTAGAGAATGATATGGTGATTAGTTCTGTAATATTAACGCACGAAAATTGAATTTTTTAAATTATTACTGCAGCAAAGGCTCGACGATATTTATGTAATTTTGTATGAATATCACACAATTCCTAGTTTAGTCATGTGTATTCTCATAAAAAGTTAATTAAGAAGAGTTTTCAATGTTTTTAATTTTGTAGTATATAAAAACTTTAAAATAATTATTGAAGACCTTAATCAGACATTTTTCCACATTCCCTTTTCTTTTTCAATGCCTTTATACTCGCATGTGTGTGCATAAAAATGAGTTTATCTAAAGAATTCTACAAGAGTTTTAAATTCAAACAGTGGCTCAGGTGAACATCATGGGAGGGGCCATATTTCTCCCAAAAAAAATATCCATAGAAATAAAAATAAATCGTTATTCGTTAGTCTCGTTAAAATTCAAAAACGATTTTAATACTTGACGGTTTTTAAACACGCAAAGTCTACTTTGCAAAAAGTCCTGAGTTTAAGGGAGAGAAGGGAAATAGCTGCCATTCTCTTTTTTTCTCTTCTCTCCTATAAACTCAAGACTTTGCAAAGTAAATTTTTCGTATGCAAAAGCCGTCTTGTTTAATTGAGTGCCTTAAAACCAAAGAGGTACAAGTGCAAAAAATAAGATTCTGAGTAATTAAGCTTTAAGGGACAATTTCACCATATTATTTAAACATCAATTCATATTTAAAAGTAATTTTTCCATACTAAAATTAATGGAAATCGACATTTAAATATGAAGTGATGTTTAAATAGAGTTGGTGAAATTGGCCTTAACGTTTTAAAAAGTAAGAAAAATATCTGTTGTAAAAAGGAAAAAGTGCTTAAGTCGAGATAGGCTAATTTTGAGTTAATGGCACCCTTGAAAGTAGCCCTGGGCATAATCTGAATTATTTTAGGTGACTTTTCAGGAAGTTATAGCGCAATGACTTGCAACTTATCTCTTTTGAACTTATAATCTCGTAAGGAATGACAGCTTAATTAAGCTTATGCTTTGGTATACATATTTCAAATTAAATGTATTATTTATAGTGTGTAGAATGATAGTTTTCGAAAAAAAAATTATGAATACCGAATTTGCCAATTTAACTGTAAAAGAAACAAATTTCTGAAAATCGACCGAAAGCTTAAAAGTGCTTTACTGCAAATCAGTAAAATATGACTTAAGCACTTTTTCCTTATTGCCACAGATATAATACAATAAATATTTTTCCTGGGTGCTGTAGCCTTCCTCTCCTATAATAAAATAGCTTATCAACGCCTGTGAACTCAAACCTGATATTCAAGAGAAAACTACACTTGTTTGTTTAAGATGAAGTGAAGCATTACAGGTATAAAAAGAAATCGGTATTTAGGCATTAAGCACATTCACCTACAACCTGTGAAAAAGAGAATACATGTGTGTATACGAAAATAAAAACTTTCACGACAACACGTCTACACAACCACAGTTGTAGATGTCGCCAAACTAGACTAATGTCTACTTTTGTAAGCGACAAAATGCAAACTTAGTGCTGCCAATATAATACAAAATGTGAAAGGAATGACAGCTTAGGACTATTAGATATTATTTGACAGAAGTGACATCAAAAAAATCATATAAAGGAATAAATTGATTATTCGTTTTTATATTTTTATAAAAGATGATATAAGAAGGTACATTTTAAATAAGTAATGTTATTTTTATACATGTGAAATATCTGAAAGTGACACCACTGAAACATGTACATATGTATACATCAATATCAGGTGTTTATGATGTCGCTGCCGCTTTCCAAATAATTAAGAGGCTGGCTACAGGGCGACAATTGCAGCTAGCGGCATTTGAAGTAGTATAGCCTGCTGTGGTCAATGTGTTTAAAGCCTAATTCTTAACTACATACATAATTTTGTATTTATTTAGAGAAGATGAAGTGTTATTTACCTGAGTGGGGAAAAATTTTCCGTTAATCATTAAATCACTCTTAGCTTGACCAAAAAAGAAACAAAAACATTGATGCTGTGTATGTATGTATGTATATATGTACCTGCCAGGCATAAAAGTATCATAATATCATTTTCAAAGTTATTCAATTTATCTTCGTGGGATACTTTTATTGTTGTTGTTATGTTTAAATCAGATAAAAGTATTTTTGTTCATACTCATACGTCACACAGGCATTGTTTTCAAATCAATGTTGACTACATTGGCGAACGTCTCAAAACGGGAACTGAGAAAATTCTCATACACGAATATTTTAACAGCAAATTGGGAATTTCCTTTTATCATTCGAAAACTTTGTTAGAGCTATTAACTGATTTATACCAGTTCTCATTACTAATCAATATGTTTTTGACTAAATAAATTTTTTTTTTGCTACTAAATGTAGTTTGTTTAGTGGCTTAATTTTTATTCCATATTTCTTAGTCACAAAAAAATTAAGTACGGGTATGTACATACATATCTACATTATATTGTTGGCATTATTAAGTTGAACTTTATTCTTCTTTTACAGCCACTGATAGATAATTTCAGTGTGAATTATTGTTGCTTGTATTCAGCAGTTTTTGCTGGGGTGGTCATTTATTGTGTGTTTTAGTGTTTATTTTTAATGATTATTTTACTTAACAATTTAAAACTTTTAATTGACTGCACAGTGAAAGAGACCTTTAAAGGTAGAAATTATCTTTATCTGTCACCACAAATATGCGCATAATAATAAAGTAATGAGAAATAAATTATGAAATTGTTTCCTAATAATGGAATTTTTATTTTGGTTAATCTGCAGATAAGGATGATTTCATTTTCAACATAATTATTTATAATGGTAAGTTAATTTTTTTTATGACATTATTCTTATAAAAATTCATTCCGAAAAAGATTTATTGCTTCGCTGTTGAAAAATCTATTGAAATATAGAAATATTTGTTTCCTTATCAAAGCCAAGGCAAATTCATAACAATACTTTTATTCAGTAGGATTTTGCGAACATAAACGCGTAATATTTATCGGTATACATATTTAATCGTTTGCAGTAACGTAATGTTCCTGTCCAATTTCTTTTATATGATCGCGTACAGCTGTTTTTTTTTCTCGCCATTTAGTTGTATATATATCATGTGGCAGCTCTGCATACGTGGTTTTAATTTTTAAGGCTCAGTTAGCCGACTGTAATGGAATCTAACTGCAACGGTAGGAAACAGCTGATCGATATTTTTATGTGAAAAGCAATGAAAATGGTTATAGAGATGTAATATAACGTAACCGGAATGTACGAATCTGTACATTACTTTTCCCACAACAATATCAGTCGACTAACTGAGCCTTTAGCCTACTGTAATGGAATGTAATCGCAACGGTAGTAAACAGCTGATCAATATTGTTATGTGAAAAGTAATATACAGATTCGTACATACCAGTTACATCTCTATAACCATTTTCATTACTTTTCACATAAAAATATCGACCAGCTGTTTCCTACTGTTTCGGTAACATTAAATTACAGTCGGCTAACTGAGACTTTTGGTTCCGTACACTAAAGGTGAAAAGGAACCCTCTTGTTTTTGCTACGGTGTCCGTCTGCCCGTCATACGGTATTCTCTCGAGAATCGTGAGAGCTATGTGAATATGTAAAAACTTTGGCCGCTACAACAACAAACAAAAATTATAGCAAGCAACGAAAAATTTTGAAATCCTTATGTAACATACAGACAGTTGTATGTAGACACTTGAAATTTGCAAAGTTAGTGTATTTGTATGGAAACTACACCAATTTACACTGAAATTTAAAAAATCAAAATTAGAGGGTATTCTATCAGTTAATGTTATTTCCAAGATGTAATTTTGACAACTTGCTGTTTCCTGGAAACCACAAGAGGCAAAATCTTGAAATTTTCAAATAAAAAAATCGCCAAAAATAAAAAAATCCCTAGAGCTAAAATAAATTGCCAAAACTAAAAAAAACGCCAAAACTTAAATAACTCCAAAAAATATCGCCAAAAAATGGAAAAAAATTTTCATCATAAATTAAATTTAAAAAATTTTACATAAGTAAGACAGCAAATATCATTAAAATATGTTGCTGGATAGCGAAGTTTTCTTTATGTGTACATATTTATTACAGTAATATGATTATCGTAGTAAAAGTTACTGAATCCGGGTTCATATTCCGGATTCTACAAGTGCTCAAAAATTTCGGTATTAATTTCTTGCCGATAACTTATATAGAAAACAAACAAAATTAAAGAATACTAGTATTTGTTTTCAATACAAGTAATCGATCGAACGTTTTCTTTCGACATCGTGGGGCAGGCTGTTAATCAAGCTGCATTTCATTGATATTAATGCCACCTCATCTTCTTGAAAAAAAAAACTTTATTTTTATAAATCACAACATATTTCAGTCTAATTAAACTTAAAGGCTTCGAATAATGGAATCAATTAATATTTTAATTATGCCAGTTTTCGGTATCCTTGCAATTTTTTTGTCACTATGAATGTATGTATGTATATGCATAAATTTTTTTTCAGACATTTAAAAAATTTTGCTTTAAATTATTGTTTTCAAAAACCGTAAATTTGCAGCTGCATTTTGCTTATAGGCTTCGCTTATTTTTTCATCTCATGGTCGTAAGATATTAATTGTAGAATTGTTTTACAATACATTAATCTTCACTTTAAAATACTGAATAATGTATTGAATTTCTTCTTTATAACATGGAATTGTTAAACTAATTTAATACTTTTAATTTTCACCAAAACTTTTGAAATTCAATATTAGATATTGAAAACGTGACTTATTTTCGTTTATATTTTAATTTTGGATTATACAATTTTTAATGTGCTTTTCTAAAAATATGCCATTATATGTAATATAATCAGTGTTACATAATTTCAAAGCGTTCACACAATTGCAGTTTTGAATACACAAATGAGAGAAGCAAAAAAAATAGAAACGCATATAAACTTCCCTGAATGATAGATGGCCCATCATCATTAATATCCACAAAAAAAAATTATCTGAAATAGTTGTATAATACATGTGAGCAGATGAATACAATAATAGTTTGCAGTCATTTTATGTAACCCTCCATCGCTAAAAATCATTAAAGCCTATTAAGGGACTTCAATCCGCAGTAATAATAATTTTCATAATTTTAAATAGTTTTAGCGCTCAAGATTTATACAATATTGCTATTGACTTGTAGGCTGAAGTAGTTGCACGTTCGAGTCCGGTCTCATACAGTCATTAAATAACAACACCACGCATTTTTCTGATGTGCATTAGTGTCCACTTGTATCAGTTGTTGTAGGAAAGTCCCAGTGATGAAGGCATAGACACTGGTCACTGAAATATACACCGGCTTCAGCGGATACTAATCCTAATGTAACATCAGAGCGCCCTCCTTCGTAGGTATTGTGTAGCGGCGAAGTAAAATAACCAATAAAAAATTTAATACGCCTCATTGACACCAGAAGTGCTTCAACACTGAAAAAAGCGTGCCAAAAGCAGAGTTGTAAAACAATGAAACTTTTCTCAATCTCTTCCTTCACCACCTGTCTTCTCTATCACAATATCTTTCATAAAAGAAGGTAACACCTTAATAGTAGTAGGCATTCATTGTTTGAGTGTTACTTCTCTTTACAAAAAAAAAAATGCTAAGTCAAAACTTTGTTTGGAAACAAAAAATTTTTGACTTAAAATTTTCGATTTAGATTTGAAAAAATCGGACTGCGGTGTTAAGCAGCTGTGCTATCAACAACACCTGTAAAGTTAATTCGCCTTTATTTTAAGTATTTGTAACAGAAAACAGGCAATTTGGTATAAAAAGAATTTCTTAGACTAACTAACTTTATTTAACAATTAGTACAAGAAAAGAAAATTAAATACATAACTTATGCACATTCAGAAATTGTTGATTAATTGCAAACAAGTAATTTTCAATTCCTTGAAGCGTATCCCAATTAAACTCTAAACGATAAAATACTAAATTGAGCGATAATCTAAAAAAAAATCATAAAACTGTTATAATCTCAGTATTTACAAATCTTTGCAGATTTGTTAATACTGTCACTCCACCAAGGCTCACCAAACAGTGCTTTTAAAACAAACAATTCCATTGATTGCTTTTAATTAATGAAAAAAATTCTAACACAGACTATACTAATTACTAAATAAATCAAATATAAAATATTTACCTGCGATAATGGTAACAAATGACAACATGTTGAATAGATGTTTAGACAGCGCGTTGTCAATGTGTCTAAATTTTAAATAATATTATTTCCTTCTTAAAAAACACGCACCAAATTGCACCAAATATGTAATGCACGTTGTAAATATGTATGTACATATATAAGCAAATAATTATAAATTTTCTAAATTGACCACAACACGCGATTTAAAAAAGTAAACAAACTGTCCAATTTTTTTTTTCTTTTACCTAATGTAAAATTATTATTTGAAAAGAATTATTTCAAAACCCGTTAATAAAATTGCATTATTTAACTTCCGTTTAGGCACCACTCAATGTTTGTCCTCTTGCAGGTCTAACAATTTAGCGTGAGTGTTAATTGTTTCATGCAAAAATTTATATTTATGTTACTATTTTTTTTTTTTTTTAATTTTAAACTGTTACGTTCAAAATCTGAACGATTACTAAAATTTTCAAAATCACCGAGCAGTCGAGAGACGTTGAATAAAATTAAAAAGAAAAAAATAATAATAATAATGAAAAAAAAATCACACAAAATGAAAACACACAGAAAAGAATAATAACAAACGTTTTACAGAAACGACCGCTAACAAATAAATAACGAATAAAAACCAAACTCCCTACACACAGATAAAAAAACAAAAGCATAAAGAACTCACACACAAACACATAGAAACACACACATGCACTTGTCAGCCAACAATTTCTACTACAATCGAATGCAGCAACAACGCCAACAACAAGAACAGAAAGTAGCAACAATAGCAACCGCAGTACAAAATATAAATGTATGCTTTACTACTATACATTATGTATCAGAGATGGGTGTTTAGGTACCAAATGTACGTTATATTGTACAAGATAAAATTAACAAGGACATAATATCTGATTTGGACACATGATACTCGTGCATACATACACACATATCGTTAGAGAAAATGAAAATACATGCAAAATGAAAAATTATAATACATATAAACAAAAACGAAAAATGTAATGCATTGTTTTATTTGAACTGTAGTAAATTTTTAATCAAGGAATAATTTCTTAGGGCCTGTCCCACGATGTCGACAACGTTCGAATTGTCGCACGCTTACATTCAAAACAAAAACAAGTTTTAATATTTTGTTGTTGTTTCAAATGTGAGAGTGCGACAAGTCGAACGTTGTCGACATCGTGGCAAAGGCCCTCAATCAGGCTCAAGTTCAATATTTTTTAATTCTTTTTATGGAATAAAATATTTTATGAATTAATGCAAGAAAGTCTAGTTTAACACACCAGTTGGCGAAATACAGCAGCTTTAGCTGGAATTTCTTGTTTATATATTTCGGTAGAGAGTGGTTTTTGCTCGTAATATCAGCTATTTAACATGAATTTTTAATGAAATGGAATATGAGAAACAGTTTTGTAGATATGCATTTAATTTTTGCTTTTCCGTCTTCATATACTCGTATGTTTTGCTTAGCTCGAAGTTAGATCACTCTACCCAAGCATGTTCAAGTATTCTTCTTTATCTTTTTTGATCATCTCATTAATTATATCTACATACTTATTCGATGTACCGCCGGCACGTATTTTTTGGGAGTACATTGTAGTGTTTTTATGTTAATTTATTGTTGCTTTCAACAGTTTGTTTTCGACAAATAATGATTTTATTTCATAATAAGAATTCCCTATACACCGATGCGTTTATTTGTATATCCAATTTTTTGGCTGCTACTGTACAATTTTTAAAATGTTAGTCGTATTGCATTTTCTGTAACGAAATTCATATAACCAGGCCTAAGGACCGAGTCACATATAATCCGTCATACGTTAAACTTTGCCTTTTCCAACTGACAGCTTAAGTTGAAATACGTGGTTTCTTATGAGTTCTGCCACATTCAGTACGTTTCCGTCAACGCAAAGTACAAAAGTTTGGTAACTTTTTACTTTTAGCGTACTTTGAGTAGTTTGGCAACTATTAGTTCGTTTTTTTTTTGGTATGTTTAGATCAAAATAAAAGAAATAAATAAACAAAAACTTATGTTTAACAAATGAAATGGACAACAATCCCATTGAAGCTGCTAAAATGTTTCCGTCAACAAAGTAATCACTGTTGCAACTTCCTCCGTCATTGCGTTAATGTCAGTTGAAAAATGTGACGTATAACGTATGAAGGATTCTATGTGACTCGACCTCAAGCCAATTACAAAATGATTGTACAGCCTGTTTCTTGCGTCATGTTTTAAGCCTGGATCACACTATCGACACAATGTACCAATTTTCGTCGGCTCACTGCATAAAGCCAAAATGGCATTACTGCTCAATTAATTCTGGAGTAAGTCTATATGGCCTTATTATGAAATGCAGTGAGGTACAATTATGTCCTTATATTTCAATTAGTTCAGGAATAAGGCAAATTTAGCTTATTACTTATGAGTTTATTTCAGTGAGCAGACGAAAATCGGTACATTGCACAGTGGTCGAAATGGCTAATTTAGCGGCGTTTAATTAATATTCTTGTTTGTGTAATATTTTTTTTAGTTGAAAATAGATTAAGCTACAATGTTAAACAAAAAAATTTTTTTTAAATATATTAAAAATTTTTTTTTTGTGATAGTTGCAATTTTTTTTCATATTTACGATATTTTTTATTTCATTCAGGAAAACATTATAAAGTTAATATATTTAATGTTTCACATTCTTTTGGGCTAAACAACAATTTTTATTTATTTCAGTGCTATATATTGTTAATAAAACGACATATGTATATAAAGGTACAGTTATGTTGGAAATAATAGGCTTAAACATTCATTGTGCTTAAAAAATTAATTAACCAGTTACATTGCGCGAACTGGCATGTCATATTGGACGATTCACAACAACAATAATCCAAATTAATAAACAAAAAAAGAATTATACCGAACACGATCGAATCCCAAAAGTTGCACTTCATCATACAATAAATAGCATATAACACTTTAAACACCCTATCACAAATGTCAACTTCTACAATTCACTATTTCTAAACTAGATACACACAGGTCACAAACATTTATTTTTTAGTTAATACATACCTTTGTCTTTCAATTACAACTTTTAGGCTCAAAATTGATAAACAATTGACTTAAATGTGACAGAAATCACGTAATGAGTAATTAGGCGCCAAATTCCTTAAATGCACGTGCTGCAGCAAATGTGTTGTGTTTGACAGCTAACAGCTGAGCGAATATTGAAAGCAAAATAAAGGTAAAAACGCAGAGTTGCTCAGAAAAGTATCGGTAGTCGATACAATGCAAAACATTTATCGATTTAAACATTTAGTTTTTGTCTTAAGCGCCGCTAGATCAGTTATTTCGACCAGTGTGCATTGTGCCTATAGTTTGATCCAGGCTATATACACATCAGTTTTTCCTGAAGGAAGTCTCTTCAATGCCCTTGAAACCGATTTCCATTATACATATGTTAGATATACATCCATATGTATCACGGAGTTATCATTTGTATTGCCAGATTTTATTTCAAACCTTTCAACGTAATTCAGTGTTAAAAAATCCCCAAACGCTGTCAAGATAATATGTTACTGATATTAATAATATTTTCTAAATATTTTTTAATATTTTTTTTTTTAATGTTATTTTTATACTTTTACTGTTGTAGCCATTTCTCACTAAAAATTTAACTAAATTAAGTGAAATTAAATCAACTTTAAAAAAAGGATAGTATAGAGCAAAAAACAAGCTTGCTTTCCCACAACTATATGTACAGTGCGAAAATTATATTCTAAATTAAATAAATTATTATTATAGCTACTGATATATTTGAATGCGTTACCCAGACGAGTGGCAACCTATAAAAATATTTAGTTATCAACATTTTTGGGGCCGACTTCACTCTGTTAATTATGTAGGTAAGGTTTTATTTAATTTACAATTTTTCTCATATCACAGACAGATGTGTGACTGCATAGTTGTCTCGTGGACTAAATTTGCAATTCAGTTATTTTTAACTTTTTATTGTCTATTTTTTGAAGTCGGTTTTAGTTTTTAGTTTTATTTTAGAAAACTGTTTATTTTTGTTGAATTATGACAGCGATGCTTGTGTATTGCATTCACCTCTTGTTTGCAATAAATTTATTATTTTACGAGTTTTAAGGGGTTGAAATTATATGATTTATTTGGCTTTACATAGAATTATTGTGAGAGATTTTTATAAACTTTTTAAATTTACAATCTCCTAGATAATTTAAGATTACTGTTATATAAAGAAGAAAAGTGCATGGAGAAGCAATAATTATAAAAATTAAGCATACAACTGAAAGATTAGCCCATTAAAATTTAAAAGCATTTTTTAGCCATTCCCAAAATAAATACTCGTAAGTGTATAAATTGGACGATTCATCACTTGGCAGCACTAGCTCAGATGTCTTTCATCAAGTTAGGGCCTGGTTCACGATATCGACAGCGTTCGACTTGTCGCACACTTACATTCAAAACAAAAACAAATTCTAAAATTTTGTTGTTATTTCCAATGTAAGTGTGCGACAACGTTCTACTTGTCGATATCGTGAACCAGGCCCTAAGAGTTATGAACTTCCATGACTACAGAAGCTGGTTACGGCCATTTCGTTATTGTATAAAGCGTCTGATGGAACCTCAAAAGCAGGTACGGAGTTCTTATGGAAATTGAGGTTCCCATATGAACTGTGTGTAGTATAGACCTCTAAAGGCCGAGTCATATAAAATCCTTCATATGTACGTTATGCGTCGCCTTTTACAACTGACATTCACGCAACGACGGAGGAAGTTCACACTATGAATACTTTGTTGGAGGAAACATATGCGCAGCTTCAATGTGTTTATTCTCTATTTGATTAATTAAACTTAGGTTTTTTTCTTTTGTTTTAGCTGCCACAAATAATATAATAATAGCTGTCAAACTATTCAAAGTACGCTAAAAGTTAAAAGTTGCCCAATTTTTGTACTTAGCTTTGACATAGTGTCCACATCTGATGAATTTATATGATGATGTTGACATTGATATCATGATGAAAATTCATCACGTATACTCGTAGACTCAATTTATCAATATTATGGCAGCGTTATGATATAATCATCAGAGCTCACGGCCTGATAAATTCATCTTGATGTCAAATGTCATTTTATGTGTCACTGTGCATTTAACGTTTATTTACTACGCAATTTTCGTCGTTTAAAAAGGAAATTTTAAAATTTAAAAAAAAAATTATATTCTAACCGTCATGCTTAAGTATTTTTAAAGTATTGCTATTAAATAAATATTTTTAAAATATTGCTATTAAATAAATATTAATTAAATATTGAAAATATAACTTTTTTTCATACTATGTAGTGTAAACGCGCCTTGAAACTCTTTCTATTATTATTACATTTTCGAATCATGTATAGTACTTGTCCTTATTGCCTGCTAATGACTTTTTTATTTTGACAAATTTGGTGCAATTTGAATGACAAGTTTACGACTCCAGTCAAGGCTGCATTTAATTTATAAGTATATCCAAACAACCATAATGACATAAAAATTATCGACAGATATCAGCGATAAAAAAATTTCCATACAAAATCTTAATCATGGATATCAGTGTTTATGGAATTTTTTGCTGATAAAAAACAAATGAAATAAAAATTCATTTCTGCGGATATGGCAGGCAAATGGACAAAGGTTAAAAAATATGGACTTGACATACACATACATACACATGTGCATATGTATGTATGTTTACGTGTACAGTCATAACTCCAAATAAAATTGTTTTGCAGAATATGGGTTTAAACTTATCATTTAAGGTATTAAAAAATGTTCCCCTTTGTATTGGCAGTCATTTCTTTGGATGTTATTTCAGAAAGCCATCGCAAGGTTGTATCATGTCCATGGAAGTTGGCTAAACTTTTCTTCACCTTTCCTTATTATTAACAAGACTGCGACCAATATACGATACACAATAGGAAATGTGCTGATTCCCTATATTTTCGCTCACGGTACCACGGGATATGTGTATGTACATACATATGTATTTATGTATGTAATTACTAACGCGATTAGATAGATGATCTTGTAGCTTTCGCAATAGAAAATGTTTGCAGTTTGTTGTTTGTTGTTTGTAAAAATGCAAAAAAAAAAAAAAACAATCAGCAAAATTATCAATGAATTAACAATCTAATGACTGAATGAATTGTATAAAAATTCGTAACTTTTAATTGCAATTTGTGTGAGTGTGTCCACTGCTCTAAAACTTTTAGAAACAATAAACTTAAACATTAACCTGCGCTTAAACTATTTTTGTTATCGTTCGTCGGTATATTGTCACCAAAAATATAAATTTTTTATTTAGTGAAAAATCTAAGATACTAGACAAAACAATTTAATTTTCATTTGGGTAATCTTTTTCGTTCTATGTGTGTAAGAATGAAAAAATAAATGTTGGCATTTAAATATTTTTACCGGTTGTAATAAAAAAAGCATTTAGAAACAGCTGCAAGTACAGTCGACTCTTGATAAATTGAAACTCGTTAATTTGAATCTCTTGATAATATGAATTGCTTCCCAGGTCCCTTTTAAGACATTTAATAAATTGAAAAAAATACAATTTAATTTGGTTCCCTCGTAATTTGATATTATTTTAATGGTATCTTGTTCTTCGACTAGCTATAATTTGAATTTTCCGGCATTACGTTCTATAATTTGAATTAATTTAATGTCCTGTGTAGTATGAAAAAAATCATTTGCTGTTAAATAATCATTTGTTTTAAGCCGCCTGAAGACGATAAAAATGCTTGATGTCAAATTTGTATGCGTATGATGGATGATCCGTCAAGCATTGATTTTGAGATTGATTTTGTGCTATCAACATCGCCAACAGCGTATTCATTTTTAATTAGAAATTTCAATATCGAGAAAAAAATAAAATAAAATAATAAAATGAGCGAAATTTCTTATGCATTCGTCATTATTAAAATATCACATCAAGCGTGCCAAAATTAAATTTTTTTACTATATTTATGATTTGATCAGGCTAAAGTTCGTACCGCTTTGTAAGCCAAATTACATGTGATAATTATTAATGAACAAATAACACCAAAGTTAGTTGTAAATATTCTGACAAACACATAGTTGAACGGAACAACCGGCTGTTTTCGAAGGCCACTAAACCTTCCTCATCAGCGTTCTTTTGTGTTTGGTCCACTGTGTGTGGTGTCAGTTGTTGTAGATTTCTGCTTTATATACGCAACTTTTTTTTGCAAATGGAATATGTGAATTGTTTTGATTCATCGTATTACAATTTGCTGAAAGCTTTTTTTGTAATGAAAGCTCATTTTTACCATCTCTAAATTTACAACAGTCTTGCCATTGTCGTTTGTTCTTTACTCTTTTCAATTTCAATGTATTTTTATTAAAAAAATATTTTACTTAATAAGTAAAATAATAATTTGGGATTACTAGTGCGTTAAAAAATTTTAAAATTAAATAATAATTAAAATTAGTTAAAATTTTTTGATTTTTCATCAGTCATCGTCGGCGAAACACATTTTCAAACTCATTTTCACAACCACAACCATTATGATTGATGGGTAATTTGATAGTGTCCAGACCGCTTTAATTTATATGCACTCCTATACAGAGGAGTGCCATCTTGCTCGCCGAATTTCGATAATTTGAAGCTTAGCTTTTCTACAATAGTAATGTGAATGTGTTCGTGTTTTTTATGACATGCCTTTAGCATGCGCCACAACTTCGATAGCTACTTTTAGCGTAACTGTGATAGTAAAATTAAAAAATTAAATTTCTTTGCTTCTCCTCATTTCTGAAATTTAATGCTTGGCAGAAATTGTCTTGCGAAAAATCTGATGGACAATATCCGTATTTCACTTGGTGGACATCAGTCTAGAACCTTTTTTAAATTTTTTTCTCTGGTCCCTTGAATTTCAAATTATCGAGAGTCGCCTGTATATAATTTGCTTTTGCTCTCGTTGCTTATTTTAGTTATCGATGTTGATGACTGAGCGATTTTTTCTTTTGTTTAGGAACGATTAATTACAATTTTGAGTGATCGACAGCTGATAGGAATTTTATTAAATGTTAAAAATACTTTTGCTTTTAGAAATGTTATTTATTCATTTCGCAGGACTGTTAGTCAAAAATCAAAAACTCAATTCGCCATACTTTTTGGTAGATGAAATTCTGCATTAATATTAATTTTGTTTTATATAATTTTTTTGTGTGTGCATGCATACACGAATAGACAATAGATCTTTTGTATTTTAAGTTTCATATATAAGACAAAGAACAGCTGAGTTTATGATACACGCCTTTTATATACGCAAAGTTTGCTTTGCAAAGTCTTACGGGCTGTCCCACGATGTCTCTCGAAATCGTTCGATCGACAACTTGTATTGCAAACAACAATAACATTAGAAAATTTGTTGTTGTTTTCAATATAAGTATTCGATCGAACGATTTCGAGTGACATCGTGGGACAGGCCGTTAATTCAGCTGGGTGAAAGACAGAGCTGGGAATACTGTCTCTGTTTGTCTTTCTACCAGCTTAATCAAGACTTTGCAAAGTGAAGACCCCATTTAAATACGCAAAGGTCTTAATTCAGCTGGTAGAAAGGCAGAAATAGAATGATGAGATGTGTTCAGACAACTGACATTTCTTATTCGTGCTTTTTATAATAATAAAGGGCATTCTCTAGGAAAGTTTAGACTATTATTTTAGTAGAAAATATAAAATTTCAGGCAGATCCCAATGGTTTAGCAGACCAGTGAACGATGGCCAACATTAGCTTGCAGTCGTGTGATAGAATTGGTTCAAGATCCTTAATTTAAAAATGCATCTAATCTGAAAATATCAAATGAAAGCTGGAAAGTTGTATATGTAGTTATCGCCTGTAATGTATGAACATAACTTGAGAGCTGCACCATAACTTTTGCATATTCCATTAATGATTTGGTGTCATTAGTTTTCCCTGACATTGTGCATTTAGTGTGTTTTTCATCAATTGCACTTAATCAATTATTATAAAATAATTTCAAATTAAAATTCGTTTAAATGGCTGTGAACTCATGTAATCGTCATTACATACAATTAACTGTCAACTTTGCGCGCACACACAATGTCAGCAATTTGTTTGTTTTTTATTTATTTTTTGTTCGACAAAATAATGAATAGAAAATGTTTCATTTCATTTTGTTTATAATCGAATGAATATCAAACGAAAAAACAACAAGTAATATGTGGGTGAAATTAAATTTAATTTAATAAATGAAATTACCACTGTATTATTAAGAAGATTTCAATAAATAAAGGAAATAATAATGAAAATGTTAATATAAGGATAAAATGCAAAGAAATTACCTTGGAATGTGTTTAACTTTTCCATATTTTGTAGCAAATATTTAAGGTATTATTCACAAAAAGATATTTTTGATTTTATAAAAAAAAATATTGGCTAATGCAATAAAGAGCGTTAATGTCAACCACAGCGTTAAGATTAATACAAAAATTAAGAAAAATAAATATTGAAATTTTTTGGGTTGAAGTCTACTGATGAGTTCCAAAAGCGGGAACGAAATGCATATAGACAATTGCTTAACCATGAAAACAGGACAAATTTTCAAATTAAATATTAAATAGTATTACTGATTCCGCATTTAAACTAAAATTCAGCGAAAATAAATATCGATCGCAAATCGCAGTTATCCATTCCTGCGGTAACATCCCTGTTTTCATTTATTCTGAGGTGGTTTAATGTCAGCTGTTGGTACTCGTAAAAACATTTTTGTATTTTTTGAAAGTAAAAACTACATGAAATACCGAAGTATATTTATTTGACATGAAGTCTTTATTTATTTAATTTGAAAATTTTGCTTAACCATAAAAACAAGCAAAATTTGCAAAGTAAAAACTACAGATTATTTTTGTATTAGAAACACTCTTAAGGCTCAGTTAGCCGAATGTAATGGAATGTAACTGCAACGGTAGGAAACAGCTGATCAATATTGTTATATAAAAAAATAATAATGTGCAGATTCTTACATTCCGGTTACATCTCTATAACCATTTCCATTACTTTTCACATAACAATATTCATCAGCTGTTTTCTACCATCGTAGTTACATTCCATTACAGTCGGCTAACTGAGCCTTTAAGCCGCGATCCCACTATTAGCACAATGTACCGATTTTCTTCGGCTCACTGCAATAAAATCCTAAATAATAAACCAAAATAGCTCTATTTCTCAATTAATTCCCAAATAAATCGATATTGCTTTATTTAAGTACAGGCTTGAAAATGAAATTAAACTCAGCATAGGTACATACTTTAATAAAATTACTTACATACACATCTATAAACCGCTTATATTAAATTATACGAGTATGCTATTTATTTCAAAACTAATTCTCAATTAACTATTAATAGCTTTCAGCACAACACAAATTAATCTTATTTAATTGCAATTTGTTAATGTTAATCTTCACTTCACAATTCACTATTATTCGAAATTCTTTCATCACACATACCAGCTGCTACTTTTACTTGCGTATTATCCATTCTCAGATCGAACATAATTCTCATCATCACAATTACACAGTACTCGTATGCAAATATAGTTGACGGTATCATATCAAACGTTATTAAATGCTTGATTTTTTCTTTACAACAAACAATCAACAACAATAAATTCCACAGCTGGCATAAAAATTGAAACTAATCCAAGGTTTTCTTTACACAAATGAAAACTTACAAACACCAAGTAGTTAGCTAGTTGCCCAAGTAGTTAGAAAATAAGTGAAAAGATAGATACTTGAATTGCGATAGAAATAGATTTAAATGCGAGCTAAAAAAATATTCCATCAATTAGTTGTAAATGAGCTTCAAAATATCAACAAAGAGATGAAAGCAAATGAAAGAGAAAAGAAAATTGTTTTCATTTGGCAAAAGAAAAACAAACAAAAAACAAAAGCAATTCGTTTGCGGAATAAATTGTCAAAGTGTACTTGTCATTGTCAAAGTGTACCGGCTGCAGGTCGCTTTGATTGTAATTAGTGCAAACGATTTATCTCATTACAAAAAACTTATCAGAATTAAAACAAAAATAAGAAATAATCAATAGCAATTTACAGTAAGTGCTATTAATATTCGTGTATAAAAGCCGAAAAGCCGAGCCACATAGAATCCTTCATACGTTATACTTGGCATTTTTCAATTGACGTTAACGCAACGACAGAGGAAGTTGACACAAAGAATGCTTTGTTGAGGGAAACATATGAACAGCTTCAATGGGTTTGTTCTCCACTTTATTATTTAAACTTAAAGGCCGGGCCACAATGAATCCGTCATACGTTAAGCTTCGGCTTTTTCAACTGACATTAACGCAACGACGGAGAAGGTTGGCACAATGAGTACTTTATATACGGAAGCATTCGAACAGCTTCAATAGGTTGGTTCTCCATTTTATTTATTAAATTAAACTTATTTTTATTTATTTCATAAATCAGAAAATACCAAAAAAACCAACTATTCGACGTACGCAAAAAGTTAAAATTTTACCAATTTTTGTACTTTACGTTCACGGACACGTATTGAATGTAACAGATCTCATAAGAAACCATGTATTTCAACTTAGCTGTCAGTTGAAAAAGGCGAAGTTTAACCTATGACGGATTCATTGTGCCCCGGCCTTAAGTTTTTTTATTTATTTCTTTTGTTTTGTTTTATTCTCGTTCCCAAAACATACCACAAAAAAAAATCAACTGATAGGTGTTAACGTACGTATCACGGATTCTATGTGACTCTGCCTTAAGATATCATAATATGTATATTGCGCGTCAATAATAAAGGGTGGGCAAAATTTGAGGTTAGGAAATTGGGTGTCAAATGATGAAATGTCAAGAATTGAGCTGCATCCTTTGATATTTATTTAGCAAAAGTTGGCAAATTTTAACCATAGAACTATATTCTTGAACAAAGAATTTTAATTGCGAAATGTGTGAATTTTAATTGAATCAAAACATTTGTATTTTTATTTAAAAGCTTCATTCAGGCGATTTGGTATGTTGTTTCCTACGATTACATTGCTCTTGAAGACTCGATTTCATTCCTCTTGAAGACTCGATTTTGACTCAGATATTGATGTTATTGTGTGTAGCCGGATAAGTCGGTCCAACTCATCTCACAAATTCTCAATCGTGATCCTCTTAAGCTCTTATTCCATATTGCCACAAATATGCTATTCCTAAAAATGGTGCGAAAAATTAAAGCTCAAGTGTACTTTAATTAGTCACTGAGGTTTGTAATGAGTTCCACAAAAAAGTATCTGCATCCGTCCGAAGAACACTAAGGTTCTTCCTTACCCATTACTCTATTAGTTATTTTACGCAACCGACAATCTCGTTTGAGTTTTGCCAAGGACTTTAAATTCATTTTCTGAACAGCAATTATTTGCAGCCAACGGTCGATTTGTAAGGTATAATGGGTTCTTTGAAATGAATCAGCATTTTTTTCCATATAAGTTAGAAAAACAATTCGTACATCTCTGCCTGTCGTTATACTCTTAAGATACTTTGTCTTAATTGTTGTGTAGTCAACTTGTCTAATAAAATATCCATTAAATTATATAACGACCCTATAAAATCAATATTCTTCTCGCGTTCTTTTTTTCTTCTTATTTTCTTTATATAACAATTTGATATAAAAAAATTCCAACTCATGTTCTATTTAAATTTAATTTTTTATTTGTTATTTAGCACTTTTACTTCATAATTAGTAACGTAATTTTCTCATACCAACGTTGAGTACCTCAAACCTTTTTATGTTCAACAAATTAAAAAACTACGTTCGCTTGCAACGAATCTTATACACTCTTCATTTCTAAGTATAAATTAACAATCAATTAAACTGCACTTCGCAGAAATTTTAGATTTTAATATTTTTTTCTAGATGTTTCGCATTATACATATTTGATTTTTTCACGTTTGCTTATATTTAATTACCAATTGTTCTCCTAGAATAACACTTCTTTAACTTTTGATGAGGAGAGGTGTTTTTTCAAAATTTTTATTTTCCAACAGAGACTAAACTATCAACCATACGGTACTCTGATCTGGCAACTCTATATAGCTGATGTCTTAAGTGGGGTACACACTATCGGACATGAGTGGCAGTTTTGCTCAAATTTTACATTGATCGATAGTGTGAACACGAATTTCGTCAGTTAACAGTCAACCACAGAATTTTTTGTGCTTGAGTGACAGTCAGCGGCCATAGTGGTTTTTGACAGATAGCGTGTACCAAAAACCGTCAGTCAAGAGATATTTTTGAAGCATAAGCAACACAGGATGGACGCGGAAAATTATTTTTTTAAGGAATTTACATATTTTTATGAAATGCAAGGCTGTGTGTAATGTTAAAGACAAAATATTAAGACAACGTCGTACGAGGAGTTGTTAAAGATAAGAAAACATTAAAATACTTCATTATAAAAAAATGTTGTTAGCAATAATGCGCATCCAATTTGTGTTTTTTCTGTATTTGTGTGTCTAATTTTTTTCTTGAATGAAGGTTTGAGTGTCGGACATGATCTATAGTCTGAACAGTCAACACCATCAATCAAAACTGATGAATTTTTGACTGTCACTCATGTTCGATAATGTGTACCCAACTTTAAGTAGTATTGAGTTTCTTGTACTCGCAAATTCAATTTCTTCCTCATTCATTTCACTTCTTTTGCATTCATTTTAGTGTGTACACTGTACAGTCACTTTGCAAAGTTAACTTTGCCCGTCTAAATTCAATCTTAAATGCAGACTGCAAGTGTTAAGTTTTTTTTCTTGTTTAGCATGAAATGACGAATAATATGACAGCAGTCACTTTATGTTGTAGTAGATAATTTGATATCGTATGGTTAAGCTAATATTTTGCTTAATTTCTAGCCGTCAGTTGATGTTCGTCTATCGAAATATACAAAAAACTTGATTTGAAAAAAATAATGAGTTAGGGCCTTTCTATATTAAGGTAGCGATATGTATGTATACACACAGGGAGTTCCAAAAAGACGTTTCATTTGCAATAGCCCGCCAGTTTAACAGTTGTCGTGACCCAACTTGTAACTACTGGACAGATGGTAAGTAAAAACTACTCCATTAATAAAAAATTGTATTGAATTTATTAAAATTTACTACAAAAATAGTGAAAATTTCGCGGACACAGTTCGCAAAACTAACCTGTGCGTTTAATTTTAAAGGAACTAATGACCACTGACTAGGTAGTTATTTAGGGACAATATGTAGACGTTGGCAACGTCGCCAAAAAGTCACCAAAATAGTGAACAAAAGTGGCGACTTGGAGACATTCAACCCCAAGTTTCCTTCAGGGTGATTACATGCATATGCAGGTATGAATGGAAGTAATTCTTTGTACATATACATACGAGTATGTATGTATGCATGTATTGCACTGTAAAGTTGTTAACTTGTTCAATTCGAAATGACTGTGATTAGTAAACAACTTTCCTTGAAATATCATGAAAAACACCATCTTGACACAATTCCCTCAGCAAGTGCATTTAACAAATTACAACAATATGTGTCGAATCGAATTGTTAATATATTTAAAAAAAGTGTCTGCTGAATGACTGAAAGAAAGAAAAGGACACTTACAAATATGACACAAAACCCAAGGTGATGATTGCAAGTATGTATGTATTAAAAAAACTCCTCCATATTTCGCTTAGTTAAAAAATAGCAAATTAGTTTAATGGATTTGTGCAATGACTTGTGTTCCTTTATTAAAGTTAAAATTTTTGCCTTGGTAAGTAATGCAGCAACACAAAAATAATCTCAAGGTCAGTTATGTATTTATGATAAAATGAAGTGAGAAGAAGATCATCGATTTAAATTTATTTTTTATTATGAAAAACGTAAGATAAAATCCATATGCCCTTTACTCTACGTCTCCTCCACCTGATATGAAATTTTGTTATAACTTGAAGTTATAATTGAGTTATTAAAACAAATGCATAAACAATAATGTTATAAGTTGAAAAAAGCATTAACTCGAGCATTTCACACTTAACACTAATTTGAAGTTAATGTTAAAGGTAGTCATTTTATGTCAGCTGCAGGAGACTACAAGTTAAGCTTTAAAGAAACCGTAGGATTCTTGGATCATATGATGATTTATTTAGGTAAATATAGCTGTAAATTCAAATTGTCCGTACATCAGACTTATAAAATATATTTTCCGTATATTCCATACTAAATTTCAGTGCATTTTTTAATGGGTTTTTAAAATTAAAAAAATCCATAAATATGCCAGTATAAACAAAGGTTTTCAAAAAAAAACTGCCAGACTTACATTTCATTTATTAATGCAGCAATACCCTGATTAATTTTTTATATTAACTTGGCAATGCTGTGTATAAGTTAGCCAAGACAAACACCGCTATGATTTTTCATGATAAAGCACAGCGATGCCAGTATATTTCAAGCCTTAAATATCTCTCCAAAAATCGCTGACTTTCAAGGAAACGAAAAAACGCTAAATTTTGGATGAAACAAAAAGTGGTGTATATTTACGTCAAAGAAAATTATTTATTAAAACTTTTACATGAATTTACATATTTGAGATAATTTAGGTGAACTTTTATATAAAATTCATTTTTTAGATCATAGCACTCACTGAATTAATTGGTGCAAAAACATGTAGAAGAATTTAATTATTGATACAACAACAATTCGTCAGTTGGTTACTGGTTGGATGTATGGAACAAAAATGTGTTTTCGAGAAAATCGATGAAGAATGTTTAGTTCATTAGTTTTATAAAAATACACGATGTCCCAATCATAGCAACAATATTGTTCACGGCCTTTCAAGTAGGTTAAATTACTATATATATTTAAGTAGAAAATATAAATTTTATTCATGCAACATGACATTTATTTTTATCAATAAAATATAAATATCAATTTCATTTGATTAAAACATAACACAATAAGAAAATTTTTGTATTTTGTTTTGAATCACGTTCGTTGAGTAGAATATGCATTGATATACATCAGAACAATTGCGAATAAAAATATTAACTGCCTTATTCATAAAAAAATATTTCAGGTTTATTAAGCGCTTATTAGACATATTTCTACTGGAAATTTGTCAAATAAACCTATAATAAACCTAAAATATTTTTTATGAATTAGGCAGTAATACTTTTACGTTGGAAATGTGCCACATATTCCAAAAATTGTCGATTGCTGCAAAACAATTTTTTAAATGTTCAACAATTGTGGAAATGGCGCAATATTGCAGATCTATATATCCTAATATACTCAAGATATCGGAAAACTGATAACGAATTTGGAGAGAGGACACATTATTCATATATAATCAATCAATAACTAATTTTTTTTTTAAATGTTCCATACACCAAACCAATAACCAACCAACGATATGTATCTCATAAATTAATGCTTAGAGATCTTGATGAGAAAGCCAATAAATTCTTCCTAAAAGTATGGTAAAATTAAAAAATAGAGAATTTATAGTTCTAAATGTCTCAACATTCACTAATTATACTTTTATAAACTGATATTTTTATCAACAAGCAAACTGTTGAACAGAAATAATTTTTGTTAATTTTTATGCTATAATTAACAATAAAAAAGGATCCTTATTGAAAATAAATTTTCAACTATGTACTTGCTTTTGTAAATGAAATTCTTATCATTTTAGCGAATATATCAAATGAATGCGTTTCTTTGAAATCTAGAATACTACTGTACATTAAAGAAAGGTTACACGACAAGGCAAATACATATAAGGTACTCAGCTCAATTCGCTTTGAGAAATTTATACTGTAAATGTCAAAAAAATGTACTGAAAAATGTGTGTTGACATCCAAAGCATATTCAAATTGCAAGCGGCGAAAATAGTCACCTGATCAATTGCGACCACCTACTATGTATTCGCCTCGGTTACCCGACTAAATTATAAGAAAGTATTTTATTCCCACGTTTGTATGGTAAGGATGGCAGCACTGTCAGTGCATTTTAATACAACACTGCTTCTATTCTCGACGCTGGTATCGCAAAAGGAAATTCCCAAGTACGTGAATTTTTTTTCAAGCAGAGGAGTAAGAAAACTGCAACACGACTAAAGAAAACGTTTTTACATAAATTTTAAGCAAATGTATTGAATAAAATTAACAAAATTCCATAAATAAACCAACAGCAAAAAGTGAGTGCATAAAATCTTTATGAATTTAAGCTTGTTCTTCGCTATAAAATATGATGAAAAAATTTTGCAAAAAGAGAAAAATTTTTTTTGTTGGGCATTGGGATAAAAGACTACTGAATGAAAAGAAGAACAAGTGATAGCAGAGAATGACAAAAAATAAGCAGGCGGCGTATGAAAATAAACGAGAAGAATGAAAGATGAAGAGTTAAAAAAAAGGTTTTTCTAAATACAAAAAAAAAATCAAAAGGAAATATGAAAAAATTGATAATTCAAAAATATTTTGAGTAGTTTGAAAAGTTTAAATTAACATGAAAATCAAAGTGCAAGTGACAGAAATCTTTGTTGACGTAAATGTTTAAATAGAATTATGACAACGAGCAGAATATGTAAAAAATATTCTGAAATTGTAGCGGCGTTTTTAAGATTTGCAAAAAGTAAAATTAAATTAAAGACAAAAAGTGGAAATCCAAAAGAAATACCAATTGGAATGAAGTAATATATGGGAGAATGAGAGTAATTAGACATGCGAAAAAATACGGGACGCTAGCAGCGCTGTTGACTTGAGTGCAAAATAATCATATTGGCGTTTTTTTTTCAAGTTTTTTTTTTGTTTGAATAATTTGTGTAATATAATTTCTTAATTTTAGTTGTTAATTAATTGTAATAGTGCGTTAAACATGGAAAAATTTTAGTGGAAAGGAGTGTTTATGAAGCCGATAGAACTTAGGATGACAAATTAGGTTTTTAAAAATAAAAATATTGATGACGTAAGCTAAATTTTCCCAAAGACCTTTTGCTATACTGCCTTATAATTTTAATTTTAGGCAAATATAATTTAAATAACATCAGTCCTTTGTAACAGGAATATATTTTTACAATAGTTAAGTGTTCCAGTAAGTTACAAACTATCGTGTGAATGAATTTTGTTGTAATTTTTGTAAAAACAAGGTTTAAAAATAGCTATAAATATTATTTCGAACACAAGCTTCGACTAATAATTATGAAGAGACCAGAAATAAGTAAAAAATTAAATTGCTTTGAAGAAATTTTTTTTAAATCTAAAATTCTAAATGATCGCAGCCCACTATTTTGTCAGTTGACCACAATGGTCTTCTAAGTTGGCGCCGGCAGAGCAGCCAAAGCAGCAGAATATAAAAATTAAGAAAATGTATTTTGCACTAAAAGAATTTTGTTTTATTTTGAAAATGTGTAATAGGGCGTAATATTATTTGGTGTGGTTCGTTTTTAATTTCAATATTAATATAAAATAGCAAGCAAAACATAAATTTTAATACAAATTCGTTTTATTTTAATGTTTTTTTTCCTTTTCAGAAACTGTAAATGAAAAATTTGCAACAAACAGCGGAAAGAAAAATATCAACTAATAAGTGAGATAAAAGTAGGAAATAAAATTTGAAAAAAATATAAAAAAACAACTGTAGCAGTAGGCCGCAAGCAGTAAGCTTTAACATCATCTTCAATTGAGCCAAGAAAAAACAGAAGATATATTAAATTTCCACAACTCTACGACCACAACAAGAAAAGACTGAACCCAATCTTACTACACCAACAAGAGCAGCAACAAATGACTATACCCACAACATCATTGCTTCTGAAAGTTGAACAATAAACGAAGTTTATTTTGTTGTATCTAAACATCTTTCAGCATAGTCAGCAAAAAAACCAAATAAACAAAAATTGCATACTTCACATTTTTCAACCATCTTCCGATTTAATTTGCTGCAACTTTATTGTTCATTCAAAAAGGGATTCCCATTCAATCACTGAACACTTAACACTCCTAAAACCTTTTCCCCCAAGTTATTTTTAGCTATTTTGAGTTTATTGTATTCAAGGAGCGCTCATCGTTTATCCTTATCCATTATAACTCTTTTTCTGCAGCATCATCTAGCTCAACGTCCTGAGTTTAAGTTCTCAATATCAATCATCCTTAACATCGGCATCGTTCTATTGTACTTCAGTCAAGATTGCTTTAAATATCACCACAACAATTATCCGCTAAGCTCCTTTGTTGGATTTTTGTTATTCATTCACCTCAACATGGATGAATTATTAGTCGAAGTTCGGCTCGATAATGGCGCCTACTATAAGGTAAGTGAATGGTGCAATAATTGTGTATAGATAATATATTTTTAGATATTTTTCTATTTTTGTGTGTGTGTGTTTTTTTTCTAAATAGGTATGTGTGTTATTTTACAGTTTTTATTTTAATTTATTTTTCTGGTGGGGTGGTGTTTTATTGTTGTCTATAGATTTCTAACATCTGCTTGCGTCTGCGTTGCATGATAGCAGAATCGTAGGGTATAATTGCTTGTGAAAGGGAATATTAGATATTAAAATAAAATTAATTGCAAAATCTAAAAAAAAATATATTAAAAAGTTAACACAGAAAATCTTTAAGATTATGATTGTGAAAAATCGAAAAGTAAACGTTCCATAATTATTACAAATTCGTCGAAGATACAAGAGCTTTGAAAAAATAATACTTTGCAGCAGTTGCCGAAACGGTAACTCGTTTAAAAAATTTGTATGAAAATCACTCAAAAATATACTTTTCAAGTTGACCGTCTCGGTTGTAGGAACTGGAGGAAAGTTTAACTTAAAGTCAGTCGAATCTGGAAAGAAAATTTTTTCCCCCTTACGAATATTTCCACAAAATAGACAACAGTTTGAAAAAACTTTTCAAAATGGATTTAAAAAAAAGCGACATATGAACATGATTAAATTATTGCATAAATTATGAAAAGCTAAAAAATAATGTACCCAAAGTTTGACATTCAACGCAATTTGATTCCGATCGGTTAAGCCATTAAACAACGAGAGGCATCTGTTGTCGAGAAAAATTTTGTGCTATTAACAGTCTATTTTTGTTCCCAAGATCTAGAACATAGTATGATCCTGTCAAAAGCAGTCAGTTGTTTTCGACAAAGGCTAGACAAGCCCCAACTTCTTTGCATTGTATAGACATGAAGTCGATGTTGACAACTGGAATAAGGGTGAATATTTCTTGTTTAAAATGAGTTATTTCTTTTTTCAATTGATCTCCAATGAATGTGGTTTCGATTTGGATTGTTGGTCTTCGTCCTAAAAAGGGATTTCGGCCGTACACTCAGAGTTACCATATATGAAGAATTATCTTATTTTTGACAAAAAAAATCTTAGTTAAAAATAATATTTTATGATATTTGAGACTTTTACAGGCTTATTCTGGCAATTTTGTAATAAGAAATTTGTAACTGATGTTAGTTCACAGGAAACAAAATAAATTTTAACAATTTGGTTTCAATAAAATCAAGATACATGTATTAATATAATGAATTGAGCAAAATCGCAAAAAAATATTTTTAATAAAAAAAGTTTTTTTCTAGGATACTAGGAGTATAAAAATAGAAGGTACTTCCATTCTCTAATTTTTTATGACATTTCCGGTAAAATTTAACTACCGTATTAATTTAATATTTCCCCTTTGTTTCCTGTTTGTTTGAGTTTTATTCAAAAATTATTTCAGGTTTATTTTTATGAAATACAGCTAAACGAAAGCGAAAATAAGCTACACATTTCCATGCAGTGAATGTAAAAAAAATTAAAAATATAAATGTACCATTTTGTAATAATGGCAGCAAAATGTTTTACTATATGGCAACGTTTTAGTTTGTGTGGCTCAAAAAGCAAACTTCAAAAATCCTCATTTTGCAATACAAAGAGAGAATGGAAGTACCTTCAGTTTTTATACCATGGTAATTTCACTTATTTGATTTTTCAAAAATGAATGGCTTATATTGCAATTACCCCGGCAAAACATTTATGGCATTAATTGATTTAATAAAAAATTTAGGCGTTTTGCAGTAATTAAACGGGTAAATAAAGATTTTTTGTATTTATACCAGAGTTGCCAGAAAATTATGATGGGGGAAGACTACATCGGTTAAAAATGTTCTACAGAAGAAAAAATAAAATGAATTACCTAGATTCTGTTAGCAGTTTTTTGAACTACTTTAATGCTTTTTTACGAAAGAAAATGCAAGTCTAGCAATGAAAATGCTAAAATGGCAACAATGAGGCATACCAAACTTTGTTTTTAATTTTGTATTATTTCGCTTTTTTGCATTGCAATTTGTTTTGCTTTTACGTTCCTTTCCAAGCTTTTGCATACTTTAGTAAATATGTATAAGAAAAATAAATCAAACTTTGAAGCATAAGTACAACTATGAGTTGTAAAAAAAAATTTTGCTTACGAAGAGAATAATCAAGTCAAATACGTAAAGATATCGTTAATTTACTGCAATAGTATTATACTGAAAAAATGCTTTTCGAGTTAATAAAGTAGAATAATTCAGCATTTCTTTTGTAAAAATTGTATATAATTGTATATGGTCTAACCAGTGGCTTAATACTGGTACTACGGTGCCCCAAACAGCTGATCTGCTCCATGGATTGGATGGGTCCATATCATTCATCAACCGAATGCAAATGATAGCCCTACTAGGAAGTCCATGTGGCATGCATCGATCCAATCCCAATATGAGTATTGACGATGTGTCTGGTGATTGATGAACTCTTCTCTTGGAGGACGCGCGGCGAGTGTGAGCCACCACATTCGCTGCGTGTTATAACTGAAAAATTTTTGTAGTGGCTGTGGTTGCCGCCAAAATCGCTGGAAGGATGGTCTTGTGCCAGATAAATGCTGTTGGTCTGTCATTACATCAAGCTGAAGAATAGTTATTGATTGTGTTTATTTCTTAAATACGGTCTCCTCTGCGTTTCTTGCTTGGTCCAACTCGCTGCATTGCTTCAATTAATTTTGCAGAATTTCCCATTAACCAAGTGTATTCTGGTGAAAAGCATAAAAAACTCTTAGGGGTGGATACTGGAAACTTAAACTTCCTAAAAAGTATGTCGTTTTGTAGATCCTTGAATCTGCGATTATGTGTATTTGCCCTTGTTGTTGTAAAAATTGCAATTATAATTAGATTAGTGTAATCTACGAAAGAAACAAGAGAGGGTTTAAATAGGATTTAGATCCTCTCAATAAATAATAATAAATAAAGTAATACCCTATCCGAAATAAATAAAAATTATCCTATCCGATAGAAAATTAAAAAATAAGAAGAAAAAATTAAAAAAGAAGTTGGCGGAGAGTTTTAGTTTTCCAGTTATGGGCCTTTAAAATTATCATTTTTATCAATTAACAGCTGTGCAAATAATCTTTAGTAAGTAACGCCGTGTTGAGAGAAACCATGGTGGAGAAAATTTCTAAGCCCGGCCGAAGGCCGTCTATACAAAGAACCTTAGTACGCATCGCCGTGTTGGGAGAAACCATGGTGCAGGAAATCCTTAATGCCGGCCGAAGGCCGTCTATACAAATAACCTTAGTACGCAATGCCGTTTTGGGAAAACCCATGGGTTAATGAATTTTTTAATAATTTCAATAAATCAACGATATTCTTAAAAGCTTTTAAATCATACCAATATTGACTACATTGGATGGAAAATCCATCAAATAATCACAATTTTCTACTGGGACTTTGGATGCCCAAACCTCAAACTAAGGCTTGCCGCCTTTTTTATTTATTTCTTTATTTTACTTTTTTTATTATTTTTTAATTTCTTATATCGGATATGATAGTTTTTATTTATTTCTGAGAGTGAGACCTAAGCCCTATTTGTTCCCAAAAGAGTAACATATAGTATGACATCAATCAAATTTTATGAATAGAACTCTTGTAGTCGTCGACTTTTGTTTCGTTATTTGATATCTATTGAAATTTCACCAAGTGCTTTAGTGTTTCCTCAAGATGTAAGTAAGAACGTGCGTGCGTACGCTTCTGAAATTTTGTGTTATCAACAACATCGCTGTATGAAAAGCCACTGCGCTGCATATGCCCCCGTCGATGTGGCTCTGAACTTTGCAAATTCTGTATGCAACCTTTCAGCTGTTTAATTTTTTCTCTCTACATTTTTTCCTTCAGTTTTAGCACTTTGCGGTTTTGTTTATCAAGTCCCATAGTTCCTCTGTCTATTTGTCTATAGTTGATGTGCTCTTTTAGATTTTTAGATTTGTAACTAAATTACATACTTTTTTTTAGGCTGCACACTACAAACCAAAAACAAACACAAAACGAGTACAACTCATCATCCATGCAATGTGCAATACACAGCAACAAATAGACGAAAACTATACATCAATAAGAAAGAAGAAGAAAAAACAAATGCATTCTCCCCACACACACACGCACACGCACACTTAAAAAAGCTTACACATCCAATTACCAATTAATTTTATTTATTGTTTTTCATTTTTGTTTGTTTATTTTAATTACAGCATTCGTTCTTGTCTTATTTCAATATTTTTGCATTGATTTTCGCTTTCAATGAAAAATTCAAAAAAGGTGCAAAAAGAATAAAAGTAGAAAAAAAGCAAACAAACAAAAAAAAACTTACAAAATGAAAAAAAACCTGATGTATTGTAATTTTCGTTTCTGATATTTAATGAGATTTCAATAATGCATATGACATGACTTCTTCTATTAATAGTGATGAATACTGCTTAATTCATTAAGAGATCACAATAAATTCTTCTTTTTTAGTCCACTAACGACTAAATAATAATAAACACATGCATACACACACGTACATATGTACACGCATACCTGAAATTAAAAGTAGGGTAAAAGGTTTTGCGAAGATGTGTTTACAGGTAAATGGAGGAAAAAGAAAACTAATATGCAAAGAAAGTTTGAAGGACATGTGAGTTCAAGACTTCAAGGTAAATCAGGGTTAAAGTAGAACACTTTATGGCACAAAAAAGATGTACTAAAAACATAGGCAATCGCTGTACATAGTTCAATTTGATATTGTGCTTGATATACTATGTATGTATGTATGTACATACGATTACATGTGTACATACAGTGGCTAACAGATTATTTGATGCAATTAAATTTTTGCAGGAAAAAAAGTAATAAATTGATATCTATTGCATCTAACACAAAAACTATAGGTATTCTTCAACAATTACTTTCAAATTATTTTAGGCGATGAAATGTCAGATTGAACAGTTATAGATAGATAGATATCAACTTATTCTCATTTTTCTGAAAAAATATTGATTGCATCAAATAAGCTATAATCCCCACTGTACACGTTGGGGCGCATAAAATCATCAGTATTTTAAGATAAAGTGAATAATTTTTGTTTTCATTTTCTTTTCGTTTACTATTAATACATAATTAAACTCTTATTATGTAAGCCTCTTAGGGCGACTTTTTGAGTTCAAGATTAGAGATTAAATTAACCTTAATCTTCATTTGTGATTTTTGGGTAGTCGATTATATGGTTTTACTTGCTAGTTTAAGCGGCCAATCGTGGTGGGTTAATTTTACATAAATTTTGAAAACATACACTTGAGAAACATATAACTTTTTGTAAAAATTATATGATAAAATAATTAAAAAACACATAAATAAATAAATATATTTTATATTATTAATCTATTTCCTTTAACACGCGCAATATTTAACTTCCCTGCAAAATATAAAATGAGTACTTCTTTAGAAAGCACTTCTTAATTACTTCCAAAGTATGTTATGCATTTTATTCTGGTTTAACGAAGTTATTTTTAATCACATATCTAAAGTAATATTAAATCACCTGTTTTATTATTATTATTCTCTAAAATAAAAACCCAGTAAAAAAGTGATGAAAAAAAGTAGAAAAAACACCACAACTACTGATACGAACCACTTCAAGCTCCGAGCAAGCCCGTAAGCTAATGAAATTGACTGATTGATTTAAATGCTTAGGACGACTTTTTGAGTTCAAGATTAGAGATTAAATTAACCTTAATCTTCATTTGTGATTTTTGGGTAGTCGATTATATGGTTTTACTTGCTAGTTTAAGCGGCCAATCGTGGTGGGTTAATTTTACATAAATTTTGACAACATACACTTGTGGAACATATAACTTTTTGTAAAAATTATATGATAAAATAATTAAAAAACACATAAATAAATAAATATATTTTATATTATTAATCTATTTCCTTTAACACGCGCAATATTTAACTTGTAAATAACAAAATATGGCAGTTTCTTCTTCTTTCCACAAAAAATCAAAGTGCGTTGATAACATGTACGACTTTTGCATATAAACTGTTGCCACTATTTTGTTCCTCAGTATGGTAATACTACACATAATAAGAAGTTTAAACTACCACTCAAAAACATCGAATTCAATTAAGAGAGATTAAGTTAATTTTCGAATTAGTTAATTAGCGAAATAAACTAATCTTAATCTTGAACTCAAAAAGTCGCCCTTAAAAGTACAAATTCTTCAACTTCTTTCAACAAATTTTTTAATGAGTATAATGCTCTTAGAAATTAAAAGGCTTTCCAGGTGGGTTAATAAAAAAGTGAATAAGCACCACTCCCTAAATCATAGATTTAACTGCTTTGGATAAGTGGTTAATAACCATATCCTAAATGTAAAATATATTGGATTTACTTCACCAATAAAAAATCACACCTTATTTTAGAGTTTTTAAAGCAAATAAAAAGTGAATTTCATTTGATTGATTTTTTTGATTGCCAGATATGGAATGCTGTCATCTCAAATTATGATACTTTTAATTTGGTAGCGAGTGAAATAATAACAAAATGAAAAGTTTCAATAAATTTTAGATCACAGGTCTCGAGTCATAGTAATTGATTCTTTGAGAGCTACCTCGTGGAATTTTCCATTATCAAGTGCAAACTTTTTTAATAAGACTGCTGGTGTATACAATAAAAAACTGGGAATGGATCTTTGAAACTTCGTCTTCCTACACGAAGTACATATGTAAGTCCTTTGGAGCTCACGAAGGAAGCTTCTACACGAGGGATAACCTAAATCTAGTTAATTCTTGGTACTATTTGGAACACAGACTAAAAAAAGTTTAAAAACTTTGATCGTATTACTTTTAAGCAAAAGTTATAAATGGAAAAGCACTCAAATTTGCTTTTGTTTTCAATATAAATAGATAAACGAGAATTTTTACTATTTTTCCATAAACTGGCAGTAAATAATATTTCAAATAACGTTTTTTAGTGAAGCTTGACCAAAACAAGTACATAGTCAGTCAGACTGTAAAGGAATAATACAAAATATAATTATAATTTATTCATTCGTCGAGTCTGTATATACAATATACATATCGTTACCTTAATTTAGAAAGGCCCTAACTCATATTTTTAGAATAAAGTTTTTTGTATATTTCGATAGAAGAACATCTAATGTGTCGAAAATTGCAAAAATCTCGATTTAAAAAAATTATGGGTTAGGGCTTTTCTATTTCAAGATAACGATATATAGGTACATGAATTGCACATAAATACGCATAAATATGTAATACATATTTCAATTCTACCACAGAATGTTGCTCGTTATATCGTTCAATAAAGAATAATGCATTCTTATGTTTCTATTAGACTTTCATTATTAGATTTATTTTGTTATTTGTATACTAATTTAATTTGCTATTTTTATTTTTCCTATTTTTAGGGTATGGTTACAGATATCTATGACGATGGTGTTTGTTGCGAAGTTGACGGGTAAGTAAGAAAATAAACTTTCATTCGCTCGTATTGAGTAATTACTCGTATGTCGAGTCGATTATTCGTCTACGAAAAGTTGCATATGTTTCATTATCTCGTTGCCGCATTCATTAAGAAAAAAGCTAGTATTCATTTTCATTTATTTATTTCATAAATTAATCGAGCCCAATAAGCCATATAAGATTAATGCTAGGAACACAACTTGGAAGAACGACGAATTTTTCATTGCGAACTTTCGTCATCAGAAATAAAACACATTTAAGGCTCAATTAGCCGACTGTAGGAAACAGCTGATCGATATTTTTATATGAAAAGTAGGTTACGTTAGATTACATCTCTATAACCATTTTCATTACTTTTCACATAACAAAATCGACGAAACATTACAGTCGGCTAACTGAGCCTTTACACATATGAAAAGGAACACAACACAGCCGTTAAACGAAATTCGTCGTGCTTGCTGAACTCTCCGATACATTTATTTCTATTTTATAAGCTCTCTCTCTCTCTCTCTTTCTTTGCAAAAACTATAACCAACTTTATCAATTATAAAAGCTGAATTCGTTGACATCGTCGTTCGTTCCAGTTGTGTTCCTAGCATAATATTTCTAAATTAAAGTAATGCTCGGTAACAAATATACATATATATTTATGTAATAACCCTATGGTCAATAGTCTTCTTACTAGGCCAATTACAGATTGTTGGATATCCAGTCTTTCTAGAGCTCTTATAATTTTTGTTGGGTTTGCGTCACTGCCGGCCACTGAGAGAAATGTGTTCGCGTAATGCATTCATTTGTATAAGAAGCCGGTTGATGTTCGGCACTCTGGGGCGCTACTCTCTATTGCGATGCCAAAGCAATTACGATGCGATATGAGATGACAATTTGGTTCTCTCTGTTACTTTCGCATAACTTTTCGTAAATTTTTTTTTGAAAAATTGGCAACACTGACATTGCAAACGAAAAGTATGGCAAACATTGACAGTAATGAAATGGTGAGACTTTGGCCAACTACGATTTATGTATGTTGTTGAAAGCGCCTTCTAAATCTAGGAAAGATGCCAATTTTAGCTGATCTATCTTTAGTGTAGGCGTGTTGAGATGGTGAAACGCATCGCGAATTTTGAATTTTAGCGGGTTACGTATATTCGAATTTTAATTTTTTTTTGAGGCGTTATGATGGTACTCATGTCTCTCACTTATGCCGACAATTTCGGCCATTTTGAATGTTCAGTTAATTGTTGACAGCTGCTTTGCTTGCATGTGTTTTGGCTCGTCTTGGATTTTTACGTTGGTTCGTGCCGCAGCTTCCATTGAAATGATTGAGGTTTGGTTTCCACGTCATAACCATAAACACACGATTCGTCACCAATTGTGACCCTTTGGAGCAAATTTGGGTCGTCGTGGACAGAGTCCAACAGCTCATTAGTAATGTTCATGCGATGCATTTTGGTCGAAATTGAGCAATTTTGGTACGAATTTCGCGGCGACCCGCCTCATGCCCAACTCATTGATAAAAATCGAATGGCACGAGCCAATTGATATGTCTAGATCCTCAGCAACTTCTCTAATGGTGATTCGACGATTGTCCAATACCATTTTCTTCACTTCATCATTGAAGTGCTCGGACGTCCGGCACGCTCTTCGTCGTTCACATATTCTCGGCCTTCTGAGAATATTTTGTACCACCGGTAAACATTCCAAGGTAGCTTCTCCGTATGCCACAGTCAACATTTGGAATGCATCCGCGTACTTAATTTCGTTTTTCACACAAAATTTTATGCAGGTTCTTTGTTCCATTTTTTAATAGGTAAAAATAGAAGACGACTCAAAACGCGTGCAAGCAAAGCAGCTGTCAACAATTAACTGAACATTCAAAATGGCCGAAATTTTCGGCATAAGTGAGAGACATGAGTACCAACAAAACGCCACAAAAAAATCAATATTCGAAAATACGTAACCCGCGAAAATTAAAAATTCGCGATACTTTTTGAACACACCTCGTATAAAGAAACAAATTAATTGTTTATTGTTTTAACAAATTGCTTAACAAATTCTTAAATGATTTATAATCCTTAAATTAAATATTATTGATGGCATTTTAAGAGTGAAATGTAGATTGAAAAAAAGTAAGAGAAAAAAGGAAACCGTCTTATATTTAACACATATTTTTGACTGAATTTATTTGTTTTATGTTTTGTTATTTTTTTTTTCATAAATTAGATTTCCGCATATTCTTAGTTTAAGGCTGATTTCTCTATTTATTTTAATTTTAAATATTTTTCTCCACTATTAAAAAGCTGTTGATAAGCGTTTATAAATGTACAGTGAGGAAAAAAATTTTCTCCACTTTTTTTTACGAAATTGCTACACTGTCTTCTTTTTTTTAAATCTAGATTAGTTCCAAATTTTGTAAAACGAAAACATTAAGCGTTGACAAAAAATTTTTATGTACATAAAATCAAAATATGTACATAAAAATTTTGCCAACGCTTAACATTTTCGTTTTATAAAATTTGGCCCTTAAAATTCATAAAAAAATAATTATTTTGTAGATCTCTCAACAAATTAAAAATAAATAATCCAAAAGCAAATTTCCTGATACTGCAAATAAAAATTCACATTGCATTATGTAAGAATAAAAGTAACATCATTCAGGGACATGAAATGCGATATACATACATTTCGTTAGCCCATTATTGGTTTGAGGTATATATATTTTGAATATCTCCTTTCTGAATCCAAAACATGTTTCGCGAAATTAATTATGGTTTCTGAGATATTTAGCATTCATTTTGCTCTATTTCAACTATTTTGCGTCAAATTCTTAATACAAAAACATGCGAAATAAAGTTAACTCTTGTGTTGCTTCATTTCTAATAAGAAATTAATAATAAAAAACGAAGGTGCCGTAAGAAAAATTCAACGGCGACTGTTAAGCAAAAACATCATCACGCAGGTGCAGCCGCCGATTAAATATCTTAATATAAACTTATTAAACACTAAAATAAAATAAAGTAATTATGCATGTTTGAGTATAAGAGAGATAGTTTAATTTCATTATTTGCATTAAATACATTTCAATTACTTGTTTTTCTTGTGTAAGTGTGTACGCGGATCGATAGTTAAAAATATTACGGCGGCGGCTTCTTGGTCGGCGTTGAACGATCGACTTATTTTTCTAGACAGCAAGAAAATTCTCAATTCTCAGCAGTTAAGTATACGTATGGAGCACAAAAAGCTATTTTCTGAAAACAAAATAATTATTTTTAATTATTTTATTATTTAATTATTTTATTTTTAATTTTACAATAAAGTAATATTAACTTCTAACTTTATTCATCAAAGTTCACTAAAATTTACACATTTATTCCAAACATGTGTCGGAAGCAATGGTAAAAATACGAAAAAAAAAATTCCATCGGGTATACTTTGAAAAAACTTCATGTAAACCTTCTTTGTCGTTTTTCTCCATTCCGACTTTTTGGTTTGGTATATGCTCCAAACCAATAATGGGCTAACGATATGTACACATACATATATACTTGAACAAAGTCAAGGAATTAAAATGAAAAGTGTCCCAGCTGACGACAAAATCAAAATGGCGGATAGCGTGTGCATTTTAGATATGAATCCTATATTTATGGGTCTAAAAGCCTGGCCGGCGATGTCGAAAGAAACAGTTCGTTCCACAATTTTTGTTCAAAATTAAACAAATAAGATTTTGTAAAGTTTTTCAATATAAATTGTCGAATAAACGAGATTTTCGACATCTAGGGTGCGAGTATGCAATTTTTTAACCATTAAGCTATTTATTTTTTTTTTAGAAAATGTGGTCTTGTTTTGTTTAAATATGCAAATAAACTAGAAACTACTAGAAACTAGGGTTTCTATAAAGTGTGGTATAGCAAACGTTAATTTTATAGTTATTTTTTTAAATGGATTTTTAATTTTCTTGATGACTGTCCAATCATGCACATGTATCTATGTAAATATATGAACATATACATATAAAGTTTATTTTGGCTTCCCGCCAAATACGACTGCCTCACCAGCACGGTTTTTGTGTTCTAAAAAGTTTGTTATTGCATTTGCTCGATAAATACTCGATATCTAAATTCGCATGTACACATATAAGTTATTTAATGTGCATATACATAGATGTCTAATAGAAAGTATGCATTATGGATGGATGGGGCCACATAGCTAAAGAGTGTTTTATTATGAGATGTTAAACGTGGATCGAGTGACGTAGATAGTATGGAAAATTTCAAACCGCTTCAGTTTCTTAAAACAAATCTTTCACTGTATTTATAACTTTTAATATTTAATTGGAAGCAAAATATTGAAAATACGCAATGCATTTATTCAGTTCGAATGCAAAAATAAAGGAAACTAAACAAAAGGAAAAGTAAAAAAATTCCCGTGAAAAATATTTTTTTTAATGATTTAAGGTTACTTCGTGCCCCCTTGTTATTACAAGGGAGGTGAGATTTAACTTGGCCGAACGACATATACCGTCGCATACGAAACCGAAACTCCCAAAATTCCTCTCCTTGTTTGTCCAAAAATTAGTTTTTGTTTGGTTCTCCAACCAATTTTCAAAATTTATTCTTTATAATTGTTTTTGATTGTGGTTAAAGGCCGTGATACACTGTCATACAAAGTCGTGCGATCTACGAAAAAATACAACCCTGCTATGATGGAGTTTATGAAAATTTTCAAAAGACAATAACAATTCATCACACCAGGGTTGCACTTTTTCGTAGATCGCACGACTTTGTATGATAGTGAGTCATGGCCTTTATGGAAACCAACGGGATACCGCAATGAGTACCGTTAAGCGACGCCAACCACTAATTACATGCGGTGTGAAACGCAAAACTCTCGAAGGCCAATAAACAGCAGTGGCCTGGTTGCAATTAAGAGATAATTGCCCACGACGCTTGATGTTGACTCGCCCAGAGCTGAATGGAAAATGGAAAAATATTTTAGATAGGGAGAATCAAAAACGGCAAACATTTCTGGGGAAATCTTATTCATATTGCAATTTTGGGAAAGGCAAACAATATCGAAGGGAAAATGTTCCCAATAGGGGTGTATATTTTTTAATTTATTTTTTATTTATTTTGAAATCATGCTAAAATAAGACTTACGTCATTTAAATGAGTAGAGAGTTGGTAAAACTGAAATTTTCTTAAAATCAGTTTCAATGAAAAATAAGTCCAACCTAAGGATTCCCACTGTATACAGAAGCTTGTCGCAATACAAATGGTATTTAGCCGAGGTCTCACTATAGGTTCAATGCACTGATTTTCGTCGGTTCACTGCAATAAAATCATAAGTATTAAACAAAAATGGCGTTACTTCTAAATTAATTCCGCAATAAGACTATATGGCCTTATTCAGCCTTATAATGAATTCCACATGTGAAAATTTCTGAATCAAATATTTCGTTCACCAGGATTTTAATTTCGTTTAATCAATTCCAATAAAATGAAAAACTAACATATTTTCACTTTTTCCAACAGACAAATCTATGTGAATGATTTTTTTCATAAATTGTCGGATTATTTCGCAATCGTATGAAGTTTTTTGATACCGATTTTTCAGACGTTCGGAAATTTCCATGTGAAATTATCATGATTATCAATTCAGTGTAGGGAAATCATGTTCTTATATTTTAGTTAGTTGAGAAATAAGTCCATTTTGGCTTATCGCTTGGAACTTTACTGCAGTGCGCCGACGAAAATCGGTACATTGCGCCGATCGATAGTGGGATCTCGGCTTAAGTTTACTGTCGTATTCTACAAAATATAATTTTTGTTTGAAGTGTATGTTAAAACAAAATTTTTTACTAAAGCACATTTGAAATAATAATTTACATATTAAATACTATTATCTAGACTTTGCTAAAAAACGATAAAAAAAACCGCGATTTCGATTTAAAACTTATTTAAACCGACCGACTTCGGTTTCGGTTTTTTAAACCTGGAGGGTTATTGCGTAATTCAATACGATATTTAAATTTAACATAGAAATTCTAAATTATCAGACAGAATAAATCCGCAACTTCAGTTAAAATCGCTGTCAAATTAACAAAACCTATAATAAAATCTACGGCAGTAACTTCAAATGCTCATCAATTTTTGTTTTATTTTTTTTGTGCTTGTTTTTCTTTGTAGTTTTGTTCACAAATTGTATGAAATATATTCATTCTTGAGAGAATATTTATTTATATATGTGAGAGCATAAAAAAACGCTGTCAAAATAAAATAGATTCTATCTCTCGACTACTTTCTGGGGCGGTTTTTTTGTGTCAATTTGTATGGAAAATGTGTTTATGCTGCAATTCTGTTTAATCATGAATGCTTTTTCTCTGGTTTATCATTACTATATCTACAATTCTGTTGGTAGAAAAGCCACCACATCTACTGAATCAAACCACCGACTATAACATTTATCATTTTGCCTATCTCTAGTACGTCTCTAGTCATCCATTCTTAAAATGAATTTTTGCGTAATTTAGTATTAACTTGATTACAATTGATTATCTTATAAATTGATATTGTGTTATACATCTAATTGAAAACCCATCAACCCATTGCGAGCTTTGATACAATAATTTGTAATAGTGTTCCTACACCTAAAGATAAAAATGAGATTTGTTCAAAATAAAATAAATCTCCTGTTGGTGTATTTTTTTCTCCTTTTATAACACTTGAGGCTCAGTTAGCCGACTGTAATGGAATGTAACTTCAACGGTAGGGAACAGCTGATCGATATTGTTATGTGAAAACAATATATATATGTATAGATATATTAATGATTGATAAAAAAAATAACTCGTTTTTTGGTTTCGAATATTTAAGCTAAAAAACCGCTGTTTCGATTTCGGTTAAAAATTAACATCCAACTATACTATTCACCCTTATAGGGAACAAAAGGCGAACATTATTATATTTCCCGTGGACAAAAAAATGGTGAACAAAATTAAAAAATAGTATATGCTGACACAACAACAACGCAAACATTGGCGATCACAATTTTAAGGAAAGGGAACACATTTCACGTGAACTTTTATTCCCGATTAGGTTGATTATCTCTATTTTTATTTTTCTAAAAAGGAGTTGCCTCACTTTCAAAAGGAAATACTATTATTACTTCTAAACAACTAAAACTAAAATATAAAATTGGACATTTGAAGAACTAACTGGTCATGTGAATAGTTATGTTTTCACCACACAGTTTGCTATGATGTTCTCGTTAAATGGCTCTACAGTGGGCCAAATGGAAAACGTGAAAATTAAAATTAATTAAAACTAAATTTATATTATTTTTATAAATTGTATGAAAAGTGAAACACACGACCAGGTGCTGCTGTAAACCGAATCCGAGTAAATTTCTCGTTTATTCAAAAATAAATCATGGCACCATTGATGTGTGTTTTTTTTTAAATAATACATACGAAATTAATTTCAGATATGATATTTCAAGCCCTAAAAATAGTCTGAAAAAATTCGCTATTAGTGGATTTAATTTTTCTAAATCGAGCGTTTTTGAATCGACTCGATTTACAGGACAGGCAGGATAATTTATATTATACCGAATTTAAATTAATGAAAATTTTCATGAAGTTTTTGTATTTTTAATTTAATTAATTAATTTTTTGAAGAAAAATTACGTATCATGAATGTCTCCAACATCTTTCTTATCAGATATGTTACTCCACAATTCCTATTGATAAATAAAAAAGTTTTAGTGCAACTAATTTCATGAAAAAATTTATATTGCTATTTCAATCTCAGTTTTTATCAGATTGAAGCTCATGCCGATTGCAAACTCTCCCGTGCTCTCCTAGAAATTTGTGGGTATGATTTTGAAAAGCTATGGAAATAGTTATAAGATTTTAATTGATGTATAAGACATTAATTAATGGATCGATTATGACTAGATAATGTTACCGACAGCGACTGGCAAATAACAGCTGTTATCTTCAATAGATATGTAATTAGAATTTTCTGATGGCAACCAAGAAATTTTGAATTAGTATTTTTTGCCTTCTGGCAACCGAGAATTTTTAGTTGCCAAATTCCTAGTTTCTAGATAATATTTCATTACATCATTATTTCATTACCCTTTATTTGCATTTTGATATTTGCATGTATGCATATAAATACATACAAACATGCAAATGTATACGTGTATTGTCACAAGAAGAAAATGTGTTTTTATGATAATGACGTTTACATTTTAAAAACACCTGTCTTTTTGATTAAAATTTTCTTTTAATTTTTTTTTCTGATGTGATTGAGTGCGGCATGAGATTGAGTCAAGTTCTTTAACTTTTCACATCAATAAATTACATCTAATTAAATGTTTTACACTTTATTGTGTTTCTCTCCCCCCCAAAACACATTTAGCTGCCAAGATGTTCAAAAATATCCGTTTGCAAACGTACGCTTGCCACCGGATGAAACACCCGAAGCACCTACTTTTGAAGAGGGCTTGGAGGTCGAAGTATTCACCCGGAAGACGGAACTGGAAGTTTGCGGTTGGTGGATTGCAACGATTAAAATGATAAAGAATGACATTTGTGCTGTGGGTTATAGTGGCTTTCAAACATCCTACACGGAAATAGTAAATCTTACGCGTTTGCGTTCAAAGAATCTCAATCCGCCAATTACGCCAAAAACTTTCTATCGAATTAAGATACCGGTGCCCGAGGAGCTACGTGAGGAGTAAGTATTCTAGATTTAGTTGTTTTTCTGTTATTTATTAACAATTTATACTGAAAATAATGCAGAAATTGCAATTTTGTAATTGTTTCTAATATAAATACATACACACAATTAGTTTTATTAAAATGTGCAGTAAATAGATATATTTATTAGCATAAAATTTTGGCTGACTTCCTAAATGTACATACGAGTATATTCTCAACGCACAGTGGAGCAGAATCAAAATATTTTGGAAATAAATCGGCAATTTCTAAACGGATATCTTTGATGAAATTGCAACATTTTTAAATTTTCAAATTAAAAGTTGAATATTTTTCAATGCATACGGCTGAATTTCACAAAATGTTTTTTAAACGCCATTGAACTTTATTCTTTAATTAAGAAACGAAAAACTTCCAAAATAGCTTGATATATGGATCCGATATCTGGATAATACTGGACCAAAGTTTTGAAAAATTTACAAATTTCAATTTTCAAATGAATATTACTCACAAAATACATATAAGAGATAAATGTATGTACAACCAAACATGTATCGGTTGGATCTTATCAAGGACTTTAATAGTGCAAAAAAAAAATTAAATCGGATAGGAAACAAAAAATGGCTAGGGGTAAAAAATTTTACATGGCATAAATACCCTTCTCTGAAACCTCATAGCTCCGCCCCTGAGTAATTTTGACAGCTAAAATTTAAAACTTAGACGAAGATACTTCTCTGCTATGGCCATGTGATATTATTTCGTTAGAACTATCCGTTTAGAAATGGCAAATAATTTATTTCCAAAATATTTTGATTCTACCCCACTGTGCAACGTTTCAATACAGTATTAAACCGTATTCATACATGATGTAATTAAATAATTAAATTATACGTTTGGGACCAAGCTGCATTATGGCAATTTGATGTTTATATTCATGAACAAGTTGACATGTGTTCGTACAAAGCAGAATGCATTTAGGAAGTCAGCCTTTAATTTATGATATTGTTTCTGCAATAAGTTTGTTTGAATTTTTAGATTTTTCGTTGAATATACTAGTATGTAAATATTATTAAGCGCAATATTATACTTAATTTAAATAACTAATTGTTATAGACTGTAGGGATTTATGTACAGTCAAATTTCTATAAAAATTTTAGTCGTAATAATGACTCCTTACTTTCGTTGTATTATTTTCAGAGCACAAAAGGATGGCATTCATAAGGAATTTCAACGCACCATAAACGCTGGCGTTTGTGTTTATAATCCTGATTTGAATGTTTTATATGTGATTTCCAAATGGGCTGGGACTCAAAAACGCGCCAGTTTGCTTAAAGATATGCATTTTCGTAATTTATCACAAAAAGTAAGTTGAAACTTGTAATTTTGTTTTAATATGTGCGCGAGAGAGAAACGTTCTGCTTTTTTTATTAAATGCGGGTATAAAAAATCCCAGGGAAAAAGTAGGTATTATGAACTTAGTTGAACTTGCCTCTTTCACTAAAAATATTTCCCTTGCAAAACGGAAGGGGAAAAACATAGTTAATACTCCATTAAAACAAGATTTATATACAAAAACTTGTATTTTATAGTTCTTGTATTTGGAAAAACACAAATAATGCCCATCATTTCTAATCATTTATAAACTTTTTTTACATATTTTTCAAGTTGGTCCATTTTTTGTTTACTCTCTCACACAAAAAAAAGTGAGAAACAACATGTAAACAAACATGTAAACAACAACGGGCTTCGTACTGCGGTGATGCCACGTATTATAATTTTTTTTCCCAAGGAATTTTTTCTCGAGAAAATTAATATCCTTGAGAAATAAATTCCGAGGGAATATTCATGATTAGGCTGATAATAAATTTAATCCAAGACAAATAGAGGTCATAGCAGAGTTCATGAATGAACGCCAATAATCTTGGCTAAAAATTGGCTGCCTAATAACTCGCAATTGGAGCTATATTCGCAAAAATTACTCCATTATTAGGATGGTCTAATAGAAGAAAACGCCATCAACAATTGTTCTATTTTTAAACTATAACTCTACCTCAATTAATTCCATATTTACATTTTTAAATTCCAAATACATTTATTAATTATTTTGACAGTTCTACACCTATAGTGAATTGAATGTACTATTCAAAGATCTATTGTGAGAAAATTATGATCCGCGTCCAATCGTATGTTATGATGCCGCTACGTTCATACGACTGATGTATCACGTAATTATCTTTCGCACGATTATCGATCCGATCACGAATGTAACGATTCGCATTGTGATTTATTAAACCGATTTACGGTTTATTTCTTTTGTATTATTATTAAAGCTCTGCTCCGCAGATGCAACTGTCTTCGCACTATTTGGGTACACCATTTCATCCATGGCTATGTCGCCAAAGACGCTATTCAAACCTCTTCTATTGTGAGAAAATGCTGCACCTATGTACTGAGTACACTGAGTACTCAGTATATAGCTTTCCCATAGCTCACGCACCTTCATCCGATAATCATCCAATATCATTTGAATGAATTTTTTTAACTTTCAATTGGTCGACCACCATAGTGTTGGGCTTGGCAGCTCGTACGGTCCCGTTTTAACTCTACCACCTAATGTTTTATAATCGTAAACGAAGAAGCGACCCCCGAGAGTAGAAACTATGTCGGCCTTAATATTTGTTGAACTGAGATCTTTCAAATAAAAGTATTAAATTACATAACGGTGTTTTAGCTTAAATTAGACGTGCCATAGCCATAACCAAACCAAAATTCAATTGGTTTATAATGTTATGGCTATGGCGATATGGCAAGTCACGTATATTCAAATAGAGTGTTGACCCAATAGTTTGGTTGGAACAGGTCTTTTCTATGGTTATGATTATGGCACGTCTGATTGAACCTTTAAGGCTACAAAAAATACTAAAACACATGTTTTACAAAGCTGCCACTTTCCACTAAAATATTTTTTGAACGGCGACTAGTTTTTGGACTCCCCTCGTACACAAATCTCTAACATTGTTACTTGTAAACAAATTATTTAGCTTATTTAAATAACTCCTGCATTATTTTTACTTAAAGGTAATGCTTTTGAAACGTACTGAAGAGGCTGTCCGGCAATTGGAATCAACTAAACTACTTAACTGTGGGTGAGTGTATCAAAAGTCGGTGTATACATACTTCGATTTGCAGAGTAATTTCTACTAATAGGCCAAATATCAGTTTAGCTTTCAGAATTATATATATTTTACATAAATGTAAAACGAAAATGTTAAAGGATATTAATTAACTTAAATAATAAATATTTAGGTATTCGGATGAATTTCACGTGCGCGAAGATTTAATGGGCTTAGCAATTGGTTCACATGGTGCCAACATACAAGCAGCCCGCCTACTCGACGGTGTTACAAACATCGAGTTGGAGGAAAAATCGTGTATGTTTAAAATAACCGGCGAATCGAAAGAGGCGGTGCAGAGAGCACGTGCTATGTTAGAATATGCTGAGGAATTCTTTCAGGTTCCTAGAGAATTAGTTGGTAAGGTTATTGGCAAAAATGGTCGTATAATACAAGAGATTGTCGATAAAAGTGGTGTATTTCGAATTAAGGTGGTAATTATTCAAAACTAATGAGTGGAATTGGTTTGAATTATATTCAATTTCTCACTAAAACAATTTTAGATCGCTGGCGATGACGAACCCGACGTTACTATAATACGTGAGGCAGGGCATGTGCCATTTGTGTTCATTGGTACCGTTGAAAGTATTTCAAATGCCAAAGTATTATTGGAATATCACTTGGCTCATTTAAAGGTGAGTAGAACAAGTTTTATTATGTATTATGCATTTGCTTAATATTTTCTTTGTGTAGGAAGTGGAACAGCTGCGCCAGGAGAAATTAGAAATCGATCAACAGTTGCGAGCCATACAGGAATCGTCAATGGGTTCTGTGCAAAATTTCCCCAGCTCGCGTCGTTCTGATCGTGGTTACAGCAGTGATATTGAATCAGTTCGCTCAAGTCGCGGTGGACCACGCGGCAGAGGTCGAGGCCGCGGTGGCGGTGGTAATGGTAGCGGCGGTGGCAATCAACGTTATAATCAAGGTAAAGTATTTAATTTAGTTTTGTGTGACCAGTTTAATACATAATTTTTCTTTTTAGGTCTTCGAGGTGACGAAGATGCATTTAGTCGTTTTATGGAAGGCAATATCGCTAGCGGAGGAGCAGCTGGTGGCGGTGGTTATCGGGGCGATCGTCGTGGTGGTCAGCGGCGTAATAATCGCAATAGTGAACAAAATGGCAGGGATCATCAGTACTACAATCATAACGATAATGTACAGGAAGTTCGCGAGCAAAGCAGTGTTGAAAGAGGTGAGTAAAAGATAGAAGTGTCTTTTTTTATTGCTGTGCTATTATTTTATTCTCTCTAAATATTAAAATATTTATTTTTGTTTTGTCCACAACTTATTTAATTGTCTAAAATGAGGTTTTTGAGGGTGCGGAGCTCAAACATCGATACATAAAGTTTAACGTTAAATTTTTTTCTATTTTTACTGAAGTAAAATTAAAAAAATGGAATTTTGGAGTTAATCACCACCATCACCACGAGCCACCACCGGCATCAGGTGTTTTTAGTTTTTCTTTTATAGAAATGTGTTTAAAAAATATATAAAAAGCGGCTGTCAATGTCAGCCTGCTTGTGAGCCGCTGCCATCTATTTTTCCTAAGCCGCCGACTTTTTAAGACGGCTTGTTACTCTGATCACACCTCATTATTGTGAATAAAATATGAAATGTATGTTCCCATGAAATTTTCATCTTCATGAAGGGAAATTTGCTATGGCGAATTTCATGGTAACGTTTGTTAACGCTGTGGAAACATTATATTACTAAAAACTACTTCTCACATTTATTTATCTATCTTAAAAATTAATTTAAAATCCAACAAATTTAAGTTTGATAGTAAGAAATATGAATACATATTTTGGGTTTCAATTTAAATGTTTTTAAGTGTAAAGTTATGTTTTTAAATATTTTAGGTGCAGTGGAAGAAATTTTTTAGTGTATGTGACCCAAATAGTTTCATATTCTATGCAAAAAGGTGTTGCAGTGAATTATTGTTATTAATCGTGGACATTATTTAATGACCTTGCCCTAAAAATAATTATTTATAGCTTTTTTTTCACGGGAGATTCACGATAGCATTTTTCACTTTGATGGGAATAAAAATTTCATGGGAACAAAAACTCCACGATAGTGGTGATTATTCATGAGAAGGGAAATCAAAAAGGGGAACATATTTCTAGGAAAAAATTATTCGTATTTCGTAGGAAAAAATTTCCTGTATGACACCCGTTAATAATAATTTTTTAACCCCCATTTGTCCTAGAAGTGCCCCGATTAGCTGTCATTTAGACATTGAATTCCCATGATGAAACCCCTGATATCCTCCAGTTTACACTTCCCGATATCACTAATGCTCTGCTTAGACATCTAAGCCTATGACGTCACAGCTTCGGGAAATGGCAGATAATATGTTCAATGGTTTCTGGTTCGTCTTCATCCCCTCACATCCTACAGAAATATGGAGTGCCAATTTCCCAAATGCTGGTCCTTGCTCTGACCGATCAGTGACCAGCCAACGTGGCTATCATGTCTCGCATCGCTTTCCTATTCATATCTAGTAGCAGTTTGGGTCTTCCTTAGTCAAGTTTTGGCCAAATAGCCCTCGAGACTACAATCCTCCCTACTTCGCCATGAACGGTTGGTCCTGCTCTCCACCCAATTACTGAGTACTGAGACAATTTCATTTCCCTCAAGACTGCGTGGCCAGAAACCCAACATATTCCGACACTATATTGGTCCATAAACAAGTTGAGGGCTCTCCTACATTAACTGACATATTTCGATTTGACATTGTGTCTAACTTGGGTTTAACTGAGCAAATGTTGCTCGGTTAAACTAAGATTATTAACTAGATAATCTTTATTTGAAAAACAATATTTTAAGTTTAAACTACAGTTAACTGACAAGTAGAGTTTATCTCTATGTTAAAAACTAGCTCTTATTGTATTTTATTTACATTTTAATATATTCAAGTTATTGCAATTAAATATGACTTATTTGAACTTTTAGCTGAAAGTGTTTCATCATATGAAGGCAGCTCTCGAAGACGCAGAAGGCAAAAAAGCAACGCTCCCCATAACAGTGAGTATGATGTCATCACGACTTTTATTTCATTTACATGTTTTTTTTTCGGTTTTAATGGCACATACTATTTTATCAATCAATATCATCACAAATTCGCAAATAAATAATTGCTTTTTTTTAAATAATATTTTTGTTGTTGCAGTAAATGGTGGGGTAGCCAATAACAAATCCCAGCAAAATAGTAAACCGCCACAACATAACGCAGACAAAAATAGAGGCAGCGGCGTAGGCACTATCTCTGATGGGGGCGGTGGTGCTTCTGGCAGTGGTAACGAAAGATCAAAACAGAATCTTAACAATAATAACAACAACAATAGCAACAATAAAGAAGCCAATATTATTACGCAAAGCAAAGGTGAACAACAACAACAGCAGCAGCAGCAACAAGGGTATGTAGCATCACAGCAGCAGCAACAGCCGCCGCAACACACTCAAGCGCCAAAGGCCAGACGTAATAATAAAAGTCGCAATCAGCAACAACAAAATCATGCAAATGATCATCAAAAGCCACCACAGCAGCCGCAACCGCATACACAGGATAAAAAAGAGACTTTAGTGAATGGAACTTCCTAATTTACCGTTAAATGGTAAAACATTAAAAAAAATTAAATATGTACCAACAACCTCCCTCCACATACACACACACACACAAACTCACATTCTCACACACTCATACAAACTCATAAAAACAAAGAAAAACTAACTTTTCTTCTTCAATTCAACAGAACAAACAAAAAGAAATTATATTATTTAAAAAAATTTTATTTTTCAAATACTTAGTGTTCCTTTCATTTTTACTTTCTAATAAATACATTCATTCTCCTGGTTCAAATAAAAAAAAAGCAAACAAAACAAAAAATTAAAATAACAAACAATAATACCCACAGAAATGTTGATAAAATAAATCGTACAGGGGAAGTCAGAAAACAAAATATGAAAAAACACACACCTAAAACAAAATCATTTTCTGTCTTATTTTTGTTCAAAATAAGCAAATCTCAAGAATGTGTCTGAGAAATTAAAAGGATATGAATAATATTTAATAAATATACGAAAAAATTAATTAAAATTAATAAAAATGAAGAATTTTATAAAATCCTTAAATATACATACTTATTATATAATAATAAATATAATTTTATGGAAAAATATCAAATACCATTTATAATAGAAAGCAAATTAAATAAATAAAACTTTATTATTTAATAATAATAATGAAATAACTAATAAATAAATAAATAAATAAACAGAAAAAAACTTAAACAAAAACAGCAAAAAACTAACAAATAACATTAATTTAATCCTAAAATTTAATAAATATATAAAATTAAAAAAGAAAAACAAAAAATTTAACAGGAAATGAATGCAACTGAAAAAAGAACAACAAATTATTATTAAATACAAGCATAACAAAACATTTAAGTTTTACTGATAATAAAAAAATAAAAAATTAAATCAGCAATTAATTTGATAAATTAAAAAAAACCAGGATTAATTAAAATACATAAATTAAAAATAACAAAAAACAATGTTAACTAACAACATTACTAATTTAAGTTTTATGTAAAAAAATATATATACTATATATAAAATTTCATCCCTTATTTTTTTCATTTTCAAGCATGAAATAAAACAAAAACAAAATTCCTTTGAGGAGTTTTTTTTTTCTACAAAACATAATTCTAAAAAACAAGGAAATATACATACATATAAATTTCAGAATCTATTATTAGTTTTTAAAATAATTTTGTTTCTTTGTCTTAATTTAAATAAAAATAGTTCTATTCAAAGAAAAAAATATACGGCCATATTCTAAATTAAATAACGAAAATAAGTTTTTTTTTTAATATTAAATAATTAAAATCTTGTATGTTATGTCGAAAGCTGTTAGTATTTTTTTTGGAATATTTATATGGCGCATATTTTAAATGATTTCTTTTTTGCAGAAAACCAAGGTATATTTCTGAGCTGCCGAACATCAATCGGCTTATACAAATGAGTACACATACGCGAATACATTTCTCTCGTGTTTCTCTCGGTAATCGGTCATTAAATTCTGCTAAAATGTTATACAGAAGAAAAGTATAATGCCAGATTTAAATGTAGAAAAAGTTATTGAAAAAGCTTTGAATTTCATGCTTATACAAACTTTTCAGTATTTACAGGTATTTTTATTGCACATACAAACATAAAATAGTTAATAATTGGTGCTTTTTGGGAAATTAAATTAAAATTTTTTAACGCACTAATAATCCCAAATTATTATTTTACTTATTCAGTGAAATATTTTTTGATTAAAAATACACTGAAATTGGTTATTGAGGGGTTAGCTGGACCAAATGCGCATTTCACTGTTCCTTCAATACATGTACATTTATGAGAAAAATACACTACTTTTTTTAACAAATTAAAATTTTGTATTTGCAACAAATTCAGTTGAATTCTTTTTAACTTATGAAAATGCCAGATCTAGCAGTGAAAATGCTAAAATGGCAACAATGCAGCTCTGGTCTAATTCACCACTATTGTGAATAACAAGTGGCATTTTTGTTCCCTTTAAATTTGTACACCCGTGGAAGGTAAAAATGCTATCGTTAATTTTTTCCCGCTATCAGTCCCTAGTGAATGTAAAAAAGGACGAAGATTTGTGAAACAAAAAAATTTTAAGTTTCTTTATAATAAGAAGTACAAATTTTAGATTTCAAATGGAATGTTTCTAATAGTGGAACAAACAAACATTGCTTACTGATCTTGACCCAAAAAATAAGTATTTATAACTTAATATTTAATTGGAAGGAAAATATTTAAATTACGCGAAATACTCAGGGTTGTTATGGAATCGAATTGCAGTCAGAACAAGAATTGAAATTGACAATAATTTTTCTTGCTCGAATCAGAATTTGTTTTTATAGAGTCCAATGTTATAGATTTTTTTTGCCAGAAATATTCTGCTGGCAACTGCCAGAATTTAGATGATTATATTTTCTGCTCACAGTTTGTGCTGATCGCGATACTCAGGCAAAAAATTGTTGACTGCCGTATATAAAAAATAATTTTGACTTGAAGTGTACGTTAAACAAAATTTTTCATAAATATGTTGACTAAAGAACAGTTGAAGTTCAAATTAATATTTTTTTTTTTGATACAGCCGTTAAAAATCCACGTGAATGATATTCGCAATATGGACATTATTTTTCTTCATACTACCAAATAAAACTTCGTTCGCTACAGTTGAATATCGAAATTTGCTCATAATAAGGGCTTTTAATTCTATACTCACTATATCGATTCATATCGCACAAAAATGGTTCTCGTATAACATTGTATAAAACTTCTGAACACATCCTATACATAAAATGCAACGGGTGTGTCCTCGCCCCCTATCTCAACCGCGAGTTTGTCTCAGCACAAGAGATCAACGTGTCCGCAAAGTTTCGTAAGAATCACTTTGCATACAACACTTCATGTTGAATGAATCGGTTGGTAGAAAGTACTATATATCGCTCCGCAACCCGATGCATAAAATTTCAACTCTAACCAATGGATAAGGTAAATAAAAATGAATAAAAAAGAAATCCAATAAACCAACAAGATACGTAGTGAACAAAGTGTATTAATATCAAGTGGCCTTATCAGTGCAGCTGATCGTCAGCTGACTTCAGCCCATCCTTCAAACTCCATATAAAATAGCATAAAATCTTAACCCGAAATGTTTATGTATGTTGTTGTAATGATAAGGCCACTTGGTATTAATACACTTTGCGTAATGAATTAATAGAAGCGTAAAATATTTTTCCATGTGCGGTAGTGAAAGAACTTAAATTTAAAACCCCCAATAGGAACAAATAAAATTACAATTAAAAATTTTAATTGTATCATTTTATATTAATTTGGGTACGACATACATACTTTCATAAGTATAAGTGATATGATAAATTTAAAAATGATTTCAATAACAACTGTAGCTGTAAGAATAACGACTCATTTTGACATCTCTGGTTTGATATCATTTCTCAGTGAATCTCTATAATTTTATATTAATTTCTTTCGGCTTCTTCTGTGTGCGTTGTGTTAAAATTGTGTTTAAATTTATCTAAAGAATAATAAATGTATTGAAAAAAAGTGCATATAATGCAAATTAAATACGTCTGTGGTTTGTTTATTTCCATGAAGAGTTTCAGAAAGTTTTAAATAGTGTATGCAATAAGAATTCATAGAAATGAAAGGAAAAAATTGTAAATTCACAATCGGTCAGTGTTCGTGCGTGTCGGAAAAAATCATGTGCCGTTATTGCTATTGCACTTATTAGAAAATGTATAGTTTAAAAATAATAAAATAATTCTTTGCAATAATGTCTAAAAAAGTAGTAGTTTTGCAAACTATAATTTAACAAACAGCCGGGGTTCGTGTGCACCAAGAAAATTTTTATATTTTTGCTGGATGAAATAAGAAGACCTTGTATTGTAATCAATCACTAGGTAAGATATAAAAATGTATTTTCCGCAGGACTATTTGCAGGATTATTTGCCTGCATATAATACTATGCACAAGTCATTCAAAATCTAGGCATTAAATGAAGGTCTCCTCCATACACGTTTTATTAAGCAAAAATTTGTATTTTAAGCCAACTAAAGTTATATTTATATACATTATATTTGTATACATACGTACATGTATATACATACATAACTCGTCGTCCATGCTGGGAAACTTTATTAAAATCTTTTTTTAGCTTATCTCGTTACAACAATAAACAGGGTTGTCAGTTTTTTCCGACCTATTTCACAAAATTTATAGAATCCAACATGATTGAAAACTCTTTAAATCAATAAATACATGTCTGAATCAAACAGTTTTTCATTAGTAATTAGTGGTTATGTTTTTTAGCACATTTGTGCCAGATGTGTATTCGGCATAAAACACATCGTTTGAGATGTTTAACAAAACAAGTTAATGTATGGTAAAACATCTCAAAATCGTCGTGTTTAAGCTCTTAAACGCGATTGAGACGTTAAACACGTAAGTGTGAACATAGTATACGTTATATATAAAGGGCAATCATGAATAAAATTCCGCGTGAAATTTTTCCCGGGGAACAATTCCAACTAATAGGAAGTAAATAGGGGAAACAAAAAATTCTAATTGGAAAACGGAGAAATTTCACGCGGAATTCTGTTCATGATTGCCCTGATAATAAAACTTTTAATTTAATTTATAATTTATTTTATTTTTATTTTGAAGTCTAGTTTATCCACATAAAATATGCAAAAACTGATTATGTTTCTAGAAGGTTAAATTATTTTAGCATCTTTCAGTTAAAAATACAGTCCTTACTTACCTTTATCAAATTATATTATAGCAGTGGTCGGCTACCTATACCATTACATTTTCAAATTGTGTGCGTTATACGATCACCACTAACCGGTGTTGGCAGTGAAATTTTGCCTCATTCCCTTAATTTGAAATTTGAAATCTCCAAAGCCAAACTTGATTTTATTATGGTCAGAAGAAATTCTCAAGATTTCTTTATAAAGAAAGGTATCTTGTTGTTGCTAAGCCAATGTAATGGTGAGTAAAAAGATAGTTTTGTAGAAAATTTTCTTAAAATAATTTGAATATAGTACATATGCTTGAAAATGCCTTTGCGTGTTACGTTTTTTATGAATAACAACGCACGTTGACAAACCAAACATTCTGGTTTGCCAAAATAATTTTCTGAAAATAAATAATTTAGTAAATTCTCATCACACATATTGTCTTATTGTTGGGACAATTTTTTTTCTCTGGCAACGCTTATACTTAACAATATGCGATACACCAGTGATGGGAAATGAAATTTGCATTTCAGTACCAAAAAAAATTTTTTTGATTACTTTTTTGATCTCGAGAGTAGCGAAAATTATTATAATTTTTTATTTAAATTCTATTAACAAATAATTATATAAAATTCATTTACAAAGAAATAAAAAAGGCTCACTAAAACATATATGTACATACATATTGCTACCTTAATATAGAAAGGTCAAAACTCATTATTTCTTTCTATATTAAGGTAACGATGTGTACATAGGTAAAAATGTTAAAGTTTTAACAAGAAGAGTTTTAGACTTCAATAAATCTTTGGCCTGGATAAGACTTGACTTGGAACATAAAGCCTGCTTCTTTGTGTTGTTTTCATGAGATTTTGGTAAGAGAAAATCTTTTCGACATTTGCAGAGGAGTGAGGTATGGACAATTCCGTAACCTACTATAGATATATCAAAGAGAACTTTTGGAAAATAAATGGTAATAAAACTGGTACTTCTAAACTACTGATTGGATTTACCTGGAACTTCGAACATTTTTAGAGGAGGACTTATACTATGTTCACACTTGTGGTCTTAAATGTGTTGAAGGCAAGTGTTTTAAAAACTAAACACAACTGATCACATTACATTTGAGATTTTTAAAGTTGACGTTTTGGCAGACAATTATTGTATTTGTAAAAAATTACGAATAATTATGCCTTTTCATTGGTATATTATTTTCAAACAATAAATGTTTTTGTAAATACGTGTTTACGTGTTTAACAAAACAAGTCAATGTATGGTAAAACATCTCAAAATCGTCGTGTTTAAGCTCTTAAACACGAATGAGGCATTAAACAACGTAAGTGTTAACATGGTATTAGCCATATATACACATGCTTATAATACATGCCTTCTGGCTTAAGCTAGAAAGGAGTTACAGTGAGACTCAAAAAAAGTTCTTAGGCTTTTTTTTTTAAATTATAGAATATAAATAAAATTTCAGATTTATTACTATTTATTTTTCAAACGTCCCTACTGTGCACTGTAGACCAGAATCTGCATATATTTTCTGTTGTTAATAGTTTCAGTTCTTACACATCAGGCAATGCATAGAGCATTGTTAATATTTTCAAAATTTTGCTTTTCACTGGGAAACATTTTAATTAAAAGTGGTACAATGCTGTCGATTTTACCAGAAAAATAATTTTCAGGGCAAAACTTACTGACATTTCATTGTCAAAGCACACTTTTACCCTTAGAACTTGACAGAATTTAATATAAAAATTTTAACAATTTTCTTTAAACTGATTTAAAACGGTTGTTTCAACATGATTTGCGTTTATATGCCCTGCATTTCTAAGTTGACTGTGAGAGTATCAAATGTGTTACGGGAGTACTACGGCACTTTTTCATGTCAAATAGTATCAAAAAAACTACGATCGTACCAACTTTCCCATCACTGCGATACACACAATTTGCTCTCAACAATGCGCGTGTACACATACGTAATAGATCACTGTATTAGCGCGACTCACCTTGTATGGAGATGAAAAACGCGACTTTGTTAGGCCTCTCAAATCAAAGATCGGGTTTTTTTAGTGTTCTTGAGCTGGTCCGTGTCAGACACTGTTCAGCTCACGAACGGTCATCACTCGACCCCTCAAATGTTTTGGGAGTCCTCATTCAAAAGATCGATCTTGGATTTGAGAGGGATAACAAAAACTTTTTCCAGTGAGTGGCTCTAATGTACATACTTACATACTTATAACGGATAAAGCTTACACCATGTTAATACTTACGTGTTTAAGAGCTTAAACACGACGATTTTGAGATGTTTTACCATACATTGACATGTTTTGTTAAACATCTCAAATGAAGTGTTTAAGATTTAAACACTACCTTAAACACGCAAATGGAGTATGTTCAGTCCGTTTTTTTGTAACTCTGGCAACTTCGTGCTGTTATTAAATGGCGGCACGCGAAAAATTATTTGGTAAACAAGTAATTAGTTAAAAAAATACTCAATTATTTACAAAAAAACATTTGTTGCTTAAAAATAATAAACCAATAAAAAAGCATAATTATTCGTAATTTTTTATAAATACAATAATTTGCTGACAAATGTAATGTGAACGGTTGTGTTTAGTTTTTTAAAACACTTGCCTTAATCACGTTTAAGAAAATAAGTGTGAGCATAGTCAGCGATGCCAACTTAGTGCTTTTGGCACTATTCTCAGTGCTTTTTGAAGACTCAAAACGCCAAATTTTGGGCGTTGGTGCCAAAACTAAGAAAAAGCAATAAACAGCGCTTTGAGTATTTCTCAAAATTACTGTAATAAAAACTTTGTGTATTTAGTTTTTCCGTGTAAATAATACCTTTTCTGATATATTTCATTAAAGATAATAGTAATGCCGAAATAGAGAATAGCTTAGAAAATATTAAACATTATTAAACTTCACTCGTTTTTCACGCTAGTGCTTTTTACGCTTTTTTGATCTTAAAGCTACGCTTTTTAGTGCTTTTTTTAAATATTGATGTGCCCTTAGAGCCAAAACAGTTGGCATCACTGATTATATTCAATGCTGAAATATCGTTACGTTTCACCAGTAGTGCTGCGTACTTTTTAACTAGAAAAATTTTCTGAAGTGGTTTGTATGATTATCAAATATATGTTGGAGCACCAAATGAATATGTGAATATTCACATACAATTTTGTTCTTAGTTTGCTGCGTAGTAATGTTGGTACAGCTTATCGCGGCGGCAGTGAAGATAGTGGCTGTGAATTAATTTGCACACAACCAGCTAACCACACTGCCAAAGCGCTTAGCCGATTTGTAAATATATAATACACAAAAAAATAATTAAGTTTTCAGTATTTTTTTTTCATATTAAAATGAATGGGCCTAATTACGAGTGTCGTATTTCAACTACGACGATTTCGTACTACATTAAAGGACATTGCAACATTTTTTCTTTAATCTAGTACAAAATAGTCGTAGTCGAAGTCGAAATACGACACTCGTAATTTGGCCCATTGTTTATGTGTTCATATGTGTTAAAAGGTTTTCAATAATAACGTATAAATTTTAAATCAAAAGCTTTTACTCGGATGCATTAATTTTTTTTGCTCGATTTAGATGTTGCACTTACTTTATCGGGCGCCATCTAATGTACATGCACTGAATATGCTTGCTGGTGGTTGCGACTGTATTTATGCTCTCACATTTATGCTGCAAATATGTGCGTAAAGAAAAACAACACAAAAGCTTTTTAAATGCTAAAAAATATGCAATAGATTTTCTCACACAAAATGAATTTAGTAACCATTATTGTGGATGGGTTTTTTTCTTTGCTTTAGCTGGGGCATACAAAATAATGGGCATATGTATGTATGTGTGTGCGGGCGTGTGCATGCGTGCAGAAAAAAGTTCAAATGCTGCTGCTTAAAAATTAGTTCAAGGTCATTTTGGGGTTATAGGCAAGGTTACCGAGCTTCAGAGAAAGTTAAAAAATGTATAACCGAATTGTGACCTCCTCGTTTAATGGAAATCGGTTGAAAATGTATGCTGCAATCGTTTAGTGTTGCAGCATTCTGGCAATGACCCAGTTTAAATGTAAAATGTTTTGACAACTTAAAGAAATCTTTTTTTGATATAAACTTCTGGCTGTGAAACTCCAACTCTAAGAACATTTTTGTAGAATAGAGTTCTTCTCCCTACAATGCATTAATTCGTGTGTTTTTGATTTATTTTTCTATATTTACTGAGATGCAAGAGAGAGAGTAAAGAATTGTTTCGTTTTATTAACTAATATATCGATTTCTCTGTAAACGAGATTAACTGCACTAAATAACAACGACAATTTAATTTATTTTAGCACATACAACTCTTAATAAAATTTAGAACATCCTAGTAAATTTACTTATTGTAAACATTTTGAAAAAACATTTATAATTAAAAAAAAAATTTTGTGTCTTTGTTGCTTAAGCACGTCCAGATGCATTATGTTGCTGCTTTAGTCAATTCATCACTAGACTTCAAGCACAATCCAGAAAAGCTTAAAAAATCCAAATGTTTGTAGAAAGATTCCACATAAATTATGTTCATTTTTTAAATACGTAATTCTCAATGATATTTTGAGAGTTTTTCTATAAATATGTGAAATTTTATTTTTCCTTTTTCCTGAATTTTTGGGTAGAAGCGAACAAACTTTTCTTTAAGTTCATGTTCATTTTGACACACCTTAAATGAAAATAAGAAATTACTAAAAATACTTTCTTGTAATTTTGTTCTTTAATAATACATATCGCTCTTGTTCCTCTAAAGGAGGCTATGTCAAAATTTTTTATCGATTTTATCGTAAGCGACAAAAATTGAAGTTTTCAGGAGAAGTTTTTTTTTTAAATATTCAAATATGTTTACGATAAAATTTTACAGCCAGTATCTTAAAAGTTATCAACAATTTTGGCATTTTGATAATTCTAAACTATGGGTAGGCCCATAAAATTTTAATTTCAATAAAAAAAGTCTATTTTCGGTAACATTTCGCCTACGATAAAATAAAGAAAAGGCTCGATATATATCCACTGAAAAAATCTACATCATTTTTCTTTACTCTTTCACAAAAAAAAAAATAAAAAATACAGTTGAAAACTTTTTAATTTTGAGTTGATTCCTTTAAGAGGCAAAAATGCAATGTAAGCAATGTGAGGCAAGTTAAATACATAAAAAACTTGATAATAGTTTTAGACACAAATCATTTAAAAATAATATGCGTTTGTTCATTGGTTTGTGTCAAAAACTAGCTACTGTATGAGTTCGATCCAAGACTAATCAAATCCATATAATTTAAATGCGTTTGGTTGTAGGTTTGCCTCTAAAACGAGCTACTGAAAGAGTTCGATACAAGCTTATTGCATTTGTTACGAGTTCTTATTTACAAACAATTTGTAAAAATTGACTTAACTCAATTTCAAAATGAACGGCTCATATATTGCACTAAATCTGCATGTAAATGCATACAAGATTTATTTTTTTTACAGCGAAAGATAATTTTATTAGTTTTTACTTATAAATCTTTCTACTGAGCCTGTACCAAATATATTTTCGGTTGTATGTGCTAAAGTTAAAAATGAAATGTAAAATAACAATTCTTGAATATGTCGCTAAGGCTAAGCCTGACCTCACTAACCTACCCAATCCTACGACTTTTGAAATAAAACAACCCTGATCTAATGAATTCTTGTTGTCTTATGAAAATGTCCATCAAATCCATCATACCAGGGTTGTATTTGCTTTAAAGTCGTACGATTGCGTGGCATAGTGAATCCTTGCATTTATTGGTTATTATTTTGCGGTTTAAAAACTTGAAAATTTCTCCGTATAGTTCTCTCATTTCACATTTCAGTCAATTTGTGCTGCGCCATTCTTCTAAACAACATTTTCAATATAAATATAAAATATAATAAAACAACAAATTATGATTTAAATTTTTATTATAACTTTTTGCCTTTATTATCAATAAATATTTTTATTTTTGTCTTAAAAATAATTTAGAAAAAAAAAATTAAATACTTAATAATTATAATAAATACCTTAAATAAAATTCATTCATCACTTAAAAAACACTTGTGGGTAATATTTTTATTTTTATTCGCTTTTTATAAGAAAAATTGCATATTTTATTTTCGCAAACTTAAGTCGCATTATTTATTCGTTTTCATCATATTTTTTGTTTAAGTGTAGTAGTATTTAAATCAAACCAGCAGATTGATCGTAATGGCGTGTCGTACCAGATAGTGCATTTACAAACTACTTAAAAACCCAGTGCAAATGTCACCCCTGATACGAACTCCAAAACAAAGGATAATAAAATATATCGAAACATACAAAACAAATAAAACCAAAACGAAGTGAGAGTTTCTTTCCAAACAGGGTTTAATTCTTTTGCACTTAACAAAACAGAAACAGAAGTAGATAATTATTTAAAAAAAAAAGAAAAGAAAATTAAAATTGAATTGATGTTGATATCAGGCAGGTCAACGGGAACAGCTCGAAATAATATTGAAATTTAAACAAACAAAAAGAAAACTTAAAGTTTAGGGGAAAAAGTGTACGCATGTTTTAATGTGACGCATTGTTTTACAAAAAATGATTTAGTGACCCTCCAAAAAGCTTTCGAAATGAGAAAATATACATAAATATCTAAAATGACTAAATCTCACTAACGAAGTTCATGATGTTTTAAATTCTAATGTTTGTATGTTGTAACTCTAGTTATTTTCAAATTCTACACGCAAATGGTTGTGGAATGTTAGTTATAACAATGTTATGTTTCCTTCTGCAACAGCGTGTTATTGTGAGAAATAAATTAAAAATTAAAACAAAAATGTATTCCACATATTGTAGTTGGGCAATTACACACAAAATGACCACCCTACACAGGGAAAAATAGTTTACTTATTTTTAAGAAGAATAGACTAATGTTTTCTAGGAAAATGCAACCGAATTTCGGCAAACACTGAGAACTTTCATCGATTATTGGTTTCATCAGACCATTTTAAAACTAGATTATACATCCAAACAGAATTTGGAATGTGACGATGTAGCTAAGGAAATGATAGGTGAAGAATACGAGGGCTACTATTTATATTTAGGGAGCTGGCAACACTAATGTCATTAGCTAAAGTCTTGGCAACACCATAATAAAGTTTGAAATTTTTTAGCATAAATGCTATTTCTTTTGTTTACAGAGAGTTCAGAAAATCAATTTGACAAAAAAATGGAAATTTGAAAAAATAGAGGCATCCTTGCACATTAGTTCCACTTCAATACATTCGACTTTGCATGAACACTTGTTGTAAAAAAATTTTTTCTCGTTGGATACCCCATAATTTATCAATCGCTCAAAAAAAAAAAAGGTTCGCGTCAGGTGGTGTCAGAAAATTATTAAAAAGTTCAACCGTGGTGCTTCAAAAGACGAATCATGGATATATGCTTATGAGCCGGAAACAAAACAGCAATCGAACGTGTGGGTATCCCAAGACGAGCTAAATCTAACAGAAGTTGTTCATGGAAGAAGCATAGCCAAGCAAGTGGTCGCCTATTTCTTTGTACGAATGGGTCATGTGCCGAAGAATCAGCTGAAGCGTTCAAAAACCATGTTTTAGAAGGTGTCTCAAGAGGAATGTTAAAACTGCTACGACAAATGGTTTGGGCGAATGCAAAAGTGTATTGATCATCAAGTGGAAAAACAATAAAGCCATTTTCATTTCAACATTTTTGTTATTATTTAGCCCTCGTAAGTAAAGTTTTTTTTGGCGAATGAAAAGCAAAATGTTAAAAAAATTCATTCTATCTATACTTTGTATAAGTTTAATGGGCGGCCTTTTTATTCTAGAAAAAATATGGCCCGATTTTGAAAACAGATAGTAAAAATTGTATGCACTAAAATCGTTTTGGATTGCGTGAGCGGTAAGAGGTGGGCGTGGCCCATGTTGATGAAATTCCTCTTATTTATTAATTTGGTCAAGATATTGCTCGGTGCCAACTTTTAATGATCTAGGACCCAAAAATGTATGAAGCCATCCCACTGTGCGCAGTTGTATGCTTTTTTTAATGTCAATAATTTTAAAGTAAATAATGATGGTGAAACCAACACTGCAATATTTATTTCATTTTATCCCAGTTAATGAAAGCTCATTAAATTGGAAACCCTTTTTTAAACTTATGGGGCTTGATAGTTTTTTGAAAGTCAATAGAAATGAAAGCGCACATTTTCTTGCAATTTTTTTTTCAGTGGGACAAATTTCTATAAGATTTTTTGGTGAATAGTCGTGCAAATGTGAAGAGTACCTTAAAAGAAAAGAATGATCGAAACTAACACAAACAACATTTTATGTATGTTTCCCAATCAATCTTAATAAAAAAAATAAAAGAAATTTCGATAATAGGCCTACAAATTCACATATTAATCACATTATTGGGAAGTGTTAACTTATCAACACCAAATGATAAGAAAATATTTATTATAAATATTGCCTAAAAAAGCAAAGAAATTATGCAGAATATATCGCGTTAAGTTTTTAACTTTAAAATTAGTAACTTGTTTGTTTTTAAAACACATTTATTTATGTAAAAATATCTAAGTAATTTCTTTAAAGTTTCTACTCTAGATTGTTTAATAAATTATTAGAATTATTTATTATGCCGCTTTTTTGTGTTTCTTTGATAAAAGAAAACTTTTTTATGGCATATGCTTGAGTGATTTTTGTGGTTTTTAGGTTATGACTGGCTTTATTTTTAAACAACTCATTTATAATGATTGCAAAAATATAAAAAACGCATATTTTATGTATTACAACAAATCACGCCATAAGTGTTAAAATAAAGAGATATTGCAATTTTTTAAATTTTACTAAAGTGAAATAGTGAATATTAACTTTAAGTAAAGTTTCTTTATCTTAATACTTTTTTGTTTTGAACTACTTAATCTTTATTTTCTTATTGATAAATAAATAATTTCAATCAACTGTTTTAGTTTCTGCTATTACAAGTATCTACATACCATAGGCGAATTAGCAGAATAGCGTAAAAGTGTTAATTGAAATATTTTGTGTTACAGGAACTCATCAAAATAGGTATTAGCTTTTTTCATGTGCATATACTATTTACTTTCTGTGGCAAGTAAATTAATTACAGATAAAAATCTATTTAAATTAATTCTCAATGCTTATGAAAATCAATAACTTTTTGCAGGCATTTAATAAACTAAATATATTTATAAGTAGTATTTAGAAAGTCTTTGCTTAAGTATTTAATCCTCTTTCTTCTAGGTTTTTAATTTAAATTCTCTACCAGACAAAAATATTGGAATCTGGACAAATGAAACAAAACCCTAAATAACAGACTCTAAACAACCATTTTTAACAACAACTAACAAGCAAGCAATCCATTATTTTTCTCAATAAATATAGGAATGGTGAAATTATTTCCCCACTTTTTAGTAACCGAAAGAAGCACTTTATCAGAACACCTACACATTTGAAATGAGAATTTGAATAAACTGAAAATTATCTAAGAAAGTTTTAAGAGAGCAAAATATAATACCAAATTTACCTTCAGCCCCATTATGAATAATAATTCTCCGGGATTTGTTTCCCTATTCCCGGTTCACATATTTAAAAAAAATCATTTATAAACTTGAAGCTAAAATAAAACAATAGCTAACAAAATGGCAACTCGAAATTCTCTCTTCCCTTTTATTTCTCTCGCCATATATTAATAATACAGGGATATTATTCCCAGAATAGTCCCTACCATTATTTTTTGGGAAATATTTAAAATGAGGCCGATTATGATATTTTTTGAAACATTTCATGAAATTCATTTTTAAAATTTTACCGAATTCACATTATGCAATTTTTTATGAAACTTTATAAAATTGTTCCATTAAACTTTTTTCTTTGCCAACAGCAGCGGCAGAGAAGAATAAGAAATAAAACAACAAATAGCTTAGCATGCATTTCTGAAGCATTTTCGGTAGGTTTTCTTCATTTGTTTTACGCGTCCTATGGGTGAATAAAAAATTTCATGCAATTAGTTTCATGAACAATTTCATAACGTAAATTCAGTTAAATATTACTTAATTAACATTATAAATTTGTTCATGAACTTTGTTGCTCGAAACTTTTTCCATTTGCTAATAGCAGCTCTAGAGAAGAGAGTGATATAAAAAATGAATATCTGAAGCATTAACGGCCACTTTGTTTAATCTATTTGCTTCTCCAGGCCTCCTTTTGACAAATAAAAAAAATTTAATACAATTTCATATAAAAATGCATAATGTAAATTAGGTATAAGTTATTTTAGTTAATTTACGAAAACTTTCCACTTTTTTGTGTTGACAAAAGTTAAAGTATTATTTGAACAAGTTATGAATATTGCTTATTAGCCTCAGTAAACCGCCAATGACCAAGCGGAAATTTTTTTATTTTTATTTTTAAGAAACAAACGCAACCCGCAAAGCGCAAACAGGGTCTATGGCAAACAGGACCTCTGGACTGAGAGGCTAGCATCGCTACCACTCAGCCACAGGGGCACCCTGTTTTGCGCTTTACTAAGTATATTTATTAATTGAATGAAAAAATTTATAAATTAACTGTTAATGACTTTGTGAGTTGAAAACTATTTCATGAATCATTTAAACGTTAATTGTTAATGATGCTGCTGTTTGTTTTGCCATAAATAACGTATTTTTTTTTAACAATTAATGCAATTTACATTTTATAAAAGTTAAGATAAAGTTAAATTTTTTTTTTTTTAATTGTTTTATTATTCCCAATAAACCAAAGAGCGATATCATAGCAAAAACGGTGTAAGGTTTTGCAATTTTTATAATATAGAAGATTTCTTCCAATTTTCTTCCAATTCTCAAAACATTTAAAAAAATTTTAAAGTTTTTCATTATCGCAATTTCTTATATTTTTAACGCGTGCCAAAATGTGTACGAATTTAAAAAGTTTGTTTGTGGGCTAGCCTTTTCTAATTCTGAATAATTTAATAGAAGTATGTCTATAAAACCCTTGGGAGTTTATAAGGTTTATTGAACTGGGGTTGAAGTCTACTGATGAGTTGCTTTAGCAGCAATGAAATGCATCTAGACATCCTTAGCCAACAAAAGACAAAATTTTTTAATAATTTAATATTTGTTAAATTCAGAAGCTCAGTTGTAAAAAACGATATATGATTTTGCGCTTGTGAACAGACAAATTTATTGTACAGTTATTATTTTATCACATTTTTAAATGTCCGAAATTGAAGTTGACATCCATTCCACTTGATAGCATGAAATTAATCCTGATAAATTGATATGCATTCCACTTGGCAGCATGAAATTAAACCAGGTATGGGAATTCTAATTTGATGCGAATTAGTTGGTAAGTTTTTTGTCCCAAGCCGTTTTGCTTAAAATAATTTTAAAATTAAACTGAAATGAATTTAATATATATTTATCATTAAGAAGATTATATTTTCTGGTGTTATCACATTTTTTTTTAAATTAATGTAACAAATAAATTGTTCCCAGACCTGGCCTCAATGCAAATATGCATTTGAAAAATAAATAAAAGTCAATCGTATAATTACAACACATTTTTGTATGAAAATTACCAACAGCAAAAATACAATACTTAAGACTTTGATATGAGCTTATGACTTGAAAAATGTTTTAACAAAAATTTAAAAATGTTATAGTAAAAAAAATATTGTATTTTTTACTTGATTTAACTTTTTTTTATGTTTTATGATTCTATCGCTTATGTTACTTTTGACCATCTAGAATATACATATGTATATCGTTTGGTTTATTCGATTAAATTTGGAGTGGAATTTTTCTATGAAATACTTCATAAATGTTTTGCTTTTAATTTATTAACTATTCTCCCTTCCCCCAAGACTACACATAGCATGAAAGCAAAAACTAAAAAATTTGTGTATACATACATATGTATGTATGTACATTTATATATGTATAAATCTCAACAACAATTAAATTAATTATCACGTTGTTGGAGAAGTTTTTAGGTATTAGTGAAAAATTTTTTTTTTAAATTCATAGAAATGTATTTTAGATTTTAATCTCCCATCGCCAAAGGTTACAAAATACTATAAAAAGTGTAATTTAAAATGCGGTTTCTCGATAACAATTGAAAAACTAAATTGTTAAGTTTGCATTCTGAGGGTCAGCTTCTGTATTCTATTAATATTTAAAAGCATAAAGCAATTAATTCATGTGCTCAATAAAAATAGAAAATATTTTGCACTGTAATAGAGAGTTTGTTAGACCTAACCTGTATTATTTAGTCTCTGATGTCATTCCCATTACAGAGACAAGTGACGCAACTAAACAGAGATATTTTCATATGCTGGACGGTAAAGATTCTGTAGGAACAATTTGCTAACTTCATTTTAGTTGGGCACTTAAAGTTCTAGAATTTACTGGAGTCGCAATACAAGTAACCAAGGCGCATCCGTATCAGGTGATCTCAACATCGCAGGTGACTATTTTGGCTGCTTGTAATTTGATTATCCTTCAGATGTAAACAGGCATTTTTCAGTACATTTCTTTGAAATATCAAGTACCTATAACTCTTTCAAAGCGAATTGAGACAAGTGCATTTTATATGTATCTGCCAAAGCGAATTTATTTTGATATGAAATGCAACACTGCAGCAATATATATATCTATATATAATCCTTAAAATTCCTATAAGGAACATATGGCCTCAATTGACATTGTTGAAGTAAATGAGCGATATAGAATTAGATCAATGCTACAGTTAAATTCAAGTTTATTTAAACTTGCATTTTATACATCTTGAATAATTTTAAATTCTTTTAAATTTGTTGAAAATTGAGAGAAAAAAACTGTAGCTTTTGTTTTTGATTGACTTGATTATGGCTTTAAGTGTATAAAAATATACGAACGTATGTACGTAAATATTTAACGCGCACTGAAAATTTCATGTGCTCCAATTATCATTCCCTCTTTGTTATAAACTTCAAAAAAAAATTTTTTTTGTTAAGTAAACCAGAATTACGATTTGTCATTCGTATTTATTTTTTTTTTCGCTTGCTCTCCAGTAATGGGAAATATTTTCATGAACAAAGTCATTAGCAGTCTAGAATTTTTATGACGAGTTCATTAGTACCGGTAGCTTAATTTTGTTTTCTGTAAAAAAAAACACATAATTTGTATGCTCCTAATTTTCAGAAGTTAGTGTTGGAATTTAGGTCAGTAGTTTTTAGTTTTTTGGTTTAGATTTTCTATGGCTTTTTAGAAAATTTATAGAAATTTAAATTAATGCACATGAGAATTGCTCTTAATAATTTTTCTGAATTTTAAGTATAATTTGTATGTAATATAAATAAGAGTGTGAAATATTTCAGTATTCCCGATTTAGATGTTTTTGTTGGCCTTTTAGCAAACCGACTATTATTATTCGATTCATTTCGCGTCCCATATTGCATACGTGCATGACAAAAGCATATTTTGTCGTCATATTTCTGTATTAAATGCATATATTGAGAATAAGTTTTTAATGTTTTTGAAGCTTAACATATTTTTTGCGCGATAAAAAAAAATTAACTTTAATCTAACAATTCCCAAAAAAGTAGCAATTATTAACTTGACCACACCCGGTAAAAAATAATTATATGGCAACACTCTATTCTTGCAGAAGCAATGCATAACTGTTGTTGTTTTTTACATTTATGTTCAATTACGCACTTCTTACATGAATCAAAAAAACAGGTCCGTTATTTTGTGTGACTTAGGCATAGAATATGTATGTATGTATGTGTTGTAAACAAAGTACATTTGTGTATATAAAGTGCTTAATGTTCAATCTCAGGATTGTTACTGTGACTATAACTGTTTGTTTGAGATTTTGCTAGGCTGAGAGAGCAGAAGATAATGGAAAGAGCAGCCATCATATCATCCTCTCTTGCAAATAAGCTCAAAACTTGCTCAACAAAATTGGCTGTGTATGAAGCCAGTGTTAATTACACTGAAAATATCACAACTGTATGTAAATTTCATAAATAGTTTCCAATTAAAATCTTGAATTTTCATAGACTAAGCCAAGAAACAAAGCTAAAATACAATATTATTTTATAAATTTCCTTAATTGCACTAACTTTGTTTACTATTTATCTCGTCTATTCAAATGTATAAAAAAACACAAAATAAACTCATAAATTTTACGACTTAAAAAGCATAATTAAAATACCGATAAAACACGACTTTTGTGGGTATTGAAATTTTTTAATTCAAGTCTAAACTAAAATCTGCTATGAGATCATTCATTCATTGCTTTATTATTTGTGTGATTTGAAATTTTTTTGCAGTTGTCTTCTTCTGCCATTGTCCACAATGTTCCCACAATTGAAAGTATCAAATTAGTTGTGCAAATATTTGTGTGGTTGTATTCCTATCAGTCTATTATTTGCTTATTTTATGTAAAAAAGTAATTTTTACGCTTCCGCTATGACGTATTCATACATACAGGCAAATCTCGGTATAACGAATCTCGCTTTAACGAAAATCCGATAAAACGAACGTCCAGATTTTTTACACTAACTACCTTATATAGCGAATAATATCCTAATTTTATACTGGATATAACGAATGATGAAGGGAAAATCGCAAAATAAAAAAACAAAAACTTGCGAGAAGCATATTTCTAACATTTAGTTCTTCTTTATATAGCGAATGTTTTGATAAATATGTGATCTGTATAACGAACGGCAAAAAAATATTAAACAAAATCTACAGCAGCAGTGTAAATGCAAAAAAAAAATGTGATACCGTTAGTTTGCATTTGGTTGCTTATTTGAAAACAAATTGCCCTCATTCTTTTTATTTTATTGTATCATGTCTACAATAATAATAATAATTAAAATAACACTTGAAAAAAAACTTTGCGATATAACGAATTTTTCGGTATAACGAATGGGCCTGACATTATATCGTTCGTTATACCGGGATTTGCCTGTATTTCTATAGTTTGGAGCTCTTGTTTTTTTTTTCAAATACTCTACGAAATACCTTCTTTAGCTTCAACTATTACACTTTATCACATGATCTATATATCGAAACTAGCAGAATTTTTCAAAAGTTGTGGGCAAAATAAAATCTGTAAGTGTTTCTTTTACTTGTTGGAGTAGGTTAAACTACGTCATACGAATACTCTACATATGCAATTTAAAACTCACACATTTGTAGCCTCTGAATAAATTAGTAGAGGCACTTACAGTGATGTCAACAACTTAGGCCTGTTTGTTTATTTCCAAAGAGTATCTTTGGGAGGAATTACGATAAAAAAGGTAAAGATAAGGTTTCCAGTAGACTCTTCCAATATGGAAAATTCTAGCTGTGTGCCTGCCAACATACATATGTATCTGTGTGTTAACTTCTTTTGGGAAAGGAATAGTGAGGTAAGGGCAATTGCTGCAGTATGTAATCATTGATCTCAACTCGTTTTTTAAAACTGTGCTTTGGAGCGTTTTTTTAATTTTTACAGCATCACTGCAGCGCCTCTGGTGTTAACTAGGCGCATAAACTTTTTTTTTAAAGAGAAGTAGCACTCAAGCAACGAATGCCTGCTTCTATTATTAGGGGTTAGCTTCTTTAGGAAAGGGATAGTGAGAGAGAAGATAAGTTGTGAATACCGACGAAGGAGGCCGCTCTGATATTACATTAGGATTAGGGACACTAATGTACATATATCAGAAAAATGCATGGTGCTGTTATATGCAATGCCTGTCGGAGACCGTGCTCGAACCCAGGAGCTTCGGTTTTGCAGTGAACTTGCTAACTACTTCAGCCAACGCAGCCATCCTCTTTGGCTTTTTGACCATTTTTCTATATTAGTATCCCTTTATTTAAAACGCAAACGCAAAAACAAATTTCGCATCACGTAAATATGCAGCACTTGTAATGTTTAATTTTCAACAACCTCCTAAAATTCTGTTTGCTTTTATTAAAATCCTTACCCTCAAAAGATGTCCTTGTACTGAAAACTGCGCAATTTTACTTTGGTCAACACCACAGCATTTCACTTTGTATTAATAAAACCACTTTATTTACTTTAACAATTAGAACTAAACTAATGGGCCCACCTTAAATTTATTTTTGATAAATAGAAAAATAAAATCCAATACTAATATAAAAACAAACAGCCTTTAATAAACAACAACACTACCACAAAGACGTCAGTCACCCAACACAGTGAAATTAGCAGCCAAGGACGTTCTATTTAATTGTGAAAAATCATAGAAAATCACCCTATTTTTTAATTGCAATTGCAGTTGTTGTTTTTCTACACTTTTCTTTTTCGTCTTTTTTTTTTTTTGTAGATATTATCGGTTTTGTCGTTATTTTTTTTCTTTTGGTTTTAAAACAAAGAATTTGCTGAAAATAGTTTTTCTTTTGGCTTGCAGATAATTGAAAGTGAAATGTGATTATTAAATTTGTTCATAACACCACAATATTTTCTTTTCATTTGTGCTTGGCTTTGTGCAGCTGCTTGAACATACATACTTACATACATACATATGTATGTATGAGTGTGTGTGCAACAAAAGTTTTCCCCATCGATTTTTTAGTTTTTTTTTCAAAGTTCTGTTTGTTTTTTTTTTGCTTTAACAACATTTTTGTCGAGCTGTACTTAATGCACCGAGTATGACACTTGTTTGTATTTTTATTTTTATCTTTTTCATTTTCTATTTATTATTAGTTTCTAACAAATAGACTGTGTATTTCACACAGTATGTAAATGTTCAAGTCTACAGTGAAGGGGAAAAGTTGCAGGATGAATAAATAAAAATTGTTTTAAGTTTTAAAGAAAACAAAAGGTACAATTATGAAGAAATTTCGGCTTAGCTCAAGCCAATTGTAAAGTTTAGGCACTATTATAGAAAAATAAATAATTCTAATTCATTATTTTCTAAAGTTTTGTTTGAAAGCAAACAGTTCAACAACAAACAGTATTCAAGTTTTAATATATGACTCTTTGTATTGCTTTTGCAATATTTTTAATCCAATTGTTAGAAAGCTTATTCAAAATGCTTGCTGATTACCACTTTTGCTCGCTAGTGTATGTAAAAATATATGAAGGATATTCGCATTTTCTAAAGCATTTCCAACATAGTGCATTATGTTCATCAATCGTAACAACACTCATATCCATGTGTACATATGATTACATATATTTTGAAAAAAATTCTAATTGCTATAAATTACGAAATGGTATCATAAAGAGTTCTAATAAAATGTTTCCTTCAGTTGTAATAATTTTTGGGAAAAATGTCCACAAATCCGAAATATGTAAAAATCCTCTTATAAAATATTCTGTTGCTTAAGACTTTTTATAGTATTTTTTAAAACTTTCTAAATCAGCCCAATTATAACCACAGGACCCAGATGTATCAAAAAAAGACTTAAATTAGCTTTTCGGAAAACATTTTTGCTTAAATGGGGAAAAAGTACCTTTTGGCAAAAAACACTTTTATTTTCCATAAAAGTAAATTTTGTGGGAAAAAAGTACTTTTTTGTCGGAAGAAGTACCTCCTTGAGAAAGAACCTCTTTGGTAAAAAAATTATCTTTTTTACATGGAGCATGATTTTGATAAATACCTTTTAAGTTAAAAGTACTTTTTCCGGAAAAAGGAGCTTTGGGGAAAAAGTAATTAATTTTTTTGGAGAAAAGTACCACTTTGAGAAAAAATATCTTATTTACAAGGAAAAAAGTATATTATTTACAAGGAACATGTTTTCGAAAAATACTTTTTTTTGGGAAAAATTACTTTTTTTTTTACAAAAAGTACCTTTTTGGGGAAATGGTACCTCTTTGGGAAAAATAGCTTTTTGATAAAAGCGTATTTTTTTTTTCAAGAAACACGCTTAAAAAATTTTTTAATAAAAAGTACTTTTTTCCAAACAAGTAATATGTTGGGAAAAAATAACTTTTTGAAAAAAATAGTACCTCTTTGAGGAAAAATACTAATTTGGCATAAAAATTATAATATATACAAGAAACATGTTCTTAAAATTGGGCATATGGTCTAGTTACCCCGCCCATATTTGTGCAACAATACTTTGCAAATTTACTTTGTTAAGTATTTATGGAATAAATAAATAAATGTTCTTGAAAATCTTTTTTTGGGGGAAAAGTACTTTTTCCACCAAAAGTATCTTAGGAAAAAGTATCCTTTTGGGGAAAAAATACCTCATTGATAAAAACGTAATTTTTTTTACAAGAAAATTTTTTCACAAAAAGTACCTTTTGAGGAAAAAGTATCTTTTGGGGGAAAATATCTCTTTGATTAAAAAGGATTTTTTTTACCTGAAACATATTTTTGAAAAAAAAACCTTTTTTGTTAAAAAGTAATTTTTCCAGAAAAAGGACCTTTTGAGAAAAGTAACCTTTTGGAAGAAATTACCTCTTTGAGAAAAAATAAATCTCTGGCAAAAAAGTATATTATTTCCAATAAACATGTTTTGCAAAAATACTTTTTTGGAAAAAGTGCCTCTTATTCACAAAAAGTACCTTTTAAGGAAAAAGTACTTCTTGTTCACAAAAAGTACCTTTTGGGGAAAAGTACCTCTTTGGGAAATATAAATATTGAGCAAAAAAGAAGTACCTTTTTTACAATAAATATGTTTTGGAAAAATACCTTTGGCAGGAAAAGTAATTTTTTTTCAGAAAAAGTACCTTTATAAGATAAAGCGATTTTTTTGGCGAACTTACATACTTCTTTTTTTGAGTAGCTTATTTGGGAAATAGTATCTTTTTGGGAGGAAGTGATTTTTTGCTTAAATTACCCCTTTGACAAAAAACCAAAAAATATTATTTTTACAAAAAATATGTTTACGAAAACATAAAAATAATTTTTTAGTATGAAATGAAATCTTTGAAAGTAATTGAAATTTATGAACAAAGTACCTTTTCGTGAAAAAGTACTTAATTTGGAAAAAAGTATATTTTTTCCCAAAAATCCTGTTTTGAAAAATACACGTTTCAGTACATTGCCTATATACTTTTTCAGATTTTTTTTTTTGGAAATAGGACGTTTTTGGAAGAAAGTACCTTTTTGGGGAAAATATATCTTTTGGGAAAAAGAAAGCACATAATTGCAATAAATTAACTGGACTCGGAATGTCTGGCGCTATTCAAAAACAAAAGTTTTACGGAAAAATATTCGTGATTTATTAATGAAACACGAAATTTTGTATTTTTTTTTTTGCAGTGATAAATGGTGTACTTTTCTTTATTACCTTTGCCAGTTTGCATTTTTTTTATGTGCTGCTATAAGTTGGTTTATCTTTAACACGTTCATTTGCCTGTTAGAATTCCTTTTGCTTTATAAGTGCATTTTTGTTATTGTTTTATTATGGATTTTGGTGCCAAGTTTGTTGGAAATCAGTTTTATACACAAAAGCTAAATACTTAAAAGGCATATGAATGTATTGTACGAGTATATATACATACATATGTATGTATTACAGATATTTTTGTATATGCAAATTTGTATAATACATGCATGTGCATGTAAAATTTTTGCAAGTATTTTTGCGCAACACTAGTATGCAAATGTTAGAACTTTCTAACACAGAAATATGCACATACAAACATACATACATGTCTATTCGTCTGTGTAGGTAAGAAAAAAAATACATACATACATATTTCGCCAACAATAACACGCCACATGATTGCATTTTGCTGTTGACATTATATCGGTCGTCCTTATTTTCACTTTTTCTTACAACGCCATTTTTTGTGCATTTGGCTTTTACCCTTCTTTTGCACATGGCTATCAATACTTTAACACGAAATCATGCTGCTGAAGCAAATTTGCAACAGAATAACTTGCACTTGTGCAAGAGAAGAGACAGATCAATACATACATATGTATGTATGTACATATTTATTACTTGTGCTCAATATAGAATAAAAAATATCAATCAATAAACAAACGTACTTTTCGATTTGCTTTATGAAAGATTGTGTTTTTTGTTTGTTTTGCAAATACATACTGAAGAAAAGACAGCCGCAATTTTGCTAAACAAATTTCCTTAAAATTCTATTTCTATAGAAAAAAAATCTCTTGCATTTTACATTTCATTGAAATGCATTTTTCGATTTATGTATGTATTTATTATTTTTGGCTTAAGGCCAATTGTGTTTTTGTGCTCTTATTTTTGACACTATTTTGTTATTGCCATTTCTTTTGTCTATTTTTGCCTGATTGTGTTCCTGAAGTGCTTCAAATAGTTTAGAAATGTTTTAGCAACGTCCTCTTAAAGAAAGCAATTGCATTTGGCACCATTATTTATTTTTTGCAGCCTTTTCTATATGTTACTACAAGAGTGTGTAGTATGGCCGAATTTGCTGTACTAAGTTTTCTATAGATTTACAAAAATATGCCAAAGAATCAATAATCATATATTATAATGCATAATTATTGTGTAAAAAGCAAACCAGTGCACACATCCACGATGTAACTGCAAACAAGGCAATAGTTTTTTTTTTGTTGTCAATTACAAGTAGTAGAAATTGTGGGTCAAAAATTGGTTTAGCTTTTTTTTATTTCCTTAATGAAAAAGAATACTTATGGCCTACATAACAAAGTATTGTGGAAACGATTATGTAATTACTTTGCCAATTTGTTACTCCCTGTTTTCCTTTAACCAAAAGTTCGACTTAAGCAGAAAATGGAAATTTTTTGATTGATTTTCATAACAATTTTCTTGACCAGTCGAATGAGTTATGGAAAATAGCCGTAAATGCGATTATAAAACAAAATAAAATAAAATCCTTTGTAGTGGGGACAACATTTTGAAATAATACCCCCATTGCGAATAAAATGTGAAATTTTTGTTCCCTTGAAATTTTTATTCCCCATTAAGGGAATAAATTTCCCTGTAGCGAATTTCATGGTAACGTTTGTTCCCGCTGTCAATGCAGAGTGAATGTAAAAAATGGTAAGAAGACTTTGTAAAGCTGAAAGATTATTTGAAAATCAATGAAATTTAAGTTTGATAGTAAGAAATATAAAAATTTTGGTTTTCAAAGGAAGTGCTTTTAAGTGAAAAGTTTTTTTTGGAAAACATTCTTTAATATTCCACCGCCATAAAATATACTGTGTGTGAAACAAGGATTTTCATACTGTATGCAAAAAGGTGTTGCTAAAAATTATTGTTATTAATCGTGAACTAAAAATAATTATTTATAATTTTTAATATTTAATAGAAAGGATAATATTGAAATTACGTGAAGTATTAATTCATAATTCAAATAAAGTGAACAAAACCAAGGGAAAAGTGAAGAAATCCATGGGAAAATATTATTCATGATAAAGGGAATAAAGAAAAGGGAAAAATTATTCACAATTGCTATTTGGCAAAAGGTAAAATATTTCGAGTTAAAAACTGTTCACGATATTTGAGTTATTAAATCGAGTAACAATAACATTTATAGTTTCAAAATAAACATTTCCTGCCGATTTATCGAAGAAAATAAAAAGTTATCGTCTGCCTATTTATGTATATGTGACAGCGCATAGAGAAAGGGACCAAAGGGTAAATCAATTTTCACTTTTTTTTTGATGTGGACAACATCTGAGCATCGAATGAGACCGATCCCATGCCCCAAAAGTGTTCCCTCCCAGAGATATGCGCGTTTTATTATGTGATGGTACACCAAAGATACACGTATTTAAATCTTTCAAATGTCTCTCCTGAACAAAACCGGTTTTTACCCTTAGATCCCTTTATATTTTGCGCGTGACATATTGAAAATAATAACTCTGCCAAAAAATAACCAACAGCAACATTTTTCATAGCAACATGTTGATAAGAGTATGTGTTCATGAAATACATACATATGTGCCCTGAATTATGAAAGTGATCTAAGTCATGTTTATCTCTTGTCGAGATATTTACTAGATTACATTTGAACAAATGAAAAAATATTTTTATATTATACAACATTTTAATTTATAGTTCTTATAGTCTCGATTAATATAAATTTATTTAATATTTATTAACTATTTATTGCAGTTTTTTAAGATTTTGTTAATATTTCGAAGCAAAAATGCTTATGACTTAGACGACTTTCATAATTAAGGGTACATTTATTTTATTAATTGAAGATGTGGCAAATTCTGGAAAAAACGTTTTCATTTATTTATGAAGACCCGCTGTGCTCTTGGTTGATTTTAATCTTATTTTTACAATTATAGATTCCCTATACTTCCCTATATTTCCAATTTCCTGTTCAATTATATAATTTTTTTTAATATATGGCAACGCTGACATGAATTTTACTCCATTAATCATAATACACGTTTTTATTACACACTTTCAATGTTTTTTTGTTTTGTTTTTAATTTCAAGGCAAATACTGACAATGTTGGCAAACATTTTCTAAATTTTAATAATATTTTTTTTTTTAAGTTTTTATTTGAAAACTTTTACTAAACTGATCATACGAGTATATTATTTTATAATTTTATAGTTGAAATAAATTATTCTATATTTAAGTATTATTTCAATAGCGCAAAGCCTGTTTACTCATAGTTGAAGCCAAAAATATCTTTGAATTATTTCCACATAAATAAAAAAAATTTTTTTTGCCTTTTAAAAGCCGGTTTAATAAAACTTAAACAAACCACTACTGCTGCTCAGAGATTGTTTGTTTTTTTCTTGTAGTTTTTCAATGAATCACAATTTATTTCATATCAAAATATTACATATCGTTGTATAAATTCAAAAAGGGTGTAACTTACAAATTGTTGTGAATTGAGCAAATGTGTTTTGCTTCTTGTGTAAAATATCTTAAATGTAACTTACGCCTTTTTTGAATTTATATGACGATATGTAGTAAATGTGTATGTATGTATGTATACATATGTACATTTTTTTGGCTGCTGGTATGAAAAAATTTTTGTTTATTATTAATCATACAAAAAGCAACGAATTTTGTTTGTTTGTTATTATTACCATGATTAATGATTTTTAGCAAATTATTTTTGTTATTTTTCGGCAGGTTTTTTATACTTGCTACTTTTGCCCTTAACAATACGATTTTCTAATGACCTTGTTAAGCCAGAGTAAAGGTCGGTCAAACATAATAAAAAAAGAAAGTTTAAATAAACTTAAAAAAATTAAAATTAAACGTTTTTTTGAGTTTAAAAAGCTCTAGAACAAACTGCTCGTTCAGTGCCCTTATAGTTTGTTTCATATGCGTCATATAGTAATTATGTGAAAAGACGTATGTAAATGTGGGTCAGTGTTACGACCTACTTTAGTTAACACACGAACACAATCACACATGCACTCTCGCATTATTGCTGTCAGTAAAAGGGCGACCCTGTCTATATTTACATATGTATGTGTGTACATATGCAAGATACTCGTAAGTAAATGAGATACAATATGCTTCTGCTTACAGTAATAACGAGAAGTTTGCAACTGTATAAAAATTAAGATGCAGTAATAGTTGGTATTAAAGTATAAAAAAAACAATTTTTTTTTATATAAAATTTAAAGCGTGGTACTATGCTCAACATGGCACGTGAAATGCTGGCAAAATAAATGCAAAAAATTTTGCCATAAATTGTTCGTGAAATGTTACAGGAGAAGTACTCTGTTAGACTTGGGTTCGTTCACTAGTTCATTTTTGCCACAAACTTATGATCAAACCCATGTAGTTTAAATGAACTAATGAATGAGTTTGACCCAAGTTTATACTCTGTTCATTTTGGGAAAAACATATGAAATGTATCTTCAACATTTTAATTTTTCATACATAATTATATCGCTCATTTACTCAAACAAAATCATAACTCAATAAAAAAACTATTTTGCCAGAAAACGAGTTTAACAAATTAATAGAAAAAGAAAAAAAATATTTTTCTTTCAAGAATTTCGTAAACAAGATATGAAATTTTTACACAATCACCCCTATCGTGAATATTTTTTCTTCCCTCGAAATATTTCCCTTTTCCCTAAAGTTGCAATCGTGAATTATTTCCACATGAATAAAACTCGCATGTTCGAAAAAAATATGGCATCACCAATTTTTATTCCCATGAGTTTTTGGGATTAAAAAAAGAATCACAATATAATTAATTGTCTTGATGTTTTTAAAACTTGCTTGATTTAATTTTTAAAAGAATTGAAAATTAATGAATTTATTTACATATATTCATTATGTATATACTGCCAACAATTCTTCATGTTTTTCACTCACATACATACATACATACAATACTTCCGATAAACACAGTGGATTCGATGCATCTCTCAAATGTTGTCTCTTTATTTTTTCCAATTAAAATAACATAAATCGGATGTAAATTCGCTGTCAAATGATGAATTGAGCTGTAATTCTTTGGCATTTATTTTGTAAAACGTTGGAAAATTTTAACCATGGAACGCTGCACTCTTTGAAAGAGCGGGTTTTTGTGAACAAACCAGAAACAAATGACGCTCTGAAAGATGAAATTCGGCGCTACATTGACGAGATAAGTGAAGTTTTGTTGCAAAATGTGATTCAAAATTTTGTGAAAAGAGCGTACGTCTGCCGAGATGCAAGAGCTGGACATTTGCCCGTCATCATATTTTATTATTAATTCCCATATTTCTACTTTACATTAAAATTCAATAAAACTGAATTTATTAAAAAAAGTGTGTGTTTTAAGCCAATTTACTTCTTAACCTTAAATTTGCTCACCTTTGGCACTTTGGAGTGGCATTTGTTCCTTGCGAATTTACAACAAACACATGGTGTGGTTTTTCCAAACATAAGAAATTGTAGCCTAGTTTTAAGCGCTAGATAATATTGTTTACATGTCAAAGTAATCAATGTTGCTAAACATTTTTTTTTACAAATTTTAGCAGAGTTCTAGGCTTTACATCGTATGCAACATGTTGAGTAAATCATGTTCTTGCAAATAAGAGAACTTCCTCCAAAATTCTATTTCAAGTTATAAACTTTTTATGGTGCAGAACAATAGTTCATTCCTAAAAATATATGTACACATATCGTAAGTTAAAATGAAAAAAGGCGTAACTAACAAAAATATATTTTTTGCAAAAGAAGCAAAATTAAAAAAAAAAAACTTATTACACTTGTAGTAGTGAAAAATTTTGTCAAGACATGTAGTTTAAAACTCGATTTAGAAAATTTTTTTGTTAGTTACGCATAATACATATCTGTGGTCACAAGCGACAACAGCATAACTCGAAAAACATAGTTTCGAGAAAAAGCATTTTAACATACATATATGTGTACGTTTTTGCAAAAAAAAATCAAAATGAGCAAATTATCGTAATTGGAGTATTTCGACTTCAACGAAGATATTTTGCTACTAGATTAAAGAAAACATGTTGCGGTGTACTTAAATCTATTACAAAACCGTCGTAGTCTCGAAGTCGAAGTACGCCAACCTCGATAAGGGGAATTCTTTATTTGGCTATTAGTATTTTGCAGGCAATTAAAAAGAAGCAATACATAATAATAATAATCAAAACATAAATTATCACATTTGTGATTAAATTTAATGCTTTCGTGTATACAAATAAAAATTTCAAAATCATCTAGCCAGACAAAAATAGCAAAGTCCAAAAAAAATATTTGTATGAAATACACACCGAAAATTTAGCTTGTGTTATTTTTGACGCAGAAGATAAAAACAAATTTTATTTGAATAAATTTAAAACTCACATACAACATACATACTCACATGCACATATTCCATATGCAGTATATGTATGTATGTATGTATAACAATCGCATCGTATAAATTAAAATAAAGAAATAAAGCTTCAGCTTATCAGAAACAGTCATTGAACTTGTCCAGACTTTTGCAGTCAATGTTGTTTGTTGCCGCCGCTCGTACGAGCGTATTCATAATTTCTATAATTTTACCTTATAATAATTTGTTTAAGTAATTATACTTAGTATGTTTATTACAAATATGTGGTTTTTATTTATAAAATTTAAATAAAACCATTAATGTTTGTATAAGAAAATATATGTATGTGTGTATGAACGTTTGATTTATACAAATAACATTTTGCAGGGTTGGAAACATTGATAATGCTGCATTCTGAATACCTGAATGAGCGACATATTTTTGCTTATGCGGCATATGAAGACAGTTAAAAATTTATTTTTAACATTTAATTTTTTAGAAAAGAAATTTTAGGACATGAAAGATTGCTTTTTCTAATTGTTATCAGTTTAACACGATTATAAGTTAACAACTCCACAGCAGACTACAGACTTTAATATGTCCAAATTAGATCACATATCGCTCATATTGTGTAAAAATTTCACACACATATCTTATTTACTCAACTCTTGGGAGAAAAATTTAATTTTCTTTTTCCTTTAAGTTGTGTGTAAATTGAAAACTGTAAACTCGTTTTTTGTTTTTTTTTTTAGTTATGACGATGTTTGAGTAAATGAGCGATATGTTTATATAAGAATGATTCTTTTGATGACAGCATGGCAATACGGCAGCAGGTTGTTGTCTATGCTGATTTTGTCTTTGTAGTCCAATTCTATTTTTGTTGGCGACAATGACCAAATACAGTGCTGCCAATATAATAGAAAATGTGAACGAAGGGATGATAGCTTACAATTATTTCATATCAGTTAAAGAAATAAAATCCTAAAATTCATGCAAAAAATTTATTGATTAATTCGTATACTTTTACGTAATATAAGAACATTTTAAACGAGTAATTTTATTTTCGTAAGTGTGAAATATTTAAAGGTGGCACCATCGAAATATGTATTTATACTTGAATATCAGCTGCTTATTATGCTACAGCTGACAAATGCTGTGTCAAACGCAGCTAGCGGAATTTGAAGTAGTGTGTTCGTGTAGTCTGCTGTGGCCAATGTGTTTAATGCTTTTATACTGATAACAAGTGATTTCGTGCATTTCATCGAAATCAGTTTGAAATTAAGTAATCTGTCAAATAAACACATATCACTTAGGTTCTAATCTTAAATAAATTTTAATGTAAAGCAAAAGCCAGAAAATAGTTATAAAAACATTTGCCTTGTCTTTTAATTTATAGGAAACCTTCTTAGCTTGAAATTTTATAGAATAATGTGGCCTTAGTAGGACAACCTCTTTCTTGGAACATTTTTTTCCAAGCTCCAGGAATTATTTCTCTCAATTTGTAAAAACCTAATCAGGGCTGCCAGATAAATTCCAAAAAATCAAAGGAAAAATCTCCAAAAAAAATTCCCAAAAATTCAAACTTTTATATTATTCATAGCATTTTGTACTATGTCTCAATAATGTGCATTTTTATAGACATACATATGTAGGTATCTATCTCACTTGTTTCCTTAAAGGGGGTAGAATCGTACACCATCTTTTCTATTCCTTCGCAAAAAAAAAAAACACTTGCATCCCTTTTATATTTAAAAGAAAAAGAGTTTTTTGCCTTAACGGAGAATTTGAAAATTTTGAGTTTGAATCCTTTTAGAGATATATCAAAAAATCATTAATTAATAAATTTCAGAATCTCCAAATTTGAACTAGAAAACTTTAGGATTGAATTTTCTTAGCTTATTTTTCGTTGGCTAAGATTCTTGAAATCATATTTGATTTATATTCAAATGTACATGAATTCTTAGTAAAGCCTCCAGAACAGTATGAGCTTCTGCGAAGTTTTGTTTATGTGAAATTCATTACGTAAAATATACGCTCCACACATACATATATACTATATATAGCTTGGCCCAATTCATGTCAGCTGCACCTTGAAAGTTAAAAACATTTACCTAAAATTCCGGTTAACTTAGAGGAATATATTTAAAAAAATATTGATTCCAATTGGTAAATGAAAGATTATTTCATTGACTTTCATATGAGTTTAAACAAAACTTCTTATAAATTTTTGGACCATAAGGCATCATTTCCATCCCTTTGCCTGGATACAAAACCGAAGGTCTTGGGTTCGAGTCCTGCCTTTGACAGTCATTAAAGACCAACCCTTCTTCGTCGGTATTGTGTCCGAGAATCATCTGCGAAGAAAATAACCAATGAAATAGCTACTAAGCCCAGCTTCGAAAAATTTAATACACCTCATTGACACTAGAGGCGCTGCAACACTGTATTATTAAAAACGCGCAAAAGCAAAATTTTAAAAAGAATGAAACCTTCCTCTATCTCTTCCTTCATCACCTGTATTCTCTATCACTATCCCTTTCCTAACAATAGTGTTACTTCTCTTCAAAAAAAAACATTTTTTTTTTGACATCATTTAGGAAAAATTATTTTAATTATAAGAAAAAAAATTTTGAGAAATTAAAAAAAAAATTTTTTTAGCCTCCCAAAATGCAATTTTTATGCGATGAAAATTTCCCTGATTCCAGGGCAGCTATGCGCTTACTTTCTGCCTTTTTTTCTCTTATTATACTTATAAAGCAGTTAAGTAAACAATTAACTAAGCATTAACATGTCAAAGTTGGATATTTTATCCATCCCTGAAAATTCCCAAAACTAGGCCTCATGCATAAATACTTTTAAATAAACTTTTGCCTCTCTATTTATCCAACATAGTAAATTTCTTAACTGCTTTTTGTAACCCTGAACTTTACTATCAAACACATGATCTCGCTCTCTTACAACAATAACAAAAACAAGATCTATTTCTCTCGTTAAGAAAAACCTGTATTCCGATGCGTCAGAGTTCATTCAGAGTATCGTAAAGTAAAAAATATGTTAAAATAAAATAAAAAAAAAATACTTTAGATAATGATGCAATTTTAGCAGAAAATTTAGTAATTTTCAAGTTTAATATGCACAACATTTTTGTGCTTGTATTTAATTTATTTTTTTAAATGACTACTGTAGCTTGTTGTAATGGTTATAATTATTTTGTAATTACTTTTATTTGACGATATCAATATACATATAAATGCAAGATTAAGAAAAAAACAGACCAATTAAGTTGAATATTTTATGGTCCCATTGCACTTGCACATAATTAGTGCGTTCGAATGAAGTCTAGTGCTGACTGTGGGGAGAAAATTTGCTTTAAAGAGAAATGCTTGAACTTGGGAATTGTTTAAAAATTTATGTGCTTACTAACTTTAGTAAAATTCTTTAATTAATGAATTTCTAAAATCTTTTAGTTATTAAAAAAGGCATATTTTGAATAACTAATTGGCTAAAATCATGAGTAAAAAAAAATTTTAACTAGAAATTTATCCGACACTCATCTTATTAATTAAAAAAGTAACTGTAGGCTTTCAAGAAATATAACGAATGTGTATCTAGCAAAATCCTTATCGATTTTCCTTGACATGCCATTATTATGCACTCAACTGTAACGAATTTATTTTAATTTGTATTTTTCTTCTTCTATTTTTCCTCTGGGTTGGAGGTGTGTGTATGCAATTTGGCCTTTTAAGAAAAACTACCTGACATATGTATATTATTTCTAATTTTTTAAAGCTACACACACGGACAACCTTAGTACCGCCCCTGCATTATCTTAAACGTGTTAGTTCAAGTGTGTGTGTGTGGTGCTGCATGTGTGTCGTATGAGTCAAAACATGTGCACATATCGGTCATGTAATACATTTATTGGTGTTGTTTCTATAACAATTTTCTTGTCATTTTAGTTTTTGTAGTTTATTTTTCTGCCTCGAATTTTATTTTATTTTTTATTCTTATATATTTAGATATATAGTACATACATATATAACAACAAGGTCAAGTCATTAGTTTAACTTGATTTCAAATGTGTTTTTGTCATATTATGTATTATATCTGTATTTATTTTTGTAAATTCTTATACATGCATGTACTATGTATTCAAATGATGTAACAAAACGTGTGTTCAAATTGGAAGGCGTTTTTCCTTAATTTCCTAAAAAAAATCAATTTTTGTATATGTTGGTAAACTGCATATTCTACTCTTTAAAAATTTCGTTTGTTTGTAAAATTGACTTATGTATGTAGCTTAGATCTGGGGCCTGTTTCTCAAAACTTACAATTGTGGTAAAACAAGTAAAATAGTTGTGGAAATATTTTATTTATTTGAAAATAAAATGTTTTATGTATTATAAAATATTTCCACAACTATTTCACTTGCATTACAGCAATTGTAAGTTTTGAGAAACAGGCCTCTGTTTCACACACGTCAACTTTTCTTGCTCAAGTTTTGATGTTATACTGAGAAAGAAAACGAGAGTTATAAAAGCGGTATATATGAATTTCTCATCTTTCCCATACAAAATAAAAACTAGAGCAAAAAATAATGTATGTGTACAAGGTTTTTCATAAACTCAGTACTTTGAAGTAAAGCTTTCGATATTACTGGAAAATTAGCTTTTAATTTAATTCTTACTATTTTCATTTCATATTTCTTTTTAACTAAAATATAATTCTTATTAATTAATTCATATCAAAATTTTTCATTACAGGTATGTTGATAGATTTTAAATAATTTCAGGTATTTATCATATTTAATTCGAAAAAAAATTGCTGTATCAGTGTTTAAATTGGTTTCTTTTTTCAAAAGACTAAAAGTACTTTATATCAAAAAAGTAAAAAGAATTAAAAAGAAAAAAGTTGGTTCTGCAAATTTTTGCCAAAAAAACACAGAGAAATTAAAAATATAAAGAAAAAAATTTAAATTTAAATAAGACCAGCTACGCCCGCTCGGAACTATGTTTTGAATTTCATAAAAATCGGTGGGATAGACAGAAATTGCTTCCTGCCCCCTAGTGGTTAAAGTTTTAGTTTTAAAATATATAAAGTATCTGTGTCCTTTTAGACGCAGACTTATCGTTGGTTTTAATTTCATAAAAGTGCTCGTGCACTTCTTCTATTTCACCAACACGTATATGTCGAGTGCAGACAGAGGAAAATATTGCAGCTGACCGCGACATTCGCAGCAAGTGAGCCTCGGTAACCTCTTTTTATTTTTTGCCCAAAATGGATGATATGGACTTGGCTGACACGTGGTTTCAGCAAGACGGTGCCATATGCCACACACCTCGTGAAACAATCGCCTAATTGAGAGCCGAGTGCGATGAACAGTTTATTTTATAATTGGCCGCCTAGATCGTGCGATTTAACACCTTAAGAATATTATTTGTGGAGCTACGTTAAGGCTCAAGTCTACAGGGACAAGTTCGCAACGGTTGACACACTGGAAGACAATATTGAAGAATTTATTCATGAGGTACCGGACGATATGTTGGAGAGAGTATGCCAAATTAAAATCAAATCCCAAATTATGCAAAAATATGCATTTTCATAAAAATATATAAAAAACATGCACAAACAAATCGAAGCCCATTTTACACAAATTGGTTGTTTCGATAAGATATTTCGCTTTTGCCATTATCAGGGTTAAGGGCACTAGAAATTAAAGGAAAAGCGAGAAAAATTGCCGGAAACACCTACGATTCGTATGGAATCTGTTTTAAGCTATTAAAAACTGAAGTTACAAAACTTTAATAATAACTAGTTTATTCATATACGTTTTCTATATTTACAAAAAGATACAAAATGATGTCATATATTTCCTGCGAATGTTATTGCTTCATAGACAAGACGAATTAAAATTTGCAGTGAAAAATATTTTCGTTCTTGTGATGACTGACTGCAGTTTTATAAATAACAAAAATTATTATTCAACGTGTCTTGCACCAAAAAAATAAAAAAGATCATACATACATATTTACACACATATTTATATACATATGTATGTCTGTATGTATGCATGTAAATTTGTATAAAAAAAATATTTAATCAGCATTTTTTCATTATTTTTGAAAAATCAAGAATTTGTCAGTGAAAAGCTTTTAATGAAAAAAGTATGTTTTTTTTTTCTAAATTAACAATAGTGCAGCCATCAAAGGCCACACTCACTCAATGCAAAAAAAAAAAGAAAAAGAAAAACAGCCAACAGCAGCAAATATGTTTAAATCATCAAATCGCAATTGCAGTTTATAAGACTGTGTAGTTGTTGTTGCTGTTATTGCTTTTAATTTATAAAACAACGCAAACAATTGCAGTTGCTTAAAACAAAACACATATATTTCTTGACTAGAAGAGACAAAGGTGGTGGAGACAAACGCAAGAAGTATTATAATAAAAAAAATCACTAAAAGCAAAAGAGATACAAGCGCAGAATGATGTGGTGATATAACAATAATAATGTGGCATTAAAACAAAAATAAAAATGTACATCATTAGAGATGCAGCAACAACAACAAGGAAAAAAAAGCTTAATTAGCTCTTCGTACCAAAGCAGAGGATAAAAAAGTGATGAAAAAAGCATTAAATAGAAAAAAAGGAATGCTGATGGTGTGATGTTTTCCTAAGCTTACAACAAAAACTCTCCAGCTATGAAAACTGTTTTAATTAAAAAAAATCTATATAATTTTTTTAAATGGGGTATTTTTTAAGTGAAAGTCTACGGGAGCCAAACCTAGTCACACGAACGAACATCATAGATTTTATGACATGCATTAGTGTCTAAACTAATGCATATCATAGCGCCCTCCTTCGTCGAAAACAGCTACTAAACACAGCTTCAAAATTTAATACGCCTCATTGACATCAAAGGCGCTGCAACACTGCATTATTAAAAACGTGCAAAAGCAGAGTTGTAAAAGAATTCTCTATCACTATGCATTCCCAATTTCTCTCTCTCTCTCACTAGCACAAAGGGATCAATGTATTGGACCCAAATGAGCTGGACTCTAAATTTCACTGTTCCTTACCAGCAACATTCTAACCTAACCTAACATAATATAACTTTCGTCAATATTTGTAGCAATGAATCGTCAGTGAAGTAAAATAACTAACAAAATGACTATATAGCTTAAAGTAATACGAGTACTTAACACTAGAGGCGCTGCAACGATGCTATAAAAATTTACAACAACAAAACACCCATTAGCGGAGTTGTAAAACATGTTAAGCTTTCAGAAGTCAATATTTCCCCATATGTCCTCTCTTGAATATACCTTTCTGAAAGTCTGTGCATAAGATAAGAGGTTTGTGACTGTTCAAAATGTGTGGTTGAAGTCTACTGACGATTTGTTAAAGCAACAATGAAATGCATATAGACATCGCTTAACCACCAGCAAATAAATTTCACTTATATTTCTTAAAAAGGGTAAGACACATACGTATGTATGAATGTTGGCACATCCTTTGAAAACTTCAGTTTATCGGGATGTCTACTCTGTATTTCGAAAAAAAGCAAATGTTTTCGAATTTGTATGTGATTAATATTAAAATTTTTGCTTCCGTTTCGAATCACAGAGTATACCCAAAGTATTTAAATTTTAAAGTCGATTTGCAGCCTTAGCTAGGCCATTCGCAACATCACACAGTGGGATTTGGGTGACAAAACCCCCATTTTTCGGCCACTCTATTTAAAAATCCAATCGTGCAGTTTTGTAGAGAATTTTTTAAATATGAAATTTCCATTTATAGTCTTTTAGAAAAATTTTATTTTATTTTCGAGAAATTTAAACAAAGTAGAGAATTTAAACAAAGACATGAGCCATCTGAACAGGATTTGGAAAGTGACGATGTAATTACAGAAGTGATAGATGAACAATAAATAATTTTTTTTTGTCGAATAATAAGCAAAGTATTAAAATGTTCATATCTATATTCTGTATGGGTTTTTTCATAGACTGTGCTTTGATTCTTTTGATTCTTGCGTCAGTCGATTTGTATTGATACCGGGAGTGTCACTAAAGATATGTCAGTTGTCAAAACTCAATATGGCGGCCAACAGACGCCATTTTGTAAATACGAAAAAAGTAAAAAGTCAGCGAACTATATTAAAATGGGTATCATTCGATAGGTATTTGAAAATTATCTTCAGTTTTCTCTTATGACTTTTCATTTCGAATGACCGTTTAGGATATTTAAGGGTCCAAAAATGGTCGCAGTCGAGTTTTGTGATTTTTTTGCATAAATACTTGTTTTATTCTAAAAAACATATATAACGAATTTGAAGAGTTCTGCTTGGATAAGAAAAAAATTTGTATAAGAAAAAAATCGTCTTGAATTGCATGGGCGGTGTCGGAGGGCGGTGCGACTTTAATGAAATTCCTTTTTTTTGTTTGTTTATTTATTTAGTCATTACAATGCTTGGTGCCAACTTTCAATAATCTTAGACCACTCCCTATAGTTTGTTCACAAAAATGTTTGAAACATATCGACCCAAAGCCTTCAAAAGAGCTCAAGCGACACATTTTTGTTAACTTCGTGTTTTTACGAAAATCGATTATTTATGATCATAAATAACAGACTTTGGTAAAAAAAAATTAAGTTCGAATATTAAGTCGCTTCAGTTTTGTTTTTTGTTGGAGGTTATGGCACGATAGCCCTGAACCCAGAATACCTCTAAGTAAAAATGTCTGACCTTGTCGTTATGAAATCAAATATAATGTTGTACCCGCGATACATATTTGAAGTCTTTCATGCTATATCCCAAATAAGTTTAGCATATATTTCATAGCCAACTGACTGCACTTTTCAAAGCTAAAATTCCACTAAGTGAAAAACTTGTTTATCCATAGATTTTACTTTGAAATAGTTTAATAAAATAGCAATTTTATCTACCCTCTTTTGATATTTGATTTTTTGTTTCCGCTTCTAAACATGTAATTCAAAGAGCTCTGCTACTTTTTTTATCATAAAAATAACTAAATAAAAATATAAATGTACTCGTATGTAATGAATTAGATGGTTCGATTCTTTTTTTTTTTGGGAGGAGATATTTTGAAATAAATTTTTATCAATAAAAAATTATTTAAATGCTAGATGTAGGCAATTTAAAGTATAGGCATAAAAACATCATTTACAATCTAAACAAATATATGTATATTCAGTTTTACTGAATTAGTTAAAATCCCTTATATAAGTTCTTGGCATTATCTTTTGTCATTGGAAAGTAAGACACAAAATCCTTGAATTGGTTTTGTAGCTAGTGCTTTTTTGTTAGTAACAAACTTGATTATATGTATGGATTCTTGAAAATGGATCTTTTAAAATCGATTTCCATTCTAACAACTCGTAAGCCTAGAATCAATAGATCTCAAATAGTAAGAGAATATTTGAAATCTACTAAAAACTTTTTCAAAATTGTTGGACTTAACACAGTTATTTTTTTTTTTTTTTTTTTTTTGCAAAATTTTATTACATTTTTCTTCTTTCCGTTTAAAAATCAATTGTTATTTTTGCTAAATTGATATGCACCGACATTTTGATGTTGTTTAAATGCAGCAGAAAAATAAATTTAATTTTAGCTTCAACACATTTCGTTTTTTTTTTCTTCTAACATTTTGGCTGTTGTTATAATAAGGTAAATTTACCACTGTGTGAGTGAATGTAAACATGTGTGCTCATAGATACATAAGTATTTATGTAAGTGTGTGTTTTACATTGAACATACATTCAGAAGGTAAGATAGTGTGTATGAGATTGCAACATAAGGTTGTATGTTAGCTGTATTATGGGTAAAAAGAAAGAAAATAACTATAAAAAAAAACACACAAAAATTACAACATTCACATACTCTCCCATAATACACACTTGCCCACATATACACACTCATGCACACGCATACACACTCTATACACATACACACATATAATCGCATTTAGAAATAAGGTGAATGAATATTATGCCAATTGCATAATCAATGGAAAAATTACATTTTAAAGAAAATCGCTCTGGGAAATTTTTTAATTTCTTAACAATTGTGCTGTTGAGCTATTAAACCTCTAAACTGATTGCCCCGCAAGTCTAATTTTGCTTTAGTTTTTAGGTCAAACATAATTAAATTAAAAAATTTTGTATGCAATAATTTTCCTCATTCTTTTTTTTTTTTTTTTTTTTGTCCCTGACTGCCTTGGATAATGTGAGTTTTCACATGTTCTCTCTTTTTTTCTGTTATTAAAAACAAAAATGAAATATGATGATGTATGATTTTATAGTTTCTTTCTACACTTATGTACGTACACATTGAAATAATATTTGCTGTTTGCTGTCACTTTAATAATTTTTTGTTGTTGTTTGAGAATGCGTCACTTTTTATTATAATTCAAGTGCTCAAAATAAACACACATTTTCCCCATTTATCAATATATGTATGTACATATGTATGTATAGTTTTGCCTTTTTGTTGTTGTTTGCTTTTAAGACACGTGGTTGGCTATATTTTATGTTGAGTTTTTTTTTCTAATAAGGCTATTCATTACTCTTGTTTGTATGGATTTGAATTAAAATAAAAGTCTATTCAGCAAACTAGTGGATAATGAATGAGTTCTAAAAATACACTTAATCCTGGCTTTTTTTTCGTTGACTGTTTAGTTAACTCCTGCTGTGTTTGTGTGCTAAAATGAAGTAATGCCTTTAGTTGCAGTAATCAGCTGTTAGTTGACCACCATCAATCATTCAATTTGTTATTGATTTCTGCTCCCCTTGTGGCTTAAACCAATATAGTAAGTAAATCCATTAAAGTTGCTGGTTTTTGTTGATGCTCGTGATTAAGTAACTAATTATATTTCAGTTTATGTTTAATTTCCTCAGCTGTTGAGCTTGACTACCATTTATAATTTACATTTTTTTTTTCATTGTTGACTTTTTTTTTATTGTTTTGAAGTTTATTTATTTTTATTGTTTTAATTCAATTTAATTTAATTTCAAATAAGCTGTTGGAGTAGTGTAGTTAGTGGCTGTTGCTGTTCCGATGTTTCACTTAACACTGATGGTCTAATTTTTTTCTAAAACTGCAATTGTCGTAGCAGCACTCACTAGTCATCAACAACATCATCATCGTCATCATCATCGTTACACACAAGCACACTCATACTACACTAGCGCTCACTCATTCGTTTCAAAAAGGGGAGACAGTCGGGTTGTTGCTTTCGTCGTATTGCTAGTATTCGTTTACTTTTATATGTCGGTCGTGTTGTGTTGTTTTTTTTCTTCTTTTAAACAGTTTGATGTGAGTAATGCTTAAAATGTACTTGTTTTGCTTTTCATTATTGCAGTCGCTCTTCTATTTAATTGTTGTTGCTGTTTCCCACAATAAACTTTTCACTATGGTGTAGTTTGAATTTTAATTTTCTTTACAAAGATATGTTTGTTAAAGCTGCTGCAATACAAAAAGTGCATTCGTTCTCTCACGCTCACTCACACTTACTCACGCTCTCACAGCAGAAAGCTTTTTTATTAAGCCATTTTACGAGAATGTACATGTGTATGTATTTTATTATTTAAGCTTTACAATAAGTATTGAAAGTGCATTTAATTTGCTTCTCAAAGTTACACTAAGGTGAAATATACTACATGTGTAAAATTCTTTTACATTTTTTTTCTCAGTTTTGCTCTTTTATACACGAAACTAACCAACAAAAATTGAGGAATTTAATAAATTTCATAAAAATTCATGTGTGTTTCCCTATTCAAAGTGTTGTACTATAGGTACTAGAACTTTTTATAAGAATAGTTTCTTTATTTTTTATTTCTTGATTACTCAAACATTAGTTACGAAATTGACAACATAAAAGCTTTTTTAATAATTAATTTTTAATACAGTAGTTTTCCGATTTAACGAACCTAATTGTTGTCAGGCTTGTTAGTTATATCCTGTACTAAATTAACAAGCAGTAATTAAAAATATCAAAAAACCCGACTGCGACCAACTTTGAACCGTTAAATATCCTCATTGGTCGTCCGTTAAAAAAATCTTAAGATAAACCTAAAGATGATTTTAAAATACCTCGTCGAATGATACCCATATTGATAAGGTTGGCAGAATTTTTAGTTTTTTCGTATTTACAAAATGACGTCTGTTGGCCGCCATATTGAATTTTTACTGCTGTCGTATCCTTAGTGACACTCCCAGGATTAAGACAAATCGATTGATGTAATCATCAAAATCGGTCCAGGCATTCGGTTTATACAGTACCGCAAAAGAACACACATGCACTTCTCTCATTTAATGGTCAATTTGGGCGAACTTCTGAGGCGGCTATTCGGAATCTTGTGACTAATGCCCCTATCACGGTTATCAACTAAATTCAGCTTGGTCGTCTAAGAGTAGACCAAACTTACACACGACCAAACTGTGTTTTAGTGTTATGAACCACAGTTAGTTCAAATTGTCATCGCGTTGCCAACTTAAAAGTTTGACAGAAAGCAATTAATTTATGTACAAATTTAAAAACCACAAAGTTTAAGAAAAATATTGTTTTTAGTGTCTTAGTTCAAAGAAATCATAACAAATACATACTTGATTTGTGGATTTATTTTATGACGAAAACGAAGTCGTATCAAAAGAAAAATTCGTGATGATTCCAACCCTCTTGAACTACCCACTGCAAGGTAAGGAATAATAAAAATAGAGACCGAATTAATTAAAAAATTAGTTTGGAAGGATTTTTAGTTATTTCCGGCAGCACAAAGAAACGTGTTGTTATTTGTTGCATCACCTGAAAACATATGTATATAAAGAAATCTTTGTATATGCCCCAAATACCGCCGATACAGAAACTGTTAAGAAAATTTTGTTATTAAGCATAACAAATCTTTCTATTTGCGATTTTTCCATGTTTTCTGCTTTTTATATCGCACAACTGAAAAGTGAGCTGTTAATTTAGTGGAGAATGGCAATGTAAATTTATCGATCCCAAACCAAACTATTTTAAAAGGTAGGGCATAAGATAGCGGCATAAATATCGCACCAGTGTTGTTGATGACCGTGAATTATCGACTCGGCGCCATTCGCATGAATTGGGGCTCCGTTATTTGTTAAGGCTCATGTCTATAGGGATCAGACCACAACGGTTGACGCACTTGATCAAAATGTTGAAGAATCTATTCGTGAGATACCGGGCGATATGTTGGAGAGATTATGCCAAAATTGGACCCATCGTACATTTCAGACGTATCTGCGGTCAACATTAACATGAAAGCATTTTTAAACATTGCATTATATAGATCGTTCAACTGACTCAAATATTAATTTCATACATTTTTCTAAATTTTATGTTTTTTTTTTGATCAAATCCGAAAGCTCTCAAAAAATCAGTACAAACAATTTTAGGTGTTCGTTAAATGCGATGTTCATTATATCGAATGTTCGTTAAATCGGAAAACTACTGTAGTTTAACTCTTAAATGTGGTTTATTTTTTAAACTAATATACAAAGCTTGCCAAAAGCTTTTGTGCTCTTAAGTTTTCATATATACGAGTACACATTATGGCATTTTTTACATCGCAGTAGTGTATACTAGTAGCAACATTTCCCATTTTCTATATATTTCGTTGTGTGGCATTTTGAAAATTGTCATTTTCAAAAGGGAGGTCAAATGTGTGTAATGAAGTAAAATGTTATATATTGGCAACACTATGCGCCAAAACATCATTATCTGCTTCGCTCAAAAATTCCCTACATTAAAAGCTTTTACATCTGTTTTAAAAATAGTTTATTATTATACTTCCTACATGCGCCTCTTTGACTTATTTTTCTCTTTTTGTTTACAAATAAAGCAACTGCTCTTAATTAAGGGGGACTCACTCCCTCTTATTATTATGTACCCAGTTGCATTGGGCGTTGATGTTCAAGGTGAATTGCAATAGTTTTCGTGTAACAAAAAAATCCAATAACTATTTTTGTATGTTAAAGTACTGGCATGTGTTGGCATTTTAGTTGTTTGTATTGTATTTAAAATGCATTTCTATATACTTAAGCTTATGCATACATACAAATGTACATATGTATGTACATTTAAATATCACATTTTTTGTTTGTTTTTGTGTTTGTTTAAATAGTGCTGGCAAGCACCAAGTGTGTCGTTTTATCTTATACAATTATGTGAAATTATTGATAAATTTTGAGGTTAAGGTTAAAAAAAATTATTTGTAATAAAACGAAATAAACTGCAACGAAAATACAAGTTTTGCACTAGTACTAGATTAAAGAAAATTTATTACGCTTAAAGAAAATTTATTATGAAATCTGTCTTGGACAAATCAACTCGTGCTTTTTCTTACTTGTTAATAGACCATAGTTGTACTGAATTTTTGCATGCAACTGGAGTGAATAAACATTTAGAAATTTTTTTTCTTAAGTCCTTAATTTAGTAAAAAATTAGCGGCTGCCAGAGAATTTTTATTTTGAGTGTAAGATTTTTAGCAGCAGTACGAGATAAAAAAATGCCACACTTATAAGAAAAATTTCCAATGCTACATACATACATATTTCATACAATTCATAAAAATATTTTCTTTTTTAAATTTCCGCTTACGAATTTTATGTGACCTAAAAAATACATACATTTTTGCGTTATTTTTTTCACATTTTTATTACAAACTGATTAAAAACTCAACAAGCTCTATTAATACTTATGCAGAGAAAGCCATTAGGCCTTTACTAAGCAGGCCTTTTAAGGTTTATTTAAGCCAGCCATCTACAATATTCCTTATAATCTCTTACTAGTTCTCTATTTTACACAAAAGTTATGCATTAAACACATTGACGACAGCCGGCTACTGACTACAAAAATATAATTTATGTGCTTGTTATGAAAATAATTGTTTTCACGACTACACGGCGACACGAATACACAACCACTCTTGTAGCTCTCGCCAAGTTAGACTTATTTCGATATTTGTAAGCGACAAATAGCAAATATAACACTGCATAATATAATACAGAATGTGAAATTAATGACATAATACAGAATGTGAAATTAATGACAGCTTAAAATTATAAAATTTTCAAAATTCATATAAAAAAACCCGACTTCAATGCAAATATCTGATAGAATATTTTTGAAAAAAAATTCTTGGAACCAAACTGGAAGTAAACTCTTTCAAACATAAAAATTTGGAAAATCTGATGGTTAAGAAGTACGTAAAATGAAAAAAAAAAAATTTGAAAGGGCGTGCATCCGCCCACTTTTTTAAATGTAAGATTGTGTTTTTTTCAAAACTCAGGGTGTGTGTTAAGTTTTGTCAAAAACGATTAAGTAGAACCACTTAAAATGAAATATTATGCGTTAGCATCGGTTAAATAGAATCAAAGTGAAATATAACAATAACTTTTAATGGACATAGCTCCGCCCATTTTTTCAACTTTAAAATTGTGTAATTACAAAAACCAAAGGTGTTTGCTTGGTTTCGCAGCAATCAAATTAGTAGAATATTACAAAATAAAATAAAAAAAAATTGTGGACGTGTTCCCGCCCATTTTTTACAATAAAATCAATTGGAAGCTATACCCTCTCAGACAAAAAATAAGTTTTACAATCGGTCCAAAATGTTGTGACCATGTCAGCAAAAAAAATACAGACCAATTCATAACCTCCTCCTTTTTTGATGTCGGTTAATAAATTGATTCGTTTTTTTATGTTCTTATGTTATATAAGTTCAATTTCAACAAGTAATTTTATTTTTATAAATGTAAAATATTTGAAAGTAGCACCACTAAAATATGTAGTCATACTTGAATATCAGCTGATGCTGATACCTGGCGACAATTGTTGCTAGCGGCACTTGTAGTCGACAGCCTGCAGTCGTGAATGTGCTTAATGCATTATATGCCAAATTATTTAAAGCAACTCCCTTGTGCGATGTTTTGAGGATGACAGATTTAAAGCAGGGTGAAACATGCGATGCTCATCTAAGAAGTTAAAAACATGTACATAGGACAACGAAATAAAAGTCTCATGGTCTGCTCTTTGTAACTCAGGAAGTACTTTCGAACTAGTACGTTATGAAAATACAAATGCGAAAGAATTTTTCGTTTCGAACTATAGACAAGATTCTTGAAGTACAAACACATCATTTGTAAACCAAAACGTTTTTCTAAAACATTTATTAAAGCGATTTGAAAAAAAAATAACATTCATTTTGTCACTGTCCCATATTCTTATAAAATTTTATTACTTTAGTAAAAAACGCAAATGAATATGTTTTAATGAAAAAAAACACAAAAGATAGTATGTCGTTGCTATTGGACTCGTCGCATGTATTATTAAGCTTTCATTCTCACGATGCTATATTCGACTATTCGATTCGATTATCAGAGACTAGTTTTGTTTTGTAGTTTCAATTACAGAAAATGAAAAAGTATGAAAATATTATTTTTTTAGGGAAAGCCAACAGCATCTTTTAAGCCATTACACTGCTATTAATGATACGAGTATGTGAGCTTAAAGCTTATTTTCTAATTGAGGCCTAATAGCAGGCCTTGTTTACTTCTTCTTTACCTCGCTGGGCATAAATTGTACGTACAAATACATTGATAATTAGATTTGCCAGAAAGATTTAGATCAGTTTACTCATTCATGTATTTAACGCTCTAAAAGTAAAGTAACAAAAAAAAATAGAAAACAAAGCACTGAAACATTGCTTTTAATTTACGTTAAATGAATTAAATAGACCTCTTCTTTATACAATAATTAATTAATAGCAAAAAAGAAGCAAATATCATTATTAGTGAAAATATCTGTGAACAGTGTGTGCAATAAGAAAATGTTTTTTAGTGAAGAATTTAAATTTAAAAAAATTTTTAGAAAATGCTTGCACAAAAAAGTTCTTAATTAGGCACATAATTATCGGCCATATCACAGAATTCAATTCCGTTCAGAAACGAAAGATGTCAAGCTCTAGCTGGATCATACCCCAGCATACCACCGCCCCCAAACAGTCTGGACACACCTGACAAATTTCCAACAAAAATGGTGTGGATTGAATTCCGTTTCCGAACGGATTTGAACTCTGTGACGTGGCCGTATAATAAAAAAATCTTTTGGCTCAAAATAAAATGTGATAGTTATTGAAAAGAGCAAACTCTCTTCCATCAAAAATTCTTAAAAATTTTGACAATTATTCCAAACAACAAAATCTCTTCCATCAAAAATTATTCGATAAAACATTATTTGAATACAAATTTTGTAGCAATAATGCGCATAAAAACTTCTCTGATAACATTTTTGTAGGAAAAATTATTACCAGCCCTATTCTAAATGACAATTCTCCGGGAGTTTTTTCCCTATTCCCTATTAAAAACTAAAGTCGACGAAATAATTGGCCCTTATCAATGTGGCTTTACACCTAACAAACCCACCATCGACTAGATGTTCACACTGGAGAAAACCCATGAACCCAAACATATCGAAAGTTATCACCTATTCATTGATTCACAGATTTTACAATATGGCTTTATCTGTGAAAATTTAAAAAGGGCCTTTACGAGACGTTCACCACTCAACACGATTTCATATAAGGCGACTGCCTATCATGCAACTTCTTTTAATATTTTATTGGAGAAGAAGTACATGAAGCTAGCAGTCAATCAAAACAGCACAATTTTTACCAAAAGCCAATTGCTGTTCGCATATGCCGTTCGTTGATATTGATATCATGGGACGAACATTGCCAAATGTGACTGCAGCCTTTGCTAATGTAGAGAAAGAATGAAGACCAAGAGCCATCGCTCTCGGCAGACATCGCTCTATACAATACACTTATCCTAACCGTGCTATTATACGGCGCAAAGGCATGGTTACTTGATCACACAGATGAAGTTCTTGTTGGAATGTTCGAGAGAAGAATACTTCGCAAGTAAATTGGTCCAATCTGCCTAGGCAGAGAATCTAGCCAAATAACCGATTTTGCATGAAATCAAGTTCACGTTGGCTAACAAAACTGAAGGGTCTGGGTTCGAGCCCGGTATTCAAAAGTCATTAAATAACAACACCACGCATTTTTCTGATGTGCATTAGTGTCCCTTTGTATCAGTTGTTGTAGGAAAGTTCAAGTGATGAACGCATAGACACTGGTCACTGAACTATACCGGCTTCAGCAGATACTAATCCTAATGTAAAATCAGAGCGCACTCCTTCGTTGTGTAGCATAATCATCAGCGAAGTAAAATACCAATAAAATTGCTACTAAGACACAGCTTCAAAAAAGTTTAATGCGCCTCATTTAACACCAGAGGCGCTGAAACACTGCAAAAAAGCAGAGCAGAATGAAGCTTTCCTCTATCTCTTCCTTTACCTGTATTCTCTATGACTACCCCTTTCCTAAATAAGGTAACATTTGGTAATAGTAGTAGGCCTTCATTGCCTTAGTGTTACTTCTCTTAAAAAACAGCCACACAATCAATTCTCAAGGGTTGAATTATGTTGAATTTACACTTTAATTCAATAAGCATTCTCCAGTGAAAAGGGAACTTGAATTCCATTCGAACAACTCAGTTGCAGTACAGTTTAATTCAAGCCTTGAATTATACTGCAATTTAGCCTCGTATAACAATTGAATTCAACTGTGCTTCAAGATTTAAAAATGCAATTCATTTGTTTTCTAATCATAATTTTCTGCATATCTACCTTCACTGTTCTTTTCACGATTTTAATCACCTTTTGTTTTTTAAAAATTCACTTTTTTGTTTATCTTTGATATTTTTCATCGCAATTTCAATTTTATTAATAAATAAATTATGTATTTGACAAGGTTTGAACATATGTGTATGTTGTTTGATTTTTTATTTCAAAATATTTCCAAAATTGACAATTACTTGAAAAAATGCTTGAATTTAACTTTGTTTCCAGTTAAATTTCAAGTGCTTGAATTTTAATTTTTTGAGTACTCTTTGGGAGGTATAGTACGAACCAAGGGTCGTACTGATGTACTCGATTGGTTAGGTTAGTATAACAGGCTGCCGAGTAAGAAAGAAATGTGTTTGGATCACTTGGGTCCATTTATGTCACCTGCAAGCAGAAGACAGAAAAGAAAGAGAGAAAAGTTTAGAAGAATCCGCTTATGGTCGTGCTAAAGTTTCTGCGCATAGTCAGCGGTAGAACCATCCACTGCCCTTAATAAAGGAATGCAGGTAGTTAAGATCAACCGCTGATAACCCAGAAAGACCACCGAAAGCCTCACTTTCTAAAGCGTTGGAAGCGACATCCTGCCGAAAGGGCATTGGCCTGCGAGGTCTGTTGTATCTATGCCGTATCTTTGTTCGCGGGAAAGTAAGTAGCAGTGACATCTTTGACATAGAACACTTGGGCTCATTATGCCACCTATTTTGGAAAGCTATAGAAAGTGCATTATTTAGACACTTCCAAGAATTTAAATGTCAATATCTCTGAACGGAAGCGTAGTTCCTCTCTTTGTTAGTTTGCCTGCTATTGATATTGATTGAAAGGGCATTTTCATTGCGAATTATTTGATAAAGGTATAGTAAAATGCGAAAAACTTTCAAAGATTGCGTTAGCTGGACAAAAAAGGCATTTGAAGAGGGAAGAAGGAGACCGCCAAAACTGCGTTGGCCAGATCAAGTCTAGAAAACTTTCTTAAACACAACATGAAAATGTGGAGAAGTGGAAAAGACCAGAAATCGGATTATTATTTTCCAATAACTGCATTCTACTAATCTAATAATTGATAATAACAAAAAGCAAATCACGAATTCACTATAAATTGGTTTCGGCACTTTAGTTTGCTTTCAGCACAATTGATTACGTACCAGTTGTTATTTTTTAATTCCATAGCAATTTACCTTAAATAAACGTTTACTACAAATAGCTATTGTTAAACATCCTTACAAGGCTAATGTCTGTTATGTTTGACGATTATATTGATAAGCAATTCTAAAGAATACTAAAAATGCCTTAGATTTAGTATGAAACCAATTTAAATATGAAAGGTTTCTTTGTGCTCAATTAAATATAATATAAAAAATTTTCTTTGTTCTTTCAAAAAGAAAAAAAAAAAAGATCGAAAAATAAGAATAATATAATAATGAAAATGCCATGTGTTTTCATACTTGTCAAACACACTGTAAAACAATAAATTTACTCTCATACAGCTATAACTCAGAAAATCACACACATACACACACTTCCCACACACTCTTGCAAGCAAGTGCTCGTACTGCTAGAGGTGGTTTTCAAAGTTATTAAAGTGTATCGGAAACATCAAACATCATCATGCCATTATTGTAATGAAAAGCGCAGCAGTTTATTAAATTTTTTGCTCATATAAAAGCAAAAAAAAAAAAAAAACTTACAGAAACAACAAGAAAATCTTCTATATTGAAAGAAAATATTTAATTTAAAAATTTTTATTAATACTCGTATTAATTTTTTTTTGTTCATGGCTTTAATTCATATGAATAATAAATACTACAACTGCTATTATTTTATTTTCCTTTTGTTTCATTTTACATTTTATTTTAATTTTATGGTTTGAAACAACTGATGAAATTGTCTGGTGTAAATGTAATAATAAAAATGTTTTATTACATTGTGCTTTTTTTTTTTTGCATTTCAGTACGTAAGACTTTTTGGTGACATTATCTGTCAGTTGCGCTGCATGTAAAATAAATTAAAAAAAAAATATATTTATAGTAAAAGAAATTATTTTTTTAGTGCAAATTGATTTAGTACGAGTACTTTTGTTTAAGTGCTTGTGTATTCTTTATATTTTTGGCATTTAAATACTTTTCGCTATGACCGTCAATTATCCTTTGCTTAGTATTTGTCAATGTACTCTTTTTTTATGACAATATATTTTATATAAAAAAAGGCAGAAATTGTGCCAATGTTATAAAGAAGCAGATTTTCTAAAACTTTCGCTTTTCGATTTATACTCGTGCCTCACAATGTTAAGAGTTAAATATGTATGTATGTGCACACGAGTATGTTTAATTTATTTGCAACTTAGATAAATGACAGTAAGGCCAATTTATAAAGGAGAGACCTTGTGTTTATTTTGATATAAAACATGTTGGCTTTTTGGCAAAAATAATTATTTCTATTTTATTTATTTTAGGCCTTAAATGACCTTTAAAAGAAAACTAAAGTGCAGGCACGGTAAACATTTCCCAAGACTGCCTACGAATTAGCACTATTTTGTTTTACATTTTGTCTTAAGCAAATATCGGACAAGTATGAATATTTTAAAATCAAAATTAACCCTTGCAGTTGTCGTAAATAGACCTATTCTGAATTGCTCAACTAGGGTTAACGGAAAAGGTTAACTGTCAAACGAACTGTTCAGTGTGGCAAATCATCATAACTAGATTGACGCTTCAACAATCCTACCAAATTATCCAGGGCTCAAATCGTCACATCCGTGATCGTATTGAAAATCGTACTAAAAGAAATTAAGGGATACGTCAATCGCATGAGGAGAATGGGATTTCAGTATCATAATCATCAGTGTTATACTCCAAAAATGAAGTTTGTACGTTCACTGATGTGACGATTCGACCCCAGATTTGCTTTGAAAATCAATCAGCCATTTCTGCAACTTATTGACCATAATGCAAGATAAAATTGTTTGTTAATAAATAGAATTTCCACGTTATTCTAAATATGGATGACAATGATCCGGGCGGGATGCGGCTGGAGATAGACCTACGTACCATATCGCTCAGTTACTCAAAGAATGTTATAACCCAAAAAAATGCAATTTTTCAGTTAATGATGCAGAATTAATTCCCATATCGTTATTCGTATTGTGTAAAAATTTCATACAAATACTTTGTTTACCTTTTAAAAAGTTCACTTTTTAAAATATTATTTTTAAAATCTAATTTTTTTAAGTACTTTTCTTAAAATCAAATTTTTTCAAAAGGTACTTTTTTCAAATGTGCTTTTTTAAAAGGTACTTTTTAAAAATCTACTTGTTTTTAAAGGTACTTTTTTAATATGTACTTTTTTAAAAGGTACTTTTTAAAAATCTACTTGTTTTTAAAAGTATTTTTTTAATATGTACTGTTTTAAAGGGTACTTTTTCAACAGGTCCTTTTTTTAAAGGTCCTTTTTTAAATGGTACTTTTTTTTAAGTTACTGTCTTTAAAAGGTACTTTTGTTAAAATGTATTTTTTTGAAAGGTACTTTTTTAAAATGCACTTTTTTCAAAGGTACTTTTTCAAAAGGTCCTTTTTTATAAAAAGTGCTTTTTTAAATCGTATGATTTTTAAATGGTACTTTTTTTAAAGGTACTTTTTAAAAAGTATTTTTAAAAAGTACGTTTTTTAAAGGTATTTATTTTAAGGAACTTCTTTTAAAAGCTAATTTTTTAAAAGATACTTTTCTTAAAGGTATTTTTTGAAAAGGTACTTTTCTTAAAGGTACTTTTCTTAAAAAGTACTTTTTTTAAATGTACTTTTTTTAAAGGTACTTTTTTAAAATGTACTTTTTTAAAATGTACTTTTTTTTAAATGTACTATTTTTAAAAGGTACTTTTTTAAAAGGTACTTATTTTAAAAGGTATATTTTTTAAAAGGTACTTTTTTTAAGATGTATTTTTTTCAATGTACTTCTTTAAAAAGTGTTTTTATAAAAAGGTACTTTTTCGATAAATTAAATTTTTAAAAAATAACTCTAAGTTACTTATTATTATAATAATAATTTGGCTTACAAAGCGATACGAACTTTAGCCTGATCAAATCATAAATAAAGAAACAAATGATATTCGTACAATAATAATTAAAATTAAGTAGTATTTTTTTAATTCGCTTTACAAAAGAGTACTTTTTTTTAACATACTTTTTAAGGGTACATTTTCAAAGGTATTTTTTTTAACTTACTTTTTAAAAGATTCTTTAAAAGGTACTTTTTTAAAATGTAAACAAGTATGTAATTGATCGCTTATCTTCCAACAAATTTTTTGCGCAAATATTTCTTTTTCAATTCCAAATGATGAATGAGAGAGCGTTAAAATGAAAATAAATTGTTCATGGCATTTGACTCCAATTGGTTTATGTTGAAAATACTGGTTTTAATTTTGCTTAAATATGATCAATCAATTAATTTGATTTATTACTTTGATTTTGCTTATTAAACTGAAAAAAAACAAATAAATAAATAAATGCTAAAAATATGCAATTTTTCTTAATTTTTTGTTTTTGTTTGCGCTTTAAACTTAAAACTTAATTATAACTAGAATTTAGTTTTCAATAAAATGAGTTCAGAAAAGAAACATTTTAAACAAATAAATAAATAATAAAAAATTATTGTCTGGAAATTTAAAAATTATAATCAAAATTAGAAGATTCTTTCTTTGCTGAAAAAAACTTAATAATCATAATTTTTTTTATAAAATAAAAAAAAATTAAACTAAAAGAAATTAAAATTAGGAAATAAAATCAAATAATAAATAACTTATAAGAAAACTTACCTTTAAGTAAAATGCATTTCAGAGACATTATTGTTTCGATGCTTTAAGCTTTAAAAAGCTTTTATGCTATACTTTATAACTTTGTTCAAATTTTGTTGCTTGTGTTGCCGCCAAATTGAATGTTATTTCAATTACTTTTACCTCATCATTATCTATCTCATCAGTGTTTATTGCGTTGCATCTTTATGCCATTTACTACTGAGATACCACCAGCTGTGTTCACTGATATCATATTTGTTAGCTTTAAACTTCAAAGCGAGCACAGGGTGTATCCCAGCAATAAATACATATTTGTTTTTTTAGCTTTGCCAGTGCTTAATCCGTTTGCTTTTAAAAAAAGCTCTCTATTACTTTAGGTAAATTTTTGTTTTAGTTTTTCTTTTCACATTTTTCATTTTTAAATTTCAAATAGTTTGGACAATCACCACCAACCAACAAGCACCACACATACGAATGAATCATTATTAGATACGAATAGAAAACGATTAGATTTATGTGTCTGTTTATTTAATTTTTTATTAGTGTCGTTGATGTAATTAATTGTAAACGATGTTATCTGTTGATATAAAGCTGTGGGTGTTTTGATAAAAGCTCTAATTTTCAGGGATGGAAAATGGTGCATATTCGCGTATAAATGTATTAAGTAAATGCTTTTTATATACATATAACAATTTATTTATTATATGTATATAAATTTTATTTAAGCCTCTTCAGTAAAAAGCTACACAAAGTTGTAGCGAAACATCTAACTATTATTTAATAAAATTTTTTATCTTTTTTAATTACTTTCAGTTTCTTAATCGGGCTTAAGTTCACTATCTTCAATTCTTATAGAACGAAATATTTTCATTAATTAATGTGATTTTCTAAAGAAGGCAACAAAAATGAGAATAAGCTTAAAATTTATATACATACATATCGTGCCATTACCGCCAAAAAATAACTTTAGGGCCATAATTTGCGAACTTGATGTTTTCAACAAAAATTTGTCGGTTTTAGCTCGTTATAATCAACGATATTGAAACTACGCTTTTATTTGCATTCTAATCAAATGAAAGTTGATTTGAGTTCATTAGAAACTCAAACTCGAATTTAAATGTCATAATCAGTTACTTGCTATTTTGCTTTCGAGCAGTGAAATTTATTAGCCAAGAGACGAATAAAGTTTTAAAAGATCATTTTATCACTTTATTATGCACATTAATTGAACTTTAATTATTTTTTAATACACAAGGTCCATAAAATTTACATTAAAATATTATAAAATACTTTCGTTTTGATTATAGTTATATATTCATTATATAAAATGTGTTCGCTGAAGTAGTTAGCACGTTGACTATAAAACCGAAGGTCCTGCGTTCGAGCCCGGTATTCAACAGTCATCACAACATCGCTCATTTTTTTGCTGTGCATCAGTTGTTGTAGGAAAGTTCAAGTGATGAAGGCATAGACACTGGTCACTGAACTATACCAGTTTCAGCGGATGCTAGTCCTAATATAACATCAGAGCGCCCTCCTTCCTTGTATTGTGTATCAGAATCATCGGCGTAAAGTAAAATAACCAATAAAATGGCTACTAAACACAGCTTCAACACTGCATTATTAAAAAAACGTGCAAAAAGCAGAATTGTAAAAGAATGAAGCTTTCCTCTAGCTCTTTCTTAGCCTCCTGTCTTCTCTATCACTATCCCTTTCCCAAAGACGATAGCAACTAGTAATAGTAGTAGGCATTCATTGCCAAAGTGTTATTTCTCTTCATTAAAAAAAAAAAAAATCCAAAAGAACAATAATACCAAACAGTTGTTATGCGAATAGTTTACTGCATACTCATTTATTGCAGGTTGTATTCATTGTAATGCAAGTGAATAGTAGTGTTATTTTTTTATATTTTAAAGAAAATTAAAATTCCTATCTGGCAAGGTTTTTAGTCATTAGCGCGTAAGGAACATCAACTGACAAACTTAAGTGCATGCAAACGAACATGGACGACATTGAACCCAAGTTGATTGACTGGACTTCGTTCGGTTAGATTTTCTCTCCATACCGTTGAACACTCTGTTAATTATTTATCTGTGGTTTTGATAGCCAAAAATCAAATTTTTTCAGTAGAGTGAAACTTATTTAAAAAAAAGTAGAAGTGTTGTTGTTGTTTTAGAAAAAATTATGTACATGCGTCCATGTTTTTCAAAAACTTCTTAAAACTTTCTACAAAGCATTTAAAATATTTCAATTTGATATCATAAACTCGAAATGAGAAATATATACGAGTAACATACGCTCTTATTAATGAAAACCACAGTTATATTGGGTGTTTTTTATTGAGGTATAGAACTTTAAGTTGGCATCACTTTTTTAACTGGCGGCTATTTTGTCAGCTGTCAAGTGATTAATATTTAGTTTGGTTTGCCATTTCATCATGAACAGGTTGACAAAAGAACAACGCTTGCAAATCGTGCAAATTTATTTCGAAAATAATGGTTCAGTTCGCGAAGTTTACCGCAAGCTCCGTCCATTTTATGGTCGACATAATCGTCCATCAGAGCAATTAATTCGGTTAACCATGGATTGGCCACCAAGATCGTGTGATTTGACACCATTGGATTATTTTCTTTGGGGATATGTGAAGTCGCTCGTCTACGCCAACAAACCAGAAACGTTAGGGGACTTGGAAGCCAACATTCGTGGAGTTATTGCCAACATACGGCCCCATATGCTCGAAAAAGTGGTTGAAAATTGGACCTGTAGAATTGGCTTTATTCGAGCCAGCCGCTGCGCCCACATGCCCGAAATCATATTTAAACGTTAATGGCATAAAATTATCCTTCCAATAAAGCCAAATTGATGGACATAAAAACGATTTTCTTGTGTTTTATTTCAATTCGAAGTTCTATACCTCTAAAAAAACACCCTGTATATCTTTACATTATAGATCTTTTACAAATATTGGATTGATACATCACATGCCTTAATAAAATATCTATTGACAGCGAATTGCACCATTTATTTTATTTAAAAGATTTCACTTTTCCATCCCTGAATTGTGTATACACACTCTTGAGTATATGGTAAAAATTTGTTATTTATGGGTGTTTGTTTCATCAGCTGCTATACAATGAGTTTAAAAGAAGAAAAGTTTACATTTCCTTTTTCTGGCTTTCTATTACATACATACATACTCGTACATACATATTTATATTTTTCTCTCACTATCTCTCTCTCTCTTGTTTTTTTTTTGTTTACAAGAGTGCATAATTTTCATTCCATTTTTTATACATATTTGCTATTTTCAATATTGAAACTTTAAATGTCAAAGGTTATTTACTTTGTCATTATTTTTGTTCTTTTTTGTTTGTTAAGCAGAAGGAAATTAATATATTTTAAATATGTTGTCAGTTAAAAAATGTTTGACAAAACGCATCATGGGTTAAATAAGAATATAATGGAGTTTTTTTTTAATGTACATACTTTAAAATCAGGCAGTTCTTTAAGACGTAAAATAATTTCCGTGCTACAATTTATATTGACAACAACAGTAAAATACCAAAAAAAATATTATTTTTTAAACAAAACAGGCTTTACTGTTTAAAACCTGCTTTTAAAGTCCTTTTTCTGCCCAAAGTTCATGGCACCTTAGTTATGATTAAAACAAAAACAAAACTTGTCAAGGACGTGTATTAAAGCTTAAATGCACAACAGTGCTACCAATTCATTTATTTATTATATATGACAGTGATGTAAAACTTTTACATTTAAAAATGTGCTTTAAATATTTATGAAGACAAATGAAAAAATTTAAAGCAAACACTAAAATTGTATTCAAAGTTGAAATAACTTCGGCGCAAAATATTAAGGAATCGTCAATTTGTAAGGAGTTCAGTAAAACGTATTTATATGCCAAAACGCACAAAGAAAATGTATGGCAGTGGCAACCATAATCTAAGAGCCACGTACTTTGACTAAGTTATATGATTGTAGCCAAATTAACATTAAATTTTTGTTTAGTTTAAAAAATAATCTTCTTACAGATAACTGTCTTATAATGCGGTAGATACGTTCCGGAATGGTAACTTGTGGTGTAAAACCGCGTTATATGAGGCAAAAAGGTATTTAAAGCAGTAAAGTGGCAATAAGAAAAAAGTGCTTAATTCATATTTTACTCTTTTGTAGGAGAGCAATTTTAAGCTTTCAAGTCGACTTTCAGAAATTTATTTTTTTACAGTTAAAGCCTGGTACGGAGTTCATACGAAATATCAGGTTCTCATACAAACTGTATGTCAAACAAATTTCGAAACGTCAGTACCTGGATTCAGTAACTTTTATTACGATAATCGTATCGCTGTAATAAATATAACGAAAAGTTATCGACTTTGCAATTCAGTAACATATTTTAACGATATTCGCTGTCGGTTGGAGAAAAAATAAATAAAATTACAAGCTCAGATTCAGTGAGTTTTTCTTTATTATTCTTTGTGCTTTTCGATACCACACAATATTGAATTAAATGGTGATTAAGATAAAGTTAAAGACTATCTTAAAAAAGTAGTTACGATAATGTTACCGCAAACAAATAAATATGTCGATAAATATTACGATTTTCGGTTCGCAAAAAGTTACAGAATCCAGGTACAGGTTGTTAAATATCGTACAGAAACTTCCATTTGCTAGTACGGACTTTCAAAAGAAAAGTACACGAAATTTTTGAAATTTATTGCCTATCTTAGGGAGTTATATACATAAGTGGAGAATTTTTCAATCAACAAAAACAAAAATTAATGTTCAAACAATTGTTTGGTCACTGAATTTTTGACATTTCTAATTTTCATCAAATTTTAATTCATTTTTAGTGTTTTTGTGTGTTGTAAACTCAAAAATAAATGAATTTGTTTGTATGCAACGCCTTTGGTGTCAATGAGGCGTATTGAATTTTTGAAAATATTTTATTGGTTATTTTACTTCGCAGATGATTTTTCTGCACAATACCGACGAAGGAGGGTGCTCTGATGTTAGTTACATTAGGATTATTATCTGCTGAAGTCGGTATAGTTCAGTGACCAGTGACTATGCCTTCACGACTTGAACTTTCCTACAACAACTGATACAAAAGTAAGACTAATGAACATCAAAAAAATGCGTGGTGTTGTTATTTAATGACTGTTGGAGACTGGGCTCGAACACAAGACCTTCGATTTTGTAGTTAACGTTCTAACTACTTCAGCCAACTTTGGAATTTAAAATACATACACAAAAACACTAAAAATTAATAACAAATTGATGAAAATTAGAAATGTCAAAACTTCCGTGACCAAACAATTATATGAACATTAATTTTTGTTTTAATTGACTATGTCAAAACATTCCTAAGATAAGCAATAAATTTAAACAATTCCGTGTACTTTTCTTTTAAAAGTCCGTTCTATTAAATATACATTTCTTTATGAAATTTACCAACCTGAATTTCTGTAAGTTTTTTTTTCATATGGTTCTTATAGGAAGCTGAATTTCCGTAAGAACTCCGTTCTACGCTCTGTAAATAATGCTCAATTTGAAATACAGATACCAATGTCTAAATTAAATTAATCAATTATTCCATATCAGATTATAAGAGAGAGAAAAAACCAGTATGGTATGGCTCTATAACTTCCTAACAAATCGCTCAAAATAGTCAAGCCTTTTCCCAGGGGTACTTTTTAATCTGAAGATTACGGGGGTATCACTAACTCGAAATCAGCTTATCTCGACTTAAACACTTTTTCCTTTTCATTTGCTTTCCACATAAAAAACATAATGTGAACGGCATTGCTCACATTTTGAAAACATACAGAGTTAAAAAGCCAACTGGCTCGCATGGGTATTGTTGACGATACATAAGAAATGTAAACAATTTTATTGTTGCGTTATAGAAGTGTTTGGGTGAAACCGCGTTGGGGAAGAACCATGTTGTGGGAGGGTTGCCTGCTTTTCGAAGCAATCACTTATAAGATATGTTCAATCATATTATATTGTTATAGATGATCATAGTACTGTTCATAGTTTAACCATAATCAGATTTCTGTATTAACAAGCAACAGTTTGTTATTTATAATTATTATTTAAGAAATTTATTTTTCGACATAGCTATTGGTCATAAGTTTATTTTAGTTGAAATATATAGCAAACAAATTTGAACTAATATAATTATTGTTGTTGCAAATTTATTTATTTCTATATATATGATTCGATCATGCTGACGTTCGTATCGCTCTTTAAGCCAAATTAGGTATGATAATTTTTAAGGAACAAATAACACCAAATTTAATTGAACAACGGAACAAAATGTTGTTTTGTAAAGCTACAGTCACACTTGTCAAACATTTGCCCAAAAAAGCGTAACCACTAAATGCTAATGAAAAATCTTTCAATTCAGACAAAAGTTTGTCAAGTTAAAGAGTAGCCAATATTGTTGGATTCTATGACATGGTGCATTAGTTGTGTTCGAAACTGTTTAATATGATAAACAAGTGTCTGGATCAAAACTTCTTTCATTAGTGTTTGTTGGTTACGCTTTTTTGGGCAAATGTTTGACAAGTGTGACCGTACCTTAAGCCGCAACACCTTCATCATCAGCGTTCTTGCATTTAAACCACAATCGATACAAGACCTCAGAAATGGAATTCGTGAATTTATACAGCAGCAAGACTGCGAATTGGTAATGGAAGATTTCATGAAAAGAATATGGTCCTGCAAGCCTGGCGGTTTTTTTATATAAGAAAATAAAACCTCTTTTTGAAAAACCCTTGACATTAACTGCTCAAAAAATATTCAAATATTTTGCCACAAATAATCGAATATTTTCTATTCTAAAGGCATAAAATCTTAGTCATGCAAATTAGTAAAAAAAATCTCCATTATTCGCATTACTTTTGTTTGCTTAACAACCCCACTGACATTATGTGTATGTGAGTATGGGTGTGTGTGTGTGGGTCTGTACTTATTTATCTACGTATCTACGTATGCTTGCCAAACAATTTTTTTTTAATAGAATTCAAATGAAAAGAGACGAATACTTGATTCCAGAAATAACTAATAATTTTTAAGCTGTCCTAGTCCTAACAAGCCTGACGTCTTCTAAAAGAAAAAAACAGAAAACTGATGAGAGTAATTTAAAACTATTGTCTCTCGCACCCCATTGTGTTACATAAAAAAAAAACAGATGAGTGACACTCACATATATTCGTATAGCAGCCGGATTACAGGAAAAGGGGCAACAAGTGTGAAGCTTTTTACAAAAAAAAAAAAAAAAAAACATTGTATTACGTTTTTATTTTTTCGAACTTTTGTAAGTGCCTTTGAAAATGTCAATGTGTGGTTGTATGAACGTAGGTTTATAAAATTGTAGTATATCGCTATAGAAAATGCAAACTGCCTTGGCCAATTTTGCAAAAGTTTTAAACAAATAACACTTCTGGTAATAAAATCGTTATTTTATGACTTACCACACCAGTATTAATAAGAAACCACAATTTTTTAACTTTTGTTAGTTAGGGCTTTTTGCATTTTCTGCCCACGATATGTTTGTAAGTACGTATGTACATATGTATATTTACAAATTTTCACTTTTTGAATTTTAAAATAAAGCCATGTAGTGCAATACGTACAAAGAGTTTTCAACAAATATAGTTTTCAATTGACCTTGAAAAGTTATATACATATATATTCTTATGCAATATTTTACGAGAACTTGTTGGTTTTTGAATTTTTCTTGTTTTATTTTATTAAGCACTTAATTTGTTTTTTTCCGTTTTCATTTATTTTATTGTTTAATATCACAGTTGTATTTTATATATATTTATTTTATATGTCAATTAAAAGTTTTATTCTAAATAAAAGATTTTTTAAACAGCATCACAACACCTGGATGTGTTGATGCCACAAAAGGCTTTGTTCGTGATACTTGGAGTTTCAACACCAAAAGATAGGCAATGAAAAATATTACACTGTTCGTTTTGCGTTTAGGTGTGCGTGTTTTCTTTTATATCATTTTTTGTGCTGTTGTGCTCTGCTTAAAAAGATTCTCCCACACACACGCACGCACGCATACACACACAAACAGTTAAGAAAAGAGATTGGAAATTGATTTCTCCAAATAATACATCTGTACACAAACTTATGCATATGCATAAGTATGTATGCACGTAATGGGAAATCATTTGAAGCAGAGACAAAGCTGAGAAAGCTTTTGGAAAAACAACAAATTAAACAATTTCTCGCTCTTAACTCCCAGAGAGCTGGAGAAAGAGAATTAGTCTTTCTCTTTTTAATTTAAAATTTCTGTAAAAGAAATTAATTATATGTATTTGTTTATGTAATAACTAAACTATACATAAATAAAATTAATTTTAGAAATAAATTCTTACTACCATTGAAACACTCACTCAATTTTTCTCTCCTCCTTACTGCAATTTTTCTTTACTTACTATGCCTGCCATTTGCTCTAAAGCTCTTCTTTCCTGTTTCGCCTGGATTAACCTGTTCAATCAAACTGTCTGTTCACTTGCACTTTTATTCCACAAAATTTTACTTTCACCAAACTCATTTTGGTCTGTTCCCTCTAGCTCCTCTGCGTGTTTGTTCCCGGCCTCCCAGCCGCCACTCAACCATTGGCAAAATTGAAATTTCAGGTTCAAGTGCAGTTGCGCATGTCAAAGTCATTTTCCATTATTATCAACGTACATAGTTGTTTGTTACTTTTTGCTATTGGTGTTTTGTACTTTGACATTAAATGCATCCCGGGTATGAATTTTGTGCGTGTGTGCACTATAACCTATATTGCCTCATAAAATCGTTCGTGGTACTTTCTTGCTGCATATACATATAGAAAAATATATACATACATAAATGGAAAGATGTTTACATGGGTGGTAGGCAGGCTGAACCACTGCTATTTTATATTATATTTTTTTTGCCAGGAAATCGATTTGCATGACTTTCGTTTTTCATGATGCTGCTGCAGATGTCAAGCAAAAAAGAGTTGCTAAAAAGATAAAAAAATTATACATAAATAATTTATAAATAGTATACATAATATATAATAATCTATCTACATATATGTACATATAGCTGTGGTAAAAATGAAAAAGTGCTCTGGTCGAGATAAGCCAATTTTAAGTTAAGTGTATCCTTGCAGTCTTCATACTCAAAACTACCCCTGCTCAAAATCTCAATTATTTTGCACGATTTTCCAGAAAGTTATAGCACTATGACTGGCTGCTTATATTTTTTCGAGTTATAATCTCGAATGCAATAAAAGCTTATACGAGGTTTGTTCAAAACGTATCGCGAATTTTGAATTTTCGCGGGTTACGTATCAAATTTTGTGTGAAAAACGATGCATTCCGAATGTTGACTCTGGCATACGGAGAAGGTACCTTGGAACATTTACCGTTGGTACCAAATGTGCTCCAGAGGGTCATAACTGGTGACGAAACGTGGATTTATGGTTATGACGTGGAAACCAAAGAAGACGAGCCAAAACACGTGCAAGCAAAGCAGCTGTCAACAATTAACTGAACATTCAAAATATCCGAAATAACGTCACAAAATAATCAAAATTCAAATATACGTAACCCGCGAAAATTCAAAATTCGCGATACTTTTTGAACACAGCTCGTATGTTTATTTTTATTTTTTTATAAAGGAAAATTGTATATCGTTGCCTCATTATTTTTTTCAAATCGATATTTTTTGTTGTTGCATATTTTGATAAATGAGTATCTTCTAATCTATCAAACTCAATTTGGAAAAAATTACGAGTTAAGGCGTGTCTATATTAAGGTAGTGCTGTGTATATATGTTTGCTTAATTAATGACAATTTAATTTAAAAAATAATAAATGATAACAAATGTCATTCGTTTCACAAAATAAGCGCCTGATAAAAATGTTGCAAACACTTTGCCCACCACTGTCGATGTCTTTAATAATGACTCTTGTAGACTTCTGCACAATTTTAAAGTATTTAGACTCCTGTTTTCCGCCTGCTTACATACTTTAGTATGCATGTGCATATACATACATATAACTAAATAGATACTTTTATATACATAAGCATATGTGTATACATACATATCGTTACCTTAATACAGAAAGGCCCTAACTCATTATTTTTTGGAATTCGAGTTTTTTTGTAAATTTCGATAGAAGAACATCTAATGGACTCGTATAGAAAAATGCAAAAATGTCGGTTGCAAAAAAATAATGAGCCGGGCCCTTTCTATTTTAAGGAAACGATATGCAAGTTTATATAAACGTACAAATGTACATATGTATGTATGTATGTATGTATATTTGTATATAAAATTCCTTATTTTATCATTTAAAAAATAAATAATTCAGCTGTTTCAGTGTCATATTTCCTCAATTTTATCACTGCATTAAATGAAAAAGTTAAAACATAATAAAAGTATAAAAAAAAGAATTATTTGTTAAGCCTCAGTGAACGCATGAAATAAATGTCAATTTTTATTACACTTTTGGTATTTTATTACGCGTTTAATTGTTCTCTACTACGTTTTGCTCTTTACTATTATCTATTTTTTTGCTTTCATGCAGCGTTGCCACTTGCATGTTTGGCAGAGCTACCAGGTGAGTTTTTATTTGAATAAAAAGCAAAAATTTCAAATAAAATAAAGATTTTATGTCGGTATTTCGTTAATTCTTGTATAAAAAAGTTTATAGCAAGCAAAGGCAACACCTCTGATGGTGGGGCAACAACAAACACTAACTGGCTAAATTTACCTAAATTTTTTTTTAAATATAGCTTAACTGTGGATTAAAGTGTTTATCTAACTGCTTCACATTGTTGATTTTAATTATTTTAGCTCGTAGATGACATTTTAGTCATCGAATTTGGTTAGACTTTACCTACAACTTTTTTCGTGTATACCAACTCAGCCCATAAATTTCTTTCGCCTTATGACTCTAAAAATAGTCTGTTTATCGCGGACCATATTTTTTTCTTTTATTGCTGACAAAAACAATGCAACAGTATTAGTGTTTACCCAAATATCTGGCAAATATTTATGTGACTACAAATTTTTAAAAGCCTATAAGCACATATGCACATACATATGTACTCGTGTATATTTATACTCACTTTGCTATCTAAACGTGTTAAAATTGTTATTTAGCTAATTATTATTTTTTCCACTTAATTCACCTCCTATGCTGTCATAATTAGTTTTATTTTGTTACACTTCTAGTGCTTCTTCGTTTTGCGAATATCCAAGTGTAAATGAAATTAGATAAATGGAAGAAACAAAATTCTTTTCAATTTTAGCGAGAAAAATTTTTAACACTGTGAAATTATTGTATTAATTCATAAATACAAAATGTAGTGCTAGTAATGTGGATAATTATGTTTTTATATTTAGAAATATTGATAAGCCCACTGTTAGGCTTATTTACAGCAGAGAATTAAGATTGCAAAAACAGATGCGAACATGAGCATTTCCACATTGCGTACACACATATGAACATAAACAATCACCCTTATTACGGTTGTCATAATCAATGTCGCCGTCATTTTAGTGTCAACATCAGTTTGTTACAACGTCAACATTAATTCAATAATGATTTATAATTCTCTAGGAAGGCAAGGCGACGACGCACAGTGGGCCCCAAACCCCCATTTTTCGCTAATTAATTCATACCTCCGCATCTGTAATAGTAAGCGTCACTAAATTTGAAGTGGATAACTCTTAGAACCGAGTACATGTTTCGACAAAATCTTGGCGGTACAGGAGGAGGAGTCGGGTACCCCCTTGCAAAGTGATTATACTCGTAAATTATTTATTGTTAATGATTGTTTTTTATAGAAGAAATAACAAAGCAGCAACGAATTACATATAAACAGTGTTTTTTTTAACAAACACAACCCGCGAGGCGACTAACTTGTCTGCAGAAAACACCCAGGGTCTATGGCGTGAATCGAACCCACTGCCTCTACCACTCAGCCACAGGGAAACGCAACAAAACAAGCAGATATTAATGATTTTTTTTTTGCCTGCCATGAACTGACTTCGAATACGAATTATACAAAAATATATTATATAACAAGCCTAAGACAGTTTGCTAAAGTGACATACGTTATTTATCAAATCATTGTTATATATAAATGCAACCACAATCGCGCGTGACCCACACGAGATTCGTGAGTGACTCACGTGTGACTAATGCGTGACTCAGTCATAGCAAATCATTGCAGTTGCAAATCTCCAATAAAAATACATAAAAAAATCTCAACAACAACAACAATAAGCCTTAGCAGAAGTCGCTGAGAGCATATTGTTGGCCAACAATAACAGAGTTCAAATCTTTGCCTAATTGAGCCCATTTTATAACTTTATGTTCACCCAAACTGAGAAAAACCTCTTATTTTATTGCATTTCCACTTTAAGCGAGTACTTTCAGTTTTCATGGTACTTGAAATTTTTTTTAAACTAATCTGCGAAATCACCGCTTTTGGCCCCTATTTGCGACGCTTCGCGACGATGACTTCTCATTATATCACATACACATATCTAAGTACAGTGCAAATTCGATTAACACAACCCTCGATAAGCGCAACACCTCAAAATTCGCAACACTCAAATTCTTAACATTGGTGACTCTGTTAACGCAACTTTTCAAAAAACTAATTTAAGATTCTCTCTTTCGTTTTTTTATTCTAGTTTTTTTTTATAAATAAACTCAAAACTGTAAACCTTTGTGCATGAAATCTTATGCTTACGTACAAAAATCATTTGAATGATTAAGAATTTTTGCGTGGTGCTTCTGTTTTTGAAACCAATGTAGTTCAAAAAATTGTTTGTGAGTTCTAGTAAGATAAACAAAATGCTTGTAGTGACGAAATTTGTTAAACTACTCGTAGCAATAAAGCAAAAAAAAAAAAAAAAAAGCTTTTTAGTGGAAAACAGTCATAGAAATTTTTTACTCGGTTTTCGCAACAAAGTCAGTTTTCGCAACAGTCCAAAATTTCTATTGGTTGCGTTAACCTAATCTGCGCTGTATTTGGTTTGTTAGTTATTTTTGAACAAAAATTTTATTAAAAATTAAAAATTTTTCTTATTTATGAGATAAATGCCATAAAAAATTTGTATCTCCTAATCTTTGTTGGTGGGGCCAGTAAAATTTAATAATTTTGCAATATCTTCTCATTGTTCTTTAAAATTGCTGTGATTCTTCTGCAACTCATTCACTAATTTTCCAAGTGGGTTTTACTTCAAAACTACACAATATCGCCGTCAAATTTTCTTATAGAATGCAAATCATATCGTGAAAATAATGTCGCTTAAGCTTTTTTGGCAGTTATGGCACGATATGTTGACAGTTATCGATAAGCTTCGATAACGACAACTACAATAAAAATTTGAAATAAGAAACGCAAAACAATTTGGGGCTAATGTTGCGTTCATGATTTAGTTGTAGTCAAAATTTGTGTTATTTGTATCAATAGTTTTTACACAAAAAGATAGAAACATTTATTCCAAAAATTTTAAAACTGTGCAGGGCTGTCGTCAATAGAAATTCAAGTTTTAAAAGGAATTATTTTTGGTTTCAATCAGCTTTTTCTGGCCTTGTTATTATAATTCGATTTAGCCACCTTTTTCTTCCAAATTGTGGCAACACTGCTAATGTGTAACGCGTAGATTATTTTAGCACGTCATAATGAATTTTTTTTATAGGAAATTGTTTTGTGGTAACACTGTTTGTCTGTTTGTACATGTTACATACTCAGATACTTTTATATCTCTGAGATACTAAATTAATAGAAGCTTATTTTTTACATACACAGAGGTACATAAATGCTTACATATCTACACACACATACATGTTTGTATGTATAAAATCTAATACATTATAAAGCAAAATAACAAAACAAAGCACTGAGCAAAAAAAAAGTAAAAAGTCGAGATAACAGGGTTGTCAGCATTATTTTGAGCTTTTCGTCAAATTAAATTGCCAAAAATCGCTTTTTGAAATGTTTTGTTTTTAATTTTAGATTATAAAAATATTTTTTATAAATCGAGCCGTATTTTCGATTTAATCGTAAACAACGAAAATTACAGTTTTCGGTAGTTTTATTTTATAACATTCAAATATGTTTTACATACATACATACGTAAATTGTCGCTTACTATAAAATTTTACAACCTGTATCTAAAAATTTTGCAATTTTGATAATTTGATAATGTGGGTAGGCCCATAAAATTTTAATTTCAATAAAAAAAATAATTTTTTACTACATGTCGCGTTTGATTACTTAAATAGGGCTCAATATACCTATAAGCGTGATTATTTTTATAAATAGTAGATATACCCGCTCATTTATTTCAAATTTGTCATACAAAATTTTCCTAAAATGTATTTCAAATTCATTTTGTTTTTTTTATGAACGTTGAGGGTAATATTGAACAAAAAAGGTTAAGCTTTAAATAAATGCATTCATATTTTCAGAAATATATACTATTGCATTGCTTCTTTGAAAAACAATTTTTAAATATGAAACAAAAATTTCTTGAAAAATTTTAATAATTTTAAATTTTTAACCGACTTCAAAAAAGGAGGAGGTTATCCATTCGTCTGTATTTTTTATTTTTTTTTGACATTGTTACTTCATAGCTCGGTACATTTTATACCGATTGTAAAAATTCTTTTTTTTTTGTCTGAGAAGGTAAAGCCTCCAATTGGTCCCATTCTAAAAAAAAAAAAGTGGACAGGGACACGACCACATTTTTATTTTATTTTATAATATTATACTTATTTGATTGCTGCGAAACCTAGCAAGCAAGCAAGTTGGAAGAATGGACGGGGCTACCCCCTTTAAAATTAATAATTTTTTCTAAACTTAACACACCCTGAGCTCTGAAAAACACTTAATCTTGCATTTAAAAAAATGGGCGGAGCCATGCCCATTAAAATTTAATATTATATTGCAAAACTGAACACATACCCTGAGGTCTGAAAAACAATCTTGCATTTTTTAAAATGGGGAGAGGCACGCCCATTATAATTTAATTTTATATTTGACGTATTTCAACCATTTTTTACCAACAGATTCCCAAAATTTTTGAAATAGTTTACTGCCGGTTTGGTCCGATAAATTTTTTTTCGACAATGTTCTAGCAGATCTTTGCATTCGGATTTTTTGGCGCAAAATATATTTAATTCATTTTCAAATATTGTGCCAATGTTATAATATCAACATGTTGCTCAAAACCATTTCATTTCTTATCACAAAGAACATAAACAGCCATTAGCTAATTTCTAAATCGCAAAAAAAAAATTATTTACATGAATCAAGTCTAAGAAAAATCTCCACATCTGACAACCCTGCAGAAGAGCAGCAGTTTCTTTATTTTAAATGAGTTAGCGAGTAAGTTTTCGAATTCTGTGTAAAAAAAAAGCAAAACAAATTTATAACTAGTAAATTCGTCAGTTTTTCATTATTGTTGTTCTCTTTTAATATATTTTGCTGACTGGAATAACAACAGAGAATACCAACGAGTTTGTATCTATAACTAGTATCTTAACCTTGAACTTGAAATATACATATTTTTTGTTGTGGTAGTGTATGTGTGTATGTTTGCATTTGTTTGTTTAAAAGTTTATGTATGTATGGATGTGCTCGACAGCAATAAAAAAGAAAAGAAAAAACACACTCCCCTTTTGCGAACGCTTTCAGGCCATTCGTGTACAAAATGTGAGAAAAAAAACTTTGTAGGTATTTTGCATGTTTTTACTTTTTATTTTTTACTTTTGGCTTTTTATTTTTATTCTTTTTTCTCTCTTAATTTTTATTCTCTTGACGTGTTGTTTTTTTTTATTGAATTACAAAATTTGAAAATTATTGCTGTTATTTTAATTTAGTAGGTACCTATTTTTTTTTTAATTTAAGTTGTTTTACAATAAATAATTGCAGGAAATTCAGGTGGTTTCGATTCCATATTTTTTGAGAATGCTCGAAAAAAGTGCAAGAAAGTACAGTGTCAATTACCTTCCGTATGTACCTATATGTTGTTTACTAACACCCTCTCTTATTTTAGTGATGACAAATAGGTATCAGCTGACAATTTTTTTTACTAAGAAAACTTGATAAACTAAATAAATAAACAGATCATCCTAAATTATAACGCTACGGCAAAGCATTGCCAATATAGCGCCGCAAGAGCCTTTTAAATAACCTTTTAAAAAATAATTTCAGTAAAGTGAGACTTTGATTCGCACACGAAAAGTTCAGTACGGACATTACAGACATACATATATACATGTGCAATACTATACGAACGTTAGCATATATATAATTCAACATCTTACCTGATGTCGAAATTTTTAAAAAAAATTTTAAATACCCGGCAGAGCTGTAAATGAATCATTCTTTTTTGATTTTCATTCGTTACTAATTGGCTAAATTTCGAATTAATTCTTCTCAAAACAAAAAGAATTGAATGAAATTTGAATCAATTTAAACGATTTAGGCAGAAATTAATTTCAATTCGTTTCCAATTCAAATGAATTTGTTAAAGTGAATTGCAATTTATTTCCAATTCGTTTGAATTGAATTGATTTTGAATTTATTCAAATGAATTAGAACAATGAATCAATTCAATTCAAATGAGCTAGTAATGAATTGCTAATTATTTTTTCTAATTCATTTGAGTTAAATTAAATGAATTTCAATTCAGTTTGAAAAAATCATTTGAATTAGAAACGAATTGCAATTCCTTTGACAAATTCATTCATATTGGAAATGAGTTTCAATTAATTTTTACAAAATTCATTTGAATTGAATCAAATTTCATTCAATTAATTTTTTTTTTTAAACTTTTATTATTCAGTGCATTAATGATTCGCGAGTTAATTCAAAAATGAATGATTCATTCACAGCTCTGATACCCAGTACAATAGAATTTTTCTCACAAATTCGAACCGTCCAGAAATTAGAACCGGCAATTTCAATGCATTGGACGCTCTGAAAGTGTTTCTTTTATTTCACTAGAAAATGTTTTTTTTTCTATAAATTTTAACTAAATAGGCGAAAAACAAAATTAAACGTTGTAAAATTATAACAATTACTAATTTAAAAAAGCTTTCAGAGCTTTTTTAATATTTTATTTTTAATAGAAATAATTTTTTTTGCTCAGTAAAGTAAAAAAAAACGGAAAATAACCGAGTTATTCGTGGTGTGTACAATTCGATCATATGCGTGTGAAATTTGCTACGCTTGTACAAATTTGGGACAGTTGAAGACTGAAGGTCAAAGTAAAGTGTAAAAGTTAAAAAAAAATGCAAACCAAACTTAAAAAATACATTAAAAAGATTTAATGATAAAGACGAAAACGAATTTAATGCAAGTGATGGATGGTTTTCCAAATTTAAAATCCGTCATGGAATACGGTTTTTCAAACTTGGTGGTGAAATACTTTCACTCAATTTCTACATACATAGATTTCGTGCAAAATTCGCGGAAATGGGGTTATTGGAAACACAAATTTATAATGCTAGTGAAGGCGAATAAGTTTCCGTTGCCTTCCAGATAAAACATTATGCCCAGGAATTCAAAACTCAAAAAGAACGCGTTTCAATGTTATTATTTTTTATTATAATTTTTATCATTTTCTTAAAAAAAAAAATTGTCCAGAAATTCGAACTTTTCAGTAATTCGAACTGCCCGGTGTACAAAGTAGTTCTAATTTGTGAGATTCTACTATATACTTTTTTTCAGTTTTGGCGATTTTGTTTTGTTTTGGCGCTTTTTCTTAGTTTTGATGCTTTTTTTCGTTTTTGGTATTTTTTCGGTATATGACGTTTTTTTTCAGTTTTGGGCTTTTTTCGTTTTGGCGATTTATTTTTTGCTTTATAAAGACCAAAAAGAAAGTGTCAGTTATAAATGATTTTAAGCAATAGCATTTAAGTGCATTATAATCTGTGAGGAAACGTAAATGCTTTTAAAGATCTGAAGCAGTAGAAATTTATAAATATTCTTGGGGATTTTGCAAAGTTTTTTAAAGAAAAATTAAAAAATTTTAAAGACATTTGTTTTTTTTTAGGTATTTTCATTTTTCTTATTTGATTGTGGTTGATTCTTTCATTAATAATTTTTATTTATGCCTGATGTGATGTAATGCATGGGTGTATGTTGTATGTGAATTGGGTGCATTTTTTCTAATTGATTTCACAAATATTGCTGGTGGCGATAAGTCTTGAAAGAAATTTGTGTGTGTGATTTGAATAGAAAAATCAATAATGCGAATAAATGTGAGAACAGCAATTTAAACAAATATACATACGAGTATACATATTTTGTTTTTATTACTAGATCATTTTAATCTGATTAATTAATGTACAACGAATGCATGAAAATATATATTTATATAATTGGGGGATTCAAAAGGTAGTATTAAGTGTCATAGTGTCATAATGTTTTAAAATTTTTGTTGAAAAAAAAACAAAATTAAAAACAATTATATATAAATAATTTAAAATAATTTAAGACATTTAAGACTACCGTTTGAATCCTCTAAATATGTAGAATGATAAAGTGTGGGCAAATTTGAGGTTAGGAAGTAAATTGGCTGTCAGATGATGAAATGTCAAGAATTGAGCTGTCATCCTTTGACATTTATTTAGTAAAAAGTTGGGAAATTTTAACCATGTAACGCTAGACTCTTGAACAAAAAATTTCAATTGTGAAAATTTTCTATCAAAATGGTGAACATTTTAAAGTATCACTTCATAAAATTCGAGCAGCTTTTCCTTGTAATCAGGCTCTTTCTGAGACCGCTGTGCGTAATTTAATCGCTAAATTCGAGGCTCACGGCACTGTTGCAGATAATAGACCTAAACAATACGCTCGTAGTTGCTGTAGTGATGCAAACATACCGCCGTATAAAAAAGTGTTGAGAATGAGCCTGGAACATCAGCTCGTCGACGTTCGCAACAATTGGTCATCACCAGAGGCACTTTGCGCAACATTTTGCCCAAGTAAAGTTCATTTCGTTCAAGATTTAAATTCGTCCGACCATTTCTTGCATCGAAATTGCATGAAAAATTTCTCTGTTGAGTAATTTCTCGATTTGGCAATAAAATTTTTTTGTTATTTAACGCCGCTGGATTGTTTTCTCTGGAGCCATTTGAAAGACCGATTTTACGTGAACAAACCACAGACAACTGACGCTCTGAAAGACGAAATTCAGCGCTGCATTGTCGAGATAACCGAAACTTTGTGGTAAAATGTGGTTCAAAATTTTGTGAAAAAAACGAACGTCTACCGACGTGCTAGAGGTGAACATTTGCCCGACATAATATTCCATTGTTAATTCCCATGTTTCTACTTTAGATTGGTATCAATAAAACTGAATTTGTCAAAAAGAAAAATTGTGTGTTTTAAGCCAATATACTAATTTAAAACAAATAAATTTCTTGAAAACTATTTAATGCAAGTAATTAAATAAATAAAAAGAATAATAAATACACATGTAGGCGTGTATGTATATTTTTCCTTAGTCCTACAAATCCCTTTTTGTTTTAATTAACGACTCATTACTTAAGACTCCATTATGGATGGCAACCGAACTTCAGTTGCCTTGTCAACTGGCAACGCAACCGAAATTAACATTAGCTTTATGTTTGGCAAATTAATCCCTTTTGCCTAAAAGTTATCGAAAATACGGTTATGACAGATTAGCAACTGAAAATAAGGTAAACAAACCTTCAAAATATAAGAATTACTAGTGCTAAAGAATTGTTTCGTAAACCAACTTTGAGGCCATCTAGCGTGCAAATGGGGGAAGAAAGGCCCTTACCAGCTACCACATTTTGGTTGCCCCAACCCTCCGCTACAAATCAGTTTTGAATATATATTTACTCTATCTCTTACGTGACCAATTATATGATGCAAAAATCCCTGGGCAAGTATATTTGCCTCTGGTCATCAAAGGGTTAAACAAAAACTTATGGTAAATATGAATAATTAGTTCGGGTGAATTATTCTTCGATTAAAAGAAGAAATTATAAAATGGGGCCCCTACTAGGAGTAAGTGTTATTGCTTAAAATATTTTTAACTAACAATTAACAATATTTGCAAAGAAAAAGTACTTAATTTAATTAAATTTAAATTTTATCATTTTTTTTATTTTAAAACATATGCAGCAAGTAAACATTTGTCATTTGCCAACATTATTGTAATTCGGCAACGGAAGTTAACAGCTGTTAGTTGGTAGTTGCCATCTGTAATAAAGTTTTTCGAACTGGCAACGCTGTGTTGAGAGTTTAAGATGTGCTTTAGAAAAGAAAACTTAGTTTAAAATGTAATTTTTTTTTCGAATTGACTCAACTAAAATTGTTATGTGTTACTTATAATATTTCCGATATTATGCTTTTTTTTTTGCAAAATCGCAGATGCACTTATTTCTCTTTTAGTATCTTTTCGTACATGGACATATTTGAAATTTGCATTTAATTAATAATTCATCATTATATATTTAGTTTATTACTATTATTATTATATCATTTTTAAATAGAACAGAGTATAAATGCAATTTGCATGAATGAATGCATCGTTTGTCTTTTAACGTCAATGCAAACTAATTTTATTGCTTTCATCATATTTATTTTTTTATATAAATTTTATTATTGTTGCTGTTGTTCAAGATGAAATTTGTTCGCATATAAATAGTTTGTTTCATAAATAAGTGCAGTGTGTTGCATTTTTTTTTTTGCTGTTGTTAATTTTAATGTCAATTAAATTTATTTTCTAATGGGTTGGTTGAGTGCACTTTATTCATATGTACTCGTATGCATATATTATACATATTTATGTATAACTGGTAATTTTCATGTTTATTTTTTATTTTTTTTTTGTTATAAAAATAGTTATCGTATGTGCTTAGAGATGATGGTGTAGTTGCAATAGAACAATGTATATCAGTGTCTTCATTTGTTATATTTTTGTTGTTGCTGATTTTGCTTGTGATGACCAACCGGCCCACCTTGGACCCTACAAGGGCAAAGAAAGCAAATGATGGATGAGCATTTTAATTAAATCACGTCACTTATTAAAACTCAAATAAGTGCTTTTAATCAAGGTTTTCATTGAATGTTGTGTGGTTAACTTAAAAGTAATACCGCATTATTCTTTAAGTACATAATATATGTATCCGAGTATATGTATGACTGGGTCACACAAGGCAACTTTTTAATTTATAGGTGAGAGAGGAAGATATGATACTCAGCTCTTAATTATCCTCTCCTTTCATTTCAACAAACTAAAAAGTTGCACAACAAAAATTGATATTAGTAATGAGAGGATGCCAGGTTCGATTCCCCCCGAAGACACCCAGGATCTGTAGACCAGCTAAAGTAGCTTCGCAGTTTGTGTTTTCATATGTATTCTTTTATATCACATCATTGTGATAACAATGGATCTTGAAACTTAAAGTTTTATACCCGAAGTGCCCTTAGAGAGTATTTCATTAAGCTCTTTCTATCTTTAAATTTAAATGAAGCAAAGCAAACCTCGTGCAAATGTCCGTCGGGGTTAAGCTGTTTTTCATGACTATCCCATAAATAAGGCTGAAGTTGACCGAAGACATGGGTTATCTTGGTTTCACTGGCTGCTGTGGTTTGTGGCTAAATAAAGAAAGCCCCACAAGAGAAAGTCTAATGGGTCATATCGTATGATGTCGATGGGCAATTCACATAACCTCTATATGAGATGACTAGGACCTGAAATCGCTGTTGCAGGATATCCAATTTGGAGTAATCTGTATGTCACATGCGAAAAGCCTGCTGAAACCACATGTCCAATTTATGGTGTTCATACTCGTACCACACAAATCTGGGCAAAAGAAGTTGGTAAGAATCGACCTATAGTGCTTGCCGTTGACGGTGATGGCCTGCCTGGCTCTCAAAAAAAAATATGTACCGATGAGAACGCCAGCCTAAAATACACATTGGACGCTCTGGGACATCATGCGGATTGGTATCGCCTCAATCCTACATCCAGGAATTCAACCCCTGGATCTGTGAACGTACAACTCGTTACGTAAAAACGCTATTTTCGGATTATGAAATACGTGAACATACTGAAATCCCACTCTATTTATACGATTAACGTATCACTTAATTTGTTTTCATACGATTGTCGAAACGATGGTGATTTGATGATGTGAAGATTTGAGCCCTGAAATGAGATTGAGTCCCAGATTTTTCGATGATGATTTTTTAGTGAAAATTAGGTTCAGTTTCAAGAACACACGCCGTTAACTATGTTCGTTTTCCTTGAGCTCTTGGCTCAGTGGAATTTTGTACGAGTGCCGGCTGAAATCTCAGCAAAACCTCGTTAAGTTGTGGTCTACCAAAGGCGGAGTTCTTGTAAGCAACGCCAAATCGGCGGCCTAGGATTCTCGTGCATTCTTTTACGAACAGCGGAATGCTTTCCGCTGATCAAATGTGAACTGAAATTTATATAGCTCACTGCGAATAGTCCGCTCGGTAGGACGATTGTGGCGACTGTAAATTTGACAAGGCGCGCGGACTGTTGCCGGAACAAAACACCAATTTGCTTTAAAAAATTTTATCATTTGCACATGCTATTGTCCGACCATGGTGATTTTTCAAAACAGACTGAATAAATTACAGACAATTTGATACAAGAGGCTGCAAAAATCTGGCCACAAAATTCACAAAAGTTCGCGAGTCCCTATTGGAAGACATTTTAGTAGACAAGAAATATTTGCTTGATTTTAAGAATATTTTAGCGGATGATCTGACAAAGAGAGAGGTCGATATTAATTATGTCTGTGTGGGCTCCCACTTTCATCCTGGCGGAGACGTTTCGACTTTCTTAAATCAGCACAGGACAGATGGCGCACTAAGCCGAACTCTTTGGCCTCGCCTAAGGCCTTACAACACTAAACACCTCATTAAATTAAGAAAAATTACATTTTTGTAAGAATTGCCTTTTTAAGAAAAAGTGCCTTCTTAGAAAAAATCACCTTAACAAAACTTTATTTTATTAAGATCTAGCGCAATACAAAATACTGGACTGCTGCGACTGAACATTTTGAAAAGAATCCATATATAGGTCATAAATTCGTGCGTTTTTATTTTTCTGCTTAGGATTCACACGAATAAATATAAATATGTGTTTTATTTCATATATGAAAATATTAAAAATTAAATTTAAAAAATATTTGTTTGCTGTTGGTTAAGCACGTCTAGATGCAATTCGTTGCTGCATAATCAACTCATCGGTAGTTCAAATCACAATTGAAAAAACCTTAGTGATGAGTTGATTAAGCAGCAACGAAATGCATGTGCTTAACGTGCTTAACCAACAACAAACTTTTTAAATTCGTATTAATTTTAACACGAAATAAAATCTATAAATTTTAATATATCTTAATTAGGGTGGGTCTTAGCTAAATGGGGAATTTTTATTTAGAATTTTCTTTATTCGCCCCTCAATTGGTGGCAGAAAATATATAGATAGAAATGAAAAATTTTTTTTGTTACTTGTTGGTTTTATTCAATTCTATTCAATTAAGTTTTTAAATATGAGACTAGGGGAAAAGTTGTTATGGTAACATATGTTGCAAACTTCATGGCAAACAATTTTCTCTTAAATTAGACAGATTTTCAGAGAAATTATGGTTTTCTCCGCCTTAATCTGCACTAATTGACTCGAAATTTTGCAGATAATTTTTTTCAATTGTTCCCAGTTTGGGGGATAAGACCGGATAAAATCCAAAAATTTTTACTAAGGGCCGCCCTAATGTATATATGTGACACGGGAAGTTAAAAGGGACCTATGCTCAGAAAATTAGTTTTGGAAAAAACCACTTTGAAGTTAACAAGTTGATTTTGATGCGTCTGAATGCTGTTATGGCTTAAAACTCGTTACCCGGGGTTTTTGGGGGTCTCTGATTGCGAATCTGGCATTAGATTTGAAATTTCAAAATGGCGGACTATTTTTTGTAATATTATTGGATTTGCTTGACTTTCTTTATTCAGGAGTTTTCGGCGTCGCTGATTACGAATTTGGTATTAGATTTTAAAAATCCAAAATGGCGGATCGAATTACAATTGCATCATATTTTTAATTTTTTTTTTTTACCTAAATTGTATTTTGAAGCTGATGTAGGACAAAATTAATGCAGTCAGAAAGCTGCGGTTTGCTGCATTATAAAGAGCGTGTTGTCTACTATAAGAATCACCAACAAAGTAAAATTCGAGTTTTTTTTTACCTATAGGTCCCTTTTAACTTTCCCTGTCACTTATATTAATATGTTTTTAAAAGGTTATTTTTCTATATACAAAATTAATCTCATTGTTTTTGATTAATTTTTTTAATATCTAAAGAAATATTTTAAACCACAATGTTTTTTTTTAATGTAAAATATCTGAATCTTTCAGCAAATACTCGTACTCGTTTATGGTTGATCTTATATAGATTAAATGTTACAATTGGTTACTGCTAATAAACAACATTTAAATTCACTTTATTTCACTTACTTAAATATTTTTTTTTTAATTTTTCATGCGATGTATTTGTTTCCCATTTACGTAATTGAACGTTTCACACTGACATAGAGAATATTTTCATTTACGTACGTAATCGCTTTGGAAACGACGATTCGTCGCGTTTAAAACTTTATAAATTATTGTATGTAATTTGTATTTTTTTCTTCTTTGTTTTGTTAGTTGAAATTTTTTTTCTTCTAATTTTTCCAAATACTTAATTGTGCAATAGCGTCATCATGATGAATTAACGAAGCATTCTATTATCGAGATTAAATATCATCAACTTTTACAACGCGATACTAGAAAAATATATTGTATTTTTTTTAATCTAGTATTATACGAATGTTATTGTATTACTTTTTTTTTAATTATACAACACAATGATATACATATGTACATATGTATAAAACTAATTTTCATATCGTTAGTTTAAATGCAAATAGCCCTAAATAAAATATATATGTCCTTATGAAGGTTAAACGCCTGCTTCTCAATATTAATTTTTTTTAATATCAAACATATACTCCGAAAAAAAATAATTTAAGAAACAAAAATAAAATACAATTTTATCGATTTTTTAACCAACTTAAAAAGAAGTCAGTTAAAAAAGTAGGAGGTTATCAATTTCGTCTGTATTTTTTTTTTTACATTGTTATTTCATAACTCGGTACATTTTAAGCTGATTGTAAAAATTATTATTTTTTGTCTGACAGGGTATAGTTTCAAATTGGCCCTATAGCCGGTACTCTGTTCACAACTTCGTGCGAAATGCTGTCAAACTACATATAAAAGTATTTTTTGTGAAATATTTGCGAAATAAATTCGCAAAAGTAGTACTCTGTTCTTGTTGTGAAAATCATGTCTTTCCTTGCAAAATTAGTCTGGCATCATTTTAGTTTAGCTGCGAAACAACATGAGCAGTGCTTTTTTCGCACGGAATTTTAACAATGTTGCATACTTTCAAGCAATAAAAGCAAGAAATTTATAAAAAAAACCGCGAGTTGGGCTACATTTAGTACATGTCAAATTTTTCACGCGAAATAATCAATGGTGCTGAAAATTTTTCACAACTTTGAACAGAGTACCAGCCTTATTGTAAAAAAGTGGGAGAGGACACGCCTATATTATTCTACTTATTTGATTGCTGCGAAACCTAGCAAGCACCTTTGCTTCTTGTAATTACACATTTATAAAGTTGGAAAAATGGGCGGGGCTACGCCCATTAAAATTAATTTTTAATATTTTTTACTTAACCGATTTTCACAAAATTTGACACACCCCTGAGCTCTGAAAAACACTTAATCTTGCATTTAAACAAATGGGCGGAGGCACGCTGATTAAAATTTAATTTTACATTTCACGTATTTTTTTTTCTTAACCAACAGATTTGCAAAACGTTTATTTTTTTTTTAACGAGTTTACTTCCAGTTTCGTCTCACAAATTTTTGCGAAAATGTTCTATCAGATATTTGCAATGTAGTCGGTTTTTTTCAATTTCAATTCATTTCAATACATTAAAAAAACATTTTTTAATAAGGTTGTAGCGATCTTCAGGGTGTCTGGATACTATCAAAAAAATCATCAATCTTTCTGGTAGTATTTATGAAAGTTTGAAAAATAAAGAAATTTTCGGCCTGGCCCACTATGTCGACAAGAAAGTTTCTTTCGCTTACTTACATTGAAAACAAAAACAAAATAAGAGAATTTGTTTTTGTTTTCAATGTAAGTAAGCGAAAGATGTGTTTCTTGTGCAGGGTTGTTAAAAATCACGAATGAAAATAGAAGAAGTATTAGAAATAATTTGTTTCTTCACTCTTTCATTCGCAAACGTTTCATCCTTTCATTATTTCTCTCAATATTGAAATTTTTATGACAAAATGTAACCCAAAACAACTCATTCGTATGATGTTAACAGGATAAAACCAAACTCAAACTGCATGCTTGACAGGTCATCCAGCAAACGTACACTAAACTGATGTCAAGCATATTAAGTAATAAATAATAAACTCAACAACAATAACAACGACAACTAGCAACAACAATAATTTCATAAGCTGTGGAAATAAATTAAAATCTATTTATTAGTTAATTAAGTCAATGCAGGTCCAGCTGTCAGCTGTGGTGAATCATTTCATAGTAAAACTGCTAAAACTATTGTTCCCTATAAGTTACATAATATTTCTTAAAGGCGTTTTTTTCATTTATTACTTAAAATGGAACTATTAATTAGCGTTAAGTTTTGAAAAACACGCGAAATGTAATCATGTGTATGGGAGTATTTGTTACGTAAATTTTGTTTAATTAAATTTTATAAGATTAAGTTGCTGTTATAGATGCAACAAAACAAAAAATGCTCAACTCAAATAACACGGCAGGTATTTAGTTACGTTTATGGTTATCTCTAGTTAAAAGTTGTATCTGATTTCAAATTTTTGTTAATTTATTAGAAAATCGAAACTTTAAAAGCATTAAATTTGAAGTCTAGAAAAACAATTCAAAACATTCCCATTCTAAAAAACTTTGAATACTTAATGTACGAGTATACGATCAGCTTTCCCTCTGCTGTAATTAATTAAAAGAGAAATAATAAACGAGAGTACCGTTGGCTTACTTGCATATGGTCCTTCGAACCTGGTTATATTAATCGGATTCCTTTGTATATTTTGTTTTCTTGCATAAAAAGTATATCATTGGTAATAGTTTGACTTGAAACCCCTGCGGTGCTAGCAAGTGTGGGATAAATCTATAGAGTTTAGTATGTAACGTACTGACATAATAATAATTTTTCATGTACATCTACTATAATTCGTGATTGATGATATCAAAATAGCAAACATATTGCACCTATAAGCGATAAATTATGATTCGAGTATAATTATTATATATCTGCACTTAAAAAAGACATTTAGTTTATAAATATGAAATTCTTTTTTGTAATTTGTAATTACATTTAAACAAAAAAGAAAAACATTTCTAATGCAACAAAGTTATAAAAACTGTTGTCGCAGCATTAAATCTTCAAAAATATTTCAAAAATGATTTAATTCGCTTAATTGTTAATAATTTGCAAGCAAAAGAAAAAAAATGCTTAATAACAATTTCTGTTCATTGCAAGAGCAAAAAATTTGTCTTTTTTCACTGCAGTGTGTACTAAGAAAGGAATTTTAATATTTAGTAGAAAAAAAAAATAAACATGTGCAAAAAAAATAAAAAATAAACAAACCAAAGTCAGAAAAAAAATACGAGTGTAGAACTTGTGACACTCGAAAGATGCGAACAAAGAAAGGAGGAATAAATGATGAGAAAAACCACAGTTGAAGGAAAGACGTACAAAAAAAAACAAACAAACATATTTAGTTTTGTTTTATAAATAAATAAATAGATAAATTACACATCCGGTAGCTACAACGTCATTAAGAAAGTGAAGTGAATACCAACACAGTACTACGAAATGGGAAAAACTTTAATTATTTAAATTGATACACACCTTGGTCTAAAGTATTTTCGATAAATACAAGCTTTCCAGCACTTTATGATGATAAACAGCTCTATACCACAATACTATATCTTCCATGTTTGGTAGGATTTTAATATATATTTTGCATTCGCAGCACCTCCTCTTCTACGTCCAACTTTTAAACCGCCATTAACATTTATGTGGCCATCAGAGACGAATATATACTGTGCTATCGCACAAAATAGGCATTTTGGCCGCTTAAACTTTTGAAAAAGGTTCTTTGGATGCATAAATATTATGAAAATTAATAATAAACGTAGAGAATGAGGTAATGTGGCACTTAGCTTTGCGTTATTGTAAGCTTCTGGAAAGGTTGTATTTATTGAAAATACTATAGACCAATGTGTCTACGAGTATGTACATAAATTGAAGAATAATCACGTCAAAAGACAGTTTAGTTAGCGATTACTAGTTTCCACAGGACAATGCCTCAAAGTCCACAGCACATATTGCGAAAATTTTTTGTTTTTCAAGACACTGTATAGCAAATAAGAACTCAAGGTCCAGATTTCATTCATATCGACCATTTGTTTAACAAACAAAAAACTTCAAAGTCCTAGTTTACACTATGCAAGTCTTATTGCTAAGCTGATTAGTTTGTTAGGTGAGAGAGACGAGGGGAAAAGAAACGTTTCTCTACCTCTCGTCTCTCTCTCGCTCAAAGAAATTAGCTTAGCAATAAGACTTTCATAGTGTAAAGCCTAGTACTCTGTTCTAAGTTGTGAAAAATTTTCAGCAACATTGATTATTTCGCGTCAAAATTTTGACACGTAACAAGTGATGCCCATATTACTTTTTCCAAAAAAGTAATCAGTTTTATTGGTTAGAAGTATGCAACATTGATGGACTTTTGTAAACATAAACATCAGCTGTCAATATTTCACGCGAAATAAATGCCAGTCACATTATTTCGCAAATTGCAAGAAAATGTTGCCAGATACATTTCATGCATTTTTCACGAGTTGAACAGAGTACAAGTTTTGCAACATTTTTTCATGAATATTTCATGTGAAATTTTTTTTATATGGATTATGTCAACATTTCGCGTGAAATTTCGAACAGAGTACCAAGCTTAAACTAGGACAAAGGGCGTAATCGGAAGCAATACTTAAGTAAAAGCGATTTGATTGGATATAGATACCTATGGGGGTAAAATTAGGTCGCAAACGACAAAAAATATTGCATGAGTGACTAAATGAGTGCTTTACACATCAGCCAAGTATTTAAAATGTAATATTTTCCATACATTTTGTAATTTGTTAAAGTAAGTCCGCATAATATATAAGGTGTGTCCTTATTTTTACGGCTCCGGCTTATGATGTTTCTCTAATATTTTTTTTATTATTCTACATTTATGAAATTAAGTTCATAATTTTTCGAGTTCATTTATTGATTATGCTTTGGTTTTGTGTGTTAAGTCGTTTATTGTTGCTTTGTTTTTGAAATAAAACAAAAATCGAAGAAACTTTTTAATTATATGATGGTGTGTCCTTAGTTTTGCGGTCTACTGTATATATGTATATAATTATTTAATTTTTCTGAATGCGAAAATCTCTCACAAGTTACAGAAACGAGGCACCGACTCGGGAGTGAGTTGCTTGTTTGTTTGTTATGCGCTCTCCTTCTCAAAATGGCTTATGTACACGTAGCGTTTTTTTTTTGTACTGGAGAAAATAGTAAAATACGTTTCAAGTTTATGTGCCTATGACTCGAAAAAAGTTTTCTTCATTGTTGTTATTTTATTTTTGTTTTGTTAATAAAATCGATTTAAATGTTTTGTACACATTATATGTATGTATGTAGGTATGTATGTATCGTATGTATGTTTGTACGTGTGATAAAAATTGTATCCTTATTCGTTTTAAAATACGTATAATCGATGGCCAGATGCGCATTTGTCAGATTATTTTCCGTATAGGTAAATCACTTTTGATATTGCTTATAATTTATTTGAACTACATTTTGTATGCATGTGTCTACATATTTTTTTCCTTTTTGAAACTATAAAATTTCATATACATATGTATTTAAATATGTTTTTAAAATTTCCAATCACTCAATATACTCACATACATAAGTACATACACACACATATTTTTTTCTATTAAAATTTCGCTTGTTTTGTCTTTTGTACGAAAAACACTTTCAAAAGTATTTCATCATTCTGTTTGTTTGTATAAAATTTTGAATAATGAGCATAAAAAATATCGTTCCTCTATATTCATACATTTCGATATGTTCGATAGTTTTTAGCTAACGACGCAATTAGTTTATTTTTTCATACACACGTCTATTCTATCTGAATATTTTCTATTTGTTTGCTTATTTGTTTATTTATTTTACTTACTTGTAGGGAACAACTTATCTGTAGACTTTAAATAGGTTTAAATTTTCGAAACATGGAATTTGTTATACAACTGAAAGTTTTTTTTACACTAATTTGCAACATTTTACATACTCTGCACTGCATACTTGCACTGAATATTGATTTGATAATAAATGCAAGATTTTAATTTGAAAAATTGTTGAAATGTTTTATTTTAAGAACTATGAAAAAAATAAATCACTGTTCTTTAATTACTTGTTTGTTGTAAAATTTTAAAATGATGTTTTGTTGTTTATTTGAAACAAAATTTTTTTGTTTTTCAAAAAAAAATTATATTTTTTAAGCTTTTTTTGCTTGTTATTTGAGTGCCGCTTATATCCGTTTCGTATGATCACACAAAGGTTTCAGTTCTCAATGCCACAGTCATCACCAGCAGACCATATGGAAAGTTTAGTTTAGTTCTTCTCTACCTTCGTTTTCAACACAAACAAAAAAATTAAAAATTTATACATGTGCATACATACATACAAAAATATGTATGTATATACATATGTATGCATGTATATAAAAAGCGACGTTGATTCGTTTAGAATCGTTTCTAATGTCTAGTACTCATTCATCATTACTTTATTATTGTTATTGGGAATGCTGTATTGTTGCTATTAGTGTTCTTAAAGTTTAATTATTATTACAATAAATATTTGTAAAAAATTTTATAAAAAATTACAAAACTTAAATATTGCTTTATTTACACATAAGATAATTTTATAGGTACATTAAGTTTATTTACATACATATGCATGAACCTGTAATAGATACTTATACACGTATTTACATACACACATATGTACGTATGTAAGTATCTGGAAATGTATCTGTGTTTGCCTTATGTGCTCCCTAAAAGTTCTTTCCATTACTCACCCATACACACTTAAACGCACACAGTTACAAACTCTCACACATTCTCCCTCCCTTACCAATTAGGTTTTCTTGTTTCCTTTATTTTTTTTACTTCTTGCCCGTTTTCCCTTTTGCACTTTTGTCATCTGGGTAGGAATTATTATCGGGTCCCTATTTGCCACTAGCAGCGACCCTCTGACCCAAACTTTTGTTCTTTCCTCTATTTTGCTTTATACTTTCACAGCAAGAGCCAGCAAGTTGTTATTATCTAAAAATCCTAACAGCCACAATTACTCGTTCATTGTGCAAGTACTCGTTACTTTTACATCAACTCTCTGAACAAATTATTTACTCTCAGTATGTTTGTTTACATTTTATTTTGGGTTTAATGAAAAATATATTGAACTTAATATCTCGTGTGCAGTGTTGTCAGATATGGCGGTATCTCGCCAAACGTGGCAACGAAAATTTATTTTTGGCGATGAAAATTTTCAAATGCCGATTTACTTGGCGATATTTGAACTACTTGGCGATATTTTTGGCGATATTTTACGATTTCAATAAAATAGAATAATGTTAAAAATATGAAATTTTTTTGTAAAGAATTTTTTCTACAACATAAAATATTTCATGCATGAAATTCTAAATGTTGTGACTCTTTATCTCTAACAAAATTTTCTGAAATTCAAGAAGTTTAAAAAATATGGCCCACAAATTCTCATTTGGTGTTTATAAAACACAGTGGAAAAAACTTTCTTTTATTAATTAGAACTAACATTTTGATAATGAAGCACCAAAAAGCCTGCACGAGTTCTCGCCTATGCTAGCCATACACTACACAAGTTCAGTGCTCAAGTCTGGCACTGAGTAAAATAAGCTTGTGACACACTGTACAAGTAAACTGTGCAGTTTTTATTTTAATGCTCTATAATGCAGGCGATTCTTTGTATAATAATTCTACTCCACAACCACCCCCATACACTACACAAACGCACTGTACAGTGAACTTGTGTAGTGTATAGCTTTCACTACAGTGTATGAATACAACGATTCTGCTGGTACTTACCACTTCAAGGACATGATATGTGTACTTAAATACACATTTAAGTTCAGTTTTATCAAGAGATTTATATAATAATTTTTATCTTGGTGTTCAAGTTCAGTTTATCCTATTCGGATTGATCTTTTGGAATAAGTTATTTTAATTATTTTTTGTACTCCACTATTTATATGTTAATGTAAACACTTTTCTTAATTTTTCTTATATAGTATAATTTTTATGTTTTACGATAGACGTTACCTGCTGAATTTAAAATTTAACAATATTTGTAATATAATTACAAAATGAAAAAATATTTTTGTAGCTATAATTTAATGTTTTATTATATTGGCGATATTTGGCGATATTCGACAAGTCATTTGGCGACAAGGGTCAAATAAATATGACAACACTGCTTGTGTGTGTTGCTGTAAACCAGCGTTGCCAAATATGTGTTTGCATGGATAGAGAAAATAACAGTTATCAATTGAAAAATTCAAATGGAAATAATTTGTCTAGTCGATATTTGAATATATCAGCGACATTCCAGTTAAATAAGAATAATCATCATAAGATTTTTATATCTACATGTATTGGTTTTTTATACCCTTCACCAAAAGTGGTTTGTCATTCCGTGTGTAATTTCCACAATACTAATATGGAACCCATAGGGAAGACGAATAAGCGATCTGTCCGTCCGTCAATCCATGCGTCTGTCTGTTCGTGAAATCGGGATTCCGCAGCTCCCAGAAAAGCTAGACACTTCGATCTGAGACTGGTGTGTCAGATTTGATTCAAAATAGATTGGTATTGAAAATCAGCAGAATCAGAAAGTCGGTTCCAGAACTGAAAAATTTAAACTTTTTTTGCCATATAAAAGTAACTTAAAACTAATTTTTGCTTGTTAATTAAATATATTTTACATTTCAGTAAGAATGAAACTAGTATCAAAAGTAAAAAAAAAAAATCAAAGAGATGATTCCAGGGTTGGAATATTGGATTTTTTTTAGTATATAAAGTAACCAACTAAAATTAATGTTTTCTTTTTCTCTATATATTATACATATGTAGATATTTTAAAACGATTTCAGGGCTGGGAAATTTGCACTTTTTGTGGTATATAGAAGTACCTAGGTCTAATTAAATTTTTTTATTGTTTATAAATTCAATATATTTTATGCTTTAAAGAGAAATAGTTTGGTATAAAAAATTAGAAAATCTAAAAACACATCTCCAGTGCTGGAAAATTTAATTTTTTTTTTGTAAAATGTAACTAAGTAAAGATATGTTAAGAAGATCTTTACTCAATTTTTTTTTTGCGATTAGTTTCTTTTTGTGAGAATTTAAGCGCAGAGTATTTTTTTCATATAAATTTAAGTTAATAGTTAAATCATTTTAGATGAAAATAAGTTGATAAATTTCTTTAAAAAATAAATACAGGCTGTGACTAAAGTATGCAAGGAAATATGTATTATCAACCAAAAATTCAATGTTAATTTTTTGGTATTTATGTCCTTTCTTAAGAAATAGTATATGAAATGGATTTGCATATGTATTTATATTTTTGGAAAAGCTTTTTGTCCCCAAAATTATAACGTACATTATGTATATTGTAAACATTTTATTTTTGAAGCACGTACCTATATGTGGCAACGCTGATGTGTAATAATTTTCGCTCTTATTTGGAGATTTTTTGTATTAGTGTTGGTGCATATTACTTTTGCTTTCCTTCTGTATTCAGTATATGTGTAATGTAAGTGGAAAACTTACAAACTTAAAAGTATGTATGTATGTACATATGTATGTGTGTGGATATGAAAGTATGCAATATTTTTGTATGCATTTACATATGTATTGTGAGGTATTTTGTTGGCGTTTTCCTCTCCTAACCCTCAGACTCAAGCCCTTTTGGAACTTTTGTAAAAGCGCTTGTTCGCACGAAGTATAATTATGACATTTGTCCAAGTACATTGCATGAAGTGTCTCTACCATCGCATGTGCATACATATGTATGTTTTTTTTCATGCCTGGCATATATTTACATACATACATACATACAATTCTTGTATGAAATTATTGCTACAAAACAAGCTGAAGGAAAACACACGCTGTCTGCACGCTCTGTGTGTGTCCGTGTGTGTGTGTGTGTGTGTGTAGAATATGTGGCAAATTCACAATCAAAGTTCACTTGACTCAAGCACACTGCCTTGCATTGATACAGTACAGTACAACCTCTGCACTGCGGGCAGACAGTGGATCCCAGGGCGAAAAAACAGTTGTGATAAATATGTATCTTCTGAACTAATGTCTGAACAAATTTACCATTGTGAAAACATTTCCAGGCTCCTAACTCTAAGATGCACATGTTAACCTATTTGAAATATGCTTGATGAAGCAAAACACTTAAAAAATTATTTCATATACATGGGTACATATTTTGGATCGTGTTAAATATATTTGCTTTCGCATTAAAAGATACCGAATTATATTATTTATATGATGTTAAGTTTATAATGCATTAAACTTAAACAATTTTTGTTGTTCTTGGTTATGCAACGTCTAAAGAAACAAACGCATGAGAAACTCGTCGGTCGAATTCCAACCAAATGAATTTTTTTTAATTTATAAACTTCACTTAAAAGTTAATTTCTTTCTCTTTGAGAGGCAAAAATGTTGCCTTATTTTTAGACGAAAAAAAAAACAAATGCCATTGGCCTAACGCGTTTGGGTTTTAGTTTTTAGATTTGAAATAAAATAAAAAATTAAAATCGAGACGTTCACGACAATGTTTAAGGAAATTTTAATTTGCGCTCACAATGTTTTATGAATGAAAACAGAACAAAATTTGAGAAATACTTACAACATTTTAAAAACAGGGGGGTTATTATGTAATTTGTTCCAAAAGAAATCTGTTCGAATTTTGTATGTAATTAGCATTACAATTCGAAAACATTTCCGTTCGATTCGGATTACATAATAAACCCCCCAGTTATGCTTTGAACTTACTTTGCATTAAATTTTTTACCAAATCGATTATAAAATTATATTGCAGCTGCAGACTATTTGTTTTAGTGTGGAGCATATATAAGGGAATAAATACTATAAAGTAATGTTATCAATTAATATCACGGAATTCTACTTGATTGCTAGTATGTAGCAAGCAGCTAATCCACTAGAGGAAATAAATTCTCCGGTGATATGGAATAATCGCTTAAGTCGATTAAAGAAAATTTATTCTGTTGATATTGCAAATTGTCTCTGGAAAAAAATTCAAAATTTTTACTTTTTGCTTTCGAAGATATCTTGAAGTAAATGTTGCTTCTATATGGAAAGTGCCACGACAACTTTAAGCATTAAAAAATTGATAGCCTATTCTTCCTATACGCTGTCAGCAAACGAACGAAAATTTACACTATATGAGAGTCACGATGTCTAGTTGTTAAATTCTGGAATTGTTTCCACAGACAATTTACCATATCAACAGAGTTATCCCCACAAAATTTCAACGTTATCTGTATATTAGTTTTCCAGATATATAAAAGTGTATATTTTCTCTTTGTGGTACGTGGCACAACCACATGTACAATTCAAATTTTTGTGTGTATATATGAGGTGCCACGCCCACTTATTCTATTCCGACTTTTTTTTTTAACAACTTATCAACTTATTTTTAAAATATTTCCAAAAAAATATTTTCAAGTGGGAGGTGTCACGCCCTCTTATCCACTGCTTCAAACTATTTCTTTAAATTGCTACAAATATTAAATACAATAAGATAAAGCGGTCCAGCGGTTCTTCGGTTTTAGATAAATGAAAAAAAGTGGGCGTGGTCAATATTTCTTTCTGTAAAAACCTAAGCTAAGTTATGAGAAACATTAAAAAGCCATTAAAGCAGCCGTTCTAAATAGATGCGATTACCAACGAATGACATTCAATTTTTATTTATGTATATACATATATATATATATATATATATATATATATATATATAAATATAAATATAAATAAATTGCTTATAAATATTATTTCTTTTGAGTTGAAAACTGTGTTTCCTAAGTTCATACGAAACTATCTAAGAGCATACTACACATGCCGCTTTCTAAAAGGTTAAGTATGTGACCATTGAGTCCTTCGGCTTAATATGAGTTTTCTTTTGTCTCGTTTTTTCTGTCTTTTTAAATTAATTTTGAATAAAATTACTGCATTATTTTAAATTAATAATTATTAATTATATATTATTATTATTAATTATAATTAAAATACTTGCCTAAACAACATTTCGTTTAATGGCTATTTTGCTCTTATTTTTTTTTAATTAATCGGTGTATTGATTAACGTTTTATCAATCAACTAATCGCAAGTGGCTTGTGAGTAAGATTGAATTAACTGCAACGTTTTATTAATCGATTAATCGCAAGTGCCTTGTTGTGAATAAAATTAAATAAATCAAAGTTTAACTTTTATATTTCTGGAAAAAACCATGAGAGTGTTTAAGTGGAGATAAGATATTTTAATTTTTTTGTTTGAAATTTTTTATCTTTTTTCAACTTATAATAAATGTAGAAAAAATATGTACTAAAATAATTCTGGCAAAAAAAAACTGACTTCAATGCAAAGATCTGATAGAACATTTTTGAAAAAAATCTATGGGACCAAACTAGAAGTAGATAAAGTATTTCAAAGAAAACAAAAATTTTCAAAATCCTTTGGTTAAGAAGAAGTGCGTGAATTAAATGCAAGATTAAGTATTTTTCACAGCTAAGGGTGCGTGTTAAGTTTTGTAAAGATCGATAAAGTAGAACCACTAAAAACAAAATATTAAATTTTAATGGGCGTGACTCTGCCCATTTTTAAGTGGAATATTGTGTCTCAAGGTATGTGGTAAGTTTTGTAAAAATCGGTTAAGCACAACCACGTGAAATATAATAATAAATGTAAATGGGCGTTACCCTGCCCATTTTCACAACAATGTAATTACAAGAACCAAAGGTGTTTGTTAGGTTGCGCAGCAATCAAATAATTAGAATATCATAAAATTAAATAAAAAATGTTTGGGCATGTATTTACAATGGGACCAAATGAAAGCTGTACCTTCTAAGACAAAAAAAATTTACAATCGGGCTAAAATGTACCGAGTTATAAAGTAACAATGTAAAAAAAAATACAGACGAATTGATAACCTCCTTCTTAAAAATAAAAGAGAACGTCGAATTTTCATATTTGCATGTAAAAGAAAAAATATGACACAAGTGCTTTTTCCTTGTTGCCATTAGAAATTTTTAAATTTTTTTACATAAACGCTGAAAATAAAATCATTAAATTTTCTTTATTGATTTCTATGGCTGGTGATGCATTTTTTTTAAAATTAAATTAAATAAATTTTTGAAATTTCTTATAAGGCGAAAATTGTTAAATATATAAAATTTCTTACAAAATTCCATAGAATTTTTTAAATTTTCTTGGAAATATGTGCATACTTTAAAAAGAGCAAAACCTTGTTGAAATTTTTGCATCTAAATTCATTTTTTATTTACAAGACTTGCTGAAAAATAATAGAGACAATAAAAAAATACATTTTTCTGTCTGAACTCAGTTTCTCGGTAACTCTACCACTGTGAGTGCGATTAAAAAGTTCTAGTTTATTTCAAATAGATTATAGACTGCATTAAAATACTTTAAATAAAATTTTCTCTGCTATTAAAATGATTATTTGAAATAGTTAAAAAACAATTAAAGTGTTTACCTTGAACGTGAAATTGTTTGTAATTTGTTACGAGAGCTGCTGTTGAGTTGAGTTGAGTGACGTTGTTGTTAATTAAGTTGAGGAAATCTAAAATGATTTTTAGATTAGAGTTTGCTATATATTTCAATTGTCATATTTGATTATATAAAAAAAAAGAATTTGTAGTTATTTTGTTATCTTAAATAATAGATTTTTTTTTTCAATCAAGCACTTTTTTGTAACAAAAATAATTTTTTATATATTTTGTTGATTTTGTTATTTTAAATAAAATTCCCATTAATTTGTGTTTAAACTTTTAAGTCATCACTTTTGTTGGATTTGCTGATTTGTTAAAAAAAAAGAAATTGTTGATGTGCATTTTGTATATAATAAAATTTTAAAACATATTTTATTTAAAAAAAAAAAATGTTTTTATGCAACTGTGTTTTTTTGGTTTTTGTTTATATTTAACTTAAAAAGATTATTATTTTTATTATTTAATTGGAAGTTTTAATGGTAGCAGTGTTAGAATTAAAACTTCTCTTTTATTTATATGTTTTTCCTGATAATTGCGTTTGTTGTGCTTACAGTTTGCTCGTTGAGCTTTCAATGGTAACTAGGAATATTGCAAATATCCAGCAAACCCAGAACACTGCCACTCTACACTGCACTTAATATGAGTCTATAATATAAATGAAATTCTCGAACAGAAATGATCCAACGAGGCAACGAACGAACCAACCAACCAACCAACAAACAACACAAAAGTCATCAACTTGACGAACACTGGTGGTAGTGGTCGTACTAGTAGTAGTAGTAGTCATCCATCCATCCATCCATCTATCCATCCATTCTGCCATTTCACGCCCGCCCCACCCCCCTCCCCTCTTTCCAGCTATTATGCATTTAAATAAACCAAACAAACAACAAACAAAAAAAAAACAAACAGGCCAACATACAGCCTGCCTGCATGACTGTTCATATGACAGACACTCAGCCCATGCATCTGTTGGTTGGTCTGTCATTTGGTCACACTGTCTCTTTGAAGTAAAATATATATTTTTAAGCCACATCAGAATATCTAACAAACCAACTATGTACTCGTATGTATGTATGAACTGGCCATATGGACGCTAGAGACAGACATACACACAATCCGTTTAGTTGTTTGTTGGTCTAAATAGAAAGACCTTGAAAGAGTTTAAACATTTTTCACTTTACACACAACCATCGTTGTAATTCCAGTTAAATGTACAAATATATCTGTGCTGTAAATCCTCTGATTGTTTAGTTTCTAATTACAGTTTTTTAATTCATTTTTCTTATTTACTTATAAGCAGGTCTTGCATTATTGCATATTGTTGTGTTGGAAAATTAATTTTGTATTAAAACCCTTCATTACATACATACATCCATTTTATTTTTTTGCATTATTTCTTACTTACTTTGCAAAATTTTGTACATCGCATTCAAAGTTAAATAATAAAGTTCATGTTCAGTATATCAATTACATTAATAGTCGCATAGTGGGTGAGATTTATGAAAGTTAGCAGGTTGCCAAGACATTTTATTAGGATACTACAGTGGCAGGTATTGTATCAAATAACAACTTATACCAAATACTTTTAGCTGCCGACATTTTTTGATGGGAACTTGTCCTTGTTTCACATTTATCTTTACTTTTTTTTTGTGAAAAGCTGACTCCTGTTTGCCAAGTTAGTTTTTTAAAATAAAAAATCTTTAAATTTAACATTTTTAATAGAATAGGTTTCTATACTACAAAGAACTAACGTTAAAAATACGAATCTTTCGCATATAAAGGGTGATTTTTTTAGCAACTTTCTTTTTAGCAACACTGTTTTTGGCAACTCAGCTGTTTTCGTGTATCATGTTACTGTTTAACATGTTCAGTTTGGTCCTTAATAGCCATAACCATAACGATAGAAAACAGCTCTTCGAGCCAAACTTATGGGCAACACTGTATTTAATTATACGTGACTTGCCATTTCGCCATAGCCATAACCATACAAACCAATTGAATTTTGGTTTGGTTATGGGTATGGCATCAGTCCCTGTCCAGACTTGCAACTTTTTTTGCAGCAATTCTTGAGTTTATCGGTGAGAGGGGTGGGAAGATTGGGGAAGGGTACACAGTTTTATGTGCTCTGCAATTCTCTTTTGTTTTGAAATTCGTAGTTGATAGTTAAATGTTGGTAGGTGTATTTGATATTTTATTTTATTTTATTTCTTATCAAATTTACTTATTATTGTTAAATAGATTGTAAATAAATACATTGAAAAAAAAATAAATTATTTCTTCAGTTGTATGAAAAAAACAAAATATTACAAAAAGTAAATAGAATTGTTCATTTTTCCAAAAAAATTTAATGTGTAATAGATTTTTTTTAATACATAATTGCAAAACTAGAATTTTATAATGTGGACACTAATGCAATTTCAAAGCAGAATTTTAAAAAGCTGCAGCAACCAAAACTGCAAGTCTGGACGAGGACTAATTTAAGCTTAACTATGAATCGACTTGCAAATGAACAACGCTTGCAGATTATTAAATTTTATTATCAAAATTCATGTTTGGTTGAGAAAGTGCATCGTGCACTTCTTCCATTTTATGGTCAGCTTGGGTTACCTTCTGAGGCGGCTATTTGGAATCTTGTGACTGAATATCGCTCCAAAATTACATTACTGAGCATTAAACCCCCAACACGCATACGTAGAGTGCGGACAAAGAAAAATATCGCATCTGTATCCGCCAGTGTTGTTGATGACCGAGAATTATCGATTCGGCGCCATTCGCAGCAATTGGGCCTCTGTTACTCTTTTTTGTTGCACAAAATGGGAGAGCTGGATTTGGCTGACATGTGTTTTCACCCAGCACGCAAAACAGTGGCCCAATTGAGATGCGAGTTCGGTGAACACTTTATTTCACGTTTGGGGCCACTCAATTGGCTGTCTAGATCGTGCGATTTAACGCCCTAGACTATTTATTGTGAGACTATGTTAAGACTCATGTCTATAGGGTCAAGCTCGCAACGGTCGACGCATTGGAAGACAATGTTGAAGAATTTATTCGTGAAATACCGTGCGATATGTTGGCGAGAGTATGCCAAAATTGGAAACAGAGTGTGAATCATATCAGGCGTACGCGGTATATCGTTTTACCGACTCAAATAAAGATTTCATACATTTCTATAAATTTTATTTGTTTTTTTATAAATGAAATCCGAAAGCTCTTAAAAAATCATAGTTTATTACAAAATAAACTTTAGCAAACGTTTTTTCTACCTAAAGAGGCCTACACGCGATCAAAAATCTCGATGCCAGTTTCAAATATATTTGCTGAATGTTTCGATGCATAAATGCTGAATCACAGGTCAAGCTATCATTTTGTGTTTGATTTTGTGCTGTTATGCTTGACAAGCATGTTCATAGTATGAGTGAACATTTGTTACTATGTGTGACATCCAAAATGCGTGATAAAAAATCAAAAAATTTAGATTTTTGTCATGCTTGCTAACACATATTAATATGTGTATGGTGCGAACACATCAATCCCAAACAAATTTATGTTTTCATTCATTTTCATGAATGAAGGAATTGTTTTAAAAAAGAATTAAATTAAATCTAATATTTCTTTTTATTTTCGTTTGTTATTTAACATCCGCGGCACCTTAAAATCTTATTTCAAATGGATTCGTGCTTGACGAACAAACACATCAAATTGTAACCTCAAGCATGCCAATGGGGCAACGGCTGCATCAATTGCATTCAAATACAAATAATGTGAGTTTGTAAACCAAATTTTAATTTGTTCTACACAAGATTTTGCTTATCTTGCGAAATAGCTTCTTTGTCCGCAATGTTGAAATATTTCTTAAAACAATTAGTCGAAATTTAATTAAATGTATCGAATGATTTTAAAGATATGGTCACATTTGGGCAAACATTCGCCCAAACCTGCGTGACCCTACTTTTGATTCAGACACGTGTTTAATAATGACTCAATAACTAAAGCCAAATGGTTACAGATTGCTTCAAGGATTAGCTGACTGGACTCTTGAGCGATCCTGATTTTGTCAAAAAAAAATCGTCTTCTCAGATTAGGTACAATTTTAGTAGCATTTGCTTTGTTAATAAACAAACCTGCCGTGTTTCTGGTACGGCGTCATCTCACCTTATTTCTCTCATTCTTATTTCTATGGCCAGTATCAGTGATCTCGTGGTGAGCATTTGCACTGTATCTTATTTCAGACATAATAAAACAAACCTGTCAAACCTTTGTTGTTTTATTAAAATTTAAACCCTATACTTCTTGATGTAAGACAATTTTAAAAATGCCAAAAATGTCACGAACCAAAAACGTGTTGAGCCTTACAGGCACAAAAGCTTTGAAAAGGATAAACTAACAATACTGTTTACCATCAGAAATTACAGTGATTTGCTGAAGACTCTAGTAATTCTGCACTGTTGAATCGATTCGCATGCCGTATACGTGATACAATAAGTTCAGCAAATGACATACCAATGTCTGTAGATTCGAATTTGTGCTCGGTGATGTTTTGAAAATACATCTAACAAACAGCACAAGTGCTTTGATAAAACAATTCCTTAAAAGTTCTGATTCTGGATGGTGGGATAAATGAAACTCGTATTATATAGAACTACAAGCGAATACACCCAACAACACATACGACTGACTACATATGTATGTAAAATAAATACATATGTGCATATTTATATACAGAAATATTTATAAAAATACTGCTAATGTGGTTGGTTGTTGCTAAAAGTACATTTTGTACTGCATGCATAATAATATTTTTTTTTGCCTGCATACAAATACATCCATTCACCCAACAAACACAAGACCAAACGTTTCAAACATAATGGTTTTTTACTATTCCCTATGAGTTTGCAATTCTTTTTCCAGCCTATATTGTATATAAATACGGCACACACATTTTTTTAAGTACACTTAAGTATTTTATCGTCCACTAATTGGTGAAACGTAAATGGTTTAAAAATTTATTTTTGCACAGTTATGCACAATATAAATGCTTTTTTAAAATCCTTAGCCTAAAAGTGTTGAACAAGTGTTTTAAAGCTGCTTCTAAGGAAACAACCTTCTGAACATATGTACAGACATGTTTATAATAAATAAAAATATACCTGTCAAGTGGTCGAAGTTTGAAAACGATAATTCAAATTGAAATAATGTACAATAGCGAGCTCACGTGTTTACATACTTACCAACTACGACGTCAAAGCGTTGGTGAAATACAATTTCTTCCTCTGGGTAAGCAGCTTGTTCCACAAAATCTGGTATATTCTGATCTAAGATAAAGAGATAATATGCCTTTATTACTAAACCATAGATTTATAATACTGAACCCGGATGTCACCCACTAAAGCAGAAAAAATGTAAAGGTGCATCTCAAGACTTGATGACATCAAAATTAACTGTTTTCAGTCTGGGGGCAAAAAGTACTACAGGAACCGCTCTTGTGGATCTTTAAAAAAAGCACCAAAAGAAAGAAGTTGTGAAGTATGGAGGTGAAAGATTAATGGATTGGTTCTGATTTACTTGCTGGCATCTGGGTCCATTAGTACAAACCAATGGTATTATGAAAAAATCAGATATTCTTTGTATTCTTATTTCGTTGTAATGGAATAAATTACGTTATGGAACAAAGTGTCTTACCAGAGGAAAGCCAGCACAAAGACCAGACTACAATCTCATCCAAAATTTATGGACTTTGGTGAAAAAAGCAGAATGGGTGGCCTCATTTGAAGTCAGAAATAATGAAACTAATAAAGACAGTATGGTCGCTGACAGGGGCATAGATGCCAATAGTTCTGTTTGAAAGAGCTTGTACCAAGATAGAAGGAAGATGACCAAATAAATGCATCCAGGGAAAAAATTAGCGGACGCACGAAGAGAAAAGGGGAGGGGGGTGCTTAAGGAAGACGAACTCTTAAATTAGTACATATTCCCATGATTAAGTTGCAAAAGTAAATTAAATGACAGGCTCTGAAAATAGCGCTGCTGATGTGATTTCAAATCATCACTTGAAAAATATTCAGAATTCGTTAGGTCTCGCTAAACGGGAGTGGGACTAATCAGCTGGTCATTATTATCATGTGACGCTGTGCGATCAGTCGCTCCGTCAATTCGGTATTCTAGACAATCTCTTATTTAACGTCATAAATTGAAGTGCGTCCGAAAAGTGTCAACAAGCGACCATTTCGTCTGTGTAAAATATTATAGATGGTTCTTACAACTTGTTCTCACAACTGTCTACATTAGATGCGGCAACAGTTTGAGAGGTAATGCCACACAACAAAAAATATCGGAAATGACAAACGTTGCCACTAGTACACACTTTTATTTTTGCTTGCGATGTCACAAAATGCCATAGTGCGTACTCGGCATTAGCAGCCATATTCTCTGCAACTCGCAGGAGTGTAGACTACAAACTGCGCTGATGGTCTTCGAGTAGTCTGCCTTCGCATTTGCACTGCCCTCCCAACTAATCAAATTCATCCTAATGCATCAAGTTGGATTTCAAATCTAGTGTCAGTCGGTCCGAGTTATGGTTCATGTGTTTGCTGGGTGCTTACAAACACTTTTAAAAATTGCAGTGAAGTGTTTTCTTGTTTGTACTGTGAAATTCTATTCAGTTATGTGAGATTTTTATATTATTGTTGTTGCTGTTGTTGTAGAGAAGAAGACCTACCAACCGAGAGACCGACCGACCCAAAACACAGCTCAAGTTCAAGGATGTTATGTAATATTTTTTCGTTCGTTGGCTGTTGTTGTTCGCTTTCGTTTGTTCGCTGATTTGCTTCGTATCTGGTGTTTGTTGCTGCCATTTAATGTAAGAGTGTGTGTGTGTGTGAGGGTTTGCGCATACATACTGTAATCAGCCACAACGATAAAAGCACTCACTAAACATGTGTACAATTATTTAGCAGCTTCTCACTGCCGGCACTCCCCTTTACCAGAACAACAACTTGTTTCGAATTGCACACACTATCATTACAAAAACCTCGTCGTCGCGTCGTTGCAATCTTCAGCGGTAGCAACCATCCAACCTTCCCCAACCAGTTTTTGAAAACTTGCACTCTTTTGTCTCCCCGGCCAGCACTTCCTCTGGTTGATTTCTTTCTTCTTTACACTTTTAAAGGTTTTCTGTGGTCTCGAGTTGGGTCCTACACAGAACATGCCAGTCTCTCACTCTTTCAACTGTTCGCATTTGCGTTGCTTCCTCTTTTTTCCATTTGCAGCACTTCTGTGTTCCCCTTTCTTCTCTGGAATATTGTTGCATCACTTGGATGCAGCTCCCTTTATTGCTGCCATATGTTTGTTCTCTACTTGAATCATAATCAGTTTTATTTCTGCTCACTTCTCCTCCCGAGCTGATAATATAGTTTGGGTTTTGTATCTTCAGTTGAGTACATAATTATTTCTATATTGTATGTACCTTGATTTATATAGAATTTATCTTTTATATATAGAAGTGCATATAAAGAAATTTATTTTTGTTGTTTTTGTTTTTGGAAAAGTGTATAATAGTACGCTTAAGTTTTTCCTGCACGTGTGTGAGTTTGTTGGTGCTCATAATTCCAATACACATTTTAGTTTTAGTTTTATTCTAGATGCTGGTTCTCGTTTTATTTTATTTATTTTTCTTCTTCTATGCACTTTCAAGTTTTGATGTACGAGTATTTAAATCAAATAGAGAATTTTTCAAATACATCGTTGTTAGTTAGTGCTGTGGCCACCTGATGATCTAAGTTTTCCAATGTGCATGTATCTATTGATTGGAAAATATAAAAGCTATTGTTAGCAATAATAATGACAATGTCTGTCTGGCTGGTTGTCTTAACTTGCTCCATTAGTCCATATTTACACTATGCAAGTCTTATTGCTTAAGCTGATTAGTTTGAGGGAGAGAGAGACGAGGGGCACAGTAACGTTTCTTTTCCCCTCGTCTCTCTTTCCTAAGAAACTAATCAGCTTAGCAATAAGACTTGAATAGTGTAAATATGGACTTAGGACGGGTTGACTCGTTTGACATGAAGATTTAAAAAGTTTTGTTAAATCGTCAAATCTTAAATGATTTTATAGTTATTTTGTGTGAAACAAAGCTTGTCCATTATCGTGTTTGGTTTAAGAATTAATCATTGAAATTTCACCACAATATCTAATATTTATCTAAAGAAATAATTTTGGCACAAAACAAAAACGACAAGTTAGCAAACTATTCTTAAGAATTGTACTGTTTCTTTCGAAATAATTCCGTTTCTATTTCAAAATTGTTATTAAAAATGCTAAAAGCTTACAAAATTAAAAAAAAAATAAATAAATCTGCAAAAAAAAAATCGTAAGGATTCTAGAGAAGTTCAATTCAATTCGATTTTAAAAGTTCATACTCTGGATGTTAGTCACGGTGCACTCTACGAAATTTTTATTTCAGAAGTCTAAATTTTTTGGTGAGAGATCAGAGAGGAATATGTTATATTAGACGACTTCATAAACTTTGAAATTTTCTTTTGTTTTCTAATTCGTAGTGGTGAAAATAATTTCCTTTCTATTAAAAAGTTTTAAGATTTTGTGATACTTATTTAAATATATCACATATACTCCAAAAAGCTGGGAGGAGGCAAAAGTAGTTTTCATACCTAAGCCTGTTAAGGCGTGTTATGCGACTGCAAAGGCTTACAGACCTATAAGTCTTACTTCCTTCCTGCTCAAAACCATGGAACGGATAGTGGACGACATGATTAAGAGCAGGATATTAGACGATAGTCTGAGGTTTAGACAACATGCGTATGTCAAAGGAAGGTCAGTAGAAGCGTCTCTTCAGAGGGTTGTTAACTGCATCGAAAAAGCTTTCAAAGACAAGTTGTATAAGCTTGGAGTTTCTATTGACATTGAAGGCATTTTCAACAATGTGAGAGTACTGACGCTCTTATTCAATCCTTAATACAGTTTCAAGTTGACCAATCAATAATTGATTGGGTAAAGTTCATGCAGGGGAAAAGGTGGATAAGCTGCGAATGCACAATGTAAAGTTTAGGAACAGGGTGCAACGTGGGAATAATTTCACCCCTTCTTTGGGTAACCACTATACACAGCTTGCTAAGGGACCTGCATAATGAAGGTTATGCACCTGTCTGCTATGCGGACGATGTCATGATACTTCTAAGAGTCAAGGACCTTAACCAAATTAATTTCATCGTTAGTAGATCGATGGTAACCGGACGCCCCATACATTTGGTGAATTGGCCTGAATTTCACAAAAAATTTAATGGATGCGTCATTGGATATTGACTAACGAATGGAATGTAGAGCGAAGAATATTCTAATGCCGTTGTCGAGACAACGTTGCGTATTGAAAAAGTTACTGCTTGACATGACTTTATTGGTCGGTAGTTCCCTAAAAACGATAACCGAACTAACGGCTCACTAACTGTTTTGCATCAAACATGTAATTTTTTTTACAAAGAAAAGTATTTTCCTTTAATTGTAATTGATTATTAAATTGACATATAAAATCATGCGACTTAACATCTTTGAACTATTTCTCGAGTAGGTTATGTGAAGTCCCTAGTCTATCCGCCGCCCTCTAAGCCACAGACGGTTATCACTGAAATATGGCCTCGTTTGCAAAAACAAGTGATGGCCAGCCAAGGTGGCCATATGCCGGATATCATATTCAAACAAATAAAAATTGCAAAGAATCATTATCCTTGAAATAAAATAAAATTCATTGCAATTAACACCATTTATCTGTCTTTTATTTCAATTTAAATTTATTTATCTTTAAAAAATATCCGTAATATAATTATATTCACATTATCGCGCATATGGCAACATATTCTAATGCTGCCATTCATGCATCTGCACACATACATACTCTTACATATTGCATTGCATACACATTTTGAAGGACATCGTTTATTCCTTGTGCAAGTTTTTTTTTATGTTGACATAAAAACAAGGCTACACTAAACGGCAGGAAACACCAATGGTGCAGTGAATATCTTATTTTTCTTAATACGAATACCAAACCTAGCCTGTAATCGTAAAAAACGTACAATGATTTATAAAATAAAGAGTATTATGTGCGAAACTAATTTAAAGGCCACCAATTTAGTATTGACATTTAAGAACTTTAAAGCGGACGTTTAAGAATAAACGAGTGCGAGGAAAATTATATCATTAAATTTCAACAATTTGCTTTAAAATTTTATATTTGTAGGGATATGAAATAAATAAGTAATTGATGCTATTTTCAATTAATAATGATTTTTTGGGTATAAACCTTGTTTTCCGTAAAAACTGTGTCCAAGTGCCATTCTATTTATGTATAATGAAATGGCAAGTCTACTACATACAAAACAATAACAGCTGCAAACGGTTCACATATTAAGCAGTATTGCCAACTTAAAAAACAGACGATATAACAAAAAGTTTAATATGCAAACGAAATCATGATTTCTAAAACAATAAAACAAAATAGAAATTAAAATTTTCCAACTGCATATTTACAAAACACGTCACAATCAGAAGATCCGCGAACTAAGTGAGCGCGAGTAGCTTACAATTTAGGTCCTCAGAATGTGTTCCTTCCTTTTCGTTTGACTAACTTTGTTTGGTGTATCACAGTGTTGCCTATCTCGCAATAAATAATTATTTGTTGCTTAAATTTTTTCACATGAATAAGTTATATAAAATATAACTAACTATAACTATAAATATAGGAACTGGCGTTCCTATATTTTTGATCAGATATTCTTGTTTTTAATTTATCCTCATCACGATTCTCGCTATTTTTAGATCTTTCTAAGTTTTGTATTTTGTCCTTAGATTTGGTAAATAATTGACTTGCTGTATTACATACCTAATGTGCCATTATATATATATATGTTTTTTTTTGTATGACATGATATATTTGAATTTTCTAACCTTTCTAACATTTCTGGTATATAAATTAATGATTTATATACTTTTGGTTCAAAAACTACATTTCTGTTAATATTTTTGTCCTTATAATTTTTTTTTGCTGCATATTTTAAATATAGACTCTTGGAAAGCAGTGAGAATGTAGCTTCTTAAAAAATAAATTTTTTACTGGGCATATGTCACCAGTTCTACTTGGTCAGCGAAGAGAATTTAGGGATGCCGCAACACTTTCCCACTGTTACCTAAAAGCGTTCACAACATTGACACAGCGAAATCTTCCTGGCAAGAGATTACATTGTACAATTACAATTGATTGGTTGTTGTTATTTTTTCTATATCTGACTATATTTTTCACTTTTTTTACTTTTTTTTACTTTTACTTAGTTTTATTCTTGTCTTATTCTTGTTTGCACACGATCTCAAGACCATCGATGACAAAATGAAGGGCAACATCAACGTAAATTTTTCTTGCAGCATACCAAACATATGTATGTTGATAGTCATCGATAAATGGCAATACTGTCAACGGGAATATATATGGTTATACAGCAAACCATTCAAATTGAATAAGACTGAGTTGAATTTTCTCAAAAGTCGTTAACTTATGTAAGACGAGCAATGAATGTAATCTTATTATATATTATTATTGAAAACTCAGCCAAAATAACTAACAAATGTTTATAACAAATTAAAAAAAAAAATCAATCGAGAATGGTCCTATATAGGCTTAATAAATAAATAAATTAATTAACCAAAAATTTTTTTAAGAAATTTCTATAGTGTTTCAATAGAGTTTGATTGGAAATATTTATTACGAATTCAAAAGTTGTAAAGTGACAAGAAAATAATTCTTTTTAAAATTTATTTAGCCAATATGTTTACAAAAAGATCTATTGAAACAGATGGCATTAACATAATAAACGCATTAAATACTACTAAAATAACAAAAGAGAATAGAAATGTAAGAAGAAATAAGAGTTAACGTATGGAAGCTTTTGTATATTATGAAACAGGCATGGAAAACATAAATTGATTTTTTCATAGATTTTCGTTTGTCAACCTGAAATGATCGCCTAGCTCGCTCACAGCTATGCTTAATGGGCTCTGAACAATATGTTTTATTGTTTATTGCAGTAGCCGCTTGGATTCAAAGTAACACTCAGGCAATGAATGCTACTACTAGTTGTTACTTTCTTTAGGAAAGGGAGGTGAATGAAGAGATAAAGGAAAGCTTCAGTGTTTTCCAACTCTGGTTTTTGCATTGTTGCAGCGCCTCTGGTGTCTCTGTCGAAGCTGTGCTTAGTAGCCATTTTATTGGCTATTTTACTTCGCCGATGATTCTGCTACACAGTACTGTCGATGTTTGTGGTCAGTTATCCAGCACTTCAAGGGTATTGACTGAGTCTCATTAAAAACAAATGGAGGAGGATTCTTCTCTTGTAACTCGAAAAAATTCATAGAATTCTAGTTCAACAGTTAAAGGTACCACATTGAGCCACTGTATCTGGGAATAAACTTTGCGTAGAGCAAGCAAATATATTATCTAACATAAGCTGCGAATTTACGTCAGTCTGGATGGCCCGTCAAGCACTAATTTTGAGTTCGATTTTGTGTTGTCAACGTCATACGAATGTCAATAGCGGTGAATGCATTTTGAGTTAAAATTTGTGCTTTCAATATCTTAAAAACGTCAATAGTGAAAGAAAATTTGGTATCAATAACGACAGTGAGTTTGGAAAAAAAAACTAAAATAAAAATAATTAAAGGAAACCCCGTTAGTGGTTGAAAATATAGTTTAAAAAGAAGACACAAATTAAATCTAACATTTCTTTTTTTTTTTTTTTTTTTTTTTGCTTAGTAATTTTTAACAACCGCGCACCTTTTAGTCACATATAAAATCTGTTCGTGCTTGATGAACAAACACAAGAAACACGTCAAAATCTGACATCAACGTGCCAAAAATTTAATTTTTTTAATTTGTCATCAAACATTGTCAGTGTAACACATACAAAATCAACGGGTGGACCATATATCGGTTTAAATTTGAACGACGGGTTATTTCGAATCTGGCAATACTTATGTCATTCTATTCTGTCACAAAATTCAGTATATTATCTCCAGTGAATGAAATAAATCGATTTACGCTTGAGCAACATTGAGATTTATTAGGAATTTATTTCCAAAACAAAGACAATTAGTCGGAAATTGCACGAAAATGACGTACAAAATTTGGTGGCTCATCAACAATGAAACTAGAGCCAAGACCATGTACCCATTACTAGTGGTTGTTTTTTACGGCCTGTGGAGCGGAGGCATCATTGGCCCATATTTCTTTGAAAATGAGGATGGCGCCATCATTACGGTCAATGAAGACACCTATCGCACCATGATAACCGATTTTTTGTGCCCGATTTTCATGGTATTGATGTGAGCGATGTTTCTTTTCAACAGGATGGTACAATTTGCCACACATCTCGGGCCACAATCGATTTATTGCGTCAAACGTTTGATGGCCGTTTAATTAGCCGAAATGGTGGCCGCCTAGAAGCTGCGACTTGACACCGTTGGACTATTTTCTGTTGGGCGCCGTTAAAGCCAAGTGTTATTCCGACAAACCAGAGACAATTGAGAAGTAAGTCCAATATTCGTGGTGTTACTTCCGAGATACGACCCCATACAATCGAAAAAGTGCTCGAAAATTTTTCCGATCAAGTTGGGGACTGTGAGGCCAGCCGCGTCAGTCATATGCTTTATTGTTTTAAATGGCCCACCCGCTACTACCATAATGATTGATGATTATTTTGAGAGTGTCTAGACAGTTTAAAGCTAATTTCAAAGATACTTTTTTTATTGGATATTTATCGACATCCAGAAATCATGACACTCAGGGCAGTTATCTATAAAACGGTGCCGATAGTTAGAGAAATTATCTCAATTTTCTCTTGTGAATGTGACTGGTCTAAAGCAGGCATTGCTAAACGACTTTAGTCACGGTTCACACTATGAAATTTTTCTTTCAGAAAGTCTGAGCTTATTGATAAGTGGAGAGGGATAAATGGGGTGCTTCTTTTGTTTTGGAAATATCAGAAAAAAGAAAAATTATGTTAAAGTAAACATGCAACAAATATAATCTTATAAAAAAATTTCGATATGTGGACGCAAATAAAATTAAAAGGGAACTAAAGAAATTTTTAGAAAGAAAAATTTCATAGTATGAATATAATATTTCTCGATTCAAGTATAGTTTGTACATTAAAGCATAATGAGCAATTTCCATGTCTGCTGTTTTGAGGAAGCAAACAAACAACAGCAAAATTGTGGAGGAACGAACACAAATGAAAAGCGACTGCCTATAGATAAATTTTCTTAGACAGGCAAAAAGTATATTTCGTATAAGTAAAAGTATAACATAGACTCTATATTATAGAGTAACAAACTTTCCATACCTGATATGCAACTTGAAAATAAGTAGAAAATAGAAGAAACTTAGCACAAGGATAAAGAAAGAAACATCATCTTCTACTTCCAACAAACTAAACAAATCTTAAAGCAGAAGAAATCGTCAACCAAGAAACAATTTACAAAGCAGGAAGGAAGGAAGCAAGGAAGGAAGAGACGGGTGAAAAATAGTAGTTAAAAATATTGCACATTTAAATTTCAATTAATGTAGAAATGAGGAAAAGTTCCATTTTTTATTTGATGATGAGGCGATATTTATTTTTACGTCTACTGATAAATATGCATAGAAAAGCAAAGAAAACCCCCATTGAATGCAACATTGTTGGCAATTTGCTACTGATGATTTTGATATTTAAATTCTTGCTGGTTTACGTTCTTTCTATTGTCATACGAGTTTCTTAGTTGTTGTTTAAGTTTTTTTCTTCTAGCACAATAAATTCCAATTCGTTGTAGGCATGTAATTTGTATGCGTAATTTTTAATGCAATTAAACAATTAAAGAGTTGAACTAAAAATAGGAAATTTAATTAAAACAACAACAGAAACAAATGCAAAAAGTACGTATAAAACAAAACAGCCAAGAAACACTTTGAAAGGAAATGGAAAAATAAAAAGAGGAAAATGAAAAACCTCAAGACCTAAAAAAAAGAAAAAGTGAAGACGTAGGAGAACTAAATCAAATCTGCATTATCGGCTCGTGTTTTCCCAATAAAATTCCCCTGAGCCAGCGGAGCTTTAAAGGTACATTGTGCCATTATCGCCAAAAAGGCTTAAGCGACACAGTTTTCGAACTTCCTTTTTTTATTATAATCGATTATCTGCGATCGTGAATAATTCATTTTCGTAAAAAAAAACAAAGTCCAAAATAATTGTTGCTTTGTTGTTTCAGTTTGAGATTATGGTTCCGCTATCGAACAATGTAATAATATTGTTCGACATCAAATGCCATAATTTCAAACTGAAAAAAGTGATCGAATCAGCTCGTTATCGAAAGCGGCGATTAGGCTCCAGATTAAAATATTCCAATATTTCTTAAATTTCTTTCGACCAGTTATATTGTATGCGCTTGAAAACAAACTTATATGGATGCTAGCAAAATAACTGCATTAAACTATTTGACTGTTGTTAAAAGCTTTCTCTCCATCCCCCTTATGAGGGATTTCATTTGGTTAAATTCATTTAAGACATGCTCGTGTGTGGCACTTGAATAATTGAATAAATTTATTTAAGTATTCACATATGGCAGGTTTTATTTTTATTGCTGTTTGTTATTTTTCTTTACTTCAGTTACACTAAAGGTGACCTATCCCAATATGCTGGAATAATATGGCCGCTATATGGGTGCAATATCAGGGGTGGTCTCATCTATTTGTATATACCAGTGTATCTTGTAAATATTATAACTGCCATTAAAATTTTATTTTTAGCAATTTAAAGTCTTGTTAAGAATATAAATATTGCATTTTATTTCTTTTCGGTCGCAATGCACTTAAAAAAACAATAATTTTTTTTTAATTTTTTTTTTCAAGAAATAAATGTTAATAGAAATAAAATAGAAAATTACATTAACATACCCATACCTGCATATGAGTACAGGTGGGGATAAGTAACCATGGCCGATGCAATTGATTTTGAAAAATAAGTTACTCAGATTCAGATCATGTTCTGAAATATGTTGGGGCTCTCTGGTGCTAAGTTAAATTTCAAACCTTGCTTTCTTTAAAGATTTACGCCGAGTACACATCTGGCATTTCTTGTGTTGTCATTTTGTGGTGTCTTTTTTATATGGAAAGCAATGCCACACATCGAAAAATATTGAAAATGACAAACAAAATGCCTTAGTGTGTACTAGGCATTACAATAGAATTTCATGGCAAATTTTTTTTTAGAATATATAAATCCTTTATATCAACTCTTAAAGGTATTGAAAGGACTCATGCGGAGAAAAGTTATTGCTCGATTGATTATGGTTGGCCAAGGAACTTTAGTTGAGTTGCCAATTGCCAAAATGTTATTACATATGGCTATTAGTTCAAGAGTTGCTGCCATACATTCTAATGTCACTCTAATGTGCATATCGCGCATTCAGTTCAATAGTGTCATAAGTAAAAAAAGAAAGAGTATTCTTCCCTCAGGAGGTGATAGTACGCAAGATAAAATACGAAATGCATTATTATTCTGCATTATTAGCTAAACAAATTCCTTTTTTTATGACACCATTGAGCGATATACTTTTTTCCGGTATAACTGCAGTAGTCCATAACAATTTGTCATCATGAATGGCATGATAGAATAATTTCTTTTCTGTTCTTGCTTTCAAACAATTCACAAGAAAACAAAAAAAAAAAACTATTAGCAATTGTTTTGCGCCTGAAGAACAATAACAATTACAAGAAAAAATTAAAACAAATTATAGAATGTTTTAGAAAATTTTCAAATTAAATAGAAACAAAAAAAGTTCGAATTGAAATATGTGCATCTGAATATACACACATACATATTTCAAACAAAAGTCATATTTCTTAAAGAAGATATCTTCAAAAGATCAATATTATATCAATAAAAGCAATATATGTATGTACATACATACATACATATATATGTATATATATATGTATATTAGAGTGGCCGTTAGTTGTATGGAGAATTTTTTTATTTCTTATATTCTCTCCCCCCAAAAAGGTTCAGTTTTAGGAAAAAATACAAAAAACTTTCATAGCGATAAGTTGTGTTTTAGGGGGTGCGTCCGCCCCTCAAAGTTGGCTTTCAAGCCCATTTATTCAATGTAATTTTTTTTGTTTAGTTTTCTCTTGACTATATGTATGTATATATATGAAATAATTTAGAAGATATATAAGCTCATGTAAAATATGAGCTTCATATAAATAATTTCCTTATAAATATAATTTTGGTAAATATAATTTTTGGTATTTTGTTGCTTATTTTCTTCATTATTTTCTAAAATATTAATTTTAGCAAAAAACTTTTTTTGAGACTAATGTTGTTGACTAGAAGAGCTAAAATATTGCCATATATCATATTGTAAAATGTTTTTTTTTTAAAGATAGTCATATGCAAACAAATTACATTGAAAATGGGCTTGAAGGCCAACTTAAGGGGCGGATGCACCCCCTAAAACACAACTTATCGCTATTAATTTTTTTTTGTATTTTTTTACATAAAACTGAGCCGATTTTTAGGGAGAGAATATAAGAAATAAAAAAAAAATAAAAAATAACGGCCACTCTAGTATACATATGTACGAGTGTATGTAATTATAGTACATATCTAAAATTTTAATATTCAATACACCGCTGAACGACCGTTGGTTGTTGTAGTTGTTTCAGTATTATATCAATTTTGCAACAACAGCATCAGCTCAACAAGCAAATGAAAAAAACTGCAAGTAAAGACGTCAGCGCCGTTTGCTAGAATCGGAAAGGGCAAAGTGCCGAAGGGAGTGGAGAAATGCCAAGTTTGTTTTCTCATGTGTGCACTTACAAATGCACCATATGTATGTACATATATACTATGCATATAATACATGTAAGTATATACCCTGCAGGAAATGCGAATAGTGAAATTGTAGCGATTTACTAGTGACATTGTCAGTAGTACTACTGACTGGGTGTACCCAGCCAATGTAATCATATTTTGACATTTACCATTAGCTTGTCATTGAAAATCCACCAGTAGACTGAAGCACTACTGACTAAGTAGTTTTTTTGGGACCACATGGAGATAACAACATCAAAGATCCGCCAATAAATTTTAGAGGCTCTAGTCTACAATTTTATAAGGATTGGGGCAACAAAATTAAGCACATTCAAATTTATTTGTTTAATATTAGTTACATATATATATTTGCTTAAAATTGAAACAGCCAATCAGAAGTGGCAGCGGCTAATCGCCGATCGCTTTGCAACTTTGCTATTGACTGCACAGAATAATAAAAAAATAAAACAAACTATTGATACATTTGTTGACAATGTCACTAGAAATACACTAGTACTGTTGTCTCTAACCTATCTCTACTAGCGAGCGCATAAAAGGAAATTTGTAGGTATTTTTACTAGTACAATTGTCTCTAGAGAAAATAGTGTTGACACAGCGACAAATGGTTCTAGGCTGACTAGAGGGTATGTACATACTACGTACAGTATACATACGAGAACATACGATATAGTCACGTTTGTATCTGTGTGCAAATATTCATTTCCAGTGTTACAACATCATCGCCAATTCTGCACTAGTGTATGTAATACATTTCGCTTTATCTATATTTTCATATGTGTGTACATATTATATATGTATGTAAGTATTTTAGGTACATGTGTATATATGGATTTACATGCACATATGTAAATACATACATATGACAAACAAACAATTGTGTTAAAAAATTAAGTACAGTGGTTATAATTTTATTTTCTAAGCTCCAGAATGCTATTAAAATTAAATATGTAATAAAATATGCAATCATTACTTTTATTCTGGTATTCAAGACATTTTTCGTTGTAACTCAATGAAAAAGTTCTAATTTGATATATGAAAACATTTTTATGGCTCGATTATGGATCGTAACCAAATTTTAGATGCGTTGCCAAAATGTTAATATATATATGGCACGTGGAAACTAACAGCCAGGGTTCTACTCTGTAATTCGAAACAAGCGAAAATGCTTTCAAATTTACATTTTACAAATATACAAATTCGAACGCATTTTCTTTCATTTCGAATTACACAGTAGACTACCTGCAGTTTTTGTTTGAGGTTTTTTTTAGCTTGTTATGCTTATGTACGTAATTCTCAATAAAATTTCGAGAGTTTTTCTATAATCATGTGAATTTTTTTAAAATTGTTTCAATAATTTTCTTATGTTTGTTAAGCTTAAGGTCGTTTTTAGGTTTACGTGCACCGAAGGTGAAAAGGAACCCTATTGTCCTTCTGTCCCTCCGTCTATCAAACAGAAAAAAGTTCTTAAACAAAAAATATCACCAAAAAGAAAATAAATTGCTAAAATGCAAAAAAAAAAAATCATCAAAAGTAAAAAGGTGACCCAAAGCCTAAAAAAATTGCCAAAAACTGAAAAAATCGACAAAACGAAAAGAAAAACGCCAAAACTACAAAATCGCTATAACTAAAAAAAAATCGCCAAAAACCGAATAACTTGGCGAAATGAAAAAAGCGCCAAAACTGGAAAAACGCCAAGAGCAAAAATTAAACAAAAAATGTTTTCATCAGGTGAGATACTCGATTAGGGTCGCATTGGCTGAAGTAGTTAGCACGTTGACTATAAAACTGAAGTCCCTGGATTCGAGCCCAGTCTCCGACAGTCATTAACAACACCACGCATTTTTCTGATGTGCATTAGTGTCCCTTTGTATCAGTTGTTGTAGTAAAAGTTCTACTGATGAAGACATAGACACTGGCCACTAAACTAATGTAACATCAGATTGCCCTCCTTCGTCGGTATTGTGTAGCAGAATCATCGGCTAAGTTAAATAATTAATAAAATGTTTACTAAACTCAGATTCAAAATTTAACACGCCTCATTGATACCAGAGGCGCTGTAATACTGCATTATTAAAAACCACCTGTCTTACCTATCACTATCCCTTTCCTATCATAATCTCTCATTATCTTCTCTTCAACTCTTGGTGCCCCTGTCGCTGAGTGGTAGCGATTCTACCCTCTCAGTCCAGAGGTCGTGGGTTCGATTCCCGTCTTAGACCCTGGGTGTTTTCTGCAGACAAGCTAATCGCTTCGCGGGTTGTGTTTGTTCACAAAAGTATCATTGTATTGGACCTTTAATGCATTAAAGACTTAACGTCAAATAAATATACTTGGATATTTTTATATATTTCAATGAATGTTATATACATATGTAGGTTAGGTTGCTGAGAAGATAAAGTAAGTTTTCAGCTCACTTGGGTTAAAAAGCATAATTAATTTTTTTGTTTTTACATGTCTAACATTGTGCGTTTTGCTAATTTGTAAAAAATTGTTGCAGATCCTCTGGTGTTAAGTAGGCGTATTACTTAAATCTATGTAGCCATTTCACTAATTATTTTACTTTGCTGACGATTAATTACTACAAATACCGACATATTATAAAAATCTATGATGTTGATATGACTGGGTCTGACCAGGATTTGAACTCAGGCTCTCGTACACCGTCAGTTGCTTTGTAGTTGACGCACTACCTACTTCAACCAATAGCACCCCCAAAATTACATGGAAATATTTAAAACATTTTGATCGGGACTTAAAGCTGTATCCCACTTACAATGGAAATATTTAAAAACTTTCGTTCGGGACTCAGAGCTGTATGGCACTTATAATACCACAATATTTCGTATGGCTGAGCGATCAAGGGTTTACCAAGCAAATCAATCAGCAAAGGCAGTGCCGCCACCACTGTTGCAGCAACTAATTGTTTAATGTTTGCTGTCTCTTTTTTTCTACTTCTTCTATTTTACAATACATGCCACATACACATTTCTTTCGTTCTTTCATTTACGAGATCTCCTATAGAGAGCCTGCAATTGCAAATCAAACTCTTTCGCTAACTCTGGCTGCAACAGCGATTGCAGCCAAAACAACTTGCATAGGTAAGCGTACACAAAACATGCTCTCATAAGCAAACAACAACAAGAACAACAACAACAACAACAACGCTAATTCACCAGTACTGTCATATACCTACTCACAACTCACAATAACCGGGCAACAATCTGCGGTAAGGGCAAGCGCATGTCAAGAGTGGGCGACCTTGGCAGTGAACTTGAAATTGAGCTACAAGGATTTTTGTTGTTTCTGTGTTTCTTGTTCGTTCGCTTTTTGTTTGGCATTTTGCAACGGCAACAGAAGATGTTGCTGCTGTTGTCATTTGTTTGTCTGATGTTAGCAAGAGTTGCATTGCAAACACCACCACCACCACCACCAACCACCAACGATGACAACGACAACGAAAACGAAGAATCAAAAAAAAAAATGTGTATCTATCAGATATGAAAACGAGCGAAAGAATTGAGAACTCGACAGAAATTCGTTCTTCTCATGAGTGTGTGAGGGGACATACAAAAGCAAATTTTTATCGATTTTTCTTATTTTACATTTCTATAGTGATGAGTAGAAGTTGCACTCTATTGTTGATTGGCACCATACAAGAGCTACGGAATTATAAAATTGTACGTTTTTTCTTAGTGAAATTTTAAGTTTAGAGGTAGAGGTAGGTTTATACCCAAAATATCAGATTTGAAAGTACTGAGATCAAAATGAGATACGATACTTATCACTACAACTTCTTTTACCATTATTGTAATTCCATCAAACTTCTGGTCAATCTGCACCAGTGCCGCGGTTCTGTAACTTGTGAGAACTTCTCACATCCAGAAAAATGAAATAAAAATATTGGTTGTCCTACACATGGTTATTCATATAAAAACTTACATAAACTTATTCATCCGCTGCTTCACAGGATTATAAAAAAAATTTCGACTCGAAAAGTTCTCACATTCGTTCCAGAAACTAATAAAAAAGGACTGAAAATCAGTCAAATATTTCTCAACTCTGCATACAATTTTTGAACAATACTGGTACTATTTACTTGTCATGATATGGCTTCGATAGTCAAATCGTATCGTGCTGTTGCTTATTGAAAATATATTGGCAACGTTTGCTCAGCAAAAATCTACGCAAAATAGATTTTTAAGGGCCAAACTTACAGTCATTAGTTAGTTTTTAGTAAACAAAAATGATAACTATTGTTTAACTAATAATTCATAAATTCATATTCACATCGTATTGTTTAACTAAAGTTCTTAATACGAGCAAAGAATGGTAACCCTATTAAATTATTAAGTTTCACTATTGGCAGCTCTGCTATAGCATATGGTTTTAGCTTACATTTGTTATATTAATTCATCAAAATGAATAAAACAGTGCTCGAGTGCATGATATTGAATTAGTGCTGAAATTGGTTGGGGAAAACCAAAATATAATAGAAAATAAAAAACAAAGAATGTGTTACAGCTAAATACGAAGAAGATGCTTGACAAGGTATGTATGAAATATGTGTAAAATTTTTCACAAAACAACAATACTAATAAAGTTTACAATGTATCAGCTGTTGTCTAACTATTTGTTAACCAATGACATTTGGCGGTTTAACTAATGGTAAACAAAGACGGTAAATAGTAAGCAAAAACTGTTTTACTAACTAACATATAAACTGAAATGATACGACAACTTCAAAAGTACGATACGACAATACGATTTGACTAATGAAGCCATAAGTCTTATGAGCGGATACGCCATAATTAATATCCGTATGGCAGCATGTAATGTAGTATGCCAACCAGTTGAATTAAAAATACATGATTTTAAAATGTCAATTTCAAAAACAACGCCAAGCACTGCGAAGTTGTCACATGATTGCATTTGTTGTCGATTGTGAGCAAACGCGGCACCCATCTTTCGGAAGGTGTTTTCATACCCAAGTGATCATTAAAACTTGAGTCATGTAAGATTATATGCAGCTTCCACAATCTCTCTTAATTTCAACCTCCTCCCGGCTAACACAATATCGTGAACTTGTTCCATTTTTTCGGCTGTAGGGACCGCAACTGGGCAACTAGAATATTCGGCATCTTCATATTCAGCATTGAATTATTGAAATCTATAGCGAAGAGTCTATACTATAATATCAAGCGATATATACTATAATATCAAGCTTAGTCTTGGTTTGAGTGATGGTTTTTTTCACAAAAAATAATGCTTAAGGGTTCAGTCAAGCCTTCCATACCATAATGCCATAGCCATAATTATACATACATATATTTGCCTCACCTATTAATTCTGCCATAACCATATGTTTTCATATGTTAATTAATTTCAAACGTGCAATAACAAATATGTCTAACCAGCAAACAGCTGTTTATGGTTACGGCAAAAGACCAAAATTCTTTTCATTTCCATGGTTATGGCTTAGCTTAGCACTTAGCTGTATCGTTATGGTATGGAATAGCTGTATGGTTATGGTTATGGCAATATTAAATGAGCTTTAATGAGCAAACGAAATTCACTTTTGCCCTTTTCTTCTCAAATCACGCGCTAATCTGCTATCAGGGGGCAAAGTACGGCATGCGATACGATTCAAAATTTAAAAATATTTCCATATAAACTCTATTGAAATATTTCGTAATTTCGTTCAATAACGAGTGCCATAATTTGCCCCCAGGAGTCAGTCAGTCTGACAGGAGTCCACTGAAAGATGTCCTTTCAGTTAAGAATCTGGATATTAAAAAATTTACGGGTTTACTGATTCGCAAAAATTCAATTTTGGGAGTACTTCGGCATCGGCCTAAACAGTTCCTTCGGTCGGACACTAAAGATTTTTAAGTGAAAAGTATTTTAAAAGAGTTTAAAGATATGACATTATAACCAGAAGAATAATAGAATAATAATAGAGAGTATTATCTTCCCTGATATAAGACAGTCTTTCCACACGCAGAGTTTACTTTGCAAAATCTTGCGTTTGTAGGAGAGAAGGGAAAAGAGCTCGCATTCTCTTCACCCTTCACTCCAATAAACTCAAGACTTTGTAAGTCGTAGTCAAGACCAAAAGAAAAAAATTAAAAAAGTTAAAATTAGCTGTGCACTTGTGCTGAGAATATAATCATATACGATATAGTTTTAATATTAATATTTATTAATATTAATTGAAAAAAGTGCATATAAAGTAAAAATAAGTAATAGGAAATAATATAAAAAATCAAAATTAGTTTTCTTCTATAATATTGATAGTAAATTTAATACTAAATTTTGAAGGAAAAAGTTGCTGCAGAATGAGAATTGTGCCTTTAATATCAAAATCAAATTATTAAGTTGTAACTAAGTAAGTACCACTTAAAAATACATATTGTTCAGGCCTGTTTTGTGGACCTTGCCACCAACCAGCTGGTTATGAATAATTATTATACTGGTTGGTTCATAGTTTTCTTTGCATGCATTTGGTTACGCGTGCTTTCGTTCTACCTTTTCAACGTGTGCATTTTTATTACAAATTAATATTTATTTTTTTTTTTATTTAATTTTTCTTTCTCATTTTCGTTGCATGTTTTGCTTTTATTTGCTTCTCGTTCTTTGGCACACATAATTTTTTTGTATATTAATATTTTATTTCTGTTCCCTTTCATTCGTACTCGTACTAGGTATTTGCTGGTGCTTTGCTCTTACCTACACTTTCGCATTTCGTAACTCTCACTATCACTATTACAAACATTTGCATTTGTATTATTCCATCTCATTCTTAATGTCAAGGTCTCTCCCTTGCACAATGAATGAATCACACCAGCCAGTGCAGCACCGCAATCACAAGGCAAACTTTTCAACAAAAATGTTTAGTTTTGCAATGATTAAATGCCCTACAAATTGGAAAATATTTTTTTTCTCATTAAAAATTGTAGTATCAAATCATTCTGTTTAATGAATGCAATTTCATTAAACACAATGTATGTGTGAATGTATAAAAATTTAATAAATTGTAAACGGCTGTCCATAAAGTTGAGTTCTGTTTTAGGAAAAATTAAAAAATTTAATTATTACTTAGATACGAGTATACATACTCGAATATCTTAGACTGAACGAAAGCTCAACCCAATTAAATGTGAGTCCCAAGCCGAATAATTTTTTCTAAAATCACAGAGTACGACTAGTTGTCTTATCAAACTTTCTGTAGTAAATTTTTTACAAATAAATTGTGGGTTATGCCCAAGTTTCACGTTACATCTGCCGATGTGCCGAGGTGGCTGTCATATACTCGTAACATAGTTTAGAAGTACTAAAGTAAGCGCGCTGCGTATATCTTTTTTAGCCTTTAAAGCATATCAAGGTGAATTTAGTTTCAATTAGTATCAATTTTACTCCTGGGAACTAAAAGTTTGGAAACTTGTCAATTGAGCAGTTTTAAGATTTAGTGTACTTGTTAATGCCTGCTTTCAACGATCGTGTTTGCTACTATGCTACCCAGATTAAAATCTCAGTAGTCTTCGCCGCCTATTTCCTTCTAACAGGCGGTCTGGAGCAACTGTAGTGAGTTCTTTAGGTATTCAATGCTTTGTTATAGTATTTGGATCTATCGAATGTATCCAGCGGTTGGTTGAAAACTGAGTTGGTTAGCTCATTTGGTGTAGTAGAAGGTTGAGGCAATAAAAGCGTGACTTCCCTTCCCGCCTCTTACTTGCACGGGCAACACTGCTCCTGTCAACCATCAGCTGTCAGTTTACTAGTCTCAACACTTGAATAAGCTGTGCCATTTAGTTTGTGTGATTTGCAGATTTTGTGAGCCTATTAAGCATAATTTTTTGGGGGTAAACGATCACTCAAGCCAAAGTTAAGCTTCACAAATATTATAGGGATTTTGCACCATCAATTTCACCAAATTTCAAATTTCACTAAGACAGTCACAGCGCCCACTAATGGCGCTTAACACATTCATCAAAAAGTTGAGCCGCCGAAAATTACAGTTGAACCTCGATTATGGGGGCGCCTATCAACCGGCTACATCTCTTAACCGGCATGAGGTCACTTTGTTTCTTGACCTCCATTACACGTACTTCAATTTTTTATACCTCAATTATCAGTGTAATGACGCAGTATTAATCTTCATATCGGTTATTCATATTGTTTAAAAATGTCATGCAAATATCTTATTTACTCAGCTCTTGAGAGAAAAATAAAATGTTCTTTTTCCATTAACTTTAAACTCGTTTTCTGGAAAACTAGTTTTTCTGAGTTATGATATTGTTTCTTTTTGTGCTTTTTTTATGTAACTTCTATTAAGCATGTTTTTCGTATAATCGAGGTTCAACTGTATCTCTCAAAAATACCTTCAAAACTATTGCGCCGCCACGGCTGATAATTTTGCTTCAACTTGTTTCTCTGCTGGGTTCGCGCACGTCAAGTTTTGTTGAGAATATTTTTAGTTTTACTGGGTTCACACACGGCAATTTTAGTTCTGCTATTCTCTCTTTTATAAACTCAAAAGTTGCTCAACTAAAATTGCCGTGTTTGAGCCCCATCTTTCTATGTAAAACATTGTAGAGGTAGATATAAAAAACTCTGCTGACTGATGTCAACAAAATTATAGTTTCATTAAAATAATAGAAATTGATGTGGCATGCAATTAGAAAGAAAGTAAAAAATATCATAGAAATAATCAGCATCTGTCATAACAGAAACATTTCAAAAATTATACCCACCTACTGATTTGCAAAAAAAAAAAATATTTCTAATAACAATATTTTCAAAATATTTAGTCATTTCTAACTATAGTATGAAATGAATAGTTCACCATATCAAAATTTGATTTGAATACTAATTTCCTAACTCACACCAACAAAACATGCAATATGTGCGATTGTAAATTACAACAAAGCTTTCACTGCATCATCCTCATCATCATCATCATCATCATCATCATCATCATCATCAGTATTTTGTTGTTTTTACGTAAGATATTTTTCTAAGCAAGATTTTTAAATAAAACATAGGAAATTTTTTAATATATATATTTTTTTTTAAATATTGTTGTACAACAAAACAGGAAACACATTAACAGCTTGTTCCAAATACGGCGGCACACGCCCAGCCCACATCAAGGAACGCCCACAGTTTACAAAAAATTTAAAAAACATGCAAAACTGAGACAAAATTAAAAATAAGTATCTACACTTCCATTTTCGGTTTAACACTATTTTTTTTTATTTCATGCAAAAAAAATATGACTGCAGCCTGTTGCCTTTTTTGTAGGAAAATGTAAAAAAAAATATTTATTATGGAAAATATCCACTACATGCATGAGCAGCAAGTATGAGGTAATTTGTTTGTTATTTATTGTACGAGTAGTACGATTTCATGTGTATCTATATTGCAAAAAAGGCAAACTGCATACATACGAGTATACTTGCAGTTTTCTCTAACTTACTGACCTTGAAATTGCTTTTCCCCAGATCCAGTAGTAATAGTTTTTCCCTGCTCTTCTTGACGTTTTACGTGCAGCAAAAGAGATGGATTTTGTTGTTTAAATACCAATACGAGTACAACTATAAAAGTATGTGTTTTTGTATCTACGAGTATGTATGTATTAGATTTAGTTCAGTTGGGAATGCGATTTTCGTGAAAAAATATAAATAAAAATAAAAAGTTACAGTGGGACCAAAGCTGAAATATTTTGTTTGAACAATTTGATTTCACTAATGATTACATTCAACTTTTTATGAATTGTTCGGTTGTCAAAAAATGAAATAAAAATACATGTCTTTTGTTAGCAAGTTCTTTTTAGAGATATATAACTTTAAATTGAATAAAACACAGATAAATGCATAATTTCCCAACTAGAAGTTGGCACGTGTCGTGTTCATGACAAGAACACGTATGACTCAACACGAAGTGTTCGTCACAGAAAATCTGATGATCTGATCTGTTTTCGGGTCGTATCGTGTTGAGCAAAATTGACACGATGAAACACGAAACGATTTTTTATTGTAAAATATGTATGCATGAATTTCCAGTAAAGAACTAACTGAATATTTTGTATCGTCAAACACGCAAAACCAGCAAGTTTGTTGAAAGTGTAGGGTTTTCTTAAGCTCAAAGTTTTGAAATTAAACAAAAATATGTATGTATCTATTTTAACATAAAAAAAGGCTTTTTTTGCTATTTAATTTGATTTCATGCGTATTGTGCAGTTTTGTGTTGGGAATTTTTTCGCGTGCGTGTGGAACATCTTTGTATTCGTGTTCGGGTGGCGATATGTTGGAAAAATTCAACAAGCGCCCATCTCTAGTCCAAATGGAAATGTCTACCTTCGATCAGTTTCTGTATTAATTGATTTCACATGTCGCATGTCAGCACGTCAGCACGTATAGCTGATATAACTTCCGTGATCCTGGAGGCCAATTTACGGAACTTGTTGTTTTTTTTTAAATATTTCGGAATATATTCACTGAAATGTCTGGATTTCGAGTGATATTAAAATTTCAATGCTTTTGCTTGTATCAAAAATTTCTAAGGACAAAATTAAAATCAATGATGTACTATACAGCTTCATTACGATCTAACATTATTATTCTCAAATAAACTATGCGAAAAATAGTAATAAAAGAAAAAAATAAAAAAACCCGATTGCGACCAACTTTAAACCTAAACGGTAATTCGAAATGAAAAATCATAAGAGAAATCTAAAGATGATTTTAAAATACCTGTCGAATGATAGCCATTTTGGTACAGTTCGCCGACTTTTTATCTTTTTCGTATTTACAAAATGGCGTCTGTTGGTCGCCATATTGAATTTTTACTACTGTCATATCTTTAGTGACACTCCACGCAAATAAGTTATCTCTCAAGGCTCAGTTAGCCGACTGTAATGGAAAGTAACTGTAACGCTGCAGCTGCATTATTCTCCGCACTACAGGCTGGATGTAGTCGGTCGCGTATCATTCAATAACGTAGACTGATAAAAGAAAGTTTCCAGACAGAAGTGGTCTCGGAAGGTCGACGCACACTAGACTTGGTTCTAAATCGTTCACTAGTTCATTTATGACACAAACCTATTATCACAAACCTAAAATTAACTAGTGAACGAGTTCGAATGAAGTTGCGATAATGGAGTCTGCAATGAAAAAAAATACTGTTGCAATAGACGAGGAGTTGCAGTAATTGAGTGTTTTCTGTTAAAGTTTTCATATCTGCCATATTCAGGATGCGACTATAACTATGAAGCGCAGTGTACTCGTATACGCTCTAAGCAGCGGACTGCTTACCGCATTCAAAAAAACTTTAATATATTTTTAATTACATATTTTGTATCTTGTTATGTAAATTGATATATTTCACCAAATTTAATCCATATGCATGTATTTAAATGTGTATAATTTTACCCACTTTGAAATGGTTTGTTTAAAGAATTTATTTTTTAATTGCCTTATTTACTGTTTAAGTTTCCTTTTCAATGCACTTTTCTCATGCATTCATTCGCTCTTTCACTTGCACACCATAGAGGCGCTCTCTTTCTTTTGGTTTGTTTCTCTAGCACAGTGCATATTTTTTTTCACTTTTCTTTTCGTTCAGCCCATTTATCATGTGCAATGTTTGTGGTTGTTTGTTTGAGTTCTTGCGTTCTTTTCTTTTTGAGAAACATGAGCAAAAAGGAGAATAGAGTAATAAAATATGTAATAAAAAAAAACTTAAAAAGCAACAGAAAGAAATATTGGAATAATTTGCGCAAATGCAGTTCATGTTCAAGGTCACAATTAAAATTGCATACAAAACTAATACACTCACACTCCCAGAGCCAAAGCCCAAATAACAGCAACTACAACAACAAGTTGCAAGCCCGAACAGTCTCACAAACACTTTAGAAAAACTATTTACTCGTTACATTTTGGTATCCTTTTATATAAGTTTGCGTGTGCACATACATATGTGTGCTTGGGAGTGTGTGTGTGTGTGTATGTGTGTGTGGGCATGTGCTTCTATCAAAAAATTGCATTATTTTCTTGTACCAAATGCTGAACGAACGAATAGTTGTCAACTGGGCTTGTCAATTTAATTTATTTTGTATATTTGTGCATTGCTTTGTGTGTGTGTGTGTGTGTTCGTTGGTGCAAGCAAATGCATTGATTAAATTTTACGTGGCCAAAGGTAAAAAGAATGACTGAAAAGGCCTGCTATGAGGCTTTCTTTAGTACAAATAAATTTTATTATTATATGCTACGAACGATAACAATTGTTGGATTAGGTTAGTTTAGGTTGGAAAAAGCGGTAAATACCTTGACCCAATTCCATTAGAGATTTGATTTATGCCACGTCCGGCATGTTGTTTGCCCTACAGATGCTGGGTACTCCCAATATACCAAACCAGAAGAACCTGTTCGATAAACAGGTCACCCCAAGATGACAGTCTGTTCCATGTATTCTCTTAGATTTATTCAATCCGTAACCCTAAGACAATCCGCATGTGAAAATTTTTCTTCTAAACTGGCTAAACGCTGGAAAATGACACACTTAGTGTTGCAATGGTTTTTTCTAACTATTTGCATGCTCTGCATGTGATATTATCTATCAGTCCCATTCGAGCTAGATGAGACCTCATCTCCGTGTGGTCGGTTATTATGCCAACCATTATCCAGAGTATTGGCCTTTTCAATTTTAGTATTTCGTTTAATTTGCATTAAACCCTTGGAATTCTAGATACACTTCCCACAGTAGCATTTTGCCAAACTCTTTAATGTTCTCCAATCGTCCATTATTTGACTTCGGATTTGAGTGTCTTTAAGAGGTCTGACATTATTCAAGTCTGATATTCAAAGATGATCCTATCTTGACAATTCTATCAGCCTTTACGTTTTCTGTTTTATCTTGAAGTCTGTGTATCCATATTACCTGTAGATCTGTATAGCATGAGTATGAGCTTATCTCATATTTTGCAGCCAAACCTTAATTGGAGCCACAAGCGTTGCGTAAGCAGCAGGGTACCTATTTGCAGTACATTTGAACCAATGCTGGCTACCGAGAGAAATACGTTGGCGTATATGTATTCACTTGTACAAAAAGCTGATTGATATGCGGCACTCAGGTGCCACTTTGGCCAGCGGTGATTTAAACATATAAGGGCTAATTTCGAGTTTAGAACTTAGAGTTCGACTACGACGATTTTTTTTGGCTTAAAACATATTTCAGAACTTTTTCTAATAATAATAGAATACTCGTAATGGGGCCCATAAAGCATACTTTGAATTGGTGTTTGCTGTTCGGTTTTAACCGAAATCGAAAATGCGGTTTTTAGGCCAAATATTCGAAACCGAAAACGGTCGATTTTAGATTTTTTACTTGCTGTTATTTTAAATTTTTTTATTTATTTTTATCAATAACAAATAATAATTTGAGAACGGTACATAAAATAGGCAAAGCTTGTGAGGAAATTGCTCAAATCTCCTTACAACGTGGACGAAAATACCGTGCTAGTTCAAAAATGTAACAAGCCGGGGACCCGGTGAGTAAACCTAATAGATCTTGTTCAAAAACTAATTAAGATTAAAAACGTGGTTAAAAGTACCTAAAAATCGTCCCAATTTTTTAACACTTATTCATTTTTATATCGATTAAAAGAACATATTATTGATGAACATGCGTCTTAAAGAAGTTTTTGAAAAAAAAAAATTAAAAAATAAATTAAAATATTGCCCAAATTAAAAAAAAATAAGTTTTTTGGAAAACACGTTCAACACGCTTCCTTAGGACGCATGTTCATCAATGCATGTTTTTTCAATCAATATGCATCATTAAAGACGTTAATAAATATTAGAAAACTGGGACAAATTTAATTTTTTAGGTGCTTTTAACCAAGATTTCAATCTCAATTAGTTTTTAAACAAGAGCTAACCTAAAAAAATCAGTGAGCACTACTGAGTTTAGCGTACTCGAATTAGGTTTATGCACCGGTTTGTTACAAAAAGTTTTCAATTCGAGCGCAGTGAAATTAATGGACGCATTTATAAAAACTGCATTTAGAAACTATTGTATCAAAGCCCGCAATGGGTTGATGGGTTCTCCGTTAAAAGTATAACACAATCTAATTTATAAGATAATCAACTGTAGTTAAATGTCTTTGAAGGCAGAAGACAAACTTGTGAGTTATAATAAAATCAAATGATCGTAAATACAGTTTAACAATAGATGAGTGAATTAGTAATATTTCTACAAGTATTTCAAATGACAAATGTTATAGTTTGGAATTTTTAGAACATGTTATTCCAAAAAAAAAATCTCAAGACCTTGTACAGCAAAAATGAATTGAGTTCCATTTCATGGGGTTCGGATCAGTGCTCTGTAATGCATCGTTTTTTTTTTTTCGCTATTCATACTGACTCATGAAATTTTAAACCTAAATGAGTAGACATCTGATATACGCACACTCACGATAAGATTGTTTTATAAGTATAGGTGGCAATAAATATGAATGCGACGTCAACATCATACTCATATCACACTCGCACTCATAAATCACCTCAGTTTGATTTCTAATTTCAGAAAAATACTTATACTACTTACATTGATTCAGCTCACTCAACTCATCCATATAGTACAACTGCAACTAAAAGTGTATAAAGAAATGAGTATTTTAATACTTATTTTATTTACATCGTCTGTAAACAGTGAGTTAGGGAGAGTCGAAATCAATAACGTCATATGAGTGCCATGAGAACTTCACACTTGCGAGTGAATATGAAGTTGGACAAAAAATTGTAAGTCATGTTCAACTCTACTCACTGGTTCGGATATTGTGGCTTGTACTGACAATGGACCAGCAGTGAATATCAAATTTGAATTAGAAAACTAAATAAAACTGTAGTTATATTTGGCTCATAAAATCAATCTTGAAGTAATGGATGTGGTTTATGAAAATGGTATTCATAAGCCAGAGAAAAAGCTTTCGAAGTTTTATGTTAGAAGCGTACAAATTCAAACAGTTTTGCTTTCGAATCGAATTACACAATAAACTCCACCCCCAGGATTAAGTGTTTAAATGTATTTTAAACCGAAATCGCGGTTTTTTTCATTTGATTGGTTTTTAGCAAACTCTACTTTGTATGAAGTGACAATATGTATGTACTCTGCTGCTTACGCAACGCTTGGCTCTCTCATTGACAAGAGCTTTTAAACGTGAAAATACGGGCTAGCAAACTGATATCATTTTCCTTTAGCAATTTAATGCACTCTTTAACGGTCGTAGTGCGAGAAGTTTAACCCGGCCAGCGAAGAGTAGAAATGGAAAAGGTCTGCGTTTTACATGCCTTGTAATTTTTACCTCAGCAAAAGTTCGCTTGCAGTTGTTGTTGTATTTATAATGTAGTTAATAATAATTCTTTTTTCTTTTAATTATTGTAACTCAAAACATGCAATCAATAATTTTTTTGCTACTGGTATTTATGGCCAGGCATAGCATATACCCAGTGGGAATTTGAGTTAACTCAAAACTATTGAATTAACAGCCAATAATTAGTCAGAGATGATTAAAATTAAAATTAATCACTTTTAGCATTGAGTGGCCGCAGGACAAGTGCATCAGTTTTGAATCAACCATGAGTTGGGTCATTATGAGTTAGCTAAATAAAAAAAAGTGTTTTGTCTAGTTAATTATTAATTCACTATTGACTAACATTTTTAGTCAGCTTAAAGTTTCAATAATTTTAAATTATTTTTTAAGAACCGTGAACGGGTATCGAACAGTGATCACTTTGTTTGTCAGCCATCATCTTAACACTTTGCTATCGCACCATATGAAATATAAACGGCACAGAGTGAACATTAGCATACATTTTATACTGACATCTTCTTGATGAACTTTCACACTCATCTCTGTATCAGTTTTGAGTTGGCTTAAACTTAGTTCAATACTTATAGGGAAGAAGACAGTTGTGCAAAAATCAACTGACTCACATCTGTATCATTTATGAGTTAGTTCAGAAGCTAGTTGTAAATGAGTTAGCAAAAAGTCACCTTTTTTTCTTGAGCTATCTAATAAGAATCCAACTGGGTATTGACTTTAATGAAATTATAGACGCACACTCACACACATTTTTTATATATGTAAATTTAAACATGTATGCATGCATGTTTGTATGTGCCTTTAGTTTGCTCGCCTCATTGATGGCAAGTATTGGCAAAAATAAAGTTTTTGCAGACGAAAAAAACATTTATGTTTATGGTAGACCATAAATTTCTTGTTGCATCTTAATTTTTGCAAAATAGACTCTTTTAATTTTGAGAATATTTACATACATACGAGTACATACCTACAGTGACGAACTAAACTATTAGCACAGTTTGAAAGTTCTACTTCTCGATTGATTTAGACGCCTTATTAAAGCGATTTATGATAAATAAATATTTATACTAGATAGAATGATAAGTTTCCACAAAATTCACTTTGTGTTATATGTATATTATATATTAGGAATTTTGGCTTGTTTTGCACTTCTTTTCCACTTTTAAGGAACTCTAGTAGACTTCAATCAATTGCGAAGTAAGAAGTGCTTAAGGCTCAGTTAGCCGACTGTAATGCAATGTAACTCCAATAGTTGGAAACCGCTGATCGATATTGTCATGTCAAAAGTAATGAAAACGGTTATAGAGATGTAATGTAACGTAACATACTTTTCATATAAAAATGTCGATCAGCTGCTTCCTACGCTACAGTTACATTCCATTACAGTCGGCTAACTGAGCCTTTAGTGTGTCAATATTTTAGTGCTTTACTGTCTTTTTTATATAGATACATACATACCTATACATAGGCATGTATATGTGTATGTATGTATATAAGCATATTTTCATGATTCAGCTTCTTTAATTTAAAAAGAACAACGTAACTGGTTTTCTGCGTCTACTATTAAATCATAAATTGGCTTTTATTTGTTCGTTTAATCTATTTATGCACTCACACTGGAGTAATTAGTACTAAGTCGTGAGATTAATTTAAACAGTCAGTTAGACAAACCAATTTATATACTTTTAATAAATTATAATTTAAATAAGTATAAATATAATATAAAAGTATCAATATTATTAGTTGAGTTTAATTAATATTTTCTTTAAAAATTGTCGGACTTTTACAGTTTTTCCTGCTGCTTATATTTGTAAAATATCTATAGGTGTAACATTATGGTTTTCATAAGTATCTCTATTTTCATCATTAAGAACTATTGGAAGCTTCAAAAACTCTTTAGCTTTTTTGGGCAAACTAAGAATTTTTTCCTTTAAAAACTGTCTTTTAGAGCGTGGCTGCCCGCTTCACCCGGGAATTCAATTAGAATCTTTAAGATAGTCCACTCCACTCGTTGGTGACAACTTATTTAGAACCATATCCAAGTACTGGGATATGGTGATTGGTACTAGATCCAACACGTCACATTGACATATCTGATAAGGTCACTCAAACTAATCTCTGATAACTTTGAAAGGTGTTTTAGTACATGACTGCCCAAAAACTTGTGTCTCGAGAGACGCAAAGCTGGACATTCGCAATTAAAGTGAAAACCTGTCTCTTCTATGCTTTCTTCATGACAAGTACGGCAGAACTCATAATATAACAGGTCTATCCTATCCTGCTGCTAGCACCCTCGAGATTTGCCTAAGGTTTCTACTTGTTAATTGTATTAAGCCACTATTATTGTAGCAAGGCCATATTTTCTTAGCAACCTTGCACGTGTCTATATTGCGCCATCTGTATTCAGTCTTAAAGAGATAATGCTTCAAGATGCAGCTCGTCCGCCCATTCGTAACTTGGGAAGTTACTGTGTGCTGGAACCCAGATGAGGATGAGGTCAGCCTGATCACCCACCTAGAATAGAGAAAGTGTTATATGATCTTAAGGATAGAAGTGCTGCTTGACTGCCAACAAAGATACCGACTTTGCCCTATACCTTCCTGCTTAACAATTTACTATGTATTAATGAATTTTTAAATTTATTTGGAAACCGTTAAATATTTCACTGCAAAATGGACTTGCAACAATTTTTATATAAATCGCTCACAAGTCAACATAACTTAAATATTACGTGTATTTAGAATTTAGCACGGCCACCCACATAAATTTCCAATTGGAATAAAAATCTCAAAACAAATTTAAATGAACCAAATATAATGTGCAAATGGAATGCAATTAAAACAGTTTTAATTTTTAATGCAGTTTTGTTTACTTTCATATACGAATAGTTCTCCAGCAAACAACTAACAAATCAAATATTTATTTTGTAATAAAATTTTGCGGGAAAATTTATAATTGAAATAAAATCAAACATAAATTACCAAAGAAGAAATATTTAATTCTGAATATTGAAATATGTGAACGAAATACGTGCATATGTATGTATGTACATATTTATGCAGAAGTAAAGATGCACAGAGTTACATGAATGTAAATGCTTGCATGCACCACATTTTCAATGTCTTATGAATACTCGTAGCACGAGTAGTCATAGTAAATGAGCTTCAAAGAGAGTGAGTGTGAGTTAGTATGTGTGTGTGTGTTTGTGTGTGAGTGTTTGTGCATGGGGGGTTATATAGAAATAAACTTGAAATTTTTATTTAGAGGCCAAGGTCATACTATAAAATATTTATTTTTTCATGGCATTCGTACACTTTCTCGCTCGGTCGCTTTGTATTTGTGTGTGTGTGTGTGTTTGCTCAAGAGTTGCATTTGCTCTGCTACGAGTACCAGTATTGCCGTTTCGTTAATTATGTTTTATATTTTTCCTTACATTTGAATTCTTTACGCAACAAATGTAATTTTGTTGCATTTAGCTTCAGTTTCGTAATTTTTTTTATTAATTAAACAGTTTAGAGAATTATTTGTAAAATATGTATTATATGTCATTAAGTTGTTTGGTTGATTTTTTTTAGAAAATAAAAAAACAATTTAAATTTTTATTATTTATTTATATATATATTTAAAACACCGTTAAGAACAAAATTACAAACATAAAAAAAAGAAAAGAACTCAATTAATTTAAGTTCAGTATTTTCAATTCTTATTGAATTAAATAAATATACATATTTGTTAATTAATGTGATTTTCTAAAGAAGAGAAGAAGAAAAATTAAACTGAATTTTTTTAGCTGAGGGAAATGCGCATTTTTCTATTCAACCTGTCTAGTTTGATTTGTGTTTTCTTCCTAAGAAAATTACATTAAGTAATAAAAATATTTCATTCCAGAAAAATTTAAAATACTGAACTTAGGCCCGATTAAGAAATTATTCCTGATTAAAACTCACTCTAGCTCAATTAAATTTAATATGTATCAATTATTGAAATTTAATAAATTTTATTAACTTTTTAACAAATCTACTTTGCATCTTTAGTACACTTTTCGACCGATTGCTGCAGTACATCGTTATGGTATTGAGTTAACTAAATCACAACACTGTTGAGGAATAATATTATTTCATTCTGATTGTATGTAATGCCAAAGCTCGTACAACGAGCCCGCAAAGGTTTTCAACAGAGTTCAGATTAAGACTTTGAACACGCCAGTCAAGAATCTTTATGTTTTCCTTAGCAAGCCAACCCAACCCTTGACTACGTGAGATATTAAGTTGAAATGTACACTCTAGCGGTAAATTGTAATCACATTCTTACTCAAGTTATTCTGTATGATGCTTTTATACATTTCCCCACTAATTTTTCTATAGATTCGTAAGCAGGTTTGGTGAGGAAAGGAAAAATAGGCCAAACATTATTCTAAAATAACATCAGTTTTAGTGATCAGAAATGCGTAGCACCTGGGTTCACGGACTATAAGGTCGTTTAAATTGATTTTAGTAGAATACCCTCACTGGTTATTCCGGATAGGGATTAGTGGATCCATTACGATAAGCTAGGGGTTGTGCAGTATTTACAGACGGTGAAAAGCATTTGGGAAACTGGCACTCCAGATTTCTGTAGGAAGTGCGGGGATAAGTAGGAAACATAAACCATTGAACATATTATCTGTTATTGCTCACAGCTGCAACGTCATAGGTTTAGATGGCTGAGCAGTAGTTTCCATGAGAGCAATAGTTATATTGGTAAGGGTGACCTTGAGGATATCAGGGGTTTCATCATAAGAATTCACTGTCTAAATGACAGATAATCGGGGCACTTCTGGGACAAATGGAAGTTGAATATTATTATTTACGGGTGTCAATAATAAATGGCTTAAAAAGCGATACGAACTTTAGCCTGATAAAATCATAAAACATAGAAACAAATGAAGTTCGAACAATAATAATTAAAAATTAACTAAAATTAATGGCCATGGGCCTCTGGAAAAAAGAAACTAAAACCAAAAATATACTTACAGTATCAAACCAAAAAAATTTGTCTTAAATAGAACAAAAATAAGCAAATTAATTAACATGTGCATAATTAGTAAATAACAAACGACAATGGCAAGACTGTTGTAAATTTAGAGATGGTAAAAATGAGCTTTCATTACAAAAAAGCTTTCAGCAAATTGTAATACGATGAATCAAAACAATTCATATATTCCATTTGCAAAAAAGTTGCGTATATAAAGCAGAAATCTACATCAACTGACACCGCACTCAGTGGACCAAACACAAAAGATCGCTGATGATGAAGGTTTAGTGGCCTTCGAAAACAGCCGGTTGTTCCGTTCAACTACGTGTTTGTCAGAATATTTACAACTAACTTTGGTGTTATTTGTTCATTAATAATTATCGTGTGTAATATGGCTTGAAAAGCGATACGAACCTTAGCCTGGTAAAATCATAAAATATATAAACAAATGAAGTTCGAACAATAATAATTAAAAATTAACTAGAAAGAAATCACAATGGATCCAACTGGGTTTCCGAGTGGAGGTGTGTTATAGTACCACCCTTCCTAAGCTAATCTAACCCAAAGAGGAAAGAGGATAACGAACTGGAATTGTAATATAATTTTGGTTAAAACTTTCACTTTGTAGCCTTTTAAAATCTAAGCTGGCAACAATGTGGCATGATTCGAAATCAAAAGCAACATCATTATCGTCATCAGCACTTTGTACTGGTTGTTGTTTGACGTACACTCGTGCAAACGGAATGAGTGCTGCAGCTGATTTGCAAGTACATGTGTTTATGTATATGATATTCGGTTGCCTAGAGCGCTGGAATTTTTTTTACATTTCGTCCTGTTTTGTTGCTAGGGTAAATTATTATCATTGTTTTTATTTTTCCCTATTAGTTATCACACTCTATTGAGTACTATGAAGGTCGCAAAAGTTTGCCAGTATGTATGTGCATGGAGCAATTGCAATTGCATCTGCGCTGTTTGTGGCATGTGTGGAAAAAAAGGGTGTGTGAATAATAATAAAAAGTGCAATGCTGGGCTTAAGTTGAGAGTGCAAATCTCGGCGATGAAAAAATTTACTGGAAGGAAAGCTTTTTCGCAGAAACTTGCGAGCAAACAAAGAAACAAACAAACTGAACAGGAAGTGAATTGTGCATAAAAAGGGATTTAATATGGAAAGCTGTTGATTGTGGTTGTTGTTATTGTTATTGCTCCTTTTTTTTGGGAGATTTATTTGCCATCGCGGGATACTTGCATCTCTACACTGTACTCCCACGTAATGGCATTAAAAATTTATTAGTTCCCTGCTTCCCATAAATGAACGGGGTATAGCAAAATGCTTCCAGCAGCTGGTTTCTAAAAGAAGTTATTAGTTTGGCTCTACCCATAGACATATGTATATACTTGTACATACATACGAGTACATACCTACATACGTAATGGCTAGTGAAGGGAAATAGTGCATGACTATTTAATCCTCTGTTTATCAACGTATGTGCATACATACGTTTCTTTCCCTTTCCTTTGTTTACTGTTTACCGTTATTTAATGTTTAGTTGCATAAAGACAGCCACTCAAACATTTAAATATTGATTCTTTTTGTGTATTCCTTGAAAAAAAAACAACAATTCTATATACTCGTACATACAATATTTTGTGGTGTAATGTGTTGCAGTTTAGTAGGCTGCCGGCCAAAAATAAACCTAAAGTTGTAAATTGTTTTTTTTTTGTTTGCCCACTTACACCACAACACTAATCTTTACTTTTTCGACTTTTTTTTGTTCAATTTAATTTCAACGTCTTGTTTGGAGGTCAAATGTATCGTCATGCATTTATCCAGCCTCTTATCAAATATTTCTTCTTTTCACCTGAAAGTGCTTAAGAAATAAGTCCTTGTGTCCATTTTTGAGCGTGTGTGGGTTAGTTAGTGTTTACCTTTTTCTTTATGCAGTGCATCCTGGTTGTGGATGAATATTGTAGTTTTATTATTTAATAAAGTGTCCTTGGAATTCTCAATTTTCCCTTACGTTTTAATATAATTATGCATATTTGTTTGGTTGGTTTAGTTTAATTTTAGTTGCTGCAAATGGGATTAGGATAAAAAACAAGTTTATTTTTTTCTTTAAGTTTTAGGAGGAAATCAATTAAAAGTATTTAAGTGATCATGCTAATCTAAAATGTTTTGATAAAAATTTTTCAAGTTACAACTTATGCCGTTTTCTTTTCAAGAAAAAGTGTTAAATTTTTTATTAAGAAAAATAAAAATCAGCGTTCGTCTAAATTAAAAATTTACGCAAGCAATGGGTGATGCAATAATTTCTCTATTTCAAAAAAAAGTGTAATTAATGTAACATTTTTTCCTAGAAAAGTAACTGGCATTAGATACTTTGCACAGCGAATTATCCAAAAATTTGGCAGCTCTTATAGACGTTTCCAAGATATATATATCTTAGCATTTATGGCTTAAGTTGACATAAGTGCTTTTAATTTTGTTGCATATTCATATTCTCTTCTTCAAGATCTATCACTCAGCTAAATTTCAATTATAAAATGCTATTATTAATATATACATAAACCATAACATCTTAACTCAACTTAATTTTTTTTAAGGTATCCTACATCAATATTAAAGTGTTTGAGCATTAAAACTTGTATACACTTAAGTTCAATAACTAACAGCCCATTCAAATTTTTCCTCATAAAAAGAAAACCTTATATTTAACTAAGCTTTTAAAAAATTATCCAATCTCAGGTTTTCCGCATTTTTCAATTTAACCTAAAGCACTTATCTCGACTTACTACCGATAAAAATTATTTTGCCTTACAATATAGTAGCTTAAGTTCACTTTAGTTTTTATTTTTCTGTAAATGGATTTTTCCATAACATCTTAAAAAAAAAACAACGAATATTAACTAACAAAACGTTTTTTTTTATAAAATTAACAATTTAGTTCTAAGTAAATGTGCATCTTTTTCATTGGCTAAAAATTTTATATAAAAACCAAACACAATTTATTTTAGACAAAACCCTTAATATCTCAAAACAAGAAATTTCGACTCAAGCCATTATTATTTATTGCCACAGATATATAGGTTCCCCTAGTTCCTACAAGGAGCATAGGGCCTCATTTAGCATTTGGTATCTGAGGAAAAACCCAAGGCAAAACTATCGGCGGCTGCAGCGAAGTAGTTTTGAGACCGAATAAGTTTTCGGCGGCTCAAATTTTTCTTGAATAAAAACCACTTTTGAGAAAATATATGATGAAGTTCATGAAATCTTTTTAAAGACAATAAGAATCAGTAGATCAGTGGGCCTTCACACAAGACAACAATCATGCTGGGGAGCTTTTTGTTGAGAGAGGCGAAGATAATTGTTTTTTTTTGCTGGCGTAAAACTTCATTCGGCTATAAAACCTCATTAAGGCCGAGTCACATAAAGGGTCCGCCATCTAACGTTTTTTTTTCAACTAGTGCTTATTTCGTGAATGGTAACACTTAGCTCATGTCTGATTTGACACATAATTAGTTTTATCCTTCCGCTGAACGAATATGGTTGTGTATACGCTTGAACAACGCTGGCAAATATTGCCTGCGATCGACTTACAGAAGATGCCGATTTTGTCGCATTTGGGGCACAGAAAACCCGCACGCATACATTGAAAAGCCGACGCACCCAAAACGAGTCACTGTTGGGTGCGGATTTTGGTCTAGAGGCATAATTGGGCCATTTTTTTTCGAAAAGTGCAAGAGTGGCCGTTACAGTCAATGACGATCGTTATCGGGCCATGTTGAACGAATTTTTGTTCACAAAAATTGAAGAGGAGGATATTGGCAACATTTGGTTTCAACAGGACGGCGCTACGTGCCACACAGCCGAAGCTACACTCAATGTTTTGCGCCCTGTTTTTGAAAAAAAAAGTTATCTTGCGGACCCTATAGAATCCGTCACACGTTAAACTTCGCCTTTTTCAACTGACAGCTAAGTTGAAACACATGATTTCTTATGAGCTCTGTCACATTCACTATGTCTCCGTCAACGCAAAGTACAAAATTTGGGCAACATTTACTTAGCGTACGCTGAATAGTTTGACAGCTTTTAGTTGATTTTTCTTTGAATGTTTTGATTTAGGTTGTTGTGTTTTTCGGGAGCAACAACCAAATGAAATGCGAGAAATAAATAAAATATATAAACAAAACTTAATGAAATAGAAAATATTTGAGCAGCTTCAGCAGGCTCAAATGTTTCCGTCAACAAAGTACTCAATGTGACTCGGCCTTTATCACCACAAAAGCAATACATAGACAACTTAGGAAAACAGCAAACGCCAAATGAGTACAAAAACACAATTTTCTCCATTCATTTAACTTTTTGAAAAGCTCTGTCGAATGTCAAACATTTAATCTTAATTGCTTAAATGATTCGAGAGTTATCGTTCAGGGTCAGGGATTGAATTTATGTCGGCAGCATGCACTTCGAGATAAGCGCTTTGAAGTCAAGTGTACTAATAGCGTCCATATACATCAATGTATTTATATCGATAATCCTTGTCTCTTAGCAACATCCTCAGACTATACATGCTTTGGTTATACATGCTTGAAAGACAGTTTAGAAAATAAGGTCAAGATCCTCAGTGAATACTAATACTTATCGAATCATTGAACTTGTTTAGATACACTTTGCAGTATTCAAATCTAAAAAATTAAGTAATACGATTCGATAATTAAGTAAGTAATCGATTTGGCAAAGACTTTTGAAGTTATTAAAATAAACTGTTTGGTCAACGAAATATATCGAGCTGAACAATCCATTTTAAATTATTTACGGCGTTTTACATAACAAAATCATATTTTATGGAAGCGCGAAGCCACCCAAACCGAAACCTAGCTTACATACGTCGTCGTGTGAAGTAGTTGGGAACTGTTCTTTTGTATTAACTTTTCCAAAAATATTTTTTTACCTTGGGAAAAACAGGGTGCCTCAATTGTATTAATGTTAGATTGCCGAAAATAGCGAATTTTTCTACCAAACGGAACTTTTTTTTAAATCTAAAAGCTTTTAGTGTGGCGTTATGGTAACGAAATTTGGTAAGCGTGACGCTGAAAACTTTGACATAAAAGCTTTTTAAAGAAGCATTACTCTTTGTTATGTTATAAAATCGTTAAACACGAAAAGCATTGCCAAAATAACGCTTTCCGTCATTATAAGGGTAAGGAAAAATGTACTTTAATGTAAACTAAATAGGTAGAAAATATATTTGAATTGTAAATGCCCATTCATAAAGAGTTTTTCATACATATTTATATGTATGAAAATTCAGCTGCCGTATCGCCGATTCATCTGTTTATTTGAAACTTTTTTTGGGCGATTTAATAACACCGAATCCAATTGAATTTTATATCACTGACCAAGCCACATTTTCTTAATTTTGTTTTTTCAAACAATACAAAAATCCTTCAAATCGATTTAAAACAAGAGATCGAAAATTTCTTTTGTTAATACCTTCTTAAAACTTAATTTCATAACCTATAATGTCTTTAAATATTACAAATAAAATAAAAATACAAATTGAGAACTTAGAGCCTGTCCCACGATGTCTACAGAAAACGTTCGATCGACAACAATATGATTGAATTATATAAAGCATACATGCATATACATATATGTATGTATGTATGTATATATAGCAAAGAATATGAAAACAAAGCGTGTCGCCGAATACCGAACACAAAAATAATTCCCTCTTCCCCAACCGTAAATTGCTTTCAAACTAAATGTTTCCCTTCCAAATGTTTTCGTGTCTAAACGCTGACTAAAACAAGCGCTCGATCGAACTGTCGACATCGTGTGATAGGCCGTTACTATTTTTACTATTCTGATGCGAAACGATTTTTTTCAACATTGTCTGGTAACCCTATGTATAAACAAAAGTCAACGGTGTAACAAGGCAATAGCAACACTGTCGATTTGTAAGGTGCATAAAGTGAAATGCCTTCTGCCATTGCGTCGGTTGGTTATTGGTTTGCCGCAGTAATAATGTATTTTTAATATACTGTGCGGCAAACCAGTAAACACCCGAAGATTAGTGAGTGTGATTTCTTCTTCCATAAAACACTATCCTTTTAGAGATTATTTTTAAGAAACAAACATCAAATTGCACTTTCACTTGTAGAAAATAAAACACTATTAGGCAACACAGCCCTGAGTTTTAAGGATGCCATATTGTAATAATGAAATATATCTTATACAGTTAATTAAATTATTTTAAATTTGTTGGGAAATATGTATATGCACGTTATGTACATACTAGGGTGATTGACTCGGTTTTTCAACCGGTTTTAAAACCCGGATTTTTCACAATACATTTGTCGGTTTTTTCAGAATGTTGATTTTTTGAATGTCGAATAGTCCGGTTTTTTCACAATTTAAAAACCGGCGAGTCGAATACTTTGCAATAAAATTAGTTGTTACTATATCAAAATTTAGACCAACATGTTCTGTTGATTTTCCTAAGTATTTTTTTTTTCAGTGTAAAAGTTCTAAGCGTTTTTTGACCACGACAACACTTATACCAAGGCAACGATTTGCAACTCCGCATATTCGCCTTGTATATTTGTAAGTGTAAAATTTCCTGCTGTCAGAATATTTCCTAACGTTTTGCATTGATCGACAGCAGAGAAGTTATGTCAGATGTTGAATTAAGATCACATGATGTGAATTTGACTTGGCTTATACCTAATTTACATTAAGAATTTTTTTTAATGAAATTAGTTGCATGAAAATTATTTTTTATTTGCCCATAGGAGGCCTGGAGGAGCAACTTATATAAAAAAAAGTTGCCAGAAATGGGCAAGAGATTCATTCCGCCTCCTTTTTTTTATAAAACATTCTCTTTTATAGTGCTTAGCTATAAAAAAAAGTTTCGTGCAACAAAATTCATGAAATTTTATGAACATTTTTAGTATTGCAAATCAGGTATTACTGAAACATGAAATAAAAGCGAAATTATTTTATGGGGTGGAAGCAGAGGTGAATTAAGTTGGCCTTATATGATTTACATGAACTGTAAACTTTTTTTTTAATAAAGCAATTTAAAATCAAAACTTTTGTACATATAATAATTTTCTTACTTAAAAAAACTGGTTGAGCGGTTTTTCCTGAATTGTAAAAACCGAAACAGGGTTTTTCATAATTTCAAATATTCGAACTATTCGAAAACCGGTTTTTGGTAAAATTACATGCGTATATAAAAAGGCTATAAAAGGTTGTGGTGATATCTAAGTAAAAGAATTTGAGTGCGTTTTTATTTCGTTTGTGCATAAATTCTTGTAAACATACAACTTGTCTATATTGACATTTATTAGTTGTTCTTTAGATGTTAGCGACACTTAAACAGTTCATTGGCAATTGCTTAGACAGCGCTTTATAACTCATCAATGTTCTAACTCATCAATGTTCTAAGGCTCAACTCTGGAAAGCTAATAACATTTTCTTTTTTTTATTAAGTTGTGTGTAAATTGAAAATTTTAAACTCGTTTTCATGCAAACTAGTTTTTTGAGTACCTGAGCGATATGTATTTATTTCATTTGTTGCCTCGAACTTAAAACCCCTAAAGTTTTAAATAAATATTTCAATATTTTGCCACAGTATTTTCTTGTTAAATTATTCAATATTGTTAATCTCAGGTATTGTAATTAAAAAGCCTTAAGAACCTGCCAGCATTTATCAACCTCAATTAGCCCTTCTGTTTAAGGTTAAAATCCTGTAATTAACATTTAAAACCATAAATAATTAATTTGTTAATTTGTCAATTGCTTCATGCCTATTACAATTGTAAGTTTTTGTCAATTGCGAAAAGGCAAAAAGAGCTTGGCAAAATACGAGTATATTAGAGCCAACAACACATACACCAGCATTTGTAAATGGCAAATACTTTGAAATACAATTTAAATGGCAAATAAACAATTGATTTGTTGCAATTGCAAATGACATGTAATTATTTGACAATATAAAATGCATATTCTATATTTTTTTGTTCTTCATAAATACAGCAATATTATTGTGTGTAGTAGAATTTATGATGGTTTTTCTATATTTTACTTTTATGAATAAATTGGTCAAGGGTCTGGTCTAGTGGTATTTTTCTATGGTAAACGTCGTATAGACATATCTACATATAAGCAAAACGTAACTAACGTGTTACAAAGTCCTTGTTTGTGTTATTTTAAATATTCATTTTCAATTAGTTGACCAAATCTACACGAATGAAAAATTATCGACTTGTATGGTGATATTTGTTGGCTATTTTATTCCAAAAATTTGAGTTAAGAATTTTATTTATTTTAAGGATGTGAGTGTTGGCAGGTGTAGTGTTGCCAATTTGGCGTGTTTATTGCTAAATTTAGGCTGCTTGGTTTTCGTTATTCGGAATAATATTTCTCTTGTGACTTAATACGATATAATGAGAGAAGAGTTGTGATCAATATAAAAGTTAAATAAAGTTTATTCTTTTTCTATTATATATTTAATAATTAACCTATTAACTGAATTATATTAATGTATACATATATGTACATATTGGGTTTAGCTTTTTGTAGTCGGCTTAAAAAATGGGATATACTCAAGTTTGTTGATTTGTATATCTTTGTTGTCTGCGAACTCCGAACTCATTGTTAACTCAGACGACGATATAAACATGTAGCTGTTGCTCGATTTCATTTTCTTAATTAGAGATGGCAAATTTGAGCTTTCATTAGAATAAAGCTTTCAGCAATTTGTAATACGATGCATACAAACAATTCACATATTCCATTTTCGCTGAAAAATATGTATATGAAGCTTGGTGCGGAGTTCTTACGAAAATTTAAGCTCCCATATGAACTGTATGGAAAAAAACTAACGGAAATTCAGGTTGATAAATTTCATAAAGAAATTTTCATTTGCTAGTACGGACTTTCAAAAGAAAAGTACATGGAATTTTTGAAATGTATTGCCTATCATAGGTATGTTTTTTTCCGTCAACTGAAACATAAATTATGTTCATACAATTGTTTGATCACGGAATTTTTGAAATTTCTAATTTTCATGGAATTGTAATTAATTTTTAGTGTTTTTGTGTGTTGTAAATTAAATAAATAGATGAATTTGTGTGTATGCAAACAAAATTCTACACAAAAGGCTAAACGATCCGTGTAGATATAAATGTAGATATAATAACGTGAAATTCAGTAGGAAGTGCGTACCAGGCTTAAAGCTGAAATTTGCATGAACTGACACCAGAGATACTTCTTTCCCAAATTCCAATCAACAATCAAGTTGTTCCTCAACATTCACATGTAAAATACCTGCGTATACACCTTGATCGACGACTTACATGGAAACACCATATTGACTCAAAGCTAACACAAATGAAACTTAAATCAACTCAGATACATTGGCTGATTGGTAGAAATTCAACACTCAGTCTAGATTGTAAACTTTTAATATACAATTCGCTTTTGAAACCAATATGGTGCTACGGAATACAGCTATGAGGCACTGCTTCAGCTTCCAATATAGAGAGAATCAAACGAAGGCAAAACAAAATTTTAAGACTAATAACATCGGCTCCATGGTACATCAAAAATTAAAATTTACATCGTGATTTAAATATGGCACTAGTGACTGAGAAACTGCAAAATATGCAGGCAAATACTTAACAAAACTCGAGTCCCATCCTAATCCTCTTGCTCGTAACATCTTGAATTTTACCGGACACATACGCTTAAAAAAGAGGGACACTACAGCTCTAATACTCAACACTGCAGATGAAACTGCTTGAAAATATTTTTGTGCTTAATACGACATTTATGTATTATTGATTACTATCACTAAGTTTATGCCTGACACTGGTTGGGCCTAATTATTATATCTAGATTTAAGATTTGAATACGTATTGTTAGTTAATTTTTTTTTTTAAAATACAAGCATGTCAAAAAAAAAGAGAAAAAACTGACAAAACACACAGTAAAGCAAATACAAGAATGCTGATGAAAACGGCACGTTGTTCTGCTACTGTTTGCCAGAATATATACTCGTACAACTATTTGACCCCGCCAAACGTTGTCTTACCCTCAATTAATTTATTGTTTTGCCCTGTGTGTTTTTTACGCTGATCTATCTATGATTCAAATTTTATCAAAATTGGTTAGATATTTTCGGAAAGGCAGTAATTTTCCCTATGTCGAGCGGAATGAAGGGAGAACAGCGTACTGTAGTTAATATGGCTGTGTTTTTCTTTTGAGTACGGAAAATATTTCTTTAATAGATCTCTCCTAAGATGATAATTAATATTTTCTGAGTATAGGAGGTTTAGTGCCCCTGGACTTTCATGACTTTCCTATATTCACGTTAGTAGAACTTTACTAGCCTTTGTCCGTTAGGAGGTTCCATTCTTCAGTTAAATCTTCAAATGAAATTGAACCGGCAGTTCCGGAGATAAAAATATGCAAACATACAAACATGGAAATATACGAGTATAAACTTTCTAGCTTTATAATAAAGGGTGTTTTTTATTGAGGTATAGAACTTTAAGTTGGCATCACTTTTTTAACTGGCGGCCATTTTGTCAGCTGTCAAGTGATTAATATTTAGTTTGGTTTGCCATTTCATCATGAACAGGTTGACAAAAGAACAACGCTTGCAAATCGTGCAAATTTATTTCGAAAATAATGGTTCAGTTCGCGAAGTTTACCGCAAGCTCCGTCCATTTTATGGTCGACATAATTGTCCATCAGAGCAATTAATTCGGTTAACCATGGATCGTTTTCGCACTACGTTTACTCTATGTGATAATAAGCATCCGCTGAAGTCGCTCGTCTACGCCAACAAACCAGAAACGTTAGGGGACTTGGAAGCCAACATTCGTGGCGTTATTGCCAACATACGGCCCCATATGCTCGAAAAAGTGGTTGAAAATTAGACCTGTAGAATTGGCTTTATTCGAGCCAGCCGCGACGGCCACATGCCCGAAATCATATTTAAACGTTAATGGCATAAAATTATCCTTCCAATAAAGCCAAATTGATGGACATTAAAACGATTTTCTTGTGTTTTATTTCAATTCGAAGTTCTATACCTCTAAAAAAACACCCTATATTATAATATACAAGTATGTATATTATATAGTAAAGATTAGCTATCGTGTTATTTTTTTTTTTTCTTAAAAAATTATCACATTTAATTTGGGTACCCAGAAATTCGAACTTGAGCCTAATCAAAACCTAAACAATTTTTTATATATTTTTGGTGTCTATTTTAATAGTCGGCTGAATTCTGTTAGATAATTATTATTTCTTCAATATTTAGCTATTTTTGCTTATGAAACTTGGTAACACTGGTAGAAAATGTTGTACTTTGAATTTCGCTTAGAAAACGTAGTATTGTCAAATGTCATGTACCTCACAAAAAAAAACAATAATTGTTTAATAGTTTTAGATATTTTTCTATTTCTTCGTATTTTTCTATTTTTCTTTTTAAATAATAACATTCAATTTGATTTACTTTGAAGTTATTTTTAAGGGAAATCGTATGCCCAGCTGAGCTTAAAATATATGGCTGTGTGTGTATATACATATGTATATGTATATTGTCCAATAAATGTTTATGTATGTGTATGAGTTTGTTTAATATGTATGTCGTTTGGTCAGCAGTTGTTCGTCAGAATTTAAAGCAGGTTTTCAAAGGCCTTCTAAAGGGCCTTATAAACAAATCGATTATGCACTGATCTATCTACCAAAACAAAATTCTACACAATTCTATGTTTTATAATAATATAAACGAAACCATATTGATATCAATCTTAAAAAAAGTCAGTTTTTAATAAACGCCAAATTAAAGGGTCCGCCATCTAACGTTTTTTTCAACTAGTGCTTATTTCGTGAATGGTAACACATAGCTCATGTCTGATTTGACAGATAATTAGTTTTATCCTTCCGCTGAACGAATATGGTTGTTTATACGATTGAACAACGCTGGGAAATATTGCCTGCGATCAACTTACAGAAGATGCCGATTTTGCCAAAAAAAATCATCTTTTCAGATGAAGCTCATTTTGATCTTGGCGGGTATGTAAACAAGCAAAATTGTCGCATTTGGGGCACAGAAAACCCGCACGCATACATTGAAAAGCCGACGCACCCAAAACGAGTCACTGTTTGGTGCGGATTTTGGTCCGTTACAGTCAATGGCGATCGTTATCGGGCCATGTTGAACGAATTTTTGTTCACAAAAATTGAAGAGAAGAATATTGGCAACATTTGGTTTCAACAGGACGGCGCTACGTGCCACACAGCCGAAGCTACACTCGATGGTTTGCGCCCTGTTTTCAAAAAAAAAAAGTTATCTGGCCTTTATATTAAAAACTTCATTTTCATTCGTTGATACAGTACGAAAAAATTATTTCAATTTGACAGTCGATATTATGCAAAAAGCTTTAAGTTATGAGCATATAGTTGTCAAAATGACATACAATCGGATTTCCCGAGAGTTATTTGTCTTATTTATCAGCCTGAGGATTGTAACTGCTATTTCGATTTATAATTTAACAAAGCTAATAAACGAATCCTTTACAAGAGCTGTAAAGGCCTGAAAAAAGGCCAGGAATTTCCCAACCCCAGCTGTTTGCCTGTAATTCGGTGGAAGAAATTATATTTGGTGTACTGAATATGTTGCGTGTATTATACTCTCATACACATTTAAACATACATACATATAAATATTATTAAATAAATATCCATGTAACATTTTTGTCATTTGTCACATTATTTGTCAATTGTTATTGACATTCTAAACAAATAAACCACACCGGAAGTGTGGTAACTACTTTTCTTTGATTTTTGAAACTGTCAAAATATAAAGTTGTTTTTGATGATAATTGTAGTTGGTGCATGAAAATTTATTTTAAGGCTTTCTGTTATTATTATCCATTATTATAAACTCTATTTTATATACATATGCTTTTAATAAAACTAATCAATAAGTCAAAAACACACGTACTACAAACATTAAATTTTTATTTAAAGCAATTTGCGCTATTTTTTTTCATATCTATATACACAAGTTGTGGAAACCAAAAATAATTTAACATCTAAAGCAACTTGAATGTGCATATATAATTTAAAACTTTTGCCAGCCTTTATCATAGACATTGATACCGACACCCAAATCTGAATCAAATAACTATCCATAGTGGCCCTTAAAATATTTTTCTGTTACACAATTGCACACCTTCAATTGTGTGTCCCATGTCATCTATACTCGTATAAAGATTGCTCTCCATGTTTCGGCAGCACAGTTTGCAAAAACGGCTCATAGTACACCATTTTACATGCATTTAATTGTGATACTCAACAACAAAAATTGATGCATGTAAAATCTGACCAAATTCAACAATATTTAAAAAAAACATAAGCTATTACCAGGGTGGAAAAGTTAATATCGAGCCATAACCGCCAAAAAAGCTCAAACGACACGTTCTTTGGACATCGTTTATTTGACGAAAATCGATTATTTACGATCACAAATGATCGATTTTGGTAAAAAAATTAAATTTGAAAATTATGGCGCTTACATTTTTTTGAAGTTATGGCACGATATAATGCTGGGTTTTTTAATAACATATTTGTGGCATTCAAATGATAGTCGTAAGTGCCATAGTATCATAATGTTTTAAAATCTTTGTTATAATTTAAAACATTATGAAACTATGACTAACCTTTGAAAACCCCCATGATGTTCAAAACCCGTCCTATTATTTGATAATCAAAAATAATCTTAGTATTGTACCAACTAAGCTAACTTATTTCATATTTTTCGGTATTTAATAAGACTTAAGGCCTCATTAGTTTTTACTTTTCGTTGCCGTTCTCTGCCGCTTTTTTCTGTATCAAACATTTTGCAATTACTTTTTCTGCAAAATTGCGACATGTTTATTCAATCAGGCAGATTTCATTTTAGGTTGCATAGTGTGTAGTCTTGTTTATGGCTGCATTCGAAGTTGCATTCGAAGTTCAAAAATAGGCAAAATGTTTTGATGTGTAAAATGTGTACCTGCCATCAGATATGGCTGTTTAAATTACAGTAGAGTGAAAATCAAAACGGATTATTTTCAAATAGTTTAACACATTAAAACAACACATAATATTTACACAAAACTGTAAGATAAATCATAAACAACTATCTGTCAATTTAAACACATTTAACAATTTTAATCTAATCTTTATTAATTTCCACAAACTGAGAAGATAAGAGATAAGTATGTGACTGCATTTCGGTGTTAAATTTCAAATGAAATCATTTATTCAGTCTGCTCTTGATCTTCTTATCATGAATACAAAAATAAAATTCAAATCCACTCAATTGTTTGTGGTGGCTGGAACAATTTTGGTGTCTCTCTTGATTTCCCTGTTGTGTGTTGGTTTGACGGTGCGCTACGAAGTGGACACGGAAACGGCAGATATAAAAAGTATACAATATTGGAAATTAAATTTGCCGTTGGAGCAGGATGAGTGGTTCGGCAAAGGCATTGAAGAGCTGCGATCTGTTATAGTCAAAAAAGAGCAGCGCGGTGAAGTGAAAAATGTGGTAATTTTCATTGCTGACGGTGTGAATAGTGAAAGATTAGCAAAAGCCAGGTTTGTGAAGAAAGATGACACTGTGGAAGTAAATGAGTTTGTATGGGATACATTTCCCCATTTGGGTTTATTGAAAGTATGTAAAGCAATAATTTGATTACATGTGTGTTCCCTGGATTTGATTAACATTTTAGTATTTAGAGTGATTGCAATTATGAGGAAAAATGTGATGTCTTTACACTGGCGACTGCTTTGTTTGGAGGTGTGAAGACTTCTAAAGGCTTGGGCGGCCTAGACAGCCGTAGTAGTGTTCACAACTGTCATCAACTGCAAAATGAAACATATCATGTAAGCAGTATTTTTAAAGAAGCCAAAGCTTTAGACATGCGCACCGGATTTGTAACCACTGGACGTGTTACGGGACCTTTGTTAGCTGGTCTCTATGCTCATTCCAGTGACACTCACTGGGAATGTGATGCACATATACCAGAGTCTTTGAAAGCCGAATGCTTTGATGTGGCCTTTCAATTGCTAAAATCTAAGGAAGGCAGCAATATAAATGTAATAATGGGTGGTGGCAGGCAGACTTTGGTTTCTATGGATCGCACTCCGAATCTCAACTTATTTGATGAGTTGGCTTGTGTGTCCATAAATAAACGTAATCTGTTGCTAGACTGGCAATTTTCTAAATTAAAAGAAAATGTCAATTTCAAACTAATACAATCCTCTGAAAGCCTAGAAAATCTCAAAGGTTCAAAGCAAGATTATGTTTTAGGAATATTCGCCAATGGAGATTTAACCGATAGAGATCCGAGACTAACAGACATGGTTACAAAATCGTTGGATGTTCTCAAGCGTAATGACAGTGGATTTATTTTAGTTGCAGAAACTGCAGTGAAAGTAGATAAAGAACTAAAGCTTTGGGAATTGGATGAGACAATTAAGGCAACCTTGAAGCATCCTGCGTAAGTAAAAGGCAATATAAACTTTATGGTGTGAAACCTAGGCGGTTAGCGAACCCCTGGATTTTCCTCATTCTTCAGTGTTCATTGTCGTTTAAATATTTTCTTATGTCATGTGTTTCTTTTTTTTAATGTTGCAACGTTGAGATATGTAACCTTATTTCAGTTGTCGAAAACGACGTCACTTTAACACAATACCAAAAAATTGGGGCTTGTGTGCCCGTTGTCGAAAACAACTGACTTCTGTTGGCAGGTTTATGCTATTTTCTATACCTTAGGGTGCGGCAATAGATTGTAAGTAGCGCAAAATTTTTCTCGAGTGCGAGTATACAGGCTCCAGTTTTTTGGTATTATATTAAATTGACGTCGATGTCGACAATTGGAATAAGGGCGCATATCTCCAAAAAAAATTTACTTGGAAAAATACGATTAAGTTTTCAAATTATTGGCAAGTATGTATACAGAAAAAATTATAACTTTAACTATCCTTAATAGGAAAATGCTGAATTGGGTGCCCCTATGGATGAGTGATAGAAATGCTAGCCTGTCAGTCCAGAGGTCGTCGGTTCGATTCCCGCCATAGACCCTGGTTGTGCGGTTGTGTTTGTTAAAAAAAAATTCCCCAATCCTGAAACGAGTTTACATCATATTTTGACGTTTTGAGGTCTTGGGAGTCGATTCGGTCAATTGTCGTACTGATGTCCGTATGATTTATATATATTTACGTGATTTACGAGTGTGTATATGTCCATCCATTCGTTCCCCGGGACCACAACTAAGTATTACTTGCGGTGGTCGTGATTCATCTAGACCTTCTTTTGCGAAGACACACACATATTTCCAAGTCTAAATTGATGATAGCATCAGATCCACAAGGTTTCCGGGCGTGATCTGTGATCTGAGGGCCATTTCCAAGGAGTTTCACGGGGTCTCGTCATCGACATCATCGCAAAGATACCCACTTGACCAAGGCCTTCGTGAATGATATCGATTTCGAATATATCTTGGATTTCGAATATTTATCGTGTAAAAATATCAAGAATGGCACCCAAAAATTAATCGAAAAAAGTAAAAAAAATGTCGCCCATGTAACAGCTGATAGTTGCTTTTTGTTTAGTTTGCTTTGTAATTTCAATATGAATCGATTTACAGCAGAGCAAGGCGTGCAAATTGTTGAAATTTTTAATCAACATAATTGTTCTATTCGTCAAACTCATCGTGCACTTTTTCCATTTTATGGCGTACATAATTCTGGCTGAATGGGTACGTAATTAAGCAGAATTGTCGCATTTGGAGTGGGGAGAATCCACAAGCTTTTGTCGAAACACCATTACATCCACAGAAAATTACTGTTTGGTGCGCTTTATGGGCTGGCGGAGTCATTGGCCATATGTCTTCAAAAACGATGATGGTCAGAATGTTACTGTCAATCGTGATCGGTATGGGAACATGATTTGAAATTTTTTCGTACCTCAATTACGTGGCATTAATCTTGCTGATATGTGGCTCCAACAGAACGGAGCCATATGCCACACAGCGGGCGCTACAATTGATTTACTCAAAGAAACTTTTGATGAAAAAATAATTTAATGTAATGACCCTATTAATTGGCCAGCAAGATCGTGTGATTTAACCCCATTGGATTATTTTCTTTGGGGTTATGTTACGTCACTTCTCAACATCGATAAACCAAACACAATTGAACACGGCGAAATACGGCCGCAAATGTTTGTCAAAAATTGGTGTTCCATATTGCTCCTTTTACGCGCCAGCCCTGGCGGCCACATGGCAGAAATCATATTTAAACATTAATTTCATAAAATTGTCTTTCCAATAGAGCCCGTTTCATTGATATTAAAATTATATATTTCCTTATTTTATTATTATTTAGACTTGTGCCACTCTATAATAAACACCCTTTAGTTATTTTTTAATTCTTTAATTTACGTTGCAGTCAATCGGATTCGTGCACAGTACCTCCAGGCTAGCACACATCCACTAGGCTATCGTCACACATTAGAGAAACTATCGAGATAAGTTTTCTTTAGCAAACATTCGAATTTTTGTTATATTCGCGAACAAATATGGAACAATATTGTTGCGAAATTTCTGCGCTTTAGTGAGCATTTGTTTATATCGAATCTTAAGTGAAGTGGGTAGTCAGAATCGGCTACCACGGCTTAATTTTCATAAATTGCGTCAAAATCAGGTGGTCGGTCTACTCTCTAATTCGAACGGAAAGAAAATACTTTAGAATTTGTATGTTAATTATATACAAACTCGAAAGCATATTTCTTCATTCCGAACCACAGAGTAGACCTCTCTCCAATCCCCTCCCTAGTAACTTATTGTATCGAGAAGGTATAAAAACATTAAAGTTGAATATAATAATTTCACTTAATAAACTCACCTCAGTACATCTTTTAAGTTTTACTTAAAATAGTCGTTTTTTAGTTTCAGCCCCAACAATACCGTTCTACTTACCGTTTTCCTGGATCATGCCGCTAATGTACCAAATGATATATTGCTCTATGCCACTGGTCCAAAGTCGTATCTTTTCCATGGCGTTCATGAAGAAACCTACATGGCACATGTTATAGCGTTTTACTTAAAAATGGGCATATTTAAATCTTCAAAAAATTCCAAAAACTTTGAACATATTTAAAAACAATTTTCAACAGAATGTAATTTATTTAAATTTAAATGTAAATTTCAATTTAATATTTCGCTAACAATAAGAATTTTTAATAAATATTCTTAACTACAGATCAAGTGAAAAGGAATTTGTGTGTGTGTTATTTTGTTGTTTAAACATCTGCCAAATCAGTTGGGGAATTTGAATTTGTTGACATGTGAATGGCATTTGGCCGCCAATGGAATGGCGATACAGCTGATAAGCTCAAATTGGTATTGCTTGTTGGACTGGAGTTTGCGTCTGCCGTGGGAATTGCAGTGGTGATTTCTTGGCTAATTGAAGTGGTCGCTACAGTTGATGTCAGGGCTATACGTGGTACGGGTCGTAAAATATTTTGTCATTTTACCGGCAGTGGTACAATGGGGGAAGGCACCACAGGTCTGTTACTAAAGCTGCCAGCCACATTGTTTAAATTGCGCAAATGATTGGCTTGTACATACTGAAAGGCTGAAGAACGCTCCAGTTGTTGCGACAGATAGAACTCTCCCAAAGTATAGAAACGTCTGTGGTCGAAGGGTGTGGGAAAAGGAAAGCCTGTAAATCGTGTTGGATAGGGGCGAGGATGTTGTAGAGCAGGATAAAGAGGATTCGATTGCATTCTGCTCGCTGTTGCTAGAGATGAATTACCTAAGTGGGAACTCGACGTTTGGTATGCGGCTGTAGATGTTGAAGAATTTTTAAATATTTCCAAAGTTTTAATATTCTCCAACATTTGATGGGAGGCCTGATGTTTCTTCAGATAAGCATGTCTGTCAGTAAAATTGAAAGAGAACGAATGTAAATTTTCTGTACTTAAAAATTTATTTTTAATTTGTCCATATTTACACTATGCAAGTCTTATTGCTAAGCTGATTAGTTTCTTAGGGAAGAGAGACGAGGGGAAAAGAAACTTTACTGTTCTCCTCGTCTCTCTCTCCATCAAACTAATCAGCTTTGCAATAAGACTTGCATAGTGTAAATATGGACTTTAGGTACCTTCGAAATGTTTTGCCACATTGGCCACAGGGAAATACACCATCAACTCCGTCATCTACAACAAGTTTATCTGCATTATTGTTTGTTGTTTGAATGTTACGTTCGGCGTGGGCTCTCTTTTTTGATTGGCTGTTGGCCAAAAGTTCAGATTTGGGCTTATGCCAGCGTCGATGTGAAGCCAAATTTGCGGGACAATTAAAAACCTGAAAGGAAGTGTTAAAAGAAAAATTACAAAAAGGAGTGAAATTTAAGAAATATAATAAACTTTAAATCTGAGTGTGAAAAACATTAAGATACGAGTACATATAAAAACCTGAAAACGTAGTGGTTTTTAACAACAATTTGTCTTAAATAAATGTGTTGCTCTTCAGACAATTCAATGCCTCAATGATCGATGATCACTTAATTTGTCGTTGATGTGAGGAAACAAAAAATTGTCAAGCAATCAAAAAATTGGTTTTATAATACTAACTCAAATCAGAATCGATTTCCATTTCTTATAAATTACAATTCTAACCTGGATTCCGCAAACAATCCTGCGTATTTTGTAAAGTATAGACGTTACTACATTTCGTACTAAGCTCCACCCATGAAAATCAAATATTCTTAAGTTTTGTATACTTCATTAGTACGACAGCATGATACAAGCTGTTTTATGGTTGTAGTTTTTTCGTACGATTTGTAGAATTGAAGAATTTATTACGATAAAGAAGAGAAATAGACCATTTAGCATTTCCTACGTCACTCAAGATACAAATGAAACAAGCTGGAATATTGGAATGCTTATCAAAAGAAGAATAACCTTGCATAAACTTAAAACATTTGAGAATGAATGATGGGGAAAAGATGCACCCCTTAAGGAGAGCAGAAAAATAATGCTTGAAAGGGATTCGCATAGAATGCAAACTGCGTAAGATTACAAATACCTTATAATGACTTTTGAATAATTCGTCCGGATGAAGAAGAGATGAATACCGTTGAGTATCTCCTCTGTTACTCAAGCTATAAATGAAACAAGTTAGAATATTGGAATGACTTTCAAACTTAAAATATTTGCGACCGAGTGATGTGAGAAAAATCAAAGCTTTAATGATACCAGGAAAATATTACCAAAATATTACTTATGACAGAGAAAGCGGATTGCGTTAAGCCCTCCCAGATCCCACTTACGAAACCTTATAGTAATCATAACTTGTCACTGGCCAGTAGGAGCACATGTGTAAAGGCTACAAATATTCCATAAAAACTTAGAGAAGTCGTTATGATGGAGAAGAAAAAGAAAAAAATTGGGCATCTCTCCTCTGTCACTCTCCTATACCCACAAGGGGATCTCTTATGAGGTAAAGAGTGTGACAATCCTGCGGACCTTGGTTTGGATAATTTAACTTTTGTTAAGGCATACCTTTTTCTATTTGCCTATAAAACTTATGTATTACTACCCAATCCCTGAAAAAACAGAGGGAAGGAAATGCTTATAGGTGCGGCGTCACCTGGAACTGCCCTGAGTTCAAGAGGCGTTAGAAGTGAAGACCCAATACTGGTACAACGGATACCGGTGAATCAACAGCAGATCTATTCTAGGTATTTTATATCCGGTAAAATGTCCACATAGTCTATTAACGAAAGCGCATAAAAGACTACGGCTAACTCTACGGTGCTAACTAGATGATGTATGGCATTTGGTGAATGCACTGATCTAACCGCAATATGAGTAGTAACACCGAGTGATTGGAGGTCTTATGTTGGAGTACACACATTTGCTGCGTGTTATCACACAGAAGCCTATGTAGTAGCGATGATTGCTACCAAAGTCGCTGGGAGAATATTCTTGATCCTTCCATTGTTAAATCAATGCTAGTGGTTGGTCTGACGTGGTCAGATAGATACTTGTCTAGGTGCCGGTACTATTCAACAGATGCTGCTTTGACAACGGTCTTAGAAATGCAAGTTTAGATTGATTGAGTGCCTCAGCAAGGAAAGCTGTTTTCAAAGATTTCTACATATATGTTCCTTGCAAGTCCCATAGTGCCTTTTAAGAGTGTATGGAGGCACAAACGGATGCTCAAATTCACCCGCTGTTAAGACCACTATGAGATTAGGCCGCAGTGGCAGGTGCTCACGTAAATCTGTAACACAATCTGTCACTTTCCTGCATTCAGAGACGTAAGAAGTAATATGTTTGTTCAAAGAATACTCACTGATAAGACGTGTTTCAGTAATGAAGATTTGAATAAGGTTCATAGTTTCTTCAAACTAACCAGTTAGCTGCAGAATAAAGGAAACCTAAATGTTTAACGCAATTGAAATTTTGATTACCTGGTTTTACAATAGGACTTGGTAAAGCAGCCATGGGAAGTACACTTGAATCTATAATGTTAATCTCATCTAAACACTTAATCTTGTGGAGTACTTGCTGGTTAGATCTAAGCAAATAATGAAATGGCTGACCGGAACCTTTTATTCATTCTCATAAATAGAAATAATTTGCTCAGTACAGGCCAGTCTACAATAACTTCAAAGATGCACGAAAACATTCTGCAGGTCACTGTGCTAAACGATGCTGTAATAATATCTTTCCACGCAGAGCATCAATGACGACAACTCAAACTTTTTCAACTGGCGTCCACAATTGAACTCCAACTAATAGAGATAGAGTGCAGAACAATGGGAAAAATCATTATCCGAAAATATTCTTGAGTCGATTCCATTTGTGGGGTTTTCCAATAAAAGGTTTCATACTGATATACAATGTATAAAAACGAGTTATTTTAAGTAAAATTATCGCATGTTTATTTGATTGTAAAGAGGATGGAAATAAAGGAAATCTAGAATATACTTTAAAACATGGCGTACTCTGCATAGCATTGTCACAATGCGCCTATTAAGAGGGCAATTATGTATAAAAATCCGTGAGAAATTTTTCACTGGGAACAATTCCAACTAATAGCAACTGATACGGAAAACAAAAAATCCTAATTGGAAAAGGGAGAAATTTCTCGCGGAATTTTATTCATAATATTGCCCTGTTAGAAACTACACAATTATGAAGGCGGAATTTCGGATTTTAGCTCAAGTGCTCTGTAGTGTTACATTTAATACGAAGCCGGGTCAATAGGTTCACGATTTTTTGAATTTCGTGCCGCAACAAGCAACTATCTCCTGTGAAAATGTGAACAAGCTGCTTCATTTATTTTGTCTTTAACAGCCATTGCAGCTGATAAAGTGTTGGCCAATATTATATTGAAAGTGAGAGAGATTTTGGAAGCCATACGCATTCCACATGTCTCAGTTGTTTAAATTTTGAATGATCACTTAGGTATTAGAAAGCTTTCACAATCAACGACAAGCGCAATCGTGTGACAACTTCGCAGGAGTGTTTGGCGTTATTTAACCGCATATGAACAAGTTTTTGTGCCGTTTCCTAAGCGTTCATGTAACGTGAATCTACTAGAACACACCAAAGTCAAAACAGTTGGTTTATCGTGGTCGATAAGCGCCAAAGAAGGCCAAAGTGTTCTTGTGAGTCAATAAAGTCATATTGACCGCTTTTTGGAATACACGCGGTACAATCCACATTGACTACCTTCCAAATAGTAAAAAAAAATCCATTGCGAATATTATGCTAACCTATTGGATCGATTTAATGGGGTTTAAAAAAATAACTACTGCAGTCCGTCAAGAAAAAGTTCTTTTACACCATGACAATGCAAACGTACGTGCAAATGCAGTCTTCGTGGATGAATGAAGCTACGAATTGCTGCATCATCTGCCCTATTCTGTGAACTTAGCCCTTCTTGTTTATAAGCCGGAGAGAGATTTGACTCCAACGATGAAATCATCTCACACACAAATACCTATTTTGATGGCATCGACAAATCTTATTACAAAAAATTGGAGAAATGTTAGAGCTCAAAGCTCAAAATGCGGAAAAATAAAGTAATTTTTTTATCAAATTTTTTTATCTAATTTTTCGACCTTTTTTATATTCAATTAAAACTATTTTTTTGAGCTATAGGTCTGTTTATATTTTTATTTTTATTTTTATTTATTTAATCTCGATATTTCGTTAACCTTCGGTTAACTTCTTCAGGATATATTTTGTACAAAAATATTTTGTAATTGAAAGAAAAAAGAAAAAGAAAAAAAATTAATTATCAAAAAAAACAAAAAACAAGAAATATCCTGAAGAAGTTAACCGAAGGTTAACGAAATATCGAGATTAAATAAATAAAAATAAAAATAAAAATATAAACAGACCTATAGCTCAAAAAAATAGTTTTAATTGTAATTTTTTTATACAAAAACCTGTGTTTCATTCCTAAAGCCACAAAGTCACGGAATTATTGACCGGCCCTCGTATATTACTTTTCATTGTCACGTGCCTTAAGTGACTTCATTAGTAATAGTTCGATTGATTTGTTTCTTTTGTGTGTCCACACGCGATGATTAAGCGACTTTCAATTATTTTTTATAAAGGACAAAAAAATTAATTCCAGTTGAAAACTATCATTAAAATAAATCAAACTTATCGAGCTAACATAACTTCTTTTAAAATCAAACATTCCACATTATTCAAATTACTCAACTTACCTTTTCGCATTCCGAACACTTGTATTCGATGTGCACGATACGGGGACAACGATGTTGAGCCAGCTTGAAGGCATCGTCGTACAACGTGCGACAAAGCTGACACAAATACGCTCCAATTTTATTATCAATGCTGGCCAAAATTGCCTTAGCCTCCTCCGTTACCTCGACCACGTTGAAAGCTGGATCAATGTCACCTTTGCGTACCACCAACTCCTCATCGTCACGCAGTTTGCGTATGATAGTGCCGGAAACTGGACTAATAGTTTCCTCATCCAAAGACATGTGTTTGCGTAGCTTCATGCGCTTACGTTCGGTTTTGTGTGTTTTATATGGGCGGGAGGTGGATGGCAGTTGTGGGGACACTAAGCTCGTATACTGCTGTTCTTTGCTGCTGCGTTGAGAAGAGTATGTGGGTGTTGGGGACATAATAAATGTAGTGTCATCTTTTTGTGTACGACAATTAGTCAAATCTATGTATGTCTTCCCTTTGTCTAAATTCTCTTGACCATTGTTCAACTGTTTTCGTTGAAAATCTCTGTCGAACAATTTGGCCAAACCATTGACGGCACGAGTGTGTAATTCCTCATTTTCATAGATCAATTTATTGCGTGTCAATACGTTGCCGGTATCTTCCAATTCCTTTTCTAAATCTGCTTGACTTTGTAAACGAAACATTGTGATGGCTCGAGCAGACAAAGGATTTATGTCATCTTCATCATCATTACCCAAAATGTCGACATATTCCTCTTCATCGTCTGCCTCAATGTTGCTGCTGTCCTGCATTTCATTGCATGAGCTTTGTTGGCTTTGGGGAGATTTATGTGCTGGTTCATTAGTTTCAACTTCTTCACTTAGTTCTTGAGAACTCAAAAGTGTTTCATTTTCCACTTCATCGTCGTCCTCTTCGTCGTCCCCCACCACATTTTCATCATCCTCTTCTTCCTCATTTTCATCGTCTTCATCTTCGGTCAGCACAATGGTTTCATCATCCATATAAATTGTTGGTGGCAAATATCTGTGATGCTGATGCTGATGCTGTGGATGCTGTTGTTGCTGTTGGTGATGGTTGTAGCGCTGGCACTCATCAGCGCTACATGTTGTAGCACTTTCGCTTCGTTGACTCTTTGTTATTTCTTCGAAATTGTTGATTGTTTCTTTATTACTGTTGTCAACACAAAAATTCTGCGTGTCTGCTGTTTTGAGGGATGCCGCATTAAACACCACCTCCCCACTCATTCCATATGCTGGATTCAAATCTTCACGTCTTGTGTAGGTCAGCGTGTGCAAAAAATGATTTTGTTCGGCCGCCGTTGTGGAAGTAGTGGTGGTGTTTGCTGGTGCTGCTGCTGTTCCCATGACATGCGGACGCCACAAATAATGTTCGTCTGACATAAATCTTGAACGTTTTCTAGGCGGTGAAGGTGTTGAGGGCGGTGTAATGGGCACAATATTAACTCCAGCTCGCAGTGATAAATCTAGTGGTGAAAGTATTAAATTATTTCTGGATATACTAGCAGCTGCTGTTCTTGTCGTTGTAGATGAAACTGGCTGATGAGGTTGTTGTGGTGGCTGCTGTGATGGTCTTACACTAAATTGTGGAAATGTTTCATTTATTGCTGGCAATGAACGACATTCCACATATTGTTCGCTCATCATTTTCAATATTTACTGTAATTATTTCAGAATTAATTTGATGGATTAAGAGATAACGTAGAGCTAAGTCCTAAGTTGACTTAAGCTAAAAAAAGTGAGTTATTATAATTTCCCAATTTAAGACTACAGCGTTGCAAAAAGTTAGACATTCCTGTTAAATGACAAAATTGCAATTAAATTAAAGTGCATTCTATCTCTTCTGATCTGTATTTTATCTATTTGAGTTGGAGTCATATGCCCGAAACTAAAATCCCGAATTCAAAACGAGAGTTAAAAATTCCGAAATTCAAAATTATGAATTTCAAATATCTGAATTTTAATATCCCGAATATACGGTTTTGAAATATTAAAATCAATAAATAAATTTTTCAATCAATGAACTTCAAATTTGGATAAAATTAGAAAAGAAAAATTAAAAAAAGTCGGCACTTTCAACGAATATGCAAAATGAGTCTGGAAATTTTCATATCAAACAAAAGTAAATAAAAATTTGAATTGAATGGCTATTCCTAACATTTGGAGAAATCAACCGAAAATGTATCCCACTGGTGTTGTGCAAATAGAAAAGAAAAGTTCTACAAAAGTCGTTTGCACACAATCATTGTGAACAATAAATATTTATTTAAGCAAGTAGTAATTAAAAAAAAACAAAAAACCCGACTGCGACCAACTTTGAACCGTTCAATATCATTTTGATATAGTTCGCCTCCCTTTTTTCGTATTTACAAAATGGCGTCTGCAGGCCGCCATACTGAATTTTTACTACTGTCACATAAGTGACACTCCCGGGATTAAGACAAATCGATTGACGTAAGAATCATTAAAATCGGTCCACGCGTTCGGTTTATATAAGGCCGCAAAGGAACACACAAACATACATACGGATTTTACTTGCTTACGGGCCGCCGCAACTCCAAATCGGAAAACTGTTTTCAAATATGTGAAAAATCCTTGATTTTTTAAATATACGGCCAGATTGTGAAAAATTTTCAGAAAAAAAAATCAACAAGAAATCTGACTTATTGCAGCTTTTTAATTGGTTTTGAGATTTCATATGCTTGAGATATTTTATCCGAACTTAATTTCGAATGCACTAAATTATCTGATAAAGAGAACATTGTTTTCCGCTTTTGAAACTTTGCGATTTCAAAACGAAATGGTTTTCAGAACCTCTGGCCGATAACTTTATATCAAAACAAAAAATCCTGAGTTATTTAAAAAATTAATTATTAATTAATTATTTGCATAATATTTTCTCGAAACCAATATCGACGGAAAAATCCTGCTTCATAGGAAATGTATTTTTTGTCGCCCTGTGTTATCAAATGAATTCAGTTTTAATCCAGTTGCGCTCCGCCTGAAGTTGCATGAGTACATTGCCTGGCTTAATTATTAAAATCCGTGTTGCACGGTGTAACCTTAAGTTAGTACTTTTATAAAACAAATTTTTAGTCACAAATAAATATTTCTTATAATATTTAATTTAACTTTTTATAGGTACTTATATTTAAACACTTTAAGATTTTTTTAATATAAGCTTTTACTCTCTCTCTCTCTTTCACTCATTACCAAGAAATATTTTATTAATGTATTTAAGATATTCAATTGCACTTGAAAATTTTGTTAATGTTTTCTTAAATTTGAATGAATTTTAAAATATATTTTTATTCTGTTTTCATTTCAATATCCATAGATATTACATTTTAAAATTCCAAGCTTTATTTTTGTATAATTGTCCTTTGTATTCTTTTTCTGTAGAAGAAAATTTTCACTACCGTTGGTGTACACAACTTTAATCCTTATTGTTGCGCGCGTGGTAGAGAACTGAATAAGTAACTTGAATCGTAAAATAGCGTAACGTTGGGTCACCTGCAGCAGTACGGGAAAATTAAGTTGGAATTCCAACAAGAAAACAACAAAAGCGTTAAGCATTGCAACCTATCAACAACAATTGTTGATTTTGAAATCGTAAAGCAGCCAACAAACAACCACCCTCAAGACATGTCACTTGTATTGCATCAGCACTGCCACCACCCAGCCACCCACCGGCAAGGCATCTCCATTCATCCAACCAGTGGACTTATAATGAAAAACTATCGGAACGCATTGATGAGTTTTATCACTCTTTCTCTTTCTCTCTCACTCTAACGGTTTATTTTCACTTTGTGTTGCATTAAATCAGAGTGTGTGTGTGTGAGTCCCTGCTTTGGAATGCTTTAGTAGTTTGTTATATGAAATTTCTCTACTGTACACAATGTCTGGTGGCGCATCAGTTTTATTTTTCATTGTTATTGTTATTTTGGCATAGTGGAACATCATCCCCATTTGCTGTTTTAATGTCATTGAAGTGCGCATGCCCGTTACCGCCCACTGTTCACACCATCCATGCATTTACACGGATATACTCGTATAATTGTTTAAGTGTATTTTTCTGTTTAAAACGCACAAACAAGGATTAATGAATAATAGTTTGTTGTTTGTCAGCTATTGCTTATTTTTCGTTTTTCTCATTTATATAGCGATGTGCAATAATATTGCATTATGTATTGGCATGTTTGTTGCAATGATTTGGTTTATTTATTTATTTATGTACACTTTTTTGTGGCAATCAGTTCATTTAGTTCCGCCCACTTTTGGTAGCTTCAACTTATCGAATACTTGCACTTTATAGTCAAGGACTTTCAACATTGTTGTGTGATTGAGTTCAAATATTCTGTTTGTGTAGCTGCGTATTTGGGATTGGAAACAAAGGACTAGATATGTATACTATTTCGTTGAAAAGAAATTATCAAAATTTATACTGCTACCGGTAATTTCATTTTGAAACCTAATTTAATTATTATTATTTATTACATCCCATAGTGCCAATACAAAGCTATTCTAATAATTTATATTCGAACAACATGTTTTTACTCGATTGCATGTTAAATTGCCTTGCTCTAAAGAATCCAGCGTGGAAATTGTCATATTCCAGCAGGTTTTTAACATTTCATGCTCTATCTATCCTTGTTTAATACTAACAAAGAAAATTTTGAGCACTGTAGTTATATGGACTTGCTACAGGTGGAATTGTAAGAATGAAAAGACGAGAAGTTAATGCTTAGCCGGCTAGGAATACGGTTCGAAATACTACAAATAAGTTTCAATCGGAAGTTGTCGGTTTCATTTGTGCTTAGATTAGGTAAGGTAAGGTTGAAAAGAGGAGCCATTATGCTCATGTTCGGGGACATACACATAAGGTAATATAAGCCTGCGCTCTCATGTGGATTAAAAACGAATTCCACCTTTAAAGGAACTCAGCAGTATCGTTCACTTACTCTCTCAAAGTTTTTCACTCAATACCTCTAAGGTGGTTAATGTCCGTAAGGTGTCATCCCCAAAATAAGGTGATCTTGGCTGACGAAGGAAGTGCTCCATTGTCTCGATGTCCTCCATGCATGCCCTGCATTCATCGACATATGTGGCGCCAATCGGGTATAAATGCCCTAGTAAGTGAGGGTGCAAAGTTAACAGACAGTTTCAACAGACTCCTTGTTTTGTTTTCAGGTCGCTCCATACAACCTTGGTCAGATTACCATCATATCAAGTGGGACATCTTCGTAGTAGGCCGTAGTCTTATGTTGCTATATACTGTGTAATTTTTAATCATGTTCTTGCAATCTAAAACGGTCCTAGTGCTTACTCTTTCTGTTGCATTTTCCCCAATTACCGACTTGCTGTCAGTAAATATATTGCAATCTGTGGCCCTAATATTCACACTGATCCGTTTTAAAACCTGTGTGTTCGCACGAGCTTTAGAGTTTTTTCCGCCTAACTGCAAAGTTGGTGGAAGTCCTTGCCCCTTAGAAATATCACGACATCGTCCGCATAGCAGACAGCTTCATACAAGTAAGCTTCATTAATCAGGTCCCTTATTAGGCTGTGTGTAGTGGTTACTCAAAGTAAGTAAGACTTATGGGTCTGTAAGCCTTTGGAGTCACATAACTTACCTTGCCAGGCTTAGGTATAAAAACTACCCTTGCCCTTGCCTCCTGCCGGCATTAAGAATTCTAACCAGATGAAATGATACGGTATACATACACCTTTTTCTGTAGAAGCGCAGGAAACATGTCATCCGGCCCGCTTTCCTGGAAACTGGAAAATTTACTTATTCCATTTCTAACCATGGCAACTTATGGCGGTTCCACTGTGGATCCCTCCATACTATTTTGGAAATGCGTACTCATCAGCAACAATAAGGTCTCCACTATTGTTTCCTCCGTTTTGGCCATATCTTAAACCAGCATTTCGGTTTGGATGTGAGTTTTGGAAATAAACTTTTTTGTCTACTAGACTTCGTTCACATAAACTTAGAAAGCAAATAAAAATTGTTGGCGTTGAACCATTTGCCGATATGTTAATTGTTTATAGCTGCATGCACTTTCATATCAGACTGAGTCGGGGCTACCAGTATCTTAGGTCACAAAGAAGAGGTCTTTTTTGGGGAACGAGAAATCCTCCTGGACTGGTTACTATTGATAAGGACCCCCATTTGGATTAATCTAACGTCTGATTGCTACGCAGTCAGGCTGATTACGAACAGCAATACCATCAACTGGTTGAAAAGTGAAAAAATTTTTAAAATATGGTTGAAATAGTTATTACGAAAACCATTTGATAAAGTTGTGAATGATTAAATAGATATTCGCAATTGTGAATATGCATTTGGAGGAAAAAATGTAACAGCTAACAAATGACAAAAATAAGATGCAGTGAATGTGCGGAATTCGCTTAAAAATTAGTAGAAAATTTCATTTAGGTGGACTTAAACTATTTAACTCCGTGGTATGTTTCTCGCATTTTTTTTTTCACCAACCACTTTTGAACAGAGTCCCTTTGCGATGTCTGGGCTTGCTTCCATCAAGCTTCTAAGCCTTGAAATTTCCTTTTTGTTGCTCATAATACGTGCCCTGTGCATAAAATCAATCATATTGTTTAGTTTTAACGATATTTATTTATATATTTCTATTCATTTACTACTTACATTTCGAGTGAATATTTTTCTCCTACTATTTTGTAGTGGCAAAAAAGAGAATAAATTTCCGTTAATAACTATTCACAATAGTGATTTTGTAGTCGATGGTTGATAAATTAGGGTTGATACCTCTTTTTTTACTTTTCAATCGCTGACATTTCGTAATACCGATTTATCAACTTTGTTGTAAAAATTTCTCTTATCAACCGCACGTTGTGCATTTTATGTAACGATCTTGATCCATATCGAAACTATTCCTTTATGAGAATGAAAAAATATTTCTGCAAGAGAATCAGTAAAAAAATCAGGTCTGTGAAATAATCCCCCTTATTGTAAGTGGCGTCGTCGACGTCACATTAAGACGACAGTAAATATTCACCCTTTTTCCATTTGTCAACATCGTCGTCACGTCAATACAATACCAAAAAATTGGGGCTTGTCTATTCGCTCTCGAGAACAACTGGCTGCTATTGACCGACTCATGAAATTTCCTGGACCTTAGGGAATAGAAATACACTGTCAATAGTACAAAATTGTTCTCGAGAGTGAATAGACAAGCTCCAACTTTTTGGTATTGCATTGACGTGACGTCGATATTGACAACTGGAATAAGGGTGATTGTCACTTGCTACTCTGTATCGGCAATAATTCACTACTATTAACATGCTCCATTAATTTAATAATGACGTCGACGAAGCCATTTACAATAAGGGGGAATATTATTTTAAATATCTTTTAGGATTTTTTAAATTTATTTGAAGATTTTGTAGATAGTCTCTTAAAATCAATGTGCTCTTGATAATTTTCTAAAACCTTTTCGCAAATAATTTTATTACATTTTGAGTAAGCATTTCGCAAATGTTGTCTCTCTAGCCCATCCATTTTTAAAAGACCACAAACACATTGTCATTGGCTTCTTTTCCATCGTCGGCATTTTTATACCTGCAGGGGATGCATATCGTTACCATAATATAGATAGGCCTTAACTTATTTTTTTTTTAATTTAGGTTTTTGTATATGTATATATAGAAGAACATTTAATATATCGAAAAATGCAAAAATCTCGATTTAAAAAATAATAGTGAGTTAGGGCCTTTTCATATTAATGTAACGATATATGTATATGATTGCATGTACATATGCATTTTCTATAAAGTATATAAAAGACCAGGTGTTTTGTGATTTATAAAAATACTTTGACCCAACAAACATTTTGGTGCAATCATGCAAACGCAGCGCAGTAGTAAAAATATAACACATTAGCGGTATTCGGTGTTTGATTCAGATGTTCTTGCGTAGGTGCAAAATGCAAAATATCGACAACAAAATACACACACAATCCAAAGAAGAGCTACGAAATTTTGCATTTGCACTTACGCAGGACTATTTGCATCAAACATCGAATACCGCCATTATGTAGTGAATGTTGCTGGTATGTATCTATGCGAGTATATATAAAATCTTTTGTGTTTTGTTTTTATTATGATCTCTATAAGAGCTGTGGAGCTGATGTTTTCAACACAGTTTTGGGTCAATATATGTTAGATTTTATTTTTCCTCTTAACCCAATGAATAATAAGGGAAAATATTATTTACCAGTCGTAAAGCAGCTCTGGGCGAGTCAACATCAAGCGTTGTTGGCAATTATCTCTTAAGTGCAACCAGGCCACTGTTGTTTATTGGCTCTCTATTGCGTCTCGCTCGCACTGGTTGCCTGATCTGCTACGGATATCCGTATATTCTTGCGGTTCTTCTGTGGAATTTCTTTTACAACCACGTTGCTACTTCCTATGTGAAGTCATAGGTCGTGTATAGTTAAACGCAAAAACTTTTTTAAAATAATTATGCATATGGTCTAGCTACCCCGCCCATATTTGAGCAACAATACTTTGCAAATTTACTTTGTAAAGTATTTAGAAATAAATAAATAAAAATATTATTTACAATTAAAAAACGATTATAATAATGTATGAAAGAATCATTATATAAAGGGCAAGGCAATGTTTGCCGGACTGAGCTAGTTTTTTTTTTAAATAAATTGTTTGCTTGTTTGTTAAATTAGTCTCACTATTCATCGAAAGCTGGATAATTTGCATGAAAGAAATATACAAGACAAAACTCAATTTCGTTCATTTTGTTTTCGTTCGTTTTGTTTACAAACCGTTTAATAAATTGTGGTATGGTGAAACAAAACAATTCGCGTATTCTATTTCAACGGCTGTCAAGTAAATTTTATCATACTAAACAACACAAACGTTACCTTACGGCCTGGCCCACGATGTCGACAAGAAAATTTCTTTCGCTTATTTATATTGAAAACAAAAACAAAACAAGAGAATTTGTTAATTTCATGCAGTAAAGAAACAAACGATTGCGATAAAACCATAAAAAACATCTATTTTTCATACATTTCAATTTGGTTGTTGTTTTGAATGCTTCTACTTGTTAGTTTATTCCTAAATACCGTACGAAGTTATAGTTATCTGACATCGCAGTTGTATTATTCAACTGAAAAGTCTCATATATTTGAATTCAATTGAAAATTCGACTTTCAAGTGCTCACTGGTATGTCATGTATGTTAGTGTAATACGTAACAAACCGACCATAGTTGTTTTCCCAAAGACACATTCATTCGTTTGTATGAGTATTTACAACAGTGATGTTACCCTGAGTATTGTTGCACTTTTTTCACAACTATTGATTGTAGAAATGCCGCAGTACTTGTACCTTTATTGGGCTTAAAACTAATTTAAAAAAGCAAGCAAGCAGTTGTCAAGACTCAACTTGTAACTATTTGATAGATGGCAAGTAAAAACTACGCCATTAACAAAAATGGAACAATGAAGGCGCCAATAACGTATTGTAATTATTAAAATTCGAATTTAGCGGTCATAGTTTACAAAACTAAAGCATATTTGGGTCGCCAGCTAACAATTGTGCAGGAATCCCAGCAACTCTAGAAAACCGCGAACTTTCAACATAAAATAGTACGTACCATTTTAAAATCTCTATTTATCATCTCTTGTGCCAGAGTGCTGTCATTTTAACATCCATTGGATTCTTTTGTGGTTCTTGCAAATTTAATACATTTGTTGTTGCTGTTGTTGTGGCCGCTGTTAGTGAGAGTCATTGTGAATTTAAATAAAATTCCAAAATGGCGGAAATTTCAATAGAGTTGTCTCAAATCAATACCAAACACATACACAGACACACACACCTGCACATTAAGGCAATAAAATTAGTGAATAAAAATTAAGGAAATTTTGAATTCAAGCGAATGTTTTTGAAGATGATTTATGGTCATTATAATTAGGAATTTTTGCAAGTTTTAATGAACCAACAAACTCATTTTATATCAATAATTTTAAATGTTATATTGTTGTAAAACTCATAATTCCAATTGCAATTAAAATGAAAACTATACTTATGATTTGATTTAACTAAAGTTCGCATCGCTCTGTAAACAAAATAGCATGTGATCATTTTTAAGGAACAAATAACACCAAAGTTAATTGTAAATATTCTGACAAACACTAGCAGAACGGAACAACTAGCTGTTTTCGAATATAATGAAGGTGTGGCGTTCACCTTCATCATCAGCCTTCTTTTGTGTTTGGTCCACTGTGTGTGGTGTCAGTTGATGTAGATTTCTGCTTTATATATACAGCTTTCACTGCAAATGGAATATGTGAATTGTTTTCATTTTCATTGCCTCTTAGAATACGGTTTTTGTCAGCTGACACGCAACTTCACGATACGATTTTACTAATTCTACCTTTAATTGGTGTGGTCTGAATAAAAATATACTAACTTTGGAAATTTCAAGTGCAAGGCACATTAAATACAGACAGGTACAGGCATTAGGTGCACCTCTGTGCTTCTCACATAGTTTTACAAAGTAATTGTCAAAAAATTATATGCATCAAACAAGGCATAAAAGTAATTTTCAAATTAATTCTTCGTTATAAACGTGTAAACAAAAAATCAGCGGATGAGCAATATTCCTGATCCGTGTACCTGTTTGATATGCCTTGTTCAAGTGTCTATATATAATTATTATTATATACAGTATGGGCTCAATTTGCGCAACCGAAAAGAAATCGGGGTTGTTGCTTTTAGCGAAAAGTTGCAATAATCCACCACTAAAAACTTCATACAAACAAAATATATATTTTTATTAAATAATTTACTTTTAATAGTTAAACATAAAACAGTCATAAAGAGATAAATATATATAAAAAGTGTACTAATATATTTTCTGAGATGGGTTCTCTTGTGAAACTGAAAGAAACAACATTTTAAACTCAGTAAATTTAGAGAGAAAACCTTTTTAAGTTTAGAAACTGTTTTAAAAAAAAAAAGTTGAAGTTATAGACTGTAATGTAACAAAATTACCTGTTGCGCTAATCGGGGTGTTGCGCAAATCGAGCTCGTACTGTATTACATTAGGATTTCAACACGTTGCGTTGCTCTCTTTAGAACACTCTATAATTTTGAACTGTCATATATTTGTTGTTCTGTGAAAGTTTCAGGTCCCTTAAAAGATCACTCTTAACCGTCGCTTAAAGGTAGCATAGTCAAGTTGATTACAACGATCCGCAATAACTATGGATTGATGGTCTAGTAATAAACCGTATGCAACCAACAATTTGTGTACTTTCCAGAACATCCTGCTAATTTGCTAATTTTTTAAAAAACAGTAAATGCCTTTGATTAAGAGAAGAGACTTAATTAAAATTTAATTTTTGTGCTAGCAATTTAATAATAAAGAGCCATAGAAAGCATGAGTATTAAAACAAACGAAATATTTAATTAAATTAAAAATAAAAAAGATGTTCATCAAAATTTGTTTGGCAGCTAGCAGGAGCAGCACATGAACACAAAATTTAACTACATGTTGCAAATATTGCAACAAGAAACAACAAAAGAGACACTGACTGAAGCAACAATCACGGCTAATAAACAGGAATGTAATTATAAAGTTTCTTTTCACTCGTTTTTTGAATTTGTTGTGCAGCTTATAACGAAATTAAATGATGGCAAATAAAATTGATGACGATAAAGATGAGTACTCGCACACAACATAAAATCTCTATTGGCAGCCAACTCAGCCCGTCGTAAATATTCAAGGATGTTGCCTGCCTGCCTGCCTGTCAGCCGAGCCACTTTAAATAAGAATGTAGTGCAATGGATAATGCAGCAAAGAGTATCTTTAAAATAGAGAGAGAGAGAGAGATTCATAATATTTTTGATGGATTTTTAATGGGGAAATAAATACGTAATATAAAATATTAAAATAAGAGGAAAATTATGAAAAGTACCGCCACTTACTCGCAAAGTGGACTTTTAGAAAATTAGTTTTCTTTTCAAAGAGTCTTAAGAAAAGAATTTAATTTGCAACAACTTGCAACATTAACACATTTCCTTGCAACTAAACTGGTTCGTTAATGTTAAACAGGTCAATTGTTGTTTAAAAGAGATACAAGGAAAAATCCTTATAATTAACTTCCTTACATTTTTTTTTCTGATCTCATTTATCTTTAGCATAAACCCGTATTTTCTAGCTTGTTATAACTTTAGTGGCGTTTATTAAATGAGGTTGAAATGTTTTTCTTTTTTACATTTTACACTAATTGGCTGCTGTTGTAATGAACTTTAAACAAATATTTTTTTTGTTATTTAACCTGTTGGTGACACCTTATGTTGCTTGTTTACCTTCGGCTAATTATCATTAAAAATCATAACACATTTTTTTCGCTCATTTGCATAATTAACACAGGCACACCCTTATTTGAAATAATTTCTAATACAAGCTTTCAGATTTTCTTGATTTCGTTTCGTTTGTTAACTTCCCGGTATAGCGGACGGAAGGACGGACAATTGCATTTCAAAAATTTCACTTAAAGTGTCGGATTTCATCAGCGATGTGCGATGAGTTTTGTTGGTTGGTATGAGTGTGAGCATCTCCTTTCGCCCTTTTAACTACCCTTAAGCATTTTGTGCGGTCTTGTGGTTTTGTTATTGTATTCATCAATTCATATCTGTTGACTATTACGTTTAGAGTGATTTTTATCAAATTTTGTATTAAATCATATCAGAGTTCATCTGTCTGAGTGTGTGCGTGTTTATGCTCCCAGGGCGATTTCGGTAATGTTTCTCTAATTAGGCGCATGATATCAAAGTTAATGATTGATTTTTCCATATGTGGTACAATTTACTATTTATTTTTGTGAGTTTTTATATTTTACAAAGATATTTGATACCAAATATTTTTAATCTAACTATGGAGATTATATTTAATACTTTAAGCAGCTATGTACATACATACGAGTAGATACGAGTACATATTGGATGACTTCCAAAACGTATCAATACAATTATGATTAAATGCAGTTACTAAATTTAAGACTATTTAAGTTAGATAAGGTTAGGTTAGGTTGAAAAGAGGAGCCATTACGCTCGTGTCCGGGGACATACACATAAGCCAGTATATACGCCTGTTGTGCGCTCTCATGTAAATTAACAAACGAACCCCACCTTTATAGGAACACAGTATCATTCACGTAGTCCCTCAAACTTTTCCAGTCAATACCTCTAAGATGGGTAATGCCCGGTAAGGTGTCATCCCCAAAATAACGGTATCTCGGCTGGGTGAAAGCTGGACAATGACAAAGGAAGTGCTCTGTTGTCTCCATATCCTCCATGCATGCCCTACATGCATTGTCATTCGTGGCTCCTATACGATACAAATGCTCTCGTAGATTAGAGTGCCCCGTTCAGACGCCGGTCAACTTTCATAGCTCGGCTTGTTTAGTTTCAACAGTCCCCTTGTTTTGTTTTCGTCTGGTTCTGGCCTTTTTCGCCAGTTCATTTGCACGTTCATTACCGGTTACGCCGCAGTGGGCCGGCACCCATACCAGACGAATGTTCACATGTACTGCGTAATCGTTTATCATATTTTTGCAATCTAAAATGGTGCTAGAGTTTACTCTTTCGCTCGTGATTGCCCTGATTGCCGACTTGCTGTCGGTAAATATATTGACCTCTGTCTGCCGTATATTCAAACTGATCCATTTTAAAGCCTCCGTGATCGCACTAATCTCCGCCTGGAAGACTCTATTATGGTCAGGCAAGCGGCAGTAAATCTCGGTCTCGATTAAAAAACCTAGGCCCGTTCTTTCCCCTAGCTTCGAGCCATCCATGTAGCAGCAAACACCCACAGGTGCCCCACAGCCGAAGCTACACTCGATGTTTTGCGCCCTGTTTTTGAAGATCGCATTATCAGCCGCAGAGCTGATGTCGTTTGGCCGCCTCGGTGCTGCGATTTGACACCGTTTGACTATTATTTGTGGTGTGCCGTCAAAGATAAGTGTTACGCCGACAAGCCAGAGACAATTGACGCTTTAGAGGACAATATTCGTGATGCCATTGGTGAAATACAGCTGCACACAATCGATAATGTGCTTAAAAATTGGACCGATCGTGTAGGCTACTTCATGGCCAGCCGAGGCAGCCATTTGAATGAAATTATTTTTCATTATTAACCGGAAGGATTGTACTTTCAAATAAAAAAAGAAATTTGAGAAAATATTCAGTAGTTTTTTTTATAGCATTTTCAAAAAAAAAGTTATCTGGCGGACCCTTTAGCTTCTCCATTAATAATCTGGATGTTGTTAATAATCGATTCCTGAAGTAAAAAATACACACATTGATATTTGGGAAGTAGGGAAAAAGCAGTTCCTGAATAATTACTTCTAATTTTTTTACTGTGGTATATCCCTCGCATTCGTTATAGTTATAGTTTCTGTAGTTTTATAATGCTTTCCTTTTAAAAAAATATTTCTGCTTTGAATTGATTTACTTTTTTGAGTGTTACACATCACTCAGCGTAACCTTCAAGAGTTTTATTGGAATTCCGCTTTAAAATTAAAATGAAAGATTTAGATATTAAATTTTCTTATTTAAAGAAAAAGGTGCGGATAACGTGCATACCAGTTAAATCCAATTTTCTGCTAAATAAAGTTATTTATTGATATAAAGTGAAATGAAAGTAAAATTGATGTTGCTCTACAAACGAAAAGCTAATAAAAATATTTGCACTCAGAGTTTTGTAAAACGGCAAAAAATAAATAATAAAGATGACAAATTGAATTTTGAAAAAGGTCACACATGCATATACAATTGACACTTGGTAGTTGTCATAAACAGCCACATACAAACGCAGTAAAAGGCCTTCATATGTGTGTACATGTATAAATACATATCGTTAACTAAAACGCAAACAACCCTCACTAAAAATATTGCATATCGACTTTTTTTTATATATTTTGAAGTATTTAACCAACATACATCAATACAAAATAAAGTAGACTTCCCCAAAAAAAAAGATAAAAGAGATTTGATTAGTCCTAGTTTACACTATGCAAGTCTTATTGCTAAGCTGATACGTTTGGTTGAAAGAGAGACGAAGGGAACAGAAACGTTTCTTTTCCCCTCGTCTCTCTCCAGTAACAAACTAATCATCGTAGCAATAATACTTGCATAGTGTAAACTAGGACTTAAGAAAATCAAAAAGGAAAAAGAATTGACTAATTACATAATTTAACACGCTTTTTGCTTCTCCTCTAAAATATGAAAAAGGCTAGTGGGGACGTTTGGAGTTTCAAGAGACGATATGATTACACTCTAATGTTTTCATATGTATGGAAAGTGCCATTGATTGCTTTACAATCGAAACGACTTAAAGTAATTTTCCTTGACGCAAGTGGATATTCCTTTTCTTTATAACAAATTAGATTTCATTTTATGATATTTCTTTACATACATATTATGTATATGTACGAGTATGTATGTATATTTAAGTATGTATGTATGTATGCATGCATGTATGCATGTGTATGTAAAGAAGATTCCTATTTTCTTTTTCAAAAGAATTTTTTATATCAACGTTTTGTGCATTTTCCCACTTCTTTTTTTAATGTAATTATAACACGAGTAATATTACTTTTCCTTTTTTTTCAGTATTTAACTAAAAGTTCTTTTATTGAGAATTGAATTTGCAAAAAATAAAAAGAAAATTTGATTGTGCATAAAATATTCTACCTGTTTTGCAAAAAAAAAAAAAAAAAAAAAAAAACTGAAAGTGAAATAAAACATGCCCACAAAAATGATGATGGTAAATCATTTGTACAAATATAACAGGGTTATGGGTTTTATAAGCTTTATTAATTCATCAGTGGTTAAAATCCATTAAAGTATTGAATTTCAAATGAACATTTGTATTTGCAAAAAGTTTCTTTCAAATTTTATATGTATGTATTTATATTACACTTAACTCTTTACAGTCTTTTAAAGGCAAATTTGCTTCTGCAGCATGCTACATAAAGTTGTCCATGTGAGAATCATGGATTTGTTAAATTTATACCACACACTTGACTGACACAAGGACATCATGGAGCAACATATCAAGGTTCTCTCTATATATTATTTTTCAGGATATACCAAAATAAGTTTTTCTCTTTGTGGGAGGTGCCACACCCACATGTTCCACCCGAACTTTCTTTTTGTAAGAAAACGCACATTATAAAAAGCTTTACTCACACAAAATTTCAAGTTTCTTGCTGCATTAGCTCCAAAGATCGTCCAAATTAAAAAAAATTATTTATGTGGCGGGGCTGAAGTAGTTAGCACGTTGACTACAAAACCGAAGGTCCTGGGTTCGGGCCAGGTCTTCGACAGTCACTAACAACACCATGCATTTTTTTCTGACGCGAATTAGTATCCATGTGTATCAGTTGTTGTACACAAGTTCAAGTGATGAAGGCATAGACACTTCAGCTTCAGCGGATACTAATCCTAATGTAACATTATTCGCCCTCCTTCGTTGGATTGTATAGCAAAATCATCGGCAAAGTAAAATAACCAATAAAGTGGCTAATAAACACAATTTTGAAAATTTAATACGCCTCATTCACACCAGAGGCGCCGCAACACTACATTATTAGAAACGTGCAAAAAAGCAGAGTTGTAAGAAAATGAATCTTTCCTCTATCTCTTCTTTCACCACCTGTCTTCTCTATCACTATCCCTCTTCTAAAGAAGGTTACATCCAGTAATAGTAGTAGGCACTCATTGCCTGAGTGTTACTTCTCTTTTATATAAAAAATTTAGGAGGTGCCACGCTCACTCATGTTATTCCGACTTTTTTTTCTTTAGAACAATTCATAAAATCAATGGAGTAACTTACAAAATATCAGGTGTTTTACCGTATTAGTTACCAAGATATTTAAATATAAATATTTGCACTTGCCCACTTCTTAATATCATCTTCTTAAAAATATAAAACTTTTACTACCACAAAATTCGGAGTTTTCAGATGCATTACTTCCATCAATGTCCTCAAATAAATATTTCCTCTATATGGGAAGTGCCGCGCCCACTTAAGATATGAATATAAATATAGAATCTATTGTGACTTTCAGACCATCAGCAATATATCTTAAAATTTCTAGCAAGATTGGTTGACTGGCTTAAGAGTCCATATCGTCACCTAAAATCAAAAAAGGCGTACCTGCACTATTTATTTTCCTTTTTATAAGAGTGGTGAAAAACTTTATAAATTTAAGACTATTTATGTTTTAGCAGCCATATTTTAGAACTAAGGTTAAAGATTCAATAAAAGAGTGAAGAAGCAAAGTTATTTTTTCCGAATGGTACTTACAGCCTTTTGAAATCGCTTTTTCTGAAACCAAAAAGGCTTAAGTGCATTATTTTTTTTTTTTTATTAAAGTAACACTTAGATGTACATTTAGTCAAACTATGTTTCTTACTTTGTATCGCTTTTATATAAAATAAGCAAAATTCATTAAAATTATATAAAATAAGCAAAATTCTCTATTTTAAAAAAATAGAAAAAAAGAAAAAAACTACAAAGAATTATCATCAAAAACCCATATAAATTTGTTCTAATTTTTGTATATAAATAATTGGCTCACGCATTTGTTGGCAATGTACTTGAGGCCTTTTGAGTTCAGTTAATAAATTTCCTATTTTAAACGCCTTTTTTAAGGACAGATGTATTTTTGTTATTTAAATACATCATTAGCAACCAAAAGGTCCATTCTGAATTTTTTGTCACTTACGGCTTTTTGTATTTTAGGTGACAATATATGGATCAGATAATTTTTAAAATGGGATCAAACCTTAGCTTTACCTCATCAGACAAAAACAAATTCCAAATAGGTTAATACTCGTATATGATAGAGAAATGAAGTAATAGATATAAAAAATAACAAATACACCAGAGTTGAGAAGGTAATTCTACTTTTGAAATCGCTTGAAAATATATTTTACTGTGTCTGTATGCATTTATTTGACTTTTGTGTTTTTGTAGCCTACTATTTAAATTATATAAAAATTTAAACAAAAAGTCACATAACTTCGTGTCATCAGTAGGACTTATTTGCCATTGCACGCTTTTCAATACCACACCACCGGACGGACGGACAATGGCAACAAAAGTTAAAAAAAAAACAAACCACGCACTATATGTTACACATTTTTACAACAATTAAAAACACGTAATACAACATTTTTTAAAAATTTTTCATTCAGATTTAACTTTTTTTTCTCTATTTCTTTCTTTTATTTTTAAATATTCATTAAAAGAAACTAAAGAAAAATTTACATTTTCACAGTTTTGTAATTAAACAAATTTGCATAAAGAATAGTTAGTTGGGCACACACGCTTGCAGGCAGGCAGGCATTCTTTCATGCAACTCTGAAGAAAGGAATCCCAAACAGAGTTGCATTCACATATCATGTAATTAAAACAATCACCAGATAGTATCAGGCGGTCATTCAGTGGCAGGCATTGTTGTAATTGCAGCAACAATAATTAAATTGTGCAGCTTAAATATACAGGGACTTAAGGCCTCCATTAAAGGTCATTAGGTTGCTGCTCCAAATATCAGGCACACACATACCATTAATTTTGGTTCGGTTTTTTTTCGACGGTAAAGGAAATTTCGATTTTTAACTTTTGTGACTTGCATGCGGGTAAGTGTACGTGTGTGTTTGTGTGGCGTATACTCGTATATCCGCCAATTTGTCATCGTTCTAGATTTCAAATGATATCAATTATATTTTGTTGCGTAGTTTGGCAACAAGTGCATTTACTGCAAAATCGTCAGAATACTAAAAACCGTATATGGGCAATTCCATGCAAAAAGACCATGTGCAGAAAAAAATAATTCACTTAGTTTTAATAAAAATCTTTCAACTGGTGTCCACAAGAGAGTGAATATTATGGACAAATTAAATACAAAATTTTCAGTTGGTTTTTTCAATTTGAAAAAATTTTTAAATGAGCAGTGAACACTCATTATCGCTGAAAGCATTATGCTCTTGTTTGCTTTTTGTTGATGTTTCGTTGTAGTATGTCTTGCAATGAGAGCTTTTTGGATTAATTGAAATATTAAAGTCACACCCGTCACAGTAAAGATTTAAATTGTTGCTGTCAATATGAGATATTCTCCAACAATAGAAAAGTAAGCGGAAGTAATAATATAATAAGATTTTGTTAATCTCCATTTTAATATTCGAGTTATAAGAAATATATGGTCACACCCGTCACATTAACGCTAAGTATTTTTTTTTTTTAATGGATGCCAACAATAGAAAATGGAAACAAAGGAAGAAACTTAGGGAAAATACATTAAAATAAGAAGAAGAAATGCTAAGAAAATTATGATGGATAAAGAATCACTGAAAGAATAATGAAAACAAAAAAATAAAATAATAAAAAAGTCAAATTGTAAACGTTTTGAATACATCTAAAATTGGAAGTTAAACGTAACCTTCCCTGTAGTCCATAAAATTTTTTATTGGCTTTTATTCTGTAACTATCTGTTTAAGCTTGTATAATTGCTTTCGAGAGCAAATGTATGCTATTGACAGTCTATTCCTATTCTCAGAAGGTCTGATCAATGGCAGTCAGTTGCTTTCGACAGCAAGTTGACAAGCTTTAACTTTTTAATATTGCATTGAAGTGATGTCGACAGATAGTTACAGAACAAAATTTAGTATTTTCCTATTATTTTACTTTTATATTAATTATATGAATGAACTGAATCAAAAGTCTAATTTTTTAAAATTTGTCGAATTTTAATACGGTTGTGAGCGCCATATTTTGGAAATAGTTTATTTGTCAATTTCCAGGCAATAAATATTTTTTAAAATCAAAAAGACTCTTTTAACAATTCAATATTGCGGGCATGCTATAGAAGATTTTACAGAACATGTACGAGTATATCCGACAAGAAATAATACTGTAAAAAGTGAGATTTATAAAGTCACACCCGTCACAGCATTCTGATGGCCATTCTGAAAAGAAATCAAGTTCTTTCAAAAATTTCCTATTACTATATGCTTTTAAGATTCACATCCTTGTGCACCGCAGGCTTTTCTGAAATTATAAATTTTATATTTTTGAATTATAACAAGAAATGTCAGTATCATGGCCACAATGGAGTTACCCATATTTAAACATAAAATTTTTCATTTTAAGCGCAACCTGGGAAAATCAAACCAAAATTTTTTTACACAAAATTCAGCACTAAGCAAAAGTTGTAGTTTTCTAAATTAGGATGGTTTTGAAGTAAATACGCAGCATACGAGCATTCAAACTCTTACAATTTTTTTTTTGTTTAAGTTTCTTAAGATATTAATTTTTGCTTCAAATGCCACAATTAATAGACGACTTAAGAACCCGCCCCAAACAAAGGGAATCAAATTAAATATAAAATATACAAATAACTATTAGTCTATGATTAGTCTTAATATCATCATATACTTAAAATATTTGCAAGACGTAATATCTACGAGTAGTTAATAGAGATTAAACTACACATATGGCTTCGAAACATGAACAGCAGTGAATGAAACCTCAAAATGTATTTAATGAAATCCCGCGAGAGTTTAACTGCAACATTCAACGTATTGATACGTTTTCCGTTAACGAACAAAAGTAAATCAACATGAAACAAAAAAAAAACAACTTAAGCGGAAAATTCATACGATAATCACCGAAAGATAATAAACGCACAGCAAAATTCGTACATTGAACTTTAAAAATCATACAAATGGAACAGGAAATGCATAATAAATAATTTTCTACGTAAAGGGAGTTGGGCTGCTTAAAAGCAAAACAAGGAAAAATTATATGTGCAATATTGCAAGAATTTGTTGTTTAGCATTGCGTCATACCCTAAAAGGAATGTGAAATGTTTCGGATACTGTTTCGGTGATGCTTCTTCACACCATATGAAGGTGTTTTTTTCAGCCCAATAGAAAAAAATCATGTTTAGACACATCAGTTTTTCTGGAAGGAACTCTCTTCAATTCTCTTTTAAAACTGCACTTTTGTTTGTACAAAAAGAAGATTGAAGTAATTTTTCGGTACAGGCCCCTATTTCGCCAAATTGATTTTATAAATCTCCAATGATGTAGTTTTTCTTAATATTTATTTAATAATAAATTTGTTTTAATATGACACTTTTTTAATATAAATTTTTATAAAATAATCGTATACAAATTTGGCAGAAAATCGCCAAAGGTAGAAAAAAAATTGTCAACAATTATTTCTTGTAAATTTTTCTCATCCAAATTCAAAACGCATTAATTACTATAATTATTATAAGAAAAATCATCGAAATCAAATTATTTTATAAGTCAAATTCCTGCACTTTTTTTGAATACGACTTGATTTATGTTATCGTCCACCTTCACCGATATGACAAGACAAACTGTGATATACCTACAAGTCGTCTTCTTTAAATTTCAATATTATTCTCATACAGACAAATATTTATTTCTTGGCCAAACATTTTCACTATTTCGGCCCACTGTATTTTAATAAATGTATGAATGAATGCTATTACAGGTAGAAAAGAAAATACGTCATATGGGACAAGAATGGTAAATAAACTCAATAATATTTGAAAATATTAATTCAGGATAAAAGGAAATCGAACGAACGCCAAACAACAACAAAGAACGAGGAACAAAAAAAATGAAAAAGGAAAAGCGTTGTAGAACTTACATAAATATGTACATCCGTTCACAAACGCACACAATTGATAGTTTGTATGTTTGTACGTACGAGAATATTTGTGGACACAAAATTTGCGGTGGAAAGAAAACAATCCGCTTAAAGCATTTGGGTGGCAAATTGCCACTACTCACCTTCTTCTTATTATTACTAACAATACATAAGCATATGTGTGTACATACATATGTACGTGCACGCAAGCATGTGTAGTTACAACAACAAGTTGCCATCAATCAGGCTACAGAGTCCAGAAATTTAGTTTGTTTACGGCATACGAGTACATGTGTTTTTCTATGTTTTGTCTATTTCTTAAGTCGATAAGTCTTTGCCACAGGAGGGCTTTTTTTTGTGGCTGATGAGGCCATAGCACCCCTCAACTATTGTGTGCGGTAATTACACTATTGTTGTTGAAGTAGTAAAGACACGCTCGCACATTCACACACGACTACAAAGCACTTTTAAATACTTATGAAATGACATTTTTTCTCAAAGATTTGTAAAGTAAAATAAACGTACGAAGTCAGTATAAAAAAAAATCTTCTTTTCACAGCTAAAAGTCCAAATAAGAATGTTTGATTTTCTAAATATATTTATGTATGTACAAATATTAAAAAATTAAATTCTTGTCTTTTCCATTTCAAGTACGCATTGGAAAGTATTTTCTCATTTAATAATACAGTAAATAATGGATATAGGAAACTAGTTAAATTTCATAATTTAAGAATAGAAAATTTAAATATCAGAACATTCTTGTACACGACACTAAATCTTCCACAAAGTCAGTGTAGATCAATCGATACAGAATACTTGATCTTTTCATTGCCGTTTCCATAGTTAGGAAAATCAATACAGCATAAAGTAAATAAATTGATTAAATGTTTTAAGCGTAAGAACCTATTTAACCAATTCTATTTAAATATCAATTCATATTTAAAAGATTTTTTTCAATGAAAAACGACTTTTTTAATGAAATATAGGGGGCTATTCTGGAAAACGCGTCGAAAAAGTGAAACTTTACATTAAAATAAAAACAAATTTTCAAAAAATTTCATTTCTAAAATGAAATAAACGTGAGAATTTCAACGCGTTTCTCTCTCTTTTAAAAACGGTTAATTTTGTATGCGAAACAAAAACAATTTTTTTACATTTACACAGTTTTGTTTTTGTTTTGCATGTAACTTTCACCAATTCGACGCGTATTCCAGAATAGCCCCCATAATCTTAATGCTTTAAAGAATTTAAGCACTGTGTTTAAAAATTGTGCTTATTTTTCTTGACGACCTGTTGACGCCAATTTAATTGACAACAATTAGCTTTTATGTTAAATATGATTTTTTAATAATTTTGCTATACTTAGCAAAATCCTTTTAATTAGAACTCATAAAAAAGCGATTACACTGTAGTTGAATAATTAATTGTTCTACTAACCAGCCATTTTGCTCCGTAATAAAATTTACATAGAAAAACTATTTTCAAAAGTAGAACAAACTATTCAAAATGCCTAATTTGAATATAAAAATTATAATGTTGCAAAAATGCGCGCGGTAAATTTTACGCATTTGTGTGACTTGCAAAAAAAAAAAAACGGTAACAAAAGTTGCAGCAATTTATTGCCTACTTTAAGGGGAGACGGCATACATATAAACCCAGCAAACACAATGCTGAATGCTTAAAACAGTATGATGACACTACACAACAGTGTTTTTGATGGTTAAATAAAAATGGCCGATCCTTATGTATTTTTATCTCCCGATTACGATGGTATTATTAGTTTTTCCCTATTAGCTCTAGTTTAAAAGATATAGTGACATTTAGCATTTGCATAATTTATACCACTTTTTGTATTATTCCGTTAATATTTCACGAATGCTCCTACAAACTTAAAAATACTTTCTCGATTAATAATCTACACAAAAATCTCTTTCATGTAAATAGGGTCACATTGATGAGTACATCAAGATATTTTGCTGTTATTGTAAGGATATTAAAAATCGTGTGGTTTTAGTTTAGCCCTTAAAAATTTTTTGATTATTATTTTTTTAATTTCGTATAACTAATCCTTATGTATTTTTGTTTGCTGATTACGAAAATAGATTTAATACTTTTCTAGCCCCTCTCGTTTCAGATATATTGTGCTTTACATAGAAAAAATACTTTAAATTTTTCTTTTCGAACGCCATCCAAAAAAAGTGTTTTTTATATTACATTTGTCAATTTACAAGTCATTAATGCAACTATTAAAAAAAAAAAAATGTTGTATAGAACAGTCCAGAAAATGTTTGTGTTATTTGTAGTTAATATGTCGTATATTTTAAATTTGCAGCTTTTTTCGGCCGATTTGTATGAATGAAAAAGAATTGAAAAATCGTATAGTAATAACGAAATCTACATATAAATCTAAGAAAAGTTTGCGAAGCAACCATTAGTCTAAAATCAAACCCTATACCGCCCCGCTCGACATGAAAATTTATTTCATCTTCCTAAGCTGCTTCTTGTTTGGCTACTGCCTCCCTTATTTAAAGACATTGTCTTTAAAGATGAAAATGGGGAACCAATTATTATGGATAAATCTAAGGTAGCTTGCGAAAAAATTAAAAGCAGAGTGTATGATGTAATGATAAAAAATTTTTAGCATTTATTTCACTACATATCTACATTTTTCTCTTTGAAACAATTTTAATATAAAAAAATGTTTTTCTAAAGAAGAGGAAATACATATTCATGTCGAGAGGCGCGCTATATGGATTGCTTTTAGAGGCATTGTTTCTTCGGAGAATTTTCTCAGAATTTAGCTTAATAATTTAACACAGAACTTCATCATAAATTGCAACATAACAATGACCCAATTTAATTATTATTCCACTCGTCATTGAATTTTATCCATATTTTTATATTTACTACACAATAAGTTATTCCTTTAATTGTATTACAATTTTATTGTTAACTAGATATTTAGTTATTTTATTAATACTTTTATGTCGACAACAGCGACAAACAACAAGTAAATTAGATTTTCACTCATCTGCTTTGATATACCACTACGTACAGTCATACAATTGTGTAAAAAACAAAATGATTCATTTAACGATTATAAATTCTCGTCCATACTATGAAACATTTGCTGAGAAACATTTTTAAATTCTATTTCTTAAGCCGCATTCGTTTCCAGACAGTGAAGTGTTTGCCTTAATATTTTAGACCTTTCTTCGTTTTCTTCTCATTTGTGACGATTAGAATGACATATGCTACGTTTATGCGCACACTATTGCAAATAAAAATATTTGCAAATATGTTATCACTGAATTTGAATATATGTTGCTTGCTGCATGGATAAAAGAGACATAAAATGGTTAGTAGAGGTATAAAATGAAGCACGTATACCTATAGTAAGTAGTGTTAAAAACATACCCGTGTAATCCATGTTCAGCTATACATCTATGTACCTTTTTGGTAAAATGTCGTGGTGAAGCATATTGTAGCTTTCAGCGCCTATAAAAATAACACAAACTTCCATTTAGCAAACAAAAACTGACTTTAAAATGTAAACCTTCATGATTGCAATGTGAGTTTCGAGAAGGATACTTTATTCGCAAGCGGCACATTTTTAGTTTGCTGGGTATATATAGTTACACACACACAAGTACTAAACTCACATATGCACATACGTGGCCTTTATGTGTTGCCTTCCTTCCGTCCTTTATTTATTTTCACAATTTGAGGATGAGTAATTTTCTGCACCATTTAATTAAGCTGTTTCAACGCCTTGTTAAGAGGGATATAAATGCGTATTAAAAGTTCAACTAGGAGGGTGATTTATAAATTTTCAATATTTCTGTGTGTAATAAGTTAGAGAGAGAAAGAGGGAGATAATATAAATTGTTATTAAACATGTGTTGAGTTAGCTGTCAAAATATGTCTTTAATGACAAATAGCTGTCAAATTAGTGGAGTTAGAAAGATCTTAAATTAAATAAAAGTTTAGGCTTACTGGTTTTCGACAGGATTTATAAGATGGTAAACAAATGGAAGTTTATTCTTGTTTGTATAAAAGGAATTAATTAATATTAGGTAAGATTAAATAAATTGTTTTTGAATTCTTTATTAAGTAATAAAGGTGGAGCAAAAGTAATATCATAATTTGAAAAAAAATTTTTATATAAAAAATCTAGTTTAACCTTTGCTTACATAGAAATTAAAATTTTGGACTCAAATCCTTTAATCGAAGGATACCCATAGCGAGAATAGAAAACTCAAAGCAAATCGCTTGATCAAATTCAGCTCACTTGTTTGTGAAATATGTGCAAAATCTTATTAATTGACCTTTATGGCAACTTTGTTAATTCTTGTTTTCTTCCATTATATCTGCTGCAGATAAAAAGAAAGCACAATTAATTGTTTAATAAATTATATTAATAATATATGTATTTTGCATTGAGATGCTTAAAATGAAAACTTAAAACATTGATACAATGTGAAAGTTTCTAATATTAAAATATATAACTATTTTTTAGATATTACTGTTGCAAGAAACGATTACGTTTTGTAATTCTGGCATCCAAAATAAAACAGGCCATCACTGTATTATCGCTGAAATCTTTGATGGAAACTTCTATTTTTGCGGGCACTTCAGGCTGGTAATTTGCTATATCCAAAACCAAATGATAGGTGGCATCTTCGTCCTTGTCCATGGGACAGTTGGCATCAAACATTAAATTTTTACAAACATCTGTACGTTCCGGTTTTAACTCAAAAGGCATTTCAATACCCAAGGTGCTCATGGTCACATCAGCTTTAATATACCGCACAGAGTCTTTGGTAGACACAAATTGTATGGCTATATTTGAGGAGAAACCGCGCCACAATTCACAAGGCATTTCCGTACATGAATTAACTTGTACATTCAAAGGTTTCGATGCACCATTAGAGCCTAAGGTAATATACATATAGCATAAAATTCTTATTATAAAAATTTTTAAAACATAAACATAAACATAAACATAAGCATAAACATAAACATAAACATAAACATAAACATAAACATAAACATAAACATAAACATAAACATAAACATAAACATAAACATAAACATAAACATAAACATAAACATAAACATAAACATAAACATAAACATAAACATAAACATAAGCATAAATATAAACATAAACATAAACATAAACATAAACATAAACATAAACATAAACATAAACATAAACATTTAGGTTATAACAGGCTGCCGATTTATAGTAAACCAGCCCACTTGGGTCCTTAGAGGTCCCGTTGTGCTAAACATAAACATAAACATAAACATAAACATAAACATAAACATAAACATAAACATAAACATAAACATAAACATAAACATAAACATAAACATAAACATAAACATAAACATAAACATAAACATAAACATAAACATAAACATAAACATAAACATAAACATAAACATAAACATAAACATAAACATAAACATAAACATAAACATAAACATAAACATAAACATAAACATAAACATAAACATAAACATAAACATAAACATAAACATAAACATAAACATAAACATAAACATAAACATAAACATAAACATAAACTTACATTTTCTAACAGGTGTTACAGGCCTTCCAGTTTGTATTAGATTCACTAAGCATAGTGAAAACATAAACAATTTAAAATTCCTAAGCATTGTTTTTTCTTTTTTTTTTTTTTTAATTAAAACGTTTAACTTCGCTCTTTAAATTCACAATGATTTGTTAGATTCCAAAACAGTTTTATTTATACAAAACAACAATCATATTATGGAATTACTACGCAGTAAGTTCTTGTGTACTTAAATAATGTTTTTATACCCTTGATCGATTAATTGCGGTAATCTGTAATGTTTTGCTATTCGAATTTATTTTTATTAAATTAGTGATTCGAATTTCAATTAGTTTGCAGGAGTTCACTGTAACATTAGCGGAGTAAACAAACTAAAAAATCAAGTACTCATGCACTTCCATTGTTTTCTGTTATCGTGCGAAAATAAAATATTATCGGGGCGATTGTTAACAAATATATACATATACTTTATTGCCAATCCATTTTCATTCCGTTAGTAGCAAAAAGATTTGGATCTTTTGTCCACAGGGCGCCCCAAAAAAAGTTTGTAGTTAGTGAATCGATTAATTATTTAAGTACATACACAATTTGGAACTAGTTTCTTAAAAAAAGAAATATCGTAATAAAATTTCTTATGGTCACTCGGTAGGTAGAAAAAAAACGCTTTGAAAAAATTGTGCCAATGAATTGATATTAATTTTCATAGTAAAATGCCAAAAGGGCAATCTCAAATTTTAATTAATTGGCAACCGTCAAATTAAGCCAATTTTAAAATATGTTAGCATGACAGTAACAAATATAAAAATACAACAACAACAAAAGGATCAGCCGTGTTACCTAGTAAAACGTTGTGTTAATGATAGATGGTGAAAAATTGCACTTGGCACGACCCATTATTGCAACCGAACTGAAGTCTTGCTTCGTAGCATGTGCAAAATGGTATAGTATATTAATACTCACCACTTACTCCCTTTTTAGTGGAGAGCATCAATATACTAAACCATTTTGCACGTGCTACGATGCAAGACCATTTGCACTAGTTTGTGAATTGGACTAATATGATTCGTAGGCCGAGTGCACACTGTGGCATTTTGTGACAAATATGTCAAAAATAGCAATGGGAACTAGTGGCAACGTTTGTCATTTCCGATATTTATCGTTGTGTGGCATTACGCATCTGCTGTGAACAGCTGTGAGAATAAGTTGGCTGCATTGCTAACACACAAAGAAAATGTCAGCGTGTTGACATTTTGACATTAAAAAAATACAGAAAGAACTTTAAATGTGTGCGGGTGTACAAATTAAAAAAAAATGGTAAACGAAAAATCCCAGAAGCGTGTAAGGAAAACTCAACCATCATGGACTCATGACATGACAACACAGTTAATTCAACTTGCAGAAGTTCGTGAGGCTGTGTGGAATCACCTATGTAGCATTTATAATTTGCATCTTGCTTTTGGATGTATGGTGTCCAACAGTCAACAAGAAAGTCGAAATTTTCTTCCTTCATGCGCACGAAATTTTTAAATCAACTTGAATCCTGCTTCCGTAAACTGGAATGCAGAGTACAATAAAATCCTTTGGTAGCGCGTATATTAAGCCCTGGTCTTTTCCACCACTTTCTTTGCTGTTTTTTTTTAGATTTTCTTAATTTTTTTCTTATTATTGATAAACACACGGTGGCACTAGTCAATTTAATAATTTTGCGATTATCCATTTGTCTAAATCTTAATTAACAAACAATACGAAAATCAAAGTCTCACAATGATAAAGCAAACGATACTAAATGTCATTATGTCAAAATTAGTTTTTGATACCGTATTGTCATTTTTTAGGGATAGGACTTTTTCCTGTCACAATCACACAACAAAATTGTGTGTCATCGAAAAATTTTATGGGAACGGCACTGCACACATATGAAAATGACACCACAAAATGACAACACATGAAATGCCAGATGTAAACGGCCTTAGTTTGCTAATATTTTCTTCGCCTCTTGAAATGCCTACTACCATTAAGGAAAGGGTGTTTTTTATTGAGGTATAGAACTTTAAGTTGGCATCACTTTTTTAACTGGCGGCCATTTTGTCAGCTGTCAAGTGATTAATATTTAGTTTGGTTTGCCATTTCATCATGAACAGGTTGACAAAAGAACAACGCTTGCAAATCGTGCAAATTTATTTCGAAAATAATGGTTCAGTTCGCGAAGTTTACCGCAAGCTCCGTCCATTTTATGGTCGACATAATCGTCCATCAGAGCAATTAATTCGGTTAACCATGGATCGTTTTCGCACTACGTTTACTCTATGTGATAATACGCATCCGCAGAGACGTCGAACAGTGCGCACCGAAGAAACAATTGCCGCTGTAGAGCAAAGTGTTGAAGAGGACCCGAATGAATCGATTCGCCACCGTGCACAGCAATTGGAGCTTTGTTGAGTGGTTGAAAATTGGACCTGTAGAATTGGCTTTATTCGAGCCAGCCGCGGCGGCCACATGCCCGAAATCATATTTAAACGTTAATGGCATAAAATTATCCTTCCAATAAAGCCAAATTGATGGACATTAAAACGATTTTCTTGTGTTTTATTTCAATTCGAAGTTCTATACCTCTAAAAAAACACCCTGTATATAAAAATAAAAATATATATAAAATAAAGTCGCTAAAATAAAATAAGCTCAAATATTTTATTTAACCTAATTTTAATGATTTAAATTGTTTTGTAATAAAAATGCAAATACCAACTACTCGATCATACACATTTATCAAATCACCCAACAATATCAGAAAACATTAAAAAGAAATAACATTTTCAAAGCACATAATTAGGCTGAATAAATTTCTTTAAACAATACAAAAATCTTTAAACAACCCATTTTTTATACATACAAATCTAAACATTTCTACTTGACACCACTGCCGTTGTAATTTATGTAAACAAATAGTAGAAAAAAATATAAATATCAATTTATATGCGAAAATGGCAAATCACTTTTAAAACTTTCACACCAACACTTACTTGACTTTGCAACATTGTCGACAACCCACCACCATTCTACTCAGTTGCAAGGGTTTAAATATTTTTCGTCCTTGCTGTAACAATCTTTACATGTAGTCAGTTTTTCCCACTTGAGTTAAGATTGAGAATATTTCATAAATATTATTTTGTATTTTGCCATATTTTTAGAATCAGTTTGAAGTGCATAGTTCAACTGTTTTATATGCAAATTAGCCTAAATTATCATTTAACAATTTCATTATTGAAATAAAATCTTTTACCGAAAATTGATTTTGTCTCGTGGCCGCTTACACGCACGCATATTTCTCTAATAATGAGAAAATAATTTGTCGATTTTTTTCTCTTCTTGAGGGGAATTTTTAAGGCTAATTTACATATTTTAATTATAGATTTTGTAAAATTTTTCGTTTAGGTATGGAATTGTTCGATTTCTATTTTACGCTATATTGAAAAGTTAAATCAGTTTGTAGCCATTAAAAATACGAAAAGTAAAGATTTTGTTACGTCAGCTAAAAAAAATTGTTCTTTGTAGCTCTCGCTATGCTGGCTTAAGGTTAAATTAGACGTGCCATAAGCATAACTATACAAAACAGCTGTTCAAACTAACCTTATGGGCAACACTGTAATTGACCGTAACCATAAAACAGCTGTTTGCTGATTATATTATTTGATATTAGCCCTTTTAGGCTGATGCCAAATTAAATAAGTTTAGATTTCGGTCTCAATTAAGTAATTTCCCATACATTTTCCCATTTGACAAATTATTCCATTTTACAACAGACAAAGCTGTTTTTGTACCAAAAACTATTTTTTTTTCAACCAAGAAGACACTTACAACTATGAGAAGCAAAAAATAACAGAAATACATTTTTTTTAAATTCAATTTAAGTTTAAAAGAATATTGCAAAAAAGTTAAACATACTTAGGTAGAGTGACATAACTTCGTGCTAACCTGAATATAAAAATGAAAAAACGGATAAACAGAAAATGAATAGTGATACTTACAAATGTGTTTACCAAATCTAAATCAATAATAGTAAACACAATATTTCTCATATTCCATTTCATTAAAAATTTGCGTTAAATAGCTGATGTTAATAACAATCTCTACCCCAGTAGATAGACTTGGGTGCTGAGGAAGTGCGTTGCTGCACAGAAAAATATCGGTATTTCTACCAGCTTATAGTATAATTTAATTTTTCTTCTCTTCTTTAGAAACTCACATTAATTAATAAAAAAGATTTCATTCAATAAGAATTGAAATTACTGAACTTAAGCCCGACTAAGAAATTATTTCTGATTAAAATTCACTATAGTTCAACTAAAAATTTAAAATTGTTTCACTTAAATATTGCAAACCATTATATTTAAGACGGTTTTTGTAAAAACAATTTGTATAAGTGTAACAAAGCCTTTATTCATATGCAAAAAGTACTTCAATATCTGTCGCAATAATTCAAATGTTTGCGATATCAACTCAAATGTCATTCAGTACCAGTATGAACACTTTTGATTTCGTTCGTAATTTTAGCTTGAAATTTTAGAATTTCGCGTTAGCTTGAATGAACTATAAATTTCGATTTTTATTTTTGTTTTTATTTTTTGGTTTAGTTTATTTTTAAGCCCTGACCAAAACAAGGGGTGTTATAACTTTGTAGTGTGTGTCTGTGTATCTGTATCTCCGTGTCCACGTACAGACCAAACGCCTGGACGGATTTTGATTTAGTTTTTTTTCTGTTTGAAAGGTGACTTGATCGAGAGGGTTCTTAGCTATTTTTGAAGAAAATCGATCTAGCCATTTAGTAGATATCACATCTTTTCTAGATATATCGGGGGTTTTTTAAATTTTAAATTTTTGTTATTTATTGAAATTATTTATTTTAATTTTTATAATTAATTCAATGAATGACGAAGCCATGCACTTTTGAAATGAATAAACAAATGTTAACACAAACAGCTGTTTATGCTTCTGACACCACAAAAGGCTGGTACTCACAATCCTACAAAATCCACAGTGACTTTTGGCAATTTTAGGTGGCCAAAAATAATTTTAATTTAAATTATTATAGATAATATCTATGCATAAATGAAGTAGAAAAAATGGACATGGTGCGCCCACTTTAATTAGTAGCCCCCATGCAAGGTGCAAAAAAAGTGGTCTGTAAATTTGACCAGACCCACCTATCTATATGTATTTTTATGCACTAAATCCGAATCTAATGTTCTTTTGGCTCTATAATACACAAGGTTTGAGTAACTTACGAAAAACAGTCAAACATCGAGAAAAGCAGCTGTTTTTGCCAAACCTCAAATAGTATGGTATCGCCACCTTAATATAGTTTGCTCTACTGAAAAAAATCATTAAGGTTATTTTGTAAAAATTCCAACTTTTCGATTTCTCCAATAATATTACACATGTACTTGCTTAAAATCTAAGTACATATTAAACACATGCACAATTTATGGAAAAAAAAGGTTGCACTTTGTAGCACCCATTCTTCTTTAATTTTTAAATTCGATACTCTACTTGAAATATTGGTGTCAGTATGACAGCTGAACTCGGATAAACAATTTAGCTCTGCTCTATTAAAGATTGTATATACATTTTTTTGCTTCCTTCTTCTTAATGGATTCTTACTTTAATATGCTTTTGGATAAATTATATATTACATTACTCAAAAAGCAACCAAAACTATTTAAAATGAACCCTATTTTCAGACAAAATAATAATATAAGTTAAAGTATGCATACAAAAACGTTCACAACAATAATAAAGTCGAGGGTGGCGTTGGCTGAAGTAGTTAGCACGTTGACTACAAAACCTAAGGTCATGGGTTCGAGCCCGACAGTCATTAAAAATAATAACACCACGCATTTTTCTGATGTGCATTAGTGTCCTTTGTATCAGTTGTTATGTAAAAAGTTCTAGTGATGCAGGCATAAGGCACTGGTCACTAAAAACTACACCGACTTCATCAGATACTAATCCTAACGTAACATCAGAGCGCCCTCCTTCGTTGTGTAGCAGAATCATTGGCGAAGTAAAATAAAAAATAAAATAAACTGGCTACTAAACACAGCTTCAAAATTTAATACGCCTCATTTAACACCAGAAAGCGCTGCAACACTGCATTATCAAAAAGCGTGCAAAAAATCACAGTTGTAAAAGAATGAAGCTTTCCTCCATCTCTTCCTTCCTTCCATTCCCTATCACTTTCTTTCACTATCTTCTCTTCAACTAACAGGTATCATTGTATTCGACCCAAGTGAGCTGGACTCTAAATTTCACCCTTCCTTACCAGTAGCCTGCTAACCTAACCTAACCGAACCTATAATAAAGTCACTAAAATTGCTAATTTAAAAATTCTTTTTTTTAGCTTCTCTTGATACTGAATTATTGATAACCTTTATATTCATTACCGTTGCTTTTCTTCTTCCTATGAGCATATTTTTGTATCACCTGTACTCCTGTCTATCACTAATAAAAAAATCAACAAAATCGGGAAACTTTTTTTTACTTTTGGCCAGCTAAAAGTGCAAAAAGTCACAGTGAGCAATCGTTCGACTTTTGAGAAAATACAAACCTGGTAATGATGGAGTTGATGAAAATGTTCAAAAGACAATAACAATTTATTTGATCGGGGTTGTATTTTTTTATAAGTCATGCAACTGTGTAGGATAGTGAGTACCAGCCTTAATAGTTGAAGCAAATATATTTATGGTTATGGTAATGGTTATGTATAGTATAGCACGTCGGACTGAACCTTTAAGCTTTAATTTTATTCTAAAATTGTCTTCTTATTATTATCGTAATTATAAAGTGACATACAGTTGTACGAACAAATGTACGGATTTGTTCTGAAAATCACGGTGTTTCGATCGAATCTATCGTTCGCATTTGGAAGAACAGGACACCAAAACAAAACCCTGAAATTGGTTTTTGTCTCCAATATAAATGTAGGTTTCGATACTAAAGCACCAATCCAAAAGCTTGTTTTATACAAAAAGATAAAATTTATTGGGAAAATATTTAAAACTATGTCCTCTTCCACACACGTCAGGCTTGACTCGTCAAATTTTGAGTTTTTAGGGGAGAGAGGAAAAGAGAATGCAGACAGGTACAGACTTGACCGTACCAGTAAAGTTTGTGTTTTCGTTTTGTTTTGACATTCGTAATACTTTACGAAAACGCAAATTGATGAAACAAATTTGACGGTGTGTATGAACACAAGTGCAGGTTCAAAAGAAAATTGATAAAAAACTGATCAGGTAAACCTGACGTGTGTGAAAGAGGACTATCAAAACTGATTAAATTCAATAGCAACAGAAAACTTAATGTTTCTCTTTAAATCACAAAAGACTTCTGAAAATATAACAACAGGGAACTTGATTAAAAATATTGTTACAAAGTAATAAACAGTACAGTGAATATTAAAATTACCACATTCGGCCATCCTAGCTGGCATCCGACCCGAATAGCCAGTTTATCATACCAATGTAGTCCAAGGTTTCATATAGTCTGCAATTTTAGATTATCGTTTTTAACTTCGATATATAAAATTCTTTCTTAATAACATCCTCCATTTTGCCATCATTTTCAACATAATAGTTATCTTCAGCATAGGCATCATCATTCAGTGAACTGTCGTATTACTTGTTCATTGTGTTCTCCTTCCATTCTTTTTTTAATATTCGGCTCTTAATGTTTATTAATCTATTCGATCGAATCTATCGTTCGCATTTAGAGGAACAGGCAGGCCCATTAGAGTTGTTCGCATTCCATACAAAAAAAAAAATGTGCCAGTCACCCCCTAGGATTAAGGATAATGTAAAAACTATTCCAAAAATATATTTTTTATTATTTTGCACTGCCTTCAAATTCCGCCCTTTTAGTATTTTGTTCAATGTGTCGCCATTTAATAGTTTTTTACTACCACGTCGTATTCTAGTTTTTTTGGTTATGTGTATATGACGTTACATACATATCGTTGGCTTTGAGCGTAAACCTGCTAACTCACTTCCAGCAATTTTTACAGGAGAGTCAAAATACTGTTAACGGTTTCTATGCAAAGCGTACGAAATTAGCCTAATACATTAAGTTTCTTCGACATAAGAGCTTCAAATTAAAATAAATATTTAAGCAAATCGATGAAGCGTCTCTTTCTCTTTCGAATAGCATTAAAATGTCACATGCTATAAAAAGTGGTTTTAGCAGGCTTACACTTTAAGCTGACGATGTATGATTTATCGAAAAATTATAGGGTACTAAAAATTCTGCTATGCTGCCGTTTTTTGAAGTCCTTTCATTACTGTTGGTTAATTTAATATGAATAATTAATGTATAATAATTTGACTACTTAAGAGGGTGGAACTGAATTAGCCTCATGCAAAATTTGTGCACTAAATACAATTAACTTTATTTAATTTAGCATACGAACGACGTCCGTCATATTGATAAAATTTTAATGATTTATTGAAAAAAAAAATCGTTTAAAAATTTAATTAACAAAATATAAATATTTTTTTCCCAGCTCAATAGCCAGAAAGATGAATTTCTCTACAAAAGCATTCATAGTCATATTACATACGAATATAACAAGAGGAAGTTATGCAAGGGAAACATGAATTTTGCATTCACTTAATTGTGTGTTCAGAGTTAGTCCAGCATATGAAATAATTGTTGCTACAAAATTATTTATTCGTAAATTTTTCTACACAAAAATGTTGTCGTTTCAAAGGTTGCTCTTTATTTTCCATTTGTTTGTTTATTTAGTGGAAAAGAAAAAAATTACATACACTCTGTTTTCCACCACAAAAAAAGAAAACAAAAAGAACACAATTTTCGCATGACAAATTATGCAAATTATGAAAATAATCAAAGAAGTATTCCTCCAACTGACCACCGTGTGTATGCATGTGTTTGTTTTGAAGTTTTGGTCCTTTAAACTTGAAGGTTATATTTTAAGTTTGTACTTTTTTCTCACCTAAATATTTTGTATTGTTCACATGTTGAAACAAACAAAAAGACATTATTAAAATAATTATGGTTCAGTGAATCAAATTTTTACTATTTACTGCGCCCTACAACACAAGTGAATATGGTGCAAGCATGTGGTAAGTTTGTGGCTTATGTTGTGATTTCTACAATATATATATATATTTGACTATAAAGGCGTGTGCGAAACGGTAATACTCGTACTTCTGAGGGCAATAAAATTTCACTACTCCCGAGGGTTAGTAGAATTCTTGACGCAACAAAAAAAAATAAAAATTTGGCAGTAGCAAAGTAGTAAGAAGCTTAAACTGAAAAATTAAAATTTAAACCCAAGTGATCACGCTTTCTTACTGGAAAATGTGGGCCTGTTCAGGTTCTCTAAAAGTCGCCAAAATCAATTTTATGTAGTTTTTTTTTCGCTACGATGTCCGTCTGTTCGTCACAGGCTAATTTCTTGAGAACCGTAAGAGCTACGCACCTTAAATTTTGACAGAATATGTAGAACAACAAATATATGACAGTTAAAAATTAAAGGGTGTTCCAAAACGAGCAACGTAAAATGTTAACATCATATGCATAAAATTACATATAGACACTTGAAATTTGCAAAGTTAGTTAGTTAAAACTAAAATTAACTCACTAAAATGAAAAAACGCCAAAACTAAAAAGACGTCAAGACCTGAATAATAGACAACAATTAAAAAAAAGCCAAAAATAAAAAAAACGTTGCTAAAAAATCGCCCAAAACCAAAAACATGCCAAACTATATATTAAATAGGCTTACGTTCGTATAGTATTACATAAGTAGTATCCGTACGGAACCCTTCGTGTGCGAGTAAGTCGCACTTTACTGAATTTAATGTTAATATATGTATAATTCATAATAAATTTGTTTTCTTAATAAAAAAAATGTTGCGGAAAATCGCCGAAAGTACAGATGAAATCGCCAAACATTATTTCTTGTAAATTTTCCTCATCCAAATACAAGGCACTTCAATAACTTTAATTAATATATACTCGTATAAGAAAAATCATCAAAATCGTATTCTTTTAATTGCTTGTTTATTTTTTGAAAATACTCTTTCAATAAAGTAATTCTCCTGAATTATAAAAATTTTGAAGCTTAATAAATAAAAATAACCATATAAATCTCCTACATACATATTTATTTAGTGCCAGAAAAATTGCCATGTCGCCAAATAAAAAATTTAGAAGCAAAATAAGTTGGAAAAATCGCCAAGTTCGGTGAGAAGGCGGTCATATCGCAAGTTCATCACTGCGCTGTATTTACATATTTTTTTACAATAATTTTGTGTGTGTAGAATCTATTTAATGAAAGAACATCGCAACGTTTTTTCCTTGCACTAGAACAAAAAAAATCATAGTTATTTCTTGCTTTTTAGTGAAGTGTGTATAAGATTCGCTACGAACCAATATAACACTCTTTCCTACCTTACCTGCTTTTTAATTGTATCTTTTATTTTAAAAGCTGAAAAAGTAGAAATCCATAGAATGTAGTTTCCTAAAAAAAGGACTTACTCTCACACGTGGCTAAACATTTTCAAATAAAATTTCATTTGTCACCACAACCTTACCACCTTGTTTTCACACACACACACACACACACACACACACACACACACAACTTGACAACTGACCAGATCAAAACAAAGAAAAAAACAATATAACGGGTTACAAATATTGCATGACGGTAAAGCAAACATGTATTATTAACTACCGTTACATTTATTTGCGCACGAGTTTTAGTGAGTGATAAAAAAAAGACAAGGGTCACCACACCTACACGTAAAAAGTCCCCCTGGAGCTGTAAAAAAATAACCACTACAGATGCATGAGTATAGAAATGAGTTCTGTAACAATTATTGTTACACTCGAACAACATATTTTCTTGTTGTTTGGTGTCATGTAATTAAGTTGTCATTGTTTTCCACTTATGACAGGCATACAGGATCAACAACGGTTTCTCTTCAATTGTGTACATATACATACATATGTATGTGTGTGCTGTGTTTTACTTTTGGAATGTCCTTTCATCTACACCTGTTGACATTTATTAAAAGAGCCCCAACAAACAAAAACACGCCTTGTGCTCATTATTAAATAAATACCTTCATTAATTTGTTCATTCTTTGTGTGTACTCGTATGCTCTCCTCAAACTGTGAGAATTTTCTTCATAATTAATATTCATATTGTCACTGATTTAACAACATGATAGAATTCAAACGTTGACACACAAATTAATTGCTGGCACACAACCATTTAACCCCATCCTTCAAAAATCAATCACTCTCATCACATAAACGCACGCACACATTTCAGAGATGGAACACTCGATATCAATGTACTTTTTCGACTATGATTATCATTATAAAACAATATTTCAAGTAAGAATTCGGTGTCTGAATATGTTTCCTCAAAGTTATTCAGGGGTCTACTCTGTAATTCGAAGGGAAAGAAAAGGCTTTCGTATTTACATGTTATTAACCCTTTCGCGGACACCCCTTTTGACGAAGGGTTTCCCGTGTGCATTTTGCTATATCTACGTAATTTTTCTAGATAGGGAAATTCTGAAAACACCAAATTGCTCACTATTAAAAATAGAATCTATCTGATGGATAAAAAGGGCATACGATTTCTGACGTTTATTTCCGTCATGACGCTCTTTGTAACTCAGTGATGGCGTTTGGTACCATGACGTTTATAGCCATCAGACGGAGGAAGGAATTTGCCTATATAAACTTGACGTGTATACACGGAAACTATAAAACGATTTTTTGGATACTTAGAACAGTTGATTCGATATGATATGATGTGACTGCAACTTTCTTTATATAGATACATACATTCATTATATTCAGAAACAATGCATCACACACAAATGCTGATCTATTGTTAAAAAGCCTCAATATTCACCCTTATGCCAGTTGTCGACATCGACGTCACTTTAACACATACCAACAAATTGGGGCTTGCGTACCCGTTGTCGAAAACAACTGACTCCTGTTGGCAGGCTTATGCTATTTTCTAGACCTTAAGGGACGGAAATGGATTGTTAGTAGCACAAAATTTTTCTCTAGAGCGAGTAAACAAGCCCCAATTTTTGGTATTGTGTTAAAGTAACGTCGATGTCGACAACTGAAATCAGGATGATTAAAAGTTGCAGAGGAAAATGTGTTAATGACGTGTATGAACGTCATGTCCTACCAGAAACCTTTGTTTTGAAGTCTATAGACGTCAGTGTTCGTGAAAGTTTTAAGATACAAATTCGAACGCGTTTTCTTTCGTTTGAAGTATTTACAAAGCAGACCCTCAGTTCCGGTAAAAAGCGATTATCGAATTTAAAAAAGTCAAAAGAAAAAGTATGTTTCTGCAGGGACAAAAATTTTACCAAATACCAAAATTGTAAATTCATACATCATAGTTTCAAAAATTATTTCGAAGTAAAAAAATCGTATGCAATAGATTGGTTCACTATCTATCGGTGTCACTTATTACATTTGATATGATCAAATCGGCCTTTTTTAAATAATAAATGCTGTGGTTTTCCTCTTATTAGAAAATATTTATTTAACCATTTTCTGTTGTTATTTGAAGAACAAAAAGTGTATTTTTTATGAAAATATGTAAAATTCACGTGAGTGTATGTTTATTGTCAGTGTTTTATTTATTTTGGTGCACTTTTTTTGAACAGTAATGAGCCAAACCGTGATATATAAACCAAAATAAATTGACAGTTGTTACGTTTTTTAATTAAAATCGTCAACAGCCATCTAAAAATCAAAAAAAAGAAAAACGCTTACATGTTCTGAAATGCTTCCTTTAAAAAGTACTCATTGTGTCGACCTTCTCCATCGTTGTGGTAATTTCAGTTGAAAAAGCCGACGTATAATGTATGAAAGCTTTTATGTGCCTGGGATTTTAGTCACAAAAATTTTAAATTCTGTCCAATTTATAAATCTCCACTTCCCATGTCTGTCATAAACATTGTATTAAATTGTTGTTAGAAAGAGAGATATATAGAAGTATAGGGTGTTTTTTTTAAAGGTATATAACTTCGAATTGAAATAAAACACAAGAAAATCGTTTTAATGTCCATCAATTTGGCTTTATTGGAAGGATAATTTTATGCCATTAACGTTTAAATATGATTTCGGGCATGTGGCCGCCGCGGCTGGCTCGAATAAAGCCAATTATACAGGTCCAATTTTCAACCACTTTTTCGAGCATATGGGGCCGTATGTTGGCAATAACGCCACGAAAGTTGGCTTCCAAGTCCCCTAACGTTTCTGGTTTGTTGGCGTAGACGAGCGACTTCAGCGGATGCGTATTATCACATAGAGTAAACGTAGTGCGAAAACGATCCATGGTTAACCGAATTAATTGCTCTGTCGACCATAAAATGGACGGAGCTTGCGGTAAACTTCGCGAACTGAACCATTATTTTAGAAATAAATTTGCACGATTTGCAAGCGTTGTTCTTTTGTCAACCTGTTCATGATGAAATGGCAAACCAAACTAAATATTAATCACTTGACAGCTGACAAAATGGCCGCCAGTTAAAAAAGTGATGCCAACTTAAAGTTCTATACCTCAATAAAAAACACCCCTTAGAATGGGATATTGCGTTCTGTATTTTATTCATACTCGTAGTTTGACATTTAATGTCATCCTTTATTAAATGAAAAATTTGTCCTTTTTTAATTTAATAAATTAATTGATTTTTGTTTGTTTTTACGTTCGTGTCATTAATTGAAATTTTATTTGTCAGTCGAGACACATGTCTATTAATTTATATTAGTTATTTAATATTATATAGCCCTCCTTTATTTCAACACTGTCATATTTCAAAAATTCATTTTTGGATTTAATAATGCAGACAATTTTGTTAGATCATATTTAATCTTGTGTAAAAATTGCATACAGAAGGCTTTTACACTCACGTGTTAAGAAAAGAAAATATTTTCATATTTTCATTGAAGTGTATGTAAATTGAAAACTTTAAACTTATTTTCTGCAAAACTAGCTTTTTTGAGTTATGACTATGTTGCAATAAAGGAGCGAAATGCACATATCGCTCATTTACTCAAACAACGTCATAACTCAAACAACCAGTTTGCCAGAAAACGAGTTTGAAGTTTTGAATTTACACAAAACTTAATGGAAAAAGAAAATTTTATTTTTCTCTCAAGAGTTGAGTAAATAAGATATTTGTATGAAAATTTTACACAATATGAAAAACGATTTAAGAATTAATTCTGCATCACTAACTCAAAAAATCAATTTTTTACTTATGACGTTCTTTGAGTAAATGAGCGATATGTATATATGTATGTATGTACATACATACATATTAGTGATTTGACGAACATTCGTATACTGAAAAAGTCAATATGTGCTGGTTTTTTAATTAAGAAATCGATCAAGGTACATATCTACACTATGCAACAAATTAAGACTTTTTGAAAAGCACACGGACTGGGCAGTACAGGTTCGATAGTGACCAATCTTTTTATGAGCCTCCAAAGATTTCGAAAATCAGTGCACCCTCAAAAATTGGTATCATCAGTTTTTGACCAACAGCTAATTCAGACTGTGCTATGTCATTAGACAAGTACTAGCAGAACGGAACAACATGGTGTCTTCGAAGAGCTCTACACCTTTATCATTAGCGTTCAAGTTTTTGGTCAACCGTGTGTTGTGTCTGTTGATGTAAATTTCAGTTTTATATGCAGAACTTTCAATGTAAGGCCGAGTTTACATCTGTGTGCCATATGCCAAAAAAAAAACGTAACCACTAATTACTAATGAAAAACTGTTTGATTCAGACATGTATTTATTAATTTAAACAGTTTGAAATCATGTTGAAATACGTGTCTGATCAAACAGTTTTTCATTAGTAGTTAGTATTTACACTTTTTTGGGTACATGGCACACATATGTAAATTCGGCCTAAGTTGAACGCGATACTTGGTTTGAGTCCAAAGGCATACAATTTTACTTGAAGTTTCTTCTGTAAGACGCCTTTTGTACACGCAAAGTTTATTTTTCAAAGTCTTGACTTTGTAGGAGAGAAGGGAAACAAGAATGGGTGTGAGTACAGATCTAGAAGATTAACTACTGCAATAGTATACAATACGAGTATACTGTAGAAAAATGGAAATAGGGAACGCAATTTCTATACTTGGATAAGAAGTGAGAAGCCATCTTCCTTTTCAAATACATATACATATATGTACATGCGAGCCAATTGTTATGAGTGCCGTGCCTCTTGCGTTTTGCGAATACAGTGCCATATCTCAGAGATGCGTGTAGCCTTTCAGTGGCACGCACCCCTTAGGAAATCGATATGAATCACTTTGCGAATTATGGTCTTAAGTTCATGCTTAGAAGTTTTGAAACAAAACTATTGTGTATGTCTGTATATAAATATGTATGTATGTATGTATGTATATTTTTTTTGGTAACTTATCACAAATGAACATCAAATAAAATCATTTTGCACTCAATACGATAAAAATGTGAAATAAATACTCTTATAAAAAATGTTTCAACAATAAAATACACATGGGAATATTCCCAAAAAAAAATCATTGTGCCTAAAAACTAAAAGGGGTGTATCGCTGAATTTTGCAAACTCGCAATACACAATGTGTATAAAAATCTAAGTTAAGCGGAAGGATATTGGCAACGATTAGGAAACAAGCAGGATATTATATGCTCTATAGCCTTTAAAAAGCTTCAAGTCACAAACATACATACATATCGCTGTTAACAAGTAGAAAGGCCCTAACTCAAATAACTGTAACTTTAGAGGAGAAGGTAAAAACATAATAATAAACATTAAAAGTGCTTGTACAATTTCTTTTTAAAACTGCGTTATTTTTCAAACTGCTGCAATAAATTTCTGTGACGAGGTGTATTTGGGTGAAATGTATTGAAATCACTGAAAAGCTCAATTTCGTGAAAATACGAGTTACGGCCTTTCTACTTGTTAACAGCGATATACTTTACTCTCACATTCTAAATGCACATATAAACATGTATGTATTCATTTTACATACTCTTACTACACATATAAATATTTAACCTTGCTATTACAAGATTTTTATATGATTATTCTATTTAAATTATCGTACACCATTGTCAAGCGAAAAAAAATGCATTGATTGATTTTTAAATTCAGTTTTTCGCTCTTCTATTAAAGGGAAACCTTATTTCATTGTACAAAATGTGGTATTATTAAATTATATCAGATTTTGTTTCCTTTTCTTCACTTAATTTTACTTTCACTGCTATTTTATTTAATCCGGTAACAAAGTAATTTTTCTTTTGCAATTTTAGTTTTCTACTTTTGGTTTTAATAATATTGACACCTGACAATGCAGTATACACATGTATGCATACATACGTAGATGAACATACATACATACATACATACATTACATACAATCATACATTAAATTTCTCATAAATCCTGGTGACAATAACAATTTATACCACCAACGTACAAATTCTTATTGTCAATGACATTATTGAGATATGGGTTTTTGTATTGTTGGTTTTTGGCGAAAAATTGTGACAAATTATTACCCCTCAACTGAAATTATCATTGATTGTTGCACATACGTACACTTGTAGTAGACATTTTACATTTGTGTTTCGTCTATGCTGTGCGAAACAGATTAAATATGTTTCCAACTAAAGTTGTGGAAGGATTTTATATTTAGGGTTTTGCCAATGCAACAATCAATATAATTTCCTTTGATGATCCTGCGAAAAGCCCCGTAGACAAGGCACATCAATAAGCTACCCCTAGTTATACCACAAATATTACAACACCAAAAATTGCATGGACTTTGTTGCTAAATATGACCACAACCAGTGATGCCAACTTTTTTGGCTCTAAAAGCCCATCAAAATTTAAAAATAAGTTATATTTACAACTAAAGGTAGAATTAGTTTGTACGTGCTGTTCCGTTCTGAATCAGCTGTTTTGTTTCTGTTCAATTGAAAGTCTGTATGTGTGGTTTGTTTTTCCTTTTTCGTTCTGTTCTGTTACGGACAAATCTGTAGAAAATAGAATTCAACGTTAAGTGACAGCCAAAAGTGTGTATGTATTAGTTTGTTGTGATATTTTGTATACAACTGAAATCAGTTTTATAGGTTGCCAGCTAATTCCTTGCACAGGAAAAGTAATTGCAAAATATTTTATACAGAAAAGAACGGCACAGAACAACAACGAAAAGTAAAAACTAATGAGGCCTTAAGTTTGATGTTATTTGTTCATTAATAATTATTACATGTAATTTGGCTTACAAAGCGATACGAACTTTAGCCTGATCAAATCATGAATATAAAAATACTAAAAGCTATTCTAAGCTATTCTCTATTTCGGCAACAGTATAAACATCTTTAATGAAATATATCGGACGAAAAAGTTATGCTTTACACTGAAAAAGTAAATACATCAAGTTTTTATTAAAGTAATTTTAAGAAATACACAAATTTCTTGAAAGCACTATGTATAGTGCTTTTTCTTAGTTTGCACCAACGCTCAAAATTTGGCGTTTTGAGTCTTCAAAAATCACTAAAAATAGTGCCAAAAGCACCAAGTTGACATCGCTGACCATAACACTTGTCAAGGCAGGGTAACATAATATATTCCTCTCCGACCAACTATATTGTGACATTAAAAGTTATAAAAAAAATTGCCAGGCATGACGTAGAGAAAAAACAATTTAAAGTTAATAAAAACCACATTGATTCCATAAAAACCATTAACAAAATTCTAGTCATGATGAAAATTTTTATTTCAATATTAAACAATATTAATTTATTTTCATAATTTTAGTATGGAATTAAATATAGAAATAATATTTTTCACCACTGACTTAATATTGAACTCTTATGGAACAGTATTGTCATCTTATTGATATAATATGGTTTACACATTCATTTAAAGCGGTGTCCTTTATATTTTAATATGTTTCTTATTAATTTAATATTTTGCAATTTAAATTTCAATTTAGCTGAGAATTTAGTGAAATAAAAGCCGTAAAATAATAATATGTTTAGACTTTAAAACAATATTTATTCAAAGTAATTCCATAAATAATAATGAATCAACATTAACTCGAAGTTGAAAATTATTGATTTAAAGTATTTTAATATAACTTTTCTATTATATTGAAATTTATTGAACTAATATGACGCGTTCTTATTTATAAGCTGCAGCTTTTCCCTGAGTGCAGTAATTTTTTACAATTCGCCTTCTGTTTAACCGGATTTTTATTTAGTGAGGTTAAAATAAGAAAAATTGGAATTAACGTGGTGCTTCTGTTTATTTTATGCATATTCGTACATTTATTCTACATGATACAAATTGACCAGAAGAAAACTTTTGAAAAAATCCATAAAAAAGTATTATAAAAATTAATAATCTTAAGAGATCATCAACGGCCAATTATGACTTATAAGAGGTTCCACAAAACAGAACAGAACAGAATGAAATTATTGCGATTTAACGTGATTTTTTTCAATCGACCAAATGCTTGTTACGAATTATTGAGATTTTCGTTTTATTGGAACACGAATTATCGCAGTTTTACTGTATAAAGTTTTTAATCCATTCAAATGAAATCATTTCAAAAGCTTTTTTACCTCAAAAGTTCAGTGCTTAAAATTTTGTGCCCAAAGCGAATCAAAAAGTTTTCTCTACCATAAGATTAGATTTCGCTTAAAGTTTATTTTTAATTATAAAAACCTCAAGAATGGTGGGCGTTACTTCACATTCTGCTAGTGAAGCTGAAGTCATTTACACACATTGCCATTCAAAACAAAAATGTACTCGTACCGTTCGTTAGTGTTAATGGTGGGATGTCTGCTTGTTTCAGCTCATGCCACCAAAATCAAACAATGTAAGAATTTAAAAAGTAAAATTTTATAATAAGAAAAGCAAGAAACGTCTAATGTTTAACTTAATTTGATACTCGTATGAAGGTGGTGACAACATACCGTCTCCTTTAGCTGTAAATGTCAAAGGCTGTGATGTGCCACCCTGCGATATTGTCAAGGGAACAAGTGTGGAATTTGAAATACATCTATTAGCGCGTAAGTTAATCATGAAATGAAAATCATAATAAATAATTTCTAATATGCTTGTCTATTTCGCTTGTTAGAGAAATTTACTGCAAAAGCCACTACCTTGGTTAAGGCCAAAACTTTTGGAATAACGGTACCTTACGAATTGCCAGAAGATGTGAGTGACGTTTGCTCTAATCTAAAGTATGATGCGAATTGTCCCCTCTACCCCACTGAAGATGTTACTTACTTATTTTTACTTCCCATTTCCAATTCGTATCCTGAAATCAATGTTAATGTTCAAATTTATATTGTCGATCAGGATGAAGAAATAGTGACGTGTTTCAAATGTGATGTTAAAGTTAAAAAGGGTTCTTCGGCAAATTCCACAGCTGTTTATGAGTTAAATTGGTTAAATGATACTTCCGCAAACTACCAGCCTTATTTATAAAAATTTATAAAAGCTTTATAATCAAATTTTTGTATGGAAAACTGTTTTAAAAACCCTTTAAGCATTTTTTTTAAAATATTGTGTATTAAGTATATATATATTCGTTATTGTGATATTTTTTGATATTCCGAGCCCTTAACTTCATAAGAAAACTTAACCTAAATTTAAAATGGAACACAAAAAGTTATTAATTTTAAGAAAAAGAGAAATTTTTAAGAACAAAAATCAAAAAATTATATGTGATTTAAAAGAAGTGAAATTAAAAAAAGAAAATTTATTATTATATTTTGAAAAGCTATGAAAAGTGATTTCGGCTAACATTAAGGACCTCTAGGAATTCGATTATGAAACCGAACCTTCATACAAATCTCTTTAATAGCTGATGTACAGCACGTATTAAAACGTTTATATTATTTCACGTCACTGTACATACGCATGTACTTACTTCCTACACTCATATAAATATAAAATTTATTTATAATACATATTCCCTTCTATTTATACCTTTTTTGTTTAAGCCCTATAGCATTTACATTTTTAATGCCTTGACTAAAAGCTTGTGCAGCGTTGCCGTTAAGAAATTTAAAAAAAAAATGCGTTACCAAAATGTTAGTTTTTAACAAGCTAATTATTTCCAAATAATATACTACATTTGCTCAATTCAAAACCTATTGTAAGAGTCGTACTTCGTGCAAACGTTGTTGGTAATTTACATTTAATCATCAATAAGGGTTTTCATTAGATTGTTCAAAAGTCTCGCAAAGTGTGCAATTGTGCATTTTTACACTCTCGTTAATAAAATGTCAAAAATTGTATAAAAATTTACTTTGCCCAATAATTTTGACTCGTAAACTTAAGCTGTGCAATTGTGCATTTTGTAAACAACTTCTTGCTTTTTGGATTTCCTTAGGAATTTTTAGACACACACACACACTTTTTTATTTTTATAGAAATATATATATAAATATGTTCAGAAATAATTTCTTAGTCGGACTTAAGTTCAGTAATTTCAATTCTAAGTCTAATTTAATTTTTCTTCTCTTCTTTAGAAACTCAAATTAATTAATAAAAAATATTTAATTGATTAAAATTCACTATAGTTCAACTAAACATTTAAAATTGTTTCACTTAAATCATCATGGGCACGTGACAAATATATGTTCACTTGTCAATCACAGTTTCATATACTGGAAAGTAAAATCAACTGTAGAAAGCAAAAACAATGTCCACTACAATAATACTTACAGGTATGTACCGACGGTACATCGAATAAGTAAAAATAATTAATGTGATGATCGTAAAAGATAAGCAAGAATAGTTAAACATACTTAGGTAGAGTGACATAACTTCGTGCTAACCTGAATATAAAAATGAAAAAACGGATAAACAGAAAATGAATAGCGATTGTATACACAATATTTCTCATATTCCATTTCATTAAAAATTTGCGTTAAATAGCTGATGTTAATAACAATCTCTACCCCAGTAGATAGACTTGGGTGCTGATGAAGTGCGTTGCTGCACAGAAAAATATCGGTATTTCCCCCAACTTATAGTCTAATTTAATTTTTCTTCTCTTCTTTAGAAACTCACATTAGTTAATAAAAAATACTTCATTCAATAAGAATTGAAATTACTGAACTTAAGCCCGACTAAGAAATTATTTCTGATTAAAATTCACTATAGTTCAACTAAACATTTAAAATTTTTTCACTTATATAAATAAAGGGTGTTTTTTATTGAGGTATAGAACTTTAAGTTGGCATCACTTTTTTAACTGGCGGCCATTTTGTCAGCTGTCAAGTGATTAATATTTAGTTTGGTTTGCCATTTCATCATGAACAGGTTGACAAAAGAACAACGCTTGCAAATCGTGCAAATTTAGTTCGAAAATAATGGTTCAGTTCGCGAAGTTTACCGCAAGCTCCGTCCATTTTATGGTCGACAGAGCAATTAATTCGGTTAACCATGGATCGTTTTCGCACTACGTTTACTCTATGTGATAATACGCATCCGCTGAAGTCGCTCGTCTACGCCAACAAACCAGAAACGTTAGGGGACTTGGAAGCCAACATTCGTGGCGTTATTGCCAACATACGGCCCCATATGCTCGAAAAAGTGGTTGAAAATTGGAGCTGTAGAATTGGCTTTATTCGAGCCAGCCGCGGCGGCCACATGCCCGAAATCATATTTAAACGTTAATGGCATAAAATTATCCTTCCAATAAAGCCAAATTGATGGACATTAAAACGATTTTCTTGTGTTTTATTTCAATTCGAAGTTCTATACCTCTAAAAAAACACCCTATACATATGTTTTTAAATTAAAAATTGCTTGATATTTTCTTATTTTATTTTTATTAAATGAACTTTTTGACATTTGTTTCAAATTTAAATAAACTGTTTGCGCAAAACTTCAAAAAGGGCTGCATGAAACAAATCTCGCAAGTTTGCCCAATTGCACAAATGGCAATTTAAAAAAACAAAAACCTTAATATTTTTATTGAAATTACCAACAACTCATGTACGAACTACGACTCCGATAATAGGTTGTGAATTGAGCAATTGTTTTCTAACATACAAGGGCTGGTCAATAAGTCCGTGACTCTTTTAACAAAACATAGGGCCTAATTTTGTAAAACGCAACGCTTAGCGTTAAAAAGTTTTGTATGAGAAAATTTTAAATTAAATTTGTCAACGCTGAGCGTTGCGTTTTTTGGATAAAAAAATTATTTTATTTTTCAACGTAGTCTCCTTTGAGCTCTATACACTTTTTCTAACACTTCAGTCATTTTGTTTATTCCCTCCACGAAATAAGATTTGTCGAAGTCATCAAAATAGTTATATGTACGAGGTCTGAACAAAAAATAACCGTTATTTTCAAATTTCGTGAGTTACGTATGTTCTATTTTCGCATTTTTTTTTTCTGTTACATTGGTACACATGTCTGTTATATATGTTGGCAATATCAGCCATTTTGGATTGTCAGTTTGTTTTTGACAGATAAAAAGGTTAGTCGTGTTTTGGTGAGCTCTTCGATTTTTTACTATTTTTTACTAAATTTTGAGCAAAAACAACGTCGGATGGACATCGCTCAGGAGCTGTTGAACATCGTCAACGACGATCCAGATTTCCTCAAAATCAAATGTTAATTTTTTTTCAATTTAAATTCAAGAATTTGTAATAATTTGTGTGTAAAAAAACAAATTGTTTCATTCAAACAAATTTTTTACCGAAATGAAAAAGCAAATCAAACGAATAACTGTTCTGTACAGTATGGCTTTGCCATATTTGAACAGAAATCTTATCTAAACAATCTTGTTACAAATTAGAATTTTTCACTCTACATATACAGTTTTTTGCATAAAATTAAATTGGAACAAACAATTTAATGGAACAGTAAAAAATATTTACTGAAACTAAGTTTTATTTCAAAAAAACGTTTGTTTGAAAATTTTTTGGGAATAATTTTTTTCTGTGCATTGATTGTTTTAACCTTTTTTGAAGGCTGTCAATGTGGATTTTACAGCGTGCATTCCAAATAACGGTCGTCATGACTTTGTTGGCTGGTATCTGGTGTGTTGTGGTGGATCCACGTTTCGTCCATAGTGAATATTTTCTATTGTTTCGGGCATAAAGACCTCAGATGGGCGCCCAGAACGTTCGGTATCTTGCATACTTGTACGGCTAGAACGAAATTCAGTAAACTGCTGTCACATGCAAACTAAATTGTAACTGACAGTTGTTTTTTAACTGGAACAGTGATTCCTTTTCAGTTAAGAGGCGGAAAGCATTCACATCACTGCAATTTTCGACAAAATACAAAATGAACTTTTTTCATCCGCGCACTTCTCCTTGGCGTTACAAAGTATCGAAAAGTGTCATTTAAGGAAAATGTATTATGAAAAGTACAAATTAAGTGCCAACTTGACACCTTAGTATTCACCAACGGTAACGTTGAGCTTGTATTGGCATTACGAGTGCATAATTTTAATTCTTTCTTTCTCCCTCTTTCGTATCATAAATACTTTTCAGTGCTAAGCAAAATGATAAAAGGCTGGATTTAAAGTTAGCAAAATTTTGTTTTATTTGTTTCAAACAGAAAATTATAAAGTTATGTTTTTATAAAAGAAACACAAAATAATAGAAACACGAATTTACATACAAAATCTAAACAGAGAAATGCATATTAATATAAAATATAATTACTGTTTTAAAATCTATAAAACAAACAAAAATGGAAAGACTTGTAAATTATAGAAGATAAACTTAAGGTTTTATTACAAAAAAGCTTTCAGCAAATTGTAATACGGTAAATAAAAATAATTCGCATATTCCATTTGTACTCAGAAATATATATGTATTCTCGTATAAGTCTCAAATTTCTATCACACACAGTGGACCAAACACAAGAACGCTGATGATGAAGTTGTGGCGACCTTCGAAAACAGCATGTTGTTCCGTTCTGCTAGTGTTTGTCAGAATATTTACAATAAACCTTTTTTTTATATTTGTTCCTTTAAAACTATCACATATACATAATAAGTTTGGCTTCCTACGTACTTTATCCTAATTAAAATTTGGTTTTTTCGTGTCTCTTACTAAAGTTCGTTAAATTTATTTTAAGAATTTATTTTAAGTTAAAACTACGTTAAAACACTAATCAATAATCGTTTGTTGATATTTCCTTAATGGCTTTGAGTACATTGTGATAAAGTTTCACCATAAATTGTTAATAAATTTCCATTTATATGAGATATTTTTAACAAAAGGTAGACTCAGTGAACTCAGTCATTTATACTTCCCATAAATTATATAGCAAATGCCTTTCAAGTGCAAATCTTATTGGAGTAATTGCGATAAGTGTTTTGCACCTGCAATCATGAGATTATATTAATAAGCGTTTGCTGAGCAAATATTTAATACCAAAATATAATGTTTATAAATACAAATTCATTTGAAAACTCCTTATGGGTTTATTGGAAAAATTATTGGCTTTGCACTACGGATGTTCTAATAAAACAAGATGAAAATAATTTTAAGAAACTCCTAAATAAAAAGTCATTCAAGTGATGGCATCTGGAATATAATCACCGATAAATAAATAATACTGTGCAACAAAATCAAAATTAGTCAAAAATAACAAGTTTCTAAAGGCTGATTATGACAAAGGACGTAAAAAAACATGAAATAAGTTAGATCAGATCAGATCAGAAGTCAGATTTTACAATATCAGTAAAATGTGCTAAAATTGTTTTACAACAGTATGAACTGACAGTTTTTGTCTGACAACGTTGCCAGAAAAAGCATTATCAGTCCGTTACAAGGATACCAGCTGACAAACTACCAGCCATCTGTGAATACGTTTCGTTGCAATTGTCAAATTATTTTCAAATATTTGTGAAGACATTTTATTATAGTCAGATGTGCGAGGCCCATGCATCTGTCAATGGTAACATTATCAGAGAATTTTTTCTATGACCATCATTGCACATACTTGTTGTTAAAGAAAAAGGAAATTATTATGGTTATACTTTTGAAATTATTATGGTTATAATAATTTATATTTTAATTTTAATTTTTCACATTTAACACAAGCACAAACGATTGATAATTGAGAATTTCTGTCAAGTGCTTCGAGTCTGACAATGCATAACAACAGACCTGGTGGCCGAATATTCGGGAATTCGTGCATCACTAATACATACATATGTACATACAAAATACCCTTCTCTTGCATAGCGCACTCGGGTAAAAAGGTTGAATATCTTTGACAAAATCGGATATTTGGCAGCCACAGATTCCTAAACCTATTGACGGGAAAATGTTCTACAGAAGAGAAAATAAAATGCTAGATTTAAAATTAATAAAGTTTTTTTTAGCTTAACTGGCAACAATGGAACAAGTCCATCAATGTATTGTATATTCTCAGGTACATATGAAGTTCAGCCTACGGGTATGCAATACTTTTGAAATTTAATAACTGTCATATTCGACCAGTCTTAACCCTTTAGTAACTGTTGCAACATAATCTTAATATTGTCACATTAAATAAAAAACCGCGATCAAATATTTTTTCTTTTAATTTTCAAAAAAAAATATACATTTTTGAAAATCGCTCAAGCGACAGACAGTAGGGCTGTATTGTTATATATAGTTTATAATATCGCTATTTTTGAAATTTTTAAGAACAGTAGATACTGATATAGCACTATGCATATTTGTCAGCTAAATTTCCAGAAGTATTAATTTTTTTCGAAGACCAAACACAATAACGCTCATGATGAGAGTGTGGCGGGCTTCGAAAACACCTTATTGTTCCGTTCTGCTAATGTTTTTTCAGAATATATTCTTAAAACATTATTACACGTAATTTGGCTTCCACAAAATGCAAGCTTTTGTCTAAATAAAACCAAATAAAGAAACAAAATTAAATTCTAAGAAGAAATTAACTAAAGGTACGGCCACACTTGGCAAACATTTGCCTAAAAAGTGTAACCACTAAATATTTATGAAAATTTTTTCGATTAAGACACGAGTTTATTAAGTTAAACAGTTTCCAATAAAGTTGGATTCTGTGACGTTGTCTATTAGTTACTCGTATGTTTGAAATGAAAATGAGGGTAAACGGGAATGGAATAATGTTTTAGACCAGCTCTACTAAAATCACAAAGAAGCTATTATATTTTATTATGACATTTCTTACATAAAAACTTATCTTAATACATATGAGTAAGTGTTTCCAGTAACTGTTGGCCAGGTGTTACTTTCTCAAGTGTTTTGTAGAAATAATAATTTAATGCTCAATTAATTGCAAAATGTTCCCAAAACACTTGGTTTTATTTGCTAATCTGGAGCAGACAACCATCGAAGATAACAAATATAAATAATTCAGCAAAGCACGTATATTAGTCAAGAGTATTATTTGCTTTTAATATGAATATTAAATAAAATAGTTTCGTAATTGTATATTATATGGGACTTCTTATTAAGTAATTTTGGTATAAATAGTTGAAACATTTTTTGATTTGCCATAAGTCAAATTCTTAGACTTTCAAAGAAGACATCTTGAGCACTTACAACTTAAAATGTTTAAGTTTTTCGCTGTATTTTTATTCTCAATGGTGGCTCTTTCTGCCGCTACAAACGTCAAAAAATGTGAGTGAACCTTTAAGAAAAAATATGCATAGAAAGTTATAAATTTACGTTGCTTATGCAAATTTAGGCAAAGGAGGACAACCTTTTCCTTTGAGTATCGAAGTTGAAGGATGTTCGAATCCACCATGTAACGTTATAAAAGGTACAACAGCTGTTATGGACGTTCACTTTGTGGCACGTAAGTTATTTATAAAATAAATATTTTATTTTCTTTGAAAATAAAGTACAAATCCTTATTAAGCTGAAAACGACATTAGCTCCTTGACCGCCAAAGTAAGAGCTACTGCCCTGGGTATTACCGTTGACTATGCATTGCCCGATGACGTTGCCGATGTGTGCTCAAATTTGTTGGATGGCGCCAGCTGTCCCATTTACAAAGATGAAGATGTTATTTATAAATTCAATTTCGATATTGACAACTCGTATCCCGAAATTCCTGTAGCTGTTGAAGTTTCATTGCATGACGAAAATAATAAATCTGTGGCATGTTTCATCTGCGACATTAAAGTTAAAAAGGGCCCAAACTAACTAAATAATGATGATTTCATGCAAATAAAAGAATAAACTTGAAAACTGTTTTAATAAAATTAATTTTGTTCAACTTATAAGAAGAAGATAAACTTTTAATTTTCGTAAACACTCAAGTCTAAAACAGCTCTAAGCCGTGACCTTTGAGGTCAAAATTCAAATATTGCATGATTCTCCCATTTGCCAACAATTCATTACATAATCCGACAATTCATTAGATGTCTGATGATGAGCGATCCTAGCCTATCAGTCCACAAGTCGTGGATTTGGTTCCCGCCATAGACTCTAAGTGTTTTCTGCAGACAAGCTAATAATCGCTTCACGGGTTGTGTTTGTTATTAAAAAATAGAAAAAAATTGCACTGATTTTTTCGAGAATCGACGAGGGAAAAATTAACCCTTTGGTGTCAAGTGGCTCAAACATACATATTTAAAATAAAATATGTTAATTTTTAAAAATATTTGTAAAACCTTTGTAGAAATACTTAATGAACGAAAGTGTTAACCCTTCCACGCATCAAAAATGATCCAATAATAATTCTGCCAAAAAACCGACTTCAATGCAAAAATCTGATGAACATTTCCGAAAAAAATTTATGGGATATAAAATTAAATTTTAATGGGCGTGCCTACGCCCATTTTTTTAAATGGAAGACTGTGTCTATTTTAGAGCTCAAGGTGTGTGGTGAGTTTCGTAAAAATCCGTTACTAGGTTTCGCAGCAATCAAATAAGTAGAATATCAAGAATTAAAAATTGTGGGCGTGTTCCCGCCCAATGTTTTTGAAACCAATGGTAAGCTATAACCTCTCAAGCAAGAAAAGAACTTTTACAATCGGTCAAATATGAACCGAGCTATGAAGTAACATTGCCCAAAAAATGGACACGAATTGGTAACGTCCTCCTCTTTTTGCAGTCGGTTAAAAAATCATACAGTTTCACATTTTGCAAAATATTTATGATTGGGTTATTTCGGTCGCAAAGTCACGAAGTATTTTTAAGACTGTTTTTGGTAAAGATTGTCCAAATTTCTGGGAAAAATAATTTTGAAATATCGGTGAAAAAATAAGTGCCATTTTAACCCGCATGACGAACAAGAGATACTTTTCTAATTTAGCTCATGATAAATCATTTCCTACACAATGTTATTTATCTGTAAAGCTAAAAGAATAATGGAATGTGGAATAATGACCCAATAAATTAATTTATTGCAATATATTTTTGAAATAAAAAAAACGCTTTCCACTTTTATTTGCAAATAAGAAGTGCGTACGACTCTTATCTCATAAATATCGGACAATACGCTCATATTGTACGTTTATGTTATTCTTTCATTTCAGAATTTTATTCATAAGTTAAGGCAGAATTAGTTTTTACTTTCTGTTCTGTTACGAATCAGCTGACTGTTTTTTGTTTATAGAAATCTAATACAAGTCGTTTGTAATTGTAAATGGCAGCATAAATTAAATAAAAATATTTGAAATAAATTGTGATTGTGCTTTTAGATTTAAAGAAATTAAATTTTTAAAAGAAAAACATAAAATTATATTGGACGATCCAAACTCATCACTTTAGTAGAAAACTGCGACCCTTCTGGTCAGAAACAGCTGACAACACTACAGAAGAAGTAAGTACGCAAATTTAGAAGCAGAACGGCACAGCATAGAATAGCAACAGAAAGTAAAGACTAATGAAGCCTTAAGTCCACCATTCGATAGTTGTTCTTTATTATTAGGTGTTTCTTGTTTACTTTTAAATTATTATCGAGAAAATGTGAAAAAAGTAAAAATAATATTTTAACGTACTTGACTATAATCTAAAGTGGAGCCACCATAAATAATGACATACAGTCTTTTTCATATCTCAATATTTGTTTGTTATTAAACACCTGTTCGTCTTCTTGGAATATTTTATATAAATTTTTTTCTTTAGTATTTCAAGTTGTGTATTTTAATAACTTTTTACCCATTTGTGTAGCCCAGAGCGGTTCAGTTATATAACTCCTGTCATATTAAGCATTTTCCGCAGATAAATAAATTTTGTACATATGTACATACTCGTACATCAGCTACGTCCAAACATACATACTCTGACATTTGCATTTGAGGTAAGCAGCTTTGAAAGCTCTTAAATTTGTTATTGTTTCTTCGCAAAGTAAGAGCAAACATTGTTGTCGACGAGATCTGACCGGCTATTGTGCTCTCGTCCGTGTGAAAGCACAAAAGCACTTTTATAAAAGTTTGCACATTGTGCAGATGGCTTGGACGTAGCTGACATACATACATATAATATTAGTTGGATCGCAAACTTGTCTAACGAAAATTAACAAATTTAATTAAGAAAGTGCTAAACTAGCACTTAGCATTATTTTGAAAATCTTTAGTGTTAACAGAAGAAAAAAGTGCTAAATCTAAATGCTAAAATGGCAAGCCTGGTTCATAGCAAATACTTTCAATTCAAAGTCCCTGTGATTACTGTGATTTTTTTATTCTGCCCGAAAGTATGCTATTTACAATCAACTGTACGCTGTACTGCTCTTCAGTGATGATATACAAGGGCAGGAAATAATTTAAGTACATAAATGGAGTTAAATTTAACGAATAATTTAGGAGGTTAATGCTTATCAAAATAATTTTACCTTAAAATTGAAGCGCAAGACATTGAATTATTTATTGTTTTTAGCGATTCAGCATTTAATTGAATATTTAATTAAAAATAGAATTTATAGTTATGTAATTATTTTTATCATCCTCGATATTAATAATCCGAGTTCAGAGTAAATAAAAACTAAAATCTCCAAGCAATTATAATATCGCTCAGAGTGACATAAGAATCACCATGAGTTAATGTGCTCAAAAATATTTATTATGAACCAGCAACCTGCACTTTTGTATAAACATATTGCTCATTTACTCAAACAACGTCACAACTCAAAAAATTTAATTTTTTAATTAATGATGCAGAATTAACTCCCATATCGTTCTTCATATTGTGTAAAACTTTCATACAAATACATACCTTGTTTACTCAACACTTGAAATCAAATTTCAAATTTTCTTTTTACATTCAGTTATGTGTAAATTGAAAGCTTTAAAACCGTTTTCTGTAAACCCAATTATTTTAAATTATGACGTTCTTGTAGTAAATGAGCGATATTTAAACTAGCATTGGAATGCAATGTTCCGTGTTAAATATACACAAATAAAATAATAAGGAATTTTATTTTTTTTTGCAAAAAAAAAAAGGAAAATACCCACATATCTTCACCTAAAACCCAAAAAGCCGTAGCAACCAAAAAGTTCAAAATAGATTTTTTAATTGGTTATGATGTGATTAACCAAAATACATCTTTCCTTAAAATTTTACCCACATATGTTAAAAAATTCCGATTTTATTAATTATTCAATTTGGCACCTAACAAATAAATAGCCTACTTACGGTTTTTTTTATTTTAGGTGACGATATGTAGATAAATAGTCAAAACAGATTAGAATAAATACCTATTTCGCAATCGATTAGCTTGTACTTTTAAATAAAGGGTGTATTTTGAGAGTGTCACAACTTTGAGTTGGCATCACTGCTTTATTTGAGCACCCATCTAACAGCTGATAGTTGCTTTTTTTAGTTTGCTATAAAATTTCATTATGAATCGACTTACATACAATAGAGCAACGTGTGCAAATTGTTGAAATTTTTAATCAAAATATTGTTCTATCCATCAAACTCATCGATTGATATTGATTTTGAATTTCCATTCAAAAATTTATTTTCTGATAAAGACCATTTCTGGTTGAATGGGTACATGGTAAAATTATACAAGGTACATGCACAAGCCCAGCCTGTTAATATATACAACGCAGAAAGTTGTCAAACTTTGTTTACAAGCTCCAAAAATGTTAGTGTATGTGTGTGAATAAAATGATTATAGTGTTGCCAATGAATTTAAAACAGCTGTGTCTCCACTCCAATTACACATTGAAGAAAATTACACTACAGATCTTTTGTGCAGATTAAAATAAAAACAAAAATAAATAAAAATAGAACCCAAAGTACAATTACACACTGATTATACATGAATCTAATTACATGGCCTACACATTGTCTAATTACACATAGATTGGCAACACTGAATGACTATAATCATGCATGAATGCCGCGTCTGCAATTGTACTTTACTTACCCTGTGATTGCTATTTTTAAAAACAACAGACATCTGTTTCTGACAATTATTCGTTACTCATGTTTTTGACTCAGCAGTTTTTCTTGAAGCAAGTCTGAGTTTATTGGAGAGAAGGGAAAAAAGAAAGAAGAGGGGTACTGAATTGCTTGTACCGAAAAGTTACTTCAATTCTCTTTTGTTATTTCATTCGCTGTATTAAAACAACAGCAAAATTGAGCAAGAAACTGTCTGTATGTAAACAAACGAGCAATTTTAAAAGAGAATTGAAGAGAACTGCTTCAAGAAAAACTGCCGAGTCTAAAACAAGACTTTGTTTCTACCAACAAAATGCGTGTGTTTTTTGGTGTTGTAATTTTGTTGTAGTCGTGCAAGTACCTTGTTATAATTTTACCATGAATGGGTACGTAAATAAGCAGAATTGTCGCATTTGGAATGAGAAGAATCCACAAGCTTTTGTCGAAACACCATTACATCCACAGAAAATTACTGTTTGGTGCGCTTTATGGGCTGGCGGAGTCATTGGCCTATATGTCTTCAAAAACTATTGTTGAAAATTGTTGTTGCAGATAGTGCCTTTTATGCGCCAGGCGTGGCGGCCACATGGCAGAAATCATATTTAAACATTAATTTTATAAAATTTTCTTTCCATTGATATTAAAAATATATTTCCTTGTTTTATTATGATTTAAGCTTGTGTCACTCTGTAAAAAACACAATTTATATTTATTTTCTTCTCAACTTGTAGATTTTTAAGTAACACTTACATATATCTTATCGATGAACATAAATCATGTATTACTTTTTCTTGTAGAACACCTGCATTGGCACAGTGAGGCAAATTGAAACTATTGTTCAAATAAATCTGCCATTTCTAAATAGGAATACATTTATATTATCCTTATCCTTTCTTGCATTTGGCAGTAAAAAAAATAATAATTTTATAATTATTATTTTATATCTTTCTTTTATTTGAGTCTTAAGACGTTTGACAAGTCATTCGTATATTTTGCATAATATACGATACGCGTGTGGCTAGAACGCTCATCGAAGATCAAGTATCTGAGAGTGATATTAAATTCAAAGCTGTCATGCACCATATACGAGTAGTTATATATCATAGCACCAAAAGCGCTAACTGCTTGTAGATCTGTGTCTATCATCACATATGAAGCTATTGCTAGGACCAGGGATCAGTTGGGGAAATTACAGAGGCTAGCATATCTTTGTATAACAGGGGTTATGACTTCTCCTATTGTGGAAATCAATCTTGTACTCCACTCACACCTCTGAGAACTATGATAGAAATTGGTCCCATGCAAAAATGCATCAACATCACGGGAAGTAGGGACTGTCTAATCAGTCAATGGGAGTTGTCATATATATAAAGGGTATGACTTTGATAATAGGTTTGATACTATTCTGACGAATAGAAGGGAATGAAAGGATAGGGCACCACGATACATCTCTAGACATGGCAGGTGGTACACATCTAGTTCGAGAATGCTAAAACTTTCTGGTGCGTGCAGTAGTCTTATCTTAATCTTCAATTTATGTCATTGAAAGATGCCATTAAGGCACTTAGTTCATATGAATTTACCTCTTAGTTAGCGTAATCCTGGAGCCGTTTGGCTGATATTGCATACCCTCCTCTTTACAATTAAATAAACATCTGATCATTTTGCTCAAATATACACGTTCTTTCTTTGCATATGAAATGAAGCATAGGGTCTTCCATTGTTACTTGAAAAGTTTTATACATTTGTTCTTTCTCCTATTGGACTACTCGTATCGGACAACTTTGACATCTCATTCTCATTTTGTATTGTAAGGTATTGTCGCAATTACTTTTTTGCACACATGGAGATACATGAATGCACCACTGTGTGTAGTTTTCACTGAATTATTCCCCCTTATCGTGGTTGCCGTATTTCGACTCTTATTGCGACATTTTTGTAATAGATTAAAGAACACCGCAACATTTGTTCTTTAATCTATGACGAAACTGTCGTAGTCGAAGTCGAAATACGCCAACCACGATAAGGCTCATTATATTTTAGCTTTATTTGCTTACATGATCATCCCAGTCATTTACAAATGAAGAAGAGAATTTTAGTGTCAGTCTTTTACAAATGGCTGATGTACTTATTTCTTCTAAACAATGTTGTTCTACTCCACTGTGCAGTCTATGGCAGCAAATACTGCTCTTATCTTTATCGTCGTATAGATTACCTTATTTCCATAAGCCATACATACAGGGTGCCTTAAAAGAAAGTTTATATTTGTTTAGCTTCCTGCATGAATGCGTCGACTCTGAGGGCCTGAGGTGTATATCAAACGGTAGCGTAACTCTTGAGAACTTAATCACTTTGGCTAATTTCTCAGGGATGGCCGTTCATTTTCCATGCGAATTTAGTGCATAGAAAATTCTACAATATTATAAGGATCGAAAACTTATCAAAAAGTTTGACCCCAAAATAGGGGTGACCAAGATCATTAAAAAAAAGGGCTCAAAACGTGGAAAGTGTTAATCAGTCCGTTTGTGACGATCCTAACCTTTTAATTATGATGCGAACAAATGCTTTAAATATACAAATTCATAAAACTTAATCCCTACAAAACTCATTTGTTGCAAGAATTAAGAACCCGGGATGCCAGATTTCACTGGAAAATTTATCTATAGAATTGTTTTTCTAATATGAGTGAGAGGTCTTTTTATTTAAATAAATTAATTCGCCAATTGTGTATTTAAATAAGTAATAAGCATTGTTTTGAAAAAGGCCTTACTTATTTTTTAATCGATACGCTAAATATGAACTTTCCTTTGAGACTCCCTGTGGATACAACAATCTTGGTGATATGAATTTCGTAAATCTATTTTTCATTACAAAACTCCAAAACTCAGTTTGTTTTAAAATTTGTTGTTAAAAAGATTAAACGGAAAACAGTTCTTAAAAAATAAAAATAGAATGTCTAAATTAGTGATTCTTGTTTTACTTTCATTGTTTCTGGTTTCCCTTGCTACAAGTGTAAAAAAATGTGAGTTGAAAAGTTTAAGACCTTAGCAAATACAGGTTCGTTTATTTGCTTCGACGTAGGCGTGGCCATGCTTCTAAGAGTATGGACTTTCATCTATTTCAAAAGTAGGCGCGGTCGTAGTCTCACGTTACGTTATATTTGAACTTCGTACATAAATGGGGCTCTTGTAATGACATAGTAGTGTATTTCTTAAGATGTGCTAGGCTACACCCTTAAAGCTCTAGCCCACTATTGTACTGTACATAAGTACATCTGCTCTTTTCTTTTATTCAGTAATAGAAATCTAATCTATCTATCCAATCTAAGTGAACATTAAAGATCACTTAAGGGACAATTCAAATCCTTTAGAATTACCACCTCACTAAGTAAATGTTATTGGTTAAAATAACTTTTAACTAACAAATTTATTTTCAGACTTAAAGTATATTTTCGTCTTCACAAAGAAGGAGTAGTTTGTTTATCCAATTAAATTTCAGTTTTTTTTTATTTTACATTTTCGCCTTAAAACTATGCAGGAGCTAAAAATTTGTGGTTGCGCACATTGGCTGACTTTCGAAACGTCAATTGTTTTGTCTTCGAACAAAGTGTAGTGTTTTATAACAATTTCATGGTTACAATGATTCTTAACATTGTATCTGTACACGATATAAATACTGCATAAGAACTTTGTATTGATAAGTTTTGGAAGTCAGCCAGGAAGTATTGCAATTTTGCAACTAAAATTAACAGCTGTTAGTTGTCATTTGCCATACGTAATAGCATTTTGGCAACTAACTGGCAACGCAATTAAAGTCTGGTTGCCATCTATAATAGAGCTATTAATATTATACATATTTCACGTACTGTTACTCAAATGATTCTTACAGAACTTGACACAAAATTTAGTCCTGCTATATCAATAAAAGAAGAAAGAATAAATTTTTTGTTTAATTTTAACTGATCCGATAAGGTCAAACTCGCAGTTATAAGTAAGTCAAAGCACAAACTTAAAGCAGTTTTAAAGTTCACAGTTAAAAGTGTTTCCTTTGTCTTTGGGTATAAACACGATTCAAAGCGAATCCATATGAATTTGTCTTGAAATGATCTTTCAATTTTTGTCGTAAAAATTAATTTTCCAAAGTTGTATATTAAAAAAGAAATGCCTACCTATATCATTATGAAAGTAATTGTAATGATAATAAGATCAATGAGACTGCATCATAAGAAGCTGGAGTTGATGTTCGAGAAATCGTTGCGATTTGAAAACACCAGATTTCTAGCAACAAACTGTTCGTGAAAGATTACTTATTTTTCAGGTTTTATGAACTTTTATGTACTAGGCTGAAGCGCTTAAAGTATTTCATTCACGCCTAACTTCCAATGCACAACATCGTAACATATCATATCGTAAAATCGCAATGTTTTTCAGAACATACGAGACATACATAGATACATGAATATAAAAACTTGTCTTTTTAGGTAAAAGTGGACAGCCATTTCCTTTAAGCGTTGTTGTAGAGGGATGCGCTGAACCTCCCTGTGATGTTGTTAAAGGCACCGCAGTCGTAATGGAAGTACACTTCTTGGGAAGTAGGTTACCGTTTATTACTCTACACATAATCCCCCTTATCCTTACCGCGATTGGTATATTTCGACTTTGATTACGACTAATTTGTAATAGATTAAAGAAGACCTAAACAGTTTTTCTTTAATCTAGTAGCAAACTGTCATAGTCGTATTTGAAATACGCCAACCACGATAAGGCAGATCAAAACATGCATATATTATTATATATTTTCTATTGCAGCTAAGGGCACGGCACAAGCATTGCGAGCCAATATTCGTGCCACGACATTTGGTATTACTGTGCCATATGAATTACCCGAAGAAGTAGCTGATGTTTGTACGAATTTAAAGTATGATGCCATGTGTCCCATCTATGATACCGAAGATGTTGTTTACAAGTTGGACTTTTTCATTGAGTCATATTATCCGGAAATTTCAGTTGCCGTTGAAGTATCACTGAATAATGAAAATAATGAATCTGTAGCTTGTTTCATTTGTAATATTAAAGTTAAGAAGGGTGTGCCACAAATCCTTTCTAATTTGGGAGGATAAAAGCAAATATCGTTACCTTAATATAGAAAGGCCCTAACTCATTATTTTTATTTTTTGATATCGAGATATTTTAATTTTTCGCTACATTATATGTTCTTCTATCGAAATATAAAAAAACTCGATTTCAAAAATAAATGAGTTAGGGCCTTTCTATATTAAAATAGCGATATCTATTTATGATTTGTTATACAAGTATGTTTGTTGTATGTAAGTAAAAAAATAATAGTACGTGCTGGCACATTTCATACGAGGTATACTCGGCTCAATTTACTTTGAACAGTTTCCATTTTTGATGTCATTTCATTTGTTGACGTACATATATTCACCTGAGCAGTTGAGACCATCTAATATGACTTCGCCTTGATATTGATATTCACCCCTATCGTGAATAGCAAGTGGAATTTTTGTTCTCGTAAAATTTTCATTCAGTGAAAGTAAAAAAGGGAAGAATATTTGTAAAGCTTAAAAATTAATTGAAAATGAAACAAATTTAAGTTTAATAATAAAAAATATAAAAATTTTAGGTTCCAAATAAAATTTTTTTAACTTTAAAATATTTTTTTAAATATTCTAGCTTAAGTGAAAAAAAGATATTTAGTAAATCATGGCGATGCACCGCCATAAAATTTAGTGTGTGTGAACCAAAGTGATTCATACTCGATGAAAAAAGTGTTGCAGGGAATTATTGTTAACAATCGTGAAAAATAAACATTTATAACTTCTAATATTTAATTCTAAGGAAGATATCGAAATAATGCGATGTAATAAGTCAGTTCGCCTGCAAAAATAAAGTGAACAAAACCAAGAGAAAATTGAACAAATTCCCATGAAAAATATTATTCACGATGAGGGGAATCAAAAAAGGGAAAATATTTCTAGGGAAAAATTATTCACGATTGCAATTTGTCGAAAAGGGGAAATATTTCGAGGGAAAAAATGTTAACAATAGGCGTGATTATCATATCAATTCGCTTTGAAAGTCGTTCTCGGGATGTATAATGGAAATCGATTTTTAAAATAGAACCCAATGCAAATTCATGTAAGGTAGGCTCTCCTCAAGTCGCATTGAAAAAAATTATAGTTGGGATCGAGGCAGTTTTACATAAAATATACTCGGCTAATTCGTTTAAGAAATTTATACTTTTAATGCCAAACAAATTGTGCTGAAAAATGTGTGTTGACATCGAGCTTATATTCAAATTACTAGCTTTACTATCCCCTTGCTGGGGATGTCACAAAAAGTACTGAAAAATATGTGTTGATATCTGAGAGATATTCAAATTACAAGCGGCGAAAATAGTTTCCTGGGCTATTGAGAACACCTGATATGGATTCGCCTTGATCGAGTCGTTTCAAAATTTGTAATGGATGTGACCAAGACATATGCATATAAGGAGGACTTTCAGTAGTTGCGTTTCATTTATTAGCATAATAGAAATTCCCTTTCAGCCGTTAAGTAGCTCTGGGCTGAAGAACAGCTCTCGCGTCATCGTAATTATTTCTTAAGTGCGGTCAGGATTGTGTATGTTGTTTGGCCTTCGAGAGTTTTTCGTCTCGCTAGCACTGGTTGACTGATCTGCCACGCATAACCGTATATTCTTGCGGTTCTTTTGTGGAATTTCTTTAACAAGCACGTGGCTACTTCCTATGTGAAGGCATAGGTCGTGCACAGTCAGTCACAAAATTTTTTTTAAATACTGTTAATAAAATTTCGGGCATATGGTCTAGTGACTCCGCCCATATTTGTGCAACCATATTATGCAAATTTACATTGTAGAATATGTATCAATAAATAAATAAATAAATTCCCTATAAACAAAGTTACAAAAAGTTTGTATTTTGTTTTTTGTTACAATACATTTACGTTTTTTTTATTTTATTGATTTATATTAATCCACATTCATATTTTCATAAAATTGTTATAATTCCGATTAATTGTAATATTTTCAATTAATTTTAATTTCGTTTATAATTACAATTCTTTAACTTATAACCAGTCGTAGTTTAAATACGCATCATGCCGAATTCTAAAATCTGAAATATTTTAAAAATTCATTCATAAAAGTAAAAGCTTTTGCATATTGTATGAAAAGTTAATTTTACAGTCCAAAAAAATATTTGTATAGATTATAATAGTAATAAAAAAGTCTTAAAATAAATTATTTTCGGCTATCTTTCAACACATATTCAGGTCATGTGAAAGCCAATAGAAGGATACTTGCAAAACCACAAAATTAAACAACAAATACTCGTGTAAATTTTGCCATTTCAAAGTGTGCTGGCCGCCATTGAGTGGTAATTGTTTTGTTTATTGTTTGCAACAGCCACAGCAACATGACCAACATTTACGCATAAAAGCCTTTCATATGTGTGGCATATTATTACGGGCTTCACGCAATTCATTCATTCCGGCATTCATCAAACGTAAAAAATTTATGTATACGGCATTTTGTACTGGCACGTCATTGCGTTCCTCAGCTAAGCGCACACGAACGCTGGACGATGAGATGCCAAAGAACTGCTTGGGTATAAGATTTGGTTCAACAGCTTTAAACTCCCAGCCCAGGTGATGTTTGCACATTTTACAAATAATTATATGCCATTGATAGCTATAATATAAAATTTTAAAATAATTAAATTTATTATTACATTTACAGTGACTCAAATTGACAGTGGGACAAACGTAAAAAAAACTTTTAGCATTAGGAAAAAAATTTTAAAATTGTAATTGTATTTTTTAAATTAAATTTAATTGAAAGCGATAAATTATAAAATTCATTGGGAAGTATTTTAAAACAACAAAAACAAGTTTCCATATAATATCCTATAGCACAATTGCAAAAATATTAAATTTTTTCGCACGTTATCTCGGGTTTAATATTTAGTAGGCAGGTCTTTACAAGGTTTGGCTATCAAAATCCGACTGGTATGGATTATATCAGCTCCCCTTTTAGACACACAAAGTTTACTTTGCAAATTCTTAATTCAGCTGGGAGAAAGACAGAAAGAGAAAGTATTTTTAGCTCTGCCTTTCACTCAGTTGAATTAAGACTTGGAAAGTTAACTTTGCGTGTCTAAAAAAGGTCGATTGTACGGAAAACTATTGGATATATTTTGATACATTCCTCTTTTATAGGACAATATCATTTGCTCTCCTTTATTTTGATGGCTTTCGATAGATTTGTAAAGGTTGTCCCCACTAATTCCCTGAGTTTTCTTATTGATTTTCTTTCTTCAAAGTACTTTATTACTTCACATTTTGGAATATTTTTTTTACAAATATTTTTTTTTTTTTATTTCATTTAAGTAATAACAGTCTGAATTTTCCGTATAACGATTTCATTTATTTAAAAATTTTAGGCCAACTTGCAGTTCCTCCCAGTTTTGTTTTGATGTTATAGTACAATGGTTTTATTGTTGTTATTCTTAAGTAAAAACTAACGGTATTTTAGTGTTGTTTGTTAGCGTTTTTAATGTATCATAACCTAGGCTTAAATATGGAATGCAAATTTTAGTTTAAACTTTACATAATACGTATTTTCTTTCTAAACAAGGAAAAGGCAAATACTAACAATTGTAACAGTTTCAATTTGAGGCACTGTACGTTAAAATTTTTTAGGTATGTATACATAGTTCCTAAATGGACAAAATATAACAGATGCATATGCATACATACCTACATACATACATACATATGTATGTAATCTAGTTACTTACCCAGGAAACCAACTAAACTTAGTAGAAGGTGCGCCACTATATAAAATACTTTGCCGATTAACTTGGTAAAGCGTATTAGTTTCATGTATGTATCCAGCTAAAGAGTAATTAATGTAATTTTATAATTAATTTTATGATTAAGAAGTTTTGTCTGAATTAATTCAGTATCCTTTTTATACAGAGGAATTAAACATCCTAAAATAACAAAAAAATTCTCTAATGTGGTAAACTTTCAATCAGTAATATCGAGCCATAACCGCTGAAATAGCTTAACCAACACATTTTTGAGCTTCGTTTTTTGACGGAAATCGACTATATACGATCGCAAATAATCGATTTTGGTCAAAAATTGAAGTTCGAAAGGTATGTCGCTTAAGATTTTTTGGTGGTAATGGCACGATATGATCCTTAAAGTTCTTAGTGATAATAAATTTCATAATCAAAATAACGCTAGCAATCGATATAAATTCAAGATATAAAATAATTGAGATATTATATAAGATATTGTGCAAACTTTTATCGATATAATTTGAGAACTTGAGCTTGCCAACCAAGACAACAGATACACTTACCAGAATTGCAATATTGTGATTGCACACCGTGTTTTGACATAGCAAACAATTCGCGACAGTCGGCTATATGTGTAACACAATTACGGCAACTGAATATGGCTTCCTAAAGGAGTAAATAGACAACTTTAAAAACAAATTCACTTTAAAAACTTACACATATTCAATACTACGTACCTTTTTAAAAGTACTTGCTATAAGCTTTAATCTGGTATTAACTGTATTTGCTAAAAATACAGACTTTAACATTTCCTCCGGTAAATGTAGGTTGCGCACCAACCAATACGATAATTGTGTGGGATCACTGGGCATTGTATCGATTTTATGTTGGGCCAATTGTGTACGTGCTTTTTCAATTATATTTGATATATCATGAGTTTCATAAACATATGAGGGCCATGGAGTGGTGGCAGCTTGAAAACGTTTGTACATGTTCTGCATTGAGAGGTTATCTCGGAAACGATTCAGTGAGCCCATATTAATACATTTCAACGGATCAGGCAAGTAAATATCAGGCAGTATCTTTGCGTAACCAAAGCATTTCATACGAGGATGTGCGTTGATGAATTCCAACGGACTGAATAAAATATTTACGAAAGGTTGTGAAAAAATATTATATAATAAATAATTCATTGCAAAGGTACTTACACTGTCAAATCACTAGCTTTTGTTACAAATCTTTGCAAGGCTCTTGACTTTATTAAAGTATTGCTCCGATTATCTTCTCCCAGTTCATAAATTTGACATGTTACACCATATAAAAGTTGATTCGCATCATTGGATAAAGAACCATCTGCATCTCCATTGGCCGTTGTTTTATTAGATAAATAGGGAAAACAAACACCAAATAATATACCATTTTGTTCATCAATATCGCCTTCTATTATATTCGTTGAACTATCGACCATAAATGGTAAAACTTCACCGGGAAAAAGAACATGTTGGTGCATAAATAAGCGCAACTTTACGTATTGATCAACTTCCAAATAATTAACTCCAGAAACACGATTCATATTGGTACCCATATATGAATGCTCTGCTGGTAGGTTGGTATCGAAACGAATCGCATTCTCATTCATTTCTTCTTCTTGTTCCAATGTCATACTACTGCTTTGCATATTTTCGGCTCTTTCGACGGGATCTTCGTCATCATTTTCAGAAGTGTTCTCATTTGTAGTTTCCATCTCGGCATTCGCCTCGGCTTCCGGTAATTCCACATCTGGAGCTGCTAGCCCCAAACGAATAAGACGTCTTCTTCGATGATTCAATATAAAAAGTATGCGACGAAAACGTTGCATTAATGAATTACGAGGAATTGGTCCAAAATTGGCTTCCGCTTCTGCCATACTACGCCTGGTATGGGCAATCATATTTCTAATGGCTTCAAACTGATTTGCAAAACCACGAAAATTGGGATTTTCCAAAAACGCTGCTTCATCTTCATCCTCATCTGACCATTCATCTTCAACATAATCATCATTTTGCTCTTCCTCTTCATCATCATTTTCGCTGCCAGCTGCTGAAATCGAATTAAATATAGCTATAACATCTGAGATAGATCTTCCTTCTATGGCTATTTCTCCACTTTGTTCTTCCGCTTCAGCAACATTTCCCTCATCCATAGCAACATGTTCTTCGTTACTATTCTCTACTAATGACGGTTCTCTCGAATTATCGCCAGCAGATGGTATGGATACACGTCGCACCAACACCAATGGGTAATTAGGATCAATACCAGCATTTTCAATATGTTGTTCATTTTGATGTTCTTCATCAACGTTAGCGTCAGCAGATGGTATGCGATTAATTTCCATGATCTGCTGCTCCTCTGGTGTGTCATTGTTTGCTGCTCTTTGTATAGTTTCTTCACCAATGTTGTGTGTTATAGTTTCTCCAGCTGTTTCGCCACCATCTCGCTCCGAAGGGGATGCATTTACTTTACTGGAAGAAACAGCAACTTCTTCATCGCTGTTTGAAATTTCGTTTAATGGCTGATTTGTTGCTCCACTGCTGGTAGAAGACGCAATTTCTCCTGCATTGATTGTTGCATCTATTAAATGAAAAACAATTTCGTGCACAATAACAAATTTTTCGTTTCTCTATTTCATATATTTTCTTACCTAGTTGATCAAGTTGTTCATCTATATCCATTATTTTCTGATTTAAAATAGACCAATTCACATCAAATTTTTCACGGATTAAAATTCTTCTCAGATTTGGCAAAGAAAATTTTGTTTTTGCTTTGTGTTCTTTTGTATTTTTTGAGTTAGGTATTGCCAGCTATAACTACACATAAAAAATATCCCAGCAAACCGAAGTAAGTTTATAAAGTATATACAAATACAACAGGCGTTTTATTTGTGTAATATATCTGCCATGCTACAACTACACTCAGAAAATGTGCGGAAAGGTAAAACCAAAGTAAATGTATTTAAAAGACGAGCCAAATACGTTATACGTCCCCGTTCCCAACTGATAGGTAAGTAGAAATACTGGTTTTCTTATGAGATCTGTCACATTCACTACACAAAGTTAAAGTATTAAAGCTTGCAGTATGTACGTTGAAAACTTTGGGGCTAATAGTTGTTTTGTTTCGATATACCTTTGTTCCGTGAGTACAAGAAACACATAAAAATAAAATATGCACATGTTTTGTTCGTTATATCAAAGATTTGTATGTACTCGTATATAAGTATGTATGTATTTTATATATATATTTTATTTCAAAATCTCGATGTCAAAAATAGTCATCTAATATGGATTCGCTGCAATAGAGTCATAACTCAAGAAACGACATTTTTTAATTAATAATGCAGAATTAACCATATCGTTTTTCATATTCTTCAAAAAGTTGATGAAAACTACCTCATATGCTGAACTCTTGAGAGAGAAAAGAGATGAAAGTACTTTCCATTCAGTTGTTAGTAAATTCAAAAGTTCAAGCTCGTTTTATGCAAAAAAAAATTTCTTTTTTTGGTTATGACTCAAAAATAAAAAATGTTGGCATGTGCTGTTTTCATAAAAATATTTTTTATTTATAAAATGTTTATGCACATGTTTTCAAACAAAATTTGTTTTACGAACTCAATCTTCAGCCGCCCAATTATTCCACTCAAATTCATAACTATGACTGCGAGTTGCATAAGTCGTATTAAAACGAGCTATAAGATCATATATAGTCATTCCTTCTATGACAATTTCTTCTACTTGTTCCGTGGTTTCAGCGTTGATTCCTCGATTAATAGCAACAGATTCTTCGTTACTATTTTCTACTATTGAGGTTCCACTGGAATTATGGCCATCCTGTGTGTCGTTGTTTACTGGTTTATGCATAGTTTTTCCATCTGCTTCATTATTGTCCGGCTTCGACGAGGATGTACTTACTGTATCCGAAGGGGCAGCAAATTCTTCACTGCTGCTTAAAATTTTGGCTGATGGCCGATTTGTTGCTCCACTGCTTGAGGACGCAATTTCTCCTGCTTTGAATGTTACGTCTATGAAATTAAATATATAACATATGTTCACAATATAATATATTTCTTAATTCCAAAGGTATTTTCCTCTTACTTTGTTGATCAGATTGTTCATCTATATTCATTATTTTATGATTCAAGTCTTGATTTTTTAGATCGAATATATGTATATAATTTTTCTAATGTTTGAAAAAACACTGTGTTTTATTACACATTCCTTTGTAAGTTTCCGTTAGGCGCAGTGATGTTAACATAACGTTTACAACCATGAACGCATTTTGCAAAGCGAATTGAGGCGATTCTATTTTATATGTACACGCCTTCATCGAGACCACCTGGAATTAACTCGCCTTGTAAATATAATTTTCATTTCATTTTCGTTTATTTATTCATTATGTATACCTAGCCTATGGGCCATATCACATAATATTACTGAAAAACTATCTACATAAAATTTTAAAATAATAAATAATAATGAATTGTTTAAAAAAATTATATAAATACAAAATACTGAATTAACTACATACATTCAAAAATACAACTTAGCGGTATTAAATATATATTTACAATATTTAACAAATTATATAAGTTATACGTATACTGTGCATAATCAAAAAAAAATAATATAAAGTAACAACTAAATTGCACAGTGATATAGTTTTAACAAAACGCAATAAAAATACACATTTACCATAACACCATAAACCTAACCAGAATCGCAATTTATTCATTACCAGCAGACTATATACGTAACCCAAGGTGCCACAGTACCATACAAAAATATTGAATAAAAAAATAAATCATCGGTGTTGAGGATGTAAGTAAATTTACTGTAGCAGTTATTAAATATGGATTTCTTGACATCCTAGCAGAGTAGTTGGTAACTCTAATGTTTTTCGCTTACTTATCAATTTCACCATTTGGTATACCAATACTACTATAGTAGTCGGATTGGCAAAGTATCAGTTGTCTAAGCAGCTGCGTGAAGAGAGCGAAGCCGATCTGTCCACAGCTAGCTTACAGCCGCCGCTGATGACTTTCGTAATTATTTAGCCACAGGTGTATAGGGTGGCTATGATCGGCTCGCGCCTAAACCCATTTTACAATTTTGTTGTTATCAATCTTTACTTGCAGCCTACCCCTGACATAAAAGGTTTGATCCCGTACTTTTTGGGCAAAGTTCGGTAAAATGAGAACAAGCTTTAATATCTCTCAATAATACAAAAAAAAAAATTTGCAAAAGCAAGGGAACACGAAAAACCAAACTTTTACTATAAAAGCCAACGTCAACGCATGTACACACAAGTAAATATTTACTTATGTACATACACACGCATGCGTTTACTAAGTAAACTTTACTTACCTGCTGTTGCATATCTAGAATGTTTTGTTTCTTATGTAATAACTCATAAAACTTTGTTCACAACTAGCTTATAAACCTTTTTAATACAACTTTTCAATGTTTTTAGTGTTTAGAACAATTTAATTTTACTTTGTTATTGATTATTTTTCAAACAGCGATTGATTGTCAGCTTGCCCAAACTAGTCAAAAGTAAAATTACGGGATGTTTCGTGCAAGAAGAAGAAGAATGTTACTCTCACAAAAGCACCCTTACTTGCCTAAACTCTTAGTACGGGAACAGTTTTCGCTAAAATTGGGATCCCGCGTGCTCAAACCTAAAATTATTTTCTTTAGCATTAATTTCAAGTTAACCTTAAGTGTAGACTGTTCAAGTTTAATCTTTTTTCAAGTTATAACATTATTGTTGATGCATATGTTTTATAACTCAGTTATAATTTCAAGTTACAACCAAATTTTATGTCAGTTGTAGAGATAAGAATACGGACCTGTTCTGTAAACCGATTAGAAAACTAACTCAGACAATAGAAATATTTTACAGATTTATTTTTAATTTTATAATATAGATTCTGAAATATATCTGAATGAAAATTACCGTATAAGATTTTAAACACATCTGCAACGAGAAATTTACTTGGATTCGGTTTACAGGACAGGCCCGATAACGTTGTACATTTTTAAATTTCTTTAAAAAAAGTGCTCATCGATCGGTAGCCGACACATTTTGCCTTAGCCGCCTTGAATAATCTGATCGAAGCACCGCCGACCACCAATACATATCGGCCTCGCTATCTGGCTGCATTTTTCTTTTACTATTTATTTATTTAGGTGTTCCAGTATAATGTTGAGTTAATTTAAAATAATTAAATTTAAGTTGGTCGAGAGAGAGATTCAATAATTTTCATATGTTATGGGACGAATAAATTGGAAGCTGACCAAAGTTAGCAAAAACGTAATGTATGCTCTGTGGCACAATTTAAAAAATTGGTATAATTGTGGTTCTATATTGTATATCATTTCAGCAATTATTGTAACATAAGATGGTCCTATTTAAAATTATGTTTCCGTTCATTGACATATAATGACCACATGAATGCTTCCTATGCAACGGATATTTGTATGGAGCCAATATTTTGGACTGTTGATAACTATACACATCTATTAGGTCCGGTAAGTGTTACGTATTCCAAAAATGTAAAACTCGAGTCAAATATTAAACTGAAACTGAAATATTTGAATAATTATAATCTGATTTTTTTTCATTTGTGTTTTTTATATTTATAGTTTTTTGTAATTGGGGTTGCATTGTTAACCACTGCCGTTGTTAGTATTTCCTACTGGATAGGCTTGCCATTTTGGTGGGAAAAGAGTCAAACCGCTACAGTATTTCTATTAATAATAGGCAACTGGTTGCTAATCAATGTAGCCTTTCATTATGTTATGGCAGTAATAACGCCGGCTGGAGAGCCGCCAGAGGTAAGTTTATAACAAATTTGTATGTTCGTAGGTACATACATATATCGTTAATTTGAATGTTTAACCATATAAACATATACATATGTACATACAAATAATTTAATATTCAAAACATAGACGTTTGTACGAAGGATTATATGAAGTTATATTTCCCTTGCTATAATTGAATAAAGTGAAGTGGTATGGATTTTCATTTAACTTAGCGATATACTCATATAATAAACATATTTGCTTATAAGTTTTCTTAAAACAATTTTTAGGGTATTTCCCTGAACGAAGCGGTAACTGTGTGTAAAAAATGTATTACACCAAAACCACCCCGCACGCATCACTGTTCGGTTTGCAATAAGTGTATACTAAAAATGGATCACCATTGTCGTAAGTCAAAGAAGACATATTTTTATTTTGAATAACTTATTTAAATATGCACGTAAATAAAATTCATCGGCTTATCGTACTCTGGTACTAAAATATGACCCAATATTGGTGTAATAGCTTTATAAGCATGACCCTCCACAGTACTATAGGCAAAATTTCCTTTAACACGAGAACTTTCCACAACAGCAGTATCATCTTCGGGAACGCGTATAACAGATGTTAAGGGTAATAAAACACTAGCCGCCATAGCATAAGTTACTAATGTTAAAAATAGCACAAATATCTGAAATGTTGAAGAAAGTTTAAAATTATTTTACAATTTTGAAAAATAACTTAACTTGCCTTCATTTTTATTGTTATTTCAAGTAAACTCACGCCTTTCCTTAAAGAACTTTTCACTTAAATGGTTCTTAACTAAATGATCGGTCGAAATATAGTTTGTATACTTTTAATACTTGTTCTTCAATATCAAGATTCCACACATGTACATAAAGAACTAGAAATAAAAAGGAAAGTGAAAATTTCCACAAAGTAACCAAATGGTTTACTTATCGTTAGCAAAAATGCAAAAGGATGACACTATACTTCCTACAATTTCGTTTATTTAAATGGTAAAAGAAAAGCGATTATAAATTAAAATTTGCAAACATTCGACCTTAGCAGTACAATTGGAAAACAATAAATTTTTGATATTTTGTACAGTTGTGGCCCTTTGACTTTTAGTTGACGTTATAATACTTGTACCTTCTTTACTGTGCAAATATGTTATTCCTGTTAACCTTGAAAACGATCAGCAAACCAATGCTTGTATTACTTAAATATTGCTAGCCAATTTAAATTTAACTTTGTAAGGTAAACTATGAATGTCTGTGCACATCATATCAAACGCAAGTAAACAAGTTTCTCCCTGCAAAACAAATGTATTAGTGTGAAATTGTCATCAACACCAATATCTTTTACTAAGGACGTAAATATCATGCTATACATATGGGCATTTCCACAGAAAAGTCCACCTTTTGCCACGTTACGTTACTTTATGACGTAAATTGTTTTATAAAGAGAAACATGTTGGTGTAGAAACCAATTTGTCTATTTTTTTAACGACTTCAAAAAAAGGAGGAGGTTATCTATTCGTCTGTATTTTTTTTACATTGTTACTTTATAACTCGGTACATTTAAGACCAATTGTAAAAATGCTTTTTTTGCCTGAGAGGGTATAGCTTGCAATTGGTCCCATTGTAAAAACACCCACACATTTTTTTATTCTACTTATTTGATTTCTTTGAAACCTTTAGTTCTTGTAAATATTTACACAATTTTAAAGTTAAAAAAATGGGCGAGCTTACGCCCATTAAAATTTATTATTATATTTGACGTGGTTCTACTTAACCGATTTTTACGAAACTTACACCTTGAGCTCGAAAATAGACACAATTTTCCATTTAAAAAAATGGGCGCAGTTGCACCCATTAATATTTAATATTTTATTTTAAGTGGTTATAATTTAGCAATTTTTACAAAACTTAACACACCCTGAGTTCTCAAAAACACATAGTCTTGCATTAAAAAAAAATAGGCGGCGGCACACCCATTAAAATTTAATTTTATATTTCACGTACTTCTTAACCAAAAGATTTTCCATTTTTTTTTTGTTTGAAAGAGTTGTTTACTTCCAGTTTGGTCCCATAATTTTTTCGAAAATGTGTTATCAAATCTTTGTATTGAAGTCGGTTTTTTTGGCAGAACTACTTTTTGTTATTATGTGTTTTGTATTGCATTTTTTTTTTTGTTTTGTATCATATTTTGTTGTTATCGCTACTTTTTAGCTTAAATTGAAGTTGTAATAATGAAAAATTATTCATCCGTCCGATAAAATCCTACACTTTAACTAACGCCAAGTTATAATAATGGCTGGTCAATTTCAAAATCTAATCAGTTCGTCAATTCAAAAAGAAATGCCAATTTGCCAATTTGACTAAAATGGCGTGATTCGTTCGTGAGACATCGATCTAATAACTTCAAAAGTTTTCGTCAAATCGTTGTTTAGATATTCACTGATTGTTATAGACTTAAAATGTGTATCGGATGCCAGAAATTTTACCTAAATTTTTTAAATGGTTCGAGAAATATTGTCGAAAATGTGCAAAAAAGGGTTTGTATTTTATTGCTCCATAAATTCTTGTCAAATCGATTTTCGATACACATAAATTTTTTTTGGAGTTAAAAACTGGTATGGCCTACAAGGTCAACTGATTCTTATATTTTTTATTTATGAACAATTAAATCGAATCGAATCAAATTCGAATTCACTACTTTTTTCTAGAATTTCAAGGTTTTTTATTTTTTTCTGCCTTAAGCCTGGTACTCTGTTCAACATTTCACGTGAAATACCGTCAAAATACGTATAAAAAAATTGGCACGAATTGTTCATGAAAAAATGTTGCAGAAATAGTACTCTGTTTATCTTGGTAAACACGTATGAAATGTATCTTCAACATTTTAAGTTTTCATGCGAAATAAGATAGGTGGCACTTATTTCGCGTGGAATTTACAACTAAAGCCTACAGTACACGGCATGTAAAAAGCCACATGCTCATGTGGCGATGACATCACGGCTATTTAAAGCACATCTTGGCTGCAGTTTTTACAATTACTAGTAGTGGCTAAAGGAATTAATATTTTGATAGTATTTTTGCATGTGAATATCGACATGTACATAAGTTACTAGTACACGGCATGTAGCAAATGTTGCTTCGTGATGACGTCAAAATTACGTCAGAACCACATGCACATGTGGTTTTTTACATGCCGTGTACTGTAGGCCTAACACATGAGACGTTTTTAAAAACATAAGAAATTGTAGCATAGTTTCGGGGCTAGTTAATATTATTTACATGTCAAATTTTTCGCATGAAATAATCAATGTTGCTCAAAATTTTTCACAAATTTGAACAGAATACTATGCTTTATTTATAAAAAAATATTTGTATAAAATGATTCTAAAACGAACGACCGACCCTATTGCCGTTCTTAAATTAACTCAGTTTGGTTGTCTGTTGGCTTGAAATAACTAAAAAATTAAATTTTTGTTTAGAAGCTGATTCATTAGATATTCCTTTATTCAATCAAGATTGTTAAAAATAACTTAAAATTAAAATAACAAATACACTCCTCATTAAAAAGATAAATATTTGGATATTTTCAAAGTGTATTTGAGCTGCTGGAATTGTGTATAAAGAACAATAAAAATGCTTTCACTATAACAACTTTTTTTGTTTATTCACATTTCGCACGCAAATAATAAAGTAAAATCGTTTTTGCAAATATTTATAAAGTACAAACTATGTGATTTTGCTTTTTACAGCCTGGCTTAATAACTGTGTTGGCTTTGGCAACCATCGTTACTTTTTCCTGTACATGTTCTATACAACGATTGGTTGTTTGTTTTTAATCATATTTGGCTTGGAAATTGGTTACAATTATTTGTGGCTAGATCATGGCGACCATTGGACAGAAACGGAGCCATTAGAGGGACAACCGGTGAAATTAAATTTAAGCGGCCACATAATACCAGATGTAACTTTCGTATTTGCTAAAATTTTACACGCACAGTGTTTAAAATTGTTTATTTTAAAAATTTAATAGACACATCTTAATGAATACGATGAAGACATTTTATTGCCGGTGCAGCATAATTTGCCAACACCTGCAAATGTCGTTGATGGCAATAGTGCTAGTGTCATAAGTAAACGCAGAGCATTGTGGTTTATGGCGATTATGTGCTCGGCAGTAGTTGTAGCATTAGGCACACTCTGCTCTTGGCATGTCAAGCTGGTAACGCGTGGAGAAACTAGCGTCGAGGCACACATAAATCAATCGGAACGTAAACGTCTGCTTTTGCAAAATAAAATTTATATCAATCCCTATGATTTTGGGCCTAAAAAGAATTGGCTCTTATTTTTAGGCTTAGTAAGAGGGCGGTAAGTCATAAATAGTAAAATAAAAATATTAAATATAATACAACAAAATTTTATTTTTACTTTACTTTACAGCTCATTTTGGCGTACAGTTCTTTTACCTTCTTGGCATAAGCCTGAAGGCAATGGTTTAAGATTTCACACGATACATGACTATGCAGCACAAAATGATGAGTGGCCATAATTAAAATTGAATATAAAACTTTGCCAGTTATTAAAAACGACCATTCCATACAGACAATTGATGTGCATGACTTTTTTGTGTGTAATACTTAACAACTTATATTAAGTTTTTATATATTTTTTTTCTAAGTCATAGAATAATTGCTCCTAGCATTTAATAAATGTTATGATATTTAAAAATTATTAAACTCTTTTGTTTACTAGACAATTTTCACAAATTAACAAACAATTTTACTGGTTTACTTACTGCCTTAAGCATTGACAAAACTATGGAAACTTAAAAGTTGATCCAATAAAAATAACAGGTTGCTGTTATTAAATTAATTGACTGCAGATGCCACTGTATCATAATTTGACTTTCTGACATCATTTTACGTTTGTAAAAACATTACAACACGTTAGAAATGGTTAAAAAAAGAAACAATAAAACCAAACAAATTAAAATTTGTATGGTTGTACTCATTATCATGACAAATAGCTAATAAAGTAAAAAATGTTTATAGCCTACGGCAAATACATACATGCATACATATGTATGTATGTATGTATGATTAATTTACTTAACTGTATATAGAAATATTGGTAAATTAATTTTGCTGGACATTGTTAATTATCAGCAAACAAAAGATCAATACCCGCATTTTCCTTAATACTCGTACATAAAAGTTGTAATTGAGGGTGGCAATTGGTACTTTATAGGTTTTGTAAAACCTGGAAATTCATATTTTATCCATAAATTTGTTTATGAAAGGTCTCTTGTCACAAAAAGTAAACTTTTGGAAATTAAAACAAAAAATTGTTTATTTTCCCTCATGAACTTTTTTGTCGCTTAAATTTCTGTGATGTTTAGGCTTCTGGAGCTTAAAATGTGTATTTAATAATTGATATATTTTCAATTTATTATTTATTTACGTCAAAACACCTGTTCAAAGTGGCTGACAAAAGGCTGTTGTTTTGAAAATTTATTTTTGTTAAATAAATAAATATTTATCAAAAATAAATATTTGTGTTGCTAGAATCTTCAGTTGGTGTGACGCTCTAACAATTCTAAAACTAACAATTCGTTAAATAAAATAATAAAAAAAAATTGTGCATTATTTGTATTATTTCATTGAAATTTCTTTTTACACAAAAGATTTAGTAAAAGTATGTACAGTCAAATTTTGATCTTTACTTTGTTACTTTCATTGCTTTCTAATGAAGGCCATTCCATGAGTTCATTATATAGGGTGTTTTTTTAGAGGTATAGAACTTCGAATTGAAATAAAACACAAGAAAATCGTTTTAATGTCCATCAATTTGGCTTTATTGGAAGGATAATTTTATGCCATTAACGTTTAAATATGATTTCGGGCATGTGGCCGCCGCGGCTGGCTCGAATAAAGCCAATTCTACAGGTCCAATTTTCAACCACTTTTTCGAGCATATGGGGCCGTATGTTGGCAATAACGCCACGAATGTTGGCTTCCAAGTCCCCTAACGTTTCTGGTTTGTTGGCGTAGACGAGCGACTTCACATATCCCCAAAGAAAATAATCCAATGGTGTCAAATCACACGATCTTGGTGGCCAATTGACAGGTCCATTCCGGTTAACCGAATTAATTGCTCTGATGGACGATTATGTCGACCATAAAATGGACGGAGCTTGCGGTAAACTTCGCGAACTGAACCATTATTTTCGAAATAAATTTGCACGATTTGCAAGCGTTGTTCTTTTGTCAACCTGTTCATGATGAAATGGCAAACCAAACTAAATATTAATCACTTGACAGCTGACAAAATGGCCGCCAGTTAAAAAAGTGATGCCAACTTAAAGTTCTATACTTCAATAAAAAACACCCTATAGAACCACATGTTTTCTTCTGGGACGTACTGAAAAAAATTTCTTCAAATCATTTATATTTTCGGTACATATTGGTACTGTTGCTTCGTTTGCTTTTTTTTTTTGCCCAGATTAAGGTCTGCATTTTAGCGATACCATTTCATACTGATGAGATGTCCGAATCTCAGTCGGAAAATTAACCAATTAGTGTCTGTAGTATAGGGTTTTCTAGGACTCCTCATCAGATGTAGTCCTGGTACCATTGGGATTCTACAGATACTCCAGTGTGCAGGGAACATCGGACAAAATTTTTCTCATGCGCTTGGTGTTTTTACAGAATCTCTTCCATGATGTGTCTTTAGAAATTCCTATCTGCTTTATAGGCGCCAATTCCAGTTCATTTCTGTATGATTTAACCATATTGAAGAGTTTTCTGCATGTATCCTTTCTCAGCTGTAACCCTATGTTAAGCCAATGTGGTTTCTTCTCTTCCCTTCCCTTGGCCCGTCTAAGGAACAAGATGATTGCATTGCATAATTAAAGATCCTGGTGATGCTGTCAACCTCACAATCTGTGTCAGAGATATCTGGAAGTAACGAGTTTCCAATTATTCGTGAATATGTTGAAAACAGAGACCTATAGAGAGATCAATTATTTCATCTAATGTTTCGGGAGACTTCTACTAGTGCTCCTCGCTCCCTAGTACTGAAATCAATATTCATTCAGAAAATTTGTAATCATCAAAGACACACCAGTTCAAGATCCTATGAGCTACCGAATTAGAAGAGCAGTTAACATATAGAACTTTCTACTTGTCTGTACCTTGCTATAAAAGTAAGAGCCTGAACTCTGTTACAGAAATTAAGGTCAATACTAACTACAAAAGCTACAAGTTCCCCAACTGTTTCAGTAGTGTCGGTACTTCTTAGTTTATAGTTTTATTTTAATTGAAAAATGAAATAAAATCATTTAATTTCATAAGAAATAAGTCCTAAAAATAAAAATTAAATAACCGCCAAAAATCGTTATTGTTGCTCTCTGTAATAATTTTTCTTATTTTAATTATATAATTTTTAGCTTGGCGTGCTATTTTTTTTTTATTCTTTTATAACAAAACTAGTTCAAACAATGACACCAAAGAGGAACATTTTATGCAATATACATATATTGTTTTCAAAGTTAATTCATATTTTTATAATCTTTGTGCATACAAGTACAAAATTTATGCTAATTTGCATTCAGACTTTGAAGCGATCCGTTGGAGATGTATACATGAGCAGTTTTTGGCTCAAATAACACATGCTCACGCATAAAAAAACTATTCACTAATGCACTTATTTTCAAACATTTTCACAAACAAAATAATTTCAATAACTTACGTTCACGCACATTTACATTAATTAGACCAACCAAAATGTATATGGGATGCCGAAAGTATTTATTTTATGCGCTTCACCGGCAGTTTCTGATACACTGGCCATAAAAAATATCACATGTGTGTAAAGATTACACTGATAGCGTGTAAATCGGCCATGCACGTTGCACTTTTCATCCAAATAAATAATAAATAAATAACCAATCTTCGCTATAAACACTTTTGGTACCATATATACATACATATATAACAATTTTTGACTAAAAAAAATAGCACAACATCATTCCTGTATATACGGCCCTGTTCTGTAAAACGATCGATTTGAAATCGCACGATTTTAGAAAGCTAACTCCGACAATAGAAATATTTTAAAATTTTTTATTATATAGATTCTCAAATATTATATCTGAAAGCAAATTATCGTGTATGATTTTAAGCACGTCTACTGGACCATTATTAATTTTTTGAAAATGAAAAATTTTGTCGGATTTGATTTACCGAAACAGGGCCATAATTTTGGCCTAACTATGGCCTAGCATGGTGCTTTAATGGGATGACACTGAGTTTTTTGCAAAGTCTTCTTTTTTTCAAAGGCTCTCGCTAAAAATTGGATAGCGATAATCATAATCCGTTTTCATTGTTTTTTATAGGGTAAGATCTGTAGATAATATAGCCCCATTACATTTATACCCAATATGTATCATTTAATAATATAAGGATCAAACCATCACATAACAGTTTATTATAAGCTTCATGTATTTGGAAATTATCCTACAGCTCGTGATCCATTGAATATATCTCAACAAAACTAAACACAAATATAGAAGATATGTAGACAAAAATGTATTTTTGGATAAGATCATCTGCGTATTTGCGTATTCACACCAGTGTCTTAAGTGTCATTATGTATTAACATTTTAACATAGTTTTAAAAAATTGTTGTTGTAACTCAAAGAAACACGCTATGTTTATTGTCTGTCATACCTACATGTAGAAATTCGTGAGATTTTACCAAAGGAATTCAGAGAGAGAGAGAGAGAGAGAGAGAGTAAGCAGTGTACAAAGGTGCTAAAACCAAAATACAAATAAGTACAATATTTATAATTGTAAATTATGAGGGGTTGCTCACAGTAGTCATACTTTTTCGTGTTATTACTTTAAAACATGTTAATTTACGAGTACCATTTGAATACCCCAATTATGTAAACTCACGAACAAAGAATCCTAATGAAATCTTTTTACAAAGAAAAACTAAAAATTGATTATTTAAAAAAATTGATATATTTCTCTTCACTGTATTTATTTACTTTAATTTTTCATTTATTTTTCATTCTCTCACATTTAAACATATCTCTCAGTTGAGCAACATAAATAAATATGGCGTTTATTTATTTTATTTTAAAAAGATTCACTAGTCTATATGTATGTATATGTATGTACCCGCTGAATTCGAATCTGAGGTTGTTTGGCTCATTCATCCACAAAATTTGAAGTAAAACAATTTGGGGTAAATAAAACAGCACTTTTTCTCTATTTTCAACAGGGTTTCGCAGTTTACTCAATATTTTGTGTGTTAAAGGGCCAAAATAACAATATATTCGGATTCAGCGCGTTGAAATCCATGGTCGGTCAAATTTACAGACCACTTTTTTCACCTTGTATGGGGGCTACTAATAATAATGGACTGATCATGATTATTTTTTCTGAAAAGCTTCATTTATATATAGACATTATCCATATCAAATTTAATTCCGATATCTGCTCCGGAACGAAAGTTATTACTTTTGGCCAGCTAAAAGTGCTTAAAGTCACACAGAAATGTTCGATTGATAACTTCTATTGAAAAGAACAATAAAAATAAAAAGTTTTGTTTTTGTTTTCAATGTATCATGGGACAGGCCACAAATAAAAATTTCTAATATAACGTATATTATAATTGGCGTGGTTTATGCTTGATCACGCATGACCACTTCTGATTGATTTTTTCCTTCAATGACGTGAGCAGCCACATTTGTGAGTTATTTCATGCATGATTAGAATATGCTCGTGCACACTAAATGGCTTTAACAAGTTTTTGATAGTAAAAATAAGAAAATAGTTCTCCGAAAACTTTTTATTCTATTCTGAAATGCTTCGTGAGTGTCGTTAATATGTTTTTGCACGCTAGTGAAACTCCATGGCCGTGAGTGAAAACTACTCACGATACTTCCGCTATCAATTATAATTAGCACGCTTGAATAACCAAATTAAATCACCTTTTGTACAATAATTACATACATATGTATGCTTTTATAAGAGACAATATTTTAATGCGAATTTAATTTCTGTAACAAAGGGCATTATCCGGTTTGTATAATTAAGTTCTAATAAAAAGTACTAATTTTTCCACATAAAAGCTTATATAATCTCAATAATACGCTAACAAACCGCATGCGCAGCAAGTACCATTATTATTATTACAGCTTGTGCTTCACTTATAAAATATTTGCAAATGATAACAATGAATGTCATACAGATGTTAAATTAAATTATTTACATTTAAGTGCCTATTTTCATAATTTTTTTTATTTAAAAATTTTCTGCAAAAAACTATACATACATACATACATATGCATATTAATACTACCACAAACCTATACGAATACATGCCAAATAAAATTGTTCAAATAGCGAAAAATTTGTATTTTACCGCTCAAACAAACGGCTGCACAGCCTCAGTTTCATGTTGACAGCCAAACGTAAAACATCGCTTACGAAAATTTTTAAATATTTTAAAAACGATTAACAAAATTAGTTAAACGAAATAATTGTCAAGTGCTCGCGCAAGAAGCAAGCAAGAAAACGAAAGACTTAGGCTACAAACTTGAACTTGTTAAATTTTGATTTCGTTGGTGTTACAAAGTTTCTGTGTGTGTGTGTGTGATTGTGAGTGGTTGTGTGCGCGCTTCTGAGAGAGCATGTGCGCGGTTTAAAATTGAATTAGAAGAAAACAAAAGCAAATAAAATAAAATAAAAAAATATATTTGCAAAAAAAAAATGTAGATAAATATAAACAAAAAAAAACTAAACAAATACTTTTACGTAACGTCACATTTCATTAATCAATAATAATAAATAATAAATAAATAAAGTCTATCAGATAAACTAAACTTTTTATCGCAATCTCAAAGTAACTAATTATTGTCATTAATTTTAATTTTTTTTTCTTTTTTGTCAGACTATTTATGTTTCTATTTATCTTTTGTCTCAGAGATGTCAAGTTTAAAAAATTTGTTTGTTTACATATTTCAATATTTCCTATTGCCCCATTAAACTGATGTGCTAATAATATTTACATATTGCGTTTTTTATTCAATATATGCATAAATATATTTTGTATATGTAGGTTTATAGGTTTGTTTACCCACAAATGTCTCATATTTATTTCAAAGTGCTTGAACATTTTTTGGTAGCTACAAAAAAAAATTAAAACAAACTGTTTAAATACTGTTAAGCATGTTAATGAAAAATTAATTACCTGCAGTCGAACATTCATATTTGGTGTCATTTAGTATGTATGAATAGATATTTACTACATATGTATACACTGTGCGTTACTTAAATAAGGAATTTGATTTTACCAATTTTGAACGAATATACATGCATACATACATACATATCTTGAAAATTTTGGACTTTTAGACTCCATATTCTAACAATTAACTTAGGCAAAACTGTGTATAGATTTTTTTTAATTTAAAGAATTTTTTGTTTGTTTTTTAATTACCTATGATATATTAAAAGTTTTTTATGCATTATTTGAATAAGGAATTTTTATATTTTAAAAACATAAAGCCATTGCATTGCAATTCTAATCGACGAATCTTTAATGCCACATTAATAATTATGCAGTTTTTTTAATATTATATTTTAATTCAAGGCGTGTTAAAATGAATATGCATTTAAACAATTTATTTGTTGCATCTAGAAGTACTAAGCCAGTACTAAAACAGTTTTATTTCGAATTTCAAAAAAAAAAATGGGACGTGCAAAACCTGTTAATGGTTCAAAAATTCGGTTAGGAATTGTGCGGTAAGGCTGACCTATATAATCTGGTGACATTGAGGACCAGGCATTTTTTATTGAGTCCTTTAAAGACCCTTTGCTTTAAGGTTTCATACATTTTTGTGCAAAAACTACTTGTATAATGAGTGGTTCTAAATTAATTAAGTCTTTGCAAAGCCTTCTACTAACTTAATTAAGAAAAAATTAATTTCATTAAAATTTGCCACTCCCACCGCCCATTCACCCAAATCGATTTTTTCGCATACAATTTTTCCTATTTTAGTAGAAAATGTAATATAACTCTCATGTATGGGCCGGCGCTTCAAAGTCTATTTTGGGGCTGCTCGACCGCGTACAGGAGAGGGCTAAGAAGCTCATCGGTGACAGTAGGGTATCAAAATCTATTGATTCATTGGAGCATCGACGCAATGTTGGGTGCATTTCCTTGTTCTATCGTTACTACAACGGAATGTGTTCAAATGAAATTAGGGAACCCGCACATTTATACACACAACACGTGCCTCATTCAGAGCACATCCCTTTGTGGTCGATTGGCCAATGAATCGCACTACGCATTACAGAGAGAATTCCTTTTTTAGCCGCACTGTTCGTATGTGGAACCAACTACCTGGGCGGTCTGTCCTGTCACTACCACCGTGAGAAAGTTTAAATCAAATGTCCACAGACACTACCCCCTCTATCCACCTTTCCTATAACCTATTTTCTTAGTTCTAGCACAATGCATTGCATGAGTAGGCGTTATCACCTGAGTGCGGGTCCTATTAAAAAAAAAAGTCTTTAAATTTGATACATACACTTTATAGAATAAAAGAAAGACGTATGCCGAGTTCTATCAAACGCAGTCACGCCCAACGCCCACAGTTTATGCAATGCAAAAAGATTTCTTCGCATAAAATTTTTCCAATCCAAAAATAAATTAAAAAAATTAATTTTTGTTTCAAATGTAACTGTGCAAAAAGTCGAACGATGTCGCCATTGAAAAACCGGCCCTTATTCTTCATTAATCAATTCTTTGACTATTTCGTCACATTGGCAAATCCTGTTTGGATGACTCATATCTTAAACTGGCCTGGTTATATTAAATTTTTTAAAGAAATCCAATGCAATTTTTCTAAAAAAAACATAAATCACATTTCATATTTGCGCCCTTAATTATGAAAGTGGTCTAAGTCATGTATTTCTTTGGTCGACTTATTTAGTAGATTACAATTGAACAAATTGAACAAATCAAAAAATATTTTTATATTATGCAACATTTTAATTTAGAGTTGAAGTAGCCTCGATTAATATAAATTTATTTAATATTTATGAAATAAATATTGAAGTTATTTTAAGATTTATTTAAAAATTTGAAGCAAAAATGCATATGACTTAGACCACTTTCATAATTAAAGGCACATTTAAACATATCTCTGCAAAACTGTATGATTCGATTTTTGAAAATTGTGTGATGGAAAAGTTGGGTTTTTTTACACCAAAATCCCACTTTTCGTAGTATGCCTTTCTAACAAGCCGCCCCCAGACATTTTCCATTGCGTTCAGATCCGAAGAATATGGAGGACAATTCAGTTGCTTTAATTCTTGCTCACGAATTCACTGATTGCCAGCTCTGGCAGTGTGAATTGGTATGGTTCCAAATAAATTTTTAAATTGTGGAAACGCGGCTTCTTTAGTTTTTCCGTTTTAAATACCAAATATATAGTCCACCATCCCTGCTTCGCTGCAAATATATTTCTTCCTTTCTTAAGTCGTGCAAATAAAACATTAAATTTTTTTCGCTCCAAAAACATTTGTTTAAAATTTTTCAAATTAAATTCCTTACTCAAGTGATTGGCAGTGTATATACATATTTCAATAAAATATTTATACTATTGAAATAAGATAATTGCTTAATTTGTCAGCGTATCTTTTTTAAGCAATATGTAAAAAATGACCAAGTTTCAGCTTTACATTTTTTTTAATGTTTGCCGTAAAATTTAATTGGGGCATACAGTCTCGCATTTTCAATTATGTGGTTGACAAACTGATCAAGTCGAAAATTTTGAGTTTATTATCATTTCGTTTGTTTATTAATTCCATTGAGTTTGTTCCACAAGGTATACGGGGGGCAAAACTAAACAAACACAGCTATAAATAAACCGCCAGTTTTTCGTGTCAAAGATTAATGTCACTAAAAAGAAATTTTTTTGTAGATATAACAAATATTTTAACCTTTAAAGCTTGCCATAGCAAAAAATAATAATAAAAGATAAAAAATTGATTTTATTACAGAAGAGCAAATTTTTTATTTTGCAATATTATTTAAAAACGACGTTAAAGAAATACTTTTTTTTTATCGAATTGAAGTGACAGATGACAAATAATGTGTCATTGAATACGTTGGTATAAAAACTCAATTTGGAGGAAATTGCAGATAGCACTGTTTGAATATAAACCTCATCCTCGATATTCAGTTTTGTCCAATTTGTTCGCTGCTATTAAAATGTTTATGTATTTTTTTATTATATTTTTTAACATTGCACTGCTGCTATTTAAATTTAAGAACGAAATTAAAATTCAGGACATTAATTTAAAAAAAAAGGAGTTTCCTACAGTATTTAGAGTCTATTTCACCAATTCTATTTAAATATCAATTCATATTTAAAAGACGTTTTTAATTTTTTATGTTGAATATTTAAAGACTGTTTCAATTTATGGTTGTTATTTATTTAAGATAAACAGCTGAACGTTGCCTAAAATGCAAAAAGGCGTAAGTAACAAAAAATTAAAAATTGAGTTTTTGATTGTTTATAATGAATGTCATTAAACTACATGTGTTGACAAAATTTTACACTTCTGTGATCAAAAATGACGCTTTTATTAACAAAAAACAAGGGGACTTAACTATAAGTTTGTTTAGTTTTTTTTTAGTTTTTGCTTCTGTAAAATTATATTTTTGTTATTTACGTCTTTTTGCATTTTAGCTAACGATATGTAAGTAATGACATAAGTAATTAAATGTACGTGTATATGTGCTGTTGCTAAATTATATTGAACAAAAGTCAATAATTTTTCAATTCACGACCATTACCAGTGTTGCCAGCTTAGCCTTTTGAATGTAGCACCTTTTTGCAATTTGAGTCTGGTATCATCTAAAATAATAACAGCAAAATGTTAATATAAAACTGAAATGAGTTTCAAAGTAGCTAAAAATCTCTCTCACCAAATTCGATTACGTACTCAACTTAAGAATTAATTTTGGATTTGTTCTGGATAACATTGCAGTTAGCTTTTAGTCAGTCTAAGAAAAGTTAACTATAAGTTAAGTATTTTTGTAGTCAACCACACATTCTCCGACAGGGTATATTCAGGCAAATATGTACATATATATGTACATATGTTACATACATATATGCACGCATATTTATATTTCCGTGCCAAAATTAAATAACATTTTTAGTTTCAATTATATTGTTTGGTTGTTCTTTAAAATATACATGTGTATGTATATATATATATATATATATATATATATATATATATATATATATATATGTATTTAGAAATGTATGTATGTATGTACATACGTATGTACATATTTTAAATTTTTTGCTCGATTACGCGAACGTGTATTTTATGCAAATATATTATAGCTTAATATACATAAGTATGTACATAAATTAAAGCTTATTTTGACCCAGTTTTGTAGGTATAGATAGCAGGAAGTATGTATTTTGTTACCTTAAACATTATTGAATTTGTATAATTGAATACATACAACAATTTGGGCTTAATTTCTATTTCAAATTCCATTTTTAGCTAAACAGGTGCAGAAAGTCCATTAATAAACTAAAGCTTTGTTCCTCAAATTTCTAAAAATATGCTAAATATAATATTGAAAATACTGAAATGGCAACGCTGCGTAGGAGATCGAACCAAATAAAAGAGATGAAATCATTCAGTTCCGTTAAATAAAAACAAAAGCTTGGTTAGTGATATTATGTTGTTGTTTTTGTTGTTGTACTACTATGCAATGTAAACAAAAGTATTGAACAATAATAAACGTGTGTCTGAATGGGCTTATTACATAATTGCTATGTGCGTGTGTGTGTGTGTATGAGCTCATCTCTTTTATCCCAAGAGAAATGTTTCAGGGTGTATTATTGTGGTTATTTTTATTGATTTTGCCCCGATAGTTGCTGGGGTTTTTTTCCTTTATCACTTTGTTTTGTATTTTGGTAACTTTTTTTTTGTAATATATAAGTACATTAATATGTACCCTGTTGGAAATTAAGTTAACTTTAAACTAACTTTAAGCTAACTATTTCGCAACTGGTAATGACTGGCACTTGGATTACTTTTCAATGTAATCAACTGACTATTTTAACATTGCGATGTCCTAGGCAGTAGTCAATTGTCTCACTCTGCATTACTTTCAGCTAACTTAAAGTTGGCTTTTTTAAATGACCTGGTAGTCAGTAAATTCAAAAGATTTTTCTGGGGTTCGAACATGCATCATCACACGTTGTGTACTCAACGCGCTAACTACACAGCCAAGGTACTACCATCTAAAATAATAACAGCAAAATGTTAATATAAAACTGAAATGAGTTTCAAAGTAGCTAAAAATCTCTCTCACCAAATTCGATTACGTACTCAACTTAAGAATTAATTTTGGATTTGTTCTGGAGAACATTGCAGTTAGCTTTTAGTCAGTCTAAGAAAAGTTAACTATAAGTTAAGTATATTTGTAGTCAACCACACATTCTCCGACAGGGTACATACTCATATGTATTTACATAAATACATACATACTTTATCGTATTTAAACGTATGTACATACATATGTATGTATCTTTTGGCATTTTTACATCTCTTCTTGGTTGTATAAAGACAGTACACGAAAAATGTTTCTAAAAATTACAAAGTAAACTGGAAATGCAAATTTGTTAAAATGCTATTAACTTTTGGTCGAATAAATAGGGCACATTTTGTGAAATGAAACATTATATTGCCTCAAGCACATTGTGTATGTATGTACGTATAAAATTCCCTTAGAATCTTTGGTACCTAAATAATATGTACCCTAATAAAAATCTACAATAAATTTATACGTTAGTGGCACTGCCTACTGTCCCAATCAGAAATTGTAAAACAGCAGCTTCCCAATGTTTGGCAGCAGCACATAAAAACCAATATAATTTTTATATGGGCGTGGTGCTGTCCACGAAATTTATCTATTGCAAAATCCAAATATGACTGCCAGGTTTCATAAAAGCCATTTGATTATAAGCACTTTGAGAACTATGCAGGTTAAATCATTTTTGTTAAGTTATACCGGCAAATTTTCAGCTCATACTTTTGAAGCTGTTTGCAATATTTATATATATATTTTTTTTAATTAAATTACATATTTAAGCGACTATTATGGGCTGCTAGACTCAAATTGAGACTCCCTTTTGTAAAAAATTAAATAAACCATTTTTATGGCAAGAAAAGAAACAATGGAATCTGAGGAATAAAATCGAACGAAGTTCTTACTCTGAACCAAATGCTTTCCAAAAAGAATGTGTGAATCGCGTACGTAAATATAAAATTCTTAACGTCCTTGTTTCATTACTGATTTTGTCTTTCTGCTAATTATTTGCTAATTATTATGTTAATTCCTTTTCTAAAAAAAATAATTTTTTTTTTAATTTATTTAAAAAACTTATTTGTTGTTGGCTTAGCACGTCTAGATGTATTTCGTTGCTGCTAAGAAAAAAACAAATAATTTTTTTAAATTCATATTAATTTTAACACGCGTCATTTTTTTATTTTATTTAAACAGAAATTGCATTTTAATATTTTTGCGTCAATGCTCTTTTTGCTTGCAATGCAATTTAATACAAAAATGCAATAATTTGAGAAGTGAAAAAACATATTTCTCATTGAAAAGAGGAAAAATTTAATGTTACTTTGCAGAAAAGGAAACTCCATTAGAATATAAAAATAGTGCATTTTTTTTTAAATATTCGTAAATTTTTCTTATCAAGCCTACTTTGCATTGTTGCGTGCAACTTATTTCAAGCAAAATTTTCTTTTCTTTATTTTTATTCCAACAATTTAGGTGACTGCAATGATGAACTTGCATAATCGTTGACTGCCTTATGAAGTTGCTGTGAATTGTTATATTTTTTTGTATCAGTCAGTTGGTCAGAAGTTAGGCTGAACTGGTTAATATAATTTATCTGAAATCTTTGGTTTTTCTATATTTAAACTATTTTGAGAGATTTTTTTTTACTAATGCAAATAAAATTTTTTCAATGATGCAAAATTTTGCATCGTTGTTGTAAATATGTAATTGAAAACAAAAACGAACATTTGAAGCTTTAATGGGCTACAACATAAGCAGACTCTAAGAATTTTATAAAGGTCAAGGCTAAAAATTGCAACTTTGAAGCCATGTACGAGTAGATAATTGATGTTTTTTTTTTTAAATTAAAGTACAATTGTTAAGTAAAGTCCAGCATTTTTTTTTGTGTAAACAATTAAAGAACTGGATCATATTCTAGAAATATCAAACGGCATTAGATTAGACTAAAGGCCTGGATTGTTAATTGTAATTTATAGAGAGACAGAGAGAGCAAAATTTTAAATTTTCAATACAACATGAATTGTATCCATTTCGACACGTGCATATATATAACATACATACATACATACGAGTATGTGAACACATGAGATTATTGTCACCTTAAATCAAAAAAGTACATAACTAATAAAAAATCAAAATTGATTTTGTTGTTGTAGATTATGATGTAATTAAACAAACTACACATACAGTGGAGTTCGGTTATAAACAACTCCGAAGAAATTGGCAAATTTTTTCATTATAAGCATTTCAATGTTGTAGACGAAGTAAATATTTTCTACAATTTAAAGAAAGTAGCAAAGTTTAAACAAATAAATCAATTTTATCCTAAAAGCATAAATAAAATTTAACGGGGGTAATTTAAAACTTACTGTAGTACGTATGCTCTTCCATATTTTACCAAAACGACCACTGATCTTCACCAGAAATTTCACTAAAAAATCATATATTTCAAAATCGATTATTTCAATTCCAAAAGTATTAGAGAAACGTCACCGATTGGGTCACATTAAGAGCCCTTCACTGTTTTATTTTCCAGCTAAGTTGTTTTAAAAATCATAAAATAACAACTTGCGCTCGTTTTGCTCGTTTGTTTGTTTCAAGCACTAAAAAAATTTGGAACGATTTTCAGTCATAAATCGTCAAATAAACATACCAGTTTCGGTATGACATTTTGACTGTTCTTTTGAAAATCTGTAAAGACCTAATAAGTTTAGTTCGAATGACAACCACAACATAAATAAATAAATATATACGTACATAGTCTATCTACATATGAGCCTTGTAGCTGATATGCTAATTGCCTGTAATCTTGTATATATTAGTTCTGAAACTGGTTTTCGTAACCAAATTCAATTTAAATAATCACCTGTGAAAAAATATTAGGCCTTTAATTTTTTTTTTATGTAAACTAATCAGATAATCAGTAACAAATTTAGCATAATCAACAGTTGACAAAAAGTTTATGTATGTAAGAATATTACAAAGATTTGTACACATGTGTGTATGTGCATATGTAAAATACTTATTTTTATTACAAGAAATCGATAAAATTTCGGTAAATTTTTTTATTTTGAAAGACAAAAACTATAACAGGAAGTACTTAACACACCATTATCAAGTTTCCCGCTTAAGTCTTTTGATTTGTTGATTTCACCACGAATGTGTAAAATGATTCTTTATAAGACAGATTTGTGTCTTAAATCTAATGTTATAAATAAATTAATTAGTCTAAAATACTATAAGCAAACACTATTTATTGTTTGTTCGCTGGACAGAAAAGACTTGGTGTGCAAAAAATTTAATTTCCTATTTAACCAAAAAAGTAAAACCGCATAAAATATTTACGTACATGCGAGTATGTACATATTAGTGCTGCAAAATATGTCATTAAATTAAAATTAAATTTAACTGCATAAATTTTCTTGTGAAAAATTTGTGAAAGTTATCTCATAATTTTTATGGTTGTTGTTCGGATATTTTAAAAACCGAAAAAAAACTAAATTCTTATCACAAAGTTTCTGGATTATTGTTACCGTAAATGTACTCAAACTGGAGATGGGTCCCTGTTGAATTTTTCCAACACGACACTAACACGAATGTCAAGATGTCCAACACGTACGAAACAAGCACGAGAAATTTTTTCAAAACACGAAACTGCACAACACGCACGAAATCAAATTTAATAGCAAAAAAAGCATTTTGTTATATTCAAATAGATACATATTTTTGTTTAATTTCAGAACTTTAAGCTTAAGAGAACCCCACCCTATGAACAAATTTGATGGTTTTACGTGTTTGACGATACAAAATATTAAATTTTTTTTTACTGGAAATTCATGCATACACATTTTAACACCAAAAATCGTTCCGAGTTTATCGTGTCAATTTTGATTGACACGATACAACCCAAATACGCACGAAATCAGATTTTCTGTCACGAACACTTTGTATTGAGTCGTGCGTGTTCGACCATCTCTAACTCAAACCCACCAAATAACAATAAACTGGGCTCCATGCTTCAGATTAGAGCAATGGGAATAAATATAATCACCCTTATCATGAATAACAAGTGGAATTTTCTTTGTTCCGTGAAATTTTCATTCCCCTCGGGATATTCACAATAGCATTTGTCCCTTAATGCTAATTTTTTCCCCGCTATCAGTCCCAATGAATGAAAAAACGGAAGAAGATTTGTAAAGCTTAAAAATTAATTGAAAATCAGATAAATTTAAGTTTGATACGAAGAAATACAAAAATTTATGGTTCCGAATGAAATTTTTTAACTTTAAAGTTGTGTTTTTAAATATTCTAGATGCAGTGGAAAAAATTCTTTAATATACCGCCGCGGTGCACCACCATGAAATTTACTGGGTGAAGCAAAGAGATTCATTCAGATGTTGCAGGCAATTATTGTTAACAATCGTAAATTTTACTTACTAATCTTGTCCTAAAAATAAATATTTATAACTTTTAATATATATTTCGAAGGGAAATATTGAAATTATTCGATGTAAAAGTGAAAAAATTCACGTGAAAAATGTTATTCATGATAAAGGGAACTAAACAAGGAAAACAGTTCCGGATGAAAATTATTCACGATTGCAATTTGGTGAAAAGGGAAAAATTTTGAGGTAGAAAATGTTCACGATGTGTTTTAAATTTTTAAACTGATATGAAATCTGTCACTTGCATGACCTGACCCTCTAATAAACTCGTCACTTTAAGTTCATTCAATAAAAACTAGTTGACATTCAGTAAAAAAAGGCCGTGACCAAGTAAATATATTTAAAAAAATACACGTGTTAATAAATAAATTACAGTGCAAACTTGGAAAGTGATTAGTTAAACGAATTTATTTGAAAACACCGAACTACATGCAAAGTAAAGTAAAGTAGTATAAAAAAGTAACGTCTTGTTTGAACCACAAAAATTCACATGCAAATTATAACCATCAAACAAATAAGCAAACTACTTATGAATTCAAATTTTAAATTTAAATGTTTCGAGTTTTAAATTACAATTTATATAGGCGGAATGAATGAGAACCGGTAGAAAGACACAATAGAAGAAGTCAGTTCATTTTTAAAATAAAAGTAAAATATTAAAATATATAACGCTTTATCTACATACAAATGTTCATAAATACATATATTGAAGCACATGAAGTAGATCCATAACAATTGGCTACTCGTATTAATTGTAGACAAAGTTTCGGCTGAACAAACAGTGTGAAACAAAAACTATTATCCGTAAATTGACAAATAAATACACAAGTGTACGCTTTGAAGTCAAAGAGAGAAATATTATTTCAAAGTCGCCGTGGATAAATTAAATATTGCAGCAGTAAATTAAAACAAAGAAATACTTATATCACATGCATATGTATATGAGAAAATTATTGAAAAAAAGAAAAATGTCGTTTCTCAAAAGTTGCATGTTAACCTTCGTTTTTCTTTGTGTAATTGTGATACCAGACTCCACATCAATTGCAATTGCACCATCAACTTTTGGAACAGCTATTGCCAGAGCGGGTAAAATCTCAAATTCCTTAAAGGTGAGTAAAAACAATTAGAAATTACATTATATTGTAGGCTAATTAAAATTGGAAGTGCTGGCGTCGCAAACCACATAGAAAAATAATAGTGCATCATGTGGTCTTAATGTTAAATTGATCTTCAAATCTTCATACATATAATTGAATTAGTTTATGAGTAGAAAACTTAATGAATATTTCGTTAGGTAGACAATTTTTAATTTAACTTAAATTCGTTCAAATAACAAAATCTTACAACTTATACATTTGAATAAAAAACTTTGAATCCCAGTTTCTTACTATAAATATTACTACTATATTATCACTCTTCTTAAGTAAGTGAAATCGAAGAGTGTCAGTTTTTATTTGTCTACCAATTTCGAAACGGTTACTATGACGGCATTTTCACACACAAAGTTTACTTTGAAAAGTCTTGAGTTTGTAGTAGAGAAAGGAAAGAAAATAGAATGGGAACTCTATCTTTTATATTTGTGTCCAACCACTTTGCAGAGATCAAGCTTGTGTGGACATGGCCTCAACCACTTCTTCAAGCACAAAATTATGCCATTCTAAGAGCCGAAGCTCTTTGCCAACTTTCGTGGGAATCGGATAAGTAGAAGTACATATAATTTAATACTAAATTTTCATGGGCGTGGCTCGTGCACTTTTTGGAACACAAGATTGACTGTTTTTCAGAGTTTTAGGTATGTGCCAAGTTTTGTAAAAATCAGTAAAGTGTAAGAACGTAAAATATAATATTAAATTTTATTGGGCGTAGCCCCGCCCATTTTTTAATTTCAATGTTGTGTTTTTTCAAAAGCTCAAGCGGTGTGTCAAGTTTCTCACAAATCCATTAAGTATAAGCACATTAAATATAGTATTAAAATTTAATGAGCGTGGACCCGCCCACTTCTTTAAATGCAGTGGTGTGTATTTTTAAGAGCTCCAAGTGTGTGCCAAGTTTCGTAAAAAGTGGTTAAGTATAAGCACGTGAAATATAATATTAAAATTAAGTAGGCGTGGTCCCCCCCCCCTTGAATGCAACATTGTGTGTTTTCAAGAGCTCAAAGTGTGTGCCAGGTTTCGTAAAAATTGGTTGAGCACAAGCACGTGAAATTATAATACTAAAATTTAATGGGCGTGGACTTTCCCACTTTTTTGAATACAATATTGTGTCTTTATTAAGACTCAGAGTGTGTGCTAAGTTTCATAAAAATCGGTCAAATAAAGGCATGAAAAATATAACATTAAGTTTTATTGGGTGTGGCTCCGCCCATTTTTTCTACTTCAAAATAGTGTCATTACAAGAGTCCAATGTGCTTGCTTCTTGTCAAAATTCATACGAATTGATGGCTTTGAAGTTGAAAGCAATTTCATTCATCAAGATAGCATCTGCAAACAACAGTAATAGATTTGTTTCCCCTACAAATTGAAAAACAAAGCGGGTAAAGAATTTGAAAGAAATTCGCATCAGGTCTTAAAAAGTAGCGGCCTTATGTATAAGAAAAAACTGGCATGAAGTAAGCATAAGTGGCAAAATTTAACATTATATTAAAGAGTTTGGCCATAAAACTTCATTCGTTAACAACTAATTCAATTTCGTCAATTATGCTAACTTCATCCGAAGTTTTTCTTATATATAAGGCCGTATGAGTTCATTAGTATAAATGTATTGAAATTTGAAAGGCCAAACTTGATAGTGTAACCAAGTTGGGGAGCAAGAAAAATAAAATAAAGTCTGGCAACACTTTGCCCAATTTTTTTGGCAAAATGCTTGTCCGTTATACAATTGCTTGCAACCTCATCGTTGACAGTGGTTATGGTCTCAATTGTAATTATGTTGTTACACGAATAATATAATTTTATTTTAATTAAGTCTTCTTAATCAACATTCATTATTGTATATTTCTAGATGAGATACATCATTTTTTTCATCAAAATAATGTTCTTTTTTTATTGAAAAGGTTAATTTTTTTTATTAACATTTAAAATATTTCACATGAAATGAATTTTTTTATGGAATAAAATCATGTTTTTTTTCTAATTAAAAAAGGGTTTAGTTTATTGTTAACGTAATGAATTTTCGAAATTCATTGCATGTTATTCAAAAAAAAAAATAGAATTCATTTAAATTACAGAGTTTTAGATGACGAAAATGGTAATAAAATGTATTAAGTTTATTACAATCTTTAAGTATAATAAAATACAAAGGTTGTGCTATAAACTATTTTCTTTTACTTGCATATTAAAAATTATAGTAATATGTATGTATATTTACATACACATGTGTGTGTGTACAATATACAAAACCTTTTACCAAGGACTTCAAATGTTAAATTGTGAAATAAACAGTATGTGCTACTTAATGTTAAGGTTTCATACACGCTAATAAATTAGGCTTAATAATTAAAAAATAAAAAACAAAATATAATAAAAAACAAAAATTAAGCAACAATCACACAAGAATTCCACTCAAGCATACTCAAACATGACTAGTGAGCAGCGCCCATCTCTACTTTCAATCACGTGCGAAGATCAAAAGTTACCCATAATAACAACCAAAAGGTCGAGTCACATAAAATCCTGCATATGTTATACGTCACCTTTACCAACTGACATTCACGCAACGGCGGAAGAAGTTGACAAAATGAATTCTTTGTTAACGGAAACACTTCAGCAGCTTGAATAGGTTTGTTCTTCATTTCATTAATTAAACTTAAGATTTTTTTTTATTGATTTCTTTTGTTTTATTTTATCGTTGCTTACAAAAAAGACAAAATACTCAACATGCGTTAAAAGTTAAAAGTTGCCCAACTTTTGTACTTTGCGTTGACGGAGACGTACTGAATATGACAGAGTTCATAAAAAACCATGTATTTCAACTTAGATGTCAGTTAAAAAAAAATGTAGTTTCAAGTATGAGCGATTCTATGTGACTCGGCCTTTAATTTCATGCCACAAATTCTTAACAACTAGCATTTCAACTATAATATTAGTTCAACTTCTAATATTTTACTTTTTTGAGAAAAATTGTGCTAATAATATTAAACTTTAACCGCCGTATGTTAAACAAATTTCCACTAAAGCATACTTGAAATACAAATAAATTTTTTTTAGAATACGGCCGTAAGAAATTAAATATTTTGCAACAAAAACATTGCACATGTCTTACATTGCTCATTTAATGTTTCCAAATATCAAATATTTTCTAAACATTTGTGAGAATAATTGTGGTCAATTAGATTGCAAAGTTTTTCAGCAAAGTCATGTTTGATATTTCGAAAAAAAAATGCATCAAAATTCATTAAGCAAAAGTTTTTTGATTAGCAATTTAAGCAAAATTCATCTTTTTATTAATTAATTGCTTTTATTCACATGAATTCTTTAAACTATTGACAATTATGTAAAGTATGAGTCTTTGACACTAAATTTGAAAATACTGGTTTTTTTAAAGAGTCAAACAAGTCGTACAGATGAATGTCAGGGCCTGTTAATGAACTTCTCGAACTCAATTGTGTGTGAGGGTATTTGTAAAAGCAATAAAAACCCTAATATGTAATTTAAAACAAGTCACTTGTTCTCTTTAAGCCCCATATTTTTACATTAAACAAATTAAATCTAATTTCAAGGTATATTTACACTTAATTTTTTCATGGGATATTTTGACAGTTAAAACAGAAGATAAACCATGAAATAGATGTGCGATAGTAAATATCAATTTACAACATACAAGAAAAATATTTAAACTCAAATTTCTTGAACGTGTTTCTTTTTCTTCCACTTCAATTAGTAGTAAAACTGTGAATAATTCATAAGTACATAGCGCTCATTTACTTCAACAACGTCATAACTCAAAACATACTATTTTCGAATTAATAATGTAGAATTAATCATCATATCGTTACTTATTTAAAATTTCATGCAAATATTTTGAGAGAAAAATAAGATTTTCTTTCTCCTTTAAGTTGTGTGTAAACTGAAAACTTTAAGCTCGTTTACATTCAAACTAGTTTTTATTTTTGAGTTATGACATTTTTCAACTAAATGAGCGATATCAATTTAATCTATTTGTTTTGTGCTTCTTTTTAGTTCGTTTTCTCTGTAATTCTTATTTATTTAAGGTACGAGAAGTGATTATAATAATTATTATCTTTTTATATTTTTACACCTGCATGATTCTCTATTTAATTGATAACAAGGCATAACTAACAAGGTAAACCCATTTGTACAACAGAAACATTTGCCGCCTTTTAATATTATCTTAATTCATAGATGAAATATTACTACTATTTTTCTATCGGTATGTAAACAATTTAAAAGGCATTAATTTTGATAAAATTAATATACTTAAAAATTTATAACTTCCGATCTTAGCGGTAAATTGTCTCAACCATTTTGAGAAATAATGCTTTCACAAAGTATTCCTTTCTCTTGCAGATTTTTCTGTCACAGATTTTCATTTAATAACAATCCCATTGCTGCGAAAATAAATCTCTAACATTTTTAAACTAAGTTCACGTTGTCTTCATGTTTGTATGTGTTGTCCTGACGTTAGTCTAATTCATAATCAAATGCTTCAAACAAACAGAGCGAGTGATAAGAGAATTGTCAGATCTGGCAGCTTAATTCCTGTGAGAAAATGACATTTAATAAAATATTCGTACTCTTTACAATTTGAACTATTTTTTAATCAAGCGAAATAATTCTGAATTTAATGAAAAAAATTTGATTAAAAAAAGTGGTAATAAGTATGGAACTGCTAAAGTGCTAAATGTATTTGTCTGAAAATAAGGTAAAAATAAGAGTATTTAAAAGAGAATATTAAAAACATTCACTTGTATCACAGCTGTAAATGAATCATTATTTTTCGATTTTAATTCGTTACGAATTAGCTAAAGTTTGAATTAATTCTTTTCACAGCAAAAAAGAATTGAATGAAATTTGAATCAATTCAAACGAATTAGGCAGAAATGAATTTCAATTCGTTTCCGATTCAAATGAATTTGTGGAATGAGATGTAATTCGTTTTCAATTCAAATGAATTTATTAAATTGAATCGTAATTCATTTCCAATTCGTTTAAATTGAATTGATTTCGAATTCATTCAAATGTATTGGAACAATGAATCAATTCAATTCAAATGAGCTGGTAATGAATTGCTAATTATTTTTCTCTAATTCATTTGAATTAATTCGAAACCAATTCAATTCAAATGAATTGGAAATGAATTGCAAATTAACTTTGACAAATTCATTTGAATTAGAAACGAATTGCAATTTATTTGACAAATTCATTTGAATTGGAAATGAATTGCAATTCATTTTTACCAAATTCATTTGAATTGACTCAAATTTCATTCAATTCATTTTTTGTGTGAAAAGAATTAATTAAAAATTTACTAATTCCGTGCATGAATAATTCGCGAATTAATTCAAAAATGAATGATTCATTTACAGCTCTGATTTGTATATAAAAATACTGAAATATATTTATTTTCGCTGTGTGTGTGTGTTTACATTTGGATAAAATCTAGCACTTACGAGATTTCGTTAAAAGGTGTGTGTGTGAATTGGCTAAATGGCAGAATTTTTTATTTAATTTTTTTGTTTGGTTTTATTTAGGCCAAAGTTTGTATATTTGAGGAAGCCAAATTACATGTGATAATTTTTATTTGTTGCGATTAACGTCTATATGCATATTTAAACTGCTCATTGTGTCAACTTTCTCCGTCGTTGCGTTAATGTCAGTTGAAAAAGGCGACGTATTACGTGTGTAGGATTCTGTGTGACTCGGCCTTTAGAATTGTCGAGAGTTTATTGTAGCTGTTTTGTCAATTTGCTTTTTTTGAATTTTCCCGTTCGCTTACCTTCTGAAAAAAAATTTTAGTTAACATATTTATTTATTTACTTATTTTATTACAAAACTTCAAACTTCTCAAGCATTTACCCAATTGCTGTATGGTAATGGAAAGCAAACAAACACTGAACGTTAATGGTCAGCAGACAGCTGGAAGATTTGCGGCGTTAGTTTTTTGTTTTTGTTTCAGAAGTGGCAATGTGATGAATGTGATAAAAACTAATATAGCGTAGGAACTGTAGGAAACAAATTTATCACCATTTAATATTTACTAATTTAATTATTTTATAATTTACAAATTTTTTTCATTTTCAATTAGTATTTGTTACGACCTAAAGAAAGAATGTCACTATGAAACAGCTGATTGGGACTTGGATTTTATTTGTTATTAAAACAAAAGAAAACAAAAACTGTTTTAAGATAACAATTAATATCTAAATTGTTTTTAAGCTCCAATCTTTAAATAATTTTAATTTGAGTACTTATCAGTATCTACGTCTTGATGAGCAATTGTTTATTTCTTAACACAAGGAAGAATGATGTCACAAAAATTTTCGTGTTAGAACTTATTTTAAGGAGTGGCAATGTACGTGTAACAATGCTAAAAAACAAAATTGGTTTTTGTATATATGCAAAGTGCGCGTTCTTCAATATGTACATGTTATTTATTTTATATTTTGACAGCTTGTGTCTTACCATTCTTGCTCAGCTATGTTTTAAAACATTGCTTTCCTAATATGTGTTAAAAGACAAATGCACATGTTAACATCTACTGTTAGAAAATAAATTTGACAATTGCTCACATTGAAGTTGCCAAATTTATGTCCCGTCAGGACCGGTGGTAAATAAGTCCCGATCCAGACTTGCAATTTTTATTGCAGTATTTCCTGAATATGTGAGAGATTATTGAAATAGAAATATATACATTTTGTATTCCTCTCTCGTTTTTTTTCACTAAAAAATAAAAGTTGCTGCAGCAAAAATTGCAAATCTGGATCAGGACTTACATACGTACATTTTCATGCAGCTAGGATTATTTTAAATTGTTATTTACTTGATTTTAGTAATTTAACAATAAATTATTGATGAAAGATAAAAATTCCTATTGTTTATTAAAAAATAATTAAATTTATTTGACAAGTGGTGGGCATTATTATTTATAACTGTAACAATTTTTGAAGTTACGATATGTGTTAGAAAATAAAACTTCAATATCAATGATATCTGATTTAATTCTCAAATTATTGAAAACAAAACAATGAAATTACAACCAAGATCCACGAACTAGATACAAATTTCTGTATTTCGAAAAAAAATTTTACATTTCCTTTACATCATAATAACGCAAAGAACACAATATTTGACAATGACACGAACAAGTCAGGGCAATTTTTTTATAAAGCTGTTAAATATTTACTATGTTTCTCTTAATTTAAAGAGATTTATAGTACGTTTTCACCGGCATGATTTATGATATGTTTCCACTACAAGTAGAATCACATGGTTCGCTTTCTCAATCATGTTTATGAATCATGCTGTTTACAAGGAGCTTCGTTAGGCATTTTTTTTATGTATGTATATTCCAGCGTTGCCGATTTCTGTGTAATTATCCAAAAATGGCACAATTATTTTTTTCTTGCACTATTGTTGGATCATATTTTTTGTGTGTAATTTTTGTGTAATTTTCATTTCATTTAATAAGAATTTTATTCAGTAAAATTGTTACCAAACATATGTATAATATTTTTATGTTTTCGTTTGACAAAACTTTTCTTGGAGATGTTCTTATTCCGTTATTTTCAAACTGTTCAGTGGAAAGAATTTTCAGCAAATTAGAATAAACAAAAACTGACATGAAGAATAAATTGTCGCCTGTCACAGCAATATTCTACTCAGCAATATTCTTCTTTACATACGGCTTGCTGGATTAATGTTCAAAAAAGTGAAACTGGTGCGAAATTTGGTTACAACAGCTTGAAAAGCCTGTTCGATGGTTCGATTATGACGACCATAAAATGGACATTATTTACGAAACACACAGCACGAATTTTGATCATCACATTCAGTGACTTGTAGGTGTTGTTCATTTGTTATGTGAAATGGTGAAATGGCAAAGCTTACTGCGAATTTTTAAAATTGGCCCAATTCACGAATCTTTTTTTTTTTCATTGAAAAAATACACACGGAAAAACAAACAGTAAAAAAGTTATTCGATATGTATTCTTAAATGAAAATCATTACTTATTATGAAAGACAAAATTTTTTTTGTTAATTTATATAATTTTGGATAATTTTAAAGGTTCGTCAGTGTAAAATTGAATTTTGATTCCACCAACACTGGTATAGTCACATACATACGTAACATACGCACGTGCGTTTGGTTTTGTTTTTATTTTTTCACACACACATACACATATACCTATTTTGTTTTGATAGCTAGTTCGGATAAACTGGCGATAAACTGCGAATGTGGATAAAATTCACATTACAGCTGCTGCGCCCACGAAAACTCAAACAACAAATCACTCACAAGCTCAGTGAAGTGATTTACTTAAACCTACTTGATTTAAAGTCGGTGGAAACATACTATAATAACATGCCACTGTGCAGTATATTCCGCATAAACATTTGCAAATATAATCATAAAAATGTGTGATGTAATGGTTGAACAACTCAGAAAAATCACAAATTGATGATTAACAAAACCATTGCAGAGTAATCATATTATTTAGCAATGGGGTGTAATTATAGGCTCTCAGAATTATTTCCGTTCTCAAAGACTCGAACAGCACAAGAAACGTTCAGTTATCATCTGGGTACATCACACGCAGATCAATAATGCATTTCGAAACAGAGTGATGAGTTGCCTAAAAACAAATTTACACACTCATTTGATTGAGATTAGTGATGAGCTTGCGAACAGTCCTATTATTATTACCATTTATTTGGATTTGTAACATCCTTTCAAACTTTAAATTTTTTCACTCACTCTTACACATTCCCACCTTTCGCAATTGGACACCAACTGGATTTAAATTTTTTTTTAAAAAGTTGTGTCACAACTTGTTGCTCAAGTTAAACAGCTGATCACAAGTCTTGTAAATAAATGCGTATAGTTTTACCAACATTAGGTGTGTTGCACAGGATTTCTTTCGTGAAAGTTCGGTTTAATGCGAGAAAAACAAAAATTACTCTATGAATGTGACAAAGTTATTCAAAATTGCTGGAACTCAAAAAAACTATAATTGCACATCTTGAAATACTAATGTTGCTTACTTTTTAAATTATCGGGCCTGTTCTGCAAATCACGGTGATTTCAAGAAATTAATGAAAGCTAAATCATTGCTTTTGTAAATTGCACGATTTATAGCGTTGGAAGTTGGAAGAAAATATTCTATTATAATTGACAAAAACTTAAAATACAATATAAACCCACTATCAAGTCAGCTAGTGGTAGTTTACTTTTGAAATCACCCTGATTTTCAGAACAGGCCCGTATATTTAATTTAACTGATTTAAGTCGCTTCAAAAGCATAAGATCATAAAAAACAAAAATTTGCTTCGTTGGCAACAGCTTGTAACTGAACCGTAAAATAACTTTAACATATTGAAGAAAGGGAAAAATATGCTCAAATGTACTTACAAATTCAACTGTTTTACTCATGCGTAATGTCATTCAGAATTGGGCTGAGTCCAGAGCAATCAGAAAAATATCAACGATAAAAGAAAAACTATGCAACAACACAAAACAACTGTTGCTCTTTATTGTGCACATTTGTTGCGTGTTAAACAGCAACAAAACGACGATACGAGAAGCAGTTAATAATACCTGAATCCAAGTTTTTACTTTCGGAGAGTAGAAATAGTTTGTAGAAAAAAAATATTTAATGAAAATGAGTACTTAATGCAAATAAAATGCATAATACACCTATACCTGGATTTGCAGCATGCATACTTTTTCTTGGGAACCGTATGAGTTCAAAAAAGATTTTTAACAAACATTTTGGTTCTAATAAAAAAGTTCTGCCACAAAAAGTTCACAAGTCTTAAGACAAAACTTAAAAAAAAAATAAACAAAACTGAAGTAATAAATATTTATTTAGAGCTCTTAAAAGCAGACATATGTATATTTTAAAGTCTCTTTCATTTAAATATGTTCTTGGGACTTACTTTTCTCTTTGAAACTGAAATTGAAAATGTAAAACTTTTCTGCCGTATTCAAGGCGAATTCATAGCAGGTTGTCTCGCTTTGCAACTCTGCATAAAATTCATGTATATTCGTTAGTGTAAAATTTCCTGCTGCCAGAAAATTTCTGGACGTTTTGCTTGATTTAACAGCTAATCATCATTTCCTGAATCGAAATTGCCTTGACCGTATTCATGAAAAATAATTTTGCTTTACAAAAGGTTTAGAGAACGAATTTTGTATGAAAATTTGTTTATTAATCGTTTTGTAAACTTAAATAATTGTTTAGGGAAACAGCAGTTTGAGTTTTTGCATTTTAGAAAAACGCTTTCTAACTGATAACATTTTGGTCAAGGCGAATCTATACTAGGTGGTCGCAAAGAATCAGGTGACTATATTCGCCCCTTGTAATTTGAATATACGTTGGATGTCAACACACATTTTTCAGTCAATTTTTTTGACATTTAAAATATAAATTTCTCAAAGCGAATTTAGCTGAGTATACCTTATGTGAATTTGCCTTGATTTTGGTTTTGAGATTTAAAGCGAATTACGATTTGTTTTCGCTTTCGTGCTTTTCTGGTTCTAGTGGTCGTGTGGTTTTACTTTATATTAGTCGATAATTTAGTTTCTTTAGCACAGATTACAGCTTTTGGCAAATTGATTTCGTCAATAAGTGAAATGGCAATATATTAAAAATAAAATAATAAACATTATTGTGTAGGAATTCTGGGCAAATGTTCAGACAAATTAACATCTTATCTTTAATTATGTGATGAAATTTTTCGTGAAATTTTTTTGCATGCAATTTTTTATTTGCTTGAAGAGGACCCCTCACCTTCTCCACGTCACGCAGTTCAAATGAAGGAAGTTTCAAAAAATACTTTTGTTATTCATGTTAGGCCATTTTTTATATGTCACCAAATAGAGATAGTTTCATACAACAAACTTCATATAAAGTTTCATGGTGTACGTTCGGTATATTTCGGTATGAACATGAATCGATTTATGCAACAGTTTCCCTTGGGAAAAAATTTTCCCGTCAAGAAAGCTTCTTGTGATCTAGGAAGTTGTAATTACTCGTAAATTTCAAGCGATTTGTTGAGGTCACTAATAAAGTTTGTGCCACAAACTTTTGTCTGATTTTGAAATTTTTTCAGAGATGCAAGCAAATATGAACTAAAAGCTCCCTATACTATAGAAGTGAAACCCAATATAAGTTAGATCAAGTAAAGCTAATTATACATAGTGTTAATCAAGGGATAGATGTATTTTATCAACAACAAACAAACAAAATATCTTTACATATGTATGTATAAATATAAACCAAAATAATGGTATTTGTATTGAAAGAAAAAATGAAAATAAGGAAAATCACTGCAAAAAAAAATGTATTCAACAACGGCAAAGTGCATGAAAATATTAATAAAATTTAAAGCCAAACTACAAATCGGCCTGGCCTGGCTAATAACTCTGTCTGGTTAAGTTTATACAGAAAGTCAGTTACAAACGAATAGTTGCGGTGTTTAAACATATGAAAGAGTGTACAATTTAGTTAAACGCAAGCAAATTTACTAAACTAAGAATTTTTGTCAAAATTACATGTGAAAATATAATATCATATAAACTAATTGCAGTGATCTTAAAAAAATTAGGTTTTCTTTTAAATAAACCAAAAAATAAATAAATTTAACTTAACTTGTTTAGAGCTATACCTATACCTGCCTATTACATAATAGCGCCGCCGCACAGTGGGAAGATAAATTTTTAGAAATAAATTTTTTGTACTTTTAAATAAAGTGAATCGTTAACGTGTGACATGTTCTACTCGATCAGTTTGTAGATATTCAGTTTTTACTACAGGGCTCAGCGACTTCGCCTGAATATTTAAAATGTTCCGCCTTATGAAAACTAAAAAGAAATATTTATATTAATAACCTTCAAATAAATCAATGACTTTTGATAAAAAATCATTTATATTCCTTAAAAATTATCAAGTGTAATTTGCCTTACAGAACGATACAAACTTTAGCCTAATCGAATCATAAATATATAAACAAATAAAGTTCGTATAATAATAATTAAAACTAAAAAAATCATTTTATTTTGTCGTTGTCTGCTATTTTTCATCCCTTGCAAAATTTTTTTTTCGATGTCATCAAAATAGATATTTGTTTCATTGTTAGAGTCAAATCTCTTTCCTACGAGCATTTCGTCAAGTTTGTGAAGTAGAAGTAGTCACTCGAGGCTACATCCGGAGAATAGGGTGGATGAGGGAGCAATTATTAGCCCAATTCATGACTTTTTGCGATGGAAACTGCACATGTGCGCACGATTACACTATCCTAGTGAAATACAACTTTTTTCTCGGCCAAATGCGATTGTTTTTTACCCGACTGCTCGACGCAAAGAAACGTATTGTGTTTATCAGCCTATAGCACATATGTATGTATGTGTGTTCCTTTGCGACACCATATAAACCGAACGCTTAGACCGATTTTGATGATTCTTACATTTATCGATTTGTCACTAATGATATATACGGCCCACAGACGCCATTTTGTAAATACGAAAACAGTAAAAAGTCCGTGAACTATCATTCCACAAAGTTGGTTGCAGTCGGGTTTTATGATTTTTTTTAATTACCACTTTTTTCTTCAAATCTCTAAAATGAAACCAATAAGTTGGCATAATATTTGCCATTGATTGTTTTACACTTTTGCAGGTAGTCAATGTGGTGTATACCGCGTGCATCAAAAAAAAAATTATAGCCATGACTTCATTCGCTGAAAACCCCACTTTGGCCTTCTATAGCGCCGATTCACCCCGAGAAATCCACTGTGTTGACTGCTGGTTGGTCTCTGGTTTTTTGTGTGTAGATCCGTGTTTTATCCACGGCTACGAAAATGCGTATTGCAGTTGAACAACACCAAACACTCCTACGAAGTTGTCACACGATTGCGTTTGTGGACGATTATGAGCAAATGTGGCAACCATCTGGGGTTGTCAGATATTTTCCGACCTATTTCGCCAAAATGATTTAAAAAATCAATTGTAATGGGCACACGAAATTCACTTTTTTTCATTTTTTTCTCTAACCATTAGTTTACCATGAATGGCTGTTAAGCAGCTGTTGTTCAAATTTTGACAGGATCCGGCTGACAGCTGTCTATTGACAGGAGCAGTGTTGCCATCTCAGTTAAGAGGCGGGAAATTCAAAAAGTCACAGACCTATTGACCCGATCTCGTATTAAGAGAGTTATAAATTTAGACATGAAAGCTGCTCCCTGTGTCCCATAGACGCCCTTTAGAAGATTACTGATTTACATACAACGTGCGCTGACGTATTAGTTTCTTATACAGAGTACACACTATGTCATTTTGTGACATCGCAATAGTGTGTAGTAGTGGCAACGCTTGTCATTTCCGATATTTTTCGTTGTATGGCGCTGCTTTTCATATAAAAAACATAATGTGAACGGCGTTACACACATTTTGCAAATGACACCACAAAATAACAACATAAAAAGGATTCCAGATGTGTACTCAGCATTACAGTCAAACACCCTGCAAAATGCCGTAGCTTTTCTTTAAAATCCAGCAACAAAATACACACACAATCCAAAGAAAAGCTATGATCTTATTCAATTGCACTTATACAAGACCATTTGCATCAAACATCGAATATCGCCATTGTAATTTTGTTCCCTCTTGAAGTTGTATTCTTGCCTGACTCTAACTATCCCTTTTCCCAATGTTAATCACATTCATAAATTTATAAATTTATGAATTTTAATTTTTATCTCATTTAAATAGCTTTATATAAATAAACGAGGTATTAACGGTAAAAAAAATTATACTCGGTTTGTAAAAAAAAAATACTGAAAAACGTGTATTGACATCTAAAGAAATATTGAAATTAGAAACGGCCAAAAGGGTCATCCCAGCTGTACAGACAGACCTCCTGATATGCATTCGCCTTGCTATTTATCTTCTAATACTTTAAATTCTCGTCAACTCTGTCCAGAGTCCACTTTACTTTAAACCTCAAATATGCTCGCAAATACTTTATACAAAAACAGCGATTTATTTCATATAAATATGCACATAAATAGCAATTTGCAATAATTAATACTCTATGATTAAAATATAGTTTGTGAAAATTGGCTTTTTTAGAAGTAAGGGGCCATCCATATATTACGTAACGCCATTTTCCCCGATTTTTGACCCCCCCCCCCCTCCCCCCCAGTAACAGATCGTAACAATTCTTAGACCCCCCCTCCCCTCACAATAACGTAACAAGAACTTTAAAAAAAATTAAATTGTTTTATTAAGTTTTTATTAAAAAAAAATTAAATTTAATTCATGCACATTCATATGTATGTATTTTTAAATAACTTTTTGTTTGAATTGAAGTAAATTTCTTTATTTAGTTATTACAAACTAATATACAAATATTTTGATGGCATTTTCTTAAGTTTCGTTTAGGATTTATGCATTTATTTATTTTATTTATGGGAAAATGCAAGTAATTGAGAATGGACGAATATTCGGGAATTCGAATCCTTTTGTTCCTTTATTTTTATTTTCTGTTAGACTAACACAGTGCGTAGACAAAAATCAAATAAGCTTGCAAAATATAAATAATAACAATTATGTATTTATGTACATACATATGTATATGCATATATTTATATCTATTTAACTCTCATGATTCTTGATTTATTATGTATTTCTTTGATAAATTAAATATGTAAATAAATAAAAAATCGAAGTGTTTTTGTACGAAATTAGTAAAATTTATGTTACGTAACAATTTTACAGACCCCCCCCCCTACCCCCCCGTAACAAATCATAACAAAACTCGAAGCCCCCCCCCCCCAAGGGCGTTACGTAATATAATCTATATATAATCTAAAATTAACAGAACAAAATATGTATTTAGGAAATTCATCGAAAAAGAAGTACGAAAAGAAATTTAACTTTTAAAAAGGTAGATTTTGTGGTAAATAGTACTTTAGAAAGGAGGTACAATTAAATTTAAACTTTAAAAAAATAATGTATTTTTATAAACTAAACAGTTACATCCCACTGTGCAATTAAAAGAAATATTTTAGGTTTTTCAAGAGTGTTACTACTACAAAAATTTTATTTTTTCTTCATTTGTCTCCATATACGCTCACTTTATATAATAACAAAAACAAAAATATTAAGATAAAATGACTTGTCGTCGCTCATTGGAATATTTGACTGCACTGGCCGCAATTGCAACGGCTCTCGCTCTTATTGCATTCGCAATATCAGCCACAAATTTCAATCGCAATAATCACGAAAGTAAAGAAAACAATGATGATAATGTAATTAGCAATAGTTCGACTAAAAGAAAAAATGAAAATAACTCTGAAACACAATTATTAATTGGAACAACCACTATCAAAGATTTTCTAAACGCAACGACGAAACCTGCCGAAATGGTCAGTACGACTACTACTACTACAGCAGCAACATCATTGTCAACGGCAAACACAACGACAGCAACTTCCACGAGTACGACTGCAACGACGTTGTATAAAGCAGACGAAAATGTTGATGCTGTTTTGCCAACGATTGATTCCGTTGTAACACCAGTGACATCGAATAACATTTTACCGGTTGATGACGATGTTGTTGATGATGGCATTGTTGTTGTCGACAATAGACATGCTGAATTTTCAACAACAACTTTAACTTCCGCAATTGATCCTTCCGTAACAGAGGTAATAAAAGTTGCTTTTGTAAAATGTGCAGTTGTATAAACAAATGAATTCATTCATTAATTGGACTTTATATAAAAAAATACGACATAAAAAAGTGTATGACTATATGGCACTGAGTTTGTTTTTGCAAAGTTTTATTCTAATATTTTTTAATTTTACGAATAACATATTTTTAAATCTATCTACACATAAATATATATATATATATATATATATATATATATATATATATATATATATATATATATATATATGTATATATAGTATAAATAAATCGCAGTTCGTAAGTTTCGCTAAAATTAAAAAAACGGTCTTGCCGATTTGAATACTGATTTTGTTTGCATTAATACAGGACTGGTTTAAAAAGGAAAAGAATAGCGAAAACCCTAAAGCAAGGCTAAAGAATAATATAAAATTATATTATTATAATTATAATATATAATTATATATCGAAAAAGACGGTGGTACATTTCGGAGATTCCCAACGCATGTACGTTATTTATTGTCCCGTTAAAGTGCTTAGCATAGGGTCGTTGGGTGGTAAGCCCCCATATCCAGAAAATATTTATTGTCTTCTCAGCAGAGATCTATTAAAGCAACAGTTTTTAGAGTTCCGTAGTCAAAAGAAAAACTGAACTCTATTAACATGAGTATGCTGTTCGCTTCCAGTTCATCTGTCTGTCATCCGTCCGTTTTTCCGCCCATCCATCGCCTTTGCTGCGAATGCAAATGTAACTTTGTGTGATTGTTACGCTTTATAGGCTAAACGGCTAAACCATTGATGAAATTTAAAACACAGATAGATCTGCAACTAAAGGAACTTATAGGTTACACATTTTTTGAAAGTAGGAGAAAGAGAGGGGCAGGGGCAATTGCTGCCTCTGTGAAATCATCCAACCGAATTTTATGAAATTCAAAACATAAATAGATATATGTCTAAGAGAATACACAAGCTTCATATTTATAAAAACTGTGATCAAGAGAGGGGAGAGGGATAGGGGGCAGTTTCTGCCTCTTTGAAGCTGTCCAACCGGTTTTTATAAGAATCAAATCGTAGATAAACCTATATGCAGGACATACAGGCTTCATATTTTCTAAAACCTAGGATCAAGACGGGCAATTTCTGGCTCCCCGAAGCTAACCAACCAATTTTTTTTAATATTTGTTAGAATAGAGCGCAAAATTACTGTTAAGTGGAGAAGTTAGAGAGTTAATATTACCAATATTATTAAGTGAGGAAGTTAGAGAGTTAAAATGTTCTATAAAAAATTTTGCCTTAATATTTTCTACAACGTTGCTGAACATACCCTACACTTCAGATATAAAGCACACACTGTTTCATATACCGATATGCTGCACGAACAGTTCAAAGCTGGGAATTTTGAACTCCTTAAAATAAAATACGGATGTGATTTTTCAAAACGCCGATACACGTATATTTTTTTTTTGTCTCCTGTGCCAGAAACCATTGCTAGTACCTCGTAATGTTTGTTGTGTTGTACTGTGTTATTTGCATCTAATTAAATTTTTTCAAGTTTGAAGCTCACATCCCTCTGGTTTTCAGACTCCCAATGATAAAATTGCGGTATAAGAAAAAATTTGTTTAAAAATCTTGCAGACTTTCCATAGATTACATATTTATAAGAAACAGATCTCATATGAAAAAGAAGGTTCAGATTAACAAATAATAAATATTTAATGCCGCATTGTAAAAATATAATTTGGGTTTGAAGCATATGTTAAAACAAAATTTCCATAAAAATTTTGACTAAAGCACACTGGAAATACAAACTAATTTTTTTAGAATATGACCGTTAAACTCCAAAGCAGTAAAGTAGGCTCTTCGGCGCTATGGAATAAGGCCCATGGAAATAACGCCCAAATAAGAAAATGAAATAAGGCCCAATCAAATTAAGGAATTTTTAATTGGGCTTTATTTCATTTATTTTGCGTTTTATTTCATCTTGAGTTTGGTTGGACTATATTTAATTTTTTGGGCTTTATTTCAGCTTGAGTTTTGTTTCATTGGGCTTTATTTTCTCTTGGGCCTTATTTCATTTTGTGTGTGTTATTTCCTTGGGCCTTATTTCATTTCTTATTTGGGCATTATTTCCTTGGTCTTATTTCAGAGCGCCGGCTCTTCTATGTGACACCACATTTAAAATTACAGCACAGCAGCCCATGGATTTTAATATGTTAATTTCATGATTTCATTCTTTTAAAAGACAATCCCCATATTACAATAAATAGCGGTCACAGAGCACGTACATACATGCATATAATATGTGTGTGTTCAATATTTCAGTTTTATTATTTCATTGGGAAATCATGTTTATTATTAAACGTTTTCGATTGTTGTAGTCTACAACGTCCCACAGGTAGTTCAGTGGAGAAAACTTAATAACCCACATTTTGTCTGGCCACTTTTCCGCAACAGATTACACAGTTTTTCTCAATGAAAGTAAAAATATGCAATGTTATGTAAACAAAAGAGTAAAGAAATAAATGGAAATGATTTCATTGCTGTTTACAATGATTTTTGTTTTGCAAAATGTAGCTCCACATACATACATACGTGTGTATGTTTGTATGTATTTTCATTAGAGTGACCGTTTTTTTTGATTTCTTATATTCTCTCCCCCAAATCGGTTCAGTTTTATGTAATAAAAAATACAAAAAATTTCATAGCGATAAGTTGTGTTTTAGGGGGTGCGTCTGCCCCTCAAAGTTGGCCTTCAAGCCCATTTTTCAACATAATTTGTTTGCATATGACTATCATTTAAAAAAAAAACATTTTACAAGAATATGATATATGGCAATATTTTAGCTCTTCTAGTCAACTACATTAATCTCAAATAAAGTTTTTTGCTAAAATTAATATTTTAGAAAATAATGAAGAAAATAGCCAACAAAATACCAAAAATTATATTTACCAAACTGAACCGATTTGGGGAGAGAATATAAAAAATCAAAAAAAAATTCTCCATACAACTAACGGCCACTCTAATGTCCATCTAATTTTTGCTGACCAGTTACTGTTGACTTGAATTATGTATAAACAAATAAACGATGAAATCGTTATGTAGTTTTGAATAATTTATTAATATTTAAACTTAACTCTTGGCATTGTTTTAATCGTAGTCGTACAAAATATTTTATAGTTTGCATGGCTTGAACTGTAAAATGGGATTTATTAAGTTTTAATTATATTTCATTTTTGGTTTTTTAAAGTAACAATAGAAGATAGTATCCAAACTCGGTAAGAGCAATTGTCCTTAGTTTTTGTAAGTTTTTGTGACAAAATCAGTATCAGGAAAAACTTAGTTCACACCTTGGGCGCTTGTAGTGACACATTCTTGCATTTGACATTAATGTATTTTTGAACCAATTCCAATGTATTTTTGAACCAATTCCTACGCATCAATACGTACATCTTGTGATCTTATGGTGATATGATCTTGGGTGGAGCCACTCCCATTATAATTTAACATTACATTTGATAAGCGTCTATAAAATCGATTTCTGCGAATCTTTGCACACATTTTATACGTTGAACTTAGCGTTTTTCAACTGACTGACATTAACGCAACTACGAAGAAGGTTGGCCAATAAGTACTTTATATACGGAAGCATTTGAACAGCTTCAAAAATGTTTTGCTTGAGTTGATAAAGCAAATTGTATAAATAAAAAATCTGTTAAATTTCTTAAAATTAAATTATACCAAAAATGCTCAATACTTGTTAACAAGGCGAATTTATACCACGTAATCTTAATTTGTTTCCTAACGTTTTGCATTGATTGACAGCAGAGAAGTTATGTCAGCTGGTGAATTAAGATCACCTGATGTGAATTCGTCTTGCTTGTTAAGAAAAATAAATTTAAAAAAAACTTTAAAATAAAAACTAAACTAAGGGTCCAGCTAAGCCCCTCAATAATCAATTTCAATGTATTTTTATTAAAAAAAATATTTTACTTAATAAGTAAAATAATAATTTGGGATTACTAGTGCCCTAAAAAATTTTAAACTTAAACTAAGGGCCATTTTCACAACGATACAAAAGTAAACTTTAAGAATTTAAAACCAGTATTTTGTATTGAAATACTAGTTTTAAAACTCTTCAAGTATACTTTTATTCGTTGTGAAAATGGCCCTAAATATATTTATAATTTCTTTACAGGAAACTACAGCATGGAAAACACTGACATCACATCCCAATTCATTGGTGCAGTTGTTACCATCACGTGCAATGCGTGTGGTGCAAGAAGTTGTAAGGTCATTTCGTGTAAGTATTTTAAATGCTACACTAGAATATAAAATAAAAATTTAAATTATAAACAATATAAGTATAAACAACAATTATTATAACCATAAATTAACACCATCAATTTGTTAACAACAATAATGGGTATGCAGCAACCAAAAAAAAATAGTAGAAATAGCAACAATCTTGTTTAATACAATCTTGTAAATACTATGTACAAATATACATAACTACATATGTATACATATATGTATAATAATATTCTGCAACTAGCCATAACCAAACATGCATTCTAACTAACTAATGTCCTTGAAATCCGCTCAAGAAACACACTTGGTAGTGCAGAAACTTGGCTGAAAAAATTATAGTTAAAATAAAATGTTGCAAAACAAAACAAATTGCTTGGGTGAGAGCATAAGCAGTTGCGAACAAATTTTTTTAAGCAAAACTATATTAAAAAATGTACATACATGTAACATTGGCGATTATACAGGGAAAGGCATTAATTTTGCTCCTCAAATTTTACATTTCACTCAAGATTTCTCCCAGTTAGGCTTTTTAAATACATTAACTGGAAAAAGAGTCACACATTGGTGGCCAATTAGTCAAGGTTAAACATATATAGGTAATATATTGTTCCCTCATTTCGACATTCCGTCGGTTGGTTATTGGTTTGCAGCACAGTATATTCAAAATACGTTATGACTGCAGCAAACCAATAACCAACCGACTATTTGATCTTAGCGGTTATCACACAACGAATATCGGATGTCAAATTCATATTATGGGCTGGCAACACCGTTCATTGAATTTTGTGTCGTATTCTATAAGACTGGGCTCACACATGACAATTTTAGTGGATCAACTTTTGAGTTATTGGAAGAGAGAGGAGAAGATAATATAAAGGGTGATGAGCTTCTGATGTTATGGACAATATTTTTTTAATTTTGTGTTCTTTCAATCATGTCGAAGATCTACTGTCACTAATAATAGGCACCACTGATTCTATCAAACCCCAAAAATCAGCTCTCAAAAAGTTTTTTCTTTAATCCTAAGTGAGGAAAGCTTGACTTTTAACGTTTAAAAATAAATAGTTATTTTATATTGGAAAAAAGTTGGCACTTATCAATCCCTGCCCAGTAATATCAGCAACATAGATTTATCTGATATGCATTTAGGCTAACATAGTGTCCACACCTGATGAATTTATATCATGATGAATGTCAAATTTATATCATGATGATGAAAATTCATCACGTATAGACTCATCAGAGCTCACGGCCTGATAAATTCATCTTGATATCAAATGTCATTTTATGTATCACTGTGCATTTATTTATTAAACAATTTTCGTTTAAAAAAGGCAACACAACAATTATTTGTGACCTAAAAATTAAACACACGCAAATTAGATATCTTTGGCGAGTAGTTTGCAAATATTGGTTTGATTCATCATGATATAAAATCACCAACGTCTACCCCTTTGTGCTGATATTAATGAAAAAATGACAGTTGCTCTGCCGGCGTTATATTACGAGTTATGATATGAAATCATCAGGCGTGGACACTATGTAAGACTCACCATACTACACAATCGTACGACTTTTGAAAAGTGAATCCTAGCCTTTATTGTCTACAAATTGGCGAAGTAAAATACTCGTAATAAATGGCTACATAGGAGGGTTTAAAAACAAGCTTTCGAACTTATACGTTATTAAAGACTGGTACTCACTAGCATACACAACCGTGCGACTTTTGAGTAAAGTCAACCCTGATATGATGGAGTTTATGAAATTGTTTAAACAAAACAATTCATTGGATCAGTCGGGCGATTGTGTAGGATAGGGAGTACCACCAGCCTTAATATTACAATTTGAAAGCATTTGCTTTCGTTTCGAATTACAGCGTAAACCCTCCGCATTCTGTATCGAATGCGCCTTATAATATGACAAGGAAATTCGTTCGATCAACACGAAGTGTTCGTGACAAAAAATCTGATTTCGTGCGTTTTCGGGTCGTTTCGTGTTGAGCAAAATTTACACGAAAAACACGAAACGATTTTAGATGTAAAATATTTATGAATGAATTTTCAGTAGAGAAAAAATTTAATATTTTCTATCGTCAAACACACAACACCAGGGGGGTTATTATGCAATCCGAATCGAACGGAAACGTTTTCGAATTGTCATGTTAATAACATAGAAATTCGAATAGTTTCCTTTTCGAATCGAATTACATAATAGGCCCCCAGCATATTTGTTGATATTGTATGGGCCTCTGAAGCTTAAAGTTCTGTACGTAAACAGATAGTATCAGCTGTGGTTTCAGAGTGTATCAGCTGGAAGTGCCAACTCGGTGTCATATTTTGAAAATCGACTCTTGAAAAAATATTAAATTTTCTTATCTTCCATACTATACCAATAATATTTCGTGCGTGTTGTGCAGCATCGTGTTGACAAAATTTATCGCGTGCGTGTTTCGTACGTATTGAGCGTATTCGTGTTCGTGTCGTGTCGTGTTGAAAAATTCGACACGCGCCCATTTCTACTTCCAACAGATCAGTTTATATGAATAAAATCGATGCTGTAAATATTTTTTCTTTGTCTGCTTTGCGGATGTAGATTGTCCAAACTTTTTCTCTAACCAAAGTTTAAAACGCAAAAGGAATTAGACGATGATGATGACCACAATGACCATAGACCGTAAAAGATTTAAACAAGCAAATGCAACAAACTTGCAGAAGACGAAAAAGAATGAGAAACAAATAGTTTTCCCATTAAAGAAAATATACTTAATAAAAAAAGCCAGTTCTTTTTATTAAAAAAAAAATTATTAAAATTATTATAATATTTTTTTTTTGGCAAAAAGTAAAAAAGGTTTTCCTTTATGCTAAAAAATAAAATAAAGTATTAAACGATTTTCTGTAGTGATTGTGACACCTGCTACTGAAATAAACAATCACTGCTGCTCAACTCCATGGTACGAGTATTGTGTGTCAATGCCTTTGCGAACAGTAAGTAAGCCCATGCTGATGTTTGTTTGATTTGACGATCAGAGCTGGAAAATTCATTTATCCATACATTTTGAAAATTAGAACTTCTGAATGGTGCGTTCAAACTGCAGTTGTCATTGAAATTGAAAAGAAATGGCCTGTGATATGTAGATTTTGATGATATGGTAAAAAAATTGCCAAATCAATTTTTAATTCTGTCAATGCATTCGTTGCCTGTATGCCAAAACCTTTTTAAGTTTAAGCTAACTAACATTTCAATATTTTAATTTTCCATGCATGGAAATTTATCTAAAATATTTTCTGAAGCAAGTTAATTAATCATTTTATTTATGTATGTACACATGAGTATATTTTCGGCCGTAAACTTATTGTAACTGTATTTTTAATTTTTATTTTTGTTAATTGCCGAACTTAAATTTTAAAATGTCTGTAATTGCCATTAGCTAAATAAAATGATACTAGTCAATATTTTTAGTTGTATCTTATAACACTTAAACTTGTTCACAATTATTAGCAAGTGAAGTTCAATACAGTCGAGTTGTTATTTATTAAATAAAATATTGAAAGTAGAAAAATAAACCTGTACAATTTTTTGCTTAAACTTGTCAGATTTTGGATTGCGTAACTATTTATGAAGCTTGAAAAACCGCATTATTTGCAACTATCGTTTTTTAAACTCATTTTTATTCATTTAAGTTTTCATGTTGGGTTTTCTTACCGGTTGGAAAAGCATAAAGCATTTAGAAAATTTGCATGTTTTGCAGAAGTTTCATAAGTCAGAGTCAGCCTAAAAGTGTCGATCGAAATCAAATACTGCAATTTGCTGAATTTGCTATTTGTTGTGAAGATATTGCAAATTTTAAAACTGGCTCCAAACATGTATTTCAAAAACTTGCACTTCAATTTTTAAATTATATTTCGTACTATCGCCTTTTTCTTGTTGGTACTACAAACAAAGCGGGTAAACAATTAATTTTTTTTTAATATCCAATATTTTTGATTTTCAAGCTTTCGGTCTGTTTATATTAGGGCTGTGTCGTTCATGAACGAACGAGTAAAATTGAACGAATCACTCAAATGAACGAAGTGAGCCGGTCATTTTACTGAGCTGTTTTGGTTCAGTAGTACTGACACATAAAAATAAATTGAACGAAATGAACGACCGATGACCGAGCGCAATTGGCTCTTTTTTTTGTTTTGTTTTGCTTTTTCATCGTTCATGTGGGATTTTTTTGTCATTTTCTCGTTTTCATTTGCCTTCTCACATACGCAATTAAGTTATTTTCGCTCCCGCTTTTTGACTTTTATTCATTGGCCATAGATTTATTTACCAGCAGAGACTTAATTGTGGCAAAATAAAAACACATCTTGAACACTTCTTAATGCTATTAATATTTTCCAAATTCCTTATTTTATGTCACACAAAAAAATACTTTAATATTGCAAAAAAATTTACTTGCTGATTTTTTCATTGGTTATTTTGTTTGGTTTTGATCATTTTGCCAAAAAATAAGAAAAACATTGAATTTGTCTCTTTTTATTGACCGAATCAACTGTTTGTTTTTTCATTTCGTTCTTTTTCTTGAAAAGAGCGGATGAACGAAATGAACGAACTCGTTCTTTTTTACAAAATGAACGAAAATGAGCGGTCACTTAAATGAACGATTTGGCACAGCTCTAGTTTATATTTGAAGGTTAGCCGCGAATAACGTTGTAAGTAACAAAATAATAATTTTCCAGGAGAGTCAAAAAAACGTATTTTAAAGCGAAATTGTTTTTTCTGGTATAATTTTTTTTAGCTCATCGAAAATAATGATAAGTAGCATTAACTTTTCTTTTTGTATCTCTGTTAAATTTAGCAATTGAGGCCAATTTCACGATGGCAACAGCGTCGACTTGTCGCACACTTACATACATTCAAAACAAAAACAAATTTTCATATATTGTTGTTGATTCAAATGTAAATGTGCGACAAGTCGAACGTTGTCGACATCGTGAAATTGGCCCTTATTTTCGACAAAAATCGTTTGCATGATTTTGTTAGTTACTTACAATGTTCTTCCACTGACTGACTGTTTGTAATTGTATTTTGGCGGCGATGAGATGCATAATTTGGGATTATTAGTGCGTTAAAAAACTTTAAGCTTAAATTGTAACAATTCCCATAAAAAACTAATTATTAACTTGACTGCACCCGGTCAAAAAAATACTTGTGTGGCAACACTCTATTCTTGAATAGCTGTTGTTGCTATTTACATTTATTTTCTTTACATACTCTTACAACTACAATTTGAAGCTGAAAAAAAGTCAGCCAATGTAGCAATGGTAAAGTAAGAAAATAAAAACATGTTTATTATTGAGTTCTTGTTTCAACTTTGTTATTTGTTGAGCTTCTCATTTGTTTAAATGAAAGTTTAACATATTAACTCTAGTTGTTCTAAGAAATTTTTGGGTAAAGGTTCCCTGATGGTCTGCATTAGCAACAGTGAAATGCGCATAGGATCCAGCTATAATTTCAATGTATGTATTTTTAATAAAAAATATTTCACTTACTGCCCTTTTCACAGTGTACAATTAAAATTTAACAGGGACTTTAACGGCAAGTTTTGTATGAAGAACTTGCAGTTAAAGTTCACGTTAACTCTTAACCATACATTGTGAAAAGGCACGTTAATAAGTAAAATAATAATTTGGGATTATTAGTGCGTTAACAAATTTTAAACTGCAATAGAGTAATGTTAAAGATAATCTGTGAAAAAACTGATTTTTTTAAAATCGTCTTTTACAACGTTATTCGCGGCTGCGCTTCATTTGAATTTTTTTTTGTGCGATATTTCGTTAACCTTCGGTTAACTTCTTCAGAATATTTTTTTTTTGTTATTTTTTCGTTTGGCGTTTTTGCTTTCAATCACAAACAATATCGAACTAAAAAATACAAACATAAACAGCGCTAAAGCTTGAAGAAATAGTGTAGTTCACCATATAAGGAAAAGCTCGAAAAATTACATAAAATTTTTTTTACTATCGAATAAATTTCAAGAGAAAACATAGGAGTTACGTTAGTTGTTAATTTGTGTACCTATTAGGAGTTTAGTAGCAATGAAACCATTGTTTGCAGCCATTGAAAGAGGTGATGAGGAAGCCCTCTTTAATAATACTCCAAGTCTTCCTTTTAGTTAAATATATACTTTTGAACTTTTGGGACAAGTTAGTGTTGTGAACACTAAAGGCCATTCCGGGGGGGGGGAGGGATTGTCCCTAGATTTGATTTTGCCCGCCCCCTAGAATTATTAAAAATTTACTGTAATTATCAATTTTAATATTACTCATGAAAATCAATAGATCCGCCAATGCTTGTGAAGAATCAAACTCGAAAACTGAGAATATTGTTGTTGAAGCCCAAGGATTTGTCCATTTTTCTTTGATTTTTTAAATCGGGTTTGTTTTCAATAAGACCGTGCCACGTGACACAAGAGTAACAATAACATCGCTCTTTTGCCTTAAAAGTTTTCAAGTTTTCTAGAAGTGGTGACCGACTTCACCGACTTCGAATAGCAATAGTGCCAATTCTTAATTTTATGGGGCGTGGTCATGCCCACTTCCTTAAATATTAGTAGTACCACTTACTTTTACAAATGCAACATATGGACACTTTCAGAGCTCAAAGTATCTGACAAGTTTTATAAGAATCCTTAAATTAGAAACATGTGAAATATAACAAGTATTAAACTATAATGGGCATGATCCGCCCACTTTTTTAAGCACAATGTTATGAAATTCCAAAAGCCTTAACTATTTGCCAAGTTTCGTGGGTGTCAGATAAGTAGAAGTAAATATTATTTAATACTTAACTTTAATGGGCGTGATCCCGCCCTGTTTTAATTTGTTTCCGTACGATTGTCGACAAGATCATGGATGTGACGAGTTGAACCCTGGTCTCTTCAATACATTTCTGTGATGTGCTTTAAAATAGATATAAAATGGGATAGGTATTTTTGGAGAAAAAAAAATTTAGTTGCGAAATAACGCTTTTTTGCAAAAAAAATAAAACTTAAACTGCGGTTAAATTTATATATTAAAAATTTTGTTCTTAATCTACGCAAAAATATTTTCATAAATCGGACAGTGTTTGATTTCCCCATTAGCAAAGCAGTGTATGACACAGGTGGATAAAAAATTTAAAATTTAAATATTTTTAGTCCAATATCTCCTAAAATATAAACAGAAACCCATAACTGTACTTTTTTATTAGATCAAGAACAACAGGTTTGAATATTACATAAACTCGAGGTGAACCACTTTGGGGGTCTTGCCCCCAAAGTGGTTCACCTCGAGTGTGCTTTAGTAAAAATTTTTATGGAAATTTTTTTAACGTACACTTGAGTAAGGAGTATAAAATCGAAATTCCAGAATTAATACTCTTTAAATATCGTATGAAATTTTATAAGAATCTTACGGCAGATTTCTTTCTTTTTTTCCCCAAATCCCCCACTGTGCAACGTAGAGCCAAAAATGCTGGGCATATTTAGATTTTAATTAAATTCTTTGTTCTTTGAAAGATCAACTGATCGAGTAAGTTTCTACCTTTTATGACTTAAGTTAAGCTATAAACAATCTTCACTTATTCAGCTTCCAGCAATATGTAATAAAAATAAACACTTTTTGTTGTTAATAAAAAAAAAAAAGATTTTGAAATATTTACTTATATGTACGAGTATGTGTACGTATGTATGTTTCCTGACAAAAACATTTTAAAAAGGTGCTAAATGCTTCTAGAAGTTTTACTAACTAATTAGTTTTAGCACGTACCAAATGCGAACAACCATGTCAAGGTTTAACAAAATAATAGTCGAAAGCTTTGCACAAAAAAAAATTTAACAATGTTCTATTCTCTCATAAATTTTGTACAGAAGGACACCCATGTCGTGGTGACAACATCGGTTGGCAAAATAAGAGGGCGTTTTCAGAAGTATCGTTCTGGTGAGCGTGGCGGCTATTACAGTTTTAAGGGGATACGTTATGCTCAGGCTCCAATAGGCGACAGAAGGTTGTATAACAAAATATGTATAAAATTTGAATAATACCAGCGAAATTATTTAATACTTTTTCTCTTTCAAATACACAAGATTCCGTGTTGCAGAACCTGAAAAAAGTTGGTCTGGCATAAGAGATGCCTCCCGGGAGGGCTATAATTGCCCTCACAAAAATATGATTCTAGACACATTCAAAGGCAACGAAGATTGTTTATTTTTAAATGTGTTTACCGCCAAAATGCCCAAAGGGGAGTAGTAAGTATCTTTAGTTTTGTGATAAGGAGAACACAACTCATTTTGGTTTATACACACTTGTATGTACATATGTATATTTTTAGTAGTCCTGAACTGCCCGTAATGGTTTGGCTACATGGTGGCGGCTATTCCTTTGGCTCTGGAAATACCTTTTTATATGGCCCTGATTATTTAGTGGCTGAAAATATACTTTTGGTGACCATAAATTATAGACTAGGGCCATTGGGTTTTCTAACTGCAGGTCCAGATGCTCCTGGTAATCAAGGCTTGAAAGATCAAATTTTGGCTTTAAAATGGGTGCGCGATAATATTGCAGCATTTGGCGGAGATCCCAATCAAGTTACTGTATTTGGCGAATCGGCTGGCGCTTCTTCGGTGCAAATGTTGCTGCTGTCACCTTTAGCTAAAGGTTTATTTCATCGCGCCATTTCAGAGAGTGGTTCCGCTTTTAATCCCTGGTCAATGGGTGAAAATTCTGTGGCAAGGGCGGCTAGATTGGCGGCTAATTTGGGTTATGTTGGTTCTAATGCCACTGAAGATATTTTAGAATTTCTTAGACGAGCACCCGCTATGAAACTGGTGGAAGCTGCACCGACAACCCTAACGGAAGAAGACTTTCGCAATAATATTGGTTTGCCATTTGTGCCCGTGATTGAGGGTTATTGGAATAAGAAGGGAGAAAAAGAAATCTACTATGAGACGCCTTTCATTACGGAAACACCACAAGAGTTGTATAAAAATCATAAATTCCATAAAAATATACCCTACATGACGGGATACAATACACATGAGGCCATGTTATTTATAAGACGTACATAAGTTTGGAAAATGCTTTCGAAACATCTTATAACTATTATTATAATTTCAGGTTTGCGCAAAAATCCCCAACTATTGCAAATTATTGAAAATGATTTCGAACGCTTGGTACCGCGTGATCTTAATGTTACGAACGAAAGAGATCGCGTGAGTACGGATATTCGTCAATTTTACTTAGGCTCAAAGCCAGTGGGCGTGGAGTCAGTCGATGAAATGATAGCGGTAAGTGATAAGCTAAATTTTATTTAAATCAATATTTATTTAACCCTTTCGATCCCAAAGTTGCTTATAAACAAACAACTTGGATTTTCAGCACCGTTTCTCTTTAAACAATCTAACACATAGAATTAGTTTATTATAGTTCTTAAAACTAAAAAAAAAACAAAAAGTATCAGCAGTGTCGCGATCAACATAACTACGATGCATTTTCGCTTCGAAGTTCGGCGAAACGTAAAAGTGGAAATTTTAGTGCAAAAAGTAAAAAATAAATAAAAATGCTTGGAGAACATTATTTAAAAAAACCAGTACGCAGATTTAACAAGAGCAGGTCGAATAAAAAATTAATAAAAAGAGAAATTAAAAAAGTTGCACTGTTACCCAGCAATATTTTTTTGTTTATTGAAGTTGCTTTTAAGCAACTTTGGGCAACGGTGATAGTAAAAACATTGACATCGCAGACATGAGCAAACCACACAAAATACTTTGTGAAATATACTCTTAGGCAAAATTATTCGAACATAGCTAATGTAAATGTTTTTATAAATAAAAATAACTATCTAGAAGTATTTAGCTAAAGAACTAAACGTACACACGTCCACATAAAAGTGTAAACACTCATGGTAACAACTCTGTATTACCAGTAACACACAGTATTACCAACATAAAAGTCGTTACACAGTAACTCTGAAATGCAAAATAACGGTCAATAGAATTATCTACAAATGCCTCGAAACAGTAACATGAATTTTCCAGATTATGTTAGAATACTGTTTGATCACTTGTAATTCTTAACCCTAATTAGTACACTGGGGTCTTTTCTTCATTTGCATATCTTCGAGTCAACGGAAAAGCTTTTTTAAAGGGTAAAAATGTAACAATACATAAAAGCAATCCTGGAGTTGAATTGCACCGATAATTGTGATGAAAAATCTTGGTCTTGGATCCTAGGATAAAAAGTCAACCATGGAATTGCTACAGGTCGTGGGTTGGATAACAAAGCAGTGGTTGTTTTCTACATTTATTGGAGATGAGGCAATTGGAACTACTGCCGTTACATCCCAAAGAAAAAATATTTATTGATGTTGCGAGACCAGCACTTGGGAGGAGTTAATCTCTTTGACATGCAAGAGGTGCTTGATAAAATTAATCATTGCTCTACTAAATAGTACTTGGCTTTGGGATCGGCATCGTCGAGAATAACTTAAAACATATATTGCTTATAAAATGTCAGATGGAAATAGCAAATGAGTTGCCAAATGGTGCAGCATTTAGTCTTGAGTTCAGGACGAACCAGCGGAAAGAGTTTTCAGCAAGATGAAATAAATTCAGTACCGTCGTCTCCGTCTTCTTTTGCTTCTAGTTCCAGCTCCAAGCTACGTAAAGTTAATATGGAATGTACCGAATTCGAAGGAATATAATGAGAGTAGAGATCGATGCCGCCTCGGCAAGACAAGAACATCCCAATAAAAATGATAAATGCGGTAAGAGCGCACCACTACGGCATAATCAAAGTTTGACGTCACAAAAAATAATTGACACGTTCGCCGCAAAACTCTACAAAAGTCGCATTAAATTATTTTCTGCTGCAAGAGATTGCATGTCGTAAAATGGAAGACGAAAGTGATTTAAAACAAAATTGTGATGCAAAATATTACCACTTTTATTGTCAACATGTTTCAGTAATAAAATAGATTGTGGCATGAAAAATATTGCAATTCATCCAAAAATACATTCTGTGCGCAGATGTTAAGCATGCGCAGAAAAATTTGGAGGAATGTGCTGAATTTACGAGCGCACTCTCTTTACAATTTATGATCTTAATGTTTTTATTTATTTTTACTATAATTATTAATTTGTATCAAAAAATTTCAGTTACTTACCGATTTGATGTTCCTGCAAGGCATTAGACGTACGGCCAGACATCATGCGAAATATGGCAATGCACCCGTTTACATGTATCGCTTTTCATTCGATGGTGCTTTAGGTTTATATAAACGGATGTTGGGCCTTCAGCGTCCGGGAGTGTGTCATGGTGATGAGATGGGCTATTTATTCAAATTTGGTTTCTTCAATTTGAGTTTAGATCCAAAATCCATGGAAGTGCTAGTCAAAAATCGCATGGTCCGCATGTGGACAAATTTTGCTAAATATGGGTATGGAAAAATAATGTTAAATAAAACACTTACAATAAAAATTTAATCAACTAACTATTTATCTTATTAACAGAAATCCCACCCCACCACACATAGATGATAGTTTACTTACGACTAATTGGTTACCCATTAATCCCAATGATGTTATGCAGAATTTAAGTTACATGGATATAACCACTAATTTGGAAATGAAAGTAAATCCGGAATTTGAACGTCAACAATTTTGGGATTATATGTATGAGCACTACAATGGTGATTCTATGTAGTTTTAAAACACAATCGAGAACACTATATTTACAAAAAATTTTAAATTATTTTCTCTTCATCAATTACCAGAATTCAAATAGATCAAATGTTTTTTAAATAAATTGCCATTTTTATCTTTTTTGTTTTGTTTTTTGAAAAATATATGTATATCTAAAAGTGCGTGTTTTTTACATTTCATAATTAATTTTAGTTTAGCTTTAGTCTTATAATAATTTTTTTTTATATATAAATAATATGTTATTTTTTATTTAAGTTGTTTGAATATAAAAAAGCATTTAATAAGTTATTATATTTTAATCATTGTAAATAGTCAAAGAAAAAATACAAAAAATATTGTACATTGTTTCTCTAATATCAACATATTTGTTTAAACAATTTTCACTTAAAAAAAAAATACATAAACCCGAAATGGATCAAAAAAATGTTTTAGTTATTTTTTAGCAGTTACTACTGTTGGCATTTGCGAGTGATAGAGATACATTTGTAGCAAAAATATTGTATCATCTAAAGTTAATTCTGCCTTAGACAATGTCTTAATGCGACTCTTAACTTTTTCGAGGATTTCACGTTCTGGCGGCGTTAAAGTTTCAAGTATCTAAAGAAAAGAATTTAGTATCAATTTTATTATATTTAATTCTTTGCAAAAGCTATTTATTACCTCTGCTATATATTCCTCTGATTCACCTCTTTCTTTCATGGTCGCAACAATACTGTCTAATTTTTGAGATTTCTCTATTAAACGTTTATGTTCATTTTTCTCATAATTGGAACGCGTTATATCGTTGTACAAAGCTTTAAAGCAAATATCCAATAACATCTTGGTTATCTAGAGAGAAATTTTATTCATTACATGTTGTTTTATTTTGTAAGTTTAAGAAAGTTTATTACTTGTTTATGTTTGAGATAAAATAAATAGAAAGCCTTTGCAGGACCACTGCCACCGCCACCGGCTTTCCGTATGGTTTTGATTTGCAAAAATTGCTCTTGAAATAGACTGTATGAAAGTAATTTCGCCTCCTTTGCCGGTATCATAGCCTCCTTTTGCAAATCTTCTTGCTCAATATACTTTTTCATGCGAACAACACGAAATATACGTGATGCTTTAGAGCCAAATCTTTCCGTAATGACATTTTCTACGCACGCTAAAGCCAGATTTTGAAAGCCTGCTGCCAAATCTACCACATATTGACCTGCGCCCATTTCACCAACTTTACGTATAAAACCAAGAGAATCATCGGCTTAAACAAAAGAGAGTACGTATAAGAGTAACAAATCATATTTGATTTTTATAAAATGAGATTTAATTACCTATTGAAGCCACGTATTGGTCCAAATACCGAACTAAATCCAAATTGGTAGAACTTTTCTCAACCATTTGTTTTACTTCAACAACAGTAAAAGGGTTTGAGTAGCCCTGTGATTAAATGGAGACAAAATTATAAGAATTATAATATTTTCAAACTAATTAATTAATAAGGAGCTATCCAAAATACAAAGGAGTGTGAATGTTTCCAACAGTAATAAGACATAAATTATTTACTTAAGCCTACTGCTATAAAAATAAGCCCTAAACTTCTTTTTATACTCGTATACATATGTATGTATTACAATGTGAATTGGATTTTAACCCACGAACCATTTGTTATTTATTTTGCAGTATGCAATACTTACTTTTTGCCACGGATCTGTTCTTTCATACATTTGCTTTAATATATATTTGAAACATTCAGCTGCACTGGCGCCAAGTTTTCGTTCAATTGCATCCACCATTACGGCATCACGGAAGTCTTGATGAAATCGGTTAAAATTAATTTGCCAATAAAAATCTGAAATAAATAAAAATATAGGATAATAAGAAAAACCAAAATTTCTATTTTAGGTAAAATATATTTCTTGTGTCTCTATTGAATACAATCCTGGTGGGTTATTTTGTAAAACAAATGTACAAGAGAACTTTCCGAATTTGTATATTATTAGCTTTAGAACTCCAAAACATTTACAATTTAATCGAATTACATAAATACATATATAATGAGCCCCTGGGTTTGTTAATGTGGAGACTACAACGATTTACTCAAGGATTTTTAGATAAAGAACACAACCAAAAGTTCTGGTTCTTCAGAAAACATGACAAATTGAAAATCGCCTTGATATTGGGGCGACGGGCATAGATATCACATAAGAGATGTACCATATGAATAATGCTTCCTCCAATCGAATTTGATTTAGGTTATTTTGCGGATATTTGTCTATCCTTTGTCAAATTATGAAATATAAAACGAATTATATATATTCTGTTCACTCACATGCATCCTTGGCTTGAGAAGCCGGCAATGCGCCCGATTGTATTTTATTTAGAGTTGGTATATCAATATCCGGCGGAAAGAATAAATCATAAGGCTCAATGTTAAACTTTGGCACAGCATCTGGTTCTCCTTCTGTCGGCACCAACATGGGCAGTTTGATTAAATAGTTGTCCTTAACCATGGTAACAAAAGTGTCACGTATTTTTTCAATTTTTTCATTAATTTCGTTATTAGACACACATTTTAGGATGACATTGGACGCGGTTTGAGACCCACTATGTAGAAGCTCTTCAGCAATGGCAGCACCCACAGAACCATATTTGCTTTGAATTAAGTGAACATATCTAGGAATTTAATAAAATTACTTTAAACTACAAATTAACTTTTATATAAAAAGTATCTCAACTTACCTTGAATAACGTAATATGAACAATATCTCTTCACGTTTTAAGGAATATTCCACCACATTTGGGTTGGTCTCACACGGTCGGAATGCTACCAATTGATATTTTATCAATACACCTAGAGCTGTTGAAACCTTGTTTTAAGACAAAAGTTATTTTAAATTAACATTTGTAATTATATGTTTATATTTATTCTTACTAACTTCTCTTTTTGTTAACTTGGAAGTTTTAACCAAGTTGCTCAATGTTCTGACATTTGCACCGAATAGGCAATCACCGACTATTTGCACTGTTTCGCCAAAACATTGCTTTAATATTACTGAACACAAATTTCCATAATCTATAGACATTTTTATTTAAACTTTAAAAATTATCTTGGATTTGTTTTGGATATGGAATTAAAAAAAAATGTAAACAAAGTGCACGTTCTTAGGTTCGGATATGTAGCCAGACTGAATTAATGCAGAAACAATTGATTCAGCGTTATATGGCAGCTCTATCATTATATCGTATGGAGTTGTCAAAGTATTTTATTACATATAAACGAGGTGCTTGCGTATGGCAATTCTTCAATAAGGAAACAACGGAAATGAATATAATAACTTTGTGACTCGGATAGCACAATTTTACATTTATATTTTCCGGTTTGAAAACACTTCCAAAAATAATTATTTTTTAATTTTATTATTAAAAAATCCCTACTAAGTAAGATGAATATAACCAAAGAATATATATTCATATTTATTTAGTCTGATATGCCGAGTGCCTAATATGGCATTTTGTGACATCGCAGCAGTGTATAGTGGTGGCAGCGTTTGTAATTTCCGATATTTTGCGTTCCATATAAAAAAGATAATAGAAACGGCATTGCGCACATTTTGAAAATGACACCACAAAATGACGACATTAGAAATGGCAGATGTGTACTCGGCATTGTTTTATCGACATGATGCATGAACTTGCTAAACATTTAGTTCAATGCAATTAATTCACAATAGAGTACTCACTTTATTGGGAATGAAAATGTTTATTATATACATAATAAGAATTGCTCCAAATAATTTGTACAAAAAAACCCAGAGTCATTGCAAAATATTGAAACTTGTCGCTGGTGCGAACGGCGGAAATTATGCTTTGGTACTTCAATATGGATATTTTATTTTATGTATTATGTGGCACATAGTGGATTAAAGTGATTTCGAACTACATATCGTTACGTCAAATGGAAGTAGCATTCGAATTAATATCGGGTTATTTTTGCTTATTATTATGTGTGTTCGACGTCAGAATAGAAAATTGACTTTGTATATACACCTCAATAACTATTCAAAACGTGAAATAGTTTATTAGCACACATATCGCACTTAATCAACAAGAGGGTATTAACTCAAAATGTTTAAAATTTCACTTTTTGCAAGAAATCAACCTTGGCAAGTTTGTTGCAGAGAACACTTTCATCAAACGACTACTTAGGGAAATCTCGACACTTGCCATGCACGATATTTGTCGATTACAGCTTCCTTTAAGACAATCTAACAGAAAATGTACTCAAAGACCGCATGCTAGTCTTGCAACTTTCAATTTAAAACTGTGTATAATTTCATTAATGAAAATATTATGGAAATTGCCAGTTCTACAGGGACAAGGAAAAGATGAGCGAAAGTGTCGGTGTTGCTGTCATGTTGTAACTTAGCGGTGCATTGCCGCGCACATGCTTTGCAAGATGTCTGAGAGATATGGCCAACTGGGTAGTTATTATTAATATATATAGGTTACGTATAAATTCACATTCATACTTATGTATGTGCGTATGTCAGCATTACTTTCATACGTTGAGTCATACGAAAACTACCCAAAATACTATCCAACAAAACCATTCTACTGCAGTATGAACACGTCATATTATATACTCTGTATGAAGGTATGTTTTTACTACTAAAACAAAATTTAAAAAATTGTGATTTTGGAAGATATTGTTTTAAAATTGTGCGTTACTTAGTTTTTATATAGGTACATATCAAAGATTATAGTGTTGACATTAGATATAAAGATATTCTACCAAATTCGATATAAAAATTTAATAAGTTGTAAATATGTACATGCACACATATTTACACGCAGGCAAGCACATATCGCTCGTTTATTTCAATAGTGTCATAACTCAAAAATGCCTTTTTTCATTATGCAGAGTAAGTAGATGCAGATATTCATGTCGGAAATTCCGTTGACTTTAAACTAACTTTAAGCTAACTATTTAGCAACTAGTACTGACTGACATTTGGATTACTTTTCAATGTAATCAACTGACTATTTTAACATTGCGATGTCCTAGGCGGTAGTCAATTGTCTCACTCTGCATTACTTTTCAACTAACTTAAAGTTGATTCTTTTAAATCACCTGATAGTCAGTAAATTAAAAAAAAAATTCTGGGGTTCGAACATGTATTATCACACGTTGTGTAGTCAACTCGCTACTACCCAGCTAAGGTACCATCAAAAATAATATATGTAGGTGCGAATAAATTCGTTGGCTCTCACCAAATTCGATTATGTACTCAACTTAAGACTTAATTTTGGATCTGTACTAGATGACATTGCAGTTAGCTTTTAGTCAGTCTGAGAAAAGTTAACTATAAGTTAATTATTTTTGTAGTCAACCACACATTCTCCGAAAGGGTATGTACATACATACAATATATATGTATGTATATATATGTACATACATGTATATCTTATCTTATCTTAATATATATAAAAATCAAAAACACGTTTATTTGTTAGGGGTGAACTCTTCAATGCCCCAACAGATTTTCCCCTTCCACCCCACAAAATATTTGTAAAAGACCGGCGCGTGTTTTTATATATATTCTACCCCGGTAAATGCTATGCCCCTTTCAGAAATAGTGATTTTAATAATATAAGTTAATCTATAATATAAAAATGAATCGCTGAATGTGTTGCTAAGCGCAAATCTTGAGAACAGCTGGAACGATTTCGCCAATTCTTTTTTTATAATATTTCTTGAAGTACGAGGAGGGTTCTTACGGAGAGAAATTTTTAAAACTAGGACCAGGACAGCGATAGGGGGGAAATTTATGCCCCTCTGAAACGTCCAAACAGAGTTTAATGAAATTTAGAACATAGATAGATCTGCGTCCAAAAAGACACATAGGCCATGTACATTTTTAAACTTAGGACCAGTAGGGCGATAGGGGGAAATTTTTGTCCCTCCAAAAAGTTCAAACCGATTTTAATGAAGTTTAGAACATAGATAGATTTCCATCTAAAATTTCGCATGGTCTATGTACATTTTTCGAACAAGGACCAGTAGGGCGAGGGGGGCGGGATTGCAGTCCCTCCGAAACATTCGAACCGATTTTAATGAAATTTAGAACATAGATAGATCTGCGTCTAAAAAGTTAAATATGCTATGTACATTTTTAAAACTAGGATCAAGAGGGCGATAGAGGGAAATTTCTCCCCCTCCGAAACGTTAAAAATCAATCAAATTACTGAAAATTAATTAAATATTTGTGTAATGCCTTTCCTTCAAATTTATTTTAGTTGTTGGCGTAGCAACGCGCGCAGGGTACAGCTAGTATGTATGTAAAAATTGTCTTCCATTAATTCAGTTAAATAAATTAACACGTGAACATTTTAAGTTGTATGGTTAGATAGGTATAAAAAAATGTTGGCTAGAGGTAAAGAAATATCTAAGCATAAAAACAACAACAATTTAACTTTTTCCTAAATAAGAAATAAAGAAATTTTATTTGAGTTAATAAATTGTTCTTGTATGAATACACAAGCGAAAAAGATAAAAGATGTCACAGACTAAAGGCTTGCATTTGTATAGTTGTAAGTATAGCCAAAACAAATATACCATGGCATGTACCATAAATTGTAGTGTGAGCGAAAGAACTAGTATAAGAGTTATTGTGTGTGTGCTTTTCCAAATTACAATACAATTAAAAGCAGATAACAATTGCTTGTTGTATTGCTTCTAAGGAACTGTTTGTATCTGTTTTTGCTCAAAAATGCATGTTGTAATACAAGTATATGAAAAAAAACACTATTGAAACAAATACATGACGAGCAAATGTTCGTGCGCAGGGCTGTCAGATATGGCGATTTCTCGTTGAATGTGGTAATTTTCCAACTTGTTTGGCGTCTAAATTTTTAGCTTGGCGAGATGGCGATTTTTCTGGCGATAAATAATTTTTTTGGCTCTTTTTTAACAAAATTTAAATTAAAAATTTTTTTAATCCAGCAAAATAAGTTCGTTGAAGGAGTAGCTTAAAAAAATATATGCTGCCAAAACTCGTCTGCAAGAAGTTAAAGCAAATTGATTTCGATGATTTTTCTTATATTAATTATATTAATTAACTAGATGAACCCGGCACACGTTGTCTTACCCTCAATTGTTGGGTCAAAAACAAAAGGAAAACCTACCTGGTATTGACCCGAACCTGTGTTGAAAATTTCAGCTCCACAGGTCTTATAGTTCCAGAAATCATGAGTTAGTAACAAACACACTATGCGATTTTAAATATATAGATTTACATATTTTGAATTTGGATGTTAAAAATTAAAAAAAAAAAGATTTTTAGCGACTTTATTTCTACTTTTGGCGATTTTCTGCTATAAAAATTTATATTAAAAAAAAGTTTTATATAAAATCAAATTTATTATCAAATATTTATTACGAAAAACTACATAAAATTGATTTTGGCGATTTTTAAAATTAATTTGGCGAAATAGGTTCGAAGAAATCTGGCACACGAATCGTGCGCACGTTCGATAAGGTTTTTTGTGGCGCGGACAAGGATAGAGAGAGAGAAAACTTTGCTCTGCGTGTAATTGCACATACATATTGGGAGTATTTTTTTTGTATTTGCTGCTCATGTGTTTCATGTATATGGCTAAGTTTATATCTGGCATTTCCTGTGTGACATGTTCCCAAAAAAGCGTAACCACTAATTACTAATGAAAAACTGTTTGATTCAGACATGTATTTATTGATTTAAACTGTTTCCAATCATGTTGGATTCTATAAAATTGTCTGTAAGTTATTTATGAAACTGTTTAACTTAATAAAAGTCTGAATCAAACAGTTTTTCATTAATAATTAGTGGTTGCGTTTTTTTACGCATGTGTGGCACATGGCACACAGATGTAAACCCGGCCTATGTATGTATGTGAAATTTTACTTTTATTCATTCATTCATTAGCCATGTATGTATATTTTTTCTGAACACATCATAAGGTACTTATGGAAAAAGCAGTTTTATGTATCTCATTTGCTCATTGCCCAACAATACAATAACTGCTTTAAAAAATCAACATTATGAACTAGTAACAGAAACGCTGAATAACATATTTGTTCATACCAGAAACAATACACACGCAAAACTGATGCAAACAGGTATATCTGCGCAGGCCTATATCACAGACATGCCTAGAAATATACAAATATGTACTTAAAGCACACATACATGCATATGTACATACATATTTCTTTTCTTAAATTTCTGTATATGTATATGTATGTACATACATATGTATGTATGGAGGTACATGGGTATCAACCGCTTGAGACAAGTCTTATGGAAACCAAATGACAACTTTAGGATACTTTTTCGTATATAAATACATATTTTAAGGAAATAATATATAATTTTTGTATAATTTTTTTGCACTTTTTCTCAAATTTAATATTAAAGTTAAATTTCAACGTATTTAGTAAAATATGAATTTTTGCCTAAAAATACCAACATTGAATTTAATTAAACAATTTTAATCTGCAACAAAGAAGAAAACAATCCTAAATGAGTATGCTATTGAGCACTCTAAACGAATTCAATATGACCGTCGAAGAGTGTAGAAAACCACGTGTTAAGCAAGTCTACAAGCTGCTTGCTACCTGTTACCTAATACATACATACATACATCCATGCATAAGTTTGCAAGTATGTTATCCAAAATTTGAAAAGTATGTAATTGTAAACTAGACCTTGAACTTGAAAAGTGATTTAAAATGAATAGGTATGTATTAATTATTTGAAATTTTTTTAACAATAGAAAATGGAATACCTAATTTTTTTTTTCTTCAAGCAAAACTTAATTAAAAATATGTACATATGTATGTATGTATGTAGTTTTAAATAAAACGAAATGCATATTAAATTATTCTGTATGTGGCCTACGGGGTCAAATTCACTGTGATTTAATTCAAGCGATTCAACACGGAAAAGGAACACACTCTATTTTGTTCATTAATCTATCTGCGGGATCAAGGTTATCAATCAGGCTTTTACAATTGACACCACAAATGCGCAGAATATTTTAGGCTTGTATGTATTCGTATTAAGGACAAAGCTTAAATTGAAAAACTTTTTTATCTACTTCCTGCGCGTGTGTGCGAAATGTTGTATCTTTTAGATTTTTTTTTTAAATATTTTATTTAAGAAATTCAGTTGTGTCTTAGACGGCAGTTGTAATACAAATGAACGTTTCGTATATGAAACACTCTATTAAGAAGACCCTCCTTAACTTGTATAAGTTCATAAAGCAACAAAACTTTTTATAACAACCAAAAACAAAAACTTGTTCGTTTTAATCAATGAGAACAATAACAATAATAACAACTCGTTTGATGAACCAGCCAGCCAGCACATGCTTGGAATTGGAATTTAAGAAATACTTATGCATGTATTTGTCGGATGTTTTACTTGTTAGTCTCTTCATATTGAAGACACGGTTAGACGAGACAAATAAGTGACAGCATAATAGGCAGATTTAAAAAACAAAATTTAGTTTCTAAATGTTTCAAATTTATATGTGAATCAACGAAAATTCATTTCAAAAAATATTTTTTCCATACAAATTTCAAAACGAAAAAATCATTTGTATATAAATCTAACCTTAAGTTTATGTGCATACGAAATGTGCCATGTTTTATTCATTGCAGAATTGTGCGAAAGATGCTTCAACGTTCGTTGTGATATTCTCAATTTATTGCAACATAGGCATAAGTCAAAAAGATAGATTTGCAGAAAATAATTTTAAAGTTTTTAATTTACATACAACTCAATGAAAATTTAAAAATATTTCCTATTTTGAACAGGATAGTGTACAAGCCATTTGTATGAAGCTTTTACACAATATTAAATATGATATAACGAATTTTTCTGTATTATTAACTTAATAAACGCATGTTTTGAGATATGACTTTGTTGCGATATTAACATATTGTACATACACAAGAATGAAAGAATACAAGATTACGCGGCGATTGTTTATAAAATTTGCGGATATTTTCTGTGGTGTTGAATTTAGATATACCAAAATTAGTGGTTACGTCCATCAAATATTTGCCACGTCTGACCGCGTCTTTAGTTATGAGTAAAACCTACCAGCAAACTTGCCATATATATTTTACTTGTGTTAGTGTGTAGTGTTTGTCTACTGTTTTAAGCAAATGCCTCTTCATAGACATGCACAGTAGTGATGAGCTATTTTTCGAAACCTGTTATTTTTTTACAGCGATTGAAAAATCACTAATCGCAACTGTGACTGAATTTATCAAGTAACAGGTTTTGCAAATGTAGTTCTTTCATACAAACTGTGAATGCTCTTGCATGCTTACGTTACAGTAAATAAAGCTAACACATGAATTTATTTGTATACGTTCACCGTTTGTCGAGAAAAAATCGTCTAATCGTGTCAAATCGTCTTTTCTGGCAACTATGATGCTAATTGTTTGTTCTTGTCGTTCTTCTTATTAAAATTTATCAAAATACCAATACTAATACATACTTTTAAAGCAGAAGAGCTGAAATGTGTTAAACCGTGATCACTCTGTCACTGTTTAATTTCACAACTGCTCTTCTTATTAGATTTTGTCAAAATAACAGAACTGCCACAAACAAAATACTGCTAAACTGTGATCACAATCACAGTTTAAAAGAACAGCGATTTAGAAATCACGTTCACAAGGAGCAACATTATTAAGATATCACAGTTTCGCTCAACACTAATGCACAGTGATTGAAGAACTACAGTATACCCCGTTTAATTGCCCATATCCCCATTTTTTTACACTCATTTTCACTCAAAAGTCCACGGTTAATCAACTTTCCTATAATTACCCATTTTGGCTAATTATTCAGAAATATTTTACCCCAAAATTAAATTTCTTCTAAAATCTACTCGTTTATTTGGCCAAAACTACCTAAATACGTATTTGTGCCACTCTACAATCGAATATATTCACCTTATGTATTTATTTTTTGTAATATGAATTGTTTTTGTTATATAATAAAATATTTTATTTGAAGAAATACATAGTATATGTACATATAAGTGCATTTTATTTCAAGTAGTTATGTACTACATACCACAGTGAGTTCGGATAAATGCATTTCTAAAGGCAATTCAGCATATTCTCATTTACCCCAAAAATCATGAAATTTTTGGTGAAGCAATTAACCGGGGTTTACTGTATTTGTTTTGCAAATAATTCTGTGGTTGCCAAACTGTGAAAAATATGACATGGAAGTCTCTTACAAATTAATTCTAAGATAATTTTTGGACGTCTTCGTTACGAATAATATAAAAATATTTAAACTTTAATAGAAATAAATAGCTGAAAAGAAAAAAATAAACAAAAGTACAATATATATTTTTTTAAAGAGAAGTAACACTCAGGCAATGAATGCCTACTACTATTACTAGGCGTTACTTTCTTTAGGAAAGGGATAGTATTAGAGAATACAAGAAGGTGGTGAAGGAAGACATAGAGGAAAGCTTCATTCTTTTACAATTCTGCTTTTTGCACGTTTTTAATAATGCACTGCTGCAGCTCCTTAGAGGCGTATTAAATTTTTGAAGCTGTGATTAGTAGCCATTTTATTGGTTATTTTACTTCGCCGATGATTCTGCTACACAACGAAGGAGGGCGCTCTGAGGTTAAATTAGGATTACTATCTGCTGAAGTCGGTATAATTCAGTGACCAGTGACTATGCCTTCATCGCATGAACTTTCTCACAACAACTGATACAAAAGGACACTAATGTACATCAGAAAAATGCGTGGCGTGGTGTTGTTATTTGATGACTGTCTGATACTGGGCTCGAACCCAGGACCTTCGTTTCCGTAGTCAATTTGCTAACTACTTCAGCCATCGCCACCCTCAATTGCTGCTTATTATATCTGCAATAAATAATAATGGCTTAAGTTGACATAAGTGCTTTTTCATTTTATTACATATTCTTATTCTCTTCTTCAAGATCTATCACTCAGCTAAATTTCAATTATAAAATGTTATTATTAATAACAAAAATTTAAACATTAAAAACACCCGATATATCTAGAAAAGATGTGATATCTTCTAAACGGTTGGACCGATTTTCTTAAAACATAGCTAATAACCCTCTCGATCAAGTCACCTTTCAAACAGAAAAAACTAAATCAAAATCCGGCAAGCTGGTTGGTCTGTACATCGAAACATTTTAAGACACGTTAAACAAAATTTCCATAAAAATTTTGACCAAATAATTCAAAATAAAATTTATTTTATTATTTTACCATACGTTGTAACTAATGATCGTCGATTCCACCATATTTTTAACAAGTTTTATTTTTCATAGGATATAATCAAACAATTTTCAATATTATTGGATTAATAATGATGCCTAATATGTTACCAATGTCCGTAAGTTCCATTCGTCTTATTAGTTTTTCTGAGGTCACGAAAAAGGAACCAAAACAAATTATTACTGCTAAATTCTAAGATAGGTAAAAGCAAAACATTCACAATAATGTTTTTAACAAAAATAAAAGGATTTAAAAAACCTATCAAAATCTATCAAAAATCTATCAAAATTTATCCATATTATCTATCAAAAAATTTATTAAGTTGTATATGTAATAATGTTCGAAATTTGAACTGCTGGAATCACATTTAAGGGAATTCGTACATATAGTTTTTGTGCAACTTTTTGAGTAGTGTAGAGCAAAACGGCAATAATAATAGCAATAAAGTACTCAATAATACTCGTATTGAATAGTCTATGGGTACCTTTAACGATTTGTCTAGTTAAAATTTTAATAAAATTAATTGGTGGATAAAAGTATGTTTAAATCAAATATACATAAATTAATATAATTTTTATTTTAATTAAAATAAATATGCATGTATATATATTTTTATTTCAGATAAAATGACTGTATATTCACCGATTCGGTTGATACGCGAAACTGCCGCATAAGGAGTGAAGAGACCTCCTCATCGTTTCATACTTAAAAAGTGCAGTTTGTGGGCCTGCATAATCATTGAGCCGTATTTCTACAAAAAAATATGCGTGCCAGAACATTATATAGGGTCCGCCATCTGACGTTTTTTTTCAACTAGTGCTTATTTCGTGAATGGTAACACTTAGCTCATGTCTGATTTGACAGATAATTAGTTTTATCCTTGCGCTAAACGAATATGGTTGTGTATACGCTTGAACAACGCTGGAAAATATTGCCTGCGATCGACTTACAGAAGATGCCGATTTTGCCAAAAAAAATCATCTTTTCAGATGAAGCTCATTTTGATCTTGGCGGGTATGTAAACAAGCAAAATTGTCGCATTTGGGGCACAGAAAACCCGCAAGCATATATTGAAAAGCCGACGCACCCAAAACGAGTCACTGTTTGGTGCGGATTTTGGTCCAGAGGCATAATTGGGCCAATGAGCAAGGAGTGGCCGTTACAGTCAATGGCGATCGTTAGCGGGCCATGTTTAACGAATTTTGTTCACAAAAATTGAAGAGGAGGATATTGGCAACATTTGGTTTCAACAGGACGGCGCTACGTGCCACACAGCCGAAGCTACACTCGATGTTTTGCGCCCTGTTTTCAAAAAAAAAAGTTATCTGGCGGGCCCTATAGTTAATGTTGATCGCTATAGGTGCATGATCCCTGATTTTTTTTTTTACCACAATTGTGTGTGGAGAAACTGCGATTTAAACAGAAAGCTGCTACACATTTTAGAATTGGGATGACCAAGAAACGGCTTACATTTTCACGAAATTCTGTGGTCCCATATATGACAATTTTCTTGATAATACCATTTCACTTTAATATTTTATATGGGGATGTCATAAATCTTTGAGAATATATGCCCAAATCTGTGTAAAAGCCTCTAAAAATTAACTTATGTGTAATATCTTTATATATTCTCAACGATTTGCGGTATCCCCATAATTTTATCTCTTATTTTTGGAAAAATGCTTTCAACAAAATGAAAGGTGGGGAATGCCTGCTTTCGACTAAAAATATATTCTAGGAAATTTTCGGAACCGGAAGAAAATAGTCACGAAACTTATCATAAGATTTTTACAAAAAACTATTGCATACTCTTAGGCCAGGGACAAATAATCATCATTCTAATAAAGACAAATTCACTGCATTTAACACCATTTATTTGCGTTTTGTTGTCTATATGTCTAATGTCTATATGTACCTATAAAAATGGTCCCTGTTTTAAGGTATTTTTGTTCTTAACTTACTTGTCTGTAACTAATAATCGTTATTTATTTAATGATATTTTATTATTTTTAAATAAAATTTTGAATTCGTTATAGGTACATTCGTATGTATACAATTTAATTGATTATTTGAATCTCCTATGTTCTTAAATCTGATATTATTGATGATTATGAAAAGAATTTTCAAAAAGAATAAAAAATTTTGTTGCATAAAATGAGCATCATAAAAACCAATCTGTGTCTTATGATAATTTTTGTAATCATTAAATAATTTATTCTTGCATTGAAATTCTTCGGTTTGTAAGAATCTTATGCGTGTCAAACTGGTCGGTAAACCAGGTGTTAGTAAAACCAAAAAATATTTACAAAATTTGTTTAAAAAACCAAAATCACACTTTAATAGAATTGAATAGAAGGAAACTAAACTTCTTGAATATTGCCAAATAATATAAATTTTATTTCTTAGGTTTGTCATATACGAGTACTACTCAAACTGCAAACAAAACCTGAAATCTACAAGACACTTCAACTCGAAACAAGTACAAAAGTTCGAGAGACAACAAGACGCGCAGTGCAGGCAGACGTTATGAGGCAATCAAAAGAACCCATGCCGCTTTACAAAAGGCCTTGTGCCACTCAAGCAGAACCATACCACCACCACCACCACCAACAACAACAAGTTGCTTACTGTTATTTTAAAATTTGGTCAAACACAAATACAAGAATTTGGCACTAGAAATAAGTTTAAGCAAAACAACATTCAAACGAGAAAATTAAAAGAATAAGAATAATCGAAACAACATTTATAAAACACTTTCATAGAATGGCATACACAAAAAATACGCGTGTTGTAATAAAAGAAATAAATATATTATAATAAAAAAATTGTTTGTTTATTTAAAAGAAATATATGTCCAATAACTTTTGGAATCTACATATTATGCTCATGAGTTGTGAACACCGATAACCCCAGATTTTTAGTATTCCATTGCCAAAAGTAAGAAATTTTATTGAGGGAACTCAACAATTTCCGTTTATGAAAATTCGAGTTCTAAGGAGGATATAATAAGCCCGAGTGATAAATTTATATTTATTTATTTGAGTAAATTGCGATACGCTGAATCAAAATAATTCTCGTATTATCTTTTATTTGAAAACTTTTTATGAAAATGAAAACTCTCTCTCTCAGAATTCTCACATTCCCAAAAAATTACAAACGTACGTACGGCAACACAAAAATTATTACGAAAATGTATTCGACCTTATTATTTTTATAAATAATACTCGATTTTAGCCGCGGCTCCACTCGCGTTCATCTGATTAAAAAACACGTTAAAACTGGTTAAACAATCAAATCCGAAACGAAAATTACCCTAACCAGCCCATAAATGAGAAAAATCGGTTTCGAACCGAATAAAAAATATCATTTTTTGACGCTGGTAACGTAGCTTTCCATTGGTGAAATAATTTTCAAAAATAGTTTAGCAGTTTGTGAGTGAAAGCTTCACAAACAAGCATTATTTGATTATAACGAAGAATGTTTTTGCTGTGTTGTGTCGTTTGTTGTGGATTAAGCACTCCTATATGGATTTCCTTCCTTTCTGCTTAAGAAACTCATCAGCAGACTTTAATCAAAAAATTTTTAAAAAGCTAAAAATATATAAGCACAATAAGTTAAAAAGTCTCAAACAAAAACTTTAAAATTTTTTTATTTGACGCTTGTTTTTAAACTTTTAAATTCACAACGAACATTTTATTTGATTTTGCGTCCGTTTTTATTTTTCCTACAACAACAAACACAATTTTTTTTATAATAATGCATTTCAGGTTTAACGTCAAATAAATATAAAGGGTGTTTTTATAGAGTTACATAAGTTTAAATCATAATAAAATACGTAAATATTTTTTAATATCAATGAAACGGGCTTTATTGGAAAGAAACTTTTATGAAATTAATGTTTAAATATGATTTCTGCCATGTGGCCGCCACGGCTGGCGCATGGAAGGCGCAATCTGGAACACTAATTTTCAAAAACTTTTCGAAGATAACTCTTCGAATATTGATTTCCAGGTGCTCAATTGTTTGTGGTTTATCGACTTAGACCAGTGACTTAACATAACCCCAAAGAAAATTATCCAATTTGATTAAATCACACGATCTTGGTGTCCAATTAATTGGGCCATTACGTGAAATTATTTTTTCATCAAAAGTTTCTTTGTTGCGCCCGCTGTGTGGCATGTGGCTCCGTCCTGTTGGAACCACATATCAGCAAGATTAATGCCACTTAATTGAGGTACGAAAAAATTTTGAATCCATGTTCTTATACGGTTTTCTGTGGATGTAATGGTGTTTTGAAAAAAGCTTGTGGATTATTCTCACTCGAAATGCGCCAATCCTGCTTATTTACGTATACATTCAACCAGAATTATGTACGTCATAAAATGGAAGAAGTGCACGATGAGCTTGACGAATAGAGCAATTATTTTGATTAAAAATTTCAATAATTTGCACGCACTGCTTTGGTGCAAGTCTATTCATAATGAAATTTCAAAGCAAACTAAGCAAAAACAACTATCAGCTCTTAAATGCGTGCTCCAATAAAGCAGTGATGCAAACTCAAAGTTGTGACACTCTTAAAAAAAAACACTTTACTTTTCAATATTTATATTTGTGCCGAAAAGATATGTACAGAGAAGACGTAGAGGGTTAAAACGTTGCATACAACTTTTCCTCGTATGATTTTACAAACAAGTGCTGAACATATATCATACCGGAAATGCAGGTCTTGACACTTCTCAATTAAAAATTCGCTAGCTCGTCTTCTTCAGAAAAAACTCTCATCATTAACATGCGATATTGCCGAAACTTAAAGTTTTTTTAATTGTTTTGCCAATGAATAATTTGAAAAACATAGAATATGAAATCTATAATTAAATAAGTTTTTTTCTCATATTTATTTTCACAAAAGTTGTATCTTCTAAAAAAAGCTACTAGTTTCGGTCGCAATTATTTGTTGTAAATTGATATTCCAACACAAGACTGTATGTTTCATATAATTTAACATTTCAATAATAAAATTTTATTACTACAAATATTATTTTATATTTTTTTTTTAGTTGCAGCTTATTTATTATTATTGTTAATCATGTAAAATACAAGGTAGAGCAAAAGTAGCAAAAGTATATGTCATAATTTGGAGAGTGGCTGTCGTTTTGGCAGGTGACGCCAAATGCCACTGTGCTTTGACATTTACATATCATGTAGATATATAGAAAGTATTTGAAAAATTGTCAGATTGTTGTTTTAAAATGCCCAGGAGACGATCAAATAAAACCTTCAATCACACAGTCGTGTGCATCCAGTAGTGTTTTTTCGGCTATACGCACGCGTTGTCGATGTTGTCAGTGATTGATGAGAATCCAAAAATTTTTATATTTTTATTTGACGCAAGATTTTATTTGATCGTCTCCAACTACTGTTGGCGAAAAAATTTCATTTGATTTGTGAGGACATAAAGAGATACGTTGATGAATAAAAATTTATTTTGCATTTTATGGAAATTTACCATTATTCATTGTAAAAAACCGAACGATCAAAAGTTTACAAGCAGCTTTTTTATTATTGCTATTTATTATAAATGTCGCACGGAAGAAGAAAAATTTAAGTGGGAGATAGAAAACTTATAATTTAACTCTGCATAATTCAAGACTTCAGAACTTTGTTTTTGTTAACAAAACTCCACTTGCCGCTAATAACAAAAAATCATCATTCGACGAAGAATTATTTGCGACCGCAAATAACGAACCCAAAATTAAAATGCTGATTGACGATTTTATTTGAACGTCTTCAGAGCCCATAATCTTCATGAGCAACGAACAAAGAAAAAACCAAGTTTCATTTTCAGTAACCAAATTCATTGAATCAGAAAATATTTTATATGAATGCGGTCCTACAAATTATTTTGTAAATTTAGTAAAAATTTTAATTTAACATAGTTCGGCTGAGAGAATTTGTTATTTAAGCGTGCTGGTGTTTATCTTGCTTGTTGATTGACACAACGTACTGCTGTGCTTTTGTTGTTGTTTATCTTCATTGATCGTGTTGTATGCATGTAAATGCCGACAAGAAGCCGACAAACGTCGTGGCCTGTATCTGCTCTATGCAGTTTTTTTTTGGAAAAATAATTTATTGGAACAGTGAAGAATATTTACTGAAACTAAACTTAATTTCAAATAAACGTTTATATGAAAATTTTTTGGGAATATTTTTTTCTGTGAAACCCATTTACAATTAAGTGGTTATGTTAATAAACATTTTCATTTGCATTTCTGGTGCAAGGAGAATCCACATGAAATGAAGAACCTATTTGGTGCAGCATCTGCAGTGTAAAAGTGCTTTGTCCTTATTCTTTTGATTAGGCCGTTTGCAACACTATTATTAGATGAGTTTTCTTTTGCCGCAAGTTGCTGCATTGGGTCTATAGTCTACACTCTAGATCATTGCTGGTTTCGACAGGATGAGACAACAGCCCAGACAACGCTTTAGATTTTGAGACATCAATTTCTACATCGAGTGATCTCCCGTTTTGCAGATTTTTACTGCCTGTTCAGATTCCCAGATCTACTAGCAAAAAATTTCTTTCTTTGCGGCTTTTTAAATCTCGCACTTACCACAACAAACCACAAACTGTGCCACCCTTGAAAGTCAACATTGAAGAAAAAATGGCCAATTTGGAACAACAATTCAACATGTTCGTAAAACAACCGCAATTGTACATCAACTCGGGGTGGCCGTTAAGCGACTTAACTTATACTGTTTCCAATTAATATCATCAATTTTATTACACTTTCAAATAAACTTTTTATAAAAACAGGAGGGAATTTGCGGCAGTCGATATCGTAGGAAATTTAAAAATATTTCCATTTAAACTGCATTGAAATAATTTGCACACCAGAACTATTTTATTAATTTATAACAAAATGGCAGCTAGCTTAAACTATGACATTACTTTTGAGCCACCCTGTATAATCATTGCATTTAACATTTTGCCGCAAAGACTACAATTAAATCGGTTTACATGTTGTTAGCTGAGGTTGATTTTTTGGAGGCCAACTTCTATGGGTTTTCCAGTTGCAATATAATTTTCGTCTAAATTAAGTTTGTATTCGGCTTATAAACATAAAGTGGAAATATTCGTTTGAACAACAGCATTTTTAACAGTAAAAAGTTTTTAATAGATTAACTATTAAATACTACAAATAAGCGCATAAAAATAGCAATAAAACAAAAATCATTTATAAAACTCACAGTTTAAAATATGAATTCTACGTGCAACCGATTTATTTATAACTGGTTGATAATAGAATAAAATCGATACTTTCGTTGAAAAGTTTATTCGTAATTTTATTTACAAAAATTAAAAAGATTTATTAAAGTACATTAAGTAATTGTAAAATTTTTGTGTTTGCATCTGTGTAAATATTTTTTTTATATAAAATAATAATAAAAAATTGTGATGTAAAATTGAAACACAATGATTGCAAAATATAATTAATTAAAACATAATACACAATATTAAGACATAAACTTGAAAAAAAATTTACACACTAATATTTATTTATACAGAAAATGGAAAAAATGTTTCTTCAATCAACAACTTTAAGTGAAAATAACGAGTAGTCAATTAAAAATTTAAGTGAGTCTATTAAACTTTTGTTTGAAAATGTATAAGTAATTAAGAGTTTAGTTAAACATTTGATTTAGTCAATTAAACTTTTGCTTAAAAATTTAAAATTAATTAAAAGTTTGATTGAGTTTATTAAACTTTTGTTTAAAAATTTAAAACTAATTAAAAATTTTATTGAGTTAATTGAACTTTTGCGTAAAAGTTTAATTGATTTAATTAAAAATTTCATTGAATCCGTTTAACTTTTGTTTAAAAATTTAATTGATTACCTGTTGAATTAAAGATTTCATTAAGTCCAAATTTATTTGATTAAAAGTTGAATTAAAAGTTCAATTGAGTCAATTAAACTTTTGCTTAAAAATTTAATTGCTTAAATTTCTAATTGATTTTCGGTTTATTGAAGAAATAGTTTTTTGTGTGTGGGGCAAATGTGTCACTTTTGCGAATTTTACTTAAGTTCTCTTAATTAATTATCCATATTATTTACTAAATTGCCAATGAAACGAGCATACGAACTTTCATATTTATTGTAAATGTAAAGAAAATATGTGATTTACAAACATATGTACATACATATATGTATGTATGTAAGGTATGTACATATGTATGTAAATTTGTGTGCTTGTATGCAATTTCAATAAAAATTTTAAATATTCTAAATTTGTATTTATTTTTATTTTGCTTATAAACTAGTCAATACGTTTACTAGAATCCTCGGATGGTGGTCTCACCCAACCACCATAACGTCTTTCCATTTCACGGGCCACAGCAAGACACAGATGATCCTGGCCCGGATTAGCAACAACTTGTATACCCATGGGTAGACGACGCCGATCTAAGCCAATCATACAATTCGTAACGGGCAAGCCCAAGGTATTGAAAATTGCCATGTACATGGGCTCCAAAAGCTTGTGATAGATTTGATAATGTTGATGTGCCGTATTCGGAAATGTGGGGTAAATGAAGACGCCATCATTGCCCAGCAACTCTTTGAATTCAGTCTTTAGAGCCTCTACGATAGTGGCCAAGTGTTTGTGTCGTGAATTTGGTATGATTTTCATGAAATTTTGCAAGTGACCAAATATAACTGAGGGTAATATGCTGTCGGAGCAGCCGAAGAAATATTTAACCGTTTCGGTGCAAACGGTTTTGGGTCTTTGACCTTCTTCGGTCTTGTGGTAAATGGTTTCAATATTTTTCATGGTTAACATGGCGGAAAGCGATATGTCCAAGGACCATTTCATTTTGCGTATATTCACCCTTTTGGCATTGAAATCGTTGGCTACGCGGTTTATAGCGGCATGCAAGTCACGGCTTAAGGGTCTCATCATACCCGAAGGACCATCATTATCCATAAAAAAGAAGCGTATGCCAGTAATATTTATCTCCTTTTCCAATGTTAGCTTGGGGCCCGTAGGATCGGTCATGCATCTTAAAAGTAGTGGCAAGTCCTTGGCGTATCTGGTCATGGGAGCAATAGTGAAAAAATCACCCCATTTAGGGAAATCCGAAGTGGGATGATGACCTTTGAAGGAAACGGCATAAGGTGTTGGTTTATGGCCCCATATGCCACTAAACATTGCCGGTAATCTCGAAGAACCACCAATATCTGATGTTAAGCCCAGCAGAGATGCTCCGCTGGCCAATAGAGCAGCTTCACCCCCTGATGAACCACCCGGGGTTCTTTTCAAATCGTACGGGTTCCTCGTTTGGCCGGTTACATTATTATACGTTTCCCACAACAGACACAGCTCTGGGGTATTGGATACCAATAGTATTATGCCGCCATAACGTTTTATTTGCTCTACAACCGGTGCATCAGATTTGGCAATTTGTGGAGTTTTAAACACTCGACCCGCTTGATTTGTCATTCCTTTAACTGCTATAGATTCTTTGACAGTCACAGGTATGCCCAAAAGCGGTGTATATTCTTCCATTTCCTCTTCAGTACTCAAACCCATTTCAATAATTTTATCCACTTCACGGGCCTCCTCCAATGCATCTTCGAAACGATCTTGTACGATGGCATTTATTAAAGGATTTACCTGTTTACATCGCTCTATGTAGGCCTCTATCACTTCTTCGCTTTTGATCTAAAATGAGAAAATAAAGAAAATAATTAAATTAAATTAAACGGCCAAATAAGAGTATTAATAAGTATTTCGTAAAATTTTTTCAGAAGTTTTGACAAGATCCTACAAACCAGTACCATTAAGGTGCATCATTGGAAAAAAGTACCTTATTTTATACTTTTATAAGAAATAAAATAAAAATAGTAATTTTTTTAAAGTACCTTTTAAAAAATATATTTCGATAAAAGAATCTTTAAAAAAAATACATTTTGCAAAAAGTACTATTTGGTACAAGTAATTTTAAAGAAAGTATCTATTAAAAATACGAAATTTGTTTACAATAAATTTAAAAAATGCATTTTGATAAAAAAAGAATCTTTCAAAAAAATACATTTTAAGAAAGTATTATATGGTACAAGTACTTTTTTAGAAATAGAAAATTTTTTAAATTACCTTTTAAAAAAATACGTTTTGACAAAAAACTTTCAAAATAAATACATTTTGAAATAGGTACTCTTTAATATAAGTTCCTTTAAGAAAAGTACCTTTTAAAAGAAAGCTACTTTTTAAACGTACCTTTTAAAAAAGTACATTCTGACAAAAGAATCCTTCGAAAAAAAAATACTTATTGAAAAAGTACTCTTTGATATAAGTACCTTTAAGAAAAGTACCTTTTATTTCATTTATTTATTTATTAATACATATTCTACAAAGTAAGTTTGCGCACGGAGTACCTAGACCATATGCCCAAGATGTTATTAACATTATTTTTAAAATAGTTTTTGTGACTGACTTCACATAGGAAGTAACAACGTGGTTGTCAACGAAATTCCACAAAAGAACCGAAAGATTGTACGGTTATCCGTGACCAGTCAACCAGTGCGAGCGAAACGAAAAACTCTCGAAGGCCAAACAACACACACTAGCCTGACCGTCAAACACACAACACCAGCATATTTGTTGATATTGTATGGGCCTCTGAGGCTTACCCGCAGTTTTTAACTTAATATTTAAGTACGTATTTAGCTAATTTTTATTAAAACTTAAGTTTTATTTAAATAGGGTTTCAGTTTTTCAGTGTGAAAATGTGTTTGGTATTTAATTGTGATAAAAGTATGGTAGCACTATTAAATTGTGTATATATTTGTAATAAAAGTACGGTACCACTATTAAATGTCAAAAAATATAAACAACTTTTTCACTTAACAGCTGCAAAATGAAAATGGTTTGTCTACTTCTTATTGTACGTGGACGCCGCAAAATTTGCCTTCTAAATCTTGCACAGAATGCTGCATCATTCATATCTTCTTCATCTGAATTCATTGTTTTAGTTGATATTAATAATAACACAATCACAGTCACGCGTTTATTTATTGTATATTTTTATAAAATAATGAAAAAGTTCAATGTGCAATTTTCATAATTTGCAGAACTATCAAAATCATATGAAAAACTTAAGTTTTACTTAAATGGATGGGGTCGGCGATTTAAGTCATATTTAAATAGGATCTGTAAAAATGAATTTTTTACTTAAATGGAACTTAAGTTTAAAACCCGTTTAATTTTTAAGTTAAAAATTGCGCATTAAAGTTCTGTACGTAAACAGATAGTATCAGCTGTGATGGCAGAGTGCATCAGCCAACTCGGTGCCACATTTTGAAAAGCAACTCTTGAAAAAAATAAATTAAATTTTCTTATCTTCAATACTATACCAATTATACTTTGTGCAAGTTGTGCAGTATCGTGTTGACAAATTTTTTCGCGTGCGTGTTTCGTACGTGTTGAGCGTCTTGGTATTCGTGTCCGTGTCGTGTTGGAAAAATTCGACACGCGCCCATCTCTAGTACAGATATAAAAGACGGCTTCAAAAATATTTCAATAACATGATCGCTATTACACATTTGGAGCCTTTGCTGCAATAGCGTTAACGCGCAAACAAATTTGTCTTAGAGAACTCGAATTTATGGTTTCGAGTTTACAAACAATTTTTTTTGTTAAAGGGAAGTCACACTCAGGCAATGAACCTAAAAAAAATGGTTAGCACCATTGGATCCAGTGCACTTGAATTAGGTTTACCCACTGGGTCCCCGGCTTGTTAAAAAAAAATAAAATAAAAAATCGAATTCGAGCACAGTGTAATTAGTGTTTTCAGTTTGTAACTAAAACAAATATGCCAACTTTATTTCATTTAGTAGTATACGATATTACTTTTTGAATGAACTTGAATCTTAACCTATTTTATTAAAAGTTTATGAAATACATGTGTACTTACTTGTATTTATAATTGTTAGTTTTTAACGATTTTTTTTTTCATAATTTCATAAAAAAAAATTATTATTACTTCACAAAATGTTAAAATTGCATAAAATCAGCTATAAAAAAGCATTTTAAGTCTGAACATACATACATACAAATGCATGTTATGTATGTATGTATATATATAAAGGTAAATGTAAATCTCAACCTTACATAAAATCTTAATATAATATAACATTAATACAACTTTTATGGTTCAGTTAATTAAATACAATATGAACTTACTGTTATAGCAATCGTTGGTTAATATTTTTTTGTTATTTTTGTTAGGAAATAAAGTATGTATTTTTGAAATACAAGTTAACTATGCAAATATGCATAGTCAAGGTCATTTCAAAATCTATGCATTAAAGTTGTAAAAAAAAACTTTTTATATCCATACGAGTGTTCATGTAAAGCAGGGTTAATTTTCACAAGGATGAAATACCATAAAAAAACACAAAAACACAAAAATCCCACTGTTTTAATTTAATGGCTGTTTATTACAATTGAAAGTTATATTAAAATGCGCCGACATTCTTTTTTTTATTTATTTATTTTTTAGTTTATCGTTTCGCTTACTGCACTATAACTACATAGATAATATACTGTGCTCACAGTATACAACACAAGTGGCACTATAAATTGCAGATAACATCTTAAAAATTAAAATGAAAAAAAGAAATAATTATATGTATAGATATCATAAAAAAATTATATTAAAAATTATATTTGTCTTTACAGTAAGATTTCATAATTTTTGGGGTATGCGAAACCTGGGAGGAAGTTTAAAAAGTGAATTATGCCAACATTTAGTTTGCTTATAAATATGTTTATACAAAAATATAATATATTTGATATAGTAAAAAATATATAGGGTGTTTTTTATTGAGGTATAGAACTTTAAGTTGGCATCACTTTTTTAACAGGCGGCCATTTTGTCAGCTGTCAAGTGATTAATATTTAGTTTGGTTTCCCATTTCATCATGAACAGGTTGACAAAAGAACAACGCTTGCAAATCGTGCAAATTTATTTCGAAAATAATGGTTCAGTTCGCGAAGTTTACCGCAAGCTCCGTCCATTTTATGGTCGACATAATCGTCCATCAGAGCAATTAATTCGGTTAACCATGGATAACCTGTCAATTGGCCACCAAGATCGTGTGATTTGACACCATTGGATTATTTTCTTTGGGGATATGTGAAGTCGCTCGTCTACGCCAACAAACCAGAAACGTTAGGGGACTTGGAAGCCAACATTCGTGGCGTTATTGCCAACATACGGCCCCATATGCTCGAAAAAGTGGTTGAAAATTGGACCTGTAGAATTGGCTTTATTCGAGCCAGCCGCGGCGGCCACATGCCCGAAATCATATTTAAACGTTAATGGCATAAAATTATCCTTCCAATAAAGCCAAATTGATGGACATTAAAACGATTTTCTTGTGTTTTATTTCAATTCGAAGTTCTATACCTCTAAAAAAACACCCTGTATTAAAAACTCATATGCTCTCCATACGGGCATAGAATACGTGAAAAAAAATACGTGGAAAGTGTTTGCGGTTGCCATCGTGTCTGAAAATGCAGTAAAATTTCCCGTGATTTACCACAAATGACACTATTGCCCTTTAAACTTTAACATTGCTGCCACCATGCTTAATTATAGGTAAAATTAAGTCATTATTATGCCTGAAGTAAAATGAATTCAACAGACTCAAGACTCTACATCTGAGTAATATTTTATTTATGTTAATGAAATCAGTTTTGTTTACATACATATCCGTATACATATGGGCCAATAGTTATGAAAGTGATCTATGTTCGCTGTTTTACATTTGAATAAATTAAAAAAATATACTTATTATTAAAGAATTTGTCTTGTGTTATGAAAAAGTTTTAAGTACCCTGCGGTAAATGGAAGTCACACAATACTAGTCAAGTGACCGGTTTCTAAGTGAGAGGGACCAGTCCGAGTTCTAACACCTCCTATGAAGCGGACCAGTCGCTTTTACATCGGAATGACCTAAGATGGGGTGAATAATTAATTTGAATTGTTACTAAACTACCTTATAGGAACCTAATAGGTGTAGAATAATAAAAATTATATGAATGTTATTCCGACATTTAACTGTTATAACTCAAATCTTATATATTTTTATATTGTTGCAAATACTATTATATTTTATTTTATTTTTAAGCAGAGCCTTTTATGAAATACGAACTGACAACCTCCAGCAGGACAGGCCAGCACTCAGCCACAAGGGCACTCATATTTCAAAAGTATAAATACTAGTGCCCATGTTCTGTAACTTTGGTGAGAACTTCTCGCGTCGAAAAGATGCGAAACACAATATTCCATCGTTGCTCGAAATGTGAGAAAAAAGTGTCGAAAACTATCAAAAGTAATTACGTCGTTAACTTAGAAATGTTATAATATACAACTCGAAGCCGATATGAAATCGGAGACGTTGTGAACTATTATGACAAATATCGGTTAACAGCGATCAAAGTTTACTAGAAGTGAAAAATTTTCAATGACGGCGGCGAAAATATCAAAAAATATATAGGGCGACTTTGATGCTTTTTGCTTACAAAATTGTTGAAAACATTTTATAAAAAAAATATTGTTAAAATAATTTAAGAATGAAAATATATCACTTCAGAACAAAGTGCTTACTTTTTCGCATTTTGAATACATCTCTTTAAATTTTAAAATTTTATCTCACCACATTTTTATTTGTGAGTATATTTATTTGACAGTACAAAGCGGAAACTTTTCTCAAGAAATTTTTACAGACACACTTTTTCTGTAAATTGTCGAGTAATTTCCTTACGTGACAGCTATTTCTCGAGAAAAAAGTTCCAGATACAATTTAGTGAGAAAAACAGCTGTCTGTTTCAATTTATGCCATTTTTGTTTCATTTCACACATTTCCATCGAAAACTTTCTCGACGCGGTAGTTACAGAACATGGGTACAGTTAAGCTAAACAAAATAAATATCTAAATATATTAGAAGGAACAATTAACATTAACAGATCGAACTCATTGCTCAAATATAGTTCCGGAACTAGTTCCACAGTGACTTGAGCGTCTCATTGGAGGAAACAATTAACATTATATTTATAATATTTGATAGGTCTTAGATCAGCCAGATCGAACTCATTGCTCATTGCCATTTAGTACAAAACTAGAGCGAGGGCGAATTAAATTGACTAAATATTGAGACGAAACATCACGAAAATGGTGCATATGTGACAATTTTCACCATACACTGCTGCATACTTTTGGTAACACTCCCATTTCCTTCAGTCATCCGAATTTTCTGCAGGGTATTTATTTGATAGATACTTGAGTATTTTAAATACATACATGCATATTTGTTTAATATTTCGAACCAAAAATATGTATGAATTAGACCACTTTCATAATTATGGGCACATATGCATATAAAAATAGATGCATTATACTTCATTTTGGTTAGTGAGCCACTTTCGAAATTCAGGTGACGATACGTATAATGTTTTTAATGCCAAGTAAAATCTTTTCTTTTTTTTGTTCCAGATATATTTTTGCTCAAATTTATTTAATCTTAAAATCTGATCGCACTGCCCAAAACCGAGGAGAGCGTTTATTTATAATCTTCCAATCCTGAAACAAATTTCATATTTTAATACCAAACTTTTTGAATACAAGCAGGCAAATTGATCTCGTACTTGCGGGCAAATGACGTACCAAATGACACCAAATTAGAGTTCAAGGTAACTCAGTATATTTTCTTATAATTTATCACTATTTACAACTTTTAGAATTCATAGAACTCTTTTCTTGCAAAAACGGTTACTTTATTGGCTAGAGGGGGAAGAGAAATAGAAAGGTGTATGCAAATTCATGTAATTGAAATTCGTTTTGTTCTCTTGTTCATTATTTCAACCCAGAAGAAAACTTTCTTCGTGTAAATAATAAAAAAGTTCTTTCAACATCTAAACTGAGACAAAGATACCCCTTAAAATTCGCTGCAGTGGAAGTTCAAATTAACAACTGGGCTTATATTTCATAACTTAACACGTCGTAATACATTCGTAACAGAAATGACTCTTTGCAATATCTGCACATAATGTGTTGTTTCACTTTGCGAAAATATGTATAGGCATATGTACATATGTATAATATGTATGTATATATATATACATATGTACATAGTTGTAATAAATCTATACATTGTGTATGAATTGACTGAGCGAACATGACCATCAAATAATTTATCAACATCAATCTCATCATAATCACCGACAAAATTTTTATAAAATATGTATTACGTGTAAAATGAGAAAATAAAATAAATAATGCTGAATAATAATAATAATTGCGTTCACCTTGCAGTTCCTGGAACTAGTTCCATTCATTGATATTGCCTGAAAGATGATAATACACAAGGGAAGAGTTCAATCTGCTCAAAAAAGACGTAAGACAAAGATAATTGATGGATCATCTACCACCATGAGGCTTTGATTTTGCATTTAATATATTTTTATTTTTTTATTGTTAAAAATAAATGAAGTTGCTAACCTTTGTTCATTGGTAATGATACTTGGGAGGATGATAGTAGTCCTTATATCAATTTTGTGATTATATGTATCAGAGAATGACAAAAGTATCGTTTTAAGTACTCTTTGAGTATTGGCTGTCAAACAACTACATATGAATGCGTACAGCTAAAAATTAAAAACACGCTCATATGCAAACACATGCATTAATTTTAAAACGAATACGTATGACCATAAACATCCCACAACTAAGTTTAAACACAGTTTTTAAATTACGCAGCACAACCAATAATGACTAAAATTTATAGACTGTATGAGCTACAATCATGCGCATGAGTATAAAAATACTCTGACTATTAATCGGCGCACATGTGTATTCACACCCACACATTTTTCGCTCCATTTTATATACACAAATTTATGTATATGTACATAAATGGTTTTATTGATCATTCGCCACCGTAGTATCAGTATGAGCGTATTTTTATTGCCGCTTAATGCATTAAACACATTCACCACAGCAGGCTACACGAACACACGACTTCAAATGCCGCTAGCAGCATTTGTCGCCTCGTAGCCAGCTACTTAATTATTTTGGAGACGGCAGCAGCACCATCTGCACCACATATTTAAGTATAAATACATAGTTCAGTATTGCCACCTTCAAATATTTCGCATTTATAAAACTTAACTTACTCTTTCAAAATGTACTTATATGCCGTAAAAGTATAAAAATGAATAAATTTATGCTTTACATAAATTTTTGGATATTGTTTTTGTTAAATAGTATGAAATAATTGTACGATGTCATTCATTCAACATCTTGTATTATACTGGCAACACTGAATTTTGTCATTGTAGCCAAAGAAATAGAAATTAGTTTAATTGGACTACAACGACAAAATGAGCATAGACAACAACCTGCCGCAACCTCTGTTGCCTTGCTGTCTTCAAAAGAATCACTCTCATATAAACATGTGGATTCTATCCTTGACATTTTGTAGTCGGTAGCTTGCTGTGGTGAATGTGTTTAATGCATAAGGCTCAGTTAGCAGACTGTAATGTAATGTAACTGCAACGGTAGGAAACAGCTGATCGATTTTGTTATGTGAAAAGTAATGAAAATGGTTATAGAGATGTAATGTAAGGTAACCTGCTTTTTATATAAAAATATCGATCAGCTGTTTCCCACATTACAGTTTCATTGCGTTACAGTCGGCTAACTGAGCCTTAAAACATCCATAGCCTGAGTATAATCGTATTCAGAAGGAAAGAGAGTCAATGCGTTTGATACGTACTCGTATGCGACTTTTTATTTTTTCTTGTAGCGTATTTTAGTTTTTCCCATAAATGAAGAAGATGCTCTTCTATGTTGGACTCGGCTATAGTCTAGTTGCTTGAGAGAAAATATGTGAGCGCATGAATTTTTTGCGCTACAATTATGAATATACGCAGTTACTAAAATTAAGACTATTTACTCATGCTCTGGCTTATACACGTGAGACTCCATTTTGAATATAAATGTACTATATCTGGGAAACCCAAGTGATTAAAAAAAGCCTACTGCAAATAAGACTTCAGCATTTAAGTTAATCTAAGAAAGAACTTTCAATTGTTATCTTTCAAATGAAAACTTATGTAAATTTTGATAAGTGCGATTTTCATTTGAAAAACTCGTCCAGTACGTGATGTAAAACCGAAACATATTTAATGTAAAATTGTTGAAATGCAACTTTAATATTTTTAGTGTTTACGTACATTTTTATGGTTTTACAATGATTTTTATAATAAAAAAAAATATATATATGTATATGCACATATTTGTAATTTTATGATTGACGTAAGCCAAATTTCGCACTTGAATAGAATTTTAATTTAAAATATATATAAATATGTATGTGCATACATATGTTTATATTACATATATAAACCAAATAAGCTGATTTGCATACTAAATTCAATATAATCAATTATATTCAAATTCGTGTATTCAATAACATAGTTATGCATAGTATAGATTACTATAGATAATTGAAAATTACCGAATATATTGTAATGTAAATTTGCATCTTCCCAGCGTAAGCTTTAGTAGCAACTTTTAATGGGTTACAATGTAATGAGTTGTACTTATTCATCTTGTTACTTTGGTAAGTAACATTCATTTTTATTTCAATTAAAAGAACATATTATGGATAAACATACGTACTAAAGAAGTTTTTGAAAAAAAAAATGCAAAAAAAAAAATAAAAAATTCCCCCAATACAAAAAAAAACTTTGCCCCAAAAAATTCGAAAATATTTTAATTTTTTTATCCAAAAAGTTTTCTCAGGACGCAAGTTCATCAATAGATGTTTTTCAGGCGATATATATCGACATAATGGTTAATAAATGGTAGCAAACTAGGAGAAATTGTGATTTTTAGGTGCTTTTAACCAAGTTTTCAATCTTAATTACGTTTTAAACAAGAGCTACTAACCTAAAAAAAATGGTTAGCATCATTGGATCCAGTGTACTTGAATTAGGTTTACCCACTGGGTCCCGGCTTGTTACAAAAAAAAGGTTTTGAATTCGAGCACAGTGTAATTTATTTGTAATATTGAGTGATTTTGTATTTGACAGGTGAGGACAGTGCGGCCAGAACTTTGAATGAGTTGCCAGATTTTTTTAAGCAAAATTAGATGCTTTTCACAAAAATACAATTGTATTTAAAAATTATGCTTACAAACTTAATATGCACAGAAAATTTATAAAAAAAAAATTTGTGAAAGCACTAAAAAAATTTGAGTCTTCAGATGCAAATTCATTTTATATTTGTCTGAGTTTCATCTTTTTGTTTAATATCTATTCACATGGTTTCTATAGATAAATTCAGATTTTTAACAAGGATTGTTGGAACTTTTTGGCATTATGTTGCTAAACAGAATTGTATTTTAAGCAATTTCGTATAAAAATCTTTAACCAATTATAAAGGCAATGGAAAGTTTTTATAGTTTTTGCAAAGTGATTGTAAAATAGACATTAATGGCAATAAAAGTTTTGTTTTGATAGTCTTTGGAATCAATTAAAAGCTTTTATTGACAGGAATAATAAAAACTGTTAAAATTTAAATCAATTTTAATTTGAACATAAAAAGGTATGACAAGTTAATAAGAAATTAAAAATCGTACTATAATTAAACTAGAAATCCATTATGTTATAACTTTTTTTATGACGTTTGTATATTTTTTTATAAAACACAGTCGGCGTGCACTGTAAATCATTAAACTACCAAGCAATGGGATTCACAAGAAATTTACTTGGCTTTAAAGTTATAAAAACAAGATGGCTACAAGCTAATAAATAAAAAGTTGTGTCAAAAACAAGAAAAATTACCCCAAAATTAGTATCTATTGTTTTTTTTTTCAATAGAATACTTTGGGGAAATTTTTCATTATTGTTTTGGGCCACTTTTAAAGCACACTAAAGCTCGAATATTAACAATATTTCCATGAATACATTAATTGTAGTCAAAGGGCAAAATTTTAAAAATAATTGTTTTGTTTTTTTTTACTTTGTTGTTGTTATTGAAATGTGTTTTAATTAAAACACACTACTTGGCTTTTGATTTAATTCTTTCGAATTGATATTTTTTGTATGTATTTGTATATTTACTCGTATTTATTAATATTTTATTTTTAAATTTTTTTTTTGTTTATGGTAACTTTTTAATATTAATGAATGTCATTTTGCAGTTAATCGCATCAGTCACTATGATGATTATTTTAATGATAAAAGAAAAACTCGAGCAAAGTTGCATGCACACATACATACATGCATATGTACATAAATAATTTTTTTATGAAGCACTTTGCTTCAAACATTTTAATAAATATTTTAATGCAGAACGTGCAAGGCAGCATTTTCGTTTTGTTTTTGTTTTACTTCACAGAAATATTCGTTAAGCACCTCAAGTTCATTGTTAAAAACTGACATCCAAAGTGTGTATTTTTTGCTAGTTTTACTTTTCTTTTACTCACCTATTTTCAAATTAATATGCGAGTACATACCGAAAGTGACATACACTGGCACTAAGTTAAGCAAATGTTACATAACGTCTAGAAGGGAAATTTTTTTTGTTATAACAAAAGTCAAACTTCATGCACAAAATTTTCTAACAAAAATACGAGGTGTGTTCAAAAAGTATCGCGAATTTTTAATTTTCGCCGACAATTTCGGCCATTTTGAATGTTCAGTTAATTCTTGACAGCTGCTTTGTTTGCATGTGTTTTGGCTCGTCTTCGATTTTTACCTATTAAAAAAAATGGAACAAGGAACCTGTATCAAATTTTGTGTGAAAAACGAAATTAAGTGCGCGGATGCATTCCGAATGTTGACTGTGGCATACGGAGAAGCTACCTTGGACCGAAGCAACGTTTATCGGTGGTACAAAATGTTCTCAGAAGGCCGAGAAGATGTGAACGACGAAGAGCATGCCGGACGCCCAAGCACTTCTACAACAGGAAAAAATTGATCAAGTGAAGAAAATGGTATTGGCCAATCGTCGAATCACCATTAGAGAAGTTGCTGAGGACCTAGAGATATCGATTGGCTCGTGCCCTTCGATTTTTATCAATTATTTGGCCATGCGACGGGTCGCCGCGAAATTCGTACCAAAATTGATCAATTTCGACCAAAAATAGCATCGCATGAATATTGCTAATGAGCTGTTAAACTCTGTCCACGACGACTCAAATTTGCTCCAGAGTGTAATAACTGGTGACGAATCGTGGGTTTATGATTATGACGTGGAAACCAAAGCTCAATTATCTCAATGGGAGCTGGCGCACGAACCAAGACCGAAAAAAGCGCGCCAAGTTCGGTCGAATGTGAAAGTTTTGCTTACAGTTTTCTTCGATTGCAAGGGTGTGGTGCATCATGAGTTCTAGCCACAGGATAGAACGGTCAATAAGGAATATTACCTGCAAGTTATGAGGAATTTTTGCGCGAAGCAATCTGCCAGAAACGCCCGGATTTGTGGAAGAACAAAAATTGATGATGACGCAGCCACCGCATTCCCCAGATCTGGCCCCCTGTGACATTTTTTGTTCCCGAAACTGAAGATGCACATGAAAGGACGACGCTACGCTACGATTGACGAGATAAAGACGGCATCGAAGGAGGAGCTGAACAAGATAAAAAAATTAATTTTTTGAAGTGCTTCGAAGATTGGAAAAAACTTTGGCATAAGTGCATTATATCTGAGAGGGATTACTTTGAAGGGGACAAAATAGATTTTCATGAATAAACAAATAATTTTTTGAAAAAACACAAAAGTCGCGATACTTTTTGAACACATCTCGTAGTCTGTCTAGTTTTCTCATCTAGAATTTGACAAGAAAAATGTCTTTTCTACACTCTATAATATAAAGAAAGAAACAAGGAGTAATTAAAAAAATAAAAAAAACCGACTGCAACCCGGCTTTATCATGCAAATCCAGTGGCTTAATAACAGATAATAATGGTTCTTCTGGGTACAATTGGGGGTTTAATTTATTTTGGTGTACATTTTAATACGACTAGAATCGCCCATCTTGAGGTTTATGTCAAGAAAAAAATGCGATATATAAACCAAAATAAATTGACAGCTACTACGTTGCTCAACAAAAAACGGTCCAAAGCGCGATCTATAAGAAACAAATGAAGAAAATAAACGCTATAAACTGGATCCTCATTATTTTTCTTGCCAAATTCAACAAGAACTACACGTGCACAATACAAGCTTCGTGGCAAGAGGCAAGCTTTGCAGCAAAAATTTCATATTATGAAATGTAATTCAAAAGTATTTTGCATATTTTAATGGGCCGGCATGACAATCATCCCCACAACGATCGAAATATCAAAACTTAAAATTTATCTTAATAAATCAGCTGTAATATTTATATCTTATATAAAGACTAAAGACAATTAAATATCCTTTTGAAAGTATATTGAATCATAAACATGTGCATGTCTGTCAAAATTGCTTATAATTTTTAGTGCACAGTTTTTGTATGCTTTTTTATATTTTCATTTGAATTATACAATTAAAAGCATCTTCTGTCTGCTTGTTGTACTTTGTACTACACATTTAACCCAGTCACATTAAAACACGAGTACTCGTACAATTCATATGTCACGGAATTGCAAATTCTCATATTAAACAAAAATAAGAAAACAAAAGCAATTACGTTTTGTTCATGAACAAGTCAGTAAGTAAAAAATTTCAATTATTTTATCAAAATATCCATCATAATGTTTTAGAGCGGGCACTATGCCATTTAAAATGTTTCAAGCTGAGGTCACACTAAGCAATAATACTGACATACAAATGCGTAATGGAAAATGTGAAGTAAATTTTTGTTTAACAGACAAATCTAAACAAAAGCTCCAACATAATTTAGCTGTCAAAATTTGTTATGATCACACAATTAGTTTGAATGAAACCCAAATAGCGTGGCAGTAATGCTTTAAGGTTAGAAAATTTGATTTTGACAACTAACTTCTTAATTAGTTTCGGATAATTAAATACATCTATACAGATGTATATATACTCGCATTATATATATAAAATCGAAGTGTGTGCTTGTTCGTAACGCATCTCCGAAACTACTCGTATAACAGCTATCGAGCTGGAATTTTCAACACGGGTGCGGGTTAATTCACGTAAGGTTGTTGTTTTCTTTTTTTTACCCAATAAGTGATCACTAGCTTGAGTAATTGTGAAAATCTAGCTGTCATTAAATTTCAAATCATTGTAAATTTTCAACTCTATTTTCAATTTATATTTAGCTTTGGAAATTATTTCAGTCTTCCGAAAATGAATTGCAATTCATTTGAATTTAATTGATTTTGAATTAATTCAAATGAATTAGAAAAAATAATTATCAACTCATTACCTGCTCATCTGAATTGATTCATTATTCCAATTCATTTGAATGAATTCAAAATCATTTCAATTCAAACGAATTGGAAATGGATTGCAATTCACCTTAACAAATTCATTGAATTGCAACTCATTCTAAAATTTCATTTGAATTAGAAACGAATTGAAATTCATCTCTGCCTAATTCGTTTGAATTGATTCAAATTTTATTGAATTCTTTTTTGTTGTGAAAAGAATTAATTCAAAATTTTGCTAATTCGTAAAGAATTAAAATCAAAAACGAATGATTCATTTACAGCTCTGGTATGTATGTATGTGTGTATGCATGTTATGATGAATTTTAAGGTCTGTCCCACAATGTCACCAGCAAACGTTCGATCGACAACTTATATTGCAAACAACAATAACATTAAAAAATTTGTTGTTGTTTTCAATATAAGTATTCGAACAAACGATTTCTAGTGACATCGTGGGACAGGCCCTTAGTTTGATTTTATTAAAAATCTGCATAAAAGTATACCTTATATGTTTACTTGCTCTTTTTTTTATAACAACAAGTGAAAGTTTTAATTAATTCTATAGTTTGCGACTGCGTACTATAAAAAATAAATAATTTCTTAATTTGAATGCACATTTATGCAAAATATACTTTCATTAATGAGTTGACAATATTACAGTATGGAATAAAATATATTTGTACATACGAAATGCGATCTTTATAAATTATTTAAATTCAAATTTTTTAAATTATATAAAATTATATACCACGCATGAATGAAAAAATACATAAACATACATACATACATATGTACATATATAGTATATATAGTATGTACTCGTTTAAATTTTTATTGGCTTCAGTGCAGCGTAGTTTTTGTAATCAAAATTATTGTTAAGAAAATTATTAAAAATTGATGTACTCGTATACTGTACTTCACCAATAAAATGTTCACACCTTTAGAAGTTTAACACGCAATTTGTCTTGAGCTTTCCAAAAATAGGCCCTCAAAAATAAATGCTATTACATATTATACATCTAAATTTAATTCTTTTCTGTTGTTCTTTGTTTTAATATGTACGAGTAGAAACAAAAAAGCATAAAAGTGTTTACATTTAAAGTCAAAATACATTTGGTATTATAATTACAAATTAACTGGTTTAAAATCTGACCTCAAGCAACAATTATTTGATGAGATCTTTTGAAAATTTTATGTTCCTTTCCATCAGCAGCATTTTTAATTGTTTCCGAACGAAGTCATTTCGTTTTATTGCCAAGCCGAAATTCGGCCAAATTTCCTAAATTCGGCCGTATTGAAGCCGAACTTTACTTAATAAATTCGCAATTATAAAATAACTATAGTATTTTTGTGCTGCATTAATTTGTTAAACATTCATTCATTTATAAATATTTTTAGTCATGCTCACTGTTTCCACAACCTAAACGGCACTAATTTTTTTGGGGGATTTTAATACAGATTTTCCAGCCGAGTCGATAGCTTGGCTTAAGGAAACAAGCGATATAAAATCGCCCGCGGCAACGATTTTCTATTATTTCGATTATTTCTAAAAGAAAAAATCTGTAGAGAAATATGTTCGATTGCAGACAAGTTCACTTAGACTAACTGCCTTATTCATAAAAAATATTTCAGGTTTATTAAGCGCTTAATTCACATATTTCTGTGGGAAATTTGTGAAATAAACCTGTAATAAACCTAAAATATTTTTTATGAATTACACCGTAATTATCTACAGCAAGTAAAAGTATTGAAAATTCACAGTATGATTAAACTCGATAGAATTTTTAACTAAATAATTGTGTGATTTCGTTCGTTTTAATAAAATCCGCGTAATGGCCTTTAAAAAAATTCTGTGTACTTTTCATTGGAAATCAAATTGGCCGATACTGCAGCCGAAGCCGATTAATCGGTAGGACACCAATTTTTAAATATAAATTTAACAATCACAAAAATAGTAAAAATAATCTATATATTTAAATATATCTTTGGTATTTTTATCTATTTGAAATGGGAGTGTCACAGAACACAGATTAGTACGAAAGCATATTTAGCTTCTTTAAAGACTTGAAAAATTCTCATATTATATGATTTCATTTTTACAAAAAAAAAAAGAATATGATAAAAAAAATCCATCGCTGTATTATAGCAAATCAGAATCTTCGATTACCACCGAAACCATGAATAGAATAGATCTTTAGAGGAAGTTTGAGCATTTTTTCATCTCCTGTAACTCTGCAGGCTTTGTTTGTGTCACCGAAAGAAAAAGTATCATGCAAGCAATTTCATGAAAAACTGCATGGTGTAACAGAAAACACTTTAAATCTGATGCTAAAAGGTGTTTATTTAAATATATGAATAACAGTTTAAGAATTAATTAATTCTGCATCCCTAACTCAAAAATCCAATTTTTTGAGTTATGACATTGTTATAGTAAATGAGGGATATGTCTGAAATACACCTTCGAATTTGCTTTTTTTAACAAATTTTTTTTATAACAGAGACTAGCTTTTTTAAATAAAACACTACAATTGATTTCGTGTGATAATTTTTCCTTGTTATATAATTTGGTTTTAGTCTCAGCTGATAGAAATATTTATGAATTTTGAGTGAAATTCACAATAGCGGCATTCTGCATGGAATGTAGAATTCCCGACATATTTTGCTAAATTGATTTTAAAAATCGCTTAAAGTCGCCAAAATTAACTTTATGTAGTTTTTCCTAATATATATTTGATTTCTTGTAAATTTTTTCGCATCCAAACTCAAAACGCATTAATTACTATCATTAATATAAGAAACGTCATCAAAATCAAATTGTTTTAATTTCTTTGCAGACGAGTTTTGTTAGGATTTATTTTGGAAACTACTCCTTCAACAAACTAAATTTCCAAATTTACAAAAATTTTTAAGTGCAATTTTATTCAAAAATAGCCATAAAAATCGCCAACAAATTTATTTGTCGGTAAAAAAAAATCGTTATGTTCCCAAATCAAAAATTTAAATGCCAAGTAAATTGAAAAGTCGCCACGTTTAGCGAGAAATCTCCATATCTGACAATCCTGGTCATAATGCCAAATAAAAATTTGTTCGTCTAGCTCGTGCGACCACCCGTTGAAGATCGAAAGTTTCTCAAATTGGAATATGTACATTTTTAGATTTTTCCACAGAGTCTCTGCTCTTTTTTTCTCTATTATTTTTTTTTTTTTTTGGTATACTAATTTTTGGAGAGTTATTAATTTATTGTGAATTATTTCTTTTTAATTCCTGATATTTTGATCAAGTTATAGCTTCATTACAAAATTTCGATGTTAAAGAAATAATCGTTATTAAGGAACTCATCAGACTTCAACCCACAAAAAAATAATAAGCTAAGAAGCTTCAAAGAAAGTCACAACGAACTTTTTTATTTTTTTTTTAATTTTTAATTGATTTTAATTTTTCTTACAATCATTTTACAATTAGTTACACATTGAGTAACGAACATTAATTTTTATTTAAAAATATCTAAGGCATATTCATATAAGGTTGACACGCCTTAATTCCCTACAAAAAAAATTCATACTTTGGAAGTCAAAAAATTTACTGAAGAATGTGTGTTGACATCGAAGGAATATTCAAATTGTCCCGATCTATTGAGACCACTTGATATGCACTCCTCTTGAGAATTTCGAAGTTATCGAGCCTTTGCTGCAATAGAGTCATAACTCAAAAATGTGATTTCCGAGTTAATAAAGCAGAATTTATCGTCATATTGTTCTTCATATTGTTTGAAAATTTCATACAAATATCTTAAACATTGGACTCTTGAGAGGAGAACATAATTTTCTTTTTCCATTAAATTGTAATGCTGAGTACACATTAAGTGGCAAAGTTTGTCATTTGCGATGTTTTTTGTTGTGTGTCATTGCTTTCCATATAAAACACATAATGTGAACATATAAACGAAAACGACTTCACAAAATGAGAACACTAGAAATGCCAGATGTGTACTCAGCCTAACAATATTTCGGAATTTTTATATGAAAAATCGTCCAACATTTGCACCGTCTGACCGCAACCTTAAGATATGCATGCATATACTCGTACATATGTATGTATGTAGACATAAATATGTGCATATAAGATAGTTAATACAATTTTAGGAATGATTTCATAGTCAGTTAAGTAGAAACAAAATAAAAACAATTAAACCTCAAAATGTTTTTTAATTATTTTGCAAAATTTAAGTAAATAAAATTTTTTTGGAGAAAACAAATTTTTTTCTTAAACATATTCCAAGCTTTAGTTTTCATAATAATATAGAAAGGCACTAACTCATTATTTTGTTTAAAATCGAGATTTTTGCATGTTTCGATGGATTAGATACACCCAGAGAAAAAACAGCTTAAAATCAATAAAAACCATATCGAATTAATAAGATCTCATGTTGAAAATTCTTATTTCAATATGGAAAAATATTAATTTACTGTATTAATTTATTAATTTTATTTATTTTTGAGTACCTCAATATACATTTTCTATTACATTGAAAATTATTGAACTAACGTGACGCGTTCTTATATTTAAGTTGCAGCTTTTCCCTGAGTGTAGATGTTCTTTTATCGAAATACATATATAAAAAACTCTGATTCGAAAAAATAATAAGTTAGGGCCTTTCTATATTCAGGTAAAAAAATTACTCCTCTCTTAAATATTTCTTAATACTCCATACTTTCGTTACCCCGAATGGACAACAAAAAATTATAATGGTATGCAACCAATAAGTTATTTAATAAATAAATTTTTTATAAAACATTTTACACAAGAATTTAACTGATTTATTGAACGGGTGAATGAATGAGTACAACACATTCATATTTTGCACGCAAATTTGCAAAATCATTTGCTATTTTTTTCTTCACACTTTGCTTCTTCAATTTGCGAACGAGCAACATGAGAAAAAGTTGGTGTTTGTTGGAAAATATATAAGAAATATTGGAAGATATTATATACAATACATACATAAGTAGATATGTATTGTAGTATATTTATACAATAAATATCAATTAAGCTTTAAATGAAAGCAGATAAAACACAACAACAATGTTAACGAATAGAATTGAATGAAAACCAATTTTAACAAAATAAAAACTCTATAAAAATAATCATGCTTAATCAGCGGATTGTAAATACAATTTACCAATTATGAACGCTCACACCAAGCAGTAATTTTTTAAACGTAACGGGTACCCATCAAATAAAGCTACAGTGGAAGCAGCTTAGTAAGTACTATTTTGGTAGGCAAACAAATGCTTACGCATTGCATGACATATTGCATTATTTTTCTATCCCATCAAGTTCAATTGAGAAACAGGTGAGCTCATCAGCCCTGATTAAAAATCAGCTGTTGTATGCCGAATTGAACTGCTTTAGGGTCCAACTATCAAAATCTGATTTTTTTCTAATACGAGCAGGTTTTAGATAGAAAACAATTTAAAAGCGTCTACCGATTAAATTGTGCTTTGTTTTATGTTAGATAATAAAATTATATATTAAACATAATGTTGATATACTTAAATAGTAAAATATTGTTATTTTAAAAAATTGTTTTTGACAGATTTAAAGCCGGAAGTACGACACGTTCTTTTTATATTGTTGTACATGTTGTAGCGATAAGTTCACCTGTTCTTCAATTCTTCTTGCATGGAAGCTCTGTCTCAAAAAGTCTAAATGTTTTTCTTTCAGCATTCTTAAATTGCGCTGAATTCACAGAAATTGAGAATTGATTCCAATGTAGCTGTAAGAAAATAAATTCTTTTTTTATAGTAAAAGCAAAAAAAAAAATTCCCGAAAAAATTTATGCAATGTATGTATTTTGCATATAAATTTATTGAAAAATTCGAAATATAAAATGAAAACACAAGACAAATTTGTCATTCACGATTTGTATTTCAGACCATAGTGCTTACTTAAGGTCATGGGCTTACTATCCTACACAAGCGCACGATCTACGAAAAAATACAACACTTATGTGATGAATTGTTATTGTCTTTTGAACATTTTTATAAACGCCTCCATACCAAGGTTGTATTTTCTCAAAAACCGCACGATTGAGTATGATATAGTATCATGGCTTTTATGCCTCTTTTTGGTTTTCAAAAATTGAAACCACGACCTTTTATCTGTAATATGTCTACATAAATTACTTAATTGCCAGAGAAAAGGAAAATTTGTTTATTTAATAAGAAAATGCGTGTTGTACTGACGTGCACATCATACTTAAAAACCCCAAAAAACAAAAAATATTTTTCTTTCATGTTCTAATTAAATTTCGTTTGAAAACACCGGAAATACTTATTTAAAACAACTGAGCCCTTAAAGCTACATACGAGTACGTTTAAACATGACGTGCGAAAAAAACCATTTACATATGTATATGTACATATACGTAGTATATGTAAATTAAAAATAATAATAAATTTTATGTAAATAAAAATTTTTGATCCGTAAACTTTTATTCAAAGTAAATTCTTTTTTTAAACATGAATATTTATTAAGCAGGCCCCATTTTTTTCAATATTACATTTACGTATAAAACTAGTGTGACGCATAATGGGAATTTTGTTTAAAGGCCTGTCCCACAATGTCACCAGAATGTATTGCAAACTACAATAACATTAGAAAATTTGTTGTTGTTTTCAATACAAGCATTCGATCGAACGATTTCTAGTGACATTGTGCGACAGGCCGTAAATTTCAAACTGGTTCAAACACATTCTTTTCAAACGCGTTTGGTCCTTTCGATTCTTGTTAAGACTTGTTAAGATATTCTTGCGAAATATTTTTCTATAAGGGTACAATTTTATTATATTTCTTCATTAAAAATAGGATAATTATTAAAACAAAATTAAAAAACAAAATTTTTTTGAACTGTTTATCTAATTCTTCGACCTTTTTTATATATTCAATGAAGCTATTTTATTAAGCTTTAGGTCAATTTACAATTTTTTTAGTTTTGTAGTTCGATACACTGAAAGGAAAATTTTCGTGTAGTTCAGTGACCAGTGTCTATGCCTTCATCACTTTAACTTTCCTACAACAACTAACACAAAGGGAGACTAATGCACATCAGAAAAATGCGTAGTGTTGTGTTATTTAATGACTTTCGGAGACCGGGCTCGAACCAAGGACCTTTGGTTTTGTAGTCATGGTGCCAACTACTTCAGCCAACGTCACCTCAGTCTTATTACATACATATACGTGTATACAAATAAGTACATAATTATAATGAAAAAATTTCAGTATTATCTCTTACGAATTTAATCTATCTTTTTCGAATTGAATTTTCAATGGTTATGAGAGCTGTAAAGAAATCATCACTTGCCAGGATTGCGATATCACATTTACAAATTGTACTAATTTTCAAGAAAAATTGTACTATTTTCAGTACGATTGTACTAATTTCTCAATTTTTATTTATTTTTTAATACTTGTTTTAAATTAACTAAAAACGCACGTAATATTCATTTCTACGTATATCAAAAAGACACTCTGCAGTTCAATTGTTATAATATTATTAATTAATACTCTTACTTAATGTTAATCTTCATTTTCTGAAGGTACACAAAAGACTATTAGATCAGGGGGCAAATTGCGTCACTCGTTATCGAACGAAATTACGAAATATTTCAATAGAGTTTAAATGGAAATATTTTTAAATTTCGAATCGTATCGAATGCCGCAATTTGCCCCCTCAAAAGTAACATTTAGGTTATATTTTTAAATCCTCTTTGATTCGATTGGAGAAATTCGAAGCAAATAGTATATTTCTCTCTTTAGTACGAAAATGCTCTTTCATCATTTGCAGAAGAATTTGGAGTAGATAATATTCTTCTAGCAGTTCTTGAAATATCGGAAAACATCGATTCATTTACTTTATTTTTCGTTTCTAACACCTTCAAGCAAACGGTACATATGTTGTCGTTTCTTAAGGGTATAAGTCCAATATTTTTTCATGTAATATAATAGGAAACAATTTTCAGTAGTGCTAAATTGGTCATTGGGCTCCTGCGGTACTTTTGACGTTCAACTAGTGCTGAAAAAAGTACAATTGCACCAACTTTTCCATCCCTGTCACTTGCATTCGTTCTGAGAGGGTATTGAGAGATGTGCTTGCTTCACTTAAGGAAACTGGAATTAGTGGTGCTTCTCCAAAGAAGCCAAATTCAATATTTCAGCATCATTTAGAGCACCGTTGACATTATTGTCTACTTAATCAAATGTAGCAAAACTTAACTCTTCAGAGTTAGGCAGAAGTTACCATTTTGGATGAGAATGAGTAACTTGTGGTGGCGCTAATAATTTTTCTTAATTTAACTGCAGAAGTAATGCTAAAAGGAACTTTCAAAGCTGGCTCCCATGGCAAAAACGTGGCATGAAAACTAAAGCGAATTTTTTCTAGGGGGCTTCATTACTGGTGATTTTCATGAGTAATATTCAATTAAATACAGCGCAATCAATCGAAAGCCGAGTAAAAAATTTCTATGCCTGTTTTCCACTAAAAAGCTTATTTTAAACCAAATAAAAGCTTGTTATCGAGTTGAAGATTCATGTTTTAAGCGAGAAAAGTGCGAAATTTTCGTCAGTATTTTTTTTAGATGACATATGTATTATTTTGAACCGCAGTTTTTGTTTATCTTACTAGAACAACCACTCACAAACAAAGAATTTTTTTAAACTACGTCGGTTTCAAAAAAAAAACACCACGCAAAAATTATTCGCTATTTCTAGAATAAAATTTTATGCACAAAGGTTTATAGTTTTGAATTTATTTATAAAAAAATAAAGTAAAAAATAAAACGAAAGAGAGAATCTTAACTTTGTTTGCAAACTTGCGTTAATTGAGTTCTTGTTTTTTTTTTTAAGTTGCGTTAACAGAGTCACCAATGTTAAGAATTTGGGTGTTGCGCGTATCGAGATGTTGCGCTTATAGAGGGTTGCGTTAAACGAGTCTGCACTGTAATTACGTGCCATTTTTATTAATTGTAGGAAGGGAAACATCAATTCTTGGGGGTAATGTCCCACAGAATGGCATCACTAACATCAAATCATAGAGAGTAGAAGAGCCAAACTTCATATTATATAACATCGGCAAGCAAGATTGGATTCCTATGTATAGAATCTATAATATGAAGCAATTCTTTTTTATTTCATTTTTTCATAAACTATTTTTTAAGCTTTTACGTCTTTTTATATTTTTATATCTTTTATTCTTCAGAAAATCTATTTTATATTTTTTAATTTTCAATTTTTTTCTTTCAATTACAAAAAAGATATTACATGCAAAAAAAATTTTTTTTTTGTGATTGAAAGAAAAAATTTAAAATTAAAAAATATAAAATATTGAAAATAAAAATATATAAAGAACTAACTGAAGGTCTAAAAAATAATTAAAATTGTACATATAAAAAGAGATCGAAAAGTTAGATGAAAATTTTTTTTCATAAAAATCGTAGCGCGTCGGCGATCCGGATTAGAGTTCTGTCCAACAGAATGAACTAGTTCAAAAAGAGCTGTTGGACACAAGTCTAATGCGGATGCCATTCATATTATTTCAAATTACCGGGGGTACCAAATTACATGAATTGTTTTTTTAAATTTAGTTAATGTTTCCCCAGACACCAGGAAACAGTTCAAATCATGGAGCTATTCAAATTAAATAGTTTCAAATTATCACGAGTCGACTGTTTCTAATCTTGGTTGAAATCATCTGCTAATTATTGCAATAAATTTCTAACAGCTTTCTTTTCTTAATTATCTTTTTACATTTTAATAGGACCAGCTCTCAGGGGATGACCCCTACTCATGCAATAAATTGTACTCGAATTAATTTTATCAATGACTCTTTAATTATCTCATGTACTGTTTTAAAAATATTCCTTACAATAAAAAATGTCTGATTCATTATCAAGATTTTAAGAATTGTACATTTCGCACCAAATTTTCCATAGCAAAAAGCAGAAATTTGTAGTTTTGCAAAGTTCTTACTTTTAAACAGTTTACATGCATTTAATTATAGTCGTACACATTTAAGAAAAATGTGTGTAGACAGATTGTTATATATTTTTACTGTTGCAAAAAATAATAAAAACTTTTTAATTAATTCAAGCACGTTTTGTTTAAAATATTGTCAATTGATTTCGAGGCAATTAAATTAAAATAAATAAATTGCAATAAAAAACAGTCAACAATAATTAAAAAAAGAATAATAAAGACATGTTCATTGTATTTGTATCTTTAGAATGACATACCAAACTATGAGATAGAAATACATACTAGATATGTACCAAGCTCAAGGGTTTTTAATTAAATTTTTTTTTAATTTTTTCTCTTTGTTTCTTGTAAAAAATATTTACTGAAATGGAAACTTATTGAAGACAGAAAGACATAAGAAAAATGAAAACTCACCTTTCTGGTTCTTATCATTTTGGCAAGATCAACGGCAGGTATTTCCAATAGATGCGATTTTATGGGCGGCAGCTTTTTACGGTTCACTTTGATGTTGGTGAAACGACTATAGGGTACAACGAACCAACTGAACACGATCATGGCCGTACGCAGAAAGCGCCGCATTATGTACCCCATAATTCTGGAACAAAGTAGGACAGCAATTTTGGCGATTTTTTTTAAACAGGCGGGGAAGAAGAAAAATTATAATTAAAGTTGTTGTTTTTGTTGTTGTTGTTTAAGGTTCTGTGAAGTGCTTTTTGGCCTTATAGTAATAATAACTGGGTCAAAAATATCTATTTTTTTGTATTTGTGCAATAGATTTTTTTTAATGTTGTTGTTGTTGTTGTTGTTGTTGTGGTTAGTTTTGTTGTGTTGTTTTTGTTTTTGCTTGCTTTGGCTTTTTTGTGATGTTGTGTTTCTTTCTTTAACTGGTTGCAATATTTGGTTTATGGCCAGTTTAATTTTTGGCCAAAGTTTTTTCAATAACCATCAGCCAATTTGGTTTAGCTACTCTCTTCCAGAGAGTGCTAAGACCAAAGGCATGGTTTAAAGGCAACTTTAATAGTTTCTTAACCAAATATCTTGCATTTTTTGCTATTTCTCTAGGCAACCAAACGATACAAGTATTATTGAGTTTTTAACACTAACAACAAAGCGACACACTCATCGACTACTTTTCAATTCTTTTATTTTTCAGTTTTTAACTTTATTTTTAATTTTTTTTAGTTTTTTGCTTTGTGTTGTATTTGTTTGAGAATTGTGCAATCTAATTTTTGTGCTTTTTATTTTATTGGTAGTATGTACTGGCAGCGCAAACGTCTGTCTGCGAATTATATTTGGCTATTTGACTGCAGCTTAAATGCTGTCGTGTTTTATTTTTTTGCCACTAAAATTGCACACAAACTTGTAGATAAACAAACACACAAACTTCTATTTGAGCATTTAGACTTTGTACTGTTTGTAAAGTTGCACAACATGCGTTGCAGTTTTTTGTTGGTTTTTGATGGTTATTTCTCTTTTTCTTGTCTTAAGGCGCGTCTGTTGGCACAATTGACGATGTGACGATCAGAATGCAACGACGACGCAACGTTACAGCAAAGATTTGCTATTTGCTTTTAGTGCTGCACGAGCAAATAACCGAGATCATGTAACAATGAATGTCTTAGATTTTAGTGCTCGTACATTAAATGAATGCTGCCAAAAGTAGGACTGCATGTAATGCAGGCAGTTTTGCCAAGAAACGAAAATAAACAACACGACCGTATAAACGATCTCGTGATCGTGCGATTGCAAGCCAATTCGCTATTCACTTGAAATCAAAAAGTCGTTTTGCCACAGGCAAACTGACAATTGATCGAGATTTTTTTGCGTTATTTTTCCTGCAACATTTTTTTTTTTAGTTTTTACTTTTTATAGTTCATTTGTCTATTGGGTTATTAAACCACCTTTTTAAAAATCGATAAATTATGTAAGTTTTATTTTTTTACACATATTTTTGTTTTCAAACACATTATTGTTTAATGTCAAGTTCTGCAGCTCAAGTATGCATTTATTTACACGTAAATATGTATATATGTATGTACGAGTATGTATGTTACTTTTTATTGAAAATTTTTATTTCGACTTTTGTGTAAAATTTCAAAATATTTTCAGTAATTCAGCGTAATATTTTTCACCATCATTTTTCTTTGTTAACTGTTAACAACAAATTTTTAGAAAAAAAAATAAATAAAAATTCATTAAAGCACAAAATTCGCACAGACCACAAGAACGAATGATAAAATAAACTCTTTAACGCCCGACCTCTGTTGAGTAAATAGTTTCTTGAGCCTGAGTTGCATAGTTATTTAAATAAATGCTTACAACTAAAATGGATGAAAAAAATCTTGGTTTTTCATAAACTCAATCTCGAATAGTCAATCTTTTGTTCTCTTTTCCACTACCGATCTCTCACTAGTTTACTCTTTTTGCTTACACTGCTTATTTTTTTTTGTTATTGTTGTCGTTTTAAACAGTTTAAAATAACAAAAACTAGTTCTTGTATAAATTACATAGTTATTTTTTTTTGTTTGTTGTAAATTGTAAATAGTTTACACACAACCGACCGATCATACAAAATTATGCATTCGCTTCAAACCAAATGTATCTGAGCCGCAAACAACATACACAAAGATACAAAAAGTCTGCTAGAATATCAAACATGTTGGGTGTCATGATTTTTATGTTCTTACATTCAAAGCTTCATCTGAGGTCGGTTCATGCTTCTGAAACAGAATAGTTATGCTCATTGCTCTTATAAAGGTGAAGATCGTAGAACTTGAGCTTTATTTCTAGTTTCTCTTATTCAAAGCGTATCTATATTTTAAGAGAGTGCGATAATCAAAGTTGCCGCAGTCTTACATCAGTTACCCACTAGAAATATTGAAAATTGTACAGGAAACCTGTACTCGCCCTTCGTGAAGAAAAACGCCTAAAAATTCGTGTGATAAATTGTAACGTGGAGAACTTTTATTGAAGGCAATCAATTACTTTTGTTGACGATTAACTTTAAATTACATACATAAATCGGTCATTGTTAAACTAATTGGAGACGATCAAATAAACCATCAAGCGGCTTACATGTGTTGCTGCAGTCGTGCGTGTAGCCGCATATCGTGCCATAATCGCCAAAAAAAACTTAAGCAACATAATATTCGAACTAAGTTTTATTTAGCAAAATCTGCAATCGTAAATAATCGATTTTTGTCAGAAAAAAACGAGTTACAAAATGTGTCTTGGTTAAGCTTTATTGACGGGTATGGCTCGATATGTTGTCGCCTTTGATTGATGAAAATCAAAAAGTTTTGATTTTTTTTTTTGATTTGACGTCTGATTATTTGATCGTCTCCAAAAATTTGTTTGAAGTGTGCGGACGAATAAAATTTATTTTGCACTTTATCGAAAATTAACGTTGCCAGTTTTATTTAATTTCAATAATTCCAAGACTTCATCCATAGATTTTTTGTATATTTTTTTAACAACAAAAAGTCGTCATCCGATGATGCTACGAACGCTACAAAGTCAAAAAGAAAAATACAAAGGCTAATTGACATATTGAAATACACGTGTGTTTTTAAGCAACAAGCATATGACACTCACACAAATGCACTGATTGACAGGTTTATTTGATCGTCTCCAGGGTTCATATTTTTTTTAATTTGATGCGTGATTTACTTTATTATCTACTGTTCTGCTTAAAAGAAAAATGTAATTTGCTTTGTGATATCAAGTGCGTGAAGTGCGTGGTTCTTGGGATGCAAAATTGGAAGAACATAGTAATCGTGAAGAAAAAAGATACAATATGAGATACTATAATATGCTAATGGAACAGTGGATGATGTAAAAAAAAATATTATTTTGCAACAAAATTTCGGCACGCAAGATAAGAAAGGTGGCTGATTGCCGGAGGAGGTGTGAGTCTATTTTGTTATACTCTTAATAAAATGGAATTTTTAAATGAATGTAATTTGTTCTCGCATTAAAGTATTTGGTTTTTCGATTAAGGGTTTCACCCCAAATCGATCGTTTCCGTCTTCGTTCGTGAAAAATTTTTCGTAATGATCTGTACATGTTAATTTCAACTCACTAAAAATATTTTTGTATGTAAGAAGGTTCGGTTCCACTTTTATACCAAGATTTTATCTAAACGTTTTTTTTTAGTATTTTTATCTATTTTTTTCTATTTTTTTAACAAAACTGCTGATTGACGATTTTATTTGTACGTCTGGGGAAAAGAGTCAACTAAGCGACAGCAACATAAACACACTTTATGGCTTATTTGATCGAATCCAGGGTCCATGAGGCTATGTCTTATATGAGTTATAAGAGATGGGATCTCAAGCTCTTTTTTAGGTATCCTATTTATAATTTCCCTAAAAGATTTTTGGCGAACTTTTAAGAAAATATGGGATACCATAGACCTTGGAGCTTCCCGCACATTTCAAGCCACAGAGCGTTGGAAAATCCATAGATTTTCAGAATAATATAATAAAAAAAAATAAAATTTTCGACAACGATATTTCTCGAACCATTCAACCTATTTAGATAAAATTTGGCATATGATGTAAATGATTTTTTTATTTTATTTTTTTTAATAAATTTGAAGCAGTTGACTTTTTTCAAAAACTTTGTTCTCAAAAATTCTCAAAATATATTTTTTATATTTTTAAATGTGAAATGAAACCATTCCTAAGTTATAAAAGGCTTATAGTCGCACACACCCATATACAAAATATATACATATACATATGTACATAGGTCCCTACGGGCATCATTATTAAAATAATCAGAACAGATTCCCATCACCTCAAAATGTCGGAAATTGAGGAAAACTCAATTTTTGAAATAACTACCGAATTTTGGTAGCGAGACAATGGTTACAATACATTAATGGAATCAAATAAGATAAATCAAATGTATATTTTAATAATTTTACTCCAAAACTAGCAATTTTAACAGTTAAATACAATTCAATTAATTCAATTCAAAAAGTTCTACTTTGCAATTTTTATTTATTTTTTCTATGATCACGTAGAAATTGGCAACACTGATACACTCTGTATTGCAAATAATATATTTTCTAATTCAAGTTAAAATACACAATAACAATCTTAAAAAATGCACCAATAACGAATTATTATCAAGAGTTGAAAATTTGATAAGAAAACTCAATTAGTGAAATGTATAGTCAAATGTTTCTCATGCATGCCCGCTAATTGTGAGGTCGCATCTATCAACTAGGAACTTGATTTCTCAATCGACTTTTTTACTTGTTTGTATAATCATCTATCATTCGTATTGAAAACAAAGTTGGAATAGCACAATGAATTAATTTGATCAAAAATTTATTAAAAATAATTGCAAATAAATTATTAAAATTTTTTTATATATATATAATCCCCCATAATCGGAAATTTTGTTTACAACATTTTGTAATTTCAATTATAAAGTAATTTCAACAATTGAAATTTTAATATAATTTTAATTGAAATAATAAATTAAAAAATATTGTTTTCTCTGTATACCATCGTTCGTAAAGGGTCAATAAGTTAGAAAAACAAAATTAAATTAAATAAATGAAAAACATCATCCCATTTAACAGCAGCATCTTATAAGCCATACCAAAATTCATGAAATATACATACTCGTACACTGGAATTTTCCCGCATCCAGAAGAAACTGAGTAGACTTAAAATGGCTGTGGTCATTTTGTGACTTTTTAGAAGCAGGTCTATCTATGTTCTAAATTACATTAAAATTGGTTTGACTGTTTGTTTGCTTGTTTGTTTATTTATTAGTTTGTCTGTTTGTTGATTGTTTCGGAGAAGCAGCAATTTTCCCCCTTTCGCCTTCCTGGTCATACTTTTGAAAATAAACCTGGCCTATGCGCATTTTTAGACGCAGATCTACTTATCTTTATTCTAGATATCATTAAAATCGGTTTGAACATTTCGGAGGGGCAGAAATTTCCCCCTACCGCCCTCTTGGTCCTACTTTCAAAAATGTACATATCCTATGTGAATTTTAAGACACAGAACTATCTATATTCTAAATTTAATTAAAATTTGTTCTAACGTTTCGGAGTTTCGGAATTTTAATATTTCAAACTAATTAAAATCGTTCGTTTCATGCAATAAAAATGTGTTTTAGTTAAAAATATTAACGAGTGCATCAATTGTGCGCGTCAGGCCTTAAGTGTGTTTTTTTAGAAGGATGCTTTCGATTTTAGCAGTGATGATGAAGAAGCGGACAAAAATTATGTTCCGGGGGAAAGCACTGACAGTGAAGGCGAGGAAGAAGATGTTGATAAAAATATAGTTATAGACTACTACTGAGCTAGATCACAATGAAAATTTAGAGTTGGTGCGTACTGAGGTATGATTCCTATTATCGTTGCACAAGTGGAACATGTAAAATATAAATAAATTATTGTCATAGAACTCAGATCGCCGTAAAATTTGGAAAAGGAAACCTTTTTGCCAACCAGATTTAGGTTTACCTGTTACAGAGGAAATTGTAAGTTTTAATTTTACAGATATATTGTATGATATTTCATGGACACTTGTATTATACAGAATAATGCGGTAGACTTAGCCACGCATTTGGAATACTTCAAAACATATTTTAATGTTGCCTTTTTTGAAAATGCAGCCGAATGCACAAATCGATATAACTTTTTGCAGAAAGGTGAAAATTTAAAAACATCCTCTGGCGAAATTAAAAATTTTTTTGGAATGCATATTTGCTATGGGTTGTATCCGCTTTCCAAGATTCCGTATGTACTGGCAGAAGAAGTTCAAAATTCCAGTAATAGCGGATACAATGAGCAGCCGCGACAGGTTCTTCAAAATACGTGAAGCTTTTCATGTTGTTGTTCAAAATGACGTTACCGAAGCCGAAAAAAAGCAAATGTTTTCTGGAAAGTGCAACCAGTTATTGATTCAGTTAGAAACGCGTGCTTAAAAATTCTGAGACAAGAGCATGGACGGTATTCTATCGACTAGCAAATGATACCGTTTACTGGCCGCTGCCCAGTACGAACAGACCAAGAGGTGTTGGTTTGAAAAACGAGGTACTGACCTCATCAGAAGGACTTGTTCTCGATTTAGAAATTTATCAGGGCAAGACTACGCCTCTTCCAGAAGAAAACATTGGCCTTGGTCCTGCTTTCGTTTTGCGTCTTGTGCAAACATTACCTACGGGATCCAAAGTATTTTTTGACAGGTACTTTGCCACGTTGCCTCTTTTGCATAAACTTCTTCAAAAGGGAATTTATGGGACGGGAACGAAAATGAAAAATCGAATAAAAGGCGTTAACTTGACTGATGATAAAAGGATGAAAAGGGGAGATATGGAGGAATTCTGTTCCCCAGAGGATACAGTTGTAATTGTCCAATGGAAAGATTAAAAATCAGTTTTGTTGGCGTCAACTACATTTGGATGCAGTCCCGTTAATGAAGTTAGTCGTTTGTTTGACGTTTGTGCTGCAAAATCTTTCATTTAATTTTGTAAAAATGTTCAATTGTTCATTTCACTAAGTATACATTTCTGCTGTTTGTTTTGATTATTGTACTAAAAATATTCAATAAAAAACACATTATATTTGTCCCTTTTTAGCAGTGATCAAATCAGCGGATTTAAGCTTTTTTTATAAGTCACTTTCTACAACTCTGGTCTACTTTGTGTTGCCGACAACGCTTACGTATGGCCGAAAGAATATGACTTCACAACTGTGATTGATCACAGTTTATTTGATCGTCTACAGGGCACTTCATGCACAAACACATTTTCAACATCTAACAAAATTACGTGGTAAAATAATTACAACTATATGTGACCTGCTCCACGAAAAGGGACCTCTGCGCCGAAAAAATTTATTTTTACTTTTTGAGTGATTCTTATAGGAAAAAACGCTCTTTCAAATGCCGCAAACCGCAAGTTTCTATGTCTTTTAGTTTTTTTACAAATCACCTGTAAAGTTATTTCTTGCAAAAACAATTCGTTCGAAGCGCTTTTTTTAAACGCGTTTTTCTCAATAACTTCTTTTCGGCGCAGAGGTCCCTTTTCGTGGAGCAGGTCACATATGTATATCTAAATTATTATATCGTGTACAAGTAAAGAGTGGCTGCCTCGGAGTTTTGTGATATTAAAGTTTCGGTCTATTTAATGAAATTCTTGATTAAGGACCATCTGACTAATGCTACATATACAACCTTTAATTTGGTTTTCAATTTCACAAATAAATCCTCGTATTTTACAAGATATAGCAATGTTGTCGTAAAAAGCAAATTAAGAAGATTACAAAGGAAATATAAATATACACACATACATACATACATATGTACGTAGATATTAATATTTTATTTTTGAAAATTAAAAGCAGATAATGCGTCAGTTGCAAGCAGTTTATCGTTAAGTGATATGCTCCGACTAATTTTATATTTTGTAAATTAAAAATTTAAAATATGAACTTTGTACTGTGACGGTTTTATTCATGTTATCTGAAGCATAAGTTCTTAATGTTAATATCTTGAAAGCTTTTATTTGACAAAAATATTCTATTTTGATAAATATCAGTTATAAGGCGCTTTCTTTTGATTTCAATTGTAGTAAAACGCTCTACATGAATACATATCGACAATTCCACAGAATGTCAAGTTCTGTGTCACGTGCGAATACCAAACAATTAGGAGAAAATTTAAATTTTTCTTTATTTCTTTATGTACTTTTGAGGTGCGAAAGTGGTTCTACCTTTGTTAAAAGATCAGGAAAAATCTAGCCGCATTGATCTGAAAAACAAACTTAATTGATTAGTATTCATACGTGACATTCTGTGGAATTGCCTATATCTATGCGGTAAGGGTTTTCACGATTGGGTAGTAAAAAGTGCCCACACGGCAAAAATTAGTGCAAAAATTTACACATACCCAGCAAAAATTACTGCTTACCAGAATCGTTTTTGTATGGGAGACAATCTTACGAATCACTTGCTGTTGCGCATGAATAAGGCATTTTTTTGTTCGAGATGAGCCAGCTTCCAAAAAGCCATGAATTATTTTTGCCTTACTAAAGTGCTTCACAGAAGTAATAATATATAATTTTTGTGAGAGCCCGCCTTACGTTAGTGCTTTTCAGAAGAATTTTTTGATGCTTTTGTTATCAAATAAGCAATACATTGCATCCCTCAGTTGTTAGTGCTTCCGAATCAGAATTTTCTTTTGCTGGGTACATTTGCACAACACAATAACAAATTATATTTTCGTACTTATTTGCAATTTGCTTCATTTTATTTCCTTTGCACTAGAAAACCTTAAGCAAGAATAGTTACCCAGCAAAAATAAATTTGTTAGAAGTAAGCACTAAGCCAAAAAGAAGCGCTTCGGAGATGCGGAAAAGCACACAGTACATCCCCTCTGCTTTACGATGATGCAATAACGTAAGCGAACGACGAAATTTAACATAAACACTACGAAGTTGGTCGGCTGTTTTTGCTCAAATACTACACTTCTTTTATAATGCATCCTATCTCGCTTACCGGGATACAAATTTGGATGCGAATGAGATTTTTACTTTATGACTTGATTTGATTTTTTATTACTTTATTTAATTGTGTAGGAAAATAAATATGTGTGGTAGTTCAGTGAGTGAGTAGTGCTCTGGCCTAGGGTTTGCTGTTCGGTTTTAACCGAAATCGAAACCGCGATTTTTTAGGCCAAATATTCGAAACCGCAAACCGACAAGAAACCCGTCCATTTTCGATTATTTACTTCCTGCTATTTTAACGTTTTTTATTTTATCAATCATTAATAATGATTTGAGAACGTTACATAATATTTGCTCTTAAAAAAGGCAAAACTCAGGAGGAAGTTGTTCAAAGCTCTTTGCAACGTGGTCAAAAATTTATGGACAGACTTGTAGAAACTATTGTATCAAAGCTCTCAATGGGTTGATGAGTTTTTCATTGAAAGCATAACACTGTCTCAATTTATAAGATGATCAACTGTATTGAAGTTAAATGTCTTCGAAAGCAGACAATGTCAGAGTTAATCTAATGATTAAAAATACAGTTTAACAATGAATGAGTGAACTATTACTAGAGGTAGGCGATATATAATTATCAATTTGCAAATTTCAAATAGCAAATATTTTAGTTTGGAATTTTTAGAACATGTAATTCCAAAAAAAAACTCAAGACATTGTACCGCAAAAATTAATTGAGTTCAACATTTTATTCATAAGGCAGAGAAAAAGCTTTCGAATTTATATGTCAGAAGCATACAAATTCAACCAGGTTTTCTTTCGAATCGGTTAAAAACACCCGAAACCGAAACCGGTCGGTTTATGTAAATTTTAAACCGACATCGCGATTTTTCATTTTACCGGTTTTTAGCAAACTCTACTCTGGCCTACCATGTGGAAGTCGTTGGATCGACTCCTGATTCAAGCATATAGCAACTTTTTTTAATTTATATATATATATGTATATACATATATAAAAATACATTAGTTTAATACATCCAGGATGTGCACAAAGAAGCTCATACCTGGGACATCACGAGCAAAAATTATTGTATACCGAAGCAGTTTGGTAAGGGAGGGAGAGCGAACTCTCCCTTACCAACCTTCCAGGTAAACGCATATTTTTTCTAGAGAAATACTTTCTCTTTCTCCCCTTCTCCCAGCTGGGGTGGTCTATGCGCAGCAAATTTGCAAAATGAAAATTTGCACAAGCACCATCGTGAAAGCACTTAGTATTTAATCGTGTTTACCTTCACATAGAATTTGTTGAACCATTCTTCTTCTTCAAAGAAGCTGCTGCAGTGTCAAATAGCTGAATCTTTTTTGTCCTGAAACTGGGACTGCCTTGACATTATATTGCTTAAGCCCGCCAATTTGATTCCAACATCAATTATATGACTTTTAATTTTTACAGCACTACACCATTTCCATTTGTGTTTTAGAGCTTTCGTCGTACTTGATCTGTAGAATTTTTTCTTTAATTATTTATAAGAAAATAAGAAAATACAGATTGCTAACATAAGTGACTAACAGCTTAAATATTCAACCTATTTCTAAATAAAAAGCTTAACGTGTTTTTTATCTTATTATTATTATTATTCTTTGAAATATAAACTAAGGAAGTATTATATATTTTAAATACTTCATTAATAAAAAAATATTTTTAAATTTTTAAATGATGATTTCCAATAAAAATTTCTGAAGGGATTATCTAGTTTAATGTAAAGCCGGAAACATGTAGAAATTTTAATCGATTTTTTTTTCTTTTAGGCTAAAAGTAGAACCTAATTATGTTTATTATGAATGAAAAACTGGTCATTTAAAACACAGAAGAAGAAATGAAAATCTGGTTTTTTAAAATGTGATGTGTCGCTTTTAAAACTATTCTAAAATCGGTTTATCAAAAATGTAATATTTGAGTAATAATATAATAATAATAATAATATGCATAGATTTTTTTTCTATTTTATAATTCCATAACTATGGAGTTCCATACTACAATACGAGTATTTATAACGACTTAACGCATAATTATTTGTATAACTCAACAAACTCAGCGGGTTTCTTATAAATTTTCTAGACAAGTTGGCTGACTTGTCTGGCCTTATCGAAGTTATACAATTATATATAAAATTATTAAGATTAATTTTAAAAACTGAACTATTTATATTTTTTAAAAGAATTATCATTGCAATAAGTTTGTGCCAATTAAAATATCATTTAATTGCAGAACATTTATGTTTGCATATTTTTATTTAAAAAAATATAATACAATTATTAAACAATGCAAGCATCAAAAATATTAACTTATATATATAGTTAGCTGAAATGCAAAATCACTTAACTACACTTTTTAAATTTTATAGGGGAGAGAAAAAACTAATGGCGTTTTCTTTTCTGGAAAAAGTGTGAAATTTTTTAACTTTTTACTTTAAAAAAAAATACAATTTAGCGTTCGTTTAAAGAAAAAATTTAAGCTCGTACAGGATGCTACAATAATTTCTAATAAAATGTATATATTCGTATCAGAAAATCATTTTATTGCGAATTTTCATTGAGTAATAAATGTAATAAATGTAAAATTTTTTCTAAAAAAGAATATTCCATAAGCAAAATTATTTTAATTTTTAAAAGGTTTGAACATTTTTAACCTGACCAGACATCCTTTTCAGGCTTTTCATAGTTCGATCCCGCCTCGAATTTCTATCCTGCTTTATCCCCCTTTTTTAAACTTCCAATCTCTTATTCGATTTTTAATAAAATGTTTAACTAGCCAAAACCCTGTGTGCTTCGCTGCAACCCTTGCGGTTCAACCTTCAATATTTTGTAGAATACAATTCTTATTATTAATATTAACAGTCATGAAGAGTTTCAAAATTCTCACTGCATTACTTTTCAAGATATTTTTTTAAGTAAAAATTTTCTCTATTTGAAAAAATCCCGATTATTTTCTATCATCGTCAGAATCAGCGTAATTTCAAGTTTCAGTTTGTAGCAAATACCAAGATATTAAAAAATTAATCTTTAATTTACTTGGGAGAGGATACACTTGCTTATCCATTATTGACTCCTTGTTACGGTTCCGTAAACCAAAGGTAAAAAGGAACCCTATTATTTTCGCTGTCAGTCTGTGTGTTTGTCTGTCACAGGCTGTTTTCTCGACAACCGTAAGAGCTACGGAAGTGATTATGTAGATCTTTGGCCGCTATAACATATGACAATATATGACAGTCACAAAATAAAACCAGCACAGAAAAATTTTAAAATCATATGCGTACAATTGAAATTGATACACACACTTGAAATTTGCAATTTTACAAACTACAGCAATTAGCACTAAAATTTTACAAATTAAAATTAAAGGGTTTTCTATCGGTTTATGTAATTTTGACAACTTGCTCTACCTTAGAAACCGTAAGAGGGAAACTCTTGAAATTTTGAAAAACGCTAAATTTAAAAAATCCTAAAATTAAAAGCGTCAAACTAAAAAGAATCTCTAACCTAAAAACTAATGGGCGAAATTAAAAAAAAAAAACCGGAAAACTAAAAACGCCTAAAATCTAAAAAAATCGCCAAAACTAGAAAAATCGTCAAAAACCCGAAAAAATTTTACTGGGTACTTAAATTTAAAAAAAAAAATATCTACATCAGGCAAGATCAGCGATGCCAACTTGGTGCTTTTGGCACTATTTTTAGTGCTTTTTGAAGACTCAAAACGCCAAATTTTGAGCTTTAGTGCCAAACTAAGAAAAAGCACTAAGTAGAGCTTTTAAGAAATTTGTGTTTTTCTTATAATTGCTTTAATAGAAACTTGGTGTTTTTATTTTTTCAGTGTAAAGCATATCTCTTTCGTCTGATATATTTCATTAAAGATGTTGATACTATTGCCGAAATAGAGAATAGGTTAGAAAATATTAAACATTATTAGACTTCATTAGTTTTTATCCTCATTCGTTTTGCACGTTCGTGCTATTTACACTCTTTAGATCTCAAAATTACGCTTTTTTGACTTTTTTTTAAACATTAATGTGCTTTTAGCTCCAAAAAGGTTGGCATCACTGGGTAAGGTATTCCATTATATAGACTAAAGTTTGTATAGTATTATAAATATATGCAGTGTCCGTGTACAGTCGCACTTTATTGACTTTATTATAAAACTATTTGCGTTATTGGCGTTACTGCTTGCCAAAAAAAATTTAATTTTTTTTACTGTTTTGGCTTCCAAGATATCTTGAAATAAGAAATTCATAGCCTATTGCTCATTCTTGTTCAATTCTGAAATTGTTTTCAGAGACAGAGTTATCCCTAAAAAATATCAACGGTGTGCCAATATTTATTTATTTTTAATTACTTTCTCTTTATGGGAAGTGCCACACCAACATGTTCAATTCGAACTTTTATGTAATACAACACAAATCGTTACTTACACAAAATTTCACGTTTCTTGCTGCGTTAGATATTTCAAAGTTAAAAAATTTTTATATGGGAGGTCCACGCCCACTTGTCCACTTTTTAATACTATTTCTTTAAATTACTAAGCATATCAAAAAAAAAAAATTAGACAAATATTGATACCTATTTTTGTTCATATATATTTTTGTTTATTTTAAAGCGTTTCTTTTGAATTGAAACTGTGTTTCCGAATAAAATAAAATATTTATTTTAATTTGAAGCTCTATATATCGAAGAAACTTAATATATTAGGCTAATTTCTTAAGCTTTGTATAGAAACCGTTTGTATCTCCTGTAAAATTTGCTCGAAGTCAGTTAGCAGGTTTACACCCTAAAGCCGACGATATATTTGTTTCGGTGTTGCCAGAAAATGATGATGAGAGAATGCTAAATCGGTCAAAAAATTCTGCTAAATGTTCTACAGAAGAAAAGTATAATGCCAGATTTAAATGTAAAAAAAATTATTGAAATGGCTTTGAATTTCATGTTTATACAAACTTATTAGTATTTGCAGGTATTTTTAGAACACATACAAATATAAAATAGTTAGTAATTGGTGTTTTTTTGGAAATGTTACAATTATTAAATTTTTAAAGCACTATAATTCCAAAATATTATTTTACTTATTTAGTAAAATATTTTTTTAATTATAAATACATTGAAATTGATTATTGAGGGGTTACTTGGATCCTAATCGCATTTCACTGTTGCTACTGCGAATCATCAGGGAACCTTTTACATTTATTGAGAAAAAAATTTTTAACAAATTACAATTTTTTATTTTCAACAAATTCTGCCAGAAAGCATCTAGCAGAATTTTTTTGAAATGCCAGATCTGGCAGTGAAAATGCTAAAATGGCAACAATGATTTGTTTATAAATTCCGCTTTTTGGCGGTATTTTCTTCAAAATTCTGCTTTTCGATCGAGCATGTCCCGCTTTTTACGAAAATCATCTGGTTACGTTATGTAATACTCTATAATTAAATATGCAAATTTGGATTTTTTGCTATTTACGTGGTTTTGCATTTCAGCTGACGATATATAAAATAATACTTATGTATAAACATAGTTATAAAGATTATGATGATTAAAGTCATCCAATTTATTTATTTTACAAAATTTATTAATGAACTGTAAAGTATTTTTTAAAAATAGCCAAAAATGCAAATACTTTCCGCTGCTTTTCAGCAATTAAAATCACCACAGAGCAACCTTTACCCGAATAATTCAAATCTGTTATCGGTTTTGGTTAAATTTATTTATACCACAGCTGTTAACGTAACAATGAATTGACATTTTAAATACAAACAAATGTACTCAGGTAAGATATATGTATATGTATGTATATGTATGTACATATATACGTATGTACTATGTACATACATACATACATATGCACGCCCATACATACATGCATATGGAATGACATGTGCATTTAAACTAGCGTTTTAATAATTTATATCTATTACTAATTACTTTAAATAAATAATAAATATATTTTTTTTTTCAATAAATTTCTTGTATCAGCAGTCGAACGTCTCTAAAGCGCATCAGACTTGTGATAAAAACTAAATACTAACAGTAATGAAAAATTTTAAATAAAAAATTGTGCTAGGATTTAATAGCGGGTTAAAACTTCCGATTTTGAATAGATTCATATCGAATATAAATTATTTGCTGGGATTTTGTTATAGTTTCTATGCCTATTGCTTGTGTTTCGCTTGTGATTTTCAGAAATATTATTATTTGTGATTATTATTTGTGAATTCTCAAATAGTTTTTGAAAGTCTGTGCATAAGATAAGAGGTTTGTGACTGTTCAAAATGTGGTTAAAGTCTACTGATGATTTGGCTAAGCACCAATGAAATATATAGACAATGCTTGACCTCCAGCAAATAAATTTCAATTTAAATAAGGATGATATGGAAAAATTCGCTATCGAGAGTTTCGACTGTAATTACAACATTTACGTCTTAAGTCATTTACGTTTATTAGGTGTTAATTGGCTTTAAGATTTAAATTCAAATAGAAATTAATAAAAATAAATTATGTGCTCAAATAGTATAACAATAATAATTGTCTATTAAATTTTCTTCCGAGAATCGTACCAAGGTGAACAGTATTTGTTTAATTATTTATATTTTGCAATTACAAATAAATATGTAGATACATATTTAATTGTATTATAAAAAGTGATATATAAAGTTATTTATAAAAGCAGAAAAATATATATGTATGTATATTAAAAAAGTATTTGATAAAAAAGCTTCCGGTCAAAAGGTGATTTTTATACGAATCAATGAAATATTATTGTAAACAATCGTTTAAATATGTACAGTGGCGGGAACGAGGTTAGCAGATGTAATATACATATGTTACTTTTAAATAAATACTACAATAGATCTGCTTATAGATAAATATAGAGATAACTGATAAACTAAATTTCGTAAAAAATACGAGTTAAGGCGTTTCTACTTGGGACCATGGATATGTAATACTATACGAACTTTATCCTATATAGTCGATTATCTTATATGATGTAGACATTTCTTTAAAAAAATTAGAACGCGGTAAATTTTTTTCGGTTTTTGACGATTTATTTCAGTTTTAGAGATTTTTTGTAGTTTTTGCGGTTTTTTCGTTTTGTCGAATTTGTTTTTTTTTCTTTTTGACGATTTTTTATTTTTGGCAATGTTTTATTTTAGGATTTTTTAGTTTTAGAGTTTTTGAAAATTTCCAGAGTTTGCCTCTTACGGTTTTCAAGATACAGCAAGTTGTCAAAATTACATAGTTAAAATTTTATTAACTGACAGAATACCCTTTAATTTTGATTTTTTAAATATCAGTGTTAATTGGTGTAGTCTGCATAAAAATACACTAGATATATAATTGACTACATTACATTAAGATTTCAAAAATTTTCTTTGCTCGCTTTAGAACACCCTTTAATTTTTAACTGTCGTATATTTGTTGTTTTAGCGGTAAAATTTTTACATATTCTGTGAGAATTTCATGTCCGTAGCTCTTACAGTTCTCGAGAAGACAGCCTGTGACGGACAGACGGGCATCGTAGCGAAAACCATAGACATTCTTTTCACCTTTGTTGTACGGATCCCTAAAAAGAACAACGCATGCTGCGAAAGGTATTGAAACTCATCTTCCATTTAGTAGAGAATGGATTGGCATAGAACAGAGGGTAAATTATTGAATTCGATACTGTACGAATTTTCAAAATATTTCTATACAATTTATACGAATATATTTGAAAATTTCGATGGAAACGGAATGCCGCGATTTTCCCCCAAAATATCTGAAGGCATTCCGGATATATGTAGATGTTACTGAAGAATGTGGAAGAATATATGGCACATTTCCAACCGAGCGATACATCGCGATGTATGTCTATGCTTCCGAGTTTGAAAATATAGATTTTTTATTTTTTGAAAAACTAATCACAGTTTTATTAATTTTATAAACATGTACTTGCTATAGGGTCATCCAGGAAAAGAAATCGGAAAATCGAACAGTAAAGTAATTAAACAGAAAGTAAGTTGCATAACAATTACCAGATGTGCTAAACTAATGACCACTACTGCACTGCAGCTTAGCGATATATCTGTTATATACGTAAACAATATTATAGACATGCATTCCTAGAAACTGAACGTTTCTATTATCATTTTATCAAGCAATTATGTACGCCTTTTGCATTTTAATATTCACCTTTTTTTGATTCATTACAATTCTTGTGTAAGAATCGGGTTGAAAAATTATCGGAAAATTGTTGATGAGCAACATAATCATCACAGTTCTTCGAAGTGTTAATGGGTGATGAGTTCCAGTCGGCGATGACAACTAAGAGCTTTTGGAATTATTTTTACCTTATTGTGCCTTGGAGCAGACATACGCAAACAGCGATGCCTTTTTGTGTTATATTGACTAAACAAAAAAGAGAAGAAAATAGCGGTGAATTGGCGCTTTTCGATTATTTGTTTGTATTTGGACTGAGTTAACAATCAGAGCAAATTTTTGCTGGGAAAATTTTCATATTTAATCTATGAATTTGTATACTTTTACTTTACTAACACATAAGCTTCGGGGACAGGGGAAATATCTGCCCTCCGATACTATTTATGCAACCGCTTTCTATGAAATTTAAAAGGACACAGAAATATATTTTTAAAACTATGAGGGAGCTCTATCTCTCCTAAGCTATCCAAGCTGTTATTATGAAAATCAAAACACAGATAAAATTGCGTAAACAATTAATTCCGAGCGGGCAACGCCGCGGGTATAATCAGTTACGTATAACATTGGCAAGTCCTTAACATTTGCTAAATTTCGACAGAATTACTTTATGTAAGATGATAAGAATTTGTTAAAACTGTACGTGACTTACTTATGGACTAGAATTTTGAAAAAAAATTTTAATGCAGTTACCATCAAAAATCGGTATACATTGGCCTACACTTGGGTCGAACTCTTTCACTAGTTCATTTTTGATAGAGCTGGATAGACTTGTGTCCAACAGCTCTTTTTGAACTAGTTGGTTCTGTTGGACACAAGCCTGTAGAGTTTTGTCCAACAGCTCTTTTGAATTAAAATCAGCTGTTGGACACAAGTCTGGTCAAAAACATCAATGTAAATTAAATGGGTTTGAAACAACTTTTGATTCGAACGCTCTCAAACTAGTTCAAAAAGAGCTGTTGGACACAACTCTACAAGCCTGGTCAAAAACATCAATGTAAATTAAATGGGTTTGAAAAAACTTTGATTCGAAAGCTCTCAAACTAGTTCAAAAAGAGCTGTTGGACACAACTCTAGAGTAGAGTTGGATCGAACTCGTTCACTAGTTCATTTTTGGCACAAACCAATGATCAAACCCATTTAAATTACATGGGTCTACTCTAGAGCTGAATCTAGGCTAGACTTGTATCGAACTCTTTCAGTAGCTCATTTTAGACACAAAGCTATAGTCGAAACCATTTAAATTACATGGGTGTGATTAAAGGTTTGTGTCTAAAACGAGCTACTGAAAGAGTTCGTCCAACCCGTTCATTGGTTCATTTTTGCCACAAACCACTTGAATTACATGGGTTTGATCATAGGTTTGTGGCAAAAATGAACGAATGCACTAGTTGGACCCAGCTCTACTCTAAAGCTTGATCGAAATCTTTCAGTAGCTCGTTTTTGACACAAACCAATGATCAAACCCATGTAATTTAAAGAACGAGTTCGATACAAGTATAATTTACATTGATGTTTTTGACCGGACTTGTGTCCAACAGAACGAACTAGTTCAAAAAAAAACTGTTGGACACAAGTCTAGTTTGTATCAAAACTGAGCTAGAGTTGTGTCCAACAGCTCGTTTTGAACTATGTAGTTTGAGAGCGTTCGAATCAAAAGTTGTTTCAAACCCATTTAATTTACATTGATGTTTTTTGACCGGACTTGTGTCCAACATAACGAACTAGTTTAAAAATAGCGGTTGGACACAATTCTATGTTGGACACAAGTCTAGTTTGTATCAAAATTTAGCTAGTGAATGAGTACAAACGAGTTGAATCCAGCTCGAATTTTTTACACATCTATAATTAAACCCATGTATTTTAAATGATTTTTGTAATCGGTTTGTGTCAAGAATGAATTAATGAACGAGTTCTACCCAAGTCTCGTCTGTCTTATTGAAAAGAAAAATAAGGCACTCAAATTTGTTTTTATTTTCAATATAAAAAGACAGACTAGAATGTTTACTTGTCTTCTATAAACTGTAAGTTAAATTTTTTTTCGACTTAAGAAAAGTTTTTTTTAAGAATTTATTTAATAAATAACTTTTGTGTTTTTTTTTTCCTTACGTATGATTTTATTTAGCTAATATAAAAAATTGAAAAAATAAAGGAAAAAAACTTACCGCTCACCTTGGCCACATTGATTTATGGTTAAAATTGAATGGGTATTTCCAAATAAAAAGTAAACGCAATTCAGGATTGGAAAAATACTTAAAAATGATACACAAGTAAGTACGCATGGTTGTGTGAGTGTGTGTGTGTGTGAATGGATGTGTGAAGTAATTTTTGCTGGGGAATTACGAAGGACTTAATGTATGCACTTTCTGTTATTTATCTTGCCTTTAAAGTTAAATATAAATAGTATTAAGCTTTTAAAGAGGTGAAAAGCATTTTGAAGTAACTGTAAATTTAAATTTAAAAACAACGTCATAACTCAAAAAATTGAACTTTTGAATTAACTCAAAATTTAATTTTTGAGTTAACGATGCAGAATTAATGTGCAGTTTCTGCAAGTCAGGCAGACGACTCGTCTAGAAAATTTATATGAAAATCACTCAAAAAAATTAATGTTTTCCATATAAATTTTATACTCAAGTCAACCGTCTGGGCTGTAGAAACAGGAGGTAATCCTCATATCGTTCTTCATATTGTGTAAAAATTTCATACAAATATCTTGTTTACTCAACTCTTGAAAGCAAAATAAATTTTTCTTTTTCCTTTAAGTTGTGTGTCAACTAAAACCTTTAAGCTCGTTTTCTGGCAAGCTAGTTTTTTTGAGTTATGACATTGTTTGAGTAAATGAGTGATGTGTGAGTGCTGAGTGACTAACGAATTACACCAGCAGTTTGCGTATTCATAAATGCTAAACGTACATCGGACAAGCTTTGCAAAATTTTTTCATTAATTTTGAAGTAATTGCTCTGGCCGGTTTCTTTATGTGGGTTAACCGGATTTGCATTTGCAGCTCCTTGTGGGGGTTTTTTTATAACAGAAAAATACAGGAAGTAAAAATTTAATAATTGTATTTTTCCATTACAAATTCCACTGTACAACAAAATCAAACATATTCTAAAGATAAAGAAGTTCTAACAAATGGTCTTAGCAGATGAGAGCAAAAACATAAGCGGCGTATCGCTACTTTTCCATTGCAAAATTTACTGAACAACAAAATAAATTTCCGCTCGGAATTAATTTTTGAGTAATTAGTATAAGAATAAAAGTAAAATACCATTTATTGTGTATAATCAATTCGTCAACGTGCGAGTGGTATTGCACAGTGGGGACTTTTGCAAAATAAATGGCAATATATCTGGATCTTCTAAACTACTGATTGTATTTATCTGGAACTTCCAAACTTTAGAGGAGGACTTAGTCTTTATAACATATGTTATGAGAGCCTTCTGGCTTAAGCTGGAGAGGAGTTACAGTGGGCCAAAGTTGACCACCTGGGACTCAAAAAAATTCTGAGGCTTGTAACTTTTTTAAAAATTATACTAAAAATTCCTAAGAATAATAAAGAGTGCACTGTCCAATTTTTCAAATTTCAATTATTCTTCCAAATCGCTTTAATGGTTAAATTAATGTAAAAACTGTTCAATTAAGAAAATTTACAAATTAAGCAAAATTCGTGAAAAATGGAAATACCGTATGTCTGCGTGCCTTAAAATATTTATTTATTTATTTCTCTATTACATATAGCTTTATATGTACATATGTATATCATTTTTCAACGAAGTTTATCGTATCGTATGCAGGACCATTATTAATTTTGGAACAAAAATAGAAATTAGATGAATTTTACTACAACGACAAAATCAGCATGGACAACAACCTGCCGCCTTGTTGTCATTCAAATGGATTTGATCATATGTTTGTGGCAAAAATGAGCGAATGAGTGAGTTGGACCGAGCACTACTTGCTGTCGTCAAAATAATAATTTCATATAAACATGTGTATATTATTTTTGACATATTGAAGTCGGCTGTGGTGAATGTGCTTAATGCCTTAATGCTAAGCGCCAAATTATACTAAAAACCAGGGCAGGGTCCAACTCGTTCATTTGTTTATTTTAGCCACAAACCTATGATGTTACTGTTGCCAGTTGCCATCCGAAGTTCGGTTTTTAGACTTATGCTGTTATCGCTTATGACTGTAGATATTTTGGATCGAAAAAATATAATGTAACGGTAAATAGCAAATTATCAAAAATATATATATATATATATATAAAAAATTAACGAATCACTATTTACGTAAAATTACCCGGATAAGCGATACCCCTCATATGGAAACCCTGGCCAGCCTCTAAAAATAATTTAAATTTTTATATTATACACAATTGTTTTATAGGAGAGTAATTATTTCAGTTACTTTCTCTTTTAAAAATGTATCTTCTTACTAGGGATGGGCACGTGGTTAACACTTTCTTCTAAAAGCATTACTGTGCTTTTATAATATAAGTTTAACGAGTTGATAAATCGTGGGGTTTAAAGTTTTGTGTCGTGACGTAAAAATTACTCTGTTACATTTGACATATATTTTTTCTATATTTTCCAAAGTGTTTATATTTTTATTAAAACTACACTTATTTTCCTTTTAAATATTTATAGATATTCGATAGAATTTTTTTCAAATTAGAAACGCTCATAACTCAAAAAATTGGACTTTTGAATAATTATGCAGAATTAATTCTCATATCGTTATTCATATTGTGTAAAAAATTCATACGAATATTTTGTGTACTCAACTTTTGAAAGCAATATAAAATTTCTTTATCCATTAAGTTGCGTGTAAATTGAAAACTTTAAATTCGTTTTCCCGTCAAATTATTTTTTTGGAGTTATGACGTTGTTTTAGTAAATGAGCGTTATGTTGCGTTTTAACCAATAATGAGTAATTCAAAATTCCTGTCTAAGTCACGGATTACACTATGAAATTTTTCTTTCGCAAAATGTGAGTTTGTTAGTGAAAGGGAAGAGTAAAATGAAATGTGGTACACGCTTTCATGTACTTGGAAATTCTTTTTTATTAAACGTTAAACTATTATTTAATTTTTGTTAACACATTTCAGTTTTCTTTCGGAAATGACAGAAAAAAAATAAATAATGTCAGATGAAATATGTAAAAAATAGAATTTCATTACGCGAATTAAAGTTTAAAAGATTTTTTACACACTCATATCTTTATATATGTATGTATATATTATCTTCAAAACTGAACTAACCATAAGTATTTAAATCTCAAGTCTAGATATAATTATGAGGCCCAACCAGTGTCGGAAATAAAATAAGTTATAGTAATTAATAATACATAGATGCCGTATTAAGCTCAAAAATATTTTCAAGAAGCTTCATCTGGAGTATTGCGTATTAGAGCCCTAGTGTCCTTCTTTATTAAGCGAATGTGTCCAGTAAAGTTCAAAATATTACGAGCCAGCGGATTAGGATCGGACTCGAATTTTGTTAAATATTTGCCTGCGTATTTTGCAAATTCAAAATAGATAGAAAAAGATAATTTAATACAATTTCAGAAAGAACCATTTCATATTGCGAACCGTGACAAAAAGTACATTAACATTGAATTCAATTGAAAATTGTATGTGTAAAATATTATATTTTTGTTTGATTTTTGCGTTCACTTTAGTCTGAGATTTAGTTAGCAAAAGTGACTCAAATGCTATTCACTGTCTCATATCTGGTTGTTATCATTCATTTCTCTCATTTCCAGTGAAATGGTCGGAGGCCAACATTATCTATTTTTTGTTTAGTTGATCAAAAAGTTTCTCACAGATCGAAACAAAGTGTGGGCACGTTTAATTTATTTGGTGCGTTATAAGTATTATTCTTGTTATTTATTGGTTTATTTTATTATTATAAATAATGCATTAGATAACAACAATTCCAAAGCCTGTTTTGAATTCACATGCAACACACACACACTCAAATAAGCAAACAACTATAAAATAAATAACTCTCTTAACATGATCGGCAGTCAGCAAATACTTAGACGCTCTGTTTGCCAAAAATTTTATGCTCGATCACTTCCAGTAACAGTGAACTACAAATGTTTTGCTACAAAGAGGCCAGGAAATGAAATTACAGAAAAACATCCATTAAAAGGTATAAAAATCTTAGATCTTACGCGCATAATTGCGGGCCCATACTGTACAATGATTTTAGCTGATATGGGAGCTGAAGTGTATAAAATTGAAAGACCCTTTGTTGGTGGTGATGAATCTAGAAAATGGGGCCCTCCCTTTTTGAAAGAAAGTAAAGATTCAACTTATTTTTTGGCTTCCAATCGCAATAAGAAAAGTATTTGCCTCGATTTGAAAAAAGGAAAGAACATAGTTTACGAACTGGCAAAGAAATGTGATGTTTTGGTGGAAAACTATGTGCCTGGGAAACTGGACGAATTGGGCTTGGGCTATGAACAAATAAACGATATTGCTCCGCATATAATATACTGCTCATTGACAGGTTATGGTTCGCAAGGGCCTTATGCCAAAAGACCGGGTTATGATGTTATTGCTGCTTCTATGGGTGGTTTGCTGCACATTACTGGCGAACGTTATGGCCCGCCTAGTAAAGTGGGCGTGGCTGTTACTGATATAGCCACAGGACTATATGCTCATGGGGCCATATTAGCTGCTTTACTGCAACAGCAACGTACTAAGCGAGGCCAAAAAATTGACGTTAATCTATTATCAACCCAAGTTTCTTTGCTAATTAATGTGGCCTCTAATTATCTAAATGCTGGCCTGGAAGCCGAACGTTGGGGCACAGCACACTCGAGTATAGTTCCTTATCAAAGTTTTAAAACTCTAAATGGTTACTTAACTATCGGCACTGGCAGCGATCAGCAATTTAGAGAATTGTGTCAACGTTTAAATCTTCAGCACTTAGCCGAAGATTGTAAATTTAAGACTAATCAAGATCGTGTTAAAAATCGTACTGAACTTATTCAAATTTTAGAGAAAATATTGGCAACAAAAACGTCTAAGGAATGGATGCAACTGTTTGACAAAGTTTCCTTTCCTGTGGGACCAGTAAATAGCATTCAAGAGGTATTTGAAGATGATCATATAAAAGCAATCGGATTAGTAAAAACTTTACCGCACCACCTAGACGGCCATATTAAGGTTGTGGGTCCACCAGTTGTATTTAGTGATGGAAAAAATGATGCCCGTACGGCACCTCCTGTCCTGGGTCAGCACACCGAAGAAGTTTTACAAGATATATTGGGTTATACAAGCGAACAAATCCGAGAGCTACGAAACAAGAAAATTATCGAATAAATTTATATAGATTTTTTTTATTATTTGCACTATAACATGTTTTTCAAAAGTCTGAAAGCAACTATTTAAATATATTTTAGATTACAAATGTTTATTTTCAAAGTGGTAAATATTATTATTTACAAATAAAATGCAACCAATTGGGCAAACAAAGAATGAAAAAAATGTGTACGATAACCACAATATGGTGGTAATTGCCATCATATAAATAAAAAATTTATTTCAAAAAAAAATTACCTTGCAACATGTTTTTTTTTTATCAAAATGTACTCAAACAAGTACATATGGGCATTTCCACGAGAAAGTCCACAGTTATGTCGCGTGCGACAGCAAGCAATTAAGTTTGTATTTCAGAACAACGTGTCTCGATTTTTCTTAAAATTTTATCTAATGTAGAACTGCTTATGGCCTACACAAGTATATAAAGAAGTAAAAAAAAGTTCAGTTTTCTCTGGAAAAACAATTATATTTGTTTGTTGTCGCACGCCACAAAGAGTTGACATTCCTGTGGAAATGGCCATATGTATGTATGTATATTATAAATAATTTTTATAAATTTGTTCGATAACGCTTTGTTATATTTGTAATCATTTGAAATTGTTTCTCTAAAGAATTCACCTGATAATTATTGACACATTTACCAATTTCTGGATAATATAATAACTCGTTCTTCATAAGTTGAACAACCTCTTCTCTTCTTCTTCAAATTGTGAGTGGTTTGTTTTTGTTTTCAATATAAATAGGCAGACGAGAATTTTTACATGGCTTCCATAAACTGGCAGTAAATAAAAATATTTCTCTCTTAATATAAAATATGTTATAATTTATGGAGAAAAAGAAAAAAATGCCAAAAAAAAAGTTTAAATTTTCCAACCCTGGAATCGAAGTTTTGATTTATTTTGATTTTTAATACCAAATGAATTTGAACAGAAATATAAAATATATTACATTAACAAAAAACTCAAAATTAGTTTTAGCTAGTTACTTTTATATGCAAAGAAGAAATTTAAACTTTCCAGCTCTGAAACCGTCTTTCCGATTTTGCTGATTTTCAATGCCAATCTATTTCGGAACATTTCTGTCAAACTAGTCTAAAACAGAAGCTTCTAGCTTTTCTGGGAGCTTCGGAAAACCGATTTCACCTAAAGACAGACGGACGGACGTACAGACGGACATCGCTTATTCGTGTTCCCTATTCGTAAGGACCCAGAATATATATGTACATGTACTTTATGTGTGGCATATTAATATTATGACAAACAATTTTTGGTGAAGGGTATAATAATAACAAAGTAAACATCCTCTTTTTTAAAAATGCTGGACAATTTTCATTTACTGTCACTTTCTCAGGTGTTTTGTGTGTGATTGAGTGTAGTAAAACTTTCCATAGTAGAAGTTTATAATTTTTGAAAATTGAGAAAATCGAATAATGTCGATGGGTAGTATTTAATAGTTAAACATAAAAAAATTCGTACATGTGATTAAAAAGTTATAAAATAATATTTTAAATTTAAATGAAATTTAAAACTAGTCTTCATATTTTGTACTTGCGTATATTTGATTTCTCATCATGTTAAATTTTTTTATAAACACAATCCAGTTTGAGGTAAAGAATGTTGAAATTTTGGTTTGAATTTTTGGATTCATAATGTTTTGTGGTGGCAATATCTTTCATTTCTTGAATGTCAACTAATTTTTCATAAGGAATATTGTTCTCTGTTACCTACTCCATACAAATGTTAATTGCATTAATGACATCATCTACTTAAAACGTTTGTGTGTTTCTAATTTGTATATTCTCTGGGGTACCCTCAAACACCAAACAAATATTCAGTTTTGTATGGTGTTTGACATTTCCTATAAGAAACATACACTCTGACAATGCTACACTGTTTTGAAAGGAAAGAGGGTAATTTATACCAACAAAGTACCTGTGATTGTTGCTGTTGTAATATTTGTTGTAGATTTGAGGGTACCTGATTGATGTAACTTTTAAAAATCTATAGCTTCGCTTTCATCTGAATAATCTTTTCTGATCCATTCATTCTACTCATACAAATTTTTATACTCATGCACGAAGAGTAAAGAGGGAAAAATAAATAAAAGACTTTTTTTCCAAAAACTTTTTGGTATGTGCTCTTTTGTGAAACTACTTTCGCAAAAGACTACGTTTTAAGTTCAGTAAATTCAGTGAGACTGATTTTTATAAAGACTGTAATGTAAAAAAAATACATGTTGCGCTAATCGGTGCGTTGAAATAATCGGTGGTTGCGCAAATCGAGCTCGCATTGTAATTAGAAATAAATGTAAAAACAATAACAGCTCTCGTTCTTTTTATTTGAAATAAATACTTAAGATAGGGTTCGTATCCTGAAGAAGACAAGTGGACAAGCTTTGATTTCTTTTAATCGTAATTAAAAAAGCGGTGAGGAAAATTTAATTATCAAACACTGGCAGAACGGAATAACACGCTGTTTCCGCAGGAAGATACTGTGTTTTAAGTTTTAAATACAGTTTCATGAATAAACTGTTTAAAAATGTTCAATAGGAAAAACAAAAACGTGAAATCCGTTGAAAATTTAAATCAACAAACTTGTTCTACAACACTTTCTCACTCATCTTTAACAACCGCTCTGGACAGAGTTGCCATGTACGTTTTTCCTGTTGTCAACATAAAATCTATTAAAAGACGTGTGATGAATTCTGATTGATTTTGAGTATCATTTCGAAGCCAATTTCAAACTATTGAGTATTAAAAATCAGACTATAATCTAAAATTTAAACAATATAAAGCTGTAAAACTAAATTTATTAAAAATTATTGGAAAAAACTATTAAAAACAAATTTGAAAATTATTGACAAATCGTTTTTCATCCACACCTGATTATTCATTTTAAAAAATACATACATACAAATCGGTGCTCAAATAAAGCAGTGATACCAACTCAAAGTTGTGACACTCTAAAAAAAACACGATTTATGTGATATTCGGAGTTATCATAGATTGCTGCAGAAACAAGTGTTTATAGCAACAATGCCATCAAACTTCCGAAAGTTTTGATAACACGTGAAATACAGAACATAGCTGATTTAAAAAAAATTATCGACAAGACACATTCTGTTGCTAGAGGCTCCTACAGCCTTTCATCAGCATTCATACGTTTTCATACTGTCTTGGGTTAACGTAAACATCAGTCTTATATACTACATCGAGCCACAACCAGTAAAAAAGCTTAAGCTACACATTTTTTGGACTTTTTTACGAAAATATATTATGTACGATCGCAATGAAGTTTGAAAATTATGTCCCTTAAACTTTTTTGGCGGTTGCGGCAATTAATTGCAAAAGCATACAGAATGTATTACACAATTTAGACTTGATTCCGTTTCATTATTCAAGTATTCAAGTGTGCTTATTTATTTTTTTTTCCTTTTTTCGTTGATATTTTTTATGTTGAATTATTTATAAATGCAAGCCGGGAAATACTCAGGCCTTCAGCAAATTAATTAATTATGATTAATAGTACGAGTATATTGCTTTAGTATATTTGGCTTTGAGGCCGCAGTTAATTATTAATCAAGCTAATACTAGTCTAACGGTACGGTGACACTTGGCAAACAATCGCCCAAAAAAAGGGTAATCATTAAATACTAATGCAAAACATTTTGATTTTGATTCATTCATTTAAATGACATGGTTTTAATTATAGGGTTGTGTCCGAAAGGACGAACGAACGAGTTGGACCCAGCTCTATCGTTCAGGTTAAGAAGATAATGAGACACACATTATCTGCGTGTTTCTCATTCTGAGTGTCTGTGCTCGTGGGATACTAGGCGAGCTTCCCCAACGTCTGTGTGTAGGAGAGTCATACAGAGCATGATTTAATTTACAGAGCTTTAACACAAAAGATCCACTAAGCGTCGCAGTGCCGGTCTTTGGACCAGCCACCGTTCCATTCTATTTTGTATATTATATGTTAAGAATTGTTTTTTTTTAATTCACAACTATTTGCAGATATACAACTTGAAAATCGTTGCGTTGCTTTGTCAATAACGATTTAAAAAGCATTTATTGCAGTGTTAAGGTACGTTTCCACTTGGCACACATCTGCCCAGAAAAGCGTAACCACTAATGAAAAACTGTTTGATTCAGACACGTATTTATTAAGTTAAACCAATAGACAATTTTATAGAATCCAACATTATTGGAAACTGTTTAAAACAATAAACACTAGTCTGAATCAAACAGTTTTTCATTAGTAATTAGTGGTTACTACTTGGGGCACAAGATAAAAACCTGTTATTGGCAACTCTTACAAAAGAAAACAAAAACAAAACACAAAGAAAGTTCATGTCATGATACAATTATACAAGGTACTTGCACGACTACAACAAAATTGCAACACCAAGAAACACACGTATTTTGTTGGTACAAACAAGCGAATAGTTGTCAGAAAAAGATGTCTTTTGTTTTTAAAAATAACAATCACAGACAGAGTAACTAAAGTACAATTGCAGACGCGGCATTCATGCATGATTATAGTCATTCAGTGTTGCCAATATGTGTGTAATACACAGTGCGTAATTTCTGCTCTCATGTGTGGGCCATGTAATGAGATTCATGTATAATATGTATGTGTGTAATTATACCTTGGGTTCTATTTTTATTTATTTTTCTTTTAATTTTAACCTACACAAAAGATGTGTAGTGTAATTTTCTTCAATGTGTAATTGGAGACACAGCCATATGCAAATTCATTGGCAACACTGTAATCATTTTATTCACACACATACACACATACTTTTTACAGCTTGTAAACAAAGTTTGACAACTATATGCATTGTAAACATTAACAGGCTGGGCTTGTGCAAGTACCTTGTATCAGGGATGGAAAAGTTGGTACAATTGTACCATTTTTAGCACTATTTGAATGCCAAAAGTACCGTAGCACCCCAATGACCATTTTAGCACTATTGAATTTTTTTTTCTATTATGTAATATAAATACAAATAGCATTAAAAATACAGAATATATAAGTAACCAGTTTCAAGCGCAGGTTGATGTAGAAGTTATTAAGTCTTTAAGAAACGACAGGATATGTATGTACGTTTTGCTCGAAGGTATTAGAAATGAAAAATTAGGTAAATGAAGCAAAGTTTTCCGATATTTCAAAAATATGTTGGAGGAATGTTATCTATTCCAAATTCATCTGCAAATGTGAAAAATATATTTCCAAAGGATGGAAAAGTATATCCTAAATGTTACTTTTATATTCAGATCTCAGCAACTAATAGTCTTTTTTATACGTTCTGACATTAAAGAGTAATATTAATTAATAGTATTAATTAATAATATTATAATCATTGAACTTCAAGTGCCTTTTTGTCAATTGTTAAGCTTTTACACATATACTATGTGTGCCTTTTAGTAATTAATAGAAGTATTAAAGAATTAAAACTAAAGAATTTGGTACAATCGTACTGAAAAAAGTACAATTTTTCTTGAAAATTAGTACAATTTCTAAATCTGATTTCGCATCCCTGCCTTGTATAATTGTATCATGGTTCATGTGAAACAAAATGCTTTTTCTTTGACCCAGTAAAAAATAAAATAATAAATTCATAAACATTTGTTAAGGTGGTACTTACTCATTAAATGAATTGTAAAGATGACATTTATCATATCTCATTATTGATTTTATAATGTCCACTGCTAACACAAATGGTTTTGTGGCAAGCGACATGTTGACTGATGTATTATTGATTTTTGTTATGCGGTTTTAAAGAAAATAAAAACAATTTTTTTTGTTTTCAAAACACAAGGAGAAAATAGAAATTTTGTTATTTAGTAAATATCTACTTATTTTGTTCACTATTGTTTTTTGACTAATATTTTCTAAGAAATTTTCATTTAAGATTCATTGAAGAAACCATTAGAGACACAAACTTATTATTAAATATTTAAGTCAAACAACCTTCACCAAACACTTTTAACCATCAACTGAGTTTAGTACAAATAAAAATTGTTGCTTTTACACCGGCAGAACAGCGCAGCAAGCAGAAAAATGCAATAGGCAGACAAGTTTGTAGGAATATTTACTATGCAAATATTTCTGTGCTTTTGATGAATAACCGCGTATGTCTAAAAATTATTTGTGTGTATGTATGTATGTAATTAGCCAAAATATGGGTTATTTCAAATTGTACACCTCTTATGAATTTTTTTGACGGTCACATACAAAATGTTTTAAAATTATAAGAAGTCCTTTAAAGCACTCAATCTCTTGTACAGCCAAATAAAAACTGGAACTATGCGCTACTTATAACAAAAGATTACTGATGATTACAACGAAATATCATCCTTTTAAGTATGTTTATCAGCGATGCCAACTTGGTGCTTTTGGTACTATTTTTAGTGCTTTTTGAAGACTCAAAACGCCAAATTTTGAGCGTTAGTCCCAAACTAAATATTGCTTTTAAGAAATTTGTCTATTTCTTAAAAACTGGATGCATTAATTTTTTCAGTGTAAAGCATGCCTTTTTCGTCTGATGTATTTCATTAAAGATGTTGATACTATTGCCGCAATAGAGAATAGCTTAGAATATATACGAGTATATTAAACATTATTACACTTCATTCGTTTTACGCTTTTAGATCTCAAAATTACGCTTTTAGTGCTTTTTTAAATTTTGATGTGCTTTTAGAGCCAAAAAAGTAGGCATCACTGATGTTTATTTGAATTGTAATCTAATCTAATACAGTAGGATTCCGATAATTCGTACTCCGTTTAATTGAAAATCTCTGTAATTGGTCTCTTGTAAAAATCGCGTTAAATCGCAATATTTCCACACATTTTGGTTCGGCTGGTTAATTCCTATATTTTTCAAAGTAACCTCTTACAAATCGTAATGCAATTCAAAAAATCAGTTAAACAGTCAAAAATATTGTACATATGTTACCCGTCTGAAAATAAAGGTTGATTGTTAGATTAACCATAACAATATTTTTTTCCAATTGAATTGCGACAACTACAATTTATGTACATATGTTTATTAACAGTAAATTTAAAAAAAATTGATTAGATTACTTAAGTTTTTCTATTGATTCAAGATTATTGTAACATTATCACTTCATGATAGTTTCGTCTGTGTATAAGCCTTAAAGAAAGGTATTTAGGCCTTTTATCTACAGGGTGGGCCAAAAGTTACCAAGGGGTTTAAAAGTTTAATAACTTTTTCGTTTATTAATTTTTTTAAATTTTTTTTCTCAGATTATATAATATACAAAATGGAAATTTTTTTTACACTAAGTATGAAAAATAATGTCTCTTAAATGACCACCGTTTTCAGCTTCGCACTGAAAATTTTTTACGTCTTGCTCTTGAAAACATACCTGGTATGTGGTTTCAGCAGGACGGAGCCACTGCACGCACTGCCCGAGACACAATGGCACTTTTAAGTCAAATTTTTGGAGAGCGAATAATTTCCAGAAATTCGGAAATAATTTGGCCCAGCGCGATCGCCAGTTTTGACAGCACCCGACTATTTTCTTTGGGGTTATTTGAAGTAGCGAGTGTATGTGAACAAGCCAGAGACAATCCTTGAACTCAAGGCAAACATTGTTGCAGAAATTTTGGCACATATTATGGAAAATGCTCTAAAACGAGCCCATCAGTGCGAAGCTGAAAACAGTGGTAATTTAAGAGACATTATTTTTCATACTTAGTGTAAAAAATTTTCCATTTTATATATTATATAATCTGAGAAAAAAATAAAAAAAATTAATAAACGAAAAAGTTATTAAACTTTTAAACACCAAGGTAACTTTTGGCCCACCCTGTACATAAATAAAAATAAACTTTAAACGAGCCCAAAAAACAAACAAAAAAACTCAGCAATATAAATGAATCAAAATCGACACAAATATACTTACGCTGTTTTTTATACAAACCACAGTTTGATGCAAAAATCGGCTGCAATACGGAACAATGCAATAGATTTGAATATCATCAATTTTAAATGTGATTTAAATTTTAATTGTTATTATTATACACCTACAAGTAAATTCATATTGAAATGATTAGCACCCGTATTACCTGGGAGAGCAACATTTCAATCAAATGCAATTTATTTAATATCAAAAAAAAAATTGCTTTGATGAGTTTGTTCTAAATGAAAAAAAACTAGATGGTTGAAATTGATTTGCCAAATCATCAGTAGACTTCAACGAAACATTTTGAACAGTAACAAATAATAAATTTCTTAAATCTTCTTATGATGAAATTTTCAAATGTTTGTGAGGACATGTGTCATATTCACACGTACATATATTATGTATATACAATATAGTGAACATTTTAGCCGGCATATTGGAGCCCAGAAAAAAAACTAATTGTCTGAAATTTCCTCAGATATTTAGAAGAACATTCAACACTTCTTCGGCACGCCGTTTCTACACCTTTTGGAAATATTAGTAATTGTACGACATATATAGCATTTTCTATATAGTACATATATCTTAAAGTGGGGTACACACTATCAAATATTGATCGATAGTGTGAACACGAATTTAGTCAGTCAACAGAATTTTTTGTCATTGAGTGACAGTCAGCGGCCATATTGGTTTTTGACTGATAGTGTGTACCAAAAAGTGCCAGTCAAGAGATATTTTTGTAGTATAAACCACAAAGTAGACTTTGTTGCATAAACAACACAAGTTGGACACGGAAAATTATTTTTTAAAGGAATTCATATATTTTTATGAAATGCAAGGCTGTGTGTGATGTTAAAAAAATTAAAACAATTCATTATTTTTATTTGTGTTTTTTCCATGTTTGTGTGTCAAATTTTTTTCTTGAATGTAGGTTTGAGTTAGAGATGGGCGCGTGTTGAATTTTTCCAACACCTCACGACGCGAACACGAATGCCAATATGTTCAACACGTACGAAACACGCACGCGAAATTTTTTCAAAACACGAAACTGCACAACACGCACGAAATCAAATTGAATAGCAAAATAAGCATTTTTTTATATTCAAATAGATACATATTTTTGTTTAATTTAAGAACTTTAAGCTTAAGAAACCCCTACACTATCAACAAATTTGAGGGTTTTACGTGTTTGACGATACAAAATATTAATTTTTTTCTCTTCTGGAAATTCATGCATACATATTTTTACACAAAAAATCGTTTCGTGTTTATCGTGTCAATATTGCTCAACACGATACGACACGAACACGCACGAAAACAGATTTTCTGCCACGAACACTTCGTGTTGAGTCGCACGTGTTCGTGTCACGAAAAAAGCGCAACAAGCGCCCATCTCAACAGTCAACATTATCATTCAAAACTGATGAATTTTTTACTGTCGCGCATGTTCGATAGTGTGTACCTCACTTAAGAAATAAGCCTAATACTTTATTGGTATTCGGTGTTTGATGCAAATGGTCTTGCAAATGGAAAATGTCTAAGTATTCTTTGTGATATTTTGCATTTACACATACACAAGACCATTTGCATGAAACACCGAATACCGCCATTAAGTTTTTTCCACATGTAGAGTTTCAAATTAAAATAAATATTTTAGCCAGCCGATGCGACGTCTCTAATATGTTATATAAAGTGTATTTAGCAGGTTTACACTCTTAGTGGACGATATATACGAGTACATATGTATGTATGTATGCATAAATATTTGTCTAATCAACTTTTGTTATTTAATACCAAACAAACACCAACTCGCAAATTCAGTAAAGATCGTGATGCACTAATTAACACTGATGCGAAAGTAAACAGGGATTTGTAAATACAACCTCATCGCGAACCAGCATCCCAAAAACTACACACTGATAGGTTCCGTATTCCACGTGTTGTTATATGCACATATTTTTTCTTCTTCTTTATTTCACGTGGATTACACAGCATATTCGATATAATTTTTTAGAAAAGCATACATATCGGGTCTGGGGGTTTACTCTTTAATTCGAAACGATCGAATTTGCTTGTACTGAAAGAGTTCGATACAAGTCTAGTTGTAAGTCCATATTTACACTATGCAAGTCTTATTGCTAAGCTGATTAGTTTGATGGAGAGAGAGACGAGGGGAACAGTAACGTTTCTTTTCTCCTCGTCCCTCTTTCCTAACAAACTAATCAGCTTAGCAATAAGACTTGCATAGTGTAAATTAGGACTAAGCGACAATCGCAAGAAAGTCTCATTGACGAAGTGTTGTAAACCGTAAAATAACATCAAAGTAATTTGTGTTGTAAACGTTAATTGGGACATAAATTAAGCTTGTAAAAAGCTAATATGGTCACCCCGGTGACCTGTTTAGTCAAAATAACGTGAATTTTATTTGTCTTTTCGCTTTATTAATATAATAATAAAAAGCAGACAAAGCAATAAATTAATATCTAAAATCGTTTCTGATTGAAGTATTGTTTCAATTTAAAATTAATTTACATTTACAGACTTGTGGGGATTTTTTTATATTTCTATTCTGCATTTGTTTGAACAAAATGTAAATTGGACCGCTTTTATGAAGTATTTTTTATAAAATTTTCTAACAATTTTGCCGCTTGTGCGTCGCGCAAAATGTAAATTGCGATTATAATTTTTTTGTTTTTATCCACAATAAAAAAACCACATATTATTTTGACTGTAAAACAGTTAGAGTAACAGAATAAAGAAGGAAAATACACATTAGACTGGTTCCAAAATATAAAAAATTTTCCGATGCCAGTTTTACTTCTTATTCACCGCTGCAATATAAGCGATTGGAACCTATTCCCGAGGTTGCTATAATTTGCAACTTTTACTACAAAAATATGTAGTTTGATGTTAATTAGGTTAACAATAATGCAACATTGATTGGCATAACGATCCAGTAACCACAAAAGTTTCAATTAATGATGATGCCAACCCTCTTGAGCACTAAAAAATATACCCGATTGAAACAAAAGCTATAGCTTATGTGAAAAAATTGCCTCGTCATCTTTGATTCAATTTCTATTTCGATTCATGCATATTTTTACATATTTCTGGTGTTTAAGTTAAATTTCTACTCGTGGTGTATTTTAATGATTTTTATTTAAATGTTGCAGCAAATATTTTTGAAGAACCAAAGAACCTTGTGTAGAACCTTGAACTCTTTTCATGAGAGTAGAAAAAATACCCACTAGGAGAGGAGTTAGAGGGTTAAAATATTTTACAAACATTTTTCCGCGTAGGATTTAGATAAAACTGCTGTACATATATTATAACTAAATTGCAAGTGTGATTTCTGGTGATTTGCGATATAATTTCATTTCTCTGAGGTTCGAATTCTTCAGGTTTTTAGAATTTAATTGCTTATTACTATTTACTGGTGTGGCAATTTTATTATTAGTAATTATTAATTTTATACAGCCTTTGGAGTCCTCTACTTGACATAAATTTACCTCTGAAATTTATTTACCAACTCAAATCAAGCATTTAATTGGGCAGCACATGCATACTAAACAGACATTATTTTTGCATTATTGTCAACTGTGCCTGCAACTTAAGGTCAAGATTTAATCGTATATCTACATACATAATTATAGTAAGTTATCAACGAATGTTTAAAATACTACGCTAACACAAGAAAAAGGATTCAAGTACACAAATTTATGAATTTAGATACATATAAGGAATCGCATTTGATATCAAACTAAATTGATTCATCAAATTACTGGAATCGATAAAACAAATTGTTAAATTTTGCACCTATTACCAAATTAATGAAATCAATCATCAGAATTTTGTAAAACGCAACGTTAAAGCATTAAACACATTCACCACAACAAGCTACCGACTTCAATACGTCAAAAATATAATGCACATGTTTATACGAGAATGATTGCTTTGACGACAGCAAGGCAACATGTCGGCAGTTTGTTGCCGTTTTCAATGTTGATTTTGTCTTTGTAGTTTAATTAAACAAATTTTTATCCGAGACAATAAATAAATAAATTGCTGCCAATGTAATACAAAATGTGGAATGAATAATATCTTATAATTATTTCATATTATTTAACAGAAAGGACATCGCGAAATACATGTAAAGAAATAAATTGATTAATGTCTATATTTTTAGGTGATATAAGTACATTTTAAAAGATTAATTTATTTTATATATTTGAAGGTGGCATCACTGAAATATGTATTTATACTTGAACAGCTGATTATGATGCTGATAGCGTCTTCAAAATAATTAAGTAGCTGACTACAAGGCGACAAATGCAGCTAGTGATATTCAGTACGTCTCCGTCAACGCAAAGTTCAAAAGATGGCCAACTTTTAACGTACGTTGAGTAATTATAATAATTAAAGCTATTAGTTATTTTTTTGGGATGTTTTAATTTAGGTTTTTGTGTTTTGCGGCAGAAAAGTAAGATACAATTAAAGAAATAAATAAAATAAAAAAATTTAAATTGAATAAACAATATGTAGAATAAACTAATTGAAGCTGCTGAAATGTTTCCTTCAAGAAAGTAAAAATTGCGCCAACCTTTTAAGCAGTGTTTAAAAAACTTAAGTCGAAGTAGCAAAAGTCGCTGCTTTGGCTTTTTCTAACCAATCAACCAATGATTTTGCTTGTGCTTATGAAAATCAACAACAGTCGCATAAGCATAAGCAGTCTGTATGCTTTTGTAAGTAACAAACAGTAACAATCGAAGAAGCAAAAGCTCTTGCTTTTAGAAGCTTTTTGCAGGTTCAGTCAGCTTTTTTGTGGTGTTTGTTATGTTTTGTTGTTGCACATCAGACAAGAGGCAAAAACATAAATCACTTTACTGCGATTTCTTAAAACTTCCAAAAGCAAGAGTTTTTGCTTCTTCGAATGTGACTGTTTGTGACTTGCAAAAGCATATAGATTGCTTCTGCTTTTGCTTGCGATACTACCCAAAAGCAAATCAAATTCAAACTTTTCAAATCGTCGACTGAAATTGTTGTATTTTTCAAAAGCGAAAGCAAAATCCAATGAAATGGAAATCATTACAGCTTTTTAAACACTGCTTTTAAGTCGCTCTGCTTATCTCCGTTGAAAAAGGCGACGACGTATAGTGTACGACGGATTCTATGTACCTCGGCCTTAAAAGTCGGTAATTTTTCAAATTAAACAAAATTCTAATTTTTATTTAAAAAAAAAAATAATTAAAAATAAGTAAACGTAATTTCATTTAAAAATGTTTAATTGAATGAATAAAAACTTTTTTTTAGCAAATAAATTCAAAATCAATTAATCTGATGAGTGAATATTTAATTTTTATATAGTTTTTGAAAAATTAAAATTCTTTAAAAGCGCTACATTCGAGAATTTGTTCGGTGATATATCAACTTATGGAAATAAATCCACTTTCGAACGGAATGAAACTCTAGGAAAGGGCTGATAAATAATCAGATTTTTTTTCATTATGAAAATATTTTGTTTAAGCCTGTAGGGCATGCGGTAGCATCAATTGTAAATATGTATTGCGAAAGCTTTTAAGTGCAATTTTAAACTTTTTTTTATGATTAATAAATGATTTGCATGTGCAAATTTTCTCATTGCAAACAATTATATGCTGCACTTCATTATTTGCAGCAATATTTACTGTAAAAAACAAACATTTTCCCAACCATGAGCAAATATGCATACGTTCGAAATGACAAAAATAATATTTGAATATTTATACATATACATATCGTCACCTAAAATCCAAAATGCCAGATTTACATTTTTTACTTTTTTACAGAAGCAAAAAACATAATAAATTTAAAAATATTTATGTGTTAGGTGGCAAATTGAATAAAGAATAAAATCGGTATTTTTGATCATATGTGAGTAAATTTTTAAGGAAAGATGTATTTTGGTTAATCACATCATAATCAATCAATAAGGGTAGTTTGAATTTTCCGGTTGTTACGGCCCTTTGGATTTTATGTGACGATATGTAAGTATATGTATATGTACATATGTATGATTCCATGCATATTCTTATAAAAAATTAATACATACATATATACATATTGCTGTAAATAAGCTTTTTTATTCACCTGTTAAAAATCCATTAAAATTAATTTTAATGAAAGAATAATTAATATAAAACTTAAACGAACAAAAATTAATGAAAGGATATTTCCCTGCAATGCATTTTTCAATATGAAGCCAACGGATCAACTTTTAAGTTGAAATACACGAGAAAAGAAATATATGGAAGTTAATGTGTCTTTTCCAGATAACAAACTTGTTGTAGAAAATTTTTATGAAAGGCATTCAATTTAATCAATTAAAATTTTTTAAGGACTTTCATTTTAATTACTTGTCAAATCTACCAAATGTCTTACTTTTGATTCTTTAAATTTCATATGGTTTCTTGCAAGAAAGCGTAACATCCTCATCCAGATTATGGAGCTTTTGCTGCGAAACTTTTTAGTTTTTCGATGCATGAGGAAGATTGCAAAATACAATGAAATCGAATTTAAGTGCGAATAAAATACTAAAGCTCGCAAACAACAAAAAAGCATCAATAAGTCATCTTTCAGTGGAATTTTTTTAATCGGCGCTTTTTTTGGGTGCAAAAAGCTTAAGCTGCAAAAAATATACTTACCTGGGAAACAATAAAATCGAAAAGAGAAGCAAATGATGAATTCTTGTGTGAACTACCTTACACTTTGTGTATTCCGGACGCAACGTTTGCATAAGTTCATCCTTTTAAGTAGTATATTTTACAGTCGGTTATCCAGTTTCCCATAATATCCACTGTCCATTCAGTTTTGTTATCGCTAAGTAAAAGTTTTTACATAATTTTGAAAAATTTCGAAAAATTTTCGCAATCACAATTTTCTTATGATTAATTTACCTCTTTTAGTTTTGATGATGCAAATGGTTAGTATAGAATCAAATTAAGATTTTTATTTATTTTAATGTAAAATTTAAACTTTATTTTTTTCAGTGGGACATATTGAAAAAGAAAAATATTTTTGTGTGTTTGTGTGTGCATTAGAATGTATCTCTGTTATTAACATTTTAAGCATAATTCATTTTGAAAACTACTCGTATATGTGTAAATATAAAATAAATTGTAAATATGCAGCTTTTTTATGATATCCTTACACATAAGTATTTTGACTTACAAATAATAAAGTTAATTTATTCGTTATAAATGTAAATTGTACATTAAGTAATAACAAACATTAATTGCCAATAAAACATTGATTCTGTTAAAACATTTATTATAACATATGTATATTTTGGATGTGTAGACTTTTTATAAACAAATACATTACACATATAAAAGTGTTTTAGATTTTTGAATTTAAAATAATTTTTTTTTCTCAGTGTATATAAATGATTTGTTTTCCTCATTTTGTAATTTAAAAAGTTTTACTTTCAATTGTATATAAACAGTTTAGTTTTAGTTGTACATAAACGCTTCCTTAATGTACATACATAAATACATACACATGAAAGTTTTGAATATAAATAAATGCCTGTTGTCGACTATTTTCTTGCAATACTTGCACTTAACTTTCTAAATTAGTTTATCTTAATTAAAGGTGCTGCAGTAATTGTGATATGCAGTATGTGTACATGTGAATTCATTGATTTATAAGTAACTAATTGTATTGGATTTGACGACGCTATCTGACAGCATAGACAACACTTAAACCAGAATATACAGATTTAATATGAAATCAAATTTAATTTTCTTTCATTTTGAGTTTTTTAAAAACTACTACAACACTTGTGTCGCAATTCGTGCATATTTTCATTATTTTCTCATTAGAAGAAAGAAAAATAAAAAGCATTAAGTGATATGTGAAAATTCGACACTTACAAGGTGCTATACACTGCCGTTAGTAAATGTAAATGCTGGCAACACTGAATCCCAAAAGCATCAAATCTTCTGTGAAAATGCAACACTTGCAAGCCAAGTTTGTAGAGTCAAATGGTGGCAACACTGAATCTTCATCATACTTGGCGCAAAAGTAAATCATAAAAATTCCTGTTATTTTTGTATTTGTATTGTTGCAAAAGCCTTTTCTACCAAAAAAAAAAACAAAAACTAATATTAAGTGAAACACTACTTTTTTCTTCGCAAAACTCTGTAAAATAAATTACACCATCCTATTTAATTGCGATTACGCCTTTTGGCGCATATCTTATTAGTTTAAAAATCCAGTGGAAAATTATACGTACAACTCGATTTTTAAATTTTACACTTTAAATTGAAGCCGAAAATTTCATCTATAAAAAAAACTATTTGACAATTTCAATATTATCAAAAATTATAAACTTTTTCAGGACCTCGAGTAATTTTTCACATATGCAAGATTAACAACTAAAATTTTTGATGGACAAATGGAAACAAAATTAAGACGAAGTAACATACCACCACGGATACTTTCTCCTTATGTACTTTTCAGAACGCAGTTTTAAGTAGTCCGGTTTAAGCATTTTAACTTCTTTTTTTATTTTAAAATTTTTAATAGACACTTTTGTCGTATTCGAGTTATAATTTTTTGGTCTTCTTTTTAGCTTTGCCACTGAATTTGTAATTTACATCATCTCGATAGCTTTTGATAATTTAAAATTTTTGGTTCTGCTTTATACTGTCCAATGGAAGCCATTTTGAATTTGTTATATGTCATTAGAATCTTATTGTTTTGATCATTTTAAATTTTCGGTCCCTGACGTTACGCTATTTTATGTCCTTCATTTCTCAATTATTTTTTCCCCCCAAATATTTACTTGTAAAATTTTCCTATACTCGAGCATGAAACACTTTAATTAAATCTTGCAAACCTTGAAGTGTCTTAAGAAAACACTTATATAAATATACATATAAAATATAAGAAGCTGTTAACGGTTTAAGAGTTGAAGATGCATGTAGATGCAGATAAATGATCTTATCTGTTTTCAGATCACATTAATTTTTTCTTTTTCGAATTGTGTTATTTTTGCAAAATTTTACTTTTTTAAGGTATACATTTATATTTAAAAACTTAAAATAAAAATTTCGAAAAACATTTGTGTGAAACCTTTTTTTAATTTTATCACGTAATATTATTCAAGAATCTCAGAAAAGGTAAAGTCTTATTTCAATTACATATTACTCAATTACGTTTGTTATTGAACTTCAGCTTGTGGAGAAAAATTTACATTGAATAAGTAAAATTACATATTTCTTAAATCACTTTTCATTTTCAGTAGTGTATCCTTCAATAAATAAACACAATTAAAAAGTTGCATCAAAAGTTTTGAACCTAACTGGAACTTATTGCAAACATATTTGCCACTCTGTTCATGGAATACACTGCACTCATATGGCATCACTTTTCCGACAAATAACGGTTGGTTGTTGATTGATTTAAAAAAAAAATTGGGTTGCCATTAGAAATTGATATTAAAAAGAATTCTCTGAACGGAAGGCTGGGAAAATTTATAACTATAGAAAATTTATGTAGAACTTTCGATCGATAATAGATTCCGTTATTAGCTCTCGTTCAGGGAATTTCCAAAGAAAAATTTACTTCTTCGGGCTAATAAATCAGTGCAAGTTTAAACTCTGGTTTAGTTGAACTAAACGTTGTAAAGGAACAATGGAGTGTAAGAAAACAGATCGATCAAGATCTGAAGAAAAAGTAGAGGCTTGGAAAACATTTTAATTAATGCTCTTTAAAAGCAAAACATATGGTATGTATATAACAAAATCATATCGTTGGTCACAAGTAGAAAGGATCTAACTCAAATAACTGTAACTTTATAGGAGAAGGTAAAAACATAATAATAAACAGTACAAGTGCTTGTACAGGGTGTCGCAAAATGGCCGACGGGGTTTGAATTCCTTATAACTTTTTTATCATATTTTTTTATTATTTTTTTTTTTGCAGTGAAAGCGACAGATTACTAGCAACGATTTCATTATGCAATTTATTTTCGTAAAAAGCAGAAGAAAATCGTGATCTTATTCATAACTTAATTATGAGGGACGAAGCCCATTCCAATTAAATGGATTCTTTAGTAGTCAAAACTGCAGGATATGGGCTACGGAAAATCCAAGAGAAGTTAAACAGCGAGAATTACACCCACTTAAGTGTACATTTTCGTGCGGTGTTTCTTCCGAAAGGATACTTGCCCCATATATTTTTGAAAATGAACACGGTGTCGCCGTTTCAATCACTGGTGTTTGATATCGTTGTTGAATTGTGTACTGTTCCATTTTAAATTCCCCAAGTCTTCTTTACAAAATACTGAAAAGAAAAAAAATAATAAAAAAGTTATAAGGAATTCAAACCCTTTTGGCCATTTTGGGCCACCCTGTACATCTGCTTTGTAAAACTGCTTGTAAAAGCGTTATTTTTTAAACTGTTGCAATAAATTTTTGTGACGAGATGTATTTGTGTGAATCACTGAAAAACTCAATTTCGTGAAAATACGACTTAGGGCCTCTCTACTTGTGATTATTGTGTATTGGTAGTTTAAACGCATTGAGAGATGGTTTAACTTCTATACTGAATTATTGCTTTGCTGATTTAAATACATTTTAATCTAAAAATATAAATTAACTTGCGACTGATTTATTTGGACTTACTTAGCCTTACTTCCCCTTCATTAATTCTTGATATTTAAGAACTAGAATTTTTTCTCTGCCCGAAAAGACATTATAATAAAGAACTGGTTTTGAAATACATCCATAAGCAATTAGTGATGGTGATGTAACGCAAAGGAAATGCAGTTTTCTGTGCAAAGGACCATATTGAAATATTATAAGCACAGTAAAAATATTCTAGCTTAGAACTATTTAAATAGAATTTCACTTTTAACTAAAATAATTCGTTATACTTATATATACTATTTTTTTTTATTCTTGAGAAAAGTATTTTTAAGAAGTGTATATTTTTTTATTTTTTAATTTATGTAAATAATTTTTGTTTGTCTGTCTTTATAGATACGTATATGTATTTTATGTTATAAGTATATAAATGTATATATCTTTTTTTGTTTTATATGTAGAATTTAGTATTTTTTTTTAATTTTTACTGTTTTGAAAACACATAAATTCGTTAAAATAGATATAAACATACACGTATAGATTTATTTTTTATTTTGAATTTAAACAATTTTGTATAGTTTTTATAGTCATCACTTTCAGTTGCATTTATTTAAGGATTTTTAATGTCTGCACTATTATTCTTGAAATAATTGTAAAATGTGCTTCTGAAAATTCACAATATTTAATTAGGACCAAAACGCATTCGTTATCGTACAAAATTACAAATTATTTTAATATAGTTAAAATAAAACTACTTTTAATTTGTTTCGATATCGAAAGTTGTAATTTACCTCCTGTAGTTAAACCAAAGTTTTCAATTCATAGCAAGAAATGGGTTTCCGGCTCGTGCAAAAAATTTTTTGTTTGCATATAGCACTTTCAATACAGCATTTATTTTATTTAAATACAGACATGGATTAGCTACGTATATATAATCTTAAAAACTAAAATAACATATCTATAAACGAATTGACCAATGTTAATGAAAATCGTAAAAAAACAAAACATATCAACTATAAATTTACACTATTGTATTCAGGGGGTTATTCAGGGCAATCATGAATAAAATTCCGAGTGAAAATTTTCCCTGCGAACAATTCCAACTAATAGCAAGTAATAGGGAAAACAAAAAATTCTAATTGGAAAAGGAAGAAATTTCACGCGGAATTTAATTCATTATGATTATGTAATTCGATTCGATAAGAAAACTGTTCGAATTTGTATGTTATTAACATTAAAATTCGAAAACATTTCCCTTCGATTCGGATTACATAATAACCCACCAGCTCAATCACGAATATTCCCTCGGACTTTATTTCTCACAGCAAATAATCTTCTCGAGAAAAAATTTCTCCAGTCATAAATTTCTTGGCAACAAAGAAAAGTAATAATTGACATCACTGCATTTCGAAGCAAAGGGTCTAATTATCGTTTTCGATAACGACCGCATTCGAAATCGAGTGCACGTTCTTGTAGAGAAATCTTTCGATGGCTGCTGTTTTTTACATTGCTGTTAGCATATAACAATAAGAAAAACAGAACGAAAAAGGAAAACAAAAAATATAAAAATAAAATGAAAAACTTTAAGATTGCAAAGAAAAATTCACAAAACTTCAGTGAAAATAGATTCAAATGTTTTTTTGCATTTCTCATCTTCGGAATCGAAGGATGAGTCAAATTGATGCGAATTCACATCAGGTGATCTTAATTCACCAGCTGACATAACTTCTCTGCTGTCAATCAATGCAAAACGTTAGGAAATATTCTGACAGCAGGAAATTTTACACTAACAAATATACAAGGCGAATATGCAGAGTTGAAAATTAAGACCACCTGGTATAATTTCGCCTTGAGTCAAATATTGCCATTATAGAAATATTCGTGACAAAGACAATCCTTTTTCATTATCAGAATTTGAGTAAGTTGTGGCTTTTGAAGGGAGTGATTTAAACTAAATATTTCGACATTCGTAAATTTAAAAGACGTTTTCGGTTGTTTCCTTTCTTTTGTTTCATCGCAAAAAGCTAGAGTTTACTTTCGTTTTCGATAGTAGATTACCAATCGAGTGCCACTTCGAGTAGATACATTTCGATAACGATTGCTGTGATCCACGTTAACAAAGTACTCGATTTCGAATGCGGTGATTTTCCCCCTGATTCAATCCCGTTTATTCAGTTTGAGATTATGGCATTCGCTATCGAACAATGTAATAATATTGTATACATGTTCCTGGCAACATTGCTCTGAGACAAAAATTACCTTAAAGATCGTTACAAAATCATATTACGAACCTCTTAAGCTTAAATGAGACGTGCCATATTGACGTAGCCATAACCAAAAACAAATTTCAATTGGTTTATATGGTTATGGCGAGTCACTTATAATCAAATACAGTGTTGCCCATTAGTTTGATTCGAACAGCTGTTTTGTATGGTTATGGTTATGGCACGTCTAATTTAAGCTTTGAGCCGAGATCCCACCATCGGCGCAATGTGCCGTTTTTCGTTGGCTCACTGAAATAAGGCCATAAGTAATAAGCTTAATTGGCCTTATTTCCCAACTTATTGAAATATAAGGACATAATTGCACAACACTGCATTATTAATAATGCCACATCGAATTATTCCCGAATTAATTGAGAAATTGGGCCATTTTGTTTTATCACTTATGACTTTATTACACTGAGCCGATGAAAATTGTGACATTGTACCGATAGGATAGTGGGATGGCGGCTTTACAATTTAACAAATTAACTTTCTAGATCGGACATTATAGTAATAATATTGATTTAGTTTTTTTTACACCGCAAGCGAATAAAATAGTATTTGTTATCTTACATTTAATATCTTACAATACAAGAATAGTTTTAATTAATTATTGTAAATATTTTTATTTTTAATATATTGTAGTAACTTTGTGTTTGGTGGTTATTAAATATTTCAAGTATAACGATTAGTTTAAGTTTAATAGTTTTCGTTAGTGTATATAAATTTTTTTTTTTTTTTTTGATATTCACAACCAAGATTTACTTACATTTTATATCAAGGTCTAGTATTATTTATCATTTTGCTATTAATAAGTTATGATTTTAAATTTTTTCTTAAAGAAAAAACATGCACATACATACAGATGTAGTATGAAAGAAAAATCTGTAAAATAAAGTTTTAAATAAAATATAAATTACATATATACATACATACCATTTGCAGTAGGGAAACAAAACGCATGCATAGTCTGCGCCAAAACAATAAAACACATCCAGTCAAGTTCTTGATTAATTAAGTCCTAACACTAATTATTTATTAAAAACTTAAAAAGTCTCTAACATAATCAAAAACGTTAAAAGACTGCCTTGTAAGGCGATATATTTATATATGGCTTACATAAATTAATGCCCCCATTGTCTTTCCGAACTCAACTCAGTTTGGTCGTCCGACAGCCAATCCAATTTCCACGCAATCAAATTATTTTTTAGTATTGTGAACCACAATTTTTTAGGTTAGGTTAGGTTGACTCAAGTCCGGGGCCGTACACATACGCCAGTATAGGTCTGTTGTGTGTTCTCATGTAAATTAAAATCGAACCCCACCTTTTATACGAACTCTGGATCGTTCACGTAGTCCCTCAAACTTTTTCAGTCAATACCCCTAAGGTGGGTAATGTCCGGTAAGGTGTCGTCCCCAAACTGAGCGAAATCTGGAGTATGACAAAGAAGTGCTCCATTGTCTCGATATCCTCCATGCATGCCCTGCATTCATTGTCATCCGGGTTTCCAATCCGGTACAAATGCCCTCGTAAATTAGAGTGCTCCGTTAAGATGCCGGTCAACTTTTCTAGCTCGGGCTTGCTAAGTTTCAACAACCCTCTTTTTTGTGTTCGTCCGGGTCGCCTCATAGAACCTTGGTTAGATTACCCACAGTATCACTAATCTAAAACGGTCCTAGAGTTTACTCTTTCGGTTGTGATTGCCCTAATTTCCGGCTTGTTGTCAGTAAATATATTGATATCTGTGTCCCTAATATTCACACCGATCCATTTTAAAACCTCCACGATCGCACGAACTTCCGCCTGGAAGACTGTATTATGGTCAGGTAAGCGGAAGTAAATTTCGATCTCAGGTTCTTCTATGAAGAAATTTAGGCCTCCCATGGGTGTTTGCTCTAGGGTTCGATTGAGTGTTTTTCTGGTATCAATGTGTCGTACAAATTTTGACTTGTAATTGTTATGGCACAATGTATAAAAAGGGTTGACTCTCAGACGACCGGAGGGGGTAAATTACGGATTTTATATTGAAAAAAAATTCAATTTGACTTGTGTTTGCATGGAAATTTCGATCGATATCGAATGCCGTAGTTTGCCGCTGAGTTGAGTTGCGAGTGACAGTAACAGGTATGTTCTGACACTCGTAAGATTTTCAAATCGCATGTGAGTTGCAAATCGCCAAGCTTTTGCTTGCGACTTGCCATATTCATTTAGGTCAGCTGTTTGTTGAAATCGTCAGTGTATAAGTAAACAGTACAATCACAAAATAAACAAAACAAAAGAGCATTTTAAAAATTTCAATTTTATAATAAAAATTTTACAAATATATTACTATTTTTGATTTAAAATCAAAAGAAAACATATTTAGTTTTATTTATTATTTCATTAAAGTTATTTATGTTTGATTAAAGTTAGGTTTAGGCTAAATTCATTAGTTCACTTCAGTATACTCTTGTGATTTGAACTCGCCAAGAGTTTTGCGATTGCGATTTGCAGGACACCTCTCTTGCGAGTTCAAGTCACAATCACAAATGTTATGCGATTTGCAATTGTCAGAACATGCCCGTAAGTTGGCAAATTTATTTTACAATATGGCATCGCGACAAAAAACAATAAGCGTACACTACACTGTACAGCGTACAAACTAGATCAATATATAATCAGCTGTTCCAGTATTGCCAGCTCGTAAATTAAACCCAAATGACTTCTTTTTAAACAACAATAAAAATAACTTTTTTTTATTATTATATTAAGGAGGGTTTTGTCCAAGAGTTGGTCCTCTCTGTAGTCAAGTTTATGGTAGTACAGTCTTTAAAAAAATTTCAATGGGTTTTTAATTTTTGGCTTATTAACACAGATAAATAAATAAAAACTATAAGAAATTAAGATTTTTTTATCACTTGTTTTATTAAACTTTTTTTTATTTTTAAGAAATTATATAATTTTTTAAAACACTTTACTTTCAAATCGGGCACAAAACTAGATTTTAAAAGCCATTTTTTATATATGTATATATGGATAAAGAAATAAAGAGATATTTATGTTGGGATATAATTAATAACGAAATTATAAAATATGCAATATTGCTTCTAAAATATTAAAAAATTTTCCACATTGAAAAAAATATGTTATAAGGTATTTATACCTGCGCAAAATCTAGCAGATTTTAATTGAAATCTTTATGAAAACCTTGTATTTATCAAATTTTTTTTTATCCAAAATAAAATCCATTAACTGAAGATTTTCCAAAACTACAACCAAACAACAGCAATGTAGCCAATTCACACACCTTTTTAAGTACACAGGCTGACTTTTTAGTACAAAGTTCTCTTTTGTATGGGAAATCTACTAGATTTTGCCCGAAATCTAGTAAGTGCTAGATTTGGATCAAATGTAAATGCACTATTAAATGAAACATATGGTTTATATTTTAATTCTTTGTCTATCGGACGTATGTTATTTTATTCGTTCATTTTGTTTTCAATGAATTCCTTAAAATTTCCAATATTTCGTTTTGTTTTCTTTCGTTAAAATCTTATTCACATTTAAAGTGCACATTTATAAATTGTATTTCTATTTTATATATTTCGTTATAAATATTTACTTGAGTTCATTTTTTGTATTTGTGATCAAATACATTGTTCGTATTCAAAATACGCTCGTTCCTATATAGAATTTAGCCATTACAACATATAATTAATTCATTATAATTTTAAAGCAACAAAATATATAATAGATAAATTGTTTAAAGAAATATGTATATATGTTAAAATTTTAAATTTAAATTGCATTCAATATAGTATTGAATCGAAGTCCGTAAAATGTATGTTGTCGCTGGAGGGAAAAAAGGAAGAAAAAGGAAAATAAAAACGTATAAAATTAAGAAATTAATTTATTATATGTATGATAACAATTAACTAGATATACGAGTACATATTTAAACATGATTAGTGATAAATTAAAACAAATGCTTCAAATAACAGTTTTTAGTCAGGCAATTTTGTGGTTTTCATGATTAACAGCATATGTCCCAAAATCATTTTTATCAGCAAATATAGAAATAAACTAAAATGAGTGCAGATAAAATCACTTGCGGTGGTTCTCACGGGTATACTCGTAAAGCGAAAATTTTAAAATCAAGTAAATATGCATTAAAAATATTTGACACATAAAATTTTCCATATATCGTTAACTGAAATGCAAATTCACGTAACTACACTTTTTAAATTTATAGGAGAGGGCATAAACTAAAGAAAGTTATTTAAGTTACTGAGGTAAAGTTTCTTTAGTTTCATTTTTAATTAAGCAAACTTTTCTGTTTTCTTTTCTTTTTTGTGTTTCGATGTAATACACAATAATTAATTAAAATGATGTTTTAATTTTTTGTTAGTTAAGCGGTTTAGCATTTCAGCTAAAAGCTTTAAAGTAATCCATGGACAACAAATATTTGTGAAAAACTTCAATAGTGTTGGAAACTAACTGAAGAAATATGTAAATTTTTTTTTTCTTAAATGATGTGATACGAAAAAAATATTATAAAGCAATTTTCAAAATTGGACATGCGCCCTTATCAATGAAAACCACATAGTTAACATGCATATTTGTGAACATTAGAGATGCAAAAAATAATAAAGCTTCTATGAAATGCGTGCAAAATTATATCTCTTCAAGACGTCGATTTAACACTTACGGTAATTTAAAATTTAATTTTTTTTAATAGTTACGAGTATAAGAAAACAAATAAATAAAAATAAATAATAGCATATAACCAAACCTTATGAAAACTTATTAATAAAAATATAATTTGTGTGCTTGTTAAAAAGGTCGATCCTCATCTTCGAAAAAAAGGCATTAGCAACACTAAAAGCAATCAAGATTTATTGAAATAAAAATTACATGTGGCAGCACTTTCAATGAATTAAGATTTAAAAGCTGGCGGTTTAAACACGTGTTTATAAATAGCGATCAAAGCAGTCATATCAGTAGTGATATTCACTAACTTCTACCGATTGGGCATAAGTTAATACGGTCCACAATTATTATGGCTTAAATTAATGGTTATGTTATTCATTAACTTTTTGTTAACAACTTTGTTAAAATACAGGTGGTCTAAACTGCTCAGTACGTGTACGAGTTTGAAGAAATACAAAAAAGAATCTGCTGTAACAGCATGTATATGGTTACGGATGGTCTTCGATCAGGCTAAAGACTATGCGCCCGCCAAATCTACTACATGCATAATTTAAAATTTCCATTGCCAGTGAGCTCTTGTTGTGAAACTGGAGCGATAAGATCCGGAATTACACAAGGTAGCTCCGCTTATGCTCTTAAAGTGTCACTCAGAAATATTATACCTGTATAAAGACTTTCATCACATTTTACGAGATAGAAATCTAAGACATTTCTGTCGACTGTCAAAAAATCTAACTTAAAGTGGTATTTTCTGTTCACATCATCACACACCAAATTATTTTAAAAACGCAAACATCTGTTAAGGATTAACATGCCTACATTAATCGTTGAGTTCCGGCGGCAGAGCACTTTTATGCAAGCTGTCTGTGGTCGTGCCGGCCTTTTAAAATAGAATAGTTAATTGCCATCTAAATGTTTTAAATAAGATTAAGAAAAGAAAAATACGATCATTTCGTTAACTTTCAGACATGGCTTACACGAAATATACTTCAATACGATAAACATATTCAATATTCAAATATACGAGTACCATAAAAGACGGCACGGAATCGGCGTCGAAACAGATGACTTGTCAGTTTGTTTATTACTTGATTTTATAATAATGCAACTCAGATCAGATTAAAATTCTTTTCTGGAAAAAGTGCAAAATTTATGACTTTTTCTCCTGAATATTAGGGCATGTCTTTCAAGTTTGACGATGAATGGTGCAGAAAAACTTGCACGATAGAAAAGCAATCACGAGATTTTTTACATTTCTCTAGCATTTATGTTGTATGGATACATAATTTTATGAAGACATAAAAATGTTTTCTTTTCTCAAGAGGTGTGTGTGTACAAGCCTTTTATATGAAATTTCAACACAAGATTATATCGAGCTTTTTTTTCGATTTTATCATAAGCGCCATGTTATCGGAAATATACTTTTTTATTGAAATTAAAATTTTATGGGCCTACCCATAGTTTAGAATTATCAAAATGTCAAAATTGTTGATAACTTTTAAGATGCGGGCTGTAAAATTTTATCGTAAGCCACAATTTACGTACAAAAACATATTTGAATATTTAAAAAAAAACTTTCTACTGAAAATTTTAATTTTTATCGCTTGCGATTAAATGGAAAATAAGGCTCGAAATGTGATATATCGATTTTTTCTGCATTATTAAGTAAATAAAGAAGCTCTTTATTTATAGCTAAAACATTGTATTGTCAAATCCTACCGTGCTGTAGCGTAACAGCTGACAAAATCCGTGACATTTAAGCTTAAATTATACGTGCCATAACCATAACCGTACAACTAATCGACAGCACTGTATTTCATTATAGGTGACTCGCCATAGCCATAACCATATAAATCAATTGAAGTATGGTTTTGGTTATGGCTATGGCAATATGGTATGGCACGTCTAATTTAAGCTTTATTAAACATGTTGATAGTTATTGAAAATGTATTGGCAACGTTTACAACAGAAAATCTATTTTTACGTCAAACTTCTGACTTACACACATACACAAAAACGTATAAAGCAAAGACAAATACAATAACAGCTGACACATTCGCTGGCAGCCTCACGTTTTACTAAAGCCCATGACTCACTATCATACAAAGTCGTGCGATCTACGAAAAAGTACAACCCTGGTGTGATGAATTGTTAATGTCTTTTGAAAATTTTCACAAACTTCATCATACCAGGGTTGTAATTTTCCGTAGATCGCACGACTTTGTATGATAGTGTATCACGGCCTTAACTAACATCCAGACTTAAACGATACGACAACTTGAAAAGTAAGACGTTGTGATTTGACTAACGAAGCCATACAACAGCACAAACATTCTAACGTTACGGTACTGTGCGGGAAGCTTACAGCAACATTGCGCTAACAAATCATTTAAAATTATTATTGGAATCGCGTTGCTAGATGATCAGCTTTTGCACTGTTACAGGATAACGTGGACATACAATTTAGCCTATTTCATGCATTTTTTTTTATTAAATTTGTTATACGAGATTAAATAGTGTTCCTTTTATTTTATTATTTAAACATTAAATAGCTGCATTACGAGCCCTTCTATGATTCATAGTTCACTACTCCGCTCTCTGTATTTGAAATAACTTTATTTTAAGTAACTTGATTAATTCAGTGGTAACAAATGATTTTGAAATCACAGGTATACACAACCTTCAGACTGTTAGCTTTAGCACTCTCCAACATTGTGAGACCATTGCTTAGAGCATCAAGGAACGCAAAATGGGTTAGTAATAATAATGGCAGTAGTCTGGACAACTTAGGCTTGAAAATATAAAAGTAAAATAAGTTTTTTTATTTAAATATTAAAAAAAATATTTGTAATCTAAACGTGTTCAACAAAACCCGTTTTTAAGTTAATGTAAGAATACAAATACAAGTTCACGGACGCGATTGGCAACGTTTTTCCTATATTAACAATTGGCAACATTGGCGTTTTCTTTAAATCGCTGATTTTCAGCATTTGCTTTCTTTTCCCATGTTGCATTTAATTTATAATTTTTTTTTTTTTTTATTTTACTAAACAAGATAGAACAGGTATACATACTTATGTATGTATGTTTAAATAATACAACAAAATTTTTGAAAATAAATAACAAAATTATGAAACATTTACAAAGATTGTATGTATGCATGTATGTACACATTAAGTAAAATAAATAAATTTTGAAACATTTTTAATATAAAAGTACAAAATAAGAAACAAAAATTTGACAAAAAAAAAATATAGCAAAAATCTCTAGGCGTCCGCAAGTCCATATTTACATTATGCAAGTCTTATTGCTAAGCAGATTAGTTTGAAGGAGAGAACAGTAACGTTTCTTTTCCCCTCGTCTCTCTCTCCTAACAAACTAATCAGCTTAGCAATAAGACTTGCATAATGTAAATATGGACCAACCGCCATACATTTAATGTCTTTTTTTCGTTGCGAAACGGAATCCGCTTCCACGAGACCATGAGTTTGTATTTGTATCCGAAAACATAAAAAAACAATTCAAAAAACAAATTTTTAAAAGACATTCATATTAACTGGAAAATTTTAACATACATATATTTTTGTGGGTATAATTTTTGTTTTTAATATTTAGTTTTATTTATTCAAAGACACACACATTTATTATTAGTTAGTTAATTATTTTTAATACGTATTTTCAAGTAACAAACATGCATTATTTAAATTATCTTTTATTTTTAATATAAAGAAAAAAAATTATTCTATATTTTGTTTCTTCTTTCAGTTGTCTTTTAAAAACTTTGTAAGTTGTTCTTTTAATTATCATATAAATCTTTGGCTGCATGAAATTATTTATTTTATTTTTTATATTATTTCTTCTTTTTTTTAAATAACATTTTTCAAATTTAAAGATGCATAATTGTGCTGTTTTGTAAGCTATAATAAATAAATTGTTCGAATGCAAGAAAGAGATTTGTTAGAAAAGAAGGATTAATTGTTATTATATATTTTTTTTAAATTGTTAAGCATAATGTGTTTATTAGACATGTTATGAAAGATAATAAGATATAATAAAAATAGTAAAAAAAAATCAGCAGCAATACTTTGAATTTGTTAGCAAATTAGAACCAAAACAATATTGAATTTAATGAAATAAATATGTAATGTGGATAATTTGAAAAATAAACATGTAAGTGGATATTTAAAATTGTAATTTTCATTTACACTAGCGAAAAATTAACTAGAAGCTGACCAAAATTATTCATACACAATTACCCGCGTTACGAGTATTAAAACACATAGTTCAACTATATACAACAAAAAAAAATTCAAGTAATACTGTTTTCACACCGAAAGTTAAAACCTGGTTTTAACGCTAAAACCATAAACAGCTGATTTTGCGTTCCCACTGCAATTTTGATAAATTCAGGTTTTAAACAACAGGCTGTATTATAAATTTGTCCAAAATAAAATAAATATACTGTAGAAATGCGTGTATTTGTTGCTGTTTTTTTCAGCTTTTTATATACTTATCTGACACCCTGTACAATGGTTGTTTTTGTTTGCATGAAAAACTCGGAAATTTTACAATACACACTAAAATAGAAATTATTTTATATTTTGCAATTAACATTTTAAAATTATGTAACTACTTATACAACGTGAAGAAGTGCTTGGAAATTATATTATTATATAAAAAATGCACAAATATATTATAAGCTTAACCTTTTTTCCTGCAAATGGATGTCAGTCATATACATATATTATATTTTCACTTCCCAGAGGTCAGTGAAAATATTTTCGTTGTTTTCCTTCCAAATGATACTTTTTCGTCACATTCTTTTTGATAATTATTGCCGCTGTATCTATTTTTAAGTTGAAAATTAATCAATTTGTATCTATTCTTTTTCACTGGCATAAACATTATCAGCTGCTTCTGGTCATTTCAACTTGGCAGCACTGAATTTAGCACAGCGAAAACAAGGTTGCATTTCATAAAACCAACTTAAAACCAATTCAAAAATGGTTTTAAGTTGGTTTTAACAAAAACAATTTGTATGTAAAACCAGGTTTTAACAGTTGGCTTTAACGTTAAGGTACACAGCACTAAGATTAATTAGCAAAACTCTGTTCGATTATGCCAAAAATTAAGTGGAAAAACTATAGTGAAAATATTAACTACGCCAAATGAAAAATAAAAGTAAATATGGCAACGTATGCATAAAAAGAGGACAAGATAGAATAAGAGAAGCTTCGTTCTAACCAAACATACGAGAGAATGCAAATGAAGTGTACATGAAAGAAATTTTCGATCCTGCTTGACCCAAATAGAATGTATTTGTGACTTGATGACTAGTGTGCATATATGAGACTGTGGATGACATACAACGTGACGTGAAAGAACATTCGCTTTATTATGTATTTCTGTGCAATGGCTTTTCTTTACACTATTTAAGTGTTGAAAATGGATCTTATCATAATTGGCGTATTTCGACTTCGGCTCCGATATTTAAGTTCCAGATTAGAGAATAACTATTCTTGAATCTATTACGAAAACGTTGTAGTGAAAGTCTAAATGCGTTAACCACAATAAGAGGGAATGAGTTTGAAAACCGACAATTTACTACATTTATAAATATAGCAACTCATTATTTAAGAATACAATTTTATTGCTTACACACAAAGACAGCACACAGAAATAGATAAACAGTCAGATGATAAATTAACAATTATATGGTTATACCACCACAGAAAATGTCATGCATGTGTGTTATACTACATGCACAATAAAAGTCATGTTGTGCCAGTCACCGCCTAACGATTCTAAAACTTAACAAATTCTGCTACCCTCTTATACTATTTTTATAACCAGAGCAAGTTTTTTGTGGCATAAGGAACGGTTTAAAATGGCTGGCAAAAACTCTGACATATAAAAATTTCTTCTACATTGCAAAAAGGGTATTTTATGGCAAAGTGGACTAATAACGGCTTTTTATATCAATGGTTGAAGGAATGGTTAATGTGACAAAAATGGCATATGCCATAAAAAACTTGCCCTGTTTATAACCGGTAAATACAACACTGTCCTTGTTTGTATTTAAGGAAAGTTTGAGGAGACGTGCACAGAGCGTAGAAAAGTCAGCATCACGTCAGATAGCCAGACACCTCTCTCTCCATGTTAATTTTCTTAATCAACTTGGTGCCCCTATAAGGGTCAGGCAGGGAACGAAGGAACTGAATGTTTAGTATATATCGATGGCTTAATATCAAAAAGGAGTAACTCGAATATTCGATATTTTACTGAAGGAAAAAAATTAATAAAAACTAAAGCATAAATAATCTTTAATGTGACCATAAATCCTTTATTTTTGAGTTTCACTTACTTAGTTCTTCAATGAAGATGCAATTATGTATACGATTATTTTGGTTACCAACATAAAAATGCGATCCCGAAAAAAAAGATATAGGATTTTTTACATTAAGTCATTGATATTGAAAAGATAGCCGTATTAACATAAGACCTTTGTTTTATACTTTGCAACGTTATGTTTCATGGACTGAGTAAACGCTTAAGTTGTCCCAAAACAGTTCCCAAACAATCAGCCTGATAACGGTTGGCATATTTCGACTACGCCTAGTATTAGATTAAAGAACACCACAACATTTTTCTTAAATCTAGCACTAGGCGCAGACGAAATATGCCAATTATTGTCGCCCCTGACTACTGACAGGCTTGTTTACAAGATATTCTCCCTTATTGTGAAAGGCGTCGTCGACGTCACATCAATACATTACAAGGAATGTTAGAATTAAACAATGAATTATTTTTCGATGATGTAAAGCAACTACATATGTGACTTCTAGTCAAGATTAATATGAATACTTCATCTATCATCCCAGCTTCATGCGAATCTAACACCCAGGAGCCGGATTCCGCAACGATGATTTTTGAAGTGTTCAGAATTCATTTCACTTTTTCCAGTGAAAACATTTTGGATCTAGTCTCCACTATAACTTTCAAAATAATTCATTCTCACCATTGCGGACGCACGAATCCAAATAAACACTGAAATTGGTTACCACTTTAAAATTTATCGTTGCGGAATACGGCCTCAGTACCTGGATTCAATTACTTTTTGCGAACAGAAAATCGTAATATTTGTCGGCATATTTATTCATTTTCGGTAAGTCCATATTTACACTATGCAAGTCTTATTGCTAAGCTGATTAGTTTGATGGAGAGAGAGACGAGGGGAACAGTAACGTTTCTGTTCCCCTCGTCTCTCTTTCCTAACAAACTAATCAGCTTATCAATAAGACTTGCATAGTGTAAACTAGGACTAACGATAATCTGATTCATTAATTTCTTTTTTACGATAGTGTGCATATGTATATCATGCGGCATCTCTGCATACAAAATGTCAAACTAAGCGAAAACCATAGAGAAGAATTAAAGAAAAACTAAATTTGAGCTTGTGATTTTACTTTTTGTACTTCATACGACAGGGAATATTGTTAAAATATAGTACTGGATAGTCAAATCGATAAATTCTCGTTATATATGTATATTATAGCGATACGATAATCGTAATAAAAGTTACTCAATCCAGGTGCAGGTGGTAATTATAGTTCATTTGTAGATGAGATGATCTATCCCGCACTTTATCAATACATTAAATTAAAGCTTAAACAAAATGGGACTGATAACAATTAATAAACTGCTTCAACTGAAGATACAACAAAAGCAAATACTTGCTTCAACAAACCATGACTTCAAGTAGATGTCATAAAAAAATACGCTGGATTAAAACTAAAGAAAACACAGCAGCAAGCAGGAAATCGGTTAAAAGAGCAAAAAAGAATTTAATGAAATTCGAATTTCAGAGATATTTCGGATCAATTTAGCATTCTCCCATCATCATTTTCTGGCAAAACTGGGACGGTGAGCTACAAAAAAAAAACGTGAGAGAAAAGACGCACGATGAATCTGGTATGTTTATCAATCAAATTTGATGAGGGATAAGTAAAAATTATTTCCAGAGAACAAAGCCAACCGGCTATGAGCCGGCTAACAGGTGTCTGCGGCTAATTTCGGCTTTGGCTTAGCCGCTTTTCTTAAAAACCCCAATTTTTTAAATCAACGGTAAAGTATGTGACCGCTTCTGACATTAATAGAAGCTAAGAGATTTTGTAGGCGCCAATGGATTTATTTGTCGGCAACCGCCACACGGCAGTTTCTTCAGCGCTAGTCGATTTTTAGCCCCTCGATTTGCATGTAAACCGCAACTACCAAGTAATCCCTTCATTAATAGTAATTTTAGGGGCGAACCCTTGAGTGTTCAATCATTCCTCTTATCTATCACAGTTGTAAAAATGGGAAGGAACGAAAACGATTGAGAAGTAGAGAAAGTTTACATATCTATTGTTATGGGAACCAACATACGGTTTCAATAAATATGCCTCAATTTCAGTATTTCCGTTAGCAAATGCAAAAAAAAAGTTTTCTGTATATGTATGTGCAGTCATTTCAAAAGCAAAAACATACTTTTATGGACTTTTATCTAGAACATGTAAAATGCACATGAAAAACATGAAAAATTGTCAACTATATATTAATGAATAAATGACATTTAAAATATGATTTATGAAAGCACATATCATTTTTGTATAAAAAATGTTTTTGTGTTCACTTTCGCATTGAGATGACATGATAATTGCAATTAACGAAATTAAAATTAACGAAACACATTCGATGGTGGTGAAAAATGTGTGTTAAAATGTCATGGTTGTGTTAAAACAAAAACGCAACAAACTTTTTTGTTTTATTTTTTTTTTTAAGAAAAAAAGTAAAAACCAACCAAGAACAAAACTTAATAATAATAAAAAAGAAACTAAACAATATGTAAATACCTTTTCTTGGTTTAGAAATGTTTGTAACACTTTTCTTTTTGAGCAGAAAAAGGCACTTGTTTTTCTTTTTCATTAATTTTGTTAAACGACAAGAGTTATGAGTTTGAAAATAGTAGAGCATTTATACATGATAGTACATATTTTTTTTTTTTTTTTGCAATATACACTTGTTTCTTTTTCTTCAACTTTGACCAATATATGCAATTATTTTAAATAGATCAGACTTTTTAAAAAATGTATTTTTAGTTTTTCTTGCTTTCGTTTCCACTGCACCTTAAGTATGTATCTTACAACAAAGTCATTTAATGCATACAAAGCGAATCCCAGTCAAGTGAGGAATCATTTAATCCATTTGTATAAATATCGAGATCATTGAGGCAAATATTATTATCATTGCTTTTATATTTTATTTTATTTTTTAGTTTTTTGTTTATTTATTGAAGAAGTGGTTAGAACGAGGATTTTCAGAAGTAGTTTTTCATTTTCCCAAGAACACCATTTTAAAGATGAAGAAATAAGGAAAAAAATAAAGTATAAAACAATAAAGTATTAGAAATTATTGGAAGAAAATTCTAAACTTAAAGGAATTTTTAGTTTTTTATAAGACAAGCTTTTTGGCAAGCAAATGGAACAACAAAATAATGAATTTAAATGATTTTAGCTGGCTTCATTTTTCACATTCATTGCAAATTCAAAGTAGTATTGCTAAATGTTTGTTATTAAAAATGATGTCTAAGTGAAGAAACAAAAAAAAGATATCAATTAATGAGATGAATTATTTAACTTAAGCAAAACATGTATTTTTAAACGAGTGGCAGAGTTAGTTGGGTGTAAAAATAAACACAAATCTACTTTGTACTTACTTTCCCATTTGTATATCTTGTGGATGGGGGGATTGAATATTATGCTGTGGTGTACTACCACCAACACCTTCTATGGCTGGTACATTCACACGAATGGTATTTGGTACATAACCATCGCGACGAGCGTTTTCATCTGAAATTTGAAGAGGTATGAAAAATTAAAATGCATACTTAAAAATAATAATAACATTATACGAGTACAATGACTGATTATGGCAAAGGAGACAAAAACATACATATAAGTAAGTACGTGTACCGGCATTCAGTGAGTTTACATATTAACCTTTTATAAAAGGCTGATAGAAGTTTCCATGCCTGGCCTTTTCGAAATTAATACAATGGGCCTTATCGTGCGTGGTTGGCGCATTTCGCATTCGACTCCGACATTTTTGTCTTAGATTAAAAAAACCAATGTTGCGGTGTTCTTCAATCTGTTGCAAAATCGCCGTAGTCAAAGTCAAAATACGCCAACCACAATAAGGGAGAATGAATATTTTGCATCGACATAAAAGAGTATGGAAACCTTGCACATGCACACGCAAAGTTTACTTTAACAAAGTCTTTCTTTCAAACTTTTTTTGACTTCTGCACACGCAAACTAAAACAAAGCAATTCTGCTACACTCATCTCAATTCTTTGTTCAATTATCTCCCACAAACTCAATACCAAAAAGTACCCTCAAAGTGCCTTCAAGTGGATACATTGAATTAAAACTGCGAAATTAATTTTAAGTTTCAACTTGCTTCTGATGTTTAAGTTGGATTTCGAACTTCGATATATTCGAAATAAGAGTTTTATTGCAAATACTTTTGTAGAACACTTGAACCCGTTACATCCCCGTTTAAGGGCACTTATTTGAGACTTACTGGCATTTCCGCGACACTGGTTGCCAGAGTTCGCCACCTCGCAATATAAAAATCCAATTTTGTAACTTTTACAAATGTGGACCCAGTTTAAAGATGTTTTGTTTTTTGGAAAGTACGAGTAAAGAAGAAAATATGAAGAAAAATATGCTCATATTGTTTTATTGATATCTTAGGGTAACTTTTAATTGAGTTTGATGTTTTCCAATTCAGTTTAAAATTTGTTTTCACAACCCCAGAAGGACGACTCAAGTGGAAAATTTTTGTGAAAAGCACTAATATTTTCGAGTGACTTTCATAGAAAATTTTGTAGACGAGTCGGCTGTCTGGCTTGTGGAAACATGGAGTTAGAGAATCTCACAGTAAAAATTATGTAGGACGAATTCTTGGAAAGTTTTTGCTTTATGTCTCCTATTGACAAATTGAACATACATACATAAATATGCTTCATGTAACTAATTGCGTGAAAAATCCCATAATGTAAATCCAGTCTCAGTATTACCATACCTATGAATAAAATAGTGGCAACAATTCCTTTGCAAAACGTCATAAGGCCCAGCTCAACATTTGCCAGGATTTATTACTTTATATCCACTTTGCGGCAATTCCTGCCAAGAAAATTTTTATTTATCATTTTACCAACATGGTGCGATAGAGAAAGACATAGAGAAATAGTCAACGTTGCCATTTATACCGCAAAATTGCGAATTAGCTTGAATTCGCCGGTGTCGCGTACATGTCTGAAGCAAACAGTTTTTCATTAGTAATTAGTGGTTACGCTTTTTTGAGCAAATGTGTGCCAGATGTAAACTCGGCCTTAAGGCTCAGTTAGCCGACTGTAATGGAATGTAACTGTAACAGTATGATCGATATTGTTATGTTATAAGTAATGAAAATGGTTATAGAGCTGTAATGTAACGTAAACTACTTTTCATATAAAAATATCGATCAGGTGTTTCCTAAGTTACAGTTACATTCCATTACAGTCGGCTAACTGAGCCTTTAGTCTATGAAATTTACAACTAAAAGCTTTTGTGTAGATTAAAGTACACAGATAAATAAAATGTTATTAAAAAAGAATATTGCTAGTGGTTTCTTTTATCAAGGTTAACTTAGGTTTTACTGGCTGCCAATTCTTTGAGAACCGGCTCACTTGGGTCCTTATTGGTCCGTTGTGCTGACTGAGCGGGAGAGAACAAGATAAAAATTTTTTCTCCATCATCTCATTTGCTCGATACTAAACCTGAGTTTTGTAGGAATAAATTTATTTTTCTAATATTGCATTCCGATAGTTTTGCAAGGTTTTGCTGAAATGGAAAGACTATGTAAGCTTGCAGACAGAGTAGGTGTTCAACCATTCTTCTCTCCTCCACGTTGGCAAGATTTCTACAGAAATAATTATTCGAGAGATTCTCCTAACATGTATGTATGTATATCTATGTGTTGTTGTCCTGTTAGAACCACCACTAGTATACAAAGCTGATCCCTCAGGATTCCTTCCAGGATGAAGGACCATCTGGGATTGTGTCGTGGCCAAGTAAATTTTGAATGAGAGCAGCTAATGTCGTCGTTTGACCATCTATTCTGCGCAATTGTCAAGAGCTTCTGCACTATATGGCTCTAGATTAAAATTGTCTATACACCTGATAGAGATTCAAATGAACACTGAAGATGGCACATAGCCCAAACCGATATGATTATTAGACCAAATTTAACGCGGGATGATGGAAATTTACTTCAAATTAAAGAAGATCCTGTCGAAAGAAATATAAATCACTAATTTGATCTCGTCTTTACTGGCGTTATATATTCGAATATGCTCATTTAATATGCTATAATACCTCACACAATTAACCGCCCATTTTATTGCTGAACTTACTATCGGTATTACACTACATTGTCTAGCTTGAAACTAATCGTTTGGCCAAAACGGGGAATTAGAACTTCCCTACCCACACCCTTGTCCGATTTCGATCCGGCTGTGAAAATATCTAGCAATTTCCTATCATCCATCCTCGCATGTCAGATGAGTTGACATAAAATCTTCTATCGGAAAATGGTTTACATAAGCAGTAATCTATATACTCCTGAAAACTCTTAATTATCCTTATATCAAGAAGTGGCCAGTGTCCGCCTTTTTCCAAGTACACTTTGTTTACTCTTACGATAATTTGGCACTAAGCGGACAATATGACTTTTTGTAGAAAAAGAAACAATTTGTGAATTTTTCTGCAAAAAGCCTTTTTTCAGTTATAGACTATTCATTCAATTTAATATCTTCAACAATGTCTTACCCATTCTTTGTGTATAAAATTCACCAAAAGCTTCATCACGCATTCGATTCGTTGGATATACAATACGCAATATTTCTATATCATGAATACGATCTGCCAAACCGCGTATATTCAAGTCTCTTGCCGTCCAGGGCGATAACATTAAGACGGAACTCTGTTCGGTAACAAAACCCACAGTGATTCCACCTGCAGCATATTTTGAAAAGAAAGATAAAGAAACACAACAAATAAATGTAAATTCTTATATTATCAAAGTCGACTTACCTAATTCACTATCTGAGAAACGTAGAAGGAAAGTGCCCAAGGGTAGAATTCTTAGCATTTCTTCAGCTTTGCGTTTGTTGATGAAACCCACAATTAAACCGGCTTTCCATAGACTTAGTAAATGATCTTTGGTTAATTTCATAATGGCAAAGAACCAATCCCAAAATGTAAATGATCGATCGGGCAATGGTTCTTTGCAAAACTGAGCCCATGATATATAATCGTCATCGCCATTCATGCCATTTCGGCGGAATAGTTTTTCATCTAAAAGAGACAAGAAAATATTTTTGTTAAGGGGTTTCTTCTTATTTTTTTTTTTTCTTTTTCAATTAAGCACTTACGTAAGAAATTTAAATTTTCTTCGGTTAAAGCACGACCCGTTGATGATTCAAATTTGGTATTTAATGCCATGGCCAATTGCGACCAAGCAACTCTTTCTGGCACCTGGAAAGGTTCACGCACGATATCAGAGAATGCATTATCCCATGTAATTGTGGCCCATGACTGTGGCTCTTGATTACCATGCACTATAACGACTACAGGCAAAGAAATTGTCCAGACCTGTTTAAATTATAATTACATGTGAATTATTAATTTTATTATGTCGCATAACTTTAAATTTCTTACCCTAATTCTATAATCGTTGACTATAACCGATGTGTAGAAGAGTAAAGCAAACTTTTCGTCCATGACACTTTCAGTGCCCTTCTTCTCAGCACGTTTTATTTTTTTCAATTGCATTGTTCTGAAAAGTTAAAATGTTGATAAAAAGATGTCATGTCTAAATACATAGTTAACTATAAAAAAAAAATCGGAACTGTTTTGTAAATCGAATGGATTTGAAATCGTACGATTTCCAAAATTAATAATGGCCCTGCCAACGTGTTTAAAATAATATACGATCACTTTCTTTCAGATATGATATTTGACAATATATATAATAGAAAAACTAAAAAAAGTCTGCGATTACAAATCGATTCGGTTTGCAGAACAGGGCCGATTATATCTAATCAACTAATTGTTCGATATCAAATGACATAAATTCGAACTGAAAAAACGCGATCGATTCAGCTCGTTATCTGGTGAATTTATTTCTTCCCGCAATAAATTTAAAAAAAGGGATAAGGTAAATTCACAATACAGGGTGTTTTTATAGAGTTATAGAACTTTGAAATATAATAAAACAAAGATGAATTTTTTTAATTGACGTGAAATTTACTTCATTCGAAAGATAATTTTTTGGCATTACAATTTAATGATGACTTCTGGCATATGACTCCCACGGCTGGCTCGCACGTAGTCTAATATGGAACCTGGATGTATTCCGCAAACAAACTAATCGCTTCGCGGGTTGTGTTTGTTTAAAAAATAGGGAAATCGTTTGCGTAAAAAAATATCTTAGAAACTAATGCAATGAGAATATGGAAACTCCTCATGACTAATGCTACTAAAGACTAATAGTGAAAGTTGGACCGCAGGTGTGGCACTTCTAATATAAAAAAATTTCCTTTTTATCAGAAACGTATGTGGAATGTAGGGAAGCTGATGGGTTTTAGCTAGTTCTTTAGAAAATTACACATTTTTATATTAAATTTATATACGGTCATATTCTGAAAACCATTTCGTTTTGAAATCGACAAATTTCCGCTAGAAAGCTCACTCATTGCAGCTTTTTATTTGGTTTTAAGGTTTCATATGTCCGAGATATTCAGGGCTATCATGAATAAAATTCCGCGTGAAATTTCTCCCTTTTCCAATCAAAATTTTTTGTTTTCCCTATTACTTGCTATTAGTTTGAATTGTTCCCCGGGAAAAATTTCACGCGGAATTTTATTCATGATTGCCCTGATTTTATCCGAACTTAATTTCGAATGCACTAAATTATCCGATAAAAAGCAAGTCCTAGAAATATGGGGAAAAAATCATGTAATGAATGTAATTGTTTTTGAAAGTATCTTTAACAGAGAATTGAAAATGAAACGAGATTTTTAAAGCATCGTGGGAATTGTACCTTACATATTATTCTTTTTTTTAACACACATTTGTGCTCTAAAAAATAAACACAACCACCTGCAGAAAACGGAAACAGTTTATCACAGATATTTAAAAAGTTTTATTGAACACTTGATTGAGTTTTTGTAATCTCAGATTAAATAAAACGATTTTCTGATCATTCTCTATCTTAATAAAACTTAAGAAATACCAAAACATAATTTACACACCTGAAACTCGCCGAAAAGACTCTGGTCTGATTATTATATTCCATCGTACCAATATTATTTACAATTTCGCCCGATGATGCTGGATTACTGCTCGATGACTCAGACATGGTACGTTGTGCGGAATGACGTTGAGCCTGTGCCTCTGTAATAGAGAAAACAAACACACACAAAAACAGTTGTTAATTCAGAAATTTTTTCATTTTCTACAATAAATTATGACATAAACGATATTATTGTTGTCGAAACAGCTCTAATTTGTTTTTATAACTTTATTGCTGTATCTTACGCTAATTTATAATTTGGTAAAAAAAAACAACAGCAAATAAACAAATACGTTGATAAATAAAACAAAAATTTATAACAAAAACACATGCTGATGACGTTGTTAATTCTTAATTAGTTAGACAAATTTCAAAGATATTCATACTTATACGTACATACATAAGAGTATGTGCATAAATTAAATACTTCATCACAGAAGTTGCGGCAAAAAAAAATTTTTTTTTAGGGAAAACTTAGGGCCATTGTTATTAGGATTTTATCGGACCTATAAAAAGTTTTTCATTATTACAACTCTCATTCCTTTCGTTATAGTGGTGAATAATCAGGGAAGCAATCAATCAGCCTAATTATGGAATAACAATTCCAAAGGAATTTTTTCCATTTCCCCTTGTCCATTCCTCCTATTATGAATTAAAATTTCCCCGGGAAATAAATAAGTATTCAAAATATGAAGGGGGGGGGGGGGGAGAATTGTTTTTCTCTCCAAAACATTTTGTTTGCTTCTAATATTATTAACACCGATAAGAAAAACTTTATAAAATTTAAAAATGCCTGTGTAAAGGGTGGGCAAATTTAAGGTTACACACTGAGTGCCAGGAAGCCAAATTTTTTGTTTTGTTAAATGAGTGTATTAGTGATAAAAAACGATTTCTGAGATATCCCTAGTACATTCTGCCCCTTACTCTTTATTTTATATACACTTTTTTGTGTCGTACATTTCTGTACATTTCATACATTTTTCACTTTATAAAAACTCAAAAAATCATCCTAGACATATGAATGCTTTTGCCAAAATGTTCAGTAAAGGATTCTTTATTTAAAAATCACAAAAAATTATACTCAGTGTCGTATAGAAAAGAATTACAGGCTCTAAGAAAAAACAATCACTGTCGTACGGAAACGTACGACATGGCACTCAATGTGTTAATAAGTAAATTGGCTTAAAAACACACTTTTTTTTGACAAATTCTGTTTTATTCATATCAATGTAAAGCAGAAATATGGGAATTAATAATGGCATATGATGTCGGGTAAATGTCCACCCCTAGCACACCGGCAGACGTCCGCTCTTTTCACAAAATTTTGAGCCACATTTAGCAACAACGCCTCGCTTATCTCGTCAATGCAGCGTCGGTTGTTTGTGGTTTGTTCACGTAAACCCAGTCCGGGTTCAGATGTTCACAGAGAAAATAACCCAGCAGCGTTAAATCACAAGAACAAGGCAGCCAATTGACATTACCAAATCGAGAAATTACTCGAATAACTGAATTGTTTGGCCGGCTGTGCGGCTTGTGGCGCCGTCTTGCTGAAACCAAAGTTCACTGATGTCAACATTAGCCAATTGTGGCCACAAAAAGTCGGTTATCATGGTTTGGTAGCGCAGAGAATTCCGTCAAATGATTACAATTTGCTGTGTCACACACGAGTTTTTAATTGTTTAATGTAATTCTTTCGTTAAACTCCAAATGCACATGTTTTATTTTTCAATTTTTCCTTATTTCTATTCTAATAAATACAAGTATACTCTGTGCTTTTATTATTCATAAAACATGATGTGGCAACTCAGTTCAACTTTGGCTGAAAATTTTAAAATACTTGGCAGCTCAGTTCGATTTTTTCCGCACAAAGTATAAAATTAAACCAATTCAAGCTGAAAGTTGTTCATAAAAAATATATTCGCCTATATTGCGTATGCCGTGTCGAATATTCGTCTGCGAGAATTGTGTTCCAGATTAAAGGAAAAGTGTACAAGTTTTCTTTAATCTAGGACAAAACTGTCGTAGACGAATACTCGACTCGACATAACAAATACATGTGATTCTCTCTCTCTTAAAAAGAGAGACGTCAAACTACATATTAAAAAAAAAATTTTCCGGACAAAAATTTTGTTCGGAAACAATGAGTGAATACAGCTTTAATTCAGCTGCATGAAACACAAGTGGAGTAACACTTTCTCTTTTTCTGTCTATCTCTCAGCTGAATTAAGGCAAAGTAAGCTTTCCGTGTGTAAAAGGGGTGTTATTCTTAGCCATAGGAAAAATTTTAGTATTTTTGTCAAGTCATCAGGACGATGTCGGATGCCCATCAATAGCTAAATGCGGACAAAATATGCGATAATTTTTTCTTTGTGTGGAAATTGCAAACTTTAAACACGTTTTCTAGCAAACTAGTTTCTTTGAGTTATGACGTTGTTTGAGTAAATGAGCGTTATGTACTACAGAGTTCGTTTTTTATCTAGTAACACTGCAGTACTACATACATTGTTTCTAGTGTGTATTAGTGTATATTTATTTTAAAACTCATTTATTTGCTATTGTAATAGTACTTTTTTTATTTATTTATATTTTTTAACTCAACTTTAATAAAATAAATGTATTGTAATATTTACAAATTAGCTATATCTGGTGTGTTGCAATAGTGGACAAAAAAAAAACAATTATTGAGAGAATTATTCGCTGTTGAATTATAGAAATGCACACAAAAATAACAATGTTTAACATGTTTTTTGTAATTACATATTTACGAGTACTGTTGCTACTTAAGTCTCTTATTACTGTCTAGTTTTCAATTTCCAGTATTTAGTCGCCTACTTGTTAATTACATTTTAACAGTTGCAAATATTTCAATAGCGTTTAAGAAAGCAATAAAAATACACTTGATACCAAAATCTAGTTAATAATTTAACAAGCTTTGTTACAAAAGTTTTGCAATTTCAATTTCAAGGTTAGAAGTTGTAAAATAATAAAAATTTGAATTTTCTCAAGTCCTTGACCAAATAACATGAATGTAAAAAAACAGATTTAGTATATTGCAAATTACATACGAATCAAAGTAGAAACTTATTGGCTCAAATCTGCGGCAAAAATTAAAAAATTCTTAAGTCGAGATAACCTAATTTTGAGCTAAGGTAACTGAGCCTTAGCCTTAGCCAACTGTAATGGAATGTAACTGCAACAGTAGGAAGCAGCTAATCGATATTTTTATGTGAAAAGTAGGTTACGTTACATTACATCTCTATAACCATTTTCATTACTTTTCACATAACAATATCGATCAGCTGTCAGCGATCTACTGTTGCAGTTACATTCCATTACAGTCGGCTAACTAAGCCTTTAATGTTATTTGTTATATTCAAAAGTACCTCAAGGCAAAATTTAAATTATTTTGTACGATTTTACATGAAGTTATAGCGCAATGACTTGCTGCTTAGATTTTTTCGACTCATTATCTATGTCATATGTACATATATGAAACAATAGAAGAATGGTCCAACCATAATACACCATGTTAATTGTGAGTCACACCTTAACGTCAAGTTTTTTGCCCAACTTAATTTGACACTTCTTTGCTTCAGTGTTTGACTTTGTTTTTTTTTTTTTTTTTTTTTTTTTTTGTATCAGCATAATCGTCCAAATGTGTCCACAATCAGAAGAATTGTGTGCAAATTTCCGCAAACCGGGTCTGTAAGAAATATGAAAACACTTGACTGTTTGGTTTTTTTTTTATGGGCTGGCGGAGTCATCGGCCCGTGTTTCTATGAAAATGAGGTTGGCCAAGCAGTTACCGTGAATGCCAGAAATTGAGGATATTCAACTGGACGATATGTGGTTCCAGCAGGATGGTGCCACTTGCCACACAGCCAACGAAACAATGGCTCTTTTGTGCGAGAATGAATTTCTCGCCGTGTTAGTTATCTCACATCGTGGCGATGTTAATTGGCCGCCACAATTATGTGATTTGACATCGTTGGACTTTTTTTCTTTGAGGATGTTTCAAAGGAATTCAAGAGCTAATGGATGAGATAATTCGGCACATTAACACATTGAAACTATGGACCATCGGTTAGAGGTATGCCACCGAAGCCGTGGCAAGCATGTGGCCGATATTTTGTTTCACACATAATTGTCATAGATTTTTCTATCATAATAAAAAATATTAAGATAATTCTCTGAAAACTTTTTGTTTTATTTAAAATTAACATCGTGCGATTTTGTTGGACCACCCTTTACTTTGGTATGTTTCAAATTTAATGTAATAATTATAGTGTGTGGAACGATAATTTCCGAATTTCCTAATATAACTGCAAAATAAATATCTGAAAATCGACTTGAAAGATTAAAAGCGCTCTCTTGCAATTATGTGGTAAGTGAATGTAGACAAATAAATAAATAATTGAAATTCCAAATTCAGAAAAACATTTGAATCAAAAACGTGTAAAACATAATTTTTCGGGGGGTACGTAATATTATCCTTGTGACTGTACATATGTATAAAATTATGTACATACATACATACCTCCACATGTATTATATGAAAGAATTTTATACGTAGCTTACCTGATAATATGATACATTCCACTGAAGGACTATTAACACTTATTCCCAATTGTGGTCCAATTAGCCATCGAACTGCAGCTGCAAATCTATTATAATTAAAACAGATAAATTAATATTACATTCAATATTAACAGCAACAGGAAACATTATAATTAAAAACATTTATAAGGGTACTCACGCTAAGACTCGTGCAAATTTGTTATGTATATACATACATAGTTTTCTTTATAAAAAAATTTGGTAGGCGGCCAGAAAAAATCCAGAACAATTCAATGCAAAAAATTATTTATTTATGTTTGTGGTTTTTTATTTCTTTTATTTTATTTGAAATCATTTTTGCCATAATGATCATAAGCAAATCTAACTAATAATTTTCCTTGTCCTAAATAAAAATATGGAGGTTGATAAGTCAAAGTGATTGTTTAATTTTATTATCATTTTAGCGAACGGAGTAATATGAAGCAAATTGCGAAACAGTCGACCCTTGATAATTTTAAACTCGTTAATTTGAACATCTCGATAATTTGAACCGTGTCCCTGGTCCCTTGAAAAACATTAAATGAATTGAAAAAAATCTACATACTATATAATTTGATCCTCTCGGTAATTTGAAATAATTTCAATGGCATATTGATGGCCGACACGCTACGATTTGCTTTTGTTCGTCTTTACGCTCTATAAATTGAATTATTTACGCATTTCTTTCCAGGATGGCAACTGCTGCTTAACTCTGAAAAATTGAGTACTGAGACACATCGCTCATCTAATCAAAGAACGTCATAACTCAAAAAATGGAATTTTTTAGTTAGTGATGCAGAATTGATCTTCATGTCGTTCTTCATATTATGTAAAAATTGCATACAAATATCTTGTTTAATCAACTCTTAAGAGAAAAATAAAATTTAATTTTTCTATTAAGTTGTGTGTAAATTGAAAACTTCAAACTCGTTTTCTGTCAATCTGGTTTTTTTGAGTTTTGACGTTGTTTGAGTAAATGAGCGATATTTTCAAGTAGACAATAAAGTATACGGTGCCCTCAATGATACTGAACTATTAAATTTTGCTTCCTTAAGTGAAGCAAGCACATGTCTCAATCTCGTGCTCTCAGAACGGATACAAGTCATGATTTCATCTTAGCTCTCACCACAATTGAAAATTCATTGGACAGCGAGAGATTAAAGTCGCTCATTCAAGAGAAAATAATGATTTTTTTTTTCGTTATAATTATGTACTAAAAGTTCAAATTATCGAGAGTCTACTATGTCTGCATACATACATACATATCGTCACCTTAAATGCAAACGGACGTAACTACACAAAAATTCGAAATCGAGTTCATTCATTTTGTCAAACTACATATTCACGCAAATATTTAGACCTCTGGTATCAAAAATGACGACTTTATTAAAGAAATTCAAACTGTCGTAACTACGAATGCATCTCGTATTTCTTATTGCAAAGAAGGTAACTAACACAAAAGCTTGAATATTTACAAAAAAGATATTTCCTTTGTTAAAAAACATATAAGTATCCATACTACAAGTAAATTCGAAGGAAATTTTCAAGAATACATACTTTATTATTATTGATTTTGTAATTTTTTGTTTGTTTCTCCTGTAAAAAAAAATAATATAAAAGTGTAGTTACGTCGGTTTGCATTTAAGGTGACGATATATTTTATTGAGATAACTAATTTGCACACATTTGCATCGTTTGCACTATCCATCGTAAAAACCCTATTGAGTTAATTTTAAAAAATGGTAATCGTTAAAATTTATCGTGTATTGATTTGTATGAACCAAAGAAAAATTACTCATTTAACATAAACCTAGACGGTTTTTTTGTAGGAGGGGAAAGGGAATGAAAAGCTCTTTTCTTTTCTCTCCATCAAACTCAAAAAGCAGGTTATACACCAAATTTTGCATTTACATATCGCTCATTTACTTCAATAACGTCACAACTTAAAAAATGCAATATTATTGTTAATAATACAGAATTAATCCTCATATCGTTGTTCATATTGTGCAAACATTTCTTACGCATATCGCGTATCTCAACTCTTGGGAGAGAAATTTAAATTTCTTTTTCCTTTAAGTTGTGTCTAAAATGAAAACTTTTAAACTCTTTTCCGGTAAAACTAGCTTTTTAGTTATGAGCGGCATGTACATATGTATATGTTATTAGTTTTCAAACTTCTTGACCACGATTTTTAACACATTCTGTGATATTATATTGATATTAACCGAATCTAAAATATTTTTAACTTTTCAGTGCCTGTTGTTGAAATTGGTAGAATTTTTTAGATACGATTTCTTAAGAATTTTTATTTTTTTTATTGGTTAAGCACCGTTTCGTTCCAGCTTAAGGACACTATGGCTAGCTAAAGTTTTCAAACTGATTTTACTGGTGCAGACCATACAAAAACTAGAAGTAGATCTAGGAAACACTTGTCACAAGCAACAGACAGACGATTCCTGGTATTTTTTTTTTGTACACATACAATTTTCTTGTTGTGTTAACATACGTACGGATACTACATACTGTCGTACTATACGAACTTTAGTCTATATAATCGAATATCGTATCTGATGTACATAAAACCTTTTTAAAAAAATTTAAGTACACAGCAAACTTTTTTTCGGTTTTTGGTGATTTTTGTTAGTTTTTTGGGAATTTTTCGATTTTTGGCGTTTTTTTTTTGTTCATTTTTGGCGATTTTATCGGTTTATGGCGATTTATTTTAGTTTTAGCGGTTTTTTAAGTTTTGGCGCTTTTATTTCGTTTTGGCAGTTTTTTTCGGTTTTTTTTCGTTTCGGCGAAAATTTTACGAGTTTGCCTCTTACGGTATCAAAGATACAGCAAATTGACAAAATTAAATTAATTAAATCGATTTTTCAACTTTCAGTGTTAATTGGTGTAGTCCCCCTGTTTCTACAATTCAGACGGTCGACTTGAGTATAAAATGTATATGTAAAGCACTCATTTCTTTGAGTGACTTGCATAAAAATTTTCTAGACGAGTCGTCTGCCTGAAAATTTCAAGTGTCTGTATATTTCACTAAAATTTTAACATTTTTTGTTGCTCGCTTTAAAACATCCTTTAATTTTTAACTGTCATATATTCTGTGAAAATTTCAGGTCCGTAGCTCTTACGATTCTCGAGATAACAGCATGCGACAGACAGACAGACAGGCGGACAGCGTAGCGAAAACAATAGGGTTCCTTTTCGCCTTTAGAGTATGTACGGAAACCTAGAAAAGAATTGTTGCACTCTTTTGCAATATTTGCACCCACTTTCTTGCGTGAGTGCCCTTAATATTTTCTTGCTGGCCTCATTAAATAAAAAGTGACACTAAAGTAATTTATTTCATAATTTTACCTGGTATTGGTTTTCATAACCTGTGGCGGTTGTTTTTCAACAATAAATGATGACAGCACCAACAATTGTTGCGCCTGACGTACACGGGAAATCATTTCGCTGATATCGTCATTGTTATCCAAACGTATCATGTTCATCATGTTGACATTGTCCAATATTTTACCAACCATTTCAACTAATAATTCGATGCAACGTTGTATATCATCCAAATTGTCACGGAATGGCGCACCATTGCCGGCCAATGCCTGATTACGCTGCCAGTTCTTCAATTCTGTTATAACCGTCCCCTGTATGGTATTGTAGGTGCTGATTATGCGATTCAAATCACTCAATATATTACTGCGTGTTGTGGCCAACATGCGACACTGTTCCTGTAACTGTAGATCGGTTGTCTGTATATCCTGAGGTGTCATGTGCGCCTTTCGTTGATTGTAAGTGTTAAAACAATTGTGAAACGTTTCATAACTAGTGCGAAACTGTTGCATATCCGTAAAGACCGCATTAATGTCCATGTTCAATTTTGTGATTAGACCGTGCAGGGCATACAAGTCATTACCCACATATGTATTGCAAGCGTTACCGCTAGAACTGAGAGTCGGTGTATGCATACCGGGCACAACAGGTATTGTGCCACCACTCAACATTCCGGCAGATCCACTGCCACTCCCATTTATGCCTACACCACTCATATATGAGTATTGTGGGATTTGGTCGACCAGCTGTATTTCACGCTGAAGACCGCTACGAAAGTGTGTGTATAACTCCACGGCTGGTGTTTGTGTTACGCTTGTGCAGATTTCGGCAAGTTTAAATTTCATCAAATTGTCGTTGCTGAGTGGAATGAGTTTTTGCTTCAGTTCTTCATAAAACTGATGGGCAATACGCTCATATATTTCAGTCGAAGCGGTATTTATACGTTCGGACCTGGAAAAATAAACAAATAATATACATATGTATGTGTATTAATAAAAGTAGTTCGAAACAATTACTGTTAGTTTTATTTTTTAAGTTTTCCGAACTACGACGCTCAAGAGCAAATTACTCCGCTATGGAATTAAACCCAAATTAACAGCAAAACAATCGATAATTGCCAAACCGTCTGTTGTTTACTTACATATGTATGTAAATTCAAGGGTCTTAAAAAACGCATATACTCGTATGTATAAGTGTATTTAGATAATTTTGATTTTAAGAATAAAAGTATTTAAATTTTAATTAAACATATTGAATTAATAATTCATTGTTCACTGCAAAATACATAATATGTATTATAGTAATAATGCACATCAAAATGACTTAATGATTTTGCCATTTAAGCCGATTACTTTAACAAATTACAACGACTGTAAAATGCGAGTGAGATAACGTTTGACATTTGTAATTCTTTTAATTTAAATGTAATATGTGTGTTTACAAAGAGGAATAGAATAATGAAATGAAAATATGCATAAATGTGAAGAAAATAACCTACAATATACGAGTACAAATTCCTAAGAAGCTTATATATTTTTATTTCATGCATAGCAAAAAGGACACTTTGAAAGCATACTTTCTTGACATTTCAAAGGTTTCTTTGTCATGTAAAGGATCTTTTATTAAGCACTTCCTATCTTTAAATTGAAATGAAACACATAGTAAGTGTAAGATATCATAGAAATTTTTTTAGACGTTTGAAGGGCCTATCCTCAGAAAGAAACGTCGATTGCTGCCAATTCGACTAAAATCGGGTGATTCGTTCAAGATATATCGTTGACGAACAATTTAGAAAAAAAACCCTTTTTTTAATAACTTCAAAAGTCTTCGTCCTATTTTAGATGTTCACTGTCTTCATATTTGAAGACTTAAAAATTGCTGAATTTTTTTACGGCGCAAAGAAACACTTTTGTGGCGACAAAACGCAATTTTTAAACGGTGTCCGACATTGGTTTATGCAAAAGCTGTGCGAAATATTTACCGAGAGAGAGAAGAAAAACAGAGGGTATTGCTAGGAACAAAACTGGGACGAATTTCGTCAATAAGAATTCGACGCGTAAATTCGTCGCGTGAAGCACTATAACGACGATTTTACTCAACGAATTCTGCTCTTATAATTGATAAAGTTGGTTATTGTTTTTTGCAAAGAGAGAGAGAGAGAGATAAAATTATTTTTCGTCGTTCGTCTGCGTAAAAACTAGAAAAATTTAAATCTATCGGAGAGCTCGTTACGCAAGACGAATTTCGTTCTATTGCGTTGATGTGTTCATTTCCATATGCATAAATGTGTTTTATTTCTGATGACAAAAGTTCGCAACGAAAAATTCGTCGTCGTTCGTCACACTTGTGTTCCTAGCATATCTCACAAGCAATTAACATGTAGATTTGTGACCAAATATTATAAACCTTCTGTAAAACAACAATTTTGACAGACATGCCAAATTACATATGAGTTGAAAAAATTACGTCAGATGCAAAAAAAAAATGTGTACGACCTGCTTAAACAAGAGCCTTAAGCATGAAACACAGTCAAAGCAGCAGACTACCGACTGCAGTATGTCAAAAATAATGATTATTTCGATGACAACAAAGCAGCATGGCTGCAGGTTGTTGCGCATGCTGCTTTTGTCGTTTTAGTCAAGTTAAACTAAAATCTATTTTTGTTGACAACAAATTGATTAAATTGTATACTTTTACGTGATATATGTAGTAAGTACATTTTAAAAAGACTAATTTCGTTTTTATAAATGCGAAATTAAGTTGAATATCAGCTGCCAATTATACTGTTGCCTTTTCCAAAACAATTAAGTAGCTGGATACAGGGCGACAATTGCAGCTAGCGGAATTTGAAGTCGTGTGGTCTGCGGTGGTTAATGTGTTTAATGCATTAAGCTGATGAAAATCGTCATGCTCACTCAACACGATCTGCTGTTAGAAAACACTTTTGGTAGTGAATTTGGTTGCATATTTTGCATACCTGGTGTTTAGCATTAACGCTAGGTGACATAAAATAAAACGCTTAGGGCCCTTTCAGATTAGGCAACTATAATTGCGCAAGTATAGTTTTCATTTTTATTTATTTTCTTTTGAACTTGCTTTTATGTTCACATTCAGCAACTTTGTTGAGCAAGTTTAATTATCTTATGCTCGAATTTTCTTAATTTGTTGACGTTTTGTTTCATTTCTGTATTCATTGTAATTGTGAAAAAAAAAAAAATAATTTAGTTAAAGATATACTTGAATCCCAAGACAAGAATGACAGCAGAAACAGAATTGCCAAGTACAAGCAAGTCTGTACTCAAATCTCGGCAATTCTTTCCCCTTCAAACCGACCTTTCCTCTCACACCCACAAACACAAGACTTGCGCAAGTAAAGTTGCCTAATCTGAAAGGGGCCTTACGGCTTGTGTTTAGGTTTGTCTGTTAGAAATTTAACAAGATGAAGTTATTCAGCCATTAGTGAACAGTAACGTTAAAGGAGAATATTTTAATTTTGTTACAGATTTAATGATTCCTGTCCATGAGCAAGTAAAAGTTAAAAATAATATAGAAAGGCCCAAGCGCATTATATTTTTGAAATCGAGATATTTGCATTTTTCGATATAACATCTAATTTCTTCTATCGAAATATACATGCTTACAGTCATGAAAATTGTAGACAATATGTATTATGACTTATAAAGTCTAGTAAAGCACTTAACTCATTTTTCAAAAAAATGTCAGTTAGGTCGGTTAGTTAAAACAGCGACGATATGATGATCATATTTAATTAAAGAAACTTCAAATCAAATTTCTTTCTCTTAGAATGCGAACGAACGTACTTTTTCGATATCGTGAAACAGATCAAAAACAGTTTTCATAAAATTTAAATTTAATGAATTAAATAACGCTTAAAAAAAATTCCATACTTACATTATTCTCTCTTCAATCCACGGTGCTAAATAGATTCGTATATCAGCCAATCCTTTCTCATCGTAGTATTGTATCATGGATTGTTTTGCTTCCGGATTGCACGCAATACGTTTCCACAAATTCATTCTGACAAATTGCTTTTGTGCTTTGCGTAATGCGTGCTTTTATTTTAGAAGCAAATTACTTTCTTACTTTGATACTCTGATTTGATTTTTGTTTTTGTCTATATCTGGGCGTTTATGAACTTTTAAATAAAATATTGAGGCGTATTTCAAAATTCAATATTCCGGTGACAAGAATTCATTTAGGAGCATCATAAACAACGCATTGCATTATATGTATATACGAGTAATGTTTCTTATGATTTTTAGTTTTCAAGCTGTATGTAGATGTAGTAGATGTATTATTGTTTTGAATTCAATTTTTATATTATTGGTTAATTTTCTTTTATAATGTTGATGATGAATGATATATTTTTTTTACCAATTGAACTGAACGATGACTTGTAGATGGTTTGTTTTTTTTTTTTTTTTCAATATGTCAGTGTGTTCTAAAATGAAACATATAAGCAAATAAAAATTAAAATGAGCATTAGTAAAACTTATATTTAAATTATGTGTATTTTGAAATGAGTATGTGATATTTAAAGCCTATGATTTATTTTAATATTTTGCATTATTGTTTATTAATAGTAGTGGATTAGGAAAATTGGATCAAGATTTTATGTTCTCAAACAAATACATGCATACTTAAAAGTATCACTGATGTTTATCCGTATTGCGTAAGGCAGATTCAATAAAAAATTTTATATACTCGTATTCAAAAAAATATTTGTGCAATATTCTTTGTCAGTAAATTTTTACTGGCGTTTGAAATTTGTCCACTGTGCTTTGTAGACATTAGTTAAGTATTACATTTTATACTTATATGAATCACCCTATAAGTTGTAATTGTAATGAACCGACAAAAAATAAAGCAATGTCATTATTACTAAATTCTGAGAAGACTAGAGCTGTGCCAAATCGTTCATTCAACTGACCGCTCATTTTCGATCATTTTCTAAAAAAGAACGAGTTCGTTCATTTCGTTCATTCGCTCTTTTCAAGAAATAATGAAAACGAGAACATGACAAAAAATCTCACATGAACAAAGAAAAAGTCAAACAAAACAACAAAAAACCAAGTGTGCTCGGTCGTTCATTTCGTTCAATTGTTTTTTTTTATCATTACTGCTGATCCAAAACAGCTCAGTAAAGTAACCGGCTCACTTCGTTTATTTGACTGATTCGTTCAATTGTACTCGTTCGTTCATGAACGACACAGCTCTAGACAAGACACACTAATACATGGATGGGGCAGTCGGAAATGGCTTAAATTACATTAAATAAAAATAAAAAATTGGAGAAATCAGGGCAGCAAACGGCCAAGAAAAATAAATTAAATTGTGTGATACAGGCATTTGGAAAGTTTATGGGAATTGCTCAACCTAAAAAGTCAAAACCAAATAGACCACGTGGAAGACCCCTTAATAGCATTCGGTATATTGTGAACCAAAAAATGGATTATGTAAAAACAAAGTTGATGAGTTAAAACTCAGTGCAAATTTGGCAGACAATTGGCGAGTCTTTTGACAAAATTTCCAAATCTTTGCTACAGCTATTGAAATAAGTAATAAGCCGGAGGCTGTCAAAGTGGCAATATTTTTTAATGAAATTGGGCCCGATACTGCGGAGGTATTTAACTCTTTAAATCGGTGGCAATAAGGAAAAAGTGCTTAAGTCATATTGTACTGTTTTTCAGGAGAGCACTTTTAAGCGTTCAAGACCATTTTCAGAAATTTATTTCTTTTACAGTTCAATTGGGAAATTCTCTCTTAACCTTTATTTTTTTAAGCCAACATTGTTCTACACACTATAAGTACTACATTTAAGTTGAAATATACCAAATTATAACCTAAATTAAGCTATTATTCCAAATGAGATTAGAGGTCTAAAAAAGATAAGTTGCAAGTCATACTGCTATAACTTCCTGAAAAAAAAACACACAAATTAATTGAAATTTTGACCAGTATGCAGATTACGAAGGTACCATTAACTCAAAATCAGCTTATCTTGACTTAAGCAATTTTTCCTTTTTGCCACTGAAATAACAGTGAGGAATCGAGGCAATAATATAAAGATGTAACAGATGCATTTGAGCTGTTTTGTAAACCAAAATGCAATGATGTTAAGTTTTGTGTTTCACAATAGAGCTCAAAAACAAGGCAAACAAAACATTTTAATGGATATCAACAGTATGACTGGACACTCAATAGCACCCGATGCTTTCAACGGATTAAATAAAAATTTTTATAAAAAAAAAATTATTTTCCTGAACACAGAAATACATTAGAGTCAATTAATTCGCAAATAAAGGCTCTTCCAATAAGAGTTTTTTTAATGTAAAACATAAAGAGTATTTTTAAGCGAATTCATGGGCTGTTCATTTACTTGTGAAGAGGAGGGTATGCCATTGATAATGGAAAACAATATCAGCCAAATATCAGAAAAAAGTCTAAAGGTGTTAAATCTTAAGATCTCGGTGGCCTCTTCGATAAATTATCACGATCAGGAAACTTTTCACGCAAAAGAGCGTTGATACCTTAGTCTACATCAATATCTGTTAATTCCGACCATATAAAATTACAAAATCATTAATAATCGTTCGAGAGCGCAATCAAATCACCGTAACAGTTGCTCCAGCCTCATTTTCTAAAAAGTATGGCATAATGGCCCCGCCAGACCAAAAACTGAAACAAACAATCACACGTTGCAGATGGAGAAGCCTTTGAATAATAATTTTTACATTTTCCGAGCTCCAAATGTCACAATTCTGCTTTTTAACGCAGCCTCCAAGGTGAAAATACGGCAACCCATACATGCTTTAGTTTAGCGAACTCTTCACGAGCCATCGACTTTGCACATGACATGAACATAACGCCGGCAGAGTAACTGTAAAAATTCATCAACTTCTTTCTTGTGGTGAATACGTGCGATGTTCATGTTCAAAATATTTTGCGGTAGTGCAATAGAGATGGAATATTTACAAATTTCACTGTCTTTTTTTCTATTGCAAATGGCGAATCTCATGGCGAACATTGTTGCTCAGCCATATGTTCGGGCATCGATGTCAGATCATGAACGAAACATGAACATGAGCGGTCTCCATTAGCCACTTGAGATGTCCGACATGATGTCCATATCAAGTTCATGGCTAGTGGGACCCCTAGTTAATGGCATAGTTTTTACTTCTCATCTGTCAAGTAGTCACAGGTTGATTCAAAATGAAACGTCTTATTGGAACACTCTGTTGTTAAGGTACAATAGATACTTCAAAATCACCAGCACACTTTTTCGATATAAAATTTATATAATAATTTTTATTTCAATAATATGTATAAATAATTTTATTTCAATCCCTGTATTTATTTTTATTTATGTATATATTGGCTATAAAGCATAAAAATGCCATCAAATACAAAAATGACTAAGTATAAGAAATGAATTTAAAAATAAAACAAACAAACAACAACAAAAACTTACTCCTTACAACAAAAATAAGCAACAACAACAAGAACATAAAAACCGAGAAGGAAGCTAATAATATTAATGATAATTCAACGACAAACACATCCATCCATCCACCACACTATTTGAAATCAAAACAGAACAAAATAAGATTCAAAAAGTTAATTTAAAATAAAAATTCATCTCACGCACACAAAAAAAAAAAGAAATAGAATGCAGATGAGTACTTGTTCTAAGGTACATACTTTTGTTCACTCATTCCTAATCTATTCATGTGTAAAGGTAAAACAGGTAAACAACCTGTTTTAAGGCTGCCATTTCATCGCTTGTGCAAGTGAGTTTCCAAATTAACCTTAAAACTCACAATGGGTACGCAAAGTACTTCAGACGAAGCGAAATTTTAACGCAGAGTGAATTTTATTGTGTCCGAACAATTAAGCGTTGTTGTTCCCCTACAAATTGAAAACGGTGCACTACTGCTTGGTGCGGCATTTGGATGGCATCACCGTAACAATGATGAGCGTTGCAGGCAGATTTTGAGCGATTTTTTATCGCAAGTTGCTGCATTGGGTCCCGATCATTGTTGGTTTCAACAGGACGGAACAACCGCTCATACAGCTCGAGCAACGATGCAGATTTTCAAACACCGATTTTCAGGTCGAGTGATCTCCTGTTTAGGACAAATCGCCAGACTTCTTCCTTTGGGGATTTTTAAAATCTCTCGCGTTTGCTCCCAACAAACCACAGGCCTTGGCAAGTCTTGAGAGCTAACATTCAAGAAGAAATCAGGAGCAACGTTTTAAAATGCCGTAAAACGAGGAGGTGGGGAGGTGGCCATTTTATCGGGTTAACGTCATCAATTTTACACTTTCAAACAAACTTTTCATGAAAACAAAGCTCTTTTCTTTTCATTTCTAACAAAATATAAGTAAGCCAGATCAAATTATGACATGCTTTTGCGCCACCTTGTACAAAGTAAGAGGTATAACAATATTTAGTGAATATTTTTGTATTTTTTTATTTTTCTATGCATGTTTAAAGCAAAATAAGCAATAACCTAATTTTTAATTTTCATTATTAGAAATAAGACAATATAAATGAAACAAATTAAGAGCAATTTTTATTTAAAAAATTATACAGGGTGTTTTTTAGAGGTATAGAACTTCGAATTGAAATAAAACACAAGAAAATCGTTTTAATGTCCATCAATTTGGCTTTATTGGAAGGATAATTTTATGCCATTAACGTTTAAATATGATTTCGGGCATGTGGCCGCCGCGGCTGGCTCGAATAAAGCCAATTCTACAGGTCCAATTTTCAAGTTGATGGACAAAGCTCCAATTGCTGTGCACGGTGGCGAATCGATTCATTCGGGTCCTCTTCAACACTTTGCTCTACAGCGGCAATTGTTTCTTCGGTGCGCACTGTTCGACGTCTCTGCGGATGCGTATTATCACATAGAGTAAACGTAGTGCGAAAACGATCCATGGTTAACCGAATTAATTGCTCTGATGGACGATTATGTCGACCATAAAATGGACGGAGCTTGCGGTAAACTTCGCGAACTGAACCATTATTTTCGAAATAAATTTGCACGATTTGCAAGCGTTGTTCTTTTGTCAACCTGTTCATGATGAAATGGCAAACCAAACTAAATATTAATCACTTGACAGCTGACAAAATGGCCGCCAGTTAAAAAAGTGATGCCAACTTAAAGTTATATACCTCAATAAAAAACACCCTATATAATAATATTATATTATATATAATATGAAAATATTTCAGAAAAGTAACAAAAGAAACATTGAATATATGTGTGTACATGACAAAAACGGTGTTGAACTGGTTCGTTTTAGGGGAAACACGCATGATTTTCACATTAGCATGTCATTGAAGATCATGTACATGAATTTAATTAAATAAATTGCTCTCGATTAAAATTACTGAATTGGTTCTATTCAGTAATTTAACGCATGTTCTCTGATTCGTTAAAAAATACATTTAGTTATAAAGTCATTGTTGAACCAAGTCCATGATGTTCCCTGATTTTAAGGTTTTTTATATGTTGATTTTCATCGCTTCAATAATTACGAATTTATTTTATTCGGATTTAGGAAAGTGTTAAACATGAATTCACTTCTTTGTAAATAAGAAGGTGTGAATGTGACAAACTCTTTGGACTACTTAATTTTTTATTATTTTTTTTTTTCGCTGGGTGTTAAATTCAATAATTCGTTGAAGTGCATTCAGACTCCCAGACGAATGTAGAATATTACAGGCAGATATATCTGCCATTAAAAAAGCAACACACTGGCTAAGGTTTTTTCGGAATTCAAATAGAGATATCCATATCATAACTTACAGCCAATCTGCAATTAAGTCCGTCATAGGTGTGTACTTCACATCATTCTTTGTCCGAGAATGTCGAAAAGCCCTAGATAAGCTTTCGCAGCACTCATCATCTATCACACTGAATTGGGTGCGTGGACACGGGACTAATTCAGGCAACATAGTCGAGGGCGACCTGGCAAAGAGGGGAGTAGGGTACTCAGAGTAGTCAATATCGATAATCTCTGCGGACTCCCACTCTCATCCTGCTGGAGACGCTTCGATTTTGTTTTTCTCAATTCAGCTCAAGACAGATGGCGCAGTTATCAACAATTTGGGCATTTTGATAATTCCAAGCTAAGGGTAGAATCATAATTTTTTAATTTCAATAAAAAAAAATTATTTTTTACTACATGTTGCTTACGATTAAATCGAAAATAGGGCTCGTTATGTACATATATTCATCAAACCAAATACAGACAATAATAAAACTCAAAATAAGTTTCAAGAACGTGTTTGTTAAAAAAAAAACTTAACTATAACTCAGTTTAGAATCCCTCTTGCAATGAGATTTTGCAGATGCACTGTTCCCAGTAATTTTAAAGAATAATGGAAAGAAATAGAAAAATTATGATGAATGGCACAATGCAAGGAAAGAATAAGCGCAAATAGTTCAATATAAAAATAAAATTTATTAAAACGTGTAGTGAAAGTTGAACTTAAAAAGTTAAGCTGATTGTAATGGAAGGAATGGAGGGATATTTGAGCAGTTTACTTTTGGCCAGTTAGAGGAAATTGTGGAAAATTTGCTGCAAGATGTAGCTAATGAATTAGCGGAGGCAGAACACGTTTCACAAGCAGAAGTAGAAATGCCAGAATTTATATCACAAATAAAAAAAAAACATTCTTAATTTTCAGTACAATTTTTGTTAAAAAATAATAAATAAACCATGCAGCTGATTTAAATACTAAGAGATGTGTATTTGATATGTTGATATAAACGATATATAGGCAACGTCTTGTTATGGAATGCTAAATTGTTATTGAATTGATGTTGACAGTGAAACAAGTGATTTCGACACTGAGGAAGATGACAACTGGCATAATTCTACCAAAAAAAACTGACTTCAGTGCAAAGATCTGATAGAACATTTTCGAAAAAAAAATTATGGGATATAGAGTTAAATTTTAATGTTCGTGCTTCCGCCCATTTTTTGAATGCAAGGTTTTGCGTTTTTCAGAGCTCAGGGCGTGTGTTAAGTATTGTAAAAAGTAAGTAGAACCACTTGAATTAAAATATTAAATTTTAATGGGCGTGACTCCGCCCATTTTTACAAAAGGAAGATTGTGTCCATTTTTTAAAAAAAATGGAAATCGGTAAAATAGATCCAAGTGAAACATAATAATAGATTTTAATAGGCGTAGCCCCCGCCCATTTTTTCAACTTTAAAATTGTGTGATTATAAGAACCAAAGGTGTATGCTAGGTTTCGCAGCAATCAAATAAGTAGAATATTATAAAATCAAATTAAAAAAATTTGTGGGCGTGTCTCCGCCCTTTTTTTGCAATGGGACCAATGGGAAGCTATACCCTCCCTCTCAGACAATAAAAAAAATTTTACAATCGGTCTAATATGAACCGAGTTATGAAGTAGCTGTGCCAAAAAAAATAGAGACGAATTGATAACCTCCTTCTTTTTTTTTTGAAGTTGCTTAACAAGGTCTATCATTTTAAAAGTTAGAAATTTGTTTTCACTAGTCATACATAGTAAAGGGCCTGTCTCACGTAGTCGATAACATTCGACTTGTCTGTCGCACACTTACATTTGAAATAAAAACACAATCTTAAGATTTTAAAACAAAAACAAAATTTTAAGATTTATTATTGTTTTGGGACAGGCCCAAATAACTACTTCCAGATAATTATACAAACATACAACGTACGAGTACATATTGTATATAAATAAATACTGTTTTTAAGCATTATCAACACGTTCGAGTACATAGTTTTTTTATCTATCAAAATAATGAGATAAAGAAGCTTATCTCACTACATTGTAATCCATTAGAAAAATACGAGTACTACACATTACCAAAAATTTGCTAGAATATAATATATGACAATGCTAAATTGCAGAGTGTTTAGGGGGAAAAAATTTATGTAACAAAAAATTCGTATGCAAGCTCGAGCATTCCCTATTTGTTTGGGTGTTTAATTCAATTCGGTTGTAGGGTTAATCTTAGTACTTTTACTTTAAACTGTTCAACTAGGGGATGATTTTCTTTTCAGAGATTTTAATCAATTTAAAAAGACACAAAATTTTCCAATTTCTTTACGTTGCCTTTCTTGGTAGGTAATCATTGAAATTCTCTCATAAATGTGTAATTGATAACATATTTGTATGTGTGTGTTGCAAGTGTTTTTCAGAATCGTAAAAGTTCGTTACGTGATTTAATCGAATATAGATTTACTAAAGAAAAAGTTTTAGGATAATATACATAAATATGTACATACTCGTATGTATGAAACTAATCAGCTTAGCAATAAGACTTGCATAGTGTAAAGTAGGACTAATGGAAACTGTTTGATTCAGACATGTATTTATTGATTTAAACTGTTTCCAATCATGTTGGATTCGTGCGTGAGAGACAAAGGTAGTAGTACAGTCTCTTTCTGTCTTTCTCCCAGCTGAATTAAGACTTTGCAAAGTAAACTTTGCGTGTGGAAAAGGTGTAAAACTTTGCGTGTGGAAAAGAGGTGTATCTATACAATTTGTCGTTCGAATGTTTGCTGTTGTCATCGTGTAACAGGCCGTAGATGTCATGGAACACTCTCGTAGAAGGAGCCTGCTGCACGTTCGGCATATTGTGCGTGTTTTGAAGCATTTCGTTATATTTTCGACAGAAATAATGTTTATTCATTTCAATTTTATTATTCGTTCTGTAATGCATCCGCATTTTTTTTATTGTACATAACATATCTACATATTTTATTTAAATTGCCTCACTGTCTATCAAATAGTCTATAAAACAACAACTTCCTTCCTTCGTTTTTTGAAAGGAATAATGCAAAAAAAGCGAAAAAAAAATTAATAAAATATAATAAAAAAAAATTGTTGAAGAAAAGGTTGTTAGGCTACAGCTTGTGGGTTTTGCTTGAAATGGTTAACAAATGTTGCTTCTTTGACGTATAACACACGCACACGTGGGATTTTTAAGACGTCATGACAACTTTGATAAGCAGAGAAAAAAGAACGAAGAAAATATACATATGTATGTACATATATAAAAATATATTTTTTTAACAGTTGAGCACACTTGAGTAGTTTTGGCTATTGATACCATATTAATGGCTCGATTATGGATGGCAACCGAACTTTAGTTGCGTTGCCAGTTGCCAAAATATTATTACGTACAGCAACTGGCAGCTAGCTAACAGGTGTTAATTTCAGTTGGAAATTGCAATAATATTTTTAGTTGCTGCATATTTTTTAAAGCAAACTTTTAATTAAATAAACTAGTCCTTCTTTAGGAATTCGAAAATATGTTTTAAAGCTAAAAAAAAAGAAACTGTTAGTCAAAAATTATTTTAAGCAATAAAATAGTAAAGGCGGTAGTTCTAAAAGATTTGAATTCTTCCTTAAGTCTGGTCTAATAGAAGCCACATTTTGTATTTCCTTCTCTTCATCCAAAAATAGTGCCACTGAACTAATAATAACCTTCGCTATAAGTAATTTTTTAAGCACTTTTACTTAACACTTTTTAGCATTTATATTCTTTTTATGTTCAAGCTTTATTTACATTATTCATAAGAGAGTTGCAAAATATATCATTGATTGTAATTTCGAGTGCGTTGCCAGTTGAGAAGGCAACTGAAGTTCGGTTACCATCCATAATCGAGACATAAATTACTAAAAGATCCCAGAATAAACAAGTCGCCAAAACGAAAAAATTGCCAAAAACTGAAAAACATCGGCGAAACGAAAAAGCGATTAAAACCCCAAAAAACGACATAACGAAAAAACGTCAAAACCTGAAAAAATCACATAAGCGGAGAAAAGCGCCAAAACTAAGAAGAAGCACCAAAACTAAAAAATCCCAAAAACCGAAAAAAAATTACCGAGTTCTTATAAATTTTTAAAAAAATTTCTACATCAGTATAAAGTTCGTATAGTATTACATACATACTGTACCGTCCGTACGGAGCCCTTCGTGTGCGCGTAAAAGTAGCACTTTACTGAATTTATTGTATTTGCTAATAGCAGCTCTATAGAAATGAGGTAGCATCAATCTCTGAAGCATTTTTGGCAACTTCTTAATGTGATTTGCTTCTCCAGAGGCCTTCTATAACAACATTATTTTTTCAGAATTTTGTTTGACTTTTTTGGTACAAAATTTTATTTATTAACAACAGCTTAAAATCGTAACTTTCATTTTGCACACAACTGTTAAATAAATACCAAAACTTTACAAAAACAAAAACAGCAAGACTACCAACGTTTTGTATACGTTTAAATCATACATAAAATGAACATGTAATAAAGTAAAATTGTAATGGAAAAAAACAAACATCGATTGAAAAAAAATAATGGAGAATTTTTAACTTGACAGACGTCAGTTTACCTTGAGTTGTTTGTTATTATGTGAGAATATGTTTGTATGTAAATTAGAGTGGCCGTTAGTTGTATGGAGATTTTTTATTTTTTATTTCTTATATTCTCTCCCCCCAAATCGGTTCAGTTTTATGTAAAAAAAAATACTAAAAAGTTTCATAGCGATAAGTTGTGTTTTAGTTGGCCCAAAAAAAGGGGAGTGAATGTAATAAATCAAAAAAATAATAAAAAATAACGGCCACTCTAATATACATACATACATACATATTAAAAAGCTTTTCATTACAAAAAAATTAGCCATCAACAGCAAAGGTACAAATGAATGAGAGAATGCTTTTTTTTACTTTATTCACGATTTGGGGAGAGTTGGGGGCGAGGTAGATTTACACATAAAATTATTTTAATGTACTTACATAGATTATGTGACGAGTGTACAACACAAGATGAAGCAGGCACCCATTTACTCACTCATTTTTGGTTAAGTACACCATGATACAATTATACAAGGTACTTGCACAAGCCCAGCCTGTTAATGTATACAATGCAGAAACTTGTCAAACTTTGTTTACAAGCCGCAAAAATGTTAGTGGATGTGTGTGAATAAAATGATTACAGTGTTGCCAATGAATTTGCATGTGGCTGTGTCTCCAATTACACATTGAAGAAAATTACACTACACATCCCTTGTGTAGGTTAAAATTAAAACAAAATTAAACAAAAATTGAAGTCAAAGTAGAATTACACACAGATTATACATGAATCTAATTATAGGCCTACACATGTGAGTAGAAATTACACACTCTGTATATTACACACATATTGGCAACACTGAATGACTAAAATCATTCATGAATGCCGCGTCTGCAGTTTCAGTTACCCTGTAATTGTTATTTTTAACAACAAAAGACATCTGTTTTTGACTAAATTCTGTTTGTTTCTACCAACAAAATGCGTGTGTTTCTTGGTGTTGCAATTATGTTGTAGTCGTGCAAGTACCTTGTATAATTGTATCATGAAGTACACTTTAAAATTAAAGCAGACAGTGTAAAACTCTTTGAATATGAAGAAACAGTAACCGTAGTACTATTTACTTATGTTAAATAATCAATAAAAGCTAATGGGTAGCATTTCGATAGATTTCACTGATTGCAAATCATGAATGGTGCTATGAGCAAATTATAAGTTAAAGTCGTTTTACAAAGAATTTCATTTTATTTGCTTCAAAGGTATAAATAAGTGTATGTATTTTCTTCCTCCTAAATTATTAACTTCAGCAAAGGCTTTTCGTTACGTTTAATGTGTTTTATGTGAAAACTTGATTTAATGAATTACTAAAGATTTTAATTAAGGACCAGTGAAATAAGCATGGTATATAATCAGCTCGTTGGGTTACGGTACGATTACTCTTGGCAAACATTTTCCCAAAAAATCGTAACCACTAGACACGAGTTTATTAATGTTAATAATGTTGGATTCTATTTGGCCAAACCGAAACCAAACTTTACACTTTCCACTTTACTTTTTTTACAATTTCTTCCACTCAACATAGATAGATATGAGCTTAAAAGATCAGAAAGAAAAGAAAAGATTTTAAAATCGGCCAAAAAATTAGGGAGTTTTTGAAGTAACACACATAAAAAATACCGCTGAATTGAGAAGCTTCACCTTTTCTTAAGTCGATTAAAAATAACAAGAAATTGTGTGTAGTTTGACTGCTTTATAGCGTTTTCACACCTAAAGCTAAAACCTGGGGTCGAATCGTCACATCCGTGAACGTACAACTCTTCACGTAAAAATACCATTTTCGGATTATGATATATTAATGTACTCGTACATACGTGAACGTACGGAAATCGCATTCAGCTTATACGATTGACGCATCACTTAATTTGTTTTCGTACGATTATCGATACGATCACGGATGTGGCGATTTGAGCCCTGGTTTTAATGTTAAAACCACAAACAGCTGATATTCCGTTCACACTGCAAGTTTGATAAATTCAGATTTTAAACAACAGGTTGTCTAAGAAACTTGTTCAAAATAAAATAAATCTCCTGTTGAAATACATGTGTTTTCCTATTTGACAAACTGTATAAGAACTGTTTTACGAGTAGTTTGTACAAAAAACTCAGAAATTATACAATGCCCTCTAGAATTGAATTATTTTATATTTTGTCAATGAACATTTTAAAGCTATGGAACTACTTATACAAAGTGAAATAAAGTTATTGTATATTCACTGGCATAAACATTGTCAGCTGCTGCCGGTAATTTTAACTTGGCAGCACTGAATTTAGCACAGCGAAAACAAGGTTGCATTTCAGAAAAGCTACTTAAAACCAATTCAAAAATGGTTTTAAGTTCATTCACATTCACATATTACGTAACACCACCTTAGTAACACTTTTAACAAAAATTTTAGTACATATAAATTTTCCAGACCGTAACAAATTCTTAATCCCCCACAACCTTGGAGCGTTCCGTAATATGTGTAATATGTGCACACTGGTCGAAATAACTGATCTAGCGGCGCTTAAGTCAAAAACTAAATGTTTAAAATCGATGAATGTTTTGCATTGCATCGATTACCGATACTTTTCTGAGCAACTCTGCGTTTTTACTTTTATTTTGCTTTCAATATTCGCTCAGCTGTTAGCTGTCAAACACAACATTTGCTGCAGCACGTGCATTTAAGGAATTTGGCTCCTAATTACTCATTACGTGTTTTTTGTCCCCTTTCAAGTCAATTGTTTATCAATTTTGAGCCTAAAAGTTGTAATTGAAAGACAAAGGTAATTACTAAAAAAAAAATTTTTGTGACCTGTGTGTATCTAGTTTAGTAGTAGTGAATTGTAGAATTTGGCATTTGTGATAGGGTGTTTAAAGTGTTATATGCTATTGTATGGAGTGCAACTTTTGGGATTCGATCGTGTTCGGTATAATTCTTTTTTGTTTATTAATTTGGATTATTGTTGTTGTGAATCGTCCAATATGACATGCCAGTTCGCGCAATGTAATTGGTTAATTAATTTTTTAGGCACAATGAATGTGTAAGCCTATTATTTCCAACATAACTGTACCTATATATACATATGTAGTGTTATTAACAATATATAGCACTGAAATAAATAAAAATTGTTGTTTAGCCCAAAAGAATGTGAAACATCAAATAAATTAACTTTATAATGTTTTCCTGAATGAAATAAAAAATATCGTAAATATAAAAAAAAAATTTGCAACTTTCACAAAAAAAAAATTTTAATATATTTAAAAAAATTTTTTTTGTTGAACATTGTATCTTAATCTATTTTCAACTAAAAAAAAATATTACACAAACAAAAAAAAATTCCCTAAGCGCTATTAATTAAACGTCGTATGGAAACGTTAAGTGTTGCCAAGTTTTATTAAAACCATGGCTCTTATTTAGTTGGCGTTTTTCGACTTCAAATTCGACTATTTGTAGTTAATTAAAGAAAATAAGCTACATTTGCCTTTAATCTAGTACAAAACGCCAGATTTTCGCTACAAAATCGCCAACCACAATAAGGGGCATGTCAGTGTGAAAACACTATTATAATTATATTAAGGTTGTTTTTTATATTGGCAACACTTTTTTAACTGACGCCACAAATGTTGGAAAAAGTCATCATAAATTGGACCTTCAGATTAGACTACGTCCGAGCCAGCAGACGTGGCGGTCATATGCCAGAAGTCATATTTAAATTATAATGACAGAAGCCTATATTTAAAAAAAAGGAATTTTCATGTCTACTTAAAAAATTCATCTTTGTTCTATAACTCTATAAAAAACACCCTTTATTACTATTCCATACCAATTTTTTAACTCTTTGCAGATTTCAGAAATTTTTGCTTTTTAACTTGCGAACTGTTGTTTGCAAGACTTTCCCCTCCCTTTTTGCACTTTACAATAAATTTAAACGATTTGGGCGAATTATTTAAATTCTATTGCTATATCAAGCGCAATGGAATGCAGTGATTAGCCCTCCTGACTTAAAAGAAAAATATCGTACATTTAATATGTAATAAATTAATTTTTAAAACTCTTTTATGCAATTTTTTTAACTTTGTTGTATAAGTTTAAAATGTGCTGATGAAATATGTGTGTACTCGTATGTATGCATGTACATACTTCACAACAATTTTTTTAGTATTATATAATAAATATTCTTTTCTTGCTTTTGCAATTTTTCTTCTTCGATGTTGCAAAAAGAAAAAAGCTCCAAAGAAAATTTCTATAAAATGAAAAATTAAATGATATAAATTATTTATATACACCACTGAGGGACAGGCAGCCATGTTGACTTTGTTGCATGCAAATGTATCTATTAAGTAAATAGAGTTTGCCAAACGAAAAAGAAAACATTTTTATATTTAATTTTTCATTACATATTTCTTTTATTGCAACAACAATAAGAGTAAAAAATCAAGTTAAAAAGCAGGGATATAAAGCCAGACAATAGAGTAGACACTTCATTTAGTCATTAAGATGTCAAGCTATAGACATGTTATAAAAAAAATCAACTAAATTATAATTTCCCATTTATAACTTGCATGCATGCATACGAGTATTGTTCTTTTTTTAATCGTTTCTCCGGTATAATTAATTAATTTATTAACATTTTGCAAACCCTAATTGCTTGATATATTTTGTGTTATACTATTTGTACTTTTTTTTCTCAAGAACAGGTAGAGGAGAGTGAGATAGAAAAATAATTTCTATTAATTATTCAATATTCTTTGGGGAAACATTAATCTTTAGTTCAGTTTTTTTATTCTTAGAATTATCATTGCTGTTGTATATATGTATAGTGTATATTGTATATACTATATACATATGTACACATGTATGCATCTACATATAAAACTTTTACAAATTATTATTTTAGTTGGGCGTAACTTATTTATTTATTTGTTAATTTATTTAATTATTTATATCAAAAATGCAAAGTAAGGTTATAAAATATCTGCATGCATACGTACACGTACCTTCGCCCAACTCGATAGATATATTAATAGTTCTTTTGTTTTTATGAAATTTTCTTAAACAAAAAAAAACTAATAAAATTTTATTTGAAAATTACTACCCTGCAGTCAGACTGGGACCAAGTGTCTTTATGTCAACACTAAAATTCTAGTGACAATTGTGTGTGAAGGCTGGTACTCTGTTCAATGTAGTAAATGTAGCCCAACTTGCGGTTTTTTTTTATAAATTTCTCGCTTTTATTGCTTGAAAGTATGCAACATTGTCAAAAATCCGTGCGAAAAGAGTACTACTCATGTTGTTTCGCAGCGAAACTAAAATGATGCCAGATAGATTTTACGTGTTTTTCGCAATGAAAACAGAGTACTACTTTTGCAAATTTATTTCGCAAATATTTCATAACAAATACTTGTAGCACATGTAGTTTGACAGCATTTCGCACGAAATTGTTAACAGAGTAACAGTCTTGAGAGACTAGATATTAGTGTCAATGATGAGAAACACACAAACCACAGCGTTTGCTAACGTGGTACAAGGGGACCGAGAGATTGTCGGTATAAGCGATCAAACTGCACATCATTGCGTATACGGTACATAACTTGCCCAGGAATAGAGAAATCTCTCCTAGAAGCGGATGAACCAAATAACAACGGTATGTATCCAGCAGCGTAGCCAATTAAAAAATTTATTCATTACTGCTCAAACCTGCTTTCAAGTAGATAAAAAATTTATTTGCAATTCTTTATAGCTTTTAAGAAATGTGAAAAATTCCTTTTGCTTTTGCTTTTAATTTAATTTAAATCAATAAATTCAGAAAAAAATATTTATGTATATATGAAGTTTGACGCTTACCTGCCGCACATGATGTGGGTGGCATTACGAAATAGTTTTAGTATAATATGCAAACAAAATATTTAGGGAGTTCACAATAGCAATTTAAAATGTGTCTTAATATTGCAACGTTTCAACTTTAATATTTTAATATGGTCTGGCAAGTTTGTTGTTTTTGTTTGTGTGTCAAATTTATTACCAGGTGGCAAATTTAAAAGTATAAAAAGCGTGTCATTTTCTATGGTAATATGGCGATGTTAAACTAAACATTTTAAAACTGTCAGCGCAGCTGTAGTTGGTAAAAAAAATATTCGTATTTTTCGCCGAACAAAAGTTATTTTGAACAATTTATCCAACAATAATTTCTAATTTAACAAATTATGTTATTTTAATATGTACGGAAGAAAATAATTCAGTCTCTCATAAGCATTCGTACAAACATGCATTTTATTCGCCCTCTCTCATATTATAAACTAATATGTAAATAATATAAAGATGTATTTATGTGTGTTTGCCTGACTTTGATATACACAGTATGTGTATTTATGTATATCGTTACCTGCTCACAATACAAAATTAAGATGGCTCAATGTTGCCACATTAAAATTTTAATATACTCATTGTGAATTCCCTAATTGTATCATAAAATTTTTAGATATTATGGCGAAATCTAGAAACGAATTGGATTTTTCTTTTGTATTGGAAATCTAGTTGAAATCAACAAAATTTTACATGAAATCTCACTAGATTTCGCTAATTTGTAAATACAAATTAATTTCGATTTGGCCTGAATTGTGAGGTTGCGTTTAGGACTTTAAAAAGTTTAATACACATTAATAATAAACTTACCTTGACTGCCTCTGCAATAAATTGATTAAATATTTTTAAAATAAAAAATATTGCCGATATGTACATACCTGAAAAGAAATAAAAAGAAAAAGTTTACGTTATTTTGAGGAAATACTTGAATTGTATAAATAATATGCATGTGTATGTATTAAAGGGCTGCACAAGACATTCATTCATCAGTTAGGCAGAACACAAACAATGTGGTATGTTCTACACTCCACATAAAATTAAAACGTGTGAAATTGCCACCGAATTGCTGTTGCAAATATGTATTTATAACAAAATTGTATGGCAATTCCGAACGATTTAATTTCACGTGGAACACAAAACATACCCGAATGTAACATTAAAGAAATATTCAAAACTAGACGAGAGCTTAGGAGTACTATACAACTAAAACAAAGCCGAAAAAAATTAGTTTGAACAATGAAATATGTATGGTTTTCGCAAAACTAGTGTGAAATAAAATTACGTTTGAAATTGAACAAAAAAAAACGAGAAAAAAATTAACAAGGCAACACCGCTGATTTTATACACAGGGACCGAATCACGGCGTTCGATATTCGAATAAATTTTCATATAATTTTAGTTGTTTGTATGGAAATTTTCGACAGATATCGAGTACCATAATTTGCTCCCAGAAAGCGAGCAGGAAGTTGTTTATTTTTGTTGAAAGCAAACAGCTACTACATACATACGTTCATACGTAAGTGTGTTTGGATGTGTGTATAATTCTATAAACTGGAGTAATATTTGAAATATAATGCACACATTTTTTCCTGTGTAGTTTGTCTCAATGCAAAGGCGAGTCAGTAAGTCCGTGACTGGTTGAATGAAACACAAGTCTCTGGATAAAAACTTAATGTAGTCTCCATTGAGCTCAATACACTTTGTCCAACGTTATTCCAATTTTTTATCCCAAAGTAGATCTACTCGGGGCTAAATAGGAAGAATAGGGCGGATGAGGGCGCTACTCGTAACCAAATACCTGGATTTTTACCATGGAAACTGCACATGCCTGCACCCTTGAATTTTCATGGTAGAAAAGCACTTTTTTCTTGGCCAAATGCCGACCGCTTTTTTCCAAATCTTCATTAAATGAACCCAATATATTGGCATAATATTCGTCATTGATTGTTTTTCGCTTTTGAAGGTAGTCAATATGGATTATACCCTTGCACTTGCACAAAAAACGGTCGCCATGACTTCATTGGCTGACAAGCCCACCTTGGCCTACTTTGGCGCCGATTCACCCTGAGAAACCTAGTGTTTACAAACAGTCTTGCGAAGTTGTTACACGAATGCATTTGTGTTCGATTGTGAACAACCATATGGTGGAAATTATCATGAGACCATTAAAAATTATAACCGCTGACTAGGTGAGATGCCCATGGCTTCCACAATCTTACTCACGCTCAATATCCGTGGATTTTTCAATTGTTTCGAGTGTAGAGACCTCAACTGGCCGCCCACAATCTTCAGCACCTTCCGTCCTTGTACGGCCGCAACGGAATTCAGTAAACCACATTTTTACAATTGAAATTGCTGGTGCAGAGTCCCCATCAGAGAAACAAGTCGAGGTAAAATTATCGGCGATGGTGGGTCAGTAGATTTGTGACCAGCGGCGGTGCGCCGAAAGAATTGCGGCTCATATAAGCATATGAACATTTAAAGAAAAAACTAAAAATTTAAACTGAAAAAAATATATTTTCACAATTTTTTCTCCGATTTTTTTTTTTCAAGTAACACTCAGGCAATGAATGCTTACTACTATTACTAGATCTTTAGGAAAGGAATAGTGATAGAAAAGGCAGGTGGTGAAGAAAGAAATAGAGGAAAACTTCATTATTTTACAACTCTGCTTTTTGCACGTTTTTAATAATGCAGAGTTGCAGCGCCTCTGGTGTCAATGGGCAGAATGAGCCGATTAATCGACGACGGCGAGAGGAATAGAAATAACCGTCGGCGGCACGCTGTCGGCTTCGACCCGATCGTCTTTCTCTGGTCCGCATAGTAGTTAACAAGCTAGGTCTTGCTTTGAGTGATGTTTATTTTTTTCAGATCACGCAGTAGTTTGCTATCAATGGCTGTGAAACACAATCTAAACGATGCAGCTTCATGAAATTTTGACAAGAGTCAACTGAAAGTTGTCGTCTGGCACGAGCAGTGCTGTCTTTTCAGTTAAAGAGGCGGGAAATTCAAAAAGTCACGGACAATGGGTATGTCATTCATTTTGTTTTTGAACATAGAATAAAAAAGTGCGTGTTCCTGTTGAAGAGTGAAATTAAATTGCAATATTGTCTCTGTATATGAATTTCAAAACATTCATTGCATAGGTTTAACATTTAGTGTCTTTTTAAAATTTCTTTCAAAAACATTCATTGCTTCGTTTTAATATACATTATCTACATCTATCACAGCAATAACAAAAAATAAATTAAATTTTTTAGCAAATACTTAAATTTTCATAAATTAAGGCAATTGAAGAGAATTTAAAAAATAGATTTAAATGCAAAATAATATTTATTTAAAAATATGACCTCTTTCACTTTACTTAAGTGGTTATTGAAAGAAGCAAAAAATATAAGACAACATGTTCATATCTGAGTAATTGACCTTAAATATAAATAAATAAAAATATATAAACATATATACTCATATATGTATATATTCCAATTGTTAGAATGTTATTCCAAAACTGTTTGATTAAAGTAACACTATAAAAAGCTTAATACAAATATAAATAACTCAAATGGCATTTGACTAATTCATAGAAAGATAATACAAAGATTTAACGAAAGTGGATGATTATGAATTTAAGCGTAAACCGCAGTTTTAATTAAGAGAATATTATTCATCTGAAACAAAAGCTACTTTTTAGTACATTTTTTAGTACTTCAAAATAAATTTGATTTTCTTAAGGTCTTTAAGAGTTTATCTACTAAGAGCTGGCATAATATTTGAATTAAAACTTTAGCGAAACAAAAAATAAGACATACAAAATATGCAATACGAGATAAAAATATACAATTACCATTACGAAAATATGTATTTATGTGTATGAAAAATTAAGGTTTTTTGAAGCAAGTTTTAAAAGAGATACGAGTATGCATAAATTTTAAAGGCTGCAATTAAATAATTCAAATCAGATTTTATTCACACAAAATTATAAAAAATTTTTTACATTTTTTAATGGAATGTTATTTCTCACAATATGTTCAAATATACACCCACAAACAATTAAGCCCAGATAAATTAATGTGATTAACAGGCCGTATCTTTTGTTATCGTTTCGTAAAAAAGAAGTAGAGATGAAGAATAATATTAGACGGAGCGTTTGATCGCTAATGGCAGTGAGCATTTTATACGACTGATAGACAAGAATTTGATACAAACACTTCGAATTGGTGTCAAACAACAATATTAAAAAAAAAACATTTATTTATAGCGTTATAAGAAATTTTATTCCTTCAAAAGTCAGCTTGCACCTGGTTCCAAAATCATTTTGCTTTACATTTTAAATCCTAACACTATGATGTGCGATCATCAGTTTTTGATTTTTGAAGAGTGTTTTGTGATTGTAAAGTTCCCAAATTAATGCAGATACTGTTTTAAGAATTCAGTTCCAATAAAATATGCGAATTTACTTGAATTTATTATTTTTCCAAAAGTTTTTGCTGTTACTTCAGCAACAAAGAAACTAGTACCCGAACGGCGTTTATACGACATGTATTTTTCAAGTGGAAAAATAGAGTTTGCTTTTAAATATCACTTAAGGACGCGATACTCTATCCTACATAATCGTGCGATTTTTGAGAAGATACAACCCTGTTATGATGAAATCTATGAAAATTTTCAAAAAACGATAACAATTCATCAGATCAGGGTTGTATTTTTTCCTAGATCGTGCAATTGTGTGGGATAGTGAGTCATGGTTTTTAGGAATGTATTTTTCATGTGTACGAGTATAATATAAATATTTTGTAGTAAACTTTTTTTTTATTCCATTTGAAAAAGTCTCAAGGAATTTCGGAACTAATCAAATTTATTTAAACCCCTACTTCCACATGTGTTGAAGTTGCATTCCATTGTGGTACGTTAAACTGAAATTAAATATTCTGTCGGAATTTATTTTTCACGGAAAATAATTTTCTCGAGAAAAATCTGCTTCAATCATAAATTTCTTGGGAACAAAACATATTAATAAAGGCTCACTATTCTACATTGTCAGAAGACTTTTGAGAAAATGCAACCCTGATCTAATGGAGTTTATGAAAATTTCTTTAAAGTCGAACGATTATGGTTTACTTCCACCTTATGCAGAGTACACATTATGGCATTTTGTGATATCGCAATAGTGTGCACTAATGGCAACGCTAGAGCGAAACTGTGTCAGACAGTCTTCTCACAAATGGCATAATTTCTGCAATATAATAACGATTGTTGAAATAATTTTCAATATTAATGACCTATGCCACTAATATTTACTTGTTTAGACATACTTGTGTACATACATACATATGAACGTTATCTCTGAACAAATTTATTTATTTTTTAATAACACGTTATATATGTATACATATGTATGTATGTATATACGTAAATATGTACGTACATTGCAACGCATACAATAAATAAGTGGCTTTTCCAATGATACCGAAAAAAGTTTTTTTTTAAAAAATAGTTTTAAACTTTTATTAGGCTGTGGAAAAAAAAGTATAAAGCTGTGTAGAGACGATTGGCAGGGGGCAAATTACGGCCCTTGTTATCGAACGAAATTAACAAATATTTCAATAGAGTTTATATGGAAATATTTTTAAATTTCGAATCGTACCTGATTTTACAATATTGTTAGTTTTGGCAATGTGCTGACAATGTACTTTCAATCAAAAATTGTCAGCACAAGGTAGATTGTCAGTTTTCACGATTGTATCAAATTTGTCAGAAAATCCTACAATTTATTGCCAAACGTTTGTATGACAATAAATGACAGATCTGTTGTTATGCGCTGCCAGATTCAAAGCATTTGTTAGAAATTGTTAAATATCAAACATTTGTGATTGTGTTAAATGTAAAAAGTGAAAATATAAATTGTTATGGACCATAAAGAATGATTTTGCCTGCATAACTATACGAGTATTTTATTATATTTTTGCACTTTCCTTTTTCTTTAAAATCAAGAGTGTGCAGTGTTACGCATAGAAATAATTCTCTTATACATATATGTGGAAATAAGGAAAGTACCATTAACTTAAAATCAGCTTATCTCGACTTAATGACTTTTTCGTTTTTGCCGCAGATATGGTGTTTTCCATTAAAATACAGCAAAAATCATTTCACTTCATCAATCATTCACTCTTCAGATAATAGCTTAACTTGAATTTCGAAGTGGGATTTACAATTTACATTGGAAATTCACCAATTGAAATTTCTGTTCTACGCTCCCAAAGCTTCAAAGAGCTTTCCAGAAAATCAGACATATATTTATGTACGTACATATGTATATCTTTCTGTTAAGTTATATACTCAGAGGGAAAAAGAAGGTGTAAGGATGCCTTCTAGAAGGCCTCCATACTCCTTCCTTCGGATGTACAAGGCCTGCCCGCTCCATTCCATACTAATATCTTTCTTAACCGCGTTTTCATTGCGGGATAGCTCTTCCGCTCTCGCTTCTTTCGCCAGCGATTCTGAAAGGTCTTCAAACTAATAGATTTTGTTTTCCAAATTCCTAAGCGAGCGTCTTTAATAAGACCTGTACCTGGATTCTGTAACTTTTTGCGAACCGAAAATCGTAATATTTATCGACATATTTATTCGTTTGCGGTAACGATAATGTGATTCAGTAATTTTCTTTTTACGATAGTCTCCAGCTTTATTTCACTCACCATTTAATTTAATATTATGTGGTATCTCTGTATAGAAAATGTGAAAATACGCGAAAAGCTCAAAGAATAATAAAGATAAACTCAATGAATTTGATCTTGTGATTTTATTTCTTTTGTCTCCAACCGACTGCGAATATCGTTAAAATATGTTACTGAATAGTAAAGCCGATGAATTTTCGTTATATTTATTATAGCGATGCGATAATCGAAATAAAAGTTACTGAATCCCGGTACTGAAGTAAGAAGGCCTTCTATGTTTTCCCGCTGGGTATATGTATGTACATATGTACTCGTATCTATGTAGATGTATTATTGTATACCTTTAAGAATTTCCAATTGATTTTTTTTGCGTTCCTGAAAACATTTTTAAAATCTCATCCAGATATACATATATGTATGTATGTATGTACCAACGCCCACATGTACATATGTACATATCGCATACGAAATCGTAAAAAGTCACAACTAAAACAATTTCAAATGTTCAGTAGTGGGCGAAAAAAACTGTTGATACTGTACAAATAACGCAAATATGTAACATAAAAATAAGCATAATGGTATTTTGTGTTGTTTAAGAAGAATGTGATGCAAAAGAAATTGTTTCCGGTCGTTAGAGATTTGTTCAGTGAGCAAAAATATTTCGTTAACTTTGGGTTGCGACTGTTTATGATTTAGTGTTGCGATATGTACATATGTATGGAAGTGTGTACTCGTATATATCAATGAATACTGTATAGTATACTATACATTGTAGTATATACACATTAACCTGTTAAGATTATAATAGTTTAGATAATACCTAGTATAAATAGAAAAAACTTCTCAAAATATATTTTCTCAAGAAAATCAAACTAAACGTTTTTTTTCTGCATGATTTTTTTTTTCTAGTGATAGTGGAAAAGCAAACTGGACATGTCGTGCAATTATCAACACTTCTGAATTAATCAACACAGCGGCAGATACTCGCTACGAGAAGAAACATTTTTAAAAGATAAGATAGATATATATACAAACGTACATACGTACATACATATCGTCGGCTTAGAGTGTAAACTTGCTAACTAACTTCCAGAAAATTTTACAGGAGAGACAAAATACTGTTAACGGTTTCTATACAAAGTTTAAGAAATTATCCTAATACATTAAGTTCTTCGACATATCGATCCTTAACCGCAAAAATAGCTTAAGCGACACATTTTTTGGAATTCGTTTTTTTTTACAAAAATCGACTATTAACGAGCGGAAATAATCGATTTTATCAATATTCTCAATTTTCTTAAAAATTGGACCAATGCATAATAATTTCAGCAATTGCCTTAAATTGCCTTTTAAATCTGTTGTTACAAAAACTTACATATCCAAACTTTGACATTGGACTTTTTAAGGCATATGGGCCGCATCTTGGCAATAGTACACATAATATCGCCTTGAATCACATCACAAATCAATGAAGTGTGCGTTGAGCCAAGAATCAGCCTTCATCACTAAACATAATATTGCTCTAAAACATGCCAAAACTGAACAAATGACATTTTTTGGAGTTCGTTTTTGTGACGAAAATCGACTATTAACGATCGGAAATAATCGATTTTGGCAACAAAAAAATTAAGTTCAAAAATTATGTCGCTTAAGCTTTTTTGGCGGTTCTGGCACGATATAGAGCTTCAAATTAAAATAAATATTTTAGCAAGTCGATAAGGCGTCTCTTTCTCTTTCGAACGGCAGTAAAAAGTCATATGCTATAAAAAGTGGATTTAGCAGGTTTACACTCTAAGCCGACGATATTGCAATATTCTTTTCATTTTTGTATTATTAAATATAGCAGACAATTAGAAATATATAATTACATACATTCATATATGTAAGTATGAATATAACGCTCATTTACTTCAATAGTGTTATAACTCAAAAATTGATTTTTTTAAAGTTAATACTTGTAATGCAGAATAATTCGTCATTTCATATTTTATCTTGTGTAAAAATTTCATAAATACCTTGTACTACCACTTCCTGAGAGAATAATACTTGTTTATGTCTTCTATGAGTTGTATGTAAATTGAACACTTTAAACGCATTTTCTCCAAAACTAGTTTTTTTTTTGACTTGTGACACTATTGATGTAAATGAGCGATATACTATGTATGTGTGTACTTTAATTTAAATTCAAAACAACGTGATAAAAGTATACATTAACTAAAAAAAAACTATACTCTAGTTACTGGAGCTACAAACAGGGTTGTCAGATTTTTCCCGATTTATGTATTTCGCCAAATTAATTTTAAAAATCGCCAAAAGACGCCAAAATCTATTTTTTAAATTTTTTTTAATATATCGCACACTAAATCATAAACAGTCACAACACAAAATGATCAAACTTGTTTTGTTTTTTTATAAACCAGTTAATTGAAGTTCTTTTACATTACAGTCTTCTTGAAGAATATAAAATACCGTTATGCTTGTTTTTTATGTTACATACTTGCTTCATTTGTACGGTATCAGTTATTTCTCACTACTCAGCATCTGAAATTTTTTGAGTTGTGACTGTTTATAATTTAGTGTACATATGTATATTTTTTGATAATAAATTTGTTTTTATATAACACTTTTTTATATAAATCGACAAAATTTGAACAAAATCGCCAAATATTATTTCTTGTAAATTTTTCTCATCCAAATTCAAAACGCATTGATTAACTAATTTTTCTGAATTACAAATATTTTGAAGTTTAATCTTGTTAAAAAATAGCCATAAAAATCGCCAACAAATTTATTTACCATGTCGCCAAATCAAAATTGTAGACGACAAACAAGTTGAAAATTGTCATAACTGACTTTTTCTTTATGCCGAACTTTGACTTCGATGCGGTATGTGTTAATATTAAAATAGCGAATTGGAATTTTAACGAAATAATTTTTTGCTAAAAAGAACATTTTAGAGGTTCCTGCATTAAATATTGTGACTTTTCGAAGATAACGACCAGTCTAATATACGTACATACATACTTTTCCCGGTTGATTAACATCATACGAGGTGTGTTCAAAAAGTATCGCGAATTTTGAATTTTCGCCGGCCGGCAATTTCGGCCATTTTGAATGTTCAGTTAATTGTTGACAGCTGCTTTGCTTGCACACGTTTTGGCTCGTCTTCGATTTTTACCTATTAAAAAAATGGAACAAAGAACCTGTATCAAATTTTGTGTGAAAAACGAAATTAAGTGCGCGGATGCATTCCGAATGTTGACTGTGGCATACGGAGAAGCTACCTTGGACCGAAGAAACGTTTATCGGTGGTACAAAATGTTCTCAGAACGCCGAGAAAATGTGAACGACGAAGATTGATGAAGTGAAGAAAATGGTATTGGTCAATCGTCGAATCACCATTAGAGAAGTTGCTGAGGACCTAGACATATCGATTGACTCGTGCCATTTATTTGGGCATGAGACGGGTCGCCGCGAAATTAGTACCAAAATGGCTCAATTTCGACCAAAAACAGCATCGCATGAACTTTGCTAATGAGCTGTTGGACTCTGTCCGCGACGACCCAAATTTGCTCCAGAGGGTCATAACTGGTGACGAATCGTGGGTTTATGATTATGACGTGGAAACCAAAGCTCAATCATCTCAATGGAAGCGCGCCAAGTTCGGTCGAATGTGAAAGTTTTGCTTACAGTTTTCTGCGATTGCAGGGGCGTGGTGCATTATGAGTTCTTGCAACAAGGTAGAACGGTCAATAAGGAATATTGCCTGCAAGTTATGCGCAATTTGCGCGAAGCAATCCGATAGAAACGCTTGGATTTGTGGAAGAAAAAAAATTGGCTTTTACACCACGATAACGCCCCTGCTCACACATCGTTGCTTGTACGCGACTTTTTGGCCAAAAACAACACACTAATGATGCCGCAGCCACCGTATTCCCCAGATCTGGCCCCCTGTGACTTTTCTTGTTCCCGAAATTGAAGAGGCCCATGAAAGGACGACGCTACGCTACGATTGACGAGATAAAGACGGCATCGAAGGACGAGCTAAACAAGATAAAAAAAAAGATTTTTTGAAGTGCTTCGAAGATTGGAAAAAAACGTTGGCATAAGTGCATTATATCTGAGGGGGATAACTTTCAAGGGGACAGAATAGATATTCATAAATAAATAAATAACTTTTGGAAAAACACAAAATTCGCGATACTTTTTGAACACACCTCGTATAAACGAAAGAAAATAATTTCGTATTTATAACAAGTGAATTCGAAAGCATTTTGTTTCGTTTCTTATTACAGACTAGACCCGCTGAACAATAATGACCACTTATTCAAAGCATTATGGTAACCCTAAGGGAACAGCATAGTAAGTGTAGTTGTATCTTGTATGCACATATGTATGTATGTATGTATACATCTATAGACACGAAGATATTTTTATATTTATACGATACATATTGTATCTATCAAATAAAATAGATATAAAATAATATTGTTGCTGCTGTTAAATTAAATAAAAGAAAAAGTTGTGCATATTTTATATTTTGAAATGGGGATTTCTTTTCGCGATAGACCTTTGCACGCATAGTATATACATACGTACATACATACATACATACATACATACATATGTAGGTATTTGTATATTTATATTATCTTTTGTGTTGTATGACTATCTGAATATTATAATTTTTAATCTAAGAAAATTTAATAGCAGATGAAAACGTACATACATATGTACATACTTATGATGTACATATATTTACATATACTTATGCATCTGTTTAGTTGTATTTTCCACACCACCTACTCTTTATCTCTTCCTAGAACAGATCTTCAAAATATGACAATATTGAATCTATCTAATAACACTCAACGTTAATCTATTAATCATATACTACATGTATTCGTTTATGAACGAATGTTTGCAATAAAAAATATAATGATATTTTTTATTTCATTTAACATACTTGCTGCAGTTTTTTTTTAATTCAATTTGTACAAACAATTTATATTTTGAATGAAACGATCTGATACCAGGTGTTCGTTCATATCAATTTGTAACAAGTACATAATTTAAAAATTAAATAAAACAAAGTTTTCAGAATGATGGTAATAATAGCGACGTAGATACACACAGAAAAATCAACTCAAAATCTGCGTAAACAAGGTTTATTTTATTTTACCTTTTTCGTCAATGATTTTGCTTCATAACGTCGGCTTAGAGTGTAAACCTGCTAACTTACTTCCAGCAAATTTTACAGGGGAGAGACAAAATACGTTAACGGTTAACGGTTTCTATACAAAGCTTAAGAAATTAGCCTAATACATTAAGTTTCTTCGACATATAGAGCTTCATATTAAATTAAATAATAATAATTAAGCAAATCGATGAGTCGTCTCTTTCTCTTTCGAATGGTATTAAAATGTCATATGCTATAAAAAGTGGATTTAGCAGGTTTACACTCTAAGCCGACGATATGTGTTTCATGTTAATTCAACACGATTTGCAGTAATATTAATAGAAAATTTTTCCGTTTGAAATAACTTTATTTCATGAAGAATCATGTTGAACAAATGTTATTTCAAGTTGAAACAACATGAATTGAATTTAATGTATTCAATGTACGAGTATTTTATTAATTATTTAACTTTCACGTATGTAAATTAGAACAGTCATCAGACAAATGTTTGTATGTATACAATTGGTTTTCTCAGGCCAAGATTTAAACTTAAATATTCCTTAGATGCACACCATATGTATAGCATCATGATTTAAATTTTAATTCAACATGATTCAATATGATTTCAAATAAAAATTTTTGCACGGTGATTTTACATTCGTGTTTTTTTCTGTGTGCAGGATTAAAGTAGGATTATTTTAAAAACAAAAAGTATGCTTTATCACTTTTAAAAAATTTGTTTTTGATATTCCTTTTTCTCTGCCAAATTTGATTTACAAATCCATGCAGCATAGTCTTGAAGTTATTCACGTAATGTGTCTGAATGAAAAGGTTTTTCATTACGCTTTTTGGGCAAATGTGTGCACAAGTCGTCGGGTGGTTACTGGTTTGCCGCATCAATAATGTATTCATAATATCTGTGCGGTAAACCAATAACCACCCGACGAAGTGTGACCTGACCGTACCTTAATACAGTGGGGAGCACAAAGAGTACATGTTTTCGTATTTCGTGCACTTGTTATTGCATAAGAAACAAATCGGCTAATAATAGAAAACATAAACCAACAATAAATTTAGATATAAACAAATTAAACGAAAACAACTCCCATGAGCTCAATTTTAGCACCGAAAACTTTAGTGATGAAGGCTGATTGTTGGCTCAACGCACACTTCATTGATTTGTGATGTGATTCAAAACGATATTATGTGTACTGTTGCCGAGATGCGGCCCATATGCATTAAAAAGTCCAATATCAAAGTTTTGATATGTAAGTTTTTGTAACAACAGATTTAAAAGGCAATTGCTGAAATTATTATGCATTGGTCCAATTTTTAAGAAAATTGAGAATAGTATAATATTATGTATAACTTTTATATCTTCTTTACCACTTTGCAAATTACACATTTTCTTTTAATAAACTTATATTTTAATACCAACAATTAACTAGAAATAACACCGAAGTTTGTGTTAAAGCAAAATTAATAACAAGATTATCCGCTAGAAATTTACTTTAAATAAATTAAAATGCAATTTCCGGTTAAAATTCTTAGACACATTAAAGGATTATTATACCTTTGTTGTTGAGATATTTGCTCTAATTTTAAATAAAACAAGTACAGGATTTAGAAAGATTGAATGAAACTGCTGAAAGCAAACGCAAAATAAAATAAACAGTTATTAAGAGCTAAACAAACAGCACCAAAATACGCCCGTAAGAAAAGATAGTCCAAAGAAGTCATGAAAATTTAGAAAGTTCGATCCGGAAGTAGTGTAAATTTGAATAATTTCTAACGATTTTTCCATAGGCTTACAGTGGCTCACATCTATTTCAACCAGCCTCTTTTAAAAAATGAAATCCCATATAATTTCGAAACGAATCAAAATATTGAAAAGATTTAAATTAAATGAGGGCTTATAAATTAATTCCCAAAAAAATAAAAATAAAAAAAAATAAGTTTCAATCAGTCTCAAATTTACACTCTTAAAAATTTACACACTCAAAACCAAAAACATAGGTGCATAAGAGCGTAAATTTGAGACTGAATGAAACTTATTTTTTATGTTATGGAAGTATTATATAAGCCCTCATTTACGTTTTTTCAATACATATTGTGTTTCGTTTCGAAATTATATTAGATCTATTTTTTAAAAGAGGCTGGTCGAAATAAGCTGTGAGCCACTGTATATTAATTGTCTTAAAACTAACTTATACCAAATTGAAAGACTCTTTTTATTTATTATAGCTTTCAAGATATAATTAATAGCTTTGTATGGGAAGTCCCCGTTTCCCTTGTTCTATTTAGCCAATATTTTGAATTACTTCGCACCTCCCTCTCAAATTAGTCCATACCAAATTTGAAGACTCTATCTATTATAGCTTTCAAGATATAAGATACGAGGGCGGATCAATAAGTCCGTAACTTTTTGAATGAAACACAGTTTTTTTTTCTTGCAAAACAAAAATTTATTTTTCAACATAATCTCCTTTTTACTCAATACACTTAGTCCAACGTTTCTCCAGTTTTTCTATCCCTTTCAAAAAATAGGATTTTTCGAGGCATTTGTTTGGTCAATAATTTCATCTTTGGAGGTAAATTCTTTCTACCGAGCCATTTCTTTAGGTTTGGAAATAGGAAGTAGTCACTAGGGGCTAAAACCGGAGAATATGGCCTAGCCCAATTCATAGAGTTTTGCCATTGAGACTGCCGTTCATTGTTTTTCCCTTTTGAAGGAAATCGATATGGATTATCCCACGTGCCTCCCAAAAAACTGTTGCCATCACCTTATTGGCCGACAAACTTACATTGGCCTTATTCAGAGCAGGTTCACAGGGAGAAACAGATTGTTTAGACTACTGCTTGGTCTCCAGAGTACAGTAATGGGTCCATGTTTCGTATTTATCGAGCTTTTCCTTGGTTTGATTGACGGTTTTTTTTTCGCAAAAAAATAATGTTTAATGAGCACTCGAAATTCACTTTTTTCCATTTTTAGAAAAATACACGAGGTTGTATGTTTTGAACAGCTGTTAAACGCAAATTAAATGACGACACTTGCTCAAAATTTGACAGTAGTCTATTAACAGGTGGTGTTTGATGGGAAGTGTTGCATTTCATATAACTACGAGGGAATTTCGAAAAGTCACGGACTTATTGATCTGCCCTCGTAATTAGTAATTACTTTATATGCGAGGAGGCCCCTTCCCTATTCTATCAATATTTTTAATTACTTCGCACCTTGCTCTAAAAAGAGTCCATACCAAATTTGAATATGCTGAGTCCTATAGCTTTCAAGATATAAGATATGGGCATTTCCACGAGAAAGTTCAAGAAAGTTCTTGTCGGTGCGTATGGTCGTGGCACAGCCAACTTAGGGGTATGAAAAATAGATTACGTCCTATTCTCAGACCTATCGAGAACACATACAATTTCAGAGGAGTTCAGTTACAAACACCGTGACACGAGAATTTTATATATAAAGATTAAACATTTTTGTTACATTAAAATAAATTTATACTTGCAAGGAATGAAAATGTTCTTTAGGGGCCATTCACATATTACGTAACGCTATTTTCGGAGTTTTTAAAAGTTAAAAACTGTTTGAAAAAAAAATTGCATTAAAAAATAAGCATTAATAAATATGTAGTTTGATTGAAATTCTTAAACGCCCACATAAAAGTTTATAAATATTTTTATTAAATGCATTTGATCCGCTCGCTAGCATTCCCAAATGTTTGTCTTTTATTCTGTTCCACATACGAGTACATTGAAAAATAAATACATACATTTTTTATCTGTAGTTTCATATCAACAGAAAAAAACATCTTTTGGTTGCTTTCAATAAAAACCAAGTAGAAGAGATACGGCCGAAACAGTGTGTGTGGCAAATGCTTGTGTATTGAAAACTGTTTATACAAGAGTATCTAATTACATGCTACAAACAAAATCTATTCGATAATGCTGTATTTACAAATGCAAATCTTTGTTTACAAGTAGTAAATATGCACTTGTTATTACCGAAAAGTTTCACAAGCTGTTTGAGAGTTTGCACAGTCCAGTGCAAGTTCATTTCGAAAGTGTAGACCTTCATACAAAAATTGTTTTAGTTACTAAATTGAAAAAGCTATAAATGGAACAACAGAATACGCTTTGAAATGAAATAAGAACGATAAATCATGACTTAAACATATTTTTAGGGTTTTAATTTTACTTTTACTAATTAATACAGGGTTGCCAAGAACATCGCAGGACGACATTTCGAAGGGAACAATTGGCAATTAATATTAACCCTCAAATGCATGACTGAGATCAAGAAATTCTTATGTAAATTTGCTCCCTAAACAGGAATATCGGTTTAATTTTCCAGACAAATAAACGGTTTTCGTGAAAAATTGTAAAAACAACACTTTTTGATACACAAAAAGGGAGAGAAAAACTATTTAAAAAATTAAACTTGATCAAAATTTTTTAAAATTAGTTAAAATAGTGTCCCATATACATATTGATACTAATCTGGACAAAAATAGCAGATACTCGTATATCAATTATTTATTCACTTTTGAAATTTGCTGCACAAACTATGTTTGTTCAAAAATTTCATGCATCCACATTGCTGATGGTATAAACAAATTATAAACAAACTTAAACGGCGTTTCAAAGAACACTTATACAACATTCTTTATTTTAAAGTGTTCTTTATGGAGTTTCAGTTACATTTGCTATATATTTTTTATAAAATAAGTAATGTACGATTTATGGTACGGTATGCATTTAAGGGTTAAAGATGTTCACAATGGGTATCTTAAACATTGCGACATCTTGAGATTTTCATTGTGAGAGACATTCACCCTTATCGGGAATAAAAGGCGAACAATTTGTTCACGTGAAATATTTCCCGTGAACAATAAAATGGCGAACAAAATAAGAAAATAGTATACTGATACAACAACAACACATACATTGGCGATCACAATTTTAGGGAAAGGGAACACTTTTCACGTGAACTTTTATTCAACGATAAGGGTGAATATAAAACACAATCATCCCTATCGTGAATAACAAGTGGAATTTTTGTTCCCCTGAAATTTGCATTCCCCTCGAAGAGAAAAATAATATCGTGAGTCTCCCGTGAATAGTTTCCTAGCTATCAGTTCCAGTGAATGTAAAGAAAGGGAAGATTTGTAAAGCTTAAAAATTAAATGAAATTCAAACAAATTTAAGTTTAGTAATAAGAAATAACCAAATTTTAGGTTCCAAATAAAATTTTTTAACTTTAAAGTTGTGTTTTTAAATAATCTAGCTGCCGAAAGAAAAAATTGTTAATATAAAAATGCGTGTACTCGTATGTGAACCAAAGAGATTCATATTTCATGAAAAAAGATGCTGCCAGGGAATTGCTCTTAACAATCGCGAACTTTATTTACTCATCTTGTCCTAAAAATAAATATTTATAACTTTTAATATTATGCGATGTAATAATTCAGTTCGCCTGCAAAAATACAGTGAACAAAACCAAGGGAAAAGTAGAAAAAAAAGCACGTGAAAAATATTATTCACGATAAGGAGAATTAAAAAAAAGGAAACATATTTCTAGGGAAAAACTTTTCACGGATTGCAATTTGATTAAAATGGGAAATATTTCGAGGGAAAAAATTTTCATGATAGGCGTGATTACGTGAAATAAACTATTAAAATTTCTAATTATTTTTATTCAATTTTTTCAATATTTCGAATACCTTCGATGCTTTTCTTCAGGAAAAAAAAGTTCAGAGTAAGGTAGACAGTAGAGTTTTTCTTTTCCCGAACTTGTTTAACTAAATTTTGGCAAATAAAGGCTCCTGAGTTTCAGGGATCCAGAAATAAACGTGCTTATCTTAAGAGACCTTACAGAAAAGTGCTAATTTGTTAGTAGTTTAGAAACTAAGACACTTAAATCTCCTTTCTTATTAGAATACTTTTTTTTTATACACATTTTTTTTATTTTATGATTTTGGGTTTTCCATGCCAATTTTATGAATTTTGTCTAAGTGCCGAATAAGTGCATTTACCTTTACACAAAATAATTTTTACACATACATTTACATTTGCATTTCTTTTCGATAATTAATCTTATTTAATAAAATAATTCAATTTTCCTCTGAACTTTCCTCGAAATATAGAATAAATAAATCACAAAATCAATCATTTAATAAAACACGAGTTTTATTTAAATATGTTATGACCTTCAGCCTGATAAAAAAAAATTTCTATGAGATTTAATTGCTTTTTATTGAATATAAAATTATTTTTAACACACATCGAATAATTTTTTACTTTAATCATTTTTGAAATATCATCGATTTTCCAATAGTCAAAGTTATCTCAAAGTAATTTTAAAATACGAGTACAATTCAAATACACACTTAAAACAACTAAATATTACGTTTAATAGACTTGTAAAACTTTTCCGAAAGTCTTACAAAAAAAAAAACAGCAAACGTGTATAAACGTTTGCTGAAACTTTAAATTAATAATTTTTTTTTTCCATTTGCCAGTCGAAAACAAACAAATGTGCAAGCATTAATAAAAATTTATCCCAGCCGATTGAGCGACAGACAAATTTTTACTTGTTACACAAACAAATATGTCATTTATGTGTATGTAAATAAGCGTGGGTTGTTTGCAAGGTATACAATGTTTCCTACTGCCTAAGTACACCATTAATAATAATGTTATACATACATATATATATATATATATATATATATATATATATACATACCCAGCAAAAAAAAAAAAGACATGCAAAAAAAGAGTTAAGGGAATGGGTTCTAATGATATAAAGCATGCGTTCCAATGCGGGTGAAAAACGCATGATATTAGCGTGTCACTGGAGGTCATGCGTTCACATTTAAATAAACTATTCCTCGTCATTCAAATCAATGCTTATGGCTGATGAAAACTTGATGATTATAATCCATTTTTGCATGCATGCGCAATATTAATAAAAAATATTAAAATTACAAAAAAATATTAATGAAAAACGAGAACCCGCACTCTTCGTGCTTGAAGACATGTTCTCCGCAACTGAACCATTTACCACTTATTCTCTTATGAGCAATATTTTATATATGATTATTTAGCAATATGTTTGCAAATAAAAAACAATATTGATAAATAAAACATTGATAGAAGAAAATAATGGCAATAAAAACAAATTGTCATTTGTTATTTTATACATTTACACAATTTTTTAGTAAACATAAGTAGCATTTCTATAGAAGTGCTACCAAGTTTTTATGCATTTACAATGCCGTATAAACAGTGAGTTAATTTATTTGCAAATATTTTTATTTTGAAATAGTGCGTGTATAAACGTAGTAAATATTAACCTTCCGATTAAATATTAAAAGTTATAAAAACTTATTTTTTGGACTTACGATTAGTAACAATAATTTCCTGCAATACCTTTTTTAATGAATATGAACGAACCTCTTTGGCAAAATTGGCAGTAAATTTTTTGGCGATGGTATACTAAAGAATTTTTTCCACGGCTCCTAAAATATTTAAAAACACAACTTTACACTTAAAAATATTTCATTTGAAACCTAAAATATGAAACTTAAATTTTTTGATTTTCAATTAATTTTTAAGCTTTGCAATTTTTTTCCCCGTTTTTTAGTCCTAGTTTACACTATGCAAGTCTTATTGCTAAGCTTATTAGTTTGTTAGGGGAGAGAAACGAGCGGAAATGAAACGTTTCTGTTCTCCTCGTCTCTCTCCCTCAAACTAATCAGCTTAGCAATAAGACTTGCATAGTGTAAACTAGGACTTACATTCACTACGCATTGATGCGGGAACAAAGGTTGCCATGAAATTCGCGATATCAAATTTCCCTAGATGGGGAATTAAAATTTCATGGGAACAAAAATTTCACATTTTATTCACGATAGGGGTGAAAATGTTTTCTTTTAAATGCTAGTCAGCTGTTTTTGTCATGCAAAGAATTTTTTAAAAAATGTTGCAAAATTAGATGCAAACGATGTACCATCCATTGACATGAACTTGAATTATTATAACACACATTAAACTTGGGGTAAAAAAACTGCTAAACCTTCTTAGCATGTTCGCCAAATACTTGCAAAATATTGAAAAACAGCTGTAAAAATTTTGTATTAACACAAAAAACCAAATCCTACCCAACAATTTTTGTGAGCAAAGAGTTGAAGGCGAAACTTTATTGATTTTAGACCGTCAACGGTCTAAAAAATATTATAAAGAAAAATACACCATTTTCATTTATTTTTAATTAAAAATATAATGTCAAAATCAGTGACTATTATTATTGCATCATCAAATATAACAGTTCAGTAGTTCCTTTATTAAAATTTTCATGTTCATTTGACAAATGATTCCATTAAATATACAAATATGTATATTCTCTAATATGAAATAGAAAATTTTCGCTAAACACCGCAATAGAAAATTATAATGAAATTTATAATTACAAACAACAAATAGCACTTCATAATACATTTTCTCACTGACAGCCACTAACTGACATCTATTAAATGTTAATTAAAGGAGGAAAAACTTCATTGACAAGTCATTAGAGAATATGCAAAAAGAAATAAAGTAACCACACAAACTTTTGTTGTTAACCACTGAATTATTTATTCTTCTGAAATAACCAATAATAAATATTTTTCCTCACTTGAACTCCAACTTGAGGGAAATAAAAAAACTTTGCAAGCAACCCACGCAGTTTAAATGTAAATTTTTTACAAGCGTCCCCAAGCTACAATGCAAATAAGTAAAAATAAATATAAGAAGTAGAAAAGAAGAAGGAAAAATTGAAATGTGCATATTTAACAGATTTTTATTTTTCTTGTAGTAGTACATTTTTTCAAATTATATTTAAAATAACAAACCCGGTAGAGAGGCGACATTAACCGTGACGTATGGCGACGGGATTTATTTCTGTGCAGGGTACTCTTTGTAATAGCAATAAAATAACATATTACGTTTAGGAATCGCAAACGTTGTAAGGAATATATTTACACCATGTAGCTACAACGCCGACGGTCGACTCGAGTATAAAATTTCATACAAATTTTCTAGACGAGTCGTCTGCCAGACTTGTGCAAACTACACATTAGTTTTTTGCTGAGTTTCAGAATTTTTTAATTGCCTTTATCGCGAATAAAAGGCAAACAGTTTGCTCACGTGAAAATTTGGTATTTTGTATGGAAAAAAACAAAAATTTCAAGGGAACAAAATGTTCGCAATGTTTTCTCGACATAGGCGGAATATCACGTATTTGACGTAAGCACTGTGCGAAGCAACCATTTACCATTCTAAATTTAAATTATTTAAAGGTATTTCAAGTTTCTTTGTGTAACAATTTTTTTTTTAATTTGCATGTCGCACGTGACCAACTTTTTATAGGTGCTATGATCACAAACCTTGATATTTTTCAGCAATTTTTTTATTATAATTGTACTAAATACCTCCGTTTATACTGAATATTTGATGAGCTTTCTGCATGTAACAACAAATGTTGTTACAAATGTGATAACAAATGTTGTTTTGCAATGTCGCACGTGACATCGAAATATGCGATTTTGCAAAGAAAAAATTTACACTTATTTCCAATCGCATATTTTCTTCTGCATTCTCTTTTGACTCTGTACGCTCAGAAAAATTTTAGAGAGAAAAAGTCAATGGACAATGCCTCTCTTAAAGACGGACCTTTCGGTGGAAATGCTCATATTATTCTTATATTTAACTTAAGATTAACATAAATTAATTAATTAAAAAATACAAAGAATTTTTGTTTGTTGTTGGTTCAACACGTATAGGCATATGCATTTCCTTTTGCTGACTTACGTTTATAGAAAAACTATCATAATGTTATTGAGAATTACGTAAAACACTGAAAGCAACCACTTCAACTGTTTCTGCAGATTTTGTGTTGAATAGATCTATGAAATGATTAGTTTTTGTTTCACTGAGCTGAGCTTATCATAATTAATACATGGAGGTGAATGAATAGGTACTTCCGAGTTCACATCTAGTATCAAGTTCTACAACTGCCAAAATGTGTTTGTTTTTATTATAGCTGTACATATTTAAATTTTCGTCTTCAACAGTTTATACAAAAATAAATAAAAAAATACTTAAGGGCATGACTCACTATCTTACACAATCGCACGATTTTCTAAAAAATACAACCCTGTTCTGATGAATTGTTATCGTTTTTTGAAAATTTTCATAGACTTCATAATACCAGAGTTTATTATTTATTTATCTTTATTATGTATTTATCTTTTTTTAACGAGCTGATATTTATAAGTATATATGTATGGTAAACGTATACGTACTAGTGCATAGTTCACGCCAAACACCATACATTCCAAAGAATCACACACAAAATAACTGGACCATACCAAAAAAAAATCTTTGAAAGCGTGTGGGCAGACTCTTATGTAAAGAAAAGCTTACGCAAAATCAGGTTGGTAAATTTCATAAAGAAATTGCCGTTTGCTAGACTGGTAATAAATTCGTTAACATATATTGTCAAAATGTTGATATTGCCAATGGAGACAGCTCATTGCCGGTGCAGGCAATAATTGCGGCAATAATTGTCAACAGTTTTTCGTTGACAATTATTGCGAACATGAAACGTCAAACTCGGTGTTAACTTTTGTTCGACTTTTCTGTATTGCGTTTGACATTTAGATAATATTAGTGAAATTGAGAAAATATACATATATGTATATTAAAAAAGGAAAATAGTCTCGTAGAAACGTGTGTATTGAAATAATTTGTGTTGTTATAAGTTTATAAAAATAAAAATTTGTGGGATTAACCAGATATTTACAAGTGAATTATATTTTTGTTCTGCACCCTTCTTGTTGACTTTTTCCATATTTTCCCATAGCCTTGACATAAGTAAAGCAATCAGCAATATTGTTCCGCTATTCTGCCGGCGTTATTGCTATATTGCCAACACATTTATTGCAGTCTAGACGGGGGGAAAAGTACACGGAATTGTTGAAATTTATTGCCTACCTTAGGGATGTTATAACAATAAGTGGAGACTTTTTCAGTCATTTTTTAAATGCAAGATTTTGTGTTTTCAGAGCTCAGGGTGTGTGTTAAGTTTTGTAAAAATCGGTACAGCAGAATCACTTAAAATAAAATATTAAATTTTAATGGGAGTAACTCCGCCCATTTTTTCAAATCGGAGATTGTGTCTATTTTAGAGCTCAAGGTGTGTGGGTAAGTTTCGTAAAAGACGGTTAAGTAGAACCACGTGAAATATAATAATAGATTTTAATGGGCGTAGCCCCGCCCATTTTTTCAATTTTAAAATTGTGTAATTACAAGAAAGGTGTTTGCTAGGGTTCGCAGAAATCAAATAAGTAGAATGTCATAAAATCAAATAAATAAATTTGTGGGCGTATCCCCGCCCAATTTTGTTTGCAATGGGACCAATGGGAAGCTATACCCTCTCAGATAATAAAAAATTTTACAATCGGTCTAATATGAACCGAGTTATGAATACAGCAGTTAATGTTTGCCTTTGAAAATTTTCTAAATACTATTAATACACAAATCTGGCAACAATAATCCCACCAAAAATAAAAACAACTTATGAAATATGTATGTGTATTTGTACAGACTTACATACATATATACATACATATGTACATACATATTTTGACGTCGTCGTTCCTGGAAATTCGAAAGGTAACCAACCCGGCACATGTACTCACACACACACACACACATTCCTACATAAACAATCAGGCAAATGAACGAGAAACAATAACAGCATACGTACGAATTTCATGGAGCTGCTAACCAAAAGTTAGCCATACAACAGGTTAGTCAGTTTGTCAGTTTGTCAGTATGTCTGTCACTCCGTCATATACACCTTCGCTCTTAAATGTTTGTGTACATTAATTCTTGTTCTTATTTTTGTCACATAGGTACGTACTTCAACATATCGTCAGTTCAGAGGGAAAACGCATTAAGTGCAATTTTTTGTTTTCGATTTTCACTTAGGTATGTATGTACATTTGTACTCTAATCTATTTCCATTTAATTTTTCTTTTCATGGAACACCTCACCAAGTGGTATTTCCTATTAGTTCAAACTATAGCGAAAATAAAAAAATGTTTTGACATGTTGGCTTTATTAATTTGTAATTTCAATTATATGTATGTTATAATTTCAATTATAATATAATAATGTATATGAATAAATAAGTAAATACATACAAATGTGCCCTTCTTAATTATAAAAGTGGTAGATAACATTTGAAAAAATCAAAAATATTTTCATATTATGCAATATTTTAATTTAGAGCTGTTCTAGTCCCTGTTAACATGAAAATATATAATATTTATTATTCATAAAATATAATTCAGATTTATTAAGCGCTTATTTGACATATTTCTATGGGAAATTTGTAAAATAAACCTGTAATAAACCTAAAATATTTTTTATGAATTAGACCGTAAGTATTTATTTAAGTATTTTTAAGAGTCATTTAACATTTCGAAGCAAAAATCCGCAAGACTTATACCACTTTCATAATTAAGGGCACAAATATCTAAGCCCATGCTTTATAGAATTGTTTTGCATGTAAAATTCATTAATACCCTTGGGCTGTTGGTTGGCTAATACTAGTTAATAGCAGAGAATGACAAAAGTATAATTTTAAGTACTGTTTGAGTATTGGCCGTCAAACAACTATGAATGCGTACAGCTAAAAACACAAAACACGCTCATATGCAAACACAAGCATTAATTTTAAGCCGGATACGACGTATAACTATAAACATCCAACAACTCGAGTCCTATCCTAATCCCCTTGCTCGTAATATCTTGAATTTTACTGGACACATCCGCTTAAAAAAGAGGGACACTACAGCTCTAATACTCAACAATACAGATGTAGCTCCTTGAATATACTTTTATTTTTTTTTCGCTTAGCACGACTCTTATGTATCATTAATTTACTATCACTAAGTTTATGTCCGAAATTGGTCGGGTCTAATGATAATGATATTTAGATTTAAGATTTGAACACTTATTGTTAGTTTATATTTGAAGATACAATAAATAAATATGTATATGTACAAAAAAAAAATTTTAAATACACAAATACATGTGTACGGTGGCGAATGATGAATAAATATTCCAAGTATCCTGTGTATATTTTTATTGTCCGACTAAATATTCATAGCCTGAGTATAAACATACTCAGACTATGAGAGAGATTCAATGCGCCTGATACGCATGTGCCTTTTTATTTTAAATTGTAGCGTATTTTAGTTTTTTTGCATAAACGATGTACATATATTGGAATACGCAGTTAATAAAATTAAGACTATTTACTTGTATAGGCCATTCACATTATGGCATCTTTAATGTTTATCCGATTTTTTATGCAGAATGAACTATTCAAAAAAATATATGAGACTTAGGATTTTGTTTTTATTTGATGTGAAAATCGTTAAAAAGATTTCATTAAAAAAAATCATAAGGATGGCGCTTTAAAAGAAAACATAATTTTACCGTTAATTGGTGAAAGGCCGAAATAAAAAATATATATTTTTTGTGACCAGCATTTGCTAATTTAAAAGAATTCCCAACCTATTATTGTTATTGTTAGAAAAAATTTATTTTCTCGCAATAGTACCAAGTGTTAATGACTTTTCCCGCTACACCGACCATAACTTCTAAATATCCAAAGACATAAATACTTACATGCATACATTCAAGTGTATTTATTGTAGATACTGTAGCAGTTTAAATATTTTTGATTTTTGTTTTTGTTCAATTTTCCTGCTACCAAACACAAAATAGATGGCTACTTATTCTATTTAAAACTCATAAACACATTTATGTATGTATGTACATATGTATGCATGTACGAGTATCTATGTATGTACATCGAACCCTCAATGGCAAGTTATCGCAAAAGCCAAAACACAAATTTGTCTAAAGATTTCTTCCAATTATTTTCTTTCAATTAGGATTAAATTCACAGTCTTTAGTTAATTAATGAAGGTGGTTTAACCAATGAAATTGATAAGAAAAATCGCTAATGAAACAACCGGCGTCAGTTTAACTATAGACTGTAAATTTGGACCAGAGTAAACCTCTGATTGGCTGCGGATTAGAATACATTTAATCAATTTGAAAAAATTCAGATTGCTAAATACATCAGCCAATGCACTGTGTCGTTCAATTTCAATTTTAGCTGCAAAAATTCAAATTTTTAACTTTCGCTTTTTCAACAACAAAAAAAACACGATTAAATTCCTAACACTTCGACGACATAAATGCAAAAAATGTGTGCTAGTTTGGCAACTCTGTTTATATATAAACAGCTGTGAATCTTTACATTTTTATTTTAAATCAACAGCCTTATTTATAAAAATTATTAAAGGTTTATAAAGGCTTAATAAGAAAAATTTTGTATGGAAATCTGATTTAAAACCCCTTTATTAATTCTTAATAATTTTTATAAGTTTTCAAACTATTGAGGGGTAACAAAATTTCAAAAAATTTGTTATACATATTTAAAATTTTACCAAAATGGATTACAATACTGGAGGTGTGTACTTAAAAATATATGAAAATATTTTACTAAGTGTTTGTATTAGTATTATATAGTCAAATTTCGGGTTTTTGTAAAGTTGCGAAAGAATTTAATGTCGTTTTCGAGGAATGGCAGCCGCTTGCAGCTAAGCAAAAATTGCCCCAAAAAAATGTGAGGAGTGACCTATCAACGTTTGCAGAAATCTTATTTGTGGAACGTGCCATAAAAATAAAAATTTAATTCATTTTTGAAAATTTGGGTGAAAGAGGGCGGCTAGAGTGTTGGTACAGCAAGTTTTATAATGCTTGCTCATTTCGAAATAATTTTTGACGGAATTTTGGCTTTTGGACACATAGTGCAATGTGGGGAAACAATTGAAGTTTTAAAATTATCGTTTAACTCATAATTCGGAAACGGAATTAATATCTATGTATGTAAAATTTTGTAAATACGTATGAGTAAAAATTTAGTGCATGAATTAAAACTAATGAATAAATTTGATGAAACCCTAAATTATTTTGAAATATTTCCCTATTTTCGAAAATCGAATGTTCAATTCATATTATGAGCATCAAAAATGTCAAAGTATTTTCTATCGAATAGAATTTAGCTTTCGATGAAGTACTTCATTATAAGAAATTATTATAAACGTTTGTTTTGTATTTTTAGGTAAAGTTGTTGCAAATTTTAAAAATCACTTTGAGTGATATTCACAATAAGGACAGTCAGTCATTGTCGAATGCTCGTCATAATACCAAATAAAAATTCGTTCGATAAGTAATTTCGACTACAGTCGAAAATCAAAAGTTGTTCATAATAAGAGCCCTAAGTCTTTGCAAAGAAATGAAGAAAGCACTGTTTAGCTTCAGAAAAAATTTTCATCCCGACAAATTAATTTCTGTAGGTCGTTCGATAGTTCTATTTTATGAAGAACAAAAAAATATCATACTCGTGGTTGGTCCTAGATTAAAGAAATCATGTTGCGGTGTTCTGCGGTGTTCTTTACTCTCTATTACCAAACCGTCTTAGTCGAAGTCGAAATATGCCAACAACAATAAGGGGATTATTTCAATATCTAAGTGAATGTGCGCTCTTTATTTGCCCATAACTGTGTAAATAACTTTAAGAAGTATATTTTATATATAAATGTTACTAAAATAAAAAAAATGAAATAAAACTAAAAATAACGTTGTTATCGAAAGTGTACAAAAGACTTTTTTGTTTAGCGTTGTATTGTTGACTGTTTCGTTCTTTTCAACTTCATTTCGACTTTTCTTTAGTATTAATTTCTGTTTATTGACAGTTAACGTCGTCCGTAGTCATTGGCGTTATTTTATTTTTCATTCATGTCGTCTTATGTGGACAGAGTGTTGCGGCGACGACGTCTCTGATTGACGTTCGGGATATTTTGTTTCATTTTTTTTTATTCTATGCAGCCAGTGAAAGAGGAGAACGTGAGGTTTTTATATTTAGTATTTATTTCGTTTGTGTTATAGTTTTTTTATACATACCTACTTTAATTTTTTGTTATTGTTTAGCATGTATGATTATTTTTATATTATTTCCAATGGATTTTTGTTTGCTTTTCATTCCTCTTTTTTATATTTCAAATATTGTATTCTTTTTTCCTCTCTCCTTCACAGCCAAGAGATTTTTGTGGCGGCCAATTATTTTATTTGTATATGCTTTATCAAAATTGTTTTATTTGACATTTTTGCCGGTTTTTGTGGTCATTTGAGATTTGGTTTTTTGACAATTATACTCTTGCTTATGTTTGTGTTTTTTTTTATCACACTGCAGCACCAGTTGACGACGATGTCAGCAAATCTGACTCATAGAATTTAATTTTGAAAAATTGATTCAATGCATTGCTATTATTGTGTCAAAACAATAGGGTGTATTTAGTAGTTGTGGTAGATTTGTGATGAGAGTAAAGTTTAAACAATTAAATACCTTTGGAGTTCTTACAAAAATAAGGAATACTTATTATACCTAATAATAATTGTAAGAAGTAGCTTAAAGATGTGGGATGAAGAAAATGTCTAATGTCAGAGTAATTATTTTTTTAAATACGGTCAGGGCTGTTTTTGTTGTTTGTCGTCCTGAGGTTGACAGTGTTGAGGGTTATGTTCGCTAAAGTCCTGCATAGTGCATCAACTACAAAGCAAATGACGGTCTTTGAGAGCCAGAGTTCAATCAATGTGCAGACCCAGTCATATAGACATCGTCAGTTTTTCTGATATGAATTAGTGTCTATACTAATGCATATCGCGGTGCCCTCCTTCGTCGATATATGTAGCAATGAATCGTCGCCGAAGTAAAATAACTAATAAAATCGCTTACATTAATGAGCCTACTTAACACCAGAGGCGCTGTAACGAAGCCTTAAAAATTAACCAAATGCGCAATACCGAGTTGTAAAAACAAAAAAAAAATAATTAACCTACTCTTCTGTCTATCTGCCACTTCATTGTTGCCATTTTAGCATTTTCACTGCTAGGTTTTGCATTTTCCTTTGTAAAAAAAGCACTCAAGTCTTTAAAAAACTGCTAAGAAAAACTCTACGTAAATTTTAAATCTGGCAATTTTGTTTTTTACTTCTGTGGAACTTCACCATCTGCACTTGCACTTGCAGTACCAATTTCCTACTCTCAGGTAACACAAATTTACATGTTATTTGAACCCAGCTTACTTTCTCTTCTCTGCAACCTGTCAAACCTAATCTAAGGGGACATTCACATATTACGTAACGCTATTTTCGGAGTTTTTATACACTTCCTCACAATGTAACGCTTTTTGAAAAAGTTTCAGTATAACTTTTCTAAACCGTAACAAATTCTTGGAGCGTTGCATATGGGAACAGCCTCTAACTTAAGGACAAGGTAGTCGGCTGTACATTTCTAACAGTTGCTCATATTATTGGCAGTTAATATGCATGCATTTACCGATAGCATTAAATTGATTATAGGTATGGGGTATCTGTCAGCTTAATGGTCAGCCAATTTAATGGCCTTCAGCACGCTGCTATTACCATTACAACGCAATCTAAATAATATTCTTTTTTTAATTTAAGAGTTTGCTAATGTGCTTCAATATACATACACACATATCGCTCATTTGCTCCAACAACGTCATAACTCAAAAAAAACCGGTTTGCCAGAAAAGGGGTTTGAAGTTTTCAATTTACACACAACTTAATGGAAAAAGAAAATTTAAATTTTCTCGCAAAAATTGAGTAAACAAGATATTTGTATGAAATTTTTACACAATATGAAGAACGATACGAGGATTAATTCTGCATAACAAACTCAAAAATTGCATTTTTTGAGTTATGACATTCTTTGAGTAAATGAGCAATGTGTATAAAGGCTGCACCAACATGCTCAAAGGAGTAGAAAGTTATTTATTCAAATTGCATGAAATACTCGTATGCAAAAATATGAATATGTATAACAAACAAACTTTTTGATACAAGTGAACTTTCCAAATATGTAAAATATGTTTTCTTTAATACATACATATGTACATACATACATAATCACATTTGTATATGCAGCTGTATATTTACTGGAGTATCCAAATATTTGACTTTTGGTTTTGTTTAAGTAATTAATCGATTAATCGCAGAGATTGCTTTCATTTAGATTTACATTTTCTTCTTCCGAAATATCATCGCCTGATCAGATTGCATGTAAAACAACCGGTTATACAATTTGATTGCAAACTCTTTTGTTTCAGTTTTCGAGCTAATATGTGTTTTAAAAAGTTATCATTATTTGAAAACCTTGTCGAATTAAGATAAATTGTAAGTTTAATTCGTATCTCGTTTACTTGAAAATGTGTTATTCGCCTTTTCTAAATTGTTCATTAAAAACTTTATTATTTCTTCCAACTCAATTAATGTTGCGGAATCTTTACTGGGCTCTTTAAAGGCCATATACACCGGCCGTAAGATATTACTCAGTGCTGAAAGTATCAAGTAAAAGGTAAACCATAATCTGACAGTGCATGGTTTACATATGTATGTATTTCGTCCGGTGCTTACTGGTTTACCGCACAAATATTAAGAATACATTATCATTGCGGCTAACCAGTAACCACCGACGATTTATAAATGCGAATGAAATTTTCAATCATATTACCTAAAGACGACCAATTTGGAATTTAGCATGATTTACATACATGTATGTAATGGAAATCAGTTCGATTTGAAATGAAATCGTACGCTCAAAATGTAGAAAATGAAAATTGTTTTAGGTTTGGTGTGACAGAAAACTCATCGATTTTACATTTCAACTTTGTTTCATTTTCAGTTGTTTACAAAAAACCCACTTGTTTCTTTATTTTTTTCCGCTACAAACTGAAGTTGAACCCAATAATTCTGAAGCCGGTTGCAGGTTGCCAATGCTATTTTCGGCGACGACGAAACGAAAATCGTTGGAACGCGGTCTGCTAAAGTAAATGTTGTAAGGAATGTCATATTTTAAATCGTAATCACAAGGCTCAACAAAATCTAATCGGATATGAGTAGATGAAATAATTGTCTTTTATTTGCATTTAAACCAAATTTAATGAACTTCAAAGCCCGAATAGAGTAATTCTATTGAAAACAACATTACATCTAGCGCCATTAATATAAGATTTCTATTTAATGTAAAAATAGTACAAGAAACGTTTTTCACACATGAATTAAAGACTTCTCCCTCTTTGCACGATTTTAAAAAGAAAAACTGTAAACTGATGTAGAAAAATCCGCAGCACTATGACATTTTCTTTAAAGTATTTATGGTGCTCTATGTAAAAAAGTTTTTTCAATTACCTATATTCTTTGTTGTCAATTTCTTCGCTGGGTTCTTATGCACATACTCGTATGCATACATTCATACATAAATTTTATGCTACACAAAACTTTGTTTTGTTTAGTTTGGTAAACTAAATGTAGTGAAAGAAAAACAAAATAAGAAAACTTCATTATACGAGTACAGTAACTTTTATATTAAAGCAAACACCATTTCAAAAAAACATTTCAAACTAGATAAATATTTGCTTTTGCTGAAAGTTTTTAATAAAAAAAAAAGAAAGAGTTTAAACTGTTCGAGCCAATTCTGTGGCAAAAGGGAATAGTGCTTAAGAAAAACAAATTGTGTATGATCTGTTTGCCGGGCAAATATCACTTTAGCTTCCCCTCAATTGTAATTAATGGCTAGTATGTAGGTGTCACTGACTGCACGGGAGGAATTTGTCACTCAAACTTTGATTGAGAATAATATGTATGTATATAAGACATGTGGTGAAGATAAAGAACCACTTTAAGAAAATTACATGCAAGCGATACGCGAATGTGGATGTTTGATGTCTATGGTCATTTCGTTCGTGATACGAGTATTAAAATTTATTAAAAATAATACCTAGATAAAAACAATATAACCATACATACATATATATATATATATATATATATATATATATATATATATATATATATATATATATATATATATATATAGAATAATTGTGCAATATAATTGTGCAATTTTTCATATTTTACAATAATATCGCTAATGTTTATGTTATATTTAAAGGTGGCTCAATATAAGTATGTATTGCCAAAAATCCAAAAAAACATTTTAGAAACAGTATTCAATATTTATGCAGCCAGCGTTGTGGATTACAAAGTGCAGAGATGATTCCAATCTGGGAAAATGAATCAGCAGTAGATATGACAAATTATTTTTTAAATGTAGATAATGTTTCCCTAATGCGGATAAGACTGAATTAATAAAAAAAAATACTTAATATTAATACAAAATACATAGTTATGTACATATGTATGTTTTTGTTTTGCTTATAGGTGATGTTTACTTTTTTTATTGTGAAAAATTGTGCCATATTTTATTTGAAAATATTGCACCATTTAATAATATAATATACACCCTCGATCAGATGATTACAACCATTTAAATTCCAAATGGCAAAAATGTAGTTTTATTTTGTTTTTTTTTTTTTGTTAATTTTTTAATCTCAAGAAAGTGCCCTTGCCCTTTCCGATGGTAGTCGACAAAATATTTAAAAAATTTTTAGAAAGGCCCACTAAAAGCAGAAATTCAAGTAGTAGTTCTAATCAACTGATCGAGAGCATATTATAACGAAACATACAACAATATTGTACATACATACCTCTAATAATTTTGCATGGACTACTTTAGTGATATGAACAGTGAGAAATCATTATTGTATAAAGTTGTCAACATACTACAAAATATTCCTTTTTGGGCAGTATAAATCAAAGGACTTTTAGGGCCTGTTTCTTTAAATGCGAACGGTAGACTCGATCGAACATTTATATTAAAGACTAAAACAAAAAACTGAAATTTGTTTTTGTTTCCAATATTAATATTCGATCGAATCTATTGTTCGCATTAAGAGAAATATATATTGAGAAATATATTGAGTCACCTTATTTTAGAACTTACACACACGGGAGATGTTATTGTACAATAACATTGTACAATGTACAATATCAACTACCTATTGCACAATAATACATATTGCAAATGTGTGGGTACCTTAAAAAAGGAAAAACACAAACGTAAATCAATAACTAAACCGGATATGTTTTAAACTATTTTTTGTCCTTGATTTGCTTTTATTTACTTATATGCACATACATACATACATACATAAATATTTACATATGCACTCGCACATATGTATGTATGTGTTTTCAATCAAAACCTTACTTTTTCAAATATTTTCCGAATTCTTTAGGAACACTTAAGGTAGGACAATACGGGGACGTACCTATTTATAGTATTTTCAATAGGAAAAAACTGAAATTAGGAAGTATATAGTATACATACATGCATATGTATATTCGTACATGTGTGCTTATACATATATATTTTTTTAATAAGTAATATGTATTTAGTTGTATTTGGCATATTTTCTTTCTGTTTTCACATTTTTTTCCACCTACCTACAAGAAAAATTAACACGCTGTTGCCGATGTTGATGAGGTGGGATCCGAAAATTAGCCACGAAACTTGAAATATTATTCCAAAAATGCACAGTATGCAAGGAGAAAACAATAAAACTTACACTTTTTATTTATTTACTTTTTTTTTAACAAAAATTCCGCACTATTTTTTTATACATATAAAAATTGTTGAGAAATAATTTAAATTAGATTCAAATTGTTTTATTCATTTTTTTTAACCTTAGCGAAAAAGTAAAATAATATTGCGTTGCACTTTCTTATAACTTTCTGGTTTTTTTATAATTTTCACTACAAATATTAGTAACAATAATAATTGCAAAAATATCAATTTCTAAAAATGCTGATGTTGATACACAACACAGCCTTTTGATAAGTAAAATGAAAAAATCAAAACGAAATTTCTTTACACAGGATTTAATGACTGAATAGCACCGAATGAAATAACAAACGTACGAACGCCGTGGTTGGTGGAGCGGAGCCACTCAGTTTTTTCCACTTGAATAAAAAAAAGGCCACAAAACACAACCGTCAATGGCGAGAGTAAAGAGCACATTGAATTGAATAGAAAGTGTAAAAATAAATTGAATCTGGCTACAAGGAATGAAGAAGAACATCAAAACAAAGACTAAAAAGGGTTCTCCAAAATAAATAATATCGTGGTTGGCATATTTCGACTTCGACTGCGACGTTTTTTATAATTTAAAAAAAAGCCGCAATATTTTTTCTTTAATTTAAAATGTCGAAATAAGCCAAGTTTTTAATGCTATACATATCTACATACATATATAAAAGATTACAAAATCTAATGAACTAATTTGAAAGATATATGTATAGCTCAACTAATTATTTAAGTCTAACAAATATTTAAAGCATTCGGGCATTTATGCAAGTGAAATAAAAATTAGTTTGTGCCAACAGGACATTGTTTAATCTAAACGCAAGACGTAATTTATATATGGGGTGGGTATATTATTTGCGCTTGGTTAGTTTCTTTAAACTACTTTAGGTTTGATTCAATTTCAGCTTGTGTTAATTTTATTCAAAAATGTGTTTATGTGTATTTATACATACTTATCGTCATATAAATTCAAAAAAGGCGTAAGTCACATTTAACATATTTTATAGAAAAAGAAAGTCTTTTGAATATCATTAATAAACTAGATATTTTTGAGCATGCTTGGATAACACAATATTTTGGGTAGATGTATTTTATGTAAAAACATCATAATCAATGAAAAAGACAATTTTGAACTTTTTGTAGATACGCTTTTTTTTTAATTTATATGACGATATGTACTTATCTTAACAAATCAAAGCCAAATAGACTTTCTGAGATACACATCTCTGCGGTTTGCGAGTACCTTACAATACAACTGTGCGGAAAATTCTTTTTCATTACTACTTACCTCCTACGCTCTTTATATCGTTCTCTCTAGTTTTTCTGCACTTTTATCAAGTTCCTTTTTCTGGACAGTTCTTGAACTTTTTCTATATGTATAAATTTGATTTCTGATGTTTATTTAAAATATATTTGTAACACTTTAGAAATACCTTTTTATTTTGGGTTTTAGTAAGATTTTTTGTTACTATTTTATTATTAAATTCACAAATTCCAGCATATTAATTTATTCACTACATATGTAGCGGAATTCCTTCACACCTCGCACCACTTTTATTATTTTCAGTTCAGTATTATTTTTGTTGCAAATTGATTGCCGAATTTTAAATAACTTTTATTCTTAAGAAAGGTTTGTCTTGTCCATTTCTCTAACTTTTTTTATATTTTAATAAAATTATTTATTTAGAAGTTGTTTTTATAATCCTCCAGAGAAGCACTTAAAACAGACCTGTTAGAAATTTGCTGCGTATTTTCTCGTGTCAGGGTTGCCAGAATATTTTGCTGAAAAATCATCGGCATTTTCGGCACATTAATTTAGAAAATCGTCAAGAAAACCGCCATGAGTTTTTCATTAATTTTTTTTATTAACAATCAAAATGGCTAAGAAACTTAAAAAAAATTATTAATAAGTAAATTGAATTAACTTCTTGAAGCAAGCCTCTTCAATTCTCCTTTAAAACAGTCTGTTTGTTAAATATTCCTTATTGTTTTAACTTGCATACAAATTTGTGCGTATTATCAACGAAAATTTCGCAAAAATGCCCCACTGTGTTGCAACTTCATGTTTACTTTTTAGTGCAGAGTTGTCCCCAACATAGTGTTCACACATGATGATTTTATATCATAGCAGTCATTTTTTCATTAACAACAACACAATGGGGTAGACGTTGATGATTTTATATTATGATGAATCAAACCAATATTTGCAAAATACTTGAAAAAAATATCTAATTTGAGTGTTGTTTAATTTTTTGGTCACAAATAGTTATTGTAATGTGTTTTTTAAACGAAAATTGTTTGATAAATAAACATTAAATGCACAGTAACACATAAAATGACATTTGATATCAAGATGAATTTTTCAGGCCGTGAGCTCTGATGATTATATCATAACGCTGCCATAATATTAATAAATTGAGTCTATACGTGATGAATTTTCATCATATATGAATTGACATTCATCATGATATAAATTCATTAGGTGTGGACACTATGTAACTTCAAAAAGATTAATTTTAAGGGAACCAGATAGTATTGAACTTTATTCGTATTGTTCCAATGATATTTATGTATGCTTGATTTATGAATATTTAAGAAAAAAATGTCAAATTATCTTTTAAATGTATTTAAAATGAATAGAAACGTATATAACATTACACTGCAATCCATTTAATTTGTACCAAAATCTTAATGGGCAACAATGATAACTAACTTTTCATGTACTTGCTACCATGGTAAAATTAATCAAGGTACATGCACAAGCCCAGCCTGTTAATATATACAATGCAGAATGTTGTCAAACTTTGTTCAAAAGCTACAAAAATGTTAAGCGGCCCATCCACTTCCAATATAATTGCACAATTTTTCATATTTGAAGGTGGTACAATGTATTAGCAAGTATCAAAAGACTTTTGGTTTTTATTGTACAATCAAGATAATCGTGTAATGTGGTGGCAACATTGTTCAATGTTTTTTACTTTTTCACTGCCAGGAAAATTGGGCAATATTTTCTTTAAAAATATTGTGCCATTTATGGCATAGTATAGGTCAAAACGACAATAATATGTACAACAACATATGCAATAATATTGTATAATGGATGGGCCGCTTTAGTGTGTTGTGTATGAATAAAATAATAACAGTGTTGCCAACGAAACTAAACATGGCTGTGTCTACAATTACACATTGAAGAAAATTACACTACACATCTTTTGTGTAGGTTAAAATTAAAACAAAACTAAATAAAAATAGAACCCAAGGTATAATTACACACACACAGATTATACATGAATCTCATTACATGGCCTACACATGAGAGTAGAAATTACACACTGTGTATTACACACATATTAGCAACACTGAATGACTATAATCATGCATGAATGCCGCGTCTGCAATTGTACTTTAGTTACTCTGTCTGTGATTGTTATTTTTAAAAACAAAAGACATCTTTTTCTGACAACTATTCGTTTGTTTCTACCAACAAAATGTGTGTGTTTTTTGCTGTTGTAATTTTATTGTAGTTTTGCAAGTACCTTGTATAATTTTACCATGCATGGAAGCAACAATTTTACTTTTACGGTTGCCAGATCCAACGATTTGATACATTTTCGGAGTATTAATTTTCTGGCAGCACTAGAGCGCCGTATGAAGATCAGCGTTGCCGGCTTCTGTGTAATTATCTAAAAATGGGAGAAAAAATTGTTTCTTGGACTGTTTTTGGGTCATAAAATGTTTGTGTAATTTCGCCTCTGTAAAAGTATTACGTAGGAATAAATTTTTTAATCAAATGTTTTCATATCATTTTAATCCGCAAATTTACTACCAAACATTATTATCAAACAATATCATCCAAAATACATCAGAAAAAGTACAATTGTATCATGATTTCCATCCATGGTTATGACATGAATAAAATTTGCTTGCAAGTTTTTACTTTTTCGTACCTGGGAAAGTAATTTTGGAAATTTCTGTCTTGCTCTCTCATTGCAAGTTTCTCCTAGGAAAGTAAATTAACACACCTAATAATTAATAATTGTTTGTGTTATAAAAGATTTGTTTTGTGAAATTTAAATTTTGGATATTTTGACATTTTTTTTAAATTTATGAAATTTTGCAGTTTTGAAATTTCATCTGTGTAAAACTAAATTTGGTTTGCGGCAACACCGATTATGATATGCAATAGCAATCAGTCAAGACAAACACCATTTTTTATTTAAATCTAATGCCTTTAAATGCACTAGAGTTCCTTTTGGGACAAATTCTATATGTGTCATTTCGATTTGCATCGCTTTTTGGAATTTCATTCAATCTGCTTTGCTTCGGTTTGATTCCAATTTGAGTCGCTACACATGATTGGATTTTGTAGTGAAGTCGTAAACCCTTGAAGAAATTTTTAACTCCCATTTTGATACGTTAGATAAGATTTTCATAGTTTGTATTGATTATTTATGGCGATTTCTTTTTATATTTAATGGTAACATACATACATATAAGAATTAGTTAAAATATCATAAAAATAAGCATCTAGAAAAGTTTAGTTGAAAAGTACACAATCAATTCAAGAAAAGAATTTACCGCCAATATCATTGGAAAGGATCCAATAAGCACTTCTCTAGTTGTTCTATTTCTTACTAAAGTTTAGCGTCCTTACGCTCTTTGTTTCTTATAAAAACCAAAGATACTGACAATCTTTATGTGAAGCCGTTGCCTTTAACATCATGATTTTGATATTTAAAACATTTTTCTTAAAAAAACTAATACTGTTGAATAATTTGGTAACAATTTTTATTTCCTTTTTCTATTTACATACACATTAAATAATAATTGTTTGTGGTTTACTTCTTGAATATATGTACACTTTATTTTATTTAGTAAAAGTTTTTAAGAAAAAATTCTTCATAATCAATCACAATTATATATAATAGACAAGTTTATTTTGTATAATAATTAGTAGCAAGATTTTTCATACTTAAATTACAAAGTCTTTAATTTATAAATTGTGGTAACTTTGTATATTTCCATGAGTTCTACATGAAATACTTATCGAAATAAAGTATTTCTAGTGAAAATGATTTCACACACTGCAAATCATTTTTGTTGATTATAATGTATTATTATTGTCTCATATTGTGCGTATTTTAAGCAAAATAACAAGTTTTTGTGGTTTGAAAGAAAAACTAATAAAAAAAGAACCTAATACGCATTTTTATAAACAAATTGCAAAATATACTAAGAAATAAAAATTTTAAACAATTAAATTTTTCTACTCAAGAATTTATCTTTTTGGTTCAAGCTTAACTAAAGCGAATTTATAATTTCCTTTTTACTTAATCAATTACGTTACAAAAAAAATAATGTAAAAATGTAATTATATACATACATATGTATGTGCATATGTATACATATTTTTAAAATTAAATTAAACAATTAGTTAACAAAATATTAGTAGAATAAGAATTAATAGCAGTAGTAATCGTATTGACATTAGAGGATGAAATAATAAATGAAAAGTTTATAAAACCTAATTATTAACTGATGCCGAGCTCCGTCCACGTTTCAAGTGGAATAATTCACGCAATAATTCTTTTATAAAATCGTATGCGGAGAAACTAATGCCCACAGCTATAGGACCTTTAATCCAATTCATACTTAAGCCTTTGTAAAAACCGTTCTTGATGCCTTCCTCCCTGAGAATGAAAGTGAAATTTTTATTTGTTTTTGCTTAACACAAGAAAATATAGGAGCTCTAACACTTACTTATATATAGTTTTTAATGTTGCATAAATGGTGGGATATTTATTTTTTCCATCTTTGCTGACGCCCATTGTTTGCATACGTCTACGAACAATGTCCAATGGATAGCTAGATGTTTGTCCAACGACACCAGCTACAGCGCCAAATGCCAAAGACACCAGAGTATTTAGTTTAGTATTGCCAGTCATTTCTACAAAAAAAGGGACAATATTGTGAAAAAAGCTACAAATTTCCTTTTGAACAGAAAGAGCTAATTTATTCTATTACTACGACATTTTTGTAATAAATTAAAAAAGAACAGCGCAACATTTTTGTGTTTTAATCCAGAACGAAACTGTCGTAGTCGTAGTGGAAATATGCCAACCAATGAGAAATGAGTAACTTATTAAGCAATAAAACAACACTTACCAGTATATTCACGTTTCAAAGTTTCATAAGTGAAAAATGAGGTACCAGCATACGGTATAACACCCAAAACTGTGGCCCAGTAACCTCTATACAAGGTGCGGGGTCCTTCTTTAATCCAAATTTTAACAAAAACGCTGCGCAGAGTTCTAATAATTTAATTTTCAATTTAATCGTATTGTTCACAAAAAAAATATCTTTAAATCACAATGTAGAGCATAGAAAAATAACAACCATTCTGACAGAGGAGACCAAACCGCAAATATATTTACGTGTAGCAGTGTTTAGTGTTTTGGGAGTTTGCATCTGAACCTATTATAGAAAATTACGAAGGGTACATACATATCGTCATATAAATTAAAAAAAGGCGTAAGTTACATATTAAATATTTTACAAAAGAAGCAAAACACATTGACGGTATTCGATGTTTAATGTAAATTTTCGTGCGTTAGTGCAAATGCAAAATTCGTAGCTTTTCTTTAAAATGCAACAACAAAATACACACACAATCCAAAGAAAAGCTACGATATTTTGCATTTGCACTAACGCACGAAAATTTTGCATCAAACATCGAATACCGCCAATATAAGTTTTAGTGCATTTAGTTCTCAGTAGTCTTTTGAACTTCGTTAAAAAAACCAATCGTCAAAACATTGTGGGTAGATATACATGGATTTTATATACATAATTACATCATAGTCAATAAAAAAGACGATTTTGAAGTTTTTGTAAGTTACGCCCTTTTTGAATTTATATGACGATATGTAATACTGTGCGAACTTTAGTCTATATAATCGACTTTGTTACCTTAAATAGACACTTTTTGGCGCTTTTTTACTTTTTTGGGGTTTTTCGTTTTTGGTTTGTTTTAGTGATTTTTTTTAGGTTTTGCGCTTTTTATCGTTTTGTCTATTTTTTTTTTGTTTTTGGAGATTTATTTTAATTTTGGCGATTTTTTATTTTGGAATTTTTAGGTTTGGCGCTTTTTTCGTTTTGGCGATTTTTTTTCGGTTTTTGGCAACTTTTTCGTTTTAGAGAAGTGTTGAATTTCGACAAATAAATAAAACCTAAAGTCATTTCAAAAGAGATTTTGATGTATTTCCTTAAAAAACCAACAAATAGCTTGAGAGACAATACAAAATTAAAAAAGCAATATCTCTTGATTTTGACCTAGTCTTTTAAAACGGGGTATACCATTGTGTTCTACGGCCCAAAATGAAGTTGGGGTGTATCGGGATTTTTCTTTTCGAAAGTTAAAATTTTACTTACAGTGTAATTTTTCGCACTACAATATTCTATTCGATAAAAAAAATTCGTTGCCCAACAATAATTTCGTGGTGTTGCCAACTCAAAACATTTTCCTTGTAAGATTTTATGGGCTGTGATCAAATAAACCATCAAGCTTGTGCATATGTATTAGTATCGTGTAATTGACGCTTTGTCGTGGACATACAAACAAAGTCGTCAATCAGTATCTTAAATTTGAGTTCGTTGTGTGCGGTAAGTCTTTGTCGAATGATTATTGTTTTGTTATTAGCGGCAAGTGCAGTTTTGTTTAAAAAAATAAATAAAAAACTCTGAATGTAGTCTTGGTATGGAATGATGAACTGTTTAACAAGTATATTTAAAAAATTATTATACATAATTAAATGGCAAGCTTTCTGTCTTCTTCTTCTTTGCGACATTGATAATAATAAAAAGTTTTCTAGGCTTATGATCGTTAGGTTTTCTACAATCAAGAACAAAAGTGCAATTCTTTTAATTGTGTCGAAAAAAACACATATTAATTGGTACGGAAAAATCCACACCTCAAATGAATTTTTTGGCGTTCGCACACTTTTCCATAACGTCACAAAGCAAATCACATAAAGCAGGTAACATATTTTTCGTCAATTAGAGTTGGAGACGATTCAATAATTGGCCGTCAAAAAAATCAAAACTTTTTGATTTTCATCAATCATTTCTGAAAACGTGTACACGTACACCGAAAACACACGACATCACGCACACAACCAAGTGATTGATGAGGTTATTTGATTGTCTCCAGGGCACCTAAGACGATTCATTATAATAATGAGCCAAAAGTAAGAGTTAGGGTTGACTTAATTTCAGCCTTTTTCAAGTTCAGACATAAACTTTTGAAACTCCGATATACATAAGTGTAATTTTTTTATTCTCTTCTGCCAGAATCCCGTCGCTAGAACCTTTGTGTATTATTATATTATATTATTATAAGCAAATGTACATACCTATAACCAGTATATTTATCTGTAACAGCCATACGCGCTCTTGCTAAGTCTAAGGGATAAGTCAGAGATTGTGAGGTTATGCCTGCCAGTGAACCCGCCATAAAGCGTTTTAATTTTGTACTAAATAAATGGAAAAGCACAGTAATAGCTTAGGAAACAATAACTACCGTATTCATAAAAAAAATTTTGTTTAGAAGCAATTTTTTTCGTAAGCACAAATAATTTTTTTTTATGAATAAGTGATTAAAAGTTTATTAATAATAATGCATTTTCAGCTGAGCAAAATGGAGCATTCACGAAATTTTGAACAAAATCTAGTAGATTTCGAGTGGATTCCCCATACAAAACAACATCGACTTTTGACGAAATCTACTTAAAATCTGGTATATCTGATGATGGATGACAGATATACGATATGATAGGTGTGTGAATTAGCTATATTGCAGTTGGATTTTGTTTTGGACACGAAATCTTTCTAAATTAGACTTGGATCGAACTCATTCAGTAGCTCGTTTTTTACACAAACCAATGACCAAACTAGAGATGGGCGCGTGTCGTGTTTTTTTCGTGACACGAACACGCACGACTCAACACGAAGTGTTCGTGACAGAAAATCTGTTTTCATGCGTGTTCGTGTCGTATCGTGATGAGCAAAATTGACACGATGAACACGAAACGATTTTATGTATGCATGAATTTCCAGTAAAGAAAAAATTTAATATTTTGCATCGTCAAGCACCTAAAACCATCAAATTTGTTGATAGTGTGGGGTCTCTTAAGCTTAAAGTTCTGAAATTAAACAAAAGTATGTATCTATTTGAATATAAAAAATGCTTGTTTTGCTATTAAATTTGATATCGTGCGTGTTGTGCAGTTTCGTGTTTTGAAAAAATTTCGCGTGCGTGTTTCGTAAGTGTTTGACATCTTGGCATTCGGGTTCGTGTCGTGTTGGAAAAATTCAACACGCGCCCATCTCTAGATCAAACCCATGTAAGTTAAATAGTTTTGGTCATATATTTGTGTCGTAAAAGAAATTAAAGGTAAAAAAAACTTGATGTAAACGGTAGAGATTTACATTTAAAGGGAAATCTGCTAGATTTCATGCAATTGCAAATGCTCTATAAAATATTTCTTTTCGTTTATATTAAAATGAACCTACTCTGTACCATCTTTATCTACGTGTAAAATTTTCCTCCACTGCTCGTGAGCAGTAAATTGTATGGCAGCATAGGGCACTATACGGGCCATAGTTGCGGAATTACCGCGCCACAACGCCAGTGTGCCTTCTTTGGCATGAGTTTGTTTAAGGAATTCTATGGCACCTTTTAATGTATAGCGAACATTTTTGCTGGAAAATAAAACATTAATAATACATACTTTAAAACATTAAACCTAAATGCATTCATTAACATACTTGATTTGAAAATTGATTTTTGTACGATCCAGTGGTGCTATTGTTGTTTTAGCTAAAGCTCCTGCTGCCGCACCAGCTGTTAAGCTGACTAAAACCGTCTGGTATTCAGCTAAAATGCAAAGTTTTGTTTAAGTTTTCAAAAAATTGTATTTGCTTTTGTGTAAAAAACTTACCCATTGCTTCTGGCTTATTAATATCATTTTTGGACCGTTGTTGAGTTTCAGATGATGTCGTAGGTTCATTGTTAAGTTTTGTTGCGGGATTATTAACGGTATTTGTATTCAAATTAGCGTTAGAGGTTGCGGTAACGGCGACAGCGACAGTAGATGCGGAAAATTGGCCAGTAGTTGTCTTAATGGGCATTGCAATATTTGGCTTATCCAAAATATGGCTCATTAGAGACTAAAAGATTGTAAGATAATTGAAAATCATATTATTACTAATACCAGTTTTATTATAATCCTACAAATAATATGCTTAATTTTTAGTAACATCCCTGTCGGAAATTCCGTTAACTTTAAGCTAACTATTTCGCAACTAGTACTGACTGACACTTGGATTACTTTTCAATGTAATCAACTGACTAATTTAACATTGCGATGTCCTAGGCGGAAGTCAATTGTCTCACTCTGCATTCGAACATGTATCATCACACGTTGTGTAGTCAACTCGCTACTACCCAGCTAAGGTACCATCTAAAATAACAACAGCAAAATTTTAATATAAAATTGAAATAACTTTCAAAGTGACTGAGAATAAATTTGTTGGCTCTCACCAAATTCGATTGCGTACTCAACTTAAGAATTCATTTTGGATTTGTTCTGGATGGCATGGATAGATGGCTAACTACAGCTTTTAGTTTGTTTAAGAAAAATTAGCGATAAGTTAATTATTTTTGTAGTCAACCAAACTCCGACAGGGTATGTACTCGTATGTACATACAATTGCAATAAACATTTAAAAATAATTCGAATTCGATGTGGAGAATATTGGCAGCGCTTCGAACAGCACCGCATGCAGGTAACGCCTTTAATAATGTTTTATTAAGTCTTTTTATAATGTTCTAGAACTTTTTTTTTATTTTTAAATCCAAGCCCTGTCTATAATATAAAAAAAATTTTTGTTTGTTGTGCCACCAAACTGACCATGTTAAATGTAAAAAACAATAAATTATTTATTTTTATTTTTAAAATGCGTTTTTTTTTCTTGAGTTGTTTTTATTTTTTTCTTTCTACTTTATACTAATTATTAAATTAAACTTTATTTAAAAATCATTTTAATGATAACTAAACGAAAATAAAAAGTAAGAAGTAACGAATTAATTTTTCCGAGAGAACTTTTTTATAACACGCTTCGTATGTGTGAACATGTGTTAGCATCTGAGCTGACTTGTTAGGTAACTGATTAAGTGATTGATTGATTAAGGAATTGATTTATTAATAACCTTCTTGTCCAAAGTTAGTTTGTAAACAAAAGCAATACATCAAACCAGAACGCTGTAGTCATTTTAATTTGAAATTTATTTTATTTGTTTGTTTATGTTTTGTTAAGATAAGACATACGAGTACATATTGCACTTGATCAACAAGAGGGTACTAACTCGAAATTCTAAAATTTTCCGTAGAGGCCAAACTCTGTTTGTCGTTATATTTCAAGTGAATTTGAAAATCCAAAAACATTAGAAAATATATTTAAAACAATTATTTTTCAGTTATTGGCTTTCAAGAGTTGAGTGAACAAGATATTTGTATGGAATTTTTACACAATATGAAGAACGATATGAGGATTTATTCTGCAGCATTTAGTAAAAATTCCATTTTTTGAGTTTGACGTTGTTTGAGTAAATGAGCGATATGTAGTATATTTATTTTCTCCATAATTACAGTGTACATATGTGCATATGTACATATGTGCATATGTACATATGTATGTGTATGAGTTAGTGTGAAAAGATTATTGCTTATCTTACAAAATTTTGCATTGAATAAAATATAACAAAATGTTTTGTATAGGCATACATATGTATGTACATATCGCTCATTTATGCATCATTATAGGTAACGCATATAGAAATGTTTTATTTAACTGAATCTAAATTATTTTAAACTCTTTAGTGCTTATTTTTGAGGTCGGTTAATTTTATTTAAGTTTTATTTTTAAAACTTTAGTGTCAATTTTATAATTTTTTTTAAAATTGGTTCTGTAATCTAGTTTGTATTTATATTGACAGTTTTTTTTCGTTAATTTGTATGTACGTACTTATAAAAGTGCCCTCAATGAACTTTAGTGTATTTTATATTTTTTATTTGTGCTATCTCCTAAAAATATTTTCACGTTTTATTCAATTTTACTGTGTACAATATGTGATAGTGCAATAATATTGCATCACTTCATGATGTGCTTAGTGGCCATGCGATTAGCTGCTAATGCAATATTATTCCATTACTTTTAAGAGATTTTATTTAAGTGCAAAAAATAGTGCACTACAAGCATCAAATTTGAATTTGCACTAAAATTTTTGTTTTTCAATCAGTGCTTATGCAAAAGTAATGCAAGTTGCCCAGGTCTGGTTGTATCCATCTGTTTTTGACATTGATCCATTATTCTTAAACAAACAAATCGCCTGTTGTTTTTGTACTTTCTTAGTTGTTGTAGACCTGCATATACTTTATATAAATATGCTTTGATGTAAGTATATACATACATACATATGTACATATGTATATGAACAAATTTATTGCACCCAGTGTTGTCAGATATGGCGATATCTCGTCAAAAGTGACGATAAAAATTTGTTTTTGGCGATGAAAATTTTGAAATGGCGATTGGCGATTTACATGGCGATATTTTAACTCCTTGGCTATATTTTTTATGATTTTTTACGATTTAAGAAATTAAAAAAAAATGTATGTATGTGAAATTTATTTGCTGGTGGTTAAGCGATGTCTATATGCATTTCATTGTTGCTTTAACAAATCGTCAGTAGACTTCAACCACACAGCAACAATGAAATGCATATAGACATCGCTTAACCACCAGCAAATAAATTTCACTTATAATATAATTATGACAATATGTCGAATAATAAATCTCTTAAAATGTATGTATGTAATTTAATTATGATACTGAAAATAATGAGTACGAAAGTTGTGAATTAATAATTGATATGTGTACGTACATATGTATGTATATACATGTTTAAGTAAACGTTAGTTATGTTTTATCACAAGATTTAAATAGCAATTTTGATGTTTCACTTTAATTTATCCTATTAAGATTGATCTTTTGAAATAAGTTAATTTTAAATTTTTTTTAATCTCCAGTATTTGTATGTTATTTTACGCCAATATACGTTTTATAAATGAACTGCTGTTAATGTAAATACCTTTCCTTAAACAATATTTGTAATACCTACCTACAATTACAAAATACAAATATTTTTTGTAGCTCAAAATTAATGTTTTATTATATTGGCGATATTCGACAAGAAATTGGGCGGTGAAGCTAAAAATAAATCTGACAACACTGATTGCATCGTGTTTACGTATATTTATACATGTAGGTATATAGCATGATACAATTATACAAGGTACTTGCACAAGCCCAGCATGTTAATGTATACAATGCAGAAACTTGTCAAACTTTGTTTACAAGCCGCAAAAATGTTAGTGTATGTGTGTGAATAAAATGATTACAGTGTTGCCAATGAATTTGCATGTGGCTGTGTCTCCAATTACACATTGAAGAAAATTACACTACACATCCCTTGTGTAGGTTAAAATTAAAACAAAATTAAACAAAAATAGAAGTCAAAGTGGAATTACACACAGATTATACATGAATCTAATTATAGGCCTACACATGTGAGTAGAAATTACACACTCTGTATATTACACACATATTGGCAACACTGAATGACTATAATCATTCATGAATGCCGCGTCTGCAATTGTACTTTAGTTACCCTGTAATTGTTATTTTTAACAACAAAAGACATCTGTTTTTGACTAAATTCTGTTTGTTTCTACCAACAAAATGCGTGTGTTTCTTGGTGTTGCAATTTTGTTGTAGTCGTGCAAGTACCTTGTAAAATTGTATCATGGTATATAGTATTTATATACATACATACATATGTATGTACATACACATGTGTATCTGCTTTTGTGCATTTTTAAGTTTTCTATTTTCTGCAAGGTACAAAGTCCATACTTTTATACTTTTTTATCCGCCATTCTCTATATTTTCCAAATATTATAATTTAAAAGAACAGAACACCAAATAAGTAATGTTTGTTAGAAATGTTTATTTACACAATACTATCGGAATTTTATCACCTTGATTTTTCTTATTCTATATTTATATCACTCTTGTTATTATTTTTGAATCTATTTCAAATTTCTTAGTCAAATACTTGAGTTACACTATCAACTTGTTTGTGTAATGACTTTATTATTTGTTGTTCGCTTTGTTTCTTTCAACATGCACGAGAAGAATGTGCTAATCAAGACATGTTTTTGTTTTGCTAAAGTGTTCACCGGTATTAACAAAAACATCTAGCCCCCTTGAAAACCCCTTTATGTATAATTATATGTGTTTTTACATACAATTGCACTTGCGTCAAATCTATTTACTATTTTTTATTAGTTTATACATACATACGAGGTCTGATCAAAAAATAACCGTTATTTTCAATTTTTTCAAAAAGTATTTATTTATTCATCAATAACTAACTATCTTGTCCCCTTCAAAGTAATCCCCGTCAGATATAATACACTTATACAAATCTTATGTATCGATGTTTTCATTTTTGGGAAGAGGAAAAAGTCAGCGGGTGCCAAGTCCGGTGAATACGGTGGTTGAGGCATGATAACGGTTTTGTTTTTGGCACAAAAACTCACGCACAAGCATCGATGTGTGAGCTGGTGCGTTATCATGGTGCAAAATCCATGATTGTTTTTTCCACAATTCTGGCGCATAACTTCAAGGTAGTATTCCTTATTGACCGTACGACCTTGTGGCAAGAAGTCATGATGCACCACGCCATTGCAGTCGAAGAAAACAGTGAGCAAAACCTTCACATTTGACCGAACTTGACGACCAGGTCGAGCATCGTCATTGACATCTTCTCGGCCTTTCTTAAACCGGTTATACCACAATTGACCTTGTGTTCTGCTCACAGTAGACTCGCCAAACGCCACAGTCAACATTTCAAATGCCCTTGCGCATTTAATTTCATTTTTTACACAAAACTTAATACAGTTTCTTTGATCGAAGAGCACACCAAAACACGACTAACCTTTTTATCTGTCAAAAACAAACTGACAATCCAAAATGGCTGATATTGCCAACATATATAACAGACATGTGTACCAACATAACAGAAAAAAAAATGCGAAAATCGAACTCACGAAATTTGAAAATAACGGTTATTTTTTGATCAGACCTCGTACATATGTACATGCATACTACATACTACATATTTATTCATCACAAGTGAAAAATTTATTTATAAGTTTATCACACCGTTTGTAACTTTTACAATATATGTATGTATATTAATTAACGAGGAAATATAGACCTGGGATAACTTGAAAAGACCTATCTGACATTTCTAAATAAACATATCGCTCATTTGCTTCGTTTGTTATGACCAGGCAAACCAGAAATATGCTCTAAAAACAGTGTTTTATGAGCATTCAATATGCACTAAAAACTTGAAAATATGCACTAAAAACTCAAAAATATGCTCTTAGAAATAAAATAAGTTGGTTTATTTTTAAATAAAAATTTATTTTTAATTCGAAACTTCAACAACATTTGCATATAAAATAAGACAAAAATAAAATAAATCAAAAAACAAAAAAACTAACAAAGAATAACTGCCGTATTAAAAACAATAATTTAGGTTTGAAGTGCTCGTTAAAACAAAATTGCCATAAAAATTTTGACTAAAGCAAATAATACAAATTCATTTTTTTGGATACTCTCGTACAATTTTAGCTTCAATTTCAAAAGAGAGCACGACATCAGAATTAAAACTTTGAAGCGGTATTTTGGATAATTATGACAATATTTTTATTTATAAATTTTAATTTTTAATTTTTTTAATTTTTATTTTTAAATATTCACCTAGATTTTCAAATAAAAACAGTTGCTGTCACATCTAAATAAACTTTTATACATTAAAACTGTTACTTCAACGTTTTCTTGGGGCAAAGTCCGTCACAAATAACAAAACCGAATTTTTATTGAAACTGACGTCCGTAATGACTGCGTAATACATAAGAAAAATTTATACACTACATGGAATATTGGAACTAAGATTTAGATGGCGAAAAATAAAAATAAAAATTTTGACCAACACATAAGCTTGTAACCACATTATAAAATAAAAAAGTTCTATAAAGTATCAAAATATGTCCTGAAAGCATAAATTATGCTCTAAAAATTCGAAAATATGCTAAAAATATGCGTGTAAAACTGATATAAGTAAAAACATGCTTTAAAGGGTAAAATATGCACTAACAAATCGATGCCAAAATTCATAAAAAGTTCTGAAATGGATAAATATCTTGTCCCCAAATTAATACGTCACACAAGAAAAAACATGCAATTGCATATTTGCGGTTTTTCTGGTTATGACGTTAACTCAAGAAAACTAGTTTTATAGAAAACAGGTTTGATGTTTTCAGTTTCTACATTCTTAACTCAAAAATTGCATCGTGTTTTGAGTTATGACATTGTTCGAGTAAATGAGCGATATGTATGTATGTACGCGTATGTATTCTTTTTTGTTAATCATCAAAAATTAATTATTAATATATTCATAGTGGTTTATTGAAAACTTGAAAGTAATTTTCTGCAAAACTAGCTTTGTTGGAATGAAGAAGCGATGTGCCAAAATAAGATGTTACCTATCGTTAAGTTAATATATAGAGGCCCTAACTAATTATAATATATATATAATATATATAATTTTTTAAATAGTTTGTATATTTCGATAGAAGAACATCTAATGTATCGAAAAATACAAAAATAATTTATATATTAAGGTAGCGATACGTGGTTAAATATGGCAATCAATAGTTCCAAAAGGATAGAATTCAGAAAATAATTACATTTCGCAATAGAAATTTTATACATAGCAATTCCACCAAATCAGTGATTCTGTAATTCGAAAAAGCTAAAGCTAAATTTTATCGCTAAAATGATGAACAAAAATACTAAATTAAAACATTTTGGCGATGACATAAAATCAGGGTTTTCGGTCCCTGTAATTATTCTTGAATTTTTAAAGAAAACATCGTAAAATGTGGCCAATCACATCATTTGGGTATTTTTCAACTAGATTTTTCGAACCACGAATGGTTTTATTTTTTTTACCCAAAAATTATTGCTATTTTTTATTTTTATATTTGTGGGTAAAAATAATTGTTATTTCCTGATTTTTATTTTTTCGAGTTGATATAATTTTTATTTTATTTTCATTTCATTTTAATTTTTTTTTTACAGAAATAAAAGTTTTTGAGCAGAAATAAAAATCAGCTTCCGATTTCTAATTTTTCTAACAGAAATAGAAATAGTTATTACATTATTTTAAAAGATATATACATATGTATGTATGTATATGCAAATTTTTTCCATTGGAAAATACCGAAAATGCCTTTCATTTAATACCCACATCATAAAAGTGATAAAAATAGTGCCACCATGTCGGCTGCGGAATTTCAGAAATTTATTTTTATTTCTGATCGAATATACATATAAAAATCAGGAAATATGTAGTTTTATTTCTGGCCGAAAAAAAATAAAATTAAAAAAAAAACAATTATATTTGCTCGAGAAAATAAAAATCAGAAAAAAATAATTAAATATTTCTGCAAGTAAAAATAAAAATCAGAAACTCACTTTTATTTCTGCTCGAAAAAAAATCATAAAGTAGACTTCAAAATATGTATGATTTGGAAAGCACCAATGAAATATATATAGACAATGCTTAACCACCAGAAAATAAATTTCAATTAATATAGAGGATTTAAACAACTATAAGTTTTTAATTCAAAAACAAATCTAAAATAAATTACATATTTGAGAACATTTTTTTAAGGCGGTATTCTGCAAGACAGAATGCAGCGCTCTCGCTGGGCACACAATTAATATCATTTGTTAGAGTAATTCTATTTTTAGTACAATAATAAATGAACATTTATTAGGTTACACTTTCTTATTAATTATATTGTTTATTGAATAAGTATGTATGTACATACATATGTACACATATGTATGGCTGCGTGTATGTAAAAAAATTAAATACTGCGATTTATAGTGCTGTGGCGTCTCTAATAAAATCAAATGGAAGCCTCGACGCCAGTTTTACACAATGGGGCTTATCGATACAAAATTATACTTTCTAATAAAATAAAAAATTCAAATAAAAATATAAAATACTTGATTCATAAAATAAAGCCAAATTTCTACAATCAGATGTCAAAAGCACAAAGTATACTTTGTGGTAAAAAAGTCGGTTAAGATTGTCAGCTACAAAATTACCACAATCGCAACATGTCTCATAAAATGACTGTAGCAAAGCATATACATATTTTGCTTACAACTGTAGAGTGCGTTTAATTTATAAACGTGTTTTTTATATAAGTACAACAATATATGCATGCCTAAATTTTCCACAAAATTTATTTATAATAAATCATAAAGAAGTTAAAAGTTGTCTACGAAAAGAAACAGCCCTCTCGATGTGGTTTTACCAAATGCAAAAATGTGATAAATAACACGTAACGTTATTTTAGAAAGAAGAGGCAAGAATTTCGCTTTGAAATCACAATACTCATACAATTGCAAGTTTTAAATAACAACAAAAAAATTGTTTGACTTTAAGAAACTGTAAGAACCCAGCAAAAAAATTCATTTCCAAATCATCAAAAAGTCTAAAAAAAAAAATAGAAATCTAATAGAAAAATTACTTATTTTTGTTCATAATGCCAAAAAGAGGTGGATTTTTTTGTTTGTACTACAATATATGAACATTTTTAGTTAATTTGAGATTGCATGCAAGTTTTTGCTGGAAAGTTGATTTTTCATTACGTAATCATTTCACTCTGTCATTTAAACAGAATTCTTTTGAATTAGTGAATCCATTAGCGTGTACCTATCGCATAAATTATTTTCCCGGTTAATTCTATCACAAATAAAGAATTTTTGTAAAAAGAATTTACCCATAAGAATATTCTGGTTAATAATTCTTCGACTAATACTCGATGATCAATTACAAGCAAGTCCTAAATAACTATAGCAAAGAGCACTGTCTGGGATGTAACTGGTCTATAGTAGACTTGTGCCATTTAGTTCATTTCAGTGACCGGTCATTTTAGTTCAATATTTATAAATGAACTAGTTCGTTCATTTAGTTCAATCGCTCTTTTTAGTTCAATGAACTAGTTAGGTCTTTTTAGTTCACTGATTTTACATCTACAATTCTACATGCATATGTATGTATGTATGTATGTATATGTTGTGGTCTTTGACTGTATTAAAAACACAGATCTGTGATTAAAATCTTTACGAAAACTAAAATTAATTTATTAATAAATTTGTTTTATAAACTAACACAGCAAAAGCTAGTTCAAAAATTGAACTAGTTCATTTAGTTCAAAGTAATGAATCGTTCATTTGAACTAGTTCGTTCATGAACTACTCAAGACTAGTCAATAGTACTTATTAATAAATTAATTAGTAAATCAGTGCAGCTTTATTTTTTAAATTTTTTAATGGGAACATCGTCATATAAAATCCAAAATGTCTCATTTTATGCCGAGTGCACATCTGTCACACATGTGCAAAAGAAAGAGTAACCACTAATTACTAATAAAAAACTGTTTGATTCAAACATAAGTATGTACATATGTAGGTATATTATATAATGCTATAATTTTTAACACACATGTATATTTTATTATTTAGCCACCCAATCCATATTTTAACATATGTATGCATGTATATACTCCTAACTAGGTACATACATATCTACATATATGCATGCATGTAAATATCTACATATATATATGCATATATGCATATATATATGTATATATATTTACTGCCTATAGAGGTAGCCACACGCTGCAATTTTGTTAATTAAGAATGCACTACAAAAAAAACATATTTTTTCACGTGTTTTTCCACATTTTTATTTCTTTAATATTATCTAGTTTTTGTGGATTATAATACTTATGTACAACTACAAAGAACTAGTAGTGTTTATATACATTCATACATACATACATATTATGTATAGATATACAGTTGCGAACAGGAAAATAGCAGTATGACTATAATATTTTTTTTTGAAACTACTGTATTTTTAAAAAAGTTTTATATAAAATGTTATACGTCTTAGTAATCTGATAAGTCTGTTTATTGTTTGTAATAAACTATTTTTGGAATAAGTTTGGTATACCTGAAAACAACGGTATATTATATTTTACAGCGCAATCTTTTGTTAACATTGAAATAGAAGTGATAAACGACTATTATTTTTCTTTTAATTTTTATGGACAAAGTAAAAAGTTTTGAAGAATAAAGTGAAGATAAGGTAAATAATATTTATTTACTGTTTATGGAATGCTAAGTAGGTATATATTTTTCCTATAATTTTTTTCTTTAGTTGGTCACACTAAACATTGCACTATTGATCAATAAAAAATAATTTAATAATTGAGGAAAGAGGGAAAAATATGCAATGTGCAAAAATAATATCAAATGTAATAAAATAAAAAAATAAAGCAGAAAGTAGAGGTGTAAGAGAAAAATTTCGCCCAAGGCCAGCCAAGTGTAATGCTTTTATATCAGCCAGGGAAATAAACTTAATTACGCGATATACTAGAAAAACTCCACTGCTTAAAAAACACATAAGGATAACCATTTGGAGTTCGCTAGAAATCATGTCAATTGGCCTGCAAGCAAGTGGCGCAATATTTTGTGGACTTATAATCCTTTAATTTCTCTATATGGAAATTCTGGCTGTGAACAATAAGTTCGGCATCCACCATCTCCTGCATGTCCACCATGTAGATCAAAAATCATGATGTATTGCTGTTTTTCATACTACGGTCTAGAGCCCTTAGATAAAAATTACTTGCGTTGTGGGTCAAAATGAAATGGGTCTTCCAGCAGGACAACGACCCAAAGCATACTAGTCGAAAAGATAGGTAGTGGTTTCGCGTCAACAACATTGAGGTTATGCAGTAAACAGCGTAATTTTCTGACCTTAAGGAATTTGCGACTAAGTACTAGGCAATAAATATTAAATCTAAATTTAAAATGTTTGTTGGTATATTTTGGAAAGACCGCGACAAATCTGTAACCCCTGCTATTTTCATGTGTAGTACGAATACCATTTTTTTACGCTTAAGCTTAATTTTTACCAACCAGATTTGAATTTTCATACATTTTATTTTCTGTTGTAACTTATTTTCTATTGCAATATAAATTAAAAATAGAAACTTTCTTTTCAGAAATTTGTTTAAAATGTGGTGGTACTGCTATTTCAATGTTCGCAACTGTATTTATGTACGTATGTACATACATATGGATGAACAAACATACATATTTCTATTTCTTTATTTATTCACAGTCATTTCTACTTGTTGTTTTTTCTTTGTCGTCTAAAGTCGTCGCTTTTTTTTTGGTAACAAGAACAAAAAGATAACCAGAAGAAATGCCCCCAAATGCATACATATGTATGTATATATGCTAATAGTCTGACGTTATTGTCCTTTGTTTTTACAATAATGGTAATCATTATTATATAATTAAAACACAAATTTATTAAGGGACATAGGCACGTATATACTTAGCCATTTATCTGTGATAATGCACTTACCCTACACAAAACAATTTAATTTAAATTTATATATGAATACGCTGGACTTTGTGCCCCACAGATCAACAGTTATAAAATTTACTAAATCACTTGAAATTGTTCACAAAAACCATTGAATGTAATTTACACACTTTATATTACATTAAAGAAAACGCAAAAATATTCCAGACACCCTGTTTTTCGTTTTCTATTTTATTTATTTATTAAGTATGTATTGCTTAGCTTCTCTTTTCGTATTTATTACACAAGCAATTATTAATTGATTATATATTTATAAACTTAGTACGTTGCTGCTTTTATTTCTAAATTATTTAATAGTTTTTAATATCACAACGCCAAGTAACTTAACCGTTTAATTTACCAAATCGAAATGAAAAATAATCGCGTAATTTTCCTAAAAATCCCAGTACGTGCGTTGGTGTCTTTTACTTCAAAACAAAAAGCAAGAAACATTATGCTGCCAGAGTTATTAAATCGATATTTTAATTATGTGGCAAATAATTAAGAAAATAGATAAACAGATAGAATTTTAAAAATTTAAAATTGTTTTTGTTAGTTTGTTGTTATTATGCCATTCCATGTGCTGCCACATGCAGAGAAGCAAGCCGATCAATTTTTTTCGGCGGCGGCTGAAGGGGTGAAATTTATCGGCGGCGACGGCTTAGCCGCTCGCGCCGTGTTTTTATCGGCTCGCCAAAAGTGATACTTTTTCTTCGGCTACGCCGAAGAAAAAGTATAAATTTTGTTTTTATCACGTTTTTATTCTACGTACCCTATAAGATTTCATTATAGGTATGTATTTAATAATTTCTTCACACAATTTGCTCTAACAATGCTCGCGCTTTTAAAATTTTTACCAACTTATACAGAAATGTGTATACTTGTACATATGTACATATGTACTATAAATGCCGACTAAACTAACGGTTTCAAACAGAGATACCAATCTAACGAGTTTGGCACTGCATTAAGCGCTTTTTAAAAGTGCTGATTTAAATTGAGATAATCATATCTTTTTTTTTGCATATTGCAAAGTAAATTTATGTAAAGTGTATGAAAATCAACAACTAAGAAAGTAAAAAGTATCAAACGTTTTATTTGTATTATAAAGCTGGCGAAATGTCAAAAACAGGTGAATACAACGAAAAGAGAATGTGTGGAAAATCAAAACAGAAGTAATTTATTAATTGATAGACTTTTGCTTGTGAAATAAGTAAAATAAAAGATACATATCGTCGGCTGATTATTAGTTTGCGGCACAGTATATTCAAAATACATTGTGTCTGCAGCAAACAAGATAGCAACCGAAGATATGTACGGGTATACCGCTCATTTACTTCATTAATGTCACCCTCCAAAAACCTAGTTTTGCAGAAAACGTGTTTGAAGTTTTAAATTTACAAGCAGCTCAATGCACACATGAAAAAATATGATTCTCTCATGAGGTAGTAATAAAAGCTTTTTAGATTAAATTTTTTACACAAGATAAAATACAAAATGTTAAATTATTGTGCATCATTAACTCACAAAACTCATATTTTGCATTATGAACGTATTGAGCGATATACATAAGTATATAAATAATTAATTATAGTTATTTTTAAATGTTTTCTAGGACTTTTTGTTTAAAAATTTTTACATACGTTTTCACCGCTACAATTTGAAGAATTATGTTTAAGCAGCACACCCACTTGCAATATAATTGTGCAATTTTCCCTATTGTACAATAATATCGCTAATGTGTATGTCATATTCGGAGGCGGCACAATATATTGGCAAATATCAAAAGACTGATTTTTATTGTGCAATCAAGACAATTGTGTAACGTGGTGGCAACATTGTTCAATGTTGTTTACTATTTCACTGTAAGGAAAATTGGGCAATATTTTCTTTGGAAATATTGTACCATTTATTGCATAGTATAGGTCAAAACGACAATAATATATACAACGACATATGCAATAATATTGTATAATTGATGGGCCGCTTAACAGAGCAATATAAAACAAAATGATATAAAACAATTTTAAACAACCTTTGACAGCTAGGAAGGTATGTATTGCGATGTGGTTCCTCAGTATATAATTTTTGAAAGTTCACATATTCCTACAAGACGTGTTTGGTAAAATACTGGATTTTCTTGCAATTTTTTATTTTTAATTTTAATGCAAGGCTTTACTTTGCTAAGTTTTGAATTTGTAGGAGTGAAACGAATTCAACTCCCAAAAACGGTACTTCCTTTTATTCATGTGGGTTTTTACTCTTTTATATAGGTTATATTCCTAATAACAATTAACTGGATAAAGGCCATGACTCGCTATCATACAAATTTTTCTTTTTTCATTAAGCTACGTGCAAATTGAAAATATTAAACTCATTTTAATAACTCATAATACCATGGAGGTGATCATGCCACTTTGAAAAAAATCGGTAATATGCATCACTTCTTTCATAAACAAGAAAACTACCTTCGAAAGATATATACATATTAACATCACTTAAACAATATTAAAAGTATTTGGCAACCATTACAGTACATAAGAAAATTAAAAAAAAAATCGGTACAAAAGAAAATGAAAAAATATCAGCGGAGCCGTACAAATCGGCTTGCCAATAAGCCGCCGATGCGCCGATGGATTCGGCGGCGGCTTGACTGAAGTAAAATAATCGGCGGCGCGGCTTGCCGCCAGCCGCGCCGACACGACTTGCATCTCTGGCCACATGGCTTTTGCACGATTAATAAAGGGAGAAATAGGTTCATATGGCCCCAGTAAGAAACGTTTGTTTTCGATGACGATATAATGTTTTCGTTCGAAAAATTAATTAAAATGTAAATTTTGAGTCCCATAACTCCATTTGCTCATTATTAAATCAATCATACTCTGGTCTTAGACTCGGCAGTTTTAGTTGCTCAACTTTTGATTTTGTGTGAGAGAGTTGAGAAAGTAATATAACCTTTTGTATGCCTACATTTTTCTTTCTCATTATACAATCAAAATTTGAGCAAGAAAAACCGCCGAGTCTAAAACCAGAGTTAGTTTTGTACGCATGTACTTATTCTTCTAATGTTACATTTCGGTATATTTGCAAGGCTGCGCAAAAAAGGGAAAGCAACAATAGTCGCCGTTTATCACAAAAAGCGGTGCAGTGACACATTAGGGGTTAAACCGTTTCCTCCTTCACGACAACTTCTACAGAAATCATTATATGGAAGATTTCTTCTAAGATGTGTACGTTTGCATTTACATAACAATGTCCAGTTAGTACTGCGGAGTTAATACCTAGGGATTTTTTCAAGATAGTCGACTGGTATCACAAGGTGGCCAAGTTAATTTTGCGGTAGGGGGCCATCCACATATTACGTAACGCCATTTTTTCCGATTTTTGACCCCCCCCCCCCTCCCCCCCAGTAACAGATCGTAACAATTCTTAGACACCCCCCCCCCCCTCACAATAACGTAACAAGAACTTTAAAAAAATTTAAATTGTTTTAAGTTCTTATTTAAAAAAAAATTAAATTTAATTCATACACATACATATGTATGGATTTTTAAATAACTTTTTGTTTGAATTGAAGTAAATTTCTTTATTTAGTTATTACAAACTAATATACAAATATTTTTATGGCATTTTCTTAGGTTTCGTTTAGGATTTATTCATTTATTTATTTTATTTATGGGAAAATGCAAGTAATTGAGAATGGACGAATATTCGGGAATTCGAATACTTTATTTTTATTTTCTGTTAGACTAACACAGTGCGTAGACAAAAATCAAGTAAGCTTGCAAAATATAAATAATAACAATTATGTATTTATGTACATATGTATATGCATATATTTATATCCATTTAACACTCATGATTCTTGATTTATTATGTATTTCTTTGATAAATTAAATACATAAATAAATGAAAAATCGAAGTGTTTTTGTACGAAATTAGTAAAATTTATGTTACGTAACAATTTTACAGACCCCCCCCCCCTACCCCCCGTAACAAATCATAACAAAACTCGAACCCCCCCCCAAGGGCGTTACGTAATATATGGATGGCCCCTAGAGGAAGAAACCTTGTTTGACCATCTGGTCACCGCAATTGTAATGAGACACTGCTTCATTTTTAATGCAATTTTGCAATGTTCCAAAGCAACACAAACAATTTGATCAGTATGATAGTTTGATACTAGAGGCTCGTCTTTAGTTAGGCCTTTTCCTGGTATCCAGATTAACTTACCGTTAGAATATCTCGCCAAAATAGCTATTGTGTGTATACATCTGATATTTTAAAAGGTAAAAACGTATCAGTATTAATATCGGTTAAACAGAATCGAAATACGACTTCAACTACTATGGGCTTTTTCAGTGAGCTATGTATCACAACTTGAGTTTTTTCTATTTACTGGGGACAAATCACGGCATTGATCGAAATTTCCATACCGACACAATTAAAATTGTATAAAAATTTGTTCGTCAACGAATGCCGGAATTTACCCCCGGTTTTGTCTAATTGCCATTCCCAATCCTACACCTGTTGATGCAATTTGCATCCGCAATCGCAACGTATGGCATCTCTATGGTAGTTCAGCGCAGGGAAAGAAGCAATAAAAGAAAGTATGAAATGAATGAGTGATTTAGTTTTAAACTCATCACGCTTTTAACAATTTATTATTTAAACACAACAAGGACGTACTTAATTTTAAAACATAAAGCAAAATATCCCTTTAATTTAAGCTAATTTTAATAAAATATAAACTAAATAGTAGTACTCATAAAAGTTTTCCACCAACGTTAAAATTAAATCATTTTTGTAGTCAATTAACAAGAAAATTTTGTAACATGTGTGCTTCAGCTTCACTAGACAATTGCACATCATCTCATTCAAACTCAGAAAGTGTTGAAACAAATGAGGACACTGGCGAAGAAAACATACCAATACCAGCTATTACATCTCCAGAAGAAATCTTAGAGCATTATGGGCCGAACTTTAAATTACTGCAATGTAATGCTCAAGTCGAAGAGCTGTTAACTATAATAAGGGATAAGTAAGGAAAATGTTTGGTTATTGTTTACTTGCAAATATAAAATATACAAGCCGGCTTTCTTTGTAGATAACGCTGGTATACTTAAAGTTTGAAACTAAAAAAAATTCTATTTAAAAAACTCTATTTAAGATTTGACGCGTCGTTAGCATATTATGTGTGTGCATACATACATATATTTACATACGAGTATGTACACATGTTCATGTACCCATGATGTGATTGATTTTTCCTTAATGATTTCGTTATAAATTTCATTTCAGTTAAGGAAATGCATTAGAAAATACAAATAAATAGAAATGAAAGAGCTTAGTAATAAATTAAAATTTTAACTTAATCTTAATTTTCTCATATATAAATCAATAACTTAATAATTCACCAAAAATTTCAATGCAAATTCTTTTTTCATTGGCAGAAACACCACACGCAGCGATTTTAAGTTTTATGCGGATCGCTTAATACGTCTAGTCATAGAAGAGTCATTGAATCAATTACCGTATTCAGATTGTAGTGTGGAAACTCCCACCGGGGCTATATACGATGGGTTGAAGTATCAATCTGGTAATTGTGGCGTATCAATTATACGATCGGGTGAAGCTATGGAGCAGGGTTTGCGAGATTGCTGCCGTTCAATAAGAATCGGAAAAATTTTGGTTGAATCAGATTCTGATACTCATGTGGCACGAGTGGTCTATGCTCGCTTTCCCGACGATATTGCACGCAGGCAAATATTGCTAATGTATCCTATAATGTCAACCGGTAATACGGTGTTACAGGTAAATAATAAATACATTTTAATAAAACCTATTCATAAAAAATAGTAAGTACATGTATAAATTTATATTTGTAGGCCGTTAATGTACTAAAAGAACACGGCGTTCCAGAGAATAGCATAATTTTATCCAATCTATTTTGTACACCAATGGCAGCTAAATGCGTTGTTAGCGCTTTTCCTCGCTTAAAAATTTTAACTTCGGAGCTGCATCCTGTAGCTCCTAATCATTTTGGGCAAAAATATTTTGGAACTGATTAAAATTACGAATGATATAAACGCACGACTTTTCTTAACTCACAATATACTTAACAAATCTGTAAGATAAATATATAGATATAAAAATAAAATTTAGGGCTTAAGCTGTAATTCGATTAGATTTATTTATTTGTATTGTATTTTTGCCGACTTTTTTGTATATACAATATATATAAATTTAAGCTTTTGAATTCTTTTTTAATGTTTAACTTAAAACGATAATAAAGCTTTTGTTGAACAAATATTTGTATGGATTTTCTTTTTGAAATTGCTAACATTCAGAAATAGTTTGTATAAATTATTTTTGGTAAATTTTGATAAGAAACGAAACTTAAAATCTCTTGGGAAATAAATTCCCATATGTACATACATACATATATTTATTACATATCCTTAAGTGAAAAGCCAATTAACTACACTTCTTAATTTTTCAGAAAGAAGAAAAAGCTGTATTAATTAAAAATACAATTAAGTACATTTTATTTCAATATTTTATTATTATTTAACGCGTGTTAACATGAACACGACTTTAAAAAATGCATTTGTTGCTGGCTTAGCAGCAGCGAAATACATCTAGACGTGTCAAAACAATAATTAATAAATTTTTTAAATAAAATACTTTTATTGGCGGAATATATGCAAATACATGCATATGTATTTGCTCTAGGTTGCTTAAATGAAAAAAATGTAGTAAATATTGTACTGAATGGGGTTAAATTATTGTTGATCAATTAATGTTGTGTGTTCTTAAGTTAGGTATTAACACTAAGAACTATTTAACCTGTATAAAATAGAAAACGTCATGAAAGTACATATTTTCAAACTAGTATAGTATTAAAATTTTGCACTAAAAGTTAAGAACTTGACAAAAATATATTGCGAAAATTCTAAACTTGTTTTAATTCCCTGTTAATAGATAAGCTACAATAGCAAAAGGAATTCTGTAAGCATTTTCCATGTGTCGTGTCGCTTGCTTTCTGTCGCTTAAACTGCATTTCTTAGCACATAAAAAATATACTTGACTCATTCTGTTGCGCTTTACAATGTTTTGTTTAATAATATCACTTTTCCTTCGCTCTCTCGTTCTAGTATACAATTATGTCTGACAGACAAATTAACTAGACAAAGTAAGGTATAGCAAACAATAACATGTTTGAGGTTGTGTGTGAACATATAAAAGAAAAAGAACAAGCATCACCACTTACAAAAAATCCAAAATGGTTCACGACGTGTTTGAGTTGATGACGAACTAATAACAAAATATTAAATTAAATATAAATTTAAAAAAGTATTCATATTTTCGAGAATATTAAACATAGTGCTTATATTGCTTATTTATATAAAAAAGTGTGCATAGAAACTTGTTAGAAAAGGAAGTAGAGAAAATTCTGCAGTCTGGATATTTGTTGTATTTAAAGAAGTGTGAAGCTGCCCTGGTATAGAGCAAACAAAATATAAAAAAATTATAAGGCAAAAGCAAGAACAAGCATTGTGAATTGTTTTTGCAAGTGCGTGTGTATTACAAGAAAAGTTAACAAACAAACGAAATTTGTATGATGGCCAATGTTTCACAATTAAATGATTTGAGAAGTTATTCCCGCCATTGGCTGGGCGAGTTTATCGACCTGTATCAGTTGGAGGAATGTTTATGGCAGCCAAAACATCCCGACTACAGCAACAATACCGTGCGCAATAAAGCCTACGACAAACTGGTGGAAAAATTAAAGGAGGTCGAACCGAATCCTGACCGTACTATGGTGGTGCGTAAAATCAATTCATTGCGTTCTGCATTTCGACGTGAATATCGGAAAACAAATGCCAAACAGAATTATGAGACGCGCTTGTGGTATTATGATAAACTGTCTTTCATTGCTGACCAGAATATAAAACGTGCCCTAACAAACTTGGGAGGCAGCAGCAGCGGGTCAGATGCCAAGCCTCCAAAACGTTCACTTGCTCTGGCATTCGAAGATGATGATTCAATGGAATTCGAAGATGATCATCAATTGGAAGCTAGCAGTGCTCACTCGACTTCGCAAACTGATTTGCATAATGATGCCGGTATGCCTCCGGCCATAGCAGCTGTAGCTAACGGTGAAATTGTGCCCATATCTATAGTCAAAAGTGAAGATCAAAAAGCCCATCATCAGCTGCAAGCGCAGCAACATAATCATGAAGAACCACCGCCGTTGCATCATCATCATCACCATCAGCAGCAGCAGCAGCAACAACACCAGCAGCAACCACACCACCACCAACATCATCACCATCATGCTGCTGCTCAACAAATTCACGCTCAAACGCAACCTCAACATACAACTGCCGTCAAGGTGCTAGAAATAACATCACTTGATTCAAATTCGCAACGTGAAATTCAACAGGCCGTCAACTCGCTGGAACAACAGCAACACCAAATCCAACTTCAACAGCAACAACAACAGCAGGCCAACGGTGCTGCTGCACAACTAACACAAATTCACCAGCAAGTTCCCACCATACAAATCGCACGTGAACACCTTCAGCCACTGTTTGGCACTTCGGCCACTGCCTATACCACCGCTACAACCACTGGTGCCCAAAGAGCCGAAGACGAATTCGATGCTATCGGTATTAATGTGGCGAGCAAGCTGCGCGTCATGAACACACACCAACGTATTGTGGCCGAAAAATTAATCAGTGATGTGCTCTTCAACGGACAATTAGACAATTTAAGTGTTAATTCACATTTAACCCAGTAGGAAGTTGTTATGTTGAAGATGCACGAACTTCAACATGGAAAAAATCACGAGATTCATCAACCATTATCATTACTGGAATGGTTTAGTCATTACTGTCTATCGTCAGCTGTTTAAAGAATTTAAATATCTCCTGGCGGCACTAGAAAAAAAGTAAATTGGTAGTCTGTAACGAAATTGTAGCTTAAGACACATTATATAAGAAAAAAAATGAATATGTAAGTTTCCGCGTAGTCATAGATTTCAATTGCTAAATATTAATTTAAACAATTTTAACTGTCCAAATCTAAAATACGTATACATACATACATATGTAAATGTATATGTATGTATGTATACTTTAAAAAATCTGTTTTTAGTTAATAATATTCGATTTTTTACTTTTATTTTATTTTGAAAATTTTGCTTGTTTTTATGGTTAAGCAGCAATTGTCTATATGCATTTCGTTCCCGCTTTTGGAACTCATCAGTAGACTTCAACCCAAAAAATTTTTGAATTTAGCTAACAAACTTCGTATGTTTATAGTAAGACTCTTAATACTATATTGAGAATCACAATATACAAACATAGTAAGTTTGAAAGTCTCAAACTTATCGATCTACGAGTATTTTATTTTCCACCACCTTTATTTTAGTAAATTAAATTTTTTTAAATTTTAACCAAGGAATTTAATGTGTTATTGAATAGCGAATATGTTATATATTCATGTGTTTAAAGAAATAACTTAGAAATTATTTTAATACTTAATTTGTACCATACATGTGTACGTATGTATGTATATTATTCACACAAAATATTCCCAGGTAATATTTTATTTGTTAGCTGATTGAAAATATAACCTTATTTGAAATTTATTGACGAAATTTATAATCAGTGCATTGGATATACATACATACACATATAAAAAAAATTGATTTTTGTGTATGAAGAGTTTAAATATGTAAAATACATAATATTTATTAAACTCTGAGAGTGGCTCAAATTGTTCAGGATTATATGCGTATAGTATATGTATGTACAGTACATATGTATATATGTACATACATACTATGTTTGTATACACGTATTATAGTGTACATAAAATAATTATTTTATTAAGCTGTACGTTCTTAAATATTAATTCAGTTTATGTAATAACTTAATATTTTTAAAATAAAATATACAATTGAAACGAAATACAAAATCAGGGTGCAATTCGCAACATTTGACAGGAAATGCAATTTCGAAAAACTTCAATTGAATTTAAATGGAAATATTTTGAAATATATGCAAACCTTCGCTGTATATTTTCAAGGTGTTATTAATTTTAGTTTTACAGACTATCCAATAGGCAAAATTCATATTTCGTTAGATAATGCCTTGTTTAAAAATGCTGAAATTCAGACGAAATATAACTCACTCAAGGAATACGCCGGCTTTAATTTCAAAATGCGTGGTTCTTTGCAATCTTCTGAAAAGTAAAAATTGCCATATTGGGTAGTTTGACATGGTATGGACGATAGTATGTATATTTGCGAGTGCATTATTTTCAAATATTTTGTCGAATAGGAATGTTAGTATAGTACGGCTGCGATCTTAAACGCATGTTGCTTTGTAAACAACAACTTCACATGTTCCTAAACGAGCCTTTGATTTGCACGGTTTTTGTTGTAAAGCGACATGAGTTTAGCAATACAGCCAGAGTTTGTAGCCGGTGATTTGATTATAAATGATCAAATGGTTAAACATGACACTATTTTTTCGAAGATTTAATTTTCATTCGCAAATGCGTAAAAGTCGCTGTATGGAATCCTTTTGTATGTACGTTATGGTGATTTGACTTTTTCACTAACTTTTGAATAAGAATTTTCCATTATGTAGAATTTTGATAACACAAATTTTATTCCGAAATTGGACAAGAAAATGTTATTTTATTAACAATACGTAGTAAATAACAAAACTTAAAACCTAAGGATTTTCAGCTTTAACAGCTGCCACTTTCGCAGATGTTTCCTCTACACCCAACTTTCTTAAACAATATTTATAAAACTGCAAAATAATAAGAAACGGTAATCAAAGTCAAATTCCAATAAATTATTAAAATCTGCTTACTGTAACAACTGGCAGGTCAATTTCCTCATCTTCCCTTACTAATGTTCGGTTTTTCTGGATGGCACTCCAACCGAAATGCAAAGCAATTATCGTGGGCACCATAACAATGCTTACCAAATTGCGCGAAATAAAAGTACCTTTTGATTTTGCTATTTTTTCCATGTTATCTCTTGAAATAAGTATTTTATAATTAAAAAAAATATTCTTTCTTATTATGCTAATTTTGTTTTGTTTTTATTGAACAGCTGTTTCATCTGCATTAACAGGGTGCTCCATGGTTAAATAGATAATTATACTACACACTGTTAAATATACGTCACAGAAATCAGTTGCATTTATAAGAAGTTTTTGTTGAAATGTTCTACGAACTTGTGTAAATATTATTAAAAATTACGTACGTTATTAAGTCGAAGCCAGGAAGCGACATTGAGAGGATACGCTTTTAAGCGGATGTGGTAAATTTAACAGGGACTGTTTGACTTACAATCCAAGTATGCATTTTAATATAAATATTGTAAAATTATCTATTTGTTGATCTTGCGAAGGATAGAAAATTAACAAAATACAAAATTGTCATCGCCAAATTCATATCTAACATAAAAAGGTATATATTTGCATTTAAAGTTTAAGATTACAACAAATTAAAGGTCCAACTATAATATGCATAAGCTAGCATTTCCACAAGAAATTCCACCTTTTGTCATGCTACATACGTCACTTGGTGGCAAGAAAAACTTGTGCTTTATATACTTTTTGCATGTTAAACTTAATTGCTTGTTGACGCAAAGAGGCAAAGGATAGACCTTTATGTGGTTAGGTCCATATATGAAACCAGATCTAAGCTTTTTGAAATTTTCAAACTCATAAAGCTAATGGACTCGAAAAGGTATAAGAAAATGATACTGCCATATACACACATATGTATATGCAATTCACAGGCGACGGACGCGACATTCGTACACTTTTAGTTGAGCAAAAAAACAAGAAAGGGATGGAAAGATCCAATGTATATCTTAAGTGTTTTAAAGCAATGAAGGAGTAGTATATTAAAAAAAAAAAAAATTTGGGCGATATCAATAATATGGTAAAAATATATAAGCAAATGTAAGCGAGAAACGGACGCGACAAAAATAGAAGTTATTTTTTTTTTGCACTTATAGAAAAATACACAATTCAGCGAAATTTTATGAAGAATTTTTTTTTTGTGAATGTGGAAATGAAGTTGAAAAAGGGTCGTTTATGTGTAGATTTTTAAAATATGAAAACTTTGATTTAATTATTTTTTTCTAAATGGGAAAAGTACAAATACGGACGTGACAAGGCGGACGCGACAATTTTTTTTCCAAGAGAACTAATCATAGTAACTTTGCTAATATTAATTGAAATTTAATTCAAAAGAAATTGAACAACAAATGCTTATTTACTGCTGAAAAAAATTAATAAATATTGATTTTATGCGACGGATGCGACATTAAGCTATAATTGAAAGTCAATTCCAAAAACTTTCGTTATTAGAACTCCGTTCTACTTCTTTTGTGCTAATGCATAAAGTTATTGTTAGTAGAAAATTAATAAATTAAAAAAAATAAAAAATGATACCTATTACTTTCAACAATCGCTAAAAAAAGGCTTAGCAAAAAAATATTTTTTTTACAGTTGCATATTTCGGTCAAAAAATTTCAAAAATTAAAAATGCTTTTACACTAAGCTGAAAGGTCTAGCTTTATTATTAAAAATAAAACAAACATTTTTGGTTGACCCTTTTCTGGAATTACCCATATGTATGAAGCTTTCGAAAATCTAAGAAAATATTTTGAATAATTCTTTTAATTATTTAATAAAACTATAAATTGAATTACTTAAACTAATTTTCGTGATGTTTGTTTTAGTTATTTTAATACATTTTTACTTAAAAGTTACATTTTCCGAAATTTTTAATTTGAATCTTCAATATTAACAACTATGTAATTCCATAGGGAAGTCCTTTTTATTATCTTTAAAATTAATAAAAACTTAATTATGAAATAAAATGTAAAACTTAAAGCCAATTTCCAGGAAAGCTAAGCCTTCAAGTCATTTTAAAATTTAACAAAACTGGTGAATAGCTTGCCAAAAACTTCATTGCACGTCAGTGGTGTTATTATAATAGAAATGTATGTACATAGATACATATCGTAAAGTTAATATAGAAAGGCCCTAACTCATTATTTTTTTTGAAATCGAGATTTTTAAATTTGTCCATACATTAGAGATGTTCTTCTATCTAAATATTCAAAAAACTATGTTAAAAAAAATTGCATGGGCGTTTCTATACTAAGGTAACGATATCGTTAAATAATTTAATTTTTGTTCCATTTGAAAAAAATCTTAAGTTGTACTCCTTCCAAATTGAAATTTATCTTTCAATAAATTTATTTCATTTCGTATGTGAATAGTGCTGCAAAAGAAAAACTGTTAATATCTAATATACATACATACATATCGTTACCTTAATATAGAAAGGCCTTAATTCATTATTTTTCCGAAATCGAGTTTTTTGATGTACATATATTTCGATAGAAGAACATCTAATGTATCGAAAAATGCAAGAATCTCGATTTCAAAAAAAATAATGGGTTAGGACCTTTCTATATTAAGGTAACGATACATACACATACATATATGCATATCCCTTCTTTATTGCAATAGAGGCATAACTCATAAAAGCTATGTATCTACTTTTGCAGAAAATAAGTTTAAAGTTTTCAATTTACATACAACTCAAGCAAGATATAAAAAAAATTTCTTTCCTCAAGAGGTGCGTGAACAAGCCTTTTGTATGGAATTTTGGCACTAGATTACATATGATATAATGCAGAAATTATGTTGCAATAAAGGAGCGATGTGTAAAACGATGAGAAAAACTTACTATTTATTGGCTATACCATTCGTTATCGCAGTTGTCAATTGACTAACATATTTTGGTTGCATTACGGTTAAATGTATCAAATTGGCCAAAGCAAATGGGAACAGAATTTTGGCATAAGGAACTGCAAGTATCCCTCTTAAAGTTTTGTTTTGTACATCAATAGTTTCCACTTCAATAACTTTCCAAAGAGATTGTATTGCTTGAACTACAGCAAATGCAAATAGAGTTGGTTGCGGGTATAAGCAATAACAGCAGCCGGCGATGAATGACGATATAATATTATTTCGGACATCGGAGTAGAAGCCTTTGCGATTAAGCCAGCAGTGAACAAACTAAAATTACAGGAAATTCAATGGACTTCTGTATATGTGACAGCGCATAGAGAAAGGGACCTAAGGGTAAAAAAAAATCAATTTTCACTTTTTTTTTTGATGTGGACAACATCTGAGCATCGAATGAGACCGATCCCATGCCCCAAAAGTGTTCCCTCCCAGAGATATGCGGATTTTATGAAATCGAAGTACACCAAAGATACACGTATTTAAATCTTTAAAATGGCTCTCCTGAACAAAACCGGTTTTTACCCTTAGGTCCCTTTCTGTTTTGCGCGTCACATATATAGAATTTATTTTTGAAATAGAATATATGGTGATACTATTCGTTTAATTTAATAATTGCCTCTATACCTCTTAGGGCCATTATTACAACTTGGCGTTAGTTAGGGTCTATTCACATACATATTACGTAACGCTATTTTCGGACTTTATATGTCGATCCTTATTATAATTAAGTTTACAGGAGAAGGTTTTTTTAAATATTGAAATATGTTTTACATATGTAAATTGTCGCTTAAGCGGCCCATTCATTATGCAATATTATTGCATATGTTGTTGTACATATTATTGTCATTTTGACCTATAAAATGCAATAAATTGGACAATATTTGTAAAGAAAATGTTGCCCAATTTTCCTGGCTGTGAAAAAGTAAACAACATTGAACAATGTTGCCACTACATTACACAATTGTCTTGATTGTACAATAAAAATTAAAAGTCTTTTGATAGTTGCCAATATATTGTGCCACCTTCGAATATGACATACACATTGACCATATTATTGTACAATACGAAAAATTGTGCAATTATATTGCAAGTGAGTGGGCAGCCTGCATCTTAAAAGTTATTAACAATTTTGGCATTTTGATAATTCTAAAAAAAGGTTAATTTTTTACTACATTTTGATTGCGATTAAGTCGAAAATAGGTCTCGATATATATACATATATCGATATTATTTGGATTATTAACGATACTTATGTATATCGATTTTTTCGAAGTAGAGTTTTTGAAGTTTCCTTCCTTTAGGAAAAGTTTTCCCTCCTCCTATCAAATAATAATAAATCGAGTGAAAAATTAAATTGCTCACGATTATGCTAATCACGTAAGCGGTGCCCATCTCTAGTTTGAATGTTGACTAAGTGCTTTGCTATATGGTGCAGAGCACATTTGCTTCTTTATATTCAAAATATATACTCGTATATATTTCCGGTTAAAAAAGAAACGGCAAAAAGTGTTCAAATCTCCCTGACAAAGTACATACTCCATCAAGTGTAGTTCAAAGTTCTTTATGAATAAATTTACTTACTCTATAAATTCCAATATAAGTTGTTAGCAAAACCACTGAACGTATACGAAATTTTTTCAATCTGCCAATAAATTTCGATTGATTTTGTGTTGAAGCTACTTGACTTATTAGCATTTTAATTAAATCCAAGGTGAGGCCAAACATAAAATATTTACGCATCCCATCAATGAGATATTGTTTGCAGCTGCTTTGTGCATGTAAATCGCATTTCGAACATTCTTCGACATTATCCGTGCGATGCATTTTCGTATTAGGGGCTATTAGCCAAAATCCCGGTTCGTTATATGTATGCTTAGCATGTACAATAGTCGCGCTGCAGGTCATAAATAAGCAAGTTTGAAGAAATTTTGAATTTGCAATTGTACGACTTAGGATGTTTTTACGCATGAGGAAGAATGTTTCAAGCATCTAGAAAAATAGTTATATGTAAATAAATAAAGCAAACATTATTGCTGTTAAAAGTTTCTTACAACTTACACATTGAAATACAGTTGATTCGAACATATTTACAACTTGAGCCGGTCCCAAATAAAGTGGAAGGCTGCCCAAAACTGCGGGTATAAACAATAAGCTGTAGTAATCAAATCGCCCATATATATTTCTGGAAACTCACACGGAAAATCATGATAAAAATATTATGTATTTGCAATGTATAGACAAAATTAAGCGGTTTGTTTGCCACACCTTATTAAGCACATGAATAGATTTATTGAAAATCCAACAATTGCACCCATAACTGAACAGGCTAAGTAATGTTCCAAAGTTTTTCTAAGTGTTTGCTTATTCATACTTTTTATTTTAATGAGCACTGGCAACTGGAAATACATATATTTACAAGTAGTATATTATGGGTTTGTACGTACATATCGAGCCATAACTGCCAAAAAAGCTTAACCGACACATTTTTTGGATCTAATTTTTTTACGAAAATCGATTATTTACAATTGCAAATAATCGATTTTGGTCAAAATATTAAGTTCGAAAATTATGTCGCTTAAGCTTCTTTTTTTGCGGTTATGGCACGATATGTACACACATATCGCTCATTTACTCAAACAACGTTATAACTAAAAAAAACGAGTTTGCAAGAAAACGAGTTTGAGGCTTTCAATTTACACACAACTTTTTTTTTTTTTTCTTTTTTATAGGACCAGCACCCAGGGGATAACCCCTACTCATGCAATGCATTGTGGTAGAACTAGGAAAATAGGTTATAGGGAAGGAGGATCGAGGGAGTAGTGTCTGTGAACATTTGATTTAAACTTTCTCACGCTGGTAGTGACAGGAAAGACCTCCGTAGGTAGTTGGTTCCACATACGAACAGTGCGGCTAAAAAAGGAATTCTCTCTGTAATGCGTAGTGCGATTCGTTGGCCAATCGACCAAAAGAAAATTTTATTTTTCTCTCAAGAGTTGGGTAAACAAGATATTTGTATGAAATTTTTGCGCAATATGAAGAACGATATGCGGATTAAAATTTCACTTTTTGAATTATGACGTTGTTTGAGTAAATGAGGTATATTTACATACATAGATATTTTTTATTAATTTACACGGAATAAAAACTTACTAAACATATTGGCGCAAAATACTTTAAGTTCGATAAAGTAAATAATAGTATATCCTGCTTTAAATGCTCTCCGCATGTTTCCGAGTGTAAGAAATCTTGACACTTTAACGGCCCGATATGTTCCCGAAAGAATTTACTGAAACTTGCCATTTTATTGAGTTGTTGCTTCAACAAAGATTTCGTTCCAACTGAAATTGAATTCATTATGGTGAGTCCATGAATTATACAAAAAATAATTTGTCTTTTGTTTTAATTAATTAAAATTAAATACACATTGTGAAATCAAACATATCGTCGTCGATAATCCAAAAGGCCGTAAGTACACTTTTTACTTTTTTTTTTAATTTTAGACTATTTATTTGTTAGGGTCTTTTGGATTTAATGAATAAAATCGATATTTTTGAAAGTAAAAGTGAGTAAAATTTTAAGGAAAGATGTATTTTAGTTAATCACAACTCAATCAATCAAAAAGTCTATTTTGCAATTTTTGGTTGTTACGGCCTTTTGGATTTTAGGTGACGATATGCACATATTTGCATCCGAAGCGGGCTGATTACTTTGAATAATTCAATACAGTCTAATCGATAAAATACGAAGCAGCAATACTTAGCGAACTTCTCGGCAAAAATAAACAATTGCTTGCACAGAACAAATTATTCCAACATTTTTTCAAACATGAGTTTGTTTGTTTCAATTTTATTTTATGCAAAAAAAAAGGAAAAAAAACTGTATAGAATAAAGAATTCTAATTCATACAATTAAAATAAAGTATGTAATATTTGTAATAAGATTATTTGTTTGATTTGTTTTTTAATTTCAGTAAAACAAATTTAAAGCAAACATATTACACAGTGCAACAGTGGAAAAAACACGAACTTGACAGTATAGGTTCGGTTTTACTACCCTTTGGTAGTACTCGGGTTTAGAATTAAGCACTTTTGGTGGAATCTCTTCCTTACTGGATTGCCATTTTATGGGAAAAAAATTATTTCTTTTTTTTTGCAAAAATTAAGGAAATTAAGAATTTTTTTCTTTTTTTTTCAGAACAACTTACAAAGAGTTGCTGACAATATCTGGCAAAGATATAGCTTCGGTGATCATATCAATATAATCTGAACGTGTCTTGGCACCCTAAATACCTCATACAGACCACTTCTTACCTTAAAAATATTCGTTTCTTACAATTTTTCGACGCTATTTTTTTATCGAAGTGGCCTTAATGAGTTATTTGGGCTTTCTAGACACGTTCAGCTTATATTTACATTTTCAGAAAACGTATTCAACCTTACCATAGCTACAACTCTGCCAAACATTGTAAGCAAAAACTTAGGAGTCCCTGCATGTCCTCACTATTCTATCGGGTATACCAATATTAATTCTCAGACTTCGTGAGCATTTTCCATTTAAGTATGTAAGTATATTCAAATTATATTCTAGACTCTCTGCAGCATAAGCTAATATAGGGTGTTTTTTTAGAGGTATAGAACTTTGAATTGAAATAAAACACAAGAAAATCGTTTTAATGTCCATCAATTTGGCTTTATTGGAAGGATAATTTTATGCCATTAACGTTTAAATATGATTTCGGGCATGTGGCCGCCGCGGCTGGCTCGAATAAAGCCAATTCTACAGGTCCAATTTTCAACCACTTTTTCGAGCATATGGGGCCGTATGTTGGCAATAACGCCACGAATGTTGGCTTCCAAGTCCCCTAACGTTTCTGGTTTGTTGGCGTAGACGAGCGACTTCACATATCCCCAAAGAAAATAATCCAATGGTGTCAAATCACACGATCTTGGTGGCCAATTGACCGGTTAACCGAATTAATTGCTCTGATGGACGATTATGTCGACCAGAAAATGGGCGGAGCTTGCGGTAAACTTCGAGAACTGAACCATTATTTTCGAAATAAATTTGCACGATTTGCAAGCGTTGTTCTTTTGTCAACCTGTTCATGATGAAATGGCAAACCAAACTAAATATTAATCACTTGACAGCTGACAAAATGGCCGCCAGTTAAAAAAGTGATGCCAACTTAAAGTTATATACCTCAATAAAAAACACCCTATATTTACAGTTTGGTTTGTCTAATTTTCAAATTTCTTACAATATCTGTGGCAATAAGCAAAAAGTGCTTAAGTCATATTTTACTGTTTTGCAGGACAGCACTTTTAAGCGTTCAAGCCGATTTAAAGAAACTTATTTCTTTTACAGTTACATTGAGAAATTCTCTGTTAAACTTTATTTTTTTAAGCAAACATCGTTCTCTGCACTATAATTAATACACTTAAGTTGAAATATACTAAAGTATAACCTAAATTAAGCTTGTATTCCAAATGAGATTAGAAGTCTAAAAGAGATAAGTCGCAAATCATAGTGCTATAACTTCCTGAAAAATTACACAAATTAATTGAGATTTCGACCAGGGGTACTTTTGAATATGCAGATTACGGAGGTACCATTAACTCAAAAAATCAGCTTATCTTGACTTAAGCATTTTTTCCTTTTGCCAAAGACATATATGCGCATATTTTTCCTCGGTTCCTTAATAATATCATCCATTATTATTATAAAGAAGTATGGATTAAAGCCGAAATCCCACTTTCGGCACAATGTACCGATTTTCGTCCGTTCACTGCAATATGTGTTATCAATGAATGCATTGTAGTGTAATCATGTCCTTATATTTCAATTGGTTGAGGCATAAAACCAATTGGTGTTATTTGTTATGACTTTATTGCCGTGTGTCGATAGTGGGATCTCGTCTTAAGAACATATCCTTGCTTTACACCTTATTAGGTGTTGAGTTCGTCTGATGTTGCCTTTCTTGATCATCAGTCTTATCATGTATATTATATGTGAAAATTTCTGAATAAAATTTTTCGTTCACTTCGATTTTAATTTCATGCCATCAAATCCATGAAAATTAAAAACATATATATTTACATATTTACACCTCTTCCTATACACAAATTTTCGTAAATAATTTTCTTCATAAATTGACAAAATATTTAACAATAATATGAAATTTGTTGAAAGCAAACAAATTTATAAACGATTTTTTTTAGAAGTTTGACTGCCAGTTTATAGAAGACAAATAAAAATTCTCGTCAATCAAATTTGAGTGCTTTGTTTTTGTTTTAAATATAAATAGACAGACAAGAATTTTTTATTTGTCTTCTATAAACTGACAGTAAAAATGTAAGAATTCGTTAAATTTTCATAATATATTTTACTTATGATACCAACTGTTCACACGTTCGGAAATTTCCAAGTGAAATTTTATTCATGATATGACTGACTGTTCTACTTCTGATTTGCGACGTTTTAGCATGGTTTGAGAGTATAACTCTCCGCAGACAATTAATAGTGAAATGGCTGAGATGGATTAATATAAGACCTACCGAGTTTCCTGGTAAAATATCATTGATACAAAAAAAAGTGACAAGAGGTCTTCCAGAAACAATAGATTCATGTACAGTAATACCTCGATTTACGTCCTTTCGATTTTTGCCCTCATATTTTTGGTTATTTTCAATTTTGATTTACGTTTTACATTGCCTGAGTTGCTTATATGTAAAAAAAATAGAGAAATTTGCAAGCAACCGCAACGTAAATCGAGGAATTACTGTAAGTATATGTGTATTTAAAAAAAATTATATCAAAATACGTTCTTTTATTTTTGTTTAAAACTTTCATCCCATGCAAAGTACATTCGAAATAAAGCATTTAAGCACCAATAATTCAAAAACGATAAGAATAGAGTTGTGCTGTTATTCTTGAAATCAATAATAAGTCTTTTGTAGGAATACCCCCTATTGTTTCAAAAGTTTATTTTCCTTAATATCAAACTGGACGTGCAGATCGTAGCAAATCAATGCAACTGTTTTTAGTTCTCTTAAAGGTTCTAAATTAAAAACTTTTTAATTTGTTTTAGTAAAAAAAGTATATTAAAAAGCAATATTTTATACAGGATAAAAATAATAAAGTTCAATCATGACACAATTGGCATCCCACTTAATCAACTTCTTCAACAGTGGGACCACCTCGGCCGGCGCCCTGCGGCTTTTGCCCAGCATCGCCGGCACCATGCATTTTAGACATAATAGGACCACAAACGCGTTGACAGTCTTTCAAATGATCTTCGAATTCTTCCTTTTCGGCCAAGCCATTATTATCTAACCAAGACATTTCCGATGAACACTTATCACGTACAGTGGACTTATCAGCATCGCTAAGTTTACCGGCAGCTTCTTCCACAGCCTAAATTAACAAAAATATGCTCATAAATTTCTATAAATTACACTAATTTTATAGAACACTTACTTGCTTGCAGCCAAAAATATAGCCTTCCAAAGCGTTGCGTGCTTGGACACGTTGTCTTTGCTTCTCATCTTCATCTTTATACTTTTCAGCTTCTGATAACATTCTATCGATATCGGCTTTCGACAAACGTCCCTTGTCATTGGTAATAGTAATCTTTTCCGACTTGCCCGTACTGTTATCTTTAGCAGAGACATTCAAAATGCCATCGGCATTCAAATCGAAAGTAACATCAATTTTTGGTACCCCTCTGGGTGCAGGTGGAATTCCGGTCAAATTAAAAGTACCCAACAAGTTGTTGTCCTTAGTCATGGCTCTTTCACCTTCATATACTTGTATGGTGACAGCATTTTGATTGTCACTGTAGGTGGTAAAGGTTTGTTGTTGTTTGCATGGAATACGAGCATTACGTTCAATTAGCTTGGTCATGACACCACCGGCGGTTTCGATGCCCAATGAAAGGGGTGTTACATCCACCAGAAGTACATCTTGAATCTGAGAGCTGCCAACTCCGGTCAGAATAGCAGCCTGAACAGCAGCACCATAAGCTACCGCTTCATCTGGATTAATGGACAGATTCAGCTGCTTGCCGCCAAAGAAATCTTGTAACATTTTTTGGATTTTAGGAATACGTGTAGAACCTCCCACTAATACCACATCGTGAATAGTAGATTTGTCCATTTTTGCATCAGTTAATGCCCTCTCAACCGGAGTAAGAGTGGAACGGAACAGATCCATATTAAGCTCCTCAAAACGAGCTCTGGTGATTTTCGAATAGAAATCAATACCTTCATGCAAAGCATCAATTTCCAAAGAAGCCTCAGTGCTTGAAGACAATGTACGCTTAGCTCTCTCACAAGCGGTACGCAAACGTCTCAAGGCTCGAACATTACCAGACAAGTCACGTTTATGCTTGCGCTTAAATTCTTCCACGAAAAAGTTGACCAAGCGATTGTCGAAATCTTCGCCGCCCAAATGTGTGTCACCAGCAGTAGATTTTACCTCGAACAATGATCCCTCATCGATGGTCAAAATGGAAACATCAAAAGTACCGCCACCCAAATCAAAAATCAACACATTCTTTTCGCCCTTCAAATTCTTATCCAAGCCGTAGGCCAAGGCAGCAGCAGTAGGTTCATTAATTATGCGCAGAACGTTTAAGCCCGCAATAGAGCCAGCATCTTTGGTAGCTTGACGCTGTGAATCATTGAAATAGGCTGGCACAGTAATGACAGCATCTGTCACTTTGCCTCCCAAATAAACTTCGGCGATTTCACGCATTTTTGTCAACACCATAGAACTGATTTCTTCGGGAGCAAAACGTTTCCGTTCGCCCTTGAACTCTACCTCAATTTTTGGTTTGCCACAATCATTGACCACCTGGAAGGGCCAGTGTTTCATGTCTTGTTGAATTTTTGGATCATCGAACTTGCGGCCAATAAGACGTTTAGCATCGAAAACAGTGTTTCTGGCATTCATGGCTACCTGAAATGGGAATGGAAGCAGAGTGAGTGAGCTTTTTGTCTTAATAAATATATTCTGAAATTAACAAAGTTATGACTCTGACCTCTGGCGTATGAGCAAAAGTTCGATATGGAACGAAATATCAAAACATTTCAAACGATTTTAAAACAATTTTGAAAATTATCTTTGTTCATATTTTGGGTAAATTTTTGCCAAAAAGAAAAAGTAAAAAAGTAGATTTTGGCAATTTAAAAGTTTATCATTAATTTCGATGGGAGACTTCTATTTTGAGTGCACTTTGATATTATTATTATTATTTTTAACTTCCCGCTATAGAAAGTTAATGATTTTATCCCAATTTTCGAAAATCAAGTTTTCATCATATTTCGACCTAAAAAATCTTGGGCATGGATTCTGACTATTTTCGTATGGATGTATAATATGCGTATGTGTGTTTGTTGTAAGCATCTTATAACTTGAGAACATGCCAACTGAACAAAATAAACTTTGCCGCATTCGAATAATATTGAACTGTTAAATCGGGTGATTCGTTTGAGGAAAATTTTTGAAAAAATATTATTTTTCTAATAACTTCAAAATGTTTGTCAAATTTATTTTCGATCATTTACATCAGTGAATTATTTTTATATATAGACGATCCCATTCCAAAATATGCTAAGTCGACATAACATGTTATGCTGGGAGTAGCATTTCTGAATTCATCGTTTATTAACTTAAGATTCTATAAAATTTTGATAGTAATCGGATTATTCTATCAAAAGTTGTGAGCAAAAATGTACTTAGCATAATTTGTCAAGTTCAAGAAACCTCCCTTTTTAAATGATTTAAGCACACTTAGCATCATGCTTTAGTTTGGAATTAAGTAGTAAAAAAAAATTAATTAAAATTTTTCTCCAAACTTAAACATGCTATATGTACTTAGTTGACCATTGTAGGTGAGAAAGAACCACCAGATAGATGCTAAGTCTACTTAGGGGACAATCTTAAGAATTCTAAGTCACTTTTAACTATGATCTACCATAAATTTATAAAGTTCAAATAAACTAAAAAAATTCTATTGCAATTGTTATATGATTACATAAAGTCTGAAGTTGCTATCTCATAACATTCCCGAGATATCATCAATAAACTTTGAAGGCGTTTATCTCAAAACTGGCTTTTTTGACTTAGCATGTTTTAGAATGGAGCTGTCGATACATGCCGCAAATTTGGCCAAAATATGTAAAATGATTCCAGAGATATGGTTGGCGAATTTTTTTTTATTTTTACTCCGTATTTCTTGTCTAATTGAATTTCGACACACATTCACTCTTATTCCAGCTGTCGTCATCAACGTCGCCGTCATTTTAGTGCCAACATCACTTTATGTCAACGTCATCGTCAGTTCAGAAACTGCAGCAGATCTGTTTAACTTTAAGCTTCAAGTCTTAACTATCAAACCTAATAACAAATTTTATATTTATATTGCACTATGTACAATATAATTATTCAAGGTCAACCGATTACCATATTTTTTTTTTTTTGGAAATATGCAAGAAAAAAATTAGATTTTCGAAATATTAAATATACATATTCTTCCCGGTAAGATTAAAATTTAAGATTTATATTTTTTGTTACAATGCATGCAAAACCAAATATTTACTGTCTTATTCATAAAAAATAATTCAGGTTTATTAAGCGCTTATTTGACATATTTCTATGGGAAATTTGTCAAATAAACCTGTAATACGAGTAAACTTAAAATATTTTTTATGAATTAGACCGTTAGAAATTCACTAAAAAAATGCCATAAAATGAGGCATTGCGAACAAATAATAAGTACCAGCAACGTAACTCGGCAGTAGTGAAAATGACGGTGAAGGGAAATAATTTTCCTAACGGAATTTCTTTATAGTGTTAGTGATTCAGCGTGATCTTTTGTGATTGCCTGTATGTTTTTACATGTATGTGAGTGTAAAAAAGTATGAGTAAATAAAACAAAAGTCGTAACTTGTGGGATAGTACAACTTAAAATTTCCCTGTAGAAATTGCGAATAGTGAAAATGTAGTGATTTACTAGTGACATTGTGAGTAGCACTACTGACCAGGTGTACCCCAGCCAATGTAATCGCCTATTGACATTCAAAACATTAGCTTGTCATTGAAAATCCACCACTAGACTGTAGCACTACTGACTAAGTAGTTTTTTTGGGACCACATGGAGACATTGGGACCAAAGATTCACTAGTAAATTTTAGGGGCTCTAGTCTACAATATCGATATTTCCTCGCTCGATGTCCGTAGTAAAACTGTACTGATTTACTATAGACACTGTCACCACCTGCAGGAACTTGTTTGTCATTTCTATTAAATACATATGTATATTAAAATTAAAAATTGTATGTTTCGCTGAATTAGTAAAGTCAAACACTTACTTATGGATCTTAAAATGTGACAAATTTTTACCTGATGGCACAAAATCTTCCACAGGGTTACAATTTCCATAATTGGCACCTTTCACTTAAAACTCTTCAATTTTCACATTTTATATTTTTATACAATATTGATTGTTATTTTATTTGTTTTTTTTATTTGTTTTGTGTATTATGTTTTTAATTATTTTTAAATACATTTATATATCAATGGCTTAATTCCAGAGTATGCTAAGTCGACTTAGCATGTTTTGAAGGAGTTTGTTTATTTGAATTTGGATTGATGTAACTTGAGTCCTGTCAAAAGCTCGAATTAATCGGACAACCCTATCAAAAGTTATGCTCACAATCGTAAAATTGAATTTCTATCTTATACGGCCTTTGAGAAATTACAAATAAACTTTGAACGCGTCTCCTGTAAAATTCACTTTCTAGACTCTGGAATGAAGCCATCGATATATTAACCTTATAATTCTATTTCTTAAGATAATTTTTATAAACCCTTAAATTTTGCTTGACGTCATGTTTATTTTCAACAAACCAATAAAACATTAAGAAGAAGCATAGTTGTGTGTATCTGAAAAAATGTTTTCTACGCATTAAAACCATTATTAATAGACGCTCTGTTGACAATGTCACCAAAATAGTTGACAAAAGTGGTGACTTGGGGACACTTAACCACATGTTTTCTGCAGGGTTCTTAACTTTCTTCTGCACTCTAGCCAGGCATTACTTTCCTATAGATAGCATATATGCTGTTAACTCAAAGAATCAAGCTTTCATTTCATTTCATTCTAAAGTGACTAATTAAAAACTGACAACGCAGAAAATTTAATTGCAGACTATGCTGTAAGCATTTTGAATCGATTATTAAATTCTATAACAATTTAATTTTGAGTTTTGAATTTTTGTTTTTGTTAATGATTTATTGAACGTTTTAAGAAACGTAAAGTGCTGCTTACAAGTTTTTTTTTTATATTTATGCAGAGCTATTTATAAACGTAAACATAAGAGAAAATTATTGTGATTCACAAAATAAAATATGTATGTACTCGTATGTATGTATGTTTTTTTAAAAAAGATGGAATATATTCCACTTGTTTTCTATAACATTAAAAATTTATTTATGTGTGTAGAAAGACTGTGAGTGAAATAGCACTCACCTACAAAAAACCTCCCACTCACTTTGAAAGTCATTATGTCTTCATCAACACTTTTGCGAAGCGTTGTGGTTTGTTTCAACTATAAAATTTCTTTAATTTATTGATTGATACACATAAATATGTACGAGTATGTGCTTATTATTTTGTTTAGATTTTTATTAAGATTTTATTTAACATAAGTATGAATATATAAGTATGTACATACACTGTAGGAAGCTTGGGATTAAGTGTCTCCAAGTTACCACTTTTGTCGTCTATTTTGGCGACTTTTTGACGACATTATCAATGGAGCCTCTGCATATTAATATTTGCTTTTGATGAGATACGCACGCTCTGCGCAACAACTGAGTGATAATTTTTTAGCGGCATAAGCATTTTTATCCAAAGAAAGAACGTCAGTATCTAGTGTAGACTAGAGTTACAATAATATATGTATATACATACATCTGTATATGTACATTAGAGTGGCAGTTAATTTTTTTTTGATTTCTTATATTCTCTCCCCCAAATCTGTTCAGTTTTATGTAAAAAAAATACAAAAAAATTTCATGGCGATAGGTTGTGTTTTAAGGGGTGCGTCCGCCCCTCAAAGTTACCTTCAAGCCCGTTTTTCAATGTCCGGGGTATAATTCGTTAGAAGGACTGGTGAATCAGTACTGTTTTACTAATGACACTTCCTATAGGGTATATAAAATAAATATGTATGGATGAATTATTGATCTAACCGATATTCGTATTCGCACTTGTCTTGCTGCATATACGCCAAATTCAGACTTTTTTTTGACGATTATTTTCATCCCAAAAAGATACAAAAAGCATTAGAAAACATCAGCGGTGTTCAGTGTTTGAAACAGACGGTCTTGCAAAAGAGCAAGTGCAAAATATGGTTTTGCTTGTATTGCTACCAACAGAAAAATACATACATACATACTTTGAAAGTTCTACATAATGAACGTTTTGCAAAATAAAGAATTTAAACTTCAAAAAAATTGCTGGCCAGAGATGTAAAACAGTTTTTTTTATAAAAAATTAGAAATGCGAATTACTTTTTAAACCCACAAGTAAGAAAAAAACTTATTATTTGTGAATCCATCGCAAGGCTGTATAGCATTTTTCTGTTGTTAAGCTGTTTTTAATTTCTCTAAATTACGGTTTATCTTTTATTGCAAATTTAGATTTTCAAATATCTATATATGTTATTTCAATTTGTATTTACGAAGGTGTTGAGAATAGTATGTTAATCTAATTTTGAAGAGAATCATTTTAATGTGCGATCTTTTGCAAAAGAGCTTTGTGATTTCACACCGACAGGAGCACAACAGCCAATCAGATCTCGACGATAACAACCCACCAAACACGTTCGTTCGTCAGCGCTCACATGCACCTCTAGAATGCAAGGAACACATACTCGTAGGTTGCAATCTTTGAACATTTGTTATCCCTGACTATTAGCAAGTACCTTGCTGAGGTGAGCGAGCTACATAATCTCTTAGAAGTCGCACCTGGAATAGTATTTGGATGATCGCGTCAGACCAATCACTAGCATTGATTTGGTACTAGACATCCAAGACCATTCTTCTAACGATTTTCCCATCACAGTCACTGCGTAAGCTTCTCCATGTTAGTTGCAATGGTGAACATAGTGTGGTGAACGTATTTTTACACAAACTCCATCATTTCTTTTGGTTGATGGATGATGCGGGCACATCACTACTCATTAAACCCTTAGAGCAGATCAACTGTTTGTCCACATACTACCAATCAGCCACTGGTTACACGTCGAATTTCCACCCCGAAAGGCTTCTTGCTTTTCTATCGCCTGTTGAAATCAGAGCAGTTCCATGTGACGCTCCACCTATATCAGACTACTTCCTCTTAATAAATACATGCACATCCGTCCCTCTGTTATTTCAGCAAAAAAAAAAAATATTACTCAAATAAGGGTCCGAGGAATTTCATAGAGATAGTCTTGCGGGAAGAATTTAAGGACGTAACGAAACGAAATTAACTTGAATATTAATATGCATTTTAGAAGAAAAAAAAGAGCCCTCGCAAAGAAACAATTAAGAAGCACAAAACCACTCAACTTCCGTTTAACAGACCTGCTTGGGACAAAGCAGTAGTTTTGCTGATGACGTGTTTTAGACAATTAGGCCCTAAATCTTTTTCAAAAACGGGAGACCTGAATGTTTGTTTTTGGAATTTTTAACAGCTCTTACTGGCATTTGGGTCGCGCCAATCAGTAATGTTTGGCATAATACTGTCTTCGATTTCATTTCATGAATTTTATGTAGTATTTATATTTCCTGAGGTATAGAAAATAACAATTGACAGGCTGTAAATAGCAGTCTGTTGTTTTCGACAACGGGTAGACAAGCCCCGATTTATTGGTATTAGAGATGGGCGCGTGTTGAATTTTTCCAACACGACACGAACACGAATGCCAAGATGTCCAATATGTACGAAACACGCACGCTAAATTTTTTCAAAACACGAATCTGCACACACGCACGAAATCAAATTGAATAAGAAAAAAAGAATTTTTTTTATATTCCAGTAGATACATATTTTTGTTTAATTTCAGAACTTTAAGCTTAAGAGACCCCTACACTATCAGCAAATTTTATTGTTTTACGTGTTTGACGATACAAAATATTAAATTTTTTTTTAATGGAAATTCATGCATACATATTTTAACACCAAAAATCGTTCCATGTTTATCGTGTCAATTTTGTTCAACACGAACACGCACGAAAACAGATTTCTGTCACGAACACTTCGTGTTGAGTCATGCGTGTTCGTGTCACGAAAAAAAATACGACACGCGCCCATCTCTAATTTGTATTGTATTAATGTGACCTTGATGTTGGCAGCTGGAATAAGGGTGATTTACTTACATTATTGAAACTTTAATATAATTTTTATTTCAGATACGACAATACGTCAACCAAGGAGCATTACAAAGAATTCATTAAGAATTTATAAAAACATTTAAAACTCATGAATCACTAAAGCTTTGTTAAAATCTTTAATACGTTTTATCTTATTTTGCAAAGAATTTGTTAAATGAAACAATTGCATATTTGTGAAGGTTTCTATAAAACAGCTCTCACACTTAGTTTTTTTTTATAAAACACGTAGATAATTATTTAATTCACACGCAAAATATAACAAATGTCAAATGAATAATAGCAAACACATCATATCAGTAATTCTAAATCAATCAAATTTTACAATTTTACAAATGCAGTCAGTCATTTTCGTAACTTTTATTATAAATAAATGTCTCTTATATAGAAGTTAAATTAAAACCACAGTAAAACAAACAAAATCTTGTTCAATGACCATAGAAGTCCAGCCAGTTGTCGTATGTTGAGAGAAGAGGTCAAGAAAATCTTGATGCTTTAGTTAAATTCTCCAAAAAAAAAAAATGTTATCCAAAAAATATTAACAATAAATCAAGTGGTGTGAAAAATAATATTTATTAATTATATTAAAAAAAAACAAATAAATAAAAAGCAACAAATTACACTCTCGGAATAAATAATCACGAAATAAAACATTAACATTCATTTTTGGAAACATTGAATTTTTTTGGCTCAAAATGTTTATCATAACTTGACGCAAATACTTTTATAAAAAATATTTTTCGTGAAATTTGTTAACACATTTTTTAATAATTTGTATTTATTTCAATTAACATTTTATTTAGTTTTGTAGTATTTTTTTTTAAATGTAAATGGATTTAGGTTATTGCTTGAATTCAAGTTAAGTTTAAAAATGTTTTTCTTTAAACAAACTCTTAACAAAAACTACTTCCTCAAAGGACTTACTTGAAAGATTTTTTGTTGCAATAAATTTGAAAAACAAAAATAATTTCTTGAAAGATAAAATACAGGTTTTCGTTCAAACGAAACTAAACAAAATTTTAAGTTTTTAAAAGGATATTGGATGGAATTTTTTATTTCAAATGAATGAAAACGTAATTTTTTTAATAAATTGTGCTTTTCTAATAATAGTTTTCTTCAAAACGTAGTTTTTTTAAAGGTAACTTTTAAAAATATTCCTAAGAAACACATACTTTTTTCACAAAGAATTTTTTCAAATTACTACGAAGGCGGATTCATAAGTTCGTGACTTTTCGAACTTCCCTCGTAGTTATATGAAATGCAACACTGCTCCCATCAAGTACCACCTGTTAATAGACTACTGTCAAATTTTGAGCAAGTGTCGTCATTTACTTTGTGTTTAACAGCTGCTCAAAACATACAACCTCGTGTATTTTTTTTAAAATGGAAAAAAGTGAATTTCGAGTGCTCATTAAACATAATTTTTTGCTAAAAAAAACCTTCAATCAAACCAAGGAAAAGCTCGATAAATACTATGGGGATTCTGCACCATCGATTTCAATGGTAAAAAAGTGGTTTACTGACTTTCGTTGTGGTCGCACAAGTACAAATGACGCTGATCGTTCTGGACGGACAATTGAGGTCAGTACACACGAAAATTTCTAAAAAATCCACGATATGGTGTTGGCCGACAGAAGAGTAAAAGTGCGTGAGATTGTTGATGCCAAAGGCATTTCATATGACAGTGTGGTTTCGATTTTAAGTGGTCAGCTGGGTTTAAGAAAGTTGTCTGCAAGATGGGTGCCGCGTTTGCTCTCAATTGACCATAAACGTAAACGTGTGACAACTTCAAAGGATTGTTTGGAGTTGTTTAACCGCAACCCGAATGAGTTTTTGCGGCGTTTTGTAACTGTGGATGAAACATGGATCCATTAATATACTCCGGAGACCAAGCAGCAGTCTAAACAATGGGTTTCTCCGAGTGAACCTGCTCCAAAGAAGGCCAAGGTAAGTTTGTTTCCTTTTTTCAAGAAATACTAATGTTTTTCAAAATATTTTTCCAAAAAGCACTTCGCCCAATTTTTTTCAAATCACATATTACTTGTTTTTTATCAAAATTTAATTTTGTTTTTCAAAAAATACTTTTTCGTAAAGTGCCTTTTTCAAGAGATACTTTCTGCTTTTTTCAAAATATACTTTTTGAATTTTTTTGAAATTATAAGTCTTTCACACACGTCAGGTTTATCTGATCAATTTTCTTTTAAACCTGCATTCGTGTTCGTACACACCGTCAAGTTTGCTTCATCAATTTGCGTTGTCGTAGAGCATTACGAATGACAAAACAAAACGAAAAAACAAACTTGACTGGTACATTCTCTTTTCCTCTCTTTCCTAAAACTCAAGACTTGACGAGTCAAACCTGACATGTGTGAAAGAAGACTTACTTTTTTTTTATCAAAATGATAATTTGGTTCCCAAAAGTTAACTTTTGGAAATCAAAAAGTAATATTTTCAAAAAGTAGTTTTTTACGAAGGTACTTTTTTTTGTTGAAGGTAAAGGTACTGTTTTTTATATAAAGATAATTTTTCAAAAGATACTTTCTTCTTTTTCGGACGATACTTTTTCAAAAGATACTTTTTTCGAGTTATATTTTTTCAAAGTACTCCTTCCAAAAGGTAATTTTTTCACCAAAATTTTTTTAAATTACATATTACGTTTTTTTTTTATCAAAATGTGATTTAGTTTTTCAAAAGGTAAGTGTTGCCGAAGATAATTTTCAAAATTTACTTTTCAAAAGATGCCCGCTTTTCAAAAAGTACTTTTTTCAAGTTGCTCTTTTCGTAAAGTTTTTTCTTTACCAAAAAGTACTTTTACTTAGTTTCTTTTTTAAAGTTCCTTTTTTCGAAAGGCTTTTTCCAAAAAGTTTTTTTTTCAAGTTATTTTTTTGGAAGATGTAGTTTTTTCGAAAGGCCTTTTTTCAAAAGGTATTTTTAAAGTTACTTTTTTCGTGAGGATTTTTTCCAAGAGGTACTTTTTCGAAAGTTACTTATAATATTTAATTTTTTCAAAAGGTACTTTCCAATAAAATAATATATGAAACGGAATTATTTTCAAAAGTACTTTCAATATGTAATTTTATCAAAAATTATTATTTTTTTAAAGATAATTTTTTGTCTAAGTATGTAGATACTTTTTTCAAAGCTAAACTTTTCAAAAGCTATTCTTCTAAAGGTATTTTTAAAAAGGTACTTTCTTCAAAAAGTTACTTTTTATAAAAGCTATCTCTCAAAACTCCTTTTTCAAAAGATAATTTTTAAAAAATGTGTTTTTTAAATAAGTACTTAATTTAAAAAGATAATTTTTTTGCAGAAAGTAATATTTTGAGGCGATTTTTTCTCCAAATACTGTTTTCAAAGGGTGTTTTCTTCAAAGATTCACAAAGTAATCAAGAGATATGTAGCGTGAGGGCTTCGAAAGTACCTTTCCAAAATGTAGAGGCAGTTTGGGAAGGAATTTTTTATCAAAGATTATAATTCTGAAATATGTACATATACATATTTATTTCTATTTCTTACGCCGGCGAATTACGATCAAATAATTTTTTTCTTTCTGTCCACAAACAACTTTAACAATTGTAACATCTGCCATTTCTTCGTCGTTATTGTAGTTCATACGGCGAATTTAAACAACGAATTTTTACCGGCTTTTTGGGCAAAATTCGTCGTTCGTCCAAGTTGTGTTAATAGCATAAGATATGTGTTGTCTGGTGTCAATTTAGTCAATCAATATAAACATATATTGCTATCGAATTTCCAACTGTCTTCATTCCATTAAAATGAAACAAAAATTCTCATAAGAATATAAACACAATAATTACTTGTAAATTTGCACGAGTTTGAAAAAAAATATGTTTCAGTTGCTGCTACTTGTATGGCTTCAAATTCCATGGTTTTATTTTATAATTAATTTATTAAGCCAAATATGGATGAACTTTTTGTATATTGTAACATCTGTGCTACATATATACGTATGTATGTATGTATGTTTGTACAAATGTTTCTTGTTCTTATTTTATTGTTGTTGATTGTTATAATTTTACCTGATTTTTAGCAGCATCACCAATCAGACGTTCAGTATCGTTGAATGCTACATAACTGGGTGTTGTACGATTACCCTGATCATTTGCAATGATCTCAACTTTACTATGTTGCCAAACACCAACACAAGAATAAGTAGTACCAAGATCTATACCAATTGCGGGAGCTTTAGCCATTTTGGTTTTAGTCAACTCTTTCTTATCTGTAGATTTTAATCCAAAATATAAATATGTAATTAGATTTAATGCTGTCAAATCTCACTGACAATATATTATTTTTTTAAGTTAATTTTTTTATTTATTTTGCTAATATACAAGCAACACACTTATTTTATTTACTTTCAAAGCAGCCGCTTTTTTTTCAAGATTTTGTAACGTTTCTAACGACGTCCAACGCAAAACTAACGAATTTTCTAAATGAATCACTAGATTTTATGAGTTGTTGCTGTGGTTTTTATAACACTTTAAAATAATGTGATACACAATTTAAAAAACAAAAATCTACAAAACATTTTTCCATCTCTCTAAATGCCGAAATGAGCATCTTCTTGCCTTTTTGATTTTCAACTCACTTTTTAGTGGAAATTGCAAGAAAAATCTGTGTATTTTCCTTTTTATTTGTTCTAGAATTATACAATTTATTGTTGCTATTTGAATTTTTTTATTTTTTATTTTTGAAAATAAACAAAATATGAAATTGTGTTTGATTTAAAAATAACTTTATTTTTGATTTTAATCATCTGGTTGATATTGTTGTGGGTGTTCATTATGACGTATCATCTAATATGTACGAGTATGTACGTTTATATGAATGTGTAATGCCGTTTGTTGTAAAATTGCCATTTAATTCATTCAAGTATTCATCTTTTACCTTTCTTCTTCTTCTTTTGACCGTCTGGCCAAGCGAAACCGCGAGATTTTAAAACGTCCTATAAAATATACATACGAGTATGTTTGTATATAAATTTATATAAATAATTATGATGTGTATCTAATATTTTACATATAAATACATACAAATTGGAATATTTTCTCACTTGTATATTATGGCAAACATAATATGCATTTTCCATAGCTGCATCATTGAATATATCACACCCTAATGATTTTCCTCCAAAAGATTTTTTCTTGCTGCTGGCAACTTCTTTCTTTTTCTTGTCATCTCCCTCGCCACTGCCGCCATTACTCGCAGTTGAATCTTTACTGTTACGCTTTTTACGACCTTTCGAGGTCATGAATTAAAATCGTATGCTTAGCCTTTCTTTTCCAAAGAAGTATTAATGTGAAAAAAGAAAACTGAATAATTTGTTATCATCATCATTATAGTTGTTAGCAGAAAATACGACTATTGATTTAATATTCAATTGTAACTTTGGCAACGACAAACATACGAGTATCAGACCAACCTAAATTACGACGCAAAGCGCAACGTAATTTAGCGCTTACATAGCTTTTACGCTGAAATGAGTAACCTAAAGGCCCAACTATAATATGAATAAGCTGGCTTAAGTTAATGTCAGAATTGAACGATAAGCCTGTCAAATGCTTAAACATTTCATAGGTGTCTTTTAGGTGGCCATAATGTACTTACATGAACTTAAGCACTTCTTAGCCATAGCTGCACATCTAGGTATTGTTCATAATTTTGCAGTAATTTTGTTTCTTCTCATAACTCCTAAATGAATGCAATTCAATCTAATTAATTTATTATAATGTGCTTATCTGTTAAAAATTCACAAATAATTATATCTATCAATTTATTACATGTTTTATTTGCTTTGCCTTCTAAAAAGTACAACAGTGAATATACATAAAAAAACACATGTGTATGTGTTTATATATATGTTGTAAAAAAATAAGTGCAAATTAAAGTTTTGCTTTATTTTCTGTGTTTCAAATTAAAAATCAATAAAAAAAATATTTAAAAGCAATGAATACTTTCTGCTGCTGTCTATTTGAGTTTAAAAAAATGCACAAACCGTTGTTTCCGTACGGAACGTGCGTTCAGTTTGGCACTTTACTTAAGCAAATGACATTTGACGAAACTTGACGAAAAGTTTCATTAAGTACATTATAGTTGCACACATACGTATTGAATGTAATCGCACAGTTGCTTAACTTTGCTTATTCATATTATAGTTGGGCCTTAAATTATAGCGTTAACGTTGCGCCAGAAACAGTAGTGTTTACTCACTTTGATTAATAAAAAACTCTACATAGAAATAAGAAATAAAAATAAAAACGCTAATTTTTTTTTTTTTTTTTTAAAGAGAAGTAACACTCAGGCAATGAATGCCTACTACTATTACTAGGTGTTACCTTCTTTAGGAAAGGGATAGTGATAGAGAAGACAGATGGTGAAGGAAGAAATAGGGAAAAGCTTCATTCTTTTCCAACTCTGCTTTTTGCACGTTTTTTTAATAATGCAGTGTTGCAGCGCCTCTGGTGTTAAATGAGGCGTATTAAATTTTTGAAGCTGTGATTAGTAGCCATTTTATTGGTTATTTTACTTGGCCGATGATTCTGCTACACAACGAAGGAGGGCGCTCTGATGTTACATTGGGATTAGTATCTGCTGAATTCAGTGACCACTGACTATGCATTCATCACATGAACTTTCCTACAACAACTGATGCAAAGGGACACTAATGTACATCAGAAAAAATGCGTGGTGCGTACAGGATCTTCGTTTTTGTAGTCAACGTGCTAACTACTTCAGCCAACGCCACCCTCAATTGACCTGAAAGTAGATAAAGTTACATTACTTAACAAAAACAACAGTACTTTTACAGCCAACTTCACTTCTTTACGCGCTGCCAAAATTGGATTTTCCAATTGCAAATTTTCAATTTACACACAACTTAATGGAAAAAGAAAATTTAATTTTGCTTTCAAGAGCTTAGTGAACAAGATATTTGTATGAAATTTCCATCACGTCTGGTTTTTTAGAGTTTCTTACTTAAATAAAATACTGATATTGGAATATTAAATACGTATTTTTTATGATAAAAGTAAATTATCTTAAGCCTGCGTCACACTATAGGCAAAATGTACCGATTTTCGTCAGCTCACTGAAATAAAGTCATAAGTAATAAGCTAAATTTGACTTATTTCCCAATTAATTGAAAAATAAGGACGCAATTACACCACACGGCGTTTGTAATAAAGTCATATAGACTTATTCCAGAATTAATTGAGTAAAAATGCCATTTTGGCTTATAACTTTATTGCAGTAAGCCGACGAAAATTGCTACATTGTGCCGATAGTGTGATACACACCTTACGCTTCTGTGATATAAATTAAAATCTTAAATCAAATTAAATACTGACATCGGGTGGGCCATTTAAAAGCTTAAATTTAAAAATGCAATAAAATCAAAACGGATAAAAATGTTGTTAAATTTATTTTTATGTTGTGAAGTACAATTGTTCCGGTTAGAGATGGAATATTATTTCATTCATATGGCTGCCACGGCTAGCCTCATAGTACCCCATTCGATCGGATCAATTTTCGAGCACATTTTCGAGTGTATGGGGTCGTATCTTGGCAATGGCATCACTAATGTGCCTTCAAATGCTCAATTGTCTCTGGTTTGTCGGCATAACACTTGTCTTTAACAGAAAATAGTCCAACGGTATCAAATCGCAGCTTCTTGACGGCCAATTGACATCACCATTTCGGCCAATTAAACGGATATCAAACGTTTGACGTAATAAATCGATTGCGGCATGAGATAAGTGGCAAGTTGCACCATCCTGTTCAAACCAAACATCCTTCACATCATCATGGTGCGATAGGTGTCTCTATTGACCGTAATGCGCCGTCCACATGTTCAAAGAAGCCGCACAAGCCGCACCAAACAGTCACTCTTAATGGGTGCATTGACCTCTGTAAGGCCACGTGTGGGTTTTCTGAGCCCAAAAACCAAATTTTGCTTATTAACGTACCCACCAAAATGAAAATGAGCTTCATCCGAAAAGATATTTTTTTTTGCAAAATCATTTTCTTGCAATTTCTGACCAATTGTCTTTGTTTTGGAAATAATTTTCCAATAAATCCCAACATTGCTCACACGTAAATCGGTTCATTTCGTTTAGTGGAGATAATGGGCCTAATTACGAGTGTCGTATTTCGATTACGACTACGACGATTTTGTACTAAATTAAAGAAAAAATGTTGCAATGTTCTTTAGTCTGATACAAAATCGTCGTAGTCGAAGTCGTGAGACACTCGTGATTAACTTGTATCGAACTCTTTCAGTAGCTCGATTTTGACACAAACTAATGATCAAACCCATGATACGGAACAATATACTGAATTTTGTGACAGAATAGAATCACATAAGTATTGCCAGATTTGAAATAACCAGAGCTCCAAATTTAAACCGATAGATGGCCCACACGTTATAACATAAAAAATTAACTACTACTACTATCTGCTGTTTCACGATTGAGTTGCCAGCAGAAATCACTTAATATTTCTGGGGATCGCATGCCGTTATATTTTTTTTCCATGTGCGCAATATCTCTGTAGAACCTTTCAATATGCTCATTAGACACAGCACCACGAAAAAAGTCCAAATGCGAATGCAGAAAGTGTATTTTTAATGACACGTTGCATTCGAGTTGTTGATAAGAAAGAAGAAGTTCTTGCACCTGATATTTCCAAGGAAATTGCGACAAAAGTTTTCGAAATCTTTCCATGCTTTTTTCTCTTTATTGGCCAACTTAGATTTGACGAAGTAAAAAAAATGTGCCGCTTAAGCTATTTTAGCGGTTATGGCTCGATATATATTTATATCGTAGGTATAAACTAAAAAAACACCTTGCGCGTATAAAAATTTCAAGAAAAATTCCACCGCCCAAATAAAACGGCAACACATGCCAAATTTTAAAATTTATGTACATATGTATTTGTAGCAATATGAAACAATAGATCAAGTCGACTTGAGCAAAGACATTAAACGGCTCTAAACGCATAATTGTACTTCGTGAAAGAAAGGATCTTTCTTTGCATATATAGTATTGTAATCCCTGAAACTTTTAACGCCCTCCTTCGTCGATATTATAGCGAATTAAATTTGCTTAAGTCGACTTGAGTGACTATTCCATATTGCCAGAGACATGATAAACAACACTTTAACAACCAAATAAATGTAAAGTTTTCAGTAAAACAATTAGTAATCCATATTATTCCGAGTCCTTTTACACAAATATACAAATAACTTACTTAGCACTTGTTATCGGAAGTCATTATGCTTGGTTAATCATGAAAACAACAACCGTTATTTTGGGCTTACTACGTCTACATAAGATATACATATGTATGTACATACATACCCTGTCGGAAATTCCGTTAACTTGAAACTAACTTTAAGCTAACTATTTCGCAACCAGTACTGACTGACATGACACTTGGATTACTTTTCAATGTAATCAACTGACTATTTTAACATTGCGATGTCCTAGGCAGTAGTCAATTGTCTCACTCTGCATTACTTTTGAACTAACTTAAAGTTGGCTTTTTTAAATTACCTGGTAGTCAGTAAATTTAAAAAAATCACATGTTGTGTACTCAACGCGCTAACTACCCAGCCAAGGTACCATCTAAAATAATAACAGCAAAATGTTAATATAAAACTGAAATGAGTTTCAAAGTAGCTGAGAATAAATTTGTTGTGCTCTCACCAAGTTCGATTCCGTACTCAACTTAAGAACTAATTTTGGATTTGTTCTAGATGACATTGCAGTTAGCTTTTAGTCAGTCTAAGAAAACTTATAGTTAAGTTAACTATTTTTGTAGTCAACCACACATTCTCCGACAGGGTACATATCGCTCCTTTATTGCAACATAGTCTTAACTCAAAAAAGCGAGTTTTGCTGAAAATAAGCTTAAGTTTTCAATTTACATACACTTCAATCAAAATATTAAAAATATTTTATTTTCTCAAGACGTGAGTGTAAAAGCCTTTTGTATGAAACTTTTGCACAAGATTAAATATGATATAATGAATTTTTCTGCATTATTAACTCCAAAAATGAATTTCTGGAGATATGACTTTGTACGTAAATGTCCTCAACATTAATGGCAACAATAAAATAACCCTTCATCAATTATTTTGCGTAAGATTTATTAAGTTATCATAGCACACAAAATATGTAAAATATGTATAAAAATAAAGTCTTACGTTTCGAAATTTGGCCACACTACCGAGGCGATCCATTTACAATACGATGACACCCGTGTATAGACACCAGGCTTTTTGCTGCCACAAAATTCTCCATACGATATAATGCCAACAAGATAATAACGATATGTATTGCGCTGCTGGCGATGTTCAAAATTCAGCTGTAGCGGACCACCCGAATCTCCTTGACACGTATCACGATTTTTCTCTAAATCACGTCCACATATTTGCGACTCTAAAATACCATTGGGAGCTCTTTCATCACTGGGTAAAACTTCCTTACACTTTTCTAAGGGTATTAAGGATAAACTCAGCTCAGTTAAAATGTTTGTGGGGGCTCTGGCGAAACTTGTCGAACCATAGCCCATCGTGAAAACACGCTGATAGGGTATGAGATCACTACTCCAGAGTAAAATAGGACGCACAAATTTGGTTAATCTGAAGAGAGATTTTGCATACAATTTTTTCCATTATTTTGGGGATTTTATTAATTATAAAATTTGAACTCTTACGAGTACTTACTCCACAGGCGTTTGAAGTTTCAGCAAAGCTATATCATGATAATTGATTGTAGAATTATAACTGGGATGAACTATTATTTCTTTTATGGCACGTCTTTGTGGATCACTATTTCCACTTTGAAATTTTAGGTTTATAATACCCAGCTTTACTATGATGGGTGTTTCTCTTGAAAGAAAGCATTTATAAGATGTATGTCCTAGTTTACACTATGCAAGTCTTATTGCTAAGCTGATTAGTTTGCTGGGCGAGAGAGAGAGAGAGAGAGACGAGGGGAGAAGAAACGCGTACTCAGCTTCATGTACTGTCAATACGTTTTGCTTTCTCATGCATGCACCAAACTATGCATAAAAAATATGAGCTGAAAAATAAGACTTGCATTGTCTGAACGCCGGTGAAAGTTCAAAGAGGAAAAAGTGATAAGCTTAGCAATACGACTTGACTAGTGTAAACTGGGACTATGCAAAATGTTGTATTTTATATATCGCTCGTTTAATTGAAGAACGTCATAACTCCAATAAATTAGTTTGATAGAAAACTAGCTGAGTTATGATGTTATTCAAGTAAATGAGCCATACATCTCTAAGTATGTCTTACCCATTCAAATAGCAACAGTGAGCTGCTGTTATAACAAACGATTTACTAATCAGGCTGCCACCGCATTTAAACTCAATTTTTTCCTCATTAGATAAAAATCCTATTGCAGCCTATAAAATGACAAGCACAAATGAATTATAAATATTTAAAAAAGAAATTTACATATTTGCATTAGGTCAACATATTTATTTAACTCTTCCCTTTAAATTCCACTTAAAATCAGCTCACAATTTTAGTACATTGAATTATTTTTATCATAAAATTGCGTACCGATAAAGAACAATAAACGAAGAATATATTCATTCAAATTACAATAAATGCACAAAAGTGAAACAAGTTTAATTGACAAGCGGATATAATTTATGCACCTAAACTGAACTGGTATTAAAAAGCATTTCTACTGAGAATGAGATTACTGGAAAGGCATTTAAGTTCAGGTGTTTATTGGTACCCATATATGTACATGTGAACATTATATCTGTGGCAAAAAGGAAAAAGTGCTTAAGTCGAGATAAGCTGATTTTGAGTTAATGACTCCCCAGCAATTTGCAATATTCAAGAGTACTTCTGGGCAAAATCTCAATTAGCTTGTGCAGTTTTTCAGGAAGTTATAGCGTATTGAATTGCTGCTTATATTTTTTTCAACTAATAATCTCATATGGTATAATAAAAGCTTAATTTAGCTTATACGAGTATTTTGCCATATTTCAAATTTAATGCATTATTTATAATGTGTAGAACGATGTGTTCCTAAAGAAATTCAATTTAACACCGAAGTTCTCAATTTAACTGCAAAAGAAATAAATTTCTGAAAATCGATTTGAACATTTAAATATGACTTAAGCTCTTTTTCCTTACTGCCAGAGATAAATAAAAGTTGAAAAAGGTTTCGATTCAGTTAAATAAATCATTTTTATGAAAGTGCTCTAAGTCAAATATATTTTTTTTTGGTCGAGATATTTAGTATATGTATTACATTTGAACAAATCAAAAAATATTTGTATATTATGCAACATTTTAATTTAAAGTTTTACTAGTTTTTTTTCAGATTTATTTAATATTTCGAAGCAATAATGCATATGACCTAGACCACTTTCATAATTAAGGGCATGTCCCACGATGTCGATAAGGTTCGACGTGTCGCACACTTACATTTGAAAAAACAACAAAAAAGCGAAAAGTCGAACAATGTCGACATCGTGGGACAGGCCTTAAAAGCACATGCGTCACCTATAGTGCTGTTTGAAGTCGGTGGTAGGCATATTAGCAAATTCTACAATTGCAGAAGCCCAATAAAGTCTACATACAGTGCAAAAAAAGTAATGATTGCTTCTATTAAAATTGCATTTATAAATTTTCCTGTATGTTATAGGTATATTCGATTTTTGTAAAAACTAACAAGACTGTTTAATGGGTGGAATGTGACAACTAATGGTACTTTATGGTCTCAATTAATCAAATGATATTGCGTTCGATTTGCATATAAGTGATTAAAATACCTCTGGTTTTAACCGACTTATAGGAGATTATAGGATCACTTTAGTTTTCTTCTCAATGTTCTTTTCACCTTGTTTTGCTGTTTTCTTGGGTTGTAATATTGACTAATGCAAGTTCTTAAGAGTTGGCAGCGCAATTGGAGGCAATTAAGGGAAATTAAAAAATCCTTACAACTATGAATAAATATAAAATAAATAATAAAATTTTTGATGGTGGCAACATTTCTGTGGATACTGTGGATATTGATTGTTAAAAATACTCAGTGGCAACGACTATCTGTTATTTATTTGCTCAATTACAAACATAATGAAATAATTGTTGCATGTTTTTGTATTATGTTTTTTGTGTTATATTTTTTCCCCCATATTTTATTCAAACAAATAAACTTCAATTTGGCTGTAATTTATAGCAACTTTTGAATAAAAGTTATACCCCTTCTAGACACAGAAAGTTTACTTTGCAAAGTCTTAATTCAGCTGAGAGGACGACAGAAAGAAATAGTATTCCTCTCTCTGTCTTTCACACTACTGAATTAAGACTTTGTAAAGTAAAGTTTCCGTGTCTAAAAGTGGTATTACATGTAGGTAAAAGTGAAGTTTTAATAATAAAAAAATGTTTATCCGCCCAACAAAATCCTGCCCTTAACTAACGCCAAGTTAAATTAATGGCCCCAAAAATTCAAAACCCTGTCAGATGTGATTTTAAAAAAAAAATTAAAAAAAAAACTGAACAAACTCGCATAAATAAAAATTAAATTCAAAATTGAATACCAAAAATATCAAAAATTTGTTTTTAATCTTATACCATGTGGCTGTGTGTCTGTCTGTTCCCTCGTACAACCAAAACATCACCGATTTTGAATTAAATTTAAACAAAATCGGTCGAGACCTTAAAAAATATGGCATCTTTTCTCGCTGTATCTACTTTAATATGTGTAGCTGTGGTGCCGTACTACCCAACGTATAAAGCGATTTTATTTAATATTTCTTGTTTGTTCGAAAGGCGACTTGATCTTAAATTTTATAATTTATGTTTGAAGAAATTTGGTGCAGCCGTTTTGAAGTTATAATCTCTTTGCTTATTGACATTTTTATAATTTTCGTAAACGAACTATAAACGAAGTTTAAGGAACTTCGTTCTAAATGTTTCAAGCTATCATTACTTGTTTTAGTTAAAGAATGTATGGTTTTCATTTCTGATCAACAGTTTAACTGAAGAAAAAGAATAAAAATAATAAAAATAAATGTAAAAATAAATGTAAAAGTTAACAGCTTGGATTCTTGGATTCAGCAGGAAATATGATGCTAACTAATAAAAAGTTTCATAAAGCCTTTCATTAAAATATTTCGTTTTCTTTAATTATAAATTAAATTTAGAAAAAAGCACCTGCTATATGTTTAAAGAAAAAACCAAAATACATATATAAGAACTAGCAAGAATTGAAAGCTCATTATCATGATTGCCAAGAAGCTTCAATATCTCATGAAAATATAACAAATTATTTCTTAATTTTTAGTTGAATGGTATACAAAAGTCGGTGCAATTGTATACACGCAGCCGCCTAACTTGTTTGTTTTAATTTTAAAATAAAATACAACAAAATATTTATAGCATATAGTATAAATGTATATTTACCATATGAGGGTATTGACCAGGTGCTACAATTGAACGACCATTAAAATCGTCATTAATTGACTCCATTTCATATTGTCCCAAATCCTGTTTCGCCTCATGTTCCTCATAGTTGTAAATATTAAAGAATTTTTGATAATAATGAGCTTCCGGTGCGTTTGGTATTGAATACTTTGAATACTTTCGCTCTTCCAAGTGCGGTATTACGATTTCATTTACACTTACAGCCTCATGTACAGACCAGTCTTTGTTAAATTGATATTGAAAAGTTTCATCACTAGGTTGATCGCTATATAGCTTTTCAGGCAAGTTATTAACTTCATCAGTATCCGTTTTGTAATAATAATGTTTTGAAAAGTCATTGACTTCATCGTTGTCAAATCTTGTATCGATTGAGGGAGTACGTGAACTTGAAAAGTTATTACTTAAAAAATTGTTATTTGAATACTGTTGAATTTGTAGAGATCTTCCTTGAGGTGCTACGGCAACTGGATTTTGTATTTTACTTGTGCTGTACTGTGGACTGGTTCTTTGATTTATATTTAAATTCTTGTAACTTTCAAGGTTTGTATATTGATTTTGTATAAATGGGTTTTCGTTTGCAGTCAATTGAATTATCTCATAACCATCTTTTTCTAGAGTTTTTTGATTTAACTTATTGCTTAAAGTAGTTAATTCGTTTTCGTTATTTGGATATTGATACGCAGTATGCGTTCCCTGATTATTATTATTATTTCGATTAAAGTAGTTTTGTAAACTATCTGCCTGATGGAAATTATATTTGTTAAACTGTGCATTCGCTTTGTTTAATAAACTCAATATTAACAAACACAAAATGATTTCCATTTTTAGCTTTTGGATTCTTCCAAACTCGCAAGCGTTTAATTAGAATCTCGGTCAACGACTGTTGCTCCAGTTGTTTTGAAACCAAAATTTATTGTAAAATTAAAATAAAAATTATCGTATGTGACAAAAGCTTAATTCCATGAGAGAACGTTTTTTTAAGTTCATTTACTTTCGCTGACAATATCGCAACTTAATTTCTAGAATTTTTTAAAATTCATTGAAATAAATCTAATAGTGCTCCAATTGCGTGCCCCAATCGTGCGATTTCAGAAGTTATTGGCTCATGCAACCGATATACTTATTATGCTTATTCCGCGCAATCAAATTCAACCGTGCTGCAAACAAAAGTGAACACACAACATCTGATTTATGGAATTGCAGCATGTCTGTAACTTGCGAGAAATTTTCGCATCAAGAAAAATCAAACAATTATATTGGTTTTCCTTTTTTTCACAGGCTGATTCATATAAATCCTTAAATAAGCTTACAAGAACCATGAGCAAGGAACTAAGTTTTTTGTTGCTCATACTGTGTTGCACAAAATGATAACAAACTTTCCGCTTGGAAAAGTTCTCAACAAAGTTACAGAACATAGGTACAGGTACTAGAGCTGGGTCCAACTCGTTCATTCGTTCATTTTTGCCACAAACCTATGATCTAAATTTGAGGCAATTTGTGTTAAATTCGGGAACACTCTGCATACAGTACCTTCAGTAGTTCAATTTCACTATTGTGCACCAATTGAGCATACAAATTACGTCAGACTGATGGATTTGCAGCGATCGTGTGATCCAACGTTAAGATCTCAACCATTTAAAATCAACAATTCAATCAATGTATTTGGTTTCAGTCACTGATATGTCAACAGCGTGTGAACATACCATTTGGCATATATATATTAGCACAGACACATACCTGCAGCAGAAATCTCCCTTGACTCTAACCACGTACGTATCTACAAAAATTTTTTTTAATTTTATTGAAATATAGTGAAGATTTCAACTATCCATATGAGAATCGAAGTTAAGCAAAATCTATCGAAAATATAAAACTTGTTATTAACATAATCGATATCTATAGCTTTTGATAGTTTTCCAAGTATTTTTCCACATGTGTGTAGTTGCCAATCTTTATCAACTTCCGAAAAATAATATATGTGAGTTCTATCAAACGCACGAAAAAAGTCAATACGTTTTTATTTACAGAGAAATCCGTTTAACGAATCTTTTTCTTGAATTGATTATATTCTCTAATATTTGCAAGCACATTTATAAATAGCAAAAATTAATATAAAAAGATTAGAAAATAATTTTTGATGTCCAATGTGCCATAAAATGTATTCAACTTATTTATTATAGTTCTATCGAGGTGGTGAATACAACAATGTACGTATTCAACTCACCAGTAAGCACTTATAGTGGTAAAACTAAATAAATAAATAAATGCCTGCTAATATAAAAATATCATGAAATAACTTTTAATGCACAATGAGCCATAAAATGTAGTTCAATTTGCTTATTATAGTACAATGGTGGTGGTGAATACAACACACATGTTAAAGTCAACCGTTGGCATTTAATAGTGGTGATATTTGTAATTTCGCTGCAGGCTGTTGACTTGGCTAAACAAATAAGAACTTCTATATGTGTACGAGTACGTCGAAGAGGTGTGTTGGCAACATTCAAATTTCGGTGATGTACATTGTTGCCAAGTACTTTTACTTGAAAACTTATAACTTATAATAAAAAAGGGTAATTTTAAGGAAAAATAACTTCTCTTAAAAGTTTTAAGCGCTACTATTTATTAAATATTTTTGTCGAACATGTACATATGTATACGTCGCTGTTTTAACTAACTGACCTAACTGACATTTTTTTGAAAAATGAGTTAAGTCCTTTACTAGACTTTATAAGTCATAATACACCTTGTCTACAATTTTCATTACTATAAGCATTACTGTTGTGTCTATATATAGTAAGTAAAAAAATTGCAGACGAAGCCATAAGAATGAATGTATAAAACAACCATAAAAGCTGCTCTCCTTTTAAATTGTTAAAATTTTAGTTAGGTCAGTTAGTTAAATCAGCGATGATTGGTCATATTGTGTAAAAATTTCATACAAATATCTTTTATGTATACTTAACTATTGAGATAAAACTAAAATGTTCTCTTTCCATTAAGTTGTACGTAAATTAAAAACTTTAAAGTCGTTTTCAGTAAAACTACTTACTTACTTCAGAATATATCTATAATTATAAAAAGATACACACATTTGACAATGATCTGACATTGCCATTAACTGGATAAATTATAGTTAAAAAAGTGTACTTTAATAGCAAACCGAACTAAAAAGTAGAAAATAGTTTTCAAGTATGAATAGTTTGTGTCAATCATGACTTTTGATTTGAATTGGGAATAAGATTGAAAAAAAAAACAAAGTTATTAATAATTCAATTATAGTAATAATATTTTGGGGTGCTTGATATTAACTGTTACAATTATTTCATATTTACCAAATTAGAGTCATTATGAAAATATAGAAAATTGCACCGCAATCTTACTATAATTGAATTATTTTCTTAATAAATTAGTTCTTATTTTTATCTCATTCAAAATTCCAATCAACCGTCATAATTGATTGTTGGGATTTCTCTTGCTGTAACACATACTCTTTGTACTTTAAAATTATTTTCTATTTTTTTTTTACTTTGGTTTGCTATTAAAGCGTGTTTTTTAATTTATTTTAACTATAATTTATTTGATTGATTTTTAGTCTCAAAAGGATATCAAAAGTAATTAAAATCAAATCCTTTATTTTAACTATATCTTATGTTTGACAATAAATCTAAAATTACTTCTACTTAATCAGTTTTTGGGAATTATTCATATTAGTTTATAAGATATGTAAATAAAGCCAAGCTTAAATAAAAAAAATCATACATACATATAGTGAAGCAAGAAAGAAAATCTTTCAAACCTTAAAGGGCCTTAGAGATACTTTGATTTGAAGAGCGTAACGTTTGCATTATATTTTTGTTTACTGCATGTAAATAGAGTATTGGAAAAAATAATAAAAACGTCAACTTGTTTAATAATACAAAAGTGAAATCGCCTCTAAGTTATTTAACAAAACGTGAAAACAGAATATGTAAGTGCTATTGTCATTTGAATGTTATTATTTGACTTAGTTAAAAGAAAGTATTAAGACAGGGTCGTGGAAAGCATTGTTTGTGAAAACAATTCATTAAAATTTTCTTAGAAAACCAAATGCTTCCTTTTGCCGAGGAGGAAATGTGATTAAAATAAGAATTCAGGCATGACACTGACCCGAAACATTCATGCAACCTGGTAAAATCTTGGGTTCAACAGAAAAATCTCGGTAATGGGTTGGCTCTCCCAATCTCCAGACTTAAACCCAATTGTTCACCTCAATGGGTTCTTAAAAATAGAATCGGGTGGTGTAAATAAAAAAATAGGCACAATATATGGGAAAGAATAGAAAAATTGTATTCCATATCTCCGGAAATATGCGCGCACCTGGTGGGAAACATAAATCGCTGATGTGAAGAAGTTAGTAACTATTTAGAAAAATTTAATTAACGTGGAGAAATTTGACGTTTTTAATATTTTTGCCAGATTTTTCTTTTTTGGAATTTTGACTTTTTTGCTTAAATTTGATTTCCACTAATTTTTTATACCATAGTGAAGAGTTGTAAGTCTTCATATGTACTGTTTTTTATAAATGAAACTATAAGCAAAATATTTGACAAAATCAAAGTAGTTAAAGAAATGGTTCTTCCTATTATTTTTTCCCTCACTGTATGTATACATAAATGCATACAACATTGCATTAAAATAGCAGGGTCAATGTTGTTTTGTATACATGCGTGCATATGTACAGAAATATTAAAGCGAATTTATGTATTTTCTTTTATTTGGTCTATACAAAATGGTACTACATTTTGTTACCAATTTGTTTTAAAAAGATTTCCATTTCGTCATTATTTCTCAGTTCACAAACATTTTATTAACATGTATGTATGTATGTATGTATGTATGTATGTATATATGTACTTCTTATGTTAATTTTACACACAAAAGTATTTTTTGTTTGTTTTATTCTTCTAAGACATGAATGTACTTACAAAATTATTATTGTAGGTCTAATTTATTAATTTGATGTACGATCTGCTTGTAGTTGTCCAAATTGAAGCTTAACGGTTAGCGCGCACATGTTGACATAATTTTGTTATTAGAGCCACAAAATATTGTATACCTTAACTTACTTTTCGCTTTTAGCTTCTTCACTGGCAATTTAATGGCACGAAAATTTAATAAGAATACACTGTTGGTAAATTGAATAGGATCAGATGATACATAGCGCTACTTTATTTAGACTTGGGTCGAACTCGTTCACTAGTTCATTTTGCCACAAACCTGAATGAGTTCGAACGAGTTGGAATCAGCTCTAGACACAAATCGATGATCAAACTCATCATCGATTCGTGTCTAAAGTGAAGTACTGAACGTGTTCGATAGAGTTGTGTCTAACAGCTCTTTTTGAACTAGTTTGAGAGCATTCGAACCAAAGGTGTTTCAAACCCTTTTAATTTATATTGATATTTTTGACTGGACTTGTGTCCAACAGATCGAACTAGTTCAAAAAGAGCTGTTGGATACAAGTCTATAAATTAGCATTTAATAAAAAACTTCAAACAGCACATGTTCACTACTTCATTTTACACACAATAAATCGACCGACTCAACGAGTATGACTCAAATTTAGAAAATATTAGACTTGTATCGAACTCTTGCTGGAACTCTTTTTACACACAAACCTGTATTAAAGCCATTTGAATTACATGGGTTTGAGTACAGGTTTGTGCCTAAAACGCTGTACTGAAAGATTTCGATACAAGTCTAGAAAATATGGCGACTGGCCAACACAAGTATTTTAAATAATTAATTGAATTGTATGCAAGTTTTCCGAAGTTGTGGCAAATAAAAATGCAGCCTTTACCACAATAGGAACTTAAAAAATTAATCTTTCTTTTTCTTTTAGGTTTTTCTTATTTAAAATAATTCGCTTGAAACCAATTCATGCATCATTGGACAACATGCCCTTTATACTTGGGTCACACTTGGCCGGTTATTTTAATAGAGCTGGCCTCAAGTCAATCGAACTCGGTGGATCGAAGTCGGTCGTTTTAGACACAAGTCTGGGTTAACACGACCGACTGAACGAATTCAAAGGAGTTAAACTCAGCTTTACAATTTAATTTAAATGGGTTTGATCATAGGTTTGTGTCTCAAATGACCGTTTGAACGAGTGCGATTCAAATCTAGACCCGAGTCTATTGTTCCACTGTATAATAACTCACGAACGATTAACATGCCACTTCAGTGAAATTTTGTATATGAAAATATCATTATCGTTGTTTGTTTTGGCCCTTCCACTTAAAGCGGCGACGGCGATTTTCAAGCAAATAGATCTTGTATTCAGGTGAGCTGTAGTGTAATTATAATTAAAACATTAAGAAAATATATGTTAATTTTTTTTCTTGCTGGTATGTTTGTACATATGAATGTACTTTTAATTTTCTATTTATTGTTTTATGCATATGTGTATAGTAAAATTACTTTGCCGTTTGTTCTTGTTTGGGTTTGCAGTTTTACTTTAACTTTCGGCTGTGTCGTGCGTGATTGCTGCAAAATAAATAAATGTATAGAGAATATATACATAATATCGAAAAAATAAAGTTAAACGAAAAATGGTGGCTCCTAGCAAACTCTTTGTACCTCCTCTAAATTCTTATCACTGTTCACAGATTATATTGCACCCAGGTATTGGATGCTTTCGTTACTTTATAAATAACCTCTTTTTTCATAGCGTAAGCAGTTTGAAATACTTTTCGCCCTTATTGATAGTGAGTTAATAAAATGGTCTAAATTTGATTACATTTAGCTAAGATTAGATGTTTTGTTTCAGACTCCTTTAATACTGAAATATAAATCAATGAATCGGGAATTATTTCAGCATATTGTTAAATATTATTTGCAAACTGCACTGGGTGGTTCGATGGCTACTGCAACAACATTTTTGTTCATATGCCTTTTAAGGTTAGTAAATTCAGACATAGATACATACATATGTACATATGAACGTATGTACGTATGTATATTAAAGAAAAAACTTGCAATATTTAACGAATTTCATTTATAAAATATAAAAATTATACGAAAGTTCTGTGTTCAAAAAATATGCATTCTTGAGATACGAGCTCAGGTGTACTCGTACTTTAAATTTTGTATTTAATTCTTTGCGTTACCTTATAATTAAAAAAAAAAAAAAAATTATAATCAAGTCCATTTCAATATACAAATGCATGTGCGAAAGTTTAGTTTATTTTACAAAAAAATTCGGTGGCAATAAGGCAAATGTGCTTAAGTCATATTTCACTTTTAGCACTTTTAAACTTTCAAGTCGATTTTCAGAAATTCTTTAGTGATGTGAATCTTTTTTAGAAAAACTTCGTTCTACACACAATAAACAATACATTCAATTTGAAATATAGTATAAAGCTTAATTAAGATATTATTCCATATGCGAGTATAAGTCGATAAAAGATAAGCAGCAACTCATTACGCTATAACTTCCTGAAAAATTGCTTCAACTAATTGAGATTTTGTCCAAGTATGTTTAAGGAAATTAAGATTACAGAGATGCCATTAAACCAAAATCAGCTTATCTCGACTTAAGCACTTTTTGCTCTTTTCCACAGAATTATGTAGATACATGCAAAAGTTTTTTTTTTCGTAAAATATTGCATGGATTATTTCCAGTGCAGGCAAGTATCAATTTAAAATGCTTGCTTATGCAGACTAACAAATTTTATTCAAATGGAAAATATAAGCAAATACAAAAAATTGAGTATTTTCCTCTACTGAATTGTTCGAATGCTAAAATGCCGATGATTTTTTCTTAACAAAAAATATTAATTAATTAAAATAAAATTAATTTATATATGTCTACGTTTGGGACTTTATACAAAATTCATTACATACATTCATTCTTCTGCTTGCATTGGGTCTACAAATTTGAATTTAACGCTATTTAACAATAATGTAATTGAACAGTGCTGTTAAATAGAAAATGTAATTGAACATTGTTGTTAACAGGAATTTATAAATCCGGTTATTTATGAAAAAATTATTTAACAGTAAAATAACGAAAGACATTTCCCTACTTGTACTTTTATTAAAAATAAAAAAAAAATATCGTCTACAACGAAAATATAGATTATCGGCTCTTTTGAAATGATTATTTTATTATTTATCCCTTATTGCAACATAGAGATATCACAACAAATTGGTTTTTGTAGTAAATAATGCTGAAAAAAAAATGATTAATTTTTTTATAAAAGTTTCATATAAATTCTTGTACATTCACCTCTTAAGCAGATAAAATGTTTAAATTGTAAATTGAAAACTTATAACTTATTTACTGCAAAACTACCATTTTGAGTTATGCCTCTTTTGCAATAAAGCATCGATATGTATAAATACGTATGTACATATGTACTCGTATGTATATTTGTTTAATTATTCTGTTTCGTTATTAATAATCACCCGTATTGCGTATGTAGAGTCGAATTTTTTCCTAGATTAAAGAAAACTTGTACACATTTCCTTTAATCTAGAACAAAATTCTCGCGGACGAATATTAGTAGGTTGTTTGTGGGGTTTCGCGACCATGATCCTCATACAAAATTTGGATCATGCCTACGCTACAGCCGGCATTTAAGTTAGTTGATTGGTTTGCTACATTGTGTTGTATGGAGTAGGGGTATGTTGTGTGAAAATCGACCATTACCGATGTTCTTTAGGTAGGGTGTCAAACCGCAAAGATGGTGTGACGATTGTAGGGTTTTGATTTTGTTGTGGAGGGGGTGCGTGTGTGTATGTATGTATGTTTTTGAAAATATATGTATGTGTGTGTATGTTAGTTTATAAAAAGTTGATAATATTTGTAGCAAACGTAGGTGCAGTGGTTTCTATTGTTGTAAAAAGTTTATAATTAGAATTATAAAAATTTTACGTTTGTGATAAGAAATGAATATATGGATAGAAATGTTTTTTAAAATAAAACTATTTAACCACAAATATGTATTCTTTAACTGTAATTACTGAAAAAAAAGTTATATGTAAATCGTATACTCTAAGAAAGAGATTAAATACTGCATATGTTCAAATATATCATCATTCTTATTTCAACCACTTTTCTCTAACAACGTCTAAATAAAAATATTTATAAAAATGACTAAATTTATTTGTGAATTTTGTAAGAAAGAGTTCACTACAAATACAAATTTAAGGAGACATATTAGATTACATCATCAAGGGTCTTCCTCATCGTTTAAGTGTACAACGTGTAAGCTATATTTTTCAAACCGCGAGGAATGGGAACAACACTCTCATACTATATCAGACAGCGGTGCAATCAATATATATTGTGACAAATGTAGAACATATATATCAAATACTAAATGGCATTATCATATAAGAACAAATATGCATAAAACTAACAGTGCGGAAAAAACAGAGAAATATAATAACGATGACGGTAGTTTAAAGTGTATCAAGTCTGTATTCAATAATCGCATCATAACATATTTGATTGAAAATAGCAATGAAACTGATTTAATACCAGAAAACTTTCTGTATACAATTAGAGACAATGTCATGGAATTGTTATATAATGTGACACAGGAATATTCGAGTGTAAAATTTAATATTGAATTATTTTGCGAGTATATGTTGGTTAAGGAAGATCATGATACATGTATCATAGAAGTTAAATCGCATCAAACAAAAATGGTGATCCTAAGCATATCAACGACAAGTGATGACATTATTGACCTTTATAATGAACAATGTAATAATATAATTAAAAAAATGAGTGAATTTCAGGAACGTGATAGCGGATGGTCATTAATTAAAATATCACATCTTGAAATCAATGTCAACAAATATAAATGTATTAAAGGGTCACAATATATTCCATTACCTCTAACAATACAGAGAAAGTTTGCTTGCATCAATGTCCAAAATACTGATATATATTGTTTTAAGTGGGCTATAATATCAGCACTTTATCCAGTTGATTTGCATACCAATAGATGTTCATCATATAAAGTTAACAACATAAATGAAGAAATCATAACGCTTGAAAATAATATAATATTAAATTTTAAAAGTCTGCATTTTCCTCTACCACTTAATAAAATCAAAGTGTTCGAAAGTAAAAATCCTGATATAAGTATTAATGTGTTTGGATTGGGCGATGATAATAATATAGTCGGTCCATACTATTTTACTGTGCAGGAAAAATTCCAACACATCAATTTGTTGCTTTTGGAGGAAGGAGAAGGAAGATTCCATTATGTATGGATAAAAAATATATCAAGGTAATTGTAAAGAATATATATTCTTCAATAATTTTATACTAATTAAGTTTTTCTTTATACTTACAGATTAATTAAAAGTCAAGTAACGAAACATAAAACTATGGCATATGTATGCAATACCTGTTTAATACATTTCCATTCTCATTCATCATTAAACATACACAAACAGCATTGCAATAAAATGATAACTAAGATGCCAACTGAAGACAATAATTTAGTAAGTTTTAGGAATTTTAAAAAGCAAATGGATGTACCTTTTATAGTATACGCTGATTTTGAATGTATTCTAAAATCAGTTGATATTCAAAATTCTCCAAATATTAAATCTATACAAAAGCACATTCCATTTGCATACAGTTATTATATTAAATGTACATTTAACTCTAATTTAGATATATTTAGAATTTATAATGGTGCTGATGACGCACCTAATCATTTCTTTAAGAGTTTAGTTAAAGATATAAGATATATCTATAAGAATTATTTAAGTGTAGTAAAACCAATGAATTCCTTAACACCACTTCAACAGATCAGACAAATGGAGGACAAAATTTGTCACATTTGTGAATGTTTGCTATCTGTTGAAGATCGCGTGGCTGATCATTGTCATCTAACGGGTGAATATAGAGGTCCCGCACACAAAAAATGCAATTTAGAATTTCAAATTGCAAACTTTATTCCGATATTTTTTCACAATCTTTCGGCATATGATTGTCATTTGTTTATTAGAGAATTATCATGTATTAAAGGTGATATAAATATAATTCCTTTCAATAAGGAATTATATGTATCTATATCGAAAAGAATTTCGGTTAATGATTCCATTGATAATGATGTTGATAATGATGATGATGATGATGATGATGATGATAATGGTGATAATGATAAGACAATAGAATTACGTTTTCTAGATTCTTTTCGATTTATGCCGTCGAGCTTAGAAAAACTAGCTAGCTATTTGTCTGATGATGACTTGACGACAGTAAAATTAATCTATCAAACTCATAATGAATTCAGTTTAATGAAGCGTAAAGGTGTCTTTCCATATGACTTTCTTAACTCAGTTGATCGGCTGGAGGAAACACAACTACCACCGCGATCATGTTTCTTTAATAAACTTACAAATGAGTCGTGCAGTATAGATGATTATGAACATGCTGAAAATGTTTGGAATACATTTAATTGCAACAAATTGTTGGACTATCTTCTATTATATCTAAAAGTAGATGTTCTCTTGCTATGTGATATATTTGAAAATTTCCGTAAAGTTTGTAAGAAAATTTACAATTTAGACCCTTGTCAATATTATACTACTCCAGGCTTATCTTGGGATGCAATGTTGAAAACAACTAAAATAGAATTGGAATTACTAACAGATATTAACATGTACAATTTCGTTGTACGAGGTATTAGGGGAGGTATTGTTCAGTGTAGTAAACGGCACACCATAGTAAATAATAAATACGTTAATGATTATGATCCCACAAAAGAATCAAATTATCTAATGTATTTTGATGTAAATAATTTATATGGATATGCAATGTCGCAGTATCTTCCCTTTAAAAATTTTAAATGGTTTGAAAACGTTGAAGACTTTAATATACATGTAGTGGAAGAAGACTCAGAAATTGGTTACATATTAGAAGTAGACTTGGAATATCCAAGTACACTGCACGACCGTCATAGCGATTTTCCATTCTGTGCAGAAAATAAAAAAATTGGGGGCATGAAACAGCAAAAATTAATAACAGACTTAAACAATAAAACCAATTACATAATACACTATCGCAATCTGCAACAATGTCTTCAACATGGTTTGATTTTAAGGAAAATTCATAGAATTCTTCAATTTAATCAGTCAGATTGGTTGAAAAAATATATTGATATAAATAACTATCACCGAACATTGGGTAAGAATGTATTTGAACAGAACTTTTTTAAATTGTTAAATAATGCAGTATATGGGAAGACAATGGAAAATGTTGATAAAAGAAAAGATATAAAATTAGTATGTGAATGGGAGAGTAGGGGGAAGAGATTAGGAGCTAGAGCTCTTATTGCCAAACCTAATTTTCACAGTTGTCTGAAAATTCATGAACAAATGGTTGCGATTCAATTGAAAAGAGTACGAACTGTGTACGACAAACCCATTTACATTGGATTTTCTGTCTTGGAACTCTCGAAACATAAAATGTATAATTTTCACTACGAATATATGAAACCGAAATATTGTGAAAATATTAATTTAAATTATATGGACACGGACTCGTTTATATATGATATTAGAACGGATGATCTATACAACGATATTAGAAACGATGTACGAAATCAGTTTGATACATCTGGGTATCCGAAAGATAATATCTATAATTTACCGCTTGTCAATAAAAAAGTATTAGGAATGATGAAGGATGAATGTAATGGTAAAATAATTAAAGAGTTCATTGGTTTACGCGCTAAAATGTATTCAATTAAAATTGATGAGGAGGAAAAAGAAATTAAAAAAATTAAAGGAGTTAAAAAATGCGTAACCAATAGACTAACGATTAATGACTTTAGAAAATGTTTATTTGAAAAAAAAATGTACTATGATTCTATGTATGTATTTAGATCAAAGATTCATGAAATATATACTCAACACATTAGTAAATTAGCATTAAGTTATTTAGATGATAAGCGATTTATTAGAGATAATAGTATTAATACATATGCATGGGGACATTATGCAATAAATAGTCAACAACCATCATCATCATCATCATCATCATCATCATCATCATATCCCAATGAAAATGTATTAACATCATCTTCAAGTGATAATATTGTACAATAGTATTAAGTGATTTTAGATTATAAGTGAATATATATATATATATATAACGTGAAAAAAACAATAAATAAATAAATAAATAAAGAATATCATTAAAATATTTTAGTTTGTTTTTATTTTAAACTATAGTCATCTATTGAATAGGAATTTTAAACACAAGTAACCACAATTTGTTTTTGTGTGAATAAAATTTAATCGTGCTTGTTCTTAACCTTACTCAACTAAGTTGATATAAAATTTAATCGTTTAGAAATAAACAAAATCAAAACAAAACTTTTTTATATATTATTTTATTTTTTTGAGAATTTTATAATATAATAAAAATAAATCTCATATTGAAGTATATATAATATTATTGAAGTTCATCTTTATTGATCCAAGAATTATGTTGATTGGAAAATCCCAACCATTTTACGTACGCCTGGTGCCCCTTAGTTTTAATAACATTTTCAATCAAGTATGTATTTGGAAAATGTGTCTTTAATAGTTCATGTTCATAGAATCCACCAACAATCGGATTCCTTTGATAGTCTTCCAATAAATAGGTAATGGGGTTTGTGTTCTGTAAAGTACGAATTTTAAAAATTTCAGTTGTCCAGTTTGGAGTATATCCTTTTGAAAAAATATGTTTATATTTGCTAATTCGAACGTGATCTCCAACTTTTAGTTTACCAGATTTATATATTTTGGGATGATTATAGACTTGTTTTAGTATAGAACTTTCATTTTCTGCGTTAACAGACTTTGGTGTCATTCCAATTGTTCTATGCTTTTTATTATTATATTGATTAATTAAATCCTTGCATATATGTATCCATTGATAATTTCCTTGTAGACTAAAATTTTTCCACATCATTCCTTTTAGAGTTCTATTAAATCGTTCTACAATAGACGCTTTCATGATACTATATGTAGAATAGTGGTTGATATTATGTTTTTTCATCAAGTTTTGAAATATTTTATTATAGAACTCTTTACCATTATCGGTTTGCAAGTTTTTTGGAATTCTCTTTAGCGAAAAAATAGATTGCATAGCATTGGTTATATCTTCACTACTTTTAGATTTTACAGGTACAGCCCAAGCAAACTTTGAAAATGTATCTATAACTGTTAAAATAAATCTATAGCCTTTGTTATATTTTGAGTAAGCACCCATTTCAACAAGATCTGCTTGCCAAAGATCATCAATTCCCTTGACCACCACTCGACGTCGAATGAAATTTCTACGTGCTTGCTTATGAAGCTCCTGAACCACTTCTTGTCGCTCCATTTCTAACGTCTATCTTACAGATTACATCAATTTAAATGCTGTTGATATTGAATTTAAATCAAAAACGATTTATATATCTATCTTTAAATGCTTTGTAATGAGCTTCGTTTTTTCATTTAGACGTTCTTCAACTGAATCAATTTTGTGATTAAATAATGATTTCATTTCATTTAGTGATTGATTGAGATTATTTAGTATTATACTTTGATCATGTATTAATTTACTTAAACGTGTTTCTACATTATCAAATTTTTCTGTAGTCAACACGTTTTGTTGTTGTATTATTTCGTTAAAACGATCCTCCATTCCCTTAATTCTCTCCATATACATTGTATCCAGTTGTTTCTTTATTTCACTTAAATAAGTTTTCATGTAAATTTTGTTTACGGCATCGTTTTCCAATACAGGACTAGCAATATTTTTTATTCTCCGCAAGTTAAAGTTGAAATTACGATCACTATCCAAATGAATCTTGAAATGTTGATTTTGGTATCTTACAGATCTTTCAATATAATGTCCAAACTTATCGATAGGCATTTTATGAATATGAATTGTTTGTACATTTTTAAGTCTATTTATATAATAATTTTTGCTTCTCTCAATTCCTCAATAATTGATACAATTTCATTATTATGATTTGAGTGACCAGCTGTTGTTGATGAAATCAAAAGACGCAATCTATCAACCAATTCATTAGGATCATCCCAATAAACATAATTATGCTTTTTTCTATTCAATTTCATTAAACCTTTTCCCTCATGAATTTTCTGTTGTTTAAATAGGTTTTTAATAATCGTTGTATATTTAATTGAACGATTTCCTTTAATCTGGCCATTAATACTGTTATTTCGTTTATGGACATTAGTCATCTCCAATATTTGTTTATAATTATTTAAATCTGTTTTATTATAACTGATTGGTTTCTTATAAACTAACAATTCATATAAGCCTGATGTGAAGGGCCATTTTAAATTACCTACAGTAATATTGGTTGAATTGAAAGCGATGGCTTCATTACCCAGTCTCCATATTTGATTTTTATCCTTATGAGGACCATAGGTTTTATCATATATATTTAAGTTAACTTTTGATAAATTATATTGAATACTTTGATTGGGATGTATTGCAATGGTGTTATCATCATCATTGTTATCATCCTCATTATCAACATTATCATTATTATCATCATCATCATCATCATGGTCATCATCAAATGATTGAAACGTGTTTGAACTTTTCTCGATTTTCTTGTTATTAGAGCTTGAAGAAAACGTGTTATAATCAAGCTTACTCTTTTTATATGGTGTACTGAAGGCAACTTTATTATTCTCAAGATCATGTTTAAAAGAGCCATCCGGATATTTTTCATGTTTTATAATGGTGTTATTATTATTATTATTATTATTATTATTATTATTAGTTGATTGAACTAATTCTTTTAATGGTTTTGATATTGGTTTCAATGTCTTTTCCAACAATTCATCATTTGCAATTTCTCCAAGCAAAATATTCTTATATTTCTTTTTTAAAATATTTCGAGTTTTAATAAGATTATTAACTAGATTTGTGTTCATATTTATAGGTTGAATTAGAAACAGATTCAAAACAGATCAGTTTAGCAGTTTAGCAGTATAGCAGTATAGCAATTTAGCAGTTAGCAGTTTAATAGTTGAGAAGCTATTAGTTTAATAATTAATCTTGTACTGATTTTAAAGTGTCTGTAATATTTCTTTTATAGCTTTATAAATATATCGAAACCTTTTCTATATCGACCATTATTCATAGGGTCATCTTTGTTAATAACTAGAAAACCATATTTTTCTTTCCAACACTCGGTACTTAACTCATGAAATGTTTTCAAAGTCATATCAGAACCAACATGATCATTGTAAATATGCTTAATATTCATTGCATCCTGTTTGAAAATTATAATTATATTAGCATTATCGCGAATCAAGTGTTTTGGTATACGTGTATATGTTTGACATAAATAAAAACTATCAATATCTTTATGACGACCCATACAGAAGTAGGCACGTACATGATTTTGTTTCTCACAAGCTATATCGTCGAATATAAATACTGAATTTGGTTTAACTTCGTCTGGCGATAGAACATCATCATTATTGGAAAATGATGAAAAATTTATCTCCTTAATGGGTTTAATTAGACTTTCTAAGTACTTATATTTCGGTTGTTGTGTTGATTTTGAATATAAGTAAATATTTTTAAATTTCAATCCATGAGGACTTTCAATAAGACTGATCATAACATTTGTTTTTCCGCAATTTGATGGACCTACAATAAGAGCTCGAATAGAATTCGGTAGTAATGAACTATGACGAATTTTATTTGATGAATCGAACTTTGATTCGATATTCTTTACGTTAATCCTTTTATGTTGTTTAAAAAAGCGCATTCTGAAATCTAATGATAACATAATATATAAACCAGTCTCTTTTATTTGTTTTCAATCAATTTGATTTTAATCTTTAATCGACAAAGTATCAATAGATATGACAATCATTTATAAAAAGATATTCAATCGTCATCCATCCTTCATTGGTAAAGGTTTTCTAAATAAAATAATTAATAAACTTCCCATTGAACTTCATCTACCCGGTTATCAATTTTGCGGACCTGGTACAAAATTAAAGAAACGTTTAGAAAGAGGTGATCAAGGAATCAATCCATTGGATACTGCTTGCAGAGAGCACGATATAGCATACTCAAACAATAAAGATTTAGAGAAAAGACATATTGCTGATAGAATTTTAACTGAAAAGGCTTGGCAAAGGGTCAAAGCAAGTGATAGTAGTTTGGGTGAAAAATCAAACGCTTGGTTTGTTGCTACTGCAATGAAAGCAAAAACAAAATTCGGTATGGGTAACGTTATTAGTAAAACTAAAAAGTCGTCTCCAGTAAATACCCACAAACTGTTTACACATGCATTGAAAAGTGCAAGAAAGAATATAAAGAAAAGTGAAAACTTGAAAGATGCTATAAAGATTTCACGAAAAGTTGTAAACAATATTTTCAAGGGGAAGAAAAAATCGTTAATAAAAACGCCTCGAATAATACCGCTACCAAAATCTGGAGGTTTTCTTCCACTTGCCCCTATATTTGCTGCACTGGGTGCACTTGGTGGTTTAGCTGGTGGTGTATCTGGTATTACAAAAGCAATCAATGCAGTTAAAAATGGAAAGGAACAGCTGACTGAAGCAAAACGACACAATAATACAATGGAAGCCATTGCGATGGGAAAAGGCATGTTCTTAAAACCATATAAAAAAGGTTTTGGATTATATTTAAAGCCTTATCAACAAAATTTTTAATGAAGCTACCTAAAAGAGCCCTTTCTGATGTAGACTTGAGAAAATATGCAAAACATATTCCAAATTTTAGAGGTGTGTTTATGTGTAACACCCTTCCAAGCAGCAAACCATTTAAAAAAGAATGTGGAATAATCAATCTGGATACTTCAAAGGGCCCTGGCACACATTGGGTAGCATACTGGAAAAACAACAATCAAATCGAATATTTTGATAGCTTTGGCAATTTGCAACCACCAAAACAATTAATAAAATATTTAGGAAAAAACATTAGTTATAATTATGATAGATATCAAAATTTTAATACAATAAATTGTGGTCATTTATGTTTAAAATTTTTGTTTTCGAAGCTAAACTAAAAAGAAACTATAAATGTTTTTTAATAAAATACATTGATTAAGAATTAAAAATATCTTGTTTTATTTATATATATATATATATATATATATATAAAAATTTTTTTTGTTTTTTCATTTATTAAAAATTTTAAAAGAAATATTAGAATTAAATAATTTTTCTAATTTCACTTGTTAGAGGTGAGTATTCGATTAAGCGATCATGAATAACTAAACAGTATGCTGATGTTTTTTCTGGAATTGGTTTGTTTGCTTCAGTATCAAATTCAATTCGTACATCAATAGGTCCAATTTTAACAGTTTCATTTTGATGTGAAACATCAACAACAATAAGCGGTGCGTAAGACTTGTAATCATTAACATCCAGCAATGGTTCAGGTTCTCGCATGTAAAAGCCTTGTTGAAATTTTGCATACATATTATATAGTACAGAATACTGGCCATTTTCAAAACGATTATGTAAATCATCATATGGATATGACTCTGAGTTTAGATATACTTTTAAATTAGAGATATTACAATGGTCAAATATATTTCCTTGTTCTTTACTTTTCACTTTTTGTAAACCAATTATAAGAAATCGTGGTCTTTCGTTTTGTGGAGAAAGCTTTACATTCCATAAAACCTTTGTAGTCGTTGGTAGTGCAGGATTTACATGACAATCCCAACTACGAAATGCAATTGGTATAGAATTTTTGTTGTTGATTATCTTAAACATTTCCAATTTTGCAAAGTCTGATAGTTGAATATGTGGCATTTTCCATGTTATATCCAGAATTGTTAACTTCAACTGATCAGTTGTATTTGTAGAATAATATGATCTCTCATCGGATGTCGAACGTTGAAGAATGAGCTCATGTTTCGAATTTAATAGTATTTTGTTATAATCTTCAGCAAAACCCATCCACATTTTCAGAGGTATACAACAGCTAAAATGACTTTTTTCTAAAACAAAAGTTTCTTTAAGACACCAACCAGCGTTTTTTAGTGTAGCACTTTCAGCCTTATTCAATGATATAAAATTTTTCATGGTAGATGAAATTCCAAGTTTGCGTGTACGATCAACTTCAAAACCATTAATTTCATAACGAATTTCATCGAACAAATATGAAACAAAGTTGTTTTTAAATTTCACCTCTGTAGCTGGAACCTCTTTGTTTGCTTCCTTCTTCACTATAAAACCATGAATGTAAATCATACTCTCACTTGGTAAGACAAAGAGATCCTGATTTTGAATTGGTATACGAATTTCATCATTGTTGTTGAATGATTTTAGATATGGAGAGTAACTATGATATTCCCTTTTTACAATACTCTCATCATATATAGGTTTTTGAAGGACATTTAGTATTTCATTCATTGTTGAAGATTAAATCCTAATGATTTCAAGTATTCTATATTATATGATGTTAACGGGTTTTTTTTATTTTTTATAGTTTCTCGAATGCGAGTTGATGAGGGATTGAATGGCAATCCTCTTTGCATTACGTTTTTATTGTAAATTATCATTATTCTGGTTTGAAGTGGAGTCTAAGAGTGATTTTTTCTCCTCTAAAATTTATAAGTTCACCGTCTTGATTTAAGATTCTAATCGTTATGTTGTTTATTTGCTGACAGTTGACGGGAAAATAAATAACATTTCGAGGTTTTTCGCTTATTTTATATCCTGGAGGAACATCAAGAGGAAATTCATGAATAGCATGATTCGAAGTATTATTAATAAATGATCCGGTTGTTAAGTTGCTTTCAATGCGTATTGTATTAACATTCGTAATATGTGCAGGTAAGTCAGATTCAAATAACCTTGTAGTATTCAATTGATTAATATCTACAATCATCACTTCCACAGATTTATCATTTTGAAGATTTTGATCAGTGTTATAATATTCAGTTGAATTTACTTCTAATTTACTTTTGCTAAATCCGAGCAACTTTCCTATACTGTTTGGTTGTGAAAAATCTATATCCATTGATGAGGTTATTTCAGTTTTAAGTGTGTTATTGTTAGCTTCAATTACTAGATAAATTGATTCATCAATATCTTTTAAGCTTGAGTTTAAGAAAAAATCAATATCCTCAAGTTCATATGAACCAACCGGAATAGTAATAATATGATTTCCTATATGAAACAAATTGTTGTGAACATCTACATTAGGTATGGAGTTGAATGCTACAAAATCAATAAGTCCACAAACATATTTTGTAGGGAGTTCAATTGGAGGAAAATATTCTCCAACCAGAGTTGATTTGTTTCCGTTTAAAGATATTGTTATTGACATTTCAAGTATTCAGAATGAACTGATGATGTTTGATGATTATTCTATCTGATTTAAGTGTTAAATAATAAATCCAAAAAAAGAAAAAATGTCTTTTATAATTTTATGTTTTCTTTATTAATATTTGATTTAATAAACTTTCTTAAGAGTATTACATTTTTTTGAGCACATATACAGTATTTTCTATGATAACAACAAACATTTACAGATTCATCATTTTGATATAATGTTTTTAAATTTGGACAATTTAAATCCTCCAGGTTATAAAAATTAATTTTATCCTTAAAAATATTTTGAATCCACTTAATTTTTTCTAATCCTTTAGCATAATAAATATAATTTTTATCTTTAACATGCGCAATATAATATTCCACAATATTTGTTAAGGATGAATCACCATCTTTCCATTTTAATCCATGATGATGATTATAAAGCCAATTAATTGAATATTTTTCTTTTGTTGTCAACGATGAATATGGAAAAGGTGGTTTAATAATAAATGTTTGAACTTGTGAGTCGTCAATTGAAATACTCAGTTCTTTTACAATGAATTTATTGTTGAGATAAAAACCTTGTACGTCTACAACTAATATTCTCTCCTCCGACATTGTTTAGTACTAATCAAGTCACAACGACGACTGTAGAACTGTTTATAAAGTCTATGTTTTTAAATTATTATAAAAATTCATTATATATAATGCTTGATCCCAACTGTTATCGATAAGGGAACATTTACAGGTATCAGGTCCACAAGTTGTTTCATTGTTGGACCACACACAATTGGTGTAATGATATCCAAATTTTGATTTACTTTTCTTATAAAATGCATATTCATCGAATTGAGTTTTTAATTTCTTCAAAATAATCTCATGTTCATACCACAAAAACCTTTCTTCGTTCAAGAAGTCATGTAAAATTTTCGAATAAAACTGATTGTTCATTATTTTTCTTATTTTAATTTTTTTATTTATGTTAAATAAATGTTCTTAACACATCAACAACAAAGTTTATATTAAGTAGTAGTAAATGTATTTCATCATATTAGTTAATTTATGATATTTCCATATCCAAATCATGTGTATAATCTTGAATGTTGATTAATGTCATATCGGATCGGTATGTAGTATCATCCTCAGAAACCGTCTCAATTTCACCATTACTTAAAATTCTCTCGTATTCAACTTGACGGTATTCGAAACATGAAATATTTAATCGACGTTTCAAGTAATTGCTGTTATATGTACAACGGATTCTCAATTTTATATTATCTTTGTATTGAAGTTGAAAATGTCTATAAAATGGAGCCGAACTTTCAATTATTCCTGCAATATTTTTTTCTTTTTTTACTAAATCTTGCCTAAATGCTTCAATAGCTTGTTCAACAGTAAAAGATTGATTTATAGGTGGTGGTGGTGGGGAGTCTTCTTGTTCTTCGTTTGATTCATATTCTGCTTTTGTTGTTGTTGTTGACTCGATGTTTTTATGTAAATCATTACTATACTTTAAAAGTTTGAAATTTAGTTGTATGCTCACAGTATCATTATTCGGTAATTTTATTGCAAATTCTGTATTTTTAAGTTCATTTTCACTCAAATCAATAGGTAATGAAGCTGAAAACACTTGTATGATATAGATATATGAAAAAAATATGATAAAAATATTTTTCATTTTAATTTTTCTTTTTTTAATATATATATATATATATATATATATATATGTATATATGTTCTTAAGTTAGCGATATATTTTTGAATGAGATGATAAGAATTGTTTCTCATATTTATATACTAATTTAATAATCTTCGTATTGAAATGAGTCATCATCACCACCGCTAGCACCACCAGCTGCTTTCTTAACTATACTATTATTAACCATTTTTTGAGGGAGGAGGAGGAGAGGTTTTTGTTGATTTTTATTCAATGAGCGGATACCAGTCTTACCATTATAAGATTTAGTTGTACCACTAAAAACATGTTCATCTATTTCACTATACGCGCATGATGGTTTGTATGAGTGTACATTTATATCTTTAAAACCACCCTCATAGACTGTTCCGACTAGTGATATCATACCACCAATAACCTCAATTTTTATATGTTGATTGTGACTAAATTGAAATATTGGAATATTTGTTGGCATTTGTTGTCCTCTATTAAGAGAAAAAATTTGCGTTCTAGTCCCTCCTTCTGCAGTTAGAAACACCTGCATTATAATATCCAAAACTATTGCATTTATTATTTGAAAAGTTTTCCACTGTGCATGACAAGTACAATATTTATCACCAGTTTTTAAAAATTGACCCCAATACATATTTATCAAAGTTTTAATTTAACTGAATCTCTTTTTATATATGCATATATATATATATATATATATATATATATATATATATATATATATATATATATATATATATATATATATATATATGTATGCATACACGTATACTTAACCGCAACTGATAAGAAGTTATTGAAATATCTAAAAACGTCTTATACTATCAATTATTGAATATAAAGAATCAGTTTGAAAGTTCGTCTTACGGTGAAAAGTTGAAAGCAAAAAAAAAATAAAAAAAATGAGGGCAAGCTTAAGAAAATTGTTTCAAAGTTCTAATATTACATACTTACCTTTAAAGAATATGGAAGAAAATACTATATATGAAATCAACAAGATAGATCGAGTAGATACAAAATATGGTGAAAGTATAAGATGTGATCTAAATAACGAATATTACATTTATTTACCTAAACGATTTCTGATTATTACTAAAAATCAGATGGATTATCTAAACACAACTCCACACATTTTAAAGAAAGTTAAAGAAGTGAAGGGGTCATATACTCTAATCCTTAAAAAGAAGAAGCAATTTGTATTCTACAACAACTTGTATAACAGTACTGAAGAAGACGATGATGATGATGATGATGATGATGATGATGAAATAGAAAACACATTTTAAACAATGCACGAAACAGAAACCTTTTAAAATTAAAATCATATATATTTATGTATATATATATATATATATATATATATATATATATATATTAACAAAACTCTGCATACATTAAAATTTCTTTCACATTTGATTAAATAGAAACTTTATAAAAAAAAAAAAAAACGGAAAAACCGCAACAGAAACTTTTTAAAATTTTCTCATACATTTTAATTAAATAACAACTTTATAAAATTGAAAAACCGCAACGGAAACTTTTTAAAATTAAATTCTCACAACATTAAAATTTTAACCACATTTTTCCTGTTTAGAAACAAAATTACATTTCAGAATTTTGTATAAAAACCCTCTCTAGTTCTACTTTAATTTACTATTCAAGTAATGGAAGCACACCTAAAAACAATATTTAAAAAAAGTCAAAATAAAACCATTCTCCCTGTAAAAGAGATGGTTTTTAACCATAACTATAAAATTACGAAGATGGAGCGTGTACAAACACGCTTTGGGACAAAAATTCGTTGTCTGGTGGAAGCGAATAAATATATATATCTACCGAGCATATTCAATAACACCATAGATGATGCTACTATTGCGGAATTTGACCGCAATACCTACTACCTTTTAAAAGAAAGAAAAGGTAGCGAAGATAGCAGCAGCAGCAATAAATATTATGAACTAACTATAAATGCAGCTGCAACAGGTAATTTTTGGTAAATAGTTTTTTTATTTATTTTATTATTATTAAATCTAAATATTATTTTTTGTTATCGTTCTAGCTCAAGATACACTAAAGAAACAAGATGCACTAAATAACTAAAAGTATAATTACACCAACTTTTTTACCATTTTTTTTATTATATTGTAAAATTTTTAAACAAATTAATAAATAAAATATATAAGTACATAAATAGTATTGCTTTGGGTTTTTTTATTTCTTATCAACTTTGTTGTGTATGGTTAGGGTCTTGTATTCAAATAATTTCAAATTGTTGTGTATGGTTAGAGTCTTGTATTCAAATAATTTCAAATTCAAACAAATTTAATCAACTGTTTCAAACACACACACACACACACATTCATACATATCAACGAAACGAATGAAAAAAACCATAACAGAATTTTTAACAACAGAACAACAATACAATAGGGTGGCACTTATGTATATCATCGTTGTTAGTTTTCTCATACAAAATTAGTACACAAATCCTAACCAACACCTTAAATACTAGCAAAAAAATCACAGACTTTCGTAAACCGCCCTAATGTAGTTTAATTCATATTGTATTAACCCTCTAACTTCAACAAAAATAACATCCACCACGACTTCACTTTAAACAAAACCGAACACGCTGCCGCCTCATAACACAAAATATCATAGAGTCGAATTTAACCCCAACGACCGTTAAAGGGTTAAGGTATACACATTTATAAACTAACATACACACACACACATACATATATTTTCAAAAACATACATACATACACACACGCACCCCCTCCACAACAAAATCAAAACCCTACAATCGTCACACCATCTTTGCGGTTTGACACCCTACCTAAAGAACATCGGTAATGGTCGATTTTCACACAACATACCCCTACTCCATACAACACAATGTAGCAAACCAATCAACTAACTTAAATGCCGGCTGTAGCGTAGGCATGATCCAAATTTTGTATGAGGATCATGGTCGCGAAACCCCACAAACAACCTACTAATATTCGACTCGATATAAGTAATACAGGTGAATATTTCTAATATTTCTACGTGAGCTGCAAAAATATTGTTTTGTTTATTAAAAAAAAAATTAAGTAATACATACATATGTAATTTTTTGCTAAATTTTTTAAAATCATTCCCATAATTTTTTTTATGTTTTTGGTCATTCGAATATTTGGACAAAAGAGCAAAACTATAAGCCTATTCGAACAAACAAAAATTCATGAAATTTTATTCAAACAGTTATAAAACAAGAATAATTGACAACACTAGTATTTTTCTTTGTGTTTCCTTAGAACATCTCTTGACAGTTTTCGCACTTATACAACACTTTTTCTACCCACTGTCCTTGGCTTGCAGTTTTGTTGGGTCTTTCCTAAGCGTGTCCTGAAATTATTTGCAACTGCAACAACGCAATCAGTAAGAAAAAATTTCAATTGTATAACCAAATATATGTATATCTATTTATGAATGTATTTAAGTCTTTATATACACCATCGCTCGTTTACTAAAACAATGTCATAACTAAAAAAAACTAATTTTATAGAAAACGAGCTTAAAGTTTTCAATTTACACACGACTTAATGGAAGAAGAAAATTTAATTTTTCTCTCAAGACTTGAGTATACAAGATATTTTTATGAAATTTTGACACAATTTGAATAACAATATCGACCCATGACCGCAAAAAAGCTTAACCGACACATTTTTTAGAACTCGTTTTTTTAACGAAAATTCATTGTTTACGATCGCAAATAATCGTTTTTTGGTCAAAATATTAAGTTCGAAAATTATGTTGCTTAAGCTTTCTTGGCGGTTATGGGACGATACGAGAATTAATTCTGCGCTATTAACTAAAAAATTTCGCATGTTCAATTATAACTTTATTGAAGTAAATGAGCGATATATAATAAAAATACATTCCTTATAAACTAATATGTACATATGTGCCCTTAATTATGAAAGTGGTCTAAGTCATATATTTCTTTGATCGAGATATTTAGTGCATGACATTTGAGCAAATAAAATTTTCTTTTGGTATTATACAAAATTTTAATTTAGAGTTGTACTGGTCTCGATTTATATAAATTTATTTAATATTTTTTAAATATTTATTGAAGTTTTTTTGAAGATTTATTTGATATTTCGAAGAAAAAATGCACATGACTTAGAGCACTTTCGTAATTAAGGGCATGTCATTTATCTTTTCTGCTGCAGATGTTAGAAGCCCTTTTATGTCAATATTCCAATAAATATACGAACTTGATTCTGCATTCTCTTCCGGTTCAAACAATTTTATTTATGTTGTGCAGTGCCGTCATTTTGCACTACAAGCGTAAAAATGTATATAAGGATTTTTGGTTTATTCGACCAAATGAGAAGTTTTATGACACCGAAAAACTTCAACAACCGAGCTATGATAGAAAATATTATGCGAAATTTGGAAAAATTTGTGATCACGCAAACGCGCAAACGTGTGGAAAATTTTTATTGGATGGCATAAAGTCATATATTTTTTATGGCATACCTTTGGATTTGTTATCGATGTTAATGAAAGGCAAATTAACGCAGCGCAATCAGGGCTTTGGGCAAAATGTTATCGGGAAGCTAAAAAGATTCAGGCCTAATATGACGGCATTTTTTGTGTGCTACATTGGCATTTACCGGGTGAGTTTATAAAGTAAAAGTACACTATACACAATTAAAAAGTCTAATTAAAATTCTATTTCTCAGCTTTCATCTTGCCTGCTGCGTAAATATTATAGTCATTTAGCTGAAGACTTGCAACATATTTTGGCAGCTTTTCTGGGTGGCTTTTCCTACGTATTTGTGAAACGTTTCAACCTTATTTCACTATCATTGGTTATATCCATCCAGTTGTTTTGGCAACAGTTTTGCAGCAGCATAAAGTCAACGAAATCAGGCAGAAGACCAAATTTAGCACTTTTGATATTAAAAAATGCTCCAATATCTCAAGTGATTACGCCAATTTCTTGCGGCTACCTAGTCCATAATAGTATTTTGAATTATCATTTGGTGAACGGTTTAGCGAGAGGATTTGTGAATGGTCTCACCCATAACAAGTAAGTTGAAAACTTGAAATACAATAATATATATTTAATACAATGGGGGATTCAAACGGTAGTCTTAAGTGTCATAAGGTTTTACAATTTTTGTTTGAAGAAACAAAAACAAAAAAAAAAACAATAACAAAAAAAAAATTACATATATTAAAATAATTTACAATATTATGGCACTTAAGACTACCGTTTGAATCCCCCAAATATTTGATTTAAAAAAGCTCTACATTTTTACCTGACTTTAAGACTTTTTTGTGTTCTTGTGCGAGATTGAAAATAACTATTGAAAACTAATCAATAATGTATGATTATTGTTTTTTTTTTTGTAAAATATAATAACGATCTTTGGATTCTATAGAGTCATAACTCAAAACAAACTTGCTTTGCAGAAAGCGAGTTTAAAGTTTTGTATGTACTAACAACTTAATGAAAAACGAAAATTGTATTCTTCGATCAGGAGTTGAGTACACAAGACGTATTTATGTATTTATTTATTTCATAAATACTTTACAAAGTAAATTTGCAAAGTATTGTTGCACAAATATGGACGGGGTAACTAGACCATATGCCCAAGATGTTATAAACAGTATTTAAAAAAAGTTTTGTGACTGACTGTACACGACCTATGCCTTCACATAGGAAGTAGCAATGTGGTTTTTAAAGAAATTCCTTAAAAGAACTGCAATAATATAAGGTTATCCGAGGCAGATCAGTCAACGAGTGCGAGCGAGACGAAAAACTGTCGAAGGCCAAACAACACACAAAAGTCTGACCGCACTTAAGAAATAATTACGATGACGCCAGAGCTGTTCTTCAACCCAGAGCTGCTTAACGACTGCACAAGATATATATTTGTATGAAATTTTTAAACAATATGAAGAAGGATATGACGCTTAATGCTAGAAACACAACTGGGACGAACGACAACGAGTTCGTCGATAAGTCTTGGTGTAGACTCGGCAGTTTTTTTTTAAGCAGTTTTCTTCAATTCTCTTTTAAAATTGCTCGTTTGTTTACACACAGACGGTTTCTTGTTCAATTTTGCTGTTGTTTTAATACAGCGAATGAAATAACAAAAGAGAATTGAAGTAACTTTTCTGTACAAGCATGTTAGTACCCCTCTTCTTTCTTCTTTCCCCTCTCTCCCATAAACTCAGACTTGCTTCAAGAAAAACTGCCAAGTCTAAAGTTCGCTGCGTAAATTCGTCGTGTGAAGCACAACAACGACGAATTTACTCAGCGAATTCCTCTTATATTTGATAAAGTTGGTTATTGCGTGTGCAAAGCCAGAGAGAGAGAGAGAGAGAATTTCGTTCGACGGCGGTGTTGTGTTCATTTTCAATGCACAAATATGTTTTATTTTTTATGACGAAAGTTAGCACCGAAAAATTCGTCGTTCGTCCCAGTTGTGTTCCTAGCATAATTCTGCATTGTTAACTCAAAAATTACGTTTTTTAACTTATGACTCTGTTGTAGCAAAGACTCGTCATGTACTTACGATCACCGTAAATCAAATGCGCGTCTTCGCGTCCTTACAAACATGTGACAGTGTTGTATGCAAAGCAACAAGCTTTTTAGCACGACGTCTAAAAACCCATGTGCACATTCCTAGCTTGAACTTCGGCTGACATCTTAACATTTTATTTATTATTCCATATGATATTATAAGTCGAAAAAATATAAGCAGCAAGTTATTGCGCTATAACTTCCTGAAAAATCGTACAAAATAATTGAAATTTTATTCAGGGCTACTTTTGAATTGAATCTTATCTCGACTTAAGCACTCTTTCCTTTTTGCCACAGATATGTAGGTATGTATTTTTATTTCTTATTAAATAACAAAGTTTTTTTTCGTTTTTACTTTTAGGTTGGAAGATATACGAAAGACTTTAGCAAACAACGAGCTGCGGTCCTTAATTGAAATAGGAGAAAGATATTCCGCTAAAACTTTTCTTTAGTTTCTTAAAGCTGCTTTAACAAAATTAATAAATTAAAAACAATGAAAGATATACAAAAACCACTTTTTTATTGCATGTACAAATATTTTTCCTTAAGTACACCCAAAAAAGAAAGTTTTAAAATCAAGAAGAAACATATTGATTTTTAAAAGGAAACCTTTATGAAATAGAACTAAGTTTGTTTTATGTTATTTTAAAATTTTTCAATCTTTGCTTAAAAATTAAAACTATTTTGGAATGAAAAATTATTATTTTTGTTTTAAGAAACAACAACTTTGATATAAAGTTGAACATACTCAAATTAAGAACTTATGTTTTTGAGTTAAGAATGAAATATTCTTGAAATAATCATTTTGTAATTATTTTGATATTAAAAATTAAATGTTTTCAATTAATAATGGAGAGTTCTTAAATTAAGTATGAAACCTTTTAAATTAATAAAAGACAATTTTCAAATTACCGATGGTTCGTATATTTTTGGAAATTTAACTTTTTTTGGAATCAAAATTCCCTTATTATGAACAATTTTCGGTCTTCGATTCCAAAGTCCAAAGCGCTAATCGAACGAATTTTCATTTGGGTCATGACGAGCATTCAACAAAAAATTTCGTTATTATGAACACCGTGTTTTTTTAAATTTCGCAATAATTTTAAGATTTTTTGCTCAAGGATCATACAGTATAAGGGACATTAATATACACTTGGTCATATTAACAAATTAATTCACTTGTTTTAACACGCCACATATATAAAATGTTACTCGGGGAAAAGTTTAATTTTATTTAAAAAAAATTAAAATTCTTAATATAATAATAAAATATTTTTGTGTTTAAAATGATTAAAAATACATTTTCTTTTTTATTATTTATGATTTCAAAAACTATAATTTTTATTTTAATAAGAAAACATTATAGTTTTGAAATTTTTAAAATGAAAGCGCACATTTTTGCTTCAGAACGGTCTAATTCATAAAAAATATTACAGGTTTATTACAGGTTTATTTGACAAATTTCCCATAGAAATACGTCAAATAAGCGCTTAATAAACCTGAAATAATTTTTATGAATATGGCATTAATATTATAAGAAACATTCTTATTTTTAAAACAAAAACGCAAAATTCTTGTTTTAAGAATTCTTTTTTGGTTCAGTGTACTATTTAAGTTAATCTGTACATATGTATGTAGGCCAAAATGTAAACTGCACGTTAATGTAGATAATCGAACTGTATACCAAATTTATCGAAGATAGAAAGTACCAAAGGGTAAAAGAGTACCAAAAGCACCAGAATTTCTTCAGTTTAGTTCCCTGAAAGTACACTGCATGTTAACGAAGGCTATAAGATACATGTATGCATAATTTAGCAAAAAAGAGAAAAAGTACAAAATGTTTCCTTTTCTACCCCTTAAAAAGTACCCGATATTTTAATCAGGGCCATATATCTAGTATCCGTTTAACAAATTTTATCCAATTCCATTAAGCGGTTTTCATCTTATTGTGGAGCAATATTGTGGAAAGAAACTTTACTTCTGTCACTTGAATGATTTTGTAAAGTTTTTTCTATCTCCCATAAAAATTATAAAAGTGCATTTTTTCGAGATATGTCTATATTGCTATAAAGGAGCGATATGTAGGTATGCAATTTTATTTCCATACTACTAACTCTACCCAATCAATATAATACGATATTCTAGTATAAACTCCTGGTGTATTAGAACCACAACCCGTACCGAACGATGTTAGGCCCACCACATAGGGGACTTGTGTATTGTATTGTAACTCCTTCCTAATTAATGGACTACCTGAATCACCCTGCAAGTAAAAAAAAAATTATACATAAATATAAAATTAAAGATCGATCGTAAAAAAAATTAAATAAATTTACTTGGCATGTATCCATCTTGCCTTGAGGATCTTCCGCACATATTTGTCCAGAACTAATGCCGTATTTAAGATTTTCCTCTTTCGCATAATACAAATCACAAATCTGATTTGTCAATACATTGAGATAGACTTTGAGCAGAGTTTTTGAAACGGGACCGCCTGACGTTATGAATTTTTTTACAAAATATTTCACATACATACATATGTACATATGTATATCTATACATATTTTCTAAATTGTAAGGCTTAGAACTTACCAAAAGCAGTTTGACCATAACCTATAGCTATTAAAGCTTGGTGATGAGGTAAACTCTTGTCTGGCCACAAACAAGCCGGAGATGTTCTTAAGGAAACAATTTTTTAGCAAACTGGGAGGATACAATTTTGCATTTAATTTTTGTGAAAAACTTACTTTGTCTCTTCCTTCAATTTTATTATAGCAATATCATTATAATTGGACCTTGCATTATAATCCGGATGCTGTATGATACTTTGAATTTTTATCATTTCGGCGAAACGTTCATCTAAATCTGCATCACCTAAGCGAACTATTAAAGGTGGCTCTCTAACCAGAATTTAATAAAAGGACCAGTTAAAAAAAGAATTAATAAAAAATTTTTAAACTTACCCGCCCAGCGTGGCACAGTGGGCAACAGTCAAAACATATTGGCTTGCAATTAAAACACAACCGCAAATAAATGATAAATCATGCCTAGAATAACCTTTACGCCAGCCTAGAGCACACTAAAAATAATTATGTACATGTTAATATGTGTATATGTATGTATAAATAAATTATAATTTTGGTTTCGAACAAATTTCCATAACCGCTAAAATAGCTTAAGCGACATATTTTTAGGACTTCGTTTTTTGACGAAAATTGGCTATTTACGATTCCAAAAAATTAAGTTCGAATATTATGGCTCTTAAGTTTTTTTTTTTGCTGTTATGGCACGATATGTTTTAACCTGGTGCACACATGTCAAGTTTTCTAGTAACTCATCCAATATTTTCTTTACGTTCTTTTAAATCAAGAAGAAATAATATAATTTCAACACGAAACGTTTATGAAATATCATTAGGTTTGTTTTATTTTTAAAATAAAAACGCTCACTCTTGTTTTATAACTGCTTTGTTACAAAAATAATAATGTTTTATATTAATACTATACGATACATTCTTATTGTAAATATTATTTTTTTAAATGCAGCAGTTTTATAAAGAAAATCCAAAATGCTTGTTTTAAGAATGATTTTTTGGTTCAGTGTACTGGGATTTTATTCTTACAGGAGTCTCATATAAAATGTTCATGTAACGTTTTTTAATGAAGCTAAAATAAGTTTATTTGTCACTCCTAAAAGTATGCAAAGAGTCTTTTTTTGTATTTATAAGGGGCATTCATTTTTGTCACCTTTCACACACGAGAACAATTGTGCTGGCATAACATGCCAGTTTGTAGGTGAGAGAGGCAAAGAGAGTGGTTTTTTGGTTGGCATAAGTTTTCAACCAGGTACAACCCCGCATCAGCAGCACAAAACCAATACACAAAAAACTTAAAATAAACAACCCTGCAGAAAACATGGGGTTAAATGTCCCCAAGTCACCACTTTTGTCGACTATATTGGTGACATTGTCAAACGAGCGTCTACATATTAACATTGTTTTTGCTGCGTAGAAAATATTTTGTCAGATACACGCAACTATGCTTCTTCTTAATGTTTTATTGGTTTGTTGAAAATACAAGTGGCTTCAAGCAAAATTCCAGTTTTTATGAAAATTAGTTTACGAAATCAATATAAAAGGCAAATAAAAAAATGTATTAAAAAATAATTCAAAGAATCAAATAAAAAGAAATTGCAAAAGACAAATAAAAAGCAATCCATTTTGTAATTATCCATTTTGTAAATAAAAATATTTTAAAATGAAATAATTGTGGAAACTTTTATGAGCCTGTAGAAGATTTTGTGGGATCAGTTAAAATGTCCAATCCATTAAGTCCAGATTCATACGTAAGTGTTTGCTTTTAATAATTCGACGGAACCTTTAATTTTTCATATATATTTAATACAAACAGCAAACTAAATCCCTACTTGCTGAACGAATGTTCCCTTTTTTTATGTATTTTTTTTATTAAAACAAAATTTTTTAATAAAATACTCATTTTTATTATCATTAGAATTACTAAAATGTACTAGTGACTATCTCTTTCCAATGTCTCGATATGGTCCCAAAAGAAATACCTACTCAGTAATACCAACGTCAGTAGTTGCTTTTCAATGACACGTACATGCTAAATGTCTATAGCAAAAAGCATTGTCTGGGGTACAATTCGTCAGTAGTACTGGTGACAAAGTCACTAGTAAATCACTACAATTTCACTATTCGCATTTTCTGCAGGGAAATGTTAAATGAATACAAAAAATAGTAATACACACAAAGCTGTGTGCACGTATACATTTTTGAGCCAGAGGAATTATTCTCGTGTGTTCTAAAAAGCACAAAAATTGTGCGGCATAAAAATTTTTCTCGTGTGTGAAAGGCCAGTAGGTAATCGCATATCTGCAATTAATTTTAGTTTAGTTCTTACTGCAACATACAAACATATGTATATATTTAATTAACATCTCTATACTCGTATTTCAATATTATTGTTTCTTTGTCACTCAACAGTCGAGAGAAAATGACATCCAGAGTAGATATTTTTAGCGGACTGATAGCGTGAGCCAGAAAGTGTCATCATAGCTACAAAATGAATTGAGATATTGAACTACAAAGCCATCTACTGAATTAAAATATTAAAATTATACAAAATGAATTTTTTTTTTTTTATAAAAATAAACTCCAACTTTAAATTAATTTAATATCTGAAGTTGTAGAAGATTTTGAAGTCGATCTCTGTTTTTATAGGAATCAAGAAAATGTATAACATTAGCTAAATTTAAATATGTATCGAGTAATTAATTAAATAATTTTATAACAAGTCAAGTGTTCCTCTAAAGGGAGTCAAACAAGGTCATAACTAAAAAAACTAGTTTGCAGAAAACGAGTTTTAAGTTTTTTTTTTTGAGTAATCAAGATATTTGTAAGGAATTTTTGCACAATATAAAGAACCGATATGAGGATTAATTCTGCATCATTAACTCAAGAATTTCTTTTTTTGAGTTATGACGTTGTTTGAGTAGATGAACGATATATATAAATTTTCAGTAGTAGTGGTTTTTTTAATATACCTACATATACCTACATATATCACAAAGAGCCGAAAGACAAAAGAGTATAGAAAATGATGTAAGATTTTTTACCACCGTATGTCGTTTTTTTGCATGAAGTTAAAATTACATACACGCATTTGAGCTGACAATACATAAATATGTATTACAAATTAAATCTCTATTTTTGCTTACCATATACGGAAATTCATTGCGATATGTTTTCATGCCGCCCACAATTTCTGTTTTTAATACTTGAACTTTTCTTACGGGAATCTCTTTTACAACAGGCCTTAAATACTCCACACTAAGATCAATATCTATAGTATTAGTATTTCTCTTGGAACGACGACTGTAGCTGGTAGAGTAATGATTGCTTGAATTATTATATATTAAAGCACACTGTTTTTCACTTGTTCTTGGTTTCTCTTTGGTTCCAACATGTGATATTGGCTTGGTTGATTTGTTATCATTATATATACTCGTATGATAAGGTATGGCAGCCACAAAAGCCTCGGCACAGCATACGAAATCATAATAACCATTGTTATTACATGTAAAAGGAAATTTTCCATAGTCATGCCAAGCGTTTAACGCACTTCTACACTCTTGATAACGAGTGCAGCGGCCTTTATGATTGAACCCTTGAACGTAGCAATTACCCAAATAGTCGTAAGAAATCATCGGCAGCTGATAATAAAAATCGCCAGTACTACTGGTTTCACATTTGCAAGTACCTAAAAATTTTTAGAAAAACTTAAATGGATAAATAATTTTGTTTCATTTCATTACAAACCTCCATTCATAAATAAAACACTGATTGTTAATAAAAACAATTTGCAAACACTATTTTTGTAGGCCATTAGTTGTTATAAATGTAGTGTGCATGCAGTTACAAATGTAGTACATGTGTACATTTATTTCTATTGAAATATCTAGCGATATTTAATGAAGTGATCTGTCCGTTTTGAAATGCAATTGTTTAATGAAATGTTTTACTACAACATTCATGTTAAAATTGTTAATGATTGTTTGAAAATACTAAATACTTTAAAAGTATAACTCGTAATATTGCTTTTACCAAAAATGAAAATGACTTTCTATATTAGAAAAAAAGAATGCGCTCTCTAACAATAAAATTACTCGAATTTATTTAACAACCATTGTTAGAATATCGTTCATACCTACATAGAGAAAATAAAATAAATCTATTAACAAGTGGCGGTTTTACTTCCACCAAAATAAGCTTCTCAACAGTTTTTCATTTAGAAATATTTAATTTACAAGATTTCATTATAAATTGTTCGACTTATTCAAAAAAATTTGTTGTTATAGGTGTTGTTATTTTTTTTCAAGTATTGGCACATTTTATGTTTATAAAAAATTTATTTTGTGTCACAGTCTTCTTTAACTGAAAAAGATCGTTACAGCTATTTTTGTATTACTCCCGCCATTTATACAGTATAACAAGTTTTGTTTAAGCCTGCGTCAGTTTTAAGATATGATTACAATATTAGAATATTTAAAGCAAACTCAAATATGAAACAACAGTATTTATTTAACTTTGTATAATTCAATCAGATAAAATATCATACTTTTGAAAATAACGTGTTCTTTCAAATCTACTTTTATTTCCATTTTCTATTCTTTATTTCTTCTTTACTCCAACAACCATACATTGTGCAAATGCAACTCTGACCATTATTAGCTAAACATAAAATGCATACATACATACATACATATGTACACACATAGTTTATGATCCAATAAGAAAATTCCTTTTAGTTTGATACAAATTGTGCCACAGAATACAATTGTGCCGGTGATCGGTTGTGTGTGTTTTTTTTGTTGCTTCCACAAAAATTAATTGTTTGTTCATACAGAGTACAAATGTTGATTAAAATAATTAAAGTTTTTTAAATTACAATTTGTAAAATTTACAACACATTAAGTGCCATAATATTTGCCATATACCGTTAGAACATAAATATATGTACTATTTTCACGTGCACAAAGTGCATGATCAAGCTTGTTCATTGTAAAAAAATAAACATTTATTTGTTATACATATTAAAATACAAGACAGTTAAAACAACTGCAAAGGCTTACAAATCAATGCAAAATATAGTGAATGGTAACATAACTTGGCTGGAAAATATCTAAATGTGTTTGTTTTCATTAAAGTTAATTTAATTTTAACAACAGGTAAAGTTTCTGTCGTTGCTTTGCGAATTTCATCACAATCCACAACGGCAGGACGTAGGGTCCAAATAAAATCGCAATTACAGCAGCAAGATTCACAACAAAGAATAGAAATTGAAGAGTGTGCAGAGGAATTGGAAGAAGAGTCTGGCATAGAACAGGCTTTTAACAGAGGACGACGCAAGATAGCAAGATGATTCAAAAGGGTGACGATCTCATTAATGGTGTTAATAATAATTATCAATATTCTCATACATATAATAATAATAGTCCAATGGCCAATAATACGGAGTTGGAAAGAATCCATGGCAATTTAACTCAAGCAATGAGGTTAGTTAGCATTTTTCAGTTATTTTAAAATGTATGTATTCCAATTTCCAATATATAATTTTATTTTATCTTAAACTTTGTAGTTTTGAAGATTATGTACCTCTGGAGAGCACGTTGCCATCAGTACAAACGGTTCTACCTCAATATGTACCTACACCACCACCATCTCTTCCTTCTCCTTCTGTTAACATTGCGACCGTGAATACAACTGTTCCTCAGTTTCAGTTTCAACTTCAACATCAAACACCGGCACCACCAGCAGCACTACAACTACAACATAATCAAAACATAAACAACCACCACCACTACTATTGCGAACAACAGCATCAGCAGGTTGGTTTTCATTCATCATCACCCTTTCAATTGAACCATGCACAAAACAACAAAAACATAGAATCCACTATATACTCTCAGCTGTTTGTGGGAGATAATTTGTAAGTACATTTGCTCTCATTTCTTGATTTGTTGTGATCAAATTTTTTACCTAGTATGTTTTGTTTCAGTATTTTGTTTAAGGTTTTGTTTTGCTTTAACGTTTCTTATAATCTGTTGCACACATTTATATATACATATATTTTTCGTCTGCTGCTGGGTTGTTTTCGGTTGTATTTTAAAGGAGTAAATGTAAATAAATGATAACAATTGTAAAATGTAATAAAAGTTTTATTAATACTCATTATGATAAACATGATCATCTATAATAGATTATTTTATATACATTTAAGATACATATACTGCGATATAAATTTTCATCAAATAAGTATGTATATGCACAAGAGAACCATTTATAAAATGCAAAATAGTTTGCCTGTGTGCTGGGGGGAGGAAAACAAAAACATAATATTTTTGGGACAATAGTACCTACTTTCAAAGCCTTCTTTATTTTTTAATTCACAAAATTTTTATTAAATAGAAAAAAAGTAAAAATGCCCTACTCATATTACCTATTATATCCCCCTCATTTTAGAAAAAGTACTTCTCTTAATACGATCTAAATACAACCCATCGGCGTCAGATTGTGTGTGCGTTGTTGCATTTTATTTTTTTTGCTTGTTTTATTGAACAAATTTTAATTATTTAGCCCAAAATAATTGTGTTTTAGTTTTATATTGTAAAAGAATTACAGTCTTAATATTCCAAGTATTGTGTAGTCTTATTTATATTCTTTTAAGTAATAACCTTCATTTATTTTAAACATTTTAAAATGCGTAAAAAGAATAATCGTAAAGTGAAAATTGACGTTGACCAACAATATATTGTTAAAGAGGAATATTCTATTCAGGAATATGCACGGCACCTACAACAGTATGCTAAATTAATTATTTTGTAAACTTTCATATATATGTAGTACATACATATATTGAATAAAATTTTCTTAAATTTATATATTTTTCATAAATTTATATATTTTTCAGAAACAATTATGCGCTTACAGCAGATAACAAAACGAAAATTGCTACCTCACCAAATACTTCCAGTAATAATTATACTCCTCAGAGTCAGGAAACTATGTACAGTGTATCGGATTCCTCGACAGTTGATGCTAATGAAGCAGATAATTTGTAAGTTCTTTGTGTTGTACATAATAATATGTAGGTACATATATTCTAACTCGTGTATGTTAATGTTGCAATATGTATTATATGGCAGCCACTACCGCGTAGAGGTATACATACATACATATGTACATATTTATGTATGTATATCATTATATACATAGAAGATACTAAAAACGTATGGACATAAATGCTTAAATTTAATAGATCTATTTTAAAAATTACTCCCAAAGTATACCTTGTCATAAACAACGTGACGCCACAGCAGGCGGCATTTTGTGCCTAGGCTGCCAAGTTTGTCTCAGAAGTTTGCGTTTCGTTGTTCTGTTGCAACTTAGTGCTGTTAGGCAAGAATAAAATCGGCATTAAAAGAGGAAATGTGTGACAAATCGGTGAAATTACCGATAGGTCACTACTATAGGTAACTCAGTAATTAGGTAGAAAACAGGACCAAGAGTTCACGGCGAAGTAGGGTCTCGAAGGCTATGTGGCCAAAACTTGATTCAGGGAGATCCGAATTGCTACTTGACATGGACATGTGCGAATTGTGATAGGCGCGATGACTGGTCACTGCTCGGTCAGATCAAGAACTGTCATATGGGAAACTGGCACTCCAGGGAGGTTATTATGTAATTTTGGGAAATTTATCTTTGTATAAATTAATGAATAAATCTACTTTTTATTTTGAACAATTTTTTTTCTATCTTTACAGAAATGATGAACAGTTTACTTACTTACAGAACTTAAATGTGAGTACTTTTATTCTGTTTATTTCTTAAATATTTTTTACTAATCTATACATTTTTTGTTAACTCTTTTTCTGCAGTCCGATAATTTAATGAAGTTTAGTCAGGTAAGTGAAATAAAAAACGTCACTTGAAATAAGTTGAGGAAACTATATAGAATTAAATATCGTTACCTTAATATAGAAATACCCTAATTTATTATTATTTTTTTTTAAACGAGATGTTTGTTCTTCTATCGAAATATACAAAACACTCGATTTCAAAAAAATAATGAGTTTCTATACTAAGGTAACGATATGTGTTTGGTATTTGAAAGGGATTTATTTATTTACATATTACATACATTCATACATACAAACATACATTGAACTTAAAAAAACTTCAAATTTTATGTTATTTTATCTGCCTGATATATTTATTATTCTTCTAACAGATTGTGATCTTTTATGTACAAATTTTGTTCATGTCGCTTAAAAACACAGTAAAATGCCACCAGTCCAATCAAATTAAATATACATATGACAAATATGCAAATAATACTAATAACTAGACACTTATTATGTCTGGAACGATTTTTCCAAGGAATAGAACGATTCTTTTTCGTTGTCGTTCCCAAAGACTCCAACTCGACGTCCATTATAGAGTATTGTAATTTTTTTTATTATATTTTTCTTGACAAATTTTCTGTATGTTTTCAAATGTTTTTTAAAAGTTTTTTTGTGACAATTTATATGTTGTATTTAAAAAAGAAATTATTTTAAAGCAAATCTTACAGCTAAATCACTTTGTATTAGAATTAGCAGAACACTTGTAACAGCAGAAAAAACCTGAAAGTGTAGGAATAAATTATTAAAATCGAAAAGGATTTAAAAATAATTACTTACAGATTTTAGTAGGCCTAAATCAACATTTAATAGTCCCATAGGTTGTATTTTAAAATCTATGACCAAGATTTTGTAAGAAAATTGCTCAACAACTTGTCGAAAACGTATGTCAACATGATCTAATTTAATGTCCTTCAATATTAAACCAGTTTCTTTGATCTGCAAGGAAGAAATAAGAAAACAAATTTAATTGGTCAAAGAAAAATTAAAAGTACTAATAAATTAAAACCACCGAAACGGTTAAGCCACATAATTTTAAAATATTATTTTGTGCCTCGTTTCTGTCACTTTTCGATTGTTATCAACTTGTGAAATACATGATGAGTAAGATAAAAAAAAACTCAATTTGTTGAGATTTTTTGAAGGTATATTTACATTTTTATATGAATATATGGTGGCTATTCTGGAAAAAGCATCGAAGAAAAAAAAACAAAACAAAATTTCAAAAATAATTTTTGTTTGCCATACATTTCTAAAATGAAATAAACGCGAGAATTTCAACGCGTTTCTCTCTCTTTTAAAATCGGTTAATTTTGTATGAGAAACAGAAACAAATTTTCTGCATTCACGCAGTTTTGTTTTCATTGACAAATTACGGCAATAGATACGACTCGTAATTTAAAAATATTTCAATAGAGTTTATATAGAAATATTTTTAAATTACGAGTCGTATCGAATGCGTTAATTTGCCCCCAGAACAGACTCCTTTAATTGTTTGATTTTTCTCGCTGCGAAAACTTCTCACAGAAACGAGGCACTGCATGCACAGTGGTATGAATTATGAATCTAACTGGAAAAAATTATATGATGGTCAGTTTGTATGGTTTTGGGGCTTCTGAATTCGAGTTTCGCTATTGCGAACTTCTGTAGTATTAATTTTTCAAATAATATTAATATTATTAATTAATATTAAAATTCGCATTAGCTTTTAATGTTTTAGGGCCTAATTTTGTAAAACGCAACTTTGACAAATTTTATATGTATTTTGTTTTTGTAATTTTAAATTTTCCCATACAAAATTTTAAATTTTTGTTGCAGCAATTCTTGAGTTTATAGGTGAGAGGGGTGAGAAGATTGGCGATGGGTGCACTGTTTCATGTGCTCTGCAATTCTGTTTTGTTTTGAAATTCGCACTTATTAATTTGAATGTATTTGATGTTTTATTTTATTTTCTTTCTTCAGTTGTATGAAAAAAACAAAATATATTAAAATGCAAATAGAATTGTTAATTTTACAGCGAAAACTAGAAGTTCATAAAAATTGCAAGTCTGGACGAGTTTAAAGTTGATTTCATGTAAATTTTGACCGCTGATATGGCTGAAATGATTCATACGCTGGGTCCAATTTTGGCATAATTTCCATCATATCGCCGGTATCTCACAAATAAATTCTTCAGAAAATTTGCAAAGAAGTGGCACCAAATGCATATTTTGTAATAAATGCATATTTAAATGCATATTTTAGCATATTGTGTAACAAATGCACATTCTTATTTTATTGCAAAAATTTACTTGCTTTGCTTTCAAAATTTACAGTTAGCGCCATCTTCAAAACTGACCGAAAAATCAAATTTTGACATTACTTTTGCGCCACCTTGTCAATTTCTGTAAAACAATTTTTTTCAAGCAATTTTTTTTTGCAAACTTCACAGTGATTTCGATTGCATTCGCCTAAATCTTATTTATAAATCGTTCTGAAACTTAATATTCTTACCGCTTCAATGCTTTGATTGGCCACAACACTATGAAAAGTGATTTCGAAAAATGTTATCATCAAGAACACGCCATTTGTTAGTGCATTAAAGGTATCATAACTTTTTTCGGAGATCAAGACATCAGCCAAAGTGTAATACTGCCAGAATAAGCCCGCTGTAATACCAAATAAATTACACAACAAAGAACTCATTAAAGACGTTGCACACAAACTCGTATAATTCAGGGTCTGAGAACATATTAGGGAATACTTTCCCGCCCACACAAGCAATTTATCGGCTAAATTGCAAAACTTTTGCATTCGATAGAAATGTTTCTGCAACAACATTTGCTCCATGTTTTGCAAAAAATTAGCTTCTTTCTTCAAATTGTTTAGCGAACGATTTAAGCCCAAAGCAGATTGTCTACAGGTCACGAGCACGCCAAATAAAGAGTTTGGTATAATATTGGCTGCCACCAGAGGATATAGTATATAAATGGTAGACACGAGACTTTTATTTCCATCGTCATCTTGCAAATGTCTGAAGATCAGTGCAATTTGGATAATAATGGCAAAAATTGTCGTTTTTAATATGATCAATAGAACTGTTGATTTTATCACTTTGATCTCAACCTCGAAATAGTCCAAAGTTTCAGAAAATTGTGAGTGATTTAAAAACTCCACTGTGGCCTTACAGTTCAATAATTGTGACACATAATTGGTGGCAGTCGCCATTATATTCATGTAATAATACAATTTTACAGCGTCCTTTAAATCTATTTTCTGCGATACGATTTCTTCATACAAAAGGGGCGTATAAATCCTGGTATATATTATTACTGCACATATGCACCACAGCACCAGAAAATAATTCACATAAAATTTTTTTCTACGCCAGGAATACATGCATGCATTTAAACCCATGAGTGAAAGCGTGACAAGAAAGAATATTATTACACATTTAACCCAATTTCTGTTGTCCATTGTTTTAATAGCGAGTTGAATGAATGCTTTAGTTAAACTAAAATATTTTCACCAAATAAATTGTTATTTTTGGGCACAGTTTATCCTAATGCGCAGGTAAATATTGTGTTAATTACTATTTAATTGTTACACCTGTTTGTTATCTCTTGATAGAGATAATTTTTGGATGGTTCTTTGTCTAGAATAGTATTTAGTTTTCATTTTAATGTAATTACACGTTGTACAGCGATGTGAAATATAGAAAGTTGAGCAAGGTTTTTTAAAAGAGCCATAGAATTTTCCTTTGTAGTCAGAAGCATCAGTCGATTGACTGTTCAATAAAATTAACAAAATGTGTATGTATATATTTTGAAGGTTATTGTTTTATAATTCTACATAAAATATATACACATGTTCAGGTATGTGATGCTAATCTAATGATTTTAAAATTATTCTATATATTATATTATATTATATTATATTATATTATATTATATTATATTATATTATATTATATTATATTATATTATATTATATTATATTATATTATATTATATTATATTTCTAGAATCAATTTTTGACCAGTCACAATTAATACGATTTACATGGCTTTTCAGAATGTATGATGATTAAGAGTTAACGTGAACTTTAACTGGAAGTTCTTCATACAAAACTTGCCCTTAAAGTCCCTGTTGGCTTTTAATTGTACATTGTGAAATGGGACGTTATATTAAATTCAAGTTACAGTGGTATCAAAAATTTACAAAGCGAGCTTAACTCATATAAAAATACTACAAGTAATTAGAATTTGGCCGAATATTAAGGTTGGTTGTTGCGAAAAATGCGGCACTGAAGGAAAAAAGTTTAGAGACCACTGTTGTACAAATTTTACACTTTGTGCTGATATACATACATACGTCTATTAAGTTTTACTCTCATCATCCTGAAAGCTTAAAAACACGAAAGTTCATAAATAGAACGCTAAATACATCATGCAGATAGTTTTTTAAGAAAAATCCCTCAAATAAAATATTTAATAACTCAGTAAATTTTTGAGGAATTGTTTAACACAAACCTGCGAATAAATCTTAATCAATTATGCTTTTTAAATAAAGTCATAAATAGTATGGTTCCAGTACAAAAAAAAAAAAAAAAAACTGGGTTAGAAGATAATTCGCAAGCTTCGGTGGACAGGTTGGATCTTGGACCTCACTTGATTCTCCAAACTAGATAACGATCCGAAGCACACTGCACTTTTGTTGACATATTGGCTGCTTTAATGTGCTCCACGAACATGAAACATCAAAACCATGGAGCATGGTATGAATGTAATCAAGGTTGGGTAAGAAAAGAAGAAATTACTGGCAAAAAAAACCCCTAAAAAATGTTCATAAAAGCTTATGGCCAGAAATAACACCTTCTGAAACTCTAAATTTGATAATGTCAATGCCAAATTGTTCACATTGTTAACAAGACAGAGTAATAAAATATTATATATTTTTTGTATTTCTTACGAAATTCAATTTTATTTTAAAGTATCTCCACATGTACTTAAACTTTTGTCCACCCAATTGGACTAAGGTAAAAATTTTTTATACTTATTACTTATCAATGAATGGAAAAGTTTTCCGAAAAGCTTTAGTTATCTTGAAACTACAGATTTGGAATGTGTACTTAAACTTTAGTCTTTGACTGTACATATGTATATAAAAAGTAAAAAAATGTTTAAAAAACATTTAAGTATCCGTACTACAAATAATTTTCAAGAATACTTTATTGTTTATACGTTTTTTGTTTCTCCTGTAAAAAAAAATATAAAAGTGTAGTTACGTCCGTTTGCATTTAAGGTGACTATATGTACATATGTACATACTAATTTTTCTGAGATACAAACCGAAATTCCCGCCAGAAAAGCTATTACACAATTTGGGTTAAGTTGCTGTATGTACATATATAATGGGTGCTCTCATAATTTGGCAAAAACCTTTAGGTATTCAATACCCCTCTTAAATGAATAATTTTTCATGTTGAATGTTGTGTTTGATAATGTTCTGAACTTGTGTGTTATATTTGTTTTGTTATTTTCTTCTTGTTAAATTTTTCATGGGTTTCTTGTAAACTAACGTGCGCGATCATGCCCGCTTGTGAATAATCAATTGTGACTTCATTTGTTTTGTTTGGAATTCATTTTTATGAGCATGTGTGTGTATATGTACATATGTACATACATATGTGGTGAAATACATAAGTTGTATCTATGTGTATGCATATACATACATACATACATATGCAGTATGTCAATGTATTTAAGAAGACTTTTTAGGTTTAAAACAATCTGTATCCAAACACAATTCATTAATGCAGGAACGCCAGCAGATACTTTTTAGACTTGCAACTATGAAGTTGATAAATATTTATAAATTTAGAGTGTGTATTTTTAATTAAAACAATTTTTAAAAGTTTAAATAAAATAACTGATTTAATATAAATAAGCGTACATATTTATTTTAGCAATCCGTGCTGCAGCAATTAATACAAGAACAAATTGATATTAAGCCGGTAAGTTGAAAATCTAATCTCAGTGCTTCATTTATTAATTTTTATTTAAAACTATTTTATTTGTTTCTGTGCACTAGAATCTCAATTTAATACCAACTTGTGAAGAACACGATCATGGCGGCTACAATTTTCACATAAAAGTTAATTGTGCTGATGATAATTCCCAACGTCCAGGAGTTGTATACTCGAAAAAATCACAAAGACTTTATTTGAAAACAAATGAGAACGTGTACATTGATTGTTTCTACACACAAAAAATGCCAATACAACCGCTTCGAGTACGAGTGTTCGCTATATTTGAAAAAGATGCCAGTGCGCCTGTATTGAGGTGTCAAAATCATATTAGCACAGATAATGGTAAGTAAAGTGAATTGTAATAAAATGCAATGGATCAAAATACATACACAGATATTTAAATATAACAACTATTTCTTAAGTTTATTCATTCAGGCAATTAATTTTTTTTCTACAAAAAAAAACTAAAAACTAAACCGTCTAAAATCGGGATATTAACTAAAAATGCACTCAAATGATTTAGGGCTGCTGGTATTTGAGATTTGATTACAAAATTGTGGGATTAGCGATTTTGTTGTTGATATACATACACAGTATGTACATATTTAAAATATTTTTTGGTATTATTGCCTAAAATTATATTATCAGCCGAGTCACAGATTCTGTTCGAAATGGTTTTGATTCCGTATTTAAGTGTGACAATATAATTTTGTAGCAAAGCATAACGTGGCATATGTTTAGGGGTTTTAAATTTTTTGTACGCATATCGTCGGGTGGTTACTGGTTTGCCACTTCAATAATGTATTCTTGATATCTGTGCGGCAAACTTGTAACCATCCGATGATATATTAATGCTGCTTTGTATTTTTGTTTGTTTTGTGTGCTTCCAATATGAAGATTTTGATAAAGTAAATAAAAACTAATTAATTGTATTCTAGCTTTGAATTAATAAATGAAAAAATAGTATTCTTTATTGAAAAAATTGTCTAAAATGTTAATTTCGTTCACAAAATTAAATGTGATTTCAATCCGAATTTGTTTTTTTTTGTTTGCTAAAGCACCAAAATACGGATTGAATTCCCTTTCCGAACGGAATTGATTGGTTCATTTATTTTAGTAGTATGATATATGATATGATATCAGCATATGATATTGACAGTATTGTTATAAATATTTTTGTGGCTGTAACTCTATACATAGAGTTATTTGAGTAAATCAATCAACCAAGCAAGCGAGACACCAAACTCTCGAAGGTCCAACGACACACACAAGCCTGATCGCACTTAAGAAATAAATAAGATAAATCCAGAGCTGCTCTTCTTCAGCCCAGAGCTGCTGTTCTTCGGCCCAGAGCTGCTTTATGACTGATATTTTGAAAATTCGTTCAATATCGAATCCGGTAATTGGATCGCAATAGTATGAAAAAAATTAGTTTGATGAACAAAAGCATGTTTTGGTAATAGTTTTAGAGGCACATAATAAGAATAATAATAATAAAAAAATACCCGATCACACAAATTTTCATTCGTTAAACGATGGTGAATTTTACACAAAATAGCCAAATCGAAAAGTTTTTGAACCGAAATCCTTAAGTACCTTTTATAAAAAAGCCTTAATAGATTTTTAAATATTCTAGTGAAAACATTTTAGAAATAAATATCGATATCTTATGAAAGAAGGGTGTATGTATTTTCAGGAAAAAAAATCTTTTTCGAAATTATCAACGTTAGAAACTAAAAACGACATTTTCAAAAGGCCTGGCTGCTCTTATAGCATTATAGCAATTTCAAGCCAGAATTGAAATATTAATCGAAAAATTTTTATCCTAAATTTAAAACATTTCGCTCATTCAAACAGAAATTAAAAAAAAAAAAAATATTGTTCCTTGCTATGAGCAACTTTCGGTCTTGGACTATTATCGAAAGAAATTGCCGAACGACGCGATTGTGAATTTCATTCAAAATAGTTTTTGTAATCGAAATAAAATAGGTTTTAAGTATTACATTAATTTTCAATGTAAAATTGCTAAGCCTGGAACTAAAATGGTGTAACTAGCATTTTTGGCTAAATCCACAATAAATCAATCCAACCAAAAGTGCTCTAGATGGTATTACGTCACCAAAATATGGTTATCGTTAAGCTACCACTTTAGAATTTATTGCTTTTTTCACTTTTTTCAACTTCATAAGTCAATTATTTTGCCTAAAGTGGTTCCATTTAACTCACTAAATTGTACTTATCATAGACCACTAATTCCAGGCTAGCCAATTCTCATTTAAATGGTATCTGAAGCGAAAGTAGTACCGATTTCTGTCTTCTGAGACTATAATTATATGTGATGATAAAGGTCGGTCTGCAAAAAATCGTGTTTGGTTTCGAAAGAAAATTCGATGGTCAACGAAAACTTTGATGGTGCTGCCATTTTATAATACGAATTTGAAGATCAATCAATAGTATAGAGTTGCATCCAATCACCCGTATTTGCGTATGTCGAGTCAAATATTCGTCTACAAGAATTTTGTAGTAAATTAAAGGAATCATGTGCAAGTTTTCTTTAATCTAGCACGTTCTTTTGGCCCTTAAATTTTTTATTCCGATTTAATTTAATCTTACGAAATCTAGTGATTAAACAGACTTTTAATAGTTTTTAGAAACGGAAATTTAGTTAACAGAACATAATCGCACGTATCGTATGTATAATTGTGTATGTAGTAACGCCACTAATGTATTTACTGCCTTATTCATAAAAAATATACATATTGCTATGGGAAATTTATCAAATAAACCTGTAATAAACCTAAAATATTTATTATGAATTAGATCGTTATGGGATTTAAGCAAAATATTTATCGTTAGTTAAAAACAGGCTTATTTGCATACATATTATTTAATAGAACACCTTAGCTTTTGCCATAAGAAATTGTATTTTCGGTATTTTGTGATTTTTTCCTATTTGTTTGAGAATAGCAAAAAAAAAAAAACAAAAAAAAAACATGGCAGCCCTGATAAAATTAGTACGAAAAAAAACATCCCTTAACGGAAATAACTTTTGAGTTTATAATACATACATATTTATCATTTTTCCCCCCTACAGATCCCAACGAACTCATACGTAAAAGTCTGGTACGTTGTAAAAATCCTGATGTCGTTTACCATGGCACGGATACGGGCAAAAGTGTTAATGATCGTTATTCCGTAGTTGTACCATTAAATAGTACTTTAAAGACCTCCGAAACCAATCAATTGAAACAACAATTAATTGTGAGTTTTACTTGTTATAATTCCTGCATGAATCGTAAACAAACGTCGGTAATATTTCTATTAGAGAACATGAAGTAAGTTTTTGTTGTTTACAAAATATTATGAAATCATTTAAATACAAAATTCATCCCCTTACATCTTCTTTGCCTTTGCAGTGGTGAAATTTTAGCCCAAAGAATGTTGTCAGTTAAAGTATCAACTTGTCCAAAGCGCGACAGACGTTTGTATGAATGTCCTCCTGAAGCCAACTTAACCAAACGTAAACATCCTGATGGTGAGATTTGTGGAATATTTTTTTTTTTCAAATGAATATATGTAAATAAGACTGTACATTCATATTTATTTATTACAGAAACAAATTGTGCACCCACCGAAGCAAAAATGTTAAAGCATGATAATAATTCCATGAAAGATGAATACAGTCGCAGTAGTTTTGAGGATGCAAGTGATGATGGTGTTGTGGCAGCTACATTCGCCGGTAGTGTCCATCATGAGCCAGAAACGGGAGATTTTGTTTTAACACTGAAATATAAAAGCCGCCAGCAAATACTACAAGCTTTAGGCGCCATTTATGGAGAAGCAACAAAAAATGAGGAGCTGCGCAGATCGTGTGTTAATGGCAAAAGAACTCGCGAAAGTGATTACATAAAAAAATTATATTGTATGTGCTTAAAAATTTAATTTGTAGTGAAACTAAAATTTTTGTTTGTTTTCTTTTTGCAGATAACGCCTGCAACATCAAAACTCGTAATCGAACGTCCATATCAACGGAATGATTTTTATTTAATTTTAAATTCTGCTGTTCCACAAACTAAAAATTTTAACTTTACTTTATTATTTCGGTTTTATAATGCCCTCTTATTATCTCCAGATAATAGTGCAAAGTATTATACGTATCTTCATTTCAATTTAATTCAATTCTTATGCAATCTTGCAGAAATATTTATTATACAATATTTCTGTTTAAGCTCTTTAACTTTAATTAATCTACATACATACATAAATATTGTTTATCTAGGGAAAAGGCCTAAAATGTTTCGTTTCTCATATGATTTGTATTTTTCTGTTTTGTTAAAATTGATTTGTATTGTTAAATGCACATTTGACTTGTGTCTCTTAAAAAGAATTAAATGTTTGTGCCTTTTCTAGTTAATTTTTAGTTTTATGTTTCTTTATATAAACAAAAACAATTCATATATTCCTGTCATTAACATGATTTTTTTATAATACAACTCCAAAAATTTAATTCTTAATACATAGATATGTACCATGTACCAAAATTATATATAAAAACAGTACAAGTTATATAAATGAAAAATTATATCCGTTGTATATTTTTCAAGATAAGAAGATTTTATAGAAGAATAAAGTAAAATGTAATTTGAAATTTTTAAACGCTTGAATTTTTTTCTAGCCTAAACACATTCGGTGATATTGCATTACTGCTTTTTGTTTGCTGTTTTTATTCCCTTAGCATTCGAATATCGTTTCATTCACTCATTTCATTTGGCGAGAAAGTCACATATCAAATTTCAAGTCGTATCATGTGTGTTCTGAAAATAACATTCTTCAAATCACATGTGATTTTAAAAGTAATAATAGTCATGCAGATATTTTTTCACTCTTTTTTTTTTAATTTTCCTATTGCACAGAGCAACAAATATCATTTCTGAAAGAATTTTATCGTACATATATGATTTTAAAAACGTCTGCAGTATCATTATTACTTTTGAAATCACATGTGATTGGACAAATGTGATTTTCAGAACATTAAAGGCATGTTACAAGCAACTTTCGACCTTTATTCATTTAGTAATATGACTTATTCGACAAAGAATGTCGTTATTGTGAATTTCACTTCTCAGTGAGTTTTAATATTTCAAACTCAAGAATCATACAAAGTAATGGAAATTAAAATACACTTGGCATTGTACAGCAAACTGAGGGGTTTCTTCCATAGGTGAAAAATTTCGAATTGTTTAGTCCTTAGGACCTTCGATCTACAAAAAATCGACAAAAATAGTCTACAATATGTATTTGGGTGCCTAAACTAAAAAAAAACAATCGTTTAACACTTATAGTGCGTTTACATTTGAGTAAAATTTAGTACTTACTAGATTTCGAGCAAAATCTAGTAGATTTCGAATGGACCTATCTACCAAAACAAAATCTACTTCGTCACTAGATTTTTGTCGAAATCTACTTAAATCTAGTGCAAGTTAGTGGTACTACTATGGGTTTGTTTTTTCTCAAGATTGTACTAAAAACTGAACCGATGTACTCGTACTTTAAAAGGTGTGTGAATTAGCTAAATTGTTGTTGTTTTAGATACGAAATCTTGATAAATGTAAAAAAACTTAGTGTAAACGTTATAAATAATGAAAAAATCCTACTATATTGTTAATACTTTTTCATATCAAAATATTGCAGGGAGAGTAAAATTCTGTTCGATAGAAAATGCGTTGCTCAACGAAATTTTCGATGCTCATAAAGGCTGGTACTCACTATCCTACATAATCGTTCAACTTTTGAGAAAATACAACCCTGATCTAATTAAACTTATGCACATTTTCAATAGACAATAACAACTCATTAGATCGGGGGGTCTACTCTGTAATTGGAAACGAAAGAAATTACTTTCGGATTTGTATGTTATTTACATGCACATTCGAGAGAATTTCCTTTCGTTTCGAATTATAGAATATACCCCCAGGGTTGCATTTTTAATATGAATTTAACATTCGATTCTCAACTCATTATAGGCTATAGCTTCAATCGTTTGGGCAATAATTAAATTTTTCCCAAGATAATCGGCCATGTTCTGAAAACCATTTCGTTTTGAAATCGCAAGGTTTCAAAAACTGAAAACAGTGCTCATTTTATCAGATAATTTAGTGGATTAGAAAATAAGTTCACATAAAGTATCTTAAAACCAAATAAAAAGATGCAATAAGTGAGCTTTCTTGTTGATTTCTTGCCTGAAATTTCGGTTTCAAAACGAAATGGTTTTCAGAACCTGGCCGAATAATTTCAAATAAAAGTGGCTGAAGAACAGATTCTAGTAGTGTTACCAAACTATTTTATTAGCTTCGAGTATAAATATTAATGCGAACATAGAGTTCGGTTATAACGAATTGCGCGTAAAACTAACAACATCACCTGTCTCAAGAGGAGGGTTTATATTCACTTTTATTCCAGTTATCAACATCGATGTTACGTCAATACAATACCACTCACAGGCTCATCCTATTTTCCATATCTTAGGGAACAGAAATATACTGTCAGTAGTGCAAAATTATTCTCGAGAGCGAGTAGACAAGCCCCAATTTTTTGGTGACGTGACGTCGATGTTGGCAATTGGAATAATGGTGAGTATGTAATTCGAATCGAACGGAAATATTTTCGAATTATTTATAATGCTAATTACCAGCCGTGTCAGAGATTCCTTGCAGAATGGTGATTCCGTATTTACCATTCCGTTCGAATTTCGATGCCCATCGTTTGCATCAAGCCGAAAGAAATTGTTAAATTGTTTTTAGTTAAGCATAATATGGCATATGTTTAGGCGGTTTAAATTGTATTGTGTGCTGCTAATATTTTTTTGGACTTTAACATGTATAAAATGTTAATTCCGTTCATGAAATTAAAAGTGATTTCATTCCAAAATTTGTTTACGTTTTCTAAAGCCTGGTACTCTGTTCCCAATTTCGTGCGAAATGGTGTCAAACTACATGTAAAAGTATTTGGTGTGAAATATTTGCGAATTAAATTTGTAAAAGTAGTACTCTGTTCCAGTTAGGGAAGCGGCTATAATGCTGATTGATAGGCAGATACACGGTAAAGTTGGTATCTTTGTCGACAGCCAGGCAGCACTATTATCCCTAAGATCACATATCACCTCGTCTATTCTAGTTGGGCAATGCAAGAGTTTGCTATCTAGACTGGGTGGTCAGACTGACCTCACCCTCATCTGGGTTCCAGCACATAGCAATTTCTTAGGTAACGAACGGGCGGACGAGCTGGCTAGAGCTGGCTCCGCTATGAATGTTTCCAATGCCGAATCGGTAGCCATGCCGTTTGATCTATATTTTCAAGCACTATCTCTATAAGGCTGAAAGTAGATGGCGTAATATAGCCACGTGCAAGGTTGCTAAGAAAATGTGGCCTTGCTACAATGATAGGCGCTCAATACAATTAACAAACAGAAACCGTAGAGACATCTCGAGAGTCGTTGCAGTCATGACGGGGCACTGGACGGTCGGCAGACATGCTAGTAGGATAGGTCTATCCTACAATGAGTTCTGCCGAAGTTGTCAAGAAGTAAGCAAAGAAGAAACAGTCTTTCACTGTCTTTGCGAATGCCCAGCTTTGCATCTCGCGAGACACAAATTTTTAGGCAGTCATTTACTAGATGATCTATCAGATCTATCTGAGATTGGGTTGAATGACCTTATCAGATATCTCAACGCGACGGGTTGAATCTAGTAACGATCACCGTATCAGAATACTCAGGTACGGTTCTACATAGGTTGACACCGATGAGTGTAGTGGCCCTTTCAAAAAGGAATCTTCTAGATTCTACTTGAATGCCTGCGTGTAGTGGGCAGCCACGTAAACCAACCAACCAACTAAGTACTCTGTTCTTATTGCGAAAAACATGTAAAATCTATCTGGCAGCATGTTTTTCCATGCAAAATGTCTCTGGCATCATTTTAGTTTCGCTGCGAAACAACATGAGCAGTACTTTTTCGCACGGAATTTTGACAATATTGTCAAATTTTTCACGCGATATAATCAATGTTGTTGAAAATTTTTCACAACTTCGAACAGAGTACCAGCCTTAAAGCACTAAAATTCGGTTTGAATTCCGTTTCCGAACGGAATTAGTTCTTAATGTAGACGATGTTGCCATATTGGTATTATTTACGGATGGAACTTTTTCCTGTTACAATGACACAACAAAATTGTGTGTTATCGAAAAACGTAATGTGAATGGGATTGCACACATTTGAAAAATACAACACAAAATGACTAAAAAGCCAAATATTTACTCAGCCTTAGTTTCATCGCGTTAAAGGACCATGATTCGCCATAGTTAGGGCAAAAGTATGTACGGGAAAATGTTGTGGTATTTATTCTAAACAAAAAAGGTTATACAATTTTTTTTCGAAAAACGCTGCATTTGAAAGTTATGGTGCCAAAAGTTTTTTTTTTTAGTGAAGATAGGTAATTTTAAATCGAAATCGATTTCATTTCCCATCTTGTTCTATGAATTTGTGTTGTTCTTGCGTTTTTAAATCGCTTAAGCGGGAGTTGACGTTTAAGGAATTATTCTATATAGAACATATAAAAAAATTTTTCCTGCAATAACTTGTGTGAAAATGTAAGTAAAATGCTGTAAAATAATTAAAGACAGATTTACAAAAAGTATTTTTATTTAAATTTATTTTTGTTTGAAACAATTTAATTGTATGTATGTAGATTGAAGCCGATTAGCTAAAATGCGCTGCCGATATGTATTTTTTTTTTGCTTTTTCCAATATAAGACTGGATATTTGAAATTAAAGGTGAAAGTACATAACACACGTTAGTGCGCGTGCGAGCTGTAGGCAGCTGTCAAAAAAAGTTGAAATAGTGTTTTTGCATACAAAAAGTTACATACGAAACTCTTTTGAAGCGTTTGCCGCAGAAAGTTGGTTAAATTTGAACTTTTTAACGCGTTGTATTGTTTTGACAACCAATCAGCCGACAATAAACAAGAAAAAATTAAAAAAGAATCATGGAGTAAAAACTTATTGAAGAGTTTGAAAAACATACAGTATTGGTTAAAAAAATGAATTGAAAATGTTCCAAGTCCATTTTTCAATGTAAAAATAAGTAAATAAAAGCTTATAGAAAAGGCGTTTATAACGCGTGTTGTGAACTTGCCATTTTTCATGCGGTAAAGCTTTCAAACGCACGATACTCGTAGACGAAGGAATGTGCTGAAGCAATTGTTGTAAGGAATCCAACGATTTTCGTGTCGTCGTTGTCGAAAATATCTTTGGAAACCTGCAACCAACCGGCTTCAGCTTTATTGGCTTCAATTTCAGTTTGTATGAAAAAAAACATAAAGAAACAATTTGAAACTGAAAATGAAACAAAGTTGGAATATGAAATCGATGTGTTTTCTGTCACATCTAAAACAATTTTCTAAGTTTTGAGCATACGATTTCATTTCAAATCGAACCGATTTCCATCACGTACTTGTATGTGACGTTTTAAAACGCTACTCAAGCGAGAATAGATAATATTATTTTGCTTGCTTAAGGCCGTGATACACTATCATACAAAGTCGTGCGATCTACGAAAAAATACAACCCTGGTATGATGTAGTTTATGAAAATTTTCAAAAGACAATAACAATTCATCACACCAGGGTTGTACTTTTTCGTAGATCGCACGACTTTGTATGATAGTGAGTCATGGCCTTTATGCGCTTTATCTCCAGAGTAATCTTTACAAAATTTGAAGGTGATATTTGAGGGTTGCTATGAAATTCGTTTCGAAAAGAGAACTGTTCGAATTTGCATGTTATTAGTATTACAATTCGAAAATATTTCCGTTAGATTCGGATTACATAATAAACCCCCTGGTTGGGTGTGTGCTTTATCTTCATTATAAGAATATTTTAATCAAGGCTGTCGCGATATGGAATATTCGGGGTTTCTTCTACTCATGACTTATACACGAATTGTGTCTTTGATAAATGTGATGCGGATAAAATTTTGCATGCGACCTCGATAGCGACAAGCAGCGTTACCGTTTGTGCGACTAAAGTGGCAATTTTACACTTTTTTGAAGCCTTGCTACTTTTTCAAAAATCCCCTTTTTTGCCACTTTTTTTTATAAATAAATACTTTATAATTTAACAATAGTTACGGCTTGAGGTCATCCGTGCGAAAGGAAAATCCAAACATTCCAAAGATCAACTATACGTTAAATTATCTAAGTACTTAATATTTATATAAATATTTACATATGTATATGAATTTGCTTCTATGTATCTTCTAAAGAATTGTTGTTTAGTTTTAATGTTAATTATTATTATATTTTATTTTATTATTTTACCGCTTTTATAAATGAACTGATTGTTTTCTGTTATGTTTTTATGTTATGTTTTGTTTTTTTTACTAAATTCCAATGTTTTGTTTAAAATAAATGCCTTTATGAAAACGTTGCGACTTTTTTTTTCAAAATCCCCTTTTTTGTGCCACTTTTTTATTTTAAATCCCCTTTTTGTGCCACCTTTTGAAATTTCTCAACGGTAACGCTGGCGACAAGTTCAAACAGTCCTATTCTGAATGACAATTTCCCGTAAGTTTTTTCCCCCCTATTTTTCTTAAGAAATAATTTGCAAACTTTGGGGTTAAATAAAATAACTGAAAATAAAATAAGCTGACTTCGAAAATTCGAAATACTCAATTTTCATTTCTGTGTGTACGTACATACGAGGTCTGTTCAAAATGTATCGCGAATTTTGAATTTTCGCAGGTTACGTATATTCGAATTTAGATTTTTTTGTGGCGTTATGTTGCTACTCATGTCTCTCACTTATGCCGACAATTTCGGCCATTTTGAATGTACAGTTAATTGCTGACAGCTGCTTTGCTTGCACGTGTTTTGGCTCGTCTTCGATTTTTACCTTGGTTCGTGCGGCAGCTTCCATTGAGATGATTGAGCTTTGGTTTCCAAGTCATAACCATAAACGCACGATTCGTCGCCAGTTATGACCCTCTGGAGCAAATTTGGGTCGTCGCGGACAGAGTCCAACAGCTCATTAGCAATGTTTATGCAATGCTGTTTTTGGTCGAAATTGAGTAATTTTGGTACGAATTTCGCGGCGACTCGTCTCATGCCCAAATCATTGATAAAAATCGAATGGCACTATCCAATCGATATGTCTAGGTCATCAGCAAATTCTCTAATAGTGATTCGACGATTGGCCAATACCATTTTCTTCACTTCATAAATTTTTTCGTCTGTTGTTGAAGTGCTCGGGCGTTCGGCACGCTCTTCGTCGTTGCTTCGGTCCAAGGTAGAGTCTGCTGCGTATGCCACAGTCATCATTCGGAATGCATACGCGCACTTAATTTCGTTTTTCACACAAAATTTGATACAGGTTCTTTGTTCCATTTTTTTAATAGTGTTTTTTTTTAATAATGTACATAAGTATGTTTGTACAAATGTACATTTATTTTCAAACTGTACCTTTTCCCTGAGATAAAAAATGGAATCCCAAAGACATCAACAACATGTGTTGTCTTTTATTCTTAGGAATATTTTTAAAAATAATTAAAACCATTAATTCAGTTTAAGCGTATGTTGATGAACAGGCCATTGAACCGAAAATATTAAAGACAAATGTCAACTATTTTTTAAGAAAGATATCTAGTAGACTGTTTACATTTGAAGAAACCACAAAAAATATGACATATTTGTTCATGCACAAATGCATTAAAGAAAAACTATACGCATGCGGGCTAATATTACTCGTATACTCGTATATGTATGATGGATGATACCCTGTAAGCAATTGGGTGATTGTTGATCACTTTGCGGTGATAGAAGTTGATATTTTATGTCACTTTTTAGTGACTTTCGCTATAGAAAATGTTTGTAGGGTTATGATGGCTATGACGACAAAATTGTAGTACGATATTAATGTTGATCATGATGCGATTTGCACGCGTTGAAAACAACATGTGGACCAAATATTGCAACAAAAAAAAAAAAAAAAAAAAGTACAACAGATGTGATTTCATATAAAATTTTATTGCTAAGTTGGTTGACTAAGTAATTTCAGGAAAGCAAATAAAGATTTTGTACATAAAATAGAGATGGGAACCGCTTGAGTGATTAGATTGAGTCACGGGACTTAAAATAAAGTAATCACTATCGCACTTAAGGCCCTTTTCACAATAATTATAATATAATCATTATAAAATAACATGACCTCTAACCGTAAGTTTGGTTTAACTGCCTTTCGCAATGTAAGATTAACTTTTAACCGACACCATTTAACAGAAAATTATGTATTAAATTTAACGAAACAAAATTTGTCGTTCAACATACTAATTGTATGAAAAATATTTAAAAATAAAAAGGTATATTAAGGAAAATGAAGGGATAACATTTATATTTTTTGGAACGTGTGATTACATAATTTCAAAAAATTAAATTAAGGAGCAGAAGAAGAATTTTCGCTCGGCTCGACTATTCAGAATATCAAAGTCTACAACCAAATAAGCTGATTGTTAATTTAAATGCTTTTGGAAAAACTTAGAAATAGTTAACTTTTCGTTAAGAATAAAATAGTCATAGATTGCGAAAACGGTTATTAGGGGAAACAACAACATATCGCACATCCAGTTCAATAGTGTCATAACTCAAAAAATTAGTTTTTTTTAATTAATAATGCAGAATAATAACGAAATTCGTATTTTATCTTGCGTAAAACTTTCATATAAATAGCCTGTAGTAATCACCTCGTGAGAGAAGAATATTTTTTCATGCCTTCATTGAGTTGTATGTAAATTGAAAACTTGAAACGTATTTTCTGCAAAACTAGTTTTTTTTTGAGTTATGACACTATTGAACTGAATGTGCGATATGTACATACAAACTTGTTGTAGGATTCTTTTTATTTGTATGTTCACAGTTCGGGTTAAGATTTCATGCTATTTTATATGGAGTTGGACGGATGGGGTAAAGTCAGCTGACGATCAGCTGCTCTGATAAGGCCACTTGGTATTAAAACACTTTGATACACACATGTGTAGATCCTCCCATTTTATTGAGACAGAAATTAATTTAATGCTTGGCGAATTAGAAAAGTATAAAGGAACAATAGAGTGTAAGAGAACAGATGGAACAAAATTTAAAAAAACAAGTAGGGGCAAAACATGTGGCCTGTATGTAACAAAATCTTATCGTGTCATAACCGCCAAAAAAGCTTAAGCGACATAATTTTCGAACTTATTTTTTTACGAAATTCTATTATTTACGATCGTAAATAATCGATTTTCGTAAAAAAACGGAGTTAAAAAAATATGTCGCTTAAGCTTTTTTGGAAGTTATGGCTCGATATGGTCTGTGTTGGCAGCTTAAACTACCAATTTTATGCCTTTAGAGATGATTTAAATACTATACTGATTCATTGGTGTGCTGGTTTAAACACATTTTAAACCAAAGTAACACAATTGGTACGAACGACGAATTTCGTCGATAAGAATTCGCTCGATAAACTCGTCGTGTGAAGTACAACAACGATGAATTTACTCAGCAAATTCAGCTCTTTAATTGATACAGTTGGTTATTGTGTGTGCAAAGTCCCGCTTCACATATTTCAACTTTTGTTGATCAACTCGCAATTCAGCTGTAAGGAAAAACGAGATATTTGCATTTCCTTCTCCGTCTTTCTTACAGCTGCATTACGACTTGATCAACAAAAGTTGAAGTGTGTATGAATATGAATCGGGACAAAGATATACAGAAAATTGTTTTTTCGTCGTTCGTCAGCGTACAAAAGAGAAATAAATCTATTTCAGAGTTAATCACGCACCACGAATTTTGTTTGACGGCGGTGTTGTGTTCATTTTCATACGCACAAATGTGTTTTATTGCTTATGATGTAAGTTCGCACCGAAAAATTTGTCGTTGGTCCTAGTTGTGTTCCTAGAATTACATTGATTTATTAGCCTTAAGTATTAATTTCTATAAAGAAAATTTATTATTTGACATATTGTCAGAAGTGTACATAACATTATTGAAATTTATTTGCTGGTAGTTTAGCATGTCTATATACGTATTTCAGTGGAGCTTCAACCAAATCATCAGTAGACTTCAACTACTAATTTTAAACAGTCACAAACCTCTTACTTTATGCATAGACTTTCAAAAACTATATGAGAATTCATAAAATAATAATACTTTTGAAAATCACAAAAGAAAAAATAAGCTTAGTAGGCTTTGAAACTGATACAAAACCCAGCAAATAATTTATATTCAGGTATATAGACATGCTAAACTACCAGCAAATAAATTTCAATAATATTAATTTCTACATTAGTTTTAAGTCTGTTTGTAATGATTCAATAATAAGTTGTTGAAAAGCCGGGCTCAAATCGTCATATAAATTAAGTGATACGTCAATGGTATAAGCTGAATGGGATTTCAGCACGTTCACGTATGTCACAATCCGAAAATGCTGATTTCACGTGACTACTTGTACGTTCACGGATGTGTGATGTATGAAAAGTTACTCACGAGCCCATCCCTAAAAGACACTTTTCTGTAACACATGTCAAATAGATTTTGTCAGCCGTTTTTTGTTCAAGAAATGCTTTACCACTTTAAACCAGCAAACGAAGGCAGGCAGTGCATGCACATAACCTACCCAAACATAAAATATGTTAAAAATATAATTTGTCTTTTATTGAGAACTTCTTCTATGAGCATATCGTCGCCTTGGAGTGTAAACCTGCTAAATCCACTTTTTGATAGCATATGACATTTTAATGCCGTTAGAAAGAGAAAGAGACACCTCATCGATTTGCTTAAATATTTATTTTTATTTGAAGCTCTATATGTCGAAGAAACTTAACTAGCAGTCTCCACTAGCCATGAACTTGGTATGGGCATCATGTCGGACATTGCAACTGGCTAATGGAGACCGCTCATGTCCATGTTTCGTCCATGCTCTGCCATGGATGCACGAACATATGTCTGAGCAACGATGTTCGCCATGAGATTCACCGTCCGCAACCATTTACAATAGAAAGAAAAGAGACAGAACAAAATTGGTAAATATTTTATCTCTATTGCGCTACCGCAAAATACTTTGATATGACCGAACATGGACATCGTCCGTGTTCACCACAACAAAGCAGTTGATGAATTTTTCACAGTTGCTCTGCCGGCGTCATGTTCATGTTATGTCCAAGTTGATAGCTCGTAGAGACGAGGGACAAAATACTGTTGAGTTAGCAGATTTACACTCTAAGCCGACGATATGTAAGTATGTATGTTTGTCTGCAATGTTAATGAACTCTTTTTACATCAGTTGCATATTTACTTTGCAGTGACAGTTTTGAGAATTAAAAATTCTGTTAAATCAAAAAGTTTTGAACCACCTGTTTCAGCTTTTTCCGAAATAATTTTCATTTTGCTTATTGGTGAACTGTTTGTTGGCAGCGAACCAAAAACTACCGGAAGACAATTGCTAACTTTTGACGACACTTGTTGCCTTTTCAGTTATATTTTTCTTTTTAATTTTATATGCATTTTTTTTATTATTTATTGTTTGTTTTTAAATATTTTTCCGCTTAATTTTTTGTCCCTCAATTCCAACTTCTTCTTAAATACGTGCTTTGAATAAATTTTTGTTTATAAATACATAAATGAAAAGCAAAAATGTTGTTTGTAAGAAAAAAAAAATTCTTCAAAATACATAATTTTCAAACCAAGAGGTGTAACTGTTCGTCTAAAAATTGTGAGAATATTTAAGTAAAAAATTTATAAATATGTAAGTATGTATGTAAGTATGTATTTTGCTATTCTCTACATTGTTTAAACTTTAAAACAAGCTTTTGCCTCTAAGAAAAAAATATGTAGTTGCTCTATGATTTTGAGTTTCTCTTAGAACTCGCAATTCTGTAATTCAATTAAGTCTTACTTGACTGTTTAAAACTATTGAAATTAAAAAAAAAAATTTGTATTTACACGTACTTTAAATAAATATTTATGCGTTTTATTTACACAAATTTATTAAGGTAAAAAAAACAGAACTTCTTAAGAAAAAAAAAAAAAAATATTAAACTGTTTCAGCAGTAAGAATACAGCTTTAAGATATGTTGGCATTCCCTACATTCACTAAAGTCTGGTTTAATTTTTCTTGTCTTCTTTAGAATAATAATAAAATTAATACATTTTATAAGAATGGAAAATGCTATAAAATTGAGCCCGATTAAAAAATTATTTGTGATTAAAAATTTAAGAATTTGAAAAAAAACGAGCTTGAAACTTTTCTAAAACTAGTTCTCTAAGGCAAGAGGCAGTACACACAAAAAAGTAAAATGAATGAGTTTGTAATATTAATTAAAAATTTAATTAAATTTTCACCTATAAACAATTTGATAATATCAATTAAGTTTTTCCACTCAAATTAATTAATACAATTAAAAATTTAATTGAATCAATTAAATTATTAATTGAAAACATTAATTGGTGAATACTTTTTTCTGTGTATTGACATTACCTAAATATTTTTTGATTTTTGGAGGCAAAGTTCCACTTCGTTAGCTTTTTCATTTTTAAAAATGCTTCAAAAAGCATTTAAACATGAGCCAGCAAATTCATTTATTTATTTCTGTGGCAATAAAGAAAAAGTGCTTAAGTCCAATTCATCGGCTTTTCAGGAGAGCACTTTAAAATTTCAATGATTTTTTTAAACTAAACTATTTTTAAACTATTCCTATTTCTGTAGAACATGTTACTTTCTTGCAGGACCATGTTAATTGAAGGATCCTAAATATGAATTTAAAATTTTTTGGCTCGAAAATCAAGTTAAATTTTTTATTTCAAAAGAAATCGCACATTGAATAAAAAAAGTTTTAATTTTTTTTATTTTGTTGTAACTTTTTTAAAAATCATATAGATCAATTTTAGCTTAAGTCGACTTAACCACTTTTTCCTTTTTGCCACAGATATATATACGAATAAGCGATGTCCGTCTGTCTGTAGATGAAATCGGTTGTCTTGGACTGATGTGTCAGAGTTGGTTCTCAATAGACTGGTACTGAAAACAAGCAGAAAAAGAAAGATGGTCTCAGGGCTGGACAATTTAGGCTTAGTTTTGTATATAAAACTAACTAAAACGAATTTTTTCTTTATTAATTGTACATACATATTTTATATATCTGTGGCAATACGCAAAAAGTGCTTAAGTCATATTTGACTGTTTTGCAGGAGAGCACTTTTAAGCGTTCAAGTCGATTTTCAGAAATTTATTTCTTTTACAAATTGAAAATGGAACATTCTCTGTTAACTTTTATGTTTTTTAAGCAAACATCGTTCTACACACTGTAAATAATAAATTCAAGTTGAAATATACCAAAGTATAACCTAAATTAATTTATTATTCCAAATAAGATTAGAAGCCTAAAAAAGATAAGTCGGAATTCATAGTGCTATAACTTCCTGAAAAATCACACAAGTTAATTGAGATTTTGACCAAGAGTACTTTCAAATATGCATATTACGGAAGTACCATTAACTCAAAATCAGCTTATCTCGACTTAAGCTCTTTTTCCTTTTTGCCACAGATATTAGAAATACCATTTTTCTATAGTTATGGTTACGGCTATGGCGTTATGGAAAGTCACCTATAACCTAATGCAGTGCTGCCCACACGTTTGATTCGAACAGCTGTTTTGTATGGTTGTGGCTATGGCACGTTTAATTGGACCTTTATGAAGCCGAGTTTTTCATGAAAAGCTTTCAATAACAGAGAATACTCGTATCTGCAATTAAAATGCATTCTTGATTTCATATTTAAACGATTTACTGACAACTTACTGTTATGTTTGTGTTTTTTATAATAATTTTGTTAATGTTTATCAAATTAGCATTTGTGGGTTGTTATACGCGATTCGTTTATTTTATAAATTAAATTTGAATTTGTTTTTTTTCTTTTCTTTCACGTGATTACTTTATTATCGTTAGTAATCTTGGGGTAGTTGTTGAACTTGTCAGATAATTAAATCATTTTTTTTTCTCAAATTAAATTGAAGACTAAATTTGCATTTATTTACATTTCCTTACTTGAGAAATTATTTGCTGAAAAAATTGTTGTACTCGTAGCTAATATGCGAGATTTAAGGAGCGTTACACATTGTGGTTGCATCATTGATGATTAAGTTTTGCATTAATAATATAATAATTTTTTCTTTTTAATTTTAATTTTATTTAAAATTAACTTTGTTGTTAAATACGCACTGAGGTTAAACATGTATAAACTTTGACTGTGAGAGTAGCACAGACTTGAGACTTTTGAAAAAACACACGGACTGGGCAGGTTCGATAGTACTACTAAGGTGGCGTAAAGGCCTATACTCAGTTTAGCGATTTTGGTGACCAATTTTGTTATGGGCCATTAAAGATTTTGAAAATCACTACACCCTCAAAAAATGTTGTCATCAGTTTTTGGGCAACAGCTAATTCAGACTTAGTGATAGCGTTTAGCTATATAATAGCAATAATGTAGCTAAGAGTCTACCAAACCAATCTTGTTAATATTTTATGCCAAAGAAATTATTTATTCGTGCACTTTTTTGTGCAAAAATTAAGGAAAACATTTTTTCAACTTTTTCAGAATAACAATTTTCGAGGTAAAAAGTGGACTTTATGAGCTATTAGGGTGCCTAGACATGTTCAGATTGTATTCATGTGTTTACAAAAGTTGTTCAGTTTTATCGTAGCTACAACTTTGCCAGATATTGTTAACAAAAATTTAAGAGTGCCTTTAAGTTATTCTGAGAAAAGTGAAAAAATTTTTTGTCCTTAATTTTTGCAGAAAGAAATTATTTTTTTTTGTAATAAGATGTTCACGAGATTTGTTTGGTATACTCTTAGCTACATTATTGCTATATATAGCTAAACGCTATCTCCATGTCTGAATTAGCTGTTGACCAATAACCGATGACACCATTTTTTAGGGGCACACTAATTTTCGAAATCTTTGGAGGCCCATAAAAAAAATTTGATCACCAAAATCGCCAAACTGAGTATAAGGTTTTACTACTCTTTGGTAGTAAATACTATCGATCCTATACTGTCACAACCGTGTGGATTTTTCAATGTTGCACAGTGTTATTAATTGTTAAGGTAGAGGTCCATAGCTCGCTTTTTGCGCGTTACGCTTTCTATGCATCTGCCAAAAAAGTAGAATCAATGTAATAGTATGTGACAAGTTACATTGCAAAAAGCGCAGAACGCGTAGGCGCGTTCAAAGCAAAAAGTAGGTCTACTTTCTACTTTTGAAAGAAAGTCAGCTGTCCTTGAATGCTAAAGATGTTAAATAATACTTTATTTCTTACGTTATCGATAAATATTATTTTGCCGTGGATAATTTTTTCTTTTTTTTGAATAAAAAAAATTTCTTAGTAAAAAAAAACTTGTTTAATAAAATATGTGAATATTTTCATTAATGCGATGTATTTTAATTAACTTTTCACCACACTTTTCTCAGTAACAAGTTTTGCATATTAGTTAACGATCGATTACTTTTACGACGAACTCCACAAATTCTTTTAAAAACTCGATTTCACTCTCCATTTTTTCTTTATAAGTATTTATAAACAAACGCACACAGCTGATCAAAACAAAAATAAAATGGCGCATGAAAAGCAGTGCATGTAACTCAACGCGAACAAAGTATAGAATGAAACAAGAGGATGAAACGCATGTAAAGCATAACGCGCAAAAAGCGAGCTATGGACCTCTGCCTTTAACTAGTTGAGTAATTTTTGAGTGTAATATTACTTTACAACGTAAAATAATTTCCACTTGCCAAGTTATCTTATGTATGTATGTATATTAAAAACATAAAATAAAATTGTTTATGTCTTAATTGTAAATTACCGAACTGAAATTATTTTTGCGTTTTAAAAAATCTGGCAGTAAGTTTTTGTAAAATTTTTTTAATTTAATATACCTTGTAATGACAGGACAATTGTGAAAAACCCATAGTGCTACTAGATTTTGAGAATATTTTAACAAAACCTAGTGACGAAGTACTTAAGACTACCGTTTGACTTCCCCAATTATTTTGAATGTTATAAATATGAAGTTTATGTTATTTAAAATCAAGCGACTTTCTCAAACCTTTTTGCAGATAAGCAAATTTTTCAAAAAACTCCTTCTATTGAGAATGTTATCATTTGAATGTAGCATGGTTTGCCTTCTGACATCAAACCAGACGTGTGTTTGTTCAAGTGAAACCCCGACAGTAGTGTCCAACTACTTTTTTTTTTTTTTTGAAGATATGATATAAAAAATAAATCAGCTTATCTGTATTTTTGTTGGTTTATTATTGATAATATGATATTCAGAAAATTTCTAAACAAAATTCTAATTATTATACAAACATTGAATGTAATCGCTAAGGGCTCGCTCGCTCATGGGTCTTCACTTTCACTGTTGTTTGACCTGCTGTTTAATTATTACAGTTTTAATAAACAAAGCAGAAAAGCAAATAAAATAAAACATTTTTTAATAATGGAAATCAACAGAACGAAAATAAACATCTTCGTATTCACTTCGGTTTACAAAAGGCTTACAAAACAAATTTTATACGGAAATTTGGATTCTATGTAAACTGAACAAGTTCTTAAAAATTTATTATCGGAAAGTAATAATAAAATCTACTTCTTAATAAAGTACATACGTACATTAGTAGTTGTGTCCCAGTTGGCCATGCCTTTCAGACATCTTAAACGATGGTTAAAAGACAACAGAAAATCGTGGAAGATATATTGACGGCAGCTCATATAAATCGTTGACGAAATTTTCCAACAAATGGCCACCAAATCCTTCAATGCGACACAAACGATAATTTCCATCACTATTCGATTGTCGTCTACAAAATTATACTGTAAAGGGTCCGCCATCTCACGTTTTTTTTCAACTAATGCTTATTTCGTGAATGGTAACACTTAGCTCATGTCTTATTTGACAGATAATTAGTCTTATCCTTCCGCTGAACGAACAACGCTGGGAAATATTGCCTGCGATCGACTTACAGAAGATGCCGATTTTGCCAAAAAATCATCTTTTCAGATGAAGCTCATTTTGATCTTGGCGGGTATGTAAACAAGCAAAATTGTCGCATTAGGGGCACAGAAAACACGCACGCATACATTGAAAAGCCGACGCACCCAAAACGAGTCACTGTTTGGTGCGGATTTTGGTCCAAAGGCATAATTGGGCCAATGAGCAAGGAGTGGCCGTTACAGTCAATGGCGATCGTTATCGGGCCATGTTGAACGAATTTTTGTTCACAAAAATTGAAGAGGACGGCGCTACGTGCCACACAGCCGAATCTACACTCGATGTTTTGCGCCCTGTTTTCAAAAAAAAAAAGTTATCTGGCGGACCCTATATTTATCATACAGTGCTCCGACCGAAGTCTAAGCACTGCTCCAAAAAGTTCTTGTCACTCAACAGAACAGATTTTAATTAATATTTTTCCTTGATTTCTTGTTTTTTCGTAGATACAGTATAACCTAAAAATTTGGCAACAAGAGACCAACATATTCATGTGTTTGATTTGCAGACAAAACAAACGACTTGTCGCTCAGATTGTCATTAATAAAGCCAAAAGTGGACAACATGCAAGACACTGTCACTCAGAATGTCTTTAACGACGATTTCCTTTAAATTAACGACTAGAAAGCTAAATAACAGATAATAAGGCGTTCAAGAATCATAGATGACAATGCCGTGCAAGGCAATCTGGCCAACTGGGGTATAATGAACTTATATGTACATACATATCGTCACCTTAAATCCAAAAAGCCGTAAGTACACTTTTTACATTTTTTTACAGAAGAAGCAAAAAACATTATAAATTTAATAATGAATAAAATCGATATTTTTGAAAAATTTTAAGGAAAGACGTATTTTGGTTAATCAACCAAAAAGTGTATTTTGAATTTTTTGGTTGTTGCGGCCTTTTGGATTTTAGGTGACGATATATACATTGTTTATTATTATTTTTATGTCTGTTTATGAATCAGAATGAGCAACCCAGCAAAGTTCATTATGAACTTTTACAAAATAAAATATTAGATGTGCATTACATGAATGCCAGGCAATAAAAACAAACTTATTTGCCTATATTTAAAATTAATAGTTTTTGAAATTTTAATGACGAACAAGTCCATAAATATTAACAATATTTTTTTACCTTATTTTTAGAACTTTTTCTCTCTCAATATTCTCCAAATTAGGTATAAAGTATTTGAAACAACTTTTGAAATAAAACGCCACTAATATTGCCTGCAATCCACTTGAAATTGAGTCGCGATCTTTAAGAGGTTTTGTTTCGATATTGCTTTTAAAATTTAAATACAATAATAACTTACTGCTGTTAGTTGTACGTTCTTCGAATATTTTTATTTAAATGTTTTTAGTAAATAATAATTCTTAACATAATGAAACAATAATGCAGGTGTTCGTTCGTTCGTTCATATATAAAACGAGCACTTTAGATACTTCAAATAAATACAAATGTGAATGATTGTTTATCATCGAGTGGGGCTAACAACTACAATGATAAAATGTTTTAATATAGAAGAGCGTGGAAAAAAGCACTCAAATCGTCAACAACTCTTTAATACAGCTTGCAAGCAAAGTTGCCAGCTACATTTTCGGTGTGAAAAAAATTAGAAAATCCCCAAATATGTAACGAGTCAATTTTATAAAAAAATTTAATTTGTAATGTCTACATTTCTTTTGTTGCACCAGATTTGGCCACGCCGTAACTGAGAACTTTTCTTAAGGTTCAATTAAGTGTGCCATAACCATAAATATAAAACAGCTGTTCGAACCAAAAATATGGGGAATACTGTATTTGATTAGAGGTGACTCGCCATAACGCCATAGCCATAACCATAAAAACAATTTGAATTTTGTTTCTTCGCCATAATCATAAACAGCTGTTTAATGTTTATACGTATGTATATATTTTTTGTTGTTTCACTTTTGAAATGAATACACAAATGATTATATAAACAGCAAATATATTTATGGCAGTGTAATATGACTCGTCTGATTGAACATCTAAAGAGAAAAGGAATGCATGTAATTTGACAAATTATTCTATATGATAGATTATTTGTCACAGGATATACGACTGAATCGTGTTGTGTACATGTAAATGCCGACAAGTAGCCAACAAACGTTGTGGCCTGTTTATGCTCTTTACAGGTTTTTTGGAACAAATAATTTACTCGAACAGTAAACATTTTTTACTTAAACTAAGTTTTATTTCGAACAAACATTTGTTTGAAAATTTTATTTGGAATAATTTTTCTGTGTATAACCAACTCAAAAAAGATTGTTTGCAGGAAATGAGTTTATATGTAGATTTCAGTTTATATAGGAGTGATTGAAACTCTATTAAGGTATTAAAAGACAAGATATTCTTATGAAATTTCGACACAAAATAAAATATCCATATGATGAAATATTTTGTATTTTTCGCTCATTATGAGTTTTGATACGAAATCATCCTCTCATCTTGCACCAAGTTTAACAGAGTATAACTTAAGTTAAACTTATCCGACGGTCAGCATGTACTAACTAGTAAATAGCTTGCACTTTGAATGCTGACGTCTGTTTTTTTATGTTTGATGATTCTTTCTGACATCGTCTGAACGAGCAATACAAGGTCTGCCACTTCTTACGACATCTGTAGTAGATCCTGGTTGCCCAAGGTATTCAGCCAAACGATTAACTACTCGAGCACTATTGGAACACGATGATAATGACATTGTAAATGTTAAAGCAGAGTGATATACGATGCCATCTGAAAAAATGGTAGAAAATTGAAATTATGACATTACTTTTGCGAATTGGTAGAAAGCTTACTATCTCCTTATTCTGTAATTCTTCACTAAAGCTAAAGCTAAATTCGATCGCTAAAATGCCGAACAAATAAAAAATTTAAATTTTTTGGCGATGACATAAAACACTAAAATTTTTTGACGGATTAAATTTTTAAGCCATTGCCTGATTTGAAAATTGTATTCGACTTTATAGGTTTTTAGCGATGGAGATTTAGCTTTAGCGAGTTACAGAATAAGGGGCCTGGTGTCATTAGAACGTATTCAAATACGTAGAGAAACATTTCCTGTTATTGTGTGACGGTGAAATGATTCAATATAATCAATCTTCTCACTTGCATCTCCAAAAAAGACTTGGAGGGGCTGATGTAGCTAAAAGCTTATCGAAAAATGCATTTATTCAAGAAGTTCATAAATAATAAAGATGTTTGCTGCAGTTTTTTTAGCTCGCTATGTTTGCATATGGGTAATTCCATGTCAAATCGATTAAGGGTTAGACACGACCCTTTTCGATTTGAATTAAATTGGTCAGAGGGTCTCCTTCATCCTACAACATACACATTGTATACCAACGGAAAAAGATTAGAAAATGTTATTTCAAAAGTTATGTCACATTCAAAATTTAACAATTTCGCAGAATTTGCCGAAAGTGTTCAGTTTATTTTTTCAATATCTCAAAAACTATCGCATATAGAGAGATGATTCTTATGTCATTTAAAAGAAAATTAAATTTTTTTTTTTGAGTAATAGTCATATCCTACACAATTACATGACTTACGAAAAAATACAACCCTCATGTAATGAATTGTTATGGTCTTTTGAAAATGTTCAGAAGCTAATTCATATAAATAATGGACCTTATCGTGAATAAAAGGCGAACAGTTTGTTCAAGTGAAACTGTGGTATTTTGTATAAAAAAAAGATAAGTTTCTCGTGAACCAACTTTTTGCCTTTTTTTCCCCGATAAGGGGAAATGTTAATGGACATATGGAATAGTTGTTTCGTTGAGTACAGTAAACCCCGGTTAATTACCTCATAAAAAATGTCATGATTTTTGGGCTAATTATCCGGGAAAGGTATTAAAGCGAAAGCGTTTAATTACCTCATATAAGTAATTATGAGAATATGCTTAAATACCTTTAAAAATTCATTTATCCGAACTGTCTGTGGTATGTAGTACATAATTATTTGAAATAAAATGCACATACATATGTATGTGACGCGCAAAATAAAAAGGGACCTAAGGGTAAAAACCGGTTTTGTTCAGGAGAGCCATTTTAAAGATTTAAATACGTGTATCTTTGGTGTACCATCACATCATAAAGCGCGCATATCTCTGAGAAGGAACACTTTTGGGGCATGGGATCGGTCTCATTCGATGCTCAAATGTTGTCCACATCAAAAAAAAAAAAGTGAAAATTGATTTTTTTACCCTTAGGTCCCTTTCTCTATGTGCTGTCACATATGTATTTCTTCAAATAATATATATTATTATATAACAAAAACAATTCATATTACAAAAAATAAATACATTAGGTGCACATATTCGATTGCAGAATTGTATAAATATGTACTTAGGTAGTTTTGGGCAAATAAACGAGGAGATTTTAAGGGAAATTTCATTTTGGGGTAAAATATTTCTGGGTAATTACCCAAAATGGGCAATTAAACGAAAGTTAATTAAGCGGGGACTTTTGTGTGAAAATGAAAAAGAAAGAAAGAAAACGGGGATGAATAAGCGATAAAGGCATTTAAACGATGGGTAATTAAACGGGTTATACTGTAACCTGCTTTGCCAGCCTAAGGCCGGTTTTAAGGATTTTATTCTCCTGGTATACCAAATACTGGCTTCTGCTTTTACGTACACAGAGAAAAAACGGCCTAATAGAATCAAGAAGATTTTCTCTATGAAACGTTTTAAGGCTAAGGGGTATCCCAGCAGAAAGAAGCGAAGATTTTTCCACAGAGATTCCTTATTATTTTTATGTGGTAAATCTTATTTTTTTTATCAAGAAAACCACATATATATGGACATTATAATGTCCATGTAAGTTATTTCTCATTTTTGATGGACATTATTTCCATGGACGTTATTGCACGTAATAAAGTCCATGTACATATGTACATATGTGCATACATATGACCATATATTTATTGTTTATTTTTCGGTATCCCCAACTTGCACAAAACAGCACTTCAAAGGCATATTTAAAGCACTCTTTGGGAAAAGCAGAGGAGCGTTTTCTGATATATATCGATAATGGAGCGATATTCCTCGTGTAGGAAATGGTTTTAAAGCGTAATGCCTTTGTCATCACAAATTTTACTACGATTGTCATAGTATGGAATATATATCCAATTAAAGGCTCAGTTAGTCGATTGTAATGTAACTGCAACAGTAGGAAACAGCAGATCGATATTGTTATGTGAAAAGTAATGGAAATGGTTATAGAGATGTAATGTAACGTAACCAACTTTTCATATAAAAATATCAATCAGCTGTTTCCTACATTACAGTTACATTGCATTACAGTCGGCTAACTGAGTCTTAAAACCCCATTTGCCTAACAAAAAATCTCCAAAATTGGCTAGACATCCCCCATACTGGCAACCGTGTTTTTAAGAGATTTATCCAAGTGCAGAGAGCTTATTATTATGATATTGAATACAACTACAATAAAAACAAACTATTCGAAATTTGATACTTTTGCCATTGCGTTCAAATAGCAGCGAATTAAACACGCTAATAGTAACAACTGTGTGTGTTGAACGTAATCGTATAAGACAAAGCGCGTAACCCAACACGCGAGGAATCAAGCACAACGAGAGTAGTACCGAGTTTCTACCACAAACAAAAGATGCACACAGCACAAGTTGAAGAGACCGATCAAGATATGTATCGATAGAGTACAAAAATAAAAACAAAGTAAAGTTTGAGTTAAACAAATAAATAAACAAAAATAAAAACAACAACAACAACTTATAAATTTAAACTTGAAAAATATTTGTGCTGTGTAATTTGGAAAACAAGCAGACAAGAGACAAACGCGTTTAAAGCGTCGTTAAGTAAAGAAGACGGAATTTTCGAAAGAAAAAAAAAATTCAAATTTAATGAGTATTGAAAACGGGCGCGTGTGTAATTAGTGAATATTGATATATTAAAAAAAAAATTAATAAATAAAAAAAAAAATCGTGTTGCAAGAATAATAACATAAGAAAATGGTGGAAACTACAACTGCAACATACACTACGGAATTACCAGCACCCACACCCGCCACAGCCCCGGTACGTGCGAGTAGCACAACTACAACCACCACCTCCGTTCCAGCTTCCAGTGTCCGTCAGAATGATGAGCTCATACGTGGTATTTTCAATTTAAAAATGATTGTATTCCTGTTGTTCCTGCCGTTGGTGTTATTTGCAGTATTCCTGAAGCATCTGTTGGATTATTTATTTGGTTTAGGCATTAAAGAAAAAGATGTCACTGGCAAAGTGGCTTTGGTAAGATAATATCTATTTGCTGGTACATGCATAAGTACATTTCTATGCATTTAAGTATGTAAATATGTATGTATGCACTTATGTATGTAAAAATGTAAATATGTATGTACATACGTATGCATGTACTCATATTTACGTGTTTTCCACATATGGATGCTGCTAACCAACTTTAAGACGCTTTAAATAGCAAAAATATGAATTGTTTTTCTTACTTCTTATTTGTCATGATTTCAATCTTACTCCTACATTTACTATGACGATGCACAGTGGGGTAGATAAGATAAATATGCATGCATATACTGCATACATACATACATACATATATACGTACATATGGTTATCTTAATATAGAAATGCCCTACGTATTTTTTTGTAATCGAGATTTTTGCATTTTTCAGCGCATTAGATGTTCTTCTATCTAAATATAAAAAAAACGCGATTTAAAAAAATAGTGAGTTAGGGCATTTCTATATTAAGGTAACGATGTGTATATACATAGGAATGTATGTAGTATGTATGTACGTAGGTATCTATGCAGTACTAAATGCGTATGAACAGATTAGTAGTAATGATAATAAGTGTACATATGTATGTAGATACATACCTACAGAAACTCGAATCTGTTGTTTGTAACAGTTGGTAGATTGAAAAAGTTATATTTAATTTAAAGTATCGCTATTCTCTTAACTTTTTATAAGTATTTTTTTTTTGTTATTGTAAACATACATATGTGTCCATAATTATGAAAGGGGTCTAAGTCATTTCCATTTACGCTTCCAAATATTAAATAAATCTTACGAGAACCTCAAAAAATAAATTTTCATTAATCGACAATAATGCAACAATAAATTAAAATGTTGATTAATATATAAAAATATTTTTTGAATTACATGAATTTCAAAACAAAAAATTTATGACTTAGACGACGTTTTTAATTGTGGGCACATATCGAGCCATAACAGTCAAAAAAGCTTAAGCAACATATGTTTTGAAGTTCCTTTTTTGATGAAAATCTAATATTTGCGATCGTAAATAATCGATTTTCGTCCAAAAATTAAGATCGAACATTATATCGCTTAAGATTTCTGGCGGTTATGGCACAATGGGTATTGACCAATAGAACACGCCGCGGTTCTACATACATAATTAAAAGTTGGCATTGAGTATTATAATCACTGATACCTAATTTACATTAAGCAAGTTTTCATGAAATTTGTTGCATGAAGTTTTTTATTATTTGTCATTAGGAGGCCTGAGAAGCAAAGCAGACGCAAACAGTTCTTAGAGACCTTTCAGAGATTCAGGCTGCGTAATTTTTTTATAAATCACTCTAGAACTGCAGTCATGAACTAGAAATTCATGACTGTTCTGCTTCTAATGCGCATGTGCCATTGCTGATACAAATCTGCTGATGCAGATGCTTATTCATATGATTACAATTTCGAATTAAAAAGATAAATAAATAATAATATATTTTTTTACTTGGACAAAAATGAATTGAAATTTGTGTAATCAAAAAAATAAAAGTTTGTTAAAATTAAAAAAATGTTCAATAAAAAAATTATGTTATAACAAGAGACGAATTCCAAAAGTTATGGAATATGTTAATATTATGCAATATTATCTGCGTGATATATTTTTATTTTATTCTAACAAAATAAAATAAATGATTTGTGTCTGTTTCAAAACTATGGCTGAAGTCTACTGATGATTTGGTAAAGCACCAATGAAATGAATATAGACATGCTTAGTCAAAAATAAGATTATGATGTTAAGTAATAAATTTCTTAAAAGCACAATCGATTATATTTATAAATCATTAATTGCGAAATAAATGCATATTAATTAATCCCACTGTAAATTAAGAAAAAATCCGTCAGCTCTCGATCTCATTAAATGGACTGGTTTTCTTCTCCATTTTATTTTAAATCACCAAGAGAAATTGATTTGAAAGAAAGGCCTAAAAAGAATGTTTTGTTTTTGTATTTCCCCGCTTATTATTATTGTTGTTGTTGTTATTGCTGCTGCTGCGCTTTTTTGCTATCGACGAGTTTGTATGTGTACTCTCAATATCGGTTCTCTTATCGATAACGTCATCAATGAAATAACAAATTTTTGAACTCTAATTTTAATCAATAAAAAAACGTACTACATATTTTTTTTATAATAAATAATTTCACTTTCTTACTTAAATATTATTTGTTTGTTGTTGATGGCATTACCCGTAATTTTAATAATTATATTTTTTGTATAAGATCAATTTGTTCATTGAATTAGTGTTATTATTTTTATTTAATAATTTTTACTCATAAATACATATTTATGTATGTATATATGTATATATGAAAACGAAAAATGTTAATATATTTTGTGAAGAATATTTAATTATTCATTAAATTATTTTGCCAGGTTTTTTTTCAAACCATTTGGGTGTGGTTTATAATAATAATGCCATTAATAGTTAATAGAATTTAACGTGCATTTATTGTATAATTTATGTTTTCCAGTTAATTAATCATAAATAAATATTTGTTTATTTGCTTGTTCATATTTGTATTGTTTGCTTTTTTTTTTGGGTTTAAATTTCTTTTTTCGCCGAAAAAGGCAAATGAACGAACAGTAATGAATTTTGCAGATTTGGTATTGAATATTTTAGGCTCTGAAATTAGGCTTGCGCCAACGCAGTGCGGTGACTTCCGTCTGATCTGACTGAAAACAATTTCATTGGTTGACAATAAAATAAATACAAAACAAATATTAGTAAGAAGTTTAGAAACCTCACTTTTGCCCAGTCAAGCTCAAACCAGACATTTAAAAGATGTGTTCAGTTTACATATGTATGTATATATGTATATGAGCCAAACTTGGGATGTGGTATTAAATGCGTTTTATTTGAAGTGAATTTTTGCCAGCCTTTATTTATAAAATTACGTATTGGAATTACTCACATAAAAAGGGTAGGTAACGAACAATATTACGTGGTATGAATTTATTTTTATAAAGTTAAAAGATTTTTGTCGTTTTTACAGCTCAATTTTGAATATATAATATAGCTAGTGCTTCTGTCCCTTATATATTTTTATTACGGCTGACTTTCAATTGATTCAATTAAATTTTTAATTGTATTAATTAATTTGAGTGGAAAAACTTAATTGATATTATCAAATTGTTTATAGGTGAAAATTTAATTAATTTTTTAATTAATATTACAAATATTTTAATTAATATTACAAACTCATTCATATTACTTTTTTGTGTGTAATATTTTTATTAATTTTTTAATACCCTGTACAACATATTTATAAAAAAGATGAGTGAATTAGCTACGGTCTGCAGTTGATGTAAAAGGTAATAGATTTTCATTAAAGTCTGCTAGATTTTGTGCATGTGTAAATGCCCTGTTATTATACGTATTATTTAGTATTTCTCCGAAATTTTCATTATTTTTAATTCTACATACAAAAAAATCCATTTTCCATCCCTGATAAAATATGATAAACAAGTCTTCAAGAATTGCACTTCCTTGACCATAAAATTGCATTTATGTGGCTTAATCAAAGAAAAACAATTAATTAGGAAAATATGATTTCTTTTTACTTATGTGTACATATGTTGTTTAATAAAGAAATGCATATTTTTCGAAATTTCTTTTTCAGATATTTGAAAAAAAAAATTTATTTGCAAGCAACTGTTGGGATAATTCTTGCAAACAGGGTTGTCAGGTATGGCGATTTATTGCCAAACTTGGCAATTTTTCTACTTGTTTGACGTCTAAATTTTTGATTTGGCGATATGGCGATTTTTCTTGTGATAAATAATTTTTTTTGGCGATTTTTGTGGCAATTTTTTGTCTCTTAATTTTTTACTATCTTTTGACGTTCTCTCCTTGCAAAATTTGGTGACTTAATGAACACTTTCCAATAACAATTGTTACAAATTCGTAAAAATTTTTTGTAAACGAACGCACCTTATATCAATATGTATTAACGAATAAATAAATAAATTTAATAAAGAGGTCGTGTAAAAAGTTTTGAATTTTTGCGCATTATTATTATAAGATTCTTAATTCAATATACAATGGCTGTTTTTTTTTATTAATATGAAACTTTGCATTATGTTTTAGGAAAAAAATATAATCACATGTTTTAATTACAGATTTTATATTTTTTATTTTCCAAAAACTTTAATGTTTTTTTCACGCTTAAGTAATTTTTACTTACAAGCATCATTAAGACGATTTGCTTTCAAGTTGCCTTCTTCATAAAAAGCAATCATAGAAATCTTTTGAAAAAAAAAAATTATTTTATACATACATACATACATATTATGTATGTATGTATGTATCAGTAATCTAGTGAATGTCAATATATATTTATAAATTCGCTAATACGAAGAGGAATATTAAATATAAGATTTGGAGAAATTTTTCTATAGTTCGATTTATACCTCCGCAAAATGAAATATTTACCCCCTACCCAACAAGTGTACTTTAAAACCAGTTTTGCTATGGAATTTTTTTTTTGTTCACATCGAGCACACGTTATTTTTTTACATATGGGGATTAAAACTTAATTGAAAACATTTTTAACTTGCCTCTATAGGAAGCTACTGAGGGTCTACTACGTAATAAAAGTTCAAGTAAAATGTGTTCCCTTTTGCTAAAATTCTATACGTTGCGTTGTTGTTTAGTCAGTGTACTTTTCAAATTCACCATTTTTTGTTCAGGAGAAAATTTCACGTTAACAAAATGTTCGCCTCCTGTTCCCGATAGTTTCTATGTAATTCACATACAAATTCGAAAGTATTTATCTTCGTTTCGAATTATAGAGTAGATCTCCTGATTTTACCCCATTTTCCGAATTTCAAGTTTTCATCATATTTCGACGTTTTGAGGATGTATCTATGTATGTATGTATGTAAGTGTCCTTATTGAATGCCCGCCTAAGAATTTTTATTCAATTGCTATTATAACTGATAAAGAATGCTTTATAGAAGGAGCGATTCTATCGCATAAAAGATAAGATACACATTCCACATTCCTTTCTATGAGAAGGGAGAAGAGAAGGAGTAAAATTTTTTGTTTTGTTTTTTCCAAAGCATAAGCAAAATTCATTAATTTGAAGGCCTTTCAGAATATCTGCCAAAAGAAGTGAGAGCGAAAGGTATACCCCGCAATGACAACGCGTGTAAAAAAGACATGAGTATGGAATGTAGATAGCAGGCCTTCTACATCCAAAAGAAGGAGTAAAAAAGCCGTCTAGAAGGCATTCTTACTCTTTCTTAGTCTTCTTCTTTTTTCAGGTGGGTGTATGTAAAATTAAAAAAATTTGAAAGAATATAGATCACTTCGAAATTTTCTTTCGCCACCTCTATTCTAATAGAATGATTTTATTCTCGGAATAAATTAATTCCCGGGGAAAATTATGAATTGGGCTGAATATTTGTATAGGGGAAATAACATTTTCCTTGAATAAGGGATGTTTTTAATCCATGCAAGTTTGACTCGGATATTGCAACAAATTTGGATTTGCAATAGCTTCGGTGCCGAATTTTTGCATATTTTTTTAATTTTCCATAGCTTAAAAATCGATTTTTTTAACTTCTCATAGCCAGTAGATTTTGCATACTCGTATATCGCCGTTTTGAGGTCCTGGGAGGCGATTTTTACTATTTTTGGGATAATGTCCGTATTTGTATACATATGTGTGTGTGTGTGTGTGTGTGTATGCATGCATATGAAAGTAAACACCTCATAACTTAATAACAAGTCAACGGATTGGAAAAAATGTACCGCATTTGATGTTGAGCTCACTTGGATGTCGTGAGATAGTTAATCGATGCGGTTCAGTAGATTTTGAAAATTTTCAAAAATGAAATTTAAAAAATTTTTTTTTTTAAATTTTAAACTGCCAAGCAGACCAAGTTCTATCTAGCCAATTTAACTAAAATCGAGTGAATCCTTTTTTTTATAATAACTTCAAAAGTCAAATCGATTTTACACTGAAATTTGGTTTTTGTAATTTATATTTTCCCATAAAAAATTTCTCGACGCTTTGCGTATGCGTCTTACAAAATTAGGCCTTTAAAGTTAAATTTAAAATAAATATGTATTTATACTTTAAGAGAAGAAATCGTTTTGATATGGTTTGTTCGACCTTTTTTTTTTTGGTATATATTGATAAATTTGTCCAGCACCAAATCGAAGATCACTCGATCAAGCTTTGTAAAGTTAAAATATATTTTTTTCACCATATTTAAGAAAAATACAAATAAAAAATATTTAAATTAACCATATAACCGAAATAATAAAAAGAATTTAATTGTTCTGGGCAAATCTAATTTTGCTATGTTTGTTCGAAGCATTTTTATAAAAACAAACACAAAAAATATATTCTTAAAAAAGGCCGTCAATGAAGAATATACATATATATAATTTTATTTTAATTTAGGCTCATATCAAAAAAATGGTAAAACATTCAAACCTCAAGAAGCCAGGCCTGTTCGTAAATGCATCATTGAGCTGGAAATGGAAATTGAAACGTCCTAAAGTGCTTCACTAATGTAGATAACGCACAAATAAATGTTAAATATGAATTAAAAGTTTGCTCAAATGACGCAGCGCAGTGATGCATTTCCGAACAGTTCTGACATAATTTTTTTTCACCGACTTTACACAACCCCTTGAGGATTTTGTTTTTCTGCTGGTATACTTTCATACTGCACTGTATGTTGCACTCTGTTATTTATGTATGAATATGTAATTTACTCAATTTCTTCATATCTCTTATTAAAAGTCAAATCATAATTTTAATTGTTGCATTTTGTTTGAAATGCATGGGGTTCCTAAACTTATGATCGTTTATGAAAAAAACATTTTTGTTGTAATTAATTTAGAAAAGTTCAACAGGTTATAGACAGGCTGCTTATCATGTACATATGTATGTATGTATGTACATATACGTAAAAATGCATCTGTGTTTGAATATTTGTTGGTTGGTTTTCTCATTTGGTTAATATTTGTTTGTTTGTCCCTGCTCGAGAGCCAAATGACTGGTCAGACATGAATTAAGAAAATATGATTGCGCATTGCGCAGGTCCGTTATTTTATTTTCTGCTTGTGACGTAGACATAGAGTTTTTGTTGTAAGCCAAGTACATAAATTCGTGTGTGGAATGTGGTCTCTCTCACATTTTTTTTGTACAGCTGAGTGCGCAATCTTGTTTTTTTGATTCATGCTGGTCAGATCCATGATACAATATAATATACATAGATACCCGCGAATCTACAAGAAATGTACAATAAATAAAACAACAGGGGTTTTAATTGCTGTTTTGTGATGACAACTGTCAAAAAACAAGAGAAAACAAGGGATATGTACTTGCGTTTTCTCTTGTCTTTGCAAAGCTTTATTTGTATTAGTACAGTTATAATATGCACCATGCGCGTGAATTGGTAAAACATGATTGCATGTTCCCTAGTATTTGCAAAGCTGGTTTGTATTAGTACAGTTTAAGAGGAATAGTTACAGTTTAATAGCCATTTTTTGGTAAAACGTAAACAACAATTGGCAGATCACATCACGAAACAAACTCCATCAGCTGGCGCTTCGAGGTTACCTGTATTATTGTTTAATGGTCAGATCCTTTTGATATATTGAAACTGTAGTACTATCGATCGGAAAAGTAAAACGCAATTGTTTTTTTTTAATGATGCAGGGGAAAGGGTACCCCAATAAAGAGAAATACGACAACTAAAACTGTGCGATTCCTGAATTTGATGAAGATTTTTATGAGAATAAACGCGAGTATCCGCCATACAAAGTAATTGTTAATTTTGAAGAAATAGAATAGGATTTACTTGAATATAAATGCTGTAGTCGGTAATAAACCTGCTGGAATAGCAGCGCGGAAAGGTACTCCTGTACAAAAAATATTTATTTTCATATATATAATTTTTTTAATTCCAAATAGTTTCACGTGAGTGATTAAACAACAAAGAGAATAGTTGATAAAAAAAACTTAGTGGAGTCGTAGTGGGAATTGTGTTGATTTTTGATTATCTTTAGGTATATGACAGCCAGAGCGTTCCTTCAAACTTAGAAGGTATTACTTTGAAAGGTTAAATGAAAACATGCGTGAAATGTTACCTCATATGTACCAACATGTTGTGACGATGGGTGTAGCGAAGCACAACGGGTATATGCATATGTACATATATATATGTGTGTATATCTTGTTAGATGTATGTATGTTTATGATTTTTCTATTTTTCACAAATTATAGGGTTACAAATGTCGTCGTCAAAATTTAATTGAAAAACAAAAAAAATACAATTACGTTGGAACCTAAATATGTAGTGAAAATATGAAATATGAATGAGCAGCAGATGTGAATTAATTAATATTCTTAACCCTTTACGTTGATATTTTGGCGATTGACTTTTTGAAATGCAAAACATTTTAACTAAACATTTTGATAATTTTACAGGAAATTTAACGAACAAATTTCTGCGATGAATAAACATATTTGTAAAGGTTCCTCCAATAGGGACTTCCAAACTTTGGTACAGTTGATAACGACCACATCTGTCCAATTGGCTGTAATTTATTTAGTCTGTTTTCCCTTAAATGAGCGATAGGTATGTATGTATATTAAAAAAAGTTTTAGCTCGAAATCAATAATTGAAAATTGCATTTACGGCCCTTATCACAATGTACAATTAAAAGCCAACAGGGACTTTAACGGCAAGTTTTGTATGAAGAACTTGCAGTTAAAGTTCACGTTAACTCTTAATCACTTTAATTCCCTAAATATGTTTGATATTAACTACATGGCGTAATGGGTTAATGTTTGTTAATTTGTGACGCATGAGAGTTACATTATGTAAACAATTTTTTTATTTATTTATTGTTTATTCATTTAAACATGTGAACTGCTTGAAAATAGTTTTTGTAATAAAAAACAAAAAGGTAAACAATTAAGAGAATTAAACACACATGTTTTAAATTTTCAATTCACCTCTAAACAGTGTTGCCGATAATGAAAAAGAAGATATAAATATATATCAATGTACATATATCGTTATATAAAAAATTGAAATCATAAAATCATATTACTTTTGATTTATAGCTTATGACTTTATTGCAGTGAGCCAACGAAAATCTGTACGTTGCGGCGATAGTGAGACCTCGGCTTAACACTAGCAGAATGGCACGATATGCTGTTTTAATTCATGTGTTTGGTCGACTGTGTGTGCTGTCAGTTAATGCAAATTTCAGTGCAAATGGAAGACGTGAATTGTTTCTGATTCATTGTATCAAAATTCGTTGAAAGATTTTTTAAAACATAACCTCACATTTACCTCCAATAAGTTGCAACAGTCTAGCCATTATTAATTGTTCTTAATAATGAAAAAAAGCAGAAGTTTCAAGGCCAAAAGACGAAAAACAAAGAAGATAAATTTTTAATTATTATTGTTCGAACTTTCATTTTATTTATATATTTATGATTTAATCAGGCTAAAGTTCATATCGCTTTGTAAGCCAAATTACATGTGATAATTATTAATGAACAAATAACATCAAAGTTAGTTGTAAATATTCTGACAACACATAGTTGATAAATATTAACACGAAATTACTAAAGTGGCAACTCTGCTAATTGTATAAAAAACACATGTGTGCGCATGCATGTGTAGTGTGTGTGGATGTGCACGAACATTTGAAAAGTTCTCACACTCACACTCACACAACCGTACAAAAAAGATGTAAAACTAAATGTATTGTTTACAAATTAACTTAACAATTATTAAATAACAATGGAATTCTTAAACAAAAAACAACAAATTAAATAATAATAATAAACAATTTATGTACATACATATACATATGTACATATTTAACGCTAGACACAACGTTATAGAGTTGTATCAAGAGAAATATTTTCAAATAAATACTCGTATTTGAGCTCTCCATTTTGCAAATGAGGCAAATCAATCAATTAAACCGAATTTAATTGTAGTATTGATATGTAGATTAAAATTGTTGTGATTTTTTAATTGCAAGCAATTTGCAAAAACGAAGTTAAAAAACTATATTTTTGGAAAACATTAAAATTAAAATTTTATTCTGTATATTTCCAGGTTACAGGTGGTGGCAGCGGTTTGGGGCGCGAAATTGCTCTCGAATTGGCACGTAAAGGTTGTAAAATTGCTGTGGTCGATGTAAATTCGAAAGGCTGCTATGAAACTGTTGATATGATTTCAAAAATTGCCCACAGTGTCGCGAAAGCCTACAAGGTAAATTATTTTCAAGGCATATAAAAATAATCATTTATGATAAAGTATTTTGTTTTGTGCAACTTTTAACCAGACTGATGTCTCATCGCCACGTGAACTACAATTAATGGCTGTTAAAATTGAAAAAGAAATGGGTCCAGTGGAAATTTTAGTTAACAATGCTTCACTGATGCCCATGACATCAACTCCGCAGTTGAAAAATGATGAAATTGATAAGATTATAACCGTTAATTTGGGATCATACATTATGGTACATACGTGACTTCCTTTAATATTGTTGTCATTCCCATTTGAATAATTTATTACATACGATATGTAAATGAAATTAATAATGAATTTTGTTGTCTTTTATTCATATTCTACGCTCTCAGACCACAAAAGAATTTCTGCCAAAAATGGTTGCACGAAAATCTGGACATGTTGTTGCTGTGGCGGCTTTGTCAGGTAAGCTAAAATGTACATATTTGCTATTTTAAAATTTAAAATAGTTTATAATGTGTGTATACATTTATTGTTATAATTTTTGATAATGAATGCATGAGTTTGAATTAATTGAGTTTTAGTAGTTTTTGTTTCTATCTACGAGTATGTTTAATTTTTTTTTGCGTACACATATCGTCGGGTGGTTACTGGTTTGCCGCATCCATAATGTATTCTTAGTAACTGTGCGGCAAACCAGTAACCAGCAGACGATATATGGATATAATTTTGTATATGTATTTTGTTGCTGGATTTTACTGGAAAAATACTCAAACAGACCTTATATAAGTGACCAATATTTACGTTTCGTTCCGTTCTGTTGTGTTGTACTATTCAATTTAGATTAGCACGAAGTTATATCACTCGACCCAAGTATGTTTAACTATTCTTGTTTACCTTTTGTGATCATCACATTAATGAAAAAACGGAAAAACACAAAATGAATAGTGATACTTACAAAAGGTAAATCAATAATTGTGTACACAATAATTACTTCTCATATTCCATCTCATTAAAAATTCACGTTAAATAGATGATCTCAATGACAATCTCTACTCAAGTAGATAGACATGGGTGCTTGCTGATGTAGTGCGTGGCTGCTCAGAAAAATTGGCATTTCCCCCAGCTAAAAAGTCTAGTTTAAGTTTTCTTCTATTCTTTAGAATATTACATTAATTAATTAATAATATTTCATTCAGCAAGAATTGAAAATACTGAAGTTAATTCCGATTAAGAAATTATTCCTGGTTATAAGTAAATAGTCTTAATTTTAGTGACTGCGCATAATCATAATTGTAGAGTAAACAATTCGTACGCTCACATGTTTTCTCTCCACATCAAGCGCATTGATTCTTTCTCATACTTATAGTCTGAGTATGCTTATACAAATCATTTCAATCGGAAAAAATATACGCATGATACTCGGGTTATTTATTAATCATTCGCCACCGTATACATACCAGAGAATGACAAGTGTACTAAAAAAAACAAATATACTCGTACATAAGTCCATATTTACACTATACAAGTCTTATTGCTAAGTTGATTAGTTTGATGGAGAGAGAGAGACGAGGGGAACAGTAACGTTTCTTTTCCCCTCGTCTCTCTTTCCTAACAAACTAATCAGCTAATCAATAAGACTTGCGTAGTGTAAACTAGGACTAAGTAATTTTAGCAACTGCGCATAATCCTAATTGTAGCGCAAACAATTTGTACGCTCAAATATTTTCTCTCAAGCAACTTTGACTTAATATTTATTCATCATTCGCCACCGTACACAACCATTTGTGTACATAAAATTTAATAGAAAATGTGTGGATGTGTGTGTGTGTGGCTGTTTGAAAACATGCTTTATGTGTGCGTGTAAGTAAAATAGCTCTGTATGCCCATATAAGCAGTCGATTTAATATTCAAAATATTTTTACATTCGTGCATGTGATTATTGCAGCTCACACAGCTCTATAAATTTTAGTTGTTGTCGTTTTTGTTGCGTAATTTACAAAATGTGTATAAACATAGTTGTTGTATGTTTATAGTTATACGTATTCGGTTTAAAATGAATACGCGTGTTTGCATTTTTCCTGGTTTTTTTATTTTTAACTACACGCATTCATAGTTGTTTGGCGGCCAACACTCAAAGAGTACTTAAAACGATACTTTGTCATTCTCTGATACATAAATTTGTGTATATCAAATAGAATGGAAAAAGTATGAGAGTGAGTGTAAATAAAATAGTCCTGTATATATGCAGCTGTAGCCGAATAATAGTCAAAGTATTTTTGTATTCATGCATTTGATTGAGCTCACACAGTCTATACATTTTAGTTATAATAGTTTGTGCTGCATGGTTTAAAAAATGTATATAAAAATTCAAAGATGTTTGACAGCCAATACTCAAAGATTACTTAAAACGATACTTTTGTCACTTATTGTTGCAAAGTGTTAACGTGGTGCTATTTGTTTTTTTAAACAACACAACCCGCGAAGCGATTAGCTTGTCTATGGAAAACACCCAGGGTCTATGGTGGGAATCAAACCCACGACCTCTGGACTGAGAGGCTAGCATCACTACCACTCAGCCACAGGGTTTGCATTACACCATTTGCATGAGCCTGACAGTTTTTGACCGTTAGAAAACACTTGACGCGCCTATTTATTTTTGACTATAATATAGGCTTTCGTGTTTCTTTGTTTATTTTAATTATCAATAAAGTAAATATACAACTTTTATTAGGATTCGAATACCAAGCGTACAATTGTTAATTTTTGTTTTCATTAACACTAATGTTAAATTTTTTACTTTTAGGTCTGGTTCCTTTACCCGGTGCTGGAATTTATACTGCAACTAAGTATGGTATTCTTGGTTTTATGGAGGCATTGCGATGTGAATTGCGTTTATCCAGCAGCGATTATGTGCGCACAACAGTTGCCAATACGTATTTCATGAAAACGAGTGGCGATTTGCATTTACTTAGTGATGCAGGGTAAGTCTATGATGTATGTACTATTAGTTGAATAATCCTCCACATTTTGTTTGTTTGTATTAAAGGAAAATGGTGTAAAATATTATTTGCCCAATCTTTTCGATTTATAAATCTTGAAAAAAATATAAGAACAAGGTTTTTGACATTTGTTCACAGATTTGGTCAAATATTGAACGTAATCTCTTTGTCTGAGCTAAACAGTGTTGCCGCTTCATGTTTAGCTCATTATTTTAGTTTCATAGCTTAAAAAAAAATGCTTAAATCCAAACACGATCACCTTTTTTGCAATTTTTTGCTGGGTTGCTTAATTTTTACTTCACATGTCAGAAATCGCGTCTACTACTTCTTACAATTTTTCTTTAATATTTTAAATTCTTTCATGTATTTGCGGCACGACGCGTCTAAATATTGATTGCATTTATTCATATGTAGTGATCAATTTTATGCATATGTAAGTGACATCAAAGTCGAATTTAATAAAATGAAATCATATTGATTTCAAATGCAACCCGACAGAAAAACTTGTACTTTTGTTAGTGTTTGACTATTCTGCTGTCAAAAAATTTACGAACATTTTATTACGGGAATTAGCAGTTTATTAGCATCTGCTGACATGAGATTACCTGATTATTAACTCGCCTTTTTGCGGAAATTGAACTACGTTATGCGACACTACACTTTCTGCTTAGTTGGTTAACTTGGTCGCGCAGTGTTGCATCACCTAATTGGTTAATGCGATAGCACTCAGTAAATTTGTTGAAAACAAATGGTCATAGATTTTGTATTAATTTTGTTTATAAATTTGTTCCCTTAGCATTTCCTTTTATATGGCTTGCTATATGAAATCCTGGCAACACTGGTCTTAAAATGCTTGATGATTGCTTACGCAACAGATACCATCATTCTTAATATTGCCTTAAACATGAAAATGAAAAAAAAAAACAATTTTGCAATTGCCATGTGTCTGTCTGCATTTGCTAAAGACCATTTAAGCTGATATAATTGATATCTTAATGATTTTCTATATTTTTGTGCACATTATTAATATCTTCATGTTTATACAAGCGTGTATTCGTATATTCCTTTTTATTATAATTTTTCATTGGCATGTACAGTGTACACACATTTTTATATATTAATTTCCCCTTCCATTTTTTTTCTTTCGTTTAAAAAGCATCTCGAGCAGTTATCCTGGTTTACCAACAGCATATGTGGCACAGAAAATTGTCCGTGGCATGTTGCTCAATGAGCGTATGGTGTACGTGCCAAAAATATTTGCATTAAGTGTGTGGCTGCTCAGGTAAGTTACATGATAATGAAGACAAAAGGAAAACAAAGAAAAATAAGTGTTTTATTAAAAGAGCTTTCAGTATAAAAGAATAAAGAACAATAAATTTCTTATACCGGCATGAGTAAATAAAAGAAGCAAAAATATCAAGAGATAACCCGTACTTCATGTGATATGCACTCTTTAGTGATATCGATACCATATCGAGCCATAACCGCCAAAAAGGCTTAATCGACATTATTTCTGAACTTCACTTTTTGACAAAATTCGATTATCTGCGCAAATAATCGATTTTTGTTAAACAAATTAAATGCGAAAATTATGTAACTTAAGCTTTTTTTCGCGGTTATGGCACTGGCAGTGAAGTCATGTGTATTGAATTGAGCAGATTTTTCTTTTTATGCAAAAAGGAGTGCATATATCGTTTTATTTAATAACATTGTTTTAATAGTCCAAAATAAGATTTTCAATGCCGTAAAATAAAGGGTGATTTTTTTAGCAACTTTCTTTTTGGCAACACTGTTTTTGGCAACTCAGCTGTTTTCGCGTATCATGTTACTGTTAAACATGTTCAGTTTGGTCTATAATTTAACCATGAATCGACTTACAAAAAAAAAACAGATTATTAAATTTTATTTTAAAAATTCCTGTATCTGCGCATCTTCTTTTTTATGGTCAGTTTGTTGCGACCTTCTGAGGCGCTAGTCGTAATCTTGTGACTAAATTTCGCACCAAAATTACATTATTGAATACTAAACCCTCAACACGCACACGAAGAGTGCGGACAGAGGAAAATATCGCAGCTGCATCCGCCAGTGTTGCTGATGAGCGTGAATTATCGATTCGGTGCCATTCCCAGCAACTGGGTTTCTATTACTATTATTTTTTTACCCAAAATCGAAGAACTGAACTTGATTGACATGCCATTTTATGCCACATGCCACACAATACGCGAAGCAATGGCCCAATTGAGAGGCGAGTTCGGTGAACATTTTATTTCACTTTTAGACTATTTAAGGCTCATGTTAAGGCTCATGTCCATAGGGACAAGCCCGCAACGGTTGACGCACTGGAAGACAATATTGAATAATTTATTCATGAGATGCAGGGCGATATGTTGGAGAGAGTATGCCGAAATGGGACGCAGCGTATGAACCATTTCAGACGTATCCGTGGTCAACATTTACATGAAACCATCTTTAAACATTGAATTTAATAGATCGTTCTATCGATTCAAATAAAGATTTCATAAATTTCTCAAAATTTTATGGGTTTTTTTTAATCAAATCTGATAGCTCTTAAAAAATCAGCTTTTTAATTTTAATGAAACATTAGAGGAGCTATAAATGAATACCAGAGTTACCGCTCTAAGCTCAGTGTAATAAAATTTTGCAAAAGAGTTTTTCTTCATTATTAAGTATCAAACACACTCACGACAGCATGCTACCGACTGCAACTTGTCAAAAATAGAGTACATACATGTATATATGAAAATAATTGTTTTCACGACAGCACGGCTACACGACCACATGACCACTTTTGTAGCTGTAGCCAACTTAGACTAATTTCAGTTTTTGTTGGTGACAAAATTATTAATATTATTTAACATAACGAACATCTCAAAACTCACACAAAGAAATAAATTGATACGTTTTTATATGTTTTTGCGCGATATAAGTACATTTTAAATAAGTAATTTTACTTTTATAAATGTAAATTATTTGAAGGTGGCACCATTGAAATATTCATGATTTTATACTTGATGACGGCAGCTGATGACGCTGCTGTCATCTACAAAAAAAAAAAAATTACATTAGTAGCTGGGTACCAGGCGCCAAATGCAGCTATCGGCATTTGAAGTAGTGTGCTCGTGTAGCCTGCTGTGGTGAATGTACTTATGCATGACTTACGTTATTATTTCTTTATAGTATTTTATTTTCACATTTTACTACTCTTCCCTTATGCAATTTATTTTCTCTTTCTTTCAGCTTATTGCCCACTAAATGGCAGGATTACATGCTGTTAAGATTTTATAGTTTCGATGTACGCAGTCATCATTTGTTTTATTGGAAGTGAATTGAAAAGAAATCCAAAAAATCAATTATTTTACGTGCCAAACTGCGAAATCTCTTCAAATAGTTAAAAATAAGTTTTACATATTACAATATCAATAATAACTTGATAGCATCTTTTTAGTTATCTGCTTTTGGAGCTTAAGTCCAAATAAAAATTAACTGGTCATTAAAGTTTCTTTTATTTAAAGAAATTCATACGCAATACTGCTTATACATGTTTGTATATTATTTAGTACGAATATTAATCATATACCTATTTTTTATTTTACTGTCTGCATTTCTCTTATTAATTTTAGGCTTAAGTTTTATTTAAATAATAACGTTATATTTAAATTAATAAGAAAAGCAAACTGAATTAGAGCAGCAAATTAATTTGAGGGTCTTTTAACACTAGTTTATTATTTGCAATTACGTTCTAATGTTATAAGTGAATAAATTAATAAATCGAGCAAAAAATATCTTTTATCTACCTTAAAGTCAAATAAAAATGGCAGGAATAAAAGTGGTGTAATGTGGCGACCGCGCTTTACTGTTCACTAAGAAGGGAAGTTGGCTGCAGAACGAAAAATTAAAAGTTAAAAGTTTCTTTGGTTTTTTTTTTGACAAATTTGATTTTATTTGATATACTTAGGCTCAAATTCACAGTCCTTAGTTAACTAATCAAGATGGTTTAAGCAATGAAATTTATAAGTAAAATCGTTAGTTAAACCACGGGTGTTAGTTAACTACAGACTGTGAATTTGGGCCTTAAAGGCATAAGATTAAACGTTCAGTGCTCTAATTTAGTTTGATTCTGTAAGTGTTTGTAATTGATATCAGTGCCCGGTTTTCGTAATGAAAGCTAAAATCTTTGTCAAATTTTCATTATTCTGCTGTGCAGCACCAGAGTGAATAAGAAAAATCAAAGTTATTATTTTTATATTTTTTGTAAGTAAATTTTAGTTTTTACAAAAAACACCCTGCGAAAAATAGAACAATCAACAAAATAATACTAAAAAAATTTAAAACCCGAATTTTTTCAATACGAAAACTACTTAGAAGTTACACAAACCAGGCACAGATATGCATTTTTTTCTGTATAAGGAAAGTTCGTAAATTTATAAAATTTCAATTGCTTACACACACATTAAGTATTGTTTTTAAAATTAGTTTGTATCAAAATATTGTTGAATAAAACTAAACATTTTAAATTCCGTGTTTACTTTATCGTCTGCCATTTTTAAAACGCATAAAAAGAAAGACATATAAAAATGTTGTATATTTTTTCCAGTGTTATTTAATTTCGCAAAATTTCATAATCTTCTACTTTTTCTAAATATTACTTCCCATACCATTGTATTACCATAATTTCATATTTAGTATGTGAATTTTGTTTAAAATTAGTTTTAAAAATACAGAGTATATACATATCGCCTCAATTCGTTATGAAAAATGCGTTTCTGGGATGTAAAAAAGGACCGAAAAATTACAACTAAGGGAAATTCCAAATACAAGCGGCGAAAACAATTATCTGGGCCGCCGAGACCACCTGGTACATTAGCAGGTTAATATGGTGAATATGCGTGGGAAATAAATGATGCCCTTGTACTCAAGTCATGAGATGTGCTGAGTAATTTTATATTAAATCTTGAGAGGAATAATTTTGAGGAATATTTTAACCCTGTAAGTAACAATTCTCCGTGAAGGTATTTTTCGTACCTCTCCAAAAAAGAGGCAAATGTAAACTTAGGCGAAGATATAACTATGTAGAGATGTTTCTCAAACTCGTTTTCGATATAATTCTATATTGTAAGAAATATTGCGCCATACATGTTTTTTAATATTGTGCAACTAACTAAATAGCAGGGGTCAAAAAAGAAACCTTAAATGGGAATTTAAATGGTACAAATATATTTTCCATAAAACAAGTCTTTGAATACTTCAAAAGTCGAACTTCATCTTCAATACCAAATATAAGTCAGAACTAAAATTAACCCTGGTATACAGTATTAAAAAAACTGCAGCGAAAATAGCAAAAGTCGTAAAATTGTGCTATTTCTTCAACATTTTATTTGTTGACTGCCCAATCACAACCTGTTGCTCATACTTCTGCTACCGAAATTCAAAGAGTTGTAGTCGAAGTTAACACAATAAACGAATACATATACACAATGAAGAGCTCCAGCTGTCGACATGTTCGTACAGTTTTCGGTTTGACTGACTGCTGCTTTATGGTGGGGTTGTGTTATTAAAGTTTTTGACAAGTTTTTTAAATTTTTAACTAACTTCAAAAAAGTGGAGCTTCTTAGTTCGGTTGAATTTCTTTTTAGTTCCCTAAATTTGTTGGCCAATTTTAAAAATTATGTTTTATCTTCTATTTGCTACCGTTGCCACAAATTCGGCGACACCTTGTCTACTATTTTTTTTGGTTTGATATTATGTTTGATATTAAATATCTTATTACTATGAAACTTAACACACATGCTAAGCATACGATTGTGTCATTACATTATTATGGGCGGGTATACGCCCATAAAAATTTAGTATTATATTATATGTACTCTTCCTCATCCTAAGCATGAGGAGCATGTTCTACTTAACTGATTCTTACTAAGCTTGGCACACATCATGAGCTGTACAAGTTACACGATTTTGGTCTCAGAAAAGTAGGCGTGGCTATGCCCATTAAAACTTAGTATTATATTATATGCACTCCTATTCATGTGACTCCCACAAAACTTGGATAGCACTATGGGTTCTTGTAATGATATAAACTCGTGCTTAAAAGATTGGTAGGGCCACTAAAATTTCGTGTTGTATTTGTTGTGAAAAAGGAACGATCTGGCAAGAAAAAAAAATAGGTGGGACACGCCCCTTAAAATTTGGTAATATATTATGTGCTTTTTTAATCATCCAATTCCCAGGAAACTTGACAAACATTTTGTGCTTGTAAAGACACAGTTTGATATTTGCAATTTGGGCAAGACCAGGCATTTTTACAGGTAATACCTATAAAAATATTTTATTTAACTGAATCTAAATTACCTTTCAATATAATTTTATTAAAGTTTTTTACTGTCCTGTATTTGATTTTGTAATTTAAGCCCAGTTTTCGCAGCGCCTTATTAAAATATGACAACACATTCCCACTGTTGTCTAGAAAAACTATTTTTGGAAATGAAACCATTCCTGAAATTGTAATATTCTGAGGTAAAACGTTGTTGCTGCCACACTTTGATATTTCTTCTACAACGCAGATCTGTCTAACACGCATAGCAGACTGATAAGAATTTAATGAAAACATGTCTAACTGATCAAATTCCTTTCAATGGAAAAAAGTGCGCAGAATGTGATACGAGTAGATAAAGTTGAAATGAAACTATCAAATTAAAATTCATCAAAACAAATTTTTGTAAATTAGAAGTTTATAGAGAATTAAAGTTTGTTCAAAATGGGCATTGAAATGCAAAACACGCGATTTAGTGTAACCTTTCGAAAAACGAATTAAATAAATAAAAAAATCTAAAGAATCAAAAAAATATTGTTGACAATGAAGTTATCGAAATTTATGAGCTTCTGTATAATATTTATGAAATATTCAATGATGTGGTGTCGGGAGTACGAAGAATGTCAAGCCATTGATGAATCGTATGTTGCGGTTGCAAGTCATAAAAGTTGTGCTAAATATGTAATTTGTGATGGTGAAAATTCTTATGAAGGTGAATGTTTAGCGGGCAATTATTTTAACGCAAAGATTGCAACCTGTGATGATCCGAAAAAGGTGAAATGCGAAATCGTACCTAATGATGATGTTAAGAGTATATACGATAAGGGTTTTGTAGATAACGAAAGTAAAGAAACGACTACCCAAAGCGATGAAGACAATGCGGAAATAAATGATATTAAGGAAACTGTTGCAGAGCAAGATAAAATTGTTGCCAACAATACAGACTCTGCAGTGCAAGTGCACGACTCCAAATGTCCGCCACTCATGGGCTCTCACAATATCAAAAATATTGCGAATACCGAATCATGTGTAGCATTTTATACCTGCTATAATGGTCGCGCCATAGCCATGCTGTGTCCCGGCAAAATGTATTTCAACGAAAATTCTGGCAAATGTGAACCGCACATGCCTGAAAGTTGTAAGGTAAGTTGAGTACTTGAGTCGGAAAAAGGGTCGTCACACTCTTATTTCAAAAAGGTCGCTGAGTACAAAAGAATCCTTATTTTTCAGGCAAAATATTCGGTGCGCTTGAATTGCTATAAAGGAGTATACGACTTTGTGCCGCATCCTTATCGCTGCGAATACTATTTTTATTGCTTAAATGGCTATTTGATGATTATGCGTTGTCCCAACGATTTCACCTGGCATTTTGAACGCAGCACTTGTGTTGAAAATTCCAAGTCGAAATGTTATTCCGAAAAAAATGTTATCTATGATAATGATTATTAAAAACAAGCACTAATTAAGTATGTATGTACGAATATTTACATGTTTAATTTGTTTTTGTTTTTTTTTGCGAAAGTTATGAATTTATTTTATAGTGCTGTAAATACTTGCATAAAAATACGAGGGCATGTCATATAATTTTCAATGATCTTTAAATTCAAATAAATTAATGATTCGTTTAATTATCGCAACTAATATTAAATTTAGTATTATGTATGGTGGTGGTGTTGTTTTCATCAGATTTATGTGGATACAAGACAATAGAAACTAATTGGTATTAACAGTTGTGTCCTAGAGCTGGACGAGATTTAATTTTTCTACTTCTCACCCGCCCAGGCAGCACAAATTCTCGTAAAATTTGCAGCCTCTAAGACCTGGCCTAGACGAACTTTAATGATAAATTTTTAACTTCAAGATTTATGAATATTTATAATTAATTCGTATATTATTTGAGATGTAATTAATAAATTGATGAAAAAAGTCATGTTATATAAATTATACAACAATTTATTATCGATTAATTTTTCAGGGCATTAAATATAAAATTAACTTTTAATTAACAAACAGTTTTCTTTAATAATTATTTAAAGAGTTAATTTGTATAAATTGTATTTACTGAACTGAATGCACTTTAAGCAGGACATTGCATTTGCTCACATAAAAACGTACATATGTGTGTATGTGTGTGTATTAGTGATGAGCTATTTTTCGAAACCTGTTACTTTTTCACAGCGATTGAAAAATCACTAATCACAACTGTGACTGAATTTATCAAGTAACAGGTTTTGCAAATGTAGTTCTTTCATACAAACTGTGAATGCTCTTGCATGCTTACTTTACAGTAAATAAAGCTACCACATTAATTTATTTGTATACGTTCACCGTTTGACGAGAAAAAATCGTCTAATCGTGTCAAATCATCTTTTCTGGCAACTATGTATAGCTGTCACATTTTTGTATTTGCAATTTTACTGTCTCTCTGACTCTCATACGACAATTATCAATATTTCGTTGGGGTTAATGCTAATTGTTTGTTCTTCTCGCTCTTCTTATTAGCATTTATCAAAATACCAATACTAATACATACTTTTAAAGCAGACGAGCTGAAATGTGTTAAACCGTGATCACAGTCACTGTTTAATTTCACAACTGCTCTTCTTATTAGATTTTGTCAAAATAACAGAACTGCTACAAACAAAATACTGCTGAACTGTAATCACAATCACAGTATAAAAGAACAGCGATTTAGAAATCACGTTCACAAGGAGCAACATTATTAAAAAAAAAAAAAAATCACAGTTTCGCTCAACACTAGTGTGTATGTATGTATGGATATTACACGTAAGTACAGGGTGCTGTAAACAAAAAACGAATGTATTTAATGTGGTCTGTAAGTCCTGGTTCACACACATCAAGTATACCTGATCAGTTTTTGTTAAATTTTCCTTTGAACCTGCATTTGCGTTCATACACACCATCAATTTTGTTTCATCAATTTGCGTTCGTTGTCATAGAGTATTACGAATGACAAAAAAAAACCAAAAAAGAAAATTGACTGGTACGGTCAATTTTCTTTACCCCAATCTATTCTCTTTTCCTCTCCTAAAAACTCAAGACTTGACGAGTCAGACTTTAATCAGGACTAACTTCCTTACTGTAATATGAATTTATCTTATTTTCCAAAAGACTTGGGAAATTAAAAACGAACTTAAATAATTAAATTTTGTGTTGAAAGCCGAGATGACATTTTCGGTAAACGCATTATTTCAAGATATAGCGACATAAACTCAAGAGACTTAAACGCTCTCAATAGTTTTTTTTTGGAGGTGAATAATAAGTAAACTGCAGAGCATAAAAAAATATTCGAGAAAAAATTTGAGCGATAACTATGGAAGTCATGGAAAATTTCTTAGAAAGAGCGCGACCATGTGAAGTACATACGCAACATTATTCTTCACGTCTAAGTTATTTAAATTCCAAAATCATTAATGAAGTTTGTACAATATAAAAAATTTAATTGACTTTAAAACAAAGAAATTACACAATCTTCAAGTCCCTTTGTTTATTTTGGGCCACCCTGTACATATTATGCGCATATAAATATATATAAACATACACACATATTGTTGGCCGAAATCCAAAAAGGTCGAAAACATACTTTCGATTCTTTTTGCCAGCAAGTCAGCAACGTTTACAAATTTATAATTTTTAAATAGTTAATGAAATTGATTTTGTTAACACGAGGGCGGGTCAATAAGTTCGTGACCTTTTGAAACACAGGTTTTTATATAAAAATTTATTTTATTTTTCAACATAATGTCCTTTGAGTTCTATACACTTAATCCAACGTTTCTACAATTTTTTTTATCTCTTCCGAAAAATATGATTTGTCGAGGTGATCAAAATAGGTATTTGTTTGTGAGAGGATTTCGTCCTTTGAGTCAAATGGCTCGGTGCATTTTTTCGAGTTTGGGAACAAGAAATAGTCACTCGGGACTAAATCTGGGGAAAAGGGCAGATGAGGGTGCAAGTCGTAGCCTAATTCATGGATTTTTGCCATGGAAACTGCACATGTGTGCACTTTTACATTGTCCTGGTGAAAATTATCTTTTTTCTTTGCAAAATGAGGTCGCTTTTTTTCCAATTCCTCATTGAATCGACTCAATAAGTTGGTATAATATTTGCCATTGATTGTTTTCCCCTTTTGAAGGTAGTCAATGTGGATTATACTGCGTGTATCCTAAAAAACGGTCGTCATGACTTTATTGGCTGACAAACCCACCTTTGCGCTGCTTCACACCCGTAAAAGCAACTGTTTTGACTGCTGTTTGGTTTCCGCTATGTTGTGGTAGATCCACTTTTCGTCCACGTTTACGAAATGGTGCAAAAAGTCGTCCATATTGCGGTTGAACAACGCCAAACGCCATTCCACTAAAATTGTCACACGGTTGCGTTTGTGGTGAGCAAACGCGGTACCCATCTAGCGGAAGGCTTTCTCATACCCAAAGTGATCATTCAAAATATAAACCTCTGAGCCATGTGAGATGCCTACGGCTTCCACAATCTCTCTCACTTTCAATCTCTGATCGGCTAAAATCATTTCGTTAATTGATTCAATTGTTTCGGGTTTAGAAACGTCTACTAGGAGTCCAGATCCTTGGGCATCTCTCTCTTTCACTACTGAAATTGATGGTGAAGAGTCATGCTGTCTTTATCAAGCTTAGCCTTGGTTTGAGTGATGGCTGCTTAATGAGCACTCGAAATTCACTTTTTCCCATTTTCTTCTCAAAACGCGCGGCTGTCAAACACAAACTAAAGGCCCAGGCACATAGAATCCGTCATACCTTAAAACTCACCTTTTTTAACTGACAGCTAAGTTGAAATACATGGTTTTTATAAAGTCAGTTGCATTCAGTTCGTGTCCACCAACGCAAAATACAAAAATTGGGTAACTTTTAACTTTTTGCGTACGTTAATAGATATTGGTTGGTTTTTTTGTTATGTTTTGATTTAGGTTTTTTTAGCAGCAAAAATCTAATTAAATAAAATAAAAAAGTTGAGTTTAATAAAAAAGATGGAGAACCAACATATTGAAGCTGTTCAAATGCTGCCGTTAATAAAGTACTAATTGTGCCCACCTTCTCCGTTGTTGCGTTAATGTCAGTTAAAATAGGTGAAGTTTAACGTATGACGGATTCTATGTGCCTGAGCCTTAAATGACGCAGCGTGTTCAAATTTAGACAGGAGTCAACTGGCAGTTGCCATTTCCATTATGAGGCGCGAAATTCAAAATATCACGGACTTGTTCAGCTGCCCTGAGAATGACATATTTTTAATTATTTTGGTTAGTTGCATCATAATGTGTCAAAAATTCGATTTCGAATATTTTGTTAGTTATGGCTTTTTAGATTTAAATTGGCGATATGTGCATTATGTTTAAATAAAAATTCCCAGCTAAACTTTGAAAAGTTAAAATGAAAGTTCAAGAAGTCACTTCAATACTAATGTATTTGGTAAAAGCTCTGTATGCTATTATTATTATTTTCCCCGCAAAACAAAATATTACAGATGGGTAAAAAAAGAGATAGAAAATAAATTTACTATGGAAAGTTGTCGAACAATTCTTAAAAATGTTGAGTAATTGGAAATGTGTATTTTCGTAATCAAGACATGCAAAGTTTACTTTGTGAAGAGCTTATGAAAATTTTCAAACGATAACAATAATTCATTAAATCACAGTGGTATTTTTTCAAAAGTGGTGTGATTGTGTTGGATAGTGAGTTCTAGCCGTAAGCAGCTTAATTCCAAAAAATATGTACATACATATAAATAATAAAATGTCCTAAATTAACACAAGTTAACTGTGCTCAATTTTTTATTTTTTTTTGCTGGGTTATACACACATACATATAATTTAAATATAAATGCATTTATTAAATGAGCATTAAAACTTAAATGAATTTATGGAAAAGATGTCAAATGTTTTTTGAGTTTACAAAAATGTATTACGTATGTGCGTATGTTTATTAATATAGTTATTAATACCAATATTTGTTAAGCAAAAAAAAAGTAAATTTTTATCTTTAATTAAATTTTAAAAAATAATAGTTTTTTTTGTTGGTAAGACCAGCAGGCAAATTATGATACGTGAGATATCGACCGAAATTTTAACATGTTTTTAAAAATTATTAACAATAATACTATAAAATATTGGAAAATAATTTTTTTGTAAAGATCATTAATCATTTTGTTAATTCTAGAATTGGGATTACAAGTTAAAAATCAAGAGTAATCGATATATAAACTGTTTTTAGGTACCTTAACAATTGCAATTTTTGCAAGGATTTAAAAGTATCGAAGGATGTTGAATAAGAGACAAGTTAATTTTCAATGAATCAATATTTATAATTAATATGATCGAAAAAAATTAAAAAAAAACTAATAATATTTATTTATTGTTTGTTGAGAATATCTAGTTGTACTTCGTTCAATGAGCGTTTAGTACAACAGCTCTTTCAAACTAAATTGAGCTATTGGATACAAATCAGGTCAAAAACGTCAATGTAAATTGAAAGAGTTTGAAACAACTTTTGACTCGAACGCAAACAAACTAGTTCAAAAAGAGCTGTTGGACACAACTCTAACATACATAGAAGATTCCCACAACTTCGAAACATCGAGAACTGATGAAAACTCCAATTTCGAAAAACGTAGGGACATCTTTAATAACCTTCATGTCGGTAACAGGTGTCATTTAAAAGCGCCATCTATTGGCGCGAATCAAACCTCATTCACATATACAGATCGTAGGCTACAATAATGAAAAAGTCTGGCAACCCTGGCCCTTTGTATTACCCCTATAGCACATCGTCTTCATTACAGCTCCTCAGCGAGGCCAGAACTAGTTTTTATTCCTCTTTCAAGTAAACAAATTCCACCCAACAAATTTCACCAAGAATTTTACGATGTTATTTGTCATTTGTATTAATCCCGGCTAACCATCAGTATCTTATGGAAATAACTTTGAATTCTCTAAAATTACAGTAAAACAATTTTACTCGTATTGTAAAACCAAAAATTTTATAAAAAACTTCTGTTGTAATAAATAGAAAAGTTTAATATTTTTACCCCACCTATGAGGTCTTACAAGTTTGACTTGATGTCAAAAAAAAAAAAAAAATAAAAAATAAAGAATCATAAATATGTTCAACAAACAATGACATCAGTTTTTATGATGTGCTGCATCCATCTATTTTATATTAACATTAAAGACATACGAGAGCTGTTGCGTACGAAGAGGACAGGCATTATTTGTTTACAATTGAATTTGGTGTCAAACAGAAAAAAAATTCGAATATATAAACAACACATTAACTTGCTGATGCTGTTTGTGTCACAAGAAAATAAATCAAATGGCAAGAAACATATAAACAGTAGTTTCCGCTTAATTGATATCCCGCTAATTGCACCGTACAAATTTCCCAAAAAATTATATAAACAATAAACAAATAAAATATATTAAGTGCATTTTATGATTTAATTTTTTTTTCGCAATTTAAAAAACAAATCGACAAAGAGTTATACTATTTTGGAGTTCGGTCCAGGCGCTTTTTTCAACACCGCCAATAAGGTTAAAGGCTCAGTTACCCTACCGTAATGGAACGTAACTGCAAAGTAGGAAGCAGCTGATCGATATTTTTATACGAAAAGTAGATTACGTTACATTAAATCTCTATAAAGGCTCAGTTAGCCGACTGCAATGGAATGTAACTGCAACAGTAGGAAACAGCTGATCGATATTTTTATGTAAAAAGTAGGTTATGTTCCATTACATCTCTATAACCATTTTCATTATTATATTCATAACAGCTGTTTCCTACTGTTGCAGTTACATTTCATTACAGTCGGCTAACTGCCCTTAAGTGTAGTAAAGTTTGTAGTCACAGAAATAGAAAGATTACCACATTGTGATTTTTTGAGAAAGTGGCAATACCTTTTAAAATCAGTGGCAGATTTTTCGGCTTGAAGTAGATTTATGGGACTCCATGTATAAAAAAAGCCTCCAGAATCGTTTGCTGCATCTTATAGAACGTCGCTGCTTCTCATTAAAGTTTTGGCCCGATTCAGCTTCATGTCATTATACAAAAGCTGCCATGGATTGGTATCGAAGAAATTAGGTCAACATAATAGAGAAATATACATATAAACCGCTCTTATTATTCATATCTTCCGCCAATTGAACAATATTGGTTTATTGTCAAAAGAAATTTAAATTAATTCAGCAAAGAGAGACCCTACATATCGATGGTCACAAATACAGGCTGTCCGCCCGTAAGTTATACTACTTTGTTTGTTTATACAGGGTGGGCCAAAAGTTACCATGGGACTTAAAATTTAATAACTTTAATTTATTAATTTTTTTTATTTCTTTTTCTCAGATTATATAATATACAAGATGGAAATTTTTTTACACTAAGTATGAAAAATAATGTCTTTTAAATCACCACCGTTTTCAGCTTCGCACTGATGGCGGATTATGATTATGAGTGATGAAGCTCATTTTCATTTGAATGGCTTTGTTAATAAGTCGGCTTTTGGCGATTTTTTTAGTTTAAGAGATTTTTTTTAGTTTTGGCGCTTTTTGTCGGTTCTTGGCTGTTTTTTTTGTTTGTTTTTTAGTTTAAGCGATTATTTTAGTTTTCGTGCGTTTCTTTCGTTCTGGCAATTATTTTTCGGTTTTTGGTGATTGTTTTTTAATTTTCTGCCGACTTTTTTACTTTTGCTGATTTATTTATTTTATTTATTTATTCTCGGTAATATTTTTCATTTAAGCGGTTTTTTAATTTTGCCGATTTGACATGTTTTTAATTTTGGGATTTTATAGTTTTAACGTTTTTGTCAGAAGTTGTGAAAATTACATTAAATAATGGATTAATTTTGATATTTAAATTTCATTGTTGATTAGTGTTGTCTGCACAAAAATACACTAACTGTGAAAATTTCAAGTGTCTGTACGTATCGTGCCATAACCGCCAAAAATGCTTAAGCGACATCATTTTCGAACTTAACTTTTTGACCAAAATCGATCATTTGCAATCATAAATAATCCATTTTCGTTGAAGAAACTAGTTTAAAAAAATATGTCGGTTAAGTTCTGTTGGCGGTTATGGCTCGATATATAATTGTCTGTTTATTTTTAGTTAGGATTTCAACATACTTCGTTGCTCGCTTTAGAACACCCTTGTTGTAGCGGTCAAAGTTTTACATACACAACAGCGTGTGACAGACAGCGGGACGGAAGGACGGACGGGCGGACAGTGTAGCAGCGCAAACGGATCGTTTCATATGCTGTGCAATAGTCAATGGGATCCATAAAAAAAATTAATATTAAATTTTTATTTAATTTGTTTTCTTAAATCTCAATAAATAAGTGTCGATTTGTGGTGCAAAATTATGCAATAGCTTTTCCATTAAAAATATATTAAGACCTGCATGCGACCGGATTCTATGTGAATGTTTTAAACATTAATATGACAAAAATTAGATCTAGAGTAGATTCACTTATTTATCAAATGCGTGTATCTGATGATCTGATATCACGAAATTTTATTTTCGAAAAAGGAAAAAAAGTTTTATTTGAAGAAATGTCAGACGATAAAATCTCATTACATATTTATGTCCTCGTAGGATGTTTTGGGTTATTAATCACTCTGGTAAATTAATTAAAAAATAACTGCATCAAATCAACTAAGCGGAAACTACTGTAATACAAGCTGCGCCTTTTTGTAATGTGCAGCTACAAAATTATATTTTTATTCGTTTTTATTATTTAGGAGAATTAAAATTAGAAACTATTTCGAGTAGAAGCAATAATAAACGGCTGCACATGCGCAGTTCGTAGTTACAGAAATACATACATGTACATAAACATGCAAGTTTTTCAAAAGAGTGTGTGCCTTAAAAGCCTGCATCAGGTGCTGGGGGTCTCTTTTATTATTTATTTAAAAGTGTATTTATATTGGCTGCACACATATACACAAATATTAATACTTTTTTTTATTGTTTATGTGGCTGCAATTGAAGTAGTGCTTTAGCTCCCAAATGTTATTATTGTAATTAGAATTTTACTTGCTGCTCTTAAGGGATTTCAAACTCCACCGCTGCTGCTCCTTCGTCCCTCATGTTTGTGGACTACTTTAACATGTAGATTTATTTTCTTTCGTACACAACAATACCGCAACTAATGTATTGTGTTTGCTTATTGTTTTGTTTTAATGTATTGGGAGTTCATTTCAATTTCTATTTGATCTCATTTCTAAAAAAAAAGTGAAAACAGTCCTTGTCATCAAATACAGAATTCTCAAGGAATAAAATCGATTTGAAGTTAATAAATATGAAAGTTGTAGAAAAAGCTTTTCTTAAAGGTCACCTGTTTGGTTATTTTTTTTTTTTTTCATACAAATTAATTGCATTCTTGTGATACCTTTTAGCACCAATTGGGAATAATTACGAACTTAACCCTTGTACGTAGACATTTGAAGGTTTTATTGCTTTTTCATATTAAACTTGGAGTTGCAGCTGTGCTGTGTTCGAGGACTTGTAGTTACATTTTCGTTTAAGTATACCTTTTACACTTATACACCTCTTTCGAAAGGGACAAAGAAGTACCATACCGAGAAGAGTTAGAGGGTTAAAGTGTTTCAGAAAAATGTTCTCCGTAGGATTACGCATGCTACTACTGAATAGCACTGTACCTAAGCGCAAATGTGATGAATTGCGAATTTAATCTTTAAACGCATCAAAAACTAGTTTTTACTGATTTTTTTATGCTTAACTGAAATTTAGAGCTTTGAGTAGAATTTTAATGTCAATTAATTTTTTAGAACAGAACAGAAGCTAAACTGAACATATTAAACCATTATATCCAGATTTAAGGGTACTTTTTTTAATCCTTTTCTGAAAAAGAGAACCACAGTGAGAAAAGTTAGAGGCTCAACAAATTTTACGCAACACCTCCAAATATGTTCTTTACCTAAAATACAAATAGTTCATGGTTTTTTAAGCCGATTCCCCATAATAAGGCAAAAAAAAAGGGAAATTCGACTTTTTCTTTTATATTAGAATTATACATAAACTTTTCTGAATTACTGAGTGCTTGGACTACAGAGCGTATAAAGATCTTCAAGATCCCGAGTTAAATCCCTGGCCAGAGTCAGTCAATTTAATATCGAAAATATCGTCAATATTTGTAGCAGTGAATCGATATTTGTAGCAGTGAATCGTCGCAAAATAAGCTAATCGTTGAAAATAATCCGCCAACTTCAACCAGAGCCACTACAATGATGCTATAAAAATTAACAAAATGTACAATAGCAGAGTTATAAAATATTTCACTATCTGTCCTCTCTTGACTTCCCGCAAAGTTATCTCTATGAGATAACGGGTGTGAGAATCCCGAGGACCCTAGTCTGGGTAATATAAAATTTCAGGCATTATCTTTGGATGGTTACCTACAAAAAATATGTGTTACTCTCTGAAAGTGTTTGGTAAAGCTGCAACGTCATCTTAAGCCTCCGACAGCTGATAAGCTTGTAAGGTTTAATGGATGACGTAGTGTCAACATCATCATCGATCGATGACGTAGTGTCAACATCATCATCGAAGCCGAAGGTAGATTTCGTTCTAATCCTACAGGTATTATTAAATGAGAAAGCAAGTTTTCAGCTCATTTTAAGTCAAATAACAGGTCCTTTTGTGCTATTTGGAAAAAGGAAAAAGTACAAGTGCAAGTAAGGACGGTGAAGTTATAGATAGATAGATAGATAGAGAGAGAGAGAGAGAGAGAAGAGCATTTCATTTAATTTTTTAATTTATACAACTCTGCTATTGTGCGCTTTTATTCATTTTTATAGAGTTATTGCAAGGCATCTGGTGTTTGTTAGGTTAGGTTAGGTTAGATTCAACAAAAAGAGCCATTATGCTCATAACGCAAAGGCCTGTTGTGTGCTCTCATGTGAATTCAAAAGCCCCACTTTCATACAAACTCAGTATCATTGACGTAGTCACTCAAACTTTTCCAGTCAATACCCACAAAAAAAAAATGGTATCTTGGCTTGGTGCAAGTTGGACAATGACATCTCATGGCTCCAAACCGATACAAATACCTTCATAAGTTTCAGTCTAACTAGGGCTTGTTAGGACTCAACAGAAATCTTGGTTTATCTTCTTCCGCTTCATTGAGCCTTGGTTATATTATCTATAGTATCACTATTCGATCTTCGCCTAATTTTGCTTCCTTGAAAGGTATCGCTTTAATAAGATTGGCCGTCTGTAATGTTTTGGCCTTTTTCGCCAGTCCATTTACACGCTTGTTTTCGATTTCACCATATAAAGCGAATTCTGCAATATACTGCTTATTAATTAATCATATTGTTGCAATCTAAAACAGTCCTAGAGATTTCTTTTTCTGTTCTAATAGCTGTAATTGCCGATTCGCGGTCATTTAACACCTCCGTGATTGCACGAACTTTCGTCTAGAAGACTATATTATGGCCAAGTAAGCGGAAGTAAGTGTAAGTCCTAAGTTCGTTCTTTCCCCTAGCTTAGGGCCATCCGTGTAGACGGAAACTCCCACGTGTGTTTGTTCTAGCGGACGATTGACCCAGGATTGTCTTTCCGGTATCAATCTCTCGCATTCAGTTATAACCGTAGTATCCGGTCAAACATGTCCAATGTCTGGTCATATCGGTCCAGTGACGCCAATAAGTTTCTGATGGTGTGGTATTTTGTCTTGTGCGATCCATTCCCACATCACTTGTAGACGTTTTGCAGCAAGAGCTGCATTGTATCTAATAGGACTACCTATAGGCATTGGACATAAAGAATAGTCTCCAATGCCCTGCTGGATGTAGTTCTAAAATCGCCAAGTTGAACCTTCTTCCAAATTTTAGTGTTGTACTCTCTTCTTATTGGTCTCAACTATACCACCGATGCGCTTGTTAGGATTGGTATGATCACACTACTATAGAGCCAGTGTGTCGCAATAAGGCTGAGTTCCCATCTGCAGCCAATGACCCTTCTGCGGAGAGACCAGCACTATTTAGCCTTCTGGACTTGCATCTGGTGTTGAGTAGGCGCGTTATTTTGATATGTGTAGCCATTCTATTTGTTATTTTACTTCCTACAAATATCGTTGAAGGAGGGTGCTTCAATAGACACTAAAACAAGTCACATAGGTCTATGATATTGATATGACTGGGTTCGACTGAGATTTGTCCGTGGTCTCTCGAAGACCGCGCACGGAAATTACACTTTTAGTAACTCTAGAATAAAAGAGTTCATTTATTTAGTTTAGGTTTTTTTTTTTTGCTGCATGTCACTTGAAGGTTTGTTGTTGATTCCAACAATATGTCATACAAGTGAGCGAGTGATTTTAATGATCGTTGGTTGTTGATTGTTATTCTTGTTGTTGTTGTTGTTGTGTGCCCAAGTGACATGTGCATTTGAAATTTTATTTAGATTTGATTATTTCGGCTTACAGTTCTTCACGTTTAGTTTTCGTTGTTTAATTTTTTTATAACCACACATACATGAATACACATGCACATACTAGTACATGCATGTGTTAGTACGTTTGTATGTTTATTTAAAATTCAAAGTTTTAACACCATATGGGGTCTATTTTCATATTTAACTCTTCTTTCTTTACCACAACTTTGGCAAATTCTTATTAAGTGCAATACTTTAGATTATTTTTGTTGCATCACGAATGTAATTTAAAACTATAATTTATATAACGTCTGCTAATGTTGCATGCAACACAACAAAACAACACTTCTTGTTGTTATACGTACGTATAAATGTAAGCTTGTATGTTAAGATAACATTGAGTTTTTTTTTGCAGTTGGTTGCGGTTTCATTTTGCAAATCTATTTGTTGTATTTTGTTCGGATAGAAATGATTTGATTTTGCACATGCAAACGTGTGTAAGTTGTAATGGCAACTGCATTTAGTGGCATGTTAACAAAAAAGGATTTTCATTTGTTGAGCAAATTAGTATTTTGTAAGCGAACGGATTATATAGAAAATATATAAGCATTTTTATTAAGAATTTCAGCGTGAAAGCTTATGAAGAAAGGTTTTATTGTTTAGAGAAAGAATATTTTTAAGCATATACAATTAAAGTTGTGTTTGCTTCTTTCAAGCCACAGAAACTTTTCTTTAATAAAAAAAGAGATTCAAGGCCCAACTCGGATTTATGAATTATATGAGAGTTCTTACATAACAAATCATAATATATAAAGGTTTCGATTAAAAATATGGTATTACCTACCCTCCTTGTAATGTGCCTGATGACCAAAATATGGTGATAAGTTTTTTTTTCAGTTCCAGAGATACTCATACGGTACAGGGCATCAACAGTCGCTTGGGAAAATTCCTACAAATTGAACAAGATTGTTATTATACTAATCAATATATTAATTCACTGAGTTTGGTGAAAGAATACGCCATCCTTAATTCTAAAAATTTTATTTTGCTTGCTTTTATGGTCGGGATGCCTTTAATGTTAGCAACTGCTTCTAAATTTTCTCTATAATTTTATGTAATCCCACTAAAAAGATTTCTATCAAGCTTTCCACCCTTCAAAGGTTCTCGTAGTAACACAATTTGACTTTTGGAAGAATAGGTGCCGTCTTGATTAGTAGGCAGCATACTAGTATATTAGTCGGAGGATCGCAGGTTCGATCACTGCCAGAGACTCTAGATATTTCTGCAGATTAGCAGGCAAAGTAGCTTCGTAGTTTGTGTATAAAAATTGATAACTTTAATTTCAAATAAATTTTGATCCATTAAATAATGTTGAATTAAAATGGAATTCATTCATGATTGTATTTATTTAGTATGAACATTTAAGGTTGTTTTGGCTGCAGCGGTAAGCGCGTTGACTACCACGAGATGAGTTCGACTTCAAATATTAGCAGGGGAAGCACACATTTCCTGATTTCACAATCACGTAAGTTAAATAGTTAATAAAATATAATGACTACATTAGTCATTGTTTCAACTTGAAATAACTTTCATTCAACATGATTTTGCGCGTTTTAGCAGTTTCAAATTCATGTTGTTTCAACTTCAAATAACTTTGATTCAACTTCAGTCATCATTTTGATATAAGAATACTGAAATATTTCTAAATAATGTTGCATTAACATGAAACACATGTGAAATGACATCAGTACCGAAGAATGCTTAAAAAACTTTGTTGTCGTACATTTTCATATAAATTTTTTTGCGAGATTTTATTGGAGAACATTTATGCCATACAGGAACTGTTTTATACATATAATTTCAATCTCTTTGTATGATGGAAAAATAAAACAACAAAATAATAAGAAGAAAAATATAAAAACTAATAAGAAATAAATAGCATAATATCACAATGTTTGGTAAAACTAATGGGCGTCCATGTTTTACATAGCAAAAGCGAAGGCTTAGGACTGCATGGTTGAACTAGATTTTTGTATAAAAATTCGATGAATATAAAAAACCCTTAAACAAAGATATTTTTAACATATAAAGTATGTTTAAGTAACACAAAAAAAGTTAGCTTAAGTTTTCCATCCCTGGAACCATATTATTTAGCTGGTTTCCAATGCCAATATTTTTCCTTATAAAATATAAAAATAGCTTTATTTATTTACTTTCATATGTAGAAAAAATCCAAATTTCCAGCCCTGGAACAGTCTCTTTGATTTAGCTGATTCTTAATACCAACCAATATTTAGAACAAATTCTGACACATCCCATGGATACCGAAGTCTCTAGCTTTTCTGGAGTATTCGGAACACTGATTTCCTCTAGTGCAATAGTTCTAATGAAGATTTCTTATGCTTATTTTGTGAAATTTAAGCCACGGTGCAATTACAACAGGTGACTGCATGAAGAAATGTTGTACAACAATACAACAAACATAGCTGGGTAAAGAACCGAAGAACGTCAACAATAAAAGTGTTGTACCTTAAACCAAAATAAAAGGTTGCAAAGCAAATAGCACAAAAAATTATCAGGCTTCCACTTAATTCGCTACGCCCTGATTTAAACAAAAATACCAAAAAAAAAACATATATATCGTTACCTTAATATAGAAAGGCCCTAACTTATTATTTTTCTGAAATCGAGATTTTTGCATTTTTCAATACATTAGATGTTTTTCTATCGAAATATACAAAAAACTCGATTTCAAGAATATAATGAGCTAGGGCCTTTCTATATTAAAGTAACGATATGTATATTTGATTTACATTGATTTGAAGAGAAATCCAGCCAATTTGTTTCTATACTTTCCCTCTATTTTCCCAACTTTATTTATAAATTCGAAATTTACGTGTTCGCTCACACTAAACATCACTTAAATTTCATTGACGCATGTGACATTTTTCAAGTGTCTAAAATTTCTTTCTAATTTCTATAGTTTTTGTTGAAAGTTTTTTTTTTTTTTTTTTTTTTTGTAAAAATTTAATATAATTGTTGGGTTAATTTGTCTATCAGTTTAATTTTTATTTTGTTTTTGTTTCAATGAAAACAATGAACAATTAATTACACAAAATTTTTGATACAAAAAATAAAAAAACAAATAAAAGAAAATTAAAACAGGAATAAAAAAAAATAAAAAATTAAAAATAAGATATACTCGTACACAAGTATTTTTTAGATAATGTTGTGAAATGAAATCGTTTTTACAAAAGTCAGAATTTAAAAGAGTGTGTTAAAAAATAATGCTATAAAAATTAACAATAAATTTAGTAAAGTACACTGTTGTTTTTGCGATTTGCTCGACTTTTTGGCGATTTTTTCGGGTTTTATCGATTTTATTTTAGTATTTAATCTTTGTTTTGTTTTGGCGTTTTTATTTATTTTCGCGGTTTTTTCAGTTTTTAGCGATTATTGTTATTTTTTTTTCAATATATATTTCTAGCTCTAGGGCACTTTTTGGCGATGTTTTCCGCTTATAGCGATTTTTTTTTTAGTTTTTAGCGACCTTTTTACTTTTGATGATTTTTGTTTGCATTTTGGCGATTTTTCGTTTCGTTTGTTTAATTAAGGGATTTTTTAGTTTAAAGTTTTGAAAAAATAAATTTTAGTGGTTGCTTCTTATGGTTTGCAAGATACAGTAAGTTGTCAACATTTCTTTAATTGATAGAATACCCTTTAATTTAGATTTTTTAAATTTCAGTGTTATTCGCTTTAGAACAACCTTTAACTTTTAATTGTCATATATTTGTTGTTATAGCGGCTAAAATTTTACATATTCTGTGAAAATTTCAGCTCTTACGGACGGATGTACATCGTAGCGAAATTAAAAGGATTCCTCTTCACAACAGCAGAGTAATGAAAACGAAGATATTAATTCTCTTAATCTGTCTGTCACTTCGCCATCCATGCTTGCACTATTCCTTTCCTACTCTTAGGTTATTTGAACCCAAGTGAGCTGAATATTTAAAAATATATAAATTTTCCTATTAAATATAATTTAAGCTTTTGGAACGACTTACCAACTGAACTTGAGTATAAATAAAACTATTCTGTTATTAACATGCTGCAAACAGTTGGTAACAGCCCTGTACAAATAGTGTTAACAACAATGTGAAGGTTAAGATATGAGACATATCCCATTATGTTATTTTTTTCTTACAAATAAACTCTTTTAAAGCTCTGACACCTTCATTTACACCGACAACTTTCAATTTGTGTGATTTAGTAAAACAATATAACGACAATATGAAATAAATATAAGTACTGAATAGAATCAAAATCAAAAAAAGACACAGACAAACATTTCAAACCTTTGTATGGGGTAAAAATTTAAAAAAAAAAATATATACAAATCGTTCATCGTTCGTTTTTGGTACAAGTGACGTTGTTTTTATTATTTAAAATCAAATAAAACGTAGAATTTTTATGCTTACAAGTGCACTTAAAGCAAAAAGAAAATATATATTGGATGTTTCTGGTTTACGACAATATTTGATTGATTTTTGTGAGGAAATATGTTACGCCGCATTGACAGGCTTAAATAATCGTATTTATTTCAATTTGAACTTTTTTAGCCAGTGTATAGTGATGTCATAAAGTGAACTCAGTATGACAGTTCGGTTGACAGTTAATTCTTTCTTAAATTCTATCGGGCTTAAAAAAATAACTTTTATTAACTTAACTAACGTTTTGTAATTTATAGACTATTTTTAAATAAAATTTTTAAAATATTTTTACTGTTGGCGAATATAATACCATTGTATGTTAGTTTTAGTATAAGTATAAGTTTCACGAAAAATAAACTCAAATTAACCAAAATTGATTTTTAATGACTTTCATGCTTGGGCAAACAAGGAATTAACACAAGCGTAAGTAAAGCAGAAGAAAAGCGTTACCATCAGCCATCCTGACCGCAACATCATCATCGTTTAGAGATTGTATAGTGAGTAAAAACTTTTCACTTACGATTTCGTAAATAATAAGTTTTAATTAAATATAATTACAAACTCTTAAACTGTTCACACTACTTTCCATTTTCGGCATAACATTATAGTTTATTTCTTTAGAGCAGCTACGTCAAAGTCATATGCACAATGTGCACGCTTTTATAAAGGAGCTTTTAAGCTTTCACACCGACCTGAGCCCAAGAGAGCACAACAGCCAATCAACTCTCGGCGACAACAAAGGCGGTGTCAGATACAACTTCAACGCTTTGCGTGACTTTTCTAGCGTTGGCAGAAAAGCGTAAAGCAAAATGTGTATGACACAATAAAAACTTTGACAACACTCAGTTTTAGTTTTGTTTTTTTGCTTTGTTTAATGCATAAAATACAGAACAATTCGATTACTCTGATACCACTAACTCGTTTTTTATGTAAATTTATCAAAAGTTTAATGAAACTTCATATTTTCATGCGAGTCTGGTCATAAAAAATAAGATAATTATACCAACTGACTGTCAAAGCATGCAAAAAGTTAAGAGTTGCAAAACTTTTTGCTTCGCTTTGCGTTAAAAGTACTTTATGTGAAATGTTTCATATAAGCATGTATATTTCATCTCAGATGTCAAAGCGAATCTTCAACGCAACGCGAAGCAAAAGTTGTATCTGACATGGCCTCAATGCTTGCTCTTACTTTGTAAAGAAACAAGAACAAATTTAAGAGCTTGAAAAGTTGTTTACCTCAACTGCAAATGTCAAAGTATTTGTGTTTGGACGTTGTTGCTTTAGAGAATCTAATAAAAATATATGACAGTCGTGAGAGGGAAGTCCATCTCTAAGTACATCGTCGCTTCCTGAAAGGAAAAAGCTCAATGACTGTAAAATAACAACGGCTCCTGTTATATATTTGCATAGAATATGCTTGTAAGACAACATTAAACAAGTTTGGAAATTATATTCGTTCAAGCCGAATCTTTTTAGCACTTGACCATAATAAAAAGAGACAACATTTTTATGATGCCTTTAGATCACAGCTGGCCAAAGTGCCACCAGAGTGCCTAACTTCAAACGGCTTCTTAAACAAATGAATACACTTACAAGAATAAATATCTCTCGCAGGCCAGCACTGCTTTAGATGAAAATTAATTCTTTTATCTTTCAAATCTACGCTTGAAAGCAATAGCTGGGAGTGTAAACGGGCTGTTAACAATAACGTGAAAGCTATACTAGACAGCTCAGAGAAACTTCACTGAGTATCAAAATCAGTTGAGCATCAAAATCAGCTGATTATTAAAATCACCTAAGTTTCGAAATAAGCTGACTTGTATCATGCCGAGTACACATTATGGCATTTTGTGACATGGTAATAGTGCCTAGTACGCACTAGCAACGCTGTCATTTTTTTTGTGTGGCATTGCTATCCATATAAAAACATAAACACTCATTTTAAAATGACACCACAAAATGACAACACAAGAAATGCCAGATGTGTACTCAGTCTAAGCTTTTCAACTGAGATTTGCCTACTGGTTTTAGTTCTTGACAGAGCGCTTGAGTTTAAGCAAATAACTTTTTGTCGCATAAATTTTTTGGCATTAAATTAATTTGAGCCAATTCGATAGAAAACAACAAAAGGCCGAAAGGGAGAAGTAAACAATGGTCTAGTTGAGCCATTTATTGAAGCAAAAAGCAGTTGGCAAAATGTTTCAAACCGAATGATAAATTTATTATACCCTCTTTACATAGTTAAATGAAGAGTGTATATGAAGAGTGGCGATGTACGAGTATGTTTATGAAAAAGTCAAAGATACTTCGTTCGCTGTGGTTGTTATTGTTGTTCTTAGACGAGTGAAAACTTTGAAACTTTTACAAATTACAAAATTGGTATATTTTATTTTTTATGGTATAAAAGTTTTAATAACATTGGTTTCTACTAGTAAGATTAGTTTTTATTAAAACGAAGAGAAAAGTAGGCATTGGTATTTATTACGCAAATTTTAAGTTAAATTTTCACACTTCTTAAAGAATAGCTTTAATTCCTAAATTCTATAGCTATTCTTCACAGTTTCCTATTAATAAATAAATTTTCAATAAAGCAAAAGTTTTAAATTTATCTCATTATACATATACGAGTATTATGATTTAAAACGAGTTTCAAATGTATTTTATTTGGAAATTTTCATACAAAATTTTGTTCAAATAGATTCCAAATATATTTAATTTTATTTTATGAATATGAGCTCAAATTTATAAATTAAACTTTAACAACAGATGTAAGTTAAAACTTAAATATTGTTTAAGGTTTAATTTCTTACTTATTTACGCTTATATTTTAAGAAGCAAAGCATGTTTTCGGTTGTTTTCAATTCAAGCTTTAACAAATCAACCCTGTACTCTTCTTCATATATCATTTTGCCTCTTATGTAAAGAAGGGTCAAGTAATAATTTTACACTAAAATATTTGCCATAAGTTTCATGGAAATCTTATGTATTTTCGACAAATAAAAAAATTTTGAATCAAATTTAGGCTGAATTCGCAGAACAAGTCAGCAACATATACATACATACACGGTATGCTGCCAGCAACGCTAATGCCACTAACCAAAATTCGGTTCGAAGGACCATAGACAAATGCAATTATTTTACTTTCTAAAAAAAAGGGTTTACTTAAAACCTTAACAAATCTTAAATGGAGCTGTTAAGGAATAATATATTAAATTAAATCGCTCATTTACTCAAACAAGGTAATAACACAAAAAATGGAATATTTGAGTTAATGAGGTATAAGTAATCCTCATATAATCCTTCATATTGTGCAAAAATTTCATAAAAAATTATCTTGGTTACTCAACTCTTGAAAGCAAAATAAAATTTTCTTTTTCTATTAAATTAAATGCTTTAAACTCGTTTTTTAACTAGGGTTTTTTGAGTTGTGACGTTCTTTGAGTAAATGAGTGAAATATTAAGCTGAAGTCTTAAAGCATTTATACTTCTTTCCGTTTGCATCTTTATATATCGAAAAATTTAATAAATTTTATAACTTTATTAAAATCTCAATCTTGCTAATAATTGTTTTTCGAAGCGATTTCATAAAATTTTATAAACAATTAAAAAGTAATCATATCTCAAAAACAACAAGAAGACCTGAACAATGAAATAATAAAAGTCAGTTTTATATATAAGGTGGACCATAAGAAGTCTTCCGTTGTTTGTGTTTGGCTCTCATTTTTTTTTCTAAATGAAAAACTTCGATTTTGTGTTTTGATTATGTTTATTTGAACCTTTAGAATTTTATTGGTCAAGTCGAGAAGATTATATCGGCCAAATGGGCGCCGTCACAATTGATTGCTATACCGGCTCGTTTTAAGGTCACATTTTTCATCACTTCGGCGAGGACCTCGGGCAACAGATTCTCGCACTCGTGTCAAATTTTGAGGGCCTCCAGGGCCTCGAGTTTGTTCACGTAAACACGGGACTTCAAAAAACCCCACAAAACAAATCTGGGCGATCTCGCGGGCCAGTGTAAATCGCCAAAACGAGAGATGAAGCAACCCGGAAAAATAGGCACGATTATTCCGCGTTCTTGGGGAGTGTATCGCTCCATGGCTTGTTCACTTGTATTCTACATCTGTCTAGTTCACAAGTGTCAAAACAGATTTGACATTGACCGCCATTTGCAGAAATAAGAGCATCTTTCAATAGGGTGATTTCTTTTGGCCCACCTTGTATATCGTAATATAAAATAAAAAAGGTGTAACTTACAAACATCGTCTCTTTGATTGATGTGATGTAATTAACAAAAATGCACCTACTCACAAAATTTGTATGCATGTATGCCTAAAAATATCGAACTTATTAATTGAGAACTCACTTAAACTTATACTGCCGTATTTATAAAAACTTATTTTGATTTATAAAAGGTTTACCTAAAAAATTTTGTATGGAAATTTGTTTCATAAACGTTTTGTAAGCCTATATTGTTTTTTTTATGAATACGGCAGATAATATTTTTCGCTTCTCCTGTAAAATACCTTAGAAGCCTTTATTGATTTTATATGACAATATGTGTGTTTTCATTACATGCGTGTATGCACAGTTTCCCACATTCTCACTCGAATAGAACCGGAACCATGTAGTCACAAATGTTGTCCACTCAAAATACTTGTAGTCGTAGTATTTTTAATAAAAATTCTTTTGTTCATTAGTTTTCGAAAGTATGTATGTTTGTGTGTGTGTGTGTGTGTGAGAGAATGTTTGTGCGTGTGCTTGTTACCATAAAATTATATTCATGTTGAGAGAAAAGAACACTAGTGGCCCATTTTTGATCAACCCACAATTTCTTTTATTCTGCTTCATGATAAAGTTTTGTAAAAACAAAGAAAAAATCATGTCTATGACATTGAAGTGCCATCAAAAGGTTAAACATCTACAGGATAATACAACAAACACTGTACATAATCATTAAAATGTTGTACACATGTAGGCCCATTGCCAAAACACAGTGGGAAATGCAGAATTTTAATGAAAAGAAAAAAATATATTAAATAATGAACTTATCTTTTCTAACAAAAGTGCAACATTTTTTTAATTACAGAATCTATAAAATAAATGTTTATTTTTCATTGCATACGAAATATATTTTCTTATTGCTTTTGGACTCAGTGACAGTAATATATGATAAAATTCTCATTTGGTTCATATTAATGGTGATTTTTTTTGAACTAGCTCGTTAACGTTCGTAGCAAAAGTTATTTCAAATGCATTTTATTTGCAATGCAGTATTAAGCCCCGACTTGTTTCTAACAGCTAATATTAGTTCAAGAAAATATTTGAACGGTCTTTTGCTGCCAACAGCACACCCATAATATGTAATTTTTGTTCGCGTTGCCGGACTTAGAAAAATTCTTTTAATCTTGTTTTTGCTTTCCATTAAATTGATCACTTGATGAGGTTTTTGATATTATATCAAAATTAATATCTATCATTATACGAAGACTCATACCGATATAATGACTTTAATCTATCCTCTATAGATCAAAATTTCTACCACTAAAAAGAACTTAACAGGAACAGGAAACTTTAAAGCTTAATTATTTACAATATTTTGTTTACCACTTTTACTCCTTTAGCTTTCAATCCCTTAATTATGTCCTTAATTATGAAAGTGGTCTAAGTTATATATACTCACTTCTTTGGTCGATATATTTAGTGTGTAACATTTTAATTTAGAGTGGAACTAGTGTCGATAAATGTAAATTTATTTAATATTTATTAAAGTTTTTTTTAAAGATTTATTTAATATTTCGAAGTAAAAATGCAAATAAGACAAGTTGAAATTAATTTTGCTCTAACTTTCTGAAAAATCATGATCAAATGATTAATTAAAAATTTAATTAAGACAAATAAGCTTTTGTTTAAAAATTTAATTGATTAAAAGCTTAATTAAGTCAATTAAAATTTTGTTTAAAGATTTATTTAATTAAAAACTTTTCATCGGCACAATTAAGTTTGTAGTTTATTTTTGTTTTTGTTTTAATAAACTTATTTTTTCAATTTGTGATGTAAACAGTTTATTATATTTCGTTATTGCTATAAATATTTAAAATTTTTTATTTATTCTGATTAATTTCTTTTACGGCGATTTCAAATTAATTTCTATCCAGACCCACTATGTTTATATTTTATAATTAAGTTTGATATGGTTCTTTGTTTTCGATGGTTATTTTAACAACATATTTATGTATTTAATGCTACCATTCTCATAACACTGTGCTACATAATTTGATTGAAAAGTTTAGAAATTGTTTTGAGGCATTGAAAGCTTTTCAGCTCTAGAAAAGCGGTAACAAAGTTCCAGCTCATTTTTTGTACAGCTAACCTTTTTCAGACTTTGTTGTGATAAAGGATCGATATCATATGAAAGTTATCTTAAAAACATTAAATTTTTCTAAGAAAAAGCTCTCCAGCCAAAATTCTGAAATATTTACTGCATTGATGGTATTGATTGTTGTTGCGAAGAAACAAATTCTTTTAGTTGGAATAACAAAACTAAATTGTTCAAGTTTATCATGTGAGATGACACATTAGGTAAGATAAAGTTGGGAAGGGTGGTGCTATAACACTCCTCCATTTGAGTCTGTTGTTTGTCATTCTCTTCTATTGACACCCGTTAATAATAATATTTAACCCATATTTGTATTCAGAAGTGCACATATCATCTATCATTAAGCCACTGAATTCCCATGATGAAGCCCCTAATATACTCCAGTTTGCACTTACCGATATCACTAATGCTCTCATGGAAACGTCTGCTCAGCCATATAAGCCTATGAAGTTGCAGCTTATGTGCAGTGGTTTCTGGTTCCTTTTCATTCCCACACATCATACTGAAATAGGGAGTGCTAGTTTGCAAAATGCTGATCCTTGCTCTGACCGCCGACTCGCAACGCCTTCCTATTCATATCCAGTAGCAGTTTGGATCTTTTTGAGTCAAGTTTTGGCCACATAGCACTCGAAACTGTACAATACTCCCTAGTTCATCATGAACGGTTGGTCCTGCTCTCCACCAATTTACTGAGTTCCCTGTACTAATGAACTATCGGTAATTTTACCGATCTGTCACACATTCCCTCAGCAATTTCAATTTCCTCAACACTGACACTATATTTGTCCATAAGGAAGTTTAGGGTTCTCCTACAGTCACTAACAAGTTTCGATTTGACATTGTGTACCTTTAAAGCTTTATAAAGCTTATAAGCGCTGCCTGGCTGTCGACGTAGAAGGTTTCTTGATGACACATTATATTCCAAACTAATATTTCTCTAACTCTAAATTATTATTTTGCAATAACTTTATTTGTTAATTTTTAATGCGAAATTAAAGAAAACTTATACATTCTTGAGGTGAAAAATTTAAACTAAACTAAATTTTCTGCAAATAAAATTAACTTTTGAGATATATGTATGCACAAACTGTTCGTTTAGTTAATCTTACCAATTTTAATTGTTAATTTTCTACCCATGTAATTTTTGGTTGCGTTTCGATTAAAAACTAAAGTGAAAATAAAATCTATTATTATCTTGTTTAATCTAATAGATATACAGAATAGATGAAATCAAATCGAAAACAAAGTAACGAATTTTAATACAATTTGTAAGCAAGAGATCTTGTGATTTTGTAGAAAAAAAAAAGTATTTTTGTTAGTTAATCTTATTAATTTTAGTTGGTACCATTGAACCAACCAATTAAAATTGTTAATGTACTTTCTTATTAGTTAAAATCTCACTCCTTTAAGCCTGGTACTCTGTTCACAATTTCGTGCGAAATGTTGTCAAACTACATATAAAAGTATTTGGTGTGAAATATTTGCGAAATAAATTCGCAAAAGTAGTACTCTGTTCTTGTTGTGAAAAACACGTAAAATCATGTCTTTTCATGCAAAATTAGTCTGGCATCATTTTAGTTTAGCTGCGAAACAACATGAGCAGTGCTTTTTTCGCACGGAATTTTAACAATGTTGCATACTTTTTTCACAACTTTGAACAGAGTATCAGCCTTTAGTTATTAACTTTATGCAGTTGAGAGTTAATAGCTTGTTTATCGAAAACGAACAAATGTATACGTTTGTAAAAATAGCGAACGAATACATTTTTAACTTTTTGTTACATTGTATCATTTGCAATGATGAGCATATAATTTCTCTAACTGATACAAATTGGTTAGTTTAACTAATTGGTTGGTCCAACTTAAATATTAATTGTAGAACTTGGTTAGATTTACCTATAAATTACGTTCTGTGCTTGATTTAGGAATTTTTGCAGTTTCACCTCTCGTGTGAACAATCAAATATAATTTTGTGTGAATTTATTTATATATTTTTGAATTAAACTATGAAACTTAGCACAACTTTTATAAAAAAAATAATGAAAATGTGCAAGTTTAGTCTAAAGATTAATTTGATTTTGTAAATTGTTTGAAATCACAAAAAAATATATTACGGCACTAATTTCACATTTTTATATGCCTTTCCAAACTTTACTTGTTGCCCATTATATATTTTTTTTTGTGTAGCGAGGTGTTGTTTTATATTTTCTGACAACAATTTAATGTTGGTTGGAAGCATTAGAGTGCCACATTGTAGCTTGATTTGTTGTTGTTTCTACTGCTGCTGCCGTATTTTTGTTTGACCATATAAGTAGAAGCCTTGTTGATCATGTTTAATGATAATGAATTTTCATTGAAAAACATAACAGGATGTCAAATGGATTTTAAAATGTTGTTTTTTTTTTGTATGTCCCTGATGACTGTGACTTAAGTATTTATGCATGTAGATACATATTTACGTACATACATATATGTACATACAAATTTGTGTCTCACTAACCCAATAAGCATACATATATTTAAAATTGCAAATGGTGTATAATAACTCAATAAGTAAAGGAATTATAAGTTCTAAAATTGATTTAATTTGCTTAAAATTCGTCAATAGGTGGTTTTCGGGGTCTCAGATTACGATTGTGGTATTAGACTTTAAAAATTCAAAATGGCAGATGCAATATGGAGGATGAGTGAGTAGTTTTTAAACTGGGTTGCTGATTATTAATTTATAGTCGGATTCTTAAAATCCAATTTGTCGGACAAAAAAAAATTTTATCAGGATAGCTTTTGAAAATTTGAGATGAATGAGATTATAAGAGGTATTATTTGAACTGAAATCATCTGTATTACTGACAGCGTTATTATCATATTCCTAATTGTTGTTATTTTCACACAAATACTATTTTTCCACTTTTTTAAACTCATCTTCTGAACACATTAAACCAGTTTATAGAATTTTGAAACATAAAAACTGCGATTTTTCAAACGAGGAGATAACGAAGCGCACACTAAAAAATTTAATAATTTAGCTCACTCATTTTTGCAACAAAAATTCCTTTTTTTAAATTTTTACTGTTTGCTTTTTTTCCAATTTTATAAGCCCTGCGTGACGAGTTTCAAGCAAATCCAATAATATTACAAAAAAAAAAAAATCTATCATATTGGATCCGCCATTTTGAATTTTTAAAATCTAACACCAGATTAGTAATCAGCGATCCCGCAAATCTCACGAGCAACGAGGTTCAAGTCATAAAAGCGTTCAGGTACATCAAAATCATCGTTTTTCTCCAAAACTTATTTTCTGAGCATACGAGTAGATCCCTTTTAACTTTCCGTGTAACAAAAGATATCTAAAATTTATAAATATTCTTTAAACAAATTTATTGTTATTTTTTTTTATTATTGTTTAAGCCTTTCTCAATTTTTTTAATAAAAATTATTACAAAAATATTTAAAATCTAAATGTCACACTCATCTTACTGCAAATGCTCGATGTATTGGTTGCTGGGAAAGAGTTACTCTTTTAAATTATTAAGTACAATACGTATGTGTATTGGTATGTGCGTATGTATATATGGATTTGAGGATTGAGAGCATCAGGACTCATTTGAATGTTAATACAATATACAGGGTATTCCAATAAGAAATTGTAAAGCAAGCCACAGACATTGCGAACGTTGATACAACATGAATAGGTTGTGTATGAGTTTGTAAAGTGTGTGGAGTCATCGTATGAAGTTGTGTCTTGGTTATACGAAAGATTAAAAAGATGTGATTTTTGGGCAAGTAGTATAGACAGGTTGTAAAATTAAGGAGTACGAGTATGTTGTACAACTTCATTTCATTTATTTTTATTTTCGTTGTGGTCATATAAACAAGAACTCAAATTTGCGTCTAAAATGGGGAATTCAACAGAAAAAAGTGATTTTATTAAATTGTATAATATGTAGTAGTAGAATATATATTTTTTTTTATATAAACCACTCCTTTGATTAAATTCTTTTTTTCTGCCCTTTTTTACGTTCTTCTTAGATGTCATGCTTAGATACTAAAATTTTTTCCCCATGAATTGAAGTTTTGAACTGATGTTGCACACGTTGTTCTATAGTTGTTATATAGTGTTGTACTAATGGTCGCAAAGTGTGTGGCTTGCATAACAGTTGTCATGACTCAACCTGTAACAACTTAACAGATTACAGACAAAAACTACGCCATTAACAAGCATGAAACCATATATTATTAATTATAAAAAGTCACAAAAAAAGTGGTGAAAATGTGAGTCACAGTTAGCAAGACTAAAGCATTTTTAGATCGTCCCATTCATTTCATTTCGTTCACAAGCAAAATTGTTGCATTTGGTGCTTGGAAAATTGTTGTTGAAAGGCTTTTCCATCCTCAACCTCTTTCTGCTTGGGTTGGTTTTGGGTCGAGCGGAGTCACTGTAAATTACTTTTTGAAAATGAAGCTGTAGTAACTTTTACAAGGAATGGATTGTGCTATCGAACGATTGATCAATCATTTTGTAGTACCGTAATTAGAAGATATTGATGTTTATTTTGAACAAGATGACGCTACATGCCACCCAAGTAGTGATACCATCGCTCGTTTGCGTGAAAGGTTTCCTCTTCGAGAAACCTGCGTGTGATTTCACAACTCATCACGGATAGCTTCAGATTTAGCCTTTTTACAATTTTTTCTTTCGGGCTACGTGAGAGATGAGATCTATGCCAATGGCTTTCAATCGATTCCAGACCTGAAAGGTGGATTTCGTAAGCGTACCAAATAAGCAAATGCGTGTATTAGTGTGTGAATATGGTCCTGCGAGCGCAATTGTGGCGGCCACTTGGCTGATATTGTTTTCCATTATTAATGGCATATCCTCTTCTGTGCAATTAAATAAACATACTACGATTTTTCTGCAAAACAATATTTCTATGCAACCTCTTATTGCAAAACCCTATAAAGATATTGCTATTTATTAAATATTTATGAAAGAACATCACAGACAACATGTTGAAAATATGTTACTACTCCTCTTGTTATCATTTCTACCGCCTTCTGGGCAAATACACAATTACAGCATTTGCTAAATGTGCCTTTTGGTTGCTGATTTTTTTGTATACACACATTTCCTACAAATTGGCCTAAATATGCTTGTTTAGTTAAAAAATATGCAAGCAAGAATATTTTTCACTTACGTAAAGGTGAAAAGCTCTTGAGGTAGAATTTTCTTTTATTTGTGCTCAATATTTAAATTTCAAATGCATATTAAAGGTTTTAACAAGGTACTGCTTTAAAGCCTGCGTTCTGCTCAATTGTATTAGATGTTTCTGCAACAACAGACTTTGTGTTTTAGGTTTTTCTTTAATAATAAAAAAATTAAAAATTAAATAATAATGAAAAACTTGTTGCTAAGAATCTGCCAAATAGTTAAAAAAATGGTTGCAATATTTAAAGCAACCATTTTCAGACTTTGGAGAAACATTTAGTTCTAGTTTCTGCATTACATACAAACACCCAATTTGCTTAGAAAACTTTAATGAAAAGCAGTAATTTATTTTTATGATTTTAGTTAAGTAGCCTGTTTGTACTATAGTAACTATACCTTAAACTACGAGTAGGTTTGAATCAATTGTCCCCAAATTTTCTGCAGGGAAGTAAGAACTGTTAAAAACGCGCACAAATCAACCAGTATTGATATAACACTTTAATTTAGGATAATTGGCTTAAAACGTATTTTTAAATGTAATCGTCTTATGACATCAACTAGGTAATTAATTCACTTTTATCTCCCACAAATCTTCTAAATTTTGTGGAGGCAAGTAAGCGGGGATTACTGTAAATCAACTGTTATATTTCGTAACTTTGTTTGATTCACTTGCAAAAATATGAAAGCTACACGCAATTGACTGAAATTCCGCTAGGAATTATTTATTAAAAATTTAATTCATCGTTCTAAAATATATAAAAATGTTGTCCTTGTTGAATATTGAATAACAATATCCAGTTTTCCTTTATGACATGCGTACATACAAATAGTTCTAATAGAGGTTAAAATCCACTTTAGCACACACAGGAAACCAGCAGTTCTTCGTAGGCATTATGTAAAGTTTATATATTTTTTGTAATCCATAAAAATACTATTTGTTACTCTTTCTCGTGGCATCCCTTTGTTTAATAATCGTAGAGTGTGGTTGGCTTATCCTTAACGTTGAGCTGCCGTATTTGAACTTTTTAAAATTGTGTGTGTAAGCCAAGCCAACACACACATTCCAGCAATCCTTTTATTAAACGCACGTGTTGCATTTTTATTGCTTATTTTTTTATTTACATAAAAATTGTTTTATTTGGCCGTGTGTGCGTGTGTGTGTATGTGGAGCTGTTCATTGTTTTTGTTTAACATTTTATTAAATTCTAGTATCCTGCCAAAGTAAAACAAAACATGAGAGGTGGGTTTTTTTTTTGCTCTATCGTATGTTAAGTCATTCACATGTTTTCATTTTTGTTGCTGATATTTTAATAATAAACACCTAAAGCCACTGCAACTAGCTAGACATTGCCATTGTTGTCATTAACATGACTCTGACTTACATATATCTATGTATATATATATATATATGTATGTACATATGTATGTCTGTGAACATAGTGTAGGGGCACTGTGTATCAGCGAGATACAGAATATAACATATAATAAAATATGAACTTGAGCCCGATTAGGAAATTATTCCTGATTAAAATAAAAAAAAAAACAATTTGACATTTTCTTAATGCCACGCTGTTTGAGCTTACGTCAGATATGTTCTAAGGACAAGAAAGCTTTTGACGAATAGACAACGCTGGACGCACTGCGCTGTAAGTTCACCAATAACAGAGTATCAAAAATTTATGTGTGCATTCAATTATTGGCCAAATTATATAAACAACCTGGAATGAGGACTTTATAGGGAAAGTTCGAAAAAAATTTATATACTTATTAGATTATTTTTTAAATCAACGAATTTCATTAAGGATAATGTTAAATTATTTAGAACGATGTCACCAGAAATCGTTCGATCGAATACTTATATTGAAAACAACATAAATTTTTTTAATGTTATTGTTGTTTGCAATACAAGTTGTAGATCGAACGTTTGATGTTGACATCGTCGGACAGGCCCTTATATATGTTTAATTAAATGGCTTAGAGCACTTAGCCTAAGGTTAGGTTAGGTTGGGTTAGGTTAGCAGGTTGCTTGCAGGTTAGGTTAGTAGGCTGCTGGTAAGGAAGGGTGAAAATTTAGAGTCCAGCTCACTTGGGTCCAATACAATGATCCCTTTGTGCTACCTGTTAGTTGAAGAGAAGATAGTGAGAGAGGATGATAGGGAAGGGATAGTGATAGAGAAGACAGGAAAAGATGGATCTCTGCTTTTTTGCACGCTTTTTGATAATGCAGTGTTGCAGCGACTTCTGGTGTCAAATGAGTCGTATTAAATTTTGAAGCTGTGCTTAGTAGCCATTTTATTGGTTATTTTATTTCGGCGATGATTCTGCTACATAACGGAGGAGGGCGCTCTGATGTTACATTAGGATTAGTATCTGATGAAATCGGTATAGTTTTTTTATGCCTTATGCCTGCATCACTAGAACTTTTCCCACGACAACTGATACAAAGGACACTAATGCACATCAGAAAAATGCGTGGTGTTGTTATTTTTAATGACTGTCGGAGACCGGGCTCGAACCCAGGACCTTCGGTTTTATAGTCAACGTGCTAACTACTTCAGCCAACGCCACCCTCAGGTTGCTTGTAAAGATGAGTGAAAAATTAGAGTGTAAGGTGGACTCTGGGTTCATTACAATGATCCCTTTGTTCTACCTGTGTGTTGAAGAGAAGATAGAAAGAGAGAGAGAGAGGCAAAACCAATTATTGTATGGTGGAGGGCGACTGAGACAAAGGCATGCAAAACTGGAAAACTTGAAAAACAGAAGCTTCTATGATCCTAAATTGACTAAATTCCTTTTATCACTAACGAGAAGCAACTGTAGACTTCTAGTGGGGGTATTAACTGAACACTGCTGGACGGCTTCGTATGCTGTCAAAATAGGACAAATACTTGACGGTATCTGCAGGAAATGTAAGGAACCCGGGGAAATTGGGACAGTAGAACACCTACTGTGCCACTGTCCGGCTCTAAGCCGCACTAGATATAACTGTCTTGGTGATCACATTTTTCGAAGTCTTGAACTTGTATCGGGAATGGAACTGTGTAGATTACCAAGGTTTGTTAAATCTGTGTGGGAGTCATTCGAACTAGGCTGCCATACTTACAGCTTCTCTCCTCATCTGGTGATGAGATGGAAAAGGGTGAAATGGGTAGATGTAGAAAATATATAATAGTTGTTATAGAGGAGTTGAGAGTGGGTCGAGAATTGGTTAGGAGGGAGGAGAGGAGTCAGCGGCTATACCAGCCACTGCTCCCAATATAAAGGCTCAAATTTAGATAACTCGGATAGGCTGCTGAAGGATAGTCTGCCAAAGAGGTGCAGAAGAAGATCCTCGAGAGGAAGAAAAAAGCAAAAGCATGGATTCCGAAAGCGCAGTAACCAGTCAGAGTGGCGACGAGATTCTCCAAGTGCTTCCTATTGTCCTCGCTATTGTGCAGGTGAGCTCATTACACCATGTGTCTTGAGCTAATTCAAGAAAGGCAAAGGGAGACTACAGAGATTATCGATATATACTTCTCTTGGAAGGGTTTCCCTCTTTGCCAGGCCATCAGTAACTATGTTGTCTGAAATAGTTTCGTATCCACGCATTTTTACATTATACGTCAGTGCTGCGCGAGTCCATCCTGGGCTTTGCGATATTCTCGGACAAGAAAAGATGTGGTATACGCAGCTACTGTTTTAATTTCATTTGATTATAGATAAATCATTACTATGAAATTTTATAGTAAAAATAGGACTTCCCCTCCCACTGTGCCTTTTTCTATTATGCACTTTTCCGCATGCATGTGTGGTAGTACAAAGCTTCTATTGTTATTATTATACTCTTTGGCATTGTTTATTGCGTGATTCAGTTAATGTGTGCACGATTGTAGTTGTAGTTGTGTTCATGTGTTGTTGTTAAATCTTATTGTTAAGATATTCAGTCTGTCTGCTTAAGCATGTGTGTGTGTGTGTGTGAGTATCTCTTTGTTTTATTTATTGTGTGAGTTTATTTGTTATAAAATCCTTTAAACTTTTTAATTGTTTGTAGTCTAAATTTTCACATACTCGTCGACAAATATTTACAACTGCACTCATGTCTAACAACAACAACACTCGAAAATATTTAATTAACACTGACATGGTAACCTCAAGTATTTATGTACTATGTTGATTATATATTCTTTTGAAAAAATATGTATAACGAATTGTCACAATAACTAAATATTTCATTTCCCTCAAAATATTTTCTTTAAGGATTTATTTGAAAAAAAGAAAATATGTAATAAAAAGTTTATATAATTTGATAACTTAAAAAAATGTAACGTATTTTTCTTTAGAAATTCCCAAACTAATTAATATTAAAATGAAACATATTGATTTTGTTTCGTTTAGTTTTCAGTCCATCTAATGAGACAAACATGTGTTTGTTTGAACAAAATTTATTGGTTTCTTTAACGTGGAAAAACGCAGGAAAATTGTGTACATTAAATTACACTTGTACGCTATTTTCGTCTGGAGCATCTTCTTTTAAGGTGCCGTGACTTTGGGATAATTTATGTAAATTTTAATTTTTTGTTTATACTTTTCATTTATTACCGAATTTTTATGGATGTGCATTGGTTTTGCTGTTTCGGTTTTAAGTCTTTGAAAAAGTATATAAAAAATAAATAAATATTAGCACCTGCTTTAACATACAGTGTTGCCAAACATAAAATGTTTTTCAAATTGCATCTGGAAAAAGCAAACTTAACTAAAATTAATATTTTATATAATATTATCAATTAACAGATAATTAAAATTAAAAAAATTTAATAAAGTATATCTGAATAATTAAGTTTTTTTTTTGGTTAAGACTTTTTTAATCGCAGGCATATCACAAGTATACGAGGTGTGTTGAAAAAGTATCGCGAATTTTGAATTTTCGCGGGTTATGTATATTCGAATTTTGATTTTTTTGTGGCGTTATGTTGGTACTCATGTCTCTTACTTATGCCGACAATTTCGGACATTTTGAATGTTCAGTTAACTGTTGACAGCTGCTTTGCTTGCAGGTGTTTTGGCTCGTCTTCGATTTTTTAAATTGTGTTGAACAAACGCCCGACCTCTAGGTCTATGAAATAAGGTACAATAGATTTGTTGAAATCCTCGTATTAATCTTCAGTGATTAAAAATCTGGGAGGGGAGTAAAGTGATGATATCACGAAATTTTTACAAAACTTTCAATGCAAATATTTGTTGCTTGTAGATGTTCTTCACAAATGTTGTCAAGAATATAGTGCTTGAGTCTTGACTTTATTAGAATTGCTGATCCACCGCATGCTCTTCCTCTCGGGTCCTTTGAGTCAGATAAGGTGTAGCCAATAATTTTAAAAAGGCTTCTAGAAGTCACGAAGTCAAATGAGTCTCAGAGACCAACAGTATATCAATATTTTTTTCCGTGAGGAAGTGCTCGAGTTCATTTCATATGTTGGCGAATATCGTTTGCGTTCCAGAAACATATAATATAATGCATAATATAATAATATTTTTTGTTTGTTGATAGTCTACTAACTATCTCGACACATGAAATATTTGATTTAGAAAACTTTCATAATTATGGGCACATATCCACTCTTATTTTGGTTCAAGATTTTTTTAGTGCGAACGAAATAAAATAAACAAATTGCAAAGATGTTTATTTTGTGTTTTTGTTTGCACAGATTGCACTAACCATCCTGAAAACCCTTAATATGCATTATCCCATATCCTGCAGTTTGTTGTCGCGATCAATTTGTTTTTTTTTTATTTAACTTATTCCCTTTCTTTTCGTGGTTTTTGTAGAAAATAAACGCACTTGTAAAAAAAGTTGGTGATGAATGAATATTGTTAAATCATAAAAGTGTAAAAGAAAAAATAACATCCATCTTAAATTTTAAATGGCAGCACAATACAACAACAAACACTGACTTCTGCAGAGTACAACCACAATATAATATACATATATATGTTGTATGTATGTACAAACAATATATGAAGCAGAAATGTTTGAAAAAGCGAATGAAATTGAAAACACAATAAATGTGTTTATTTAGGTGGTGCCAAGGATAACAAATTCTCCTTTTCTCACGCTTTGTTATATGTAGTAAGTATGTATATAGGATCCTCTTCTTTTATGAAATGTCAAAGGATGAGTAGCAACTCCTAATAGATATTGGGATATGTTATATGTATGTGTGTGAAAACATTTAATGTATTTAAATGCTACTGAAAGTGATTGTATGTACATATAGCATACGTACAGGTTCATGAGAGTACGCGATGTGTGTGCACTAGAAAGGTACACTTGACAGTTGAATGTCATAATTTAACAGTTTAGAATGGTTGATGTAATAACAACAACAAGTTACAACACAAAAGCATAACTAAACTAACAGTAACATTTTAACATTTAAAAATATCAAGTGTGTGAAAATTGAATCTTTTAGAAAAATATATAGGGAAAATAACGTAACAAATCCGTACACATACATCATTGTAATTTAGTACATACTTTATTTAAGAAATACCCTACACTATGTCATGTAAATAATTCATAAACAAAAAATTATTTGTGATTTGGATTTGGCTTCCGAAACAAAAACACTAGTAACGCATGTCTTTTCTTTATAGATGTAGAACTTTAAGTTGGCAGCAATACTATATGATTTACATGCGATTTTGACATCTGCTCTGTGTTCAGTTTAGTTTGCAAAACCCATTGCACTTCAGTTGGCTGAAGTCGAATGAAAAAATGATCGGCTGAAGCCAATATTTTTTATTTTTTATTTTGACTGGGTATAGTCAAAAGAACCGTAAATTTTCATTTACAGGTAAACGAAATATTACAAACGAAGGACATAAACAAAACAGTGAAGGCGGTCTCGCATGGATGGTTTGCATGTAATAAAAAATCACAGGTAAATTTTAGTTCTAAAAAGCTCTATTAAGAGTTAAAGTGAAAATTAGTTAAAACTCATATTATTTTCGATAGAGATACTCCCAGAAACATATTTTCGATCTGACCGCTAAAAAATGCAGGTTGCATTTGAAACAAAGAATTTGGGTGTCAGATATTTTGCAACATTTGAACCTTTTTTTTTGGCTTTTCTATCGAACCAAACCGAACATCAGCAACTGGATGAACAGCTCTTTTGCCAGATGGTAGCTCTAAGACCGTTTATTTCTGAAGGCAACAAGTTTAGTAGCTGTTGCCTCATGGAAATTTGGAAACTGTAAAAGCGGTTCTTCATCGGATGTATTGTTAGAAGTATTGATCTTTTCAGCGTGCTGTTATCTCAACAGCGATCAATTCAATAATATCATCATCATCAAAAAGTAATTAAAGAGTTCTATTGATTTTTTGACTCAATAAAGTGAAGAGTAGCCTTGAAATGTTATCTCATTCATATGTAAACACATCGAAAGCATGCGCCGTACTAGTTTGGAGAGGTTTCTAGGTTTCGAGGTTTTGGGTATTGCTTTCAGAGTTGTTTATAAAACATAGAAAATTTATAGTTTTCAAATAAGCCAAATAAAGTTATACCTCCACTCAGACCTCGAGGATCAGGTTGAACTGGTGGTCCGATAGCTTCAGCTGTTGGCAACGGAGATCAGTCTCTTGAAAGATGCTTTTGCTGTGGTTGCAGTTGATGTCGATGGTTCTTGTATCGGATTTCAGCAACTGCTGAACTTTAAACGAAAGTTGAATAAGCTGAAGTTCAGTGAGAAATTTCTTGCCTCTATAAATTCATACCTGGTCTCAGCTACAGTCATACTTTGAACGCATTTTGCCAGCGTGTAAAAACGTCTCGTTTGTGTATTTTCTTTTGCTTCTGCCCATACTTCTGCTTTTGAAATTTCAAAGAGTCGCAGTCAAAGTTAATAGAATAAACCAACAGCTATACGCAACGAACAGCTTTCGGCGGCCATCATGTTCGAAAGTTTTCGGTTTGTCTGACTGCTGCTTTAAGTAAATTGGTAAGTTAAAGTAGTAGAGATGTTGTGACAAACAAACAGAATTATCTGCCCTTAAAAAGCAATGAAGTGGATAAGGTTTTATCGGATGGTTATAGTCAAACTATAATCGGTATTAAACTGTCCATCAAAGCCCTCACAGGTGTGTACACCACATCCAATATAGCCCCAGAATGCCGCACATCACAGCGGTTGATGTGGCTAAGACGGGAACCTTGCTTTGAGATGTCGATACTGAAAATCTCCGCGGTCTCCCACTCTCAATCTACTGGAGAAGAATGCTTGCTGCTGTGAAGCAGAAAGCTCAAACCAAATGCTACCATGAGCGAAACTGCTTTATAGCTGGTCCTCTGCTACCTTGCCCCGACACTAAAAGAACTAGGCAATTTTTAAACTTCTGAGACTTGCACTTGCAGAACGCGTGGTCTTCCTTTAGCTATAATGATGAAGAACAATGAGGAAACATAATGAAGCATATGTTCTTATAGCCTACTGTGGAGGATAACCACCACCTTCGCCATTCAATCATTCAGTAGCTTATGCGAGATATCAGAAATAGCACTCAAAACTATAAGTTCCTTTATCAGCAGCAGAGGGTGGGGTTTTCTCGCTGACTCTTAAATGACGTTTATCCTTTAAAATGACTCCTCCTGCACAGCATCTCTGATTCCTATTAGTTTAATTTTTCACACTCTATACAATTAAATTTTTCTTAGCTAAGTCCAACCTTTTCTCTTTTACTCCTGTCAGTGTTTCTTTTTGTCTCTCTTTTCCACAAATATAAAAAAGCAGATCATGTTTTGGGACACAAGTGGAAGAAAAAATTACTCACATTCGAGTGTGATCAGAATTTAGCCACCGTGATAACACCTTAATGCAATTAATGCCATTGGTGTGTAGCTGTTTTCTTCCTGTCGTTCCTCACCCACTCTTGGTCATGTCGTTTTTTTACTTAATCCTCTAAAGCAAATTCATTACCCACAACAACAAGCAACTCAACAACATACATTACGTATTTAGTGTAAGAAGGTGAAGTACAACTTACTGTTACAGTAAACATTATAAGTGTAGCAGTTGCTACTGGTATTTTGCTTATTTATTTATGCTTTTCCTTTAATATTGTTACCTATTTTTGTTTAACTAACATACATAATTTTTTATTTAAATACTTACTTTTCATTCATTCTTTTTCAATACTCTGATTTTAATATGGAGCGTAAAGAGTATAATAATCCTATTAACATACATAAATACGAGTATACGACATTGTACAACATACATTTATTTCAGGAATTTTTCATAATTTTTCTTATACGAGTATGTATTTACGAACTAAATATGTCAGCTATATTTCATGTAAGTATGTATGTATGTATGTTGTTCGAGTTTAGAAATAACATTAAATTTTGATAAAATGTTTTAACCGTTGGCCACTGAAATGAGGCGTAACTTTTTTCTATTTTCCTTTTTTTGCTTAATATGAGAATGAAATTTTATATATTATATATTTGGATCAAAACTAAGATTAGTTGTTAAATTATTTTCTGTGTGAAATTGTCATGATTTAAATGAAGTTGTTCGAAATGTATTGGAATCAGGCTCTATGTAATTTAAACAACCCAGGCACAAGTTGCTACGATGGTCTTCGAGTACAACTAACACCACCACAACAACAATTTACCAAGATTTGAATGAACTCATAACATTAAAATGATAACACCGAATGACCGTCTTCCGACTCTTGTTTTCAATGTTGCCACAATAGTCTAAGAACAAATTTATAAGGTCGTCACAATGAAAATTTCCAAACTAAAGTAAAATTTTTGTATTTACGGTGTTGTAGCAGTATTATAGGATTATTGTGAACGAGGTATTTGGGATAGCGGTATAGGATTACTAAGAACGCGGTATTTGTAAACGTAGTCATATTTTTGTGTTTGCAGTACTGTGGTGGTACAGCAATTTGGGAAGACTCGTAATTTTGTATTTACAGTGTTTTGCGCAAAGTCACAATTTAATTTAAATAAAACGTTTGCTGTCGTCTTATTTTATTCTTGGCAGAGAATAAAACCATTATAATGAGAACGTTTGCGGCATTTAGGTCCAAGCTCACAGTCTATAGTTAACTACAGCCCGTGGTTTAACTAATGATTTTTTTTATCAATTTCATTGGTTAAACCACAACAAAAGATTATGAATTTGTGCCTTAACCCCTTATGCAAAAAATAAAGTGTGCTTGAAGTATGCATTAACAATAAATTTCCATAGAAAAGCCGATTTTAATGTACACTTCAAGAACACGTTATTGTTTTTTTTTTTTGCATATGGGGACTATTGTTTTGCCATTGTGTAAAAATTGTACTTTATTGTGAACGTGCGCAGCTCAAGAAGAAAAGGAATATAGCAAAAGTTGAATTGTTTTGAGAAAGAAACGTTTCAGGAACGTTTGCTGAATGTTTGATATGTTCATACGTATGAATTGAGTATGACAAACCTTTACGCAAGATGGCTGCCGCGTATGCATATAATCGACCACAACCGTAATCGTATGAAAACTTCACAGGAGCGTTTGTTATTGGTCGAATGCAATATGGACGAGTTTTTGTCCCGTTTCGTAAGTTTGCACAAAACCTGAATCCGCCACAATACTCGTATACCAAAACAGCAGTCAAAACTATGGTCTTATTAGGACAAATCGGTGCCAAAGAAGTTCAAGTTGGATTTGTCAGGTAAAACAACCAATGACAATTATTATGCCTACTCATTCAATCGATTTAACGAGGATTTAAAAGAAACGACCTAATTCTATTCTACCAGGGTGCCCAGATATGTTGCAATTTTAGCATTAGATTTAGCCCATTTCTTTCTTAAAAAATCACTTCAGTTTTAAAAATTGCTAAAAAAGGAAGTGTCGATTATTTTTGTTACGAAAATCACGTCCTAGTTCCAGTGTCTGGCATAAGGAGCACAGCTACATTTTATATTTATATTTTATATTTTTTTGTGTGGAACCGTTTACAAGGGCTTTTTGACCGATTTTTTATTCTTTCATCTCATCTCATCATTTTCTGGCCATACTAAATGTGCTACAAATTGCTCGCTTATCCGCCCTGTTCTCCGCACTTAAATTCTTCATACGTTACATGTCGCCTTTTTCAACTGAAAATTTCGAAAATTATGTCGCTTAAGATTTTTTTTTTGCGGTTTCCATGTTTATCGGCCTTTAGTCCCAAGTTACTATTCCAAAGCTGAACAAGTGCAAATACTTATTTTGATGTTTTTTTTTGCCAAATCTTATTTATTTTGGAATGGATAAAAAAAATTCGAGAAACATTGGACAAAATATTTAGAGCTCAGGAGACTACGTTGATATATAAAATGATTTTTTATCCAAAAATTTGTGTTTCATTCAAAAAGTCAGAGGCTTATTGACCCGCCCTCGTATATTCTCGCATACGAAACAGTAAAGTTGCTTTCTTCGGAAATGATATTGGATAAAATATTATAAATTATTTTTAAATAAAATAGCAAACAATATAAATATTGAATAAAAATTTTAGATTTAGTACTTTTTTTTGGTGCAGTGTATTGAAGTTGAAAATGCTTCATTCAGTGTATTAAGTATAATATTTTAAAATGTTTTCCTTTTCAATATTAATTTTTTTTAAAGATACATATTATTTATTTTTAGTTTACAATTTGCTTAAGTGTCTATAACTTTAACCTTAAGTGCATAAAAATATGAATAATTATACTCCGAGTGATTCGAGTAAGGACACTCAGAAATGAGTTTAAATGAAATATATTTAATTTTAAAGAAACTCGTTTATTTTCTGTCATTTTAATTTTATTTGCAGTTTACTGATAAAAAATTCAATAAATGCCAAAAATTTGCTACTTGTGACTTAGACGACTTACATAGCTATGGGCATAATTAGTTTGTGTATACATGTGTGACACAACGCCCAAATGATATATGTACAAAATTTAATTATGTTTATTAAGCTCGAGCTCGTTTTTATTTAATTGTACAAAATTTTTCATACATCTTGGAAGTTATTTTTTATTATGAAGTAACTCCCAGAATTTTTGGAATTTATTTAATTTTTTAAAAAAAAAAAAAAAAATATAATTTTTTTTTCTCTTCAAATATTTATGACTTTGGGTTTTATTTCATATATTTTTGATGTTATTTCATTGGATTGTAATTAATTTTTTTTCATGGCAGTTCTTTCACTATGAAACAAATAAATATTAGGGCTTTATTTCATTTTCAGTTCTGGGAATAATTTAATTTTCGTGGGAATTATTTCCTAAAATTTCAGTTTGACTTATTCCATTTTTTTAGCTGATTTTTCAGTGGCAGTATTTGCTTTGGGCGTTATTTCATTCAGCCTTTCCTGCCTGTCTTATGCAGATTTTTTAGAGTGTTAAAATCATTGCAGCAGATATTGTTGACTCACATCGATGATTTTGTTGTTGTTGTTGGTGATGCTACTGCTGCTGCTGCAGTTCTTATTGTAGTTTTCATTTTCAATTCTAAATATTGAACACCCAATTGTCAAGTGTGTCTGTCCGTCTGCCTGTCTATTTTTTATTGTCGTTTCTTTATAAAATGTGTAGCCTCAATGAATCTGTGCAGGAGGTGATTATTTAAATTTCTATAATTTTGTCTTTATTTAAATTTATATTTTTTTTTATTTATTTACGTTAAATAAAATGAAAATGCTGCTGTTGTAGTTTTTACACTTGTTTCAAATAAATTGATTTGAATAAAAAATTATTTTTTTTTTGAAATTTGTAGTTCATGAACTCATTTTTTTCTAAAGTCAAAATTGTTGTTGTTTATTCAAAACTGTGTTACAAAAAATAAAAAACCAAGGAACAGAAACTGCATATACACAGATGTAAAAATGAAATCGCAGCAGCAGTATTAACATGCATTTAAATGCCAACGAAAAAGGCAATTATTTAACATAAACTGTCAACACTAATTTGAAGTGGTACCCCCAATAATGCAGCAATTGCTAATGAATGAACCTTTCGTATACTATATCAAACTCACAATACTTATCTATACATACATATGTATGCACATGCAGCACTTAACTACTGTGGGAATTATCAAGTGGCTCTTTTAGTCGAGTCCTTTGCTTAAGGATAATAACAAGGAAATGAGAAGTCAAGGTGTATTTTATTATATCCATATGGTCCCAGAACTCAATATTAATTTATAATGTTGTTTTAACAAACTTTTTGGTCTTTGATTTAAAACACATTTTCTTGATGGAATAAGCATCGTAATTTAACTTACTTTTAAATTTGAATTGCTTAAACAAATTATTGCATAGATTGTTTTTCAAAATAAATTCTTTTAAATTTATATAAACTTACATTATTATCGATTTTGTACTTATTTATAACTTTAAATTTCATACTTTGACTGCCAAAAAACGCGAGTGTCTGATTGGGTCTGCTCTTGTTTTTCTTAAAGCCAACACGTGCAAGAAGTGTGTCACGTCGACTTTCATTTAACGTTGTGTTTTTTTCTTTTTCTCTGTTATAAAAAGTAAAATTTTACAATAAAAATCCTCAGAAATGTTTTCCATTTATTTTTATACCATCCCATTTTAAAATCAATTTCATCCTAAAGCTCCATAACTCATATTAAAGAATATGTACATATATAAAAAAAACTTTAATAAAATCTGTCACGAGTTTATTTTGACAAAAAAATCTTCACGGGAGCAACAATTTTTTCAAATCAGTAATAAAAAAGAATAAAATTCCAAAACACTTGAGCCCAAGCAGCAACAACATGAGCATTAAAAAGCCAGCAGCAACATCAGTGCAAAACTTGATACGAATTGCATATCAATGCACTCGTTTTTGTTGTAGATTTTTAGGAGTGCTTTAACATTTTAGGCGTCATGCAAGCCAGCGAACACATACATACGCCTTGGCTTGCTGCTTATATAATATTTTCGCAAATCACAATGACGTCACAGAATACGAATATCACGCACATGCGTTTGCTGGGTTAAATTACAGGCATATTTTCGCTTAAGTGCCTGCATAAATATCATATTTATAAAAACATAAAATTTTAAATATTGTTATCGAGCGTTTCAAAATGAATGTTTTATTATTTCTTCATTTGCATTGAACTGGAAAAACGTCACCTTTAATGTGCGTATGTGTGTGTGTGTGCGAGTTTGCGTGTGTGTATGTGTTTGTGCACAATCATATTTATATGAATTACATGTTTATTTATTTATTTATTTTGCCGTTAATACTAAGCAACTGCACAAGTGCACTTTCATTTGGGATGGTACTTTTGAACTCTTTCAATTAAGTGTTTACACTGGAAGAAATTTCAGCATTAAAGCTAATGTTTTTAAGGGAAAATAGTAAAATATGAAATTGATGAATAATGAAAAATAAAATGTATATGTTCAATGATAGTTTCATTAAAAACTTTAAAAGATTAATTTGTGCTATTTTGGAAATTGCTAAAGTATAAAAGTAAACAGCTTTAACTATCAAAGCGAGTAACTGAAATAATTATTTTCTTTATTAATTAAAAATATTTTTTATTTAAAAAAAATGGTATTGAGAATAAGTGAAATCGAAACATCCCAGAAAAAAACATGAGATATGTCGCCCTTTTCGCTCTATGAAGTAAAGATTTTTAAAATTAAATATGCAATTTATAAATATTTAAAATACACTGCGAAACATTAAAAAATGCTCATAGTCCCGACAGTATAGTACAGCCAAAAGGTAGTAAGACCCAATGTTAAGTTTGGCGAAAAATTCTTTTTTATGGACCTTCAAAGATTTCGAAATTCAGTGCGCCCAAAAAAAAATTGTTCTATAAATTTTTGGCCAGTAGCTAATTCAGACTTAGTGATAGCGTAACTATACTTAGATATTAACCTAAGCTTAACTGGTATGTAAACTTTTGAAATATGAAAGCCTCTGTGTTCGAGTGGATAGTGTGCAAGCCTGTCATGAAGGAGGTTGTTATTTCGAATCCCAAAAAAATCTCTGATTAAAAATAAAATATCATTGCACTTGTAACAATTTCATTGTTACAAATAAATGATATTTGTATATAATTTATATTATTTAGGTTGCTATAAGATATTTAGTTCAGATACAAAGTACAAAAGTATCAATTAACACCATCCTAGGTTAGAACTCGGATCTAGTCTTCTGCATGTCAGTTCCATTTCCTGCATATAAATGTTTTGTTTATTTTAAAGTATTAACACTATTCAGAAAGAGAATGATTTCGGATTGGTATGTTAGTAAAATGCAATTTCGAAAGCATCTTCTTTCGTTTCGAATAACAGAATAGATACCCTGATGACCGGATGAAGAAAGCATTCCTCGAAATATATTTTTAGAGAATTGTTTTCTTTTCATAACTACATTATAATATTATAATTTCTTTTCGTTCTAATTTGTTTAAAAATAAATCGAACAGTTTTCCATGCATGAAAAACAGCAAAAATAAAAATATTAATCAACCTAATCGAATGAGGGGTAGTAGTGTATTATAGGATTTTCAATTTGCTTTGCAAAAATTTGTGAATTACATTTAAAAACTACCAATACCTTTCAAACCATTTCCAAACTCCATAAGCTGTGTATTTTTTTAATTAAAAATGTGTAATTAAACTTAAGCATTTAAAATAGATTATGCGAATTGAATAAAATTAAGGGCATTACAGTAAATATGTAAATGTATGTATGTGTGTATGTATGTATGTACAATAAACAAAATAATAATAATATTAAAAACATAAAAATTACCATAGTTTCCTGGAAAAAAATATTAAAATAACTGCTGGTGTATTGTGGTAAAATCATATGAAATAAATTAATTTGTTGCGAAATGAATAAAGAGAAAACCCTTTTACAAGCGAATGCAAGGCAAGCACAAACAAACACACACACACACAAACACGCACATCCAAATACATACGTCCGCAGCACCCCAAACAGTCAAGCAAAGCGTACACTCTTTATTATTAAAGTTTTTAATTTTGTTTTGTTTTTTTTTGTTTTTTTCTTCTTCTGTTTTTTCTGTTGATTCTGCAACAGCTACTTCTGTAATTTAACGGTTTATTGTTTTCATTATTTTGGGTTTTAATTTTTATGCTGCTATGCGCCTGAAGTTATGCTACACTGTACACTTTTTTTAATAAACATTTTCATAGCCAACACACATTCATTGAAATTAAAACACAAACACGCGCTCATCTAGAGCCAAACACGCTTTAGCAGTTGTACGTACGTACACGTTTATTGCAAGTTTCCTGCTTATTCGTGTGCACATGCATGCTGTACTAAATATGGGAGTTTGTGTTTGTGTTTATGTGTGTGTGTGCGTATAAGAAAAATGGCATAAACACAAAGTAAATCCTTTGTTAAGTGCCCAAGCAAACGGCGGTTACTTTTGTTTTGTTTTTAATTTTACAGAATATATAAATCACATCTGAAATGACCTCATAAAAGTTTTTATAATGAGCAGCAAATATTACAATAATAAACCCAAGTCTTGCTGGCAACTCCCACTGCAGCGAATCAACACATACATACATTTATACATTCGTATATATGTATGTGTGTTTGTTATACAACGAGACATTCTTAAATATTTATGTAAAGTTTAAGGCAACAAATGGCTTTATGAATGCAACAAACATATTGTTGCAGGATATACAAACAGATGTTGCATGCAGTATTTAATTATGAGCGTAACGGCAGTTACCACCGCACCACACACAGTAGTTATGCGTATAATAATAACAATAATAAAGATAATGATGTTGCCGATGATAGGGACTATAAGAATGTTAATGTAATCTTCCGTTGTTTCACACTTCAAGCTATAACCACTGAAATACAATTGCAATATAAATACGTATGAAAGTATATACATGCATAAATACATGAGCGTGTGTGTTTGTAGGTGTAGCAAAAAGTGTAGATGTCATAAGCATAAAATGTACATATCGAGGCTTTTGCAGCAAGAGAGTCGTAATGCAAAAAACCGTATTTTCCAGAAAGCGATTTGTAACTTTTCAATCTAGTGACAAATTAAGTCCACTTATTCCATATTCCCACATATATAATTTTCCTTTTACGAGGAGAAAATAGAATGTAAACAACGATATGACAATTAATTTGAGAATCGTAATAAGAAAATCATATTTTTTGAGTTGTGAATCTCTGGCAGCAAAGGTCCGCAATATATGAACATTTAAAAACTTATACAGTATTTTTTAAAAAGTTTTGTGTTAATTATTTTTTGTAAAAAATTTTTAAATATAATTTGGGATATTAACTGTTGGCCACAGTAGGTAACAGAAATATATACACATTTCAAACAGGGATATAATGATACTCAGTTCTCAGATTCCAAAAAGTCCAATAGGTTTTTAACTTTTTCTTACATGAGAACTGGCAGCTCAGTTCGCCTTGCAACGTTTTAAAATATCAGGAAAAGAAGAGAAACGCCAAAATAATTGAGTGCCCATGTCCCTTAACAAAACACTTCCAAACAATGCAAATGCCAACCATATTGAATCAAAGCTATTTCAAGTTGAAACAATATAAATTTAATTATATTATTTAACTTACGCGATTGTGAATAACGTTCATTGCCAGCAATCACAATAGAGGTGATAGAACACCTCCCTGTGGCGTACTACTGGTCACTAATGTCCTCAATTTTACCCTTAATCAAGTTGATGACTCTGCTACTAAGCGTTATAACTATCCACTGCACTAGAAAGTTGTGAAACCTGAGTGTCTCCAGTGACTCCTTAAAAGCGAAACTACCAAATTGCTGCGCTCGTATTTTCTCAGATAGGGAACTATGGCTGTGAAAAAACTGACAAATACGAGTACACCTGCCAAAATTGATGATTTCTCGAAGATTTTTATCGAAATATCTCCATTTTGCTCCCATTTTAAAAAGTGATAAAAGAGCTTCATACAGAGACTGGTCTGAGTGTTAAGCTGTTCCTTGAAAATGTTGCCCGTAAAATTGCTAAACTCACTTTGTATTTAATATGCAAGTATCGTATGCCTTTCGATAAAATCTTGCCCCAGTAATATTCAAACGTGGGAATAAGAGGTTGATCTTCATACCTCCTTTATGTAAGACCCAGATACAAACTTTCAAAACGCTAAAAGACGTAAGTTTCTTTTTGTTCTCTTCTGTCAGAATAACTCGTTAGAAACTAGTTAATTTTTCTTTGGCACACAGAGCAATAAACTTTCTCATTGAGATTTATTAAGAAATTATTTCATCAAAATTCGAAAAAAAAGTAAAGCAATAACATGAAATACCGAAGTATATTTATTTGACATAAAGTCTTTATTTATTTAATTTGAAAATTTGATTTGTTTTTATGGTTAAGCAATTGTCTATATGCATTTCGTTCCCGCTTTTGTTAATTAAATTCAAAAATGCTTTTGGGTTGAAGTCTACTGATGAGTTCCAAAAGCGGGAACGAAATGCATATGTGACAGCGCATAGAGAAAAGGACCTAAGGGTAAAAAAAAAATCAATTGTTACTTTTTTTTTTTATGTGGACAACATCTGATCATCGAATGAGACCGATCCCATGCCCCAAAAGTGTTCCCTCCCAGAGATATGCGCGTTTTATTCAGTGATGGTACACCAAACATACACGTATTTAAATCTTTAAAATGGTTCTCCTGAACAAAACCGGTTTTTACCCTTAGATCCCTTTCTATTTTGCGCGTTACATATAGACAATTAAGTAAAGCAAATAACTTTAATTTATTTTTGAAAGAAATTAATTTTAACTAAAAATATTATTATATCCTTTGCATTCATTTTAAGTAGAACATGTAAAAATTCTTTAAGTTTTTTTAATTATAAAATTTCATTACATGCACAGAATTGTAAAGCATTAAATTTCTGTTGCCTCCTTTTGAATGTCGTCGATCTTTTCGTTCGTCTGTCTTTTTGGTGACCTTTTGTTACGTTGAACACAAATGCCATGTCTGAAAGTACAATAAAAATACTTCCACATGTTTGAGTTCAAGAGAGTTGACATTAAATTGACTATATTGAAAAATAATAAAAAAAAAAGGAAACGCAAAAGTACGCAAACAATAAAAACAACAACAATAAAACAGCAGCATAATAAAATGCTGGTTGAAAAATGAGGGAAAGAGGATAAATTTGTGTGTGTTTTGACTTAAGTACAACAACATTCATTGAATTGTGTAGCAAAAATTTCGAATTTGTTTTTGTTTATTGATTTTAATGCTGACTTGTTCATTGGAATTACTAAAAAATAAATAAATAACATTAAATCTTTATTAGAAATGTATTGCATTTTTATTGAGTTGCTGCTGCTGCCACTGGGTAAATTAGAATTGTTTAAGTAAAAAAATAGTCCAAAACGTATTTTTCTTGGGTGTGTTTAATGTTGTAAAAGAATTTAAGAAATTTATTTATTGTTGGTTGTTCGTTGTTGCTTATGCAACTCATCAATAGACCTCAACAACAATTCAACCAAATGCATCTAGATGCGCTTAACTAACAGTAAATAAAATTTTTAAGCTCTTATGCATTTGGACACGCGTTAAATTAAAATACAATATTAAAAATAATCTTTCTTAGACAATAATTCCAATTTTTATATATTTTCTTAAGTATGTCTACAGCTTACGTTTCCATGGAAATAGGTTGTGTTGCAACGATGATCATACAAACAATTTTTTATATATATTTCTACATAAACAATCTGTTAACACGTTTAATGTATAATTTTTTGTTTTATTTACTGAAGCACTAAAAGTAATTTTTTTTATATTTTTTTTTAGAAAAAATGTACAAAATTTCTTACTTTGTCATCGTTGTGTTAGTTAATAATGCTGCTAATAACTTTTCTGTTCGTTTTGTGTTTTGCTTGAGTAATTATTCTTCATTACAATTTCCCACAGGATTTAATGTCAACCAATTAATATAATTAACTTTATGTCATTTGACTGTATTGCAAATAAGTTTTAATTTATTTAACTACACGAAGGCATGTTTGCATTTGTGGGACGTTTACTTTTCTATTAAATAAAAAAATATGTTTTATATTGAATCAATAGAAAATACCATATGACCAATTTTTGCAATATTGTATGTTCATATGCATTTCATTAAAGATATTAAAAACTTTATACGAGTATCTCTCAAGAGATGAGAAGTACACAAAAGCCATTTGTATGAACTTAAACAAAATTGTTCTCTTGCAATGAAGGAGTGATATGTAGATTTGATTGCTATCGATCTACCCTTCGATCACAAAGTCACGCGGAATCAAGATTGATGATTTCTGCTTTGATGACATTAAATACATTCATGACAGCAGGCTACCAACTGCTCAACTGCAAATGCTGTGAGCACGGTTGCCAGATTTGACGGTTTATCGTCATTTTGACGATTTTGGGTGCCAAAAATAGCATTTTGACGACTGGACGATTTATGCCTTCAATTTGACGATTTTAAATAGTTCTAAATTGACACCATTTTTCGGAACTATAAAACAATTTTGTACTTAACCAAGAACTTAGCACCTTTTGCTAGAATGTGCAATAAAAAAAGGATTTAAAGGGAATCAATCTTAATTTCTGTATTAATAATTTTGGAACTAAATGCTTTTTAAACAAGTTATTGTACATAATTTATCAACTGAAAGAACATAAATACAAAATTTCTATGGTAAATGCAAATACTACTTGAAAAAGTTATGAGTAATTTTTTAAAAACAGATTTGTTTGAGTGTGATAATTTTTATTTGGTAGATCGTAAAGATTATCATCATTATTTAGACAGTGAAGAAATTTACTTGCGAATATACATATACATAAAGTTAATCAAATTTAAAAATGTGTAATAAGATTTTAATAACATTTGACTTCGAAGATGAATTCAAAACCTTAAGATTAATAGATCCCTACAATATTATTGTAGAAAATAAAAGTTCTTTCTACGATATCCTAAGAGTTTTCACACTTTGTTGAATAATGTTAAAGATATGAAATTGAATCTTAATTCAGCCAATTGAAAGTTATTAAAATTCCCTGATACATTTGAAACTTTTAGGTTTTTCAGAAATGAAAAAAGGGACTTAAGGTCTTTTATTTCCCACGTTAAGTAATTTTATCCCGCGTTAATTAATTTTATTTATTTTAGTTTTACCGCAATCTTCAGCACATGCAGATAGAGTTTTTAGTCCAGTTAACTTAAACAAAACCAAAGGGAGACATCAAGCAATTTTGTATACTAACAATCATTTAAAACTAAATAATTGTAATTATTTTGACTTGAAAGTAGTACCTGATCTAACAGAATTGTTCAATTCCAATATATGTGACAACATCTGAGCATCGAATGAGACCGATCCCATGCCCCAAAAGTGTTCCCTCCCAGAGATATGCGCGTTTTATGAAATCGAAGTACACCAAAGATACACGTATTTAAATCTTTAAAATGGCTCTTCTGAACAAAACCGGTTTTTACCCTTAGGTCCCTTTCTATTTTGCGCTTCACATATATGTATGAAAACGTGTATGTTTTATTCTTGACGAGCTTTGGACGTTTTCCGATAATTATTTTGACGATTTCGACGATTTTTCGCTCGAAATTTGACGAATTGACCCCTATTTCATCTGGCAACTATGGCTGTGAGCAACAATTGTAGCCGTGAAGTCAGCTACTTAAGAGTTTTGAAAGCGGCAGCGACATCATAACCATCTGATATTGAAGTATATACAAATACATATTTTAGTAGTGTTACTTACAAAAACTTCACATTAACACAATTAAAATTACTTATTTTAAATGTACTTATATTATATTTATGTATATCTGTATATGAGTTTTGAGATTTTCTTTCTTTTAATTAATACCCAATAATTTTAGGATTTAATTCATTTTAATTTTTGTATTATATTGGCAGCACTGTATTTGCTCATTGTCGCCAACAAAAATAGAAATAAGTTTAAGTTGGCTACAGCTACAAAGGTGGTCCTGTAGTCGTGTAGCCATGTTGTTGAGAAAATAACCATTTTCATATACACACATGTATTCTATTTTTGACAGTTTATAGTCGGAAGCCTGCTGTGGTGAAGAGAGTTGCGCTTATCAGCTCTTTTGAGTGACCGCTGTTTTCAGCTCAGCTCACTTTGGCCCAGTAGCTCACTTCATTTGTAGTGAAACATTTTGTCAAGCATAAAGAAAGAGCGAAAACAGAAGCATATAAAGTGACAGATTTACACAGTGTGTGTGTATGTGGACGTACATAATAAAACAAAGGCAGATGAAGTATACAAAATAAATAAAACTAAAATAGTTTAAAAAAGCACAAGACTTGTATGGAACTCTTTCATTAGGTCGTTTTAGACACAAACCTATAACCAATTTAAATTACATGAGTTTGATTAAAGGTTTGTGTCTAACAGAGTTTGATAGAAGTCTACATGTAATTTAAATGGGTTTGATTACAGGTTTGTGTGTAGACTTGGGTCGAGCTCGTTCACTAGCTCATTTTTGTCACAAACCAATGATCAAACCCATTTAAATTACATTGGTTTGATCATTGGTTTGTGGCAAAAATTAACTATTGAACGAGTTTGACCCAAGTCTAAAGAGTTCGATACAAATCTTGAAACCATTCAGTGCTGAGCTGAATGCGCTCAGTAGATTTAACGGCTCATAGCGCTCAGTGAAGTGAATCGTTCAATTGAACTAGTTCGTTCATGAGCTGCACAACTCTAGTGGTGAATGTGTTTAATATTTTAATTTTTATTAATAGTAATGAAGAAAAAATTTTAGCCACGGAATACCGACATTGATTCATTCGTTGTCAGAAACAACCTAAATATGTTTGTTCTTTAAAATGTCCGCATTTTAAAAACGCATCCTACTCATTTCAATAACAGTCATTTTTATTTTTATTAAGATTGTTTCTTCATTGAATTCGTGATCTGACATAGTCTGGCAACTTTATCTCTTCGTTCTGGAATTAAAAAAGCTGTGTTCTTCATTTGACAACGTATGGTATTTTGTGTTCATTCGTCTGGGAACTGATGGTCCAATATCGGGGTGGTCGATACTATTTTTGAAATCTTCTCACCAAGAGCTTTAATTTGCGTACCATAATCATGAGTCTAGGTGCCTGCTGTGCACGAGAAGTATGTTGCGCTACCTGGGCGCCCATCTAATATTGATTTGGTAACACTATGCGCCGTTCCCAAATGTATGGCATCCATATCGAAATTCATTTAAAAATATTTTTTTTAGTTGTTGCCTCCAGTTGTTCCTCTCTCTCCTGTCTGGTTGCCGAGGAGTGATGACAGAGTTGGTGTTCTGTGCATTTTCAGATTTGGGAAGAAAAATTTTCGAAATATTAAAAGCTATTGGTTGTCAATAGAATATGTCATTTCTTTTGTAAATCGCTTCTTCTAAAGCTTCAAAAGCGAATCAAAATATATGGAATCCAATAACTGTAAACTTTCAGCTCAAACTTTATTCAGCCAAAGTTAAATTGCAAGTAGCTACGTCTGGTATAACTTTTTGTTGATATACCTTTCTACATCTAGTAGGTAAAGTGTGTGCTGGATACCCACAAAGTTGTATCATTTGTGGAAACTCTCAATTCTTTTGAGGAATTTATTTAATTTCACTTAAATCTTTCGCTTTTAATGTAAGAATTCTTAAAAAAATTTAACGTTCCATTACATTAATTAGTTAAGTTGTGGTCAATGGGGTTATTATATTGGAATACAGTTTTGTTTTCGCATGTACTTATGTTTACACTCTCGTATCGTTGTTCACTGAAATCAAAAGCAATTAATTAAAAGACTCGTTTTATTTTGCCCATTTGTATTATGTTTTTATACTCTATTGCAATTGGATGCTAAAATTTCGTAGTTATTTAATTAAATGTAAAAATATCATTAGCAAAGTATGTGAGTAGCGTGTACACCCAGCAAACACTTTCAAGTGATTAAATAATATAATTAAAATTATGGCACATGATAACTGCAACTTGTCAGCAGCTGAACTAGCAAACATGTTAATCACTATTTTTCCATTATTGCTAAATAGATTTAGAAGAGAGGAAAATAACATTAAAAATCATTTTCATTTCTAAAGAAAAAACATGAGAATTAGCTGACGTTACATGCTATTCCAGAAACTTCTCGTCAGTTTTTAAGCCCAAAAAATTAATGTTTAACGAAAGTCGATTTGACAAGAAATTATTATTATTGTTATTTTTAAATTTATTATAATTAAAATAACAATAAACTAAACTAAGACAAAGCACTAGCAACTATTGGCTATGGGCTTAAGGACAATAAATTACAGAATATTAAGTACCAACACATTTTTCGACAACAATATCTCTCGAGCTAGTTGACAAAGTTTGGTAAAATTTACTGCATCTTATACACTTTCTAGCTCTATAAAGCTCAGTGAATAGCTTAAATCAATGTCGAAGATTTTTTAAAAAGTGAACTTTTTAAGTTTCGAAAGTTTTCATCAACTTTTCATATATGAATTTCGAACAAATCACCCGATTTCAATTAAAATTGCAACAATCGATCTCTCTCTTTCAAACTAAGAGCGAATAATATTTTATATTTGTTTGCCTGAGTAGTTTAAAATTTGTTAAGAAAACAAGTTTATTGAAAAATTTAATTTTCGAAAGTTTTCCAAATCCATTGAATCGAATCTATTCACCATCATACGACATCTAAGTGAGCCCAACATCTTTTGAATGCGACAAATTTGGTTCCGATCCGTTGACATGTGCTTAACTGGGGTATTCATTAGCCATTAATAAAGACCGCTCATGTTCATGTTTCGTCCATGCTCTGACATCGATGCCCGACCATATGGCTGAGCATCAATGTTCGCCATGAGATTCGCTGTAATAAAAAGAAAAGAGAAAGAACGAAATTGATAAATATGCCATCTGTATTGCAAAACACATACATACCGATGAGTACTCCAAAACTTTTAAATATCATGCCATAATCGCCAAAAATGCTCAAGTCATAATTTTCGAAATAATTTTTTTTAAGGAATTATTATTGAAGGATTATTTGCGATCGTAAATAATCGAAACACATACATACCGATGAGTACTTCAAAACTTTTAAATATCATGCCATAATCGCCAAAAATGCTCAAGTCACATAATTTTCGAAATAATTTTTTTTAAGGAATTATTATTGAAGGATTATTTGCGATCGTAAATAATCGAAACACATACATACCGATGAGTACTTCAAAACTTTTAAATATCATGCCATAATCGCCAAAAATGCTCAAGTCACATAATTTTCGAAATAAATTTTTTTAAGGAATTATTATTGAAGGATTATTTGCGATCGTAAATAATCGATTTTAGTCAAAAAGCACGTTTCAAAATGTATGTCTCTTAGGTTTTGTTTTGTTTTAACGTTTATGGCTTATGCAAACTAATTTCTCGAAAATCGGGATAAAATTACTGACAGGGAAATTATGATGGATGGAAGTTTGAATAAAAAAAATTTACTTTGAATTAAATTTTCATAGTATTGCATATATACAAAAATAAATATTACAAAAATTTCGAGGGCCTACGACAGTTGACAGAACGCAGTTGGTTAACACGATAAATTAACATACGCACTACAGTGTTCATAAACGTACTTACGTTTATGCGCGAACTGCACATCGAATAAGAATGAGTACAAGGTCAGTAATCCGATCGTCAAAGTGAAAAAAAATATTTTAATATATTTAAAGCACTGCTGGCTACCGAGAGTATTTGTATTCACTTATATAAGAAGCCGATTGAAGTTCGTGCTATCTGCTATCTTCGGCATAATTGAAGACGGAAGCAGAAATTAATAATTGTACTTAAAAACACATTTAAAATAATAACTGTGAGTGCAGTAAAAAAAACAATTCCCGTATTCTATTTCATTGAAAAGTTTGTGTCAAATAGCTGATATTAAAAAATGATTTTTGCCCACGTGGATGGACATGGGTGCTGTGATTACCAATACAATAGTCTCATGTTCAACTTTTCTCTAGTAATTGTATGTTGGTAACAACTTGCATATTTTACTATTTGCTCATGTTTTATTTTAAATGATTGGCCATTTTACATATGTGAGTGTTTGTTTGTGTTATTGTGGTTGTTTTGGAGTTTGTCCACAACAAATTTATGACCAGCGATTATTTGGTATTGATAATAAATTAATGTTTAATTGTAATACGAACACCACCAAAAACATAATTAACTTTCGACAATTAATAAATGATAAATGAAACTAATGTTGTGTGGCAAAATGTAATAAATGCAGCAAGTAATTTTGGAATATTTCTATAAACTTATGTAAGAATAATTTAATTAATACGAGTACAAGAGTAGTTGATTTGTTTTGAAAAATAATTTTAAGTAGTTCAGATATTTATACGGAAGAAAGAAGTCGACAATATTGCTGCTGTTATTGATAAGTATTTCGAATACAATAAAGTTTGTTATTGTTAAACATTTCATCAAAACTTCGGTTTCTGGCTTATGTGACAGAATTTGTCAAAAGGCTGACCCAGGGCTGGAGAATTGAAACCTTATTTTGGTATATAAAATTATCTTACTAGAGCTGTGTTTTTATTTAATTAAATACAATTTAAGTTTTAGAAAGAAACAATTTGGTACTCAAAATCAGCAAAACCAAATTGATGATTCCAGGGCTGTAAAACTTAAACTTTTTTTGGTACAAAAAAACTAAATTACTAAAACAAATTTTTATCCTTTATTAATTAAACATATTTTAGAAAGAAATATATTGGTATTAAAATTGAGCAAAATCAAAGAGACTGACCCGGGGCTGGAGAATTTTTTAGAAACACAAAACTGAGTAACCATAACAATATTTTTTATTGCTTAAACATATTTTATGTTTTTTAAAGAAATAGATTTGTATTAAAAATTTGAAAAAATAAAAAAGATTGAACCAGGGCTGGAAACTTTTAACATTATTTTGATATATAAAACTTACTAACTAGAGCTACTTTTTTATTTAAATAAATATAATTTACGTCTAAGAAAGAAGCATATTGGCATTGAAATTCATCAAAACTAAGATGATGGTTCCAGGGCTGGAAAATTTAACCTTTTTTTTGGTACACAATACTAAGTAACCAAAACAAGTTTTTTTCTTTAATAATTTAACATATTAACATAAAATAGAGCAGAATCAAAAAGAATGACCCAGGGCTGGGCAATTTCAACTTTATTTTGGTATATACAACTAACTAACTGGAGCTAGTCTTTTAATTTAATTATATATAATTTGAGTTTTAAAAAGAAACATATTAATATTTAAAATCAGCAAAACCAAATTGATGGTTCCAGGGCTGGAAAATGTATTTTTTTGGTGCACAAAACTTAGTAGCCAAAATACTGGCTAATACTGGAAATACACTGGTATTAAAAATTTAAAAAATCTAATACTAATACTGAGCCAGGGCTGGAAAATTTAAACTTTATATTGATATATAAAACTTACTAAGTAGAGGTAATTTTTTATTTATTTCATTAAATATAATTAAAGTGTTAGAAAGGAATATATTGAAACTGAAACTCAATGATGGTTCCAGGGGTGGAAAATTTAAGTTTTTTTTTGGTTCACAAAACTAAGTAAAAAATAATTATTTTATTTATATTGATTGAACATACTTTAGAAAGTAATAAATTGGTATTAAAATAAAGAAAAATCAAATTCCTGCTGGAAAATTTAAACTGTATTTTGGTATATAAAACTAATTAAACAATTTTTTTTATTTAATTAAACATTACTTGAATTTAAGAAAGAAGTACATTGTTACTGAAAATTAATACAATAAAAACTACGGTCCCAGGGCTGGAGAATTTTAACTTTTTTTTTGGTATATAAAAGTAACTAAAACAAATTTTTTCCTTATTATATGTATTTACATATTTTAAGAAGTTCTTAACTCGACAGTTTTTTATATTTGTTATTGTAATCGTAATATTCGAACCCGGCCCTAGTATTCATAATTGATCATTAAAATTAATTTTGGTTTAGCGCCGAAATTTTGTACGAGAAAACCGGTTTAAAGAACACTTTAACTAAAACAACCGTTTATGAATACTAGTGTAAGTTTTCATTTGTAATTGTTGAGTTCGGCTGACTCAACATCCACTTGTTTGTTGTTTATTTCTCCTTGATAAATACTTTATTATTCATAACAAATATTTCAGGTTTATTAAGCGCTTATTTGACGTATTTCTATGGGAAATTTGTCAAATAAACCTGTAATAAACCTGTAATATTTTTTATGAATTAGACCGTTCATCTTTAATTTCCCAATTTAACTTAATTTATTACAAAGAAGTTTATTTGCTAATGTGCATAAGTGCATGTATACAATCCCAAATAAATATATCAGTACTTGTGCTGGTATAAATTCATCAGTTTGAAAAAGCTTATGGAATTGTGCAAGTTTTAGCTACAAACAATTAAAAAATTCAATTTAGATTATAGCTTTACTCAAAACTCGCATCGGAGTTTCTTTGTGGTTTCTAAAAGCGAGATAATTTTCCATGTTTATTTAAAGATTCATTGATTTTAGTTCAAACAAACCATTGATTAACTTACGATGCAAGCAACTGAAACAACATTTAATACAACCCTTCAATCATCAGCCTCTTTTTCCCCCTGCACATTTATGAGGCCAATAATCACTTTCATACTTAATAACGCTTGAAAAGAAAAATCCTATAAACTCTTTAACAATCATGGATAAAACAAAAAAAAAAAGAAAAAAAAACACAACAATAATAAGTCAAAGAGAAATCAGAACAGTAAGACAGACCCTTAGAAAAAAAAAAATACAAGTGTATGGTGGTAAAAGAGTAGAAGAAAAGAAATTAAAAACCCTCCGGAAAAATCATGTTCAAGTTAATGCATGACTTATTCGCTGAGTGAAATGTTGGCATGTTTTTGTGTCACATAAATTTCATACAGCAGCAGCAGCATCAGCCAGCGAAGTACTCGCACGAACGAGTGGTTTTCCAGTGACTGATGTGCATTTGAATTTTCCTTTAGTTGTCATTGTTTTCCTTCATTTTCTTCTTTAGCTTTCATTTAATATTCTTGGCCTCCGTGTTCTTGTAATGCTCGATATAATACAAATTCATATTCAAATATTCTGGGTAGTTTGCAGTTACAATGACAGCGATAGATTTACTTGGGACTTTGTGCAATGACAAACAAGAGATTTCTGGAGTGGAAATGTTGTCATTCGAACGCGAAGGAGTTAATTAACGCGTGTGATTGAAAATCGTGAGAAACCAGCATAAAGCGTACAACAAAGCAAGAAAACAACACAACAAACTGTCTGGAGTAGAGCTTAGAAGAACATATTCATTCTTAGTTTCTTTGTGGAGTTAAATTCTCACAGGTATTGAAATCATAAATATGATGATTATTATTAAAACAAGATGTATGGGATTTATGAAAATCTACACAAAACTAAGCATCGCAAGCTGCACTATGGTGCGAGTAAGTGGCTTTTTTTAAGTAGCAACGACTGAATGTTTCTGATAAGGGAAATAAATATTGTGCGTAATTATTGAATTTTAATTGTTGTTATGCAGCCGTACATGGGGGTTCCAAGAGTCAAAGATTATTTTTAATGACTTTTTAATTAATTCATAAAATCATTTCCCATAAAAAGGAAAGTTGAATTTGTTTATGGGGATTTTTCTAAAAACTTTATTTTTATTAGAATTTCGTTTCTTTTTCACTTTAAATATTATAATCTTAAAATAAAAGTTTTATTGCAAGAGAAAATTTCAAGTGTTTGTTATTAAATTTATGTGCATATGTATGTAAGTATGTTTGTATGTTATAAATTTAACAGCTCTCTGTTGATTTGTAGTAACATGCTTGAATGAAATCAAAATAACAATACTTGTTTACTACAATATGCAAATGTGTGTCTAGTTTTAACAGGATGTAAATATGTGTAACATATCCTTATGAATATATTATATTTCAGTTATATACAAGTCAGCTGAAATAACAATCTACTGTGGCCAAACTTGAGGTTTTCTCATTATTTACAAAATTTGAAATCATACGAGGGTGGATCAATAGTTCCGAAACTTTTAAATCTTTTTTTGTTTGAATAAAAAAGTATTTTATTTTTCTCCACACACTTTCTGCAACGTTTCCCCAATTTTTTTTTGCCTTCCAAAAGAAAAATATGTATATCGAGTTCATCAAAATAGTCATTTGCTTGTTGAAATCAAATCTTCATCCTCAATTTCTTAAGGTTTGGGAACTAAAAATTATCACTCGGAGCTAAGTCCGGTAAATAAGACGCATGAGGGAGCTTAATGCAGCAGTGTTTTTATTTTACAGTTAAGAGGTGGGGAAAAAGCCCACAGACTTACTGACCCTCCCTCGTATGTAGCAGATTTGGGTATGCTTGCCTAACATTTATTTTATAGTTTATGCTAATTAAATAAATCATATCTCAGAATCGCGAAAGCAAGATGTCATTTTCTCTTTTCATATCAAACACCCATTAAGTGCACTTAATTTAATAAAAATTTAAAAAAATGTTAGTGGCAACGCTTTCTGTCAACAAAACAAAAATTAGTCCAGAACATCAACTGTTACTGTTAATGATTTTAATGTTTTTTTTTTCATTTACTGCAACCAACTACGTTCAGAAGGCGAATTCATGGCAGAGCTCGAATCAAGGCAAATGTTATGATTATTTTCGCTGAAATTAAAACGACACAAGTATGTGACGTAAGAACAGGCAAAACGGTATTTTAAACTGCTCAAGAAATTTTTGCGGTCGTTAGATATTTATCCAGTGAATTGGCTTATGATAAAACTAAACTATTTTTATAGTTTTGGGTTGTGACTCAACAGTATGATTTAGTGTGCGATATGTACAGGTATTCAAAACTAAAAGGAAATTTAGCTGTTTCAATTAAACATTTCTAAAATATTGAAATTTTTTTTTTCAGAAACTGGTTTTGCAGAGAAAATTTTTCGCAAATTTAAAAAAAAGTATTTAGTAACCGTGACACCATTTTGGTTTTGCGCTAACTTTTGATACAACTTCCCGAAATTTTGTAGTACATAATTTTTGCTGGTTGTAATAATGTAACTATAATTACCCAAAAAGTGTTATTTTTGTTGAAAATCATATTGTAAAAGGAACAAGTTTTAACTGCATCGTGCAAGAAAGAAAAGTAAAGATTTATGGTCGTAGAAAAAGAAAAGTTACTGCAGTAAATAAAAATTTAGATATTTTTTCGAATCTCAACAACTTTCGAAATACGTGCTCGTCATGATTTTTTTTTAAATTTTTCTTTGAACAGTCACCTACTCAAGGCTTGACGCTGAAATTTGGCACACCCTGTTTTTATGTCTATATCAGTAATAATTTTTTATTTGTTAACTTTATTTGGAATTATCGAAATCAAAAAGAAATACCCCATATTTTGTGTTAAAATAAAATGCAAGTGTGTAAGTAAGCAAACTGTTTGGTGCAGCATTCTTGTTGTATTTCTATTTCAATTGTTGTAATCTGATATAGTTGACATTTTGTGTCTCTGATGTCTTGCAGTCAATGTCATGCGTTGAATTTTTAGTGATAGTACGAGGGTTGTTCAAAAACGCTGACTTTTAATATATAAATTCGATATAGTTTTTCTTTACAAAGTATCACTAACTAACATAAATATAATAAAGTATAATAAAAGCGTATCTCCATTTTCTTTTGGAAATCGCGTTTGTAACATTTTCTGATAATGTAACGTAATGTACTAATGTACATCTCTTTTAAAAAATTAAGCTCGTTGCAATTAAAAATGATTGAAGAAACTGAAAAACTAGTTAATCATATACAGGCGAATCCCGGCATAACGAACGATATAAAGTTCGGCCCATTTGTTATACCGATAAATTCGTTATATCGCAATGTTTTTTTTAAAGTGTTATATTAATTTCTATTATTACAGACATGATACAATACTATAAAAATAATGAGAGCAATTTGTTTCCAAATAAGCAATCAAATACGAACTAACGGTATCACATATTTTTGCATTTACATTGCTGCTGTAGTTTTTGTTTAATATTTTTTTGCCGTTCGTTATACAGAGCACACATTTATCAAAACATTCGCTATATAAAGAAGAACTAAATGTTAGAAATAGGTTTCTAGCAAGTTTTTGTTTTATATTTTGCGATTTTTTCTTCATCATTCGTTATATCCAGTATAAAATTAGGAGCTATATAAGGTTGTTAATGTAAAAAATCTGGACGTTCGTTTTATCGGATTTTCGTTAAAGCGAGATTCGTTATACCGAGATTTGCCTGTACTAACGGTCTAATTCATAAAAAATATTTTAGGCTTGTTACAGGTTTATTTGACAAATTTCCCATAGAAATATAACAAATAGGCGATTAATAAAACTGAAATATTTTTTATGAATAAGTCAGTAAATGTTTTAGTTTTTATTAAGTTTTTCCTTCTCCTGTAAAATACCGAAAATTCGAGATAAGCCTTTCTTATACTAAGCCATTGATATGTGCGTGTGTATGTACATGAGTATGTATACATTATATCCAACCATGTCGCTCATTTTCTTGAACAACATCATAACTCAACAAAAGGCCTGACCTGACCTATAATTTCGACAGAGAACGTTCGATCGACAGCTTGCGTTGAAAACAACAATGAAATAAGACAATTTTTGTTTGTTTTGGATATCAGTAATCAATCGAAAGTTTTCTGTCGACACCATGAGCCAGGGTGTTGATGACAATAATGATGTGAGGACTAATTCTGCCTTGTCGAAAATCGTATTTTTTGAGTTAGTGCGTTTTAAAACTTTATTTGGGAAACAAAAATTTGGAAAACTAATTAATTCATAATTTTCTTTAAAAAGCGTTTTGAATGTAGTGAACAAAATACATTAAAAGATTTTTAGACCTGACCTCGTTTTTGACAAACCATTTAAGTTGTATGCGTGTGTAGATAGTGTTGTTATTTTTTTTTTGACATTATGTCAATTTGATTTGATTTAACATTATTATTACTCATATCCCACATTTTGACGTTTCTTTTCTAGTTTTTTTGTTGTTCAAATTAAAGACGATAAAGTGAGTAAGTTTTGAATCAAGATTTTTGTCACGATATTCTTTGGTTTCCTGATTTCATACTAGAACATAAAGTCAAAGATTTAGTATTAATTATATAGATTTAATAAATTCCTATGTGTTCGTCTACATGTATTTTTATTATAATATAATCTCTTTTTGCACAATACTGGAACTTTTCTGGAGTTCGCCAAATTTTATAATCATATTTAAATAAGAAAAAAAGTTTAAGCGATGTGTACATACCTTTCTGGATTTTACAGACAATACTGTCCGCTAAGCGGTTAGCATAGTGTAAATAATAGTGTAGTTAACATTGTGGTATTCTAGCAGTGCATACTTTAACATTGTGTGTCTAAAAGCTCTTAATATCAACGTTGAATAAATAAAGTGTTATGGCTTGATGATAATTATGTATTGGGGACTTTTTATGTTATTGCAAATATTTGAAACTATAAAGATAAAGTTTTGAAAGGGTAAAAACGTAAAAATTTGTTAACGACTGATTTACATCTACATAAATCAAATAAAAAAATATTTATATTTTGTTAGCGCTTGATAATATAAATTTTTTTAAATTTTTTTTTCAATTTATGTAGTTTTCTATGAAAATGAAAAGTTCTTTGGTTAGTAAGATCTAAATTATTTAAATCTACTACTATTTGTCGTCAATATCCCAGAAGCGAAAAAAGACTTACGCGGTTAATCATAATAACGAGAGCAATTTCTTATACTTTTTTAATGCAGTTGCATTTAATGGTGAGTAGAACTTTGAAACAGTAGGCTGAGACTAGTCACGTCACGAGCGTTAGTGAGGACCATCTCTGCTTAAAGAAATTATGAATAATGAAGTTGCTAAAAATGTTTGTATTTAAATTAGTTTTCTGTATGATAAATTAAAATTCTTCTTGTTGCTGTTATAAATAATGCCTTTATAAGAGTCAGAAAGTGAATGAATGAATTCTGAGAATTTGGTGATTGAAAATATCTTTTCACAAAAACACAGTTTATCTTTAATCAATTTCAGAAACATGTCAACTTCAAAAAAGAAATTTTAAAGTCTCAGCCAATAGCTCCGCTTTTGATCTTTATACATCTCTATATACATAAACAAATACACATAAACATACATACATACATACATGCATAAATTTTTATATAAGAATAACTCGTACTCATATGTTTTATATAGGAGCATTGCTTCTCACATTGACCCTTACTGTTAGGGTGGTCTTATCGTATTTTTTATTTGCTTAGCCTTACAAAAAGTAGAAAACAAGGAAAACCCTCTTTACACATGTAAACATTTTAAGGCTAGTGCGATACTACTTAAGCAGCCCACTAATCGCTATACAACAGCAAAAAAAAAAAACTCAACACACAACTCAACAACTCTTTTTTTGTTTAGTCTAATTTGTTTTCGGTGTTAAGGTTTGTTTTACTTTGCTTTTGCTTTTTCCGCGGCCGCAAAAAATTTGGCAAACTTTCAAAAATATGTTTATTGTATGTTTTAAAGAGATAATAATTTTTCGCTTACAAGTTTTATACCAAATTTGTTTTATCTTGATGACTGGGCCATGTATGAAAGAATTATAGTCGCTTGGTATTTTTTATTTTTTCAATAAACTGTTGATTTTCTGGCCTGAAAAGTGAAATAAAAAATACGAAAAATTAGAAAAAAAAACTGGTACAAAGTGCGTGCAATTTGTAGCACAATTGAAATTTACTACATGCACCCTATTGTTAGAGGCCTTAGAAACATATTTTTACTTACCGAAAGGAGAGCAATAAATTTCATAAAAACTTTGATGGTGTGAATGCGGCAATAGGTATAAGAATACATTTTTTATTCCTGAGGGAAAATTTTGAAATATAAAAATAAATGCTTTAAAAAATTTAATTAATATGATAATTCAGCTGTTAATATAGAGGCTCCTTTTACCAGAAACATTCCATATTATTTTTGTTGCTATGCACAATGGTTCGACATTCAATTTCGAGAAAAAAAAACTTTCCTAATTACTGAAAATGGTTTTTTGGGTCCTTGAATGCAATGGTTGTTCTACGGCTTTTTCATATTTGGTCTATCCAAAAAATTGCCGTTAATTTTCAGTTGCTGAGAAAATTACCAATTAGACCCACAAGCGTCAAAATATAATTCTTCTATATTCATTTTTAAGGAACTATAGTTTTTATTCCAAAGAATCTATGAATCTATATTAATAATATGCAGATGATTAGTAAAAAAGCAAGTATATAAAAATGTAAATAAGTCTGTAACGCAGTTTATTTTCTAAGTGGGGTATGATTCATACCGTATGACTCAGTCTGCCCAGGGTTTAGTCAAAGGTCTGCTTCCTTTGAATAGCATGAAGATGTTGTTATGCTAACACAATCAAGTTAATATACGAACTCACGACTTCTAACGTCTACACTATTAAAAAGTGTGTAGTATGAAGTAAATACGAGGTGTAAATTTATGTCTGCTTAATTCTACGAAGACAAAGTAGATTCGATTGACTTCATCTTCATTTGCTATTCGGCTAACTTACGAATTAATAGTTCTACAAAATATAAAGTAAATTTGGGAGACTTTATAGTTGCTTACAGTGCAGCTAACTACAACGGACACGAGGTAAATTCGGGAGACTTCATATTCGACTAATCTGCGAAATAATATAATAATACGGGAAATAATGTCAAGTAAATCCGGTAGACCTTACGATCGCCTAAAAACGGTATATCTAGGGGCTAACTACTAAGTAGAAGAATCGGTAAAGTTCTTCGGACTAGGCTTCTAAGTGGCTTGCTTACAATTGTCGTTCGTACGGTATCGTAACTTGTGTGCCAACATTGATTACTTTTGCCAAGTATAACATGATTTGAGTGAGAATCATACTTTATGTTTGTTCGTAATCATTGGTTGCATTTGCATATGTGCGTGATACTTTTATATACTGGTTTCTGTGTATGACGTGCTTTACTTCGGTATACGGTAAGTGTGAGTGCATTTGCACTTCTTTACGTATAAAAGCATAAAGTAAACGGTAAAAGGTAAGTGCATTAGCACTTCTTTATGAATAAGAGTATAAGGGCCTGTGCCACGATGTCAACAACGTTCGAATTGTCGCACACTTGCATTCAAAACAAAAACAAATTTTAAGATTTTGTTGTTGTTTCAAATGTAAGTATTTGTAACGTCACGTTACAAGTCATATGTACAAACATTTCAATTTAATTATTGGGAGATACTCACGAGGCTTTCTAAAAAATATTGTGTTTCTTTTAAGAAATTTGTGCATTTCATATTTTTTGTATTGTTTTCAAATTTCGTTATATCAAAGTTTATTTGACACATATCGCTCATTTACTTCAACAGTGTCATAACTCAAAAAATGCGTTTTTTGAGTTAATTATGTAAAAATTTCATACAAGTGGCTTTTAATAACAACTTGTGAGAGAAGAATAGTTGTTCATGTCTTCATTGCGTTGTATGAAAATTGATAACTTTAAAGGCGTTTTTTCCAAAACTAGTGTTTGTGAGTTGTGACATTATTGAAGTACAAATCAATAGGTACAACGAAAAAATTTTCGATCATATTTGGATTCGTTATATCGAAGTTTCACTGTATGTATTTATATAAAAAAATCATAAAAAAATTTTATAAATCAAATTTGTTTCAGACAACAGAGAGCAATTTAGTAAAAACACAAAATTGATGTGATTTTTTAACCGTTTCTTTTGTAAATTTAAATAAAAGCAGAAAACTTGCAAAAAGTAATGGGGGCATTGGCAGCTCTTAAAATGCCTCTGGCTGCTATTCACACCAAATTCAGCAATTCTGCTTGTTGACGTACCCATGGAGCTCGAAATCAGCTTCATCGCTGATAACAATTTTTCGATAGAAAAATAGGTGTCTATATTGGAATACGCGTCGACTTGGTGACAGTTACATGGAAAACAAAAACAAAATTGTGTAGATGTAAAAAATTTGTTTTTGTTTCTCATGCAAAATCAACCGTTTTTAAAAGAGAGAGAAACGCGTTGAAACTCTCACGTTTATTTCATTTTAGAAATGTATGGCAAACAAAAACAATTTTTGAAAATTTGTTCTTGTTTTAATGTAAAATTTCACTTCTTCGACGCGTTTTCCAGAATAGCCACCATAGATTTCTCATACAGCCCGAATTTTGATAGTAAAATTCAATGACTAGTTTTCAATTAAAATTTTCGTTATATTGACGATTGTTTTTTGGCTAAGTATAATTATGGCTACATCTACTTTCGAAAGTTTTATTATTCACACACATATACTACTAAATAAGGAGTATAAACATAATATAACACCCCTTTATTTAAAAACAGTTTTTTTTTTTGCCACAGACATGTCACAATCAAATCATGTGTAGGTTGTCCCAAAATTACTCTTGACCGACTACACTTGAACTTACATGAAATGATATTAAAAAAAGTACTTCATTAACACTCTACCAAATATGAAAGCGTATTTTTTGCCTTCCAAGTATTTTTAAAGACTGACTAAAGCAAAGAAAACAAAATTAAATTAAATAAAAAACAAAAGTCCCTCTAGTCATGGTCTATTTTTATAAAAATTCTATTCACATACAAAGATACAATATGTTCATTTGATTTCTCTTACAATTTTTTGTAACATAAAGAATAATGCACAATTCAAATGTTGGCATTTTATGGTTTTCAAGTGTCATCTCATTTATGTATGTGGTCCTTTGAATTTAACTATGTATGTACCTGGACCTTTTTCTTTTTTTTACTTTTTTACTATCACTTGTGTATAAAGCAAGCTAGAGTATTGCATGGTAATTAATATTGGTTTAAATTAGTTTAATTTTGGGTAATTACAATTAACAAGTGTAGAAAATTTAATATGACATTTTATGATATTCAAAATGGAAAAGTTTTGTGTTACAAAAATGATTTTTATTAGAGCATTTTAAAATACATTTGATTTTAAAAGTCAAAGCAACCTGCTCAAAGCAGGTTATGCAAGCTTTGTATATTGGCAAATTTAATTCGTTTTGCCAAGATCTAAATGCAAAGAGAATATTTATTCTCCAATAAACGCCTTTATCTCAAAAAAATCAGTTAAAAATTTAATCGGGTCAATTAAAGTTTTTAATTAATCAAATTTTTAAACAAAAGTTTAATTGACTAAATTAACATTTAAATTCAATCGTTAATCAATTATTTTTTACTAAAAATTTTAATTTTAAATCAATTAAATTTGTAATTGTTTGTTTATATTTTTTTTTTTTCAATGAAGGGTGTTTATTGCAGCAAAAGTTTTTCTCTGTGAGGCTGTACTCTAAATTTAAACGGTCTGTTGCGGGTCATTGAGCTTCTTGGGTGATAAAGAAGGAGAAAAATTGAATTCTGAGTGTGTGGTCATCCAGGTACTCAAAAGTGTCAACACTTTCGATGCCTTGCGTCATAGATAAAAAACAAATTACTGAAGTCAATTAAACATTTTAATAAATTAAATTTTTAAACAAACGTTTAATTGACTTTTTAATTAATTAAATATTTTAAACAAATATTTAATTGAGTCAATTGAAGTTTTAATTAAACTTTTAATCAATTTCATTAAACAATCAAAATTTTTAATTATTTATTTGTAATTTTTTTTTAATTTAAAGTGCTTGTTGCTGATTTTTTTTGTGTGGGTCTTTGCTCTAAATTACCGGTCATTGAGCTGCTTGAATGATGAAGACTGAGACAAATTTAATGAATATTTGCTGTGTGTTCATCCAGTCGTAAGAACCGTATCATAATATTCGACGGTTTGAAGCACTGGTGTCCGTTTCGTAAATGAATTGTTAAGATATGGCTTCACACATATACTTGCGCTCTAGCATTTATATATATCGTTGGTCACAAGTAGAAACGCCCTAACTCGTATTTTCACGAAATTGAGTTTTTCAGTGATTCCGATACATTTCACACAGATTTATTGCAATAGTGTAAAAAATAACACTTTTACAAGCAGTTGTTCAAGCAGTTGTACTGTTTATTATTTTGTTGTTACCTTCTCCTGTAAAGTAACAGTTGTTTTAGTTGGGGCTTTTCTACTTGTGACCAACGATATTCCCTTCGATCCCTTAAGGAGCATAGGGCCTCTATTTTATGCTAAACGTCGTCATCGGTAAATCAGATCGTTTTGTTTCATTTCTTTCGGTTTCGGTAGACATTTAATTTTAAGACGAAGTAGCTGATTAGGCTTCCTCATCCGATCGTGGTGCTGGAACTGCCAGCTAACTTTCAGGCAAGCGTTGCTTTGAGTTTTTTTTCCGAAGGGTATAATTTCTACTCTTTCTACTACTTCCTGACAAGCTGATCAAGCCATTCATGGCACTCTATTGGTAGAAACTAAGTTTCAGAGATAGTTATCAGCTACTGACCTGAGACGTTATTTCAACAATTTTCAATTTTCCACCCTTATTTGCACTGCCCATTCCCCGCTTCTTTCATTGAGATGTAGAAACAAAGCTCGCGGACTTTGTTTGTTTTAGAGAATGTATGCGAAGTGCACTGCAATGGCTTTCAGATTAAATTCAGCGCAGAATAGGCAGCCCATACAACTAAGTTTCATTTGGTTGCCAAATTTCCGTGGATAATTTATTTTGTGTAAATTCAAATTTTTATAGAGCAAAACTGACACATTCTAGTTTCAATTCGTTTTAGTAAATTAAAATTGCCTATCATTTACAATAATAAATAATATTTATACTAAACAAATAGAATTATTTGGTTAGTTTGTTTTATATTTAATAATTGCAATTTAAAATTAATTTTTGATGTCTCAGAAATTATATATTAAATTTTGCATCCTACATGCAAAAATTCATACATACTTAAGTTCGTATATTCTTAATAAAAGTCCAACACATTCGTAAGACTTATGTATGTACATTTGTATATATATATATTTATACATACATATGTATTCATATACTGAATGTTTACATTATAAACTTTATAGTGCCTGCATAATAAACACCTCTTCACATTTTCTATAAACAATTCCAAGAAAAATCCCATGACTGGAAGATGACACTTTTATTAAAATAATATAATATATACGAGTATGTTTGTATGTAGAATATTATGTTTTTGTTAAGAAAGATTAATGGCAAAATAAATTTTAGTATTTTGGTCAGATATTCTTTTATATACAAATGACACAGATTTTTTGTCAGTCTTACTTAGAATTGGGAGAATATAAATATTATAGAATTGCTAATCTTTAAAAACAAAAATATTTGTTTTGCTCATATAATTAAAGTTATTTCTGTGACTGTTTAAAATTTAGTTTGAAACGAAAATTCAATTGAGGAAACAAAAATGAAATATACAAGGAAGTGATAACTATAGAAGAAGATTAAAGTAAAGAATCTAACATAACATGAAGCATAGATAAAATTTGAAGAAAGAATATCCAGTAAGGTGATTAAAGTGATCCGCAACCCAACCTACAAAATACGTGGAAGAATTTTTAAAAGTACCAATAGATGCTTGGAAATCTTGAGCAGAAGTAAAATATGAAGGAAACCACGCAAGAATTTCCAAATGGTGTTATGGAAAATATTAAATTGGAAGCTAGAGAGAAGCCGATTAGGTGGAAAACTTATTTCAATATAAAACGGATGAAGCGTATTAACTGAATAAAGAAAAGCGAATTAAGTTGCTGCAAGCGAAGAAAACTAATTGGGAATATTTCGCTCTTTCTCTAGAAGAGCTACGCTAAAAACCAAAAATTATTTTACAGGATCATTAACAAGCGAAAACGTGAAAAATATTGCCCAATAAAATGTGTACACATGCAGAGAAAAAAGAGCTTAAAATCAATAAAAATCATATTAAATTAATACATTTTCTATTATATTGAAAATTGTTGCCAGTATAAATAATACAAAAATAATATTTCATATTTATTATTTAAAAGAAACAATATCCAAAAATTGATGTAAGTCATAAATTGATTCAGTTTTATACTTTTACGTCATATAAGTACATTTTGAAAGAGTAATTTAATTTTTATAAATGCGAAATATTTGAAGGTGGCAATACTGAACTATATACATACGTATTTATACTTAAATATGAGGTGCAGATGGTGCTGCTGCCGTCTTCAAAATAATTAAGTACGAGGCGACAAATGCTGCTAGCGGCATTTGAAGTTGTGTGTTCGGGTAGCCTGCTGTGGTGAATGTGTTTAATGCATTAGACAAGGTGATATCAAAAGCTTACCTCTGTTTATTATCCTAATGGATGATAATGCAATGTGGGCTGCTTTAAAAATGAAACTAACAAAAATGTATATGCTCTCATACGCAGATGAAAGAAAGACAATATCTTTCTGGCAGACTCAGTCGAAAATCATAAATGTAACCTTAACATTATTGTGGTGGAAATTGCAGATAAGGATCTAAATGCTGGAATACCCACGAAAAGTAAACAATTTTGTCAGTATTTAAAAGATTTTTCACACCCTGTAGCTCCTTGCCAAGTTCAGCTACAGACTTCCCAAGAGTTCATATTAAAAACTTGGCTCCTCCTCTACAATAATTTTAGCTTACAGATAATTCCATTTACATTATTATTCTGGCAATTCGGTTATAATGAATTTTTAACCGAAATTTTGTTGCCTTATTGTAACTTGTATTTATGACTGTATTCCGAATTTTTTTTTGTAATAAAATTCAATTATTTAAGTAATTATTTTTAGGCAATAAAAGGATTTTTTTTGGAGCCAAATAAGCTGTTTAATAAATATTATATTTTCACAATTTGTGCTCATATAAATTTAATCGATCGCTATACTGAGAATCGGTTCGTGGCAAGTAAAGAATTCTTGTCGACACACTTTTAGTATGAACCATCAGTGTAGAAATATAGTGAACTGAAAAAACGCAGTCCGAACGGTATAGAGCGGTTTGTTGATTATCGAAGTGTATTAGATAATTTTTCACGTCGTCACACACTTCTTTAAATAAGCAAGCATATTGTTACAGGAATGCAGAAAGGATCGTTAGTATCTCTAAAGCTTTTCAATATGTGCGATCTCTGTTGGAAGTAATCTTGTTCCGTTTTCCTAGAACAGACTAAAAATTTAGCCTTTTCTGTATATTCTTAAAAATTGTACTAAAGATTCTTGTTACCTACTGTTTTAAAATTAATTGGGGGATTCAAACGGTAGTCTTAAGTGCCATGATATTTTAAATTATTTTAATATAATTGTTTTTGCTTCTGTTTTTTATATCAAACAAAAATTTGAAAACATTATGACAATATGAGACTTAGGACTACCGTTTAAATAACCCAAAAAAATTCTCGTATTTTTGTTTACCAATTTTTCTGATTTTTGGTTACAAATTATAACCATGGTGAATGTTATTATTAACGTATTGGAAAAGGCCTGTTAATATTTTACACACATATTAGCGGACTTAAATACGGAGTAGGTTATCGATTCGCTGTATGTTAATTTTTATTTTACACATCTGTGCGTTGCTATCAGAAAGAATCCCTGGTTGAATGGATTATATATATATACAAATTGTAATAGGAATGATAATTGTTGTTCCTAGCGGTAGCAAATTATGCAGCCACATTCAAAGTGCCTTAGCACAGATGTCTGATTTTTTTTTTAACAAACACAACCCGCGAAGCGATTAGCTTGTCTCCAGAACACACCCAGAGCCTATGGCGGGAATCGAACCCACAAACTCTGGACTGAGAGGATAGCATCGCCCACTCAGCCACAGGGGGTAAAGATTAAGAATCAGACTAAAGCATTAAAAATATTTCAGACTGCGTGTGGTTATCGGTTTTTTTTTTCATTTTATTTTCAATACCTACTAAAGAATTTTGAACTTTTTAATGTTTTCAATACTTATGGAAGAGAAATTTGTCATTGAAAACTTGAAACATTTTCTGTACAAAAATGTTTCCTTAATAGACATAAACACATCATCCATTCGAAAATATCACTAGAAAAAAAAAACGTTAATAATCGTTAATATAAAAATTGGTCCTGAGAAAATTTAAATAAATGCCTTCAACAAATGCTTTGAAATGTTGCTAGAGAGGGCGGGGGAGTATGTCATGTAGTTATAATGTAAACAATATGATTATTAGGTGCGAATGATGTTTTAAGAGCGTGCATGTGGGCGCGTATGTGTGTGTGGGTGTGTGTGTTTTACTTGCTCTTGTTGTTATTGTTCGCTCAATGTTAATGCAATTATTGTTTTTTTGTTGTTGTTACTTTTCTCCCGGTTTGTGTTTGTATTTGGGGGAAATTTTCATTTATTACAATTCGTTCATGATTGCAAGTGTGTGCGTGTGCGTATAATTTGATATTGATAAATGTGTTTTAAACAAGTTGTAAAATGGAAATTTTTATGGTTTTAATTAAATTGTTGATTAATTTTATGACATTTATTCTAGATTCTGCCCACATTAATGTAGAATAGGATTAAAGTGTTTAAGTACATTTTGAATAAAATTGTTTGATGTGTGTACATGCATAAAAACATACATATGTATGTGTATGGTTAAACACATCTGTATGGTTAAAAATTTCACAGAGGGGAATTATTTTTATGTTTCAAAGAGATTACAAATTTCCCTTTTTACCACGGTGAGCATGTTGTTTTTGGCACTTTATTAAAGATTTTTCTTATTTAACAATTAATTTAAATTTATTTAAAAAAAATCATATTTGCAGTAAAGCCTATAGTACTCGGCATGTAAAAAACCACATGCTCATGTGGTTCAGACATAATTTTGATATCATCACGAAGCTACATTTGCTACATGCCGTGTACTAGTAACATATGTAAATGTAGATATTCACATGCTTACAGATGTGCTGCCAGATTTGTATTTTGGAATAAAAATACTATCAAAATTTTACGCATGTAGCCACTACTCCCGTGACCTCATCGCCACATACGCATGTGGCTTTTTACATGCCGTGTACTGTAGGCACTTCTCATAAGCAATCGATTTGACAAATGAAGCATGTACGTGCATATGTATGTACATACTTATGTAGATCGAAATTTTCAAACATTAAAAAATTAAAAGACAAATATCCCAAAACTAGGAAGGACTTAGAGACGGCGGTATTATTTTAAAAATAGTTGGTTTGGTGAAATGTGGCAACCTTATAAAACATGCATTTTTCAGTTTCGATTCGCTGTGTTGTTTGAAGGCTCAGTTAGCCGACTGCAATGGAATGTAACAGCAGCGTTAGGAAACAGCTGATCGATATTGTTAGTAGCAATTTTATGGGGGGCGCTGGAGTCGGCAAAGTTCAGTGACAAGGGACTATGCCTTGAAATTTCCCACTACAACTGACTTTGTCGGTGACCGAGATCGAACCTAGGATCTACCGTTTTGTTGTCAACGTGCTAACTACTTCAGTCAACGGCACCATCAAAATTAAAATAAAGAACTTTTACTTCAGTTACTTGAATAATTTTGTTTAGTTTTGTCTCTCCGCTTTAAAATTTAAAAAAGTGTAATTACGTGATTTTCAAAAATTAAGTTGGAGTTCGCTTTACCATCAATGGAGATTGTTATTGCACCATGATCAATGATATTTTATTTGATAGCGTTATGTGCCACTCGGTGACCGCAATTGAAATTAATATTTATAGAAAAGTTAATTCGTTGTCTCAAGGTCGTGTGATTTGATACCGAAAAGCCAGCAATAATTGTCGCCTTGGAGGCAAAGATTGTTCATGTTAGAGCCATAAGCGCCAAAGAAGCTCAAACGACATAATTTTTGAACCTCGCTTTTTGACGAAAATCGATTATTTACGATTGCAGATAATCGATTTGCATAAAAAATGAGGTTCAAATATTACGTCGCTTAAGTTTTTTGGCGCTTATGGCACGATATGCTCGAAATAATTTTCAAATGTTATGCCTTGTATTAATAATTTAAATTAAAATTTTTTTTATTAAAACTTAATTTTTTGTTTGTTGTACTTTACAAGTTCAAGTTGTATTGGACTTTAAAAGCAGCCTTTATATGGGTGCCCACTTTATTGCAAGATTCAACTCAATTGCAAATATTGATCTTACTTATTTACACAATTAATTTTTTTAATGTTTCAAATAAGCACGTAATCTCATATTTCGGAAATTTAGTCAATGGATGAGTATTTATTTTCTATTTAAATGTGATGACATTGTTGTTGATGTTGAGGAAAATTTAAATGATGATGGAAACAGCAATAATAATAATATAATAATGATGAAGCTGCTGTTGGCTTTTGGCGATCTTAACTGAAACGCAAGAGTGAAAATTTAAAAAAAAGTGTTTGTATGTATGTACGAAACTAAATTTGTGTGTTTACTAATTTTAACAATGATGTAACTTGTCGTGAAACACACCAACAACTGCACTCAAACGAGAGAGAAAAAAAAATTACAACAACAAAACAGATTCACAAAATGAAAACAAATTTTTTCGCAAAAACGGAAAAGCGTCACTACAAATTGGGCGCGTGGCCAAAACAGCATCATGTTTATGAAAAAAAAAGTAGATTTGAGTTGCTACTGTTAAATGTTTTTCTGAATTAAGTTGCCTGCCATGACACGTTGCCATACAAAAGTGATACTTAAGGCAGACGTACGCCAAATTTAAGTGTTTGCCAAAAAAAAAAGAAAGAAGTAAAAACGAGAAATATAATTGTTTGTATGTAGTACATATAAAAAAGAAAAAATTAACACTTAAGCACATATTCGTACAGTCATATAAACGTATTATATGACCATTTTACACACGCTTTTATTTACGCAGAAAATTCAATAAAGCCACACGAACAGTATAGTGTTTATGGAGAAGAAGCACAAAAGAAAAAAAATTTAAGGAAAAACGACAAGCAGTGTATTAAAATTTTCCAACACCTGACTCATACATCCGAAATAAACATCCTCTATGCTGTGACTTCTATGCAAAATACACGAACTCCATTTATAAGCACAAGCACAGTGGTTCGGTGGGAACGAGGTTGATAATACACACTTATATACATATGTATATCGCTCATTTATTACAACAGTGTCATAACTTAAAAAAATTAGTTTTACAGAAAATGTGTTTAAAGTTTCCAATTTACACCCAAATTAAATGGAAAAAGAAAATTTAATTTTTCTTTCCAGAGTTGAGTACACAATATGTTTTTATGAAATCCTAGTACGATAAGAACAATGATATGAAGATTAACTCTTCATTCTTAACTTAAAAATCTTAATTTTTGAGTTATAACGTTATTGTAGCAAGTGTGCATGTCTTAAACAATTTTATCTTCTTAATATCAGTTGCTATTAGTTTTCTTTTGTCATCAGGAGCGTAAACTATATTTTAGAAACTACACACGGAATGACAAGCTTATATACCCATACCATTGTTACCTTCTTTAGGAAAGGGATAATGATAGAGAAGACAGATGGTGAAGGAAGAGCCAGAGGAAAGCTTCATTCTTTTTTTTAATGCAGTTTTGCAGCGCCTCTGGTGTTAAATGAGGCATATTAAATTTCGAAGCTGTGCTTAGTATCCATTTTTTGTTTGTTTATTTTACTTCGCCAATGATTGTGAAGGAGGGCGCTGTGATGCTACACTAGGATTAATATCCGCTGAAGCAGTGGGCTCGAACCCAAAACCTTCGGTGTTGGTGAAGTTTCTAAATAAAAATTATTAACAAACTGCTGCCAAGCTAAAAAGTAAGATACGAATACATATTTATTATTTTAATTCAAGTTTAACGAATTTTTAATGGACGAAAGATTTCATGCATTTACGGACGGTAAATCAATAACTGTAACAACTAAACCATTTCTCGCATTCTATTTCATTTAAAGTTCACGTTAAATAGCTGACATTAACAACCAATCTCTGCCCAATTAAATATACAGGGATGCTGACAAAGTGCCACCAGGGGTGGTGGCTCAGGAAAATGCGGCATTTCTTCCAGCCAAAGTCTAGTTTAACCTTTTTTTTTGTATTTTTTTTTCGAAAATCGGATTAATTAACAAACAGGGCAGGTATGAATAAAATTCCTCGAAAAATTTTTCCCAGGGAGCTATTTCAAACAATAGCAAGTAATAGGGAAAACAAAAAAATTTAAATTGGAAAAGGGATAAATTTCTCACGGAATTTTTTTCATAATTGCCCGGAAAATATTAAATTGTTTAATAAGAATTGAAATAAACTGTACTTAATCCTAAGAAATTATTCCTTGATTAAATACAGATAATTGATTCCTACAACTGAAAGCAAAAAAAAAAAAATAAAAATATTGCCAGGCTTATGCGACAAATAAAATTTGCACGAGATTATATATATTTTTGTAACATATTTTCTGACATATTAGCGAGTGTGCCCCTAATCCACAAAACAAGAAATCGTATAAATCGGTTAAGTAGACTTACAAAGTATACAAAGGTGGCAGCACTTGCTGAAAGAGCTGAAGGTGTGTTAAAAATTCGTAGAGATCATTAGTCATTAATCATCCTGGAAGAATTAATATACAGAAAGCGTATAATTACAACGCGAAAAACATCATACAGGTATTTTTTTTTAACAAAAAAAAAAAAAAAGTCGCATACCGCTAAAAGAATGTCAAATTGCAACTTTAGTCGGACGAACGGTAACCTTGGGTGAATTTTGTATGATAAAAAAAAAAATTTTTTTTACCTTTATGAAGTTTTGTTTTTGTTTCACACTAGACACCAGTATTTTTTTATATAAAACCAAGGTACATCAAGCTTAAAAAATGTTTAAAGATTAAAGAATCAATTAATTTAATTTAAAAAAAATTTTTTCAATAAAAAAATGCAAGTAAGAAATTTTTAGAAAATTATCTGTGAAATGAAATACTAACCACTGTTTTTCTCTGGAAACGTTGAGATATGTTGCACGTTCCTTTTCTTTCTTGGTGCAATTTTTAACGGAAAAGCATTTTAACCCCTTCAATGATTCAACATTGAAATTTTCTGAAGAAAAAATTAAAAAAAAAATAACAAGAAAAACAGCAGTATTTTCTTCTGCTTTTAAAACAAAATCCATAAAATTGAAAATCCTTTTTGGTGGAAAACGTTGTTGTCTCCATAAAAACAAATGCAAATACCTAATAATACTACGAGTATGAAGAGTTTAAAATTAAAATAGTTCTGGAGTGATACGCTGAAGTTCAACAAAAAACGAAAAGCAAAAAACAAGCACCAACAACAACAACAACTAGCTGTTGCTGAACAAGAAGTGTTGTTGCAAATTAAAAACATATTGTCATGTGTGTTATTTTTCATTGCATTTCTATGCAATATTCTGCATTAACACAGCAACACACTAGGATCCAGCGACAGAGATAAGCAACAACAATAATAATAAAAAGAGCTGAAATTAAACTAAAAATATCCTCCTCTTAACAACAACGCACTACTGAATTTTATTTCTTTGCTTTTGATATTAAATTTTTTTATTGTTGCACTTTTTGCTTTATTTCACTATAATTTTTTAGCACAAAAACTTATTTTGTTGCAATATGTTTTTTTTGGTGTATGTTGTTGTTGTTGTTGTTGTTGGTGATGGTGGTGGTAGTGGGGTTGGTGCCAGAGCTGGTGGCAGAGTTTTTTATTCGTTGTTTATTTTATAAGATTTTGCTATTTTATATTTCGCCACATGTGTACTTTGGCGTTCATTAACTTTTTCCATCCATATTAATAAATTGTTTTTACAGCAACTACAAACTAAAAGTAAAGCCTGTTGAAAGTGCGGAATACACATATACACACACGTACATGTATACTTCATATTTTTTTACTATATTTATAAAAATTTTTTTATATTACACATTAAACTATTCTTTAACTTTTTTTTTGTAAAAAAAATAAATTTGCTACAGGGTTTGAAAAGGATTTTTTCTCAATTATATGAATCTTCATCTTGCTTTCTTTACATTGGTTTTCTCTAGTTATACTAAGATATTTTTTTTGGGCACTATCTCCATTACCAAGAGTAAAATGCGCATAGGTCAGGTTAGGTTAGGTTAGGTTAGCAGGCTGCTGGTAAGGAAGGGTGAAATTTAAAGTCCAGCTTACTTAGGTCCAATAAAATAATCCCTTTGTGTTACCTGATAGTGATGGAGTAGACAGGTGTTGAAGGAAGAGATGGAGGAAAGGTTCATTCTTTTACAACTCTGCTTTTTTGCACGCTTTTTGACAATGCAGGGTTGCAGTGCCTTCTGAAATTTGAAAATGCGCATAGAGACCAGAGAAAAAAAAAATATACACAAGTAAATAGTCTTAATTTTAGTAACTGCGTACAAACATAATTGTAGTGTAAACAATTCGTAGCTCACATACATATTTTCTTTCAAACAACTAGGATTATAGTCAATTTCAACATACAAGAGCATCTCTACAGCGTTTATGCAAAAAACTAAAATACGTTACAACTACAAATAAGAAGTCACTTGTTTACACTCGGGCTATGCAAATTCAACCGGACAAAAAGAAAATACACATGATACTCAGAATATATGTGCATATATTCATCGTTCGCCACTGTATACATACATTTGTGTATGTAAAATGGAATGGAAAATTTGTGGATGTGTGTGTGACAGTTTGAAAACATGCTTTATGTGTGTGTATGTGTGTGTGTGTGTGTAAATAATAGCCCTGTATATACGTATGTGTAGCCTATTAATAGTCCGAGTATTTTTATACTCATGCTTGTGCTGTGGTATTTAAAAAATGTGTATAAGCATAGTTGTTTTTTATTTTAAGCTGTATGCATTTTTAGTTGCTTGCCGGCCAATACTCAAAAATAGTACTTAAAACGATATCTTTGGCATTCACTGCTGTATACTAAACGAAACCAGTGAATGTTGCAGAAAAATTTGATTGTCGATTCAAATGAGGGAAAAAGTATAAGTATGTCTTGAATATCGGAAAAGGAGTCAACCAAATCTTGTACTTGATTTAAACACATTGCTTAGCAGAACTTCAAATTTTTAAAGTAGCAAGCAAAAACTGTATATACGAGTACAAACAAACAGAAAACAAAAAATTCAATTATTTTTTTAATTGAATCTATGATTTTTATATTCATATATCAAAATCATTTTTTTTCTGTGCAATAATTGCATAAAGAAACTATTAATAAGACAGACTTGAGTAATAAAATCTATATTAACTTATTTTACCTTTAATAATCATATTTCCACTGCACGCATTATATCTGATGACCATTCAGCGAATCAATCCCTTAATGACACTGTCATTATGCATTTGCATAAATGGCCCTGATCTGCAGCAATAATATAACAAGTGAATAGTGCTAAAGTTCGACAGCATTAACGGCACACACACTCAAATTTTTAAAAACGCACACATATACACACTTATTTAGCAGATACATTGCATCAACAGCCACAACAATAAAACAAAGAGTAAAAAAAATTAACGTCAACTACAATTTTTTTTACAAACAATTATTTTTGCGTTTTAAAGTGAAAGAGGAAAAAAAGGAACTAAAACACATGTACCATGTGTGCCAAGATCGCTTGCTGTCATTTGTTTAGCTAAACCGAGTGTTCGAGTACACGTTGTTTAATTCATATTGTTGATGTTGATGTTGAACTTGTTGTTGCTGCTGTTGTTCCTTCTTGCACAAGGCTCAATTGGAAAAGTAAACGATTTCCGTTGCATGTGAAGGAAGGACTCTTCATATGAAATTTGAAATATTGTTTAAATTTTGTAAATATTTAGGCAAATCGTACACCTAATTATGTACGAGTATGTATCTAAATTGTCTTTTCATGTCACAAAAATTAAAAGATTATTATGTTTTTATACATGTACACACATCTGTATTCACATATTATTATTATTTTAACAGCCATTTAAGAATAATGTTTTCATAATTATAATTATAAGAATAATAATAAAATCGGTTTTCTAAAATGCACTCATAAATTAAATAAAATTGGGAATACAGTACACATTTATATAACGAATTTTCCTCATAGTAAAATGATCAGGGTACGCAAATACGTAGAACGCAACGTTTTCTTTCATTATACTCGTACACTTCCCCCCCCCCCCCTCCAAAAAAAAAAAAAAATAAATAAAATAAAGGGTAAACATAGGTTTGTCATTCCGTGTGTAATTTTTACAATATTAATATGCGGCATACAAAGTATATCGATGGTCAGAAGTAGAAAGACCCCAAATTGAATTTGAACGAAATTGACTTTTTCAGTGATTTCAATACATTTCACACAAACACACCTACTCACAAAAATATATTGCAATAGTGGAAAAATAACGCTTTTATAGGCAGTTGTACCCAGTATCAGACTGATTGTGTTTGGACTATTTTTGGCGCAAAAAATTCCCATTGGGTGTAAAAAAAGCCAACTAAATACAATAAAGATACAATATATCACCGATACGAAATAGTCAAAATGAACTTTTGTACAAAATCACTAAAATTTTGATGAGTTGCACTCAATATCAACTGCAACAACAATAACACACACACACACGCACAAAACAACAAACTACACAAAAACCCACTAATAAATTAAAAGAAAAAAAACATACAAACATAAAATAAAAAAATAAATAATTAGAAAATTTAAAAAACAGCCCATAAAAAAATCAAGAACTAAAAAAAACACACATGTATGTATTGAGGAAAGGGAAAGTGAATGTGCAACGTAGAACAAACATACACACTTGCACATGTCAGTGCAACATAACAAAGGGAAAATCCATAAAGTAAGCAGCTACTGGCGGCTGAGAAAAATTAAAGGCGACTTTTTAGCATAAACATCATAAAAATAAACTAAACTCTGATGACGCTGCCGCGCGATCAGCACCACCACCAACACCAACAGCAAGAGCAATAACAGTAGTAGCAGCTGCAACAGCAGCAGCAACAGCAGCCGCCGTGTGGAGGAACTGTAGTCGTTGATTTTCTTCTGTAGAGAACATTAAAAATGATCCTTAGACGTGTGTTTAAATAATGTACATCTTTTAGTTTAATGTTTTATTCTAAAACGGAACGTGGTGCGCTAAAGAACTCGTTAGAACTGAACGGGCGAAATAAAGTAAAAAAAAAAAAAAAATAAATAAAAGACATTATTAACAAAAAAACAAAAAACAAAAGACGTGAATTTGAAAACTTGACGTAGGCACCTTTTAATAAAACCGTTCGTTGTTAGACAAAATACTTACGTACATATGTACATTTATCTTAAAACATATAAAATTACATGGGGTTTTCCCAAGAAAACTCAAAAAGAAAAGCTTATTTTTTTGGCAAATGGCCCAACAAAACTTAATTTCAAAATAAAAAGATTTGCAAACAACAAGTGAATATATTATAGCAAAAAGTGTGGCTGAATGACATTACACACACGTTTAAGTGGTTCAACATATTGTGTATTGTGACTGTTTAAAAATTTATTTTATAAGAAATTAAAAATTATATACAAGCATGTAGGCGAATAATCAGATAAACTAGAGAAACAAAAATATTGCAAAAAAAAAAAAAAGCAAACAAGAATGTCTTCCAGTTTAAAAATGAATACGACAGTGACTTGTCAAAATTTAAGCATTCCCATACAAAAATCCTCAGCAATCAATTGCATGTACCACAATTTGCCACACCCCTCTACGCCACCTTACACACCATTTTCCAGCTCTTCAATTATGCATTGCAATGCACAACTGGAAAATTACTCCACAATGACAGAACTAACAGGAACGATGCCAGAACTAACAGCTACAACAGCCACAGTGGTAAATTGTAATTTAATGTCGCCACCATTGAGTGCAACACCAATAAGTGAACAGTTTCGCGCTTCTCTCTGCAATTTAAAATCATTCAACAGTGGCAGTAATTATAACGATTTTGCCACTGCCGATGCTCATTTTCCAGATTTTTCCCAATTAACATTTGCAGCTGTTGAAACGCCAAATTCCATTTACGGCGGTATTGGCAGCATGAACTGCGGCAACACAAGCATTGAGTCCGACAATATGCTAAACAAACAACATTCCCTGTGCTACTCTGGTGGGGACGAGCAAGAATATGGCCATTTGTCGGATGATGAGGTTAAATGTGAATCCATGCAAATTTCAGAACAACAATCACAACAAGATGTTTTTCGTTTTGAGCCTGAAGACATTGCACGCTTGACGGAAACCTGTCAATATACAGAAATCAATAGTGTCCCCGTAATGGCCCAGACTCCGTTTACGCCCCAAACACCTTATTCACCGCACACCAGCACCTTTATGTCATTTACACCCTCGTTAACCCAACAGCCTCCACAGCAAATCAATAGCTTTGCTATGTCCTACAACAGCCAGCAAGTCAGTCAGACAACTGCAGCCATGCAGGAAACTCAAGCCACTACTGGCGGCAATGCCAACGATTGCTTAAACCTAGACATGCAATATTACAATTATGATGAAATAAATTGCCAATCTAAGGAACAATCACCCTGCTCTTCACCTCCTTTGGATCCTTGGATGTCTTTGACCTTGAGCGACTCCATGCAGCAGCAGCCCTCGAGGCAAGAGTCACCCAAGATTATGAACAGCAGTTATGCCGGCTTTACACCGCCTTATCAAGTCAACTATGAGCCCAACGTAAAACAAGAAACTCAAATAAAAACCAAACTGCCCTCCATGATGTCCACTTTTGGTACACCCAAATATGAACCCTTGACTGCCTATTCCTTCACTGATTACAGTGACAGTCAGCCAAGAACTCACATCTATAGTCCACCAACACAAACATTAAGCAACAACCCTAACCCCTACAGCCATAATATAAATTCTTTCAACGTTTTGGCGGATGAATTTGAAAACTGCAATTTGTTAAATTTAGACAAGCCCAATAGGGAACATAAAATAATATGGACCATAGATGAATTGGTTGAAATAAATGATGAAATCATGAGTGAATTCTGCAAACAAACTCAAGAAACCGCACAAAATGGTTACGATAATCAGCACTATTATTGCAACAATGAAAACTCCACCAATACCGACGAGGATGATGAAATAAACTTGCAACTTGCAACAGCAGCCGAGTCAAGTATATTTCCTGAGGCTGTAGAAACCGCAGGCTGTGAAGAGGACAATGATGAAGTTTTCATAGTGGAAAAGGCCAAAACAACTAAACAAAGAAGAAAACGTTGCACTTCACAAACTTCGAATGCTTCCTCTGCGGCAACAGTTCAAACTCTAAGTTTAACTGCCGTCGAAACGGAATTGATGCAGGGACCCATGATTTGCCGCTGGACCGATTGTGATGAAATTTTCCCCAATCAAATGGAGTTTGTGGCTCATATTGAAAAGAAACATGTTGATGTTAAAAGAGGAGAAGATTTTTCATGCTTTTGGCATGAATGCCCCAGACGCTATAAGCCCTTCAATGCCCGCTACAAATTGTTGATACACATGAGAGTTCACAGCGGCGAAAAACCCAACAAATGTCCGGTGAGTCTAATGCAAAAGCTTTACTAAAATGTTTTTATTTTCTATGTAAATATGTAAATTTCAGAATGCATTTCTATATCATTGTATATAAAGTCTGCAAAATTTAAATTATATTATATTATATTTGTATAAAAACAGATTTAACCATGAAACTTTTTATGAAATTCGATAGAGGCAAACAAAATGAAAAAAGTAAAGAAAAATATTTTAAATATTGATACGATACGCTTATTTTTCTATTTTACTCTTTCGCTCTACCACTCCAATTAAAAAAAATATTTTCCTAAAAAAATACATGTCAAAAAATTTTATGAAAAATTGTTTAAAATTAATTTATTAAATTTTTGTATCCAATTTTTCAACCTCTTTTTATACAATTTTATACAATTACGGCCCTTTTCACAATGTATGATTAAGAGTTAACGTGGAGTTTAACAGACAGTTCTTCATTCAAAATTTGCCGTTGCTTGTAATTCCACACTGTGAAAATGGCCGTTAAACTATTTTTGTAAGCTTTAGATCTTTATATATTTTTATCTTTTCATTTCAATATTTCGTTAACCTGCGGTTAATAAAGAAATGTATATATTTTGTGATTGTAAGAAAAAAATTAAAATGAATACATCTATGGCAATAAGCAAAAAGTGCTTAAGTCATATGTTACTGTGTTGCAGGAGAGCACTTTTAAGCGTTCAAGACAATTTTCAATTAAATTGGCAAATTCTCTGTAAATATTTATTTTTCTAAGCAAACATCCTCCTAAACAATTAAGTTAAAATATACCAAAGTATAAGCTAAATTAATTTATTATTCCAAATCAAATAAGAAGTCTAAAAAAGATAAGTCCCAAGTCATAGTGCTATAACTTCCTGAAAAATCACACAAATTTATTGAGATTTTGACCAGGAGTACTTTCGAATATGTTCATTACGGAGTAAGTCTTTATTGTTCTCCTCGTCTCTCTCTCCATCAAACTAATCAGCTTAGCAATAATACTTGCATAGTGTAAATATGGACTTATTATTAACTCAAAATCAGCTTATCTCGACTTAAGCACTTTTTCCTTTTTGCCACAGATATATAAATTAGATTTTCTGAAGAGGTTAACTAATAGACAGATTTTGTAAAAAATTTCGTTGCTAAACGTTTCAAATTTGTATGAAAAATTAAGAAAACTCGTTTCAAAAAATATTTTTCCATAAATATTAAAAAAAACAAAAAAAAAATTAAAAATTATCTAAATCTTAAAAAAATTGTTTAACTGTATTAATTCAGTAAATAAAAATAAGAACTAAAAATCGAAGATTTAAAAAAAAATTACATTGCGCTGTTAAAAATTTAAAATGATCTTTGAAAGTGTGTTTTACTAAAAACTAAACATTTTAAGCAGCCAAATCTGAACTAAAAAAAAACGAAAAATTTACTAAATATTAAAAAATGTAAAAAATGTTAACTTAAAAATTTATATTTATCATAAAAAATCTAATTTTGAATATCCCTTTTATTTACTTTCCTTTTATATCGCTGTATGCCACCCAATTATTTAATCTACATGAAAAACTATTAAAACACTATTTTGTTTATCTTATAGTGAAAGGTTTTTATAAGAGTTCGTTATAAACACTAAATTTAATTAAAATACTACATGTGTTAAGATTCAAAGAAATTTTAGGAAAATTCACATTTTGGAAACAAACATATATATGGACATACATGCATGCATTCATAAAAATATCCCAGCAAAAAGTGCTGCTAGTTGGTGAGGGACTTGTGTTTTTTTGTGGGAATAAGAGCTTACAAGCATGTTTACTTACGTATGATATTTGCTCAAAATATCTTATGCTGGTTTCAAACGACCTGCTTTTGACTCCTGACCAGTCAAATCCTGCTACGCCATACGAGTATATCTGTCGAAATTGCCAATTTACAAACGAAATTTACAAAATTTTCTTTCAATTGTACGTATTTTTTAATTATAATTATTTAACTAATTTTAACTGACACAACCTTCTTCGTCATTTTGCCGCTCATTAGCTCTTGTACGAGTATATACTCTTACACAGCAGCTTACGATCGCAAGTATTGGAGTTTGGTAAGAAAAATTACGTTTGAAAATTATGTCGGTTAAGCTCTTTTGGCGGTTATGGCACGATATACATATTATACTTATATGGACGAAACATCAGCAAAAATTAAATTCTCAAAAGAATGTATAAATTTCTTGTGTAAGTAAGCAAAAAGCTATTGCATACTTTTAGGCCAGCTAAGTAATGATTATTGAATATAACAAAAATTTATTAACAATTGTGGGCGGAAAAATGTATAGATATAATAAGGTTAGGTTAAGTTGAAAACAGGGGCAATCAATATTGACCAAATACATTTCGGATTGAAATGCTTTTATAGCATATTGTGGGCTCTTAAGAGAGATATTTGGGTGGAAAGTACCCAATAAAGAACCGTGAAAACGTATCAAACATGGTCAGGCTAGGAACTGAAATTCCTCAATATGCTTTATTAGGATTTTCCTATCTGAACCCCTAAGAAATTTCATATACAGGGTGGGCCAAAAGTTACTTTGGGGTTTAAAAGTTTAATAACTTTTTCGTTTATTAATTTTTTTTTTATTTTTTTCTCAGATTATATAATATATAAAATGGAAAATTTTTTACACTAAGTATGAAAAATATTGTCTCTTAATTTACCACTGTTTTCAGCTTCGCACTGATGGGCTCGTTTTAGAGCATTTTCCATAATATCTTCCAAAATTTCTGCAACAATGTTTGCCTTGAGTTCAAGGATTGTCTCTGGCTTGTTCACATACACTCGCTACTTCAAATAACCCCAAAGAAAATAGTCGGGTGCTGTCAAAACTGGCGATCGCGCTGGGCCAAATTATTTCCGAATTTCTGGAAATTATTCGCTCTCCAAAAATTTGACTTAAAAGTGCCATTGTGTCTCGGACAGTGCGGGCAGTGGCTCCGTCCTGCTGAAACCACATACCAGGTATGTTTTCAAAAGCAAGACGTAAAAAATTTTCTATCATAAACCGATACCGCTCTCCATTTACGGTTACAGCACTTCCATCTTCATTCTCGAAGAAGTAAGGCCCAATGATATTTTCAGATGTGATCCCACACCATATTGTACACCTAATGGGGTGCAATTGGCGTTTATGAATGGCTCTTGGATTTTCAGAACCCCAGAACCTACAGTTCTGCTTATTAACAAAGCCATTCAAATGAAAATGAGCTTCATCAATCATAATCATAATCGCCCATCAGTGCGAAGCTGAAAACGGTGGTCATTTAAGAGACATTATTTTTCATACTTAGTGTAAAAAAATTTTCCATTTTGTATATTATATAATCTGAGAAAAAAAATTTAAAAAAATTAATAAACGAAAAAGTTATTAAACTTTTAAACCCCCTGGTAACTTTTGGCCCACCGTGTACATATGTACCTGTATTCAGTAACTTTTTGCGAACTGAGAATCATAATATTTGGCGATATATTTATACGTTGGCGGTAACGATAATGTAATTCTGTAATCTCTTTTTTACGATAGTATACGAGTACATCTGTACTTTACTTGCCATTCAATTGTATATCATGTGGCATCCCTGCATACAAAATGTCAAAATAAGCGAAAAGCACAGAGCAGAATTACAGAAAAACTAAATGAATTTGAGTTTTTAATTTTACTTTTCTTTACTTAAATCGACCGCGAATATCGTTAAAATATATTATTGAATTGCAAACTCGATAGCGATATGATTATCGTAATAAAATTTACCGTATTCAGGTACTGGTATATTTTCAAGGTGAACGTTTTGTTTTCTAATTTGACTGAATGCTGAATAGTGACACGAAGAGTATTCGAGAGTTTCATCATCTTACTGTCAAGCTCTACATGTTGTATTGTTAAGAACACCCATTCTGTGTATGCTGATATTATGCTAACCTAATTCCTAAGTGTTGGCCTTTTTAAACTTAGAATCCATTTTGCTTTTTCACTATTTTGGGTTTCACAAGAGAATTTCGGTAACTCTTCTAAACGTAGAGCTCTTCCAATCTGTGATGTGTTGTGTTATAGTCCATTGTTTAAGTTCGTTTTTGAATTCCTGAATTCCTTTTTTCCTGTGATGTTATTCAGTAATGACACCATATTTGCAAGCCTAATCGCCTCTTTATTTCCAGCGATACCTCAATTAGCTCAATCTATCTACAATACCTGCATAAGTTGAAGGACGCTTCGATATTGAACTTTATGATTTCTTAAAACTGTTCTACTATCCGTAAAGATATAGATTGTTAGTTTGTTGTCAATTTCCTTTAGATATTTTATGCATTCCGTTATAGTCGTGATCTGTCCATCTGAAAGAATGTGTTATGTTTAAGTACAACAATAGCTGTATTCTATTGCAGATCTTTTACATATTATGGCTTTGCTAAATCGTGGTAAATTTAAAACACGGCAACAACAAAATGCATACATTTTTAATCAACTATGTCTACACCATCTACTGTACTAAAAACTGTAGTAGATATTGTAGCTGATTTTATTTATTTATTTACTGATACATATTATACAAAGTAAATTTGCGTAATATAGTTGCGTAACTAGACCATATGCCCAAGATGTTATAAACAGTATTTAAAAAAAGTTTTGTGACTGACTGTACACGACCTATGCCTTCACATAGGAAGTAGCAACGTGGTTGTTAAAGAAATTCACCAAAAGAACCGCAAGAATATACGGCTATCCATGGCAGATCAGTCAACCAGTGCGAGCGAGACGAAAAACTCTCGAAGGCCAAACAACGCACAAAAGCCTCGCCGTACTTAAGAAATAATTACAATGACGCGAGAGCTGTTCTTCAGACCAAAGCTGCTTAACGACTGAAGCTGAAGAAAATCGTAGTATATTTAAAAGGGGTTTAAATTTAATGTGAACAGTGAACAGGGATGACAAAGTTGGTACAATTGTACTTTTTTTGGTACTATTCAAACTCGGAAAGTGCAATAGTACACCAATGATTAATTTAGTACGATTAAGTAATCTCACCAGTTTCACTCCGCATTTCTTTTCAAACGATTGCATATGCCAATTTTCACTTTTGAACCATGAAACTCATATTCTTCTCACTTGAAAACAGTCTTGTGAAAGAAAAATGCAGCGAGAAAATCAAAAAATCTGAACTCGTCCATTTCCAAATCATTTTTCCTCTAAAGTCGGATGCTAGAGCACATGCTAATAATTTGTATACATTGAATTTCATTGAATGCTTTAACATCCCAACTTACAAGCGAATTTGTGAAAACGATTCGGAACAAAGTCGATTATTTTAATAAAAACAAATAAAAATATGTAGTTTGAACTTGGAAAATCTTTTAGTACAATTAAGGTGGAAAAAGTAAAATTTTTGAAAGTTGTTGCTACAATTTTCAAATTATCAATTTCTATCTCTGACAGTGAATTCCGCTTATATCTCTCTTGTTCCATAAAGTATTGCTGTTTTAATTTTTTTTCAAGAAAAGGATATACATATATATGAATACTTTTAATATATGAATGTATATAAATATATTTCTATATACATGAATTCATGTATGGAATCATTATACATGGAAATAAAATTAAATCATTAGCTGAAATGCAAACCAAGTAACTTAACAAAATTATGCAAGTGATTGTCGTTTTTATTATGGTGATTAGTACGTTAAGAGTTTGAAAATGTGTAGCGACATGTGTTTCGAAGGTTATAAACTTTATCTTTACTATAGCACTTCCCCGTGATTTTCGACACTAGGAAATGTTTGCTGGGCTCACAAAAATAACCTGTGCAACATATAAAAACCTATCTGCCTACTTGTGCTACAAACAACAATTATTTGTTTTTAATTTCAAAATGTAATTTGAGATGAAACCAACAAATGCGTTTTTTTCAGAATAAATAAAACAAATTCCTGTTTCTAAATAAAATGATGTTGTTCATCATCATTTCATTTGTATGTTTTCCCAAATTTTTATGAATACATGTGTGTGTGTGTGTATGGGTTGCACGTGAACAGCTGTCACAGGCAACATTTCAATACATTAGTCTCTCTCTTCTTTTAAGTAAATGATGATAAAAATGATTTGAAAGTTGTTTTTTTGTGTGTTTTATTTAATTTTTTTTTTGTTTATTCTAAATAAGAAATTTATACGTTTTCGCTTTCATAAAAAAACATTTACACATGCACACATTTAAATAAATAAAAAACAACAACTTTTAATGCTTGTCAGAAAAAAGGGTTAAGAGTATCGTACTCGTATAAACACATCATGGTTTCCCTAAATACTTTATACAAATAAAGATTTATGTTTCAAGTGAAATCTGTCCAAAAAGTAGCACGTGATGCTATTTAAAGTGGTTTATTAAGGAAATTTTTTATATACAAAGTATGTACAAACATGTGTTTATATATATGTACATATGTACTTGTATGTATGTATGTGTGTATGTATATACATTTTAAAATTTCTTATTGTTGAAATTTTTTTATTATTCCATATGTTTGCATAAAAAGTTTATTATATTAATGTATTCCATCACTTGAAATTATGCTACCACCATATGTTGCATAACAAGAAAAACAGAAAAACAAAAACAAAGTCAAGCAAACTTTATATCAACGATAAAGTTTTGTTGTGAAAAATTCATTGGATTAAGAAAAAGGTTTTTTCTTGAGCAACTATAGTATTTAATATAACTAACTTTTTTTTCAATCTGCTGCAAAATGGTGCAGGCGTACAAATTACTTAATGAATTTCAATGTTAGAAAAAAATTTAGATAAAACTAAACATGCCAACCTAAATGACAATGAGTTAATTTCGCGCTTAAGAAATACGTTTCTATCTTGCAAGTGAAGATTGAGAGAAAAATGATCGATAATATAGGAAAGTTTTCTAAAAAAAGGAGGGTAAATTTGTTGAAAATAAATTATTTTATTGATATATACCATATACCGTGAGCGCCACAATAAAGTGCACAAATGGCTTTCTTATATAAAGGATTTTATTTTGATATAAAAATATTAACAGCCGTATTCATAAAAAAAAGTAGATTGAGGTTTAAAAAGCATATTAGTTAAAAAACATTTTAAGGCTAAAAAAGGTTTTTTAAATATTGGTATTCATAATCAGTATTTTAACTAAAAATCAATTAACTTGCTTTTTTTAAAATATCGTGGCAACACTGTATTATCTATTTATCACTTCCATCTTAGTTCTGCAAAACAGCGATTATTAATTCACAAAGTATCTGTATTTGTTTTTTGTCCATTTTCAGAAAAATTTTGCTTTTATAAAATAAAAAATGTGTTCCAACTCGTATTTAATAAAAAATAAATAAAAAGAGTTCACAGCGAATCGTTGTTAAAAGTGCTTTTTATAAGATTTTTTTATTGCAGATTAAGAAGCACTAGAATAACGAGTTTTATTTTATTTGTTTTGAGTATTTATGCATCACTAGTTAATTTTCTACAATTATTATTATTTTTGTTAACCAATAAAGTGAGAAAACAATGACTAGGAATGGAAAGTTGATCGCTCCTTCTCTTATAAATAAATATAAATATTCTCTTGGAGTCCAGTTGTTATTTCGGCAATAGTTTCTATAAAAAATTAATTTTTTTCTTCTACATAACATTGACATATACATAAGTACATACATACATATGTACATACAGGGACAGTTAGTCCTAGTTTACACTATGCAAGTCTTATTGCTAAGCTGATTAGTTTGTTAGGAAAGAGAGAATAGGGGAAAAGAAACGTTACTGTTCCCCTCGTCTTTCTCTCCATCAAACTAATCAGCTTAGCAATAAGACTTGCATAGTGTAAATATGGATTTAAAAATGTAAGCAAACACGAAGCAATATTACAACAACGTCATCTTAAAATTGGTTTAAACATGGGTGCAGTAAATTTTAAAATTTGCTGATTTACACAAGGTTTAAAAAACGTTTTTTAAGCTAAAATTCTATTATGAATACAATTTTAGCGATTTTTGCTTAAACAACATTTGAAATGCTGTTTAAAATTTTTATGAATACGGCTGTAAAACTTTACCAAGAGCCATTTCATACTATGCCTTTTTAACCTGTTTTGTTTTGACAATTTTCTTTTAAGCCCCCTACGAAAAGTCAGGCATATTTACATTAAGCCTTTTTTCTTCATATCTTTTTGGCATTTATTTCCACGCTTAATGCTGAGAGTACGAAATACGCAGAGAGAAATGTCATAAATCCCCTAAAATTTTCATTTCGCAAGTTTCTCACCCCCTCTCACCCACAAAGAATAAAAGCCTGCCTTAACAGGCAAACAGAAAAGGCACAGTGTAAATTGCATCTAACTTTATTGTCATTTACAAAATATTGCACAATAATCTTCAAATAAATAAATAAAAATGCAAAATATTTTAAGAACAACAACAATAGTTGAAACGAAACCAAAATATTAATTGCCTCTCCTAATATTCCCCGAAATATTCAATTGTGTTGAGGCCCAGCGACTTTGGAGGTATGCCTGGGATCGTTGTTCTGTTGGAAGCTACACGATCGATCTAAGTTCAAAATTCGTACTTAATACTCTCCAAAATAGTATTTTCAATAGAAAGTAAAAGTTTATTTTATTTCAGCATTTAGTTCTTTAAAAATTTAAATAGAAACTTGAGAATTTATTTGCTTACTTATTCCCTGTCCTTTACCTTCAATCGTTAACATACAAACACCTGAGATTAAATTGATTTGCATATCAAAAGACAATTTTTTCTATTACACTTTTATGCGAGAATTGTTTTTTTAATAGCATCCCTTCATTCTCTTCCCTTGTTTTAGGGTATGCACATCATATCATTATCATCATCATTGATATAATCATCATCAACTTATTTTGTTTCTTTATCTTTCCTTTTCATTTTCCAGTTTCCTGGCTGCAATAAGGCATTTTCGCGTTTGGAAAACTTAAAAATCCATCAGCGTTCGCATACTGGAGAACGTCCCTACGGCTGTCAATATAAAGGCTGCCTTAAAGCATTCAGCAATAGCTCAGATCGTGCAAAACATCAAAGGACCCACTACGATACGGTAAGTGTTAATAAATATGCTAATACAATTTTGTATTAGAGATGAGCATTCCAGCAAGTGATTTATAAATCACAGTAAACGTGAGCACACAATTTAAAGCTTTTCTAATTTACAGGAATTTTGTGTTGTAGAGGGTTTTTATAATGAGACATGTAGAGAAAAAAAATAGAAATATTACGTTTTTAGACTTATTGAAGTCAGTACAATTTTTAAATTACTGTTATAAATAATGAGAATACAAATCTCGCTCATCTCTGTTATATAAAAATATTTGTACACATACTTATGCATTGTTATGATTATCTGTATGTGTGTAGTTAAAATTAAAAGCGTAACACCAGCACATATGTAAAGTTTTCCATTTTCATCCCAGTAAACACATCGAGAGAGATCCCAAAGTCATTATGACTTGAGATTAGAGATTATAAAAAGGGGGAGTCCCATTCCCGAAAATACCAGGATTTTCAGTATTACTCAAATCGCGAAACCTGATTTTTTATATTTTATTTTAAGTCCAGAAATATTCGCGATTTCTTAAATGCCGTTTTTATAAATAATAAAATTTCCAGGACTTGGTGTAAGCTTACTATTATTTGTGGCTCCTTGCTAAAACAGGTTCAAATAACAACTTTGATATATTAGCGCATTTGAAGTCAAATAAAAACTTATATATATATATATATATATATATATATTAAACCTATATGTACGAGGGGTGTTCAAAAAGTATCGCGAATTTTGTGTTTTTTCAAAAATTATTTATTTATTCATGAATATATATTCTGTCCCCTTCAAAGTTATCCCCCTCAAATATAAGCCACTTATGCCAACGTTTTTCCAATCTTAGAAGCACTTCAAAAAATCATTTTTTTTATCTTGTTCAGCTCCTCCTTCGATGCCGTCTTTATCTCGTTAATCGAAGCGTAGCGTCGTCCTTTCATGGGCCTCTTCAGTTTCTTCATTAGTGTGTAGTTTTTCGCCAAAAAGTCGCATACAAGCAACGATGTGTGAGCAGGGGCGTTATCGTGGTGCAAAAGCCAAATCCAGGCGTTACTGGCGGATTGCTTCGCGCAAATTGCGCATAACTTGCAGGTAATATTCCTATTTGACCGTTCTACCCTGTGGCAAGAACTGATGATGCACCACGCCCCTGCAAACGAAGAAAACTGTAAGCAAAACTTTCACATTCGACCGAGCTTGGCGCGCTATTTTCGGTCTTGGTTCGTGCGGCAACTTCCATTGAGATGATTGAGCTTTGGTTTCCACGTCATAACCATAAACCCACCATTTGTCACCAGTTATGACCCTCCGGAGCAAATCTGGGTCGTCGTGGACAGAGTTCAACAGCTCATTAGCAATGTTCATGCGATGCTGTTTTTGGTCGAAATTGAGCAATTTTGGTACGAATTTCGCGGCGACCCGTATGGCCAAATAATTGATAAAAATCGAAGGGCACGAGCCAATCGATATTTTTAGGTCCTCAGCAACTTCTCTAATGGTGATTCGACGATTAGCCAATATCATTTTCTTCACTTCATCAATTTTTTCGTTTGTTGTTGAAGTGCTCCGGCGTCCGGCACGCTCTTCGTCGTTCACATCTTCTCGGCCTTCTGAGAACATTTTGTACCACCGATAAACGTTGCTTTGGTCCAAGGTAGCTTCTCCGTATGCCACAGTCAACATTCGGAATGCATCCGCGTACTTAATTTCGTTTTTCACACAAAATTTCATACAGCTGTCAACAATTAACTGAACATTCAAAGTGACCGAAGTTGTCGGCATAAGTGAGAGCGATACGTTTTGAACAAACCTCGTATTTCAAAAATATTTCGGTCTAAATAATTTTAAAATAATTTATTAATTTTCAATAAAAAAATAATATTAAACAAATAAATATGTGTGCTTAAGTTTCTTGCCCCAACCCTTACAATTTTGTAAGGTTTGGGGCAAGCAAATCACTACAATTTCACTATTCGCATTTTATATAATTTTTTCCCAAAATTTGGTTTTAATAGAATTATTATACTTTTTGCTTGACATCGATTATGAGTAAACTTTTTTTTTATAATAAATGCTTAAAATACAAAAATGCACAATTTGTGCTCTCACTGTGTTTCAAACTTCTGGCCGTGTGTTTATGGGGATAATGGCCAATTTTTCTGTATTGTTATTTTTTGGAAAGTTTTCTGCCACAATTTCGCGCTTTTAATACGGAAAGTTTAAAGAAAATTCAAAATTATTAAAGCTGCAGCACAATAAAATGGAGAGCCAGTTGTCATATTTTTTTTACACGAGTATTTGGTTCGCTTTGTCGAATGTACATTTTTAAGCATAAATATTACATATGAGTGATTTATTGCTTCTGCATGCAGTTGTAGATACACATACAACTAGAGCATACATGCAACATATTGTTGTGTGTGAACCTTTTTGTAAATGACTGAAACAATCCATGTTTTGCAGTGCCAAATCCATAATAATAAAAAAAATATTTATGCTGTGTTTCTGTTGCTCTCAACTTTTGGCTGCATGTGAGTACACAAGTGTTTGATGCGTTACGCACAAGTTCAAAATGTTTTTCAAAATATTATTCTCTGTGTTTTGTGTTGTTTTTCATGCATGCACAGTGTGTGCACTCACTACATAAACAATGACATTTTACTGTTATAAGGCCTCAATTTTAGAGCAGGTTCGTTCTTAATGGAAAGAATTTCCATGCGGTTTTAATATTTTCAGCTTGCAACGAGTAAAGGCTTATGGGAGTTAATGAAATGTTTGCAACTTTAATCTAACCACGAAACATTTCTGTGAACAAAAATCGTCAAGCATGACACTTTTTTTTTGAAGGATTTTAGCCAAAATATAAAAGTCTAAAATTATTTTTGCTTTTTATGAAAGCTGTTTTCATTTTTGGACCTCTGGTTGACCATGTGGTGCGGCATGCATGTTTTAATGTGTAAGCTCAACATATTATAAAGTGCATAATAGCAATTTTGTGTAAAGCTGGAAAAATGCTTGACGTGCACCAAATTGCGGCATGTTTAGAATTCGCCTAAAATAGCTTTAGCATAACAACGAGATCAATTTATGTTAATTTCTTTTTACTTAAATAACCAAATTGACGTGATTGGGATGCATGATGTGGCAGTAATATATTTAAAATATATTTTAGTTTAAATAAAAGTTATATTACTCTTAAAGAACAATAACTTTGGCTAATGGAATACCTTCTGAACTATATTTATTATATAAAATAAATATTCAATAATTTATAATTGCTGAATTTTTTACTAGTGTGATTATAATGTACAACACAAAATTAGTAGCAGCTCTCTAATGACTGATTATGGTAGAGCAAAACAAAAAAATTATTCATAAATTGGTGGCTTGAGAAACTTTAGTCTGAGTCTTAGTTAAAGACAGTGTAAGTTGTTTTCAGCACTTTAATGTCGAGTATACTGAGCATCAGTTTGTTTGTGATTCTTGTTAGGAAGGAGAAGTGCATGGACGAACAAAAGTTTGTGTTTCATTATATTGAAATATATAAATCGTGCTTGACGTGTACATTTGTACGTCTCCCTCTAAGTGAGAACCGTGAGCACTGATTGACGGATTTATTTGATTGTCTCCCAACTCTTTTTTCGAGGGTTCTCTTGCGTAATTTTCAGAGAAGCGTAGAGGAAAATACCCTTAAACCTGCATATGAAACAAAATTTTACTTTTAGTTCTTGAATACACTAAAGATGGAACTTAAAGTTTAACAACAGAAATCAGCCATAATTTCAGATGCGTTTTAGGGCTCATTTCGTACTTTTTTTATTTTTTAGTTTTTATTCTGGGTTTATTAATTGATTTTTGATTTTAATCAATTTATTTAATTGATCCAATTTTCAGTTCCGAATTTGAAAACAATTTTAATTGTTAAAGGAATTTTTAGTTAATTTCTGACTGAAAAGATTTAATTAGGCTAAATTTTTTTAGGAAGACAAATCACAATAATAGAAAAAGAATTTCCAAAATGGGAAACTACTCAATTTCATCTTTGAGATCTTGAATCGATTGTTAATTGTTGGCTTGTTAAGTCACAAGATATTGGGGCCAATTGTGATTGCCTCTTCAAGAAATCACACTATGAGGAACTTTTTCACACAAAAAAGCAATATTATCCTTTCTTGTTTGGCCTAAAGCACCATGTTGTCAAAAATAAAGTTCGTGTACATCAATATCTTACAAAACCGGCCATATACAACCTTATTTCATTGGTGGCTATTCTGGAAAACGCGTCGAAGAAGTGAAAATTTACATTCAAACAAAAACAAATTTTCAAAAATTGTTTTTGTTTGCCATACATTTCTAAAATGAAATAAATGTGAGAATTTCCTCTTTCTTTTAAAAACGGTTGATTTTGCATGAGAAACAAAAACAAATTTTTTACATATACACAATTTTGTTTTTGTTTTCCATGTAACTTTCACCAAGTCGACGCATATTCCAGAATAGACACCATTATGTTTATGAATGTACGTAAGTCTCAATCACACTTTGAGAAATTTTCCATAAACATTTGAAGTTTTTTTAAATAATTTTTGGGTTGAAGAGTACTCATGCATTTTTTACGCAGAAAAGAAATGGCTTAACTAACAACAAACAAAAATTCTTTATATAAATAATCGTACATCAGACCTAATGTCAAATAAATACACGGCAATATTTTTAAGTACCCTGCACACGATCAAACAAACTCATCAATCACATAGTTCTAAGCGTAGATAAGCTTTTCTCCACTACACATACACGTTATCGGCAATGGTTAATGAAAATCAAAAAGTTTTTATTTTATTTTACGAATTACTTGATCATCTATAAGTCCAATTGACAAAAAACTTCAGTTTTTTTTTGTAATTTTGCTTATATTGAGATACTAAGTCAAAATGCAAATGTTGTTTATTTAGCGGGATTATTTGATAGTCCGCAGGGCGAAACAATAATACTTTTGTAAATTTTTTCTCTAGTTTTTGTGTTTGTTTTAGAAATTTCATAAACATTTTCTAGCTTGGCGTTTTTTAGTTCCAGCGTTTCTTCATTTTGCTGATTTTTTCAGTGTTTGGCGTTTTTATTTTTTAGCATTTTTTAGTCTTGGAGCTTCTTTTCCGTTTTGGCGATTTTTTAATTTTAGCGATTTTATTTTAATTTTGTAACTTTTTTTTCGTTTTGGCTATTTATTTTATTTCTGGTGATATTTTGCATTGGATCGTTTTTTATTTTGGCGATTTTACCTTTTGGCATTTTTTAACTTTTGGGATTTTTTAGGTTTAGCGTTTTTAAAAATTTCAAGAGTATACATTTTACGGTTTACAAGATACAGCAAGTTGTCAAAATTACACAGTCAGAATTACATTAACTAACAGAATTAATACACTAAAATTTAAAATTTCAAGTGTTTGTATACTAAAAATTCAACTTGCTTCGTTGCTCGCTTTATAACGTTCTTTAATTTTTACCTGTTATATACATATTTGTTGTTGTAGCGGCTAAGTTTAACATATTTTGTTAAAATTTCAATAGGGTTCCTTTTCACCTCTGGAACCTTAAAAATGGCATCAAATTGAGAAACAACCATTAAAGAATGTTTTAAGAAATCAAGGAAAAACCTCCAAAGCTAATTTTGGGATTACTTTTAATTACGAAGATTTTTCTCGGACCCATATTTTTCAACATTAAATTCTTTCTTTGTATATTTGCAGAAACCTTACGCCTGTCAATTGCCTGGTTGCACAAAACGCTACACAGATCCCTCTAGCTTGCGCAAGCACGTCAAAAATCATGCCCTACGCAATGCCAATGGCCATTTGGGACGCCGAAAATCTTCCAGTGCTGCTCCAACAACAGCAAGCAATAAAAAATCCAGTGGCAAAACACGTAGACATTCAGAATCCTCATTATTGCAAGCGAATAAAAATAAAAACAATACCAACAACCCAAATAGTTGTAAGCAGCCACATGAAGTGTTGTTGCATGTGCAATACGATAGCCACAACAAGCAACGCAGCAATAGTTTTAGTGAAATTTCATCATCGAACATTACAATCGTAAATAATAATTACGAAAATAAACAGAAATTAACAAATACGAATTATAATACAGCAAACAATAAAAGCCACCAACAACAGCAGCATAATAATCACAAGCATATGCTTGCAACAACAACAGCAACAGGAACAGCTGAAACATTATTATCCACAGCTAATCACAATTCAATGAACTTTAATGAGTTGTCAAATTGCATTGTTACCATTGAACAGTACAACAACAGCATAAGCACTAAAAACAATCAACCAGAAAATTGTTGCAACAATCACATTGACAAGAATAGTGGCGTTCAAAAGTTAGCCACTCTAACCACTGCCTTAGCCACATATAATTTGGGCAACAATACAACAACGGTGGCAAACAAGGGCAATAACAGCAACAATTGCCATGGCAGCAGTGGAAATATTAATCAATTAAATGAATTTCAACAGTCGTCATCAGCAAAATGCCAACAACAAACAAATGAGACGAGCACAAAAACAACATCAACAACGTTGACATGTGATGTTTTAAATTACCCCAGTAGCAGCAGTATGCCCACCAATAACTACAACAACAACAACAACATCAACAGCAACAATGCAAAATATGTAATGGACAATACAAAAGTAACAACTACAATAAATGGCATTACCACAAATTCGATTAGCATACAATGCCACAACAACATCAACAATGCGACCCACACCCACACCCACACCCACAACAGTCCCATTCCTCCAACGCATACAACTGACGATGAAAATGATACAAATGAATTTGTTTCATTTGAGTATGTTAAAAAGTTGCTTTCCGAAACATTCGTTTATATGGACGAGGGGGACAACAGTTGTTGTGATAACACGCATAGTATTCAAAATACTATAAATTCTACCGGGTCCTGCGCGTCTACAGCAGCAACACCAGTATCAGCTTCAACACCATCGAAGGCAACAACATGTGTTAATGTACTCTCTGCTGCTGTGGCCAACAGTGGCATTGGTATCATTAGTGCGGATAAAACCAAGTCCACAACAAAAACATCTTCATCATCTGCGTCATCATCATCATCATCATCATCATTGTCAATGGGAATGACAACAACTCGACCATTGCAGATGACAGCAAATGAAATTGTTGCTAATGTGTCTAATAAAAATTTACATAATGAAGAAAATATTGCACAAGCATTTGCCAACAACTTTGGCATGGATTATTTGGACAGCTTTATGTAGAACTCTGCAAAGAGGCAAATTATTGTATATTAGTTACATATTTAATTAAATTTTAACGCAATTTATACTCCTGCAACAAACAAACCAACCAAAGACATTTTAACCAAAAGAAATCCTTTGAAAATTTTTTATTATTTTATTATTATTAATTTTTTTTATAGAATTTAAGACAAAGACACGAACTAGAATAGTAAATACTTTAAACGATCTCTTCCTTGACCTGCATCCCAACAAACATATTCGAATAGTTAGAATGTTTCCTGTTTGCATAAAATTAGATTTAAGTTTAAATGTTCCTGAAGCAAAAATTTTGAAGAATTTTTGTTTTATTTTTATTACCCACCTGTTTAGTGATTTAATGAGTCTTCCCAATCCCAGTTTTTATAGAAATATTTTATATTAATTTTTACGAGTAATTATAGATTAAATAAGCAGCGAAAACGAATTAATTTACGAATTATTTATATTTTTTTACAATGTACTTACTTATGTTTATATTTATAATAAATAATGTTTAGTTAGATTTTTAGCAAAATTGTTAAATACTTCACTCTTTTTGAAATAAATTTTCAACTTTCTACCGAAATAAAATTTAATTTCTTATCTGAAATCAATTAAAGCAAAATAAAGTTCGTTCAATTTAATTTAATCGATTTCACCAAAAAAACAGCCACAATAAATAAACAAATAAATTTACACAACTTTTATTTAATTAGCAGATTGACTTAATATGGGGGCTTAAATTAGGGGTTTGATACCCTCGAAATATTTCTCGAAAATATTTTTTTTTTTATAAAAAAAGGGTTTAATATTATTTTTAATTTTATTTAATGGAAGTTGTTTTATTTACACGTATCGTGTTCTTGGGTTTACAAACTGTAAGTATTTTTACATGAAAAACATATAGAGCAAATCACAACAACTTAACGAAAGAGAAGACAAAAACATAGAAAGCTCGAATGAACACTAATCACGGGACCTTTACACTATGCGCGTAAACAGCCGCCGCTCACCGCCCATGCAATTCAAAGTGATTTATTTCGCACAAATAGAAAGATATCTTTATTTTAATATAACCAATTACGAGAACAGCGCAAAACAATACAATTGGCCGTCTGAGCGCACAGTGGGGTGGCTTCATACATTTTTGTGCAAAAACTATATGGAGCGGTCCTAGATCATTAAAACTGGCACCGAAAAATTTAATATTATACAAATTAAGAAAAATATTTTAAGTTCTTCAAAATGGGCCACACACACCGCCCATGCAGTCTAAATAGAATTTTTCACATAAAATTTTTGTTATCCAAGCAGACGTCTTCAAATTTTGTACGTACACTTTATGGAAGAAAAGACGCATGGCAAGTTTCAGCAAAATTGGCCACACCCACCGCCCCCCTACCATGCAATCCAAATTGATTTTTTTCGCATGCTTGTTCCTTTCCAAGCAGAAGTCTTCAAACTTGGTACATACACTTTGTAGAACAAAAAAGGACGCAAGCCAAATTTTATTAAAATCTGGCACAATTAGTTAAAAAAAAATACATCAAACTAAAATTAAAACAACGGCTTTCAGTTGAAAAATAAAACAACAACTATTGGCACTAGATAATTAATTGGCTTATGGTTTTCTGGTTAAAGATTGTTGAAGTTAAATATCTATGGCAATAAAATATATTTTTATTTATTAATTTCTTTTCTTAAAGAGTAAAAACTTGCAATAGTTTTGGTAAAATGTTAGCAATAAAAAAATTTAATCCATATTTAAAACAAAGAACTTCTGATTTGTTTTATTTTAATTTGTTGTTAATAAATACACAAAGAAGAAAATATACAATTGTGTAACAATATGCCAATAATTAATTTTCTTCACAATGATTGCATTCACAGAGTAGTAAAAAAATAATGAATAAAATTAAAAAAAAACGGATTTTTACTTAATTATACAGCAAGCATATTTACCTACTGGGGATATATGTAAATACATATGTATAGTATGTACATACATATGTGTGTATGTATATACAAAGGTACATATGTAGCTGCAGTGAAGTTTATTTGTATTTCAAACAATTGTGAATGCGTTTAAAATTGGTGAATGAAAAATGTTTTCTTCTCCTATTATATATTTTTTTTAACAAGTTTAATAAGCGCACAGTGGTATTAAGTATAAAATAAATTAAATTCTTTATACAATATATTTTAGTGATTAATTACTTAATTACTTGAAGCTTTCATTAATTCTACTGAGTCCTCCCGTGCTTAGCACCACTAGATTGTTTTCAGTTTCACTCTTCCATTTGTGTGGCAATCTAACGAGCCCGAGCACTTCAACAACAGACGAAAAAATTGATGAAGTGAAGAAAATGGTATTGGCCAATCGTCGAATCACCATTAGAGAAGTTGCTGAGGACCTAGAAATGTCGATTGGCTCGTGCCATTCGATTTTTATCAATGATTTGGGCATGAGACGGGTCGCCGCGAAATTCGTACCAAAATTGCTCAATTTCGACCAAAAACAGCATCCATGCATTGCTAATGAGCTATTGGACTCTGTCCAAGACGACCCAAATTTGCTCCAGAGGGTCATAACCGGTCATAACTAATCGTGGATTTATGGTTATTTCAATTTCAATGTATTTTTAATACAAAATATTTTACTGAATCAGCAAAATAATAACTTGGAATTATTAGTGCGTTAACACATGTTTAAAAATAATTTTATTTCTTCATATCGAGTTTAACTTTATAAATCATCAAAATATCGCCATGTCACCAAATCGAAGATTAGAACGCCAAACAAGTTATACAATCGCCAAGTTTGGCAAGTAACCGCCACATCTGGCAACCCTGTTTCACAGCACTTTTCTTTTGTTTACTCTTTAAATTTCTCTTCTTTCTTCCATTCTTCCTTTATCTCTATGTCCGATGGCGTGGAGATCACTGTATTCAATATTTTTCGCTTTTGTACTCCTATTGTTGGCATCATAATGCAAAAAATTCGACTTTCGGTTTAATTTAATTAAAAGTAATCACTTCATGAATGTATGCCACTTTGTATCCTTTTCACGTTCAGTTTACACAGGTAAGTAAGACTGACAGTATGTACAAGCACGTATTTCTTAAAAAAACAAAATCTAGATATGAACTTCAATTATTTATGCTGTCAAAAATAGAGAGAAAAATCAAATACATATACGAGTATTATTGGTTTATTTGCACTTTCTGTGTAATGTATACAAATAAGAAATAATTAAAAATGTCCATTCAAGAAAATCATTATATGTATAAATATAAAAAGTAAATTAAATTACAATCTTTCTAATTGATGTGGTGTATGTGTGTGTGTGTGTGTGCGTGTGTGGGCATGTAAGTATTCAAAAGTTACGAGAACGTATGAGTGATCGTTTTGAATTCAACGTTTGTTTTAACAGATTGCTTGTAATTTTATGTAAGACACATGCACACAGACGGACATACAACAACAAAACGAGTTTATTGAATATGTAAAGTATGGCGGATAATTGTATGACATTACAGTTGCAACTATACGACAAACTTAAATACAGTTACATAAGAGACACCTGAATACATTTGCGGAAGTGTAGTGCACGAGTATGTGTTTGTGTGAGTGCGCGTGTGCGTGAGAGTGTGTGTCATCTGTATCACATTTTAATGTGTAATAGTATTATGTTGTTGTTATTATTGCACATGATTAAATTACATGCAAGAAGAATATGAATAAATGAAATTTACTTGTACGGCTCAATTCGTTTCAATTCAATGGAGTTCAACTCGATACGTAACGCTGCGATGCGATATAAGTCAAGTCAATTGAATTCGATTTGTTTGCTGTCTGGCTTCCATATCTTTTTTATTTTTGTGCGTATTTTCAATTTTACTAACGCGTAATTTACTCTTATTATGTGGTGCAGTGGCTTTTTGTTTTCGTTGTTAATGCCACCGTGTAATGCTGGCGATGATGAGGATGCTGATAAAACAAAAAGCCAAAATGAATTTTACATATGTTTTAATAAGTTTTCTGATTTTTGCTGCTCAGTTTTTTAATTTGCTTGTTGCTGAGCTGTTCTCATTTCCTGCGTGTGCGTGTGTGTGTGTAAACACATTTTCCTCGTTCTTCGTTTGCGACAGGTAATTTATATTTTACTTTTAACTTAATTAAAGAAAACATTATTGGATTGGTTGCAATACATTCATTGTGCATTTGTACATTGCAATTCAGCTTGTTTGTACATGCGATTGCACAAATCAATGCTCTTTTAAAACATAAATTTAATTTATTACAATTTGCAAGCATGTTTTATGTTAACGCAAGTACAGTGGGACGTACACTTTGCAATACAATAAATTTTCCTTGAATTCAAAAGGTTTTTCAGTTAGGCAATGAAAGCATTTTCTTTCTTATTTTAGAGAATAACTAAGATTAAAGGGGTGCTCCTCATGTACTCTACTTTTTTCGTGTCAATTGAACTTTTACCCGACTGAGCGATGCAAAGAAGGGTAACAATTTATCAGCCTATGTACTCGTATATGCCTTACCTATAACATTTTTTTCTCTCTCTCCTATAAAATATTAAAAAGTTTAGTTAAATATATATTCAAGGTTTAGGTTTGCTTTAACCTATTTTTTCAATAAATAAACGTTTTATTCAAGAATGAAAGAAAAAGCAAACAAGAGTAGCCCCAATTTTGTTTGCTACTGTCCACCACCTTTAATTTATTCATTTATTACTTGAAAAGAAGAGAGTTAATTAAATTTTCATATGCATGTTTGTATGTATGTGGCTCATTATTAAAAAAAGATTCATTGGTAAAAGTTCACAGTTAAGAATTGTAAATTTTTAACAATATTATTTTGCTACAAAATGATTTTATGTATTTTTTCCTCCAAAATGTTGGCAAAAGTGGCCCATACACAAATAAACAATTTAAGGATTTTTTTTATTAAACAATATGTAATTTTTAATTAAGAAGAAAATAAAGCATAAAAGCATGAAAAGAGCAAACAAGAATGGTATAAAATTTTTTATTTTGGTAATTTAAACTAAAAGAGATTTTTTATAAAGATATTTATGTGAAAGGATAATTTATCCATATAATAGTTTAAGCTGTATACAACTAATATAAATAAATATATCAGTAATAAGCTAAAATTTGTTTGTTTGTTTTGTTCGTTAAGCACATTCTGTATGCATTTCGTTCCTGCTTAAGGAGCTCTTGTACTGAAGAATTTTCTCTTTCTTCTTTTTAACGATATAAATTGGATATAATGTCGAATCGTACCTTCTGTCTGTTAAAAACTACAAGTTTTCTACTGATGATGAAGTGTTTCATGTTCCCTTTTTGTGCTGAGGTTTTCAAAACCAGTTTGGTCATGCCTTTAATTCATAGAAAACTATAACAAATATTACATTAAAAAATGTCCAAGTTAAAAACTATAGAATATATTTTAAACTTTTTTTGGTTAATCACTTAAATAATCTTAAATAATTAATTAAATAACTTCACAAACTATATTTCAATAAATTAAGTATATACATAATATGACCAAAAATTTATTTCACTCGAACTAAACTGAAAACAAATTTATAAAAAAACTATAGATTTTGACCAGATTTTTGCCAGCAGTTTTATGATGTGAAAATGTTAAATAAAATATAATTTCTAAGCAGACACATTCGCAAATAACTAAAGCATTTAAACACACAAATAAATTTGCCTGCATTTGCATGCTGCTGTGTTTCTGTGTGTGCGTGTGTGTAAAGAGAGCAAAATTACGAGAGTAAAGCAGACCAAAATACTATCAAATAATTTGTTAAAATTTAATTAACCAGAAAAACAAACAAACAAACAACAAAACTTGGGCAGCAAATGCATTTGCGAGCACTCGTAAGTTTACAGACCGACATATTTCAACTGGCACAATTTTTGTGACTGCTGGATCGCAAAGTGATATAAAGGCTTTGTGGTAAGCAATTGTTTTGTTGCTTATTGTTTTATTGTAAGAACACACCATGCAGGGATGGAAGAGTTAACACTAATGTATGATTTCGCTATAAGAAAAATATGTTTTCAGGGTACTTTAAAAAATTACCCCAAACGCGGTTCTATTTCAAAAGCTGTTTCTTTAAAAATACTAAAAATAAGCAATAATGTTATTACAGTTGAGTTTGCTTATAACGAATAGCAGTAATAGCAAGTATTCGTGTCCCAACATTAATATTTATTAAAAATTTAGTCTAATACTTGAAAATTCAATAATTGACAAGCAAACTACTTCACAAATTCAAATTAGTCCACCCTGTAAAAAGCATATATAAAAAATGTCCCATAGTACAAAACTTTCCATCTCTGATGAACACACCATGCAGGGATGGAAGAGTTAACACTATGTATGATTTTGCTGATTTTTTTAGGGCTCTTTGAAAAGTTACTTTAAAAAGTAATTCCACATAAAAAAGCAAAAAAGTTGTTACAGCGGAGTTTGATTATAAGGGGCCCAAATAACTTATCGCGTCCCAACACTTTTACGGTAAACTTTCATATAAACTTTCCATAAATGCGCTTTTTATTTTGAAAGTAAGTGAACCAACTTATTTAAAAAGTTAGCATATGTGTATTTTAATACTAAATTTTATTTAATTTTTTATTTGTAATAAAAATTTAAAACCGCACTTAACGCACACCGCTTTTATTACGATAATCATCATATCATTGTTATAAATATACTGAAAACTTATCGACTTTGCTATCCAATAGTATGTTTTAACCATATTCGCTGTCGTTTGAAGTCAGCTGTTATTATTTGTTTTAATATTTTTTATTTATATCTTTTGCTTATTTTGACATTTTGTATGCAGAGATGCCAAATGATAAAAAAATTAAATGGTGAGTAAATTAATGACTCCCCCGTTATAAATAAAAGGAGCACTTTTTTAATATCATTATGTGTTCCTAATTTAGTACTTTCCAGTTTGTAATAAAATATGGCAAGACAAAAATTTATTAACAGTGAAGATAAACTTTGATGATAAAGACAATTCATACTTTAATTTTAAATAGATTTGGTTTGATTTTACCTTCAAATGACTATAATTTCTGTTACAAAAGAGATATATTTTTAGAAAAAAAAATAATACGTTAATTCTTGGATATTTGATTGCTAAAAATAATATGTTTTTTTTAACAAAGATTTGTAAGGGGTACACTGGAGTGGTTCGCCTTCCATACAAAAAAATATAATCTGAAAAACACCCCCTAGGATTTTAGATAATAAGGGTTTTCATGAGAATTTTCAAAAGTCTCGCAAACTGTGCAATTGTGCATTTTTGTACTCTCGTAAATAAAATGTCAAAAATTTTATAGAAATTTATTTACACAAACCTGTTAAGTTTGCCCAATAATTTTGACTCGTAAACTTAAGCTGTAAATAACAACTTTTCGAATATGACGTGGTAGTATAAAACTATTAAAAACAGAAATGTTGACCTTACAGAGCCATGAACATCCGTATACAAAATGTTATGATGGGAATAAAAATGGCGACACTATGAACAAAATACTAAAACGGGCGGTATTTGTAGGCGTGGAAAAAAAATAAAAAATATATATTAAACAGATGCATCACCATTTTAATACTTAAGATAAAGATTGTAGAAGAATATTAACAACGTCCAGAAAGTCACAGCACTTGCAGTGGCTTTCGATTATTCACGTCCTTAGTGCGTGTTACAATTCTTTATGTTTACTGGTGTGTATTAAAGTTACGTTTACGTAGCGATATAAAAAATGGCCTCAAAACGAAAACTAGGGGCCTTTTTTTTTGTAAAACGCAACGCTTAGCGTTCATAAATTTTGTATGTAGTTTGTTTTTGTAATTTAAATTTTTTCCATGTAAAATTTGTCAACTAATTTGCCCCTAAATTTTTTATTGAATCATTTATTTTATTTAATACAAAAATTACCATTTGCAAGTAACTTAACCGCAGAAATTATATAATGAACAATCTTTGGATTAAATGCTTCGCATTAGTTGGTTTAATGAATATGGCTTATGGATGCCATTTTAATTGTCACAATGGGCGCAAAGTAAATTTCAAAGGATGAAAGCTTATTACTTGAAAATTTAATAACTGACAAGCAAATTACTTCACAAATTCAAATTAGTCCAGCCATTACATCAAGTATAAGACAAAATGTCAAATAGTACAAAACTTCCCATCTCTGGCAGCAGTACCATCTCTTACACCAGTAAGCCATTAAGTATTTATATAAATATGGACTCATATAAAAGCATCAATTTACATCTTTGCAGAGCAACTTATTGTTACATATACATACATACATATGTATGTAAATATATCAAAACACTTCATACATTCATAGAAGATAAATTTGCATATAAAAGTGTTTTTTTAAGTAGACATTGTTATTGTAGTTTTTTGTTGTTGTTGCTGTTTTTGTGTTGTCTGTAGTAGTTGTAGTATCAACAAACTTAAACTAATATAAACATACATAATTCATTTACAAATTAAGTTTCAAACTTTTGCTTTCCTTTTTTTTTTGTTGCTATAGCTGTATAGTGTTGCTGCCCTTTAAGTGAAGCTCTTGGTCATAAGACACCGTGGGATTATAAGTCCAGCAGAGTGGTTGTGTAAAATAATGATACTAATAATATGAAAAACTAAAGATGATAGTGTTTGAGGAAAGTCTTTGGAAGTATTTGGATGACCACGAAATAAGAAGAAAAAACAAGCCCCTTTGAGTAAGATTAACTGTTTCCAGTAGTATTAGACTCTTCGACACATTGTCTATTAGTTATGTTAGAAACTGCTTAGCTAAACTAGCAGGTTTCTGAATCAAAAGGTCTTTCATTAGTATAAGGGGTATTTAATTTTAATTGAGTATTCGATTTGTTAGCCAAAAAAATTATCTGCTTACTTGGCTTCCTCTCGTACCTCAACCTAAGCGTATCTTAATAATAATAATATTATCTCTCCGGAAATTTAATCCCTGATCATTGTTCCCCCATTTTAGAAATCTATTTGCAAGCTTTCAGTTAAAATAAAGCAATTGGAAACAAAATAGCTAGCTGACTTTGAAAATTTTGAAGTTCTCTTGAAATTTTAATTTTGAGCTCAATCTGTCTAGAATGGGTGGATTTTATTTTTGGAAATAAATTAATTTCATAAGAATTATTTCATGGGGAATATTGAGGATCAAGCTATATGTAAATTAATGCTGGTAAATTTGAATTTTCATTATCTACAAGGGTTACCATAAATTATGGTACTATGAATCAGTAATTCTCGTATTTTAGTTGCATTAGAAATTTCTTATGTGCCAAACACACTAAGCCAAACGAAACAAGTGAAGGCTGACAATGAGGGGGCGTTCTATTTTTCTACTGTCTGTCGGACTAAATACAATATTATTTGGTGTAATTTGTTCCTTTAAAATTCTCACAACCAATTTGTATTCCTCAATATAAGATTTTTATGCCACACAAAATACAGCCAAGCACTATAGGAGGACTGGGAACTGCCCACGGTAGAATCAATGGATATCCTGAGATTTCTCAAGAGAGCATGTCGAGCAGGCAAGGAATATAATAATATCTTTTGCATCATAATTAATTAATTCATTTATTCATTATTATACGAACTTTAGTTTAGTTAAAAGCAAAACAAAAGTTTTTTTTATATAAAAGAAATAAAATTTGAATTTAACATGAACAAATATTACAATTCATAGGACTTTTTTTATTTTAAAATTCAAATAAGTATTTCGTCCCACAGTGAAAAAAATTTGAGCAAGCATTCTAAAAAATCAGTCCCGATTGGCACCTCTAAATATAATTTAAACTTTTTTGGACACGGTGTCTTGTGCTTCGCGTATATTTAATTAATTCATTCTTACACGAATCATAGTCCAGTTGAAAAGAAAGTAAATATTTATTTATATTAAAGTAGTAAAAGTAAAATTTTACATCAACAAATATTACAATTCAAAAAAAAAATTTTAGATTCATGTCCCACAGTGCAGCTCATGAAATAAAAATTTGAGCAAGTATGTTTATATTCGTCTATATGTAAGAAAATTTTATAGTTTTTTAAATCTAATTTATTGCAACAATTTTATTGTTTTATAGAGAAAAAAAATCTGACACATAAAACTTCAAACAACATTTTATTAAAAGAACCTGTAACAACTCCTTTTTTTAGTGCACTGCAGGCTGTTGCTATTTTTGCCACAATATTTTTTAATTGCTGCCACTTAAATGTTTGTCTATTTTAAGCTTTTTTCAATATTTCTTAGATTTTTGTTGCTCAAATTTTGGAAAACAAAATCATAGCATGCATGCAGGCTTAATTGCTAACAAGTTTTAAAATTTATATGCTTTGTTGCATACTTTTGGGAGCTCATGGCCATGCATCTACAATACGTACAAAATATCATCTTTAAGGATTTGTGTTACTTTTTCAAGTTTCTTTTACATATGGCCACCAGGCACATGTGTTGCGTTTGTGTGTGTGTGAGTGTGTATGTTTGTTGACCTTTAGAAATTGTTGTTGCTTTGCAATTGCATACATAACTCTGTGCGTGTTATTTGCACAAGTATGTGAGCAAGTGTCAGTTGGCAGCCCTCAACATGTGCGGTTTACATTAATTTGCAACATTTTATAGTTTGACTTACTTGATGTTGTTTTAGTTTGTAGAGAGGATTTTTGTCTGACGGTGGCATGTGTGCAGGCATGCGGCAGGCATGTTGTTATTTCATATCTAATGTTGTAATTGCTCTTGGCTTTTCTCTTAACTCTGCCTACAAACAAGATTTTTTCTTTGTCTTACCATAAACTCTGTGTCAACGTATGTATGCATGTGAGTATGGGGCAGATGTGTTTCAAAATAATGCGTTTGGAATTAATTAAGATTTTTAGGAAAAACTTCGGCTTTCACAAAGCAAAGTATGCATGAAAATTTTAATATTTAAATTGCAGGTACAATGAAAAATAATGAGCAACCGTTAAGAAAGATACTTTGTTTTTGTTTACATATGCATATGTTAGAAATTTGGAAAACGCATTTGTTTTTACTCAAGGAATAACTTCTAAATTAAAATCAACTCTACTTTTTAACAACAGCAATTAAAATTTTTTTGTTTATGGCATGCCACTCTCAGCAAAAGCAACTCCCATCTCTATGTCTTAACATAACTTCAAGTCCATTAGAGAGGACAGGTGTTACAACCATAAAATAAATAATAAACAATTGTGAACAGCAGTACTTTTATTTATTGATATTTAATTTTTTTTTTTGCATTATAATTTATCAATTATATATCAATAATTGCCGAAGCTTAAGTATAAAAACAATTAATTAATTTTTTATTAAAAATACAGAAATTTACGCTTAATGATGTGAAATGTATAAAAAGTCAATAAATTCAAATGTAATAATAACAAATGAAACGAAAGAACATGTTAAGCGACATTAACATTAAAATCAGAAAGACAGACTGGTTAATAGTTTGTATGGATTTTAATAAAAATAATAATTTTGTTCAAATAATTAATATGGTTTATTGAAATTTAACTTACAGGACTCATTTGTATAAAAAATATACTTCCATATGTGACTTCAAAAGTTGGTTTTATTAACAGCCAAACCAGATGGATGATGAAATGCATTAAAATAAAAAATCAATATATAGTCTCATATTTATATAAGGATTATAAAAAATGATTTATTAAATATGTATGTGCGAAGTATCTTAAAGTTAAACATAATAAACGAAAAAATTTATGTAAAACAAAAAACAGCAAAAAACAAATTCCAACTAGTTCCAAATATTTACCAATTCTTTGAGGCAAAATTAAAAATTCACTTTTTACATGTCATGTAGGACAAGCTTTCATCATATCGAGCCTTAACCGCCAAAAAGTTTAACCGAGACATTTTTGGACCTCGTTTTTTGACGAGAATCGATTATTTACGATCTCAAATAATCGGTTTTAGTAAAATAACTAAGTTCTAAAATTAAAAACGAAAAAAAAATCTTCAAATTTCTTGTGTGTAAACTAGGGATGCCATCCTGAAATCTCAGCGAATCCCAAATCCCGGGATTTAAATTTTTTAATCCCAGCATTTTCGAGATTCAGTCAATCCCGAAATTGATTACTAAGTTTTGTTTGTTTTTTAAAAATAAATTCATCATGACCTTCCCCCATGTGAAGATAGTAACCGTGGCAATGTGTTCATTGATGATCGTGGTATATTTGTGTTTCATTGATGTTTTGCCAAACCATTAGTAGACTTCAATCACATATTCTTAATAGCCACAAAATTCTCATCTTATTCACAGACTTGCAAAATCTATTTGAGAATTGACAAATAATAATTTTTTTAAAATCACAAAAGAAAAATAAGCGTAGTAAGCTTAGAAACTTAAAAAAACCCACCAAATAATTTATATTCGATATGAATCTGGGTGTTAAAGTTTCTAAGCTTGCTACGCTTATTTTTCTTTAGTTATTTTCAAAAATATTATTTGTGTATTTTCAAATAGTTTTTGACTAAGTAATATGAAATAATTATAAAACTTTTGTTTGTGAGCCTCTTTTTAGTAAATAATCATTAAAAAGCATTTGTCTTTTAATTTTCCAAAAACCCACAGTCCCGAATAATTCCTGCATCTCAAAAAATTTCGGGATCCAGAAAAATCTCGAAATCCCGGGATTTGATTTTTTGAAATCCCCAATCCCGGGATCGTAAGAACCAGTCCCGATTGGCATCCCTAGTGCAAACCTTTTACGAAGCCTTTGCGTATACTTAATATGGATTTTGTGTTGGGAGATGATACTCATACTCGCACGTAGTGCGGACTAGAGTTTGAGTTTGCTTAAAACCGTTAAAATTTACTTAAACCGACCGGTTTCGGTTTCGGGGTTTCAATCGATCTTCCAATGGAAAACACATCAACCCAACACGTTGTAAACAGCTTTAAACAACTTGCTCATGAGTTTTGCGGTTTCGGTTAAAGCCGAACAGCAAACTTTAGTGTGGACAGCGTTGCCATGTATTTTTCGCAGTGTTTAACTGTTAAAAAAAATCAATTTTTCTTTAAAACGATTAGTTTTTACAGTTTCTTAATTTGGCGTTTGTACTTTTTAGTAAATTTTTAAATTTTCCAATATATACATTAAACCATTAGTAATTAGTATTTCCCCCACTGCAGTGTGCACTGATATCAGTGACATTTACATAAACCACCTCTTCAAATTGCAGTTTAGTTTAAACAATTTTAGAGGCAAAACTACGCATAAATTTCTATGCGGTACTTCGTTGAATAATTTTGATGAAAAAAAATATATATATATATAAATTGGTGAGGAGTTTTTTTTTACAATTTTTAATCTTAATGATCGCACTAAATGTATTAAAATTAAATACTTATACAGTTTACACACTCTCCATCCCAAGTAAAATTCGAAAACGTAAGCCAACATTTTAGAACAAATATTGGTAGAAGCAATCAATAATGAAACCGTGTCTCAAGAAAAGCGACATTTTAAAGTGTGAGCTCAGGGCTTCAGTTACAGTAACTGATTTTTAACGCCAAATGCTATGCCGGTACTTAAGAAATAATTACGATGTTGCAAGAGCTATTATATGCTTAACGACTCAATTTTTTAATATACGAGATTTGTATTTTTTTTTTCAAAAAATTATAAAATTTTTCCTTTTTCTTCAATTGTTTAGTTCTCTCAGAACTTCGGTTTTTATTTTATGCTTAGTTTGAATTGGTTGGCTTTTTAAATTTCGGGATTAATGTCTGTCTGTCCCACTGACCGTCTGCATGGGCTCCTGTTTTCTAGTCGTTGCTTTTGCAAGGATTTTTTCTACAGGCTATAGAATACGTGTTTTGTTTTTAAAGCAACACACATTTTCAAAATTTTAAGACTTGCTATAATAATTTTCCATTTATACGATAATTAATAAATACTTTGTATGGTAATTACCACTACTCTACTCCCATTTCATGCATACACCAAAAAATATTAAGAAGAATTTATATTTTTTTGATTGGAAAATTCTTTCCACAGCAACGCTAAAAAAAAGACTTTAGTCAAAGTTACGTCCGGAACAAGCCGGTGTCAAAATGAGTAAGAATGTAAAAAGATTTATTTGTTCTTGCTTAAGCACGTCTTGATGCATTTCGTTACCGCTTAAGTAACACATCCGTAGAATTATCGTTGAAGTCTAGACCTGCTTAACCAATAACTAAATCTGTTTTTTTTTTGATGTATCATATATTCTTTCATATTCATTAATTAAAAATTTGTTATTTTGATGTCAGAAACAAACACTTATTTATGGCTTGGTTATGGTCACCAGAAAATTAATTTCAATTAAGATAAAACATGTTTAAGCATGTACTCGTATGTATGTACATAATTTTTTTATCTGACACTGACAAAATAAAAACTAAAATCATATACATGAAGCATATTAAATCCTCTTCCTGTTTGTATTTTATTTCGACTTATAATTTCTGTAAAATGTTCTCTGGTATTTGATTGCAGAAACTAATTTTGTCTTTTCAAAAGAAAATTGCCTTGAGATATTCCTCTAACGAAATATAACACCTTGCAAAATAATTAAAAAATAAATATAAATCGCAAATGAAATTACAAATACAAACAAATTTATTTCTTTATTAACCACAAATAAGAAATTAAAACATATTGTTTACCATTCATGTACTCGTATATTGTATGCAATACCAAAATAACCAGAATATGAGAATTGATTTATTATGTAAATTTAAATATATCACGAAACTCTGATAAAAATAAGCAGCGCAAATAAAATGAAAACACGCACACACAATTAATATATTAAGCTCGTACATAATGAAACCACACTTTTGCCAACAAATACTTGATAATTTCTAAACAAATTAAAAACCAATAGAAAGGAAAAAAACGTACAAAATTAAGCATTTGTTAAACAATATTGTAACACGTTTCCAATCTGCACAATCACAAGAATACGTACATATTTCCTCCCTTCTACCACACAAATTTTAAGGAAAATTTTTACCAATTCACTAGAAATAAAATTCAATAAAAAACGTGGTTGAACCAAAATTTGTAAATTTACACAACAAAAAATATCAAATGCCAATACGTTTACAAATAGATACGTATGTATGTATGTATGTATATATGTGAAAGTTAACAATAAGAATTAACTGAAATAAGAGCAAAGGTGGTATGCAGCCAGCGAGAGAGGAAGTCATGTTTATAAATAAAAATTTAAATTCCATTGATTAGAAAATTACTAAGGCATCGAAAGTTACTGTGGCAAAAGTGTGGTTTTAAGCAAAACATGAATTTATTAACATAGAGCTACAAAAGTAAACGAATGGCACCATTCCATATGATAGAGGAAGGGTGGGTGACAGAGGGAGGGATAGAGAGATAGAGAGCACTTTAATAAAAATAGGAAACAAATTTTCCAAACATTCAAAATTTACACATTTACAGCATGTCAAGCGACACTTTGCAAAGTGGTCAAATAAACAAAATGTTGAATGTTTTATGACTGTTGTGGTGGCATTAAATTTTAACATTTTATAATGTTTCAGAAAATTTTTATGGAAATAGAACTCTGTTGTGAGCAGGGACCGTAATTATTATGAATTTTATAATAACAAACAATAGATAACAGTTATTTTTTTATTTTTATATTTTATGAGCAGAAATAACTGTTTCTTTATGATTTTAGTTTTTTCAAGCAGAAATAGAAATCAGAAACTGATAATTTAACTAGCAGAGACAAAAACCAAAATTTCTAACATACCATTTTAAGCACATAACAGAGCACTGTTAAGCTACGGTCAGACTTGTAAAACATTTGACCAAAATTATGAAATTTTTGATTGCCATAGATCTGACCACAAAATATTTTTGAGGGCAAACAACATTTAGAGAAAATAAATGTGTTTGTTAGCAAATCTCTAATGTGAACATAGTGTGACCACCCTCTGTCAAATATTTTTCGTCAGTTCGGTCAAAAGATTATTTGTTCTTACAAAGTTTTTGTATGAACAAACAGTGGCAAATGACAGCTGTTTCCAAGTGATGTATCTTCTAGTGTAAAAGTATAATAAAAAATCGCAAAAATTATGATTTCTTAAACAACCATTTACACAGAACTTAATTTCATTCAGAGAGATGTTTTTTTGTCGAAAAACGTCATAGCCAATTGTAAAAGGTTTAGTTAAGTAAAAGGTTTAGTTAAGTTCAAAAGAGAATGAGAAAAATGTCTGCATTTCAATTTCCCAATTGTAAAAGGGGACTACCTGAAATTTAAAAAGCGTTAAAAGTTTTGTTTAATTACTTATTCAAAAGGCTATAACTGACGAAACTGTCATAAAATAAAAATAAACAAACAGCTGTGCGTTAAAACCATTTGTTGCTCCAAAAATTTAATTATTAAAAGTGGAATTGATAAATTACATTTAAGGATTACACAATGAATCAAAATGCACAGGTAGGCAAACAAATATATTATTATGTTATGGTACAGCATCATTCTTCTTTGAGTCGTTGCACCCATTTACTTACCCATTGCCTTTTTTTCTTTTCATTTTCTTCCTCCTCCAACATTAATAATGATGCTGCTCCACAGCTTAACACTAATATTTCACATATATCAAAATCTTCCATTATTATGACCGAGCACAATATAACGCAACGAAATCTTTTAAATTTTCCGTGATAAATTTATAAAAAAATTTCTGGGAAATCAAGTTTTTAAATTTTGGCACTTGGATTAAACATTTTGATTAAATATATTGTTTGACATAAGTGTGACCGCACAGAAAATATTTTTTCCCATGTTTGCACATAACACTATTTGATGGGTTTTTGAACAAACAAAAATGGTCAAAAAAATTTGATTAGTGTGACCACCAAACAAAGTCTCCTTAGTTTTGAAAAAATTTTATGGAAATGTGGGAAAGCAGATTTCATGCAAATGTTTTCCCAATGTGACCGTACCTTTAGTTATGTATTTGAGAAATTTTAAAAATTGCTATGAGAGGTATTTAATAGAGAATTATAAGTAAGATGTTGGAAATATGCCTGGTAGTGCCAATAAATAAGATTTAAGAAAACATAATTTCCTTGAGAAGATTAGTGAACATTTTGTCAAATATGGAAGAGCACTCGTACTTCACTATACGAGTATAGGTGCGGAAGTCTCTGTGTCATCAATGTGACCCAGTTGGTCACTTTTCCGAAATAATTTTGGAAATTGCTAAAATCGTGCGTGTGCTCTCAAATATTTTACCAACAATTTTATTGAATTGTCGAATGAAGAATATATTTTAAATTCCAAATAAATCAGTTTATATTATTTTTCAGAGCATATTTTGAGTTTTTAGTGCATAATTCCAAGTTCTTAGTGCATATTGAATGCGCATGAAACAATTTTCTGAAAGTTTCCCTTTTTATATCACAGCAACTGAAAAATAAGTACAACATTTTTAAATCTTTGAAATTTTGTTTCTGCTTTCATGTAAATATCTATTTGGTGATGTGACTTAGAGAACTAGGCCTTAAGTTTTTTACTTCTATTTTATATTTTATACATTTTGCAAATATTTTTTGTACAAACTGTACACATACCAGGAAGGAAAATTTCAAAAATTCCAACAGTGCTTGCCAGAGAGGATTTATGTGTTAAACAAAAATAAAATAAAATCGAAAGCCACCATCTCTAATTTGCATAAAGTTATAAAAGTTAAAAAAGAAGGGGAAATGTATACTATAATAAAATATTGTGGTCTGTCAGTTTTGCTTTCTAATATAAATGCTTAAAACCCAACTTTTGGTAACTACGTACAAAAATGCAAAATTATTTTAGTTGCTTGTTGTTGTGGCAAAATTTATATTTCAAAAATTATGCGAATCAAGTGCTCAGCGGTCATAGAAAATCAATTGGAATAATTAATTTTTTTCTGGTTTTATTTCCAATTATTCATTTCTTCACAAGAAATACATAATGGAAATGAACGAGCTCAATAAATCATTGCTTGGTTGGGCCGCTTACAGAAATTGTGTACTTGTGCTCTTTTTAATTTTAATAACGTTTTGCTTTTTATGTTTAACACGTTTTTCTAAGAAACTTTGCATACCTTAAGGCTGCATATAGAAGATTCTGTTCTATTCTATTTACAGTAAGAGTAAAAATTATTTCTTGGTCGCTGCTAAAAGTATAAGTAGAATATTATTCAATAATTAATTTTTGAAATGCTTTTACATCTTGTCGTACTTGAATTTTGATTTTATTAAATTTTTTTAATGAAATTTACACTCGATTTTGCTTATATCAGCTCTACAGAAGTAGTTGAAATAGAAAAAAAATTTAAATCATAAATCTCTGCAGCATTTTTGCAACTTTTTTGTAACGATTTATTTCTACACACTCGAAATTGATAAATAAAAAAGTTTCATGCAACTAGTGGGTATTACAGGACACAACTATGTGGTAAACGGCTGGTCCTCATGTAGAACAAAGAAATTTGCAATGGTTTACCGACAGATCTGAAACAGAAGCTTAGTTTGGTGCTGGCGTCTTTGGACCCAACACAGACAAATTGCTTTATTTTCAGTTTCATTTCTGTTACATGTAACAATTTGGGCAGCCTATAACTAGTGTTGGTATCAAAAGCACTGCCTGCTGAAGTAGCCCCGAAACATACACTGGGACAATTCTAAAAATCATAACAAATTTCCAGTATATTTTCTATAAAACTATTTTTCTATTCAAAAAAGCATTTAATGTCTTAAAAACTTTTATTTAATCACTTAACTGAACAACACTTTCATAACAATAGCAAACAACCTTGTTTGGCTCAATGAATTTTTTAGTTGTACAATTTGTTTTGTTGTTTCCATTGTTTACTTGCTCGATTTCATTCTTTTGTTTGGTAATAAAGAGTGCACAAATTTTTTTCCCCTCTGGGCAAATTTATAAACAAATAAACTTGAGAATGTGTTAAACCGTGAGAATGTTAATTAATGCAATAATGCAATAAAACAATTGTTTAAATTGCACCATATTAGGTCAAGGAAGGTGAAAGAAAACTTTCAACAATTTCATCACTATTCAATGAATTTGTATAGAGAAAAAATGTAATTTCATTATTACACCTATAGAATAATAAAAGAAAAACTTTAAAACAGATAAAACATTTTACTAAATTTAATTTTTTTTTTGCTAAAAACAAATCATGAACATTTGCAAAATTTAAGCAAAACCTTTCACGGCATCAAATAAAATAATAGTTTGCCCACACACGTATAATTTGGTTTGCTCTAATGTCTCCACATTACAGGGACATCATGCTGTCAAATAATTAAGCTAAAAGCCAAATTCTCAACATAAACAAACTGGTTGTAAAAGTAAGAACCACTTGCTTTTTAAATCATTGACCTCAAATTAAGACAAAACGTGCATTCATTAAACTTTTTTCTCCTGGTGTAAAAGCACTAAAATTTTATACATTTTTGAGCTTAAATCTATTTGGCTGCTAGGGCTCCGCCTGTGCCACATAATTTTCAAATCGCCATAACTAATATTTATTTTTAATTTTAATAGTTGTTAGTAATTCGTTCGGCTCTTGTCCCTTAAAAAAAAGTTCTGTTGTCGATTCTACAATTGTGTGTATACATGCACAGACACACACATGTGCGTGTAACTCGTTTGCTATTTACATACGAGTATATCAGCTGGGTTGTGTGCAGTAAGCGAGTGACCCACAAAAAAAAGTTCATTGTTTTTAATGTTGAACTTTCAGGCGAGCAACAACTAAACCAGCGAACAACAAGAATAATGTTTAAAAATATATTTATTGCTTTTTGTATTAATTCAACACATTTTGAAGTGGATATTGCTACAAAAAAGCAAAGAAATCGACGTGTGTGTGTGTGTGCGAGGGTGGGATGTCGAGAGAGGTTTAGTGCGGCAACAACAAACAAACACTTCTCGGTGTCCTTTTCTCATGTTTATTTATTGAAATGCAATTTGTGTTGTATTTTTGGTGTTAATTGCTTTGCTGTTATTATTGTTGTATTTATTGTTATTTCAGAGATTGAGTGCAAATGCAAATGCAAGTGCAAGTTTAAATGCATATGTGCATGTATGTGAGTGTTTTGCATGCAACGTGCGTGTAATGAAGTTGCTTTATTTATTATATTCGTTTGTTTGAAATAAATACGTTTTACCCTAGAGTTTGAATACTAAGAACTTTTGGGAGAGTTTCTAAGGGGATTTTGAGGAATAAACAATGCAGAGATTTCCCGGTTTATACAACGCTACAATTTCTAATTTAGCTGTTTAACTGGAATGCTCATTAAATATAAAAATATCTTACTCGATCAACAAGAGGGTAGTAACTCGAAATTCAAACATTTTCAGTGGGGACCAAAAACTGTTTGTCGCTATATTTCATATCGAGCCTTTTTTTTAAGCGACATGTTATCGAAAATATACTTTTTTTTACTGAAATTAAAATTTTATGGGCCTACCCATAGTTTAGAATTATCAAAATGCCAAACATGCCGATGACTTTTAAGAAACGGGCTGTAAAATTTTATCGTAAGTGAGACTACAAAAACATGTTTGAATATTTAAAAAAAACTTTTCCTGAAAAATTTAATTTTTGTCGCTTACGATTAAATGGCAAATAAGGCTCGATGTATTCAACTAGTTTTTGTTCTGAAATTTTTTCCTTTTTTTATTTGGGTGTGTGTTATTTCCTTGGGCCTTATTTCATAGACCTGCTTAAAACAACTTTTGATTCGATCGTGAATTAAATAAGTTAAAAAAAAATGTTGACTCTAGTCTATATTTAAAGGCCATTCGAACTTACGAAAGGGTTAACTGTGATACTGAACTCGCTTTTTGACATTTTGAAAAGTCAAGATTTCCATCGTCAACTCTTACACAACCTGGCTGTAAAAATTTTTCTCGTCAATTTTGAAAGTTATGGGCTATAAAGCCTAACGATTTGGAAGCCCTATTCCATACGCAAAGAAATACTACCATCAATTTGTTCTCATAAGGCACACACATACATTTTAATACTTGAACGCTTTTACATGTGGGTTATTGCATTTATATGAATATAAAGCGGCGTGTTAGTAAATAAGTGCAAGCGTTTGTATTTATTGGTTTTTATGACAGTGTATGAGAATGAGAAGGCATTTTATGCATATTAATTGTTTGTGTGTGCATTTACGAGTTTAATCTGAAAATGTCCATTCAAAAGAATAATTTTGGCTCATTCACTACTTAATTAAGATATTTTAAGTAAGAAAAATACAGAGAGAGAGAGAGAGGGATAGAGATATATAAGAAGATAGAGGCAGAGATAATATATAGACGAAACGATGGCATCATATCAGATGGTAGAAATATTCAAACAATGCATAGAAGAGTCGTAAAAAGTTTTTAAAGAGGAAGAAATTTTTAATTATTGCTAAAAGTTTTTCCATTCGGGCTTCAATATTTTTTTATTGCATAAAAAATAATTATAGCTCCGAGCAAGAGCTGACAGGAATGCAATATGATGGGTCAGAGAATCTATAGCCTGATTTAGTGGGTCGATTATTTTTGGCAACCGAACTGCAGTTGCCGTGTTAACTGTCATATGACAACATTCTCTAGTTAATGACAGATTTCTAACTAAAAATAATGTTAACCAAGTCTTATATTTTCAAATTTAACTTTCATATTAAAATTTATCATAAAGATGATTATTTCAGAGTCACTATTTTTCGATAAAGAGATGGCCCTTAAGTCACAAATATAATTCTTCAGAATTACCACCTCTACTGTGAGTAACCATATTTTCGCCTTCCTAAAGAAGGAGAAGTTTAACCCGTGGTTGCCGATATTATCACAATTTAATAACTGACATTAATAACTGTTCATTGCCAGTTGTCATTCGTAATACCATTTTTGCAACTGGCAACGCAACTCAAGTTTGGTTGCCATCCATAATCAAGCCATAAAGGACTACCTTCCTGATATTGCAGTACCAGAGAATGAAACTTGCCATCTTATTTGTGTTTTGAATAATTGTTCAAGAGCATACAGCACATGTAAGAACTTGACAATATTTTTAAAAATAACAAATAATGCACAAGGTCTGCTTATTCGAAAAAATTTTAAAGATCGACTTAAGCAATTATTCAATATTGCCACATATATGTAAAAACTTTTAGGTTCCCACAATTTGCACAACTCAAACATTTAACTAACTGTCCCCATAAACTATGGAAAAAGCTTTTTTATAAAAAAAAATTTTTTTGTATTATTTCTGTAGCCATAAGCATTTTCAAGACAATAAATATTAAAATACTATTTGATCCAACAATATCATTTCCGTTTGTATTTGTCGATACAAATGCATATACTACCAAACACACACATACTCGTATGAGTACAAACACCAACAACAGCCGTACGTATACTCGTACAAGCACAGACACACATGGTCAAACACATAAAGGAAATTTAATGAAAAAACTATTAAAAGCAAATACATTCCAACAAGAGTGTTTGTCACACGTTCATAAAATATAAAGAATTTATTAAATTTAAATTCAATATTCTGTTGAATGAGTTCTATTAATTTAAAGGTAATCCAGCGAACATTTTGGTATTAGATTTAAACTCAGACCTTATCTTTTAGAAATTCACAAATTTGCCATACTTAAAGTCGGAGTATGCTTATACTCAGAGTATGAATATTTAGTCTAACAAAATAAATATACGCATTACACTTATAATATTTATTCATCATACGCCGTATGTATTTGTGAGAAAAAAAATTTAATGGAAAATGTGCTCTTGCTGTTTGAAAACATTTATCAGATAATAAGGAGGTCAAATTTAGAAAAAATATACCCTAACCACAACTGATATCATTCATAAAATTTTTTTTGTTAAATCAAAAAAAAACTTGAACTGATATTTTTTAATTTGTAAATTAAAAAATTTATTTGTAGTAAATTTTTGGTTAGTAACGTCAGAGTTATTAAATCGCACTTTCCATACCTGTCATGCAATCAGTTGAACGCAGTTGCCGTTTAGGCAATTTACCCATTTAATTTTCCCGCAGCACTGATGGTCAAATACTCCTGTAAGTTATTCATGTGTAGCAGGAGAAATACTCAAAGTATTTTTATACTTATGTGTATGATTGTAGCTGATGCAGTCTATACATTTTATTTTTAATCGTTTGTGCTGCGTATTTTAAGGAATGTGTATGAACAAAATCATTAGTTGTTTAAAGTTAAGTGTGTTTGCGTATGAACATTGTTGTTTATTTTTATAGTTGTTTGACGGCCAACAAAGAATACTTAAAACGATGATTTTGCTATTCTCTGGTGTATATATTTTGATATATATGGCTCCGTATGTTATATAGTAATGCTATATATGGACCCATATATGTATAAAAAGTTTCACAATTAAATTTACATATCGAACTTGTTCCTCAAAGGCGTAACAACTCAAAATTTATGAATTTGCGGTAGAGCCTAAAACACAAAGAGATTCACAATGGTTTTTTTTCACGGAAAAGAAGACAAATCAATGGGAGATTTTTACAGTGGGTAGATATGACCTCTGTTGTTTGGTTTTTTGCAAAAAGTGAAAATTTGAAAATTTTGAGTTGTTACGCTTTTGAGGAACAGGTGCGATATATATGCAAGCTCATATATTATAAAATATTTCATATATTAGTGCATGTGTGGACCATACATATATATATTTTTTTAGCTGGATATTTATTCAATTGATTTTCAAAGCATGAAATTTTCACTCAACAAATTAAATAATGAAGGAAGAGAAAACAGAGAAGTTTCATTAACGATGGCATATTGCATACAGATACCTGCAACACAATATTCAATCAAATATATCTTAATTAACAACTAAGCCTATTTGTTCAATTGATTATATATACATATGTACATAAATATAAGTTTACCTATGTAACGTACATAAGTATATCTCTTATTTTATTATTTAGTTTCCTAAACACTTTTCTCTTTTTTCATTTCCTAATGATGATAAATATTTTACATTTGCATTCATTTTTTTTTTATTCGCATCATTAAATATTCATTTCATAACATTAATTTATTATCTTGACTTTAATTAATATTAACCTTCGTTCGATAATTCTCCAATTGAAATACCAACCAACCAATATCGGCAATCATCAGCAACATCCTCCAACCATCTATACGAGTGTAAACGCAATCACTACCACAAGTCAATAGATCAATTAAAATTAAATTAAAAGTAAATTTCATTTGAAGAAAAAAAAAATATACGCTATCAACCACGACTAAAATGAAGATGAATTAGAAATGTGGAAATGCATTTGCATCTCGTAATAATCAGGCGACCAAACCACAAAGAGGAGCAACAAGAAACAACAAACCACGAGCGACAAGCTAAATGAGGGAATAACTTCTACTCGAATGAAGTGCAAAGAGCTGCTGAACAAATGAAAGTAATAAAGAATTTTTTTTTCTTTTTTGCATAACAAAAAACAATTTTATTAAACAATGTGCAAATGCTAGAAAGAGAAAAGGAAGAAAACTGAAGAGAAAAAGCTCGATACGATATTTTGCAATAAAATAATTAAATTGAAAAATTGAAGAAAATTGATGGAAATGAATGATTGTAAGTGCAAACTGTGTGTGTAACAACTAAAAAGTCAATATTGTATTGTTCAAAATGTTGGTTACAATGACAAATCAATCCAGCATGAACTATTAAGGCTGCTTTAGTTTGCAATGCAATAACACACAAATACACAAATAGACACATACACACACACACAAACACGCGCACATACACCCATATGTTCTTTAAAGTGAAAATCTTTCGAAATATTATCGAACCATGTAAGATAGCTTGCAGATGCAAGTTTCACTTTGCAAAGTCGTGAGTTTGCCGCAGAAAAAGGAAAAGAGAATGGCAGCTCTCTTTCCAACTCTCCCCAAATTGGGCAATCTTGGGTTAATGAAAAATTAAAACCGATGGATGCCAAGCTGATGTTTTTGATCAAATAAAAAAATTTTTTGCAAGTGAACCTTTTTTCTATCCAAGAGCTGAAAAGAGTCTGCTACATTTATGGGGCTTTGCATACTGTTTAGTAAAAACTCGAGAAAAAAAATAATAAATATTTTGGCTTTTTTATCAACCATGGTCCACTGTTCTGCTGATGGAGAAGTCAAATTCTGTTCGATTTAAAAACGGCAACTTATTATGATATGAGACCAAAAATTTTTAATATTAAACAAAAATTTCGTTTCAAAAATGCAGTTCAGTCAAAAGTTAACAGTTAAAAGCAATTTAAATTAAAATTTGGAAAACGTCGATTTTTCACCGGTTTTTTTTCAGAAAAAAGTGGGTTAACTATTTCGCTATCAAAAAACTTGTTTTCAAAAGTACCAAGCCCATATTCAAAAGGTAATACTATAAGAAATATTAAAAATAAATTTGTTGTTGAAAATTTTCGTTAATAAAGGAACCATATCGTTTCGAAATATATTTATTTTTGTTATGAATATCAAATTTAAGGCCTTTTTTCTCAAATTCCAAAGCTGTATCAAAAAAGATATAATATGTTTTTAAATATTTAAAAAAATATTATCTGCGCCTAACGAAAGATATGAAGAATACAGCAAAAATATTGAACAAATCCCATTTTGGGGATTTTGAGAATTTTTTTGGGAATTGCCGGGAACTTAAAAGCTTAAACTTGTTCTTATTTTCTTTGTATAAATTGCAAAATTTTCCAGCTGAAAGAAAATTTTCACCCGAAACTATTGATAAATGCGAATAACAATCGGACGGCCCGTTAAGAAACTTCAGAATTATTTGAATTTTTTTTAACAATATCCCCCAAAGTGTATCGGACACTTTAGGCCCCACTAGGCATCAGAAGACATACATATCTTTTTCGATAATGTTTTCGATGTTCAAGCTCGAACATTTGCACGAGAAATGTTTAAGGATAATTCTAAGGCAGTATCGTAAACGAAAGTCGTGGTCAATGGGCACAAACTTAGAGGGGCGGAGGGGCAATGTTAGAGAAGTGTATACACAACTAAACAATTTTAAAAGTGAACAAAGCTTTTGAATTCGAATTCAATTAACGCTGCTGTAAAAAAATTATTAAAAGAAAATGGTGTGTATGTATGTTGAAATTAAAACTGACTTCATTTCAGTCTTTATTTTCTATTGAAAATATTTTTGTATTAAAATTGCTGCTAAGTTGAGTTGCTGACAACAAAATGAGTTATAAATGAAACAGGTAGCAACTGTAGCCAACAACAGCCAGTAAAGGTAAGGGCGTCAGATAAACAAATAGTGAAAAAAAATATTGTTTCTATGCATAATGGAAATGCAAAAGTGTTGTACAATATTTGCAATAAATTAAATTAACATTTAAATGGATGTCAAATTAAAAATTTCCATGTGACATTTAGTAAATATTTAAATAAGAACAATTAAGTAATTAATCTGTTGATTACAAAGACCAAGAAACAATTTTTTTTACCATAGACTTATAAATAGTACCAGCAACAGAAATATCTTGGGTGTCATTTAATTATTCCCACGGAGAAAAATATTGAGCAAAAATCAAAGAGATTTTCATTCTTTTAAGGCTAAAACAGGCAGACTTTGCCTGCAGAAAGTTTGTAAGCAAAAAAAGAAAGGACACAGAAATTATAAAAAAAATTCAAATTCTATTTTTAACAGCGATAAAAGGACTTCTTGCCGTAATAGTAAGAATATTGAAAGGACATGCATTATTATTGCTTGTTTCTTTTTTAAATAGTTCGAAAGTCTTATAGTACATTTACTTATAGTAAATTTTCTTCGCAAGTGCTTTGTCTATATTTTTAATTATGCAGTTTTTTTTCAAATGAAAATGAACGGCTACTGCATGCAAAAGACCTTCTTCTTCAGATCCGTGTAATTAATATAATGAATTTTGCTGGCAATTGCTAGAATTTGAATTTTTTCCTGCACAGATGAAATGCCAGCATGTAGTGAAGTTAACGATAAGGAGTCTGATGTTTAAAACATCTTATACTAAAGCAAAGAAAAGAGCAAAGAACACCAAGACAGCCAGAGAGTTAAAAAGAACGTGTTTTTCTTTTATCTTAACGTTTAATTTTTTTTCTTTTTTAATTTCAGCAAAAATGTTTAATAACGCCTAACTTTCATAAATTTTATTAAAATATTTATTTTCATCGTTCGTGCTGCCCGTGTTTAACATTTTCCTTCTAAAAACTTGACTCATTTGACTGCCATAAGATATCCTTCGATTTCATCTCGCATTTTTTGTTCAACAACTGTCTTTTTGTTGTTGCTAAAAATTCTGTGTGTTTTTTTGCAAACATTTTCTATTTAAATTATTATTTTTCTTATTCCACTTTCTAGCCATCATTAACATTTAATGTGAAGGCAGCCGGTTCTTCCTCGTCTTCCGCTTGCTGCAAAACGAGTGGCCGCCATAGAACATTTGCATTGGAACTGGCTTCAAATATTGAAAGTGTTGATTACATGTTGGAAATTCGATTAAGTGGTTGTAATAGCTATAATGGATGCTGTCACGGAAAAGGAAATGCAAACGTCACATACTAACGATGGCTATAAACGAAATGAAATAAAACGAAAAAAAAAATCAAACCTCCCAGCCCCGTTTGCCTTTGCAACTAATTTCATATTTTAAATATTTTAAATATAATGCAAGTGCAACGTCGTTAAACTCATTGTTGCATTCAGGTCAATTGTGCATACTTAAGTGATGACTGCAATGCAAACACCAGTTATCAAATATTGCCGACATTAACAAAGTGGGAGGTTTCAAAAATATATTTCAAAGAATAAAAACTACTGTGCACAAAGTCTTCAGCAGACACAATGAAAATAAATTCGATGACAATAACGACTAAAACTGAAAAATCTTTTGAAAATGCAACCGCAGCTGCAATCTCATTAAACGTTAACAGCGGCATGCAATATTATTTTATGTGTGTATGTATATGTATTTGAGAAATTAAAGTTTTCGTTTATGTAAATTAAATATTTAAATATAACACAAATTTGTTTAATAATATTTACGGCTCTTTTCATAATGTAGAATTAAAAGCTAATAGGTACTTTAACGACAGGCTTTGTATGAAGAACTTGCAGTTAAGGTGCACGTTAATTTAGCACGGAAAAAGATGCAAGCTTTCACATACAGGTTGTTTACTTCTGATGATTTTTTTTTTGCATTTTAGCGATTTATTTTATTTTTGATAAAATTTTTCATCTAAGCCCTATTTTGATTTTGGCTATTTTTCACTTGGGGATTTTTGAAATTTTGGTATTTTTTAGTTTTAGAGGTTTTTTAACATTGCCAGGTGGAAACACATACCAAGCGTTACGCGGCAACGCTTTTCTTGCTTGTTAAACGTTTAACGCTATAAAAATAGAAAGTTACACACTACGCTTTTGAGGCTTTTTTTGTTGTAAAATTGCATGTCTTTGTCTTGTATTTTCGTTTTCTTTTTCTTTAAATATTTAATGAATTATTTATCCATCGTTTCATAAAAAAATTAATTTATGGTAATTTTTTTAATTTTGATTTTTTTTTTCATTTTTCATTTTGAAAATTTCAAGTGTGTATATATTACACTAGGATTTCAACAAAGTGGTTTTAGCAAGTTTACGATCCAAGCTGACGATATGTCTTTTTTTTTTTGTGTGTAACCAAATTTTTTGTTCTTCTGCATTTTATAAATTTCAATTTAAACAGGTGTAGCATGTGTTTTAACATCCAACCTAACATGGCAGTGTGTCAAAACGATTCGGGAGCCATAACGTAGACGATTATCTGAGTTGCCAACCGGCGATACTATGAAATTAAATTAAATAACACCCAAATAAGAAATAAAAAATTAAATAAGGCCCAAGGGAAAAGTTATGAAAAAAACACCCAATATAAATGAAATAAAACCCAATGAAACCAAACTTAAAATGAAGTAAAGCCCCAAAAATTTAAAGAAAAAGCTTAACCAAGATGAAATAAAGCCAAAAACAAATCACATAAAGACTATTTAAAAATTCTTTCATTTTATTGGGCATTATTTCATTATTTTGACTTTATTTCATAGCGCGCCAACCGGCATATATTTTTGAAAATTTAAATTTTTCCAGCTCAAATTGGGAATGGACGCACAGTGCAACACTTTAAGATAATATTGAGAATATGGGAAACAGAAATTGAGGAATTTCGACGAACATTGAAGAGTATGTTGAGATTTTTTCCATTATTTTAATCCCTTGCGAATTTTTATATTTTTTGCAATATATAACGTTTTTTAGTAGAAATGTGCCAAAGCAAAACGCCACGTACTTAAACCTAAATAGACATTTTGTCGAAAAAGAAAAGTAAAAAGCAAAATAATTAGTTAGGACTGTAACAAATAAATACTGTGAATTGTATTAATATAGTACACCTTTTATATAAAAGAAAATAAAAATAATTTTAAACTGGTTTAAAATGATAGGACACCCGTGTGAATACCTCAATTGGGTTTTTTAGTTTTTTTTGAAAACCTGTTTTATTTTAATGCCGAAAAAAAAACAATTTCCACTATTTTTTTTTTGAACATTTAAAAAAACATTGTTGAATGCTTTTTTCCTCTATAGTAAATACAGCAGAAAATTGAAAATGCTGTTAAACGTACGTAGAGATGAAATGCAAGTATAAATTTCTGCAAGAAAAGTTACAAAAGCAAAGGCTCTTACTTACCATTTACATTAAAGTCTATACTCTGTCTTGCTTTATTCAAAGGTAATAATATTTACCAACAGAATCATTTATTATAAAACTTATAATGATTTTCATATGACACTTTGATGATGCTTAAATGTCCAACATTTTAATTTAAATAAAAGAGGTGTTGAGCTGTGCTGTTTTGTGATCTCCTGCCTTTGCACTACCCGTACCCTGTTGCAACAGTCAATTATGATAAAGAGATAAGCACATCCAGCTACAAGAAGCAGGCAACAGGTGATGATGAAAATTAGTGAGATTTTCTTGTAAAAGTAAGTAATATTTCTGCTGTTACTACAACTGCCACTTGCACAGACGATAATGATGGTGATTAAATTTACACAGAGGAAGTATACCAGAAGTCGTCGCTGACTCAGTGAGAAAATGATGATGATAACATGGTTATGGTGGTGACAACAATGAATACTGACAGTTGTAAGTTTCGCCAGAGGAAGACGCAGACATGGACGTTGTAGCAGAGCAGTTGCAACAACACAAATTAGTAGCAGTAGTTAAATTTAAATTTAAAGATGTCATTGATGAACTGTGTGATTTAAGGGAATTTCTTGCTGTCTCTTTGCCTCCAAGTAAATCATGTTGATTAAGGATCAGTTTTTCTTTATAGAATTCTTCCTTAAGTTTTATGGCTCTGGGTATTGTGGCATATGATGTTTCACATACTACAACAACTGGTGGCCAGTTGATTTTATTTTTAGCATTCATAAATATTGCAGGCGACTCCAATAGACATGTTATACTTTCTTTGGTTCTAGTTAAATCTTTGTCAGATGATAATGGAACACGTTTCATTTTATTGTTAAGCATTTGTTTGCAGCACAATTTTGAATTTATGTTCAAATCGATTTCGTTAGCATTAAGAAGTTGGGGCTTATGTGTCAACGAGTACAGATGATTTCTTGCAGCATTCGAGGGTGCATCGTAAAATTGATTTGTATTTGTCAGTGATAATGCTCATGCAGCAGAGTCTTTAAATAATGTTCTGTGTTCAAGGAGTTGTTGCTGTTGTTGTTGCTGCACATCTAGCAATTCAAGTTGAGATATGGCAGAGGTTATCGTTGTATGGCAAGTGTTGAGAGTGTTGTTTCTTGATGATGTTCTTGTTATTGTTGCTGCTGTAGTATTATTATGGCCGTTTGCTAGATTTTCCATTGAATATGCTTTGGAGCTTAACATTTTTGTAAAAAATTTATTGCTTGTAATTTTATAGCCATCGCTGCGGCAACGAGCTCCTTTAAACATTTTGTCTGTTACTTTTCCATCACAATTTCTATTGACTGCTGTTGTTCCTGATGTAGTTGCTGTAATTGTTGTTGCTCCTACAACTTGTGTGTGTTGGTCTGTCATTAGGGATTTATGCACTGGCTGGCATTTTTGTTCTTGTTTTTCCAATGTAGCCTTGACCATTTGCCGTTGCCTGTTGTGGCGCCCAAAGATTTTCTGACGCATTTTATCTTCATTGCGACATAAATTGAAGGCACTTGTAATGGCCGACTGTATTTGTTCAGCAATTAAAGCCGGTCTTGGAAAATAACGATCCCGACACACTGGACACTTTTCAGCACGTACACGACAATTGACACACAGCAAGTGTCCATTTTGACACTGCATTGCGGGTGGTGTTATCGTGTCCAGACAAACGGGACATTCGATTAAACTCAAAATCGTTTGTACAACCAGCGACAATCTTTGCAACGAATGTGGCATGGGTGCAGCACACAAGCTCTAAAGAAAAAGACATACATATGTACATATTTTGTAAAGAAAATTAATCAATATATATGTATGCACATGCTTCTTTATATAAATACATATATATCGTTACCTGAAACGCAAAACGTACTGACTAACATTTTTATAATTTTTCAGGAAGAGCAAATAACAAATGGAAAAAATTTAAAATATTAAGGGGTTCAATGAGAATTTTTCCAATGTAATGAATTAATATTTATGTTCGCGTAGATTTAATTTTATTTGCAGCAATTATTTTGAAACAATGTGAAGCTAGTAGAGCGTTTTGCATTTTAGGCAGCGATATTACTTCCTCTACACCTTTTGCCATTACAGACATTGAGTTGAGGAAAGGTACAACAACTGGAAACTATTTTATTTCTTTAGTTTATGTCCCACATTATGAATGAATAAAATTTATTAAAATGCTGAATTTATAAATAATAAGGAAAACAGTTTTTAGGAATAATTTTTTGGTTCCTTGTTTTTCTAGTCAATTGAAATAAATTATTTTGGATTTCTTACAGAGTTTTTATATCTCTTTAAGCAGACTAACTTTGATATAAACTACATATCGCTCATTTACTCAAACACCGTCATAACTAAAAAAAAAACTAGTTGGCCAGAAAACGAGTGTGAAGTTTTCAATTTACTGCTTAAAAAGAAAACTTTATTTTACTCACGGTATGAGTTAACAAGATATTTGTATGAAATTTTTACACAATATATAACGATTAATTCTGCATAACTAACTGACAAGTTCCATTTTTTGAGTTATTACGTTGCTTGAGTAACTGAGCGATATATGTATTTTGAAATCTGCTCGCTCTTTACAAAAATTGTTTTCTCCAATCAGCACTTTGAATAAAAAAAAAATCAATTAAAAACTTAATTGTGTCAACTAATTTTTTTTTATTATTGAAAATACAAAACAAAATTTTAATGGACTCAATCAAATTTCTAATAAAACTTTTAACCAATTAAATATTTAAATAATAATTGAATTGGCTTACTTAAATGTTTAATTAATTACTTGTATTTTTTTTCAATTAAAGGATTTAATTGCAGAACATTTTTTGTCGGCGTACATAATTCCAGGTTGTTTTTTTTTCTAACAAAAATATACTTTTCTTCTTACCTCTTCGTTGCATTTATTATTACAGTTAGAGCTCCAGAGTAATAAAGTGATTTCATGCTCTGACGATTTTACCAATTTTGCAATTTCCGTAATACGCAAACCCAAAATATCACAGCCATTAACCTGTCAAAGAAAGATGATATACAAATAAAAAATAATAATACGTGCATATGAAAAATTCCAATAAAAAACGTCTTATAAAAACACAAACACACTCACAGGCTGAAAGGCGTTAAGTGCAAGTATCAAAAACTCGTATTGTTATACATAAAAAGAAAAAGATATATTTATACACGAAACCAGAGTGAACTTTTTTCAATTTAATCGTAAGCAGAAAAGGTTTAATGCATCGTTTTCCTCAATAATACAAGTGTCGAAATGACATCATGCACCACACGAAAATTTTTGCTGAAGGCAAATTGAAAAGTAAATCTAACACATATTCATTATTGACAATATATTGACAATCGCAGAAAATTTTAAGAAAGAAGAAATCTAAAGACATGTAACATAACTTATTTAAAAAGTACTATCGGCAGGTTTGGTTGAGATGACAAACAAAATTTAAACATTTTAATGCTCACAAGCTTTGAAATGCAACTTAATACAATATTCTAGATATATAAATCGAATGATCTCACAGGGAGAAGTAAATTCTATATGTCGAATATAGTTAGTTGCAGCTCAAATTTAAAGTGCAACTTTGTTTTCGAATTTTTTTTAGAAAATTAACTGATTCGTCTAGTCTTCTTCAAACCAAATGTTTTCGAAATAAGCTAAAAAACTTCGTATGTTTATAGTTAGACTATTAATATATGTGGCAATAAATTTAAAAGTCTCAAACAAAAGTCTAAAAAAGCAGGAACGAAATCCATATAGACAATGCTTAAAAAAATTCCAAAAATATCTGTTAAGTTTTAATATTTTTATCGCACTTTTTCCCAAAACTAAAATTTAATTTAACTGGTTCGAAAGTATTATTTTTTCTCTGTTTTTTCGATTGATTCGTAGCTTTCAGTAAGCCATATTATATTCACATGTTTAGTTTATTTATGGCCTAATTTTGTAAAACGCAACGCTTAGCGTTGACATATTTTCTATGTATTTTGTTTTTGTAATTTAAAATTTTCCCATAGAAGACTTTTCAATTTTGCGTTTTACAAAATTAGGCCCTTACAATTTTAAATAAATACATTTTATTAGTTACTGAAAATTCTTCCAATATATTGCGTATTTTTTCCATATTGGATGCATATTTTATCTTCAAATCGGGTTCGAATAAAAATGTTGCAATACTGACAATTGCTAGCTGGGGCAAAAAGTAGTATGAATTGGGTAAAAATTATAAAAAAGGGAAATAAAATGTGCCAAAGGCATCAAAATTAACAATTTACACAACGGTAACGCTGACTGCAATGTTGTTATGAGTTTAACATTCCCTGCACTGCCAAACGCAACAATGAAATGCTACATTAACATTTACTACAAATGTGAAACGCTATTATCCTAAGGTACAGCCTTATCGACTTAACGCTGTCTTTATACAAGTGCACATGAGTGTGTATGTAAAACTAGTATTTCAGAAATCCACATCTTCATGTTTACAACATAAACTCATCAACATTGTAACTATATACATACGAGTAGGTTAAGAGTTACTGTTAACTTTTGTTTATTATAGATTTTCTTATCTACATTTGCTGAACTAATTAATTGTATTCTATCTGGGCTAAAAAGGAATACTAATTTTATAAATTTAAATTATACTCGAGAGCTCTAATAAGGGACCGTTGATATTAAATATGTTAACTGTATATGTAAAATTTAATATTTATTTGATTGTTGTGAGTGTTTGTTTATTGCTATAGTTTTCTTGAATATATACATACATATTTATATATCAGGGGGTTGGAGCTGGGTCCAATTCTTTCATTTGTTAATTTTTGCCACAAACCTATGATCAAACCCATGTAATTTAATTGGGTTTGATTATAGGTTTGTGGCAAAAATGAACAGGGGGTGTGGCAAATACCGTAAAAATCATATACAGAATGTATCAAACGAAAGTTTATATTAAGCTACTCAATTAAAAATTAAGTAAAGCTCTTTATCGAAACAACGTTTATAACTTAATTAAGCAAAAACGTTGGTAATATTTTTCCTAAAAATAATGGATAGTATGAATAAAAAAGTTTATGCTTTTTACTGAAAAATTTGTTTTAAAACATAAAACAAAATTATAGAATAAAAAGCTAAGAACTTTTAATTTTAAAACGACTTGTTTTAGTAAACAGCAAATACTTGTTAAGTATTCATTCATACTACCCAATATCGTTTAAAAAAATCTTAAAAAATTTTGTTTTGTTTTTCATACAAATTTATAGCAGAAGAAAATTAAATAAATGCAAGAAAAATATAAACTTTTTTTTGGAAATCGAAAGTGTCGAAGATGCTTTTCGAAACTTAGGGCCAATCCTACGATTTAATTTTAATATTTTGTTGTTTGTTTCAAATGTAAGTGTGCGACAAGTCAAACGTTGTCGACATCGTGGGCTTGGCCCTTAAGGTAGTCATAATGAAAATGATTTCTAACTATTCGAAGCTATTCTGTCCAAACTGTGCAGAAGGCAAGCACATCCGGGAGTAAAAGTTACTAGATTATAAAAACCCTACAATTATTTGTCTTAAAAATATATTTCTTATACTTCATGTTAGGCCAGGAGGCAAAAGCAAAAACATTTCAATAAAAAAAGTACAATGTAAAATGTCCATGAACGTTTGAATCCAATTTGGGTGTTTTAAAGTTTGATTTTTTAAGTTCTGTGCCCGTAACATTAAACTGTTCGATTAATGCTTATATGACAACAATACTTTGTGCATCATTTAGGTAACAAAAATGCATGCACTGATGCAATTTATAATCGCTTCCGTTATCAAATCTCAGTTTTTGTAAAACTGGGTGGCTTCAGCAATCGAGTAACGCTACATAGCCACGGAAGTGTCAATATCTTGCGACACTCTATATACATATATTTTTTTTTTTATCATTTAACACCATTATTTTAAGAGTGCAATAACTGCTCATCTTTAATTTTCTTCGATATTTCTTTTTACTAGGACGTGATAATTAATAAATGAATGTAAGTCAAACTAGCATCATGTGATAAATGCATATAAAAACGCATCTGTATTTTTTTGGTGTGACCTCAATCAATATTCATTATTTTTCTACCTTACTGAAAGATGACATCCATATATAATTATGAATTACAAATAATTATCACTTTTACGCACATGCATATCAAATTAATTAATAAATATGTTAATTTTCCTTACGCGCACATACAAACACACATACATATTTACATACTTATGTATTCGATTCGATGAAAGAAAGCGCATTTACATATGTTTGATTTAATATAACAACACTCAAGCAAATTAATAAATAATCAAAATTTATGCCATCACAATATCATATAAATTAGTGCACAACAATTATACACATACATGCATACATGTATATTATGTGCACACATACATAAGCACTTATGCTTAAATACATATATGCATGTACATACATATGTATATGTGTCCATTACTATGAAAGCGGTCTAAGTCATGTACTTACTATAAACTCTGTTTTGATATCTTCAATGAATTACATTTTAATTTCGGCTTACATTAGTCTGGACTGATGAAAACTCTTTTAAATAAATAAATTTAAAATTTTTTTTAGTGTTTTTAAATTTATTAAATTTCCTAGTAAAAATGTAAATGACTTACACCACTTTAACAATTATGGGTTCATTGTACTGGATTGATTGATTTGTTGCATATTATATTTCAACATAATACAGTCATATAAACATATGAATGAATTTGTGTACCCGTGTACCTGTGCAGTTGAGTTTTAAAGTGAATTGCATTTAATTCTAGAAGTCCCACTAACACCATGACATTTACACTACACTCTCATTAATGAGCAAATTTATCATTCGCATGAGTTGAAACTTTCAACACCATAACGCACCATTCCTTAGAGCACAATAGCAGTTTCACGCTTGCTACCCGTGTCCATACATTATAATTATCTATGATTGCAATTATAATTGCAACACCAAATACATTCGCACTTATGCTGTTGGTATAGTATCCATATAATAAATATTTATTTGTTTCAATATTCATAATTTTCCACATTAGCGAATTAAAACATAAATAATAAATTATTTTGTATGAGTGCCTGCTTGTTGTGTCGCTGGTCCCTGGTGATAATGAAATATTTTATAATAAATTTAATTGATTTTTCATTCATAAATTAACTGGAAAAAATACTATAAAATTCAATAGGCGTTGTTTTTTTTCTTAATTTATAAATATTTTTCATTATTTAGAATTAAACAAAATATTCCTTTAAAGCAATTTGTTTTTCTTTTTTATAAATTACATTTTAAACACGTAATTTAACTAATTTAAGACTAATTTAAGACGTTGTAACCCTAAACTGAATTTATTAAATTAATATTGTTTAAAAAAATCTAGTTTTTATTAAAATAGTGTAAATTTTTATGCAAATTAATAAATAAAGTTAATAAGCACAGTTAACATTTATAATCATTTTGGTTTCTAACAAAAAAATACCTAAATATTAGGTAATAAATAATGAATATAAGCACGTTTAAAAAAAGTCATATGTATATTAAAAAAAATTTAACAACCCGTTTAAGAAATAATAAATTAAGAAGTACAATTTTAACAAAGAGTTAATTTTCTACTCGATAAAGGTTATTTCACATTGAGCACTTCTTATATAAAAATTTAAATAAAACAAATTGTGTGTGTTTAGAGCTTCATTGGAATCTTTTATTCATTATGCCATCGCTGCCATTAGGTATGGAATATAACATCGCGCAACAGTCCGCAGGGGCTTCGCTGGTTGGCGCGCATTAAAAATTAAACATTTTCCATGAAATCATTATAACATAATTTTTCGTACATTATAAAGTTTCTAAAAAAATTATATTTGAAAATTTTGAATAAAGTGTACTTTTTACAAATAATACCAAGTAGTATATATAGTGTGATTTGTTAAGAGCTTTCGGATTTGATTTAAAAAAAAAACAAAAACATAAAATTTAGAGAAATGTATGAAATCGGTAGAACGATCTATATAATTCAATGTTTAAAGATGATTTCATGTAAATGTTGAACGCGGATACGCCTGAAGTGGTTCATGCGCTGGGTCCAATTTTGGCATACTCTCCTCAAAATATCGCCCTGTATCTCACAAATACATTCTTCAGTATATTGTCTTTCAGTACGTCAACCGTTGCGGGCTTGTCCCTATAGACATGAGATTTAACATAGCCGTACAATAAATAGTCTAAAGGCGTTAAATCGCAAGAATGAGGCGACCAATTGATCGGCCCCAAACATGAAATAAGCTGTTCAGCGAACTCGCCTCTGAATCGGGCTATTGTTTCGCGTGCTGTGTGACATGTGGCACCGTCAGCCAAGTCCAGCTCTTCCATTTTGAGCAAAAAAAAAAGAAGTAACAGAGGCCCAATTGCTGCGAATGGCGCTGAATCGATAATCCACGGTCATCAACAACACTGGCGTATACAGCTGCTATATTTTTCTATGACCGCACTGCACGTATGCGTGTTGGTGGTTTAGTGTTCAATTATGTAATTTTGGTGCGAAATTTAGTCACAAGATTCCGAATAGCCTCCTCAGAAGGTCTCCCAATCTGACCATAAAATGGAAGAAGTGCTTTTTTAACCGAACATGAATTTTGATAAAGTTTAATAATCTGCAAGCGTTGTTCATTTGTAAGTCGATTCCTGGTTAGATAATAAACCAAACTGAGCATGTTTGACAGTAACATTTTAAATAATATCTCTTAATATTTGTATGTAATATTTTAATCCGAAAGTAGGAATTTTTTTTGACAACAGATTTTCTTTTGGCAACCAATGACCTTTTATCTAATAATTTGAGAAACAAGTAATTAACAAAGTACCTTTTTATAAAAATTACTTTTATGTTAGCTGAAGTAGTTATCACGTTGACTACGAGACCGAAGGTCCTGGGTTCGAGCCCAGTATCCGGAAGTCATTAAATAAGAACACCTCGCATTTTGCAGATGTACATTGTATCAGTTATTGTAGGAAAGTTCAAGTGATGAAGTACCTCTTTTACATACAGAAAGTTCACTTTGCAAAATTTTAGTTCAGCTGGGAGAAAGACAGCATGAGATAGTATTCCTCCCTCTGTCTTTCACACAGCTGAATTAAGACTTTGCAAAGTGAACTTTCCATGTCTAAAAGGGGTAGACATAGTCACTGGTCACTGAACTATGCTGACTTCAGCAGATACTAATCCTAATATAACATCAGAGCGCCCTCCTTCGTTGTATAGCAGAATCATCGGCGAAGTAAAATAACCAATAAAATTGCTGCTAAATACAGCTTCAAAAAAATTTAATACAACTCATTTAACATCAGAGACGCTGCAACACTGCATTATTAAAAACCTTCTTCCTTCACCACCTGTCTTCTCTACCACTATCCCTTTCCTAAAGAAGGTAACACCTAGTAATAGTAGTAGGCGTTCATTAAAAGAGCAACGTTTTCATGAAAAAGTACTTTTTTATATAAACATTATTCTTTTTGCGTGTAAGTACTTTTTTTATGCAAAATTACTTTTGCATATAAAAGACCTTTTTTGTAGAAAGTACTTTTTTATAAAAGCTTCTTTTTACTAAAAGAATAGGTTAGGTTAGGTTAGCAGGCTGCTGGTAAGGAAGGGTGAAATTTAGAGTCCAGCTCACTTGGGTCCAATACAATGATCCCTTTGTGCTGCCTGTTAGTTGAAGAGAAGATAGTCAGAGAGGGTGATAGGTAGTGATAGAGTAGACAGGTGATGAAGGAAGAGATGGAGGAGGAAAGCTTCATTCTTTTACAACTCTGCTTTTTTGCACGCTTTTTGATAATGCAGTGTTGCAGTGTTGCAGCGCCTTCTGGTGTTAAACGAGGCGTATTAAATTTTGAAGCTGTGTTTAGTAGCAATTTTTATTTTATTGGTTATTTTACTTCGTCAATGATTCTGCTACACAACGAAGGAGGGCGCTCGGATGTTACATTAGGATTAGTATATGATGAAGTCGGTGTAGTTTTTAGTGACCAGTGCCTTATGCCTGCATCACTAGAACTTTTTCCCACTACAAATGATACAAAGGACACTAATGCACATCAGAAAAATGCGTGATATTGTTATTTTTACTGACTGGCAGAGACCGGACTCGAACCCAGGATCTTTGGTTTTGTAGTCAACGTGCTAACTACTTCAGCCAACGCCACCCTCTACTAAAAGAATACATTTATAAAAAAATATCCTTCTTTTTGCAATTTGATTCATGTTTTACTGTCTGTGGCTTATGACATATTATCATATTTTGAAAAGTTTATAGAGCTGCTGTCAATAAATAAATAAAAGCTATTGCCGATACAAATTTAGAGACAAGTCATACGCCAACAATCCGAAAAAAGCCGCACTTATGTAAATGCAAATAATTTTTTTTTATGCAATACAAAAAAAAAAATAAACATCAAGAAAAACGATTGATAGCAATAAGCAAATCTAAATTTATTTTGCAAACAGAAGCCAATAACACTTGGCATGGTTATGCACTATTTGTATACTGACCTCTAAAACGCAATCACCAGCTCTCATATCGCTTTTGGCAGCAGGTGTAAAATCATCAACGGCACTGACCTAAAGAAAATCAAATGATTTCAAAATAAACCTCTTTATTCGTTTGTTAAATAAGAATACTCTACCCAGGGATAAGGATCCCATTTGGTGCGCGTTAAATGAAAACCACAGGCTCCATTAGGCGACTTTTTGATAGTCACATAACGTACAGATGACTCATAATGTTCATCGTCATATTCTGCTTCCTCCCCACATCCCTTCTCATCGGCTGCTGCTTTATTGGAAAATTCATATTCTTGATTATACGCACTTGCACTGGAGGTATTTCCTTGAAAATTTCTGTGCAAATTTAAATTAATTTCATTGTCCAAATCTTGTAAAGATTTTGTTTTAATTGATATTAGTTCCACATCATCGATTTGCACTATTTTCATTATTATGCAATTAATTTTCTTTGCATTAATTGCTTCAACTTTAATTATTTAAGTTAATTTGTTTTGTATTATAAAATGAAATTGTTTTGTGTTTCCATTTAGCTAAACAAACAGCAAATTTACGTATTTGAAATATCCGAGATAACTTGAGTCGTACCAAGACGTGTGTTTTTTGAACGCGTTTACAATATATACTAAAGTTTGTTTAAATTTTATTTTCATTTATTATCTAGTTGTCTTTATTTTGCTTCTCTTAAGTATGTTTTATTAACTCTTTAACTTTTGAATTGTATTATTAAATGTTTTTAATTTTATTTTTTATTATTTTTTGGCATCACATTTGTAAAATATAATATTGCTCTGTGTACCCTACGCCATTAGGGGTGATCACATGAGTTCAAGGGTATGAGTTTGTTTAAGGACTGGACAAAGATTTTGTCTTCGTTGAACATTAAATTAAAAAATTTTAGTGTTGTATTTATTTTCACTATAGTCTCTGTGCTAATCTTTCTCATATAACCAATTAAACTACCGCTTTAGTATAGATTTGTGGTTTTCAAGCATAACAACGTAAGTTCATTTTTATATATGTTCAGCTATAGCCATTTTATACCCTTCACCAATAATGTTAAAGGGTATATATTCGAGTAGGTTTGTCATTCCATGCGTAATTGCGACAATATTCATATGCGACCCATAAAGTATACATATGTATTCTGGGTCCTTATGAATAAGGTGCATGAATAAGCGATGTTCGTCTGTATATTTGTCCGTCCGTCTGTCTGTACGTGAAATCGGTTTACCGAAGCTCCTAGAAAAGCTAAAAACTTCGGTCTTGGTCTGGTGTGTCAAAATGATCCGAAATAACTTGGTATTGAAAATCACCCAAATCGAAAAGATGGCTTCAGAGCTGGAAAACTGAAACTTTTTTTGGTATATAAAAATAACTTTAAAAAATTAATTTCTATTTTTTTTTAACAAACTTTATTTTTATTTCACTAAGAACTAAATTGGTATTAAAAAAATAGACGTTTCCAGGGTTGGCCATTTTGAACTATTTTTTGGTAAATAAAAGCAACCTAATAAAATAAATTTTTTCTTTTTCTCTACAAATTGAACATATTTTAGATTTTTGAAAGAAATAGATTGCTATAAAAAAATCAGAAAAATCTAAAAGCATGATTCCAGGGTTGGAAAATTTACACGTTTTTGGCATATAAAAGTAACTAGGTCAAATAAATTTTTTATTTTTCCTTATAAATTAAATTTATTTTTTGTTTCAGAAGGAAATAGTTTGCTATACAATATTAGGAAAATATAAAACACAGATCCAGATGTGGTAAATTTAAATTTTTTTGTAACTAAATAAAATAAATTATTTTTTCATTGTTAATTAATTATATTTTATGTTTTGTAAAGAAAAAAAATTAGTATTCAAAATAAGAAAAGTCAAAAATGTGGTTTCAGGGTTGGAAAATTTAAACTTTTAAGTAATGAATTTAAATAATTTGAATTTTTTTTAATAACATAACATACGTTATAACATACGTTATATTTTAGGACCAACTTAATATTTTTTATTTTCGTTGAATTTTGATATTATTTAGTTTAAATTTGCCGGCTTTGTCTTTGTCTTATAGTTTCCTAATTTTTAATACCAAAGTTTTGCCTTCTAAAGCAAAAAATTTATTTAATTTATAAAGAAAAAAAATTTATTTGATCCTGTTACTTTTATATATAGTGTAAATTTTCCAACCCTGGAATCATACTTTTTGATTTTTCTGATTTCTTATATCAATTTATTCCTTTTAAAAATATAAAATATATTCAATTGGCAGAGAAAAAGAAAAAATTAATTCTATTAGGTGGCTTTTATATACAAAAAAAGTCAAAAATTTTCAAGCCGGGAATCATCTTTTTAATTTCTTTTATTATGAATACCAATTATGTTCTAAATGAAATAAAAAAGAGGTAAACAAAAATGACTTTTAGATAGTTACTTTTATAAACCAAAAAAAAATCAAGTTTTCTGATTTTCAATACAAGTTTATTTCGGATCATTTTTGAGACACCAGTCTAAGTCCGAAGTCTTTCGCTTTTCTGTGAGCTTCGGAAACCCGATTTCACATACAGACAGAGACGGATGCACGGACAGACGGACATTGCTTATGCGTAGATGAAGGGTATATAAGATTCGGCACAGCCGAATAAAGCACTCTTACTTGTTTTATTTTAATATAATAATAATCTAATAATTGATAAGAAGGCTCTAAGAAATCGAGCCACTTTAACAAGACATGCCCATTTTTTACCCAATTTGCTTTTGCATTTTCCATTTGAGATAACAAGCCACATTCGTCTGGTAGGGTATTTCGTAGTAAGCTTGCGGATAAAACTTCATAAGAAAAGTGAATGCTTGGCTTGAGGGTCACTCTGGACTTAAAAAAAAATTAAACATGAATTAATCTCTCACGTTTGCAATTGTCTCGTAACGATTTTATAACAACAGATGGTTTTGTTTGCTCTTTTTGGTATTGCTGCTCAATGTGTGTACTTTTTTCGTTTTCGTGCTTTCGAAAAAAGAAAAAATATTTGTTATAAATTCGTATACAAAATGAATCGGTTAAAATATATTTTTGCTAGCATCTAAATAGAAACATAAATACATACATACATATGTATGTATAAATATATTTATACACGTATTTCAGTCGATTAGACTCATAGGGAATTTATAACAAAAATTATTAAAATATTAATAATTTACATAATTTTTCATTATCTAGCTGTTTATCTTAATAAAATATATCTGTATGTGTATTGTTTATATGTTATTATTGTTTGCTTTTTTTAGTTTAATGAACTTTGAGTTCTCTTTTTTCCGTTTCTGTGCAACTAAACGTTATCTCGATCTGAATTAGCATTACCAATAGGTACAACTGAATCTCAGATATAAACTGGGCTTACTTAGATTCAAATTTTTTTCTATATTGATCACTTAGCATTTCATGTATGTAATTAGTTTAATAAAAATACTCTTGTGTAACCTGTTTTTAATCGGAAGTTAAAACTTTGAAATAAAAAATAAAAAAAAACAAATATTGATATTGACCAGCTTAGGAAACATATTTCAAACTCAACTTATTGAATTGACATGAGTTCATTTATTATTTTATTTGATACTTGTTGATTGTTAACAGATATTTAAAAATGGAAACAGTGTGTCCATGACATTAGAACATCTTAGACATTAAACACATACACCGCAGCACGCTACCGACTACAATGTGGCAAAAAAAAATGCACACGTTTGTATGAAAACGATTATTTTGACGTTATCACAGCTACACGACTTTTCTTGCTGTAAATTAGCTTCAAAATACACTTTGGATAAAAAAAGTAGAAAATAATCCGATGTGACAAACTTTTCTGCAATTGATCTAATTTGCTTAAGACTCGTCACTCAGTGGTTTTCTGAGTCGTTGATTAAGAATCTGTATCTGGATTCTGTAACTTTTAGCGAACCGAAAATCGTAATATTTATCGACATATTTATCCGTTTGCGGTAACGATAATGTGATTCTGTAATTACTTTTTTACGATAGTCCCCAGCTTTATAAAATGTGAAAATGGGCGAAAAGCACAAATAATAATAAATAAAAACTTAATGAATTTGAACTTGTGATTTTAGTATTTTTAGCGCTTAGCTTTTACGCTGAAATGAGTAACCTAAATTAGAGCGTTAGCATTGCGCCAGAAACAGTAATGCTTACTCACTTTGATTAATAAAAAACTCTAAATAGAAATAAGAAATAAAAATAAAAACGTTAAATTGACCTGAAAGTAGCTAAAGTTACAATACTTAACAAAAACAACAGTACTTTTGCAGCCAACTTCACTTCTTTACGCGCTGTCAAAATTGGATTTTCCAATTGCAAAGCGTTGACGCCGCGTTATTTCGGTTAGTTTCATACATTTTGTATGGGCATGAGAAATTTTGACAGCCAGACAACGCTTTGCGTCGTAATTTAGGTTGGTCTGTTAAATTAAATATGTTATTGAATACCAAAGTTGATAAATTTTCGTTATATTTATTATAGCGATACGATTATCGCAATAAACGTGACTGAATCCAGGTACTGTTATTAGATTTTAAAAATTCAAAATAGCGAATTCAATAAGCCAGATGACTTTTTTCAGATCAGATTTGTTTTACAATCGTTACTCAAGGGTTTTTGCAGGTGCTGCTTATGAATTTATACAAATATCTATTATAATTATCCATCTTAAATTTTCAAAAGCTATGCCGATAAATTAAAAAAAAAACTATACCGCCATATTGAATCCGCCATTTTGAATTTTCAAATCTAACATCATATTCGTAATCAGTTAACCCAAAAGCCCCGTGTAACGAGTTTCACACCATAAAAGCGTTCAGGCGCATCAAAATTAACTTGTTAACTTCAAAGTCGTCTTTCTCCAAATCTTATTTTCTAAGCGTAGGTCCCTTTAAACTCTCCGTGTCATATATATATAATTTAATTTTTATAAATGTGAAATTTTTTAAAGAGGCACCAGTGAAACATGTACTTGAACTTGAATATTGCGTGCTTATGACGCACAATGGGGCCAAATGCCCTTTTTTCGCTGATAAATTCATATGATTGCAATACGGCCAGAATTTGTTTTCATATGCCAATATTCTACAAATGGATTGCAAAACGAAAATAAGCTTTACGCTTGTTGAGCTTGAAGCTTGTTTGTACGAAAATCACATTTTTTTCATTTGTTAAGCCTGGTACTCTGTTCACAAATTCGTGCGAAATGCTGTCAAACAACATATAAAAGTATTTGGTATTAAATATTTGCGAACTAAACTTGCAAAAGTAGTACTATGTTCTTATTGCGAAAAACACGTAAAATGTATCTGGCAGCATGTTTTTCCATGCAATATGCCTCTGGCATAATTTTTTTTTTCAGCTGCGAAATAATATGAGCAATGTTGCTGAAATTTTTTGTCAGCTTCGAACCGAGTACTATGCTTTATGGAGAAAAAAAAGCTCATCGGGCACCAGTTACTACTTCATACCGAAGTTTGACTGTATAAAAATTTCATTATCTTAAGAAAAAAGCACAAAAGCAAAAAAACATATGTTTACTTATACATACACAAGTAGGCATATGTACTCGTACGTAATATGTACGTATACGTTATTTGTACTTGATTTAATCGATTGCAACAAGTTGATTGGCCTTTTTTTTGGCCATGAACGGCACATATTTCAGTCTTGGCTTATAAAATAAATGAAGGATAGCAAATAGCGTAAAAACTTAAAACAAAATTCTCTGCTTTCAAAAACTTTATTGACTTTCCATTTCAATTGTCTGTCGTTATACACAAAAAAATTAAAGCACACACTTGCACGAAAAAAGTTCATATTTATATAGATTTATTTGCACAGAGAGAAAAGATTATACTAAAGGCTATACGTACGAGTACATACATAAAGTTAAGAAAACTCAAAAAGAAGTGGGTCATGTGCAAAATATGACATACTTTTTCATTCTAAATTTATCAACTGTATTCATTTCTAAAATATAAAAAAAAAATTTTTTTTCCATAAAAAAATTTCTTTGAATGTACTATCGCCGTGAAAAGCAAACAATGCGACAAATTAATTGTAGATATAAAGTTTACTATGCGAACAGAAATTAAATGGAATGACGGGATATCTGTTTGATCAACTTATTCACTTAATTAAAGCAAACAAAATGAACATTTTGATTTAAACAAATATTCGCTACAGTAGAACATTTCTAGTAATTAATACATTTAGTTTGAACTATTATTAGTTCGTTATATAAATACAAAATATTGTGCACCAATTAAAACAAAAATAGTAATTTTCGATTCACGAATAACTTCAACAATTTATCTTAATTAATCGATTATATATGCATATATTTATTCCAACGGTTTTATTTTTGTACAATAGGCCAAAAAATTAATCCATTTACGTAATAAAAATAATTTCTTATTGAACTCTTTTTTAATATAAAAAAGAATAGTAAAGAACAAACAAAAACGGCAAGACTGTTGTAAGGATGGCAAAATTGAGCTCTCATTAGACGAAAGCTTTCAGTAAATTATAATACGACGAATCAAAATAATTCACATATTATTTTTTTAGTAAAAAATATGTATATAAAGCATAGCTGCCCAAAGCAACACCGGAGTGCCGAGCATCAATCGGCTTCTTATACAAATGAATACACATACACGGGTACATTACTTTCGTGTTGCTCTCGGTGGAGAGCACTGATACCACACACAGTAGATCCAACACAAGAACGCTGATGATGAAGGTGTGGCGGCCTAAGAAAACAGCACATTGTTCCGTTATGCTAATGATTGTCAGCATATTTACCATTAATCTTGATTAATTATTTGTTCCTTCAAAGTTATCACATGTAATTTGGCTTACACAGCGATACAAACTTTAGCCTGATCAAATCATAAATCTAAACATATTTTTTTAAATTTCTAACCTACTATATTAATTTTCATTACATATGTTTTGAACATATTTCCGTCCATCAAAAGCGAATGTAGAGGAAAGTTGTTGTGATCTGAAGGTAATGATGAAGATGACAATATTGGTATAAATAGAGAAGGAAACGAAATTAGATGAGAAAATTCATTTCACATACGAAATACAGAGTATTGGCGTCAATGTTAGAATCAATTGGCACACAGGTTCTGCGAGAGAGGGATAACTTAAGTATATATTCAGTTGTTGACAACTGAATAAAAATAATCAAAACAAATAGAGAAAGTGTGTATTTTATGAAATTAACAAAAGATATTTTTAGAAAATTAAATGAAATAATTTGTTGGGTTGATTTAAAAAACAGAATTTGAAATAGATGATTCGTATTAAAAAAGTGATTAAAATTTGTTCTCAAATGATTCCCGAAATATAATTTTTTTTCCTTTTACTTGAAAAAATCCTACAGCAATTGAGCCCACAAAGTGTAAAATGGAAATATGTTAAATCAACGCCAGTACGAAAGAATAATTAAAGAAGACGCAGGTACTAATTGAGCGAGACAGTACGAAAACTCAATTATCTTACATCTCGTGACATCCCTGTATACTTTGTGATTCCAAGCTTTCCAACAAGTTAAACAAAAAAATCGATGAACCTAAAGGATCTTCAAATAAAAGGTTTGATATTGATATGTAGAAAAGTCGTAGTCGTTTAAGCGAAATCATCGAATGTTTATTTAATTGCAAAGAGGACGGGTATGAAATAATAGAAAATAATATAAGGCGAATGGTTGCCACTTCTATATTTGCAGGGCCATATTCTTTTCACGAAATTTTGTATAACCAATTCTCACATATGCGTCTGTATGCCCTCGATAACTTTATGAATTCCACCTTGGAGGTCTTGAATCGATTGTGGGCCATTGGTGCAGCTCTTATCTTTCACGTAATTAGCTTCAAAGAAAAAATGGTAAAAGTGGTAAATGGTAAGATCACGGTGGCCAATTGTGATCGCCTCTTCGAAAAGTTACAGGGCCAGGAAACTTTTCACGAAACCGTGAAATCGTTGATATCGTTCCTTGAAGAAGCATCTCCCGGCAGAAAATTTGTTGACAATTGATCCTATGACCTGAGAAAATGGGGATGACACCATTGTTGTGATGTATCATCCTTATCTTTTGTCAATTTAATTGAGGATCAGTCTAGTATTAAAGTAAAAGACGCTGAACAAGTGGTTGGATGCAGGTCCTATCAAATAATATAAACATTATGTCAATTGTTTCCTCCAATAATGCCGCCAAGCCATTCTGTAACCAATCCCGTAACTACACTTGGATCTTAACCTAAGCTTAACTGGTATTTACTAAATACTATTTATACTTTTAAAATATAAATGCCACTGTGGTCTAGTGAATAGTGTAAGCCAATCATGCCGGAAGTTGTCAGTTCGAATTTCAAAAAATATCTCCTTAAATATGAAATACTTACGATTGCATTTGTAACAATAAAAAAACTAATAAGTTTTCATTGTTACAGTTTAGTGAATGAAATTTTAAAAAAATTTATATTATTCTACACAAGGTGCATAAAAAATATCAATTAACCGCACCCTAGGCCATTCCCATGTAAAACTGACTGGGCCGCTTCATAGGAAGTGTTAGGACTCGTACTGGTCCCAAACACTTGGAGACCAGTCACGTGACTAGTCTTGTACCAGTTCCAGTTCCTGTTACTTAAGATTTTTTTTTTTCATATTATTATTGGCTTCTCTATTAGAAAGAATTTTTTGAAAATATTTAAAAACTTAGAACGTTGTCTAGAAATGAGATGACACCATAATAATTACAAATTTATTCGTATAATGCATAGCAGATTGTAGTGCTAGCCAGTGTACCAAATAAGAATTTGGTCCAAATTTGATTTCAGTACTTTTGCGGGCCGGAATTTTTGATAGGAACTTGGCCATTTTTCCACAAAAAACCTCACTCGATAATTCGAGCATAACGAAAATTCCAAAATTAAAAAAATACATACCTACACTTTTAGATAAATTCGTACATACATATATATAATTACAAGTAAAATATTATATATATTTATACATATCGTCAGCCCATTATTGGTTTGACCTACCGACCATTTAAAAAAATGAATTAGGTATGGGGTATATATATTTCGAATATCTCCTTTATGAATCCAAAACATGTTTCGCAAAATTAATTATGGTTTCTGAGATCTTTAGCATTCATTTTGCTCCATTTCAACTATTTTAAGGTTTAATAAGCATTGTTTTGCTGTACATCCCACAGTTTGGCGTTTGCGTCAAATTCTTCATAAAAAAGAATTCGAAGTGAAGTTAGCTCTTGTTTTGCTTCATTTCTATAAGAAATTAATAATAAAAACAGAAGGTGCCGTAAGAAAAATTCAACGGCGACTGTTAAGTAAAAACATCATCACCCAGTCGCCGATTAAATGTTTTAATATAAACTTATTAAACACTAAAATAAATTAAAAGAAACCTTAATTATGCGTGTTTGAGTATAAAGGAAATCATTTAATTTCATTATTTATATTAAATACACTCAAATTACTTGTTTTTCTTGAGTAAGTGTGTAAGCGGATCGATATTTAAAAATATTACGGCAGCGGTTTCTTGGTCGGCATTAAACGATCGACTTATTTCTCTAGACAGCAAGAAAAATAAACAAAAGAACAAAATTCTCAATTCACAGCAGAAAAGTATACGTATGGAGCACAAAAAGCTACTTTTTGAAAATAAATTAAGAAAAGTGGTGTATGCGGCACAAAACGTATTTTTACTTTTACAATAAAGTAATATTAACTTCTATTCTAAAATTTACAAATTTCTGCCAATTACAAAAAAATTCTATCGAGTATACTTTGAGAAAACTTCATGTAAACCTTTTTAGTCTTTTTTCTCCATTCCGACTTTTTGGCATATGCCCAAACCAATAATGGGCTGACGATATATCTTACACATATATGTGTATGCACACACATACATACTTCTGTGTTTGTAAATACAAGACTTAACACTAAAAGTGTCGAAAAAGAGGAAACACATACACAAAGTGTTGCCGAAAATACAATATGTGTTGTATGTAGATAGGCCTAGGGCAATAAACTTGTGTTCTGTATCCCGGAAAACAATGGGTATGGGCTGTGGGAGGTTTTTATGTGCATATAAAATTGTAGAATCAATTCTATGAAATAAAATATACATAAACTATTGCAATTATGTCAGCTATTTGCAGCTTACATGACTAACTCAATTTTATTTAAAGTTTAATTTGCAAAGCAATTAATTAGCTAAGATCAGGCTGAATGAGAATTATTTGGTTTATTCAGCAATATGAATGTTAACAAATAATGTAAATTAAGATATTATCCATAAGGTTTTTATTTAGTATAGAACATAATTATTTTTTTTAGCTGGATCAATTGTTAATTTTTAACTATGAAGTTAATCGATTGTCGCTTTCAACGACGAATAAGATTAAGCAATGAATGAAAATTTAAGGTATATATGTACGAGTATATATGACGAAAAGTCATTAAAGAAATTTATAGAATTGTTTAAATAAAAATTGCATTAAAAATAGAGACTTAAATTAATTATACTTTGGTACATTTTTGGTTGAACTTTTATTACTTATACATTTTTGAAAAAGCATTTATATTTTATTTTAAGTTCCTTAATTAACCACCAACAGATATCAAAATAAAGCTCAAATGTTGATATTTAGCATGCCAAAGCTTTTTTGGAAACTGTTAAAGACTTTTAAAGTGCTTTTGCACTAGTGATGTTAAAGCATAAAGCAAATTTCCTAAACACAATCAAATAAACTATTTAGATTTGTCTAGCTCTTTGCGAGGTGCGCATCGCTAAAATTTGTGCGCACGCGCTTTGTATGCGTTTTCAAAAAAAAAAAAGAAAAAAAATATATTTATATAAAAATACAAATAATAAATGCTGTGAAAACTACACAACTGTTGCGAAACTTAAGTGGTAAAAAAGATAAAATTTCATGTGAAGTTTTTTAATTTGTTAATATTTAACAATAAGATTTACGAAGCAATTTATTTAGCAAAAAAATTCAAATTGACGACAAGAAACGTTAAAATATTTATTTGAAAAAGTGTTTGTTAATGTTATAACAAGTTGGAAATAAAGTTTTGAAAAAAAAGTGAGTTGGTAATTTATGTAATCATGCTCAGTGCTGCAACTTATAATTGCAACATTTTATTCTCAACCAGTAGATTTGCAATTTGTTTCTATTAGCTCAGTTATTGCACGAGTATTTGAGTGGAGTTTTTATTTTATTTTATATTTTAAATCGTGTCAGTAATATCTTTTCATTTGTTTGTTTTTTTCTTCTTCTTTTATTACGGAAAAGAAAAACCTAAAGATAAAATTATATACATCGAAAACAAGTTTGCGGTTTTAAAGTCAATTCAATTACGCCAGGTATGTACGAGTATGTAAGTAGTTTTTTGCCTTGCGGATAAGAATCATTTATGTTAAGTAATAAAATTAGGAAATTTATTTATTTATTCATTTGTCTTTGCAACCTATTTTTTGTTGATGTGACACTTGGAGATATCTGCTAGTTAGTAGTATAAGCCCGGCACAGTGGGCAAAAATCAAACATCTTATTTTGAAGTAACTGTTCAGAAATACATGAAGTTGATTTAATAAAACATTTTGGACAATCCAACCAATCATATGTTTTGGTAGCCCAAACGAGGTTTTACTTCACTGCAAATGTTCAGAAGAAGCGGCCCTTACCTGAAGACAACAAGTAAATTTTTTATGCTCCACGAACATTAAGTCAATTTCAGCGCGCCATTGTTCCTTTTTCTCCGCCTAAGTAAATTCTTGAAGTGCCTACAATTGATTTCCTTATCAGCCACAATTGCTACCAAAATACTAACAAAATATTGGTGCCTCATAACATACTCGTATATTTCCTTCGACCTAAGTAAATTATTATGTATGAAGCACTTCACTAGTTTTATTGTACTAAAATGTAAATCCTCCTTCGAGAATCAAACCTAAGCGTAACTTTCCAGGGTATTCCAGGAGAGCAGGGCAGTCACCAGAGGATTATGTTATGACTGACTTTACACAGAAGGAATGAGTATCTACCAGAGAAAGACAATGAATAAAAAAAAATTTTTTATACTCTAGCGCATATCGAATATTTTTTATACTTGTACATATTCATACCCATTCATTCTCATACATACTTGCGTATGCTCTTATTTCATAGCTGTATGTATCGATACTCATTCTTCTTTATACTTCAGCGTACCTATTGTTATACCACAGACTTGCAACACGTTCTGTTTTTAACCGACTTAAAAAAAAGGAGAAGGTTATCAATGCGTCTCTATTTTTTTTTGGTGGGGTTTCTTCATAACTAGGTTCATGTTAGACCGATTGTAAAAAATTTTTATTGTCTGAGAGTGTATGGCTTGCAAAACAATTGGGCTCACACATTTTTTTATTTGATTTTATGATATTCTACTTACCTGATTGCTGCGGAACCTAGCAAACACCCATGGTTCTTGTAATTACACAATTTTAAAGTTAAAAAAATGGGCGGGTCTACGCTCACTAAAATCTATTATTATATTTCACGTGGTTCTACTTAACCGATTTTTACGAAACTTACCACACACCTTGGGCTAAAAAAAACACAACCTTCCATTTGAAAAAATGGGAGTAGTCACGCCCATTAAAATTTATTATTTTATTTCAAGTGGTTCTACTGTACCGATTTTTACACTTAACTTTTTAAACTTAATACATACCCTGAGCTCTGAAAAATACAAAATCTTGGATTTAAAAAATGAGCTGGGGCACGCCCGAAAATGTTCTATTCTATTTTTGTATTGCAGTCTGTTTTTTGGCAGAATATTTTTATTATTACTGTTGGCAGAAAATATTTTTGTTGTTGTTGAAGTGAGTACTTGGTTCAAACTATCTTTATTTTTATACAAAATTCAATAGCTGTTTTACATATAATTCAAATAAAACTCGACTAACACATTTTGTCATACACTCCGCAATTCATAGATCTAAGTCCCATTAAAGATTTCTGAAATAAGTTAGACCGACCAATTCGGAAACGTTCAATTTCAAATAAATCTGACCTAAAAAGAGCCGTAATGAAAGAAAGCCGTAATGGAGAAAATTACATACTTAGTACAGTAAAAGCTTTAGCAACTAAATATTAAAGCAACTTTTTTTTCATTGTAACAAAACTCACGTCTATATTTTTGTCCAGTAAAACGGCTGATATGTTTGAATCTTTTTAAATTTTCTTTGAAAGAAAGAAAAATAAAAGCCAAAAATAATTTTGCTTTGAATTTTGACTAAAACACACTGGAAGTACAAATTAATTTTTTTTAATATGACTGTACTGGAGTATCCAAATATTTTTTTAATCATTGTAATTCACTGAATGGTTTTTAATTACTTTGTACGATTTTATTATAAACAAATTTGGCAACATTGTTTTCATACTCATACCTGTCAATACAGGCTTATAAACATGCATATTCATAAGAATACCCATAGCATATTTGTTTGATCGAACCAGCACCCACCGATATGCGTACTTATATGTGTGAATACCTGTACGTAATTTTGATTGTTAATGCGTGTACGCTTTTTATACTCATACTACTTTGAGTATTGAAAAGTACTAAGTTTTGTCTTTCTATGTTACCTCCAGCAACATGTTTTTCTGTTTCTAGTCTCTCAATAAAAAATAATTAAAACGTGAAACACACAAGCTTAGTTTAATAACATAGCACAAAAAAATATAGAAATAAAATGTAAGACTTGTCATAACAAATTTTTTATTCCAAAAATATACTTATTTTAGCCCATTGTGCAATACATAACATTTTGGATGGAGGTAAAGTGATTTAGCATTTGCCTCGCCGTTTCTATATACCAGAAAAGAAAAAATTATAATTATGCAAACAAAAACTTTAAGAGTATATAATTAAAACATATTCTTCCCATTGCTACTTAATATCCCATGACAGCAGAACCACTATAACGTTTCTAACAGTGTTATTTCGGGAATATATTTTCACTGTAAACTATGAACTTACTGTTTTAGTATTAAAGCTTATTTCAATCAATTGCTGAGATTTTTTGTTTCAAACAAGTTTTTTAATACCCAAGTTGTTCAGTTTAAAGCAAAGAAAAAAAAGTAATCATATAATGAGTGGTTGGCGTACGCTTTGTCATTGAATGTTTCTTGTGAGGAATTCACAGCTTAATCTTAAGATAATTTTGGGGATCGAATTTGAATGTTAATTCATGCGTTACATTTAACTACTGTCGTGATTTCTTTGACTGAGAGTACGCCCACGTGGTGAAAAGTACAAATTTGTGATGTAACAGATTTGTATATCGTATTGATCGCAAAACGATGCAAAATCTCTAACCGATTACCGTGGAGCAAGAGTCCCGCGTTGAGCGGATGAGACCGGGCCAAAAATTTGTTGGACAGAAAAAGCCGACCATTTTTCCCGTCTTAAGAACGGCTTAAAATTATGCGCTGTTTTATTTAGTTTTGAGTAGAAAGTAAGCGAATACTTTTAAATAAAGAATTCTGTTTTAAGAGAAGTAAAATTTGAGAATTTTTTGTTTGTTAAAGCACATTTCAGTAAAAATACTTTAAAGTAATAATATATTTTTTATAAAAGCACTTTTGAGAAGTATCTCTTAAGCTTAAAATTAAAGTTTTATTTAAGCAAAGGCACCTTAAACGCTAAAAGCATATTTTCAGTATTAGTACATTTTTATTAAAAGAACTTTTAGGAAAAAAAAATTTTTAAAATTTTATATAGCACATTTGTTTTGTGAAAGTATCTTTTGAAAAAGTATAAATTGTAAAGAAATACTATTTTGACATATAAAACCTTTTAGAAATAATAAATGAAAAGTACTTTTTTAAGGTCGGAAGGCACAATTAAGTACCCTTAGGAAAATGTCTTTTATATTGTTTTGGATAAAGTGTCTTCTTAGAAATACATGCATACATACATTTTTTTTAGAAAAAGCACCTTTAAGGAAAAACTAAATCTGAAGAAAAAGTATCTTATTAAAAAAATAGCTTTTGAGAAAAATGTTTTTATAGAAACAGCACATATTTTAAAAGCACCTTTTTGAAAAATGTACATTACCGAAAAGTGCTTTTTTGAAAAAAGTACCTTTTTCAAACAAATAATTTTCTAATTGAAATCGTACCTATTTAAAAAAGTCTTTTAGGTACCCTTTTTAAAAATGACCAATTTCAAATGAACTCCTATTCCAGCCGTGCTATCTGAGCTCTCGCTTGATTTCTTTGGCTAAAAGTGAAATATCGTCTGTAATATAAATATTTTTTAAAGCTGAGTTGTCAGTGAAATCTATTCTATATTCATCTGATGTAGAATATGAATTTTAGCAACAAGTATTAAATTCTTAGAGCTAGTTTTTTTTTAAGTTAGACTTGAACTAGCAGTCTTTACTAATCACATTGTTTTGTAAAGGGATTATTATATTCGTAATTTTCTTCTTAACAGATACTTAGAACTCTCGCGTGTTTCGGAGTTAATTAAATCCACATTTAATAAATTTTTTATGAAAACGATACTTTTAACAGATGTTTTAAAAATTGCAAGCCAAAAATGCTTTATTATTGAAACTTATGATTACTGCTATGAATAATTTAATATTTATAAAAGACTATTATGTTAATGAGAAAGCAAGCCTAACCATTAATCACTTCACTGACAAAAAAAGAATAAATAAAAAAGTATTGACAACAATGAATGCGGACGTTGATTTAATGTTAAACAAAAAACGTATTACGAAGCAAAAAAATCTTAAAACTCCCAGAGCTTTTAAACAGAAAATAGCAATAGCCGTTACAAACAGTTAAAAAGATCAGGTACCAGTCATCAAGAAGTGGGTTACAGAAAGTTGAAATGCTTTTGTTTACGAGTACAAAATACTCTCAATTAATGTGAGTTGTCCGTCCAGCCAAACGATGAAAAGCATTAATACTAAAAATACGAAATTTAACTCTCTTTAGATTCTAATGCTTTCTTTTTGTTTGTTTTGTTTGTTTGCAAAGTTTTTTTGCTTCTTGTCGCTACAGATCATGTTTTCTTTCAAAAGAAAGTAAGAGTGATAAAATAAACTTGTTATTTAAACGTGATATACAAAAGATCAGTGAATACTGAGTGAATGGTATGAAACATGCTACAATAATACAGGTAACCTCGAAGCGCCAGCTGATAGAGTTTGTTTCGTGATGTGATCTGCCAAATGTTGTTTATGTTTTACCAATATACGCGCATAATGCCTATTAAAGTTGTACTAATGTAAACAAACTTTGCAAATACAAGAAAAAACGCATATATATGTCTCTTGTTTTCTCTTGGTTTTTTGACAGTTGTCATCATAAAACAGCAATAAAAATCCCTGTTGTTTTATTTATTGTACATTTGTTGTAGATTCGCGGGTACCTATATTATTGTACTCGTATCATGGTATGAACGAAATTCATTCTTTCAAGCTGCTTGTATTACAACGACATTGCAATAACAGAGTGCGTCTGAGCAATGAACAAATCACAATGAATTGTATCATAGCAATTACATTTGTTATTGTTGTCGAATAAATGCATGGTAAAAGCAACGAATTTATGAATTGCTAGCAATTGTGAATGGTTTTATTCTGTTCTCTGATAAGTACTGCTTTACTGAATCCTTTTTACCCTTTAGCAATATCTCAAGTAATTAATATGTTTTCTGAATAATTTTTAGAACTTTTTACTATTTTATACATCTACTTTGCCGTTTTGCAATAAATAAAAATTTTTTAGGATAGTAAAAAGCAAAACTTTCTTATGGGTTTTTCTTTTTTGAAAAACATGTTCAATTTGTCTCCTTTCTTAGGTTAAAAAAATTTCAAATAAATATATATATCGCTCCTAATAAATTTTTATTTCATAATGAATACATACATATATTTATTTTCTTCCCTTAAAACGGGCAAATAATTTTGCCCTTATGTACTCATATTTCTAATAAGGACACCATTAGTTCCGATAATAAATTAAAAAATGTTACAGTAAGCAAAATCGCTTGAAAGCAAAATTAATAATTCTAATAAAATAATGAAATTAATAATAAAATTGTAATTAAAATTTACAATATTATAATATTTACAATATATTAAGGGCCAATTTCACCAACTATATTCATATATCAATTCATTCAAGCAAAGAAATATAAACAAGAAAATAAAGACACTACAAATTCAAGGTATAAATATAAAAAAATGGCTTTATTGGGGGAATGGCTCACAACAGGAATTTAATCTTGTGTCGTTTCCAATAGGAGTGCATCGAATGCAACGACGTCACGATGTGCTGTCCGAGAGGTTTCTAGCTCCCTCCTTTAGCACATTTTCAGCCAATAGGAGTATGCTTTTTGTAGCTTGTTGCGTTTACACACAAACACAGAGCATAAGTATTTTGAAAAATACTTTATTTCAATACTTACTGAAAAAAAACAACTGTTCTGATTTTAGTCTTTTATGACCAAAGGACAGTTCACATGCTTCTTGATGCCATCCTTTTGCTTTCTCAGCAATTGAGCAACTTTGGTTGGTAGCATTTGGACATGCACAATACTTCCTTAGATTCCACCAATCTCGCAGTCGACAAACCATCAACACTTACTTGAAATTGACTTTGTCAATAATGCAATTGTTTTTCCAGTACTGGCGTTTCTCTGCGTTATATTCAAATAATTTGCAAGTAGCGTAGCTGCATAAAGTGCAACCATATTGACGTCAGCAACAGCATTAACAAAATAATCACCAGCTTGATCAGTGGTCGATTATAATATCTTCTCTTCATTGTCACCGGATCTAGTAAAATTGGATTAGGAGTCACTGAAGTTAGTGCCATAATTTTCGCTTTTATTATCTCCTAACGTTAGCTCGACCATTTGCTTATTCGACAATATCTTTCTTTCTACCTGCATGAACAAAAAACAAAACTTGTATTTGTAACCCATATTGGGGTAATAAATCCCAATCGAAAACATTGTTGGGATAATACGAGTACGTCCCATAAAATAAAAAAAGCTTTCTAGCATTTTAACGTTTGAAAATTTGCTTGCTGCAAAATGTTTTGAACAAACCTCGTACATACGAGTATATACGAGTATGGTGAAAGCCAACAGGTGCACAACATAACATAAAAATCTTACAACAGGCACAATAAGAGTGCAGTTTTGTAGTCGGTGGAATGACACAAGATCACTTTAGCCTCACCAATAGGAACGGCTGAATAGATATTACAAATCACAGCATCCAGCAAAGCTCCCTGCTTTTGGGCAAATCTGCCTCTTAACTAAAGAGAGTCATTAATGCACTTTGGTTGTATGATGCAACAACATATTTGCTGAAATCGAAAGCTTTTAGTGTTTTCATATAATAAACATATTTTTTACAGTCTTTTTTTTAAGCTGAAGTGCTTGTGCGAAAAAATAATTACAAAATCAACAGTTAATAAAGTTGCTACATAAATACCGCTAAATGCTTATGTGCAATTGGGCTTAGAGAACAACTCTAAGCAAAGTAAAATCTTTCAAATCCGCAGTCAGTTGCATTTGAGCGATTTACAAAAGCAGTTAAAATAAATTAAAAACAGCAAGATAACATGAAATACTTGAGAAGATTTTTCAAATTATAAAAAATGAAAAAAAAGAACTTTCAATAACAAGCGATATTTTTTGTATTAATAATTTTTAAGTGTTGGCAAAAATAATTGGAGCATAAATGGTTAAAATACGTTAAACCTTCAAACGTTCTTTTGTATAAATAATTTTTAATGAAATGAAATAAAAAGAATGTAAAAGAAATATTATTCAAAAGAATAAATTTCTTTAAAAGAAATATTTCGTAATTAGAAATCATTTCAAGTGTACTTTTTTGTAGAAAATGAAAATTGCTTTTACAAGATTTTGTTTATTATTTTTTTAACAATTTATGCATTACTAATTAATTAAAGTGAAATATAAAATAAAATCTATTCAATCAAAGCGTTTGTGTAATTACAAAACTTAAAAAATGAAATAAAATAATCTTCTTTATTCGTATGGCAGCAGCATTATTGTCTTGCAATTACGAGCATCTAAAGCAAATAAATACAATAAATTTCAAATTTTCAAGTTTATGGTTCAATGATTACTTTTGGCTTTGGACGGACTGACTCTGGGGCTATACGAGTGCATGGGAGTGAGTATTACTAAAGAATATCCGGTAAATGTTTAATTTGTTTCAATAGACTTAATGGTATGCGATGGTTTTGTGTGGTTTCTTATTAAATAGTCAAAAGTCTAAAAAACCACAATCAAATTAACGCAACGAATAAAGCACTCACAGGCACAAAGGCAGACAGACAGACAGACAGACAGACGCTCATTGATATGCGTATGTTGCAATTTTTGCAAGGTAAAATATACTTAAGAGGTATTATTATTAAATTAAGATTTCTTAAGCTGTTGAATTTAAAAATTTTGCTTAAAATGAATAATTATTTGATGAATTTTTTTTGCCAATTCAAGCTGATCGATCGGGCTATTGCAACATTAAACAAAATTAGGAAATACAAAGTTGGCTATTGAGCAAATAAATGAAAAACAAAACTAGATTTTGTAATAATTCTGACAAGCTTCATAGCGGAAACATTAGCTTATTTAATAAATTTCAAACAAACAAAGAAAAACTACCATAAAATACATACTCGTATACTCGTATAAGGCCATCAGTGAAAAGTGGTGTAACTCACATTTTTTTTGGTTGCTGTTCTGGTGATAAATACTATTGATACATAAATAGAATAAGCCACCTTTTGGTATTCAAAAGAAGATGGAGTTGAATATAGTTTTTGCACAAAACACATTAAAGCAAAGTAATACAGCAATTAAATAATTAAATAGTGTGGGGCTACACCATTTTTGCGCTGATAGCCTCATATGCATACCAAATAATCTAAGTTTTCGATACATATTTTTGCGCAAACAAAGGGTCTCGTAACAGTTTTTGTTTTACTAAGCTTGTCTTTGAAAGTAACAATTTGATTTTTAATCATTTTGTTCAATTTGAAGCAGCTTAAACGAGAAACAAGATTTATATTCATGGTCAATGTCAAAAACTTTTAAAAGCTTAGTTCCATTCAGCTGAAATAAGTTTATCGATTCAACTTAAATACGTCATCTACATCTACCCAGCAAACATGTGTATGCCAAAAGATTTTCACTTAATTTGGGTAGGAGTGTATTCTCAATATTAATTTCATTTGTCAAATGTGTTTATCTTCAAATTTGGTTGTCAAAGTGAAATTGTTTTAATGCATTTTCTTACAGCCTTTAACAAAGGAGCATGATGTACATTAAAATGAGTGAGTGAAAAAGAAAGCTATGCCTGTTTCACTTTAAAATGAAATATATTTCAATGATAATTCTAAAAAAAAGATCTCACCATCGGCGCAATATAACGATTTTCAACGGCTTGCTGCAATAAAATCATGAGTAGTCAGGCCAAATGGCCGTATAACTCAACTAGTTAAAAAATAAGGACGTTATTGAACTACAGTGCAGTGGTAATAAGGTCATATAGACTTATTCCAGAAGTACTTAGTTTCTTATGTATGACTTGATTGCAGTGAGACTACGAAAAACACAAAACATTTCGGCTATAGTGCGATCTTGGTTTAAGTCATTTATATGATTTAACCAGTAGTTTTAAAACATTCGATTTTGTGTTTACTGGGTACGGTATGTTTGTGCATATGTTGGTTTCATATATACATATTCAAAAATCTGTGTGCAACAGTACGCACGTACACGTAATAACGCAGAACACGTCAATTCACACATTCCACTAAGAGTTTAATTTGAAACAGGTTTTGTTGCTTTTTTTCTCATAATTTTTTCCTCAATTTTATCTCACTTTTATGTTATTTTGTAAAGGGTTTCACAAAAAGCAATTCCGCGCCAACCTGCTGGAAGAAATGGGATATTAAAATCAAGTTTCAACATGCACATGAATAAAGGGAAATAAAAATTTGTATCCTCTAAGAATATGGACAAGGAATGTCTGAATTTATATAGAAAACTATTGATGAAAGAACTCAATTACTTCTGATATTAGTTTTGAAGAATTTTGAGATCAAGATATCTTTTAGTTCCCCCAATTTTAAAACTCTTAAATTCACATAAATTTTCAGAAACTTTGACTATAATTCTAAAATTTTTGCACGGCAATTCCCAGAGAGGTATTTTTTTCCTTTTCCAGGGAAATACAAAATTCACAAGACCCGAAACTCTATTTACTGTTAGAGAGCAACATTATTTTTTTAGAAAGTATAGAAGCTTTAAAATTGAATATTAAAAAAAAATATAAAACTTTGCACGCTGTAAACAGGAACTATTTTTTGCCAGTTCATTAATGGTTTGTTATACGGATGTAGTATGAAGTATGTAAATATATACATATATATGAGTACATACATATAAATATGTACATATGTAAATGAGTACAAAGTTGTTTGTCTCTCTTATAGCTGAGGGAAGGTATGCTTAAGTCAAACAATATTATTTAGTATACACAGCGTAATACTGACATTTGTTACTTAAATAAACAGACTAGTTTCTTACGAGAAAAAAATCAATATAATTCTTTAACAAATCGCTCCTTTATTGCAACAATGTTTCATCTTAACAAATCTTATTTTATAGCAAATAAATTCCTTTGAAATGAAGATACTTAACAAATTTCTATGGGGCTGAAGTCCGAAGATGGTAAAATGAATGTATACAGCAGTTATACGCCTAATACTGAAATATGGTTCGATAGTACGGTAGACCACAACGAGTAAGAAGTATGTGGTAGACCAACTATACAGAATTCAAGTATCGGCCTATATTCGAATTACGTACTGTTCACGTAGGAGTCCTTCAGAGTCCTTAAATGTTGTCTTAACGTTACAGACTAACATATAATGGACACATCAACAAGTAGTGCTGCAAGATTGACGACATCTGGACAGATAGAGATACACAAAAATCTTAATTCCTCGGATTTTATGGTACTCAAATACAATTTGATAGAACTATCAAAGTTCTTCCTTCGTTCAGAAAGCAATGGAAAAAGGGGAACTAGTAAATGATTATGATTCAAGGGGCTATACTCAAGGATCAATACTGATCTGCGGTGCTGGATCTCTAGTGATCTGGGCGTACGTTTATCGTATCGTCTGCCCGATAGTGCAAGAGTATTTCAGGTAAAATACTGACCATAAAAGAAGCAGGGGTAGAATGGCGTACGAAAGATATGTTCAGGGGAAAAGCGGCATTCATATCAACAGGCATGCAGCTCTTGTTGCACTAAGATCACTTGAAAGCTCCTAAGTTTTACTTAATCAATGTGAGGAAGTGCTTTACAGACTTTTTTATTCAGACAAGGCACACCACTCTTATCTGGATTCCTGTTTTCAGAAACTTTAGCAGAAATGAGCGACGGCATCTACTAGCCAGTTAGTATCAGTGCCATTTTGGCACCGTTTAAAATAATTGAGCATATTCATTAAGCAAAAGTAAATAGATGGAACAGGATATGTGGTCATACTTTAATATGTTTGAATCAAAATGCCTTTCATTAGTATACTTTAATATGTTTGAATCAAAATGCCTTTCATTAGTATTTAGTGGTTACGTTTTTTTGGGCATATGTTCGCTATCTTAACAGTAAACTAACAATTAAAGTAAATAATAAGCCAATTAGAATCTCTTTTTGGGCGAAATAAGGCAACATGACATTTAAATTGTCCAAAAGCTATTCGCAAATGCTGTTTAACAAATCAAAACACATTTTGAGGTTACTCGTATAAATCAAATAGTTAAAATTAATAATCGATTACATGCCAAACGTTTACTTACACAGTTGTATTTTATGCGCATAATAATTTTTTAATTCTTTAGCTAGACGCTCCTTCCCTTTAAATAGCCACGTTAATATGTGGGTTTTTTCTTGCATGAATTACATTTCAATTTATTTCAATAAATTATACAACAATTCTTAGCAAAATATTTAAAACAAATCAAATATGGAAAAAATTTATATCGATATTTGGAAACGGTAGATGCTTGATTTTTTGCATTAAATAATAATAATAATAATAAGTTCACAAAAAAACATAAATTCTGACATTGCTGACCACGAGATACCCACTATAAGTAATACATGACCATAGGAATGGATTTGGTTCCGGTATATAAACATATCGCTTATTTACTTGAACAGCGCCAACTAAAACGAGTTTATAGTTTTCAATTTACAAGCAACTTAATGGAAAAGCAAATAAATTTTTTTATATAGAATTGGTACATAGTGTGAATAAAAATATGAGTAAGGACTACTTCTACATTATTAACTCTGCAATCTTTTTAAGCCCAATAAAACTTCCAAATAGGTTAATTGTCAAACTGCGCTCCCTTTTGGACATCTATCATAAATATATTGACGCTTAAGAGTACGAAAATGTTATACTCTGTTTATGTTACTTCAAGCTTTTTTGAAATCACTCTCTTTTTAATCTTGACATGTTTACTGAACGATAATTCAAAATGGTGGTTATTGTTTTTGTTTGATATACAACTCCTACAAAAATTTTGCGATGTTGATCCGACGTGTAAAAATAAGAAAAACATCTACTTTGTATAAAAATTCACTTTTTTTTATATATTTTCTGACATGCTCGTCTTTTTATCGTGGAATTCTTAACATACAAATTGAAAAAAATCTTCTAATGATTATTTGAAAAGTGCAAAAAACAGCAATGTTATACTTTGATTATCTTTCTTCAAGCTTTTTCCAAAACACTCGCCTTTTAATCTTGAAATGTTTAATGGACGATTTTAGTTATTGTTTTTGTTTAACAGCATCAAAAAGTGAAATTAAAAAACTTGCTGCTTACTTATATTAAGTATTTTTTTTAATTTTAACTCTAAAAATTCAAGCCATCAATTTCAATTTTTCAAAAGAACCAGAAACCATTGAACATATTATCTGTCACTGCCCGAAGCTGCAACTTAGACTTAGATGGCTGAGCAGACGTTTCCATGAAAGCATTACTGCTATCGGGAAGTGTAAGCTAGAGGACATCAGGGGCTTCATCGTGGGAATTCGGTGGCTCAAGGACGGGTAATAGGGTCACTTCTGGCTACAAATGGTGGGTAAATATTTTTTTTTGACAACAATGAGGGAATCCTAACCTAACCTACAGGGTTGAGCATTTCACGAGTTAAGATATTCCTTACATGAGTCTTAGGCGATTCCTGTCGTACTTTTTGAACAATAGACGAGTCTCTCTACGTCTTTCGCTGTGTTGCAGAATAATCTCACAGAACAATCTGCTCGTGCAAGGAATCTTCTATGATAAAAAAATACGCTCGCCGATGATTAAAAAAAATTATTTCTGGGAAGGTTCCAACATTATTGCAATGTTATTGTATGTGTTTATATATGAAAATGAAAAAAATGTCATCAATTTTAATTTATTTGAAATGAAATCTGTTTCCATGGCAAAACTGCTTTTCATAAAAATAATTTAACAGAAAATTTAACCTTTTTATTATCAGTCTGCCAGAAAACAAAGATTTTTTGTTGAAATGTTATATAGCAACAAAATTCTTTCTTATAGGTTTATAAAATAATTAAAAAACTTTGCACCTGAACACTTTATCATAGAATCTTGGGAATAAGGCAAAAAAAGGAGAAAAAAAACAATCTAAATCCTTAAAGACAGACAAAGTCACACACTTTTAAAATACCAATGCGAGAAATAGATTTATTATAAATATAATAATAAGGACAGAGATCAATGAAAACAGTAAACGCCCTAAGGAAATATATATTTTTGGAACTTAAGCAGCAGTAACGTTTAGAATTTGTGAAAATAAATTTTAAATAAAATTTTATATTCTTTTCAATAAAAACTATTAAGCTGGGCTACAAATTTTCAAGACAACTTCGTAGGTAGTGTGTGCTGAAGAAGGCTGGAGTTTGTTGGAAGTCATAAAATATTATACCCACCACCCATAAGTACCTTCATAAATACATATAAACATTTATGTGTATGAAATTTGCAAATATTAAAGAAAAGTTCAATAACGTTGTTTTAGTTGATGGTTGTGCGGGTGTAGTGTTGCTGATGGTTTTGGTGTTGACGGTGTTAATGCATTTAAAATGCGTGCACAACACTAAAGACGTGACATGTTTTTCGTAAAAAGCAACTACGAAAAGATGTTTGTCAAAAAAAACACGATTTGGCCAAGAAGATACACTTACATAGACACTTACTCGCACAAACGCACACTAGCAAAATTAGACGACAAACCCCAAAATTTTGCTGACTCAAGTTAAAACAAAAAAACAGAAAAACAGTGACTAACAACCTGACTATGCGACCAAGGGACTACCACCACCAACTTTGTCATGTTATATTGCAGATTGGATTTAACTTGACATAAAAAGGTAAACTTACGCGTAATGACAGAAACTGCTGGAAATATAAAAAGAACAATAAAAGAAAGTAAAGACAAGAAAAAGTAAGAAAAAGGTGCAAGAAAGAGGTATGAATGCATGAAGGTAAAACTGTTCTACAACACGCGACCATTAAAATAACACTTCAAATGTTTGTATGTGATTTAAAGTGAACCATGTTTGTTACACATTTTTTTCCAAGGGTCCTTTTGGGGGAGTGTGAAGTATTGCCAAAGCGAAAAGAATCGAAGTTTTCGTAAAGGAGTTTTTTTTATTATTTGGTGAAGCAAAAAATATTACAAAGTCGAATTATTTTTTTTATGGTTGAAGATTAAAGTCAAGACAAGACAAGACAAGAAACAATATAATAAAATAATTATTTTTAAAAATTTTATAATTTTCGATGGCTGATCCAGTGTTGGCCTGACCAGTCAGTATCTTATTCAAGCTAGTTCCCAATGATGCCTCAGCATGCACTATGATACGATAAAATTCTTAAACTCATACGAAGTTGCGATGTTATCTGAAAGTGAGCTTATAACTCAGTTTTTTTCAGGTGAGGCGGTCGTCATCCTGTTTAGTACATTAACAAGTAAAAAATTAAAAAAAAAAATCAGAAAACCCGACTGCGACCAATTTTAAGTCGTTAAGAAAAACCTAAAGATGATTTTCAAATACCTGTGGAATGACACCCATTTTAATATATTTCGCCGGCTTTTTATTTTTTCGTATTCATGGCGTCTGTTGGCCGCCATATTGAATTTTAACTACTGTCATATCTTTTGTGACTTTCCCGAGATTAAGACAAAGCGATTGATTGATTGATTGTTTCATAAAAATCAGTCCACGCGTTCGGTTTATATAGTGCCGCAAAGGAACACATATTCATGCATACATAGGCTGATAAACACAATACCTTTCTTTGCGTAGCGCAGTCGTGTAAGAACACGAAGACAGTTGTCGTTTTATTATTCAGCTGACATATCATTCTTTATTTAAGAAACTAAGATTAACTATTTTGTGTCAAATACAGACTTTAAACTACAATTATGTCGAATTCGCATTTCCCATTGGGCGATACAACATTGATAGAAGCAGGGTTTTTCTAAATATCTATTATAAGGAAAAGGAAAAAAACTCCCTGGTGCGGATACAGTCCTATTGTAAACAACAATTCCCCGGGAGTTTTTTTATGTGTTCTCAAGTCGAAAATGCAATTTAAACCAGCTTCTTTCTATCCCAAATCCATAAAAGACAAATAAATATGAGATAAACTGTTAAGTAAGCAAAACTTTTGACATTCCACAAAAAAAAATAATCTAAAAACGGCAACTCGGTTTTTAAATCAGATAAAGCCAGTGCCTTACTATGTCTCTGCCAATTCTTCAACTTTGTTGAGGGATGTGTGTAAGTGTGTTTTTAGGTTTTGTGTCAATTCATCTTTGCCAACATTTATTCCCACATTGTTTGGAATGTTTTTTTTCTTTAGCCAACTACTGTACACTTACCATTGTGCACTACACACAGAGGAAAAATTGCAAAGTCATAATAACGTAGACAAAGTTAATTTTTTTACATTTTATTAATTTTAATGGAAATTTATAAAGCATATATAGATCATTTGTTAAAATAACGTCATAACTCAAAATAAACTTGTTTGCCAAAAAATAAGCTTAACGTTTTCAGTTTGAATTTTTTAAACCCCCACATCCACCCGCTTTTTGTAAATTTGATAACTTTTCTTATCTGCTACAAATCCTTAAAGCACTTCATCCCACCTTGAGCGCTACGCAATATGTGATTAGCCCTTAATGGAAAAATAAAATTTTATTTTGGTTAATTTTAATTATTATTGTTCGAACTTCATTTGTTTCTATATTTATGATTTGATCAGGCTCCGATAATAATTGTCACATGTAATTTGGCCTACAAAGCGATACGAACTTTAGACTGATCAAATCATATATATAAAATTATATTTTTCTCTCAAGAGTTGAGTAAACAAGATATTTTTATGAAATTTTTACACCATATGAATTACGATATGAGGATTAGTTCTGCATCATTAACGAAAAAATCTCATTTTTTGAGTTATGACGTTGTTGTAGTAAATGTGCGATATATTTTCTATTGAGTCGTCTATCTTTTAATATTGGTTAGCCGCCTAAAGCTTAGAATAAATTTTATCCAGTCATGTAACACCATATGGCTTTTATTTAATAACAATTGTAGAGGATATAATTCTGGGGGCAAATTACGGCATATGATACTCGTACGACTCGTAATTTAAAAATATTTCAATTGAGTTTATGTGGAAATATTTGTAAATTATAAGTCGTATCGAATACCGTAATTTGCCCCCAGGTTTCAGTTAACTTCACTAATTCTAGATTGTGTAATGTTATAGGACATTTACACCAACATGAAATTTAGTAGATTTCAATAGAAATCTTTATCAAAATCTATAACGTTTACAGTAAGTTGCGTATCATCTGACAAGAACCTTACCATAAGTACTGCATGTTGCTGGTTATAAAACATGTGGGGCTAATACTTGTCACGCAGAAATATACAGAAAGCTGATTTCTATTTCAAATGTCAAAAAAGTCGCATAAAAAGCGATACAACAATAGTGTGCTGTGCAAAGTGTATGTGGTGTTACGTTTCTTATAATTTGACCTAAAAAAAAAAAAACTGAATGATACGGCAGCTGTTAAATATAATGATACGATTTTACTAATTTTATATTTATAGACCAGCTTTGCCTTCAATTCTGCCACTTATGCTAACTGGCATGCACTTTTTCTCTATGCATAAATGCTCAGTTAGCTGACTGTAATGGTATGGAACTGCAACAGTAGGAAACAGCTGATCGATATTGTAATGTGAAATGTAATGTACAGATTCCTTACATTCCGGTTACATCTCTATAACGATTTTGATTACTTTTTACACAACAAAATCAATCAGCTCATCATGTTGTGTATCAGCAGTGTTGCCAATTCGCTTTATTTTTCTACTACACTATGGAAATAATGCGCTCAATTTACAAAGCTTTTCAAAGGGGCATCAAAATAGTATCCAGTGATTGTAGTCGGCTAAAAACTCTAGATCTAAAAATGGTCTGGATGTTGTCTTTTCCACTATTGCTTCTTTAGAAAATTTATATAAAGAGCACCAATTTTTTTTTAATGGTTTCCTTATATATTTTCTAGATACATCGACTGTCTTGATTGCCTAACCAGGGAGTAACTTTTCATTTTGATTTGAAATGTATCTGAAATTTTTTCTAAGTGTAGAAAGGAATATTAACAAACACATGCTTTTGAATGCGTGTGTATGCGGGTGTTTCTAGGTGAAGGATATAACAAAGCCAACACGAGCGCAGACTGTGTAATTAAACGTACATCATGTGCGATTAAAAGGTATCTCTGATTTTGTGTTTGGTTAGATGTTCAAACAGATGCAATGAATTTTAAACTCCGAGAATGTATGAGCGATTTTTAGGATTTAAGTTTTAGCAAGATTTTTTTTTTTTTGATAAAAGAGAAAAATTTAACTTTTTAGCTTCATAAAGAGTAACTACCCACAATTTAATATAAGTACACGTGTCATTTGTGGTAGTTTCTTTTTCGTTGTTGTTTTCTTGTCATTTGTGCGTCGGACCTTGAAGCCGTAATTTAATTACCCACATATTTAGTTTTCCTTTTTTTTTTTTTGCATTCCAGCTAAATCCATGCCAACATGTTGAAATCCTGTAAAATCTACACTTGCACTAATGGCACTTTGGGTCTGCATTTAAGTAGGGCTCCTTGGGATCCGTATCCCTGGGTGAGCAGCATACAAAAAGACTCCACTTCTTATCAGGCTGGCCTGCGTATCGGCGACTGTTTACTGGAATTAAATGGCCAAGATGTTTTGGGCATGAAAATCTCTGCGATTGCGGCTCTTTTGAAAAATCATTGGCTGAACGAGAGCAGTAATTATGTCACCGCTGTTATATGGCGCAACAAATGCAACAGCAATGGTAAAAGTGGCAATGCAACATTTAATGACTGCACTGATAGTTTTAATGAACAGAATTATGATGATGACGACAACGATGACGATGATGACGAAGATGAGGAAAATAATGCGGTAAGTGTAAACTATATTAATATTTATATGTTAAATGTCTGTCTGATAATCATGTCAGTTAACAATTGCATGTCTTGTTACTAATTAAGTTGGCAATTAGTAATTATAAGGCTTAAAATTATTGCCTGAAGCATGCGTGTATTCAAAATGTTGTTGTTTGCTGTTAAATTATTTGTTTGTTTGTTTGTTTGTTTACTTTTTTCATCGTATGTCTGTACTATATTATTCATTTATTTATCTTTATTGCTGTTGTTGTGTTGGTTGGTTTTTTATTGTGTGTTTTGTTTTGTTTTCTATATATATTTTTTTTTTATATTTAATACACTATATCAAAATGTAGGTCATTGTAATGTTGTGTATTGTGTTTTAACAAACTTTATTATGAAGCATTTAATAAAAATAATACGAATATTTTATATACGAGTATGCATAAAAAAGTTGAAAAATTTTTTCACGTTCCTAAAGTGACACTAGATTAAAAGAGGTTGTTTTTCAGCCAAAAGCTTTTACAACAAATGTTTTATATTTACTTGTATAAATTTCATGGTCAACAAAATTAGCATATAAAGTTGTCATAAAATGTGTATTAAAGTTAAGATAATGATTTCATTTGAACTTTTGAATTTTTGAACCTTTTTGGTTGATATATTTATTATATCTTATGATGCATACATACACATAAGCACATAATTACACTTATAGATAATCCGCCATAATCTTGATGTATTTTGTCATTAATACTATGAAAAAAATTTCTTCATTGTTGACCCCGTAATACTTACATCAATTGATCATTAATGGCACTGGCAAAGATTACGTTGTCATTAGCATCATGGCACATGGACATCAGCAAAATGAGCAATTGAAATCAATTTTGATCAAAAAAGATCATCAATGCAATGACTGACTTTAGCATAGATACTCATATTTATCAATATGACTTAGAAATTTTATTTTATTTATTTATTAAATGAAACAAAATTAGAATTAAAATACAATTTAGCTTCTTTTTTTGCGAGCACTCTTCACTCGTTGCAACGCAGCAGACCATACTTTTTAGTAATAATCGAGCCCATGACTCCCAGACAAATAAGCCAGCACACTACTCACTAAAGGCCTCATGATTCCCTTTAGTGAGTAGTGTGCTGGCTTATTTATAATGTGAAATTCTCTGTACGTACATTTTATATATGTATGTACCTACATATCCATGTATGTGTATGCTTCATCATTAATTTGTGGTTACATCAACTACAATTTCTTTGTTTTACATTTTCTAACTTGGTTTTTCTTTTATACAAAAACAACCTTTCATTCGAAATGTAATTTATTATTTTAGTCTAACACTTCAGCCATTTGTATTATCCTTGCAAACAATGTAAGAATTCCCATAAAAAACACTAATGTAGTAAATAATTCTTATTTTTGTTTAACAATTACAATTATTAATTAATTACTTGCTGAAATACAAGAAATACATTTTAAAATCAAGTTTTTTCAATGCAGATGGGCACTGTTTACACGAACAGAGATGATGAATGACTCATGTTCGCGGGCATTTTTATTTCATCCATGATAAGTGGGAGCATGTATGGGTTAAAGTGAGCAGCATGTTTTTACCTTGAATTTTTTTATAACGTGTAATACATTTTCAAAAGTAGAGTTAATGCTTGCACCATGCCATTAAGTATGAAATAAAATGTCCTTTAAATAATTGCTTTTAGATTGGTTGCAAAAGTCTATCTTTTCGAAGTAGTGCTTGACGGCGGGGCGGTACCTCTGCGATAAATTGACGAATGTTGGTTTATAAATGTTGCAATCTTAGAGGACTTCCAAGAATTGTGCTCCATGCTCCAACCTTAGAGGACCATCAAAATTTATTTATAATCTTGACCACATTTGAAGGACCACTTTTGTAGTAAGTTTTAACTATTTTAAAGTGTTCGTCGGCTGTTAATCGATCTATTTCCGTAAATGGCAAGCCTTTCACCAAATAAACGACATTTCACATGACCGATATTTAACAGCTGATAGCCTTGTTAGACCAGCTGTTTTGAAACCACAAAACGGATGAACCCTTACATTTTGTAAAATCGTTTAAGTCTTCCCAAAGCATAGTTAGTGCCCCCGAAGGCGGCTTCTATATCAGAAGATATAGACTACTTATTAGATAAAAAAAAACAGGTAAATTTAAATATAACAAAGTACATGTTAGATCGAGATCGAAATTTGTTATTCGCTTGAAAGGCCTATCGATGCCATTATGCATGGAATATAACATTGAGCATTTGATTTATCCAATTTTAAATGACTTTTGCACATACTATGTAAGTCAGGGTGAACGTAAGAAAAATCCCATAAGAAAAATCCCACGTCTTCATGACCAGTTCATATCGCTCGCATGTGAGAACATGCACATCCAATACGAGCCACATGGCATATAGCGTCGTTCTCTCGAAACCAGAAGTCCATGGTGCACATATCGCTCATTTAATAAAAAAAAAACGCCGTAACTCAAAATATTAAATTTTTTTTAGTTAATAATGCAGAATTAATCCTCTTATTCTTATTAATATTGTGTGAAAATTTCATACAAATATCTTTTATACTCAACCCTTGAGAGAAAAGTTAAATTTTTCCCTCCATTAATTTGTGCGTAAATTGAAAAATTTAAACCTTAAGACGTTGTTTTAGTAAATTAGCGATATCATGCAATTTTATTCAGAAAAGTTGATGAACATTGAATTATAGAATGCAACGTTATCAATTAAATATGGATGAATGACGCTGCACGATGACACCAAACAGTTACTTCTTCGGGATGTATTGGACGCTCTTGGGTCTCATATAGATTAATATAGTCCCAAAATAAGAAATGGGTCTCATCACTGAAGATTATTTTTTGATGAAAACTAGTTTAAGTCTGAAACTGTTCCAGAGCCTATTAAGTGAAAATATACAGTTGTCCATTATCGCCTACATTCGGTGGAATCTGCAGGCTATATTTGAGGTGAATGGCTGACAGTGATACACTGCGCAAGAAAAGTTAGCGACAAGCTTTTATTTCATATAAATTTAGCAATACAAGAATTGATGGGTTGGATTTAATTCAAAGTTTATTTTTTGTTTTAAGAGAATTTAATCACAAGCTTGTTTTAAAAACGTTGTTTTAATTTAATTTAAGGTTGTTCTGGTTTTGGTAATAAAATTTTGTTGCAGTTTTCAAGTTTTAAGAATTAAAGGGAAAACTGCTGGAAAAAATCTTTTATCTTCTAAGCTGTGACATAGATAGTTTCATTTTGTTTGTAAAATACATTTTCTTCTTTTGGAATTAAAATTTATTTTATGGGTGTGCGTATAACAATTTTCATAATTATGCTTTTAAACAAATTGTTTTTTTTCCACACTTATAATTTATAAAAAAATATTTACATATCTACAATCTTATAGGTAATTGTTGTTTGTGCACATCAATGTCTATTTGGAAAATCGAAATTATCTACCCTGTATCCCAAAAGAAAAAAACAAAATGGTTCACGTCTGGCATTCCCCGTATCTACGTTTATATGACAAAATGTCAAAATTTTTAAAATGTTTACTTCAAATTTGTAATACTTTACCACATGATGTGGTTTTTCTTGCAGAAAAATATATGTAAAAACATAAAAACTAGCAATTTAATATGCAATATCCCAGCGAACACATTGGACAATAAATGTTGAATTATTTTTACATGAATTGATTTCTAAATTTGTGAAAAAATGTGCCTTGTTACCCTCAAATTATTCAAACTGTTTAATTATTTCTAAAAAAAAAAATTAAATTTCTTGTCACCCTAAATTTTGTGTGTTTGCTGGGTTGCTACAAACATGAGAGTTACAATGCAAGCATACATTTAAACATTACTGCAGATTACCTGATGTATGCATTGTGTGCATGTATGTATGTACGTGCATACGTATATGCGTGTGCTTGTGTTTGTGCAAAATATGGAAATTTATTTTAATATTAAATTATCCTTTTAAAATTGATAGGGGATTTCAAAAGGAAGCAATGTGTTTTTTTTAAACATATTAAATCTTTTATGTAGTTTATGTGTATTTAAATGTTTGTCAATATCCATACAATTTAATTGACCTAAATTTAAGCCCAAACCTAAAGCTGCTTATAAAGTAAATTCAACTTGAATGTAAATAAATTAAAATAAAGCAAGATGTTTCTTCGCAAGTGAACCTGTTGCAAACCGATAAATTAATTTAAGCAGATGAATTGCAAATTTTTTAAGAAATATTTAAGAACACTCGTGCACAGATAGAAAAATATATATACATAGCGATTTTTATTTCGTCACAGCACAATCTCAAAAAATAAATTAATAATGAAAAATTATTAGTTGTATTATAGTTAATCTGGTGTAAAAATTTAATAAAACTTATTAAATTACTCTTCAAAGAAATTAAATCATCGTCTTCAAAGGAGACCCGGCATAGGGCTAAATTTAGCACTGAATATTAAAAATTTCTACCATACATGCAACTAACTAAAGCTAATTAAAATTGTTTAAAGTTTGTTGTTGTTCTTCTTGTTGTCAATTGTTTGCTAATATTGGTTTTTTTTCTTTGCTTTTATAAACTTGCAGCACAACATTAATCAACAATCGCTGCAAAAGTTTGCAACTTGCCTGCAACATATTGCCCAATTATTAGAATGTCCTGTTTGCCTAGAGGTAAGTTTTGATTTTGTTATTTTTTTTTTTTTAATTTTTATTTTTAGTTGTTAGAGCGATGTCACATTATATGCAGTTAGATATAAGGTAAAGTTTATAAAATATTCTTGAAAGGAAAAAAATTTCTAGAAAACCAATAGCAAAGACCCACTTGAAGAAAAAGTACAAAATTGCTGGCAAATGCGACCTGATAACACTTCACATAGAAATTGAAAGAATTTAAGTAAAAATTCTACGAGGAGAGGATATGGCAGAGAAGTAAACAAAAATTTATTGATGAAAACTTTAAAATGAAGGCAAATGTGACTGTGGTTGTTCTCTTACAGTATCGATTATAAAAATCGTATGATAATGTAATGTAATTCAAAGCTCATGGAGCCTACTTAACAAGACGTCTTGCTTTTTTAATAAAATATTAATGGCTAGGATATGTAGCTTTATTGCCAGGGTAAGTCAGCCAAATAGGAGTATCCTTCAGAAATTGCAATTTGCCCTAAACCTTCTTATAAGAAGAAGGAGTTCTGAAATCTTCTCGCAGAGTTTAGCTTAAAGAATTGTATGGTCTCCACCCGGTCAAATAAAATCTCTAAGTTGAGTTTTAAAAGGGTAAGTCTTCCAAATAGGCATCAAATATTTCAAGGTCAAGTGTTCCAAATCCTGTTACTCTTAGTTTTTTTAAACGGCAAATTGCTAGTAGCGTCTTCAAAAATTATAGATGGTTAGACTAAAACGTAGGCATGCGTACACCATTGCATGGTCCTGGTGGACAATTTAATTGGCTTTTGAGTGTTTTACCTTCTTTAACCGACTTAAAAAAAAGAAGGAAGTTATTAATTCGCCTCTATTTTTTATTTTTTATTTTTTGCAGTGTTACTTCATAACTCGATTTATATTAGACCGACTGTAAAATTTTTATGACTGTCTGAGAGGGTATAGCCTCCCATTATTGGTCCCATTGCGGAAAAAAAGCGCAGGGACACGCCCACAAATGATATGATATTTTACTTGTTTGATTGCTGCTAAAACTTGCAAAAACATTTAATTCTTCTAATTACACAATTTTAAAGTTGAAAAAATGGGCGGGTCTACGCCCATTAAAATCTATTATTATATTTCACGTGGTTCTACTTAACCGATTTTTACAAAACTTAACACACACCTTGAGCTTAAAAATAGACACAATCTTCTATTTGAAAAAATGGACAGAGTCACGCCCATTAAAATTTAATATTTTATTTTAGGTCGTTCTACTATATCGACGTTTACAAAACTTAACACACACCCTGAGCTCTGGAAAACACAAAATCTTGCATTTAAAAAATAGGCGAAGGCACGCCCATTAAAATTTAATTTTATATCCCATAAATTTTTTTTTTCGAAAATGTTCTATCAGATCTTTGCATTGAAGTCGGTTTTTTTTGGCACAATTATTTTTAAAGTTGTCAATGAGGATTATACCGTGTGTATCCATATTACTTCCCTTCGGTGCCCATTCAACCCCGATTATGGTCTTAACCGCTGATTAGTCTCTAGTGTTTTGGGGTAGATCCACGTTTTGTCCATGGTTATTAAACGGCGTAAAAACTCATCCATATTGCGCTTAAGACTTTTGAGATGGCCATAGCCGCAATCAGAGAAACAAGTCAAGGCATAATGATCGGTGGCGGCGGCGCGCCGAAAGATTTTTCGGCGCTTCAAATGAGCATATAAAAATTTAAAGAGAAAATTAAAAATTAAAATTGAAAATCGATTTCACAATTTTTCTCCAAAATTTGTCTTTTTGAACCGATAAACGGGCATGTTCAAACACTCGCATATCGCATAACATTTGCACTTATGACTTGAATTCGCAAGAGAGGTGATGAATTTATCCGAAACCAAACTTTAACGAAACACTAAAATGGTAAATACATGAATTTAAATATGTTTTCTTTAGATTTCAATTAAAAATAGTAATGTTTTCGTAAAATTTTTATTATTAAATTGAAATTTATAAAATGTTTTTTTGTCAAGTTAATGTTGTATTTGCATTGTTTTTTTATACAATGACGATTTCAACAAACAGCTGACCTAAATCAATATGGCAAGTCGCAAGCAAAACGCATGAGTTATAGAGCATGTAGAAACAAGTGTCAGAGCATGCCTGAAAATTTCGGCTGGTTTTGAGCCAATGAGAGAACATACAGCAGCGGGATAAACAGAATAATAACCGGCGGCAGCGCGCCGTCGGTTTCGATCCGATCGACTTGTTTCTCTGGCCGCAATTTCTCTATTTTTCGATACCCGATAGGCCAAAACTATTTTGTGAATTTTTTTTTCGGTTGTAGAGATCTCTCAACAAGTCTTCAAGAATGTTCAGATCTTCCCTGCACAAGTAAATTCATACCATTGAAATCAATGGTGAAGAGTCCCCATAGTATTTATGAAACTCAGCTTGGGCTTAATGCTTAATGAACATATAAAATTCATTTCTTTCCATTTTCTTCTTAAATCACGCGGAAGTCTGTTTCATAGCTGTCGAACACAAGCTAAATAGCACAGCTGGTTGAAATTTTGACAGGAGGACCAGTGTTAAGTGGCGCGAAATTCAAAAAGTCTTATTGGCTTTTAAGTTAAACAAAATATATACTAAAAAGATATATATTCTGCAGAAATTATGAAATTCTATATGAAATATGTACTTACAGAAATATAATTTTAGGATTTTATTATACACTACATTTCAGAATGTTACAAAATTTGTTAATAAACTTTATTATCTGTGGTAGTGTATACGATATATATACAAAGACTTATTAAAAAAAACTAAAAAAGTTATACCTAAAACATGTCTTGAAAACTTGCCAAGAATATTGATGAGCTTTTACAGTATTAAAAGCATGAACAACAATAAAAACAAATACGTGCAGCAGCAGGTAAGAGTATATTAATGTTATTAGAAGGGCTAAAACAATAAGTACTTTTATTGTGAAAGGGTTCATAGAAAAGCATCTTTATTCTTAGAAAATATGTTTCCTTTAATTTTATAAGCTTGAAATAATATTTAAAAGTTTTTTGTTTGCTTTAGTTTGAAGTTGGCCTTGAAATTTAAATTTTTTTTCTACTTACAGCGGTATAAATTCCCTGGAATGGAATATGATATTTATTGAAAGTTTCTTATACCGCTTGCAATTTGTACACTATTAATTTCTTATATTTTATATTGGGGAGACCACTTAAAGTTGCACGAAAATGCTGCGTATTTTGTTTTTGTTTTTTACATATATTTGTATATTTACCAGCTCTTCTTAGTAGCTGTCAGCATATCGTTACCTTAATATAAAAAGGGCCTAATTCATTATTTTTTTGAAATCCTAATTTTTGCGTGTTTCGTTCATTATATGTTCTTCTGACGAAATATGTAAAAATGTCGATTTCAAAAATATAATGATTTAGGGCCTTTTTATACTAAAGTAACGATATACATATATGAAGTAGCAAAAACAAACTGTTTTAATAAAGTTTTCTGGCAAAAAGAAAAAAACTTTGTTTAGTTAAATGCTTGTAGAAATGAAAAAAAAATCTGCAGAAACGTGTTGTCAACATTACACATTCTAGTAAGAATTCTTCAATATTCTAAAACGACTAAACTTAAGCAAAATTTTTTTACTACTTACAAAAAAAAAATAAGAAAATATGTAGTAAAGAAAATTTAAAAAAATCTGTATGCTTATGTGAGACTATAGAACACAGAGACATCAGGCAAGCATGAAAATGTTCTTTAAATTTATCTAAAGTATATATGAACAAATTTATATATTTTTTCATAAAAATTATAAAAATTACATACAAAATTTGCCATCGAATACCAGTTCTTAAAACAAAAATTAAAAATAATAAAAAGTAGCACATAATTGTTTTGGTATGCACAACGTCAAAATTCTCTTATATATTCAACAACTATTGTTTTCCACCTGATAAAATGGAGAAGTTTTATTTTATGAAAACATTTTAGTGAGTCTAATATTAACTAACTTTTTTATAGTTTAATATAGACGGCACTTTCGGTTTGTGTATGCAACAACATGCTCACTTATAATACACAATCACAATCATAACATGAAGTATTTTAAGAGCGAAGTGTCTATAACGGAAACGGAAACTTTTGCTAAATATGAGCGGCATGTTGTTGGAAGTACGTAAGAGTATGCGTTCGTTTGTGAGATATTTCGATGTGTGTGTATGTAAGAATCCAGCAAAACCGTCAGTTTAATGGCAATAGCAAATGCCATGACTTTCTAACTCGTTTTTTCCCAGATATATGTATGAATCTCCTATAGGAAAGTTAAATTAAGACAGACATATAAATTAATAGTCCTGAATTGGCTTTTCATGTTTAAATATTTTAGTTAAAAAAATTTAAATCTATTATAATTCCACTTATTTGTGCCAATTCAAGAAACCATTTATTTTCAGCTGCTGGGGTCATAGTTTCATTATTTTTTGGAAAACATATTTTAAAACCTGCTACTTTAGTCGAGTTTTATGAACTTGTTCAATCTGCACTTGCACGTACTGCATTCAATTTGTGCTTAATTTTTAGCAAAGTGTCTTTATATTATTTGCTAACATATCAGCTTCCAAATTAATTGAAATAAATAAGAATTTTCTTTAAATAAAAAAATATCAATACATGTTGAGCACACTATTTGCTACTCGAAATATATTTATATTTATTAATGAACTAAAAGGAAGCGTTACTCACAGTGAAACGGAACATTATCTGAAAATGAAAGAGAAATTTTTTATTATTTTGTGTTTAAAAAACAGGATGGACAGTGTTCTCTAAATTACACGGCTAGGTTTTTAGTCTTTTGAGGAAGCAACTGAAAAATATGTTTTGAAAATGTACTTCGTATGATCTTTTTTTAAATTACTTTTAAGAATAGAAAGAGAGCATCCACAAAAGTAATAAAAAAGCATTTCTAAGAAAAATACCTCTGATAAATATTTAAAAAACAACTTTTAAAAAAGAAACACATTTTAGTAAAGTACATTTAAAAGTACGTTTTAAAAAAAGTAATTTTTAAGAAAAAAAAAATCTTTCAAGAGGTACTTACCAACTAAAGTAGCTTTAAAAGTTACTTCTTAAGGAAAGTAAACTTTTAAGAAAAGTACCTTTTAAGAAAAATACCTTTAAAGAAAAGTACATTTAATAAAAGTTCTTTTTAAGAAAAGTACCATATGAGAAAAGTGCCTTTTGGGAAAAGTACTTTTAAAGAAAAGTACTTTTTAGGAATAGTACCTTTTAAAAAAATTACTTTTTAAGAAAAGTACCTTATAAGAAAAATACCTTCTAGGAAAGGTACATTTAATAAAAGTTCTTTTTAAAAAAAAGTACCTTCAAAGAAAAGTTTCATATAAGAAAAGTGCCTCTTGAGAAAAGTACTTTTAAAGAAAAGTACTTTTTAAGAAAAGTACCTATTGAGAAAAGTATCTATCGAAAAAAGTACCTTTTAAGAAAAGTACCTATTAAAAAAGTACTTTTAAAGAAAAGTACGTTTTAAGAGAAGTACCTATTGAGAGAAGCTACTATCGAGAAAAGTACTTTTTAAGAAAATTACCTTTTAAGAAAAGTACATTTTAATAAAAGTACCTATCGAGAAAAGTACTTTTTAAGAAAAGTACCTTTTAAGAAAAGTACATTTTAATAAAAGTACTTATCGAGAAAAGTACTTTTTAATAAAAGTACCTTTTAAGAAAAGTACATTTTAATAAAAGCACCTTTTAAGAAAAGTACCTTTTAGGAAAAGTACTTTTTAAGAAAGGTACCTTTTAAGAAAGGCAAGTACGTTTTAAGAAAAATACCTGAAAATAGCCTTTGATGAAAAGTACACTTTAAGAAAAGTACTTTTAAAGAAAAGTACCTTTTAAGAAAAACTACCATATGTTTCCAAAAAACTATCTTTTATAAATTATACATATTTAAATCAAAGTTGTTTACAAAAAGTAACTTTTAAAATAAACGTTTTATAAAAAGTACGTTTTCCTATAGGTTCTTTTGAAAAAAGTACCTTACAAGAATGCCTTTGAAAGAACTATCTTCAAAGAAAATTCCCTTTAAAAAAGTGCCTTTTCAAAAATTATATTTTGAAAAATGTACGCTTTCATAAAATTTCTTTTTTAAAAATAGAAGTACTTTTTTAAACAAATACGTTTTGAAAAAGTACCTGTTAAAAACTACATTTAAAAAAAAGTACTATACTCGTATAAGACTTTTTATTACTTTTTGAAGTCGTTCTTTAAAAGAATACTATTTGTTTTTAAAATAATCTTTTTAAAACTTTATGTTAAGTTGATTGCCCACCACCATAGTTACAAAATCATGCAAAATATCAAATTATCATTTGCCAGTGGGCAATAGCTATATATGTATGTGTGGTTCTATATTTTGTAAAATTTATTAAATTTCATTGAAAAAATAATTCAAATGAATTTTCTTTCAAGTATTATGTGTAGTTGTTGTTAAACGGAATCACTTGGTTGTTTAGAACAAACGTCATGCGTAATATTAAATTTGCCACATTTGACTATACGAGTGTGTTGGATCCCTAGTGAAAATTTTAATTATCAATATAAACCCATAAAACTCTATTATTCATATAAATAGTTAAAACACTGGCTAAAACAAGTTATAAACTCGTTTGTAGTGCTTTAAAACAAAATGAACAGAGAAATATTATTTCGACACGATTTTTCCTATAGATGTTTATGAAAAACCAAATAAACTTGTGTTTTGTAGTCATGTCTGGTTCTCATTGTTATGTGAACATACGGATTTGCAGTCATGCATGCACTCGAATAAAGTCACTAGCAAAAGTGTTTTATAAAAACTAATTAGAAAATTTTCAACAGTTTGAAACAATTTAGGGGAAATTAATACGAACATTTCGATAAAGCAGAACCTTAATCAGTACTTCCAACTTAAAATTCGCTTAAACGTGATTTTAAAAGATTGTTTAAACTCTGCTTTTGGCTTAAAGCTTGGAATCAGCAGCCGAAATTTGCGAGTAAAATATCTTTACCATAAAACTTTTCCACCATTAAGTAAATTTTCTTAAATTTCTTACATATCCAATTTCTCACTAAGGCTTCAGCAGTTTTATTGTCCACTACTGTAAACATATTTGCATTTGTTTTAAAGGGATTTGGTTGCTGTTATTGTCGATTGTTGTCGGTTGTATTATTTGTGTTTTGCTGGCATTTATTATAACACAACACATACTTGTACATATTCATTCTCATATTCGTATTATATTTGAATTATATGTTAACAATAAATGTTGTTAAAAACAGAAATGAAAAATATTTCATAATGCAAACCAAAATACTTGTTACCGTCCGTACTCTCGTTCTACAAAGTAGTCGGTAGATAAATACGAGTATGTACGTGTACGTAGGTATGTACGTATGCTCGAAAGATATTCATACAATTCATGGGAGTACAAATGAGTATTTGCACATCGATGCTTGAAAATGTGTACGTAAGTGTTTTACAATAAAACCACAATTGGAAAATACAATTCTAAGTATTAAATATTTGTATTATACAAGTGAATGTATGCAGAAGTCTGCTGTTATTTGTAGTTGTGCTTGTGTTTCATATAATTTTAATTTATGCTTAACAATTTACCAAAAGTAATAAGAACAACAAAAAGGAATCTTAACAATCAAATAATAAAACATAACATAGCAATTTAAATAGAATAGTGTTGAAGGACCAGTAACAGTTAAATAATGTGGGAGAAAGAGAGAGATCGAGAGAGTTTCAGAAATACAATTTAATATTTGTTTGTTAATTGCTTGGCCCTTAAGAATGCGTAGCTTCCAGTTTAAATATATTGAAGCTTAGTTTTGTATAACATTCACTAAAAATTGTACAGTGTATGTTTAAATAAGTCATTCCGTGAGTAATTTCCACAATATTTATATGTGACCCCATAAATAAAAAATATAAAATTAAAACTGAGTTTTATTTAGACAACAAGCGTAACTAATAGCTCTAAGTTATCCCTGTAATTGGTTGGGTTTTGAGTAAATTTACATTTCAAGATCATTGTAAAAATACCAAGTTATTCGCATGTTTTTATGGCCAGTGATTAAAATACTTGTTTCAGCGAAACCCAAAGCAACATTTAATTGTGATTAATTTTTAAATTTAGTGCCCTAACTTATTTTTAAAATATATTAAATTTTGTCTAAACATTATTTCGATTTTTCAATAAAGTTAATTTTAATCATAGTCGCACGTGACATTTTCCCCATCATGATGTTTTTGTAGTTTCTATTGCTCTTTTTAAGAAATTATAAATAATCAAGCTTAGTAAAAATGCTTTCAAATTACTAGAAGTATTCAACGTACTCGTATTTGTTTTAACATGACAACATAACACAAATAAGTAGTATGAGCAATAAACTAAAACAAATTTAAATGAAAAAAGTATCAAAATTACTGAACACATTTTTTAAAATAGGCAGCTGTAACTGCTTTTATTTCTTGACCATCACAGCAAAAGAAGTGCAACTGCACTTTACCTTGAATGCTTCTTACTTCTTTTCATTTTACGTCTAAATTATATAAATTTTTTTAACAGCTTTTGCAAACGGCAGTTTTTGCATTTATAAGCCTTTTTTTATCTTATTCGGGATATGCTACGCAGTCACTTTTCGTTTTCTCTTCTACCATATCATTTTTCCTTCAGCCATTATTTCATGTCACTTTTTCCAAGTATTCCGTATTCTTTTATTTTCTTTAAACAAAAAGTATGTAAATTTTTCTAATGCAAATTTTTTTTTACTTTTACACTTTTGATGTTGCACATGACCAACTTTATGTAGGCACTTCGATTATAAAATCTTTATGTTTTTTTTATGTCGCACGTGACAACGAAATATGCGATCGTGCAAAGCAAAAATTTACATTTATTTGCAATGGCATAGTATCTTAATCACCATTTTTTGACATAAAACTTAAGATATCAAGTCAATGAAAGAAATACCAAAGTGAAAAAATTGCGCTTTTATGACTTTGCATTCTTATTTCTCGAAATTACTTATGCATATATGTAAATTTCTTTACATTAGTTAAATTTGATTATTTCTCAATAAAAATATGATAAGACAAAGTGTTTTCAAGAACCTGCAGTTTTTTATGTCGGTGTGCCTTTCGGTGGATATGCCCGTATATATTCAGGGTCATTATAATTACAGTAGTCGAATAAGCCATGTCCGTCTATCTGCACGTGAGAGACTTAAGTCTTAGGCTGATGTGTCAGCATTTGTCATAACTAGGTTAATATTGAAGATCAGTAAAACTAAATATATGTTTCCAGGGCTGGACAATTTATTTATAAAATAATAATATGCTTAAGCAATATTTTGCAATTTTTCAGGAGACCGCTTTTAAACTCTCAAGTCGATTTTGACAAATTTACTTATTTTAGGAAATTCGGTTCTCGCTTTTATTTTATTTAAGAAAATATCGTTTTACACACTGTAACTAATACACTTAGTTTGTAATAAACACAAGTATAAGCCAAATTAAGCTTTTATTCCATATGAGATTATAAGTCGAAAAAAGATACGCACTTCCTGAAAAATCACACAAGATAATTGAGATTTTTCTCAGAGGTACTTTTGAATATGAAGATTACAGGAGTGCCATTAATCCAAAATTGCTTATCTCGACTTAAGCACTTTTTCCTTTTTGCCATAGATGTAATTACCACCTACAAAAGATTCGCCTTGATATGCAGGCATGTGACTGATATCTATCTAAATTGTTTTGATTGCGAATAATGTGTAGTTTCCACAAGTCAGGCAGGTGAGTCGTTCAGAAAATTTTTATGAAAATTACTCAAACAAATGAGTGCTTTTCATAAAAATTTTATACTCAAGTCAGCCGTCCGTATTGTAGAAACAGAGGGTAAGATTTCAAGGGAAAATTAGGTTACTTGAGTATAAGTGTGACAATATTGTGCAGCCAAAAGCACATGTGGTTATTAGAAGAAGAAGAAAATAAAATTTAAAAGCTGCAAACAATTTTCTTCATTGAAGTAAATAAAGTTTAAAAATTAAGACACGAAATGTCTGGAAGGTAAGGGATGTTTCAGATCCACTTTTATATCGAAAATGTCACACACTCTTAAGACTGGAGAAAATATCTTACACCTTGTCCCACGACAGAAAACGTTTGGTAAATTTTTCATATTGGAAAAAGCAAATTTCTTATTTTATTGTTGTTTTCAATACCAGTTGTCAATTGAACGTTTGCTGTCGTTATCGTCTTGTGGCCGCGATATTGAGTTTTGACTACTGTAACATCTTTATTGAGACTCCCAGGACTAAAAACAATCGATTGATGAAAGAATCATCAAAATCGGGCCACGTGTTCGGTTTATATAGTGCCGCAAAGGAACACATGCATACATACATACATAGACTGATAAACACAATACCCTTCTTTTCATTTTTCACATACAGAAAATTATAATTCTATAATTCGGAGCATTAAATTTAAAATTAGTTTATTTGGAGCAAATTCTTCGTTTTTCGTTTTCTAAAGAATTTAACTACGTAACTGAAATCAATTTCTATTGAATTGGATTCCTGCGGCAGGCCTGATAAATTCCATCAATATGTATTCTCAAATTTCGTTCGACATCGAATGCCATAGGTTTACCCACTGTTCTTGATGAAGTTCCTGGGAAATTAATTTAACAAATTCTCAATTTAAGCAGTTGATATTTCTTTGAATTAAATTGTTATTAAATTTTATTTGCATACGGCTATAGCTCATTTTACGATTATATTAAAATTAATCAGTCGTTTCCTTCAGTTTTCTAATCAAAATAATTTCTTTGACATGAAATACATACAAAAATATACAAACACTCACACACACACACACACAAATATTTTAATAATGAAATAGCCAGCTGTCTTATGTAACACAACATAAAATTCAAAACAAAAATTACACTCCAGTAATCAAAATCAAGTAAAGCATTGCATTTTTACTGCTTCTTTTCTTAAATTAAGAATTTAAAATTCCATTAATATTAAAAAAAAAATGTTTCACTCTTAAATTCTAAGGAAATTTTATTTAAATGTTTTACAGAAAAAAGTCGTAATACATAATTTTTGTTTTGATTTTTTTTAATATGATCTTTAAGGTTTATTTACTGAAGGTTTTTTATTTAAAAATTTTGTTTTTTTGTTTGTTGCAACACTTTGGAATATTTTACTATATACACAAAATTGTGCAATTTGTGGAATAAAAGAATAAATTTGTGCTTAAATTCAAATGTGGTGCAGAGATAAAGACAAAACTTTTATGCTATCCATTTAAGCCATCAGAAAAATTATATAGACCAATTACTTTTGTTTAAAAAATAATCCAACTGAAAATTCTTTAAGCCATTTGGTAAATTTATTACAAAAATAATTGAGGGAGAAAATTTTTTAATTTAAATATAAAATTTATCTTTAAGATACGAGTACTGGCCAATAAAATGTTCAAATGTGTGTATAAATTTTTATTTTTTTTTTTGCAAAGTAAAAAGTAAGAAACTATAAATTTTAGTTTATGGTTCTATAACATAGACTAAATATACATAAATATATTTGCTATAGAGTACGTACATACATACATAATGCTCATTTACTGCAACAACATCATAACTCAATTTACACACAACTTAAAGGAAAAGGAAAATTTTATTTTGCTTTCAAGAGTTGAGTAAACAAGATATTTGTATCAAACTTTTACACAATATGAAGAACGATACGAGTATTAATTCTGCATCATTAACTTAAAAAAGTCCATTTTTTGAGATATGACGTTCTTTGAGTAACTGATCGATATGTAATTTTTGAGTTTATAGTGCAGAATTTATGCCCATGTCATTGTTTGTGTTGTGCAAAGAATTCATACAAATATCTTTTATACTCAACTTTTGAGAGAAAAATAAAATTTTCATCTGCCTTGAGTTGTGAGAAAATTGTCAACTTAAAACTCCTTTTCTGCAAAAGTAGTTTTTTTTTGAGTTATGACGTTGTTGAAGTAAATGAGCGATATACATACTCTACTAAATCAAGTGTAAACAACAATGTCCTTAACACCAAAAGACATAGACACACTTATAAATAACTTCGTACACACACACACAGATACAAAACACAAACTTACAAGCTGGTATTTTTAACGAAACCTCTATTTACATGTACTCAATACAAAATCGACGTTACACAACTACATACTCGTACTTGTTAATACTTAATACATTTTTTTATTAAATGGGTCAGTGAGGGATACTTTGTATGGTATTAATATTTTCTTTGATTGTTTTCAATAAAATTGCATAAATTATTTTGAAATTAATTTAATGTAAACTATGATAATAGAATTATTCGTTCCCGTCTATAGAAATTATTAAAAAAAATTAATTGTTGTTATTTGTGCTAAGAACATAAAACGCAATATACAGTATTGCTCTTCAAAAATAATGAGTTGGTATTTAATTAGTTTTTATATTTTTTCCAACTTATTTGTAAATCTGTTTATAGTTTGATAAGGATAAAGTTCACATCACTCTGTAAGCTAGAAATAACCAAAAACTTTAAGGTGATTTAGGGTTGCTAACATTCTACTGCCAACTAGGTGTTTTCCCGGCAACTTCCGGGACGGGAAAATATTTTCCGGTTTTCCGGGATTATTTATGCAGGATCGCGGGGTATAATAAAACAAAATAGTTGACAACTTTACATTTAGAAAACAGGTGGGGCCTATTTTCGAGCTCAAGGTGGTAAGTTTCGTAAAAATCGGTTAATCGGTTAGAACCACGTGAAATATAATAATATGTTTTAGCGGGCATAGCCCCGCACATTTTCTGAACTTTAAAATTGTGTTATTATAAGAACCAAAGGTTTTTGCTATGCTTCGCCGCAATCAAATAAGTAGAATATCATAAAATAAAAAAAAAAATATTTGTAGGCGTGTCCCCGCCCAATTTTTTTGCAATGGGACCAACGAGAAGCTATACCCTCTCAAACAATAACACAATTTTTACAATTGGCTTAATATTAACCGAAAAAAAATAGAGACAAATTGATAACCACCTCCTTTTTTTGAAGTCGGTTAAAAATCTATGATTTTGATATTACCAGAAATTGAACTCAGCCTCTCGAAAGCCGTCATTTGACTTATAGTCGACACACTAACTACTAGGGCCTACAGCAACCTCTGTCGCGAAAAGAAGATTACCTCAAAATATTTATTTTAGAAATATGTATTTTTTGATCTTTCTGGAAGACATACGAGTATTTTTTAAGGAAATCTCATAATCAAGTGATTTGAGGAAGAATAGGAAAACTTAAAAGAGAGAGTATCGATAGACTCATGGTATATCATACCTTCCTGATACCAGTGACAAGTGATTCAGGTAAATAAAATGTGCCTGATTCGTAGGATGTCTAAGAAAAAGCCATAGACAAAATTAGTAGCTCTTATCTGTCTAATATATTGCCAATGGGCTCATGGAATATAGCATCGTTTTTTTTATAGATATAAGAAAGTTTTTTAAATAGACTTTTTATTCGATTCACAATTTTTTTTTTCAAATGTACATACATACATACATTTTTGTTGAAATAAGTAAAAATTTTAAGCTCACTTCAGTTATTCACCCAAAGCTCAAATATGTAATAAGTTAATTTTAGTTGTAATTAAAATATTATACCTTTCAAAAAGTAATAAAGATATTTTTTGTTAGTTAATCAGATTTACACTACTTACTTTCATTTCCTTACTTATATACTATATTATTTCTTCTGTTTTGCTTATTTTTTTTTTGTATTTTTGTAAATCTACTAAAACTAGGTTATAAAACCACCAGGATGGCAGTGTTGCAATGGTCATGTCCTCTGTAATAATTGTCGCAGTCGTTCTGAAAAATGTCCTGTTTGTCGTGTACCATTGGGGCCACGCGGTAGATGTTTACTGTCGGATAAATTATTTACTTTGTTGGCTGATAGTTTTCCATGCGATGGCGGTAAGTACGAGTAATGATGACAAAAAAGGGGTAAAGTAAAAGTTTTGGGTGTATGTGTGCGAGTGTGTGTATGTTTGTGTTTGTACAAGTCACTATGAGATTTAATTTTTTTAAGATGATTTTTGGGTTTTCTGTGAATTCTGTGGCTTGGTAAATGATGTAATACATTCATTTATCTCATTAAATTAGCTTAATATTTTATGTTTTATAATGAGTTTACTTTGGTTAATGAGGGGATAGTATTTCGGGTTTTAAGGGGTGAAAGAAAATGAAAAAAAACTAAGTTTATTTAAGTTTTAAAGTTACTTGAATTAATCAAAATAATCAGCAAACTTTTCTCATAAAATTTGGTCTCATAATTTCAAGAAAGGTTTTATTTATTTACTTACAAAAAGTCTAATATAAAATTTAACTTAAGCCTATAGTACACGGCATGTAAAAAACCACATGAGCATGTTTCTCTGACGAAGCTACATTTGCTGCATGCCGTGCACTAGTAAAATATTTACATGTAGATATTCACATGGTTACAGATGTGATGCCTCAAAAAATGTGTTCGATTCGGCTACATGTGTCACATTCGTATTTGGGAACAAAAATACTATAAAAATTTTACGGCATAGAGCCACTACTAGTAGTTTTAAATAATTCAATCAATATGCCAAAAATTCCTGTGACGTCATCACCACATACGGGTCCGCCAGATAACTTTTTTTTTGAAAATGCTATAAAAAAAACTACTGAATATTTTCTCAAATTTCTTTTTTTATTTGAAAGTACAATCCTTCCGGTTAATAATTAAAAATAATTTCATTCAAATGGCTGAATCAGCTGGCCATGCAGTAGCCTACACGATCGGTCCAATTTTTAAGCACATTAAGATTGTGTGCAGCTGTATTTCACCAATGGCTTCACGAATATTGTCCTTTAAAGCGTCAATTGTCTCTGGCTTGTCGGCGTAACACTTATCTTTAACGGCACCCCACAAATATTGTCCAACGGTGTCAAATCGCAGCTCCGAGGTGGCCAAACGATTTTGTATTTGATTGAAACACAATCAATGTGTCAAAATTGCAAGTTTTCAAAATAGCAAGCATTAAACTGTGTATTGAATACAAGAACTTGTTGAAAAACGTGGCATTCATCCATACATACACTGACAATTATCACTGAAAATAAAATTTTACTTAACATCTTTTTTCTTTGCTTCTTTCAATCTCCTTATTTACTGAAAAAAATATATATTTTCAATAAACGTGCCTATAAAAAATGGTCATCACAAAAAATTTAATAATTTTTTTTTATTAAATCTGCGATTTTCGTATGCAAATATCGAAATAATTTTTTGCTGTTGATTTCGATAAATTAATGTTATTCATTGCGTTCCGGACACATAAACAAATTTTTTCTCCAATCAACACCATTAATTTATTTTATTTTTATTTTATTGAGGCAATTAAAAATATTGCTTAAAAATTTATTTAAAATAAACTAAACTTTTTATTGATTTTTTGTCAATTAAAAGTGATGACTGGAGAAATGTGTTTTTTTTTTGTCTGGGGCGTGAATTTGCTATAGAAGAGAGCAGACTAATGAATCTAAATTTAATGAATTTCCATTCACACTCTATTGAAATATTTTGAAGTTTTGTTCGATATTGCGAACATCGTAATGTGGTCTCCCGATTTAGCAAAAATATCATATACAAGGACTCTACACAGAAGAAAGTAATATGCAAAGTTTTGTAGGGTCAATTAAAGAATTTTTTAAATTTTTGCCAGTACGCAAATCAATAATATTAACTAAGTACTTCCTCTTCAATTAATTGAGTTTATTAAAAATTTAATGGTGTCATTAAAATCTTAATAGAAAATATTATTTAGAGAATATTTTTTTCTGTGTAGTTTAATATTAATTTAAAAGCATATTTCACCAATTCTGTTTATATATTAATTCGTATTTAAAAGTTTTTTTCATATATTTTTTTTTCAATGAAAAATAGCTTTTAAATATATTGTAGATGAAATATATTGTAAATGTAGAAAATTATTTGTCTGCGGGATCTCAGTCTCTATATGAAAAAATTTTTACAAATTTTTCTTTATAAATTAAACTACATTTCGCTCTATAAATTACATAAATATTTCCATTAATCGCTTTCAGGTCGCAACTGTCGTTCCATTTTATTTTTTTTTAAAACACACCCACATCCCTAAAATACTCGCCAACTTTAAAGTTTAAATTTTTGTATTAAAATATGCTTTTTAACTTTTTCCTGGCTATTTGCTGTCCTTATTGTTCATCTCCTTATTTTAGCTGTTGTTTTATTTTATGACTTAATTATGTAACATAAATTACTAAAGTTTCGCCAATGTTGTCGCTGTTATACGCGTAATTTTTCATATTTTTCTTCTCCTTACATTTTTTTCAATTTCTTTTAAGTGTTTTTTTTTTACTTTTCTTAAAGAATTTCAACTTTTTTAAGATTAAGTCTTTCATATGATTTTATGTTTAACTTAAGAAAGAATTTTTTCGCTGTTATATTTGCTGCCCGTGTTATTTTTCAATCTGTGTTGTAGTCATAATCTTAAATGTTGCCAAGTTAAGATTAAATGATGTTGCGTTTTTCATTTTCAACTTCCGGTGTTTGTTTAAGTGTGCGTTGTAGTAGTCAATATAGGGGAAAGTAACCCTCTTGCTTATAGTTTTAGTGGTTTTTATAAGTTAAGTAAAAGTGGTCTTGTAGCTTAGCTATATAAATATTTACTGCTGGGAATAATTATTGTTTATTAGAAATTCATGTCACAAAATTTTTGTATGGCATACCTTCCCATTTGAACAATACCCTGCTTTATTGTTTAATAATAAAATTTCGCCTCTCAACGATATCAACTTCGACATCCAAGACACTTATAAAGTACTCGTACTCCATATTCCTGTTGCTTATTTTGCTCATTTCTCTTGCTTCTATTACTTACTTGTTATACTAATAATGTACTCAACACAGTAAAAGTAAAAACAACTCACGCCGAGCCAAGGAGCACAAGGACAATTTCTAAAATAAATATTGGCAAAAAGAAAAAATAAATGAAATATAAAAATACAACAAATAGTATGTAGCAACAAACAAAACAACGAAACAACAACAATAATAAAGTTTAAATTGTGTAAACATTTGCTCCCTTTTAGCTTTCGTGCAGTTCTTTTCTTCAATGGACGTTTTTTTCCTCAAGCTTTTTTCTAAGTTACTTTTGTTGTAATCTAAACAATATCCGTTACATTAAGAAAATAAAACAAAAAGATAAAAGAAACAAATTGTAAAAACTAAAGAAATTGGAAAAAATATTAGCTGTTTGAAGTTAGAAAAAATAGAAAAAAGAAAAGAAAATGAAGAAGCTTCCTGCTGTACGAGGTATGTTTTTATTTGCTGTTGCATCAGTCACATGCAGCAAGTCCTTCTTATTGCCTTTAGTTTTATGGGCCCGCGGAAAGGCATCACACTGACAACTTTTGATTGTATTGGACTTTATTTTTTTTAGTTTTTTGCACTTTTGTAAACAAAGTTTTTCTAGCCAGAGCTAATGCATGTGATGGTTATAAGAGTGTAATTTAACGAGGGCAAACTTAAAAGTTTCTATGGGTGATAAAAAAATAATTTATTTTTTAGTAAACAAGTAAAAAATTAATTTTGGAAAAAAGTGCGATAAAAATATCAAATCATAATTTAAATTATTTGGCAAATAAATTATTTCTCAAGTAGTGTACATTTATGGCCAGCAGAATATCGAAACTATTTTTTTCTTTATTAATTAGTCATATTTTATGTTTTAGAAAGATCTTTAAAAATTATTCCCTTTAAAACAAGTATTTTTATTTTTAGTTAATTTTAATTATTATTGTACGAACTTCATTTGTTTCTATATTTATGATTTTATCAGGCTAAAGTTCGTATCGCTTTGTAAGCCAAATAACATATGATAACTATTGATGAACAAATTATACCAAATTTAATTGTAAATTAAATTAAATTCTGACAAACACGTAGTAGAACGGAACAACTAGCTATTTTCGAAGGCCACTACACCTTCATCATCAGCGTTCTTTGTGTTTGGTCCACTGTGTGTGGTGTCAGTTGATGTAGATTTCTGCTTTATACTCGTATGTGCAACTTTTTATTTTCAAATGGAATATGTGAATTGTTTTGATTAAGCGTATTACAATTTGCTGCAAGCTTTTTTGTAATGAATAATATTCATTATCATAATATTTTTATTATTCGTTCCATTTTTATATACAAATCTAGTTTAACGCTGAAATCATAAACTTTTCTTGCTGCTGTGTAAATCATGGGCAGTCATAAGTTGTACGACTGACTGCCTCTAATTGACAGAAACACGAAGTTATTATAGAATTTTCTGAAATTATTTTTATGTTTCATGGTATAGACTCTAGACTATCAATATCAATGTCAAAGTTTGAGACTTGTCTAACATGCAAATTAAGTTGTGACAGATAATATATCGCATTTACTATCTTAAGATTATATATCGCTCATTAATTAAAAAAAAAACGCCATAACTTCAAAAAACCAGTTTGATAGAAAGCGAGTTTTAAGTTTTCAATTTACACACAACTTAATGGAAAAAGAAAATTTTATTTCTCTCTCAAGATTTGAGTAAACAAGATGTTTGTATAAAATTTTTACAGAATATAAAGAACAATATAAAGATTAATTCTACATGATTAATTCAAAAATTCCATTTTTTGAGTTATAACGTTTTTTAAGTCAATGAGGAATATTAAGCACTACATGCGGGTGGCTAGTGTAGTGCATATAAATTTCGACGCAACCGAATATAGCACTCGTACATATTTTTATATGTGCATGTAATTGGTTTCTCTTTGACTGCCCTTCTTTGAAAAATCTTTTGCTTATTTACTTCACTTATTGTGAAACCCAAACAAATTTAACTGCACATAAAACAGACATAACTGTTACATATTTTTATAGAAATAGAAAAGAAGTTAGCTTATATAATTTGTGTTAGCATCCAATTACACTGTGCAACCGTGAAAAATCCGCACGGTCTTGATGGTAAAGATTCGAAAGTATGTATTTCCAAAGGGTTTTACCCTTTACTCAGTTTGAATGAAATACTAAAATTTGCATCATAAGAAATGTAACAATCACTTAAATTGTTCAGCTTTTCCGTAGCTACAACTTTGCCAAATATTGGTAGCAAAAATTTTTAAGTGCCCAGAAGTTATTCTGAAAAATGTGAAGAAATTTGTTTCCTTAATTTTTCCAACAAAAAGTGCACCAAGAAACTTTATTTTTTTTTTGGCAAAAGATGTTAACAAAATGTGTTCGGTAGACTCTTAGCTGCATTATTGCTGTATATTGTTAGAGCTCTCACCAAGTCTGAATTAGCTGTTGGCTTAAAACTGATGACATCACTTTTTGAGGACGTACTGATTTTCGAAATCTATGGAGGCCCGTAAAAAAATTGGTCAACAAATTTGCGAAACTGAGTATAGGGGTTTACTACCCTTTAGAAGTTCTATCAAACATATACTGTCCAGTCCGTGTGTTTTTCCAAAAGTCTTTATTTGTTGCATAGTGTTATTAGAATTAAAAATATATAAGATTTGTTCTCATTATTTAAAATCAAATTAGAGTTAAGTTTGAAAAATAAACAACACCAGGAAAGATTTTAACAATAAACTTTAAAAATAATTAAAATTTTAAAGCAATTTATGAAAACATTTTATCTCGACAGTTTTTAATTTTCATGACCAATTTTATTTTCTGGAAAAATATAATTTCAAATTACACATGACGAATTTTTCAGATTTACTAAAACACATGATGTTGAAAATAGAGAGGTTACAGATAAACAGTTTTTTTTTCATAAATTTTTAATCCCATTGCGGTAATGTCAGTTACAAGCTGAAGGGCGGTCTGTTTTTATTGTAATATCTTGCATAGCTTTATCTCGTACATACTTTTAAACGACATTAAATTGCAAAGTTAATTTTATAATATATCGCTCATTTGCTAAAAAAAACTTCAAATCTCAACAAAAAAATGGACTTTCGAGTTAATCGTTAATCGTTAATCCAGGCATATCGTTATTCATATTGTGCAAAAATTTCACACAAATATTGGGCCTTATTACGAGTTTCGTATTACGACTTCGACTACGACGATTTATTTTGTTAACTCAATCAACTCTTGAGAGTAAAATAAAATGTTATATTTTAAATTCGTTCCAAAAGCGGGATCGAAATGCATATTGACAATTGGTCCACCAAGAAAACAAGCAAAATTTTCAAATAAAATAAATAAAGACTTTATGTCAAATAAATATACTTCAGTATTTTTTGTATTTTCCTTTTCCTTCTGGCAAACTAATTGCTTTGAGTTATGACGTTGTTTTAGTAAATGAGCGTTATATATCTTTATAATTTTTTTATTACTATAACAGTTAAGAATTTAAACTTTATTTCTGACCTTTTTTACATAAAACATATTTTTTAGACATTTTGAATTATATTTATTGTAATATTTAAGAAGGTTTGTTGTGTGTGTTTGTGTGTATGTGTGAGTTAAGGAGAATGTTTGTGTATGTATGTATGTGTATTGTAAGAAAACTAATTTTCTATAATGTTGCGAATTTCTTATGAAAATTTATTAACAAAATATTTTCTTTAAATAACAAATCTCTTTTTCCTTCTTTTCATGCAAAAACTTCTTGCACTATTTTATAAATACAAAAAAAAATATATATAAGTATAGTACGCAGTAACAAAAATTCACCAAAAGATAGACGGAAATGTAGTACGGAATTTCACAATCAACCAAAGATGGACGTTGTACAAAAGCAGCAACAGGAAAATGATGAACAACAACAAGTCAAGAAAGTCAAAGATTTTCTATTAACATCCCTAAGACACCGTAGAAGAAAACTTTCCAGCCCCAAAACGAGCCATGACGATAGCAAAGAACAAGGCCAGTTAGGTAAAACGAAAGAGGAAAATAAGCATCCATCAATGCAAAAGCAGGCCATGTATGATGCAGATGCTGCAGTAGTTGTTGTTCGTAACAGTTTTAAAAGAAATAGTAGCTACCGGAAGTCACTGCCAGATTATAATACTGAAGCTGCGTCTGTTGTATTACAACAGTCAGCTGGTGAGGCCAATGGTATTATTAAAAGTGTTGCAACAACCTTTCGCTACAATGAATTCCAGGAACAAATATTAACAATTCAACAATGTCATTGTTTAACCTGCTTTAAGTCAGATGAAGTTGCTATTGTAAGTAACGTAACAGCAGCAAAAACAGTAGTAACGACAACTGCATCTACAGCACTAAATAAATATATATTACGTATACCAAGTCAGGGGCAATTGGGAGAAAACATTGCTCAGCAACAGCAACAAAATGCAGAAAAATATCAAAATTATCAGTGCCCAACTGGGAAATTATGTTGCTTGAATGTGAATATGAACGTGAACGTGACGCCCCATGCCACATGTATGAGTACGGGCACGGGCACGAACACATTCACAGTGGCAACTAATAACAATGCAACTGCTACTGCAACTAACAACAACTCTAACACAAACTTATGCGAACGAACGACTAATAATAACATGTCAACAAGAACTACAACAACAATAGCAGCAGCAGCAAAACACACAAATGCAAAGTTGACACAAACAACTGCTTTAATGACAGGACACAAACATCAGCTGCAGATTCATCAGCTTAATGGTTTTAATAACTTGTATAAAATCCTTAAAAACGAATGGGACGTTCTAGCCCATCTTACCGAAGATCATAAGTTGCCAGTTAATCAGTATTATGCCGAATATGGCCAACGTATTTTAGTTCAGTGTCTTATCCAGCAGCATTCCATAACCTGTCTTAATCTCCGGGGATCTGCTGGAAGCGCAGAAAAAGTAGAAAAGTTTTTTATTGCCTGCATACCTTTAGAAATGACCTCCACTGTCATGGCAACAAACCTTAAAGTGGCCATATTTTTGTATCATATGAATACTTTACTCCCCAAAAACACAACGACAACTTCCTTAAATGATGAGGTCAGCAATTTTGAAACGATTATAGAAAATCCCATGACGGGTATTAAATGGTTTGGACGCGCTCATCCCTTAACCACACAGTGGTCACAGATACAAGAAAAACAGCATTTCCTGCATTACGATGTGCGGAATAATCACTCGGTTAGCGGTGGCAGTATGTCAGAGGCTGCGGTGAATAATGATGTTGATGATTATGGTGATGCATTTGTGATTGTTATCAAAAGAAAATTAGAAATAAAGGCAGCAAATTAAATTAAATAAATTGAATGTGTTTTAATTGTGATAGTAAACAACTAAACTAATATTTTTGTATGTACAATGAAATGAAAATCATTTCCTTAGAGAATGAAAAGGATTTGTTAAATGTTCTACATTATATTAATGAAACTTTTCATTAATACAATGAGCAATTACATTGCATGCATGAAGTCTCTCAATCTCTATTCTTCATGAGTTTTAGATAGTTCATTTTATTAATGAATACAATTTTATTTATTTTATTAATTTAACGAATTTTCTCTTAAGCGAATTAAGGAGAAATATATGTAAGTAAGTTTCACGAATTTTTTCCAAACTGACAAACTGTATACATGTATACAGTTGTTCATAAATACCTGAATACAGTTTGTCAGACATAAATAAGTCTACAGTTATTTTGTTAAAAAATTGTTTCTAGTTCTTATTTTTCTTTCTAATCTTTTTTCATTTAAAAGTAGTGTGGTCATCTTAAATGCACTGAAATCATTTCAATCAACACATTGTTTTTTATATGCCTGGACCTTCACTCTTTATTCTTTGTATTCATTGCATGATCGTTTGTGCAAAAAATCGAATAAAGATGCTTGTTTTGTACAGATTTTTGTTTGAGCCTTTTAAACTTTTATGTTTGTATATTGTGATTCTCAATAACATATTAAAAGTTTTACTATAAAAATATAAAGTTTTTCAGTTTATTTCGAGTTTTTATTTTTTATTTTTTGTTTTGCTGAAGTCCACTATACAATGAATCATTCTTCATTGATCCAATGAAGGGCTTCGTTAGCTGACTTTCAATGATAAATTTCATTGATACAATAAAGAATTTAACTGTCTCAATGAAAGGCTTTCTTTCAGTGCACATACATAATTTAAATTTAAAAATAAGGTGTTTTTATTAATCAAGAACTGGTAAGACAAAATAATGTATTCTTTTTAAAGATCATTTGTTTTTTGCCAATAAATGCAATTTTTATTTTTATTAAACAAAAAGTTATTAGAAAGCTTTATGATTTCAGTTAAAGTGTTTAATAGAATGAATATCAAATATCGAATACTGAATTCTCCGATAAAAGCAGCAGGGTTTCTGTTCATGAAATTAGATGGCAGGCGCATAATTACAAAAAAAATTTACAGGGAATTATGGTGAAAGTTATTGGTACAAAATTAATCATTCTACCGGAAAAGGTTGAAATTTTTGCAAAGGGCAATCATATTTGTGTGACCTCCAAACTCCATAAATAGAACACGACACATATTATGCAGGTAGTTTCTTAACAAAAGGCCTGCTAATAAAATATTTATGAACTAAATCAATTTCAAGTGGATTTCTTAACACCAACCTGCGTTTCACTAGTAATCAACTAAGTTTTATAAGTACAGGTATAAGTAGTATGGTGCCTGTACAAAAATACTGCGTGAGAACGAATCCAAATCAAAAAATTACGAAAAATCCGAAAAAATAGATTTGAAAAAAAAATATAATTATTTCAAAATGTATATTTCTCTGCTTTCTAAGCCTCTTTATAAACTTAAAATCGGTTGGTATTCAACTTAGTTAGAGGATGGTAAGTGTATACGGGTACAAAAACCCGGTTTTTACGCGTAACTCAAGATTGTTAGGAAAATTTCAAAAACATATTGTTGTCATACTTGATAATATCTACCAGAAAAATAGTAACACATCCCAGGTATTTTTTGTCACAATGTAGATTTCGACGTACATTTCCGATACCATTTCACATTAACTGAGAAAATATTCCTTCACTGAGCTGCTCGACTTATACAGACTAGAATCAACAAAGACCTTGCCAAGCGTGCCATTGGACTGTTGGTTCTGTCTGGAAATTCGCGGCTGTCGATGCCGATGCTTGGTACATATGCACATAAGTACCAAGAGCTTGCTCAATGTATATATTTGAATCTCAGTACCTTTATTGGCCAACATTTTGTTTTTAGATAAGAAACTTTATCTTATTTTTACATTCGTATATCTTTTTATGTGGAAATTTGTCTACAAAATTCTACAAAGAGAAGGTCTGCAGGTAGACATAAGGGGAAAAACTCAATAAATTAAATTCAAGCAAAAATTGATGCCACACTTTAAATGATGATTTAATTTTTCTATAATAAATATGTTTATAAATGAAAATTATTTGCGCTTAATACCTAAAGTCAAACCCAAAATGTATAAAATTTCTTTAAGTCAATAAATAAGTGGCTTTTTGAATGAAACACAAAATATTTTTTTAAAGATGCCTATCATGCGATCGTGGCTTATTCAAACTATGCAAATGAATAATATTGTTAAGAGAGCGTTTGCATTTTGGACATCATTGCATAATTGCACATTTGACTCCCAAATGAAATTAATCACATAAAAATAATTAAAAACTGTTTTCATAAATAGAATTAAAGGCTGCCATCAATATGCAGTATATGTATGTATGTATATGATTTAATTTATTTTCACTTGAACAACATTTTTAATTGACAATTTATTGATGCCTGTTATACCAAATGTCTGCGATATATTTGTTGATGATCTTCCTCATATTTAATTTATTCGTTTTTTGTTTTTCTTACCAACCAAACAACAATAACAATTAAAAGCCGCAAACATATTTGCACAAAGAGCATAACCCAACTGACATCTTCAAGAAGTGATTTTATTGTTTCATACCAAACAACAAGCTTCCGTAAAACAAATATCCATGCTGTTTTAATTTGGTATTAAATAAGCGGTAGAAACTGTTAGCACTTGACAATAATAAAGCAACAGAAAGCTTATTTTTAGTAAATTTTAAGCTTTCTTCCAGCTTCAACAACCTTGCAAATATTGTTGTTGTGCAAACATGTTTCTTTGTTGCAGCGTGCAGGTACTCCAATATATTCTGATGTTTATTTTTTCTGCGTACATATGTACATGCACACAAACATATTTAATTGAAAATTGTTGCAACACCATCGCCAAAATCAGCCAGCGAGTGATTAACAAACAAAAAATGTATGAATAAACGAATTTAATAAAATTGTATTTTATATTCTGCTGAAAAGGCAACAATTTCTTTTTTAAAGTCCTCTATGGGAAAAAATTGTGTAGTTTAATCAAAAATATTGGTGCATAAACACACATACAATCACACACACGCCGATACGCTCGTATACATATGTTTACAAAGGATAAAATCATATAAAACGTACAAGGACTCAAAGAAATATATAAAAAACGAGTATTCGAACATGATTGAAAACCATTGATTGAACAACGTGGCAAAAATATTATAAATAACTGACATCAACACAAAAAGCGATTACATTAGCCAAAATAAAATTTATTCGTTAAAGTACAAAATGCCTGTTTTTAAAAAACGAAATATAATACCATTCGACGATTTATATATTGAAAATAAAAATACACATTTCGGTATTTTTGTTGCTAATAAAGGAAATTTCTAGAAACTGAGGATTAGAGAATGGTACTTAAAAAAATTATTGCATTGAAGGCTGTTCTATTATTTGCTATAGAAAAACGTGAAAATCAGACTTTTTAAATAATCGAGTTACGCCTTTTCTATAGCAAACTATTACATCGGTATTCACAAAATATCATTTAAGTTGATAAAGGTTTGACGTTTAAATTTTGAATGAGAAAACGGGTGTAAAGAATGCTTTAACCTTAGCAATTAGTTATGAATACCAGTGTGATATATGCAAACATATATACATAGCACAGATATATTTATGTACCTACGAAAGGGAAACTCTGAAACATAATTGGTAGCGCCGAAAAAATGCTTAGACGTAATCGCAACACTGTGCTCCTTTCCATGACTAGTCAGAGATACTATTTAATTTTAATCAGCTGTTCATAATTTTTTTACCTATTCATTTACTGCTAGAGGAAAAATCTGGACCGGTACTGCGACACCTGATGAGTCTTTTGTGCCATATCGCATATTTCTACTGGGTTTTTATCATCTCACGGCTGTGGCGTTTTTAATACAGACCGATGAACATTGTTGAAGTAATTAGTAATTTTATTTTACGCAGCATAGCAGCCGTTTTTTAAAAACATTTGTAATATAACAAGATGATAGAAATACAATTTTTCTAATTTTGATTTAAAGCTACATACTTTAACTAATTACTGCTCCACTGTAGTGAGCCCACATCGACGTGAGCTAAAATAAAGAAGTCATACACCAGCGTGCATGTGCGATTTTGTTTTACTCTTTAACGCATATGATCGTGAGTAAAAAATTACTTAAGGCTATAGTACACGACATGTAAAAATACACATGCGGATGTGGCTGTGTCGTTATTCTCAAATTAGTAGTGGTGGCAATATGCCGTCAAAATTTTTGTCCCAAAATCCAAATAAGACACATTTATCCCAATTAGACACATTTCAAAGACAGCTTCATGATGACGTCAAAATTACGTCACAGCCACATGCACATGTGACTTTTTACATGCCGTGTACAGCGGGCTTTACTGTATCATCCCCAACTCGCACTTATCACTAACCGTAGCATACTTTTAGGAGCTTTAAGTAAATACTGTGGGCTGTAGATAATTTGACTAGAGTAAATTTTCAAGAACCCGAGAGAGTGTAATATAAAAGTTCAAATAACCAAGAAGAATGTAGAAAAAATTTGATATTTAATACATTTATATATATTTTTAATTAAATTGAACTAGAATGAATTGTAATCAGGAATAATTACTTAATTGGGATAAATATAAGATAATCATTTCTCTTATTCAATCTCAAAAAATTTCTAAAAATTTCTTCTTAAATAGCAGATGTTGTTAAGAAATCTCTTTAATTGGAATATTTCATTAAATAAGAATTGAAAATATGGAACTTTAGCACTATTAAGAAATAATTCCTGATTAATATTTATTAATTTTTCATAATACTTATAAAAAAGTTTTGTGCATTTTATTATAATTCTTAACCAAAAGCAAATAGAGCAAATAAAAAAAAAATTAAATTTAGTTACAATGGTTACGGATAAAAAATAATACAATGAAAGCTTCAATATCAAGTTCTTTGAGTGCTTCCACCGTGATGGTATCATTTAGAAAATTTTTGCTCAACCAAAAAGGAAGATATCAATAAGCGATAATCCATGTTAAGTTGAGTTCGAAACTATGTATTTTTAAAATCCAAACGATCAGCTAAAGAAGGTAAATACAAACGCTTATAAATATACAAGACGATGTTGTAGTATGCATAAAACCGTGGCAAGAACCATAACATTATAACTTCTGCTTTTTAAGAAAAAATACAACCACACAAACACATAAAACGATGCAGACAATTCAGTACAACCATACAAACACATGAGCCGATGTAGGCAATTTCATTATAGCCCCATAAACACTTGTACCTATTCAGGCAAATTTGTTTTAAGACACAACCAACAACAACTATAATTGCTTCTACTATGAGGATCTATTTACAACGTAGGTACAAACACTCAAATCAAATTGTAATATGATCCACTGATGTGGTCGAAAGATGGTATATAAGACGGTGTTGAAACGCAGATTATGGTTTTAAAGGTGTTTAAAAAATCTATGTATTAGCGTTTGCTAATAATTGTACACTACATACTTTTATTTAATTTTAAATCATCCAAACTTCAAAAGTTAATTAAAGGTACAAACGTAGCAATGTGTGTCAGAAGTGGGTCTTACAAATATTTAAAAAGTTTGAAGTTAACAATATTTAAAGTCGTCCTACAATTGTAAGATTAAGGAACCAGAGAACATTTTCTTAAGCCGAGCTGCTCAATTTCGGCACCCCCTTTTTTTTAACAGGAATCACTGTTTTTAAAATGATCGATTATCTTAAAACATTTTTACGTACATCATTTTGCAGTCGCATATGTAAATCAGGATATATATCCATTATTTTTACTTGTGTACATTAACTGGTTCACGCTACTGTGATTAAAAAAAAAAACAAGAACTGTAAATAAAATAAAATAAATTTAATTAATGTGTTTTATTTAAAAAAAAAGCTTTTTAATGCCCTGCAGAAAATTTCATATCTGTTATTTTTATTTAACGCATATTTTGCTTGTTAATTTTATAAAAGGATTCAACATCATAGCAAATTGTACTCGAATTTAAAAATAAATCATCAACTAGTTATTTGAAAAAAAAATATATATAAATTTTTACGCAATCTTAAGATTTAGTTGAAGAGCGCCGGTTATTCCGTTTTCTTTTTATGGCTGTTTAAAAAATATTTATAAACAACAAAATTTTTCAACAGTTTATTATGTCGTTTTTCTTATTTTGGTTTAATAAAAATCGTACCAGAAAACCCATTAAAAAATAATGAAAATGTTGCATTTTTTAAATTATGCAAATTAAATTTGCTCTCATCGTTGTGTTACAAAAAAAGAAAGAATCACATTTGTACACTGAGTTTGTTGTTGCCGCTATTGCTGTATTGATTCATTTGTTTAAATGTGTTTGTGTATTAAATATGTATGTGTGAGTGGATTTGTTAACATCATATTTAAATTTTAAAAACATATTGAATAAATGATATTTAAGCTTATAATGACAGAGGCATACACACAAACTTATGCAGTGCGAAAGAACTCAACAGTTGGGGGGAAAATAAAAGCACACCCTGTTGGACTATATAAAAATAGTTGAAAGAAGTTATATTTGGATCATTTGTATTTATGACAAAATTTAAATAATTTAAGTAAGTGCCATAATTATTTTTATTTTTATTTTTTGTTTTATTAAATCCTATGCTTAGTGAGCAAATATATATTAAGACTTTCAATAATATGAATTGCCATCTACAGGGTTTTAAATCAATGTAGAGCGTCGCTTGCCAGTGATACATTCCTGTCAAATGGATATTAAATGTCAATTATCCCATAATAAAAATATATTGCAATAATTTGTGTTAATTGGAAAAATATAAAACAAAAAATAAGTAAACTTAAGCGCTGTGGGCACGACTACAATATTAATCGTAATGTTTAAAAAATATGTTTATATTTAATTAATTTGCTGTGATTTAATGTGTATGTATAATACATTAAGAGATACAAAAGCGAAAAAAGAAAGGAAAATTAAAATCGCCATAACACGTGCATTAAACTTGTTTTATAAATTATTAATATTTTATATAAAAAAAACTTTGTTAAACGAAATAATCAAATTTAAAGCTTTTTTTTATCGATTTGTATACAATAATTAGTAGTACAAGTCAAAAAATATCATATGAAATAAATATATTCGCACTTAAGATTATTTTTGGATGAGAAAAATTTACAAGAAATAATTTTTGGTGATTTTGTTTCTACTTTTGGCGTTTTTCTGCTAAATTTTTATACGATTATTTTACTAAAATTTATATTAAAAAAATTCTTATATAAAACAAACTTATTATTAATTATTTATGAAGAAAAACTACATAACATTGGTTTTGGCGACTTAGGTCGGAAAAAATCTGAAGATACTCATCCTAATTTTGACAGTAGTAATGCTTAATTGTGAAGTGTTGTATTTTTTAGTGCTTCGTGAAAGCTTTTGTTGCATAGCATAAGATAAGAGGTTTGTGACTGTTCAAAATATGTGGTTGAAGTCTACTCATGATTTGGTTAAGCACCAATGAAATATATAGACAATGCTAAGCATTGCTGGTGGTTAAACCACCAGCAAATAAATTTCAATTAAAATAAACTTATGACAATATGTCGAATAATAAATTTCTTAAATTACTCATTTATGTTTTACCATGTGCAAATTTTGTAGTCACCCTTTAAAGATGCCCAGCTACGCCAATGCTTATAGTTCTTTTGGAATTTGCATTGTATGTTTATAAAATATCGCATGTATATTCTATCTTTGTAGGCACTAACTGAATACCAATGATGACGATGTCGCTGATATGAAATAAAAATTTATTGAAAAATGGTATTGATAAAAAAAGTTTACCAAAAAAATTTATTTAAAAATCTGCTAACGACAGGTTATTTAAATATATAAAATAACAAAATGCCGGAATAAATAGATGCATATACTCGTATACATAAATAAAATATTTATGAATAAAGAAAACATGTTAATAAAATTTCTATTGAACAAACTAAAAAATTTAATTTGGAAATTCTATTATTTATTTTATTTACTGAATTTATTGAAAATTACTTTATGTCCAAAAGTATGCTTTTGTTTTACATTTTCCAATTACAGCTCTTATTAAGTCTTTAAAACTGAGTAGTAATTAAGAATATTCATTAGAATGGAATTGAGTGATTTTTCTATAGAGCGAATTGAGTGAAATTTTTAATCATTCTCTTTGTCTGCTTGAGAGTATATGAAAACATTGTTTTAAATAAATTTCAATAACAATAAAAAAAATATTCCAAAGTACATAATATAGCAAACTAAAGAACAATATTTTTTTCTTTCTGTATATGTTTTATAAAATAGAATATTTCTTGCAAAAGAATTTGCATTAAGAGTACAATTCGTTTTGTTTTCTTTCACTCGGCAATTAGTTTTTATTAAAGTGCGGACGCGTTTATATTAAAATAGAAGAAAAGCAAAAAAAAAAACAAGAGAGTATCGTGAATGTTATGCGCACAGTAATTTTATTTAATGATTATATTTATTTATTAATATAATAATAAATGAAAATTGTTTTTATACTCGTGTGCCGGTGAAAGGGTGAAAAAGTGAATAGAAAATTGCAAAACATTAAATTAACCCATATAATTTTTTATGTTCAACAAAGTTTTTAATAAAATGGTTTCAAAAGATATATGTACATACATAAATATGTACATGTACATACATAAGCACTTATATGTACATATGCACGTAGATGCACCTGTGCTTACTAGAGATGGTCACTAGTCACGTGATTAGTACGTGACAATAAAATGCGCGAGACTAGAAATTCAAAGCCTGATTGAGCACCAAGAGCCTTGAGAAAATGTGCAAGAATATATTTTTAACTGCTTAACTATTTCGAAGGGAAACTATTTTCATATTAGAATAAAATATTGTTTAAAATACGTTTGCCGAATACTCAAATGCTGATACTGTTTAACAAACGGAGGTATCGTACAATTCAATATCAAAAGCTAGATAAAATAAGCAGGTATGTGAAGAAAAATCATTCAGACCAGTCAAAGCCATATGCATAATGTGCAAAATTTTACAAAAGACAACAATGCTTGCAAAGAATTTAAGAGCTTTCAAACTTATTTACTGTTTTAGATACAAAACCGATTGGAAAACTATAAAAGGTGTGATGTTTTTGTCTGCTATATCAATTTTTTCAATAATTTTAACATTTTGTTTTTAATAGTTTTTTCAAAAAATTTTCATAACTTCGTTTCACAACTTTATCTTCGTGTGTGCTTTTTAAAAGTTAGTAGTTTGAGATTAGCTTAAAAATTATTCTCAAAATAAATCGGAGTACCTAACACCTATTCAAAACGATCGTTACCCATCACATACCTGAGTGATTATTTTTCTACAGATTTAATTAGGAATCTTGAAACAAAATTTTTACAGACACTTCTACACTGAGTAAATTTTTCATGACATTCATATTTTTGAAAATTCTCTTCGCGAGAAAAAATATCTTATCTTAAATCGTATTAGCTCTCTTCCTATTAACGTGCTTAATAGTGATTGAAGAAGTTATTCACTATCCCATCTCTAGTACTTCCATACTTAGCAGTGTTAATAACACATGAGATACTTAACAGCTGTTTTACTCTTGAAATAATACTCTTCAATACATTTAACGCACATCTTATTGTTCTTGCTCATCGTTGATAAAGTTGTTGGAGTTTTTATTTTTGTTTGTAGAAAGAGAAATAATGGACAAATGTGAGTATTAGAAGCATATTGAGCTCTTTAATGCATTAAACACATTCACCACAGCAGGCTACCGACTACAAAATGTCAAGGATAGAATACACATGTTTATATGAGAGTGATTCTTTTGAAGACAGCAAGGCAACAGGGCGGCATGTTGTTGTCTATGCTGATTTTGTAGTTGTAGTCCAATTAAACTAATTTCTATTTTTTTTGGTTACAATGAGAAAATTCAGTGTTGCCAGTATAATACAAAATGCTGAATGAATGATATCGTTCTACAATTATGTCATATTATTTAACAGAAACAATATCCAAAAATTGATGTAAAGCATAAATTGATTAATTTTTATACTTTTACGTTATATTTATAAGTACATTTTGAAAGAGTAATTTAATTTTTATAAATGCGAAATATTTTAAGGTGATAATACTGAACTAAGTATTTATTCTTAAATATGAGGTGCAGATGGTGCTGCTGCCGTCTCCAAAATAATTAAGTAGCTGGCTACGAGGCGACAAATAATGCTAGCGGCATTTGAAGTCGTGTGTTCGTGTAGCCTGATGTGGTGAATGTGTTTAATGCATAAATCTTAAGATATTAATTATATTCATGAATTTAATATATCGTCATATAAAAGCAAAAAAGGCGTAAGTAACCTTTAAACTGCCTTATTCATAAAACAATTTTTGGTTTTGGAAACTCGTTTTATAAAGCTTTTATAAATATAAATTTTTTTAAAAGAAAGTTTTATGTTTTGAAGTGTGTTTAGTTTAGTGACTTTTGTTAATAAATTTGATATTTTTGGGCTCCTACAGATAAAATCATTGTAAATAAATCGAGCACTATTTTCGATTTTCTCGTAAGCGACAAACCAAAGTTTACAGGAGAAGCTTTTTTAAATATGTTTTTGTACGTAAATTGCTTAACCATAAAAACAAGCCAAATCTTCAAATTAAATAAATAAAGACTTAATGTCAAATAAATATACTTCGGTATTTCAAATACAAAAACAAAATTTTAAAATTTCTTGGAATATAAAACTGAAAATGTATGTGGATCGGCAACACACTACGCAAACGGACATTGATTGAAATGGAAATGGCATCTTAAATAAAACATAAGCTATATCAGTAGAATGAAGTCAAATATTAGGCACTAGATCCATATCAGAATATCAGGGTCCAGTACTTTGTACAGAGAGGCAAGTATATTGAATACTTATTAAAATTTAAATTTGCAACATATTTAACTGCTTCCAACAAAAACTCTTGCTAGTGATTCTCTTGAATAAAGTTATGCTTTTCTAAACTTCGCTCTAATGCTATTCAAGGTAAATTTTCCAACCACATCAACTTCGATACAGTCAAGGATAGTCAAATCGGTTTTTTAGAAAAGAGAAGTGCTGTGCTGTCAGCTTAATTTTCCCGTACCCGTGTCTGTAAATTGAAAACTAGAGATTACCTTTTGCTAAAAACACCTCGCAACAATATGATCAACTTGCTTTCGTTGAGAAAGTAATTACCAATTTCCTTATTTTCCCTTTTTGTTTTTCTGAGTAGAATACAAAAACGTCAGAACTTTTGTTGCCGTAATTGTAAGTGCTTTGGTTTTTCGCTGCTGTTCTTTGCCAAGTACTTTTTACTCAAAGTTTTTAATTTAATCTATTAAGTAATAAACTGCTCTTCAACATTTTCTTTCAACTCGAAGGGCAAAAGAAAAGACTAAACAACATCTTACTTTAACGTCGTCATTTGCAGGCAATTAGTGAGTCAGTCAATTCATTACTCATATGAAATGTTCTTGTGTGTAACATTTGCAGCTTTTGACACACCATCAACAACCGCCACAAGAGCGCTGGATGCGGTGTCAAATGAGAGAGAGTTGAATTTGCAAAAGGTCTACAAGAAGCAAAGAGCAGCAGCAGAGTGTATAATAGACAAGGGCAAGCATGATGCTGATGAAGATGATGACGATGAGCACTCCAAAGCTCAACAAGCACACAAAATTACACTTCAGCAAATTAGGAACGAAAATGCAACAACAACTACGCCGAACAACAGCTTTACCAGCAGCTGGAGTGAATGAGAAAATAAATCAAGATGCTGATGAAAAAGTGAGTGAAGATGATTTGGAATCAAATGAAACTGAGCAGTTGCTGGGCGGTCAAAAGCAACAGCCAGCAAAAGAAAATCATGCTGCGGTGGCACGTGTTAATTTCAAAAAAAAAACTTCCACAGGTTTTTCCAACATCCCTTGTAAAGAAGCTGAAAGTAAGTTCAAATTCAAGATCTTTAAGCAAAATATAAAATATTTAAGCTATAAATTGGAAATAAAGTTGGCAATTGTGGCAAAATTTTATAACTTCGCATAAACTCAGCGGGAGTTCTGCTATTTTTGGTAGTTAAACAATAATAAACCTTATTATTTATTCGAAGTTTTAATTTTGAGTTTTTGACTTGAAGCACATTTACGTGGTTTGCAATTGCAAAGTTACATAAAAACTGTTTACAATGTAGCAAGTGCATGTTGCACGAGTCAACATTAACTTAGAAAGAAACGCATATGTATTTCTTAATTTCAAATGCAACACAACACACACACACATCCGCAAGCACCTAAACTAAATATTTAAAAATAAAAACCGGCAACTGGCAAACAGGCTGACAAACGTGTACTCGCTTTGACTTAAAGTCTTACAATGTGCTTAAGTTGCATGCAACACTTGTTTAATTCTGTTCAATTTATTTTTATAGCTTCTTCAAAGAGATTAAAGAAAAAACTATAAAAAAATTAAAAAATTTACGCTTTAATTTATGTTGCTATAAAAACAAAAAACTGCAACTACCAAATCAAGAGCAACAGCAGCAGCGCAAAGTAGCGCCAGCCAAAAACAATGTGGCGCTCCACAACAATAAAACCAAATAAAGTTTTACCAAGAATGTTCTTTCGTCTTTTGTACGCATTCTTTTTTCAGAAATAAAAAAAAAAACATAACGACGAAATAAAATGTTGAAAATTGGTGTTTTTTGCATTTTAACGAAACTTTACTGACAGAATTCTAAATGTTGCAGAAGTCAAAACTGTTGTTAAGATACAGTAATTGTGGCAACATTAATGGATATGTTAATTTGAAAATTTTTTTATTTTTGGAAAATCAATTTTCAAATTCTTTTTCATTAGAAAATAAAAAGTTGCAGCAAAAAAAATTTTTAAATCGGGAAAGGGACTAATTAATTCTCTTTAGTAAAGAAAAATATTAAAAAATATATACAAATAAAGTAAAAAATATTTCCAGTGCTGTAAGGCTATACTTTCATGCATTAAACACATTCACCACAGCAGGCTACCGACTACAAAATGTCAAGGATAGAATACACATGTTTATATGGGAGTGATTCTTTTGAAGACAGCAAGGCAACATGGCGGCAGGTTGTTGTCTATACTGATTTTGTCGTTGTATTTCAATTAAACTAATTTCTATTTCTTTGGCTACAATAAGAAAATTCAGTGTTGCAAGTATAATACAAAATGTTGAATGAATGATATCGTCGTACAATTATTTCATATTATTTAACAGAAACAATATCCAAAAATTGATGTAAAGCATAAATTGATTAATTTTTATACTTTTACGTCATATAAGTACATTTTGAAAGAGTAATTTAATTTTTATAAATGCGAAATATTTTAAGGTGGCAATACTGAACTAAGTATTTATTCTTAAATATGAGGTGCAGATGGTGCTGCTGCCGTCTCCAAAATAATTAAGTAGCTGGCTACGAGGCGACAAATGCTGCTAGCGGCATTTGAAGTCGTGTGTTCATGTAGCTTGCTGTGGTGAATGTGTTTAATGCATCATACTGCTCCCAAGCACAAATCAAATATAAGAGCATAGAAAGCTGAAATTTACATGCCAACAAGTTCAATGTTATGAATACAGTATTCTAAATTTTGTGTTTTATTTAAGCGACTTTAAAATATTTTTTATAATTTTCCACTGTTTGCTACACTACTGTCTTCGATTACTATTATTGAAACTTATCCTCTGCCTGACTTTAAAAGTATGCATACAGGAATATGTATGCAGATTTTTTCTTTGTTTACTTCCTACATGTGTGTATGCATGAGTGTGTGTGCAATCGAAGTTGCAAAAGTATTTCAGCCTGGAAGTATGCAACACAACAAGACCAATCTATGTGTGTAATACCACACACTGCAGTTGAAGCACAAATTGCTACTGTTACAAGAAAAACAAATATATTAAGTTCAATTTTATTTCTCTTGCCACAGACGACATGCTACATTGCATTTCCGTTTATTTTTTATTTATTTTTTTTGGGGGAGAACTTCTTTCAAGGAAATGTACAATTATTATTATTATTATTATTTTTATTTGGAAAATGTGTGCTAAAAGAGCTGTATGTTTTAAGTAAAATTTCAAACTGTCTGTTACAATGTTAACAAGATGTTGTTGTTGTCGTTACTATTATTCTTATTCACATTGAATGGGTGTATGCAGTGTTGTTGACGACATTACTTTCGATAATAATGAATTTTATCTTTTAAAATAAACATACAGAGGGAAAAATGTTTGTATGTTTAATGCCGTCATTAAAAATGGAAATATGTATCTCTCTTTTGCAATACTTTTCATAAAGAAAATCTTTAAAATATCAAATTATATATGTATGATTAATAATATTGTAATACTCGTCAATAATTGTAGTACACTTAACAGTGTATGAATTACATGAGTATGTGTTCTTAACAACAACCCAGTGCACATATTCTATGAATCCCACCATAAGTAGGACAAATTTAAAAAAACTGATGTATATCCTATAACCGGCAACCTCTTGACTAATGGACTTACGTACTTACAACTCAGCTAAAGAGCAAATCGTCATTGGATACGCAAATAATGAATACAAGCAAAACATGATTTCTTATGTTTCTTCTACAAGTGCGCATTGCGTTATGATATAATTTAAAAATAGCTTTGTTGAGTAAAAAAACAAGCGAAGACGTTTTCTGCTTCTTGCCGGCATTTACACGTATACAACACGAGCAATCAAAATAAACAACAACAATAGCATATCAGCGCGTTGAGTCAATCAACAAAAACAAATCGAATAAAATAATATTATTTTAAAATGGGCGGTTTTGATAAAATATCGTAATGAGTTAATGACAAGTATTATTGAAATTCAAATTTGTTTTCAATAACATAGTTTTGTTGAAAATAATTCTTGTCTATTTTTTTCTGTGTAAGTCGTACTTATTTGAAATCATTTTTTTTAAGGTACTTTTCTTAACCCTTATGTGAATAGCAAAGTGCCAGGGTACCTTTAGCGTTTTAGGTTTAATTTTTTTTATTGAATCTGATGATCCACATACTTGAAACTTGTGGAGAAGACTCTTAAATTATTACTGAGTTGGAGCAAAAAATTTTACTTGGATAAGAGACTTAAAAAAAGCAACTTTTAAAAGGTTATATAAATTGGATAAAAAATTACTTTAAAAAACTAAGTGGAAAAAATGATTATGTTCTTAATAAAGTACCTTTGAGAAGGAATACCATTTAGAAAATATATTTGCTAAAACTACCCACAAAAAATGAAGATATAGATCATTAATTACAGTTTTGATGAATTCAGCTCCAAGTAGTACTATTTTTGGTGAAACATCAATTAATTTAGCACATGGTTCTCATAGGACGGAAGTGATCCAAATAACTGAATGGTAAACAACAGCCTAAGAGTATCAAATTCAGTACCTGTAGCGATTAGTGTGCAATGAAAGAGATAAGGCTTTGGAAATAAATATAACTATTAAAAAAATAACTTATTCACTTACTCCGTTGGATAAGTCTTATAATGTTTCAGCTTGCTTCTGATTTCAATGCTGACGAAAATTTAATTTAAATATTTGTTTTCATTTTATTGTCTGCAATTTATTCTTTTGTGCAAGCGGGTATATTTTCCCGGTGTTAGTTAACGCCTGTCATCGTATTAAGAAGAGACACCAACAAACATGAAAATTGTTTACTATACACATATGTAAGTGTGTATGTGTGTAAGTACATGCACATGCATTTGTGTGCATTTGAGTTTTCTGTGTATTTATACAATATTGAGTTTAAGCGGAAAGTTTAAATAAAAAGAAAATTTTGCAAATAACAATGCCACTGCTAGGAGGCTGTTGGGAAATTCAGGCGCCAACGAATATAAGCCAGTCTCATTTCAACATACAAGATTTTTAACATCAATTCGTATATAACGAGGGACGCCTTTAGGCATGCCCAAAGTTGTTAGGGCTTAGCTTTTGCTATCAGAAACTGAAATAAGCATGGCTTTTTCATAACGCCTTTGGCGAAATATCTAAAAATTATACACAAAAAGTAATTGATTATTTCTTTGCTTAAAAGCGATAACAGCATAATTCTTCTAAGGACAAAATGGAGTTATATATGCTACAAACTTCTACCTACAAAGCTTCCCTATGTATCAAACCAAGTTTATTATAAAGATGTAGAGAAAACAATATTGAACGAAGTCTTGATAAACAACAACCCTCGTGGAAAACAAAAATTGGAATAAATCCATGAATTTCATGTTTTTTTTATTTTAAACAAAAATATGCACATGTTCCAGTATTTAGAAGGAAAATTAAAAAAAGAAATCAGTTTTGAATACCACTACCCAGCAAAAATTACTGCTTGCCAGGAGCGCTTTTGTAAGGGAGACAATGCTAAAGAATCACTTGCTGTTGCGCATGAATAAAGCATTTTTTTTGTTCGAGATGAGCCAGAAGCAATACGTTCAGCTTCCAAAAAGCCATGAATTTCTTTCCTTACCAAAGTGTTTCACAGACGTAATAATATATAGTTTTTGTGTATTCAGATGCAAAAGATACTGGCTTGCAATTTTTTTTCTTTTTACTTTTTGTCTACTTTGTTAGAGAGCCCGCCTTACGTAAGTGCTTCTCAGAAATATTTTTAGAAGCTTTTGGTATCCAGTAAGCAATAGATTGGTTCCCTCAGTAGTTGGTGCTTCCAAATCAGAATATTTTTTTGTTGGGTAACAGCAGCAGCAGCAGCAGGAGCGTCTAAAAAATCCCAGTGCAACATGATTATTAATGCTTCAATAGAAGCAGACACATTTTTTGTTTCCCATTTTTTATTTTATTTGCCAAAATGCACACACAATTTTTATGAAAAAAATAAAGAAAAAGGAATGCAAAAAATTTTACACATACACAAAGAAATTCCTTTAAACATACGCAAGAACAAATACCAAATCCTTTTAAATAATATATATTTTTTTATTTTCATTGTACATGTTAGTTTATATCTGTGAATATTTGTGAATATTTGGTAAGCACACATAAGCACACTTAAAGCCAACACTTTTTACAATTATTTGAGCGTGAAGTCAAGAAAGGAAAATAATAATCGTATAGAAATAAAGATGTGATTTAACTTCTTTTCTTTTTAGTCGTTGTAAGTACAAGTACTAGTTTTCCAGAATATGTGTTTAAGATAAAGAGGAAGCGGAAATATGTTTAATAAACTGGGATCATGCTTTCTTTAATAGGAACGAGTAATAATTACCAATTGAGGAAACTTATTTACATGTGTGTGTGTAATGAATTGTTTTATCCATTAGTATTAAAATAAATAACGAGGTGCCTTTAAATCGTAAGGGAGTTTAAAAATTACTAAATATTTAAATGGTTTTAGTTTGCATACTTAATTTCAGTTTCTTTTCCATATTAACTTCTATTTTGGAAGCTTAGTTTCCAAGTTGGCAACCAACGTTGCTTATACATATCGCACACTAAATCATAAGAGTCACAGCTCAAAAAATGTCAGGCGTTCAGAAGTGGCAAAAAACTGTTTACACTGTACAAATGACGCAAGTATGTAACATGAAAAGAGGCACAACAGTATTTTATATTGCTCAAGAAGACTGTACTGCAAACGAAATTTTTGCTATCGTTATAGATTTGTTAAGTTAAACGGTTTATGAGAAAACAAAACCATTTTTATAATTTTGAGTTGTGACTGTTTACGATTTAGTGTGCGATATATTGAAATCCCGTTTTTATGCTAGGAACACAACTGGGACGAACGACACATTTTTCGGTGCGAACTTTTGTCATAAAAAATAAAACACAATTGTGCAAATGAAAATTAACACAATACCGCCGTTGGACGAAATTTGTCGTGCGTGACGAACTCTGAGATAGATATATATAAATATTTCTATTTTGTACGCCGATGGACGACGAAAAAACAATTTTCTCTCTCTCTTTGCACACACAATAACCAACTTTATCAATTAGAAGAGAGGAATTCGCTGAGCAATGCATTAAACACATTCACTACAGCAGGCTACCGACTACAAAATGTCAAGAATAGAATACACATGTTTATATGGGAGTCATTCTTTTGAAGACAGCAAGGCAACATGGCAACATGTTGTTGTCTATGCTCATTTTGTAGTTGTAGTCCAATTAAACTAATTTCTATTTCTTTGGCTACAATGAGAAAATTCAGTGTTGCCAGTATAATACAAAATGTTGAATGAATGATATCGTCCTACAATTATTTCATATTATTTAACAGAAACAATATCCAAAAGTGGTGAATGTGTTTAATGCATAAATTCGTCGTTGTTGTGCTTCATACGACGTAGACGAAATTCATCGTTTGTCCCAGTTGTGTTCCTAGCATTAATCTGTTGAGTGATAGGAAATTTTAATAGCGAAAAATACTCACAATGCTTTTTTGCACAAGATTGTGAATTTGGCTAGTATTTTTTTTTTAGTAAGTACTCAGAATGCTTTTTAAAACATCGATTTTTATTAAAGAAATATAAGAACTAGTTTTCATACATATTTTTATTAGACTTTGTACCGAAAATTACACGAAAAAATGTTTAATATTTAAGTTCGCATTAAGAGAAATAGAAGCAAAAATTGGAATTTTTTTTAACGTTTTCCCAGAAGAAAATATCATTATACTATGCCAAAAGGAAAGTTTTTTTAACATCGCTTCAACCCTCGGTGATCAGAAATCGTAAAAGAAAACTTCTTGCAGTGACACAAATCATTAGAGATGTTCCAAATTTGCACTACTTCCGGAAAAACAAATTTGTTCTGATAGATCACTTGAAAATAATTACTGACCAGATTATGGATATAAGATAGATACCTAGTGTAGTGGCAGCCAAGACTTCTATTGCCAGTTGAAATGCAATAGTGGACTTAGGCCTGCTTCCGCCCTGGAAACTCTTTGACATGACGCCCTTTTTGATTTTTTTCTACGATTCATTGACATAAAAATATTTTTCATAATTTTTTTTTTATATGTAATATTACGAACTTTGTCCTAATCGAATCATCAACAGATACATTAAGAACTTTTTGTGTACTCAGTACGTACGATGTGCTCAAATTTGTTAGCCTTAAGAAATATTTTATCTCAATTCGTATTTAAATTTTAGAAAGGATTGGTTGTGCTCCACCTTAAATACAATATAGACAAAATGTGCTTTGTTTATGTAAATGATTTCCGCTTACAGGTACTTTTTATGCATATTTTAAATATTTTAATACTGTCAACACAAATTACAGTGCGGCATAAAATTATCTCAAGATTAAGTAGATACCCACAGGTATTACAACATTTTGACTCAATTTTATTGAATACTGTTGGAGTTATATAGCAGACAGTAGAAAAACAATATCAACAAGTTCCTAATCTTTTCTGGAGACGCTTAAGTAAAGAATCTTGTGAATGAAGTGAACGTAAAATTCATTTATTGGTGGTTAAGCATTGTCTATATGCATTTAATTTTTGCTTTAAATCGAAATGTGTCTTTTTTTTTTGTTTTCGTGTATCTTCTGATGGTTTGTTAAAGTAACAATGAAATGCACATAGACAATGCTTAAGCATCAGCAAATAAATTTCACTTATAATAGAATTATGACAATATGTCAAATAATAAATTTCTTGAAAACTATTTAAATATTTTTTTTAAATAAATTGTCAAAAAGACATTAAAAATAAAAAAGTTACTTGGCATACTTGCAAATTTTATTAAAGAGAATTTGCTGATATTGCGCAATAAATCTGACAACTCTGTTTATTATTAATTATCATCCGTATTGTGAATAAAGTGTCATTCGGGTTTTGTTTACTGCTCTCAAAACCGCAATCGTAAAATTTCCCATATAATGGATGTTTTTTTCGTGGATATTTGGTCGTCATTTTAAAAGTGTTTGTTTGCTTTAATTTTAAAACTGTTAAATAAATGTGAGTAACAAGCCAATATTATTTATTAATATTATTTCAATGACAGTGTAATTTTTTAGCAGTTAATCAAAAAAAGAAAATTGAATTAACTTTGCCATTAGGCAAAGAATGTGAGAAAATTCATCCAACCGGTTGCAACAAAAATTCTGAGAAAATAGTAAAATTGGTGAGGTGACGTGCTCCTCTGTTTTTTGCGAAGAATATATCCATATTGTAGACATTTGCACTTCCATAGCATGCAGAAACTCTGAAAGCACTTCGCTGCATGATGACTGAACATTTTCTACCTCGTGGTCTCTGGCCACACATTTTTCAGAACTTTTTATAATAATAATAATTGAGGGAATAACAGTGTAAATACAAAAAAAAAAAATATATCAGGAATTTATATACAAATCAATTTCTTACTGTAAACAAATTCAAAAAAATTTGAGGCTTAGCGTTATTTTTATTTTCTTATATTTTTCTGCTCCATTTCTTTAAATTTTTTAACACAAAAATTGCACCAATTCTAAACATATTTATTCCTCCTTTAAAATTAATATTTACGTTCAAACGATTTTGTTTTTAAGTTTAACATTTAATAATCCCAACTTATTATTTTACTTATTCAGTAAAATACTTTTTTTTTATTAAAAATACATTAAAATTGATTTTTGAAAAGTTTAGCTAGATTCTATGCGTTTTTACAGATCCTCAGGAAACCTTTACCCAAAAATTTCTTAAAATAACTTAAATTATTCTGTTAAACTTTCATTTAAGCAAATGAAAAGCGCAACAAATAACAAAGTTGAAACAATAATTCAATAATCAACATGTTTTTTTATTTTATTACTGTAGTCCTAATTTACACTACACTAATTGCTACATTGGCTGATTTTTTTTCAGCTCGAATTGAAATTGTAAGAAGTATGTAAAGAAAACAAATGTAAATCACAACAGCAGCTATTCAAGAATAGAGTGTTGCCACCCAAGTACTTTTGACCCGATGCAGTCAAGTTAATAATTAGTGTTTTTTATGGGAATTGTTAAAATTTATTTTTACATATTTAACATCCATATGATTTCTAACCAGAACACATGTTTTGAATGGAACAAAAATTCACGATAGCAAATTGTTGTTCGGGGAAAAGAAAAATTTCAGGGGAATAAAATGTTTGCCTTTTTTCACGTGAAATGCTGTCAAAATACATTTATAAAAAATTTGCACGAATTTTTCATAAAAAACTGTTGCAGAAATAGTACTCTATTTATCTTGAGAAAACGTATGAAATGTAACTTCAACATTTTAAGTTTTTATGTGAAATAAGATGAGTGGCACTTATTTCGCATGAAACTTACAACAAATACATGGGGTGTTTTTAAAAACATAAGAAATTGTAGCATATTTTCAAGGGCTAGGTAATATTGTTTACATTAGAGATGAGCCATATTTCGAAACCTGTTACTTTTTCACAGCGATCGAGAAATCACTAATCACAACTGTGACTGAATTTATCAAGCAACAGGTTTGGAAATATAGTTCTTTTATACAAATTGTGATTGTTTTTGTATGCTTACTTTACATTAAATAAAGCTACCTTCAGCTTTTGTGGAGAAAAAATCGTCAAATCGTGTCAAATCGTCTTTTCTGGCAACTATGTACAGCTTTAACATTTTTGTATTTGCAATTTTATTGGCTCTCTGCCTCTTATACAACAATTCTCAATATTTGGATGGGATTGATTGCTAATTGCTTGTTCTTGCCTATTCTTATTAGTATTTCAAAATACTAATACTAAGACACACTTTTAAAGCAGATGTGCTGAAATGTGTTTAAATTACGATCATGCATTAAACACATTCACCACAGCAGGCTACCCGAACACACGACTTCAAATGCCGCTAGCAGCATTTGTCGCCTCGTAGCCAGCTACTTAATTATTTTGGAGACGGCAGCAGCACCCATCTGCACCTCAGTATTGCCATCGCATGTATAAAAATTAAATTACTCTTTCAAAATGTACTTCTATGACGTAAAAGTATAAAAGTGAATCAATTTATGCTTTACGTCAGCTTTTGGATATTGTTTCTGTTATATAATATGAAATAATTGTACGATAACATTCATTCAACATTTTGTATTATACTGCTGACAACACTGAATTTTCTCATTGTAGCCAAAGAAATAGAAATCAGTTTAATTGGACTACAATGACAATATCAGCATAGACAACAACCTGCCGCCTTGTTGCCTTGATGTCTTCAAAAGAATCACTCTCATATAAACATGTGTATTCTATCCTTGAAATTTTGTAGTCGGTAGCCTTCTGTGGTGAATGTGTTTAATGCATCACTGTTTAATTCAAAGTTTGACAAACACACACATATATAATATAAAAGAGAGTAAAATGCATGCTTGTATAAATGTTCGTGAAAATAAGAGCATAACGAAGTGCCCACGGGCGGCCTTTTGCTTATCGCTGGTTTAATTTCACTTCTACTCTTCTAATTAGTCTTTCTCAAAAGAACAGAATTGCCACAAACAAAATACTGCTGAACTGTGATCACAGTCACAGTTTAAAAGAACAGCGATTTAGAAATTACGTTCACAAGGAGAAACATTATTAAAAAATCACGGGATCGCTCAACAAATTTTTTTTTGCCAAATTTTTCGTATGAAATAATGAATGTTGCTCAAAATTTTTCACAAATTTGAAAGGAGTACTATGCTTAAAGGTAAATATTATTCAAGAAGACCACTTAAAAAATATCATATATGTATATAGCCCTTGTACTTATGGAAAACAACTTGTATGGCAATTTTTTAATCCCAGTGTAGCTCTTGGCATTACATGAATATAAAATTATTTTACTTGTACTGAGTTTTTTTTTTAAATTATTAGCCACATATAGGACAAACTTTTTTTCGGTACTAAATTTCGTATGCTGTTTTTTTGGTAAGAGTTAAAAAAAAAAAATTCTACATCAACTTCATACGATTATAATAACGAGGATGAGGAGGTTGCAGTTGATGACTTGAAGGCATGTATGTACGTTTGTATGTGGATTTATTTCAGTGCATGATTGGAGGAAATACCCACACTTATACACATATTTGAATTGAGTGCAGCAATAATGTGCAAAAAAAAAAATTTTTTATATAAAATAAGTTTTTACTAACAATAAGTTGGTAAAATAATATTTACATTTGATTTGCAATTATTTTGATATTAAAATGAATGAGTAGCGCAAATGCCAAACAAAAATGGAATAAAATCTCCTAAAGAAACAACAAATCCGAAATGAAAAATGAAATATATTTCTAACGAGTTCTAGTAGTTGTATTATAATACAATTTCCACAAACAAGCTACAATTATGAGCATAAATTGAAAGTTAAAAAAAAAACCCTAAACCAATGCTGTTGGTGAAATAAACTATAAATAAAATATATTAAATTCTGCAACTACAATTTTTAGTTTGTTTGTTTGTGAACTACATACAGTGCAAAAATTAAGGATACCTGGCGATAAAAAAAAGTAATATTTTTATGCTTCTCGGCTGGGAGGGGTTTGCATTTGAATGGAAATATTTTAGCATTTCATTAATGTATGCAAATATTAATGCTCGAAACAAATATATTTTATAAAGTTATTGCTGCTACTATTGTAGCATGTGTAATTTAAAAACGAATAAAATCCTATTTATTGCATTGAAGGATATTTGAATTTTTTTTCTTGCATATTTGCGTTGATTTATAGTTAAATATTTTATTTTTTATGAAGATCATAAAATTGTTCAATTATGCAAATGGTTAATATGAAATATGAGAAAAAAAAACAAAGTTAATTTATGTAAAGTAATTTTCATTTCTTCGTAGTGGCAAATTTAATTTCACTATTTTTTTAAATATTTCCATAGCAAAAAAATTTATTCGATTGTTTGAAAAAAAAATATTTACTCGATTATTCGAATAAAAAACGACTATAAGAAAAAATATCATCTGTTATAACTTAAATAATGGCTCTTAGCTTTAAGAGCTTTTTTATGTTATCTAATGTTATCTAAAAATTAAATTAAATTAAAGTGTTTGTGTTCTAATTTAAAGTTTCAAATCTGAATTGTATCAAAACATCTTGACGTTTCCAAATTATGCTAAACACACATTAATAAATAATGATTTTTAGCTTTTACTTAAATACTATACTTAAGAATTAAAAATATTTTAATGTATAAACTTGTATTCCTTTTCGTGAAAATAAACATTTGCTAAAATCCAATTTCATTTCATTTCTCTTAATGAAAATTGCGGACAGAAATAGCTTTTAGTCTATGCTCTGTAAAATAAAAACACATCCATTAAAAGTTTATGCTTAAAGAAAGACGCTGAGTTGGGGTTAAGAGGGAGCATTAAGTACAAATTTCTTAACACAAAAAAAAATTGAAGCATTTCTTTCACATATAAACCTTTTGCCCCAACAAATTTTATATTCTATCTTTCATTTAGATTCCATGTCATCATACAAGAAATGCATTTAAAATGAACTAAATTCTTTAGAAACTAGAGACCTTGTTTGTTTTTTTTTTGCTGGAAAAAAATAAATATACAACAAATAAAAAATTCTTTTCAAAATAAAACATATTTTTGTAACATTTAAAAAAGAAAGAGAAAAAAAAACAAAAATGAAATAAATCCAAATAAATATACAAATGTATTTGAAATAGTTTGGTTTCATTTAATAAATGACGATGTCGTTGATGTTACTGTTGCTGTAGTGGTTGCTGCCTTCGCTGCTTTAAAAGCAGTTGATGACAAAACTAAAATTTAGCTGACTGCAATGTAGTAATATGTCTGTTTACTTTATGCCATCCTTCAGTATCGAAACAAAGGACACTGTCATAAGGGCGCTTCAGAATGCTTGGGACTTTTTAAAATGAAACAATGATTTTTGGATTTAAGAAAAAAATCATTTTATTTTTCAACCTAGTTGTATTTGAGCCTTATATACTTTGTAAAACGTTACTCCAATTTTTTATTAATGCCAAAAAATAAGAGTTGTCAAAATAGATATTTGATTATGAGACGATTTTCTGGTTGGCGTTAAATCTCTTGGAAAAAAGAAATAGTCACACGGGTCTAGATACGAAGAACAAGGAGAATGAGAGAGCAATTCCTTGCAAAATTTATAGATTTCTGCCATGGAAACTGCACATGTGTGCTCCTTTTTAATGTTCTGGTGAAAAAAAAAACTTTTTTCATTCTATTTTACTAGTATTGACTATTTTAACCTTTTGTGGAAGTGCATGTGACTTTATTGGCTGAAAGAGTCACCGTGGCCTTCTTTGGCGCCGATTAACCCTGCTGTTTGGTCTTTGCTGTGTTGTGGTGGATGCACGTTTAGTTTACGGTTACAAAACAGCACGAAAACTCGTCCATATGGCGGTTGTACAACGCTAAACACTCCTGCGTAGTTGTGACATGATTGCGTCTGTGGTCGATTGTGAGAAAATTCGGCTGCCATATTGCGGAACGCTTTCTCATACCCAAATATTCATTCAAAATTAAAACCTTTGAGCCATATGAGATAACAAATCTCGTTAACTTTCAATCTCCAATCGGCCAACGCCATAATGTGATTTTTTTAAATTATTCCGGGAGTAGAGACATCAATTAGGCGTCCAGAGCGTTTGGCTTGTTTTGCTGCAACGAAACTCAGCAAACCTCTTTTTTTTACCATTAAAATTTATGGTGAAGAATTTTCGTAGGTATTATCAAGTTTATCTTTGGTTTTAGTGATGGGTTTGTTCCTTCAAAAATAAATCCATTTTTTCCATTTTCTGCTCAAATCACGCGGCAGTCTGCTATCAATGGATGCCAAACACGAAATAAATGACGAAGCTTGTAAAATTTTATATATTGTTTTATTTTTTATTTTTAAGAACAATAAACCCAAGCAAAGAATGCCTACTACTATTACAAAGCGATACCTTCCGTAAGGTATGGTCACACTTGGGCAAACATTTGCCCAAAATAACGTAACCCCTAAATACTAATATAGAAGTTTCCAATTCAGAGACTTGTTTGTTAAGTTAAATAGTTTCCAATAATGTTGGATACTATGACATTGTCTATTAGTTGTTTATGAAACTGTTTAACTTAAGAAACACGTGTCTGGATCAAAATGTTTTTCACTAATATTTAGTGGTTACTTTTTTTTGGGCAAATGTTTGCCCAAGTGTGACCATACCTTTAGGATTCGGATAGTGATAGAGAAGACAGAAGGTAAAGTAAGAGATAGAGGAAAGCTTCATTATCTTACAACTCTGCTTTTTGCACAATATTTAATAAGGCACTGTTTAAGCGCCTCTGGTGTATTAAATATTTCTGAAGTTGTATTAAGTAGCCATTTTATTTATTTTTTTACTTTGCCGGTGACTCTGCTTCACAATACCCATGAAGGGGTGCACTCTGATGTTACATTATAATTAGTATCTCCGCTGAAGCCGGTGTAGTTCAGTGGCCATTGTCTATACCTTCATCACTTGAACTTTCTTGCAACAAGTGGCACAAAGGGGCACTAATGCAAATCAGAAAAATGCGTGGTGCTGTTATTAAATGACATTATGGGGCTCGAGCCCAGGATCTTCGGTTTTGTAGTTAACGTGCTAATTATTTCAGTTACCTAATTATATAACGAGTGTTGCCCTCTCAGTTCACAAATTCAAATTCGTTCTTTCGGCTTTAATAGTTTGACAACGCTTAAAACACTTATGAAAACGCTTAAAGTATTTGCCTCACTCAAAAAATAATAGATTAACCACAAAAACAAATAAAAATAACAAGAAAAAGAATAACAAGGGGAATAGAAAAAAACTGCTATATGTTACACTTTAGGATTTGTTGCATATTTCATTCCACCTTCGTGTTGCCACCAACTTATTTACAAGAAAACCAAGAGGTTATAAGAGGTTATAAAAAAAGTCGAAAAAACTTCTTGCAGCCCCAATAGTAGTGTATAAACAATAAGAATTCTAATTCTAAGTTGAATAATTATAATTAATTACTGCAAATCGAACTGTTCCCCAAATCTTATTAGTTTAGGAAAATTTAAGCTTATTTTGCAAGAAACATCCCAGCTCACTAGTAGCCATCAGAACTATAGGGCAAGAGTGTGAGTCAGTGCCTGTGAGTTTATGTGTGTTTGTCGTCTCTGACTAGGATGAACTATAGTTGAGGTAAAAACATTATTTCAATGATACTCATACGAACAGTTGCACTTACAAGCGAAATAAAGTCAACATTTATGACTGCAGTCAAACGGGCATGAAATATATTGCGTTTAAGAAAAACTCATACCAATAAGAAAAAACACAGAACTTAAAATGAAATAAAGCAAAGAAAAAGACAGAATAGAAAAATTAAAACTTTGTTCAAGTTTCACATTTATATTACTTGTATGTTGGTGGGTATGAAGATGCAACTATAATGGCAGCTTGTGTATGGAAAAGTAATATAAAGATACAAAAGTTTGCAATAAGTTCGGCTAAGAAGGTAAAATATATTCACAGTGGTAGTTTTTTGGGAAATAGAATTCGTAATGAAAACAGAGAAGTGAATGCGAAATAGGTAGAGTGGTATAACTTCGTGCTAACCTAAACATAAAATGAAGATGGAACCAGAAATGCATAATTATGTGTATGCAGTACCAGGAGCCAAATTCTCATATTGCATTGCAGCTCAATAGGTTCATGGTATCGCATGGCTTGTAGCATGTGCCTGCGTTTTGTTGAAACTACATGTCACACAATTTTAAGTGTTCCATTTTGGGCAAAACAGTCTTTAATCATCGTAACGTTGCGATTTTCCTTGTTCCTGAAGATGGGTCGATGCCATCGTCACACAAATCGCACAAAACAGTGCACTTTTCAGAGTGCATTGGTAGCTTTTAAACTGCCTTTGGCAGCTCTTCAAACGAAATGCGGCAATTAAGTTTGTTGACGTACTCATTGCGCCAAAAAAGAGATTCGCCTGTGAAGACAATTTTTCGACAAAGAAATAGGTCTTCGTCCAACTTTCCCAAGGTCCATTCACCAAGCAAACAGCGTTTTGGTGCGTCACCTGGCTTCAGTTTTTGCAGTGTCTGTATTTTGTCTGGTTTCACACCGATGTCTTTACGTAAAATCTTCCATGTGTTCGAATAACACAAGAGCTGAACGGCGACGAATTGAAATATCGTGGTCTTCATTGACACTGCCCGATACAGCAGTAGTATCTTCCTCGGTGGTGGATTAACGTTTAAGAAAATTTGGAAAATTTGGTCACAACAGCGGGAATAGCCTGATTGATGGGTCGATTATGACGACCATAAAATTAACGTAACACAACACGAACTTTGATAATAAAATTAAATGATTTGCAAAAGATGTTCGTTTGTTAGTCTTTTTACCGTAATGCGGCAATCCTTACTGAGCATTTTTAGCGTTGAAATATAAATGTCACGAATCTTTTTAAACTGAAAAAATTTACACTGAATAACAAATAGAAAAAAAAAATCGCCTGATACAAACTAAATTTATGGAAAGGTGGAAACTAGTCATATAAAAGTTGTATTGCATGCAGACAGGTCTATGAAAATCTCATATATCTCTCAATTTCTCTTAAAGTTATATTAAAATGTAATGCATTAAACATATTAACCTTAGCAGGATACACGAACACACGACTTCAAATACCGCTAGCTACATTTGTCACCTGGTAGCCAGCTACTTCATTTTTTTTTGGAGACGGCAGTAGCATCATCAGCGCCTGATATTCAATTGCAAATATTTAAGTATATCAGTATTGCCACCTTCAAATATTTCGCATTTATAAAAATAAAATTACTGTTTTAAAATGTACTTATAACGCGTAGAAATTTAAAAATTAATAAATTTATTCTTTACATTAACTTCGGGATGTTCTTCCTTTTTAAAGGCCGTGATGCACTATCATACAAAGTCGTGCGATATACGAAAAAATACAACCCTGTTATGATGGAGTTTATGAAAATTTTCAAAAGACAATAACAATTCATCACACCAGGGTTGTACTTTTTCGTAGATCGCACGACTTTGTATGATAGTGAGTCATGGCCTTAAATAATATGAAATGATTGTGAGATATTATTTATTCAACATTTTGTATTAACTGGCCAACAAAAAATAAGCATGGACAACAACCTGCGCTATCTATCTATCCTTGACATTTTGAAGTCTTTAATGTGGTGAATATGTATAATGTTTAAGTTAAATTGAAAGCGACGGAGAATTCACAAACATTTTCTATTCAATAATTTAGTTGGTCTTATTGCCTCATCAGCAAAATGAAACAAAGACATTTAAGATTTATGTTTTATCTCGCAAACTTTATATTTGGAAGCACAAAAATCTTAAAATAAGAAATTATATAAATTCAAACTTGCAAAATATAAATATTTCATTTTCTAAATTAGGTAGTTGTTAGTATATTTTTCCTTAAACTTTTTCCGGAATTTGCCAAGAAGAGAAGTAGAAAATTTACTTTATCATGTCATATTAACATTTGCCATTTTTCTAAGTTTAAGTTGGCTTTTTTTATTACTACACACACACACATTTTTTGTTGTTGTTGTACAACTCTTTCTCTAACACACTCGCCCGCATGTTGTGTAAATTGCCAAACTTTTTCCTACAAGATGACTTCAGCAGCAAAGGAAATTCACAAAATAAAAATAAATAAATGACCAGAGTTTTTATTCGGAGTCGTACATATTCTCCTGTTTTTTGTGTAGCTACCATTCACATTTCTTCATCTACAATTCAATTGAGCGGGCGCATTACCCTCAAACTTGTTTTAATTTTTTTTGATTTTGAATTTCAGTTATTGTTGTTACTTTTTCTTTAATAATTTTTCGGTTGCAAACAAAACTTTATGTGTAATAAATTGAACTTATGCAACTGCCATGAATAAAAATGCAGAAATGAGGAGGAAAAAAATTTTCAATTTCGACAAAATAGTTTTTGGCCAATAAACTTGAAGTAGTTGTTGTACCTTTAAATTCAAACAAAAAAGAACTCAACCTCAAAAGAGCTTCATTTATAAAGGAAAACTTATTTGATATGGTTGGCTGCAGGTGTTAATTTAATAAATTATGTGTATGGCACACTTGCACTTATCATACTCGTATTTTCGTGTGAAAAAGAAAACTCAACAAAGTTTTGTTTTAGTTCATAATTTTAAGTTTATTGTCTTCTATTTTTTTATTTTTTTTTTTTTTTTTGAAATGCAACAAAAAACTTTGTCAATAAATTACACTTACAAAAATCCTTTTTTCGATCATGAAATTTTTCTGAATAAAACATAAAAACCAGCTAAAAGACAACTAAAACTAATTTTAAAACTTTGTTAACTTTGGTCATTAAGAGATATTAACATTTTAATAATATCCTTATTTGAGTCCGGATTTTAATTAAATAAAAAATTGCCATATGCATTGCACAGTGGTTACAACTTGCTAGTGCGATGCTAAAGTTTTTTTTTTAATTTTATATTTTTATTTTTGCAAAAGGGTTGTCCTAACAGTGGTGAACAATAATCGGTTTAGATGAATTCATATTTTTTTGTGGCATTGTGTAATCATTTTTAATCATCAATATTAACGCAATTGATTGTCCATAATCCATTAAATTAATACAAATTTAAACGTTACGTTTTAAGAGTTACTTTTTAGGGTTTTCAAACAAAAAGAAAACAATTTGTTGCTCATATACATTCAATCGCAAAATATAGTATTTTGTGAATAAATATAAAGCTTTTTCTTTATTTTTTCTCTGTACCCTCAAGAGAGCACAATTAATAATTCTTTTTATGTTTATATTTTTCATTAATTTCCTTTCGCTAAATCAAAATGTTCTTGATTTCTATTTAAATTTGTATATGAAATTTATTATATTTATTATCATGTTGTTTCAATTAATATGTTGAAGCAATCGCGTGCTTCCATTAACTCGTTGGTGTCGAATAGTGTCTGACACAAACACCATATAATTGCATCAACAGGCAGCAACCTATAAAAAATGAAATTACTAAAAAATATTAGTTTAAATTTATACTTAAGATCTGGGGGCGAATTGCGTCATTAGATATTCAAAACTATTTCCATTTAAACCAGCTACGTCCAAGCCATATTCACAATGTGCAAACTTTTACAAAAGAGCTTTTGCGCGAGAGCATAACAGCCAATCGGAATTCGGCAACAATGCTCGCTCTTGCTATGCAAAGCAACAATAACAACTTTAAGAGCTTTTAAAGCTGTTAACCCTAAATATCATCAAATAACAGAGTATGTGTGTTTGGACCTAGCTGATTTAAACTCTATTGAAATATTTTGAAAGTCGTTCGTTCGATATCGTTTGCGGTACTTTTCCCCAAAAAGTTTAATCAAACTTATATTAATATATTGTAATCCACCCGCAAAAAGCGGGTTAATACGTCTAGTATCTGTTTGTTAAACATATTTAATCTGTTGACATCTTCTTAATCAGTGTGCATACACACTTGTGTTGTTTTTATTTTTTCGAAATATAATTATTTTTCTATCCAGAGAACAGCAATATCAGTTCCATCGCAGCGATAAGAGATTTAACATCGAAACGTGTGCTTAAGATTAAATTAAAACAATTGGTAAATAATACAAGTTTTTATGTATGCATAAATAAAAAGAGTGAATGTGAACAAAAGAACTTAAACAAAAAATTAATTAATTAAGTAAATATAAAAATTATACGAAGAGCTAAAAAAAAAATTGCTAAAACACTTGTGCATTGTTAAAAATCTACAAGGAAAATATGTATGATAATATACTTTAATTGTGAAATATATGAATGTACATACGATTTATTTAAAATTAAAGGTATTGAACAAACGTATTGAAAAAATTATTTATATAATATTAAAAGCTTGGGAAAAAAATCTTGGTAAGATATTCAATAACGAATGACTGTCTAAATAAATTTTTCAAAATAATTCAATGCACAACATTTCATTCAATCTGTTTTAATTGTATCGGCTTTGAGAGATTCAGTAATTTAGACTGTCCACTGCCACTTGTTAATTGTTTACATTTTTATTCAAAGGTGTTAATTTTTACGAGATTAAATTAACAAGAGCTCTATGTGCTTATACATATATTATATCAAAATAAGCATTTGCGTTAAATATGTTGATGTGACTTCTGCTGTTACAATTGCTTAATTCACAAAACGTTTTGTATCATGGTATGGAGTGTATTCTTATATTAAATACAATAGTGTAAAATTTGTTGTTGGTAATTTTCATATATATATCAAACACATTTTTACACTTTTATTTCATATGTTTTAAAAAAAGTCGTATTTAATACGATACTCAGAGGGTATCTCTATGTACTCTCAGATTTCTTTTGACTGACATCCCCAATTATGAAATTTTGATACCCAAAATGCCCTAAAAAGTAACTTGTATCTTGTTCTTCTTTTGCCAAAAAATACAAACCACAAGCAGCTACAATACATACTAGGTGTTCACATACAAATGAACTAAGAGTGAATTTGATCCAAAGTAGACCATACAAATTGTTGTGAATTGCTGCTTAAAATACGAAAATATTTGAGGACTTTAGTATGTGGTATATAAGTTTTTTCCACACATAACAATTGTCTTATTTAAGCGGTTTATTTTCCAAGAAACAAAATGACAATAAACTATTTTCACTGCGCCCTGTTAAACAAAAAAAAAAAATGGAGGATTCAATATTATAATATAAAATGCAAAATTGCCGCTTTATGCAGTCTTAGTCAATTTGAGGATATAATATTTGTTATGGAAATTGTTTCTGTTTTGAGGAAATTAAGCTGCAAGCCTGAAACTTTTTACTGATAATTTTTTTTTCGATAACAAAAGTTGTAATTGTCAAAGGAATTCACTCCAATATATTTTATTTTCTCCATTTATGATTCGATTAGGTTCATGTAATCTAATCGTTTTGTAAGCCAAACTACATGTGATAATTTTTAAGGAGCAAATTGCATTAAAGACAATTATAAATTGTTATGAAAAAAAAAATAAAATAAAAAATTACTAGCAGAACGGAACAGCATACTGTTTTCGAAGGCGAACACAGCTGCATCATCAGTACTCTTGTGTTTGGTCCATTGTATGTACACTTCAGCTCTATGAACATAATTTTCAATGCAAATGGAATATGTGAATTGATTTGATTCATCGTACTCCAATTTGTTGAAAGCTTCTTATGTAATGAAAGCTCAAATTTAAAATCACTTATTTACAACAGTCTTGCCGTTGTAATGTTTGTTCTTTACTTGCCATTAAGATGTCTATTTATTTGCTTATTCTGGTTCTAATTAAAGCAAAGTTTTTTTTTTTGTAAAAAAAATAGTTTCAGTTTAAAATTTATTCACTTTGCCAGCAATATTAATTTTAATTTTATGCCATTTCCTTAAATAAAATGTCGGTTTTTCCACCAGCTATAATTTCATTTTATTTTTTTTTTTGTAATAATAATAAAAATAAAAATTTAATTTTGCCTCGCCATTGTTCAAAGTTTCAAAACAATAGATTTAATTAGTAGCTCATTTTCTACTTTTAATAATCCCATAATCGTTTACACAGCCAAAACCAAGTAAAGCCAATCCTTGCGTTTTCGCAGCCAAAGGCTACTGCTATTCTAATTTGGTTTCATTAGAAATTTGCAAAGGCTAACAACTCCTAACAATAAGAACTGACTGCACGGACACTATCATTGCCAGCCTCATGCGCTGTATAAGTTGCAGGCAGCTACCAGCATTATCATCAACATCATTAACGCCATCAATGTCGTCAGTTCGAAAACATTTAAAAGCAATAACAACTATTCTAAAACTGCTTTTACTTGTACCAGTCAAAGGATAAAATGCTGTTATTTTATATTCTTTGTTTTTGTTTCTATCTGTTGCCAGGCTTATTATTTATTTATAGAATCAGAGTAAAAAACTTCAGCATAGAAGTCATGGTTTCAATTTAACAAAAAAAAAAAAAAGAGATGATGGATAAGGGATGCCAGGATATTCTAACCATTCAACAGATTTCTTTAATAAATTGCATCTGTCCTCTTTATTAATGTTTGAACCTAATTTTTTTTCACCGGCATGGAGAACAGCACGGATAAAAATCAATAATTTATAATTTTTATAAAATTACCGTTAGCTTACAGAAGAAGAAAAATTAGGGTCTGTACCACGATGTCGATAACGCTCGATTTGTCGCACACTACAATTCAAAACATAAACAAATTTTAAGATTTTGTTGTTGTTTCAAATGCAAGTTTGCGGCAAGTCGAATGTTGTCCACATCGTGGGACAGTCCCTTAGAGTGGCAGATAGAAAAATTATTGTTCTTTCATGTAAGTAATTATTAATTTTCATACCAAGATTTCACAAAGAATTTTTTTTGCTAACAAAACTGCACTTTTAACTGCAACCGCACACAACGAACACAAAATTAAAATGCTGCTTGATGATTTTATTTGAACGTCCCGAAAAAGCTTAAATTAAATGACACTAATACACATTATCTGATTCACGCTTTTATTTAATCGCCTACAGGCACCATTACACTTCTTGGTCAGTGGTGGCCATTCTCTATACATTCAATGCTCGCTGGTTTTTGCCATCAGCACATGTAGATACACTCTGTGTGAGCCCTGCAGTTTTAAAAGTAGAAATTGACTCAAAATCGTTAGGTATTTCCCTCGACTACCTACTACAGTTGCCACAAGTAATGCAAAAGTTCGCCTTTTCACTTTCTCACTCGTATGTTAATGTGTTTAGCTTCAAATTTTTTTTGCGAAAGAAAATCAACAAGAAATAAATTATTTTAAATACAGAATTATTTTGATTTTGTGTTGGCGTCAGTTACAATTGAAAGTTCGTGGCCAGTGAACGTGTTAATTTTTTAGTGAAAAAAGTGCTTTTCTTTTAGAAAGTTAAAATGAGTGGCAGAAGTCAATTAATAATAAACATTGCATAAAAAAAGAGCAATTAATTGAAAAATGTATTAATCACCCTTATTGGGGACAAAAATGTGTTCCCTTTCCCCAAAATTGTGATCGCCAATGTATTCTTTAATTTTGTTCGCCATTTTTTGTTCACGGAAAATATTTCACGTGGACAAAAGGTTTGCCTTTTATTCCCGATAAGGGTGACTAATTAATAGTTTTATCAATAGAAAAATTAATTGTATTGATTAGCGAAATCACTGACGAAGAGTTATGTAGATGCTGGCAATTGACTACCGTTAATGTCAACCCCATGTTAAAATCGTCAGTCGTGTGCGTTGCTGGTAGTTGGGCTGGTAGTTAATGGTAACGATGGGTAGTGAACGAAATAGCTAGACATTCGCTAGCTACGCTGACTACAAGAAGACTCAAAGCGTATCAATTTATCTGTAAAGTACATACATACATAAACAAAGAATAACATTGTATGTGTTTGGCCACCACTGATATAGAACTATTTACTTTTAATAATAACATCATACAGTATACACCGCTTAGTTACCCTGCGTTTAATTACCTTTCAATGTTTAACTGCATAAGTACTTAAAATATGCAAGACTTTATATGAAAAGGTAAATAGTCTGATGTAAAGTTTGTAGATATCTCGATTTAACAATCTTCTTCTATGTGGCTTCTTTTTACCTCGAGTCGAAAGAATATACATTTTATTCAAATATAAAATTATACCACGAATAAAAATTTTTTTCGAATAAATTATAAAATAACTAATAAATAAATGAAAAATAAACAAGAAATTTTATTAAAAATCGCTTCTTTAATGCATTGTTATTAAACAATTTTATTCGAATGAGTTGCTTATACCAACTTTATTCGATGTAATAAGGAATACTACATTTTATTCGAAGGAACGAAAAGAAAGAAAATATTGTTCTAACGAATAAAAAAAATTATACGAATTGAGATGAAATAAAAGAAATTATTCGAATGAACAACGAATAAAAAATTTATTCGAAAAAAAACCATAAAATAAACATTCGGATATATAACGAAAAAATTTTTTCATACGAAATTTATCCGAATAAAAAATTTTATTCGAATGTGTAAAGGCACAAAATTGTTATTTAGTACTATTTTTGTACTTTATTACACAAACTTTAATGCACACCAGATAAATACATGGTGTTGTTATTTTATGAATGAATACTACCGGACTCGAACCCAGGACCTTCAGTTTTGTAAGCAACGTGCTAACTACTTCAGCCAACGCCACCCTCAGACTTGCAATTTTTGTTGCAGCAACTTTTTATTTTCTAATGAAAAAGAACGAGAGAGGAATATAAAATGTATATATTTCTATTTCAACACTCTCCCACATATTCAAGAATTTCTGCAACAAATATTGCAAGTCTGGACCGGAACTTAATAATAATAATAATGATAATCTGTCCCTCGATGGCGACCGAAAACGTTCGTCGACAACTTGTATCGAAAGCAGCAATAAAAGAGAACATTTATTTTAGTTCTCAAGATAAGTAGTCGAACGAAAGTTTTTTCTTGACATCGTGTGACAGCCTTTTATTGAAATAAACACTTCTATCGTAATGTTTATCAAATTACAAATTTTGGCTATCTGCATAAACACTACACAGAAATTTTCATCCCAACAAAAAAAAAAAAATAAAAAATTTAACATTTTGTTCGTATAGATAGCAAAAAAAAGAAAAGATTTGTATTCGATGACAACAAAAATTTTAACTCGATTGACCAGCAAATAAAAATTTTATTTTAGTGAGCAAAAAAAAAACCTTAATTGAAAAAAAAATGCTAATACGAATTCGTCGAGAAACTTTTTCAGCTGGTCAGAGATCGTGTTTTACTCAGGGAAGCCCTTTAGTTGACATTTTTTGCCTTTTTAAAAGGAAATAATGTTGATGGTAATTATTTGGTTTCATGTTATTGCCTTCCATCTTAAATATTATTTTATTTTTTAAAAAGCTATTAAAACGAGAACTTTGATTTATTATAATAAAACTACCAAGAACCCCTGAAGTTAGAAAAAAATAAGTCTTGAAACAACTAGTTTTTTTCGCTAGACAATTAATTATTATATCTTTGTCTGATAAATTTTTCCTTAAATATTTTGTGTTAAAAAATTTACAGATAACAAGTCAAAATAACATTTCTTCCATCTTCTTTATTTATTGCTTTTTTCCAGCTGGCAACCTCAACAAATATCCTGTAAATCCTTTAGGCAGCAAGCAAAATTTCGTTAATGCCACAAATACGAATGCTGGTGAATTTGCCAACACAAGCTGTAGTGCTTTAGTAAAAGACATAGATTTGAAAACAGATTGTAAATTAGAATTGCACGAATTCCCCACGGAGATGACGCAATCTGAAAACGACAATAATGAACAGGACAACAGCTCAACTATAATTCTAACTCCAACACGATTAACTCCAGCCACACACGGTCAAATAACTGCTGGCTCAAATGATGAAGGTGCTGGGGGTGCAGAAGTTGCTACTGCTGCAGCACATGTTGCCGCATTTAATGATGGTGCTTATAAAGGACCGAAAATGTGAGTTATTAAAGTTTTTTTTTTTTAAACAAATGTGCTCGTTTCACAACAGACAGCGATGCTGTTTTATGGGGGAATTTTGTACTTTGGTAAAACAGTTTAATACTAAAAAAAAACTGAGTGTATTCTCAATTTATTTATGTATTTTTTTAAGTATTTTTTAATGATTAATTTCATTTCATTAAACGAAAATTTCTATCTATTGCAAATCTTGCTGCAACATGACAAACTCTTTGTACAAAATTAATGCGTATATTGAATTTGCCATAACTCGTTCTATTGCATTTGCATTATAATTATGTTATTCTTTCAAAAACATTTGTTTGTGGTTTTCAAATCTCCTCTATTTAAAAACTTCTCCAGTAGCCCAGCAAACGTACAAATATGATTTCAGTGTGAGCATTATTTGAAATTAAATTTTCTAAAGAAATTAAAAAAATTTAAGGTCCTTCCAAATATATTCAATTAAACTCATTTTTTGAGCTTTAGGTCAATGTTTATTATTATTTTCGTACTTCGATATTTCGTTAACCTTTGGTTAACTTCTTCAGGATATTTTTTTATATTTGAAATTAAATATCCTGAAGAAGTTAACCAAAGGTTAACGAAATATCGAAGTACTAAAATAATAATAAACATTGACCTAAAGCTCAAAAAATTAGTTTAATTGAATATATTGAAAAAGGTCGAAAAATTAGATAAAAGAGTCCTTCCAAATATTTATAAAATACTTACTTACAACTATATGATAACAGTAGAAGCTGTAGACCTCGCATTTACTACGATCTGATAAGTTCGACCATGCATGCAGGATATTAATAATTGTAAGAGCTTATCTCACTTGTTCCTCTAAAGAGGGTCAACTGAAAATTTTGCAGTTTCCACTTTTTGCATAAAAATCTTTTCTTTAGTTGTGTTCCTTTTGATGAGTATATCAGAATTATATAAAAAAAAACAGTTTTTTGTCTCTACTGAGAACTTGTAAATTTGCAGTTGACCACTTTAGAGGAGCAAATGCGATAGGATCACTTTATTAACAGCGAACAATTTAAGTTGCATTATAAGCTTAACAATACTAAAATTGTCGAATTAAATATTAGGTACACATGAAGCAGCGCAGTCAGTGATTTGTTACAATTTGACAAAATTGGCGCTCAAAATCAAATTTAAGAAAATTTTTGAATTTGACGAAAATGTGTGCAAGGACTTCTGCCATTCGCATTTGTTCTTTTTTTAAACATTTGGAATTCAGCCACTGAATGGAGATGAAAGTTTCAACTATTTTGTATGTGACTTAGTTGAGATCTCTATTAAATGTCGTTATAATTCATGAAAGGTCATAACTGAGGAGCTGGTGAACAAAATCAGACTAGTCCCATTAACTCTTTTTTACAGGATTGATAGAGACTGACAAGGAAAACCAGAATTGAGCTGGTTTTGAATAAAAATATTTTGTGTTTTCATAGATGTGTATTTGGAGAGCCCAAAAAATAAAATTAAAAAAAAAATCATGTATAAAAGATACTTCTAATTTTGCTTGCCAGCTCTTCAATTAGCTTCTACACACCCTTTATAGTAATATTAAAATTAAAATTTTAGCTGTAAATTGTACTAAAATACTTAATAAATATATGATTATTTCTATAAATATCTATTGAGATAAGCTTTTTGCTAGTTTTAATGCATTCGGTACAAGTAGTTTCTTATTTTCCTTATAAGTTTTTTTTTAATATAAAAAATAATAATTTCGGCCTTAATTATGAGTAGAATACATTTAAATAATTGTAACAATTTAAGAAATGGTATATTAAATATTTACTGAGAATTTCGTTTCAATCATTACAGGCACTTTCTTACCTCTCATATATCCTTAATTTATAAGTTTTCATTTTAATACCAATAAATAGGAAAATGCGTTTAGAATTTGAATTCAGAATTTGACTCATTTGTTTTAATTTTTAGTTAATTAATTAATTACTATTGGAATTTTTGGATCAACGATTAAACTGGTTGATTTCAGTCGATTAACCGACGTAACAATCTTTTAAACACTTTTTGTTTGTTTAATTATTTGTTTCGTCTCACGCTAAGAAACCAGTCTGTTTCTGTTAGGTTTCTATAATCAGAATCCTTAAACATTTTAAATCCAGCACGTTGCCGCTTTGAGAAAATTTGTCTACTAAGCTGATTTAACGCTGGACAGTGACACAGGTAGCATTTCAATTTTTCGTTTTTCTCCACGCATGCTCTGCATGTGAACGCATATACTAATTGCATAGCATATGCTTGTATGTTAAGTGGGATTAACCAAAAACTAGAGCAACAAATTAAATTAAATCCTAATATCTACACCCACATTTAAACGTTTAAGCATAAAAGAAATCTGTAATTACAAGCAAATGCAAAATTAAAACGTGCATTTCGTTAGAATAGACTTCCAGCGCAGAAAAGCAATTAACAACAATATAATGAACAATCTCGTTCACATTTTGTTCCTTGTACTTGTTTCTCATTTAAAATTGCAGGATAAGTAAAATCAGCAGCAGCAAACACTAGTACAATAACACAAGCAGTTGGTAAGGAATGTTAATTATTTCTACAGATTAAAATTCGCTACCTTTAGTTGCAGTGTTAGATATATAATTAAAATATAGTCTTGCTTTCATAGAATATCTCGAAAGAAAAGTTTATTTCTTTATAAGATATTTCCACACATGATTAGTAAAAAATGTTTCTACCTTTGTTAAAAAGCGAAATACGACAATATTTAGCAATTTATGTTTAAGTTCCCAAGGCAAGTTAACACGATGCAAGGCGAATTCAACGATAACAAAACAATGCTTTCTTATACCATTTTCACACTTACGTGCTTAACGCCTCATTCGTATTTAAGATCTTAAACACGGCGATTTTGAGATGTTTTACCATACATTGACCTGTTTTGTTAAAAATCTCAAATGAAGTGTTTAAGATTTAAATAACTCTGGCAACTTTGAGTTGTTATTAAATGGCGAAACATGAAAAATTATTTGATAAACAAGTAATTAGTTAAAACATAGTCAATTATTTACAAAAACATTTGTTGTTTGAAAATAATAAACCAATAAAAAAACATAATTGTTCGTAATTTTTTACAAATACAATAATTTACTGACAAAACGTCAGCCTTAAACATCTCCAATGTAATGTGAACGGTTGTGTTTAGTTTTTTACAACGCTTGCCTTAAACACGCTTAAGGCCATAAATGTAAACAAAGTATTACTTTTGAGATATTTTTCAACATAAAAAATATCATATTAAGTGAACTCACCTTAATATGCTTTGAAAATTCATACTTTGGATCTAAAAAAATTTACTGAAAAATTTGTGTGTACATCTGAGGGATATTGCAAGGCGAATTTATATAAGTTGGTCTCAAGTGCTTAGTGTGACTATCGAAAGTTTTCCATAGTTTAAAAAACTTTATTGATATATCGATTCAGGACTATCAAAAGTTAGAAAAAATATCGATATATCAACGATACTATCGAACTTGTATGTTTCTCGTTTAATGTATTTATTTACACTAAAAATTCAAAACAATATATATTTTCTAAACTGAACAAAAAAACAGAACTTTATTTCTCAGTTCAATAAATAACAGAACTAAAATAATTGTATGAGAACTAAGTGAGATCAAGGGAAGATCATCAAATTATTTTATGAAGACCAACAAATTTTAATTTTTTGCTTTTAGGGCTGCATCATTAACTATCGATAGTGACTAAAAATATCGATAGTCACAAAAAATAGTGCCATTGATAGTTTTCCACCTTTACTTAGGTGACTATTTTAACACACATATTCGCATCGAAATTATAAATTTTTAAAGCGAATCGTGATGAGTTTAGGGATCAAGGCAAATTTATACGTAATATGAATATGCCTTGGGATCAAAACAAATTCAATTCATAATATGGGTTCGCCTTGCCTTGGGATATTTAACTTACAAGCGGCGAAAATAGCCATCTGGGCAGTTGGGACCACTTGATATGGATTCGCTTTAAGGTTGAAATAAAATAAAATTAAAAACGTTTTAAATTGATCCAAAATTAAAACTAAAAAAAAATAAAATTAAACCATAGAAATAAAAAAGTTAATTGAAACATTAGAGACAAAGATCTTTTCTTTTTTATACACAAGCAGTACGTACGATATTGCACAGTAATGATCATAAAATTAGATTTTCCATGTGTCGGCAAAGAAGTTTTCAACTTTTATTACTGATTTATACACACATGAATCTTATTTCTCAGTAGCAAAACAGTCCCAGAGTACATGAAGCATGTAAAGACGAAACGGGAGGATCGTTAATCACTAAAGCAAATCATTAGACTGGGAACAAATGCTGCAAATTGTGCTGAGCAAATTTTTAGTTTAAAGGTAAGAGAGAAACATAATGGCTTCATTCTTTATTAATACATTTTCCTCTATTTTCGATCAACTCAAAAATATCTCAACAAAAATTTTTTATGTAATAATTAAAAAAAATTTTTGGTTCCAATAAATGGGTCTGCCCATCGCATTCAGACACATTTTATCAGCTTTGTCTCTCATGGTTTTTATCTTACTTGTAACTAAAAAGTTCAGCCAATTTAATTAAGATGCTTACACCATATTCAAGAGTTTTGAACTCAGTTCTGCAAAAGACCTCATTAAGTATCGTTTGAAGGTATTTTACTGACTTATACAGTCCAGTCATGTTTATATTTTCTTTAAGTTTAACGTTTAGGGTTTTCGAATAGTTTACTTTTACCTCTACTTCATTTCCATATATACACGTCCGTTGAAACATCTCTTCGACTAATTTCTTTAGGATTTTTACACTAGTTCTTAAACTTAATTCATTTTATTTAACAAAATCTTTTCATTTACCAAACAACACTAAACAGAAATCGTCAGTCTGTAGCATTTTTGCAGCAAGGATGAAGTAGTATTTGTTTGCCTTGCATCTTACCGAGATTTTATTTTGTAATTAAATCTACACTTGAGTTAGAACTTAAGCTCAGGGCTGGAAGAGCATTTAAGTCACGCAGTCTTCTTGCTTAATTATTTATACCTCTTGGCAAACTTTGTAGTGTTTGCGAGGCAGCAGGTATTTTTTTTATAACAGTTGGACAGTGTTAAGTCTAGTTTCAGAGAAACAAAGAAAAAGAGATTTTATTTTTAATGCAATCGAATGGCACAGTGCAACACGAAAAAATATGAATATATACGGATATCACTAGGTGATAAAAGACTAAAATAAAGACCCGTGTCTCTCAGTTTTGCCCCAAGTCATGCACTTATTTTTTAAGGGCCCCCAAAGATTTGGGGCCTCAGCGTCATTTTTGCCGCAAAAGCGAAAAATTTCCCGAAATTTTTTTAATTTCATTTGTTTGGAAATTTTTCACTTTTGCGGCTACCTAAACGGTGTTCAGAATCATTCCTAGGAAGTTCATATTTATTATTATTTATTCAGGCTCTAGAGCATGTGTGTGCAATGCAGCACAATACTTCAAATGAGCAATTTGTATAAGAAATGTAGCAATATGAATGTGTTAAATGTGTTTATTATTAAAATTTTTTTTAATTGATAATTTTGTGAGACGATCTAAGCAAATTACTTCTTCAAATAATTAGCAATTTCTTTGCCGTCCTCCACTCATGAGTATGTTAACTTGAGTTATCAGGGGAATCACCAATATTATTGACATTAATAGAAATATGAATTATCAGAGTTGAATAAAAAAATTACTACTAAATACTAATCTCATTGCCGTGTTCCAATACTTCAGTTCGCTTATGAGAGATATTTTGAAAAAATTTTTTTTTAAATTAGTGTGCGCGTCCGGTTATTAGAGTGTTCAGTTATTGGAATGCATTTTGTATGGAAAAACTAATGAAGGTGTTGGATCTAGAAAGCTTGTACGGTCTTGGGAGTTATTTGTTATGAGATGTTTCACTGTATACTTACAAACAGCTTTGTTATTCTGCAGGGAATTTGTAAATTTTGATTTACGATTTGTTTGCTGTTTTTACCCGACAGCAGAGCCATGGGTTTTGCTTATAATATTTCGCTAATTATACATTTTCTTAGAAGCCTTTTTTTATTGATATGTGGAATAGAAGATAGTTATTGTAGTGGAAACCGCTTCAAACACATTGTTGGTGTATGCAATCCAATAATTTCCTTTATCTGTTTTCTACTCAAAGGAAGCGCAATAGGCATGTAATAGGCAATTGATACTCCTATCCATCACTCAGCAACACACTACAATTTAAAGAAGCTGCAGGCTAAAAAAATTATAATTACATTGCCAAATTGCTTCTGTTTGCCTTGCCATAGTTCAATCTGTTCGGCATCAATTACCTTAAATGTTTCTCTATGAGCTAATTCATTCATAAAATTCCTTTTCTATTTCGTATAAAACCAAATGTTGAAAATTTTTACTTGAGCAGCTACTGCTGCAACGAATCAGCAAAGTGTAGAGAATGTCATTGACCTGATTTAAATCTGCTAATGAAAATATCTTCAACCACATTAGGCCAATGTAGTGCAATGATGTAGGCAGGTGTATGCAATATCTTTGTATGTGTTGTAATCTTTGATTATTTTGGAATTCCTTTTCATTAGTGTATGCATTTCTCCATTGTTAAATGCCAATGAATTTCATTATTTTTAGTAAACCCGTGGACCGCTGAGATTCTATCGAATTGTCTGACTCGTATTGTTGTAGTTTCAATTCAAAAGGTCTTTCCGTTTTTATTTAATTTTTTCTTTGGTAACTCTTTGCTTCTGCTTATATTTGCTAAAGTTAGCGCTGATGATTGTGGTGAATTACAAATTAGTTTTGGGTGTGTTTCTTAATGTGTGTGTGTGTGTATGTTTGTGTGCGTTAATTTCCAAGTGCTGGGTGTTGTTTTCGTTACAATTTTGAGGTTTTAATTTGTTTGATGTTGTTTGATTATTTGAATTTGTTTGCTTACAAGTAGGCGGTATTTATGGTTTAACTTTCGCTTTGTTATGTGATTTATTCCACTATTAATGTGATAAATGGGTTAATTACCAAAAATTATGAACAGTTTATGATTGTTTAATGTCCAAACATACAAAAACAAAATGGTCGCATTAAGCAAAGGGGCAACGGGATAAGATTTTGCACGCAAGCTATTCATGAATTTAAGTTATTTAAGACATTGAATATTTGAAAAAAAAAAATTTATATTTGAAGTGTGCTTAAGGTTTGTTTAACTTTGTTTTGGTTTCATTAATCAAGTGAATTTATGCTGGGTGGATGATTAGTCCACTGCGTCCGATTCTGGTGCCAGGTTTGCTGGCTGTGCATACAACGATATTTTGAACAAAGTATTTGGTCTAAGCTGATCAATTAATTATTGGGTATTACATTGGAACGCATATCCCTAAACATTTTCGAACCATAACAATTACACAAATTAAAAATGTAAATCAGAAACTTCACTTCGGTCACCTGAAATTTTTTTTTAGTTTTGTCTCCCTATTTTATAAAATTTGATAAAGGATAGTTACGTGATTTTGCAACTCAAAAATGATATTTTGTATTTAATTCTCTTTTTTTTCTATTCGATGCTTATTACTGCTGCCATTTGTTTCTTAAGTTCTCGAAAAAGTTTTTTTTTGCACAATTTTTATTTTGTCCAGAGTTCCGTCATTATACATACATATGTACAGACAAGAAACTTATATATCAGGGATGAAAACACTGGAAGTAACCAATATTTTAATGAGTCTGTGAAAATTTACATTTTATATTTTTCAATGTATTAAAGCTCATCAGACTATTAAAGAAAACGCTTATACCAAACAAGGCAATTAGCAGGCCATATTTTAATATATATTTTAATATAATATCCGAAGAAAGCATTAATGACTCCGAGTGATATATTTAGTGCAGCTACGTCCACGCCATATGAACAATATGCGAGCTTTTACGAAAGAGCTTCGTGCTTTTATACTGACGAGAGCACAACAGGCAATCAACTCGCGGCGACAATAACGCTTGCTCTTACTTTGCAAAGAAACAAGAACAAATTGTAAGAGCTTTCAAAAATGTTTACCTCAAATGCAAATGTCAGAGTCTCATGTCAAAATATCAAAATGTTGCGGTGAATTTTTAGATTGTATAAAGTGAAACGCAATGCTCCATGCCCTTGGTATATAATTTTTCAACTTTCCACTTATTTTGGAAGAGATTTAGGATAGTGATGCAGATTTATTGTCCCAAAGCATTTACAGCGGTTATCTCCAAAAAAGATGCTCTTGGTACAATGGCCCAAAGGAGTTCTAAAAATCAGAACTGATGTCTTACTTTATCCCGTGAACAATCTTTAGGAGCTGACTGGCGTTAGAGCGTTTCAACATTTACATGTAACTTTAATGCAAAAATTTTTATTATAATAAATCTATGTATTCAGTTTTTAAACTTCTTTAAATAAGTTGCTTTAAACAATGATTTCGAAATTAGTTAAATTTACTTATAAGTTGTTTTCTGCGCCGGCATAAATTTTGCACAAGAAAAATGCGTTAATTTTTTTGGAACTGATTGATTGTATGCCAGAGTTCATTTATGTAACTAATAAATAAATATTATCTCTTAATTACATTTGAAAAATTATTTTATACTATATAAACTACACTTTTGTTGTTGTGACTAATATCACATTTCCAAAAAAAGCTTTATCGACTTTACATCTCTGATAAAAAAATATTACCCAGTTAGTCAAATAAAATGAGACGGTAGCGCTCTGCTAATAATATCATCATTCAATCATTCAAAGCAATCCGTTGACGAAAGGACAACAAATAGACATCCTTATTCCAGTTGTAAATTTCGACTTCACGTCAATCCAGTACCAGCAAACTGTCAAAAAAAAAAATTACTGCTGTTGACAGCCTCATGCTATTTTTTAGACCTTAAAAATCAACTGTCAGTAATACAAAATTTTTCTCAAGAGTGAGTAGACAAGTCCTAAACTTTTGGTATTGTATTGATCTGACGTGGATGTTGATGAATTCAATAAGGGTGAGTATCATCCAGAAATATATCGCCTTTAGCAGATTTCAATTGGCAACAAATTCAATTGAATCATAATTCATAAAAATTTTAAATTCTTCCTGCGATGGAATGTCTCAAAAACCTGATCATTTGGGCAGTTTCAAGCTAAATTTTCCCTATCTTCTCTGGTATACTTACCCACATGCACACACATACACACGCATACACCCACAAGCCTTCACATAAAATATTTATTTATTTAACTGTTGTTGTTGCCTGTTGACTTTTGTTGTTATTATTATTTGTACAAAATATTTATGATTCTGCTTAACAAGCGTTTGCGTATGAAAATGTACATGGAGTGGATATTTTATTACGTTTGAATAATAATAATAATAATTACAATTAATTGCCTTTCTAATAATGTTAATTACGTTTCATTGGTTTCACTACTACACATTTACTAGACTTCTAGTGGCTCTGCTGCTGCTGCTGCTGCTACTAGTGCTGCTGCTGCTGTTGCTGTATTTTGTTGTTATTGTTTTAGCTAACATTATTGTTATTGCACTTGTTATTATTTTACATGGACATCAACAATCAAACAAATAAATATACATACATAATTTAATAATTTGTATGCTTGTTCAAGTGAGAAAATGTATAATTTGTATTTTGTTGTAATTTTATTGTTGTTGCTCTTTATTCATTATGAAAACAATTAAATTTTAACCAACCATGAACAAACTTTCTTTATTCCGGAACAAAAGGCTACAGCAAGCTTTACTTGAAGGATTAATTTCAAAGTAATTATAAATAATTGCTTTTGTTTCCATCAGCCAAAGGAATATTTTGAATTTTGTTAATTATCACAATTACTAGTATTGGAAGAGAGAACGAGGTTGTAAAATATAAAATATTAAATTGCAAAATAATTGAGGAGCACTCACACAGAAATCTATTGGATAGATTCAATTAAGTATTTAAAGTTTGATTTAAAGCAATTTAAAGATCTTTTAAACTATTTTATATAATCCGCTATTTGTTTTGTAATAAAATTTTTTTTTATTATTATTCAGGTGCACAGTCAAAAAAGATAACTAAATGTGCAATAGAGCCCTGCAAAAGACCATTTACAAGAAGTTTTAAGACATGAGAGATATTTCAAATGCTTTACTGCAGCGAAGTCTGCTAAAACAAACGCAAAACAACACTTTTGGCAAGACATTTGTTTCAGTTATTGCATGTACAGGTAAAAAGAAGAAAATACTTGGTGACGAAAGAATTTGTGATGCTTGCTTCTTCGTACTCATGGGCGCGTATACAAACGCCATGCATGTACATAGGCACACACGTTGTGTGTGTGATCTTTTTTTTCTGTGCACATACAAACGCACACATGCATTGACATTAGTTGTGTGGGCAAATTTTAAAAAACCACCCTTAAACACATAATAGCTTACCATCTATAACTACACTAATTCTTTTTAGTGTTTGTTATGAACAAGAAGTCTTCGCGACATCGCTTGTCGCGAACACGAACATCAATACATCCATCGTGCTTCGTTTATTAAACGACAGCACTTATTATTGGTTTAGTATAATACATGCCACGAGAATACATTTAAAAAACAAGACGTATTTACATTTCGAGACTGTTTACGCAGGCCTCTATTGTGCTAGAGCGTATGGGTATTATTTTACTTTGAAATGAGTGAAATTTCAATAATTTTAAGGAATACGACATATTTTTGATATTGATTTTTTGACGAAAATCGATTTTTTGCTATCGTAAATAATCGATTTTCGTTAAAAAAAATTAAGTTCGAAAATTATGCCTCTTAAGATTTTATTGGCGATTATGGAAGGAATATGTATACATATATCTATGGCAATTAGGAAAAAGTACTATAGTCATATTTTACCGTTTTGTAGAACACCATTTTTAAACCTTCAATTCGATTTTCAGAAATTTATTTATGTGCAGTTAAATTGGGATATTTGATTTAGAAAAACATCATTCAACACACTGTATACATTGCATTCAATTTAGAACGTTCCAAAGCATATATTGGGTGTTTTTTATTGAGGTATAGAACTTTAAGTTGGCATCACTTTTTTAACTGGCGGCCATTTTGTCAGCTGTCAAGTGATTAATATTTAGTTTGGTTTGCCATTTCATCATGAACAGTTTGACAAAAGAACAACGCTTGCAAATCGTGCAAATTTATTTCGAAAATAATGGTTCAGTTCGCGAAGTTTACCGCAAGCTCCGTCCATTTTATGGTCGACATAATCGTCCATCAGAGCAATTAATTCGGTTAACCATGGATCGTTTTCGCACTACGTTTACTCTATGTGATAATACGCATCCGCAGAGACGTCGAACAGTGCGCACCGAAGAAACAGTTGCCGCTGTAGAGCAAAGTGTTGAAGAGGACCCGAATGAATCGATTCGCCACCGTGCACAGCAATTGGAGCTTTGTCCATCAACTTTATGGAAGATTTTGGATGGCATAAATGTGGATGAGTTGTGGTTCCAACAAGACGGCGCTACATGCCACACAGCGCACGTCACAATCGATTTATTGAAGGAAACATTCGATGAGCGCATAATTTCGCGGAATGGACCTGTCAATTGGCCACCAAGATCGTGTGATTTGGCACCATTGGATTATTTTCTTTGGGGATATGTGAAGTCGCTCGTCTACGCCAACAAACCAGAAACGTTAGGGGACTTGGAAGCCAACATTCGTGGCGTTATTGCCAACATACGGCCACATATGCTCGAAAAAGTGGTTGAAAATTGGACCTGTAGAATTGGCTTTATTCGAGCCAGCCGCGGCGGCCACATGCCCGAAATCATATTTAAACGTTAATGGCATAAAATTATCCTTCCAATAAAGCCAAATTGATGGACATTAAAACGATTTTCTTGTGTTTTATTTCAATTCGAAGTTCTATACCTTTAAAAAAAACACGCTGTATAAGCCATATTTATTTTATTCCATATGAGATTATAAGTCTAAAAAAGATAAGCAGCAAGCGATTCCACTATTTCTTTCTAAAAAATCGCACAAAATAATTAAATTTTATACCAGGAGTACTTCTTAATATATAGACTACAAAAGTGTGCCTTTAACTCAAAATATCCTTATCTGAACCTAAGCACTTTTTCTTTGTTATCCCAGATATAAATACTTATTTGTTACAATTTTACATTTTAAAAACGCTACTTATGCTCTCCCGAATATTTACAAGACAACTGTGTACAATTCTTACCAAATCATAACATTTTATTTACTTAACACTGATATTAACGGCATTTAAGTACACAATGTTAAATTAAAATCTACTGGAATAGAACTATGTTAACATTGATGTTCCTTAAGACTGGTACTCTCTTCAACATTTCATGTAAAATACTGTCGAAATAAATATCAAAAAATTCACCATGAATTTTTCATGACAAAATGTTGCAGAAGAAGTACTCGGTTCATCTTAGAAAACACATTTGAAATGTACATACATATATTCAACATTTTAATAATAATAATAATAAATCATATAAGTGTAATTTTTTTGCTTGGGATCATGGGATACTGTTACAAATGTAAGAAATTGTAGCACAGTTTAAAGGGCTACTCAATATCCTTAAATGTTATATTATTCTTACGAATAATTATAATTTAACAACATTCATTTAGCAACATTGAATATAATCAATGATTCTCCACATTTTAAAGTGCTTCTAGAAGAATGTAAGGGTAAAGACTTCTGAGAAAATGCCTGATCCCTGAAAACCCTGATCTAATAGAGTTATAAAAAACTCTAAAAGACAATGACAACTCATTAGATCAGGGTTGCGTTTTCTCAATATTCGAACGAATTTGCAGGATAGTGCGTAACATCCTTAAGCAACATCCAGAAAGTCACACTTCAATCATTAGCTTCCGATTGCTCATATTTTTACTGTGTGTTTCAATTCGTTTTGTTGGTTTGTGTGTATGTATGTTAGGATTACCGTGTGGGTATAAGCATTATAGTTGTTGTTGTTTGTGTCTGGCATTTGCATTGGCTTCAGAGTTTGTGTGGTTGTATATTTCTTACTAAAGCCTATTGTTCGAAGTTGTGAAATATTTTCAGCAATATCGTCTATTTCGCGTGAAAAATTTTACTTTTAACAAGTGATGCCCATATTACTTTTTCGGAAAATATTTTCGTTTTTATTGGTTAGAAGTATGCAACATGAGACGACTTTTGTAAACAAAAGCATCAGCTGTAAATATTTCGTGCGAAATATATGCCAGTCACATTATTTCACAGATTTCAATAAAATGTTGCCTGATACATTTCATAATTTTTTAACGAGTTGAACAGAGTACAACTTTTGCAACATTTTTCTGATGAAAATTTTATGTGAACTTTTTTTACACGGATTATATCAACATATCGTAGTACTTGTACTTCGTACAAACGTTGTTGGTAATTTCTTTGCAAACATTTGTTTATTAACAATGTTTTTATTGAAATTACCTACTATGAACTACAACTCCTACAATATGTTGCGAGTTGAGCAAATATAAAAGATTTTGCTTTAACTTTTTTTTAAACTAAATTGTAAACTTTCCTTTTGCAGGTGGCAGCATTTGGTGAAGCATTATCCCACAAGCTCTCAACCTCTGGCTATATTGATAATATTTATTGGCCTATGGCTTCTCGGTTATATAATAATGCCCGACTATGCGTCTCCCAACACAGCCATTATGCGACTAATTTTCCTTATAGTGGGTGCTCAAGTAGCCGGCGTGCTTGTCACATTCCTCAAGGTACCGGATATGTTGGGTATGCTGTTTTTTGGTGTGCTTTATACAAATCTCGGCTGGGCAGATTTTAGCGGGTATCAGAAACTGGAGGCCTTTTTAAGGTGAAGTAGTTACTAAAAGTCTGAAAGTAATAATCTTAAAGCTATTTTAATACATTCTCTTGCGATCTAATCTCATAGTATTGGTCACTTTAAAGGTTTACATAAAATATTTTTCTATTTTGAAACATCTGCAAGAAACCTTAAATAACCACAAAAATGCGTATTTATGTCACGTGACATGTATTTAAAGATTACTTTTCATCTTCTTTTCGAACAATTTATGACGGTTCATAGTGCGTCGTTTTACAATAATCTGTTTTTATGCATAAGTTTAGATTTTGTGTTATAGTGGAAAAAAAGAGAGGAAAGAGAGAGAGAGAGAACAGGAAAGAGTGAAATATATACCTGTCTCTTTCTTTCTGATTAAGTTAAATCTGACTAAATTTATATGTTTGTACAAAAAGTAACGCAAACTATGGCAGGGATGGAAAAGTTGATACAATAGTAATTTGGATGATGGTTTATCATTTTCAAAACCTGTATTACTATTTAATTCTCTTATAATTATTTTTAGTACGAAAATTATACCTACATATCAAATAAACAAATTTATTTCTTATATTCTCGTATTCAATAAAATTTAATATAACAAAACTATTTATTCTCTCAATTCAAACATCCCATTGCAAACATTGCACATTCATTGATATTGCGATATTAGGTAAACATTTTATTCTCACAGAAAATGAAACATGGCCGTTAATTTATTTTGTAGTTAGGAATATTCGTTAACGACATATTTGATGCTATTTCCATATAATAAAAATTAAAAAATATCATTAATGTGAAAATAAATTGTTCTGAGAGCATAATAAGCAACATGTGTTTTATAAATCAGCAACAAAAACTTATGATTGTATGGTTAAACTATATTTTTATATAAAAATTGGACGAATTGAAAAACCCTTGAGTAAAGATCTTTCTAAATTAAGTATGTATGTTTAAATTAATAAATAAAAACGATAATTACTAGTATAAAAAAATAAATAAATTTTCCAGCCCTGGAACTATTTTCTTTTTCTTTTTTTTTGATTTTCAATATCAATTTCGCTTTATAAAATATAAAATATATTTAACTTATAAAGAAAAGAAAAAATTATTTATAGTTAGCTACTTTTATATAAAAAAAAAATAATGTCCAACCCTGTAATCGTCTTTTTGATTTTTTTGATTTGCAATACCAATTAAATTCATCCTAAGACGTAAGGTAGGTTTAATAAAAAAAAACAAAAACAATTAGTTTTAGCTAGTTCCTTTAATATACGAAAAGAAAGTTTAAATTTTCCAGCCCTGGAACCATCTCTTTGGTTTTGCTGATTTTCAATACCAATTTATATAGGACAATCTTTGAAATGTCAGTCTAATGCTCCCGATTTTCAGGGAGTTACGGAAAATCGTTGGCATGTACAAACAACCGCACAGACGGACATCGCTTATTGTGGGAATTACACACGGAATGACATGTAAACCTTTACCATTTTGGTGAAAGTTATAATAAAATTGTATCGATGTTCGAAAAATAAATTCAAAAACTTGCGATTACATCTTGGACGAAAATTACAGCATTTGATATTCATCGAAATTTTATAGTTTTTCAATAGAATTTTATTTTAAGGGTTTCTTCCTCTAAGTTAAAACAAACGTTTCGACTGAATGTTAATATTAGAAACAAAAACTATGTGAGTTTCTTGTTTTTGATATAATGTTCCTATAATGATCGAATCTATCTTCGCACTTAGAGGAACAAGACCAAAATAGTTTGAGATTTCGTTCGTTATTGAAAACTGTATTTTGGCTCCGTGTCCTTTTGTTTTAAAACTCTATAAAAGTTATTTGATCTCAAAATAAACAAATAACGTGGAGCTTTTATAAACAAGAGAAATAAATTCCATTTAACTTCAAGATCTAAATATTATAAAATTATCTGCTTTTAAAGAATAGAGTTCAAAAATCTGTTTGATAAAAATTGTTAATCAAAAAAAATTTATAACATTTTTTATGAATATTTTTTTTTAAATCAAAGATAATACTATAATATAATAATTTTCTCAATAATAATTTCTTTTTTGTTTGTAATTTTCAGAGAAATGGCCCTAATTAATATAATGCTATTGGCTGGTTTAGGCTTGGATGCCAACGCCTTTAAGAAGTTGTGGCTTATGATATTGCGCTTGACTTTAATACCCACCATTGCGGAGGTAGCTATTATCGCCCTTTTAGCATATTTCCTGTTAAATATGTCCTGGCTATGGGGCATATTACTAGGGTAAGTGGAAACAGTTATTATTTAATTTTACTTCTCACTAAGTTATAAGAAATTTCTTAATTTGTAAGTATTTTTTATGTTTCAAAAATGAAGTTAAATACACCAACAACTTTACATATGCATAATCATATTCAAGATAATTATAGTTGATAGGTTTAAGCATTCAGATACTTTTAAGTAACACTGCACTCTTTCGCACACTTATAAAATATGTAGAATTTATTAAAAGGCGTTCAAATAATACACTGACTGTTCGTTCGTTAGTTTTTATTAAATGTAAATGTGTGAGTGTGCAATGTACGATGCATGAACTAACGAAGCATTTAACGAACATGTGAAAGTATTGCTTAAGTTTCTCCAACCACTTATTTTGACACTTGGCAGCCCGGCAATTTCGTTAGCACAAATGTTAAATTTCATTTTTGCCCCTTTATTTGGTTTTACTACTTCACAGTGTGTTATTAAAAATTTTCAACATACAAGTACGGTTGGCCTGTCGGCGGAATTTTAAAAAAGAAAATAAAAGTGGTAAAACTTCGCCAGTGCACCTAATTTGTCTGTGTGCATTGTGGCAAACTCAGACAAGTTTGTGTTAGTAGTTCAGTGGTTTAACCATGAGCAAATAAAGTATACTATATAGTGCAGTTGGTATTAAAATTATTTTCACAATTTATGTCTTCAAGATAATAGTTACGCATAAAATATTGAGCAAATACTCAAATAATTAAAATTGATTTAAAAAGGAATTATTTTTTATTATTACTCACTCACCCTTTGCGTTGTTATTGTGCCAGTATACTATTTCCTAATTTTGTTCACAATTTTTTGTTCACGGGAAATATTTTACGTGAAAAAAATGTACGCCTTTTTTTACCGATAAGGGTGATTATTTTAATATCCATAGTATTTTATATTGCTTGAGAAGTCTGTTCAAATCAGGTGACAGATAAAAACGAAACTGATTTTTGGCTGTGGCCATACGATTTGTCATACTGCTCTCACTTTTCGACATTTATGATCTAACAGATCATCATGAAATGATTCTCGCTTAAACATGTTACCACATTATCAATATTTCTTTGAAAATCCGTCATCAATTCGCACAACTTATGGACGATGTTAATGTTCAAGGATGAGGCCAATTTTTGGATTAACGGATTTGTTAATAAACAAAATTGCCGTTTGTAGAAGGAAACCAATACACAACAGTCCTTAAAGACTTCATTACATACAGAAATATGAGCCGTTTGGTGCTGTTTACATGAAGCCGAAGCTCGCTTTACGGTCAATGGAGATCGTTACTTCACCAAGATCAATGATTTTTTAGCTTGAAGACATAAATGAGGTTGTTCCCGAAGTGATTTGATTTTTTTAGGACGACACTACTTCGGTGCCTACGGTGACCGAAAACACTTACTTATTTAAATAAAACTTTGATTAAAAGAAATGAACCTGTCAATTGGCCTCCAAATTTTTGCCATTTGACTCCTCTGAATTATTTTTTGTAGCGATACTAGTGTATGCTGATAAGCCTTTTTTTCATGTTATTCGTGATATATGGACAAGTATGCTCGAAGAAGTGTCTCAAAATTGCACGTCCATAAAACGCTGCGTCAAGAACAGCCACGCTGGCCCGAAGTCATCTTTATATCTGTGGCAAAAAGGAAAAATTACTTAAGTCGATATAAGCTAATTTTGAGTTAATGGTACCCCGGTAATCTTCACATTCGAAAGTACCTCTGAGCAAAGTTTTAATTAACTTGAACGATTTATCAGGAATTTATATTACAATGAATTACGGCTTATCTTTTTTAGGCTTCTATTCTCATTTGGAATAATAAATTAATTTAAGTTAAAATTTAGTATGTTTCAACTTAAATGTATTATTTACAGTGTGTAGAACGATGTTTGCATAAAAAAATAAAGGTTAACAGAGAATTATCCAATTTAATTGTAGAAGAAATAAATTTCTGAAAATCGACTTGAACGCTTAAAAGTGCTCTCCTGCGAACGAACATATTTCTCTATAGAGTCCTGTATAATTATTTTGACATTTATAAAAAAAGTGCGAAATTCCACAAGTGAAATTCAAGCATAAATCGAAATAACGCTAGGTACAGAGTACTTTATTTATTTGTTTATTCCTTTCAAAAAGTAGCCTGGTAGAAATTTATGTTATTTATGTAACCATTCAAACTTAAAATGTTGATTTCTTAACTTTTAGCTTAATTTAGACTAGGAGGGATAGATTGAAGATACAATTAGGTGCATTTTGATTTCCTTCCATCTGTACCTGCTATTGATTCACGCAATAACCATTAAAAAGTCTCTGGTAACTTCAAGTTTGCACTTAGCGATATTACTAATGCTCTCATGAAAATCTTTGTTCAGCCACTTTATTGTAGTGTGCTGCCACCTCGGGCAATTCGATGCTTTCTGGTTCCCCTCACATCATAAAGAAATCTGGAGTGCCAGTTACCCCAATTGTGGTTTCTAGCACCTTGATTCTTATTTCTTATTGCTAATAGAATTTTGATTTTTCTAGGCAAATTTTTTGCCACTAGCTCTTGATAGTCTACAATCCTCTCTGCTCCTGTGTGAACAGTTGCTCTTGTATAACAACCAAATATTGAGTTTCTTATAGAAACGACCCATCGGTAATTCTAATGTATTAAACATAATCACTCTAGCTGGCTACTGACTACACGACTACAAATTACAAATGCCGCTGGCAACAATTGTAGCCAAGTCGCCAGCAACTTAATTATTTTGGAAGCAGCAGCGACATCATAACCATCAAATATTGAAATATATGTACATATACACATAATTCAGTGGTGCTACTTTCAAATACTTCACATTATTAAAAATAAAATTTCTTATTTAAAATGTTCTTATATCGCGTTAAGGTTTAAAAAATCAATAAATCTTTACTTTTATATGAGTTTTGGGATTTTCTTTATGTTAAGTTATATACAATAATTTCAAGCTATAATTCATTATAATACATTTTGCATTTGCTGTATTTGCTCATTGTCATCTACAAATATAGAAGTTAGTCTAGGTTGGCTGCAGCCACAAAAGTGGTCGTGTAGTCGTGTAGCCGTGTTGTCGTGAAAATAATTATTATCATATACACACACACATATTCTATTTTAGATAGATTGTAGTCAGCAGCCATCTATGGTGAATGTGTTTAATACTTAATATATGGACACCAGCTTATAACCAGCTTATAACCATTTTCGATCCGTTTGTAAAGATTTCCTCCACCCTCATATAGTTTATTAGATTAAATCAAATTACCAGTGAGAGTGTCCTACTGACATCAATTTCAACGACTTTAGAATACGTGAAGATTGGACTTGCGGTGACCTACCCGCTATGACTGATCTCATACAATATAGCTTCAGAAGCTGCTAATACTGTTTTCACTTTGCCTCTAAGAGTGCAAGGAATATTCTCGCCGTCGTTCTCACCAGAAAGTCCTCTAAAGTAAGCAAGTTAAGAATGACATCCAAGGCAGCCTAAGATGTGCACCTCTGAGCACCTCTGATGCCCAGCGCGGCTTACCTGTGGACATTAAAAAGTAATCTCCTATGACTGTCCGTCCTTAATGCTTAACACCATAGCAAACAACCTTGATTTTTCTAATGAATTTTTTTCTGGTCAATAAATTAATTTACTTCAAAATATGAAATTTCTTTCTCATTATGTATTAGGAAGTAAAATTCATCGTAGGTTGGTCTTTGTTTAGAAAATTAACATAAAAATTTTCTATATATAAGTTTTATTTCCTGACGAAGCTACACAAAGATGAAGCGAAATATCGATAAAAATAAATAAAATTGTAAATTGATTAAAAAAGACCTAAAGCTAAAATAAAATTTATATATAATTAATAAAAAAGGTAAAATAAATTATTATAATATATAAAAATTTTCTCCGTATGGGCTAAAATATTACTTCGTTCAGACACTAAGAGCCTATTTCACAAATTATATTTAATTAGCAATTCTTATTTGAAACTAGTTGTCGTATATTTTTTTTCAATGAAAAACTACTTTTAAATATGAATTAATATTTAAATAGATATAATGAAATAGGCTTTAATAATCATACAATAAAGTTAAAAACTTCAAACTACAAATATTTTACCACTTTCATTTGCCAGATGAATTAAGTAGAAGCAAGTAGTCTATCCCACTGTGCAACTGTTGATCCTTCCATTTTCTGTTATGAAAAAAACGCTCTCTGCATGTGAAATTATAAAAAATTCTTAGCATTTTTATGCAGAAAAAAATTAATAAAGATTTTTTTCATATCTAACAAAAAAAAAATAAATAAAAAACATCCTTTAATCACATACGCATATATGCACATAATTTAATAAGAAAATATGTACATATTTTACTTGTATGTGTTCACATACTCTGATTATGTAGTTTTAAGATTTGTTTCCGTTTTTTTTTCGCAACGAACAAGCGAAACACTAAATTTTACATACACTTATTTAAAGGACTTGCTACATGAGTTTTACAAGAAAATATTCACATTAAGCCTTTCACTTGCACAATTTGAAAAATTTTGCATTATGCATGATGGCTTTCGAGCGCTCACACACAAGCCCACACGCACACACTTTTGCACACATATGCAAAATCCCTGCAACATCTATGGCATTTATGGTTTATGCCTTTACATAACTGTCAAATGTTGGGTGTTTCTATATTATTCCTCTTCTCTTTGTTTCTTTATATGATATTTTTTTTGAAGAGGTCTTACGCTAATGACACTAGAATTTTTAATTTTCCAGACTTTAACTTAACTACAGCATGTGCAAGCAGATAGTTGCAACTTGGTATGTAGTATGAGTAAAAATGTTTTTTTTCTACTTTTTTGATTGGCTTGGAGTAGAGTTGGGCAGCGATCACATGACTGACAGTTAACATTTGTGAGCATGATATAATTTGGCATAAGCAAAAGCTTTTAAACAAAAGCTTTGCTTAATTGTTTTATGGGCTTTTTAAACAAGAACTTTTTGGAATTTATTTTAATATGAGATAAGCGATAATAAATTTTAGCTATAAAAAAATTTAAACGGCCACAACTTAATCTTTAGTAAATTAAAAGTGAAAAGTTATACACGATGCCGTCTCTAGTTTGAAATAGTAGCAATTTCATCGTTGTAGTTCTTATAAGTTTAATTTTATTTTGTTCTATTTCTTTTTTTTCGTTTAATGATGGTCGTTGATGTTCACTTAAATGCATGTAAAAGTTTACGTTTGTATAGTATTAAATCATGTAAAATTATCTTTACTCCGGGATTCTCTCAAGTCAAATTAATAAGGGGAAACTGTTTTTAAACTAACAGGGCCTTAACACTTATTTTTTTTCTTTAAATTTATTCACTAAAAAAAATTGTTTGCAGTATTTTAGATAACAATTTTTATTGCTTAAGTAAAGCCTAAAAAGGACCCTTCAAGGGCCCCACTGTTGCATCATATTTTATGTAATTTATTTACATTTAACAGAATTTTATGCATGTGCATAGAAGTGAAAGTTTGTGGTTAAAATTAGCTGTTCACTATGCATTTTAACGTTTTTTATTTTATTTTCATAATTCTATTAAAATCCCATCAAAATGCTGTCAAACATGTAATTAAGTTGTTGTACAAAAATTATTGGGAGAGAAAATTGTAATTTTTTTAATTAACGCTATAGATAACGAAGGTTAAATTTGTGCATAATTTAAAAAGTTTTCAGATCAAAAAAATTTCAATTTAGATATGAACCAACATAAACATTTAAGTGAAAGTGAAAATTAAATAAAAAATAAAAAATTGGATTTCCTGAAGCGAAATTATCAACAAGAGGAAATTAGTTAAATATTTATTTACAATACACTATACGAAAAAGAGTCTAAATGCAAACATTTGAATATTTTTGTTTTATACTAGGACTAGCACTCAAGGGATGACCCCTACTCATGCAATGCATTGTGCTAGAACTTGGAAAAAAATGTTATGGGCGTTAAGTATGGAATTTTTCTGCTAGAAAGTAGTTTTTATTATTGTTAAAATGTAATGACCTTTTAGCTATTTTTAGGTCAACTAAGCGGTTTTATCTTCAACCTACGGCTCATGATACCATAAATGTATAATAATTAAAACAACAGGGATTTTGCTGTTTTGTGATGACAACTATCAAAAAACCAAGAGAAAACAAGAGACATGTACTTGCGTTTTCTCTTGGCTTTGCAAAGCTTTATGTGCATTAGAATAGTTTTAATAGGCACTATGCGCGTGTATTGGTAAAACGTAAACAAAATTTGGCAGATCACATCACGAAACAAGCAAATATAAACTCTTAAGCGGCCCACCCACTTGCACTATAATTGTGCAATTTTTTGTATTGTACAATAATATCGCCAATATGCATGTCATATTCGAAAGTAGCACAATATATTTGCAAATTTTTATTGTACAATCAAGACAATTGTATAATGTGGTGACAATATTGTTCCATGTTGGTTACTTTTTCACTGTCAGGAATTTTTTGCAATGATTTCTTTGAAAATATTGTGAGTATAGCTCGAAACGACAATAGTATGTATAACAACATATGCAATAATATTGTATAATGGATGGGCCGCTTTATTAGCTGGCGCTTCGAGGTTACCTGTATTTTTGTATCATGATACGCCTGTTAGTCATCCCGAAAACCTCCGAATTTTTATCTCATCATAACAGAGACTGCAGTTTCATATAAAAATCGAGAACAGGCATTTAATCTATTTGCAGCATCTTTAAAGTCAATAATAAGTATCCGCCCAGAAGCAACAAATTTTGGAATCCATAATTACCAAATTGTGGCCTCTTTTCATTTAATTTTTATTACGATCAGATAACAAAAGATTGAGATATTTTTCTGGCGCCTATTAGCTACACAACTCTTTTCGCGTGTCTTATGCTATGTTCAGACGGCAACATGAACTACTTGGTTCGCTCTCTGAACCACGATTGCGAGTCCGTTCGATACCATTCACACGACACATTCGTGTTACGTTTTGACAAGTCTTTTTGATGTATGTTCATATGTACATGTATAAATGCATATATACATACACACGTGAATAATATATGTATACAATAGATAAACAAATCAAGTAAAAATTATGAATAAGATGTGTTCTAATTTTTTTTTTTAATTTATACACACATCTTTTATTTTTTGGTTTGTTAGTACATATGTATGTATTTACTTTGTTTTGATAGTTAGTTCAGATAAAGTAGCGATAATTTGTTATCAAAATTAGAGAAGATAGCAATTTCTTCATGGTTCGCAGCAAGGTTCAAACTAAACCAAAATGGTTCGCTCTCAAAAATTTGTATGGCGAACCATGTTGATTCAATCAAGATTCGACCGCGAACCGTAAATGAGAGACCGAACCTCGATAATTGCTGTCCGTGTGAACATGCTATTACGAGTCCCAGGATTGTTGTTCCTGAATCAGAAAAACCAGATTGCGCACTCAGCTGTACACAAAAGTTTCTACTACACATCTACATCATTATAGAATACACAAGTTTGTTTGTTGCAAAAAGTGTGTGAGAGAGAGAGCACATTCCACAAACAAATGTATGTACTTTATTTACAACAAAACTCTATGTCTACGTCACAAGCAGAAGATAAAATAACGGAACTGCGCAATCTTGTTTGCTTGATTCATATCTTTTTTTCAATTGAATTTTTTATTGATGGATTTTTTAACTCCAACTAAACTAAAACTTTTTAATGTATTGATTTTTGATTGAAATATAATATTGCATATTATTATTGTTGTCAATTAATGGATAGGGAATGTGGTGGCCTTTGGCAATGGATAGTTTGACTTAACTTGTGCACTAACTCATTTATACTCCGCTTCTAAAATTCAGAACAACTGAAAATATACCTTCCTTAGTTTTACTTTATCTCCCAATTTTACTTTATAATTATGTTAAAAAATTCAGAACTTCTTTCTGGCTAAATTATCTCTAAAGACTACCCCAAATAAATACATAACTCTCTATATTTTTCAGTCTTGTTATAACGGCCGTCTCTCCCAATGTTGTTGTTACCGTAATGCTAAAACTTAAAGAAGAACGTTTAGGTTTAAACAGTGGTATTCATACTCTTATCTATGCCATGACCGCATGTAATGATGTAGTGGCGATCTTTTTGTTTAGTGTCTGCTGCGGAGTCATATTCTCTACGGGTAAATATCTATATAGAATTTTACATTATTTTTATTTCAGTATATGTGAAAATCACCTTTTCCACAATTTTTAAGGTTCTTTAACCGAACAAATTCTACAGGGGCCAGTTGGAATAGGAATTGGCATTGTATTTGGTTACTTATATGGTATTACGTTACAGTTTGTGCCTTCACGTAATGCGGTAAGTAGAAAAAATTTTTAAGAAGAAATTTAAATCAGCCAATTTATAAAGGTTTTTTTTAACAAAACTCTTAAAACATTATTAAACACTATGACACTTAAGACTACCGTTTTTAATTTTTTTTAACAAATTATTATCTGCTTTTCGAAGTAATATAGAAAGTAGTTTAAAACAACTGTGATTTAATAACAATTCCTATTCTAGTTCTCAATATCGAGACAAACTGATATTGCTAGTTTTCGTTATCGAAGATTATCGATGACTGTCAACATATGATATGCATTCTACTGGCAAATTTTACGGCGGTATTATGTTTAAACGGCTTTAAACTTATCCTCGCCAGTTTTTATAACGACTTGAGTTGATTCGAAGAAAATTGTAATTAAAAGTGAAATAACAAAAATTAAAAATTTTAAAAACCCCCATATATCTATCGGCTAGACCGATTTTCTTAAAACATAGCTAAGAACCCTTTCGATCAAGTCACCTTTCAAACAGAAAAAACTAAGTCAAAACCGTCCAGCCGTTTAGTCTGTATGTGGACACGGACATACACAGATACACACTACAAATTTATAACACCCCTTTATTTGGTCGGGAGTTAAAAAAGGAAAAATTCATATTAACAATTAAAAAACAATGTGAAAAATTAGTGGAAGAGTTGCAAAAGAATTCACCCTGCAAGGGAATTTCACACAGGCACTATTCAAAGTAACAAAGAATATGGGGAAGAAATTACAAAAATTATTAAATTATCTTGACCCACCAATAACATAAGGAAATTGTAAGGCAATACTGAGTGTAATCGGTTAACCGGTTTGAAGAGATTTAAAGTTTAAAGTTAAGCACGGGGAAAAGGGATATTTAAGCAGTTTACCTTTAGCCCGTTAGTGGAAGTTGTGGCAAATCTGCTGCAGTTTTAAAAAAGAATTGCATTAGCCCTTCGCTAATTCATTAGCTAAACACAAAAACAACATATCGTGACGTAACCGGCATAGTTTTTAAACAAAATTTTTTTTACCAAAATTCATTATTTGCGATCGTAAAAAAACGAAGTCCAAAAAAGTGTGTGTCGCTCAAGCTTTTTTTTGTGACTCGATATTTCACTGGCAGAAGTAGAAACATCTGAAATCGCAAACATATCACTAAGACTAAATTGTTTTCTTGCTGTTAAAGTGCAAATACTGATCCTTTTTATTTGGAAGAATAATTTTGATAATTGATGTACATACATACATACATATCGCATACTTCATATACCTGTACAATGTATATATTCATACCCATTCGTTTTTATGCCTGAGTATGCCCCTACGCACTTTATTTCATACCTGTATGTTTAGCACTAAACCTTTATTTATTTATTTTTTTTCAAATAAATTTCTATTAAACAAAAAGTTTTGTCAACTACATATTAAATGGCTTTTCCAAGAAGATTTTTTAATTAAAACAGAGGCTAAAAAATTTCTGTATGTGCACATACAGTCGTTTCGGAGTAACTACAGTAAGGCCTCGATTATCCGTGATTTGATTAACTGCCAACGTTGCTAATCCGGGAATCACAAATTGTAATTATTTTCTTTTAGTTCATTGATTTTATATTTTTTGCATGCAGCTGTTTTCAGCCAAAATATTTTTTTCCATAATATCCAGGAATTTTTCCTTTATTATATGTGGTATATAAAATAATATGTAAGCAAATACAAAAATATAAATAAGAAATATGAAAATATAAAAAAAACAATAAAAGCTTTTACCCTATTAACAGGAAAAATTGATTATCCAGAATGCTCCCGGTCTCGACCAATACGGATAATCGAGGCCTAACTGTATGACCACCATGAGTTAGATCTTTATGAAAAGAGCCATTTGCTTAACGAACTGAAATAATATGCATTAAATAATTTTAACATCACAAGTTAATTTAATTCATTTTAGTCAGTTTCAGGCTTTTACAAAAATATCAAAATAATCTACCCATCCAAATTCCTCTTTCTGTAACAGATAATTAAAAAAAATCGTATGTTATATTTTTAGCCTCTAAACTTCCTTAAATTGACATTCTTGTTTAATTTTAAATACATAGTCAAACAAATCAAAAGAAGCCCAAGTAATTAACATTTAAAAGCTTTGAGTTGGAGTTTCAAATAAACAAGTAAATAGACAAGTACTGAAAATGTTTTTCACTTACCTCTGCATAAAATATGTTGTATGTCCCTCAAATGGTACGAAAAAGTTTAGATATTTCTAAAAAAAAAAGTAAAAAGAAAACAGCAAAAAGACAAAATAAATAAACCGGAAGAGTTGTAATTTGTTTCTAAAATTAAAAATACACAATTTACATAAAAAAAGTTAAAACATGCCAAAAAGTTCAACAAACTCAAATAAAATTTAACTCGAATATTGCTACAACTGCTCGTAAGCTGTTTGATTTAATTTGAGTCTGCATATAATAAATATTTGAAAATTGAATTTGTTATACAGTCAGACATTAACAAATATTCATACAACTCAATCAGTATAAAAAGTTAGAAGTTGTTTTATGTATCAGTCATTCTTACGCTTCGAATGCGTAAATGATTGCGGAATATTTTTAAGAGAATTTTAATATATTCGTTCTTTGGTACTGAAGTACTTGGATAAATATAATTATGCATGTAAATTGAATTAAATATATTAAAAAGATTATGGACTGGCATACTGCTAGTATTTCTGTGGGCGATTAAATAAAATCTATTCATAGTCTAGTTATAGTTTAATTATATCAAAATAATTGTGAAGTCGTAGTGTGTTCACAGTATTTTTTTCTGTCTAGTCAAAGTCTCGTTACAGTCTTATCATATCCTGGTCATATTATTGCTATAGTCTAGTCATGTTCTGGTCATAATCTAGTCATAGTTAATTCACAGTCTAGGCCTAGTCTTTTCAAAGTGAAGTCATAGACCATTCATAGTCTAGTCATAGTCTAGTCATAATCTAGTCATAGTCTAGTAATAGTCTATTCATATGCCATTAATAGTCCAGTCATAATCTAGTCACAGTCTAGTCATATTTTAGTAATAGTCTAGTCATATTCTAGTCATAGTCTAGTAATAGTCTAGTCATAGTCTAGCCATAGTCTAGTCATAGTTCAGTCATATTCTAGTCATAGTCTACTAATAGTCTACTCATAGTCTAGCCATAGTCTAGTCATAGTCCAGTCATAGTCTAGTAATAGTCTAGTAATAGTCTAGCCATAGTCTAGTAATAGTCTACTCATAGTCTAGCCATAGTCTAGTCAAGTCTAGTCATTGTCCAGTCATATTCTAGTCATAGTCTAGTAATAGTCTACTCATTCTCTAGCCATAGTCTAGTCAAGTCTAGTCATAGTCCAGTCATATTGTAGTCATAGTCTAGTAATAGTCTAGTCATAGTCTGACCATAGTCTAGTCATTGTCCAGTCATATTCTAGTCATAGTCTAGTAATAGTCTACTCATAGTCTAGCCATAGTCTAGTGATAGTCTAGTCATAGTGTAGTCAGAGTATAGTCATAGTTTATTCATAGTCTGTCTTAACCGTATCGGGCATGGCTTGAGATACCAATTCAGTATTACAAATTTTTTACATTTAGTTCTTAAATTAATGTATTTATGCATGATTTTTTTTTTAATGTTATTGTGAAAGGTACAAAATATAATTAAATTTCTAAGAACATTGGTCGCCAAAAATTCCTTTCCTCTGCAGCGAAATACACACCAGAAACACTCTTAAGCATTCAAAGAACGTTCTTTTACCTTCGTTGAAATATTTATTTCTAAAAGTTTAGCTTTATTTGATTCTTTTTTCTAAAATTTTCCTTATTTGTGTCTTATCATGAAAATAACAGATATAATAAAATCTTGCCATTATTAAGACATCTGGAGTTTAAATTTTTGTTGTTGCTTAGAGCAGATTTCAATTCAAAAGAGAACAGAAGGTATTTGTTGAAAGATTTACAATTTGATTTACTAAATTTATGCGTTTAACTAAAAGGGGAAAAAGTTAATGGTATTAATACAATAAATTATTTGGGATTGCTGCAATTCACGCACGCATTTCTAAAGCAGAAAGGATATTGCAACTCTTTGTGTGTATCTTTTCTATTAAACTGCTTCCACCTGCTCAAAGAGATAAATCCTTTAAGAATTTATATTGATTTTGTGGTTTTGAAAAGGAATCAAATAATTTGTTAAAGTAATACTTTTGTACAGGTTAAAAAAAATATTCCAAATGAAACTCTAATAAAAATGTCAACTGCTTGAATTTTTTCGAATGTGTTGGTTAAGCTGTGCTGTGCTCTGCAATGTGAAACGGGCAACAATTTAGTTTTATTTGGTAAAAGAGATTAACTATTACGCTGAGACTTTTAATAAATATCATTGTTACGTTGCAGGCTGAGCATGAAATATTTTAGCTTAGGCAATTTTCCAATAAATCTATTATAAAAATGCATATCAAGAAACTCAAAAGATATCAATTAAAGCGAAAGCCATTTGGAATAACTTATACATATCTCAAGTTTTTTGAAAATTATAGTGAAAAGTTAACAGCTTTTTATTTTCTACAAAATGATAAACTTCGTGTTATTTTGAAAGATCTTAAGGCTTTTTTTTCTTAATATTTGAATATGAATGAAGGGCAGCCTAAGAATTATCATTTTGGTCATTTGAACTGTTAAAAAAACCAATGAAAGCATTTTATATGCAAAAAGAAAGATATGAATTTGAAACGAGATTTTTGTCTACTTACTTTTTTATATACGAGGGTGATTCTTTATGTGTAATTTAATAACATTTATTTTGGTGTATTAAAAATAAACTGCTGTAATAACTAAATCGGTTATTTAAGAAAAGCCTTTTGTGACAAAGAGTCAATTGCTGGCAGATAAATCGATTTGTCATAATCCTGAGTGTGTCACAAAAGAAACTCAATATGGTGGGCAACAGACGCCATTTTGTGAATACGGAAAAAATAAAAAGTTGGCGCACTATATCAAAATGGGTATCATTCGACGACAGGTATTAAAGTTATTTAACTTTTTTTATTTTCTTTAGTAACTCACATTAATTAATAAAAATATTTCATTCAATAGGAATTGAAAATACTGAAATTAAACCCTATTAAGAAATTATTTCTGGTTCAAATTCGGTTTCTCTTCTCTTATCGATTCAAAGTTGGTCGCAGTCGGGTTTTTTGATTTTTTTTTTTAATTTTTATTTGTTAACATAACATAGTCTATTTTCATTTTTACTTCTCAAATAGCAACTCTCTTATGTATGAAAATACAAGACACTTTGTTTTTGTTTTAGAAAATTGGCCACTTATAATAACAGTTTGCACAGTTTAACCCTGCTGGTGCATATGTTGTTAATAGAGTAACTCTTTTATGACCACAAAACTAACATTTATACAGCTGCTATTCATAAAGTACAGTGGACGAAGGAGAAGAAAGGAGTGCGCACACAAACAAAAATAAAATAAGAAAACTTGCAGTTATAGCTATTCTGCTTCGCTAATTAAAACAAACTTAATGTGTTAAATAACAATGCAATAAAATTATATTATACGATGATGTCAAATTCGCCGCAAATATTTCAAAACGTTTCCATTTATTTCCCATTATTTTCTTTACAAGAGGCGTACGCTTAAATAAATTATGGTATCTTTTGTGGCCGGCGTCGGCTGTTTACCGCCTGTGCTCATGTGCAAAAACAATAAAAACAAATTGAGCAATCCTTCTCATTCTTTTTGTTTTGTTTTTGTGTCATTCACTTCAAAGAACGAAAAAATAAATAAAATCAAACACTTTGTTGCGTTTATTTTCTTACTCTGGTTTTAAGCACAAAGAAATCGATTATCGATTGTTTTTGTTACGAAAATCATGTCTTAGCTCTTGTGACGTGAGATAAATAATGGGTGTTTTTTTTTAGAGGTATACAACTTCGAATTGAAATAAAACACAAGAAAATCGTTTTAATGTCCATCAATTTGGCTTCATTGGAAGGATAATTTTATGCCATTAACGTTTAAATATGATTTCGGGCATGTGGCCGCCGCGGCTGGCTCGAATAAAGCCAATTCTACAGGTCCAATTTTCAACCACTTTTTCGAGCATATGGGGCCGTATGTTGGCAATAACGCCACGAATATTGGCTTCCAACTCCCCTAACGTTTCTGGTTTGTTGGCGTAGACGAGCGACTTCAGCGGATGCGCATTATCACATATAGTAAACGTAGTGCGAAAACGATCCATGGTTAACCGAATTAATTGCTCTGTCGACCATAAAATGGACGGAGCTTGCGGTAAACTTCGCGAACTGAACCATTATTTTCGAAATAAATTTGCACGATTTGCAAGCGTTGTTCTTTTGTCAACCTGTTCATGATGAAATGGCAAACCAAACTAAATATTAATCACTTGACAGCTGACAAAATGGCCGCCAGTTAAAAAAGTGATGCCAACTTAAAGTTCTATGACTTTCTGACTTTTCTTCAGCAATTAAAATCAGGAAGTAAATAAATGTCAAGTTAAAACGGAAATAAATATTCTGCCACCAAAAATAATATATTTTGTCCTTGCTGGCGTATAAAACTTAATATTAAGGTAACTTTTTTAATAGTTTAAAGATTGACTCAATTCATCAGTACCTGTATAAAATCTTCAAGCTAAGAGAACTCAGAGCAAAAATTCATGATATTTTTATTCACGCACGCTCCTGATGAACTGACTGCCATTAACTGACTTCGAATACTAACTATACAAAAATATATTATTTAATAAGGCTAAGAAAGTTAGATAAAGTCACAAATGTTATTTTTTTAAATCATTATTTTATATAAATACAATCACGCTCACGCGTGACTCTAATTCATGACTTATGCACCGAAAATTACGACATTTGAACATCTCTTATAAAATTACATAAAACAAAGGCAACAACAACGATACAATTTTTAATAGAGGTCGCTAAGATCTTGTTGTTGGTAAAGTCAAGGCATGCACAACTTATGAGGTGCACCGATGCGCACCATAAATTTTTCTAAAATCACGCAAATTTGATCAATCTTTAAAACAAAGTTAAAATTACTTCCTAACTCAAGCCAATTTATAACTTTATGTGCACCTAAACTGAGAAAACTTATTTATCAGAAATAATTATTTATTTTATTGAACTTCCAATATAAACATTGAAAACAAAAGCACTTCCACAAATAATTAATAGTACAAAATGAATCAAAACATTTGAAGAAATACCAGGACTTGATGGTTGCATGACTAGATTTATTACTTTTTAAAATTACTTGAATTAAATAAGATTTAATTACGCAAAGTTTTTAGCTTTTTTGTGCTTATTTTACCATGCTTCGCTCACAATTTTCATCTTTAACACGTCATTACAAAAACACCCTTGGGCTCCTATATTTGTAAGTGCAGGGGCTGCAGCAGATTATTCCCTTAGACTAAGGCCCAATAATTGACTTCTCAATTAAGTGTCATTTATTTTTAAATGCCATTTAAGTACCGAATTCATTTTTTCAGAACAAATTTGAGAGACATTTAAATGAAACTTTAATGCCCAGCTTAGTACATTTAAACATACCATATGTGATTTTGCATGTGTGTTTTTATTGAAAACATGTACTCGTACATGAACATCATGTGGTCTTATTAAAAATAATTTTGTTTATTTTTCATAAGCATGTAAAATATACAATATATAATTCCATATCATGGTAAAATAAATAGAGAAATGCGCTCTGATGCCCTTTTTGTTTCATAAAATGCGTTTTTATTTTATTTAATTTTAGTTTTCTGCATTTTGATAGCTTAACTTTCTCATTTATGATAAACAGCTGTTGTTTGAAAAGCCTTCCATAATACTGGGAAATTCTCTAGTGCTGCCGTACTTTCAATGAAATTTAATAAGAATAATTAACCACTGAAAAAACTTAAGTACATTTAAGTGGCAATTAGCTAAATGACATATAATTGAGAAGCCAATTATTGGGCCTAAGTTACTATTATGCGTATATTAGAAATTATGTATTTTTTACTAACCCGACATGGCAGAATCTAAATAATACACACTATGAGTCTGCGTGAGCCGTACTTAATCTGACACTGAATCAATCGAGAGTAATCCCATTTTATGATTGTTTCAAATATTTTAAATACAATTAGGTGTTATTCCTACTGACAATTTTGAATACGAATTTTGAATTTTCGCGGGTTACGTACATATATTCGAATTTTGATTTCATTTGTGGCGTTGTGAGTACCAATGTCTCTCACTCTATCGTCTCTCACTTCTGCCGACAATTTCGGCCATTTTGAATGTTCAGTTAATTGTTGACAGCTGCTTTGCTTAAACGTGTTTTGGCTCGTCTTCAATTTTTACCTTGGTTCGTGCGGCAGCTTCTATTGACGTCACCAGTTATGACCCTTTGGAGCAAATTTGGGTCGTAGCGGACAGAGTCCAACAGCTCATTAGCAATGTTCATGCGATGCTGTTTTTTGTAGAAATTAAGCAATTTTGGTACGAATTTCGCACGAGCCAATCGATATTTCGAGCTCCTCAGCAACCTCTCTAATGGTGATTCGACGATTGACGAATATCATTTTCTTCACTTCATCAAGTTTTTCGTTTGTTGTTGAAGTGCTCGGGCCTCCGGCACGCTCTTCGTCGTTCACATCTTCTCGGCCTTCTGAATACATTTTGTACCACCGATAAACCTCGCTTTGGCCCAAGGTAGCTTCTCTGTATGCCACAGTCACTTAATTTCGTTTTTCACACAAAATTTGATACAGGTTCTTTGTTCCATTTTTTTAACAGGTAAAAATCGAAGACGAGCCAAAACACGTGCAAGTAAGACAGCTGTCAACAATTGGCCGAAATTGTCTGCTAAAGTGAGAGACATGAATACCAACATAACGCCACAAAAAAATTTAAATTCGAATATGCTTAACCGGAGAAAATTCAAAATTCGCGATACTTTTTGAACACACCTTCTACATACAACTCGTACACAGAAAAAAAAATTTGTTTTATGTTGAATTATTAAATTAAAAAAAATTAATATTTTAGTTATATTTTATTAAAATAATTGACAATTAATTCATCAAATCAACTAAAGAAACTAAGGAAACTTTAAATCAATTTCAAAACCTGTTTGTTAAAACAAAAACGTAACATAATTTTCTCTGTGTATTTAACCTAAAAAGAAAAATCTTATATTTAAAAATAATTTTTTCTTTAAATTTTAGTAATAAAAATCAACAAAACAGCCATTATTTTGCTGGTTCCATCAATAGTCTATTATTACGAGTATGTGTCCCCAAATTTGTCGTATGAAAACCCTTTATCAAATCTCAATTAAATTTTTACTTGTATGCCAATATTCATGTTTTTGTACCACAGTGCAATACTGATTTAAAATATTGTAAAATTCTTAGGAAAATTTTTTGTTGGTTTATTTTGCTAATAACTGGTAGCAGCACCATTTGAACTCTTTGATTTATTTTTTATAACTTTGTTTTTTATTTAATTTTTTTTTATTACAGAACTTTATGTATGGCTTACGTTTCATTTTGACCGTCTTGGGTGGCACTATTGCTGTAATGGGCAGCAAGGCTATCGGTTATCCATCGGCTGGAGCTTTGGGTTGTGTTACAGTTGCTTTTATTGCTGGCATTGGATGGAAACGTCAGGAGAACAAAATGTCGCAACAGCAGCTAAAAGCCAATGAAAATGTAAGTTAATTTAATACAAATTTCTTTTCCACAGAAAACACACAATTTAAATTTAAATTTAACATTTTATGAAAACATTCTGAGATCAAAAAGAATTATCACTGACAGTGATATTTATCTTGAAAATACTTTTGTTTGTGTTTATATAATTACATTAAGGTTTCTGATTATATTCATGCGCACTTGTGTAAGTCCTAGTAAGTAATGGCGTGTTATAATCTTTCGTTACCTTAATATAGAAAGGCCCTAACTCATAATTTTTTTTAAATCGAAATTTTTAAATTTTTCGTTACATTAGATGTTCTTCTATCAAAATATACAAAAATCTCGCTTTCAAAAAATTAAATAGTTAGGGCCTTTCTATACTAAGGTAATGATGTGTATCAAAAACTTTCATACAAATGATAGTACTTTGTTATTTTATTTTATTGCTCAACTATCTGCAATATGAAAAATTATTTATATATATATTTGGGCAATTCACAAGGTGTTCTTTTATATTCATATTCATTGATAGTCAAAGTTCACGCCTTGTTAAAATAATAACGTTGGTAATCCAGAAAGAGAAGAGCTTTCACAAAAAATGCTTAGTTCCAAACCCGATCAGCATTTTTTAAATTTTTTTGCTGGGATGTAGGGGAACATTTACTGATGCCATTTTTTACATGAAATTCTCTTTTATAATAAAAATTTCAAAGTGGAATAAAAATTTTAATAGTTGAAGTTTCTTTTTATAACACTTTAAATGATTTGCTTATAAATTCATCAACTAGTCATAAAAGAAAATAAGAAAGGAAGCATCAAAGTGTTGTTGTATGTTAAAAATTATTGTGACTTTTTTTGCATGATTTTATTGTTACTTTTTCACAATTTAAAGCACATTTGAAGTTGATGAAACCACTTCAAACACTAACAGCAATAACAAAGAATGTTTTATTAGACTACTACATACTCCCGCAAATACTTTTGCCATACAAGCTTATAAACTGTAGATCAAAATCTATTTTTTCTTTATATTTTTGACAAAACTTTAACTTATACTGCAACGCTTGAAAAGTGGGATGAAAAGTGTTTATATGGATTTAAAAAGAAAAAAAATACAACTTTCAAGCCAACCAACCATTCAAGAGAAATCTTATCAAGAAGTCAATCTTGTTGACACATTTAATTATAAAGACAACTTATGACATGTGGTTTCATCTCCTTTTCTTTGCTTCTATTTTTCATTAAGATTTTCCTTTGCACTTATCTTGGATATGCTTGCCTGCTTTTCCGTTTTTTGTATAAGATATTTGTGATAGAAGAAAAGCAATAAAACATCATTAGGATATGCAAAATGAAGTAGAGCTCAATAAAAGCATTGAATGTGAAAAATTACATTAAAAAGTTTTAAATTTAAGAAATCTTAAATTTAATCACACTTTATTTCTTTTTGAAGAAATGTTATATCTTTTTTATGGACATTTTTTTACGAGTATTAAGTGATAATTTATTAAAATTTAAAAAGCTATAATAGATTTAAAATCTACTGCATTTAAAATCTACTAGATGCAAAAAAAAAGATTTAAAATCTACTAGATGCAAAATAAGGAATAAAGCTTGAACCCGTTCCCTGACATGCCTTAAAATTTCCCCAAATTTCAGTTATAGTTATCTTACTTAATTCAATTACAAATTCACCCTCGCATTATTTAAAAGGAAATTGAAAAAAACCCATGTTATTAGCTTTTTATTTACAAAAAACAAATATTGTGACAATAAAGCAACATCTACAAAGCATCATTCATATGCTGCACATGTTTTACATGAGTTTGTTTACATGTGTGGATGCTTTTAGGGGCATAGAAAGAAAACCTAGACATTTTTACACACGAACGCATTCAAATCAAAGAAATAGAAAATAAGAATAGAAACAAAAAGAAATGAATCAAAACACTACGTTTATATATATATGTATGTATGTACGAGTAAGTGTTCATTGTATAATGTACTCATATGTGTAAAAAACTTTATTAAAAATTTTAGAAGTGGTGCAGGAATAGAAAGAAATGAAATGAAAATACATCTCTGAACACACCCACTTATACACAATTATCCCAATTAACATTTTTGTTTAAACATGAAAATATATCAGATATGGATTTGAGTTCTCTGGTATATTTAATAAATTGTCTTTCCTTTTTTTTTATTATGAATTTATAGCCGACCATTGTTCACTTTACCAAACGATTATGGGATAATTTATTTTCGAGTCACAGTTAAGATCATGCAATTTGCCTTGCAGAAAGACTTACTTAGTTGGGGAGAGTAGAAAGCGGAATCGAATGCGGAAAACATATTCATACACTTGAGACTCCTTTCGTTCTCTTGTTTGTTATTTCAATACTTCAGCCAACTAAAGTTATACATATTGTTACAAAATTAACCGATACACTGACCTAATACACTTGTTTTCCATAATTTGTAAACAGTTAAAATGATCCAGAGTTGTTAATTTTAGGACACAACTTAACCATTTTTTTTTATTATTATTGTTTTAATTGTCTTGGAAACAAAAGCTCGAAAAGAAGAGGTTCTTATCTACGCTTTGTTTTTTGAAATCATAGGAGTAATCACAAAATATTTTATAGGGCATTTGCATTGTCTCTGAATCTAGTAGTTACAGGATTTCGATCTAAATCTAGTGGCTTTTTAATAGAATCCCCCTACAAAACAAAATCTACTTTGTCAGTAGATTTGTATAAAATTTCATCAAAACCTAATATTTTTATTTTTTTATTATCCTGTAAAATGTATTTATATAAAAATTTTATATTGAAGTTTGTGTGAATAAGCTAAGTCGGTACTTTTTGGATCACAGTTTTAGACAAATTTTAAACAAATAATTTTGTCTTGGATACGAAATCTGGAAAAATTTCAAAAGAAGTTTAGTGTAAATGATATAGATTTCGATAGAGATTCCAAATCAAATCTTTTGAATTTCGAGACAGTGTAAATGCAGTATTAAATGGTTTTAGTTATTTGAGCAAAATCTAGTACTTACAAGATTTAAAGCAAAATTTAGTAGATTTCCTATTCACTAAATTTTGTCCAAGTCCACTTAAAATCTAATAGAACTTAGTGAAAGAACTGTGGTTTTTTTTCAAATTTATGCTAAAAAGGTATGTGAATTGGATATATTGCGATTTCTCGGTTATAGTTTTGGAAAATTATCTGTTAATGGGTTTTGTTTAGGATAAAAAATCCTAGAAAGGATAAAAAATCAAGAAAAAACCTTCATAAAGATTTAATTAAAATGTGCTGTATAGATTTGTGTTTTGTATAGATTTAAATGTCCTATTACTATTTTTTTCTTGAGATTTAATGTTTTATGAAAATGGCAAGAATGCTGGTTGACAAATCGGACGCCTGGTATAATGAAGCAAAACTAACACAATAGTCAATTATGAGAAACAAAACACAACTGATAAGAAGCAGTTGTCTCACATTGCGAAAAATTGGAATCCATAAAACGAATATTGCAACTACGATTCAACTATCAAATTAGTTGTGAATCATAATCGGGGCATATTTTTGTTATTTCTTGTCGGTACCAAATTTATTTTGGAAGGGTCGTAATCCATTTATAAATCATATTAAGAAACTATTATTTCTCTGCTATTTGAATGCATGAGAAAGCTACTAAAGGTTTTTATAAAATAAGATCTGAAAGAAAAATTTCTTGGTGTGAACGCAAATGCAAGTTTAAAGATTTGAATTAAGGATTTTTGCGAAAAATGTTTTATTCTATCGCAAAACTATTTCCGTTATTGCATAGAATTTCTCTATTCACTCATTTCAAAACTAAATAACGTTTTTTTTCCGATAAAATCTTTAACTTGGTTGTAGACCAAAAACCAAGCTAATACAATTAAAGTCCCAAAAAATATGCTCACTGGGTTGCTACATATTTATGTGCTCGTATGTATGCACTCGTATGTACTTTGCAACTACTACAACTCACTTTAAACAAAACCTGATGATGATTGTTGTTATTGTTGCTGGTGTTTCTAATATTTCTCTGTTATTCTGTTTTAGAAGAAAATTAACAATTGAAACAACAACAATAACAAGAGCACTCAACAAAACATTTAAACATTGAGTGCACATTATTGAATTGTTGGCTGATAAGAAGAAAAATCAACAGTAAATTCTACAGACAGTATAAATAGATTAAACGGTAATTTATTAAGATTTTATAATTTCAGAGAAATATAACTGGGGGTCTTCACGCGCAATAAACTTGGAAATAATTATGTTCTCATCTGTCAAACTCTATTTACAATACCATATGTCCACGTGTGGACCGCAGAAACATTTATTTGCAAATGAATTGCGAAATAGTGGTTCAAACTTATTTTCAAGAAATAATGTTGAACATAAGCTTTCAAATTTAATAGACATTTGTGGTGTCAGTGAATTTAACAAAAGAAACTAGTGCCTGTGGCAAAAATACAGAATTTTAAATGTGTAATAAAACAACTATAAATAAATTAGTTCTACATAAGATTAAACAAATTACAATAAACACAAAAACCATCGATCCATACATAGTGAATTTTTTAAATTTATGTCCAATACCAATATTCGTGTTCTATAGCTTAGAACATAAGGTTGTACATGAACATTTTTGTGCTGTTATTCTGCTGACGTTATTGCTAATGTTCGGAAATAATTATTGCGTGTGGAGACGTGCAGTAACGAGCAATTTGCCAAATTTCAAAAACAAAAGTTTGTGCAATTTTAAAGCCATTGCAATTATATTTGATATATACATACATATGTATGTATGTAGGTTTTAAGTAACGCATTTACATGTTTGTATGTGTATAGATGTAGATTTTATTTTATTATTTTAAAAAGGTAGCATGTAAATATATATATAGAAGTATTTGATACTTCAAAAAACAATTTGTAAAATTTTACAAATAAGTGATATAAGAGTTCAAGGTGCATAATTTTATATTTCATTGCTAATTTTTATACATGGATTCCCAGAAAAAGTTACCCATTGCTACAAAATATTAAAAATAAAATACAATTGTCAAATCTTTATATAAAAAAACCAGATCTCTAGCTCAATAAATAAAAAGAAATTTGGATACAAGGAAATCGAACAGTGTGTCTTAACTTAAAAACATCTATCAAAAATATGTTTATCTTATTAATCTTCTCTAAAACTAGTTTAAGAAATAATTTATAAAATATTTGTAAATAATAACTAATAATAACAACTATCGGCACAATGTACCGATTTTTGTCCACACAAAAAAGTAATATGAATGAGTTTGTAATATTAATTAAAATATTTGTAATATTAATTAAAAAATTAATTAAATTTTCACCTATAAACAATTTGATGATATCAATTAAGTTTTTCCACTCTAATTAATTAATACAATTAAAAATTTAATTTAATCAATTAAATCATTAGTTGAAAACATTAATTGGTGAATAACAGAATAAAGTTCTGTGTCCGATCACTGGAATAAAATCCTAAGTAATTAACCAAAATTTCCTTATTTCTCAATTTATTCCGTAATAAGTCTATATGGTTTTATTACCAATGCAGTGTGGCTCAATGATGTCCTTGTCCTTATATTTCAATTAGTTGAGAAATAAGGCAAATTTACATAGTTTATTATTTATGACTTTATGTCAGTGAGCCGGCGAAAATCGGTACATTGTGCCGAAAGTGGGATCTAGGCTTAAGTATGGCATTTCTTATACATTTTAGGCTAATGTGGGAAAACGTCTCGATTTATTATGGAAATTTCTAAAACCCGTTTCATTTTCGCTGATTGGAAAGGAAATTAATTTCGCCGTTTTGGATGGTAAAGTCGTTGGCTATGGAGCTCTGTTGGTACTACTGGGCAGTGTGGTAATTATTTAGTTCGTAATTAAAATTTAAGCTACTTAATAAAAATATTTTTATTGAAAATAATTTTTAGGCACTATGTGAAAATTCATAAATTTATTTTTATTAATTTTCTTTAACTGAAAAAATATTTGTATTGTACTTGTACCGCACGTGGAGCATTTGCCTAGCAAAAAATTGCATCAAATAATTCAGGTTTCTATTATTATAGAATAAAAGCAGTGCTGACAAACCTGCTGATATTGCTGCTGATTTTTGTAGGGCGAGTTTCCGGTTTGGAGTACTACATCTTTGAACCTAATAAAACATGCAAACATAGCAGTTTAATAATATAAACGTATTTACTTATGTAAAAAAGCGCTTTTCAATATAACATTAGCAAAATTTCTGGCTCTAAAACCAGCATTGTTGTGAAGCTATTATTTCACCCTTTTTTCTATAGTTTGCTTCGAGTATATGCTCAGTGCTAAAACAAGCTCATATTTTAAAGCGTATTATGATGTGCTTTGTTGCCTTATTGCTTTAAAAAATATGAAATTTTATTACTGGGTCCTAAACATTTTGAATATCAGTTGTAGTTATTTTCGTTTCAGTATGCTATATTAAAAAATTAATTTGCTTATTATTTGCTTCTTAACAAAACGAGGATTCCTCCAGTGCAAAAAAAAAAAGATTTATGTGGCATAAACTTTTAATAATTTAAAAACAACTTTTTATTTTTTTTTCAAGTTTCGCTTGTTGTTTGCTTATTTATCAACGTATGGCGGAAATTTGACAAGAAAGGAACGCGGTTACATAGCAATTTCCGGCTTTCCCAAAGCAACAGTACAGGTCAGTAACCTTTTATATAAATGAAAAAAAAATTGTTTTTCTTAGAGAAAATAAATCATAAAACAATCATGGTAATCTAAATTATGAAAGCTCTGGCAAAATTAAACAGCCTACCTTAAGGATTTGTTGAATGGGCATAAAAAGTTTAGAAGCATTTTGGGAGGATGTGCTGCTGTTTACCAATAACATTAAGAGCCTGTCCCACGATGTCGACAACGTTCGACTTGTCGTATACTTACTTTCAAAACAAAAACAAATTTTAAGATCTTGTTATTTCAAATGTAAGTGTGCGACAAGTCGAACGTTGTCGACATCGTGGGACAGACCTTAGAAAAAACTGTGAGCACCTTGAGTTTTCCGATCATAAGTTAAACAAAACAATTCACCTTGTTCATATATCCATCCATAACCGCCAAAAAAGCTTTAGTGACATATTTGTTGAACTTTGTTTTTGATGAAAATCGATTATTTGCTATTCTAATTAATCATTTTTTGTCAAAAACTTAAGCTCGAAAATTATGTACCTTAAGCTTTTATGGTGGTTATGGCATGATATGTATGTGTATAAAGACAAACGTATTTGTACTTATGTTATGTGAATTTTCCAGCCCATTCATAACTGTTAAAACTCTGCAGGTTTTATTTTATTTTTTATTATTTGAAGTCTTAAAAAGTCTCAACATTTGGTACAGAATGGCAAATGTCATAAGAGTAGTTGCCCTCAAAAATAAGTAAAAAAAAAAACATTTATATTTTGGGAATAGAGAAATAAAAATAAAGTTGTTATTTATATGTTATTTACGTAAGCTGAAACCGCAGAAAAGTGTTGCCACTTGTGTGAGTTTTTGAGGCATGTCAGTGGTTTCAACTTTGTTCTCTATATTTTTCATAACCAAAGCAAAATGTTCAAGCTAAACTTTTTTTAAGTTATAATGCAGGTCATGTCTGTACGGCAAAGAAGTCTATTTGAATCTTGGTATAGTTTTAGAAAAAAAAAATGTATTTAAAAAAACACTTAGACAGAAATTTTTCCAATTAGAACAAAAAAGATTTATAATCAATTAAACTTTTAAAAATATATAAAATTAAAATAATCAATTAAGAACTAAAATAACCAGTTAAAAATTTAATTGATTCCATTAAAAATTTAATTGATTCAATTAAAAATTTAATTGATTCAATAAAACTTTCGTTGAGAAATATAATTGATTCAATTAAACTTTTGTTTAAAAATTTAATTGATTCGATTACACTTTTGTTTAAATATTTAATTAATTAAAAGTTTAATGAAAATTTAATGCACTCAATCAAGCCTTTTTTCCAAAATTTTAATTAATTTAAAAGTTTAATTAAACATTTCATTGTGTCAATAAAATTGTTGTTTGTTTGTTTTTCAATTTCATTGAGTCGATTAAATTTTTGTTTGCATATTTAATGAGTTAAAAAACTTAACTGAAGCAATTAAATTTATTGATTGGTTTTTGTTTTTTTTTTCATCAATGTTTTCAATGTTGATTGGAGAAATATTTTTTTGTGCAAGTTGTTTCAAGTGCTTTCTACAAATAATTTTTTCTTTACTAAAGAAACTTTCTTTTGTACTTATGTATTGAACGACTTTCAAGTTCTTGCCTTATTTATAACTCCTGGAGTATAATTTATGCTTATGTGTAGGTATTTAGGTAGACTAGTTAGTATTCGCATGTTTGAGTTGAGCAAGTCCAAACAAAAATTTTATTCATTTGGTTGCAATTTTTGTTTGTTTTTTTTTCTGTGCCTGGCCCCCTACCAGATCCTTATGTGTTTGCTAGTTAGGATTTTTCAATTTTTGTTTTTGTTAAAGTTGTTGATTCCATGCTGTCCTAAGTATCCATGTGGCCCAGCTACTCATATGTTATGCTGCATTGCGGTTAAGTGTGGTTATGTTAGGTTAAATATGTGGTTGTCACTTGTAACATTTCTCTCAGCCGCTGGTGCTGTTGTTTCTGCTCCTGGTTTTGTTTAATATATATTTTTTAATTTTTCTTTTGCTCACATTTGTTGATTTTTCATTTATTTTTTATTTCATTATTTTTTATTTTTTATATTTTCTTGGGGTATTTAGTCTAAATTGAGCAACATTAGTTAGTTAGTTTTTGGAGACTCAGTTTTGTTTCCTTGGATCAGCTTGTGGCCTCTGGCATGTGTCGAATGTAAGTGCAAAAGTATTTAAAAAAATAATATTTGCTTTTATTTAGAAACCAGCTAACCGACATATAAACCGAATGTTTGCAGACATAAAATGAATTGTTGGATATAATTTATTGGTAAAAACTTTGCAGACTTTGTATTTTAATTGCACAAGTTATAATGAGTATTATTTTTAAATTTTATTTGTATCAGTTTCTTAAAAGAGTTTTCTTAATAACACATTATAATGCAAACAATCAAGTATTAACAGCTTTTTCTAGCAGAAAAAAAAAATAATAATAATATTTACAAAGCGCTTCGGAGTTTTGATATTGTACTTTTTAATTTTGTTTAAAATTTGGCTAAAGATTCCCCACCTTTGCTGATCTTACAAAGATAAATTGGCATAAAACAAGAGGCAACCCTTGTATTATATGTGATGTAGTCAACAGGTAAAACTTTTAAGGATTTTTTCAAAATTTTGCTAAGGAAAATTAATTAAAATATATAGTAGGAACTTTAAGCAAAGCAAATATATGTAGACTTAAAACTTAAAGACAACTTAGTAAAACGCCAAGACGACAAAACAAAAGAAATCATTTACACGAGCCAAGCATACAAAGGAAAAGCTGAATACGATAATGATGCCAACATTAAAAGCAATCTTAGAAAAAATACTTTCTTTGGAATGTTACCCTGTAGTTCCGTGACAGAAATTTAGTAAATTGTTACATTCAATTTCCTTAAAGGACCAACTTTGATTCACAATAATTGATTAGCATTAAGATATATGGAACATCTTTTTATTAAAATCATTGTATATTTTGGTTTACGATATTGAATTGCAATGAAACTAATTTTTGGTATTTCAAATCGCATTTCAAAACAGTGTTAATTAATTATAATTATTTAAACACACAATTTGGGAATGAATTCCCCAAAAAATACGCGTAGCATCGTTCAAATGTAAACCTTCGCACTAATTTATTCAAGTAGAAAAATTTTGCTGTGACAGCTCAGCATGTAGACTCTGTGATGACTACTGTCACGTGCCAGATACAGTCTTTAAAAGCTCTAAGCAAGACGGAAGAAAAAAGCCGATAGGGGTTATATTAGCACTATGTAAGAGCCCATTTATAACTTTCCTTTAGAAGATAAATTTTCCAGCCTTCCTATTTATATGAATAAAATTTTTAGACAAGAAGGCACAACGAATCAATCTCTGGTTTAATAATCTTTAAAAAATACCGAAGTAAAATATATTTCCACTAAATGAACTACCAGGACCTTTAAAACGATTAAGAAAACAGTAAACGAAAACACAAGTAAAACCTTAAAAAGAAATTTAAATATTTGAACCTCTATATATACATACATACTACCATCATAAAAACCGCATGCAAACATTAACAGAAAAGCTGAAAAAAAATTAAGGCAAAAATTATATAAAAAAGAAAATTAAAATAAAAACTTTTCTAAATAGAAATGAACAGGAGATAGAGACGATGGTCCCGTTCAATGGGAAGTAAGTAAGCACATGAACATTTGAATGTCTCTCCAAATGTTGACACATTTTCAATATTATTAGTCTGATCGGTCTGATTCAATTCCATGAAGAGATTTCGAAATATAATTTAAAAAAACAAAAACAAACTTAAGCAATGGCTGTAAGGCACAACTAACAACTTCTTCGCAGCCAGCAGTTTAGCGTTAACATTTCGTTAAAGTACGCTTATAACAAACTTTGGTTATGACAAATTTTCATTTCTTTAAGTTCTATAACAAAACTTAAATGTAACTAACATAACATGGAATGATATACCATAACATAGTAATGTATAACACAAAAAGTACAGCGCCACACAACATACGGTTACGATAATGTAACATAACATAACAAATGGCACTGAAATGAAAGGACTATATACATGTATGTATGTATATGCTCGCCAAGTCCTTTTATTTAAGGTTACTTAATATGAAAATAGTTTGATTTGGTGACAAAACCAAATGGCGGTTTTAAAATAAAAATTCAAAAATTTATTTCCTACGTGAATATAACAATATTTCGGATGAAAATTTTTGTTTTCAACACCATCAACGCCCATAAATATTGCTGTCAAATGAATGTAACGAGGTGTAAGTTAAATAAATTGGCATAAACAATTTCTTAAATAATAAAAACTAAACATAATGTGATATAACATAACAAGCGTTAAGACAACAGAGCATAATAAATACATATATTGGAATATTTGTCTACGAGATTAACGAAAAGTTTTGTCATAGATTAAAGAAAATTTGTACATACACAGAGAAAACCGTGCCGAACAAATACCCAATAAAATAGAACAAAATTAACAAGATGTCTCTATGGGTTTTTTTTCATGAAGGAAGTCTTATTATTTTAATAAGGAAAAATCAAGAAGAAAACTTATAATTTTTATTAGGTTATCCTATTATTTTTTCAAAAAGGTTTTCTTCTTCTTTGTACTAGGCTACACTTAATAAAAAATAAAAAAAGTTTTTGTTGTTTATTTATATACATACATACTTACATATATAAATATCGTCGGCTTAGAGTGTAAACCTGCTAACTCACTTCCAGCAAATTTTACAGGAGAGACAAAATACTGTTAATGGTTTCTATACAAAGCTTAAGAAATTAGCCTATTACATTAAGTTTCTTGGACATATAGAGCGTCAAATTTAAATAAATATTTTAGCAAGACGATGAGGCGTCTCTTTCTCTTTCGAATGCATTAAAATGTCATATGTTATAAAAAGTGAATTTAGCAGTTTTACACTCTAAGCCTACGATATTATATTATATTCTTAATTAACTTATTAATTCAATCGTAAAGCAGCTCTGGACGAGTCAACATCAAGCGTCGTTGGCAATTATCTCTTAAGTGCAACCAGGCCACTGTTGTTTATTGGCCTTCGCGAGTTTTGCGTCTCGCTCGCACTGGTTGACTGATCTGCCACGGATAACCGTATATTCTTGCGGTTCTTCTGTGGAATTTCTTTAACAACCACGTTGCTACTTCCCATGTGAAGGCATAGGTCGTGTACAGTCAGTCACAAAGCCTTTTTAAATACTGTTAAGCCCCGTCCAGACTATTATACAAGTATTAATATTTTCATCACATTTTACGATACAGAAATCTAAATACATTCATTGCGACTGTCAAAAAATCTAACGTAAAATCTGATATTGTGTTCAGACCATCACACTTCAAATAAAATGTGTAATACAAGCAGAAAACAAAACAGCTGTTCAATGAAATTGTCTGTGCTATTCAATGACTAGCGGCGGCAAAGCGGTTTCATGTAGGCGGGCACGTGCCGGCACTTGAAAAAATTCAGCAGTTAAAAATATTCTGTGTAAATAACAGAAAAAATTTAAGAAAAGATATTACAAAAACGTTAAAAAATTACGTCAACGAAATATACTTCCATACGATTCACTTATTCAACATTTTGAGCCGATATACATATGACAAAACATTACATCAACGACGACACGCTATCGGCGGCGAAACAGCCGACTTGGAAATTTGGTTTGTGTGATAATGCAACCCTGATGTAATGAAAAGTATTATCGTTTAGAAATTTTTCTAAAAACGAAAAAGTCTTATGGGATGTCAAAATTTTTATCGTATTATTTGCCACTTTGATGACATTTTGCGTTCAGACTATCACACTTGCACGTATTATTTGAATTTTTGACAAGTATAAATACAAACTATAATAGTCTGAACGCGGCTTTAATAACATCTTGGGCATATATATGGTCTAGTTACTCCGCCCATATTTGTGCAACCATATTAGGCAAATTTACTTTGTATATTATGTATAATAAATAAATAAATAAAAAAATAAATAAATAAATAAATAGCTTATTAATTATTAATTATTGTACAAACATGCTTATACAAAAACGAAAAAGACCATGAAAAAAATTTTCTCTAACAAATAACAAGGAAGCTAATATAATCAAGAAGATATCCTTATTTAACATTAATGATTTTGAGCCAGCTGCGGAAGCCAACTGAACATGTGATGATTCTTTAATTAACAAATCGATCCCGGAATATTTAAATATAAGACAAACACCAGCAAATCGCTGGTCCACTGTGTGTGGTGTCCTTTGGTATTCTTACTCGTTGTCCCAAGGTAACGCGAGTCCTATTTTTGATATTGTGTTTCTAAAATTAAGCGTTTAAACTGCTGTGACAGAATTTAGCTTAATATGGTCAATTATAAAAAAAAACTTGGGACACAAATATTTTGATGTTTGTCAATGCTTATGAAAAATTAAATTGCAATGCTTTGTGGGATACTTCTAAAAATCTACGTATAATTATACACAAAAGAAGAACATTTCATTTATTCATCGCTTCCTTAATTCCTTCTCACATTCTGCTTTTCGTATGCCACGATATCATTTGCAATGACTTGTCATTAAAAACACATTTCTGAAGCAACAAATGCTCATTGTCCTTTAGCCATTTCTTGAAAGATTTCAAGAAAAGTACATTAACGAATACATACGTATATTTATGTTAAGATGTGTATGTAGCTATGTAAGTATATATATATATATGTGATCATATTTATATGTATTGTATAAATTACATAGGGATATGTTGTATATATAAACACATATATACATACGTTTATCTATATAAACATACACACCTACTTGTAGCAATATGTGTTGTAACTTATTCGCTAATAAGCACAGAAAATTGCGAAGGCAAGAAAAAAATAACACAGATGAATAAAATACACTTAAAATTTATATTTTTATTTTCACAATACAATAGCCAGTCATCTTCGGTTTGAATTATGCTTTTCACTGATCAAACAGTCAGAGAAAACAGCCAAAAGTTTTTGAGATGAAAAAGTTAATTTACGAAAAGCAAGTGTAAAAAAAGGTAACGAAAGGTTTGGTGAAATTGTTTTATTACCATTTTTTGGGATTTTCTGATATTTATGCGCGAGTATAACAGAAAAGGTGACCCCAGCCGTAAAATCTGTTTTATGAAAATTTTGTATGAAAAACTTTAAGTAAAATACATTTTAAGCTTATATGCATATTTTGTAAAAAATTTCGTTTCTAAACGTTTTAAATTTGTGTGAAAAATAACGTTAATTCGTTAAAAAAAAAACGTTTGTGCTTACAAAATTTGGCATTTATTTTTAATTTACCCCTATTGGAAAATGCTCTTGTTTTTGCAAGTGGCGGCCAATGTCAAATCTATTTTGACATTTGTAAACTAGACAGATGTAGAATAAAAGTGAACACGTCATGAAGCGATACATTCCCCCAGAACGGGGAATAATTGTGTCGTATCGTTCCTGGGTCGCCTCATCTCTCGTTTTGGCGATTTACACTGTCGCGCAAGATCGCCCGATTTAACCGTTCCCAAATTTGTTTTGTGGGGTTATTTGTAGTCCCGTGTTTACTTGAACAAGCCCGAGACCCTGGAAGCCCTCAAGGACAATATTCGACACGAGTGCGAGAATCTGTCGCCCGAAGTTCTCGCCGAAGTGATGAAAAATGCCATAAAACGGGCAATCAATTGTGACGGCGCCCATTTGGCCGATATCATCTTCTCGACTTGACCAATAAAATTCTAAAGGTTCAAATAAACATAATCAAAAAACAGAATCGAAGTTTTTCATTTACATAGAAAAAAAATGAGAGCCAAACAACATCGGATGATTTCTTTTGGCTTACCTTGACTTGAGGGTTTGACTGTAACTTTAATCTCTAATGAATTTCCAATATTAGTAAATTTTTTAAATTTTTCAGTTGAAATACGATACATTACATACATGGTATATTCTTTTCTAGCGTTACGTGACTTTGTACGACAAAATGTTGAAAAAAAATTTGAAAATAATGTTTGAAACAATTTTTTTTCTCTTTTATTTGAGAAGTGATTAAATAACTCTATATTCAGTGAAAAAATACCAGTAATCAAACCTAGGGATTTCAAGATATACACAAAAAACTTAACGTTACAAAAAACAGCCTTTCTCAAGAAATGCCCATATTCAGATTGCTCTTTGCATTAAAATAATTGAAATAAGCAATAATTAAAAAAAAATTAATTTAAAAAAAAATTAGTACATTCTTAAATAAGAAAGCATTAAAAAAAAAGTTGCGAGATTTCGAGTAGATTTCCCATATAAAACAATATATACTTCTTCACAAATTTACTTTAAATCTAGTAGAACTGAATAAAGCAACTATGGCTTTTTTCAACATTGCACTAAAAAATAAACTGATTTATTTCGAGAGGTGTGTGAATTAGCTACATTGCAATTGTTTGGTTGTAGCTTAGGAAAAATTGAAATTTTTTAAATGGTTTCTGTGTTAGATATGAAATCTTTATGAATGTCAAAGAAACCTAATGTAAACGGTATGGTTTTTGATAAGTATTTCAATGGAAATCTACAAGAATAATTAAATGTTTTTTCGATGGTAAATATATTTTTATTTAGTTGAAAATATTTAAGGCAATCGCTACGGTATAACTTTTTTCCCCAAAACTTTGGCTTGTAATATAAAATTTCTCATCAGTTGAGGACCCATACTACGGTGCTTCAAATGTGGCATGAGGGTTTATTCTCGCAACACTGCGTTATGTTGGTTTTAAAGATGAACTGGCGGCCATAAGTTAAAAGAAATGAAAAAATAATACGTAATAAATAACAGCAAAATGTACATGGACATGCCGGACCACATACATGCGAGTATGTATGTATGTATGTACGAGTACATATGTAAGATGGCAGGAATACAATTTGAATCGAATTAAATGGATATGAAAACAACAAAATGGCACGACTGAAATGTTATGAATAAATTAATGGTTTAAAGAGATGATGAAATTGTAGCAAAAGAAAATAAGCCTAATGGAAAATATACATACTCGTAAATGTATGTGGGTATGTTTATACATTTTCATTTCCCATTCTGATTTAATGCCAGCCAGTAGCGTTTCGAGAAACTTGTTGTTAGTTTTCTTAAGAAAATAATGAAATTCATGAATACAGGACAGAAAGAGGATTCATCTTAGTTAGCCGCTGTTTTACATAAGAAAATAGTGAAACCATGAAAAAGCAAAGAAAATTTATATTTTATACATAAATATAAAGGGAAACAATTTATGGTTGTAAAAAATCGAATTTATACTAATCTGACAATTTAAAAACTTAAGGCCAATTAAAGTGAATTAAAAATAAATATTATTTCGTACAGGGAAATAAAAATTTTTCTTTACATAAACTTAAAGAAAAAGTAGTGGTTGAAAAACAATGAATGTCTTATGGTTGGAGGTAAACATTTTTTTAACCTGAACTATTGTTACTATAAATAGATCAAAAGTGAAACTTAAGTCTTATCACATAATAATCTTGTTCTAAAAAATTTAAAATTAAACTAAATCTAGAGGATATAGAAGCAAAAACAGGGCTGTCAAGAAAAGATTCACTGATATATGTAATTGTAAGGAAGCAATGGGCGTCAAACTCCATAATTGTGATTGATCGAGTTTTAGTAAATCTTCAAAGTATCTCCCAAAAAGTCTTGAATCTTGCACAATCTCTTACATAATTTTAAGTTCACTAATAGTGCGCTTTCTTTTGAGCAAAATCTAGTTCTTGCGAACTTTAGACCAAAATCAAGTAGATTTTGAGCAGATTTCTTATATAAAACAAAATCTACTTCCTCTTTAAATTTTGACAAAATTTAATTGAAAAATTTCTATCAAAATTTTCGGCCATCAAATGTACTGAGATCAAAATTTCGAGCAAGTTCTTATTTGTTACAATAGCTATCAATACAAGCTGCTGTGGATCTCATTTTGACATCGTGAGGGTGCCATATTATTTCTATGCAACTTGCTGGGTCTCTAAGTTTATGGATGGAATTTATGGCACCCAGAACAGAGTTTAAGAACGGGTTTCCTTCTATATCTCCCAATAAACTTGCTGTGAAGCAAAAAGTTCACTCAAATTAAGTCAGTTTGGCATAAAAAAGCAATCAAAAAGTCCAGCCTATCATTTGCAACTAAACTAAAATATAAAAAAACCAACCAGTACTCTCAGGCTGCCACATTATTCATTGTTCAGAAAAACTTTACGTATCACAAAAATTATAATTCCCATAATTATATTTTTAGTTAATTCATCGTTGACCACGAATCAGCTGGAATGAAAATCTTTTTTGTTAATGCTGATTTAAAAAGGGCGCAATAATTTTAAGAAAGTGGTCAATTAATTAAAAGTCTAAAACATAAAAAATAAACAACACACATAGTAACAAAATTACTTTCATATTTTCTTTTTTTTTGTATTTTCAGGCCGCTTTAGGTCCCATAGCCTTAGACTTGGCTCGTTCCGTAAATGCTGATGCTGAGAATTTATTATTGGCCAGTAATGTTCTAATTATATCAGTCTTAGCCATAATATTTACTGCACCATTGGGTGCTATATTAATGTTGCGTTTAGCACCAGTTTGGCTTAAACACACTCCCCTAAACAGCCAACTAAACGAAGACATCGCTGACTACGACACCACAACCAACTTTCACAACAACGAGTCAGCGTGTAATGACAATCTAGACCGCAATCAAAAGTCCGTTTAATAAGAATAACAATAGTAATAAAGAGGCAGAGAGTTTTGGTAATAATGAAGGAAAACTTTAATAAACTGTATAAAATAAGTAAAGTTGGCACTTTTTAAACTCAAATTAACATAAATACAAAATAGAAATAACCGCATACAGAATAAGTTTTTTAAAGACAAATTATATAAACGAAGTTCTTTTCAACTTCATTTTTCTTCCTACAGAAAATATTGGCATTTAAACTTGTTCATGAGCTTATGTTTTACATTAAAAATTTCAACATTTTGAACTTGCCTTAATCAAGGCTACACTAAGACAAAGAAATGACTAAAACCAACTAATCTGAAGATAATGTATTTTATTTTTCAGTTCAGGTTCCCTCCATTCACTTTGAAAATACTACATTAAATAAACTCGAAATAAGTATCTTATAACTTGAGGGTTACACGATCAAATTTCAATACAATCACATTCTTTCACTAATTCTCTCATACTTTTTAAATTTGATGCAGATTTGCTTTCAAATTTTCTTTCCAATTATGTGCTCAAATTTACAGCAAAAAAAAAAAAAAAAAAACCGATGGCAATTTTAACGAGCAAATTTTTCATTCTTATTTTCATATATTCCTCTGCAATAGCTTTTGTGTTCTTTTATTACAAATAATATTATATTAAGCCGAAAAATAGTAATTAAAATAAAATAAATATGCTTGTGAATGAAAAAAAATAAGTAAAATAATGTGTGACAATGGCATCTTAAAAATAAAATTGCCTAGAAATTGCGTGCAGCCCACATCACAGCTTTTAATTCAAGTGACTTTTAGCAAGCATTATGCATAAAAACCTGGAAAGAAAATCTTGGTCGTGTGTGTAACTGTAGCGTAACATAAATGATTATTGCAAAACATATTTGGTATACAGTTATTTCAATGTTCTCAGTCAAATGTCAACAAGCTTAAATACATACATACATACACACATACACACATACATAAATTCATACAATAAAGTTCAAACAGAAAAAAGAAACACAGAAACTTACAATAAAATTCCTATAGACCACCTTCCATTTCTGCTTTCTTTTTTCTTCGTTCTAAATAAAAGCAAAAATTCAACAAATAAAACTGTGCCTCAAGAGAGTTCCAAATATTCTAATGTAAATAACTTCTGTTGCTGTATGTATATTTTCACAAAAGTTTTGCCTAAAACTACAAATAAAAGAAAAAACCAATAAAAGCAAATATGTTACTATTAAAATGCTTTTGTATAACCAATATTGGGTGGAAAGAATAAGGAAAACACCTCAATGTAAAACAATATTTATAAATACAGTGGAGTTCGCTTAATACGAACAATAGTTTTGATTTACCATAAAGTATTAATATTTCAAATAAATTATTACAGTTCCAGCAAATTCATTCGTTTAACGAACTTGTTTTTAAAATCTTTAAATGAAAGCGCATGAAAACTTATATCGCACTTTTTCCTCTCAATGGTTTACATAGATCAAATTTTATAAAATTTAAATAGAGGCAAAAAATAGTTAATTTTTATATAAAACTCTTTATTTTTTGGTAAAAGTATGGAAAATTTATTTTTTTATGGGGCTACCTCAAAGAGAGGGTAAATAATGACAATCCCCAATCTCTTGGACTTTAAAGTAAAATATTCGTCGAGAAATCAGCTCAATTGATCCAAGTTTACTGCAGCGTGTGGAGCAGAAAGAAAGCTCCGTTTTGAACAATGTATTTAACACGACCGAAGACATCTGGATGACATACTTTTTAAAAAATAAAATCCGCATTTCTATTCTATCGTGCAATGCTCTTAATAAAACTTTGTGTCAATTATTACGTTTTTTATTTAAGTTTAAAAATATAAATCTGCTAGCAGACATCCTGAATAAACTAAATTAAGCTTTTCTTCCATATGAGATTATAAGTTGAAAAAATATAAGCACCAATAAATTCATTGCGCTATAATTGCCTGAAAAATCGCACAAAATAACTGAGATTTTTCTCACAGCTACTTTTGATTATAAACATTACACTCGAAATTTCCTTATCCCGACTTAAGCACTTTTTACTTTTTGCCACAGATTTTTTAAATTTTATTGAACTTTTCTTTGGATGCATTAGTATGGGGTACGTATGAACTATATGCAATTTAATTGTCTAACACTCATACGCACCCAATATGCTGCAATTTAAAAAAAAATACCATTAAACCTTTTTATGCGTCCCCAGTCATAATCATATCCCTTTCAAAGAGTGATCATTTCCAAAGTAAGGTATCATAAGACCATAGAACTAGCACGAGTTAAATAAAAACGAAATAGATCTTCAGTGAGACATTACAAACAAAAATCGGGCAAAACACTACAGTATATGACGGCCATACGAAACTGGAAAAGCTTCACTGACATTTTTCTGATATGCGATGTTTTCTTATCATCACTTTTTGTTTAGAAGAGAAAATTTTTTTGAGTCCATTCTGCAGACGTTTGAGTTATTGAATATTTTTTCACACAAAACTTTATTCTTGAGTGAATTCGTTGTACTCTATCATAAAATGCTTACTGCAGTATTTATTGTTTTGCAAATATAATTTTTTTTAAAGCAATACAACTTTCAAGATTACATTTTTCTCACCTGTGGTATTTGAAAAACCTCTGCGTTATTAGTTTTTTTCTTCTTATAAACTTCTTTCTTGCATGACAGATCATTTAAACCGTTACATCATTTTCTTATGCATTTTCTTATGAATTTTCTTGTATCCATTATATACCGTAGTTTGAGTTGGGCGTATGTAAGCAGCAAATAAAGCATACATGTATAACTTGACGTTGTCTTCTTTCGGTTCCACTGTAATATTTCTACCTAGAGTCTACGCAAGAATCTGAAACAACAAAAATCTACTCAGAAACCTTATAAAAGAAAATGAAATTTTATGAATTTTATTTACATTAACAGGAATTAGGCGTAGTGTATCTAAAAAAGTTTTCTAACGCTTCTCGTCAATAGTAATTTGTAACCAGTTTTATTTCTATTGATTCGGCACGCTTGGTCTTATTTGTATTTCATTAATTTATAACACTTGCAACAGAGAAGAAAACAAACAAACAAACAAACGAACAAAACAGCAACTACAACAAGACAAGAACAACAAACATAAAAAAACACATAATAGAGAGCACAAATACGAGTAGTACAACAAAAATGTCACAAATTGTAAGGAATTAATGACTGAACGATTGTACGCTGTTTGACAAATATTTGTTAAAAGAAGTGTTTTGATATTGAGAAAAAATAATTAGGGGTATTCACTTGGTTATGCAATGCATGCATGTATTAGTAATATGTATTTCAAGCATTTGAAGTTTTGGTAATTTATGCAAAATAAAGCCTGAAATTATGCAATAATTTATTTCTAACCTTAACTATTGACCAGCAACTCCATGAATGTTCATATACCGTCATCATTCCTTTATATTTTGCTATATATGCACACTGAGTTGCACAAATCCTGCCATTAACGTTTTTTAATCCATTTATAAGGTTAGAAGTTTGACTAAATTTTTTTAACTTTTAATAAGATTAAGGATGACACATTTAAAAATGTTTTGTTTAACTTCAGCTTAATTATTTCTAAGCTTTAAGTGCTTAATTTTGAAATCTAGAATTTTTTTTTGAGTTATATTAAGGTAAGGATATAATACTCTTTTTATACAGAAGTACTAATGTTTTACTCCACCGAACACTGCTACTGTTTCACTTCTCCATTTTAACAATTGAAACTCTCACGAAAGCTGCCTCCATCATTTTCATTTTACCAAACTTATCACTATTAAAAAAAAAGCTTCTTAATAACTTTTAACGAAACAGAAAGAAATGAAAGCAGTAAAAGTGTGCAATAGCCAACAGTAAAGCTTAAGCAAAACAGTTTAAAATTTACGACTTGGCAAATATAACAGAGTAGATACCCAAAGCAGTGCAGAAAATATATATTGACCATAATTTTAACCCGTGTTTACAATTATTGTTGTTTAAGTGAAATTTAACTGGCAAAATTCTAAAGTTGCCTTAAAGGTGGCTTATACAATTTATCCACGAAACTTAATTTAAAGGATTAGAAACTTTTTAATTTATTTTCAAAACAAAGAGAACAAATTTCAAAAACAAAACCACATCTTTAGTATATTTGAAGGCGATTAAAATCCAAGAAAAGTTGTGTAATGCTGACGATGGGGAAAGGTTAGCAAGCAATCATTACATTACAAACAATTTTCTACTAATGATTATGATTATTTCTAAAAGCCGAGCGAGCGTTCTCAAAAGATTAAAAACTTTTAATTAACAAGAAATTTTTCTTGCCAAACTTTGTGCAAATTTTTAATTTATTTTTTTCTTCTCTTCTAACTGCAATGTTTTAATAAAAAGAAAAATTTTGTAAAGATGTTGGATACCACAATATTTTTTTTTTTATTGTTTGATTGTAATGTCAGCTTTTACGTGTTACTTGGCCACAAAGTTTATGTTTTCAGAAATGTTTTGTAGTTTGATTTTGTTTGTATGTATATTATTGCAAAGTTTCAGCTTAAGTGTGACTGGCAGCCATAAATATTGTTAGGTGAGAATTGTCTTGTCTCGCATTATTATTTTTGATTATTGTTAATATAAAACTGCAATGAGTTTCAAAGTAGCTGAGAATAAATTTGTTGGCTCTCACGAAATTCGATTACGTACTCAACTTAAGAATCACTTTTGGATTTGTTCTGGATGACATTGCAGTTAGCCTTTAGTCAGTCTAAGAAAAGTTAATTTTAAGTTACCTATAAGTTAACTATTATTCTAGTCAACCACACATACTCCGGCTGGAAGCTTTTCAACTCATACATATAAAACTTGTTGATTCCAATCAATAAAATATTTCGCGAACATTTTTAAAATCCATTAAAGTTAGCAATTTATTTTCTATAAATTGATGACAATATGTAAACGGCACACAATACTAATAGTGACGGCGACAAGAATTATGATGTTTGGTGAGCTGTAGTTGATGATGACGTTACGTGTGTGTGTGTGTGTGAGTGTGTGTGCTTGCACATATTCTGCTTGTTTTAAATTTAACGAACGTTTGTAAAAGTAGGAAATAAAAATGTCATAAACATCAATCAAAAAATGTTTTGCCAAAATATTTTACATGGAAGCATGTCGCGTCAATCCAGCCAATAAATTTTTCTATAGAATTATTTTTTTACAACAGAGAACGAAAAAAAGAACATGAAAATCCTTTATACTCTGATATTGTATTAACAATTGTCACATCACATCTCATGCTGAGCGAAAATGTTTAGTAGAAGTTAAACAATTTGCAACAATATACATATTAACTCGTACATATGAAGTTGACAGATTTGCTTTTAAAATACAGCCAGTCGAATTAGCGAAACTAAAAGAGGGCATTTACATAGAGAATTTTGAGCCTACTACATAAGACTTTAAGCTGGACAGTAGATGTAGTATACTACAGGCTGAAATCTCAGCGATAAGTAGAGCGGCTAACTGGTTGAGGTATTACAGGATATACAACTGGGATATCCGTATCTTCACAGATAGCAAAGTTGCTATTAAAAATATTGCGGGTGTCTTTACGACATCGAATCTAGTACGAGTATATGACTGCCGAATGTCTCTTAACAAACTGGGAATGCATGCTGACCTGGAGCTACAATAGCTTCCAGGACACGCGAATAATGTTGGAAATGATATTGCGGATGAGCTGGCTAAGGCTGGAGCTCAAATGCAGGATGAGGACACTGATCGGTTGGTGGGTGTTCCAATGAATTGCTGCAAAATGCAAATACAGCAGAATCTTTTCAGAGTTGCACAGGCTAGATGGTTAAATGAGGTCACATGCTCTGCCTCTAAAATGACATGGCCCTGTTATGATATGAGGAGGTCCGTAATATTGGTGAGGATTCCAAGAGGACAACTCCGTATTTTGGTTGCAGTCCTAACAGGACACTGCTATATAGGTATACATGCTGGTAGATTAGCTGTCAGGACGAGGAAGAGTAGGAAACTGTTGAGCATTTTCTCTGTCATTGCCCAGCAGTTGCGGAGGTGCGGTCACTCTACATGGGGGCTCCGATACTGCAAGGTTTGGAGAGTCTGTCGGAATGTGACATCGGCGGTGTGTGGGTTGGTTTCAGCAAAGCATAAATAGTGAATAGGATGAATGAGGATGGACAGTCCACCTCAATCCGCCCAGGTAGCACAGCGGAACCTCAAAGGACCCAAGTGGGCTGGTTTTTACTATAAATCGGCAGCCTGTTATAACCTAACCTAACCTAACTTACATAAGACTAGAAACAGGACTTTGTTGGCGGGAGGTGTAGCTGGCTAGCTAATTCTAAATTACTTCTTTAAACAACCCTCTCTTTCGAATTCTTCACAACAAGGCCGTTAAATTAATGGCATAGTTTTTTCAGTGAGCAAATGTAGGCTAAATTAATCATTTTAATGAAAATTATAAATACTCTTGATTTGAACATTTAACTGTTGCTTGACAATAAAATCATAGGTTTTGTTAAAAAAAAAGGAATACAAAAGCCAAATCCCCCATAATTTATGCAGAAATTTTAATAATGATTATTCTACGTTAATATAAAATAAAATCAAGCAAAGTAGGTTGAAACTAACATTAACAGTTTTTATGAGCCCTTATTTCATTTTGTTTTTGTTTTCCTTAAATAACTTGCAGGCAGGCAATTTCTTAATTTCTCTTACGAACAACCAACCATACAATAGAACAATAAGCACTTTTTATTTACCTGGCCATAAAATGCAAACAACGGCAAGTAGCAGCAGCAAAAACTAAACTTAAAATAATGAAAATAAAATGAAGCAAATGAAAAAATCTTGGGTAAAGCAAAATTAAAAAAAAAAAAAAAAATTGAAAAATTAAAAAAAAACTGCTATCACAGAAAGAATGTCGATGATAATCGTTTTGAGAAAATGCATTCATGCAATGCATTGGGCTACCAATGCAACAGCAACAACTTCAGCAACATATTTCTACTTCTTGTGCTTGGGACACAACCGTTATTTTTAAATGGCGCACAGTGGCATGAGCACAAAATTATGGGAATTTCATTGGTGAAAGTTTTTTGGGGGTAACAAAAATGTACGATTTTAAGCTCTTTAGAACTTAAAGCTTAAAGCTTTCGTACTTGAAATTTCCAGTTTATTTCATTTTGAACTATTTAAAATATTTTTGGAATTTTTTATTTTCATTTAATGCGTTCCAAAATTAAAATGAACTGAAAAATCATCAATAGAGTTTAACAATAATCAGAAAAAAAACTTACAAGTCCCCACTTTTAATAAATTAATGATAATTACAAAACTGCAAGCACTGCAGGCTAAGATTTTTTTTCTTCAGAAAACAAGCAAATAATGTATGTTTGTAATTATCAACACGAGCTTTTCTATAAACACAAATTTTTTTGGAAATTATGTTTAACATCTACTGACGAGTTTCATACATAGAAAAAACTATATTTTATATTAAATTGATAATTTCTAATCAGAAATAATTTCTTAGTCAGGCTTAAGTTCAGTAATTTCAATTCTTGTTGAATGAAATATTTTTATTAATTAATGTGAGTTTCTAAAGAGAGAAGAAAAATTAAATCAGACTTTATTAGCTGGGGAAAATACCGATATTTTTCTGTGCAGCCACGCACTTCATCAGCACCCAAGTCTATCTACTGGGGTGGAGATTGTTATTAACATCAGCTATTTAACGCAAATTTTCAATGAATTGGAATATTAGAAATGTTGTGTATACAATTATTGATTTACCTTTGGTAAACACATTTGTAAGTATCACTATTCATTTTCTGTTTATCCGTTTTTTCATTTTTCTATTCAGGTTAGCACGAAGTTATGTCACTCTACCTAATCATTCTTGCTTATCTTTTACGATCATCACATTAATTAATAATTTCTAATAATAATAATTCTAATAATCAACTAAAATTTTTACTGAAATGGGACCTACCACGAAATTTTTAAAACCAAATAGGAAAAATAATAAAACTTAGCATCAGTTTCAAAAACATGTTTGTTAAAACAAACGTTCTTAGACGTTCTCAGCGAACAACAAACAGACCTTTTTACATCATATTTTTTTTTCTTTAATTACGCCACTGTGCAACGCCAGTTTCAGGTGAACTGAAGAAAAACAACAGCAAGAAAAACACATACCAACAAAATGGCAGTAAAAATACTTGGAACGTTTTCTGCAAATACCATGCGCCGCAATCAGTTTTCAATTAAAGCCTGTATTTACTAACACAACAACCAACTTACACACACACACACACACATGCACACAAAGGCATATTGCAGAACATAAAAGTCTAACGGGTATAAAAGCTTTAAAATTTTTAAATACTCTACAGCAAGAACTCTACAAAATATGTAAGATTTCAAAAGAACAAATTCAAAGTTTTGATGGAAAAAGTATAATTTAAAAAAATTGATTTAACAGATGTTTTATTAAGCTTTTCTTTAAAAGGAAAACTTTGGAATTTTAAAAAAGCATTTACAAATTAAAATCCGCAAATTTCTCATTGTTATTTGTCATAAATTTTATTACACATATAGTTTAAACACAAATATCTAACACTCTATAATGATTCAGACCAAAAGTTTTACTACTAGCAACAACTTAAGTGGAAAGAAATTTTTTTAAGGTTAATTACTCAGAAATTTTTTTAAGATTAATTACTCAGAATTACTTATTAAATAACTTTTTTAAACTTTCTGGTTGATTTTTTTTTAATCGCTGAAAGGATGTGGTCTTCTTCCGAATGTCCCTGTACTTCTAAAATTTTATTCCGGCCTTAATGCAATGATAATTTTGATTTAAAAAAACGTTTAGCAAATAAATTTTAATCCAAAATGTATTGTCTGAACCAAAATATTTTTTTCGGATTACGGCAGTTAATCTTTCTAGCGCATTTTAGTGCAAGGACATACCTTCCTCTTTCATAATCTTGAGTTAAAAACTTGAGTCTTTGTTGCAATTATAATAGAGATGTAACAAAAAATAATTAATAGTAGTTTTTGCTTTAGTTGTAAGCAAAATAAAGAGATCCTTCTGTGGTCTGCCAGCTTGCCATGAGAGACTAGCTCAATTGGGTCGTGATTGGTCCCACTGTGCTGGAATAAAATGAAAGTTTGTTACAACTTCTGTAATTTTGTAGTTAATCTGTCCACTGAATTTCATTGTCATCTATGCAAGGATTTGCCTGCCTCCCATATATCCTTTTTTACAATTTCAAAAATAAATTTTTAATTTTTTTTTTAACTTAAAAATATCTAAAAATACTTTAAAGAATTTATTATCTTATTGATTAACTAGCCAAAAATATTATTTTTAAAATAAAGCATCCTTGAAAGGCAGAAACTAACCTAAATATTTATTAATACTTTCAGGAAAACGAACGACTTCTATAAATATCAACAAATAAACCTTTGGCTAAAATATATTTTCTTTAAATTCTAAGAAGCAGAATATTTATTAAAGCATAATAAGAAAATGTTAAGTGAAATGGTTATTCAGTATGGCAGCAACTGCAAATGAAAGCAAAAAGAATTAGCATTTTATCTTTACACAAACTAATAAAATGTACAGACTTTAATAAAGTTTTTCTTTCTTTTTTAATATATTAAATTCAACGGCAGAAATAGGTAGTAAAATTTATTACAATAAGCAGGCCAATAAAGTGGCCATATGCTTGTTCTCATAACTAAAATAAAAAATTAATGCTTTCACCAAAACAACTCCTAACAGTATGCTATAAAGTTTGGCCACCTTTAAAACGTTAACGCTTAAACGCATTTCATTTCAAGTTTTTATTTGCTTTTAGTTGTTCGTGCTGCTTTTGCTGGTCGTCCGGCTCATAATGGTAAATGAACAAAGTGCACTCGAAGTCAAGCAAACACCATAAAATGACAACATGACAGTATATCATGACATCTAACAACTAAGAGGCCAACTGTGTTCCTTTTGAAAGGAATTGCTCATCAGCCTGAGGTCATTGAGATTGCATGGTTAAATGCACGCAGCATGAAAACTAGTTACCAACTCAAAAATAATTCACTAAGAAAATTAATGAAAAAAAAAAGAAAAATAAAACTAATTCATTTCGTAGGAAAATATTGCAAAACCACAGACACAATAATGGAAGAGGAAAAATTTAACCAACTATTTCTATTAAAAGAAAGTTCTTCTCAACTGTAAATAAGGGATTTCCTTTGTAAGTTTATGTTTATTTTTTTTATAAAAAATTGTAACAATAATTAAACACACCTTTTTTTTTGTCTGACCCACACACACATACACACACAAACAACATTATTACTTCCTGCCATTCAATGATTTTATTACTTGTAGTTTTTCGATAATTTGTTTGCGGTTTTCTCTCTATCACTTAATTAACAACCTTTGACACTAAAAAGTAATAACAGGTTACATCAGCAACAACAACAACAATTATAGCAACAACCACAACAACAAGGGCTATTAAAAATAAACTGAAAACGTTTGAGTAATTTACACGAAACGCTTGTGTTATCATGTTCATATAAAAGTTAAATGCATGACAAAAAAATGACTGATATTTCTGCAAACACACACACACACACAAACAAACACACACACACACACATATATATACATCGAAATAAACATGGATTTGAAGTAACGTTACGAACAATCAAAAAGTCTTTAAATATGGCATTTCGGCAGCAAAAGGAATAAAAATGGTTTTAATTTTCTTTCGAAGTGAAACCACAAACGTGTAAACGTAACGTGCTTAAGGTTTATTTCTTTTTTTTTTGTTGTGTTCTGTTTTATGCACGAATTTCACTTTGCTTTTGTTAATTTACATAAAAACGCGTTATATATTTTCTTCCTCTTTTGTAGCTGCTAAGTAATTGTTGAATTGAGTTGAATTCACTTATTTTGCCCTTTCATTAGCATTTAACATGTTAAATAAATGGAAAAGATACTTAAGCCATTTAAACGGTGTAAGCATTCAATTGTTTTTGCTCTGGAAATTCAATACAAGTGATAAATATATCGTCACCTAAAATCCAAAAGGCCGTAAGTACACTTTTTACTTTTTTTTTAAAGGAGGAGAAAAAAACTTTACGAATTTAAGACTATTTATTTGTTACACACAGAATAAATTATTCACCAATTAATTAATGTTTATTGTGAGTATCGCACTTTCACGTATTATTTGAATTTTTGACATGTATTAGGAAGGGTGGTGCTATACCGCACCTCCACTCGGAGACCCAATGGGTTCCATTGTGATCGTATTGACATGTATTAATACAGAGTATAATAGCCTGAACAGACTTCAGCAACGTTTTTGCTGGCGCTTAAACATAATTGTTTTATAATTGTAAAATTTTTGGCCTACGAACGAGGACTACGTAACCAAGTAATGCCCTAATTCTGTTCGACGATTGTTTCGTCTTGTCTACGGACGAAAATAAGCCGCAGTTGTAATTCTTTACAACAATTATTATTTATTGTCCATGCTAGAAGGTTCGTGTATTTGCTTTATGATTTTGTTAAAAACATTATATCCAAGACATATTTTTTGAAATATTTTTCAAACTATTGTATAATAATTTCAATATTATTTTTATGTTTTAAAAACATGGTAATAATAGTTTTATTTTTCATTATCAAAGACAACAACTATTTTTGAAGAAAATAATTCAGAGAATTCAAAAACAAGAACTCAAAAGTATTTTCAAACAGAAACGTCCTAAATCTTCGTACTGAATTAGGGCATAAGTTCTGCTAGAACCACAACAGTCTTGTGGTTTTACAATAATGATTATTTGCACAATAATTAATAATAATTTGTAAAATTTTAATATCATGAAAAGCTCTTTGCAGATTTATTTATTTTTTTTAACTAAATATATGTCGCTTATATTTCGTGGTAATACAAATTTTTCCTTTGCTTTAGAAAATAGTTTTGTACATAAATAGGTAGCAAGAACGTTAACATTATTTTAATATTCTTGCTTAAAATGCCACTTCTCTACATTTCTTTTAATACAAAATTTTAATAAAAATATATGACTTAATTCCACAAAATTAAATTTATGCATCTTAGCAGCAGGTATATAAATACTTTGGCATGTGGCTTTAAAATTAACCTCTTGCTTTATGTGGCTTTAAAATGCAATACATTTTGTTTGTAATGTCAGCCTAAAAGTATGTTTGCATTTTTTAAATTTATTTTTATATTCAGAAGTTTTAGTCAACAGTGGCATTTTTGCATGCAATTAATTGCTTTAAGCTCTTTGAAGTGTGCAATAAAACTGAAAAGAAACTAATTTAGTTTTACATTTTAAGCTGGAAAAAAAGAAAAACAATATAATCTCAAAATATTAAATAAAAAAAAGACTGCTAAAGCACTGGTAGATTTATTTGTTTCCAAAAAACTTACTTAAAATTTAAATCTTTTGATATAAAGGCCGAATGTGTTATATAAAAGTATTTTGTATATGTGCAAAGCTTAAATAGAAAGGAAAGAATTACAAAGTTCACATTAAAAAAATATATGGCAAGCTTTAGAAAATATTAAAATGTTTTATGAACTCTTAAAGTTGCTTAGTTCTTTATATTTCAATACTTTCAAAAATGTCCTCAAACTCAATTGAGTTGTTGTATGCTAAATAAACAAAACTTACTGGCGAATCATTTATCTTTGAAAGTGAATGAAAGGGGCAAGTGCTTTGTTGGTTTTTTGTTCTAAATGATAATCCTTGAAAGGCAACAAAAAAAAAACGCAAGAAAACATTAATTAGAATTTTATGCAAACAAACTGCGCCTCTTATTCATTCAGTGTGGCTTGCTTTGAGAACATTTAAATTCCAAATAATATCTCATTTATGTTTTTGTATTTTTGAGCCAGCTTGGGGCATCTGACAATCAAATACAAAAAGACCTTGATAAATATTATAATAAGCTGGTACAAATATTTTTGTCACATACAAACACGCTCCAAAAAAGAAATAACAGATTTTTTCCATTTAATGACTGAAGTGTAAACTTAAAATATTTTTAACTGTCTTTAGATACAAATGACTCTTATCTAGAATGATAAAAAAATGCCAGTAGCGTAGAAGTACTTAAAAAAAGTATACTGAATTCCCTGAAGTAAATTATTTTTGAATTTATAATCGTAGGACAGCATATCTTAGTTTTTATTAAATAAGTCAGGCAAATATTGAAATTCTTTTTTGTAGGGAATTTATTCTGTGATTTGGCTGAATATGTGAATTTTTTCTTGTCCTTTTTCTAAAGAACATTTGAAATGAAAACTGCATTTTTGAGAAATTTTTGTCAGAATATATAATGATGCTTTCCTTTCTTTAAAAAATCCAAGATTGCTTCGCGCAAATTGCGGATAACTTGCAGGTAATATTGCTTATTGGTCATTCTACTCTGTGGCAAGAACTCATGATGCACCACGCCCCTGCAATCGAAGAAAACTGTAAGCAAAACTTTCACATTCGACCGAACTTGGCGTGCTTGTTTCGGTCTTGGTTCGTGCGGCAGCTTCTATTGAGATGATTGAGCTTTAGTTTCCACGTCATAACCATAAACCCACGATTCGTCACCAGTTACGACTCCTTGGAGCAAATTTGGGTCATAGCGGACAGAGTCCAACAAATCATTAGCAATGTTAATGCGACGCTGTTTTTGGTCGAAATTGCGCAATTTTGGTACGAATTTTGCGGCGACCCGTCTAATGCCCAAATCAGTGATAAAAATCTCGAATGGCACGAGCCAATCGATATGTCTATGTCCTCAGCAACTTCTCTAATGGCGATTCGACTATTGGCCAATACCATTTTCTTCACTTCATCAATTTTTTCGTCTATTTTTGAAGTGCTCGGGCGTCCGACACGCTCTTCGTCGTTCACATCTTCTCGGCCTTCTGAGAACATTTTGTACCACCGATAAACGTTGCTTCGGTCCAAGGTAGCTTCTCCGTATGCCACAGTCAACATTCGAAATACATCCGCTCACTTAATTTCGTTTTGCACACAAAATTTGATACAGGTTCTTTGTTCCATTTTTTTTGAATAGGTAAAAATCGAAAACGAGCCGAAACATGTGCAAGCAAAGCAGCTGTCAAAAATTCAAATTGAAAATGGCCGAAATTGTCGGCATAAATGGGAGACATGAGTAGCAACATAACGCCACAAAACATATCAAAATTCGAATATACGTAACCCGCGCAAATTAAAAATTCGCGATACGTTTTGAACAAAGCTCGTACTTCTGCAAGTGTGTGTATTAATATGATAAGGACCTGGCAATTTTTTTACTTACGAGTATATATATTTATTCAAGCTGCTCCAAAAGCGGTTGAATAAGCTGCCATCAATAAGGGCTGATCTTCAGTAAAGTCTTCTCTAAATAATTCCTTTTCATTTTATTTAAAAATATATAGAAACACTTTAGGTCTAGTCAGCTTTTAACTTAATTACGGAAAGTAATAATGTAAAAAGTTTCTTAAATGCAGATTCCAGAAGATATATTCAACTATGGCTATTGGCGAAAATAAAGTCATTGTTAAAATTCTTTGGTCGAAAAACATTTACAGCGATAGAGCAAAAAAATATATATGAAACACTTTTCTTAAAAAAAAAAACAAATATTTATGTGTGTGTTGTATGTATGTACTCAATACTTTCTTCGGGGAAAGATATATAAGATTTGGCGCATCCATGTAAAACAATCTTAATTAAGTTTAGCTGAAAATCTAATCCCCGACGAAACAAATATAGAGAAACACATCTTTCCACAAAAATGACGAAGTTGGCAGCCAAAATTAATTTTAAATTTCGTTGTGATGCATTTACATTATCCATTTTTTGTAACTCCATAACTTTGAAGAAAAGAATTTACTGTTTTATATTTTGTATGCTTTAATCCTTAGTTGGACTACAAATATCAATAGTATCATGTTTTGTTTATATTTTATCATTATGTTGCTTGATTTAACAATCAATATTTAAATTTATGGCATTATAAATTACTTTGTCTGCAGAAAAAGCTGCACAAATGTATGTACTATGCATAAAGTTAGTATATAGATTGCAAAACTCTGACATTCACATAAATTTTAATATTAGAGTTTGCTTTCTTCCCAAAGGACATTCTCACACGAGTCAAATTTATAAATATTTTACAGATATGTATACGAGTGCAATATGCACACAAATCATTATTTTCATGTTATCGAGTTTTTCAAATGAAAGTAAGCAGTCTAGTTTTATTCGTATAAATTGTAAAATCAGGAGAACGGACAAAAGCTTTCCACACAAGAACTGCAATCCTTCTGCATACTTGTATTATATTCATCAAATAAAATATCAAGTAAACAATAAATTTTTGTCAATTTTGGTGGACATTTTGGTTAAGTAAATGAAAATGAAACGAAATATTTATTGTAATGATGTTTTGGGGATATACCGAAGGATACTTGCATGAATACGCGATGCAGGGAAGGGTACTGTGTACAAATATATGTACTCTTATGCATAGGGTGTTTTTTATTGAGGTATAGAACTTTAAGTTGGCATCACTTTTTTAACTGGCGGCCATTTTGTCAGCTGTCAAGTGATTAATATTTAGTTTGGTTTGCCATTTCATCATGAACAGGTTGACAAAAGAACAACGCTTGCAAATCGTGCAAATTTATTTCGAAAATAATGGTTCAGTTCGCGAAGTTTACCGCAAGCTCCGTCCATTTTATGGTCGACATAATCGTCCATCAGAGCAATTAATTCGGTTAACCGGTCAATTGGCCACCAAGATCGTGTGATTTGACACCATTGGATTATTTGCTTTGGGGATATGTGAAGTCGCTCGTCTACGCCAACAAACCAGAAACGTTAGGGGACTTGGAAGCCAACATTCGTGGCGTTATTGCCAACATACGGCCCCATATGCTCGAAAAAGTGGTTGAAAATTGGACCTGTAGAATTGGCTTTATTCGAGCCAGCCGCGGCGGCCACATGCCCAAAATCATATTTAAACGTTAATGGCATAAAACTATCCTTCCAATAAAGCCAAATTGATGGACATTAAAACGATTTTCTTGTGTTTTATTTCAATTCGAAGTTCTATACCTCTAAAAAAAACACCCTATATATATGCTTATCTGTATGTATGTGTGTGTGTGTTGCCCTATGCCACTATAGTGACCAATTGTGTGGGCCGATTAGTCGATTTCTTCTCAACTTCGAAAGATATGAAAATATTCAAAATTTAATATGCCGCTATGGAATCCACAGCCTTTATGTGGAAAAAAAAATAATTAAAACTCCACCAACTACATACATATATTGAAATTAAATTAACAAGTAACAAAAAAAATATTACTTTTTATATATCTAACTTTTATTTTTGTTCATTATATAAACTAACCATGTAATTGAGATATCTAAAGTCTCAATAAAAAGTATCCGTATGATTGCTGGTCTAACTTTCTTCCTTTAACTTTAGATTAAATAAATTTAATATATTTGATTCAACATCTTTGCAAGAAAGAACTTTTGTTAGTTTGTTAGCAAAAACTAAGAAAATAAATTTATAAAAAAAAACGTCTGCTCAAATATGTACTCTTGAATAGTCAAAGAAATCCATACAAAAAGAAGAATTAAAACTCATTTGGTTGAAAAAAAATAATAGAAAGAAGTTGAAAATGAATAAGATGAATAACGAAGTGTGCAGGCGGAATGAACTAATACTTGAAAATATTGAAATGTATTACGTCTCAAGTAGTGCACATACTTTGGTCATTTATCGTACGAGTGCACACATGCATGTTAAAATCATACAGTGCTCCCTCGATTGAAAAGAAGAAATTTCCAAAAAAAAAGAAGGACATGCAAAGAGTTGAAAGGAAGATTATGAATCCTAAAACTACAATAGATGCTGCCGTAAATTATATGTGCAAAGTCCAGCAAAGACATCTTTGAAAATGAGAACAACGTTTTTTTTTTTAATAAATAGAAGTAACACTCAGGCAATGAATTGTCTACTATTATTACTTGATGTTCGAGTAAGCGAAACGAGAGGAGACAAAATAAATCCTTACTGAGAAGAATATGCTTTTCGTTTTGCTGGCCTTTCACGGTCCATGAACTTTGTTTTATATATAAAAAAAAATTGTATTCATGGTACTTCGAACCAAATAGATTTATTTGAGGGAGTTTACTATACCAAAATGATCGATTGACACATGTGTTTTAGATTACGCGACATTTACCAAGATAGTTATCGCTGTACTACAATCAAGTACCTTGCTGAGGCACTTAGAGGTATCTTAACTCCTTGCTGCCAAGGCCGTGACCAAGCGGCTTCTGTTGTATGGCAACAACACCTAAAATAATGTCTGGCTGACCGCGTGATACCAATCACTGGCATTGATTTAACACTAGGAAGCCAAGACCTTTCCCCCAGCGTTTTTGGTAGCAACCACAGCCACCACGTACGATTCTCCGTCATCACAGATCGCGAGTGTAGTTGTTTACACTCAAAGCGGGGTCTCCAAGAGAATTCCTCATTATTAACCGGTACAACTCAACCACTCATCAGAGTTAAACGTATGCCTGAGCCGACACGATCCAGTACCTACTCTACACAGCTCAACATAATCCTTTTAACCCCGTGGAGTGGAACGAAATTAACCCTTTGCAAAAGGATCATGACGACCGCTACACACATCCACCTCTTAGAGCAGCCCGGCAGTTTAGCCACCGGCACTTGTGCTACCAGAAACAAGCCTCTGATAAAATTTCTCAGTTCCACCCTCTTTTGAACTCAGGGCAGTTCCAGTTGACACTGCACCTGCTTGACATCATAGCAAGCTACATCCTTTTATAAATACGTGCACATCCGTTGCTCTGTTGCCAGAGTTTTGCTAGTAAGACATAAATAAGTTCGATGGGTAAACAACCAAAGGTACGCCGAGGGAAAAAGTCAATTTACCCCGGGATTGCAACACCCGTAATCTCCAAAGAGGTCACCCTGAGGGGATTATCGATTGACAAGTGTAATTTTATTAAGCATACTTTCGAACTACACCTGTGTATATGTGCCATTAATTACGAAAAAGTTCTAAGTCATATATTTCTTTGGTCGAGATATTTAGTATATTAGATTTTAAAAAATCAAAAAATATTGTTATATTGTGCAAAATTTTAATTTATAGTTGTAGTAGTCTCGATTAAAATAAATTTATTTAATATTTATTAAATATTTATTGAAGTTTTTTTAAGATTTATTTAAAATTTCGAAGCAAAAATGCACACCACTTTCATAGTTACGGGCACATATTTTTTTATAGAAAAAAACTAGTCAGAGCATATTTTGGCCCACGTATTTTTATTTAGGTACACTTGATTTCTTGAAGTTTTTTTTAGCACACACCAAGAAATTTTACTTAAACGGTTCTTTTCGTGCTTGTAGTATGGAGTAATATTTAAAATGAACCTCCTTTGCTTTAATTGGTTATATTTTTTATTTCTTGTTCATGTCTACTCATGTAGACATGTCGAGTCCTCAAAGTATCTCTTTACTGACAGGAATAGGAATACTATGCAGTAACCATACCTATGGGAATGTTTCAATGCTGCATATTAAATATTTTTTTGTTTTTTTTTGTTTATGAGTTTCTTAAGCAGAAACGAAATACATAAAGACATTGCGTAACCAACAATAAACAAAAAAATCTTCTGGCAACTTCTTATTGCTGGGAAATTTTAATGTTGTTAATGTTTTTAATGCATTTGAACTTAGTCGAATTGCAATAAGTGCATGATCAGATTCAAATAAGATTTATATTATATTTTAGCATCCCAGCAAAAATATATTTGGTACAAGTAAGCACTAAATCAAAAAGAAGCTGCATGCCTTCTGCCCTACAACGATGCACACATAAACACAACGAAAGTGGTCGGCACAAAAGCAGAGTTGTAGAGCGAGTTAAGCTTAATTACTTAATAACATACCATGCGTCATGAATGTTGGTAAGTCCTAGTTTACACTATGCAAGTCTTATGCTAGGAACACAACCGGGACGAACGACGAATTTTTCGGTGCGAACTTTCGTCGTGCGTGACGAACTCTGATATAGATTTATTTCTATTTTGTAAGCGGACGAACGACGAAAAAACAATTTCTCTCTCTCTCTCTCTCTCTCTCTCTGTCTTTGCACACACAAAAAGCCGACTTTATCAAATATAAGAGAGGAATTCGCTGAGTAAATTCGCCGTTGTTGTGCTTCACACGACGAATTTACGCAACGAACTCTTATCGACGAATTCGTCGACGCGGACAAAATTCGTCATTCGTCCCAGTTGTGTTCCTAGCATTATTGCTAAGCTGATTAGTTTGAAGGAGAGAGAGAGAGAGAGAGAGAAGGAGAACTGAAACGTTTCTTTTCCCCTCATCTCACTCAAACTAATCAGCTTAGCAATAAGACTTGCATGGTGTAAACTAGTTCTAAGCTGATTAAAAACGAGTGTTAATTTTCTTAAAAAAAAAAAATTAAAATAGTAAAGACATGATATTTTGTTGTACGAGTATATGACTGTATAGGCTGCTGGAATTCCAGGGTTTTAGAACGGATAACACGAAACGTTTCGTACATAATTTCCTATATTAAGCATACAAACTAAAATGCAAACAAGAGCTCGAAATTTTTGATTGCATTTTAAAGCGAAAAATTTCGAAAAATGTTTAGAAATGCCTTGTTGAATTTGCAGATTATTTTCTAGTATCTTATATAAAAAAGATTATGCTACAATTTGCTTTGCAAGAAAGTCAATTTTATTGCATTTTATACGAGTACAATTAAATTTAGTGCTATTTTATTATAAAGTTCTGTGCGTCTTATAAAAAATAATTTCATTTCTAAGTGTAAACATGAACTAATTCATGTGTATGCATGGCAAAATATGCTGGCATATGTATTTGAAGCATGTTGGAATGATGAATGTTTCGTATATGCATTCCTTTTTCTTCGATTTTTTATTGCAGAAAAAAATATAAAAAATATGTACTCATTCAACTTTTTGATAACCTCTATTATGGCATAAAATTGCAAATTCTTTTTCTATGTCCAGTACATGTTGTTATTTTTCTTCATTTTCGACAATTACTGCTTCTATGCTAGTGCCGAGTGCACATCTGGCATTTCTTGTGCTGTCATTTTGTGCTGTGATTTTCAAAATGTGTACAATGGGAACGGCCCATTATTCTTTTATATGGAAAAACATTGGAAATGACAAGCGTTGCCACCAGTTTATACTATTGCGATGTCATAAAATGCCATAGCGTGTACTCTGCATTAAATGCAAATATATGTATGTATATCTGGTTGTTGTACTCCCTGCATCCGTTTGCAGCAGAAAAAGAATATCCAGTTTTTGGCAGCCATACGTATGCGAGTATACTTGTTATTTAAATTTATATTTATTTATTTAGAGTAGTTTTTTCTTTATATTTTAAGAATTTTAGTTGCTCCTTCTACAGATTTTTAGTTTCTTGTTTTCTCAGCTTTTTATAGATACAATGTTTCGCCAAGTGGGCTTATTATATTTAAGTATTTTTTCAAGTTTGTATGCAAATTGAAATAAATAAGTAAATAAGTTTGCTATTTTTATTATTTTCTTGTTGTTTGTTTTTTTTCTGCCTTTCTTTAATTTGTTATTTAAATCTTAAATGGGTTTATAAAGTTGGATATTTAAATAAACAATATTTTGCCCCTAAATTTATTTATATTGCAAAATACACACATAAATTTATGCAAGTACTAGTAAGTTATTGAATATTGATAAGAAATATATTAGTTTTGCATAATTGTTTTCTAAACTTCTAGATAATCTTTATATAATGTAAATTCAAAGATAATTGATGAAAAGCAGCCAAAGGTAAGTTCAAGTTTGCCATAATATTTGAGATAACCGAAGATAAATGAGTAAATACACAACTAGATAAAGTAAATGTTGTAACATTTTAGCATTCATTAATCATACTTGACATTTTTTTTTGATACAAAGAAATCAAATCCCTGCAAAAAAGTTGTTCAATTACTTTGGGGAAGAGGACCAGTCATAAATAGAGATCTTGCATGCAAAAACTTATAAATGTAATAGAAATTTTAATGGTTAAGCGATGTCTATATGCATTTCTATTCCATTCAATAATCTCGTCTGCAGACTTCAACCAAAAGATATTTTGCAAAAAAAGCCAAATAAGTTGATATGTTATGTAATAAGCTATTAAGAAAAGCCTCAAAGCCTAACAAAGAGTTAAATTTTATTAACAAAAAATTGAATTTGGTTTTAAAAAACTATAGAAGAATTTTTGTAATATATAAAAAAAAATTAAAAGTATTTTGAACAATAAAACTGAAAAACATAAAGTACGACTTTTAAGGATGGAGCTAAAAAATAGCACCATTGTACCAGCACATAAAGAGAGTTAAATGAAATATTTTTATGTTCCATTTTGCTACGCACCATTTGCGATATGACTTCATATAAATGATTTACTAAAAATGCTGGGTTGTTTGTTGAATTGAGGCTCCCAGACGAAGCAGCAGCACCAGCACCAGCAGCACCAGACGCTTATTTATTTGCTTACAAGCACTTTCACGCGATAATGAGACATTTAAACAATTTTCTCTTGTACACTTATGTACGAAAGAGTTAAACTTTTTGGCGCCATAAATACAATCTCGCAGTAACATTATTTGTTTTTTTTTATATTTCATTTCCTTGAATGGACAATGCCAAGTTTATGGTAACCATAAGAAAATACGCAACTTGTGAAAAACAAAAATTGTGAAAACAAAGTTTTAGTTGACTTTTTCACACTTCGATAGTGAGAATAAAAAATAAATATTAAAACAAGAAAACTTTATGAACCGTAGATACGCGTATGCATGTAGTCAAGAAGGCTTGATAAAGCGCTACGAGGAATAGTGTTGGAATATGGCTTATTTCAGTAAATGTATTTTTGTAAGAAAATTTTTAAAACAAAATTTCGTTTGACTTTTTAACAAAACGAAGAAATAAATAATTTCGCCTCTCTAATTTTATAAATTTATGTTATCAAACTGAAGGTAGTAAGAGTATTTTAAAAATACGAGGCTGGATCATTAACTCAGTGACATTTTGAAGAAACACAGGTTTCTATATAAAAAGTTATTTTATTTTTCAGCCAAGTCTGCTTTGAGTTCTAGACAATTAGTACAATGTTTCTCCAGTTTTTTTATCCCTTATAAAAAATAGAATTTTTCGAGATACTTAAAACAGGCATTTGTTTGGTCAATAATTTCATCGTTGGAGCTAAATCTCTTTCTACCAAGCCATGTCTTTATTTTTGGAAAGAGGAAGTAGTCACTAGGGATCAAATCCGGAGAATATGGCAGATGAGGTACCAACTCATAGCCCAATTCATAGAGTTTTACCATTTGCATCCGTGCATTATCTTGAGGAAAAATAACTTTTTCTTGGCCATATGTGCCAAGAAAAATTAAATCGGTCGAATAAGTTGGCATAATATTATTGTTTTTTTCCTTTTTAAGGTAATCGATCTGGATTATCTCGCGTGCATCCCAAAAAACTGTTGCCATCACCTTATTGGCCAACAAACTTACCTTGGCCTTCTTCGGAGCAGGTTCACCCGGAGAAACCCATTGTTTAGACTGCTGCTTGGTCTCTGGAGTACAGTAATGGATCCATGTTTCATCCACAATTACAAAACGCCTCAAAAACTCATTCAGTTTGCGGTTAAACAACTCCAAACAATACTTTGAAGTTGTCACACGTTTACGTTTATGGTCAATTGAGAGCAAACGCGGCACCCATCTTGCAGACAACTTTCTTAAACCCAGCTGATCACTTAAAATCGAAACCACACCGCCATGTGAAATGCCTATGGCTTCAACAATCTCACGCACGTTTACTCTGCGATCGGCCAACATCATATCGTGGATTTTTTCGACATTTTCGGATGTACTGACCTCAATTGGCCGTCCAGAACGTTCAGCGTCATTTGTACTTGTGCGACCACAACGAAAGTCTGTAAACCACTTTTTAACCACTGAAATCGATGGTGCAGAGTCCCCATAGTATTTATCGAGCTTTTCCTTGGTTTTATTGACGGTTTTTTTTCGCAAAAAATAATTTTTAATGAGCACTAGAAATTCACTTTTTTCCATTTTTAAAAAAAATACACGAGGTTGTATGTTTTGAGGAGCTGTTAAGCGCAAAGTAAATGACGACACTTGCTCAAAATTTGATAGTAATCTATTAACAGGTGGTACTTGATGGGAACAGTGTTGCATTTCATATAACTACGAGGGAAAATTATCGCAACTAGTTTGTAGGTGCTTTTAACTAAGTTTTTAATCTTAATTATTGGATTTAGCGTACTCGAATTAGGTTTACCTACCGGGTCCCCAGCTTGTTACAAAAAAAAACGTTTCGATTCCGAGCACAGTGTAATTTATTAACATACATATATATACATATCATTGGTCTCAAGTACAAAGGCCCCAGCAGCAGAATGTAAAAACATAAAAGAAACTGTATAACTGCCTGCAAAAGTTTTATTTTTTATACTAATGCAATAAATTTATATGAAATGTACTCGTATTGGAATCAGTGAAAAATTAAATTTCGTAAAAAATACGAGTTGGGGCCTTTCTTGTACTTGAGACCATCAATATCTATGTTTGTTGGTATATTACTTTCTGGAGTTTTACCTTCTCCTTTAGAAAAGAAAAGTGAAAAACATATATTGCATTTGAATTTTGTTGTATAAGTTGCCAGACTAATGCTAAACTTAACTTTTTAACTTGTAATGAAGGGTACTAAAGGAGACACTCGTTACGAAAAATATTTTTAGAACAGTTACCAAACAAATTTATAAATGTGAAAATAAATTTGAAGTGTAATTGTATTTGTTAACAGTGTTTCTTTTACTTAATGGCTTACAATCAACGGCCAGAAAATAAAATTTAAATTTTTGGTTCTTCAAGTTAAAGACTTTATAAGTAGTAGAAACAACATTTCTTCATACTACAGAACTTCTAATGATTCTGTCTGCATGCAAATATTTCCAGTTGCCTTACTTTTTTCTGAACATATTTTGCGAAACCATTTAGATTGAAAAAAATTATGTAACTTGAAAACTTATTTCAAATTACACTCAAAAAAAAGACATGTACTATTATTAATCCACCAGTGATGTCCTAATGGTCTGTGAGACCGAGTGTGTTAAAAAAAATTCGAATAAATTATTCGCTGTGAATATTTTTTGTTGCAATTTCAAGTAGCTGCCTCATTGCACATTGTGCTTTGTGAGCACACGTTGTTTTTTTTTTTACTAACCCGGTGCGTGAGACTGTGTGTCACCGTGTACTCGTATGTGAGTAAAATAACCAAGTATACATTTAACTTAATTTTTCTTTTTATATATTTATTTTGTAAAAGTTTTTAATGTCAAAAGACTAAAAAACATTCACCCGTATTACGTATGTCGAGTCGAATTTTCGTCTCCAAGAAAACTTGTACACATTTCCTTTAATCTTGAATAAAATTCTCGTAGACGAATATTCGATTCGACATACATAATACAGGCAACTATCTTCCTTTATAAATATGTGATTTTTTATCTTTTTGTTTTCTTAATTTTGAAAAATGTTTTACTAAAAACGCTGTTATTTTTAATGCTCTAATAAAACAATTTTTTTTAAGTTAATATTGAAATAAAAAAGCTTAAATTGATTAAATATCTTTGTTTTATTCTCAAAGAAAATTAAGAGAGAAAAAACATGAAATATTAACAACACATTTCGAAAAATCTTCAGTTGAAAATCCCGGTGCGTGAGACCGGCGTCACCATTGATCAAAGTCAAATTTGCGTCATCATTGGCGGGTTAAGAAAAAAAAATTTTTAAATTTAAGTAAAACAAAAATTCAAAGTTAAGTAAATGTTTCTAAGTTCAAGTAAATTTTTGCAAATTCTAGTAAAAATTACTTAATGTCAGTAAAAAAAAATTGTTTATATTCTTAAAAATAGTTCATAAAAATACACAAACAATTTCTTACATTTAGGAAAATGTTGGCTGACTTAAAGGAAATATTTACTAAAAATAGTCAAGTGGTTAATAAGCTTAGCAAATTGTGTACTAAGAACTAGTCAATTGCGTTTTAAATCAAAAAATAAATTTTAGGATTAGTTCATGAAGTTTGACTTACTTAAAAGATGTAAAAAGATATTCTAAATTTTAGAAAAATATTTTTTAGAATATATTGTTTATTTGCATTAAGCAAAAAAAAATTTAGTACTTTTTCATATTTTCGAGGAACATTGAACTTTTAGAACTCGACAATTTCGATGTCTATCAGTCAATCGCCCACAATGGATTCAAAACATCAAAGATGGAAGTTACATCATTCCATCTATCGAAATGTCCACCAAAACACAATTAGAATTGTATGATAATTTTTTCGACATCGAATGCCGTAATTTGCCGCCTTGAATAGTTCTTTGTGAGGTTATTTTTTCTCCAGTAACGGCTCATCAGACACAAATTCTTCTGCCATACTCTGGTGTCGTGCGAATTTATTCACAACAGACCTAAGCGTAAACGAGTGAAAGTGTCACTACCCTTCCTAACCTGTAACGATATTGAGTTTGCTTACAAATAAAATTGCCGCTATAAACCTTCAAGATTGATGCTCTCTTATTGGAAAACTTTTTCTTTCTTGTTACATCTTGTCTAACACATTTACCAACCATTTTATTGTAAAAGTTAACTTGCCAAAGTAAATAAAATTCAAATACAAATATGCAAATTGTTCTTGGCTTTTTAGCAAACAAGCCTTCTATACAAGATATAGAATGGATCAATTAGTCTTAAGGATTGCATCTGTTAAACTTTTAAACAGTTTGCTAAGCGCTTCAGCAGTTGCTCGCAAAAGTACATACAAGTGTTTTTTAAAAGCTGTTTCCATTTTGTTTATAACAATTACTTCTACACACATAAAAACATAAAAACCTACATACATACATACATACATTTGTACATACATACATATGTAACAATATGCTGCTACTTTATTGAACATTAGAGTTTGCTAAAATCGTTTAACTTCTCGTAGTTCCTTAAATAATATCGGTTTTATTTTTATTTTTATTTTTATGAACTTCCTTTGTATTTTAATACAAATATCTGCTTAGAGCTTTTCAGTTTTCCTATTTTCATTTTATTTCCTTATTTTTCTTTTTGATTTTTGCTAGTGTTTTGCTTGGCATTGTGATATTGTTAGTTTATTTGATTTTATTTAGTAGATTTTTTCCATTATTACTATTTTTATATGTTGCCTGTTCTCCCTCATATAAAGTGTTTTACTATCAGTTTCCTTTAGTACTTTTTATGTCTTTGTATATTTCTTATTTTTGCTTTGTATTATCGCATTGTATTATTAATTTTTATTTTGTTTTTTTTTATTTTCATTGCCATTTCCTATTGTTTTCTTATCCTGTTGCAGGTTACTCATGTTTTTGTTTATTTTTCTGGGTCTTATTTATTTTTTCGTATTGTTTTACTTGACTTGGATTTAATTTTTTGGGTAAAATTTTTTTTTTGAATTTTGCAAAAAAAAAAAAAATAAAAGAACAGCTGATATAAATTGAAATATTTTTGAATTACATAAAGAGAGTACTATTTTATCGCCAAATGAGATGCAATCCAAGTTTATGAAGAAAATAAGTTTATGAAGAAAAATTAAATTTAACAAAAATTTACTATTTTATTGGTTAATTTAACAGACATATACAGCTGGAAAGAAAAATTAAAACAACCCGGAGGATTAGTGGAAACAATTTAGCTTGATAGTTGCACTATATCTATATTAAAATCAATTTTTAGTTGCAGGAACTATTTATCTGGTTAATTTAACCAGTTTAAGTTGTTAATTTACTGCTTTAATAAATTATTAAAGTTAAAAAAAGTATTAAAGTTATTAATTTAAATTGTTATTATTGATATAATAAACTTAAGTTGTGAATGTACTGTATAGCAATTTAAAATAATTCTCTCTTTATATTTTTTTATTATACTGAAATTTTTTTCACAAACATGAGATGATGAGATGGCAGCATATTTTCAACATGAGGTATAATTAATAATAAATTAAATTAAGTCTGTTTTTATTATATTTTTTTTTTTAACACACAACCATTTTATTTTTCAACGTAGCCTCGTTTCAGCTCTTTATACCTTGTCTAACGTATCTCTAATTTTTTATCCCTTGCAAGAAAAAATTTGTCGAGGTCTTCAAAACAGAAATTCGTTTGAGAGACTATTTCAGCGTTGGAGTCAAATATCTTTCCGCAGAACCATTTTCTTTAGGTTTGGTAATAATAAATACTTAATGAAGGCTAAATCAGGAGCAATTTCTAGCCCGAGTCATGGATTTTCGTCATGTAAACTGCATATGAGTGCATTCTTGCATTGGCCGGCGCCATGAAATAAGGCCCAAGAAAATAACGCCTAAATAAGAAATTAAGTAAGACCCAATAAAATAAAACCCAAAAAAATAAATTAAGGCCCCAGAGAAAATTTATGAAAAAAAACACTTAATATTATAAGTGAAATAAAGCCCAATTCAAAAAGCCCAATGAAACCAAACTCAAGGTGAAATAAAGCCAAAAAAAAAATAAATACAGCTTAACCAAAATCAGAATGAAATAAGGCCCAAAATTAATAAAATAAAGCCCAATTAGAAATTCCTTGGGCCTTAATCTATAGTGCCGCATTGTTCTGGCGTAAAAACTTTTTTCTTGCCCAAATGCGGGTTTTTTCAAATCTTAATTAAATCGATTTTATAATTTGAATGAATTAATAAGGTCAAACGGGAAACACAGGACACTGCGACGAAAGTAGATCTATTGTATCCCTTGCCAGGTAATAGAGCACTTCATCTAGACCTACTCTTCTGATGAATCTCAGGATTACCAGCGGGTCTAGTGTTGGCAGTCTCCAATCATCCAACAGATGCTTGCCCAATTGGCTATATCTTCTGTGGCATAATGCTTCACAGTCCTTCAGAATATGCTATGGGGTTTCATCGTCGTACTCACAGAATCTGCACAGGCTGTTATTGAGAGTAACAGCCTGTGCTCTCCTCCTATTGGAGGATTGGGAAATTCCAACACTAGACCCACTGGCAATCCTGAGATATAATAATTTTAAACATTGTAATAATTAAAAAAAAACAGTCAAACATAACTTTATTGACTGACAAATCCACCCTGTTCCTCCTTGGCGCTGATTCACCTTGAGAAATCTTTTATTTTAACTGCTCTTTATCCTCTGTTGTGTTTGCACCTTTCGTCCACGGTTAGTGTGTATTCAGACTATACAAGTCTTATTAAGAAACTTATCACTTTTTCTTCTTTGAACTATCTTCGGCGTTCACACAATGCAAGTCTTATTTTTGAGCTCATAGTTTTTATGAATAGTTTTGTGTATGACTGTATGCTTTTATTTAACATTACTAATGAAAAAGCAAAACGTATCGACGTATCTTTTCCCCTCGTCTCTCTCGCCTATGAACTAGCAATCTTAAAAATAAAACTGTCATCGTTTGAACATAGACTTACTAAACGATGCAAAACATCGTCCATTTTATGGTTAACAAGGCCATATAATACTGCGGAGTTGTTATATATATTATTGCTTTTGTGGTCCATTGTAAGCAAACGCGGCACCCATCTTGAGGAAAGCTTTCGCATACCGCTAAGACATGTAAAATGGCAGTGGTCTGCTGCTGTTGTTGCACAAAAACATTTGAAGCCATCCCACTGTGCGACTTATTGGTAGCATCTGATATCAAAGATAGTTATAAAATATTTTCATATGAACTGTGCTGATGTATTTGAATTTACTAAAAAAAATTTTGTCTTGAGTGTTACTAGGAAAATAAGAATAGTGTCGGGTTACTCATTGTTAAAGGGAAAACTTGAAAGCTGACCGCGACCGGATTGTTAAAGTTAAATCTGTAGAATAGGATGCCATTAATTCAATATATTTTTCCAAATTGAAATGGACGGCCATATCTTTCAATAGAAGGTGCAAATAATAAAACATTTTAATTAAAATGCACCAAGTGGAATCGAAATAAGGATGCTAAGGTTCCCTACGAACTGTGATGGTCAGTAGATAATGAGTGATCATTAAAATAAGTGGCCTGTTTGGAAAACGTTCCGCTTGCTTTGCCTATTTGATTGCCACGAGCGCTATATATCAGTGACTGCCAACTTCTTTAAGCCACAATTTCTTGTTAAGAGCACCAACGATACGTGGTATTAATAGCACAACACTATAGCTCATGGCACATAGAAAATTCAGCATGATTTGAATGAACTGGATATTTGGGATGCGTGAGGCACCAAGGAAACCACGTCGAATATTTGCATGATGTTCATTTTCAAACACATTGGCTTATTGTTTTATATAAATTTAAAGATATTTCATACATGACTCCTTTAATAGCAAGCAAATTTAAATTAAGCGCGTATATCTTAAGTTCATTTGCCTTTCCCAGCTATTGTTCAGTCTTAGCTTAATTTGCATTTAAAACATTTTGTTTTGCTCAACCTCAAACGATAATTGAATAAGCTTGTACATAATAAACTCAATTTAAATATTTATTGCTTTAAAGTAAGTATTTAAGTTACATTAAACTTAATTAAATATTTATTCTATTATTTCTTGTGCCTTATTCAAAACGTCAATATGACGAAAGAAAAAGAAAGTATGCGGTTGCCATGATAATAGTATTATTGATGTTGAATGACAGCAGATACACACTCCTAAGTGCAGTAGGCTTCTACTGCTAAGCCATCATCTATCTCTTCAACAGACAAGAATAGAATCTTACATCCAAATAGCAAATTTGAAGTGAGGCTGAGATAAATAGGGACGAAGTGTTTTTGCAGAAAATATAACAGATGTAAATAATATTAAGACAACATCATAAAGCATTAACAAGAGGAAAAATATATCTTACATTTTCATAAATGTGGAAAAAAAGCAGTACACAATGGGAATGAGTTTACAACAAATGCTAATAGTAGTGTAACTTTGAAACTGTGGGATGTGATTAAGAAAGAAGTTGAGCTGTAGGCAACAATTTTGAAACAGTGGTTTAAGAGAGAAATGAACTCGGGTATCAGAAAATTCTTTGTTTACTTTTCGAAATAATACAGGCAATCATCTATTAAATTCAATTTAAGATCTTTTAAAAAATCTATGTAAATTTAAAAAAAATTAAAAAAAAACATATATACATAAAGGGTGATTTTATAGAAGTATAAAACTTTAAGTTGGCAACACTTTTTTAACTGGCGGCCATTTTGTCGGCTGTCAAGTGATTTATGTTAAGTTTGGTTTTTACATTTCAACACGAATAGACTGACGCCTGAACAATGCTTCCAAAATGTTCAATTTAATTTTGAAAATCATGGTTCTGCTCAAAATAAGTATCGTACTTTAAGTCCATCGTACATCAGAGCAATTAATTCGATAAGCTATAGAATGTTTTCACACCACGTTTACTCTAAATCAGTGATAGCCACACCATAGCCTCGCGAGGCAGTCAATAATCGTATTTTTCACACAGACACGGTCGGCAATTCACATGTATAGAACAACTTTGTTCGTTTCAAAACATCAGTCTATCATCAGTCTCTGCTCAAGCTTTGTGAAAGCAACACCACGCACGCTTGTTTGGCTTTGTTTTTGTTTTTTTTTCGTAATCAACACAAAAGCACACAGAGCAACAATGTTCAATAATTCTTGGGAACTGGATTTTTTTTTGAAAATCGTGAAAGGAAGCCATGTTATATTTGTTTGAAGCAATTAGCAAAATGCGACAAATTTAATATAAGGCGGCATTACTTGTCATGCCATATTAATTATGAAAAATACAAAGATGATGAAAGGCAAAAATTGCTTGATGAAATGAAAGTCAAAGTCCCAAGTAAATTTGTAAAACAGCCAGATCACATTGAAAAAGATGATGATAGCGAAATATTAAAAGCACAGAATTGTATTTTTTTTCGAAAGTTTAAAAAGAAATATTTAATACTAGCTGGACCGGGTACCCGGCGTTGCAAGGGATCCAATGATTTCATTAAAAAAAATTTATAAAAAAAAAACAAATTGTAAAAAAAAAATTATAAAAAAAATACAAAAAACAAAAATAAAAATTTTGGAAACCAAAAAAATAATTGATAAAAAAATTTATATAAAAAAATTTTATGGGAGGTACCACGCCCCTTTGTCCAATCTTGACCTAATATAGCCTACTTGTCCTTCCTGGTCGACAGTAATATACTGTGAAAATTTCATAAAGATCGGGTCAGTAGTTTAGACGCCTATACGGAACAAAGATATATACATTAAATTTTATATATGTGTATATAGATTGTTACACAGTGTACAATTCGGCAGCGACCGCACACAAGCACATAATATCTTTGTTTGCGTGCGTTCGGGGCTTGGCTATCACTGCTCTAAATGATAACACGCATCCACCGAGACGTTGCACAGTTCGTACAGAAGAAGTCATTGCTGCTGTAGAGCGTAGCGTAGAAGAAGACCCGAATCAGTATATCCGCCACTATAGAGCCATGATTACTGACTTCTTCGTTCATCAATTGAACAACCATGATTTGCAGGAGCTGTGGTTTCAACAAGATGGTGCAATATCTCACACAGCTCGTACCACAATTTATTCATTGAAGGAAACGTTTGGTAACCCCATAGTTTCACGTTTCTGACCCGTGAATTGGCCTCCAAGATCGTGCAATTGGGAATGTGTGAAGTCGCTAGTATACGCCGATAAGTCCATAACGATTGACCACTGGGGGGACAACATTCGCCGCGTTATTGCCAATATACGGCCACATATGTTGGAAAAAGTAATCGGAAATTGGCCCTCCAAATTAAACTACGTCAGAGCCTGAGATAATCTTCTGGAATTATAATGCCAGAAGATTATCTCTCGAATAAAGTAAGTTTAATGTCAATTTAAAAAATTAACCTTTGTTTTATTCCATTTCAAAACTCTACACCTCTCCAAAAAAAACCTTTATATATATTATATACGTATATCGGCTTGTTTGAGACTGGATGACCTAACAATGGTATGAATAAAAGTGGTGATGGCACAACATTCATCTACTCTGGTAAATAAGGGTTCGACCAAGATCCAACGTCGTTGACAACCTGCTGTCACATGATGTAAAATAATCGTTTTATTTTATTTAATTTAATTTAACTGAATTTAATTTAATTTTATTTTATTTTGTTTAATTGAATTTTATTTTATTTTATTTTATTTTATTTCATTTTATTTTATTTTATTTTATTTTATTTTATTTTATTTTATTTTATTTTATTTTATTTCATTTTATTTTATTTTATTTCTTGGGCACAGTGCTACGCCCCAAAGGAAGCTACCAAGCTCCGAGAAAAGAATACGATTAGAAACATGGATTCTCATCACATATGTGATTATATAAAAAAAAGTTCAGTCTCCATTTACTTCATAATAATTGAAATTTATTTGCTAGTGGTTAAGCATTGTCTATATATTTAATTGGTGCTTAGCCAAATCATCTGTAGACTTCGACCACATTTTGAACAGCTTATGAACAGCTCATTTGTGAATTCTCAAATAGTGTTTGAAAGTCTGTGCATAAGATAAGAGTTTTGCGACTGTTCAAAATGTGGTTAAAGTCTACTGATGATTTGGCTAAGCACCAATGAAATATATAGACAACGCTTAACCACCAGCAAATAAATTTCAATTAAAATAAACTTATGGCAATATGTCGAATAATAAATTTCTTAAATTTTATTTCATAATATTTAAAAACTGCCCCAATGTGCGATATTATAAAGATATAAAAAATTCTGCTAAATACGTATGCGGCATCTTTCATGTTTGCAAAAAACAAGATTATATTCGCAATATGATAACAAAAAAGCGAAATATTTATGAAATATATACCACACCTACACATTTTGCACACAAAATGTGTTATTAATGAATGACAGAAGGTATGATTTTCTCTTAAATCTACTTTGAAAAACAAATACAGGTAATTTAAGGTATTGCAACATAGTAGAACGAACAGCATCCTCAGGCGTACCTGAAACATTTTGTTTTAATGTATTTTTACATACAAAAAGTTTATAATAAAAAAGAAAATAAATTGTTTTTTGATTAGGTATTTTTCTGTAATGCAAATACACTTTTATGCTTGAATAATAATAATAATAATAAAAACAAAGTTTTTATTTAATATGCGCTTATTAAAGCATTATAACTCATACCTAAAGTTAATCCAAAAGACATTTAACTTCAACCTTAAAGTATATACCTGGGGGGAACTAATTAGCAATTTTTTGAAAATCTTAGAACAGCAAGAAGTTGCTCAGATGAACTGTCTAATCATACAATGCGCCATATATATGCGTTATTACAATAAGCTATGGAAACCATCTTTCGGCATCTGTACTCAGACAGTTAAGACAGTCAATTGTGTTGTCTAAGATCGGCAAGAGTATCATCATGTCCTCTTTATAGAATAGTTTTAATACACAAACAAAGTTTCATGTTAAAATCTACGAAAACTAGGCAAATTTACAATTTTAATTCAACATGATTTACATTAAACTCCAACAATTTTTAGAACGTAAGTTCCTTATAGCGCGCACATGCACATACATGTTTGAAAATTAAAAAATACTGGCGAATACTGGTTACAATACTGGTTACAATACTGGTAATAACGTGATGGCGGATTTGTTTGATTTTTAGTGCTGCTGCAACTTTCCGGGGAAGTGCCGAATAAACAGTACAGTACCGATCTTGATAAAGCTTAGAAGATAGATCTAAGTCTAGCAGGACACAAAGGTTATATGTTTTTAAAAACTAGGACTAGGAGGGGAGGTAGGGGGAAATATATGCCTCTCAGAAACTATCTGACCGATTTTAATGGAATTCAAAACATGTATAGATCTGAGACTGGAAGGACACAAGCGATATGTGTTTTATAAAAAATAAGCCCACTAGAGGGAAAGGCGCAATTTCTGAGGTAATTATAAATAAGGAACTACGTTTTAACCGCTGTTCCTTGCGTTCTTTTTTTTTCTTTTGAAATAACTTTAGTTCATTATTTCATTTTTTCAGTAACTAAAGTTAAAATACGTATCGCTAATTTGGGAGCTTTTATTACCCCCTCCCCACCACTTCGCTTTGGCTTTTTACAAAATTTTCAGCATACATTTTCTAAGCCGTAACCCCTTCGTCACCCTTCCAACGTAATATATGAATATCCCCTAATACGAAGAATCATGTTGAATCAAAGTTACTTCAAGTTGAAATAATTCAACATAAACTGAATTTAATCTTACTCGATTGTGTGTGTTTTTGTTTCCAAAGCATTAGAAATATGTGTGTGGGTGCGTGTGTGTGTGGATGTGTTTGTATGTGTTTTATATGCAGTTGGCTGCTCCGGTCAAGATTTGAACTCGAACTCATCGCATGGTAGTCAACGCGCTTACACTGTAGCAACAACAACTTTATATATGCTTAATATATACATACATTAAATAATTAAATTCATAAATAAAATTTTAATTCAACATGACTTAAGTGATCATTTAAACTAAAACTTATTTGAAATTAAAGCTTTAGTTTTTTTCTATAGTAATAATGTCCACCTTATCATACAGAGCTTTCAAAACTGCTTTACAATTATTAATACTTTCAAAATAATAAAAAATTAATTGCCTTTCTTGTCGTTTTTGTTTTGTGTAATATACATATTGTTAATTTAGTTTTAAATTCAATTACAAATTTGTGATTGAATATTATTAAAAAAAAATTACTCTTTTTGCTACTGTCTATCTACACCCCCAAAAACATGGCTTCTGTAATTGCAAATCAATTAATTTATTTAAATTTTTCAAACAATCTGTTATACTTGAAACAATGTTTTATTGTAATCTCCTAATAAAACATTGAAAACTAACTTTTGAAAATTATGTCAATACATTTACACACACACTAACAGACACATTAGTGTGCGTTTTTTTTTTTGCCCAACTGGAAATTAATTAAATTTTCTCCATCATTGCCGCCATTACTGCTGGCTGCAACAATAACAAAAACAAGAATTAACTTACAAATGCAATTATGATAAATGTGGCCACAGACTCATACACTGATCTAAATGTAGAGTTAATAAAAAAGAAAGGCCTGCAGACTTCATTGCTCTGAATAAACGTTTTCTTAACCTCTGTCAGTGCCCTATTGTACATATTACCCCATGAAGTATTATGTCCTCTTAAACGATGTCAAATCGTACGATTTTATAAAACTAATAACAGCCAAATAGCTGTCCTGTAAATCGAACGATACAGTGTAACAGAATTTATGGTCGAATAATATATATATTCTTAGCCTTGAAAACGGCTAAAAAAAAAGACATTCGTCGTGTTTTTACCCCCCTCATAACTTTGTTCCCGGTAATCGTAAAATTGTAAAATTTAAACCATAATTAGAATTCATGTAACCTTAAGTTTGAAAATTTTGCAATGGAAGCTTCCTGAGATGCGAAGTTGCAACAAATGCATATTTTAAGACATACTCACTGACCACTGACATACTCATCAAATTGATGAAGGTTTTAAGTAATTTTTCAAAACAATTTCATTTTGATCGGTTAGTGAAAATAGCGACGATATTAGCACTTGTTCCTTTTTTTATCTGTCCCTCAAACAAGGCCCTCTTACAGGATATTTTGTACTGAAATGGTTTTTCCCTGTAAATATCTTGATGCTTCACAGGAAAAGCATAAATGCGATGGTAAAATTGTATTAATTCAATGTAAAATTTCGTGTAGGATAAAAAAAAAAACTCATGGAAATGCTAAAATTCGTTAAATGTTAGCAAATCGACAGCAAGAAAATTATAAAAGCAAAACTAATGCCTGCCAAACATACTAAGTTGCAGGAAGTATTGGAAAAATGTATAACAGTACTAAGAATGAAATAAAAAGAGTCAGTAGTAATTTCGCAAACAATAAGTAAAAGCCAAAAATTATAGATAAATGGGCAGAAAGAAACCAAGCCATCAAAAACTTTTGTAATGAGAAAATTTCTAATGAAATGATATTCATTGAATACATAAGTAGCGCCCATAATAAGTAAAATACTTATGTACGAGTATGCACATAAGATTGTTATAAATGGAGGAACTTTAACTATTATTTTAAAAACTGTGTGCTTAAGGAAACCATTTTATGAACCAGCAAATTGATTTTGCATGACCAAAAGTTTTATCCTTAAGCAAATTTTTAAGATTTCCTGCTGGTTTTTGTCGAACATAATTATGGATTGAATTCTGAACCAGTGAAAAAGCATGCTATTGACTATTGTATCACTATGTATAGCCCGAAAACGTTAATGAGCCTTAAGTAAGTTACAAAGAAGTCTACATGAATTGTTGGTACTTTCAAGAAAAACATTGGTAAAACACAAATGTTTATATGGCAGTTACCAACAACGTTTGTACGACCGATAGTAGATATACATCCTTATCTGAGTCCTTTTGATATAAAAATTTGTTTAACTGAATATAACTTATTTTTAATTTTTTAGTGGCCATTTTTTAATTAACGCACCTAATGCCGTTCTCAACTCAAATCAGTTTGATTGTCTGACAGTCAATCTTACTTTTACCCAACCCAATTATATTTTTTTGGTATTGTGAGTCACAACTACACAGAAAAAATTTTCCTGCAATAAACACGTTTAATAAAAAAAAATATACAAAAATCATTTAAACATTTTAATGAGTCAATTAAACTATTAATTAAATTGAATTTTTAAACAAAAGTTTAATTGATTCAACTACATTTTTAATTAATTTTGGTTTTTTTTTCAATTAAACGATGTTTATTTCAGGCAAAATTTTTTCTGCTGTGAAATCTTTAATTGAAAATACTTGGTTACAAGACAACTAAAAAACTCAACCATTATTGAAGTTGTGATTGGCATTGCCCATGTGCAAGTTGGGTTGACTCCCAGACAATTAAACCCAGTTAAAATGAGAATGATAATAGGGGCTAAAATTATTGTAAATATAAACTTCACATAACTTTTACTTTTAGAAAAATACAAAAAAAACACCTCTTAACTTACAACAACAACAAAAATTCTAATATCAGAATACTTAAAATAAAAATAAAAAATTATAACACAAAAGCAAATTGCTAAAAGTGACCAAATAAGGCGCCTGGGAACTTTTTTTTCTATAATTAAAATCATTTATTTTATGGATCTTGGTTTCTCCTACTTCCCAAAAAATATATTTTTATTTCTTCGTTAAAAAAAAGAGAAAAAAAAATTAAGAAAAATTTTTTAATATAAAAATAATTGAAACCATGAATATTTTAGTTGGGCTTTTCGAAGACTTTTTCTTTTAGTTTTGCCATTTGATTCGTTTTGATTTTTCTCAACTTTTTTTTCTTATATTTTACTGCAAACTTTTGTTCACTTCATGCAAATTATTGCTACTGGCATATTAATAAATTAATACTGGAGCTGCAGCAAAACTTATTTAATTTAGTTTTTTAATGGCAGTTATTGAATGAGTTTTTTTATAGTTTTTATAACACTGAGTACAGCACTGCGTTTTAATGGTTTCTTTTTATTTTTAAAGTTGTTTAAAATATTTCCCCTTAAAGCTACTACGAAGAGTGTATTTAATGTTAATAGTTGGTGTAAAGCAGCAAATAATTAAAGTTTATTAACTTAAAAGTTTAGACGCTGAAATACTATTAAAAAAAAAACCCAATTAGTCACAACTTTTTTTTGCTTCCTGGTATCATGAGTAACAATTAACAACAAATCCCAGTCACAACCTGTTTTTGGCTCCTGTTAAGGCTCATATACCTATGCCTTTTTCTTTACTAGAAGAAGTGCAAATTTACTAAATTTTTCATTAAGAAAAATGCAATTTACCTTTCATTTAAAAAGTTCTTTTTTCAGGAGTAAACGCAAGCGATCTGTTCGCTGGGCTATGGAGACGTTTTTGACCTGATATCACTTTGGAATGCCTGCTGGATCCATAACTGGATAAATATTGATAGATAATCCCTTAACACTTTTGTCATTCAGGGAAAGGATTATGAAAGCATATTTGGCTGAAAATCTGAGAGTACCGCAACAAAGTATATATGTAGAGTCGGCAGAGACAAGGAGGGTGATGTATTTAAATTATGCCCATATCCATCCTTGTTTAAAAATTACACATAACCAATAAAGTGTGTACTTATAAAGAACTTTTAATAAATACATAACATTTTCGAAACTTCTGCTTTATTGATAGATATTAAACCTTTAAGTGTGACACCAAGTCTTCGCAAAACTCATGTCACTTACATGTCACTGTATATGTGGCACTGAGTTCCTCTTGAGAAAATTTTTTGAGAAAACTCATGTCATATCTATCTGATATATTTTTTTTTGTTCATGAGTTTTTATTGAAAACTCCAACAATTGATGAGTGGCGAACGTGTTAAAGCAAAAATTTACGCTCATAAGGAATGATATCATAATTAAAAAAATGTATTGCGAAGTTTCATTGAAAAGTGCAATAAATATAAAAATTTTTTCTAGAAAAGGAAATGTCATTAAGTGCTTGTTTAATGGTAGAAAATTTATAAATTTTTTAGTAGCTAATTTATACCTAATATTATTTTTCAGCAACAAATTTTTATGAATCAAATTGATTGCTTAAGACTTTCGAAAAAATACAACCCTGATGTAGTGAATTGTTAAATTTCTTTGAAAATTTTTCATAAACTCCATCATACCAGTATTGCATTTTCTCAAAAGTCCTCTCCTTAACTGTCTAATTGATTATGATCAAGTTTTCCGAAATCAAGTCCACAAAATTATATTAACCGAATTTGTTTTTAAGAATTTACCCGCAACAGATAAAATTTTCACTGATTGAAGCAAATTTTCTAAAAAGCAAATTGAACAAGAAAGTCTACCTGACAGGACTTTTTTGTAATATCATTATTTTTAAAAGTTTTTTGTCAACGATATCTCTCAAAAGATTCAATAGATTATAAAAGAAATGTGTCAGTTGTTGTTGATGTTATTAGTATCTAGGAGCTGATTAAAGTTTTAATTCCATAGGCTTATCATTTTATTTTAAAAAATTCTGTCTATTCTGCGGTTTGCACATCTCACGAGACGAAAGCTTTAATTTGTTTGATTAAGCTCAAGAGATTTACAAACACATGTTCACACAAACACAAGCATGCACATACAGACACAAATTCACTCAAACGTGCCAAAAACCCTTTTTGTGATGCAAATAGTTAAGCTATGTACAGACGTTTGTCAGATCTTAAAATTTTGTTAGTAAAATGTGGTAAAAATTTCGACAACCATGTGAACTGGCAATTTTTGTCTGACATCGTTGCCAGAAAAGTCATTGTCAGTTCACTGCAAGACTAGCAGCTGACAACAAATTGTCAGACATCTTACAATCGTAAGTACACATTGTAAACTTATTGCCAGATATTTGTTAGACATTTTAACATTGTCAGATGTGCGAAGTTTAAACATCTGACCATGGCGTCATTGTAAGAAAATTCTTTCTATGGGCAACACTGCACATGCTTCATTTTAAAGAAAATATATATATTAAAATATATGCCGACAAAATCATTGCAATTGCATCTTTATGGTCCATAATAATTTATATTTTCACTTTTTCATTTAACACAACCAAAAACGATTGATATTTAAAAATTTCTAACAAATGCTTTGAGTCTGGCAATGCAAAACAACAGATCGCTTAGAACAATTGTGTGAACTGACAATTTTTCGACTTACGATTATGTCAGATGAATTGATTGTCACACAACCGTCTGGCAATTAATTGTAAGATTTTCTGACAAATTTGATACAACCGTGTGAACTGACAATCTACCTTGTGCTGGTAATTTTTGATTGAAAGTACATAGTCAGCACATTGCCATATCTGACAATATTGTAAGATCTAAAAATCGTCTGTACATAGCTTTAGAATAGATTCCCATGCAGTGATGCTCACTTTTTGGCTCTAAAAGCACATCAAAATATAAAAAAAGCACTAAAAAACGTAATGTTGAGATCTAAAAAGCGTAAAAGCACTAACGTGAAAAAAGAGTGAAGATCCAAACGAGTGAACTTTAATATAGCTTAATAGTTTCTAAGCTATTCTCTATATCGGCAATAGTATCATCTTTAATTAAATATATCAGACGACGAAAAAGGTATGCTTTACACTGAAAAAAATATACCAAATTTTTGTTAAAATAATTTTAAGAAATACACAAATTTCTTCAAAGCACTACTTAGTGTTTTTTCTTAGTTTGGCACCAACGCTCAATATTTGGCGTTTTGAGACTTCAAAAAGCACTAAAAATAGTGCCAAAAGCATTAAGTTGGTATCGCTGTTGCCATGACCAAAAAACGTCTAAGTCTGATTAAAACTTGTTTTTCAAGGACCGGCGTAAAATCAGCAACTTCCCCTATTTCCTAGCAGAAATAAAAACAAATAATTTAAAACGTACAACAATATAGGAAGAATGAAAAGGAAATAATTAATATTTTAAGTTGAATTTTTTTATCTTCAGTTTTCTTATGTTTTTATAAGAAACTTTCATGAAAAGTTGCCGCAAAAATTTTATATGCCACAATGCACATAAAACAAAATAAGCGCATAGTTAATTTCATTCACTGCCCTATGCTCCTTATAGGAACAACAACAATAATAATGCCTTATTCATTAATTAATAATATATAATCGGCCCTGTTCTGTAAACCGATCAATTTGAAATCGCACGATTTTAAAAAATTAACTCCGGCAATAGAAATATTTTTTTTAGATTTTTTTAAATATTTTTAAATTTTATATACATAGATTCTAAATTATCATATCTGAAAGAAAATTATACTATAGTGTATGATTTTAAACACGTCTGCAGGATAATTTGAAAACGAGAAATTTACTCGGATTCAGTTTACAGAACAGGGTTGAATATATTTACATATATAGAAATATTAATTTATTGCTCCCAAAAAGTATGCAATTATTTAAGCATTTTTGGCTACTAAAAGTAGGAAAATTTATTTATTTTTTCCTCTTTTGATTGAAATATTTTCAAAGTACTGACCTCACTTTTCGTTTTTAAAACTGATAAAAATAAGCAAAATATTAAATTTAAGTTTAAATTTAAATGTTGAATCTATTCCAGAGGTGTCATGATTATTTTTACAATTTAAGGGGGTCGCTGGACAAACTTTTATATATTGACCCACCCTAATGTTTAACCAACTGATGCAGGCTATAAAAAAAAAGTGTTGTTTACAATGGTTAAAAATATATGCTTCAATTCTGTTTATATGTTTATTTATGTACATATGTGTGTAAAGCTTCGTAAGCATTTATTTGTGAATGTGTATTTTATTTATGTACTTTCTGCAAATACTGAACATATTGCAGGCCATTTTTAAATGTCAAATATCTGCTTATATGTACATGTCCGTTAGTTCAGTCAAGGGCTATAGTGGTGTAAAAAAAAATTTTCGCAAATATATAGATCCAAAACTATTTTTTCTTAATAAACATAATTTTCTTCAGCCTTGACTTGAATATTTTATATTTTGTCACACTAATTTTCATAAATTGACTGCTGACTCTGAAATCAACTGATGAGACTGCTACACATAGAAAAATATAATAGACTAATCATACCAATTTAAGCTGTCAAAATTATTGGTTATTGTAAAATATTGTTGTAATTCCAATAAAATATTTGCCAGCATATTGAATTGATAATATAAATTGTTGTTGCTAAAGAAGAATTATTTTATATTAAATAATTGAAACAACTTTTTATATGATATGATTTGGGCAGATCTTACGAATACATTTCAAACACACTTTATTAATATGAAAAAATTTTACCGTCAATTCATTATTATTATTAAGAATTTTAATTAAACTTACTATATTTTATTGGTTTATTTAACAGTAGCACATTTTTGAAAAAAAAAACTTAAATTGGAGTAATAAAGAAGGTTAGTATAACCAATTCCAGTTGTTTTGTGCAATTGATGTAAAAATGTAGTTAATTTACGGCAAACCAAAAAATACCAAAAATATTTACTACATTACTTGCTAGTTTGTTTTACGAATTTTTTTTTTAATTTAAACTCATATAAACAAACTATTAGTCTGATGAATTTTAACAATTTTTGTTGTTAACTTACTGCAAACGCAGGTTGTTATTGTGATTTGACTAATAATTAAAACTACCAAAAATATTTATTGCATTTTTGCTTAATCTTATGGACGAGCACAGTAAAAAAATGTTAGCCTAGTAAACTAACTAAGGTTAGGCTAACAAATTTCAGTTGTTAATTTTACTGTAAATAAATATTGTTGAACAGAAAATGTTATTGCTGCATAAATGAGTTTAAACTTCACATCCACAAAGCTGAAACTAAAGTCAAAAGAGAAAAATATACAAAATTTGTGTTGAAGAAAGTAAGCAGATAAAAAAGTTACTCTGAACGGGTCAACTCTAACAATTTTGCTATTTTACTTTTCTTTTCTTTTTTTTCTACTTTTTCATAAAAAAACAGGTATAACCTTCTATCTTCATAACAGTTTTTGCTTCTACTGTAAAAATTTTAAATTTTCAGTTGGTCCTCTTTAGAAGAACAAGTGCGATATGTGACCATTTTTTATCAGCTTCTAGTCCTATTTGTCAAATTCCCTTTTAGAGTATAAATTCTTGTTGATTATCTGATAAAGTTACTGATTATTTCTGACATCAGACATGCCGACAAAATTTGTTCACTGTTTTTATTTTTTTGTTTTTATTAACTTGTTTGTATGGCAACAAAATGAATATTTGCATAATTTACTTTATTGTAATTTTTTGTTCTCTTATTGTTAACATATTTTGGTTTTTATTGATTTTGTAATAACAAACACAGCCCAAAGCCAACATCACTTGTTCTCTTTTTTTTCATGTTTATGTTTGCGTTTATGTGTGTGTTTTTTTCATTTTTGTTGATATAATTTCAACAAGAAACAAAAAATTTACAAAATCAGTTAAATATTACAAGCATTAACCCTACAGATAGGGAGTCAAAGGTCTGATATACATATTTACATACAATAGTTTATTCCTTTTCAACTTTCAACTTTTGATATCATTTAAAACAAATGTATGTAGTTTGCAAATGTGGAAAAAGCCTTTAAGTACCCAGTACACATTCAGACTTGATTTGCAATATCAAATAGTTTGCTAATTAACCCATTAGTGCATGAGGTTCCCCAAGAAGTTTAAAAAATTCAATTTGGAAATATATCATTAGAAGCGACTATAAAAATATTTTTCAGCACGTTTATTAAAAAAAAGGTATAAAGTAGATTTAAGGAGGAGTATAGACACCTGCAGAATGAAAATTTTTAAAACTCTCATTTTTATGCAGACCTTTATTACATTTGATGCACACAAAATTATAATTCTTTCCGCATTGTGCACATCTCTTGTCAGTTTTCGAGTACTTTACTATATGATTTCTACCGTCATACCGCATATCAGAATTATGCTGTTCAGCCTCTGGAAGAGGGCACTCCTTAATTTTCTAAATAAGATCTAGCTACATATATATAGCGCAGGTGCAGTTTTCTCATAAGCAGCTAACCATTTACAACCGAAGCGTCCAATAGACAAGCGAAAATTGGCCACCATTACTTACGTTGCCTAATTCACAAATAACTGGTCCATTTTGTCCAGACCGCCCATGCCTTGATTGTAATGTCTACCTTATACTATCATTATCAGAGAAACGATAGTGCTTATAGCCTTTTTGATATTTTTTCGTTTCTGCAGCGGGACGAAGTGGGCATAAATCCTCTGAAAAAAGGAGTTGGAAAATTTCAATTTGAGTTTTTGCCGATTTAACTTTGATTCTAGGAGAAATAACTTCCTGCTTGGTTTCAATTTCGTAAGTTGGGGATATTTTTTCCTAATGGTTTTTAGCTGCACCTTGCAAACGAGCATATTTTGCAAGTGCTTCGCCATCAATTTCACTCTACATTTAACAATTTTGCACCCAGATGATTTAGATTTCTTTCATGTTCGTCATAACTTGCGTCCGAATCCTAATCTGTTTCATGGTAAGGAAGGAGGAATTGCAAACATATCGATATTTTGAAATATATCGTCAAATTCTTCCAATTGTTACAATATTTCAACAACTGTAAGTCTAATAGTGATGTGATCAATCCATAGAGCAGCCTTGACTTTGATGAATTTTTGGCTCATGATTTCGAGTTCAGTATTTTCAATTATTTTTTCATTATTCTACCCATTACTAACATCAGCTATGTAACATGAATTTTGAAATGAAATGGAATATGAGAATTGTTATTTCTAGTGCATACGAAGTATATAATTTACCGTCCGTAACTGTATTTTTAAGTAAATATTTCTTGTTATATATTTATGCTTCTATCTGAATTCATAATCAGGTTACCAAGAAGTTTAATCAATTTTATTTAAAAAATACAATTCTCGCATTCCATTTCATTTCCTGCAAAGTTCATGTTAAATAACTTATTTTAAAAAACTTATACTGAAATTGTGATCTCCACCTAAGAAAATATATATATAGAAGCTAATGAAATGTATGTTGGTACAGATAATGCAGCACTTTTCCAACTAATCTAAATTGATACTTTAAAAAAATATCACATAAATTTACAAAAAAACAAAAACAAAACTTTTATTTTTAATGAAGTAGAAGGCCGGAATAAGAATAAGCCCTCTATGATTTTAAAATTTCATTTAAACTTTAATTAACTATTTCATTGGACATTTCTGCTCATGCACTTTGAAATAAATACGAATTTTGTGCTACTCGTGTGAACTTCGTAGGAAAGTAAATTTTTAAGACATTCAAGAAAATAGTCTGTGTATTTTAAGAAGTTAATTCTGAAAATATATATTGCCCATTTACTCAAACAAAGTCATAACTAAAAAAATTATATTTTTGAGTTATTGATGCAGAATTAATATTCATATCGTTCTTCACATTGTGTAAGAACTCCATAAAAATATCTGGTTTTGCTTAACTCTTGCGAGGAAAATAAAATTTTGTCTTTCCTTTTAATTTGTGTATGAATTAGTAACTTCAAACCCGTTTTCTAGCAAACTGGTTTTTTGAGTTATGACATTATAAATGAGCTAATACTTAAACTTTTTTGAATTTGTTTAAGTAAACCGTCCCACTTTCTTTTCAACCACTCATATAACTTTGGTAAAATTGCATACCGCTTTCACAGCTTGTTAAAGAATGTTCGCTGGGTAATAGTAGCTGACTGACAACAGTCGCTTTTTTCAGCCTTAATAAAAAGAAAAAAATTTATGCCGACATCTAGAAAAGGACTACTACCGAAATTAGCTTTATGATACATATATTTGTATCTAGTGTAGAGAATTTTATTTAATTATAACACTCTGATATATTTTTATACCCTGCACTTAAAATGCTAACGATATATAAGTATATGTAGGCTTGTCATTCCGCTTGTAACGACCATATTTTTTTTTTTAAATTTTATGAAATATGTTAAACTAAACTTTTTGAGTTTCTATTAGCAGAGTAGGAGGAGAGAAATATAAAGAAAATATTATTCAACGGAATTATTTCTACACACATCCTATTACAGCAGTTCTGCTTTTTGCACCAGATATTTCTCCTATTCCATATTGATACAAAAAATTCAAATTTTATTAAAAAAAATTTTTAATACAAATTTTCTATTTTACAATTAAATTTTAAAGTAAAATAAATAAAATTTATACAAACATTAAAAATTAGAATATGTCTGCCCTTTTCAAAGGATTCATTTGATGTGACTAATAAATTAAATATAAAATAACTTATTGAAATATTTTGCTTTTTTAAGTCCTGCAGCAAGTTAAGTTTAAATTAAAAACTTTTATCTTTTTCTTTCAAATGTTACAAAATAGCTTCCATATCAGTTACATAATTAAAATATCGTGTATCAAACGTATTTATACATTGATTAATAAACTGTCTGTCACAAGCAAAACAATAACATAAACTGTCATATGGAAACAATAAAATACCAAATCAATTGTTGTTGTTAAAAAAAAATAAATAAAAGAAACAATATCAAAAAGGACTTTGTTTAACATGACAAATAAGCATTTAATAGTTTATTGGTTGGTATCAGTAACACAAATTGTTAAATCACATTTTTAGTCTATTTAGTTTTTTGTTTAGAAAGGGTGTTTTTTACTTATTGAGTAAAATATATGTATGTCAGTTGCTTATTGTTGTTGTAATGGAGATCGTCAGAGAACTTTTACCGAAAAATTTCCTAGAACAACTTGAAGTATTAAGCTAAACTTTCATTTAGATGAATGAGAAGTTCAACGAATATTAGAGTGAAACCCTTTCTTGCTTTAGCATTAGTACACAGGCTGACTATATTTTAACTCGAATTGTATTTGTAAGAAGTATGCATATAATTGAAAATTAATGTAAAAAACAACTACAGCTGTACATTGCTTTTGCATGAATACAGTGTTGCCAATAAATATTTTTTACCGGATGCTGCCACGTTAACAATTTGTGGTTTTTTAGGAAGGAAAAGTTTAATATTGTAATCTTTTTTACAAAACTAATATTTAACTTGTTCAGTAAAATCACATGAAATTTGCCTCCACAATTAAAAAAAGATTGTGCAGAGCACACACAGCCTTCTTACTAAAGACCTATTCAGAACTATTAATGCTCTCCCATACTGTCACAAAACAAAATTAAAAACGCTTTCTCTGCACTTAATCATTCCTTGTTAAATGCCAGAAAAAAAACACCCTTTACTTTTGTTGGCTAATACGACCTCATAATACTTTTATTTATTTACTTATTTATTGTTCATTTGTCTAGATGTGTGACAACAATTCATTCTTAATATCTTCTCGTTCTAGTTTTTATTCTTCTTTTTATTTTATTTTTTTATGGCAAAACAATTGAATATCTATTTGTTCTTTTTGCAAGATATAGAAAGTGTTTGAACTGCAATTCCACTTTATTATTTATAAAATACAAAGAAATAATAATAATAATAAAATGAGAAATAGAAAAGTCAAACGTATCATTAAATAAAACCACAAAATTTTTGCTAAAATGGTTAAAAAAAAACTTTGTGCAATTTCACTTATTTGTCGTTTATTTGAAGGTATCCGGCTATGATTTTGAACAAAGTAATAATATTTCTTACATACATGAAACCAAAGACGAGTAACTGTACGACAAAATTGTCAGATGACATGCAAAGTTATTTAAAGATAGTTGAAATATTTGCTTTTCATTGTAATGAAAAAATATGTATGTGACTTCTTTGTTAAATTTATTACATTAAAAATATTTTTTGCTCTTCAGTGCAATGAAAAACAAAAAAAAATAATATGAATGCAACTTTGTTGTCAAGTTTACATTAAAAACATTTGAAACAGAAGTCACTTACAATGGTTTGAAATATTGAAAAAAAGAATATTAAGTTTGTTATAAGCATTGAAAATAAAAAACTTATAAATGAAATGTACAATATTACAGACTTCTATACATAAAAAATAACAATACTGCTTATTCAAATATGCGTTATTCATACAAAATGATTCTTCATTTTGATTTAATAGTACAGGAATGTTAAATCAACATGAAATAAAGTTTCTTCAATAGAAAAAATTTCTTTGAAGATTAATGTAAATCATGTTGAATCAATATGAGACACATTTGAAGTAAAATAATTGCTAAACGATATTAAATTAAAATTGTTTTAGGTGATTTTGATGTGAAATTTGTTTGTGTGTGTACCAGTCATCGCCCAAATCAATCAATAACAGTAACAACTAATTCATCATGCAGTTCATTCACCACGTCTAGGCACTCTTTTGTTACTTTTTGTTTCGAAACTTGAAAAATTGGGTCAGTGATAAAAGATTTACCAGCACTTAAGAGCTAGAATCTACGACTGTCTTTGTTACGTCTGCCAGTTTTGAGACCCTCCAGCCTTAAGCCGGGATCTCACTATCGTTACAATGTACCGATTTTCGTCGGTTCACTGCAATAAAGTCATAAGTAACATACCAAAATAGCCTTATTTCTCAATCAATTCCGGAATAAGTCTATATGGCTCTATTATCAATGCAGTGTGGTGCAATTATGCCCTTATGTTGCAATCTGTTGAAAAATAAGGTCAATTAAGCTAATAACTTATAATTTTATTTCAGTGAGCCGACGAAAATAGTGGGATCTAAGCCTTAGAATCAAACCAAATGCTTCAACTTATTACATTATATAATATTTATATGATATAAAAGCTTATGGCAATTGAAAGATTTATACTTTATAATAACTCTTACTCTACAGAGTCTTCATGAGTTTTATGAATTGGAGCGAACTTTGTCTCAAAAGCCAAAGTTCGTTCTATCAACTTGTTCACATACCCAAGATAGCAAAGCCTGGTAGTTTTGTTAATTTACCTTTACCCTTAAAAATCCTTAATTCTCATTTGAAATGAAAAATCGTAAGAGAAACCTCAAGATTATTTTAAGATGTCTGTCAAATGATACCCATCTTGATATAGTTCGTCGACTTTTTATTTTTTATTTTTTTTCGAATTTACAAGATGGCGTCTGTTGGTCGCCATATTGTCATATCTTTAGTGACACTCCCAGGATTGATGAAAGAATCATCGAAATCGGTCCACGTGTTTGGTTTATATAGAGCCACAAAGGAACACACATACATACATATACCCTTCTTTGCGTCGCGCAGTCGGGTAAAAACGAGTTAGGAAGCCCCCTTCCTCATATTCACAACTTGCAACGAAATAATTAAATTTGGCCAACACAATTCGCTCTACATATTTCATGCTCCATACAAAATATTATTACTTCCCCAAAAGGGTAAAATTAAGAATTTTTCCAAAACCCACACTCCAAATGCATGCAGTTACAATGTGTATTTGGCGAGCGAACATTTTTATATCGTGTTTTATAATTGTTTTATTTTTTTACATTTTTAATTTCATTTGCTGCATTTCATGTTGTTTATAACAATTTAACTTAATTAACTACACAATTATGGTGACAAGAACAGTCACGAAGACACTGCGACACAGACGAAAACACTCAAATTAATGCGAATTTGTAAAGCCAAAAGAATCCTTTATTTTATATTTTTGTTATACATTGAAAAGCTAAAAAGGACAAGCATGTAAAAAAGGTATAAAATCCAAATGAGTTGGAAGGTGGTTTTATAAGCTTAGAAATAAATTTAAATGAATGCTAAAAACTAATTAAAATTATGACTAAAGTAACCTGCAGTGAATCAAACAAAAAAGACCTTTTAATGAACTCTCAAATTGACTTTTGGCTTTGAATTGTAAAGTAAATTATTAGCACTTTTTGTAAATAATTTTTATTATTTCATTTGAATTCTTGTTTGCTGTAATGCAAGAATTCGAGAGTGAAATCATGCTGTTTTGTGCTTTTTTATGCTTTTGTTTGTATTTAAAAGTTTTGTGTGCTTCGGCATGCATAATTTTTTTAGATATTATTATATACTTCTTTTGCTTTTTGGTTAAGGAAAAAACAATTTTTCGTACCTTTTCATTATAGAACGCTAAAAAAGAAATTTTTGTTAAGATTGCTTTGGTGATTAGGAATCAAAAAAGAGAACTTCTTGCAATATCGTGGGCTTGTAAAAAAAATTAGATATAATCCAAGTTAGCACTACTTCCAGATCGAAAACTCGACATATTAATGACTTCTTTCGAATGTCTTTTTTTACTGGGAGGTGCTGAATTTAATACATCCTATGAGAACCATGTATTAAATTCATTAATGTTTCACTAGAAATATTTATAACTACTTGGACATGAAATCATCAATGCTGTAACTAATGATTTGTATGTTAATTTTTTGCTGGGTAATTTTATATCTTCTGCTTATTAAGAAATATACAATCACACAAACAAATAAGGCCAATGAAGACGCCAGACATAAACACCAACAAATAAAATGCTTCTACACACATCCAAGACGATGTTGAATTAAGCATTTAAAGCATAACAAAAATTATTATGTTCTAACTTCCGTTTATTAAGATGGGTGGGGCACCCATGGCTGAGTGGTAGCGATACTATCCTCCCAGTCCAGAGGTCGTGGGTCCATTCCCGTTATAGACCCTGGATGTTTTCTACAGACAAACTAATCGCTTTGCGGGTTGTGTTTGTTTTCTTAAAAAAATATGTACTATATATATAAATCTATAAACACCTACGGCCAATGCAAGCTTCATCCAGCGGGAAAACTTAGGAGACCTGCTTAGGAAGTTTTTTGATTCAATTACTATTCTTTTCTATTTACCTAAAAATGCGTCGACTCTTTCGCATAAAAGATAAGATACACATACCACATTTGCTTCTGTTAAAAGGAAGAATATACATATTTTGTTTTATTTTTTAATTTTACCACAACAGAAGTAAAATCCATTAATTTGAAGGGTTTTCAGAATCGCTGTCGACAAAAGCAAAAGCGGGAGGCCTACCCTGAAATGACAACGTGTGCAAAAAGACATGAATATGAAATGGAGCGAGCAGACCAATATAAGGAGTAAGAGGGCCTTCTAGAAAGTATCTTTACTTCTTACTTTACCGCTGGGCAGACATAAAACAACAACAACTATAATGTTTCTACAATGATGTTCTCTTGTTCAAGCACAGACACACAAACTACCCGAACGAATTATAACACGAACTAATGAAGTAATCGAGAACTAGTATGAACAGGTTGTTGAATTTGCTGAGATTTGCATGTTACTAATATTCTTCTGAATGCTTCATGTTTAATATTTAAGCCGATAGCCAGTAACTGGTAGTGCTTTGTTCTTTTAAAGTTTAGTTTATTGTTATTTTAATTATAATAAACTTAAATATAATAATAATAATAATAATAATAATAATAATAATAATAATAATAATAATAATAATAATAATAATAATAATAATAATAATAATAATAATAATAATAATAATAATAATAATAATAATAATAATAATAATAATAATAATAATAATAATAATAATAATAATAATAATAATAATAATAATAATAATAATAATAATAATAATAATAATAATAATAATAATAATAATAATAATAATAATAATAATAATAATAATAATAATAATAATAATAATAATAATAATAATAATAATAATAATAATAATAATAATAATAATAATAATAATAATAATAATAATAATAATAATAATAATAATAATAATAATAATAATAATAATAATAATAATAATAATAATAATAATAATAATAATAATAATAATAATAATAATAATAATAATAATAATAATAATAATAATAATAATAATAATAATAATAATAATAATAATAATAATAATAATAATAATAATAATAATAATAATAATAATAATAATAATAATAATAATAATAATAATATAAAAAGGGCGACGCATCTACTAAACAGTCAGTCGAGTATTGTAGACTTGAATCGATCAAACCCATATAATTTAAACGTGTTTGATCATGGGTTTGTGTCCAAAGCGAACTACTGATAGAGTTCGATGCAAGTTTAGATCAATCCCATTTAAATTGACTGACTTTGATAAAGGTTTGTCTAAAAATTTAATTAGTGAAAGAGTCCAACCAAAGTCTATTTTACACAAACTGTACTTGTATCGAACTCATTCAGTAGCTAATTTTTGACACAAAACAATGATCAAACCCATTTAATTTGAATGGGTTTCATCAAAGGTTTGTGCCAAAAACGAGCTACTGAAAGAGTACGATACAAGTCTTACACAAGCCGATGATCAAGCTACACTTAGGGCGAACTCATTCACTAGTTTAGTTAAGACACAAACCTATGATCAAACACATACTAATTTAAATGAGTTTGAATATCGTGTTATGCTGCATTTCGTTCACTTAATTTAAATGTTTATTTCGATTTTAAAACAATATTTATAATGCACTAGATGAACTCAAGACAATTATTATGCTAAAAAAAAGCTCAAAATGCAAATCAAAACTTGTGGTAAACAAAGTGGCAACTTGAATTCTTATTTTAGTATAAAAGTTTAATTCATTTCTCATACAAAAATTTATGTTGCTTTTATTGTAATTTTTATTTTAATTTTCTTGCGATAGAAAAAAGAAAATGAAAAAAAGTTTTAGATTTAAATTCTCTACTTGTTGTATTTTTGGGCAACTTTATGGCATTAAATAAAATTATCTAATTTAAAATTCAGTAGGAATGAAAAGTTGATGACATGAGGCAAGTAAATATTATTACAGCTGGCAAAAACAATTGTTGAACATGTAAAAAAAGATAAGTGGTAGTTTCGCATGAGTTACGATATAAGAAACTAAATAGCTTTGATTTAATATTCCCTTAAGAAATTCTTAAATACTCGTAGTTATATTGACTTTTTTTTCAAATTATAGAGAATTAAACGATGTCTGTATTGTAACCAAATAAATTCCACACATGCACTTGCCATATTCTGTTAATAAGACTTCTTTGTGTGTTTGAAAACACGAAGATGTTAATAAGACTTCTTTCTTTCTTTAGAATTAACCTGAAGTGTGTTCTACTGGTAAGTAATTTATCACCATAATGGTTCAGAACTTTGCTAATGTGAACTAATATGAACTACAACAAACGATAGTACTTTTGTTAATGAGGATTCTATAATGTGAAGGTAAAAAAGTGCAAATATTCCTTAAAATCTCTCAGGAGTGTGTTTTACTGGTAAGCAATTTATCACCATAATGGTTCAGAACTTTGCTAATGTGAACTAATCAGTATTTAAACGAATAATTGTACTGCACATGCTGCAGCCAAAACGGAATAGTTTAAGAATTTTTTATTTAAACTTTTTTTGGTTAAAAATATTTAAAAATGTTCTCATATTAATTTCTACGCTCTTCTTTGAAGCTGCTGGAACAATTAGCAATTTATTAAAAAGTAGATAATACTTTTTTTTGTAAAAAAAACTCTTGTTATCACTAAAAAAAGACAAAACTTTTAAATAAATACAGAAAACAAGAAAACTTTACAAAACAAATCTTAATTAATGTTTTACTGCATCAAATACAGTCAATAGCAAGAAACAAAGCAACAAAAAAAAAAACACTAATGATGAAACTTAAACAAAAACATCAAAAGAATGAAAAAGTAAATATGATAGAATATAAAAAAATGAATAATTGCGGAAATGAAATACAAAAAAAAAAAATATGAAAATGGGTTCAAAAAAAGAATCATAAAAAACTTTTTACTAAGAAATCTTGATCAGATGCAGAATCATGCAGTTCATTGTTTACAACTTTGTATGTACTAAGACATTGTTGGCAAATATTACCCTACAACAGGTAAAATAATTTTGTTTTGTCCATTTATACATAAATCAAAAAAAAAAAACAAAATTCAATGCAACAACGTGAACTATACATCACGAAGCCGCCAGTATGAAACTACGGGTTGTGAAATTCAAACTAATGAATCGGCAAATTTTTTTAATATATAAATTATTATTATCAAAAATATGGGAATCACTTGAATTCCAGATCATCGCTCAAACTTCCTTCTAGGCTATAGATTTTGTTAAAATTTGGTAAATATTTAAAATCGATCTGATGCAGACTTTTGGAAAATGTGATTTTTTCAAAATTTTTCGTCAATGATATCTCTCGAACGAATAACATGATTTGGTTCACCCCAGTGGCAGCAATCGACTTGTTTGTTTTGGATACTAAAAATGATTTTCAACTCGTCACAGTAGTAAAAAATCTGTTCAAAAAAATGTAAAAATTATATTTTGCCTACAAATTTGCTTCCTATCCATTGAACCGTTCTCAAGCAGAGAACGAAGCCGATGCTGATATCTACGGTGGTGGTTTGAAGCCGACTTGCATGAGGAAACATTGGCGGCGGCTGGTCAAGAAAATCTCTTAGCTACCATTAATGTCAGAAGCGGATACATACTTTAAGACTGATTAAAAAAGGGGATTTTTAAAAAAAGCGCCCTTAGTCGCACCCGAAATTATACGAGCGGTAGCTGCGACGCGACAAATATGGCCGGCGGCGGCTATTAGCCGGCTGACAGCCGATCGAACTCATTCGGTTTCCTATAGAAACTACAAAAAATTAAGCGAAATATAGAAATAAACTATTTCCGTTTGTTTTAAAAAAATTCTGCCTAAAATTTTATAAATAATCACCCGCATTGCGTATGTCGAGTGGAATATATGTCTACGAAAATTCTGTTAAGTTCCTTAATTTAGGGAAATGTGTACAAAAATTTTATTGTAAAAAGTGCGACAAAATTCTCGCACACGATTATTTGACTCGACAAACGCAATAAGGATGAATTTGTACATTCTAAAATTAAAAAGATATGTAGAAAAAATCAAATAAGCAAATTGTATGAAAAGTCTTTTGGTAGTTTTGAAAGGCAGCAATTAAATAAAAAGGCTCCAGTATACAATTCTTATCAAACCAGCATACTTTATTTAGTCAACACTGATATTAAGTGCTTTCAAATACACCATGTTAAACTATTCACTGCTGGATTACCATGATGTTAGCTTCGCTTTTCTTTAAGCAGCAACATCTCAGAACATTCAACAGCTTTTGATCATGTCATTAGTTCGTGTTGCAACTTCTTCTGTTGATTTGTGTGTGTGTACGTTGACAATAGAGATTTAGTGTTAATTTGTAACCAGGCATAAAAAGTATATGAACTAAATATACAGATTTTTGTGCAGCATTAAAAAATGCCAGCGTCAAGCAGAAGCTAAGGTTAAGATGCGTCCTTAAGCCACTGCTAATTTAGTGAGTCTACTTGAAGACGAGCTGTTTTTGGCATAGCTCTGTCCACGATAGAGAACATTAATCTGCTACTAAGCTTAAGCCTCTGTGACTGAGTTGTAGCGATGTTTGCTCGCCAGTCCAAGGGTTGTGGGTTTGATTCCCGCCATAGGCCCTGACAAGCTGATCGCTTCGCAGGGTTGTGATTGCTTAAAAAAAAGGTAACTACTTGCCTGGTCTTTCGCATACTTACTAATTTAAATACAAGGGACTGATCCTAGATCAGTGTATAAAATAAAAAGTTTTCAAAGGATATCCTGTAAACATTTTTTGATGCCACAAAATTTAACAAAGATCTGTTTAGAAATCAGTTCAATTAAATTAACCCTCAACGACTGGGATTATATGATGGAAAGACATGCTAGTTATAGGTTATAACAGGCTGCCGATTTATAGTAAATCAGCCCACTTGGGTCCTTAGAGGTCCCGTTGTGCTAAATACATGCTAGTTAGTTACCGAGCATTCTATTCGTTGCTTATCATTTGCTTATTTATACATATTTATTATTTTTAATTTAACAGTGATTACTCAATTACAGTTAACTTGTGTTTTTCGCGGAACAATACAATAATTTTTACAAGCACGATTATATGAAAAGAAGAATAGAAAGAAAGTGCAAAAGAATAAGGAAAAATATCATAAAAATTATCAGTAAAACAATAGAGTAAAACTATATAGAGCAAAATATAAATTTTTATTTAAAATAATTACACAGTAGTGCTAACATATATAGCATTAAAATAAACTACTCTTACAAATTCATGTTGCAGCTAAAGCAATCGCATTTGCTCTCTCTGTTCTTTCATTTGAATAGAATTGTGTAACTTGCTCAAGGTCAGAGGCTTAATTTGAATGAAAATATCTATTAATTATAATGATTACAAGTTGTATGCTATAAAAATGACCTTGACTGCAAATATTACATTAATTTTTCAGTAAAGAATTAGACGGAAGTAGTTTTTACAATTTTGTTTTTTAAATCTATATCAAACTGTACAATAGGTCTAGAAAAAGCTTTGAATATAAATCAGTTATAAAAATTTTTTAATTCAAAATTAGAGAATGAATGAAATATAAAGTGGAATTATTGACTTTATTTTCATTGGAAGTGAATATAACAGGGCGGGGTCAGAGCACATTAAGCAGAAAATAGAGTTTTGTTTGTCTGAAGTAGTGACTGCGTTGACTGCAAAGCAAATGACAGAGCTCGTCTTTGACCCCTTGCCAGACCCAGTCACATCAAGATCATAGATTTTATGTTATGCATTAATGTTTACGATCATATATGGTATATCACTGCGTCTTCCTTTATCGATGTTTGTAGAATAAAATATAGGGTGTTTTTTAGAGGTATAGAACTTCGAATTGAAATAAAACACAAGAAAATCGTTTTAGTGTCCATCAATTTGGCTTTATTGGAAGGATAATTTTATGCTATTAACGTTTAAATATGATTTCGGGCATGTGGCCGCCGCGGCTGGCTCGAATAAAGCCAATTCTACAGGTCCAATTTTCAACCACTTTTTCGAGCATATGGGGCCGTATGTTGGCAATAACGCCACGAATGTTGGCTTCCAAGTCCCCTAACGTTTCTGGTTTGTTGGCGTAGACGAGCGACTTCACATATCCCCAAAGAAAATAATCCAATGGTGTCAAATCACACGATCTTGGTGGCCAGTGCGAAAACGATCCATGGTTAACCGAATTAATTGCTCTGATGGACGATTATGTCGACCATAAAATGGACGGAGCTTGCGGTAAACTTCGCGAACTGAACCATTATTTTCGAAATAAATTTGCACGATTTGCAAGCGTTGTTCTTTTGTCAACCTGTTCATGATGAAATGGCAAACCAAACTAAATATTAATCACTTGACAGCTGACAAAATGGCCGCCAATTAAAAAAGTGATGCCAACTTAAAGTTCTATACCTCAATAAAAAACACCCTATAGTTAATAAAAGGCTCCAAATCATAATTAGACAATTCATAGTACAATTGTGCAGAGACAATTATTTACACATATTCTTATGCTCTTTCATTTAGTTGCTAATAAGACAGCTACCAGTAGATACATATGTTGCGGAAGGTTTCATGTTTTTTTTCAGCAATACTTACCCAGCAAACATTTCAATTTCATAATGATATGCAAGTTATATTTCATGATTAATAAATTGCAATGCTTTTTATGTTATCAAATATTTAAAATAAAAAGGAATATGTCGTTAGTAAGGAACTATCATAAGAGTATACGAGTAAATATAGAAAAATTTTCTAAGTTTTCTGTTTTAAAAAAATTTAGCACTGCTTTTCTTTAGTCAATCAACTTATTTGGGCAATTCAAACTATTTTAAAAAGTAATTATTTGGTTGAAAAGAGTAAAATATTACCTAAAGAAATGCAAAGCTGCGTCATATTTGAAACGCTTGACATCGTATTTGTTTTGCAGTTTGCACACCAACACAACCACATTCTGAGTTTGGGCTGCATGTGCATCAAAGTTTAAAGTAATGCACAAACTCAACACCAGAGGTGCTGTAAGAATGCTTCAGATGTCAACAAAATGCAAAATATTAGGGTTGAAAAGAAGAACTCATAATGCTTAATTACTTGTCATTTCCACTTCTTATTCCGATAGGAATATTAATTTCTTGTGTTTTCCTTCGCTTAGAAGAGACTAAACTGCCACAAAAGCTGAAACTACGAAAGAAACATGTAATTCACTGATTCACTGCGGCACATATTGGACAACTTTTTTCACTTGAATAAAGACTTTGTTAAATCTAAACACATTTTTGTTACAAAAATCTCCATTAAAATAATGGTTTTGACTCATCTTTTAATAAAACTATTTCTGACACTTTAAATTTCTTGTTACTTCTCATAGTTGTAACTATCTTTATGTTTGAGCGTTATATATTGTGATTTTATGCTGATTTCATTGAGATTAAGTAATGTATGGGAAATTACTTAATTTCAACTACATTTCAGCCGAAATCACGAAATAACTTCACTTAGTGTCAGCCTCAATGGGCTATTTCTCATTATTTTATTAAATTTAGCACATTTAAAAATAAATCGTTAATCCTTGGAAAACATTTTCGGGTACAACCTTTCTACACAGTTAGCAAAGATGCACGAAAGATTAACTACCCAAGGAATAAAAAAGAAATGAGTAGAAAAAAAAACTACTCGAACTGGTAAGAAAACCCCGGATAATTGTAATTCAAGATGAAATTTTCTGCGGTTTTTCATTTCTTATAATAAAAAACAAAATAGGAGTATGAAAATAAGAAAAACTTTATAGTTTGAAGTAATAATTAAAGATTTTTTCTACTGATTTATATTCTGGTTGTTTTGTGCACAATTCTTATGACAACGGGTGCTCTTTTTTTAATGGTAATTGGCAATAATGTTTTCTGTGACATTGATAAAATGCAATTAATAAAAAGAGCATACCGAAAGTCATGTAAAGAAATAAATTGAATAATTTTTAAATTTTACGCAACACAAGTACATTTTAAAAGAGTAATTTTGTATTCAAGAAATTTATTATTCGACATATTGTCATAATTGTACTGTAAGTGAAATTTATTTGCTGGTGGTAAAGCGATTTGTTAAAGCAACAATGAAATGCATATAGACATCGCTTAACCACCAGCAAATAAATTTCACTTACAGAGTAATTTTGTTTTTGCAAACGCGAAATATTTGAAGGTGGCCCCACTTATATGTGTATTTATTCTTATATATCAGTTGCTAATGAAGCTGCTGCCATCTTCAAAATAACTAGGTAACTGGCTACACAGCTGTGTATTCGTGTACCCTGCTAGTTTGAATAAGTTTAATGCATTAGGATGTACATTTAATAGAAATACCATTGGCCTATTGAAAATTATAATTATCATTCAATGCGTTAATGCCCATATGGGCGTTTCCACAGTCACGTTAAGTATTTGTTGCACTACGTTACCAAGCAATTAAGCTTGTCATTTAGAGCCATGCTATTCGATTTGTTTTTATATTTTCCTAAATGTAAAACTAACTAGAATCCACACCAACATGCAAAAATAATATAAAATATAAATTAAACAAGATATATACGTCATCAAAAAACGTAGTGTGACAAAAGGTGGACTTTTCTGTGGAAATGCCCATATAAAGACTGATATAAGCTGCATAATATTTGAAAATTACTACTCCAGATTGCTTTGCACGATCAAAATCTTATAAAATAAGTTCAATGAGACAATTCTTTTAAATAATTTCATTTTATTTAAAATCGAAATCATGCACCACTCCAAAAAAAAACACCCATTTGACAAGCATAACATTACCTAAGAATGAATGTTGCACTTGTTCTTCCACTACATAGTACGAGTTTGAATAAAGAAAGTTGTAGCAATTATGGAAAAATACTATGCACAAGAAAAACTAAAATTGAACTTGTGATTTAAGAAAAATTATTTTATAAATAGCAGAGAAAAGAGGTCAAAAGCAGGATTAATTTACCGTTATACAATATTTGTTTTAAAAATAATGTAACACATAATCGTTCAAACAATTACAAAAAAATAAAATCATCTGCACAAAATCTAGTATATTTCGATTAAAATGTTAATCAAAATCTATTAAATGAAAGATTTCCAAAATTACAACCAAACAACTGCAATGGAGCCAATTCACAAACCTTTTTAAGCAGACCGTAGCTACTTCACTAATCTTTTACATAAATATGTTGTATAGGGTAGTAAAAAAAAAATTTAAACTTTAGATATTGAATAGATTTCCAACAAATCTACTGATAAATTAGATTTGGTTTTGTATGGGAAATCTGGTAGAAAGCCGGTAGATTTAGCTCAAAATCTCGTAAGCACTAGATTTTGAAACAATGCAAATTCCCCATGTCACTAGATTTGGTAGAAATCTGCTCAAAATTTAGTGCTACTTATGTTAGAATTAGTCGATTCGCATCGTGTTACTTTTGAAGTTGTCGTATCGCTTAAATCTGGATGTTAGTTAGCAAATATGTGAGGCTGCAAGCGAACGTGTCAGCTGTTATTATATTTCTCATTGCTTTATACATGTGTGTGTATGTGTGTGAGAGATAAGTTAACGTTTGCTACGTAAAAATCTATTTTCTGTATAAATATTTCTACCTCACATACGTTACAATACATATTAAATAAACAGCAACATGTTTTATTTAATAGTGTACAGATTTTGTCAGCTGATTCGTAAACTCACGATACGAATCTACTAATTCCACCATTATATGGTGCGTTAACATTTGTGCAAAATCTAGAAAATTTTTCATAAATAATTGTAATGCAGTTTAGTTTTCCAGCTGAGGTAGGCGTCAGCTGTTCCAGGATCTTACCAAAGGTCTGCTTCCTTTGTAACTAAAAATACGGAGATGTCTGGTATTTTATTATTTAATTTAGCACAGTATTCTTTATTTACGAAACTAAACTAACTTGACTAATTAAGTACATATGTATTTTGGACTAAAATTATATCGAACTTGAAGGTTTTCCCTACTCGGCTTCTGTTGTTGTAGGGATGCTAATATGAGCTACTTCCTAGCTTCAGGTTGATGACGACCGTGTCTTCTTAAATGGGCCGTATAAGTTAACTATGATTATGAGTGCACGAATTATGCGGACGATCGTACGCTCGGCTAAATATAGTGCCAATAACTACAATACAGCATGTATATAACTACTTCGGAACAAGAAACATTCGTACGATATCGTGTCTTGCTCCATGACTGAGTGTAAAACTTGAAGTCTTATACAGTTTCACTTATTAACTTGATGAGACTTCTAACGTACATTTGCCAACATGTATGTTAATCACAACTGCAAACAAAAACAATTAATATTGTACCCTACATTAATTGGGTTGGTATATACCTCGCAGTCATGGTGTACGTATCACAATATGTGACATATAGAATTTTGTGACGGCACATTACAAAATAAAATCTACTTCTACTTAAAACCTATTCGAACTTAGTGACTAAAAAGGTGTGTGAATTGGCTACATTGCAGTTGTTTGGTTGTAATTTTCGAAAATTTTCAATTAATGGGTTCCGTTTTGGATAAAATATCTTGATTAATGTTAAAAAAAAACTTGGTGTAAGCGGTGTAGAATTTCGTAAAAATTTTAATAGAAATCTGTTAAATTTTGTGCAGGTGTAAATGCCCTATTAAAACCATATAGTTCATTCTGTGCCACCTTGCATAAATTTGAGTGTGTTACAACACGCTTTTCTTAGAGAAAAGTTGACACTGTTGCTTAGAAAAATATGTTTGACTGCTTGACAGCACACTGCTTTGATACAAAAGATGGAACATCATAAGGTTTTGTAGCTGGGTAGAAAATTCCTTCAGTGATTAGATGAGACCACATGACTTCAGATCGCAAGTACATTGAGATAGGCTAAAAGATTTACAACAAATTCTGAACATATTAAAACGAGATACGAGGAAGGAAACAAAAATGTTAAAAATCGGAATGCTGAATGAACTGAGATTTTGGAAACTGAAACGTGTAGTTTTAAATAAGTCTTTAATACATAGAAAAAATTACGACTGACTATTGCAAAATGTATTGAACTGTTATAAAGTTATGTATGAATCAGACATCGTTTTCAATGTAATCAAGCTAAAGTACATTTTATGGAACACAAATTTGAATACTCACATTTATAGTTTACGCACAAAAAAAATTGAAATACAACAGCAGAAACGGCAAATACGGTTAACCATTAACAAAATAAAAAATAAATAAAACTGGGTTAGTACAATAAAACTAAATGAACGAAAATGAGAACAAATAACATTTACAAGAACCGAGCTGACATCGAAAAAATATATATTTTATTGCAAAAACAGGCAATGATAGCAAAAAAAAAAAAAAATAACAAATAGAAAAGAAAAATATTTAAATTTTTCTCCCGAATAAATTTTTATTATAACGTTTTCACTATTGCAAGCCATAAATATGAATACACACAACTACGAATTTACCTTTTAAAAACCTTTCTTTTATTTTCGGCTTGTCATAAACACTCGCCCATTCACAACACAAGCAAAAAAGATCCAATAAAATATTGTAGCATATTTATAGGAGGCTTAAAGAGGCATCCAGCATGTGGACTTATGCACGACTGGCATAAATGAAAAGTTGACACGTTTATTGTACCATTCGCGGCTGTTGTTGTATTGCTGTTTTTATAAAATTAACAAAGCACACACACACACATACATAAGTACATAAACACACACCTGCATATATAAAGAAATTTTTTCAACGAATTTAACGAATATTTTTTTTGCCTGTTGGAATGAATGGCATTTATTGTCTTTTGTTGCTGCCGTTTTGTTCTGGCATCATCATCATCGTGTAAATCATGTATTTTAAATAAACGCAAAACTGTGGAAGTACTGCGAATTGTTTCACTCACAGAACAAAAAAAAAGCACAAAATTCAGGTCGACTTTATTAATTCATGTAGACACAGATAGATTAAGCAGTTTGTGGCAACACATTATTTTAAAGAATATTTAAGATGGGAAATTTAACATGTTCTCATGCCTTTAAGAACTATTTGATTTAAACAGATTTGCTATTAATTATTTTCTTACTTCATAGTATGTGTAGAATATTTCAGCCAGGGTTAGGATTTCAATGGCCTAAAAAACAATAAAAACTACTCAAAAGCCTGAGAAAAATTTTATAATTTTTTTAATTTTATACGTTTTATGGTGAACAACATAAAATTGTTAAATAATTTTTTTATATTATCAAAGTAAAGTGATCTATCTATGGCTTTGAGTTCGCAAACAATTATTTTGAGAATTTATTTTAATTTGCCCTAAATTGATTAAATTAGAAAAAAAAAAATTATTGCTTCTCCAGTTTGAGTTTTCAATGTTTTTTTTTTTTTTTGTTTAATCATTTGATAATTTCTGCGTAATTCTAGATATTTATTTATTATATTTTTAAAGGTTTAATAATATTTTTAAAATAACAATCAACTAAATAAAAGCATTAGCTACTATAAGCTATAAATTCTAGGTAATTTTAATCCGAGTCCGGATAACAAACAATGCCCAACAACAGCAATTATGGTTCTATTTCACATATTGTTACGAAATTACAGAGTATAAACCAGTTATTATTATCTAATGTACAAAATGAACAAAAACATAAGCTAATGTTGATGAAAGACACAAACAGCAACTATAATATTATAATTTCTGGGTTTTAGGAAATATACAGTCACACAAACACATAAGCGAATGCAGATGAAATATACAAACAGCAACAACTTTGTGGAAGATTGTTGCATTTTTGATATCTTCACTGTTAGACTTCTCATATTGTTTTGTGATAAAGCATTAAATTTAATAAAAAGAAAACTGCTAAAATGACCCTTGCTATTTTAAAATTAAGCATTTTATTTCTCTTTTGTACAACATTTTAGCTGAAGTTTTGTACTTGTTTAGCATTCTCCCATCATCACTTTCCAGCATAACTGCTTCACACATATTATATGCACATAGATTCAATTAAACTTTTTATTGTTTTAATTAATTCGAGTTAAAAAACTTAATTAATATAATTAAATTGCTAATAGGCGAAAAGTTAATTAACTTTTTAATTGATATTACAAAATTTTCCACATAATTTTTTTCTGTGTTGTCAACCTGTGTGCACACAAGCAGAATGAATTATAAATTACAAAGTATACCTTGCAAAGTCTTGAATTTATAAGAGATAAGCTCCCATTCTCTTCCCCCTTTCCCCTTATAAACTCAAGACTTTACAAAGTAAACTTAGCGTGCGGAAAAGTTGTCAAAAATAGCATTTGATAAGCTGTGAATGTGCTGTGACTTTCAGGCTGTTACTAACATTCCTCTGGAAACTTTATGTTAAGTGTATAAATAATGAATTGGAGCAGACAGTATTCTGTTAATAACAGCGAAATTTAGATCTAGTATTCCAGCAGTGTATTTTTAACATTGTAAAGGTTGAAAAGCGTAAAAGTAAATAAATAGTTCTGTTTAACTGTAAATTTTGCTTGTGAATAGTTATTTAATTGTAAATTTCGTTTCTAAAAGGGAAAAACGTAAAAAAATATGTAAATTTGTATTTAGTTCAAATATTACAAATAAAAAAAAAAATTTGTACGACAAAATATTTGTCAGTCTTTTTGGATATTGTCTTTGCATTTATTATAAAAATAAAATAAACGATTGAGCTTCTTGACCATTTGAAATTACATACATACATATTCCCAGTTTCCAGTACGAAAATGTATTAACACCGAGCGAGCAAAGAGTCCCTGAATAAAACAATTTCTGAAATCATGCACAAGTTGCAAATATATAAACGTTTTTGCAATAAAATTAACACCATCAAACATGTGAATAATATAAAACGATACAAGCAAAGGGTTGGTGTTTGCTAATGTACGAATTTTTGTCATTGTGTATTCATATTGTTTGCAAATAATGAAAACCTAACAGGCCATCTGATGGACTTAATAGTTTCCTGCATTTGCTTGATATTCTATGGCACAAATCTTACTGTCAGCAAATAAATACCAACGTCAGCTAAATTTTGCAATGTTTGTGTTTAAATTTGCACACAAATGTTAGTATTTCTACTAAAGGTGGTTACATAAAAGAAATCATAATACATAAGAAAAATCCAGTTTTTTTGTCAAAAAATTTTTAAGCAACAGCAAAGCAAAGCACAACTACAACTAAGCAAAGAAACATTTTTGAGGACTTTCTTAAATTCATAAGTATCTATCTTTTAAGCACTAAACACATTGCCAACAGCAGTCTAACGACTTCAATATGTTTATGTGAGAACGATTATTTTGACGACAACAAGACGGCAACACTGCAACACGGCTGGATGTTGTTGTCTATGCTGATTTTGTCCTTAAAATAATTTCTATTTTTGTTGACGACAATGAGCAAGCAAATCTAGCGCAACTAATATGATGCAAAATGCGCAACGAATGACAGTGTTAATAATTGCATAACCCGAAATTCATGTAGGAAAAGTGAAGTGATTAATTTTTAGGGTTTCGCACACAAAAGGTGAAAAAGAACCCCATTGTGATGTGCGTCTGTCTGTCAAGATCCGTAAAAACTACAGATCTGAATTTTTTCACACAGCCGCAACAACAAAAATTATACCACAGAATAAAATGGTGTTCTAAAGCGAGCAACGAAAAATTTTGAAATCCTAATGTGATACACAGACACTTGCAATTTTCAAATTTAGTGTATTTTTATGCAGAAAACAACCACTGACACAGAAATTTAAGAAATAGAAATAAAAGGGTATTCTATCAGTTAATGTAATTTTGATAAACTTGCTGTATCTTGAATACCGTGAAAAGAAAACTTGAAATTTTCCAAAATGCTAAAACTTAAAAATCCCAAAATTAAAAAACTTCCGAAGCGATAAAACGCCAAAATGAAAAAAGCGCTTATATGAAATACATCACCAAAAATAAAATAAATCACCACTCACCACAAATAAAAACGCCATAATCGAAAAAATCGCCTAAGCAAAAGATAAGTACCAAAAAATCGCTTAAACTAAAAACTTTATAGCAAAGAAACCAACAAAAACCAACAAACTAAGATAAGCGGCAATACTAAGAAAAATCGCCAAAATGGAAAAAATCGCCGAAAGTTCAAAATTAAAAAAATCGCTTAAACTAAAAAATTTATTGCAAAGAAAAAAAAAACCGAAAAAAATCGACAAAACGAAAAAGATGGCAAAACTAAGACAAGCCTCAATCCTGAAAAAACCGTCACTTAAATGGAAAATATCATCAAATATAAAATAAATCGCAAGAATGCAAAATAATCAGCAGAAGTAAAAAAAAATTGCAAAAACTGAAATATATTTATATTGTAGGGAAAACAGCAATCGCCAAAAACCGAAGAAAATCGCCAAAACGAAAAAATGTCAAAACCAAAACAAGCATCAATACTTTAAAAAAAAGAAATATCCCAAAACTGAAACAATCGCCAAAAAGAAAAAAGCGCCGTACGGAATCCTCCGTGCGTGAGTCAAAAAACTGCGTATATTATAAAACTGAATATATTATATTTTTTAATGAATTGAACAGGCTAATGTTCGTATCGCCTTTTAAGCCAAATTACATGTGATAATTATTAATGAACAAATAACATCAAAGTTAGTTGTAAATATTCTGACAACACATAGTTGAACGGAACAGCCAGCCGTTTTCGAAGGCCACTAAACCTTCATCATCAGCGTTCTTCTGTGTTTGGTCCACTGTGTGTGGTGTCAGTTGATGTAGATTTAATATATTATACTTTTGGGTAATATAAGTATATTTTAAGAGAAATATTTGAAAGTGGCACCACTGTAATATGTATTAATACTTGAATATCATAAGCAGTATGATGCTGGTACCGTTTAAAAAATATTTAAGTAGCTGGCTACAGGGCGACAGTTGAAGCTGTTAGCGTAGCCTAATGTGGTCAAATTGTTTAATGCATTAGCGTATATTTTCAAAGAAAAAGTATGTCCGTTACAAAAAAAACAGTGAGCAAACATATCAGCTGATCATCGATTAGGGAAATTAGAAGTCACGTTAAGTTAAATAAGTTTTTCCGTTTTCTTCCATTTCCTTCTCAAATTACAGGACTCAAATTTTGATAGGGGTCTACTGATAATTACTTGTTGAGAGAAACAATGTTGACTTTTCAGTTAAGAGGCCATAAATTCAAAAAGTCACGGACTTATTTACCCACGCTTGTATATTGGAAGTATGTTTTTAGTTTGACCACAATGAAATATATGACTTTGAGCAAATTATGTTAAAATTGTGCAGGAAAATACTTTTACTTGATGTAATTGAGAAAATTATTGAACAACTTAACTAAATGAAATGTTCATGCTCATATCAATAAAAAACGGCAACAATCCTTCTTTGAATTTAAGAATTTAACTCTTGAGTTTGATTTAAATATTTTTTTTTTTTGTATTGCTTTCCTCGGACAAAATACAAAAATAAATGGTCAAATTAATGCCACAATTTCCGCTTTTGCATAATACAATCACAACAGCAATAATATCCAGTCATCCTTTGCATGTATATTGTAATTTTTTTCTGCAGCATATATTAACAGATTTTCATGTAAATGTTCATTGACAGTAAATAAAAATACTCGTACCTTCCTTATGAATCTGCTACCTTTTTTTACTACCATCCCATTCATACATTTGTTGATGTAGATGTGTGGAATAAAGATGTACATATACACACATACATAAATTGTATATTTACAGGTATTTTATGCTCTTCCTGGGCCGATTATACAATTCGCATGTCCATGCAATTACGATGACAGCTATCATCACTGGAAGCTTTACAAGATTTTCTTTGTAAGTCATGTTTATAATAAAATTTTACGTTGAAATATGTTAATCTGGCAATTTTCATAAGTCTAATGTGACAAGAAATAAAATAAAAAAATTAATAAAATAGCTTACACTAAAGGTACGGTCACACTTGTCAAACATTTGCCCAAAAAAACGTAACCAACCAACACTAATGAAAAAAGTTTTGATCCAGACACTTGTTTATCATATTAAACAGTTTCGAACACAACTAATGCACCATGTCATAGAATCCAACAATATTGGCTACTCTTTAACTTGACAAACTTTTGTCTGAATTGAAAGATTTTTCATTAACATTTAGTGGTTACGCTTTTTTGGGCAAATGTTTGACAAGTGTGACCGTAGCTTAAGAGATATAGAGAGTATGTGAGGAATATTTTTTTTCACATTAACAAGTTAATTTTTATAATCTAATATAGTAAATTATATTTAATATTTTAATATTGCTCAAAACTATACTAAAGTACTTACAGTGTAAGAAAATTGTTTTATATATCACTGCAAGGCTCTAGAAATATACGAGCATAATAACATTTTCACAAAAGACACTTTAGGCTTGGTGGCATGTGGAAGAGAAAAGTAATGCTTCAAAATCTACACAGAAAAAAAGTTATAAGTCTAATTGTTTAAACAAACTAATACAAATCAATTAAAGATTTTGTTATGGCATCAAGTCTACAGGTAAAAAAAAAGTTTAATTAAATGTAACAAATTTTGTAGATAAGTTTTGCATTAAAAAATAAAAATTGTTACTTTTTGGAGTAACATGCATTATCGATGTAATTCAACTCATACAAAGCAATCGAATCAGTTGACTGAAAATTGTTCACCACTTTGTTAGTGTAGCAATACCCCAGGCGGCACGCAGTGGCATTTTGAGTCATGTAATTTTACAATCATTTAAGGAAAAGTTGATATCAAGTCCAAATTACATTCAATAACATTTATCATTAAAACTCAATTAATTGCCAAATAAATTTTATTTCTCAAAAGTTTCTTTTCATTCATTTAAAAAGAATAGCAATCAACTCAACGAAAAAACTTCATCAAACTAATTTTTAGTCTCAATTAATTATTTGATTGCATATTCTTAGGCCACAATTATTCTCTCAGTGTATATGTATTGCATATTATTACGTTGATATGCGAATTTTTGCTCAACTTTTATTTTCGTTGCTGTATTTTTGCAATAAAAAAGGAAGACAACAAAAATATAAGAATTATTGCTAAATGACGATGATTGTAATGGCTGCCTCTTTATCATAATAAATGAATATGTGCTGTTACATTTCATATTTTTTTATTTTTATTTTTATTAAAAGCTACACAAATATATGGTAAATATTATTACATGCATTCAATCATTATTACGTTCATAATGTTTGCATAAATTTTGTTTTAAATGATTGTTGAAATGAATTTGAGTTTATACGCTCATCTCGTAAAGTAAAGAGTCTATTGAATAATTGAAGAGTTATTAATACGTGCAAGAACAATTTGCTTACATTATAAATCGTAACAGTTTGGCGGAACGAAATCAAAGCTCATTTCCTCTACACACTTCCGCTTCTTCCACTTCTCAAGTCATTTTTTGCGAGATCTGAAAAAAAATAGCTTAAGCCATGTTCTTTTGTAAACAAATATTCATATTTAAAATGCAGGCGAAGAAACCCATAAAAAGATAAAATGTCATCGAATGTTGTCGTCGAAATTGAATAAACCAAAACCAAAAGTAAATATGCTAAGATGCACAGTGGGACAAAGCGTTTATTCCATTTTCTTCTGCGATTGCTTAAGTGCAAAATACGAGTACATATAACAATTAAAATAAAGTATTATCACTTTTCATTTCTTGAAGAAGCTACACAAAGTTATATTTTATTGTGATTTTTAACAGAAAAAATTTACCTTTTAGCTAAAATAAATATTTATAATTAAAATAAAACTAAAAAAGGTCTAATTAATTATGTTATTATCTACTAACAATTAATATCAATATATTTTAAATGAAAATAAATTTTATTGCATAAGGCCCAATTTCACCAACTCTACTTAATTGCTTCTTCCACTACGTCGAAAGAAAAACCCTTCGAAAGAAAACTAGTCTAATAAATTTTCGCTGGTTTGTAAATCAAAGTAGAGCCAATTTCTAAATTCCAAATATTTCTAGCAATTTTTTTAAACTTGAATGAAAAGTAAATACATTCATATTGAACAATGAAAAAGAATTCAATAAAATAGTCGCACAGTAACAGCATGTTATTATTGGTCTGTTAGAAATGTGCGATTACTTTGGGTTACGAATATGAAACAATAATCAAAACAAGTGTTCAATAACACTTTAATGAATATTTTATGACTATTGTGTACAAAAAAAAATAAAATAAAATTTCTTGCGACTTGTCGTTTGAGTCAAAGTTTTTCCAGAAGTTAGATAGGGAAATGAAAATCACTTTTCTTTTGCTTAGAATGCGCATGAAGATATTCTTTTGACATATTGGAAGAGGCAGTAAGTGCTTTTAAAAAGGTCTAAAAAAATTTTTTAAAACATGAACGTATGTACATTAGAACGAGTCACTGAAAAAAATATTGGTATTATTAATGGGGTCTCGTGATCGCTGGACCGTGTCTAGAAAAGGTATATTTTTGAAACTTTTGCATATTTTCGTATTTTGCCTCAAGATAACATATTACAAAAAGTACATCATCTGAAAGATTTTTTTAAGTTTCCGTACACGAAATGTGTACGAAACCCTATTCCTTTCATGTGTAAAGAAACCCTAGTCCTTTCGCTACGACGTCCATCTGTCTATTTGTTTGTCTGTATGTGGCAAGCTGGTTTCTTGAGAATTGTAAGAGCAGCTTCGGCCCTGAAATATTTACAGAGTAAGTAAACTATGGCCGCTACAGCAACAAATATATGACAATTAAAAATTAAAGGGCGTTTTAAAGCGAGCAACGAATGATGTTGAAATCCTAATGTAATATACAGGCAATTATATGTACATAGACACTTGAAATTTTCAAAGTTAATGCATTTTTTTTACAGACTACACCAATTAAAACTTAAAATAAAAAAAAAAATCAAAGCTAGAAGGTGTTCTAGCAGTTAACGTAACTACATAATTTTGATAACTTGCTTTGTCTTGGAAACCGTAAAAAATTGAAATGAATTGAAAGTTGAAATTTTCAAAAACGTTAAAACTTAAAAATTCCAAAACTAAAAAAAACTGTATATAATGAAAAAAGCGCTTGAATGAAAAATATCTCCAGAAATGAAATAAATCGCTCAAATAAAAATAAAATAACCAAAATTAAAAGTTCGCCAAAAAATTTCCGTAAATTGAAAAAAAAATCGCCAAATCTAAAATAAAATCGCTTACGCCAAAGACAAATCGCCGAAACGAAAAAAGGGCCAAAACTAAAAAATCGACAAAACGAAAATAACCACCAAATCTAATAAACAACCTAAACTAAAAAAATCGCCAAAACCCTGAAAAAAATCGGCAAAACTAAAAAATCGCTGAAACTAAAAAAACACTGAAACAAATTTAAAAAAAATTTCTACATCACGTAAGATATTCGATTATATAGGCTAAAAATCGTATATAATTACTTAACCCTTCGTGTGCGGAAGCTTTCCTGTGCGAGTCAAAGTCACACTTTACTGAATTTATTTATTTATTTTACTCAAGTACAAAAATTGGTTTTTGGACATGAGGTGTGTTTCATGAAAACCACAGATATAGGGTGTTTTTTTAGAGGTATAGAACTTCGAATTGAAATAAAACACAAGAAAATCGTTTTAATGTCCATCAATTTGGCTTTATTGGAAGGATAATTTTATGCCATTAACGTTTAAATATGATTTCGGGCATGTGGCCGCCGCGGCTGGCTCGAATAAAGCCAATTCTACAGGTCCAATTTTCAACCACTTTTTCGAGCATATGGGGCCGTATGTTGGCAATAACGCCACGAATGTTGGCTTCCAAGTCCCCTAACGTTTCTGGTTTGTTGGCGTAGACGATCGACTTCACATGACCCCAAAGAAAATAATCCAATGGTGTCAAATCACACGATCTTGGTGGCCAATTGACCGGTTAACCGAATTAATTGCTCTGATGGACGATTATGTCGACCATAAAATGGACGGAGCTTGCGGTAAACTTCGCGAACTGAACCATTATTTTCGAAATAAATTTGCACGATTTGCAAGCGTTGTTCTTTTGTCAACCTGTTCATGATGAAATGGCAAACCAAACTAAATATTAATCACTTGACAGCTGACAAAATGGCCGCCAGTTAAAAAAGTGATGCCAACTTAAAGTTCTATACCTCAATAAAAAACACCCTATATAACATGTCATCGAACATTGAAATAAATATGCTGCACAGTGGGACAAAGTGTTGTTAATTTGCATTAAAATAAAAATTTTACTTTTCCTATTTTATTCTTATTTACAATACAAATTTTCAAATGATTACTGAACGTACCAGACCTGACTAATTGGTAAAAAATAAACTTTTCTTATCTTTAAAATGTTTCAACAGTCAACAAAAGATATTTAGAGATCCTTCAAATGATATTGATGAATAATAATGTTGAAGCTGTAATTGATTTGAAAAAATTATCCTCAAGTATATTTGAACCCTTAAGCCGCATTCAGACTATTATACTTTGTATTTATACTTGTCAAAAATTCAAATAATACGTGCAAGTGTGATAGTATGAACGCAAAATGTCATCAAAGTGGCAAATAATACGATAAAAATTTTGACATCCCATAGGACTTTTTCGTTTTTAGAAAATTTTCTAAACAATAATACTTTTTATTAGATCAGCGTTGCATTTTTACACAAACCAAATTTCCAAGTCGGCTGTTTCGCCGCCGATAGCGTGTCGTCATTGATGTAGTGTTTTGTCATATGTATATCGGCTCAAAATTTTGAATAAGTGAATCGTATGGAAGTATATTTCGTTGACATAATTTTTCAACGTTTTTGTAATATCTTTTCTTAAATTTTTTCTGTTATTTAATTCGAATATTTTTAACTGCTGAATTTTTTCAAGTGCTGGCACGTCCCCGCTTTGTCACCGCTAGTCAATGAATAGCACAGACATTTTCATTGAACAGCTGTTTTGTTTTCTGCTTGTATTACACATTTTATTTGAAGTGTGATGGTCTGAACACAATATGTGATTTTACGTTAGATTTTTTGACAGACGCAACGAATGTATTTAGATTTCTGTATCGTAAAATGTGATGAAAGTATTAATACTTGTATAATAGTCTGAACGGGGCTTTAATAAACACAGAAAAAAGTATTCACCAATTAATGTTTTCAATTAATAATTTAGTTGATTCAATTAAATTTTTAATTGTATTAATTAATTTGAGTGGAAAAACTTAATTGATATTATCAAATTGTTTATAGGTGAAAATATAATTAATTTTTTAATTAATATTACAAATATTTTAATTAATATTACAAACTCATTCATATTACTTTTTTGTGTGAAGTTTTAAATAGAACTAAAATGTTGTGTTGGATCAGGAACATAATGATGCGTGCCCTTTGACAGTGGCGTCGAAGTGAGACTTTAAAAGGAAAATTTTTCAGTAATAAGCCTGACTTTATCAAAAAAAAAAAAAAAAAGAATAGTCAAGAGTCTAGTAAATTTATTTTAAAGCCTCAAATTCCCCCATCCACAAAACTCATACCACACAGTATTGCAACATTTTTTTCTACACAGTTCTTCAGTAATAAACGGCCTGTAAAATTATGAAAAACGCGTCGTATTGTGGCAGAAAATATATGACACGCACTCGTTCCAACATTTTTTTAATAATTTAATTATTGGCATTTCATTTCATTTTGCTTATTCATCGTAAAAAAGCAAACCAAACAAATTTATAACATTTGTACAAATTACAGCGCATAATAAAATCAAGTGGCTGACATGCAGGAATGTGTTGCTTAAGTATGTACAACAAGCAACAAATTACATGTTGCTGTATGAATATGTCTTGTTTGTTGTAGTTATGAAACATTAAGCCAACTTTTTTTTAATAATAACAAGACATTTTCAATTTTATGCCAGCAATTTGTTTAATGTTAAGTAATTTAAGAATGTTGGTGTTTTAATGAAGAAGAGAAAATTAAAGTTGTGGAAAAAAATTAATTAATTATAAAATGTTTTATTTGATTGCTTAAAATTTAAAATGTAATGGGTGATATTAATAAGAATATAAAATATAATCTACAGAGCAAATTCGATTTGTTTGATTTTATTACAAAAGCAGCAGAAATCAGAGTGAAAGTATATATTTTAATTTAAAAAAAAATGTGAGACGCCAATTATAAAGAAAAAAAAAAGAAGCAAACTATGCGTGTGTAAAAGTAGTCTAACACTAAAATAAGAAGTATGGGTATATCACTCATCTCGAGCTAAAGAAATGGCTCTTTTTTTAACAGAAGTAACACTCAGACAAATAATGTCTACTACTATTACAAGGTGTAAGCTTTTTAAGAAAAGAGAAGACAGGTGGTGAACGAAGAGATATTGGGCGTTTTTTAATAATGCATTGTTGCAGCGCCTCTGGTGTCAATGAGGAGTATTAAATTTTTTAATCTGTGTTTAGTAGCAATTATATTTGTTATTTTACATTTCCGATGGTTCTGCTACACAGCAACGACAAAGGAGGGCGCTCTGGTATTACATTAGGATTGGTGATGTTTTAGTTGCTGAGTCTAGTTAGAAACTTCTTTAAGGCAATTTCTTTAATGAGGTTGCGTTTCTTACCTGCTTAGCTAGAATCAAAAACTATAGTATATGCATGTGCCTAATTTTAAGTTATTTATTTAAACAATGGCATGAACATGCATCATTGTAAAGAAAAAACTCACGAGTACGTTAATTCATCTACATAATAAACAATTGATTCACTTTTTATATCATTTTTCAATTTCTACATTTATGATAGTGAACAAATGAAGTTTAGCGTGAGTACGCTCAATTTTATTTTGTGATTTCTGCCACAAAATGTATCAAACAATCCGATGACTTTTAATTTTTTGTAAAAACACATGACTGTACAAAAATGTGAGTAAAAAATTCTCGTATACAGGTGCTTTAGTAAGTTTGGTCACGTTATTGTCTCTTAAGTCTCTTATAGTAATAAAAAAAAAAAAAAAAAGAAGAAAGTTGTCTTAGAACACCAGGTTAAAGCTATGCTGCTTAGCTATATAAAACAAATTGCATGTGTTAAATAACAATGCTTTAAAACTATTTTTCAAAATGTTTCCATTTATTTCTCATTATTTTTTTTTTCTAGCTGCGTACGATCAAATTTATGTATTGCTGGTGCTTATGTGCAAAAACAACACAAAAACAATATGAGCAATCTTTCGCATTGTTTTTGTTGTATTTTTGCTTCACTAATTTCAAAGAACGAAACACAACAAAATCAAACATTTTGTTTCGTTTATTTTCGTACTGTGATTTTATGTAAAAAGAAATCAAAAGAAAAATAAACTTATAACTGTAAAAGTACAGATTATTTCTGTAACGAAAATCAAGTCCTGGCTCCTGTGTCATGGCATAAAGAGCATAGCTCTGAAATCAGTACAACGTGGCCATAATATGTTATCTAGCAAATAAACTAGTAATTAAGTAATCAAATTTTAATTAATCGTTAATTTGAAATCACGACTGGACTTACGTGTTTACCACTTGTAACGTAAATAAATCTTATGAAAGAAATATGGATTTTAAAAAAATATACAGTGACTCTATTGATTAACCCACAAAGTTGTGCAAGGCACCATACCAATATCTAATCTTTAAAGCAACAAAAATTAATCAAAAGTTTTTTGTAGCCAATTCTTCAATATTATGGAAAGAAATATTAATAAAACACAAAAGAAAAGCATGCGATCATGCAAACATGCCAACATTTTAAAACCAAGCAATTAATCACAAAAGTGTGGCAACTTTGCAATAAAATTAAGTTCATTGTTGGGTGTCGGAGTGGGCGTAAGCAAAGATATTCTAGCAAGAGCAACAACTAAAGTATGAGAGTCATCTGAGAATATCAAGCAATATATTAAAGCATAATGTTAGGCGCATTAGCGCATACATTTAAAACAATGTTGTAGTTGATGGCACGGATTCATGTAACAGCAGCAGTTATACTTGTGTTCTTGGGCCATGTTTAACTAGATGGTGGACACAAGATAACAAAACAAGCCAAATAAATAAAATGGCCCCGTATGAAAAAAAAAACAAATCACTTTAACTACAATTAAAAAAGTAAACCAAAAGCAGAACGAAACGGACCATAATAATATTGAGTACAACATGAAAAAAAAGAAAAATTCATTTACAAACACCCACAACTACAAAACAATATTCCCAAGGGAAATCAATTAGAAAAAAACAATTCGGGCTATTTTTACAATTTTTACAAAACTGTTAAAACACCTTTTTTCTTGTTTTCCTCCTTGTTCTTTAACAGAACATGAAGAAACATTTGGTACTCGGTTGTATGTTAGTAAGTTGTACAATGTTGAACATACACCATTTCCTTTTGAAATATTGAAATACTAAAGTGTGTAATAGAAATCAAAATAAAATAATAAAATCCTAGGCATATATTCAAAGTCAAAACAATAATACCGGTTTTAAATTTTTAAAGTATGCTTTGGTTTGACTATGAATATGTGCCATGTTTTTTATACTCTTCACAGAGAAATTTAAATTTTGTTTTAATTTACTTAATTCAAAATGTCAAATAATATTTTTACTGCAATAGGACCTCCCACAAATTCGTAAACGAGAAATTGTAAAAATTTAATGAAATGAAAAACGAATAATAAAATGAAAAACTATTTTAATAAAATTTAAAATTAAATACAAAAACATATACGAGGTGTGTTCAAAAAGTATCGCGAATTTTGAATATTCGCGCGTTACGTACATTCGAATTTTGATTTTTTTTTGTGGCGTTATGTTGGTACTCATGTCTCTAACTTATGCCGACAATTTAGGCCATTTTGAATCTTCAGTTAATTGTTGACAGCTGCTTTGCTTGCACGTGTCTTCGCTCATCTTCAATTTTTACCTATTAAAAAAATGGAACAAAGAACCTGTTATCAAATTTTGTGTGCAAAACAAAATTAAGTGAGCGGTTGTATTTCGAATGTTGACTGTGGCATACGGAGAAGCTACCTTGGACCGAAGCAACGTTTATCGGTGGTACAAAATGTTCTCAGAAGGCCGAGAAGATGTGGACGACGGAGAGCATGCCGGACGCCCGAGAAGAAATTGATGAAGTGAAGGAAATGGTATTGACCAATCTTCGAATCACCGTTAGAGAAGTTGCTGAGGACTTAGACATATCGATTGGCTCGTGTCATTCGATTTTTATCAACGATTTAGGCATGAGACAAAAAATTCGCAAAATTCGTACCAAAATTGCTCAATTTCGACCAAAAACAGCATTGCATGAACATTGCTAGTGAGCTGTTGGACTCTCTCCGCGACGACCCAAATTTGCTCCAGAGGAATCGTGGGTTTATGGTTATGACGTGGAAACCAAAGCTCAATCATCTCAATGCCGCACGAACCATGGTAAAAATCAATGACGAGCCCAAACACGTGCAAGCAAAGCAGCTGTCAACAATAAACTGAACATTCAAAATGGCCGAAATTGTCGACATAACTACCAACACAAGTAACGCCACAAAAAAAAATCAAAATTCGTATACGTAACCCACGAAAATTCAAAATTCGCTATACTTTTTGAACACATCTCGTAGAGTGAATTAAGTACAAAGAACGCTGATAATGAAGGTGTTGCAACCTTTAAACACATCTAGTGTTTCTCAAAATATTTTCAATTGACTTTGGTGTTATTTGTTTCTTAAAAGTTGTCGTATGTAACGAACTTTAGCCTAATGAAAGCATAAATATAAAAAGATTTCATATTTTTATTTGACGGCTTGATTACTTGATCGTCTTCAACAATGATTGACAAAAAACATCAGTTTGTTTGTGATTCTTGTTAATGATGGAGAAGTGTTCGGAGCAAGAGAAGTAAAATTAAAAATGGTGATTTAAGTGTCTATTTGTACGACTTCTCTCAAGCGGCAAGCTATGACACTCAAGTATATGCAGTGATTGAAAGGCTCGTTTGATCATCTTCAGTGTTTTTCATACAAAAAGTGACTACTCATATTAGAGCAACTTGTCTGTTTCTCTAAAGTCAATGTTTGTGTGATGTACGCAATTGTGAGAGTAAATGAGAAAGGATAGTCACGAGCCTTGGCTTGCAAGATCCATATTTATTATTTATTTATGTTTTATTTTTTTGAAGTTCCAAAATAATGCTGAACAGAATGAAGACAAAAACAATTTTACAAATTTTGCTTTTCTTTCAAATATACATGTGCAACAAGTCGAGCGCTGTCCATATTCACAAACCGGCCCTTAGACAGGGCTTAATTTTTTCAATGCATGTTAAAAAAAACATTGTTATATTGTGCAACACGAGATAAATAAGGAAACAAATTTAGTTATCTATAAATTTTTTCAATATAAATTTTTTTAAATTTTTAAATGGCACAGCCAGAAAAAATATTTAATTTCTTCCAAAACAAAAATGTATTTAAGACCCTCATTATTGTCTATTGATAACCAAGCATCACATGACTTCACTTATTTTAAATTCAGCAAGCTACACAGACTACAACCTACAACATTAGTAAAAAAAAAAGCATCTCGCACATGAGAAATTTAAAGAACTACTAAAATTAAATTAAATTACTTTTTTCCTTAATAAATGGTGTAAAACACAAGCAAATTGTAGCAACTTTCAGCCGTTCTCTTTGTTCATAAGACATTTTAAGTGCACAACAATAAAAATTATTTATTGCTTTAACTTGTAGCAACAACGACACAACAAAAAAAAAAAAAAAAACAAAATTAAGGAGCACTAACAACACCAACTAAATATATTTACATGCAACGGCAAACATAAACCCATGTCGGCCTCATTCTCAATAAGGGAACACACGGAAGCTACTCCTGCTGCTCACTCCTTCATTCAACAAAATTTTCATTCATTCATTTCACCACCAAATATACGAGTATACCAAGCAACTGACAGCAACTACAAAAATTACAACATGAACACGAAAAGCAAGTGACCAGAAAATATTTGTTCCATTTGATTTTTTGCTTCGTTTTTTGAAACACAATTTGCTGGTCTTTTTCTCTAAAACTCGTTTAAAGTCCAGCCTGATGAATTGCGAAGAATATTTTTCTATTAAATTTGGAAAAGGAAAATTTAATGCAAACAGAACATCGTTGTCTTAACTGTTTGCTATTTTATTATTTTTTTGTAAAATAAATCTGTTCCTTTATTGCAAAGTAGTAATATCTCAAGAAAATCGTTTTTGGAGCTAATTAATGTAAGAAGTTCACACAAATAGCTTGTGTTAATATCTTCATAGAGTTTTACATTGATCGAAATCTTTAATCTTATTTTTTTAATAAAACAAGATTTTATGAGTTATAACTATTTTACATTAAAGGTGAGAAAGGCCATAAAAGGTATAAAGGCTTTATTTTAATATGTCCGATTTTTCAAAAGCAATAGCAACTACATATCAAATTTCAAATTGTGATTTATTTTGAGGTTTCTTTGCAGTAAATTTTGACAAGTAACCTTGAAAAATTATAAGCTTCAGCAGCGCTGCCAAGTAGTGAAACTATTTCAGTGACCTCTTCTGCAAACTTTTGGATCACCTCGTTTATTTTATTGTTATTACAATCCTTCTCATTTTCAGTTAAATTGATAGGACAACAAGTAAAATCGCTGAATATTACGTAAAAACAACCCAAGCCACTCAAATGGGGGCCCATTCATTGTAGACACAAAAATTTACTTTTTGAAATTCCGAAGTATATTTACTTGATATAAAGTACTTAAGCCATTCGAAATTTTAGCTTATTTTGTTGGTTAAGCATCGTTTATATACCTCCGGAAGTCAACGATTAATGTAGGCATGTTAATCCTCAACAGCCGTTTCCTTTTTACTTGTGTTTTTAATGAAAAATGAGGTGTGCTGGTGTGAACACAAAATATAACTTTACGTTAGATTTTTTGACAGTCGAAACAAATGTCTTTATATTTCTTTCTCGCAAAATGTGATGAAAGTCTTTATATGTACATGTATAATAGTCTGAATGGCCCTTTAACTGCAACGAAATGCACTTAGATATGCTAAACCATAAAACAAATTTTTTTTTAAATAAAAGAACCTTTTCTGATTCCTTTGCATAAAAAATACCTTTTTGTAATATATATTTTTTTATAATTAATACCTATTTCATAAAAAATACCTTTGGCTTATGAAGTAAACGTTTTATACAATAAAGCTACATTTCTTGAAAATATTTCCTAAAAGCAAAGTTTTTTAAAAAATTAATTTTTCTTATCATGTGCTTTTGCTTAAAAAGTAAAAGTATCATTTTCCTATAAAGACAACAGTACCTGTTTGTTAAAACTTGGGGTACCTTTTTTCATTAAATGTTTTTTTTTTTTTTTTTTTTTAGAAAAGTGACGTTTTCTCCAAAAAATTTACTTTTTATCTAAAACAGATAATTTAAATAGAAAGAAGCTTTTTTTTTCTTAAAAAGTACATTTTACATAGAAGGCATATTTTTTAAATAATTGTTTGCTAAAAAGCGCCGTTTTCGTGACTGCATTTTAATTAACAATTTTTTTTTTTGGAAAGTACCATATCTGAAAAAAGCTTTCCTTTAAAATAAACTTTTGCTCAATGCTAAATTTTAGTTTAAAAACAAACGTTAAAGTTAATAAGGCTAAACCAAAAATGGCAAAAAAAAAAAATTAATTTGTTTTCCTGTTAAGTATAACAAACAATTTCCCAGAATCATATAATAAATCATATACCGCAGTAGAAATGTTGACCTGTGCTATGCAGCAATTTAATCTAATGTTTCCCATTTTAGATTGTGACCTAAAATAATGGCCATATTATTTTTAAATCCAAAGCAAATTTTCAACAATAAATATATATAATTTATTAACCTTATGTTATTATAACCCAGAGTTAATTTATGGGGCCTAAAACAAATGCCACATTATAACCAGCAAACACAGCGGCTTTAAAACAAATTTAATATGTTTTAAAATCAGTCTATTTTTAAATTACACAGTACTGTTAACAATGATTTTCCTCACCCACATACATATATATATGTATGTATGTAATATGTATATATAAATAGTAAAAAAAATACATACACACTCGTATGTAGATTTGTTTGCTGGGTATTTGTTTTTCTGCGAGCATATTGTTATCGTTTTTAAAACAAATTTGTATATCGTTGTCAATTGTTATCATTATAATGCGTGTTGAATTGAGTTGAGTTCACTTTGGCTGAATGCATTTGAAGCTTTTAATAAGGGTTTTATGTGCCTGACACAGTATTTTGGGCATTTGCATATGAATTAAAATTAGAAAATCCCAGCCAAATACCAAATACGACCAGCAACAGCTAACATTGACTACAAATGCGCACATAATATATGGGTTTTTGTTAACAAATTCGAAATGATATAACGACTGACGAATGACTGACTGTGCATATGTAAATAGATTTATGTGCAAGTATGTATAACTATTAACGTTACACTTGTAAATGAAACTAGGAATTTGCATTTCTCCGAATTCAGCTGTCCAGAAATGTCTTAAATATGTTCAGAAGTGCTGTTCACTAATGTTTATCAAAATATTATAAATTTATTAAATTATAAAAGCAAGTAGAGCCCCAAAAAAATATTGCAAAGTCCTTGGCCTTTTTTACCACGAAGAAGATTCAAGGTTGAATTAAATATGAACACTTTTTTTGAGTCTAAAATGAACGACGGAACTATAGACTTGGTTCAAACTCGTTCACTATTTAAATTACATGGGTTCGATCATGGGTTTGTGGCAAAAATGGACTAGTGCACGAGTTCGACCCAAGTCTACAGAACTAATGGACAAGTTCGACCCAAGTCTAGATGGAACTCGTTTAGTCAGTCATGACTGATCATGACTGACCTATGATCAAACTCATGTAATTTGAATGGGTTTGATCATAAGTTTGAGTCTTAACTAACCGAGTGAATGAGTTAAGTTTAGATCAGAATTGGATCAAACTCATATACTAACGTATTTTTGACACAAATCGCTGAACAAACCCATTTAAATTACATGGCTTTGATCATAGGCTTGTGTCTAAAATTAAATGCGAGCTTACATCAGGCAAACATGTGCCCAAGAAAGCGTAAGCACTGTTTGATTCAGACACTTATTTATTAAGATAAACAGTTTCATACATAACTAATATACAATTTTGTAGAAGCCAACATGATTGAAAATATACTTGTATCGAACTCTTTCAGTAGCTCGTTTTTGACACAAACCAATGATAAAACCCATGTAATTTAAATGGGTTTGATCATAGCTTTGGAAAGAGTTCGATACAAATCTAATTGGAAACTGTTTAAATCAACAAATAGATGTCTGAATCAAACAAGCGACAAGTCAACTAGTTCGATCTAAGTCTATTTTCTTTATAATTTGCCAAACGATGGCGCTGTTCGTGAACAATATTGTAAAATGTTTCTTAGCAACACCTTACAGAGTTGTATTTAATTAGCTTCATCATATTTAAATATACTCGTACATTATAATTTCGTAAAAATATTTGAGAAAAAACCTTAGTTTCATCAGCACACTTTCATAAAGTGTCTGTAGGGCTCATGAAAACTGCAATAACAAACTTTTACTTTAAAACAATTCAAAGTTAAAAATACAATATAAATTTATGCGAAAAACACAATTCGAGTCTGAATAATGGAATAGAGATTAAAACAGCATGTTTATAAAAAAGATTTATGCAAGTTTATTCATGTAATTTTTTTTTTTGTTATTTAATAAACATGAAAAAATTGTGTTGGTTTCTATTTGCCAGTTGAATATTTGTGTTGTTGTGTTTTGGTTTTCCAACAACATTTGCATTTAAATAATTATTTTTATTTAGAGCCAAATTTAAACCGCATAATAGAATTTTTGAACTTTTTTGGAGCTGGAGATGTCTTAAAGAGGAAAAGAGTCACTCCAATTTATTCACATTCAGTTGCTCAATTCAATTTAAAAAAAAGTTACACCTAGGAACTAGACCTGTCTCGTACTCATTCGATAGTTGGATTTAGACATAAGCCGATGATTAAATTAAATTACATGGGCTTGACATCAAATGTGTGTCTAAAATAAATTATTGAACTATTCCGTAATAAGTTTACTAGGAGCTAGACTTGGGTAAAACTTGCTCACGAACATAATATAACTTAAATGTGCTTGATCATCGGTTTGTATCAAACATAAATTCTTGAATGAGTTCGACCAAAGACTATTATATGAGTTTCACCATCGGTTTGTGTCACAGCTAAGCTAGTGAGCGAGTTCAACCCAAATGTACTAGAAACTAGAGCTGGGTCCAACTCGTTCATTCGTTCATTTTTGCCATAAACCTATGATCAAACCCATTTAAATTACGTGGAGCTGGGTCCAACTCGTTCATTCGTTCATTTTTGCCATAAACCTATGATCAAACCCATTTAAATTACGTGGGTTTGATCATAGGTTTGTGGCAAAAATGAACGAATGAACGAGTTGGACCCAGCTCTACTAGAAACTAGACTTGGGTCGAACTCGTTCACTAGTTCATTTTTGCCACAAACCTATGATCAAACCCATTTAGATTACATGGGTTTGGTCATGGGTTTGAGGCAAAAATAAACTAGTGAACGAGTTTCACCCAAGTCTACTAGGAAGTAGACTTTGGTCGAACTCATACCATCGGTCATTTTTTGCACAAACCTATGATCAAACCCATTTAAATTACATGAGTTTGATTATCGGTTTGTGTCCAAACTAAATTATTGCGAGATTAAAAAAAGTTGTCAGTCATTTTTGGATATTCTAATTATTTCGATGACGATTCGAAAACTGCAAAACTAATTTCTGCCACGAGTCAAATAAAGCCAACTTAATTATTTGCAAGTTACATCGTCATTTTATGTCCCATAAAATAGTGTTTGGTTACATTCTTAATCGCTCGGATACAGCCAAAATGTTGGTCTTAGTGATTTCGTGTTTGATTAAAGGTTTTTGTCTGCAATTACCGACTGAACAATAGAATTGAGTCCAACTCGTTTAGTCGTTCATTTTAGATACAAACCTATGATGAAACCTATGTAATTTAACTGAGTGAGATCACAAGTTTATGTCTAAAATGAACGCCTGAACGGATTGGATCCAGCTGTATTTCCACCAAAGTCTACTGCAAATAAAAGAGCTGGATACTAGACAAGTTCATTTTTGTCACAAACCCATTTAAATTATATGGGTTTGATCACAGGTTTGTGGCAGAAATGAACTAGTGAACGAGTTCGACCCAAGTCTACTGGGTACAACTGGTTTCTAGTTGTGTTGAACTCGTTCAGCAATTCATTTCGTAGCAGTTCTCGTTTTATACACAGACTTATAATCAAACCCATTTAAATTACATGGGTTTGATCAAAGGTTATTATCTAAAACGGGTGCCTTATCGATTTCAAACGAGTTGGTTTTAGCTCTAACTAACAACTAGACTTGGGTCAAACATAAATCTATGATCAAAACCATGTAATTTAATTTGGTTTGATCTAAGGTTTGTGTCTTAAATTCCATGGAATATTTTTTAACTTTTTTTAGCTTTTTTTTGGCGTAATATTCTTTATATTTAAGCTCTTTTTCTGTAGTTACTGGCAATATTAGTGTCTATTCATCATAAAATATTATTACTAAAGTCTTAAAATTTATTTTTTATTTATGTTAAAATGTTGTAGCCCTGTGCAGACATTTAAATTTGAATTAAAGCCTAACAGTCGTATTCTAAAAAAAAACTAGTTTGTACTTTGCACGCTTCAAACCCATATATTTTTTTTTTTAAATGAAAAAATATGCAACAAAAGGTAATCACATTTCACACCAACCAGCGATCTACTTTTGAGAAACATTAAACTAAATGTACGTGTATTTCACGTGCATTTGTAGAAATCAAATTTTTCCTCAAGTCTCATGAATTCTTGAGAAAATCAAAAGACTCTTATTGAAAATTGATGCCCCACATACACACAAGTGTTGGTCTGAAACTGATTTCTAACAAGGATTTGCATAATCAATGAGAAGAAAAATTAAAGGAAATGATGGTAATAGTGTATGTTTTTACTTTGCTTCATTTGCAACTCCAACCCTTTGTAATTTTTATCCGTTTGTGCTCAAAAGTGTATAGAAAAAAAAAAAGAAAACAACACAATGTCGTGTCATACACAATCTACTCGTCGTTTCATTCATTAGTTTCATTGCATGTCATGCATGTTATTTCACACAAAATTCTGTTCTTGCCATGAGCGCACGGTGCACAGGATTTTTAATTTGTGGCTTTTTTACACAAGCCTGGTCAAACTAAAAAAAAAAATATCTACCTAATCATGTTAAAAATAATCTTAATACTCATATTTTTTCCAGTATGAACGTGTACACATTTATTGTGTGCATTGGACACATTGGCTAGTTTTGCGTTACAAGCAGTTATTAGCGAAAGCTTATAATGTTTCGCTAATGAAAAATTATATAAATTACACACACAATACATGGGGTAATTATAATTAAAAAATATGTATGTCTATAGACATGCATATTTTTTTCGCTTTGCCATCCATCAGTGGTGGAAAGCAGGATGTTTAAAGAAATTGTAGGTTTTTGTGGCAGAAGCAGATTGTGACATGTCACACTTTAACAAGAATTTAGTAACAAGTACAAGCTGAAGTATGAGCAATTTAATTAATATGGAAAGCGTTTAAACATTTTTTTTTTCAAATTTTAAATTGCTTTAGTAATTAAAATAAAATGTAATAATATTGCATATTTATGCACCATATTTTTTAATGCAAGAGTTTTAAAAAATATTAAGCATAGAAGGATTTTGTTCGATTGCATTTCATAGCATGAATATTGAAATATAATTTTTGTTTAACATAAGCCAGCTAGAAATAATAAATGTATTTCTTTCTTATTAACAAAGCATCGTTTATGATTTTTTGGCAAGAGCAAAAATATTCAAAATCATATCTAATGCTGCAAGCATAGTTCAATTATTTGTTAATTAAGCGATAATCGTTCTTTAAAAAGTTTCTGCAACAATGAAACGCAAGTTATTTCTAGTCTTCTATCGAACTCTTTCAGTAGCTCGTTTTTTACACAAACCAATGATCAAACCCATGTGAGTTAAATGAGTTTGAACTACTGAAAGAGTTCGGTACAAGTCTAGTTATTTCCAGTAGAAATAGCAAACGAAATCAAACAGGTTCATCATCATCATTTCAAATTAAGAATATGTACAGCAAAAAGAAAATCTACATAAAATTCTATGAACATTTTATGAAGAAACCCTATACCACACCTCTCGATATTAAAATTTATTTCCTCTTTGTGTAGCCTAAGCGCCACACTATCAAGTTTCGCCTTTGAAGTATTTTCAATTTGCATTTCACTCACACTTTTTTTAATAACACACCTAAAGTTTTTAAATTGACCACTATATTGCTTTCAATTTCACCACCTTTAGATTAATTTGGCAATATTACATTAAATTATAACAGCTGATCACAGCAGTTGCTTCTACGTCGGAGGGATTTATAATATAAAATTTTATATCAATTTGTGTCACAGCTTTCAATTTGCAGGAATTTTTAAACGCAGTTTGTGTGAGGGGAACTTGAAAGCAATTGATAGAACGCCATTTGCCATTTTATGCTAATAGAACTGCCAGCTAGACAAGTTTGTTTCACTAATTTTAATAACATAAAAAGAAGGTTCTTGTCTCTGCTGTATGATCATATTTCGTCTCTTTGCTGAACAAGAATTAAGAGTAATGCCACATCAATATTTCACTGCCTGAAAGTATACCTCATAATTCGTAAAGTAAGAACATTATTGAAGATTGCCTGGTATTATTCCAAAATTCTATTTATTTTATGGTATTATTCAAAAATTCTATTTATTTTATTTTCATTTAAATACATTTGCGCTCATTATAAACTTGATTATTTACTCAATGTAAAAAGTTCTGTATTTTAAATGTTTTCACTGCCTGCTTTTGTAAAAAAAAACTAAAAATTTTCATTTGGGTTTTTATTAGGGAAGTAACGAATGCCAATTGGACTTGGGTCGAAATCGTTCACTAGTTAATTTTTGCCACAAACCTGTGATCAAGCCCATTGAAATTAATTGTAATTTAATGGGTTTGATCACAGGTTTGTGGCAAAAATGAACTAGTGAACGAGTTCGACCCAAGTCTAATACCAGTTTAGCAAATGCTAATGCGAAAGCGATTACATACAATACCTTAAAAAATAATATGAAAATAAATTTGTATAAGACATTATGATGTTGTAATATATACACAGATGTACTGCATACAGCATTTTATTTCAATTGCGTCTTGAATTGAGCAAATATTTATTAATTTATTAAAACTGCAAATTCTTAAAACAGAATGATGTATGAAATTACATATATTAAAATAAGTACAGATAATAAATAAAAATAAATTTTCAAAATGTTAAGCGTTCGTACTTTGGCCCTAAAGCCTGGTACTCTGTTCAACATTTCATGTGAAATGCTGTAAAAATATATATTAAGAAAAATTGGAATGCATTGTTTATGAAAAATGTCGCAGAAATAATATTCGGCTCATCTTAGTCTTAAGTATACTTGGTGACATAGCTTGTTTCTCAAAGAAAAACTTCTGCATCTCAGCTGGAAAAGTAGGCATTAATTATATAAATATTAGAAGAAAGCCAGACAATGCATTCCCTTAGAAACGAGAGGGTAATTTCATCAAACACAGTAATTGCACATTGATTACCACGTGCATTACCACACACGCTTGTGACGAGTGTTATGAATTATAGAATTCATTCCTCGCACGTATTAAAATAATTCATTACTTTATTAGGACATGTTCTGTGTTAACAGTAATGAATTCTGGAATGAAAAATTATACTCGTACATGCTGTGCATTACCTTCTCCTTTACTATTCATTACCTTCTCCCACTGCAATGTTGGTTTCGAGAGCAGTTAGCTCCACATTTAGATAAAGAAAATATAGGAAAAAATTAAAAAGCATTTGCTTTAAAATACAAACTTAATTGATTGATGATATACCGTGACAAAAGGTGCAATTTTCTGTGAAAATGCTTATATAAAGATTTTGAAAGCAGTAGACAAATATCAAATATTACGAATTTACCATTTTGAAAAGCTTTCATGGAGGCGCAAATAGCAGGAAAATATTTTTACTTATTTTTAAGCGTAAAAAATTATATTTAGCAGATTATCTTATCATCAATTAATTCAGTTTTATCTCTTTTTAATTTGCGACACAGTAAAAAGAAAACAACACGCAGTTGCTATAAATAGAATATTTATGCGCATCTTTGGCGTTTTAAAATAATTGTAGTTTGACGTTAAAAAAGAACATCTCTTAAACGCAACAACGCGAATAAAAGTCGAACTTTTCGAAGCAGAAACTCTCGCTTACAGATCAGCTTCAGGGAAAGCAATATATTCAACTGGTTATTTATTTATTTTAAGCAGACATGCCCCAAGTATAATTATGTATGTGTTCTAGAAACTTCTCTAACTTCATACTGACTAAACAATTTTGCCACCTGGCATTAACATTCAATTTTGTTGTAATGAAACTACATACAAACATTCGCTATGGATTTCACCATATAAATACGTGTTGAATTCATGATCAATTCAGGAGGTACATAAGGCATGTTTATTGCGCTGCCTCTCTTGCGCTTTGCAGCATTGCAAATATCATGAATTGCTTAATGCAACTCTGAAAAAAATATTGCCAACACATTTAAACACTTTTATAATTCGTGTGTTGATGGATGGTAATATTGTTGTGAGTGAATTAAATAAATTAAATATATCCGCGCATCAGATGTATATTGATACACATTGTATATCCTTATTAAAGTCAAGTATTTCTACTAGGTCACTTTAAAATAATATAAGATTTTCGTGATTTTGCCATTATTTTCAAACAATTTTAACATGACACCAACACAGAGATAGCGCAAATAACTACATTTAGCTCACTCCTCTATCGGTTATTATCCACGTTCATTCTGCTCCATAAAAGTTAATAACAACATTAACAATTTGCAAAAAAAAAAAAAAAAAAAAATACACACCCATTAAAGACATCAAAATAAAAAGAGATTTACATTGTGGGCGATGCCCCAGAAAGCAGTCGAGAGCTAGAATTATTTTGTTTCGCTCTTGCATATTAACAATCATTCTCTCAAAAATGTTACCATTCTTTCAATAAACTTCATACATTTGCAAACAAAAATACAAAGAAAAATAAGCACAAAAGAAAATAAAACGAAAATGATAAAGCTTGTGAAGTTACTACCATAGATTTTACTATGGGCTTTGTTAATTTGACAGCCTGAAGTTGAAGTTTGCTCAAACAAAAAAAAAAAAAAAGGCAAATAAATAAAAACATACAATAATGGCAAGACTGTGATATGGTAAATTTGAGCTTTAGTTAAAAAAAACATTTCAGAAAATTGTAATACGATGCACCAAAATAATTCACATATTCTATTTAAAAACAGGTATCTAAGGTAACAAATGTTTATCTATAGAGTTTGAAAATAAAAAAAATATTACACATTTTATTAATTAAAAACTTGTTTAAAATTTTAGAAAGCATTTCTGATATTCATTTATTATTTTTAGTATTTGTTGTTATTGTTTCGAAGCAGTTTTAGCTGAAAAATTTAGTTAGACTTGGTAGCACTGAAAATGTGATTAAAAGACGCAAGAGAGAAAGATGTAAAACGGGAGTGCCAAAATTCTTGTCTCTATTTTCAACTTATCTACACTTCTCACAGCAAAATGCACTGATGACCCAGTGGCTTGTCGCATCGCAATCAACCCCAATGTAAACGCCCTCTTAGTATACAATACAAATATTTATCAAATTATATGTTTACAAAAGTTTAGTTAAGTTAAGTTACACACCTTGAGCATTTAGAGTTCATGCACACAAATATATTTTAATAACAACGTCTTAATTATAGAAAAATTTCATAGCGCATCAAAACTGATAAGATGTCTTATCAAAAAATGTAAATATTGGCAGGTGGCTTAAACTAAATAGGGTTACCAACTTTACAATATTTTTTTCATGATAATATTCTGAAAATAGTATAACAGAATTTATTAAAGTCCAAAAGAAAGTTGGAAAAAAATAAGTTTTTGGAAATTTGGTTTTCATGCCGTATATTGCCAAATAATTTTATTGAACTTGAATGTTTCTACCTACAGGAATGTACCCTTAATTATGAAAGTGGTCTAAGTCATGCATTTCTTTAATCGAGATAATTAGTAGATTACCATTGAACAAATCAAAAAATATTTTTATATTATGCAACATTTTAATTTAGAGTAGTAAAGTTAATTTATTGAATATTTTTTAAATATTTATTTAAGTTTTTTAAGATTTATTAAATTTTCGAAGCAAAAATTCTTGTGACTTACACCACTTTCATAATTAATTGCGCACATATCGCCGGCTTAGAGTGTAAACCTGCTAACTCACTTCCAGCAAATTTTACAGCAGAGAGAAAATACTGTTAATGGTTTCTATACAAAGCTTAAAGAAGATGTCACTTCGACCGCTAAGGAGATCTCGCTGTCTTCTTCTGGCCAAAGCTTTGATGCAGCCATTTACATATAATGGCATCCTGAACTTCAACAGGAATAAATTACGGCTTGTTACTGGTTTTCTGTCTGGTCACTTTGGACGGAACTATCCTCTGTGGAAAAGTAACCAAGTTCGTTCACCTTTGTGTCGCTTGTGCTTGGAAGATGACGAGACGACGACACACATTCTTTGTGATTGTATCGTATTATGTGACAGTAGACGTGTGACAGTTAGGCGTGTTTTTCATTCTGAGTTTCTGTGTTCAGATGATATAAGGCGGTCTTCTCCAATATCTGTACTGACCTTCATAAGGAAAGTCATACAGAGATTGAATTAATTAAACTCATAGATCTATGGTACAAAAGATCCATCAGGTGTCGCAGTGCCGGTCTTTGGACCAGATATTTCCCCTATTCTATTCTATTCTATACAAAGCTTAAGAAATTAGCCTAATACATTAAGTTTCTTCGACATATAGAGCTTCAAATTAAATTAAATTAAATTAAATTAAATTAAATTAAATTAAATTAAAGGTTAATTTATGCTTTAAAAAGTGGATTTAGCAGATTTACACTCTAAGCCGACGATATGTATGTATGCCTGTCATCTTCCTAACCCAGATATTTTGAAGAACTTACGATTTGTCAGCATATCCATAAACTTATTTCTTGCCAACTGCATTCTGTGTAGACTGCTGAGAACTGTATACTGAAACATAAACTTGTATTAAGAATATAAATTAAATAAAAATGGCAATTTTGTACATAAACACGTACATACAAACAAATAAACATCTGATAAAAAAAATATTCTAGTTCAAAAGATTATCAGTTAATATAAGCAGCTAATGAGTTTTGCGCTCTCCTCATTTCTGAAACGCGTCTTCTTGTACAGACAGTTTTCAAGAGCATATTCAACGTTTAACAACTGCCCACACGTTCTAAAAATTAATTAATTCCCACGACTTTAAACTATTATTAAACGTCTCAAAATCATTTTTAGAAAGTGCAATAAGAATTGAAAAAACAAAATGTATAAAATAATTTTAGTGACTTGTGTGTGCTTTGGCATACTTGCCATTGCAGAATTAACTGCAACCGCAGCTGGAGGTGCAAGCGATCGTTTGCCAGCCGACTATTATAGAGTGAACAATATACCACAAGCGGAAGAAGGTTGTGTGATAAAATTCGATTGCAAAAAGAAGCTAAAGCATGCTGAAAGTCCCAGACCCTGTGTAAAGTTTTGCGTCAAAAGTATTGAATGTGAGAATGGTAAAAGATCAGCTGGTGCACCCGGCCAGTGTTTGGAGTTGAACGAAGAGACGGTTATGCAAGAGTACAATGATTGCAAAAAGGATGAAGTCAAACACATTATGCCAGTGGCCATGATTGATTTTCCTTGTCAACCCGGTTACTTGCCCGACAGTCGTGGTCGCTGCCGTGAGGTATGGTAGTTGGTATTTTTTTCTGTCTGCTGCCGAACATTTACATTTTCTTCAATGTTAAAACATGAATTTATTTTTCTTTTGCGACGTTGCGTCAATTTGTGTGAACAATCAAAATTCTGGCTCTTGTATTCTTATATTGAAGTGAAGCAAAGAAAAGGTGTAAAAGTAAAAAAATAAAAATTGTAAAATAAATAAACGTAATAAATCGATTTTAATTTTTAACCTGCCTTTTTGGTTTTTTTTTCAATTTATTTTAAAAAAAGGGGCACGTGTGACGTGTGACGTGAGCTTGTTGCGATAAATCATTTGAAAAGGAGATTGTAATCGATGTAACCCAAATTTCAGATGAAAAGTATACTTACATCCATATGTGTAAGACCTCACATATACATACATACAGATACATAAACGTGTGAGAATATATAAAAATCTTTATTTAAAATAACCCATCGAACATTTTTATGGCTCAAAAGAACGAAAAAATTTTGCACATGTGACTTCGAAGAGTAAATTTCCTGGATTATTCTTAAAATAATTTCGATTTGTCTAAAAATATTTTCTTGAAATATCAGCTAAAATATCATATTCTTATTTATAGTAATAATAGCCCAACTACAAGTTACTTGTTAATCGAAATCATTCAATCGATTATTTTTAACATAATCATATGATCAAGCCCATTAAAATTACATATGTTGGATCATTTAATTGTGTCTAATATAAACCACTGAACGAGTTAAATCCAGTTCAAATATACTTATATAAAACGGAATGTGGGGGGTTTATATTAATTTATAGCACCAGACCGATCTGGACCGATCTTCCTGAAACTTTCATAACATTTAACTGGGATTTTGAAATAAATTATGGGCTACTTCGTCCACTTTTTTAAATCATGTTACTACAAGGTGAGCCAAAAGAAATCACCCTATTGGGAGATGCTCTCATTTTTTGCAAATGGCGGCCAATGACTGTTTTGTCATTTGCGAACTAGACAGATGTAGAATACAAGTGAACAATTCATGGAGCGATACACTCCCCAAGAACGCGGAATAATCGTGTAGTGGCATTCCCGAGTCGCCTCATCTCTCGTTTTGGCGATTTGCACTGGCCCGCAAGATCGCCCAATTTAACCGTTCTAGACTTTTTTGTAGGGGTTTTAGATGTCCCGTCTTTACGTGAACAAGCCCGAGATCCTGGAAGCCCTCAAGGAGAACATTCGACACGAGTGCGAAGTTCTCGCCGAAGTGATAAAAAATGCCATGAAATGAGCAATCAATTGTGACGGCGCCCATTTGGCCGATATCATCTTCTCGACTTGACCAATAAAATTCTAAACGTTCAAATAAACATAATCAAACAACTGAAAGGAAATTTTTCATTTACATAGAAAAAATGACAGCCAAACAACATCGAATGATTTCTTTAGACCCACCTTGTACTTCTATAAATAGTTTTTGACATACTTTGTAATATAAAACAACATAATCTCATTTGTGGACCGAATTTCAAAATTATTTTTGCATATGGAAGAGGTCACCTTAATTGCTTTTTTCAAAATATGGGGGGGGGGGGTGGGGGGCAAGCAGAAAGGCAATTTTCGAAATCCTTTTTCACAAATAGTGGTTCCACTAAATTTTTATTTTTTTTTTAATGAAAATGTATAGTGAAAAGTATTAGTTTTTAATTGAATCAAGACAGTGCGAAAGAAAATGATTTATGTATTGAAAAAGTTTTAACTAAAAACAAATATACAGGGTGGGCCAAAAGTTACCATGGAGTTTAAAAGTTTAATAACTTTTTCGTTTATTAATTTTTTTAAATTTTTTTTCTCAGATTATATAATATACAAAATTCAAAATTTTTTTACACTAAGTATGAAAAATAATGTCTCTTAAATGACCACCGTTTTCAGCTTCGCACTGATGGGCGATTATGATTATGAGTGATGAAGCTCATTTTCATTTGAATGGCTTTGTTAATAAGCAGAACTGTAGGTTCTGGGGTTCTGAAAATCCAAGAGCCATTCATAAACGCCAATTGCACCCCATTAGGTGTACAATATGGTGTGGGATCACATCTGAAAATATCATTGGGCCTTACTTCTTCGAGAATGAAGATGGAAGTGCTGTAACCGTAAATGGAGAGCGGTATCGGTTTATGATAGAAAATTTTTTACGTCTTGCTCTTGAAAACATACCTAGTATGTGGTTTCAGCAGGACGGAGCGAGCCACTGCCCGCACTGCCCGAGACACAATGGCACTTTTAAGTCAAATTTTTGGACAGCACCCGACTATTTTCTTTGGGGTCATTTGAAGTAGCGAGTGTATGTGAACAAGCCAGAGACAATCCTTGAACTCAAGGCAAACATTGTTGCAGAAATTTTTGGAAGATATTATGGAAAATGCTCTAAAACGAGCCCATCAGTGCGAAGCTGAAAACAGTGGTAATTTAAAAGACATTATTTTTCATACTTAGTGTAAAAAATTTTCCACTTTATATATTATATAATCTGAGAAAAAAATAAAAAAAAAATTAATAAACGAAAAAGTTATTAAACTTTTAAACTCCATGGTAACTTTTGGCCCACCTTGTATATTTGTTTTAGTTAAAACTTTTTCAATACATAAATCATTTTCTTTCGCACTGTCTTGATTCAATTAAAAACTAATACTTTTCACTATACATTTTCATTAAAAAAAAAAATAAAAATTTAGTGGAACCACTATTTGTGAAAAAGGATTTCGAAAATTGCCTTTCTGCTTGCCCCCCCCCCATATTTCGAAAAAAGCAATTAAGGTGACCTCTTCCATATGCAAAAGTAATTTTGAAATTCGGTCCAAAAAGGTAACTTTTGGCCCACCCTGTATAAGTGTAAAGCAATTAAATAATTTTTTTAAACTACACAAGCACTAGCACAAAGGGTTCAAGAGCTTTTTTTTTCCAAATTCATGGTATTTACAGGTAAAGTTCAAAGAATATCAGAGCACAAGTGGCCAAAGTACTATTCCATCCAGTGCCAAGAGAGAGAGAGAGCAATTCTAGCACTTTTCATTAAAAAGCCTGTTACGCTGGGAGCATAAGAAGTGTAAGTGATCATTTATTCCTTCAGTAGCAAGAGCAGATGATATGTATGTATATGTAGAATGAAAGCCAAGCTTCAAGTGGCTGCCAAAAAATTAGTTCTTGCTGTTGAAATTTATTAACTCTTTGAATCAGAATGTGATCCACTTTATAGCATATAGCGACAACTGTGGTGAGCAGAATAAGACTCACTACATTATTAAATTTTGGTTGTATGTTGTTCGAAAAACTCATATTTAAAAGGTGATTCATAAGATTTTACTCTCTGGGCATTCAACCAAAATTTTGGAATTATAGAGATTATAAAAAAAAGTTTATGTACCTCAAGATTGGGAGCAGCTTGTAGAGATTTCAAGTAAAAAGTTTCCTATAACAGCAATGAAAAGTGAGGATTTTATATGTCTTGAACACAACCAAGGGTTCCTCAAAAGTAGTACACCCGGTATTCGAAAAATTCAATGGTTACGTTTGGAGAGGGATTATCCTTTGAACTTCTCATACAAATAAAATCTTAAGAGTGAACAAGAAAACTTCAGCAAAGTACACATGAAAGCTCGCTCCCTCCCTAAACTTCTTCCAATAACACCGTCAAACAGTTCAAATTTGTAAAATTCAACATACTCTAGAATCTGCTTTGCAATATTCCTACAATTCACCATGAATGGTTTAAAACACTTCTTCACAAAAGACTGGAAGAAAGAAGCGAAAGCCAAGGTGATGATAAAAGATAAAGATGAGCACGATGATGTAATGTAATTTGACTATGACGACTACGAAATAAAGCCAAAAAAGGTTTCTCAATGAAGTGTGTTTTTCTAAATTAAATGTATCGGTTTTTATTTATTAGGTGGTACTAGGACTTTTGGGGTACACGGTGATTTATTTACAAACTCCTAGCTTACACTTTGCAAGTCTTATTGCAAAAATTAAAAAAAAAAAAATTAATAGAGCACAAGGGGTTTGAGGAAGATCGCACTTCCTCACTTCAACGGTTATTTTTGGGAATCTGTTTATGAAAAATTTATATTATTTTCTCAGCATTTTAGACTACAATATATTTTTCTTACTAAAAAATTTATGTTCTACAAAGTATGTAACATTTTGTACTGCAGTACTCGTATATCTTAAAGCTGATTTTTCGCATTACTTAATATTAATCACTTTGATACCTTGTGCTCTAAGCCCCTTATTTTATTTGGATTTTATTTAATATCTAAGGCAGTGCCACAATAATTCCATTGATTGTGTGACAGAATTTCACATCATTTTCGATATCAAACATGTCAGCTTGATGTGTTCGCTGGGAAATTTTGTGAAAGTTGTTGTTATCAGCGGACTGGCTTTCTTTCAATTTATATTTTAAGAAATTATAATTTATATTTAAAAGTTTTGTACATTTTAGCTATGTCTATATATTGCTTTATACATACTCCTAATTACAGACATACAAAAGTTGATGATGTAATATTTTGAACATACTTTACTTGATAATTTGATTTAGTTTGTCACTAAAAACTGGAGCAATTACATCTAATATCCAATCTTATATCCTTTGATAAGCCCTAAATGAAGGGTGTACATGTCATACTCGTGTCTAAAGCATTTCACGCATTCAATATAAAAAAAAAAAAAATAAATACATTTTCAATAAACGTGCATACAGTTTTGTTTATCAAATATGAAAAAATCGTCATCACAAAATATTCAATATTTTTTTTTAATGAATCGGTAATTTTCCTGCTCAAATATCTAAATAATTTTGTTCTATGTAGCAGCATCAACAGCATTAAAAACAAAATAAAGCGCCGCTAATGATGCTTTAGTTGCAAATCCACACAACGCGTTTTGTCATTCGGGTTTTCTAGACATTTCATGCATTCTACGCTTTCTGAAGCATATAGAGCAATAAAAACAAAACCTCATAACTCTCGCAACAAATGCATCAATGCATCCTACATTTTGTGCTCTTGAACATACAAATCTAAATACAAGACATATCAAAAAATATGAAATCGTCCATGTCCAATTTTTTTTTCTTCTAAATTTGGATTCTAGAATCCGAATGTATTTCTTTAACTTCAAATTAAGCAAATGTAGCATAAGTTTGAATATTCGGGTTGGCAAGAAATTCTTTTAAAACTTTTCAAAAGCCAAAACATAATCATACTCTACTAAAACGTCTTCAGATTAAATTAAAGAAAAACACAAAAACCCGAACAAAAATATATACATTTAAAGAATATATAGTATATTTTTTTAACAAACACAACCCCCGAAGCGATTAGTTTGTCTGCAGAAAACACTCAGGGTAAATGGCAGGAATCGAACCCACAACCTTTGGACTACCACTCAGCCACAGGAGCACAGAAAAATTTCAAACTAAAATCTAACGAAACAAAATTAATTGAAGATTTTTTTCATATGTATTCCATGTTAATTCAACATGATTTACGGTAAGCTCCGAAGAAATTGTTTACTTTTGATTAAATTTATTTCATGCTGTTTTGAATAACTGTATATCATGTTGATTTAGCTTTCCAGAATAACGTTAATTTGATACTGAAACAATACGAAGAACCATGTTGATTCAAAGTTATTTCAAGTTGAAACAGCTTGAATTTAATTCGATGTAGTCATTGTATTTTAACAATTATTTAAATTACGTTATTGTTTGTGTTGAAACATGTATCAGAAAAATGTTTGTGTGAGTTGGCTTCCGTGGTCAAGATTTGAGCTGGAACTCATCGCCTGATAGTAAGGTGCTTACCGCAGCAGCTACAACTGCCTTTAGTATTGTTTAGATTACACACCAAATATATACCATCATGAAAAAAAATTTTAATTCAACATTATTACATTCCTCATTTAACATAAAATTTGTTTGAAATGTAAAATATACCTAGAAAATAAACTGCGAAAACTACCTTTGCTTGTCTCCAAGATTCGAAACTGCGACCCTAGCTATGATTAAAGTAAAGAAACAACAACACACTGAAACATTTTATTGTTTCTTGTAAATTTAATATGATTTGCTATCAAAATTTGTTGGGTCAGACTCAGTTAGTAGTTCATTTCAGACACAGAACTTTTATCAAACCTGCATAATTTAAATGGGTTTGATAATCGGTTTGTGTCATGGTTTGTGTTAAGAATGAACGACCTAGTTTGAACCAAGTCTAGTTGTAAAGCTATTGCATGTGCTGAATGTTACCAATTTTTTTGGGCAATTGTATTAAAAATATTGTTAACATGTTAAATAAGTTAACATCGTAGTATTTTTAACACTGAATAAAGACCCATGATCAAACCCATTTAAATAACACAGTCTGTGTCTATAATAGACTTGTGTCCAACAGCTCTTTTGAACTAAAATGGGCTGTTGGACACAAGTCCCGTCAAAAACATCAATGTAAATTAAATGGGTTTGAACTACTTTTGATTCGAATGCTCTCAAACTAGTTCAAAAAGAGCTATTGGACACAAGTTTAGTCTATAACTAACTACTGAATATACTTGGATCGAACTTGTTCAGTAGCTTGTTTTTGACACAAACCAATTATCCAACCCATGTAATTTAAATGTGTTTGATCACAGGTTTGTATCAAAAACCAGCTACTGTATGAGTTTGATCTACTAGTGAACGAGTTCGACCTGAGTCTATGACGTATGTGTGGCTTGTTTTTTATTTTATTTTTTGCAATATGTGTAACTCTTGTTCCCCCTACAATAATATATTTTTATAGCTATGCTATTTATGTCACGATACAAGAGCTAAAGCGTGAGTTTCATAACAACAAAATCGACACTATTACAGTTATAAATTTATTTTTGTTTTGATTTATTTGTACTTAAAACCAGAGTACGAAAATAAACGAAACAAATTGTTTGATATTATTTCGTTTCGCTCTTAGGGTGCCCCTGTGGCTGAGTGGTAGCGATGCTAACCTCTCAGTCCAGAGGTCGTGGGTTCGATTCCCGCCATAGACCCTGGGTGTTTTCTGCAGACAAGCTAATCGCTTTGCGGGGTTGTGTTTGTAAAAAAAAAAAAAAAAAAGTGAGTGAAACAAAAACAAAACAAAAAACAAAACTTTGTTTTTGTATTGTTCTCGCACATGAGCCGCAGGCGGCCACAAGCAATACATTAATTTAATCGTACGCCAATAGAAAAGAAAATAATGGGAAACAAATGGAAACGTTTTGAAATATTTGCACTGTTATTTAACACGTTCAGTTTGTTTTATATAACTAAGCAGCTTAGCTTTAATCGTTAGACACTTCTCTTTTTGTCGTAGTCTAATTAGAGTATATATTTATTACCGCGGAATACGTACATGACTTCATGTAAATTAGCACTAATTCCACTGTGGAACAGATATTATTTTTCTTGTCAAATGACAAGGTTCTATCGTTTGATTCTAAGGTTTTAAAAATTATTTAAAAATTTGAACCTAGACTTAATTTTTTGTTGAACATGCTCTGAATGTTCCCGGTTGTTCGAAAGCCCTTCATTTTTATAGGAAATAAAATTGTTTTTTATGTTTAATTACACTTGGCAGCACTATTTAAAAGCATTGCCAGATCACACTTATCCGCTGTTAATCCATGAAATAAAACAAGTTGCCAGTTTTTTATTTATTGTTACATCTAATGTTGTTTTTGCTTTGGGGGTCTTTATTTCAAAGTATTCATTACTTTATTCATATTATTTCACAATTTTTCTTGGTTTTTGGTTTTTAAGTTTCTGCATTAATTCTTTTTTGTTGTTTGAGAGTTTTTCGTTTAAATAATTACTGTATTTTTCTTGTAGATATTACTTACAAATTTTAATTTTAATATATATTTAATACAATAATATTATATATATTTATATCTGCTTTTTATTACTATTTTAATATTAATATTTATATGCTATGCCATTATTTATATTTTTCTTTTTTTATATTAAATACATACACGAGTATATATTTAATATTTTAATAAGAAATATTATTTATAATATAATTAATAAATATTTAAATAATGTTCATTAGTGGTTTTATAAATTAACCTTGCTGATTTCGTTATTATTTTTAATTTTTTGTTTCTCTCAATTTTTTTAACATAAATTTCATTTTTTTTAGTTTTACTTTAATATAAATATCCATCACTTATTTATGTGTGTTATTTTTCTTTGTATTTGTGTTCGTTTTTTATATAAATATATATAAATTTTTAATTTCCGTTTGTATTGCTGTTGTTGTTTTAATTTCTTGCAGTTAAGTACACATTAAATTTAAATCATTTCTGGGTATTTTTTTTTTTTGCTAAATATTTGTTAAGTGTGGTCGGTCATAGGATTAAACATTTGCAGTTAATTTTTTAATTATTCCATTTAATTAGTTTTTTTTCCTTTGCAATTTTTAACTATTTTTTGTTTGCTTTCATGTTTAATATTAACGACAAGTGTGATGATATTTATTTGGTTTTTTCCGGTTTCATTTAATATCATTAGTTTTAATTTTATTTTTTTTCTTCTTCACAAGTTAACAATTTTTTTGTTTTTGAACTGAAAATATTTTTTGTTATTTATAACATGATTTGCCAATTTAAATTCTGTCTGGGGTATTAAAATCGAGAAAAACAACAGTTTACTTAGTTAAAACAAGTAATTTTTTGCTTAAACTAATTTGTGGTAGACTTAAAATAATTCAAATGTACGTATGTTCAATCAATTTTATTAATGTGATTTAAAGAAAAAGTGGAATGCTACATTCGGCCAATCGGAATTTTGTTTGCTCTTCATCCAGTTATCAAATTTGTATGAAATATTTCAAACTCATAATATATGTAAGCAATACACCAGAAAAATTTATTATTCTTACTAAACATCAGAAATTTTCCTAACAAATATCAGAAGGCAAGTTCTACCAGGGTCAGGAATTTTTTAGTAGATTTTAGGACAGATAATTAGATGGACACTGTTAACTCAACTTTTATATATTAAAGAGTTCAAAATATTCACTCAATCCTTATGTTATCTACAGCACAATTAAATTTGGAATTATGTCATCTACAGCACGTACTGCTTCTCTAAATCTAATCTCATATCGAGCCATAATCGCTAAAAGAGCTTAAGCGAGCCATTTTTTGGGATCCGTTTGACGAAAATCGACTATTTACAAGCGCAATTAATCGATTCTGGTCAAAAAATTTAATTTACAAATTAAGGTTTGTGGCACGATGTTCAGATGAAAACAAAAATATGAATATAGTATATTTTCTTTAATTTTATTCCACATATATATACTACAAGGTGTACTTGTGTCAAAATCGTCTAATACTTCATGATGTGTCTAAAATGAACTACTGAACGAGTTTGACACAAGTCTACCAAAAGCAATACTCATTGATCTACGGTAGAACGCGTTCAGTTGGCCATTTAAGACACAAGCCTATGATTAAACAAATTAGACTTGGGTCGAACTCGTTCACTAGTTCATTTTTGCCACAAACCAATTATCAAACCCATGTAATTTAAATGGCCTTGATCATTGGTTTGTGGCAAAAATGAACTAGTGAGCGAGTTCGAGCCAAGTCTAAAACTCATTATACTAGTATCGAACTCTTTCAGCAGCTCATTTTTTACACAAACCTATGATCAAACCCATTTAAACTACATGAGTTTGATCATTAGTTTGTGTAAGAAACAAGCTACTGAAAGAGTTCGATACAAGTCTAAGACTCATGTAGACTTGTATCGAACTCATTAAGTAAATCGTTTTTGACTCAAACCAATCATCAAACCCATGTAATATAAAGGGGTTTGATCATAGGTTTGTATCAAAAACAAGCCACTGAATGAGTTCGATGCAAATTTAATGTAATTTAAATGGGTTTGATCATGGGCTTGTGTCTAAAATTAGCAATTGAACGAGTTCAACCCAAATCTACTACAACTTTATAAGCATTGCTTCTATTTTTGTTTGGTTTGGTTTGATCATAGGTGCGTGTCAAAAACGAGCTACTGGAAGAGTTCAATACAAGTCTAATTGCTTCTGGTAGTAGACTTGGGTCTCAAGTTGCAACCAACAGCTCTCTTTGAACTAGTTCGAGCACGTTCGAAACAAAAGTTGTTTCAAACCCATTTAATTTACATTGACGTTTTTGATCGGACTTTTGAACTCTTTTCTATCGAGGTCGTTCAGTTTGTTATTTTAGACATAAGCCTATGATAAAACAGATGTCATTTAAATGGATTTGATCATGAGTGTGTATCATCCAAAATTCTTGCTAAGAGACTAAGAGTTGCAGGTATTTTAAACGCTTAACAAAGTGGCTGGTTGTTCTGTGCATTTGTGATACAAAAATTTCCTATTGGCTTATTATTAAAAAATAGTCGAGGAATTTCCGATGGTGATATCAAAATTGTTTCTTTACTAAAGTGAAATACTTCCCGGCCGAGTGTAGAATTGTTCTAGCGTTTTATTTATAGTCTATTTTATATAGTTGGCTGGTAAAAGGTGTTGCATTAAATTATGTGGCAGTATATTAACATTTTAGTTTATTTTATATATTTTTCTTAATTTCTATTAACTTTTCACCAATATATTTAGGACTTAAGTAATTTTCTACACACATTTATAAACTACTTTTGTTTTTAAAGTAACTTCGTTATGTAACTAATAAAGAAAATATAAATTTAAATATTTACAAGACTGCAGAAATATTGAATTAATATATGCTTTACTTTAATGCTTTTTTTTAAACTAGTTTTTTTTCTAAATTTAGGTGGTACATTTTTATACTTGAATTTTATTTACTTGCTAATTTTTGTTTTTATTTGTTAGATAAGATTTAGTAGGAAAATATTAAATTGTTAAGTCCAGTAAAATGTTTGGATTTTTAAAAGAAATTTTTAAATTTTTTTCAAAGTTCCCACTTGAAGAATTTATGTATATCTCATATAAATTATTTAATATATATGTTTTTTTAATGGTGCGCTTAAAAATGTGTTATATTATTTATTTTTTATTATATATTTATATATTTTTTTTTTAAATTTACAGTTTAATTTAGCCTTATTAATTTATATAAAATTTTCCTTTTATAAATATTACTTTAATTACAATAATACGTTACACAAAATATTTACATCACTATTTATATCAATTTTATTATATATAATTTGTTTTTAAATTTGTAAGAAAAAAATATTTACATTTCTAAAATATGATTTTAATTACTTTTTCTGTTGAGTTTTGTGATAAAAATTAAGATTTAAAAATTAAACACAAGACACAGATAAAAATTATTATTAATAAAATAAATATAAAATAAATTAAAAAAAAAGAATATAAATATAAATGAAGAAAACACAATGAACCAAAAACCAAGAAAAAAATTAAAATATATAAAAATAATATACGAGTATGTACTTTGAAATTTTTCCTTACAATGTGTTTTCCTATTAAGAGCAAAACTACGACACCCAATAGCGAACAAAATTACAAAATACATATTTCAGTCGACTTTTAATGAAAATATTTTAAAATCTTGATCCATTTTAAATATCAAATATTTAAAAAAAGGTGACTATTTTTACTTAGATTCGAACTTGAGTTGTGTCCAACACCTCTTTTTAAACTATATAGTTTGTTCACGTTCGAATCAAATTTGTTTCGCACCCATTCAACTTACATTAACTTTTTTAACCGGAATTGTGTCTAAAAGCTCATTTTGGTTCAAAGAAGCTGTTGGACACAACTCTAGGTTTACTGCCTGTCCCACAATGTCACGAGCAATTGTTCGATTGAATACTTATATTGAAAACAACAACAAATTTTCTAATGTTATTGTTGTTTGCAATACAAGTTGTCCACCGAACGTTTGCTGGTGACATCGTGGGACAGGCAGTAAATCTAAGCCTTTTATTATGAGTTGCATTCGATTTTCGATCTTTGCTGGCCATCGAACATTGAAAATTGAATGTTCAATTCATATTATGAGCATCGAAAATTTCGTTGAGCAATGAATTTTCTATCGAACAGAATTTAGCTTTCGATGAAGTATTTTAGTATTTAAAATTATTATAAACGATTATTTTTTATTTTTAAGTAAAGTTGTTGCAAATTTTAAAAATCACTTTGAGTGACATTCGCAATAAGAACATTTTTTGTAGAATGCTTGTCATAATACCAAATGCAAATTCGTTCGATCAGCACTTTCGACTACTTGCAAAGATATAAAGCTGCTGTTAATAAGGGCCTAAGTATATTAGACCTGGATCGAACTGGTTTACTATTTCATATTTGACACAAACCAGTAATCAAACCCATTTAAATTGTATGTGTTTTAGACTTGGGTCGAACTCATTCAGTCGGTCGTTTTTGTCAAAACCATGTAATTTATACAAGTCTATAAGTGTGCGACAAGTCGAACGTTGTCCACATCGTGCAACAGGCCCTAAATGTCTAAATAGAATCATACAATACCTTTTCCTACTTTTAGGAGCGACAAATCATCCAAAGAATTCTTTTTAAGACGGTTACGGAGGGTTAACCGTCACACGAACTGTTACACTGTGACAAACATATATGATCAATGGGAATTAAAGGAACATTTATATACGAGTGTGTACATTTGTTTTGGGAAATCATCATAAACAGAAGACTTCGTGTCTTTCATGGCCCATATAGTCGTCCATCTGAACAAGCCGTTCGTCGAACTTAGGACAGATTTAATACCTTAACAATGCTATAACACCAAAAGACGAAGGAATGTGTGCACTAAAAATAATAATATGACAACTGTAAACGAAAGTGTGGAAGAAGATCAAAAATTAACGATTGGTCGACTTTCGAAGGAATTGGGACTTCGTGCGCCCACAATTTGCAAAATTTTGCGCAAAGATCTTAGCTTACACCCCTACAAGATACAGTTGCTGCTGCAATTAAGGCCACGAGACCACGAGACATGCACGCCATTGTTTTACCGATTGGGCTTTAGAGCAGTTGGAAATTGATTCGATGACATAAAGAAATACTTAAAAAACAAAATTGCCACATACGGAATGAAACATGGCCATAAGAGAACCTACAAAACCCCATGTTATCCAAGAAATGCACCATTTAGTGCGTCTTGCACGCTGATGGCATTATTTGATCTTATTATTTCAAAACTCAAACCGAAGTTCGCATTACGGTCAACAGAGATCCTTATGGCACCATGACAAATCATTTTTTTTTTTTTTCTAAAAGTATGGATGACATTGATCCAGGGCAGATGTGGTTTCATTAGTATGTCACTATGTGCCATATGGCAAGCGCAAGCAACGATTTATTGAAATCAAAATTTGGCGAAAAGCTGATTGCGAGAAATGCAAGGTACAGTTTTTTCACCTGAAGTCACTTACGTTTTGGAAAATATGATTTTTCTTCATTCAAAAGAGTGAAGTAGTCACCTGATTACTTTCTAAATTCAAAGATACTCAGAGAAAATTTCATCTTATGAAAATTCCTTTTATAAATTAAATTTTATAAATTATTGGAGAATTTTTTTCTATAAAAATCAAGTGTGCGAATTTAACAAAAGCTCAAGCAGATACTTAGACAATCAATCTAATCTGTCAAGCCCTCTGAAAGGTGTTTTTTGTTGTTGTACGTACTGATGTTTCGTTTATGAGTTATAAACAAAAATTGTTACGCTGAAAAACCAAGATCCCATAATTTAGTTTAATAAATTTTGCAAAAGTTTGTTCGGTGTGAGTCACTGAAATTACTGCCAAACTCTTACACCTCATTTTAAGCTGCTTATTAAGCTAAAAGCTCTGGAAAACTCCAGCAGCGCATTTACCATGAAAAATTTCAATAACGAAATAATATATATTTAAAAAATTAAAATAAACTAAAAAAAGGAAATTTAAAATTGAAAAATATTTTCTTGCAGCTTATCTGCAATAATTACAATAACTACTTAATTTAGGTGATTCTTACATTAAATTAATCGTTGAGTAGATCAATAATAAACGTTTTGCTTTTTCTCTTGTTTTGCTTTAACTCTTATTATACAAATATATAAAATAATTTTTTTAGGATCGTTTTTTTTTTACAAAAATAAATCTGTGTATTACGAGTATTAAACACATGTCCTTCCAAACGGATGTAGAAAGGAAATTGAAAATATAATGGAAACAATTTAATAGCAATTACATAAGTGTTCAAAATATGAAACAACAAATTTGTTCAAGCGGCTTGAATTTTTCAAGTTTTCAAAATGAAAACAATTAAAAAAATAAAAAATTGTTTTGCTGTATTTATAACTTTCCATAAATTATATGAAATTAAAGGGCTGAGAGAATAAGAGCAAAATTGAAGTCCTTACGTATTATGTGAAGATGACTTACCCCAAACCAAATTGACGTTGGCGTTGATATAAATTGCTAAATGTGTTCGTTGCCATAAATGCGGACAAAAGCATTGGTAAGTGTTGCATTGTGTATGTGTTCAGTGCTGAGGACGCTGCAGTATTGCTGCGCGACTTGGAGCTTGCCACAACTTCAGATTCTTCGGGTGGTATATCCATGCTATTGCTGGCTACAATGAATTGGAATATATCGCTGACCTGTTGGAGAGGAAATTAAAAATGTTAAAGGTTTTAATTGATATATCTAAAGAAATATGTGTGAGTAAAGTTTCTTGAAGGATTATAAGTAAAAGGAAAATTTGTTGCATGTAATACCCGCCAAATTAAAGTTTTTGTGACCAGTTTTGTTTTGAATCTTCCGCCAGCTTCATTTTATAGCATGGCGTACACAACGAGTTTATTTGAAATAATTATTTTTTCAAGTTTGTTTTAACTTCAGCGGAAAAATGTTCGTCTAGAAAATTTTTATGAAAATCACTCAAAAATATGAGTTTTTTCATAAAATTTTTTTACTCAAGTCGTAAATAGATGTAACAGTCAGGCAATGAAAGCCTACTTCTACTACTAGGCAACACATTTCTAAGGAAAGGAATAGTTAAAGGTGGTGAAGAAAGAAATAGAGAAAAGCTTCATTCTTTTACAACACTCTATTTTTTTTAAGGCAGCGTTGCAGCGCCTCTGCTGTCAATGAGACGTATTAAGCTTTGAAGCTGTGCTTAGTTAAAATTTTATTGGTTATTTTACTTCGCCGATAATTCTGCTACACAATAACCACGAAAGAGGGCGCTCTGAAGTTATATTAGTATTAGTATCCGCTGAAGCCAGTAAAGTTCAGTAAGCAGTGTCTATGCCTTCACCACTTGAACTTTCCTTCAACAAAACTGATGCAAATGAACATTAATGCAAATCAGAAAAATGCGTGGTGTAGTTATTTAATGACTGTCGAAGACCACACTTAAAACCAGGACCTTCAGTTTTGTAGTCAAGGAACAAGTATTTGGACACAGTGATCATATTTAAGAAAAAAAAATATCAGAAACTCAGTAATAGATGCGTACCATTTTATACTTATTTAACTCGTTAAATTTATCTTCAAACACACATAGTTAAAATAAATTACAAAGAATGATTGGAATGCAGATCAGAACCATCTTGAGCTTCTGGGCCAGCCCTTTACTGTTGCCTCATTCCAGGTTGCAAGCGAATTTTGTAATCGCTATATCAAATTTAAAACTTTATTTTAACAAAATATTAACATCTGGTAGCATTTGACTTTAACAGAAATATTCTTGAGAAATGTACAATAACTTCATACTTTAATAGCAAGTATCAAAATTATGTCCAAATTACATCAGGCTTAATGTCAAATAAATCTACTTCAGCATCAGTATACAGGACTCTCGAGCATAAAAGATTCGACATTCTAACTGTTTTCGTTTGTTTTATTTTTAAGTTTATATTTTTTATTAAAGTCTCTCACTTTAACTCCAACACAAATATTTATAAATATCCATTGAAGTTTTTTCTCACAACATTTTTTTCTATTTTTAAATAGCACATCATCCTTTTTAAAATTCCATGCCCGTGTCATTCTGTAACATTTAACGCAAGTAAATATGTACACTTAAAAGGAATTTTTATATTCGTGATTCTGTCACAGCTATTGTATTATGTTGTATTGTTATTACTTTCTTTATCAGCAGTAGCAAAAATAAAATATAAATAAAAATAAAAATAACTACAATAAATAATAAGCACATATTTCTTACCTCATTCCAACCATAACGATTCTTGGCTTGCACAATGGCTTCATAATACGCTCCGGGTAGCAGATTCTTTATTGTGTATGACATAATGTGTGTAAGCGGTTCCGAGGCTGGACGATGTTCTGGTGTAAGTATAAAATCGTGCCATCTACCTGGATGTTGAAATGTATCATTCATCTAGAAATATTAACAAGAGAAAAGCAAAAATAAATAAATAAGCTTTGAAAAATATGAATGCTGCTGAAGTGCAACATCGGCATAACTCAAAAACAGCTAGTTTCGAATAAAATAGTTTTATTATTTTCAGTTTCCATACAACTCAATATTCTTCTCTTAAGAGTTGAGTGTTAAACGATTTCTAAAGATAAGAATCATTCTGCATTTTCTGAAATACGACTATTTTTCAAAAAATGAGGAATATGTAAATAATACCAACATGTTTTAATGACGTTTATATAAATACCACACAGAAAATTTCTTCTATAGAAATGTTATCAATGATGAGTGTAAAGTGTAGGGAAACAGGCGGAAGTACATAAATGTGTCTTTTTTTATTACAAAATGTTTTGTGAGAAATGTAATGTCTTTCAAAGTGTGAGAAAGAGAGAGAGAGAGAGAACGCTAAGCAGTGTGGCCATGGCGTAAAAATTAAGCATTTCCTATTAATTTTCCACCAAGCATTTTTCAATAATTTACGAGGGCGGCTCATTAACTCAGTGACTTTTTTAACTTCCCTCCTACTTATATGAAATGCAACACAGTTCCCAACAAGTACGTACCACCTGTTAGTAGACAACTGTAAAATTTTGAGCAAGTGTCGTCATTTACTTTGCGTTTAACATCTGTTCAAAACATACAACCTCGTATATTTTTCTAAAAATAGAAAAAAAAATAAATTTCGAGTGCTCATTAAAAATTATTTTTTGCGCAAAAAAAAACCGTCAATCAAACCAAGGAAAAGCTCGATAAATACTATGGGGACTTATGCACCATCGATTTCAATGGTAAAAAAAAGTGGTTTACTGACTTTCGCTGTGGTCGTACAAGTACAAATGACGCTGCTGAGCATTCTGGACGGCCAATTGAGGTCAGTACACCCGAAAATGTCGATATGGTGTTGGCCGATCGAAGAGTAAAAGTGCGTGAGATTGCTGATGCCATAGGCATTTTATACGGCAGTGTGCTTTCGATTTTAAGTGATCAGCTGGGTTTAAGAAAGTTGTCTGCAAAATGGGAGCAGCGTTTGCTCTCAATTGACCATAAACGTAAACGTGTGACAACTTTAAAGAATTGTTTGGAGCTGTGGATGAAACATGGATCCATTACTTTACTCCGGAGACCAAGCAGCAGTCTAAATAATGGCTTTCTCCCGGTGAACCTGCTCCGAAGAAGGCCAAGGTAAGTTTGTAGGCCCATAAGGTGATGGCAACAGTTCTTTTTTTGATGCACGCGGGATAATCCACATCGATTACCTTCAAAAGGGAAAAACAATAAACGGCGAATATTAAGCCGCCTTATTAGACCGATTTAATGAGGATTTAAAAAGAAAACGACGCCATATGACCAAGAAAAAAGTTCTTTTTCATCAAGATAATTCACAAGTGCACACGTGTTCAGTCTAAATGGCAAAACTCTATGAATTTCGCTACGAATTGGTACCTCATCCGCCATATTCTACGGATTTAGCCTTTAGTTACTACTGCCTATTTCCAAGGCTAAAGAAATGGCCCGGTGGAAAGAGTTTTAGTTCCAACGACCTATTTTAAGGACCTCGAAAAATCCTATTTTTTGGAAGGGATACAAAAACTGTGTCTAGAACTCAAAGAAGACTATATTGAAAAATACAATAACTTTTTATATAAAAACCTGAGTTTCTTCAAAAACTCGCTGAGTTAATTATCCACCCTCGCAGAACTGTTATCAATGATAGTTTAAAGTGTAGGGAAACAGGCGGACGTACTTAAATGTGACCTTTTCTTATTACAAAATGTTTTGTTGGAAATGTAATGTCTTTCAGTGTGTGAGCAAGAGTGGGAGAAAGAGAGAGAGAACGCTAAGCAGTGCGGCCAATTTTCCATTTAGCATTTTTCAATAATTTATTTAGAATTTCTTTTTCAATTATTTCATCGAAATTAGTTAAAAAATTTTGATTTGGCAAAAAGAAGCAAAAATTAAGTGCAAGCGGATATTAAAAATTAATGCCCTAATTCAGTAAGAAGATTTAGGACGTTTTTGTTTGAAAATACTTTTGAGTTCTTGTTTCTGAATTCTCTAAATTATTTACTTAAAAAATAGCTGTTGTCTTTGATAATGAAATATAAAAATATTATTAGCATGTTTTTAAAATATAAAAATAAAATTATAAATAAAATTATACAATAGTTTGAAAAATATTTGAAAAAATATATGTTGGATATAATGTTTAGAACAAAACCATAAAGCAAATACACGAACCTTCTAGCATGGACAATAAATAATACTTTGCTTTAAAGAATCACAACTGCGGCTTTTTTTCGTCCATAGAACAGACAATACAATCGTCGAACAGAATTAGGGCATAACTATAATCCATTGTTATTATTTTTTTTTAAAGTGTTTGCTGGGTTCAATTAAAAAATTCTGATACAGCCAATGCAATTGCTAATATTTTTCCAAAGCTAAAACTTTTCACTGGTGGGGGGGAAAAAAAGCATTTAAAAATTGCAGTAAAATAAAAATGCAAATAAATATCCTAAGTGCGTTTTTTATTACTTTTTTTTACAATAAGATTAGCGAGACTCACAGTTGAAGCTGTTGAATTATAATCTGTTATAGGATTTTTTATTTTAATAAATGATTCATATTTATTATTTTCATTTGCGTAAAAACCTATTACTCAATACCTTTAATAAAATAAAAATCTTTTTTTTTTTCAAGTTGCTAGAAAACATCATTATGGAAATTTTTCAGTTTTAGTTTTTTTTTTTCATTAAATGAAAAAATCTGTAAATAAATTACGTACAAATAATGTAAATCAACCATTAGTATGAAATCATAGATGGCATACCAATTAAAAAGCAAATGGTATAATAAGCAAATACAAATATTGCAAACCAAATCACATTGTAAATAATGAATCATTAAAATGAAAATTCCAAAAAAAAAAAAAAAAAATCTCACAAAATAATATGCATAAAATTAGTGCAGGAAAATATTACAGATTTACATCTGATGTAAAACTAATTGATTGATATTATCAGCAAGTAATTAAACGATAAAAAAATTTCATATTTATAGTAAACAGAAATTTTATAAATGGTCTTGGCGACTTTTATTTGCTGTACATTAAATAATTTCTATAAGTGTTGGGTTTAACGATTTATACTCTCGCAAAAGTCAAGTAGAGGAATTACTAGCAGAAGTCTCGAAATGTTCTTCATGGAACTGGGACAAAACTTAAGGGTTGCAAGAATTTCTTTAGGGAAACCTAATTGAAAAAAAACTGATTGATTTTGAGACTAAAGAGGTCAAGATTGACGAAACAAGTGGTCAGTTATATAGAGCTAAGGATTGTTCTGGTTGCACAACATCAAAACTATACAATTTATTTTATCTTATATTTATAAAAATGAAAGAAACTTAAAATAATAACTTATCAACCACTACTTTAGTTAGAGTTAAGTTTAACCATCAAGAACTGTATCTTTCAGTTGTAATAGTGTGCCCCTTAATGTTTTACTTATAAAATCAAAATTGTTTGTATATGCAACTCAAGTGCTTTCGCTCTGTCTGTATCAAAAATATTGATTACGTTTTGCGCTCTGCTTGCCATTGACTACCAAACTAAAGCATTATGTTTAAAAATGTATTTCATAGATTTTTGAATTTAATTAAAACAAAATATACAAGTATTTCGCTATTAGATTTCAAAAGAATTTCTCCTAATTACGATGCTGTTAATGACTTGTGCGAAAGCAGTTCAAATTAAATAAAATAATAATGAGAGGCACTTGTGTAAACAAATATTATGCAAACTTTATTTTCTTTCGTAATTTTACTTTGAAAACGAACAAGTGTATTTATTCAGTGTTTTCAAGAGCCTGCGCAATTAAAAATAATTGAAGCGGGAATTTTTAGATTATATAAGGAATTCGATGATTTGATAAAATTCCTCATTACATATTCTGTTTGTAATTAATCTGAGGCAACAAAATATGTATAGATTTGGGAAAACATGAGATTGTGGTGAAATAAATTTTTAAGTTGCTTAAGGCAGGGAAAATTTAGTTTATATACTACAGTGCTTTGTAGAACCAAAATAGAGTGCATAGAGTGAATAGTTTGTGGGTGCTATACCCAGCAAAAATATTTTTTTTCTAAAAAATTTATAGTTTGCCAAGAGTATTTAAAGTGAAAATGCTTGCTAACATTTCCAAAGTTGTTCTGCTTTGTGAGATTTATTTAAGTTGTCTGAGAAATATCACGACTAAAGCTTATGCTATAAAAAAATTTATTATTAAGGGTTTTCACGGTAATAACACTGTGTAACAAGAACACACTCCTAAAATATTGAGTTACGGGTAAAAAAAAACGGGTTTTCATACCCGTATACACTTATCAACCTCAAACTGGTTTTTACCCGTAACTCAAGGTTCTGCGTGTGTTTGGAAAATTTCAAATACAGATTGTTCTTATGCCTGACAATACCTACCAGAAAAATAGTAACACGTCCAGGTATTTCGATTTCATTAAAATTTATCACACAATATAATTTGTAGGCATTTGCAATTTGCTTAATTTTATTTCGATTGCACTAAAGAAAATAAATAAAGGCAAACAAGAACTTTTGACATATCGACAAGCATATTTTGATTTGTAAAAAAAGTAAGATTTCAATTAAAATTATTTGTGGTGGCTTAAGCGAAAAAATTAAGTATAAAATTATAAATAAATTATATCTGTGAGTTATTTAAAAAACGTTAGAAGTTGTGTTGTTGTTTTCCCAAAAAAAAAAACATATTTTTTAAATTTCCAATTTTTTTACGGTCTTGATACACTTTCTTACACAATTGTGCGATTTTTGAGAAAATACAACCCTGGTATAATGGATTATATGGAAATTTTCAAAAAAAGATAACAAAATTCATCAGGAGCAAATTACGGGATTCGATATCGAACGAATTTTTACACAATTTGAATTGTGTTTATATGGAAATTTCGTTGGCTATCGACCGCCATAATTTTTCCCCCAAGATCAGGGTTGTATTTTTTCGTTAATCGTTCAATTGTGTAGGATTGTGAGTTATGGCCTGCAGACCTTTTTAAAAATCATTTAAAAACTGTAAATGAGAAATATAATACACAGGTCGTTGTTATTCACAGATATATCGCTGCCTACAACGCAAAATGCCCAATAAAATTTTAAATCCAGTTTATTATAAAATCCATGGTATTTCATCAGTTAATGGCTACAAGAAAACATCGTATCTGCGTGAATAAAAAAAAGCAATTTTATTGATTGTATTGTATTGCAAAAAATCGCCTTAAACACGTCAATATTTTTCATTTTAATATGTTGTTTCCTTCTGCTGCAAAATTATAAAAATGTCAGTTAGGCCGTTTTGCGTATCAGGTAACGTGATACCTAAAACTAAAACAATTGAAATATTCAACACAAATATATGCCAACTAGTCACTAGTACTTCAAAAATATACTATAAGAATATATTATCTATCTAATAAAGAACTTTTGACAGCTTTTTTTTTATAAACAAAAACAACCCGCGAAGCCATTAGCTTGTCTGCAGAAAACACCCAGGGTCTATGGCGGAAATATAACCCACGACCTATGGACTGATAGGGCTGCTAATCAGCCACAGGGGCATCCCTGACAGTTGAAGACAGTGCCACCAGAATTTTTCATATGTTGCCAGACTTGCAACGTTTAATTACCATCGTGAACACCCTTATTACTCCTTTCACACAATTTCATATTTGTGTATAACATTGAGAATAGTTCAATTTCATAATGCTCAAACAAATTTAAAGCAAAAGTATTATTTTGAAACAAAACAAAAACTACAATTCTATTTAATATGTATTTATGTATTTTAATTTAAATTTTTTTTGCTTTTTTTTTGTTTTTATTCAAGTTGGAGTTTGCAATTTCATAATAACACAGCTGCAATAGCAACTAGTTTTTTTTTCATAACCCTTAAAAACTACAGCAAAAATGTGGTTTTAAAAAATAAATAATTTATTGGAAAAATATACAAAAACTTACAGGATTTAGTTGTATGGCAATAAATATAAATGGGGAAACTGTAAATGGCCCAGAAAAAACTAAATTACAAACAAAATTTTTTTTTATTGATACAGCAATTTACAGACCAAACACTCGCAGTGCAAAAAACAAACTTGCTCTCATAAAAATCTATCTATACTCGTATTTTTTTTATTATGATTTTTTTAAATTTAATCTATTTTATTTGGTTTTTTTTCCATTACTTACCATGACACGTCTATAGAGCAAACGTACTTCCTCCAAAGGTGGATAACTATCAATTTTCCAGGTAAGATTATAACTGTCGGATGAGCGACCCCATTTGGGTGAGTAGAATTCTGCGGGGCCGGGGCGACCAGATAATTCCATGTATTTGCGTGAGCGACCCAAAGTGTTATCAGCAACACAGCTGCAATATTGTAAAAGATAGAAATATATTTTATTATAAATTTATGTTTTGCCAGTCGGTCTTTTTTATTTTTTATTAATTTCTTGTTGCACACATTTTCTTTTTCACAATATTTGGTATTAATACATTTCAAATTACAACACGAGCTTGCAAACTATGTACATATGGAAAAAAAAATGTTTGCAAGTGCTTTAAGTATGGATTAATAAATTATCAAATGGAAATGTTTCAAAATCAGTCAAGGGCTAACAAAAAAACTATCAGCATTCAGTATGATATTGGACGGTTATAGTGTGCGAATGCCAAAAGTGTCCTATAAAAATGGATGTTCTATATTCGGAAAACGTATCAAGCGCAAGCGCTATAACTTGATAATTAGCCACTTTTTTCGGTCAGAACACCAATGACATGTGGTTTCAAAAAGACACCGCTACGTGCCACAAAGCTCATGACACATTAGTGGTGATATCACTAGACATTTCGAATGCGTACCATACCGCAAAGCCGCAACGGACATTTGATAGATGTTATATTCTTCGCCTTTGACACTTTTCAAGCTGAATTTTGGCTTATTTAGAAATCCAAACGGACACAAGTGATGATTTCTTATCAGTTCTTATCATAATGTCAGGTTAATAGGATAAAAGCGATTAGCTTGTCTGCAGAAGACACCGAAGGTCTGTGGCGGGAATTGAGCCCATGACCTCTGGACTGAGAGGACAGCATCCCTACCACTCAGCCACAGAGACAAATACTGACTTTTTTTGATTATAGGTATCTATCTACATGTTTTTATTATCTAAGAAGGTTCTAAATAAACAATAAGAAATTTTACACAAAATCTTCTTAATTTGAACTTTGTTTACTTGAAATTTTTCTCTGGTTCCTAGAATTTCAAATTATCGAGAGTCCACTGAATACACACACATACATCCATTTTTTTCTGTGTATTTGCATAAAAGTACATTTGTATACACTTTTAGTATGATGCCATAACTATACAATTTCATTTATTTTTATAACGCTCATATGTAATAAATTTATTTTTTTGTAATGTTGTTTCTGTTTCTTCTACACTCGTAACATTCCATTTTATTGGTATTACCTAGCGAACATTTTCTATTGTGAAAGTTAGCAAGGGAGAAGTCATATCGCGCTAGTTCCTGTAAAGAACGTAAAGGCAAATAATTTGTTTTTATTTTCACTTAATCTTATATCACAACTATCCTTATTGTGACGACAACAAGAAGTTAGTAAGAAAGCAAGCATCGACAAATTTCAATATGACAGTAACACTACGATTATCATACAAAAGAGACTAATGCCCTAAATCACTAAGCGCTATTATTACAACTTAAAGATAGTTAAAAGCAGGATTTTATCGAACGTATAAAAAGTTGCTCATTATTAAAAATGTATGCCCTATTTCTATTCGACGAGCCCTTTTACACAAGAGAGGTAATAACTGCAATCGCAAATCTGAAGACAAACAAATCGGAACAGATGACATACCACCAGAGTTTTTTAGGAGCAATCCTTTGTGAATTGATCTGCAATCGTGGATAAATAAAAAATCCCAAACTGTCGGACTAAAGGCGTCGTTATAATAGCTATACCGAAGAAAGCAGAACTTTGAAACTGTAAAAACTGCTAAGGCATAACACTTCTGAGCACCATACAAAAAATAATTGTAATTGTAATCGTGAGGACGAAAATTTGGAGAGCGCTGCATCGCAGAAGCGTACCAAAACTATTATAGATGTAATAAATTTTATGTAGCCCAACTCCCAGAACGAGCTGCTATACAATAGGATCAAGCGTCTGAACTATTAGTTATCGATGTGGAAAAACGCCAGGATTGTGTTTTGTCGCCATTTCTTTTCTTGCTTGTCATGTCAAGAACAAACATTGAAACACCAGACGGCATTCAGTTTACGCCCTTCTCAAAATTAAACGATCTTGACTATAATGATGATTAATGTTTCTTAGCACACAGGTTCGAACATATAGAGAACACTTTGAAAGCTCTGCATAACAACGCTCTTAAAGTGGGTTTGCGAATAAACCTGCGGAAAACCAAACTAATGAGAATAAATACTCTCAACAATAACACCATTGATGATTTACAAACGAAGACGTTTATGCCAGAATCAACAAGGCCGGTCATGTCATGCATTGTTTAAAAAAAAAGTATGGGTATCATCCGTAGTATCAACAGAATTGTAGAAAAAAGTATTTAAGACATGTGTGAAACCAATACTTCTATACGGATGTAAAACTTGGGGTCTATTTAAAAACTACGAAAGACGACTGCAAGTTTTTACCAACACTTTGTCATGGATTGGTCATACCCTGAGATCCGATAACAAGATAGCCAAAGCAGCGCTGCAGTGCAACCTCCTAGGATCTTTACTGGAAATTCATGTATACTAGTACATATTTGTTTAAGACAAGTAACACTCCGGCAATGAATGCCTACTACTATTACTATTATAGAGAAGAAAAGTGGTGAAGGGAGAGATAGAGGAAAGCTTCATTCTTTTACAACTTTGCTTTTTGCACATTTTAATAATGCGATGTTGCAGCACCTCTGGTGCCAGTGAGTCGTATTAAATTCTTAAAGCTGTGCTAAGTAGCAGTTTCATTTATTATGATGATTCTACTACATAATACCGGCGAAGGAGGGCACTCTGATGTGACACTAGCATTAACATCTGCTAAAGCCAGTGTTGTTCAGTGACCAGTGTCTATGCCTTCATCACTTGAACCTTCCTACAACAACTGACACAAATGGGCACTAATTGCGCATCAGAAAAATTAAGGGTGCTGTTATTTTTATTTTTAATGTCAGAGATCGGGCTTGAACCCAGCACCTTCGGTTTTATAGTCAACGTGCTAACTACTTCAGCCAACGCCACCCCCTACTACACCTAAAATCGTTTCGTGGTTTTTCTTGTCAGTTTGGCTTGGCAACGCATGAAACTAAATTTTCCGTTACGAACACTTTATGATGAGTCATGCGTATTCGTGTCACGAAAAAAGCACCCCGCGCACCCATCTCTATTTTATGTAAACCCACTCTTACGAAATTAATTTTTTTTAGAACATTTTTGATCAAACGCATGTTTTATATTTCTCTTACTTTATTGAGTTTTTCCGTAAAGGGTCATTTTTAAATTTATTTTTATAGTTTAATTTATTTTTTACATTTGTTTTTGTTCATTCGATTTAGTTTTCGGGGCATATATGAATGAGTTTCTTAATTTAGTTTTTTTTTATTTATTTAGTGAAAACAGTCAACTGTAGCTTAATTGAAGGGGTTTTCGTTGGAGTTTATATTGATATGTACAGCAGATAAGAGCGATATAAATTATTTTCCATTTAAATTCAAATAAAAACAAGTTTTTTTTCTAAAAGATTGTTTTCATAATAACAAATGAAAATCAAATTTGCTTGTATATATGTAAGTACCTAAACAACATTAGGGTGGCTTCATATTTTACATCAAAGTCCGTCCAACAAAAGTTAAATTTATGATAAATTCTAAAATTTATCAATTTATTGAAGATATAGAATCAAAATCTTTTCTTTTGGAGGAAATTGGTTTAACAATTTTTTCTGTTTATATTCTTCGTGATAAATATGCACAAGACATACTGCTCAGCATGATGAAATCAAATCTGCTTTTCGTTCTAGATTTTGAGATATACCATTTTATTCAAATTAAGGGCCAATTTCACGATACATTTGAAACAACAACAAATTATGAAAGTTTGTTTTTGTTCTAAATGTAAGTGTGTGACAAGTCCAACGTTGTCTACATCGTCAAATTGGCGCTAAATGGTCCCACGAAAAAACATTAGAGTGACTTTAATATAAGCAAAAAAATAATCTCTTTCTTGATTTGTGCCATATGCGATTTGAAGTATTACAAAAAGTTTATTATAATTTACTGTAAATAAAATAGTTTCTAAAGGAATTTTCAGTCCATACAATATGATCCACCCTAATATAATTATGTATGTACACTTTGTGCTATTTCATACATATTTATGTATGTATTTGTATTTCATTCATATTCAAACTGTTAGAAAAATAAAAATATTTTTGACTGCCAAAATGTGGAATATTCTTCGTATGATGATTTAAATAAAGTGTTATTTGATTTAAAAAAAAAAAAGAAAATCAAATAAACATGAAAAATATAACCATTAGTTTATTATATATTTTATTTGTTTGGCCTTTAAAAATAAACTGATTTTAAAAGTGATAAAATTCAGCATATTAAAAGGGAAATTTAAGAGTCTTTTCACTCTGAATAAAATTCACAAAAAATTATTGAAAAAGTTGATAATGCCTCAACATTTTGTTAGATTTCAAAATTAGTTTTATTAATTTCCCTTATAAAAATACAAAAATGTTAAGATCGAATTAAAAGCTCTGAAATGTACTGCAAAGTTTCTGCCATAATATTTTTTTTTCTTCACAACAATAATGATAATTTTCTGCAATGTTAAGACCAAGAGACATATTGACTGACTTCCAAACATGTATCAATACAAAGTTTATATACAATTACAAGGAATGTACAGATACAAGGCTGCTTGGGTTTGATCATAGGTTTGTGTCAAAAATTAACTAGTGAACGATAGTAGAGTTGTGTATAACAGCTCTTTTTGAACTACATAGTTTGAGAGCGCTCGAATCCAAAGTTGTTTCAAGGGCATTTCATTTACATTGATATTTTTGTGCGGACTTGTGTCCAACAGCTCATTTTAGTTCAAAAGAGCGGTTGGACACAACTCTTCAGTAGCTCGTTTTTGACACAAACCTATGATCAAACCCATTTAAATTAAATATACTTGGGTCGAACTTGTTCACTAGTTATTTTTGCCACAAACCTATGATCAAACCCAATCAATTTAAATGGGTTTGATATAGACTTGGATCGAACTCGTTCACTAGTTAATTTTTGCCATAAACTTTAGAGTTGTGTCCAACAGCTCTTTTTGAACTAGTTTGAGAGCGTTCGAATCAAAAGTTGTTTCAAACTCATTTAATTTACATTGATGTTTTTGACCGGACTTGTGTCCAACAGCTCATTTTAGTTCAAAAGAGCTGTTGGACACAACTCTAATAAACTTATGATCAAACCCATGTAATTTAAATGGGTTTGATCATTGGTTTGTGGCAAAAATGAACTAGTGAACGAGTTCGACCCAAGTCTAAAATTAAATGGGTTTGATGATTAGTTTGTGTCAAAAACGAGCTACTGAATGAGTTTGATACAATTCTAGTTTTTAACTCATAGGTTTGATCATGAGTTTGTGGCAAAAATTAACAAATGAACGAGTTCAAACCAAGTCTAGAACCGAAGCAGTAGTTGCTTGATTTTGGGCACGTTCTTTATACTTGTAAACATTTTTAACGTTTGCATGCAGTCGTATTTTTTCGGCCACACACACGAATTGTCGCTCATTAGCGATAAAAATAAAAAATTTTTTAATTTTTTTTTTATTTAATGTCTGATTGATGAAAAACCCATAAAATTCTATGTAATTCTTGATGATGGAAAAGTGCGAAATTTCTTTCAGACATCTTGTAAAATGGATGCACGACAACGTTAAGGCATGGAGGATCTCTTGGCGACATCTCAAACAGATCAGTGAGGACATTTTCGAACAAATGACAATTTCTATAATTATTTTATTCATAAAATTATACAAAATTTTAAACTGAACATTGCAAGAGTACTTTGCGAACAATATCCAACAACTAGTTTTATGCATGACCAGTTGAACAATTATTTTTTTACCCAGTCTTTCAGTACAATTTCTGTTTGATTGCCTTAGAAGAAACTGCAATCAACAAATATCGTGCAATCGTGGATGAAAGTGTACTCTGCGGTAATTTGGCTAATTGGGTATAAAACAGTGGTGGGTAAACATACCATGTCGTATGTTTTGTTTACGTATGAGCTTCGTTGCGAGTCTCTCACAACGTATACAGTGTATGTGTGGTAAACCAAACATTCTTTGCTAGCGGGCATAGGAAATTGAGACAATGGCTACCGTTATAAAACAATAGGATAAATGCTCATGGTACCAAAGTAAGATAAACCTGATGTATGAAGTGTGTTACTATCGTTAACAATACCAACTTGTAACTGAAACTGTAAGCTATTCTTCACTATGCATTTGTAGCATACAAATGCCTAGACTTGTGAAATCGCGTAGAATTGTGCACGAAGAATGGGATTTATCATACGCCCAAAAAAACGTTGCAAATTTTTCTAAAAATCTGGCTGTCTACTCTTCGAAACCAGAGAAAATGCTTTTGAATTTTCATGTTATGAACATACAAACTCGAAAGCAATTTATTATCATTTCGAATTACAGAGTTGACCCCCTGTTATTTTCTTTTATAATAAATGAAAGTTTGGGAATAAATAAGTAATTTAAATTCACTGCATTCAATTATCTTATTAATGTAAGTTTAAATATAATAAATCCAAAAAAATTACTATTTATTCAATGGTCGTATAAATAAATAAAGTTAATTACTAAAGTCAACCTGAGTTACAGAAATATATATTTGTTTACAAATGTATATTTGTAAATGTAAATTTGGGCAGTAAAGTTCAATAACCAGACATTTAATTTGCAATTTTGTAGCAAAAACTTTGATAATCTGTTGACAAATAGAAGAAGGAGGAAAAAAATGTTAATTCGTTTAGCTGTTGTTTTAACAAAATAAACAGACTTAGCAAGCCAATTTAAAAATAGGAGAAAAAAAGTTAACAATTTTTAGCAGAACAAAACTCAAAATGGATGCAGACATAACCAGTAATGGAGTTACTCAGTCATACCTAATTTCCTTTTAATAACAAACTTACTAAATGATAGACAAGTCAAAACATGCCAATTTACTTCATGCATACATACATACATACGTACTTATATACATACATATACATACATATGTATGTACATACCCACCAAACCAAATGTTCCGAATTCGTAAAGAATTCGTAACGACTAGTCGATAAAATCTTCCGATTTCGGAACCGAAATATTACCGAAATCGTTACGATGTTTGTATGGAATGGTTGACACGACTTCGCAAGGATATGTAGTTACGAAATAGATACGATATGTCGGTACGAATTCGTAACGACATGTAGGTACGATTTCTTTTTCTGTATACGGTAGAGTATCGCTTCACCTTTATGTTAATGCTTTTGTCGAAATAATTTGGACATACTTCTTTTTTTTTTTTGTATATTTATTATAATTCTTTTTATTTATTGTACATATTTATTTAAAACAAAAATTTTCACAAAGTTTTACTTACATATGTACTTAAAAATCAAAGTTTCAATGTTTTTAATTTTTTTTTTTTTTAATAAAATTGTTCAGAGAAACTACCGAAATGTCTTAACGAATTCGGTACGACAAGTCTGACTGCAGAAAAAGTCGAAACATTTGGTTTGGGGGGTATACACTTTTATGATTGCTTTTGTACCTTCCCAGCAAACAATTCTATCAGCATTTGAGAAACATGTTTTTGTTGTAAAAGTTCAAAATGCATATCGTCGGCTTAGAGTGTAAACCTGCTAACCCACTTCCAGCAAATTTTACAGGAGAGACAAAATACTGTTAACGGTTTCTAAAAAGCTTAAGAAATTAACGTAATACCTTAAGTTTCTTCGACACATAAAGCTTCAAATTAAAATAAATATTTTAGCAAGTCGATGAGGCGTCTATTTCTATTTCGAACGGCATTAAAATGTCATATGTTATAAAAAGTGAATTTAGCAGGTTTACCCTCTTAGCCGACGGTATATATAATAACATTTTTATTGTAAAACGATTTTTATTTTGCTAAAAAAATCAACAAACAAAAAGCAATACAATGGTAAATAATTTCATTCAGATAATCTTAATGCTTATTTCATTCATTACCAAGAAGTAGTTTATATACATATGTACCTATTGAATTAATGAAATATAAAATTTGTTTTTAATGCCGATAGAATTTTAAATTGTAAAACATAAATGATATTACTACATCGCATTAACATTTAAAAATGATTTCATTCAAACATATCGCTCTTTTACTCAAAGAACGTAATAACGCAATAAATGGAATTTCTGAGCTAATGATACAGAATCAATCCTCATATTGTTCTTCATATTGTGTAAAAATTTCATACAAATATCTGGTTTACTCAACTCTTGAAAATAAAATTAATGCAGTAAGAAGATTTATGCCCTAATTCTGTTCGACGGTTGTTTCGTCTTATCTATGGACGAAAATAAGCCGCAGTTGTGATTCTTTAGAACAATTATTATTTATTGTCCTTGCTAGAAGGTTCGTGTATTTGCTTTATGATTTTGTTCTAAACTTTATATCCAACACATATTTTTTGAAATATTTTTCAAACTATTGTATAATAATTTCAATATTATTTTTATGTTTTAAAAACATGGTAATAATATTTTTATTTTTCATTATCAAAGACAACAACTATTTTTGAAGAAAATAATTCAGAGAATTCAAAAACAAGAAATCAAAAGTATTTTCAAACAGGAACGTCCTAAATCTTCGTACTGAATTAGGGCATTAGAACGTTTTTGTTTGAAAATACTTTTGAGTTCTTGTTTTTGAATTCTCCAAATTATTTTCTTCAAAAATGGTTGTTGTCTTTGATAATGAAAAATAAAAATATTATTACCATGTTTTTAAAACATAAAAATAAAGTTAAAGTATTATACAATAGATTGAAAAATGTTTGAAAAAATATGTGTTGGATATAATGTTTAGAACAAAACCATAAAGCAAATACACGAACCTTCTAGCATGGACAATAAATAATAATTGTTTTAAAGAATCACAACTGGGGCTTTATTTTTTTGTCCATAGAAAAGACGATTCAATCATTTTTTTTTTTGTTAAACATACACAACCCGCAAACCGATTAGCTTGTCTGCATAAAACACCCAAGGTATATAGCGGGAATCGAACGCACGACCTCTGGACTGAGAGGATAGCATCGCTACCACTCAGCCACAGGGGAACCCATCGAGCAGAATTAGGGCACAAATTTTCCTTTTCCATTAAGTTGTATGTAAATTGAAAACTTTAAGCTCGTTTTCTGATAAACTACTTTTCCTTGAGTTATTACGTTGTTTGAGTAAATGAACGATGTTTCCACCGCTTCTGAACGTCTAATTGTGAGCAAATTTTTCGACCATTGCTGGCCGTATTTCTTGCTGAATGTCCAAATTTGGGTGGCTTGTTTGGTCATTGTTTGCTGTATGACGCGAATAATATGAACAATGGGGGGCCAATTGTTGCTGGATTATAAGCATAAGCCAGCAACTATCTTAGAAGGCATAGGAAATAATCGATACTTGTGGAGTTGCACAACTTTAGAGGAAAATTGATTGATTGAATTTTTATTTCAATTTACTAATATGAACAATATTGGCCTTTAAGGGGGGCCAATTGTTGCTGGATTATAAGCATAAGCCAGTAACTATCTTAGAAGGCATAGGAAATAATCGATACTTGTCGAATCGCACAACTTTAGAGGAAAACTGATTGATTGAATTTTTATTTTAATTTACTAATATTTGCGGTTTTCATATGGCACGTAGCACCATCCTGTTGAAACCGCACCTCACCCGGATAAATGACATCCATATTTTAACACAAAAAATCATTGACAATGGTGCATTAGATATATGTGTTAGCGATTTGCTTCACACAATTTGACATTAAAAATCGGAGCATAATATCGTCTTAACCCACCATTAAATCCTATCGTGATTTTTAATCTGAAATTTTGCCACTTATGATAACTTCATGCCAATTTGTTCTTCTACATAAGGCTGATTGTCAGATTTGCGAAATAAATCTGGATAATTTGGTAGCATTTTTTAAGCGTCAATCTATTTATGATAGTTTGTAAACGGTATACTGAGCATAAATCTCCAAAAAAAAATAGCGATACGACAGTTAGTATGATACTTTGCCATTTCGTGAGTTCTATGCAATTAAAAAACGCACTTCTTCAGTAAAATGTATTACAAAACTTCCTAAAGTTTTTGTTGGGATATTAGTTCATGGATGAAAAAAAGTAAAGGTATTTTTTTCAGTACATGTAAATGAATATCATTTACATATCTATATGTTTATAGTTTTATGCTGGAACAGCGGCAACTTGTGTATACCTGCTGACAACTGTGATAATCCCTTTTTAAATTTTAAAATAACTGGCACACGTAATCATAAAAAAAGTAATTTGTAATAGTAAAATTTATAGTAACTAAAACACCGTGAAAAAAATCAAATGTAATCTTTTTTTTTAAAGATATGTAGGGGAGAACTTAAGGATTTAATAATTTATAAGTGGAATTATAACAGTGTGGTGTCGGTATGTTCAAATGCAGTTGGTGTTGAGCCTAACTACAAAGCTGAACGGCATTCCCGTCAAAAAAAAAAAAAAAAAAAAAAAGATACTAGTCTCTTTATCTTATCTCATGAAACAATATAATAAAAATATGGGTGGAGTAGATTTATCGGGGAAAAAGTGATAAATGCCTTTGGTTCTCTACTGCATTGACATGTCAGCACAAAGCGCTTGGTTGCTGGTGGAAACATAAACTTACTAAGCTTCAGATGTCGTATTGCAAATGCGATTATTGAGAGTAATAAACAACGTGAAAATCCTGGTCCCTGTCGCCCATCTTTAATAACTTCTAACTCCCATTACGACGGAAAAGAATAATATATTACTAAACAAGAAAAGCGAACCAGAAGTGGAAAATGCCATAAACAATGTCCCACAAGGTGCAATGCTTGATACAAAAGCTAAAAAAGAAATAAAACGATAAAAAATCTCATAAAAAAAGTTTGTATTTTTTGTATGAAAAAGCCGCCTTATTACTAAATATTTTTTATATTTTTTTCCAGCAAATTTTAGGTTGCTTTTAATTAGAATTAAGAGGAAAGTATATAATTTTAAACAAAAATAATTATAGCTCCATATGGGTTAACAATATCGTGTATGGAGAACCATTAAACCTGTTGTTGGTGTCTTTTCGTCACCTTTGGCTTACGAGTTTGTGTGGTTGTATATTTCTTAACAAGCATTATAATTCATTTTAATTACTGTTGTTTTCAATTAAACTAATTTTTTGAGCTTTAGGTCAATGTTTATTATTATTTTATTACTTCGATATTTCGTTAATAAAATAATAATAAACATTGACCTAAAGCTCAAAAAATTAGTTTAATTGAATATATTGAAAAAGGTCGAAAAATTAGATAAAAGAATTACTGTTGTTTGTTTTTTTCGTCTGCATTGGCTTATGTGTTTGTATGGTTGTATATTTTTTAAGCACAAATTATAACTCAGTTGTTTTTTACTCGGTCTTCTTGTGTGTTAGTGCGCTTGCATATACGAGTATATATATTTTTTTGGTCTTGACTTAATAATTTTAGATAATTTACTTAATAACCCGTAGAAACTCCATTCTTTAGTTTTAAATTCTTTGTTGCCCAAAAAAGTACATTTTGCAGTCCTTTTTTCTCTTATAGATCCAGTTATAAGGAAACTTCTCTTGATGAGTTCATGGACTAAAAGCAAACCAGTAAAGAAATTGTCTACAAAAAGATGATGTCAATGATGCAAGTTAGTGAAACAAGTAAGCACCATACTTGCGTAGAGACCAAGCTGAATATATTGGGCATTCGTAAATATAGACGCTCCTTCATGCGGTTCAAAACATGCAATATAACCTCCTGATGTTGCACCAACCCATAATTTGTAACCATATCTTATAGGTTTACTTCGAATAAACTGTTTGCATCGTGTTGGTCAAAATATAGAACCATTAAATCATTAATACTATGATGCTCTTTATGTGGACAGTGCTCAAAGAAATTCGTAGCTAACTAGTAGTTTTAGTAAGGAACGTGCTTTGGCAAATTTACAGTGCATGCGTCTTGGGTTTTCCTGAGAGTATCCACGGTTTAACAAAACTCCAACCAAACATTTTAGCTCTTTAACCTTGACGTCTGCTGAAAGCCAAGCAATGGGCTTTGGTTGTAAGTCTTGTTTCTTCAGAGGTTCTAGAAATTCACTTGGCTTGTGATAGCCGTCTTGCTGCAAACAAAAAGCCGTCCAACTATACCATTTCTTATTTCAATGAGTAAATAAATTAGCAAACGTTTGCGAAACGTTTTTCCTAAAAAGAATGATTTTTGTTTGTTTTTCAAGCTGCGCTAGATTAAAATTAAAAACTATTTATGTCCATGGGCAAACAACAAAATACAATGCACAGCTAAATGCCAAGGTACACATTGTTTTTGTTTTTGTTTTACTCACTTCTCAAAGTCAAATAAAACAAAAACGAACGCTTCGTTTTGTTTGTTTTTACTTGGGTTAATTTATATCTTGATATTTATCACGAAGAGAAAGAGTTATCTTGAAAATAAAGAGAAAACTCCTAGCAGCGATCTTATTTTGATTAAACAAGAATCACTTACCCTTAAAAGACTCTCGGTGTTGTACGATCAGGTATCTAAATATATATAAACTGAAGTTTCAAATATCTTTAAAAAATTTGCTCTATAGATTTTTACCTTTCCATTTAAATTCTTTCAGTGTAATTTTGCTACACGTGTAAACAATATTTGGCTACCTGCCGTTCTATTAATATGTTCTCGACAGATTGACATTGATGTTAAAAAAAACATGTCTTCTAGTTTGTAGAGAAAATGTTACAGACAAAAATAACTTATTTAGCAAATGAAAAACTAAACTATAGCTTTACATGAGTTGATAAAAAGCAGGCAAAAGGAAAGTATGTAGTAAAAAAAATTACTCTTCCCTTTATTAAATTGGTTTGAATTAAATAAAGGATAAACCTTAAAAATATAATCTTTTTATAGGAGATTCTTAACAAAAATCATACAGGTAACAACTGAGTGAGAGGAAATGTAAAAAAAAAATGTATAAGAGAAGTAAGTTTAATTTAAGTCCATTAAGTCATGACAAGGCTGCCTAAAGTTTTCACAAACAAATAGTCAAAGTTATTTTAAACACTCAAACATGTACCAGGCATAAAGGATTATGGCATAGATACAACAATCATCTACACAAAACATTGCACATGGGAATTGGTCTTAGAGATAGTTTTAAATTTAAGGTATAACTTTTACTTAAGTTGAGAAATAGTAAGAGAGGCGATATTTGAAAAGAAAGCTCTTACCTGTAATTGCCAAAATCTTCTTGCTGTATGTGTCTAATGGTTAAAGTATGACGATTTCCTCTCGTGGACATTAAACGTCTATCGGTGCCTTGTATAAGAAATGAGTTCTGATACCAGGATATCTGCAATGAGGAATAACAATGTAACATAGAAAGACATAGAAAAAAATATTATGATAAGCATTTCGTGTATACTCATTAATAAATATTTAAGAATATTTAAGAAATAAAGTACAGAAAATTATAACTCAAATTAGGTTTTTTTTTATAATGATAAAATAATTTCTTAGGTTTCAAAGGAGGAAGATGAAAATATGATTGATTTGTAGTTCTATTTATACTTTATCTAATTAATTAATCAAGAACTTCCTCTTATTAAAGACTTGACAAGGCTTATTTGAGGCCTGCTCAATGCTGTCGAGAGATTACATGCGTCTAAAAAATCACTGGTAAAACAACAATAGTTCAAATTTCCTGAACATTTTAGTTAAATTTAATTTTTTCCTAATCATATTTTCTTGTTCAAATTTCCCAAAAACATTTTCGTTAAATTTAATTTTTTTCTACATATTATTATTTATCTTTTTATAGTTTAAATGCTTTATTCACTAAAAAAAAATAATTAAGTTTATTAAGTATTCAAAACACAAACTTTGTATGAAAAACTCTTTTAAGATCCTTTTACAAATCCAAATATTATTTTATGAATGAAGGTTTAAAGTTCATAGCAACAGCTGTCCAAAATAAATGTTCTATAAATTTTAAATTCCAGAATAAAATTTAGAAGTTATTTTTCCCAAAATCTTATTGTCAGGTACATATGTGGTAGAAATCGTTTTTGATTTAAAATCGATTGAAAAACGTAAAAAGTTGTGATACAATACATTTATGTGTAGTTTCCACAATGCAAGCAAGCGACTTGTCTAGAAAAAATATATGAAAAGCACTCAAATTTTTGAGTAATTCCTATACAAATTTTAATATTTTATTTTTATTTTATTTTTATTTTTTTAAACTACACATTAGTTCGATTGCATGCTAGTTTTGTTTTAAATCAAAATCGATTTCATTTCCCATCTTGTTCTATGAAAATATTAGAAAGAAAAAGCATGTGATGGAAAACGGAATTTGTGTTGTTTTTGCGTTTTTAAATCGAGTAAGCGGTAGTTGACGATTTAGGAATTATTGTATATGTGAGCAAAATTTTCCTACAATAACTTGTGTGAAAATGTAAGAAAAATTCTTAAAATAATTAAAGACAGATTTACCTAAATATTGATATATATTAAAAGATACCACAATAAAAGAATTTTTTTTGAAATGACAACTATAGTATGAAGGATGAAGCCGATCAGCTAAAATCCGCCGCCGTCATGTATTTAAAGCACTTAGCAGCCGCCCACGTGGCCAATTTTTTTTTTTTTTTTGCAAGACTTTTCACTTTTTTTAAGAACAAAAGTGTTTTCAATATAAAACTCGGTATTTAAAATTAAGAAAAATATGCCATTTCGCTTACAACATTTTCTGCAGCAGAAGAGGAGAAAACATCTTTGGCAATCTGCAACCGGCTTAAGCATTATTGACTTCAACTTCGAAGCAGAAAAAATAAAGAAACGAGTTGGGGTTTTGTAACCAACTGAAAATAAAACAAAGTTGGAATATGAAATCGATTCGTTTTTTGTCACAAAAACAATTTTCTACTCTTCGAGCATACGATTTCATTTCAAATCGAACCGATTTCCATTATATAATATATTTCTCTTCACTTGCACTTAATATCTCGTTTTTTATTTGTCTTTTTATTGAGGTATAGAACTTTAAGTTGGCATCACTTTTTTAACTGGCGGCCATTTTGTCAGCTGTCAAGTTATTAATATTTAGTTTGGTTTGCCATTTCATCATGAACAGGTTGACAAAAGAACAACGCTTGCAAATCGTGCAAATTTATTTCGAAAATAATGGTTCAGTTCGCGAAGTTTACCGCAAGCTCCGTCCATTTTATGGTCGACATAATCGTCCATCAGAGCAATTAATTCGGTTAACCATGGATCGTTTCGCACTACGTTTACTCTATGTGATAATACGCATCCGCAGAGACGTCGAACAGTGCGCACCGAAGAAACAATTGCCGCTGTAGAGCAAAGTGTTGAAGAGGACCCGAATGAATCGATTCGCCACCGTGCACAGCAATTGGAGCTTTGTCCATCAACTTTATGGAAGATTTTGCGCAAAGATCTTGGCTTGCGACCTTACAAGATCCAGCTTGTGCAAGAATTAAAGCCGCGAGACCATGCAATGCGTCGTGATTTTGGTGTATGGGCCGAAAATGAGATTGATCTCGATGCTGATTTTCATCGCAAAATTTTGTTCAGTGATGAGGCTCATTTTTGGTTGAATGGCTACGTCAACAAGCAAAATTGCCGAATTTGGAGTGAAGAGAATCCACATGAGACCCTTGAGACGCTATTACATCCACAAAAACTGACTGTTTGGTGTGCTCTATGGGCTGGTGGAGTCATTGGGCCATACTTCTTCCGAAATAATGCTGGAGAGTCAGTTACCGTTAATGGAGACCGGTATAGAGCCATGATAACCGACTATTTTGTTCCCGAATTGGATGGCATGAATGTGGATGTGCGCACGTCACAATCGATTTATTGAAGGAAACATTCGATGAGCGCATAATTTCGCGGAATGGACCTGTCAATTGGCCACCAAGATCGTGTGATTTGACACCATTGGATTATTTTCTTTGGGGATATGTGAAGTCGCTCGTCTACGCCAACAAACCAGAAACGTTAGGGGACTTGGAAGCCAACATTCGTGGCGTTATTGCCAACATACGGCCCCATATGCTCGAAAAAGTGGTTGAAAATTGGACCTGTAGAATTGGCTTTATTCGAGCCAGCCGCGGCGGCCACATGCCCGAAATCATATTTAAACGTTAATGGCATAAAATTATCATTCCAATAAAGCCAAATTGATGGACATTAAAACGATTTTCTTGTGTTTTATTTCAATTCGAAGTTCTATACCTCTAAAAAAAACACCCTGTATTTATGTAATTTGTAATTTCCTAATAAATTTAGTAATTTCTTAAATCACTAAGAATAGCTTGAAAATACTTCACATAGATTATGGTGCAACCTGGATTAGAGAAAAAATGGCAAATAAGTGTAGCGTGGACCATGCAATATATATTGGCATTTATTTAAATCTATTCGCGTATTATCATTTCAATATTAAAAAAAGAAATGTGAAAATGGAATAAGAAACGAAATTAATAATTCTAAGAATTATAAATTTGTATGTTTGTTTTATTTTATTTTCAATAAGTCAACTTAATCATCTTAGTTGTAGCCTAAAGGTTATTTTTAAAAAATTTTGCTTAATAGTGCTTTAAAACTCAAATGTGAACATAGTAAATATAAAGCCATGAATAGACATGATGAGACAAAGCTATGAAACGTGTTATTGACAAGTCTCCTCTATGCAGGGCAGGGCGTATGAGTGATATATGAAGCAAATAATATAATGCTCATACGCTCTACTATGACAATGAGAGAGGGCTCGCACTTCCAAGCTACTAAAAATGTATTTCAAAGTACAACAACATATGTATGACTAAAAACTAAATGGTGATATAAGGCGAGCAACGAAACATGTTAAAATCCTATTCTATTATACAGAAAATTATATAAAGACACTAGCATTTTTAAAATTTAGAGTATTTATATGCAGACTTCACCAACTAAGATCGCTGAAATATAAGAAAGAAAGTGTATTCTATCACTTAATATAAATTTGCCTATGTAATTTTGGCAACTTTCTGTATCTCAAAAACGCGAAAAATAAAAAATTTAAAGAAAAAATCGCCAAAAAAAACGCTTAAAAGAAAAGTATCACCAAAAATAAAATAAATCGCTCATATGCAAGAAAATCACCAAAAGTAAAAATATCGCCAAACACCGAAAAAATTTCAAAATATAAAAAAAGCGCTGCAACTAAAAAATTGCTAAAAACTAAAAAATATTGCCGAAAACCGAAAAAATTGGCAAAACGAAAAAAGCGGTTAAACTTAAAAAAGCCAAGCAAAAAATTTTTTAAAAATTATTTCTAAATCAGATATTTTACTAAATGAATAATATTCGATATTTAATTATTGCAACATAGTCATAACTCAAAAAAGCTAGTTCTGCAGAAAATAGGTTTAAAATCTTAAATTTACATACGAGTACACTTCGAAGGAAATATAAAAATATTTTCTTTTCTCAAGACGTGAGTGTAAAATCCTTTTGTATGAAATTTTTACACAAGATTAAATATGATATAACGAATTTTTTCTGCATTATTAACTCCAAAAATTTATTTTTGAATTATCATTGTAGTGCAATAAATTTTTTTTTTAAACCGACTTCAAAAACCGAAGGAGGTCATCAATTCGTCTAAAATTTTGTTGACGGTGTCACTTCATAACTCGGTTCATATGACACCGATTGTAAATTTTTTTTATTGATTTCCAAAAAAAAAATGGCCGGGGACACGCCCATAATTTTTTTTATTTATTTTATAATGTTGTACTTATTTGATTGCTGCGACACCTAGTAAGCACTTCTAGTAATTGTAATTTAATAATTTTAAAGTTGAAAAAATGGGCAAGGCTACGCCCATTAAACTATATTACTACAGTTCACGTGGTTCTACTTAACAGATTTTTACGAAAATTACCACATATCTTGAGCTAAAAAATAGACACAATCTTCCATAAGAAAAAACGCGCGGAGGCACGCCCATTAAAATTTAATATTTGATTTTAACTGGTTCTACTTTACCGATTTTGACAGAACTTAACACATACCATCAGCTCTGAAAAACAAAATCTTCCATTTAAAAAATTGGAGGAAATCTTTTATCACATCTTTGCATTGAAGTCGGTTTTTTTTATCAGAATTATTTTAATTTAAGTAAGTCAAGTGTTGTTGCCAATAAATATTAACTTAAAAATATGGAAATGAAATTTGTAGCACACGACAAAGCCGACTCACGACGAGCCAATTGATGGACGAATACGTAATGAAAAGCGTTTGTATAACGCGACTTAACTTTGTCGTGCAACTTACCTTGTCTCGCCTATATATCTAACCTGTGGCAAAACGTTATATTGCGAACATGTCTAAAAATTATTTTTTTTTATCCTTTTTCATAGAAAATTATATTGAAAAATATAAAAATAAAATTATAAAAAAAACACAACTGACAACTGAATGAAAAATTATATTTATAATTTTTTATTATTTTATTGTAAAAAAAAAAAATTAATTGTTCTTCAAAATTTCTGTTGTTATTTGAAGAACGAAATGTGTAATTTTTATGAAAATATGCAAGATTCATGTGAGTGATTCTGTATTGTCAGTATTTTACTTATTTTAGTGCACTTTTTTTGTACACGATTAGAATTTTTTGATCGCCCATCTTGGCGTTTATAATGAGTCAAACCGTGATATACAAACCCAAATAAATTGACAGTTGTTACGTTTTTTAATTAAAATCGTCAACACTCGTCATCTATAAAGTAAAAAAAGAAAAATGCTAACATGCCAGCGCTTATTATCGACGAGTCGTATTCTACAAACATGCTGTAAGTGATATATTTGGTTTTTTTTCTTTTCAAAAAGTATATGAAAAGAACAAATTTTTTTGAGTGCGTTTCATACAAAATTTTCTAGACGAGTCGCCCGCCTGAATGGGGCTTTTTCACTGTATGTACCGCACTGTTGGATTTAAAATATGCAAGTAGAGGACATGACAAAAACTTAACGAACGCAAAAACAAAACAAATAAACGTTCAGTTAACAGTAATCGAGACACATTTACACTATGCCCGTAAACAAGTTTCAAAATTATAGATAACTGAATCGCCGCAGAAGTAACCTGAACGACTTTGCAGAACTTTGAAAAAAGATTTCCTGAATCGTGCTTAAAAACTCAATTGAAGCCATGAATAGACAGACATTGGAAGAAACTTTGAAACGTATTATTAATATGTCTTGTCTTTGCAGCGCATGGCGTATGAGTAAAAAAATTGTTCAATAAATAATACTCATACGCCCCACTATGCAAATAAGAGTGTTGTAAAACAGCAGGGCAGGGACTATCATGCTACTAAAATTTGATTTTAAGCGCTTAAAAAACACACCTAAAAATTAAAAATATGCATAAAAAATATGCAATTAATTACGAAACAAGCACCTCACAATAAAGTAATATTGAATTATTATTTTTTAATTTTTCATTAGGTGTATTCATGTACTTAAAATTGTTACGAATTTGTAAAGCGGCCCACCCACTTGCAATATAATTGCACAATTTTTCGTATTGTACAATAATATCACCAATGTGTATGTCGTATTCGAAGGTGGTACAATATATTGGCAAAAGTCAAAAGACTTTTGATTTGTACAATCAAGACAATTGTGTAAAGTGGTGGTAACATTGTTCATTGTTGTTAACTTTTTCACAGCCAGGAAAATTGGGCCATTTATTGCATAGTATAGCTCAAAATGACAATAATATATACAACAACATATGCAATAATATTGTATAATGGATGGGCCGCTTAACAATTCTTACTGCAAAGTATTCGTCAATCCAAAAACTTTTATGTGTCTCAAAAGAATAATAAAAAGAAAATATAATGAAAAATTTATAAAAATAGTAAATAATACCTGAAACTGTATAAATTTGATATACAAATTTAAATTTGTTGTTTTTTGTAAAAAAATATAAAATGTTTTTGTACAACAACATATAGCTTAATATAATACAAAGAAAACGAGTGCCTGTTTATTGAAATTGGTTGACAAATTTCAATTTAATTCACCATTTAGTTTTTACAAAAAGCAACACAAACTCTGGCAGGGGTGGACAAGTTGATACGCTCGAAATTTTGTTGATGCTCAAAAATTGTGTTGCTATTTGATACTTTTAAAATAAAAGCATCAGTAGTAGTATGAGTATTGTAGCTAAGTACCATAACCTAATAAACTAAACCAAGCCAAATAAACTGATTTCATGTTATTCGATATTTAATAAAATTGAATTTTACACAACTGTTTGATGACTCAATCAAACATCGCATTGCCAACATTTCGCGCTCATTTACAACGCAGTGTTGTTATTCCAGGAACAATTTATAAACATCATTTGTAAATTCGAAGTTAATTTGCAACTGATATTTTTTTCCCAATTAAACTGAGTTGAGGTTTTAAATAGTTTAATGGTCAGTGAAATAAAAGTAATTGAAACCACTGCTTATTTATTTTTGAGGACAAACTTTTTTTCACACAATTTGTTCTGCTACCGACCACATGCCAAAACAAGCAGTCAATTGAATTTATATTAAATTTATAGTGGTTGGAAAAATGTAATTAATAATATAATAAGGGTTTATTTCTTAAAAGGAGGAGGTTAAAGTGAAAAAGGAAAATAATTATAAAAGCGAAGTTTTAGATTTGAAGCTTAAATTGTTGCTAACAATTTTATGTCATGTTATGGAAATTTCATACTGCACAGATAAGTTAATTCTTACAATTGTTTTGTAATTTTAGTAAAAAAAAAAATTTAAAAGATACAATTCATTAAATTAAATTTTCTTAAAACAAATTATTTTATTTATTATGCGAGTATAGCGCAATATTATTTTTATACACATACTGCAATAAATAACACAAAAAACAAATAACGTAATTATCATCTTAATATTAACAAGTTATTAGTCAATTAATTAGATCCCATGCCTTTAAAAAAGGCAGCCCCATTATGAAATTTAAGTTTAAAAAACCTTTTAAATTACGAAAATCGATGTAGATGTAATAACTTATTGATATTTTTTTTTTAATAAAATAAAAGTATGCCGATAGTAAAGTTATCTAATTTAAATTACATTCATATCTGTGAAAAAGAGGAGGAGTACTTAAATGCAGATAAGCTAATTTTAAGTTAACAGGGCTGACTCTACAAATTTCTTTTCAAAAGTACTCTTGGACTAAATATAAATTATGTTGTGGGATTTTTCAGCAATTTAAAACCCAATAACTAACTGCTTATATTTTTTCGATTTATACTGCCTTTTGTTCAAAAGTTACATTCTGTTTTTCGAAAATGAATAAGTGTGTACGTTGTTGTAGCATTGAATCATTTTCATGTGAGTGAAAACAAAAGAGCTTTCAGTTTTTCTTCACTCACAAAATTCTGTACATAAAACTAATTATAAATTGGTCTAAATATGTTTAATTGACTTTAGCGAAAATTTTATTTAATTTATAATGTTAAAATGTCAACTGTCTTAAAAGAGTAAAAACAATTTTTTTTACTTTAAATAAACAAGAAAATGTGAATAAATTTTTTAATAAGTGGCTTAAATTAACTTTTAAAAGAACTAGTTTCAAATTTTGTAACAAAAATAATAAATGTTTCCCTTGTGAATGCTATTTTAACTGTGAAATAATCAACACCGAATTCAGTATAAACAAACGAAGTTTGCTTTGGTTTTCATAATTTAATTGTCAAATAAATCACAAAAATGCTTAGCAGTGAGTCAAAGTAAAGTTTTAGGGGGAAAAAACCTTAGTTCTTATAAACAGCGGAAAATGCCAAATTGATTGAAAATCTGTATTAATATCTACTTAGTTTTTTTTTAAAGAATTGCTAGTATCAATTAAAAATAAAATTGCTTACCCCTTAAAGCCTGGTACGGACTTCACACGGAATTTCAGGTTCTCATACAAACTGTACTCGATATAAAAAAAAAAAATTACTGAAATTCAGGTTGGTAAATTTCGTAAAGAAATTTTCATTTGCTAGTACGGACTTCCAAAAAAAGCACATGGAATTTTTAAAATTTATTGCCTATCTTAGGGATGTTATAAATAAAAGTGGAGACTTTTTTGAGGCAACTGTAACAATACTTACGGCCTGTCCCACGATGTCACTCAAAATGGTTCGATCGACAACTTGTGTTGAAAATAACAATAGCATTAGAAAATTTGTTGTTTTTAGTATAAGTGTTCGATCGAACGATTTCTAGTGACATCGGAATCACGGACATCACGGAATTTCTGACATTTCTAATTTTCATCAAATTGTAATTAATTTTTAGAGTTGTTGTGTGCTGTAAATTCGAAAATAAATGAATTTGTGTGTACGTAAACAGAAGTCTACACAAAAGGCTGCACGAGTATTATTCCGTGTAGAAATAAATGTAAATTTAGGGCCTGTCCCAGGATGCCACCAACGTTCGACTCGTCGCACACTTACATTCAAAACAAAAACAAATTTTAAAATTTTGTTGTTGTTTGCCATGTAACTGTGCGACGAGTCGAACGTTGCTGACATCATGGGACTGGCCCTTACAAACGTGAAATTCCGTAAGGACTCTGTACCAGGTCTTAACTGATAACATTTAGGTTTTATTAAGATAACAGATTTAGCTGCACAATACTCGGAAATCAATCAAATCAAAAATCGCTCCATTAAAAAAAACACAAAAAGTTCCTGAATTTCTGAAGGATTACAACTGCTGCCCTGAAGTTTTCTATTCTTTACCTGTAGTGCTAAAAGATGACAAGGTGCTTTCTTATCCTGATTTCAAATACATTTTATTTTTTTAGTATGTCACTGTAATAATTTTGTGAGTGTATATATTTTTGGTTATACCAAAAAAGCTTTTTGTATGTTTAAATAGTGGGTAAAATGGTTCTTCCCTTAATAAAAAAATAATACTGGACAGCGAATTTTACAATTTAACTTCAAAAGAAATACATTTCTCGCAACCGACCTGCAAAACATTAAAATATGATTTAAGCAGATGAAGTAAATTCATGTGGGCGCACGGTACTGAAAAATTTATGTAGGCTGATGTCTGGGGGATATTAAACTTACAAGCGGCGAAAGCTGGTTAATTAAGCTGAATATAAAAATTTTTATTGAAAATTTTCAATACATAAATCACACATAAATAAATATGCAATAAATATTAATTTATTTTTATTTAATTGTTTTCAATTACATGCTGCCAATCCAGTGCAATTCAGCAAAATTTATGACAAATTTTAATCAGAAATAATGTCTTAATTGGTCTTAAGTTTAGTATTTTTAATAGAACGAAATATTTTTATTAATGAAAGTGCTTTTCTAAAGAAGAGAATGTTAAAAACTTTGAACTGTTGGAAACGTGATTGCTGTTTTATTATGTATCGACATATTACTTTATATTTTTTAATACGTGCGTATACATATATATCATTAAATTCAAAGCCTTCTTAGCTTTTTTTCAATATTGTTCTGTAATTAATAGGCATTAGGTGCCGTATTAAAAAAAAATAATTTGGGTTTAATGTTTTTGCTAAAACAAAATGTCTATAAAAAGTTTGACTAAAGCACAGCTGAAATACAAATTAATGGTTTTCTAAATACGGCAGTAAAACTTTGCAGCCAATCTCCTCTCTAGTTTATAGTGCATTACGAAACTACAAAAAAGAAAACTAATTTTTATCGTCAGCAATTAATTAATATGTCATTAACAAAAGTTTATAAACAACAAATATGTCGCTTGAAAGGAGTTTATGAAAAACCTGAACACAATAAATATTATTTATGACCTAAATAGATAAAAAAAAATAAAAGATAAATAAAAATATGACAGAAAGATAAATAAATAAGCCTCTAAATGATAATGTCTGCTTTGTAAAAAAATACTGACATTTTTATACATTATCGACCTAATTCATAAAAAATATTACTTTCTTTTAATGGGCTTGTAAGATTTCCATACAAAATTTGTCGTATAAACGGAAATATTTTATTTATTAATTAAAAAAAATATATCGGGCCATAACTGCCAAAAAAAAAGCTTAACCGACACATATTTGGGACATCGTTTTTTATTGCCGAAAATCGATTATTTGCGATTTTGGTCAAAAAATTAAGTTCGATAATTATGTCGCTTAAGCTTTTTTTTGGCAGTTATGGCGGAACCAGACTTTTTACCTGTGTACAGGAGAAGCAAAAAAAAAAAAAAAAACTTTACAACTTCTAAACAATTTTGTTCAATATTGTTTTAAATACTCACAGTTGCAATTGGATCAGCATAAACGATGCAAACAAGTTTTGTCTCAAAACCTTCACCAGAATGTATCCAAGACTTTTCCACTTGTATATCGGGCGGATCTGAAAATAAAAAAAAAAATTAACATACATAAAAATAAGCAAATTAACTAACATGTGCCTAATTAGTATTGAAAAAACGACAATGGTAAGACTGTTGTAAATTTAGAGATGGTAAATTTGGGCCTTCATTACAAAACATATTTCAGCAAATTGAAATACGATGAATCAAACCAATTCACATATTCCATTTGCAGAAAAGTTTCGTATATAAGGCAGAAATCTACATCAACTGACACCACACACAGTGGACCAAACACAGAAGAACGCTGATGATGAAGGTTTAGTGGCCTTCGAAAACGGCTGGCTGTTCCGTTCAACTATGTGTTGTCGGAATATTTACAACTAACTTTGATGTTATTTGTTCATTAATAATTATCACATGTAACATTAGCCTGTTCAATTCATTAAATATAGAAACAAATGCAGTTCGAATAATAATAATTAAATTAACTAACATACACTAATTCATGCGAAAATAAAAAAACTGCATTGTGAATGAGGAGTTAGAAAGTCTAGACTAGACACTGTTAGCAGGAGCATTTAAAATTTTTTCATTTGAATGAATTGTGTCCTCTCAACATCAATAAATTAAAAAATAAAAATAGTTTTTATGTTTATAGTATTTTTTTGGGGGGTTTAAAGAATGTTAGAGTTTTTTAACTTTTTGTTTTCCACTTGTATAAAAAAAAATTATTTTGCACGTTAATTCGTGCTGATTTCAAGCTCAAGGATCTTAGTTAATGTATAGGGTAAGTGTAAATTCAAATGGTTTATTTGTATTTTATGCACTAAACCCATTCATCGCAGCAGGCTACACGAACGCACGACTTCAAATGCCGTTGGCTACATTTGTCCTTTCTTTGAGGACGGCAGCATTATAATCAGCATCTGATATTCAAGTATAAAATCATATTTCAGTATGTGCCCCTGTGGCTGAGAGGTAGCGATGCTAGCCTCTCAGTCCATAGGTCGTGGGTTCGATTCCCGCCATACGCTCTGGGTATTTTCTGCAGACAAACTAATCGCTTCTCAGGTTGTGTCTGTTTATAAAAATAAAAAAATATTTCGCATTTATAAAAATAAAATTAATCTTTTAAAATGAATTTAAAATTTGCTTTTATAGCCACGTAAAAGTATAAAAATGGGTCAATTTATTCTTTACATCAATTTCGGAATATTACTGCGGTTAAACAATACTAAACCATTGTAAGACATCATTCATTAAATTTTGTATTACACTTACTACGTTTATACGCACGGCTTATTTGCAAATAGAACTGTAAATTGTTGCCATATTATTGTTTTTATTGCGACTTACTAATTCAGAAAACTATTCACGATTATCGCACTATTTGCACATAAAATGCTTGAGGTTGCCACACTTACAAATGTTTGCTAATAAAAAACAATAAATTGATAAATATTGCACAAAAATACATTGATAGAAGAAAGTAATGGCAATAAAAACAAATTTTCATTTGTTATTTTATACATTTACACAATTTTTTTGTAAACATAAGTAACATTTCTATAGAAGTGCTACCAAGTTTTTATGCATTTACAATGCCGTATAAACAGTGAGTTAATTTTTCTTTGCAAATATTTTTATTTGCAAATAGTGCGTGTATAAACGTAGTAACTGGCAACACTGTATTTGCTCATTGCCGTCAAAGAAAATAAAAAAATTACCAAATCAGCAAATCAGCAAAGACAACAACCATATGTGTTCTATCCTTGACATTTTGGTAGCTTGCTGCTGTAAATGGTTTTAATGCATTATGCTTTTATTCTCAATCTTAAAAAATAAACTTTAAAGTTTTGCACGTCTATTCATGGTTATTTGATTTTAAGTTTCTTAAAAGCAAAATCTAACACCTGAAACACTAAAAATTAAATTTGCAGTATTTTTTTTGTTTTAACTTACATAAAACATCCAGGCGTATATCGACACTAACTGGTTCACCAACACCATTATCTGCGGTGCACTGATAAACTCCAGCCTGTTGGCGTTCCACTTTTTCCAAAGTTAAAATTGGGCCGTCGCCAATTCGAGCCGTTGACTTGCCAGCGCCACTCTATTAAAATATAAAAAATATAAAAAGGAGTCATATTAAATAATAGACAGCATATACATATCGGTAGCTGAAAAACAAAAGCACAAACTAAACGTTTTTAAATTTTATAGGAGAGAAAAAACCAAAAAAAAATAAATAAAAAAATGCGCTTTTTTACTTTTAATAAAAATAATCGATATTGAATTTTTTACCAGTTACGTAACTTTTCATTTCAGCTGACGATATATCGTGCCATAATCGCCAAAAAAGCCTAAGCGAGCTTAATTTTTTTTTAACAAAACTAAATTATTTGCTATTGTTAATAATCGATTTTCGTAAAAAAGAGGTCCAAAAAAATCTGTCTGTTAAGCTTTTTTTCCGAAGGTTATGGCACGATACTTGGTTCGACAAACAAGCCAAAATTTTTTTTCCATTTGAAGAATTAAAAAAATATACATACATATCGTCTGTTTGCCTTTTATCAAATGAAAATAAAAATGTTCGCCAGATAACGAAATAATTAAATGCCTGACCCGCTTAAACTAGAGGCGTTGCGATGAAGTAATAAAAGGTATGAAAATTCGCACTAGTTTCGCTATCAATTCATCACCTGTTGTAAAGAAATTAAAACTACCTCTATCCGTTGACACATAGTAATAGCCCGAGCATTCCCCACTCTTATTAAGTAATCATATGCTGGCTTAAGTGATTGGAAGTTATAGTTTGATGACGATAAATGAATAATAATTTTGAGTGTTATTTTTAACAAAATATAACACTTACTGTCTTTAAAGTTAAAGCAACAAGTAAAAAATAAAATAATACAATTTCAATTTTTAATTAACCTTTTTCACCCGACACACAAACGAATATTCTTACCAACACTCGCACATGGTACACACCCTGTTTTTAATGCGCCCTAATACCCTAAACTTATGATACTAAATCACTGTCATCTATAAACTGCTTTTAAAATGTCAATGGAGTCAATATGTCACCGGCAACGGCAAAATTGTAGACACACTCACTCACCGATACTCTGGCACTAACACTTGGAACCTTTATGAAAATGAAGATACATATACAACGGAAGTCTTACTAATACGACTGCAGTAACGTAAAATAATTGGACACATATGGAACATGGGAGGCCATACCGAAATGAACTTTATTCATATTTTTTTTTTCAAAAGCTCTAAAGCAAGGTGTAAGAGTTTTATATGACTTGGTTTTATACGAAAAAAAAGATTACGGCCTGGCGATAGAAACTTTCATGTTGACATCATGGGCCATGCTGTTAATGATATTTTTCAAAATGTGCAGTAAATTGGTATTTTTAATTTTTATTCTATTGAAGATTGAAATAGGTCCGTGCCGTTGGAGCCACATCGATTTGTGTCGCTTTTAAAAGTTTGTCTCACTTCGCTTTGTGTACGAATGTACTTTTTAATTGAAGTCATAGTTACGTGTGCAGAAGTTTTGAATTCCGAATACTACAATCCATTAAGTAAATTATTTTGCAATACAAAATTCGTGATAAGAGCTCTTAAGCACACCAACATGCAAGATGCTGCCAGAAGATAGACACAAATATAAACAACTGCAGTATTGTGTTTTCAGCTTATTAAGAAATATACAAACACATCAACACATAAGCCAGTGCAGACGCCAGACACAAACAACGACAACTACAATTGCTTCTGCTACGTCCATCTACACAAACTAACAGAACGAATAACGACTACATGAACTAATGTCGTGATCGAAAGCTAAAACTTGTAAAGCTGGGGAGAGTGCTGTTAAGTCCTCGATTTTGCTAAAATTATTCTTGAATTTGTATGCAGCACAGTCAGTCACAGATCCAGTATTATGGGAATAATAGCGGTGAGAGTCTTGTTAACATCGTCGTATTGAGTTGTGAATTATATAACTTTTTAATTTTCGACACTTTGATATCCTATAACTTTCTTATTTATTTTGAACAGCTGTTGTTTCGAAAGCTTTCCAATATATTTGGAACTTTGAACGTAATTTAATAGGAACTTTAATTAACCACTGAAAAAAATTAAATCATATTTAAATAAAATTTAAATAAAAATTAGCTAATAGGATTTTTATATTGTCTCGAAATCTAGTACTCACGAGATTTCGAGCTAAATCTAGTTGCTTTTGACTAGATTCCCCATGCAAAACAGAATCTAATTTGTTAGCAGATTTTTAGGAAATCTACTAAAAATCGAATATTTTTATTATTTATTTCTTACTATCTATCCTACGCAACATATTTATATAAAAGGTGAGTGAATTAGCTAAGCTCTACAAAAGTTCCTACTGAAGGTGTGTGACTGAGCGAAGTCTGTACTTTTTGGGTTACAGTTTCAGATTAAGTTTTAGACAAAAGATTTTGTCTTGGATTAAAAATATTGCAAAATGTCAAAAAAGCAAATGAAATATACTAGATTGCAGTATAAAATAAATATAAAATATAAACATTTCAATTGTCGACCTAATCAAGAAAAATCACTACCTTCATACAGCTTAAAAAACGATTTGATTTGCATTATTTAGATATGAGTCTAATTTTCCTTTATTAACCAAGCAAATCTGAGTGCCAGTATATCAGGTTCAACTTCTTCATTGTCTTCAAAAACTTTTCAAACTGCCTTTTTAATCTCATCAAAACTTTAGGTTAAATTTCTTTAAAAAAAACTGCCAGACCAAAAGCAACAGACAAGAATCATGAAAAAGCAAACGAAATCTACTTCATGTTAAGCTTTTGGAAAAAAAGTAGTTCTTTTTACTTAAAAAAAAAAACGAAGCAGGAAATACATCATATAGATGATGACAATAACTTAACAAATGAACACGGAGAGTGATAAAAAAATTTAACACAAAACCAAAAGAAAACCTTTACTAAAAGGTGAAAGGCCACATACTGTTAAGGTCACATGCACACAGACGCACACACACACACACAGTTACTTGCATATTTATACACAAGCACAAAAGTATAAAGATATTTTTGCAACTGCAAAAAAGAAATGCCATAGAAATTATACACTCCCGCTAAAGTACATATGGGTACATATGTAGAGGAGTTTTGAAAGAAAGACAAACATTTCCTGGCAATATACCGATATGGCTCTGGCTCTCTGCTGAGAATCTTCACATGACTTGATTGCATGATGTCCCTACTATTAAGGCTGTGTGTGGCAAATACCTTTAGGAAGCCAGGAAACACAAAAAACTTAAGTGGTGGTAACAACAGCAGATATACAAACTTAAAGCCACACATGTTGTTGTTGCTGTTGCTGCTAAAGTGTGCTTGCTATACTACCTTTCCTTATGGTTGCATGTTTTTAGTTATAATTTTTTTTTCTGTTGGTTGCATTTGTAGCCTTTGACATGACTAAAGACCCGCCTTGTTTGTGCCAAGCTGGTTGCCTGACTGCCTGCCAAATTGTAATTAATGCGAATGACTTGGTTGCAATGTCATGTTAAAACTGCAAACAATATATGATGACTATGCAAAGTAAATGTAAATTTTTCCTTCGATTTTTATCCTTTTTTCATTTCGTTTTTGTTTGGTTTATTTACAAAATAAAACTTGAGGGAAAAAAATCAAGAATAAAGAAGAATTATTGGGAAAAATTTGTTTTTATGCCTCCTCCATTTCACTTTATGGCAACAAAAAGCTGAATAATCAAACTGACCTAGTATTATTGTTGTTTAATTTTTCTTTTTTTAACATGTTCAGCCTTAAATAAAATTCATTGCCATCGTAGTTAAATGTTGATGAGGAAATATTTTCTGTAAAAGACATGCAGGACTTGTAGGTTTTTTTTGCCAGTTCGTTGGAAAACTCCATAAAATATATGTTTGCATTTTTTGCATATTTAAATTGGGCTGCATTTTAAAGACAACATTTTTTACATCAATTTTGATTGGAGTTTAATATCAAGATGAGTATTTTTCAGAGAATATTCTGGAGTTCAATAAAATCTGTAAGGAAGTGGACAAATATGAACAATGATATGTTACGAAAAGTTTACGCTGACACTGTTAAGCCTGGAAAAATAATTTCTTCCAAATACTGAGAAAAAAATATACATACAGGACAGGGAAACCCAAAAATGTTTTGCAGCTGAAATAATTAGGAGTACAGTGATACAAAAAAGTAAGCATACAATTTTTAATTAAAATTTAATCACGAGAAATTGTTTTGTATAAGTGTATGCTATTTGTTTACTTGGAGAAATGAGAAAGTTTTCAATACATTTTGGAGTTTTAAAATTTAGCTTTTTAAAAAATAAAAAATATTGAACATTTTGCGACTTTATCAAGTAAACAAATGGCAAATTCTTTGATAAAGTTTAAGCGGAGATATTATGACCCAACCAGGGTTGTCAGGTTTTTTCCGACCTATTACGTCAAATTGATTTTAAAAATCGCCAAAATTAATTTTATGTAGTTTTTATTAATACATATTTGATAATAAATTTTGTTTTTATATAGATCACTTTTTTTAATATAAAATTTGTATAAAACAATCGAGAAAAAATTTTGAACAAAATCGACAAAAATATAAATAAAATTGGCAAAAATTATTTCTTTCTCATCCAAATTCAAAACGCATTAATTACTGAGACAAAGTTCACAATTCACCACACGAGATACAGTTAGAGAGCGAGAGAGAGAGAGAGAGAAAGAGAGAGAGGCAATTTTATATTTTATTTCGTTTTTCTGTGCAAAAGTTGATAATTTGATTTCTTGACTTGCCCTTTTAAATGAAAATAAGGGTCAGCGTAAAACTGCTCCACGGACCATTTAGCGAACATTGGTTAGGGTTTATTGTAGTTTACCATTAACTTCTGGATCAAGAGAAGTCTGTACGTATCACGGCGCACAACTCGCTGACGTGGACTGTGCACCATCGCTACTCTCTCATGGAGAGCGGCGATGTTTTTGCGACAGATGTCAGGCTTCCTCAAGACACGGGTGTTTGGTGATTGTTCGTTGAACCACTGGACTCAAAGGGCGATTATGGCAAACGTAAAACGAGCGAACAAAGCGGAACGTTCCACGAACAGTACATTATGATAAAATAATTTTAAAATTTACACATGCTGGTCCATTCACGGTGATTAAGCAAAACATACTGAACAAACGACAGCAACTAGCTTCAACAATATGGCCTTTGTCTACTGTCAAAGTCCGCAAGTCCCTATTGGAAGTCCCTTTATTACTCATATAAAAAAAAATTAAAAACGTAGTAATATCATGCTTTCCCAACCCTCGAAATAATAAATGAGACTTTCTTTTACTTGTTCCCGTTTTCCTGGTTGGGCCCACTAATTAAAGCACTCAAGGGGCGTTAATTATATGTTGCAGGCAGGAAATTATTTTCTGTTAAAAATAATCAAATTCATCAGTTCCTAAACAGGGTTTCATAAATAACAAATTACCCATTTCGTTGGTTACTGATTTTATATGCAGATGAAGCAGGGCATTTTCTAGAACAACAGACAGGAAAGGTAACACCTGATTAACTTTTGCTTATCCTCAATTTTTTTTAAATACATAGTTAAATAAAATGTCGCGTCTCATGAAAAATTCCGACTTCATAAGCAGTTCATTATGGATTTATTAAAAGAAGGCTAATTTATAAGCACAAGTCAGTCTAGCAAATTCAAGCGTTTGAAAGGTTCTTTTTAGTGGCATTTAAATTAATGCGTTTTAAGTACTTTCTGGTGACCGTCAATTTAATGTCCTTTGATAGCTGGTGAATAAGTTTTTGTGCTTGTTTTTACTAAATGACCACACATTGTTATTCATTATTCATTGCAAGGTACACATACACATACAGTCTGTGTAATACATGTCTAACGCAGAGACCGTTTACATTTAAGTAAGTATCTACTCGTACATATTCGTATGTATTTTGTGTGTCTACTATTTTGCTTTTTACTTGCTGTCCTTTTAGCAAAATGTTTATAATGTAAAATGGGCAGAGGGCTTATGCATGTTTTACATTTAAGCATGTGTTTATGAGTCTTGCTTTTGTGTTATTTATGTGTTGTGGCTTTGTTTGTGTGAGTTCCTTTTTGTTGGTGTTTAAAGCTTTTTGCAGCAAAATAATTACATTGTTTATTATCTTGAAATGTTGTCATTAACTTAGATTTTTACTTAAATGTGTCAACACCTGATAAAAATCTATTAGAAAAATACATAGTGTTTCATTTAAAGAAAACGACAGTTGGTTGGTTCTTGCTTGACAATGATTTAAGCAACTAATTCGAGCAATAAAGATAATTTGAGACAATATTTAAAGTTAATGACAGCAAATGGCTCGTATTTGATAGTAGATTAAACAAACTTTATTGCCATTAGCCAAAAGTTGTTTCAAGTAAATAATTTTTAACTGCAAGGCCGAAGCAAAATATTCCATTAGCTCAGAGAAATTGGTATATAAAGCTGAAATTTGCATCAACATCAATATTTCACTTGTTTTTTTGCTTAGTATTTTTTAAGCATCAAATTATAGGGTGTTTTTAATAGACTGACACAAGTTTAAAACATAATAAAGCAAGGAAATATATTTTTAATATAAATGAAACGGACTCTATTGGAAATAAAATTTTATGAAATTAATGTTTAATAGTTTAATAGGCAATAGTTTTTTGAATATATATGGGCCAATGACTCCGCCAGCTCATAAAACGCACCAAACAGTAATTTTCTGTGCATGTAATGGTGTTTCCACCAAAGCTTGAGGATTCTCCTCACTCCAAATGCGACAATGCTGCTTATTTACGTACCTACTCAACCAGAAATGGGCTTCATTGGAAAATAAAATTTTGAATGGCAATGAGTTTGACGAATAGTTAGAACAATTATTTTGATTAAAAATTTCAACAATTTGCAGGCGTTTCTCTGGTGTAAGTCGATTCATAATGAAATTTCAAAGCAAACTAAACAAAAGAGCAACTATCGGTTGGTAAATCTGTGCTCAAATAAAGCAGTGATGCCAACTCAAAGTTGTGATACTCTAAAAAAACTCTCTATACTTGTGATACAACAAGAAAAGATCGGCAAGCATTATTTACAACTTATGTCTGGTTAGTACTCTAGGGTTAAACAAACCACAAACGAACAGTGCCATTTAGTTGTGGCTTTTTATGTCTATGAGCACAAATTTAAAACCTGCATATTTGTATGTAAAAAGATAAATTTAAATTTAACTAGCAGAGACAAAAACAAGAATTTTTAGCAGAGCCTTTGCAGCAGCTAATACCTCAATGTTAATATTTAATAATGATACGTTTCTGCATTTAATTGCAAGATTTACAATTAAAGAAAAGGCCCCAGTATTAAATTTTTATTAAACTAAATACTTTACTTAGTCAGCACAAATATATTAGAAATTTTAAGACGCATATTGTTAAATAGTCACAGCTGAATACCACGATGTTAACTTTGATGTTGTGTACATAAAACTGTCCCTGCTGCTCTGCACACAATGCAAACTCCCCGACTAAATGAGTAAACTGACTATACTGAGTTAAAACTTTTTAAGCTTAAAGCCTGGTACTCTGTTCACAATTTCGTGCGAAATGCTGTCAAACTACATATAAAAGTATTTGGTGTGAAATATTTGCGAAATAAATTCGCAAAAGTAGTACTCTGTTCTTGTTGTGAAAAACACGCAAAATCATGTCTTTCCATGCAAAATTAGTCTGGCATCATTTTAGTTTAGCTGCGAAACAACATGAGCAGTGCTTTTTTCGCACGGAATTTTAAAAATGTTACATACTTTCAAGTAATAAAAGCAAGAAATGTATAAAAAAAACCGCGAGTTGGACTACATTTAGTACATGTCAAATTTTTCACGCGAAATAATCAATGGTGCTGAAAATTTTTCACAACTTTGCACAGAGTACCAGCCTTAAAACGCTGCAGCAATATCAAATTACGACTTCTATAAGGCTTATACGTTTCAATTTCTTTTAGTAGTTTTTCTCTCTAAAAAGTTTGGTGCATTTTCTTTTCAATTTCTTATACAATGAAATGTTTTATATTTCGTCTACTTTTGCTTTAACTACTCTTTACATTGAAGATAATTTAATTCCAATCATGGATTTTAACTTTTATTACATCAAATAAACCAAAGAAGCAGGAAAAAAACAAAAAACAAAATGAAATAAAGCATCACCTCTTATTAGAAGAGAAACACATAGAAACCATCAAAAATAAAAGTGTAGTAGAGATAAATTTAATTAAATTCAAAGGAAAAGCATATTAAAAAAAAAAAAATAAAATTTTTTTAACAAAAAAAAAACTCGAATTTTTATTAAGTTTACCCCACAGTTGATTTAAATAAAAATAAATAAAGATAGAGCAATTAATTGATTTACTTACCTTTTTTGTCCAAAATATGGAGGGCACTGGATTGCCCGATCCTTTGCACTCCAAAGTTACTGGACCACCTTTGCGAGCCTGTAGATTTCCCGAAGTGGGAGTGGCACGCACACTGGGCGGTACTTTAACAAAAATATATATATTTTTATTTTCATTTATTTATTAATTTTTTTCTTTCAAATCTTACCCAATATTTCCACTGTATGCACTTGATCACGATTTATTTTGTCACTTATTTGACAAACATAATCACCAGCATCTTGTGGTTCCAGGTCTGTTATTTCCAAATTATAACCATCTATCAGTCTTATACGTTCGTCTCGTGTCACCATTATATTTGAGGCGGTTAAAACATTTATACCACGACGCCATAACAAAACAAATGTTCCTAAAATGAAGAGAAACACACAGAAAATAAAATCATTATATTTTATATTTGTAAATTATTAAACTAAACTAAAAGAGATTTTGAATAAGAAAACAACATTAAATTGTGAAGTATTTCCAAAACTAAGCAGACGTTTTTATAAAGCTTAAGAGAACATACGCAAACTGAAAGGCAACAACATTTTTAAGTCAAACATTTATTAAGTCTAGCGCTCGTTGGTAAAAATGTAATGCCATAACTTTTAACGAAATGTAGCAGAAAATCACTTTAGGAAGACTATTTAGGTAGATACTATTGACTAGATAGCTCTACTAAGACCATATGTAGAGATACAAAAATTATATACACATATATTAATTTATATTTATGATTTGAATAGACTAAAGTTCATATCGCTCTGTAAGCCAAATTACATGCAATAATTTTTGAGGAAAAAATAACACCAAAGTTAATTGCATATATTGTGACAAACACCAGCATAACGGAACAACATGCTGTTTGCAAAGGCCGCAAAACCTTTATTATCAGAGTTTTTGTATTTTGACCACTGTGTGTGGTGGCAGTTGATACAAGTTTCAGTTTATATATGTAACAAATGGGCCAAAAGAAGTCATCCGATGTTGTTTGGCTCTCATTTTTTTTCTATGTAAATGAACATTTTAATACTGTTTTTGATTATGTTTATTTGAAGCTTTAGAATTTTATTTGTCAAGTCGAGAAGATGATATCGGCCAAATAAGCGCCGTCATAATTGACGGCTTGCTTTACTGCAATTTTTATCACTTCGGCGAGAACTTCGGGCGACAGATTCTCGCAAATAACCCAACAAAACAAGTCTGGAATGGTTAAATTGGGCGATCTTGCGGGCCAGTGTAAATCGCCAAAACGAGAGATGAGGCCACCTGGGAACGCCACGACACGATAATTCCGCGTTCTTGGAGAGTGTATCGCTCCATGGCTTCTTCACTTGTATTCTACATCTGTCTAGTTCACAAATGTCAAAACAGATTTGACATTGGCCGTCATTTGCAAAAATAAAAGCATCTTCCAATAGGGTGATTTCTTTTAGCCCACCTTGTATGTCAATATGTTGCCAAAAAGTTAGCAAATAATTGCAACAAGTACAGTAAGGCCTCGGTTATCCGGGAAAAAATTTTGTAATTTTTTTATTTTTTCCATCCGTTTAATTTTTTTTTTTTTGCATCGATCAACCGTGATTACCTCTATTATCCGGGATTGCAAGCAAGCAAGCACCCGTTTTCAGCCAACATATTTTTTTCCTTATAGCACATATTTATAAATTTTTTTAATAAACACAAACATAAAATCCTTGATTTTTTCTTTTATTATATGCGGTAAATACAAAGATGTATAAGTAAGTACAAATATATGTACAAAAAATATTAAAAAAAACAATAAAAGACTTTACCCAATTAACCGGGAAAATAGATTATCCAGAATGCACCCGGTCCACACCATAACGGAAAATTGAGGCCCACCTGTAGTGACTTGGAGACAAAGACTATAAATCACCCTCTAGTCAGCCTAAACATTTGTATTTATGTCAACACTCTTTTCTCTAGCGATAATTGAACTAGTTAAATTGTAGATAATTTTCCTTTTATGTGCGAGTAGAAATATGTTAGAGACAAGAGTGCTGGTGACATTGTCAACGAATGCGTTAATAGTTTGGTTTCTTTTTTTATTATTTGCAAGCCGGTCGGCGGCTAGCCGCTGCCACTTCTCATTGATTGTTTCAATTTTAAACAAACATATATAAAAAATATAAAAAAAAAATATATGTAACGTATATCTATGTGCTTAAGTTTATTGCCCCAATGCTTATAAAATTGTAGACGAGGGTCACTAAAATGTACTAGTGAATTTTTGGTTCAAATTTCTCCATATGGTCGTTAAAGAACTATCTTGTCAACAGTGCTACAGTCTACTAACCAATTTTCAATGAAAACCCTACACAGAGAAAAAAACTGCCTAATGGAATTAAGAACATTTTCTCTACGAAATGAAAGGGACATCGCAGCGGAAAGAAGCGAAGATTTTTTTGTAGAAATTCCTTATTTTTTTTTATGTGGTAAATCTTTTTAATTTTATCAAGAAGAATACTTGTTATTCACAGTTTTTTTCACTCAATTTCCTTTATTTTTGGCACCAAAAAACAATCCATAGAGAAATTGTTTTTTTGATTCTATTAGGTTTTCTTTTAAATTGTATATTGGATCTCTTATTGATTTCATTAGGTTGCCTTAATGATTTTTTCAAAAAGGTTTTCCTTATTGATTTCATTAGGTTCCTATATGAAGGAAATCTTCTTACCGGAGTATGAGTAATTTTGTAATATCAATTAAATTTTTCCACTCAAATTAATTAATACAATAAAAAATTTAATTGAATAAATTAAATTCTAAGTTGAAAACTTTAATTGGTGAACACTTTTTTCTGTGTTAGCATATTGGTTAGAGTCTTGTCTATCAGTCAGAAGGTTGCTAGTTCAATATTTGTTTGTTTCCTCTCAAGTAAATAGTATGTATGTATGGTGAGTTAGTTAAGAATATAATATAGTATGTATGTGTGTATGTATAAATAAAATACATATACTACATAAATACATACATACATATTTGGTATAGAATTTAAATGAAAATATACAAGTACAAAGAATAAATAAAGACTTAAAAATTTTTTTTATTTTTTATTAGGTCGCCTAATAAAAACAAGAAGAAAACCTTTTTTAAAAAATCAATAAGATAACCTCATAAAAATTACAAGATTTCTTCTTGATTTTTTTAAAAAGATTTTCCTTATTAAATTAATAAGATTTCCTTATTGAAAAAGAAAACCATAAAGATATCTTGTTAATTTTGTTCTATTTTATGAGTTTCTAAAAAGATCGGTGAGAAAAGCGTTTTAATTTTCAAGAGCGTTAAAATATGAAATGAAATATCTATTGAAAAGCATTATCATTATTAGTGCTGAGGTTGATTTTGGCCAGTTTTTCGTTTTCAATGTAATCGTTTTTAAGGCATTTGCATGGGACATAAAACAGAAGTAGTTTTCGGGGTCAACAATTCAAATGCTGATTTCAGCAAAATCTGAAGCGGTATTTCAATGTAACTAGCTTTAGTTTTTAGGTGGTTTTGATTTTGCACAAAAACGCTGCATACTGTTTTATTTTAATTTTAATGACTGTCGCACGGGACATAATGCACGCACTATTTTTTTTTTAAGATATACATGTTGTTTTCGTTGCGAAATTAAATATACGTCAGCAAGCTTACTAGAAATGCCTTAAAATCAACAGAATTCTTTTCTGGTTTTTAAACTTATTGCTTTGTAATTTTATTTGATTTTTTTTTTTAATTTTCTCTTCACCGCTTACAATGCTCCCAATTTTTTTTTTGCCACCGATTTATGTTCATCTAGATGTAAATAGCTTAAAAGTAAGAATGCATGTATATAATTACATAAATAAATAATTTTTTTTATGGAAAAACTATTTTAAAACTTTTTATTTGCACAATTGCAATGACGCACGTGACCAACTTTTTTTTTAAATTAATACTAAGATCACAATTATATTTATTTTTCAAATGTACTTCCGAGACACTGACAAGAAACAGTTTCTAAAATAATGCGTAGCGCTCAACTCGATTTGAAATGCAGCTTAGGCTAAGTACACATCTGGCATTTATTGTGTTGTCATTTGTTAAAGTCATTTTCAAAATATGTTTAACGCCGTTCTGATCACCAGTACATACTATTACGATGTCACAAGATGCCATATTGTGTACTCGGCATTACAAACAAAAAATATCTTACATTGCGCTAGAGATGGGCGCGTGTTAAATTTTTCCAACATGACACGACACGAACACAAATGCCATACGTAACACGCACGCCAAATTTTTTCAAAACACGAAACTGCACAACACCCACAAAATCAAATTGAATAGGAAAAAAAGCTATTTTGTATATTCAAATAGATACATACATATTTTTATTTTTATTTTATTTAATTTCAGAACTTTAACTATCAACAAATTTTATGGTTTTACTTGTTTGACGATACAAAATATTAATTTTTTTTTTACTGGAAATTCATGCATACATATTTTAACACCAAAAATCGTTTCGTGTTTATCTCGTCAATGTTGCTCAACACGATACGACCCGAACACGCACGAAATACGACTTTCTGTAACGATCACTTAGTGTTGAGTCGTGCGTGTTTGTGTCACGAAAAATAACACGACACGCGCCCATCTTTACCTTGCGCTACATAATTACTATGAATTTAGAAGTTTTTATATATTTGTATATTCTTGTTTGTTTAAGTAAGTGTAATGTAAATAGTTTTTATTTTTATTTTGCTATACAAATTCTATATTTGACATTTTACTTCAACTAAAAAGCCATGTTGTTGTTTTCATTGTTATTAATTATTAATGTGCATTAACAAAAATTTTATAAAACAGTAAATTATTGAAATTCGATATGAAGCTATTTTATTTTTCTTTAACTTTATACAATTAGAAGAAATTCAAATAAACAATTTTTCAAATAATCACTTTCTTAAATATTTTATAAAAACTTAAAACATCAATGAAAAAAGTTCATCTTCACAACTACGAATTAGAAAACTAAAGAAAATTTCCAAGTACCGTGTATCACATTTTACTCCCTTCACCCCCTCCTACCGACAAACTCACACGTACTGAAGGAAAAACTTCGTAGTGTTACACCGTAACTTGGTAGAATTGAAGCTGGTTTTAAAATATTTTAATCTTAAAAAAAGAATACTATGCATTTTTCAATAAACTAATTTTTTCTGCTATTGTTAAATAAAAATATTGTATTTAACGATTTTTATAAAAAAAAAACACTGAGAAAAGCATAGACTCTGTCTTGATATTAATTTAATAACACGCAAAACATTTACTTGTTGCTCCGGTAAGTCAATAGCTTAAATTTAATCTCCAACAAAATTAAAAATCAATTAAAAATTTAATTGATTCAATTAGACTTTTGTTTAAAAATTTAGTTTAATTAAAATTTTAATTGGCTCAATAACATTTTTAATTGATTTTTTTTTCAATTAAACGTGTTTATTGCAAGAATTTGTTTTCTGGGCAGCTATAAAGAAATACATTCCAAAAAAAAAAAATAAGCGGTTTAGATATAAAAGATCTGAAAGTTAAGCAATAAGTATGAACATAATGCTTTTGCAATGATTTCCAGAACCCCATTTTATGTTGCAGCTGCGGCAATTATAGATAATTGTAACAATGCAAATTAATGAAATGAAAACATTTTTTTCAACTTGCGTCCTTCCTAAAACTTTTCATTCTAAGACTTCCCTTCTTTACACAAATGATTTTATCCATTTTATCTTAGAAACTTCTTACAATCTTTTTAAAATTCTTAAAGTCTTGTTTCCATACTATTAAGCAATTTACTGGTTACTGGCAAACATACAAAAACAAAATGTTCTTAAGTTCACACAATTGGCTTAAAATGAGTCGTTGCAAAATAAAGAACAAAGAAACTCGAAACTATATAAAACATTGAAAAGCAATTTCACATCTATTTGATGGTAACACTTGCTACCAACAAATACATAAAATATGTTTTTCCTTATAGATTTATTTGTTTTATTTTAAGGCTGAGAAAAAATATGTTTACAATATTTGCAAAAAAAAATAAAAAATGGAGAGAAAAACACTAAACACGAGGTAAAATAAAACTTTTAAATGTTCAATAAACTCTAAACAAAAGTACAAAACAGACTACAAGGGATTTCAATAAAAATAAAAGCTATTTTTAGAAAAAAAAAGGATACAATTTAATCATCAAACTGAAACACTTGCCGTATGACAGACAAGTAAATTATAGACAGTTTGCTAAGCAAATTTATAAAGTTTATCAGCAGTTTCTTAAAGCAATGGAAGAGATCAAAGAACAAGGTTACTATTTCAATCAATATCACTAAATGAAATAAATAAAAATGTCAAATAAGCAGTCTTTAAGAGGTTGTTAATACATTATTTATAGTGAAAAGAAAGTTATATGATTTGAATCTAGCGATATGGAGGCGGCACAAGCACCAGCACATTGAAAGCATGTAAAAATGTTGGTCCTTCGAATCGGAAGTACTCACAAACTCTGAGGAACTGTTGACTTCGCATCCTGCATAATTGTAGAATTTTTTATGAAAATCACTTAATATGATCAGTTGTTCAAATTTTTTTAAGTTTTATAATTAAATATTATTTTTTTTTTATTTAAATAAATTATGAACATTTTTTATTCGTTTGCAACACTTATCGATGACATTTGGTATGGCAGTGGTTTCCATGGATTTCTTATTTACGGACATCTTGCAAAATTTTTTTTTGTCGCAACCCCCTTTGACGTCTAAGATGTATAAGGTTTTTTAGTTTGAATTAAAAATTCAAAAAAGTGAAAGATAAAAAAAATTTGAAAATTTTATTTGTTTTTATGCTTAAGCAATTGTCTATATGCATTTTGTTCCAGCTTTTGGAACACATCAGTAGACATCAGCCCAAAAAATTTTTGAATTTAGCTAACAAACTTCGTATGTTTATAGTAAGACTGTTAATAGTATACTGAGAATCACAATATACAAACATAGTAAGTTTGAAAGCCTTCGAACAAAAATCTTTACAAAACAAGCATCTGTATTCGATTGAGCATCTATTTTAATAATGCATATAGACAAATGCTTCACCATAAAAACAAGCCAAATTTTCAAATTAAATAAATAGATTCTTTATGTTAAATAAAAATATACTTCGGTATTTCATGTGATAAAAAAAATGTTAAAATAAAATTTGAAAATTAAAGTTAATAAATTGTTGAAAAATACAAAGTTTTTATTTAAATAAGGATGATTGACACGGACCCTCGGATATTCGCGAAGCTCCATTTGGGAACCGTTGCTGCATGGAATTTAACGTCATTCAAATATCTGCCTCAGCCTCGCTTCTGAAATGTCCAGTTTTTCACTGAATGAAATTTGACCGCTGGCATGGGCTATATTGATTTGGAGGTCCTGTGTGGTTTGTGCCCTAAGCTTTGTACATATTATCTCATTTTGTAATTTAGCAAGCAAAAATTATAGTGTTTATGTTTGCCATTTCTGATATTGTTCATTGTAAGGCGTTGGTTGCGTTGAAAACCAAAAATAAATAATTATGTGAACGACATTGCACACAAAAGCAATGCCAAATGTGTACACAACATTATTAAAGTAGTTCTCTGACTTAGGGTTAATAAATCAGTGCAAAGTAATCTGTATTTTTGGTTTAAAATGTGTTTAAACTAGCAAACCTATAATACAATATAGTATTTAAACCGTCTATAAACGCATAAAATTGGGCGTTTAAATTACCAGTACAGCCATATGGTTTTGTTACCTACAGATTATATTTTTTGCATTAAAAGAGCACTCAACTTTTTTCCAAGACCCTACTTTTTTTCAGATCTTGTTCGACCTGTTTTCTTACACTCTATTATTCTTTTATACTATTCTGTTTCGCCAAGCATAAATATAATTCTTTTCTCAGTAAAATTTGGCGACCTTTAATTAAAATTGTTTAACTTTTTTGCATTTTGGATTGTGCAAAGAATTGATAGCCTGCTGAAATACAAATGTTTTTTGACATTTATCCTAGTGCTGCCACAATATTATTTTTTAAACTACACATAAGGTATGGTTCACTGATTTACTCCTGCTGAGTTTAAACTACATATAAATTTGAGTTTAGTTTAACTAAGCTAACGTTTAAGCTTTGACTGATTTATTAGGCCTTAAGGAAACCTTATTAGAAAATATCATCGAACATGTTCTGTGCCTTTTACTAAAATTCTAGTATTGTTTTCCATGTCCCACGATGCATCATAAAAATGGTGAATATACACATACACTACTCCCAACTTTTGTTAACACTCCCACTTTCTCAAGTCATGGGACGAGTACGTTTGGATAAATAGTCACCAAATTTATTACTTAAAACAAAATTTTTCCCCAAAACAACTTAGTGAATTCAAAGGCGCGAAAGAAACTGTATTACATTGATCAATCAACTTTTATTGCATAGTCCTTCGAACCCAATTTAACCTCTGGAAATATACATGAACTTAACTTAAATAGCCTAAAAACTCTGCAAGAACAACAGGTGCGTAATAATATAATAGCCCAATTCACAAACTTGTGCAAATGGTCTTGCATCGTAGCATGTGCAATATGACATAGTATATTGATACTCACCACTAAGAATTGTTAAGTGGTGAGTATCAATACACTATACCATTATGTCCATGTGACGATGCAAGACCATTTGCTTAAAACTGTGAATTGGGCTAATATAATATAATAATATAATAAATATTAAAAATATTTTAACATAAAACTATCTCTCATTTTCCCATCAAATGATTATGTTCTTTAGCAATTTATTTTTCTACGCACTTGACCAATAAGTTTTTTCCATTTATTCGAATGTTTTTTATTTAAAAAAATAAAAGTTTACACTTTATGGTTTGTATAAAAACTTTTAAGCAAATAAAACCAAATAGTTTTTTTCATACAATTTTATGAATGAGAAAAAAAAATCCATTAATATTTTTGGTGTTTGCATATCAAATAAAAGCATTTATTTTCAATTTTAATTTAATTAAGTAAAAATAAGATTTTTTTTTTTTTAGATATTATTTTGAGCAAAATATTTAAGCAAAGAATTAAAAATCATGAAAGTGAAAAAAAAACTATAACTGAAATAAATAAGTAAAACTTGAAGGATTTTTTTTTGTAGAAAATTTATAATAAAATAGTAATTTCTCTCATTTTTTAGAAAATGCGTGTCAGTGTGAAAATGAATATAAATAGGTTTGTTTGATGCTTGTTAATTATGTCTGGATGGATTTTGTTGGGGTTTTGTAAAATAAAGTATAAGTCACAAACCTCTTATCTTATGCACAAACTTCCAAAAACTATTTGAGAATTCACAAATAAAATAGATTCATATCGAATAAAAATTATTTGCTGGGTTTTGTATGAGTTTCTAAGCCTACTACGCTTATTTTGCTTTTGCGATTTTCAAAAATATTATTATTATTTGTGAATTCTCAAATAGTTTTTGGAAGTTTGTGCATAAGATAAGAGGTTTGTGACTGTTCAAAATGTGTGGTTGAAGTCTACTGACGATTTGTTAAAGCAACAATGAAATGCATATAGATAAAGTATAAGTTTTGGTCAAGGGTAAAAATAATATAAAATTGTACTCGTATGTTGCAATCGTTTCCATTGCTCTTAGTTGGTTTTGCAAAGTACTGCGTACCTTGGAAGCAGTATTATTTAAAATTATAATTAATGATGAAATGATTTATATTTTAAAATTTTTCGCATGCTTAAAAATAAAGCTTAAAAATTTATTTTGATGTCATAAAAAAATGAGCTTAAAATAATAAATGATCCAGGAAATTTTAACTAAAAAACTAATTGAGACTAAACTCATGAGATTTGAAAGCGCTTTGGTTTTCTGGCTGTTTTAAGGTCAGTGTGCTTGAATAATCAATTTTTTATTTAGAAGCCTTTTTAGTGGCTGAATTTTTTATGGGCATTTTTTCTATAATCTTAATGAATAAAAAATTAATTAATTTTACAGTCCTGGCTGGTCTTTTTATTCTCTAAAGAGCTTGAAAGAGAAACCTTAATAAAAAAAAAAAATAAATCATTTTACATTTTGTTTAAATTTTCATTAAGCTTAAGTATTTCTCTTGCACTTTTCTGGCTGAACTTTTTAATCAAATCAAATAAAAAGAAAGTGGTGAATAAGTTTTTTTTGAGCAATGCAATAATTTCTTAATTAAAATCCCTAAAGCAAATGAAGAAGAACAGAAAAAACCCTTTTGAGCTTCAAATAACTCCACAAATAAAAAGGCATTAGAAAAAGCTGCAAGTAAATCGAAAAGATTTACATAGTTTAACAATAAACAAGTATGTAATTCAATATAAATTAAACAGCTTAACAAACATAAAAAAGAAAGAAAGAGGAGAAAGAGTGCCAGAAACTAAAAAGGAAATTAAAATAAATATATATTTTCAACATGTAAAATAACATTAATCTGCCACATAAAAATGCTTGAACAGTGAAGAAAAATCGACATTAAGTTCTTTTTTTGTTTGAATTGAAAAAGTTTAATACTTTTTTTTAAATTTTGTTATTTTCATACCGAGCATGCAATCGCCTGCTTAATCCAATAAAACGAAAGTAAGTGTCAAATGTTGCCTTTTGCTGCTCTTTATCTCTCTTGTTTTATTTTTATTTTTTTTGCATTAGTTATACAAATAGTAATAAAAAATGACCAGGTGACCAGTCATCGGGTTTAGTGGTATGAGCCATAATAATAAGATTTTATTAGTTTAAACAATCAAGGGAATTAAAATAAGTTTTCTTTGATAATAATTCTTTTTACGGGTTTCCAAAGGGAAGTTCGCTTATACTCGTATACAAAAAAAAAAAAGTAACAAATAAATTAAAAAAAAAATAAAAAAAAACCCGACTACCTAAAAACAACTGGAAAGGAAAAAAAAGCAAGTCTAGTAGTGCGGAACATAGTGAGTTTTACAGTTTGCTTAATAGTGGCTCCCGACTGTAAAAGTCACTCACTATGTTTCGCACTATTGGAATTGCTTTTTTTTCCTTTTCTGTTGTTTTTAGGTAGTCGGGTTTTCTTATTTTTTAAATTTATTTGTTATTTTAGACTTTTTAGTGTCCCGGCAACTCTTATTTTGATACCCTACTCGATAGCTTTCTTAAATTTTTTTTTATTAACATAATTTTATGAGAGGTCCCAGAAATTTTAAAGTTTTTATTCCTAATTAAATTTAAACATAACTTATATACATTTTTGTAATCCCCTTTTAATTTCCTTTCGATAGGTTTGCTATAAAAAACATTTGACCTGGTACTATTTTTCGAGAAAAATCCGCCATTTTGTTTTTTGTTTCTGAACACCTGTCTAAGAACACTTACCTTAATTGTCGAAATCCATGCAGACCTTTGGGAGATAAGTGGTAATAAAGAAATTTACAAACGCGGGAAAAATATAACCCTTCTTGCATTCTGCAAAACAGATATCTATTAACTGAACGCGACAATTAGAAGGTTATATTACTTGTTCAGCAAATTCTCTTGAATTCGTCCACACATAGCGCACATGCAGTTAAATAGCGTCATAACTCAAACAATTCGTTTTTTGGGCTTATTAACCATTTTCATAGTTCAGAATAATAAAGCCTTTTGTATTTAATTTTGCGTAAAAATTTCATATAAATAGCTTATACTATCACCTCTTGAAAGAAGAATATTTTTTCATGCCTTCATTGAGTTGTATGTAAATTGAAAACTTTAAACGTGTTTTCTGCAAAACTATTTTTTTTTTGAGTTGCATTTAAGAAATTTTTTACATTAGAGATTTTCTATTGATCAGCCTTTCCAATTGATTATATAATACCGATATCGAAAACTGAATAAAATAATTATGCATAATCCATAATGATACTTAGTGCCATTATTACAACTTACCGATAGTTAAAGGCAGGATTTTGTCTGCCCGATAAGAAGCCTTGCATTATTACAACTTCAATTTTTGTTTGTTATTATTATAAATAATAATAATATTTAATAGATAAAAAAATAATAAATAAAGGTAAGCATTTTATCCGTCCGACAAAATCTTGCCTTTAACTATCGTTAAGTTGTAATAATGGCCCTTAAACTATTTTCTATTTTTAAACACCCGAAAGCAACCAAACATCCATATGACAATCACGCAGTGATGCCGGAATCCAAATTAAATTTTACCCCGACGAACCTTCAAAAAATACCCAAATTTTTATTAATTACAGAAAGCAAATTTTTTTCTTTTGTCATAAGTAAATTTTTATTCACAAATACATCGCAAATAATCGATTGAGTCAAAAAATTATGTGGCTTAAGCTTTTTCCACAAAGTAGACCAGAGTGACTTATGAAAAAAGCTAAAATCCGCGGATTTGATCACTGTTAAAAAGGGACAAATATAGTGTGTCTGTTATTGAATATTTTTAGTACAATAATCAAAACAAACAGCAGAAATGTGTACTTAAGATACGGTTACACTTGTCAAACATTTGCCCAAAAAAGCGTAACCACTAAATTCTAATGAAAAATCTTTCAATTCAGACAAAAGTTTGTCAAGTTAAAGAGTAGCCAATATTGTTGGATTCTATGACATGGTGCATTAGTTGTGTTCGAAACTGTTTAATATGATAAACAAGTGTCTGGATCAAAACTTTTTTCATTAGTGTTTGTTGGTTACGGTTTTTTGGGCAAATGTTTGACAAGTGTGACCGTACCTTTAGTGAAATGAACAATTGAACATTTTTACAAAATTAAATGAAAGATTTTGCAGTGTTGAACTAAATAAAACAATGTGTAAAATATTAATAGTATTATAAAAGTGATTAAAATTAGTTTCCAAATGCTTACAAACTCAATTTTAAACATTTTCCTTCAAAAATATTAATTTTTAACTTCAACTTGCAAAAAGCAAACAACGAATGATACCACAAAGCATAAATTGAAAATACACTTGAGCACATGAACATTTGCACAAAATTAAATGGAGGAATTTGTGGTAATGAATTAAAAAACACAATGCGAAAAGGATTATTAGTATTAATAAAGTGATTAAAATTTATTTTCAAATGATTAGAGACTTTGCTTTAAGCATTTTCGTTCGTAAATATTAATTTTTACAATTTATTTATAAAAACTTGACTGCGAATGAGACCACAAGGAATAATATGTAATTACTTTAAAATAATACCACGCGAAAGAAAAAGTAAAGAAGATTTGATGACTGTGTGAGCGAGACCTCTAAAAACACCACAAAAACACAATTATCTTCCGTCCTGTTTCACCTCTGGTCTACTTTATGGCTTTTTCGGCGGATACGGCACGATATATCGGTTGATTTTTTAAGGTTTACCATTTCACAATGAATACACTAATCATTACAAATCATTGAATTTTATTATCAAAATTCGTGATGTGTGAGAATTGTGTTTCGTAAATTACGTTTATTTTATGGTCGTCATAATGGATCCACCGAACAGGCTATTCAAGCTGCTGCATCATCGACAAATGTAGATGTGTGAATATTACTGCTCAAAGGCATATCACAAGTATAAATCAAATACAAAACTGGCCCCAGTATACTCCCCTGTGGCACACCGGATGAGATTGTTTCAGGCATACTCATAAAGTCTCCATCCACAACAGTGAATTTCCGGGCAATAATGTAACTTTCCAAAAGATTTAGAATGTTTATTGGTAAGTAAGTCTTTAATTTTAAAATTAGGCCTTCATGCCACACTTTATCAAATGCCTGAGAAACGTCAATAAACAGCGCAGAGCAATACTTCTTTTCTTCAAAAGTTTTTCGTATAAATTGAACCAATCTATGCGTTTGTTCAATGGTGCTATGCTGACTTCTAAAACCAAATTGATGGTCCGGAAGGCACCCATTATCAGCTAAAATTTTGGACAATTTAGTCATGAGCAGCTTTTCGAAAAGCTTTGAGATTGTTGATAGTAAGCTTATAGGCCTATATGACTCAGCTTTGGAAAGATCCTTGCCCGGCTTTGTAATTATTTTAACCTTGGCAAGCTTCCACCTGTTTGGATAATACTCCAGACGTAAAATGGCATTAAAAATGAATAACAGGATTCTAATTGCAATACGAGGCAACTTCATCAGCATCTGGTTACTAATTTCATCAATACCCGGAGCTTTTTTCGGGTTAAGTTCAGCAATTAGTTTTTGTACATCACGCGTCTTAAATATTAAGGGTCGAGGGTGTAGCGCAACTACACTCGGCAAATCAACAGCACCAGAACATGAGTTTGGGGTAAATCGGATTTTAAATGCTCAGCAAATAATTTACCTTTTTCAGAGTCGCTTTTTGCTCAATCTCCGGTGGTTTAAACTCGACGGGTGTTTTAAGATTTCGAGCAGCGCGCCACAAAGAGTAATTACATGTTGGTGTGACATCAAGACCTTCCAGATTTCCAACTTTTAAGAGATGCAGTTTTTTCAAATGCCAGCAACTCTTGGAGTCGTTTAGTGCACTCTTTAAACCTGGTTTTATGTTAAGGCGATCTGTGCTGTTGCCATTCCCTTCTAGCTCTTCTTTTTTCACACACGAGACGTTCAATATCAGTAGAATAAATTCTATTAAACCCAGTCTGCGGATGGGAGGTAGTGGCATGTTCAGCAGCCTGTTTAATATTTTCATTAAGGTTGGCAATATTAGATTCAATATCAACGGGTGTTCTTATTGTAATATTTTCTGTGCAATGACTACTAAGATATTTTTTGAATACCTGCCAATTAACACGATTTATCGTCTTCACATAAGGATGAGGTAAGTCACTTCTTAATGGGCTACAAATTGAAACGATCGTGGGAGAGTGGTCGGACGAGAGATCTAGAGAAGTTTCAACTTGAATTAAATCCCTAGAGATATTTTTCATGACGCCAAAATCTATAACATCCGGAATTTTTTGTATGTCAGTAATGACGTCTAAGCCCATTTTTGAAATTGTGTTGAATAACGTTCGACCTCTGGGTGCGATAAGACGCGAACCCCAGAACGTATGTTTGGCATTATAGTCCCCAGCTGCTACGAAACAAGGGCCAAGAGATTTGTAGAAATCCTCGTATTGATCTTCAGTAATTGCGAATCTGGCAGGGGAGTAAATTGTTGATATTACAAAATTAGTGCAAAAATTTTCAATACAAATATTCGTTGCTTGTAGATGTTCTTCAGAAATGTTGTCAATAATATAATGCTTGAGTCTTGACCTTATTAGAATTGCTGATCCACTGCATGCTCTTCCTCTTGGGTCCTTTGAATCATATAAGGTGTAGCCAGAAATTTTAAAAAGACTTCTCGAATAATATATACTAGCTTTGCTAGGTTTGCAAGGTCAGTTTGCCATGAAGACTAAACTTACGCTACTACGAGTATTAATCTATCTTCAAAAAATATTTACTTTAATAGATCTATAAAATTTTCTTCAAAGGTAACCTTCCCCTGCCATACGCTGGCCATTTTATTATTTTCTATTTTATTTATTTTCTTATATTTAACGATTGATGGTTAGTTTTTTTTTCAAAGCTTACTATATTGCAAATAAATATAAAAAAAAAACATTAAATACTAGAGAGTAGAACAAACAAACAAAAAATGGAAATAAAAATCAATGATTTTATACATTCAACTAAATCCTTTTTATGTAGTTTTAATTCTACAAATCGTCATGACTGTTTATTTTTTATTTGCTTTTCTATGGTTTTCGTTTTTTTCTTTTGCATTTGTTGATTTTCCTAATACTTATTCCCCTTTTGCAGTATTTTTTTTTGCAACATTTTGCCTCCTTAATTTCAAATAAATGAACCGAGTGTACTTGTATTTGTTATAAATTGGATTTTAATGAAATTCAATGCTAGAAAATACTTGGGTTAAATATTCATTTGCTAGATTTTGTCATTTGGTTTATTTTGCTGCATAAGTATGTGCCTGCCAGTGGTTTGTTAATATTTCTTAATATGTCAAAAGTTTCTACTAAATGTGAAATGTGCTTGAGGGACTGGCTGCTGGACGGTCAATTGCACTAAAACTTTCTAATGCAGTTGCGAAGAACAGCAGCTGCTACTCACTGATTATAACAGCAAAATAAAATGCAATATATCAATGCATAATTCAGTTTCATTGGTTTCTAAAATTAAATATCGACGGCTATACTCAAATTTTGCACATACACAGAAAAAAATTTATAAGGAAATTCAAGCAATTTTGACTACTAAAATTTAGCCTAGCAGCGAAATTGATGAAACTGAACATTGTTGTTAAAACAACTATTAGAAATTAACATACTTTTAAAAAGCTTTACTCCTTAAAGATTTCAATATAAATTCACTAAAACTTATTGCAGGCAGTCTATACAAAAGCAGTCCAGACCACTTGCTTCTGCTAAAAGCTTTAAGTAATTTGTTAACGTTCCATATGCAAGGCGGAGTTTATTTATAACTTTTCAATCTTGAAACAAACTTCAAGTTAAAGCAAAACGTCGCCAAACGTTTTGTTGATTCTCGTACCCTGCTTAAACTTTAGCCTTTTTGTAACATCTGGCATGTCCAAAATTAAATCTCTTTTCCCACGAACTTCTTCAACAGCATTTATGCAGTTTATTTTACCATTAATTTCTGTTTCCTTATTTATTTATTTATTGCAAGAGGTTTCTTTTTTTTTTATTTGCTTTACCATATTGTTTTATATTCTATTTCATTTGCTTTGTAAGAGCTTCTTCACTTTATTAATTTTCTATTTATATAGTTCTGGCCAAGTGTATATTTACTTTTGTTTGGCAAGTATTTTATGGATTTGGTTTGAGTTTCTTTAGTTTGTTTGTTAATTTAACACCAGCATTGGCTTATTGCATTACTTTTCTACAGTTTTTGTTTCAAGTGTTTTATATTTTTCTTGGTGCTTATGTAACTGGGATTTATTGTTAAAAGATTAATTGTACTTTATTACCTTAACTGTCGCACTTTTATTGCATTTATTGGTTGTATGTGCTCATTAGTAGAAGCCACATAAAAAATAAATTGAGCTACTTATTAAAATTTATATTATTTTCATGGAAATCCTAATGATGGTAAGAGTTTTTGTGTAAATATCGGAAGGTTTTGCCAATATTAAGCCATAAATAAATTCAGTAAAGTGTGACTTTGACTCGCACAATGGATTCCGTAAGGGAACTATATGTATAATATCACACCAACTTTAGCCTATATAATCGAATATCTTATCTGATGTAGACATTAAAAAAAAATAAGTACCAGGTAAATTTTTTGTTTAAATTAGAAATTAACTGCGCTAGTGAGTTTGGAATTGTCTTGAGTGGTCTGGGCCTACGGCTATTACACCATGTTTTTTTTTATTTTTTTTTTTATTTATTTATTCTTTCTTTCAATGTAAACAGCCACTTAGTTAGTTATCACAAAAAAAATTATATCCCCACAGAAATACATCCCATAGAAGATTACAAACCTAAAAACTTAGCAATTTAAGTTCACTAACTAAAACCGGAAATGTCAGTCTTCACTTCTTCAATGTTCTGCAATATACTGGCAAAGGTAAATACAAGATAAAACGTTTATTGAACAATAATGAAACAAGAGACATTAACCATGACTTGTATATAGTTTAAAGAAAAATATAAAAAAAAACAAGCAAATAATATACTACAATAAGCAATAAAAATATAATAAAACAACTGAAACTGAAGAACAATAGAAATGTTGTGAACAAAAGAACTTGAACTGCATAAAAACAGGCGCAAAAGAAATAAATGTACGAGGACGGCACAGTAATCGCAACAATAGGAATCTATTGTATATTAAACATGTCTCTGCTCTATATGTAACAAGTCCACACACAGCTATAAACTTGATAGCTCGTCTAAAAAAGGACTGTTAACCTTATGACTTTTACTCCTTTATTTAAGCCGGTGTATTTTATACTTTTTGTCGTACACATTTTACTGGCAATAAAAAAAAGGACACAAAATAACGAGCAAAAAAAAATAGAAAAAGGTTTTGTGCAAAGCCACTCAACAAAATAACACCTAGATATATATTACAAATGAAAAAGAAAGAATAAAAATATATAAAATGAACTGAACTGAACTGAACGACTACAATCTATGAGACTACATGTTTTATTGCACAATGGGAAACAGCTGATCTTTTATAAGCAAACACACACACACATACATACACACCTCTCTCTATTCTCTATGGACTTTGCAGACATTATGTGAAAACATATACATTTATTTATTTAAAAAATATAATAAAACTTTTTTTTTTGCAAAGCATGTGTAAATTTTTATTATTTTGTTGTATCAGCACAAACCAAAATAAAATTCATAAAAAATGGGTTATCACCAGACGACATTAAGGGACTTAATTTTTTATTATTTTTTTGTATAAACGAAATTATATTGTATACATTTTGTATTAACATCTCTTTTTATTTTATTTTGATTTGCAAATGCTGAAATGTGAGTATAATTAGTTCCCTCATGATGAGCACTAACGGTTGCATAAGTAAAGAAGGTTTGTCATAGAAATTTCTTTAAGGAAGTGAAAAGTGTTGTCAATTTGCCGAGTTTTCATAAAAATGCTTTGTCACAAAAAATTTTCACAAATCTTAAGCAGCCAATGCAAATAGTTTTCAATACTCCTAAAAGTATGCCTCAAATATAGAAAAACATACTAATGATACGTTTCTTTAAATGTTTGAAAAAAATATTACAAAAAAATAATAAGATTGGAAAAGCTGATTATGACAGAAGGCACAAAAAGTATCGCCATTTCAGAAGTTTACGTCTCGGAGTGTCAACTGCATAAATAAAAGTCTCAAAATAAATTTTATTTTCTGAGGAATAACTAAAAATCAAAAGTTTTTTTAATAAAAATCAAAAAAATTAATATAAATCATTGCATCTATAGGTAGTTTTTAGTTTAAATTTGGAAAATAATCGTTCTTTGCAATCCCTGGTTTAAACGCTTGTCAAGAGAAAATCTTCTTGATTCTATTAAGCAGTTTTTTCTCTGTGCAATCTTTTTTTTTCTACAATATAAAATATGTTTGATTAATAATGAAAAAAATATTTGTTTTTTAATTTGTTACTTAAAAGAAATTACATTTTCCAACTCTGAAAACATCTTTTTGATTTAACTTATTTTCATCATCACTTTTTTTTTCAAAGATAAAAAAATATAAATTAATTTTACTTTAATAAACCAAAATAAAAATTTAAGTTTTCCAGCCCTGGAATAGTCTTTTTGATTTTACTTAATTTTCTATATAAATCTATTTAGGCTTAATTCTTATACATCAATTTTTAGGGACCCAGAATATACAGAATATATCTGTGGCAAATAGGAAAAAGTGCTTAAGTCTAGATAAGCATATTCTGCAATCTGCATATTTAAAAGTACTTCTGCTTCTTCTATTTCTTTATTTTGTGCTACTTTTCAAATTATAGCGCAAAATTTGAAGCTTATCTTTTTCGACTTTTAATCTCATACGGAGTAATACGAGGTCGGATCAATAAGTCCGTGACCTTTTGAATGAAACACAATTTTTTTTGCAAAGCAAAAATTTATTTTTCAACATAAACTCCTTTTAACTCAATACACGTAGTCCAACGTTTCTCCGGTTTTTGTATCTCTTCCAAAAAAATTGAATTTTTCGAGGTCCTTAAATCAGGCATTTGTTTGGTCAATAATTTCATCGTTGGAGCTAAATCTCTTTCCACCGAGCCATTTCTTTAGGTTTGGAAATAGGCAGTAGTAACTAAGGGCTAAATCCGTAGAATGTGCCGGATGAGGTACCAATTCGTAGCCCAATTCATAGAGTTTTGCCATTGCGACTGCTCACGTGTGCACCCGTGCATTATCTTGATAAAAAAGAACTTTTTCTTTGGCCATATGGGGTCGTTTTCTTTTTAAATACTCATTAAATCCGTCTAATAAGTTGGCATAATATTCGCCGTTTATTGTTTTTCCCTTTTGAAGGTAATCGATGTGGATTATCCCGCGTGCATCCCAAAAAACTGTTGCCATCACCTTGTTAGCCGACAAACTTACCTTGGCCTTCTTCGGAGCAGGTTCACCCGGAGAAACCCATTATTTAGACTGCTGCTTGGTCTCCGGAGTACAGTAGTGGATCCTTCTTTCATCCACAGTTACAAAACGAGCAAAAACTCATTCGTTTTGCGGTTAAACAACTAAAGGGTGTTTTTTATTGAGGTATAGAACTTTAAGTTGGCATCACTTTTTTAACTGGCGGCCATTTTGTCAGCTGTCAAGTGATTAATATTTAGTTTGGTTTGCCATTTCATCATGAACAGGTTGACAAAAGAACAACGCTTGCAAATCGTGCAAATTTATTTCGAAAATAATGGTTCAGTTCTCGAAGTTTACCGCAAGCTCCGTCCATTTTATGGTCGACAGAGCAATTAATTCGGATGACCATGGATCGTTTTCGCACTACGTTTACTCTATGTGATAATACGCATCCGCTGAAGTCGCTCGTCTACGCCAACAAACCAGAAACGTTAGGGGACTTGGAAGCCAACATTCGTGGCGTTATTGCCAACATACGGTCCCATATGCTCGAAAAAGTGGTTGAAAATTGGACCTGTAGAATTGGCTTTATTCGAGCCAGCCGCGGCGGCCACATGCCCGAAATCATATTTAAACGTTAATGGCATAAAATTATCCTTCCAATAAAGCCAAATTGATGGACATTAAAACGATTTTCTTGTGTTTTATTTCAATTCGAAGTTCTATACCTTAAAAAAAAACACACGTTTATGTTTATGGTCAATTGAGAGCAAACGCGGCACCCATCTTGCAGGCAACTTTCTTAAATCCAGCTGATCACTTAAAATCAAAACCACGCTGCCATATAAAATGATTACTGCATCAACAACCTCACGCACTTATACTCTTCGATCGGCCAACACCATATCGTAAATTTCTTGCAAGATTTTTGGGTGTATTGAGCTCAATTGGCCGTCCAGAACGATCAGCGTCATTTGTACTTGTGCGACCACAACGAAAGTCAGTAAACCACTTTTTGACCAATGAAATCGATCGGTGCTGAGCTTTTCCTTGGTTTGATTGACGGTTTTTTTTCGCAAAAAACAAAATGTTTAATGAGCACTCGAAATTCACTTTTTTTCATTTTTAGAAAAATGCGCGAGGTTGTACTAGTTACAGTGTGTATGACGATGTTTTTCTACAAGAAAATTTCAAGCAAATTTTTGAAAATTTACTACAAAGTTTAAAACTGCTCTCCTGCAAAATAGTAATATATAACTTAAGCGCTTTTTTCTTATTGCCAAAGATATACTATGAATATTGTGAAAATTACACATAAAATGCTAAGCCTATATACCCTTGCCAGCTTTGGTGTAGAGGCGATATTGTACCAAATCTAGGCAATGGTATGATACAGAGCCGTTGGGCCCAGGTACTTATCTATTGCTTAACTTATGCATAAGTGACAGCTAAAACTAAATTGGGCAAATTAGTCACGTTAAGCTTCATCAATTTGATCATGAAAGCTAAATGTGATGATACATTAAATTTAATGCACTGCATTTCTTGCTTGCATATTTTTTAAATGTTTTTTTTTTAAACATACAACGGTATATTAGTTTTTAAGTGCACCTGTCATAGTTGTTAAAGAGTAACAAGTGCATAAATTTCATGCCACATGTTGCATATTAAAATTACAAATGCATCACTTTACAATTTTATATAAATTCAGTTTACACGAAGAAAAGGAAAAAAAAGGACACCAAAACTAAAAAAGAAAATGTATAACGTTAGAAAATTTTCAAAATAAATTTGCAAATAAAAGCGTAACGGTCTAAAACTGACAACGACACACTGGCATGTGTGCGAGCGAACTGTGCAAATGGATGTGCAACAAAGAAAAAAATAACATGCATTAAATGTTGCTTGTCCTGTTACTGTATTTCACTAGCATGTAAAAAAAGCTTCAAGGCAATACATTATGCCAACAATCATCTACAATACGAACTGAAATTATATTAAATGACACGTAACTTCAAAGTACTTTTTGCATTCTTTCCTATTTTGCTATCTGCTGCTTCTAATAGTTTTTTCACATTCTGTTTTAATTTTTGTAGCTTTCGCTTGCTTTTTTGATGTTTCATGACAGTAGAAGAGTTGCCAGGCAGCGAGTGTTTTAGATTTTTTTTAATATAATTTTTTTTTCTCAGATTATTTTATTATTATTTGAAAATTCACGTTTTGTTTTATTTTTTCTCAGAACAAGACAGATTTTTATTAAACTTGCACAAAAAAAACATTCGAGCGAGCGGCAACTCCAGATTACAGTAATTGCATTTCCTCCATATCCATCTACTTTTTCCAGTGCTCTTGTAGGAGTATTGCATAGATTTATGGCACATGAGTTGTATAGTTATGCAGTCTCTTCCCAGAGAATTAAGAGCAAAGAAAAAAAACTTTTAATGTCAGTCAACATGTCATGTGACATGAGCCATGTTAATAGACCGTTTGGTTTTTTTTTTAACTTCAGTTTTTCTTTTTATTGCTAATGCTCTTTGTGCAGAAGAAAGCACTGAAATCAAAAACTATTATTCATTCAGAAAAAAATTGTACACATATGCATGTACGAAAGTATTTGCTTATTTTGGACAAAGACATTTTAGCGTAAGAATAATATAGAAGAAAGTGGTTGAGGATGAAATGAGTCTTTACTGGTTAATCCTGAAGTAAATTGGTTACGGATAATTTCCAAAGTGTGTTTTTGATATACTGCTCTTAGGAAAATAATAACGACATATAGATTAAAGCAAACGCACAGTAGTCTAGTTTTGTGTATTCAGGTTTTATTGTCAAATACGTCGAAAAAGAAATGTTGCTAAAGGCCATGATTCACTAACCTACACAATCGCGCGATCTACGAAAAAATACAACCCTGATGTGATGAATTGTTTTTGTCTTTTGAAAATGTTAAGAAAACTCTTATCAGGCATTTTTTTTCAATTTGGCTTTAGATACAAAGTGGCAACGTTGAAGTTTGGAAAGACCACTTCGCAATCTTTAAAAACTAGCCGTAGAGCGGCTGCTTTGAATTTGTTAGCACGTTGATCAATAAAACGAGTAATGACTAAAATCGTGGGTTCGAGCCCAGTCTTAGGTATCATATTAGCATCATATATTTTTGTGACTTGCATTACTGTGCCTTTGTCTTAACTGTTGTTGCACTGTTTGAGTTCACGAAGGCATAATACTGGTCACAGAACAGTACCGGCAGAGTCGTAAATGGACTAAGCTTTCTCATTATTTCTTTCGCAAAGCAGTTTGATATCATCGATATCATTTGGCCAAGCTCTAATTCTTTTAAAAAATCAAACCTTCCTTCCTTCAAGGTAAAGCTTCAAAATTACTGCATTATTATGAAACCACATACGAGGTTCGTGCAAAAAGTATCGCGAATTTTAAATTTTCGCGGGTTACGTACATTTGAATTTTGATTTTTTGTGGCGTTATGTTGGTACTCATGTCTCTCACTTATGTATGCCGAAAATTTCAGCCATTTTGAATGTTCAGTTACTTGTTGCTTGCTTGCTTTGCTTGCACGTGTTTTGGCTCGTCTTCGATGTTTACGTGTTAAAAAAAAATGGAACAAAGAACCTGTATAAAATTTTGTGTGAAAAACGAAATTAAGTGCGCGGATGCATTCCGAATGTTGACTGTGGCATACGGAGAAGCTACCTTGGGCCAAAGCAACGTTTATCGGTGGTACAAAATGTTCTCAGAAGGCCGAGAAGATGTGAACGACAAAGAGCGTGCCGGACGCCCGAGAACTTCAACAACAGACGCAAAAATTGATGAAGTGAAGAAAATGGTATTAGCCAATGGTCGAATCACCATTAGAGAAGTTGCTGAGGACCTAGACATATCGATTGGCTCGTGCCATTCGATTTTTATCGAATTATGCGCAATTTTCGCGAAGCAATCTGCCAGAAACGCCCGGATTTGTGGAAGAACTAAAATTGGCTTTTGCACCACGATAACGCCCCTGCTCACACATCGTTGCTTGTACGCGATTTTTTGGCCAAAAACAACACACTAATGATGCACACACCGTATTCCCCAGATCTGGCCCCCTGTGACTTTTTCTTGTTCCCGAAACTGAAGAAACCCATGAAAGGACGACGCTACGATACGATTTACGAGATAACGACGGCATCGAAGGAGGAGCTGAACAAGATAAAAAAAAATGATTTTTGGAAGTGCTTCGGAGATTGGAAAAAACGTTGGCATAAGTGCATTATATCTAAGGGAGATTACTTTGAAGGGGACAAAATAGATAAATATTAACGAAGAAATAAATAATTTAAAAAAAAATACAAAATTCGCGATACTTTTTGAACACGCCTCGTACAAACGCATATTATATTTAAGTAACTCTTATCTAATTGCTAAAACGGACTTACCTAAATTTTCCACTTGACAAGGCAGAACCAATGTGTCCCCCACTACAGCACGATATGTATGACCACGCGACAGAAAACGCGGCTGAGGCCCCGATAATGAACTTTGTGGGGAATTGCTTAACGGCCGACTGTTGGTGGCTGAAATAAGATAAATAAAATAAATCACATTTAATAATCTTTAAAAAGTCACTAGCTCATTCATAAACATATTTTTATCTCACAAAATGTTTATAAAACAAATTTTGCATGAATAATTATTTTATACTCGTATACCTTTTATAAATCAAAAATTATTTTTATTAATTGCTTAGATATTAAAATAATTTATACGACCTTTTTATTTATTACACATACATTTTAAAAACTGACAAAAATTTAGTTTCTTCAGAAAATTTTTAAATAATAATATAATAAGCTACACAGAGCTGCAGCGAAATAGCAATAATCAAATAAATCTTTTAACTATTTTTAAAATGAATTGAATACATTTTTTGTCTTTTTTAAAGACCTTAAACTTAAATAAAATTTATATATAACAAATTTCATAGGTTAATTGAACCAATTTCAGTTGTCAAGCTTACAGTCACAATAAAAAATTGTTGTTTGAATTTGAATTCACCTCATTTTGTCTGGTTACTTGAACCAATTTGATTATTTTATTTTTAGTACGAATTGTTGTTTTAAGCACAAAAATAGTTTGCTTATCTAGATCAAAATATAAGATAGTTAAGATAACTAATCTTAATATAGTTACTGAATGGATAAAGCAAATTGTTGTTGTTGGAGCACACATATTTTACTTCAAACAAAACAATCAAGCTAAATTATTGCGTTGAGCTGGGTTCAACTCGTTTGAGCTCGTTCAGTCGGTCATTTTAGATACAAATCTTTTATAAAACCTATTTAAATTACATGGTTTGTCTCTTAAACTACTGACTGAAAGAGTTCGAATGATTTGAACACAGGTCTAGACTTGGATCGAACTCATGCAGTACCGGTCGTTTTTGAAGCAAACCAATGAGCAAACCCATGTTATTTAAATGGCTTTGGTAATAGATGTGTGTCAAAAAAGAGCTTCTAAATTAGTTCAATCCAAGTCTACACATGCCCATTATTGCATCGTACCATAAATAGAGTTGTGTCCAACAGGTCTTTTGAACTAGAAGGAGTTGTTGGACACAAGTCCGGTCAAAAAATTCAATGTTAATTAAATAAGTTTGAAAAAACTTTTGATTCGAACCGAAAAGAACTAGTTTAAAAAGGGCTGTTGGACACAACTCTATTTTGAACTCGTTCAGTCGGTTTTTTAGCACATAAACTAGAGCTGGGTCCAAATCGTTCATTCATTCATTTTTGCCACAAACCTATGATCGAACCTATGTAATTTAAATGGGTTTGATCATTGGTTTGTGGCAAAAATTAACGAATGAACGAGTTGGACCCAGCTCTACTGTTGGACACAACTCTATTTTGAACTCGTTCAGTCGGTTTTTTAGGACATAAACCTATTATCAAACCCATTTAAATTATATGGTTTGTATCTAAAGCAACCAATTGAAAAAGTTCGAATGAGTTGGACACAGGTCTATTATTGCATCCTATCATAAAATGCAATGTTGCATTTTAAACTTAATTATTTTTTAAAATTGCTAATTATCTTTATGAATAATTTTTTGCAATTTTAGTTAGAAATTTCAAACGTAGGAGAGATGGTTTGTGCATTTCAGAATTGATGATTTTAGCACATAAAACAAAGGTCATGCAGGTCAGTAGAAAAATCCAAAAAAAAATTAATTGGACGGATTAGTTCATAAAAAAATTATTGTCAAACTCTATAGAAACTTGGCGAGATTCATTCAAAAGCAAGAAAATTAGGTTGGCGCCATAAAAAGAAGCACAAGGAGTCGTGTGTGTGTGTGTGAACCAGCCGCATCAAAGCCAAAGTAGGATATCTAGTTGATGGAATATAGTTGATGGAACCAGTGGAGTCTCATCTATTATGATGTACTGTGATTAAGCCAGCGAATTACAGGGATCTGCACCGAAGGCAGTTGATTCAATAAAAACAATAACTGGCTGGAAAACCCCTGGAATATGGCCAAAAGATTAGATGAGTTTCGTAAAAAAAAAAATATAAGCAAAATTCACAACAATACAAGAATATTGAGGTCAATGTTGCAAATTTATATAAACAGAGTCACAAGAACACAATTAATTGAATTTTTTAATACATATATTTATTTATTGTATCTTCAAAAATGAACTAGCAACAAGTATTCAAATCTTAAATCTAAATAAACTTATTAGGACCGACCAGTGTCGGACATAAACTTAGTTATAGTACTTAATATTAAATATATGTAGTACTAAGCACAAAACTATTTTCACGAAGTTTCATCTGGAGTGTTGAGTATTAGAGCCCTTGTGTCCTTATTTTTTAAGCGAATATGTCTAGCAAAGTTCAAACGAATTAGGATATGTCTCGAGTTTTGTTATATATTTGCCTGCGTATTTTGCAATTTATTTGTTAATTAATTGGATAAATATTATATTTTCTTAAATGTTCCCATTTCTATAAATGAAATAATCATTTTGGTAGTAGAGGAAAAATATAAATTTTTTTTTTTAAATGAACTTAGTTGTTTGAAACCATTTTTTTGATAAAAAGAAAACATTTCACATATACATATGTAGTTTGGGGAATTTTCTTTTCTTCCAATTTTTGTTAGAAAGAATGCTTTAATTCTATTCAATAACTTTTTATAAAAAAAAAATATTTCCTATTAGTTTTGTCCTTCTTTATAAAAATAAATATTCCTTTTGATTTATTTTTCCCTCATTTATTATAACTGCAAATGCCAAATATTTTTAACGTATCGATAGTAATTTTTGTTGCCATGACATTCAATTAGCATAAAAATGCCAAAAGAAAATAACTTTGTATTTCAAGAATTTCATTAAAAACATTTTACGAAAGCAAAATTTTTATAGAATTTGTAGGAAAGAGCAACTCGGTGGAAGCCGTTCTCGTGAGTGGCCGTTCTCATGATGGCGGAAGAGTCTAAATATCTTTAAATTATTATAATTGAATAAAAGTTTATAACATGAAGATAATTTTAAATATTAAAATAACAACCAAAACAACAACAATAATAATAATAAGGGACTAGAAAAGCTAATTTGTAATATATTATTTACTTATTTCATACTTCCTTTTCTTCTTCTTTTTTACTTATTTTAGTTACAGTTAATTATTATTGATTTGTTATTAAATTAAAAAAAAAAAAAATTAAATAAACCAATTAAAATGTTCGAATAATTTAGGAAGAGTACATTGGTTGTATTTATAGTAAATGTACACGTTACTTTTTATTTAATTTTTAATAAAGGTAAAAACGTAACAATATCATTTTCCTTTTTTTTTTTATTTGCTCATGGAACATAATAGATTTCCTTTTTAATTACATATATCGAAAGAAAACTTCTTTTGATATGTATTTGGCTTTTGTAATTTAATTTAATTCAATTGTTAATAAACTAAAGACAGTTTTTTTATATTTATTAGGTGTGTTAATGAACATTTACTTGCCTAGCAGCAACTTGCAACGAGAGAGCAAGGCAGACATTTACAAAATTACCCACGCAGGTACGAAAAAGTAAATGAACGCTTTAAAAAAAAATCATTGTACGATTGTACTTTTTCTAAGGTGTTTTGGATAATCTTGTTTGATAATATTTTAAATTACAAAATTTTTAAAAATATTTTTTAATTTTATTCATTAACAATTACAAAAATGCCATTTTCCATCTCTGATCATATATGAGAAACAAATAAAATTCTTTGACATTAAAATTGAATTTATGTGGCTTAATAAAAGAAAAACAATTAATTAGGAAAATATGCTTTCTTTTTACACACGTATACATGTTTTAAATAAAGAAATTCAAATTTTTGATTTTTCCGTTTTTAAGATATTTTTTTAAATAATTAATTTGAAAACAAAACACACAACATAATGGTTGCATAATTCTTGCAAGAAAAATTTTTATCACAAAATTATTTGAAACAATTATTTTGTCTCTCAATTTTGTTCTCTCTTTTGATGCTCTCTACTTGCAAAACTTTTTGAGTTAATGAACACTTTCCAGTAACAATTGTTTTGTAACAATTTTTAGTAAATGAACAAGCCTATTGTTACGAACAATTTTTTGTCGTTATAGAAATTTTGTTTACACATAAAATCATTTAAGTTTCTTTAAGGTGACCTATTTTTCCAAAAAAAAAGTAAAAAGAACATTTGCTAAGACCATAAAACTCGCTGCAAAAATATGTAAATTAAAATACAAAAAAAATATAAAAAAACAAAAATTGTGTTATAAAGAAAGCGTTAGAACAATAAACCACTTTAACTATAAACCATGACTAAGAGACACAACAATAAAAGAACAAAAAACCCAAAAAATTATTTTTTTTTATATCTCTTGTCGGCAGCAAGGACACTCGCTCCCATAAAAAAATGCTTAACAAAATGATAATGTTAAGCCAAACGTTTAAAAATGCATCTGTTTAAAAGGTTGTTTTTTTTGTGCAAAATTTAGCACTGGATATCAAGCTGCTGAAAAACTAATACATTTTTGGTCCAGTAACTTAAGCTAGCTGCGCAGCATAAAGACGTTATATATATTTTTATTTTATCTTTTATTTTGTTTGTTACTTGGAATTTGTTTTAAAGCTTGTTTTGCTTGGTATCTTTAAAAATTTAATACTTAATGTTTAAAACAATCATTGACGATGCTGGCAAAAAACTTTAGATCGATTAAAAAATGAAAACAATTTATTTTATTTTGTTGTTGTTGTCGCAACGAACGTTTTCTGTCGCCATTGTGTAATATAATCTGAGTTTTTCTGGCAAGAAAAACTTTTGTTAACTTCATAAATTTTAACAATTACACTTGCTAGCTTTGACGAATTTTTTCTGTGGAGCAAAAATTTACACTTTGCGCGCATTTCAAAGCTTTTATTTTCACCCGAAAAAATTGTTTGCTTATCTGCACAAGAATTTTTGCATGAACAATTAAATACCAAAATCAGATCAGTTAAATTAAGCTTAAAAAATTTTTCTGATTAAAATTCCAACAACAATTGATATTTACTGTAAACTTGACAATTTTAATTGGTTAGATTAACTGAAAAGTTTTTTTATTCTTATGCTGAGCCTGTAATAACTTATAGGTATGAATCTTTATTGGTGATGGTGCAAATTCTTCTTTGAATATTTTTTGTTTCGTAACACTAAATTTATTATTTTTTAGTGTTTTTTGTGGGAGTTGTTACAATTTAAGTTTAACGGCCTGGCCCACGATGTCGACAAGAAAGTTTCTTTCGCTTACTTACATTGAAAACAAAAACCAATTCTCTTATTAGTAACCGAAAGAAACTTTCTTGTCGACATCGTGGGCCAGGCCGTAAATTTTTTTAACGCACTAGTAATCCCAAATTATTATTTTACTTATGAAGTAAAATATTTTTTTAATAAAAATACATTGAAATTGATTATTGAGGGGTTTAGCTGGATCCTATGCGCTTTTCACTGTTGCTAATGGAGATCATCAGGGAACCTTTACCCAAAAATTTCTTAGAACAACTAGAGTGAGTTAATATGTTAAACTTTCATTTAAGCAAATGAGAAGCTCAACATTATTATTATTATTTTTTGTTTATTTATTATTTATAAACATAAGATAGCTGCATCTGATTCCAGCAACATATTTCCTAAACAAAATATCACTTTAAATTTTCCTAAGCACCTGAGTGCAAATGAAACATTCGAAATCCACATGTATCAACCTAAACAAATAAGTGTATGAAAACCAAATCTAAAAAGGAGTACATTTATATATTTATTCATGTAATTTTCTATTCTACCATAGACTATTTACTTTAGGAAGCGGTTTTTTTTCATTTTACCATAAAAGTTGTAGTAGCTGCATCCATTAGTTTATTTCCTTTGGCAATCTTAAAAGTAGAACAAATGAAAATTTAATGCCAATTCATTATTATTATTATTTTTTATTTTTTTGCCTTTAATAAATATTCCACAATTTCCTCATTTTCGTGACAAAACGAGAAGTACGAGTTGCAGTTGCTATCATACATGCACATGTTCACATACTCTAACAACCACATAAGAGCGTTAACGAGTTGGAGAAGTGCAGTTGACACACAAACTGACAACAGCAACAACAACTCACAGCAGCATTAGGAAGCAAATGCTTTATGTATGATCTCGTATAGTACCACGAAGAGCATCAGCAAAATTAGAAAATGAAAAAACTTTTTAGTCAATGATTGCCAAAAGCTAAATGATTTCCTTTTGCACCTTATTTGCTACTAATTTATCCACTTGATGCAATCTTTTCACATGGAATAAAAGCAGGCAAAGCTCTTATCATATATTTGAAAAGAGCTCTTGGAAAAAGTGAACGAATTGTATAAAAAAAAGGAAATTTAAATGCAAACATACGAGTACATATGTAAGTATGTATGGTACGTAGCAAGAACTGTGTTTTGCTTTACGCTAGCTGAGCATGGACAAGGAGGCCTTCTAGAGGGCCTTAAATTAAGAAATAAATAAAATACACTCTCATGCTATAATGCACAAAACGCAACTGCTGCATAACTGCGCTAAATAAATAAAAATATTATCCTCATCTTAGAGTGTAAACCTGCTAAATCCACTTTTTATAGCATATGACATTTTAATGCCGTTCGAGAGAGTAAGAGACGCCTCATCGATTTGCTTAAATAGTTATTTTAGTTTGAAGCTCGATATGTCGCAGAAACTTAATGTATTAGGCTGATTTATTAAGCTTTGTATAGAAACCGTTAACAGTATTTTGTCTCTGCTGTAAAATTTGCTGGAAGTGAGTTAGCAGGTTTACACTCTTAGCCAACGATATGGAAATCGGTTGACCTTGACTTCTCGCTAAGCTACTTATTCTGCTCAAGGTAAGTGCATCAGGAAATATCCAAAATTGTTTAGAGGACTAATTTTAAGGTTATTTAAAAAAAAGAAGATTTTTTCGAAATTATTCTTCAACGATATCTCTCGATCATATCACCTTGTTTTAGTAATATGAACAGCAATCGACAAGTCTTTTTGAGGTTAAGAGCTGATTAGAGATTGAACGTGGTTATTTTGTGATTAAGAATTTTTCGAAAATGTTCGAAAATTTCTTTAGTATTATTTCAGCCCTTAAATTTAAAGGCCTGCATAAACCTTCTCACCTTGTGAGTGGAAATAGTAGAATATGTTATTACATTTGCATTGCACTACATAAGCTTTTTTCGAAGTTCTAAGTAGTTTTTGTGTGAGTATCTTATTAATGTATTTATATTTGAGCATTTCTCACTCGCACTTGAGAACGTGTTTGTATGTTTATTCCTATACACTAACCACAATCTAATTTTGCCGTCAATTTTCAAAATGAAGTACATTTATCAATATCCCAATTTCTTCCAATTCAATGGAAATGAAAATATTTCGAGAGAAATATTTAAACTTCGTTAACTAAAAAGCATAGAACAGTAACAACACCCCAGACTTGCTTTAACTGGCATATGTGCACGAGCATAAATAAATTGATCATCAGCATCATCACCATCACCATCTCCAGCATCATCATCATCATTTTCATGTGTGTCTATGGAACACCGTATTGCAGTGAAAAGGATGCTTAACATTTTTAGCTTTTTCCTCCAATACACAACCAAGGGATTGTTGTAAAAAAAAGCATAAAAGTCATTGCAGAAAATTCAAATTTTAGTCTTACAATAAAAAACACCCACAACAAGTTTTTAAGCTTGTCAGTGCAAGGATATTTTGATGGTTGCTTAGTATACACAGAAAAAAAAAACAAAAATTACTTTAAGGGAAAACTGTTAACTGTAGAGGCAATTGGAATCAGCTCAAGTAGAATTTTCAATTTGAAGTACGAATCGTAAAATCTGTGGTATTTTTTTTTCAAGCTTAATGATGGTATGTTTTTTGTGGTTTCAGGCTTTGCAGGAAGGAACCTTCCCAGCAAAAAATTTTCGAGATTTTGTACAGGGTTGTACTCTTTTTAGCCCGCAAAGTAATGAGTGGTACTTCTTTGCCTTATTATTTTTTTATTTTTTTTTTTTTTTGAGACATACTAATGACTTCCCCATAATGAATAAAATAAGCACTTTTTTATATTATTTTGTAAAAGTACTTATGTTAATACTTTCCTGTTATTAATGAAATTGTATAGACAAAAATTTACTGATGCTGAAAATCAAGTTTGAAAACAAAGAAGAATCGTACCTTAATTTTCAATAAATTAACTTCAATTTAACGTTCAACTGAATTTTTGCATATCATATAATACATTAATTTTGAATATTTGTAGGTAAGAAGGAATACATTCTTGTTAGCCTATAACTGCACCTTTTTTTTTAAGGTAGACTGTAAGGGACATCCATCACCCTGTTCTTAGCTCTCTGAAAAAGCTTAAAGGCTTTGAAAACCATTACTAACAGATTTTGGCAGATGTAAGCGGCTATACATCTATTACGTAACGCTCTTTTCGGATTTTTTTTATACCCCCGCCCCTTCTTAGTAAGGCTTTTTATAAAACTTTTAGTATACATTTTCCAAACCGTAACAAATTCTTAAGACCCCTCTCCCTTTAAAGCGTTACGTAATATGGAAATAGTCCATATTACGTAATATTAACCGCATCAAGTGCCTAACATATAATTGGTAAATTGTCCATGCGGTAGTTTGCTAAAATTAGAACCTGTATATAGAATATGTATACAGCGTTGATATTGGACGTATTGAATTCACTCAGCGTAAAGAGCAAGGTAAAAGTGGGTACTCGTAGTAATCTTGAACGCTAAGTCTTGCTTGGTTAGTGTATAATAGGATAAGTTTTGTTACGGTGGGTTTGATTAAGACAGGTTTACTTACGTCATGTTACGTCAAGTTGTGTTACGTAAATGTTTGTTACGTTTTTATACGTAATGTTTCCGTACGTTTCGGCGAGTTTCTTTACGTCAGTTTAGGTATTGTAAAATTAATTTACATCGGCAGCATTCAGTGTTTGATGCAAATGGTCTTGCGTAAGTGTAAATGCAAAATGTCGTAGCTTTTCTTTAAAGTCCAACAAGAAAATATACGCAAAACTTAAATAAAAGTTACGATATTACGATAGCAAGACCATTTGTATCAAGCTTCGAATACCGCTATCATGTATCATTAAGATGAATTGCATTGCGTTATACGTAATTTTTCCCTATGCTGCATTATATCATTAAAAATACAGGCTCAGTTAGCCGACTGCAATGTAATGTAACTGTAACGGTAGGAAACAGTTCATCGATATTGTGATGCGAAAAGTAATGAAAATGGTTATAGAGATTTAATGTAACGTAAACTACTTTTCATATAAAAATATCGATCAGCTGTTTCCTACATTACAGTTACATTGCATTACAGTCGGCTAACTGAGCCTTACGGCATTTTATGTTACGATACATTACGTAGCGTTATTGAACGCTACTTACGTTACATTAAGTTAGTTTGGATAGGGTTACGTTATATTACACTATCTTACGTTATGTTAGGTAACATTACCTAATATAACGTCAAGTAAAATATAATTGCGTTATGTTATATTTGGACACGTTATTACTATAAAAGTTTACGATACATTAGGTTATACCAAGTACACATTATAGCACTTTGTGACATCACAGTTGAGTAAGACAGTTGAGTGGCATTGCTTGTACTTTCCGATATTTTTCATTGTGTGGTATTGCGTAGTGAGCAAAAATCATCATGTGAACAGCATTGTATACATTTTGAAAATGACAAACAAAATAAATGCCAAGTGTTTAGATTAAGTTACTTTATGTTGCATTTTCCTACGTTTTTTAGCGTATCGTGAACTTTAAGTAGCGTAGTAGTGTTATGTTATCTTACGTTTCATTTTGTTACGTTTTATTAGATGGGATTTAGATAGCTTCAGTTTAATTAGATACGTTATGTTTCATTATTTTACGTTTCTTTACAATACATTACGATCTATTACGTTACATAACTTTAGATTAGGTTAAGCTAGACAAAACCAATAACGAACAAAATATACTTCCTTCGCCTTATTAATTATATACGAGTATATAACGGTATTAAAAGTGCGCCGAATGAGTTCAACCGCATCCTGGATCAAATTTTGCAAGGTCTTGAGGGAACAATTTCGTATTTCGATGATATTGTCATATATGGATCAACTTTGGCAGAGTGTGAGCATCGCCTGATAAAATGTTTTGAAAGGCTCAGCAAATACAATTTACACATCAACAAAAACAAGTGTGAGCATTTCAAGGAACAAATTATATAGGTTGGGTACATTGTGAGTCAAAATGTCCAGATAAGGTACGTGAAATTATTGAATTACCACGCCCACGAAATATGGAGGACGTTAGAAGATTCCTCGGTATGATAACTTATTATGCAAAATTCCTGCACGATGTGTCTACAGCAACGTTCCCACTACGCCAACTCTTAGAGACAAACAGAAAATTCCAGTGGACAACAAGATGCGAAGAAGCTTTCGGGAAACTCAAGCAACAAATACAGGAAGATAGAGTCCAAGTGCGTTGGTACGACAGCTGTAAACCGACTTGGAAATTCGGTATCGTAAAATCAAAATTTGGCCAATTGCATTACCAAATTCAACTCGACAATGGTTATGAGCTAAAACGACAAATAAACCAACTACATAAGTCAGGGGTGGGATTACCAAAAAAGACTGTAAGGTTTGCCGAACAACCAATACGTAAAACCCCATAAATAGAAGAAGTAGTTATGGAACGTAGTTCTACCCAAATGAACGAACCTGCTCAACAGCCACGTCTTCAATCTGAGCCTTTAGTAAACCAAGAAGACATTTTAAGAAGGTCAAGTCGAGGCAGAAGGTTACCTGTCCATCTTAGAGATCATGTACTCCATTAACCGTGGGAGACTGTTATTTATTATGGTAGTATTGACAACACTGGATGTAAGTTGTATTATTCATTCTCTTTTCAATATGTTTTTCACATGTACATCACTTTGAACAAATACAACCATTTTGTATTGTACTTTTTGCTGTTAAAGGCCATGATTCACTATCCCTCACAATCGCGCGATCTACGAAAAAATACAACCCTGATCTTATGAATTGGTTTTGTGTTTTGAAAATGTTCATAGACTCCATCATACCAGGGCTGTATTTTCTCAAAAATCGCACGATCGTGTAGGCTAGTGTATCACGGCCTTAAGAAATGCACACATGAATAATATTCGAATAAATCAATCGCGTGCTATTATTAATACACAACAATTTTTGATACATCTTCCGATTAGCGATTTTGCATGATCAGGATACACTCCAAGATTTCTGTTGTGAAAAGAACTTATTTAACATTTTAAAAAGGGTTTATCCGTATTGTCTGATATTTTGTATTCGCTTTTTATTTGATCTGGGTATACCTGTTTATCTCTAAACGGTATGAGTAACATTTTTTGTTGCATTGAAATTTTTTTCAGCGAAATTGGGTTCAAACCCAAAAAAATTATCACATACCATAATTTTGATGTCTAGTTTTGCTAAAATTTAGAACTGCTACTGTAATATGCTGAAAATCTTGCGAGCTTTTCAAATATTTTTCTTCCAGTTTTCCCCCACTCGTACACTTAAATAAAAATACACAAATACCTACGCAGCATACATATCAGTAATAGAAGTTTATATGCATAACGTTATTCAGTCTAAGTATGTGTGTGTGTTAGTGTGTGTGCACAAATGGCTGCACAAAAATAAGTGCATAAATGCAATGCGTGCTTGTGTATGTGCAACGTTATAGTGTTAACTAACTAATACCATTGCCAAAGACTTTTGTCACCATCTCTGACTGTTGTCTGCTTGATATGCAAATAGATTTTGAAGCAACATCCGCTTGAGAGTCATTCAATATTACTTTTTTATTGCTGTTGCCACTGTTTCGCCGTAAGTAGAGAGGGTTTTAGCAGTGACTACAAGGAGTGACGAAGCTTTTTAGTTTCTTGCTCAAATGCTATAGTTGGAGCTCAGATATTGCAGCTTATTTTTTTTTGTTCGCTACTTTTTGCTTTTCAATTTATATATATTTTATTTTTTTTTTTTTAATTTTCTCCTTGCTCTAGATTTGGTTGCATGTCAACGATAGTCAATCTATATATTTTTAAGCTTATATGCTTTTCTTAACTTTTTGTTATTGCTTTTGCTCAAATGAGTCTGTATAATGGCGTTGTGCACAAACAAATTCTAAGGATTTTACTACTGATATTTGTGTCATCTTTTTGGGGTTTTTTTTTTCTAAATTGATGCTGCTAATGTCACTCAAGATACATGTAAAATATGTTTAAGTGCATACCATATTCTTATTTGCACCTTTGAAATGCAGTTTTTTTAGGAATATAGTGAGGTTTGGTTGTTAAATATTGAGCGTGTGGTGTGTAACAGCTTCTTCTTTTTTTTATTGTTTGCCCGTGATGTGCAAGTGCTGTGTCTTTAAAATTTAAATATTTAATATTAAGGAGTAAAATTTAAAAGCTTTTGCTAACAAATTAAAGAGGATATTGAGAATATTGGTCACGCAGAATTATAAGAAAAACAAAGTTTTTCACCAAAAAAAAATTTAAATGTGATTCATAGTAAAGTACGTTTCCATTAATTTTTTTTTTTTTTTTTGGAGCAGAAAACTTGTTTTGCTCAAAACCAATGTTTTGCTGCATATTTTCCCATACATTTTTCATATCAACAAAACAGCTCAAGTAACTTGTTTTGCTCAGTGCAACACTGCGTTGCTGGCTGAAACTTTGAAAAAAAGCCGCAATATGCTAATAAAAGATGGCACTGATGTAGAATATTAATTTTTTTAGCATTTCCGCAAGCCATATCAGTTGTATTTATAATTTTTTTATATATAATTGCATAAAATATATACTAATCTGAAATAAAAAGGTTTGCGGCCTTGAAAATAAAATCAAATTGATTTAGAAAATTCGTATACCCAAAACACCAAAAAGCATAATGAAAAAACTTCGAAATGTTCTGAGAATAACAACTGGTTTTGCTCATAGTGAAAACGTACTATACATATACTTCCATATACATTTGTACGTATCTATATGCTTTGGAGCAAAACATTTCTTCCCATACATTTTTTATTTTAGCAAAATACCTCAAGTAACTTGTTTTGCTTCAAAACATATGGAAATTTTTGCTTGCAACACTGCGTTCGTTGGTGGTTGAAAACTTTGAAAAATGCCGCAAGTGACGCTGATATAAAATATTAAATGCTTTAAGCCATTGCACAAACCACAATGGTTGCATTTATAATTCTTTATATCGTTAGCTGAAATGCAATATCTCGCAATAACACTTTTGTGAATTTTATAGAAGAGAAAAAAAGTGACTGAAGAAAAAAGTGTCTTCATTTTCATTATTAATTCAGTTGATTTTTGTAATAAAGGCTTAAAAAAACTTTGTAGGGACATGTGTTTCGATGTGATACACAATAAATAATTAAAAATTAAATTCTAATTTTTATTGTTAGTTACGCGGTTTTGCAATTTCGCTGACAATATGTCATTGAGTGCGAATCTGACTAATTAATAGCTCGATAATTAAATAACATTGATGTCTTAAATTCGTCTAATGGTGAAAATTCCAACCTCCCTGGTTGTTTGTGTAACTCAAGAAAAGTTTTCGCATCGAAAAAACTTAAAAAGCTGGATAAGTGGCATCATTTTCTACAGGTCTATTCCCATAAAAACTAAAATCAACTTACAAGAAACATCAGGAAATTCATTATTCTTTACTTAAAAAGTTTTTAAATTTGTTACAGCAACGACGAACAGACTTATTAGTAAATTTTTTTTTGCACATTTCTTCATTATTTTACCTCACTGTTGCTGCCATCACAACCACATTGTCATGCGTTTGCATGTACAAAACATGTTTTGTTTCATTTTCCCCATTTTGTTCACTTGTTTTGTTAAGTAGATTTTCTTTTTGCTGCTGCTGCTGCTGCTGCACAGCACGATGTTCTAAAATGCATCTCATTTGCATTTCATTATGTGCGCTACAGCACCTTGTGTTTTACACTTTGTTGTTGTTATTGTTATTATTATTATTTTACACTGCATACGACTACAATAATCAGCATTCTTCGATCTCCCTTTCAAATATGCAAAATTTCATCAGCATTCAAATCCACAATATCTCTATCGTCATTCTCAGCGCTGCCAGCACCAGCACCATCATCATCATCATCATCATCTGGATATGATAATATAGAGCAGATTTTTCAGATAAATAATGTCTGCTGTGTGCATTCACCCTTCAACCAGAACAATTTTCACATGTTTTTATAGCTATGCTATTTATTTCACGACACCGGAGCTGAGCTAGAACGTGATTTTCGTAACAGAAATAATCGATACTATTACAGTTATAAGTTTATTTTTGTTTTGATTTCGTTGTACTTAAAAACAGCGTATGGAAATAAACAAAACAAATTGTTTAATTTTGTTTTGTTTTGTTCTTTAAAGTGAGTGAAACAAAAGCAAAATAAAACCAATGAGAAGGATTGCTCAATTTGTTTTTGTATTGTTTTTGCACATGAGCACAAACCAGAGAACACAGCCGATTAACTGTAAGCCGGCTAACAGACGCCACCGTCAACAAACAATACATTAATTTAATCGTAATAATGGGATATGAATGGAAACGTTTTGAAATATTTTCGGCAAATTTTACATCATCATATAATATAATTTTACTGCATTGTTATTTTACACATTAAGTTCTTTTTATATATTTAAGCACCATAGCTATATCCGGGTGTCTTAAGACGCCTCTCTACTTGTTTTCTTGTGTATCGTTACAGAAAACCCAAAAGCATGTAAGTATCTTTATAGGTTTTTTTTTAAGGGGAGGAGATAGGTTTACGAGTATAAATTTAAGAGTATTTAATTAAGAATACATAAATTTGGACCTTAATTATAAATTTAATAGAGCTGTAGTAGTTTGAATATGAAAATGTTTAGTGCATCGTCAAGGTTGGAACTAGAATCTAAAGATCCTAAGCTTCAAAAATAATCTAAGTCTGTTAAACCTGATTCCCTGGGATACTTTTATATCAGGATGTCTTCCATACCTTTCGATTCGGTAGCAAGTTCTTTCCTAAATGCATACTATCAGCAAAATGCATTCTAAGCTTTAAAACTAATTCAATTCTGGCAACCCTGGTCACCTGGAATCGTAATAGATCACGGTTTCTACCATATTATTTAATTCGGTACCAAAGAATTCCCCAACGCAGACCTCCAAAAGCGTCATCTACCTGGAAGGGTGGAGCTACATTTAACACTTGCTCATTCTAAGCATCAACAACAATTCATGTCTGGTAACCCTGGCCCTCTGAAGTGCTCCTATATGACGGCGTCTTCCATACCCTTCGATTCCGTAGCGAGTTTACTCTATAATCTATCAGATTATAGATTTTGGTTAAAAAGTTAAGTTTGAATATTATATCACTTAAGCTTTTTTTGGCGGTTATTAAACCTATTCTAAGCTTCAAACAAATTTCCAGTCTGGCAAGCCTGACCCTCCAAAGTTTTTATTCCAATTTGTCTTATTTACGTAAAAATAAATTATATTGAAATTATTTTTATTTTTTTCATGAACCTATAAAAGAATGTTTTCAAATTCTATTTCTCTTTAAATATTTTTTTTATTTAAGATTTAATACTATTAAGCTTCAAGCTTGTCAATGCTTTTGCTTTTAAATTACTATCAACAGATGATGAGTACCTAATAAAAAATTTTTACCTTGCTCTATTTGTTTCCATATAAAAGTTAATTGTTTTATAGGTAATTTTCCACCTGCATTACCTGCACAATACTAAACAACATTTATGGGCTGATCAGTCACTGTCTTAATAAAAACGACCAGCTTAAAAAATTTAACCATGCATAACATTTTGATTTATATCCTAATAAAAAGTTAACGATTCAGCTTAAATTTGTTTATGTTGCCATAGAGTTATTTGGAAAAAACACACAGTCGTAAAAATATATAATAAAATGAGAATATAAATGATGAAAAATATGTTTTAAAAATAAAATTTTATAAATATATTTTAAGATGAATAGAGGATATGAAAGGGGGAAATTTTTTACTCTCGATATGGCAGGCTGGAGAGCAAAAAGGAAGTTTGACATATATGTATGTATTAGATTATTTTATATGGAGGAATCTGAAGTCTTCAGCTTACAGGAAATTGAAAAGGAAGATTATTTAGTCTTGCTACACAATGAAACACAGCTCCATGTAAAATTTGGACACGAGGACGCCTGGTAGCCCCTTGTCAGCTCCATGGTGAAACTCACCAAATAAATACAATTTAAATATTTGTTTGCAATTTTTCGAACTTATTTTTAGTATGAATTAGTATTTTATATCATTTACATATATCATATAATTACTCAGAATTTTTAGTATGGATATCTCAAATGATTAAATAACGTATTTATTTATTTGTTGGTTATTGTTATTTATTTGTTATTGTAAAGGACAGTTTGAGGTCATCATGCAGGACCTTAAACTGCCCTTTACTACTAACAGCAGCTTAATAGCAGCAGAAAAGAAATCTTAAGTCTTAATTACTCAGACTTTTGATTTTGCACACCTCAATAGATTAAATCAAGTTTAGATATCTTTCTCGGTTAAAAAAACACACTTAAACTACTTTTGCCACAGCTTCTTAACTTCAATTAAGAACGCAATCTAAATATTTTTGCTTTGTATTTCTATGTTTATGCTTTTTATAAAATCAACACCTTCTAGAAAGACAAAAAAAAAACACCATGGCCTTAAAAATGTATGTGCATAAAAAATACTGGCTACACAGCAAAATAGTTGTGAAATGCAGCATAAAATTTTACAATGACGACGACTTTATTATGCACACACGCTGTGTCAACAAACTACTCTGCTCTTATCAGCAGGACTTTATACTCGAAGCTTTTCTTGAAGGAATGAAAAGAAATGTAAGAATGTAAAATATACATGAAATCGCATTAAGACAGCATGTGTAAATATGTGTAAAATATGCTTGTCCTTTACTAGATTTAACCAATAAACCCATATTTATGGCATCGACCCTTTTGGGCGAAAGTATGATTTATATTTTTTTAATAATTTTTTTTATTTTAATTAATTAGAAGTGAAAATAAAATGCTGTGTTCTAGCTTGATCATTTTTGAGAAGAGTAAAGTTTAAAATTGTAAGAAAGGCATATTGTTCATTTACTCAAACAAGCTCATAACTCAAAAAAAAAACTAGTTTGACAGAAAACGAATTTAAAGTTTTCCATTTACAGACAGCTTAATGAAAAAATTAAAATTTTATTTTGCTTTCAAGAGATGAGTAAACAAAATATTAGTATGAAATTTTTACTTAATATGAAGAACGATATGAGCATTAATCATTTACTCAAAAATTACATTTTATGACTTGTGACGTTTTATGAGTTTAGGGAAATATTTCTAGACAAAACAGGAAAATAGCATTAAAATCATGTCTCAAAGTTACTGACATTTCACACTGTCCCGTTCATAGAGCAACAAAGTGAGCATATAAAAGTATGCAACAAAAAATCAGCACAATAGTTGTACACTTGGCACTTCGTCGGTTGGTTATTGGTTTGCTGCAGATATAATGCATTTTGAATATACTGTGCCGCAAACCAATAACCAACCGACGACTTGTGCTGTACTACTACTACATTAAATTATTTAACTCAAACGGTCGCAGAAGTAGATGGAAACTATAGACAACAACAAAAAGAACATCAACAACAAATAAAAAGCAAGTGAACAGGTGAGAATGTTCAAAGATACATATTTACAAGAATAATATAAAAAGAAGATTCTTTTGTTTTGTGTTAATGGAAATTGAGTTTATTATTAAACATGACATCGTTTGTACTCAAACACTCTGATGATAATGTTGATTGGAAAGAGCGAACGAAGGTGATGATTAAAGTTAAAACTAAACATTAAAATGAAAGTGATTTGAAAGGCAGATATTGTATAAAAAATTATTGAAAACGAAATAATAAGTAGAAAATTTGCATTATTTTAAAAAAATATGAGAGCTCTTATTTACATGTCGTCACCTTAACTACAAACGGACGTAACTACACAAAAATTCGAAATCGAGTTTTTTATTGATTATGGTTCATTTTATCAAACTACATGTTCACGCAAATATTTAGACCTCTGCGATTAAAAATGAGGACTTATGTACTTATGTATGTATGTATGTGTATGTGTTTTTTATTGAGGTATAGAACTTTCAGTTGGCATCACTTTTTTAACTGGCGGCCATTTTGTCAGCTGTCAAGTGATTAATATTTAGTTTGGTTTGCCATTTCATCATGAACAAGTTGACAAAAGAACAACGCTTGCAAATCGTGCAAATTTATTTCGAAAATAATGGTTCAGTTCGCGAAGTTTACCGCAAGCTCCGTCCATTTTATGGTCGACATAATCGTCCATCAGAGCAATTAATTCGGTTAACCGGTCAATTGGCCACCAAGATCGTGTGATTTGACACCATTGGATTATTTGCTTTGGGGATATGTGAAGTCGCTCGTCTACGCCAACAAACCAGAAACGTTAGGGGACTTGGAAGGCAACATTCGTGGCGTTATTGCCAACATACGGCCCCATATGCTCGAAAAAGTGGTTGAAAATTGGACCTGTAGAATTGGCTTTATTCGAGCCAGCCGCGGCGGCCACATGCCCGAAATCATATTTAAACGTTAATGGCATAAAATTATCCTTCCAATAAAGCCAAAGTAATGGACATTAAAAAGATTTTCTTGTGTTTTATTTCAATTCGAAGTTCTATACCTCTAAAAAAAATACCCTGTATGTATGTATATGTGTGTGTTCCGTTGCGGCCTTATATAAACCGAAGACGTGGACCGCTTTTAATGATTCTTACGTCAATCGATTTGTCTTAATCCCGGGTGTCACTAAAGATATGACAGTAGTAAAAATTCAATATGGCCGCCAACAGACGCCATTTTATAAAAACGAAAAAAATAAAAAGTTAGCGAACTATATCACAATGGGTATCATTCGACAGGTAGTTTAAAATCATCGTTAGGTTTCTCTTATGATTTTTCATTTCGAATGGCTCTTTACGATATTGAACGGTTCAAAGTTGGTCGCAGTCGGGTTTTTTTGAATTTTTTTTAATTACTACTTGTTTATTACAAAGAACTTAACTAACGTAAAATCTTAAATATATATAATCCATACTACAAGTAAATTTGAAACGTTTTTTCATAATCATGTAAAAAAATATAAAGGTGTAGTTATGTCCGTTTGCATTTAATTAAGGTGACAATATATTTAATATTTTAAGCGTTTAAAGACAGAAATCTAAATATAAAGAAGTCAAACTATAAACAAATATATAATCCTCTTAAAGAAATCAACTGCAGTTTATTCAGAAACAATTTAATATGCTCCCTGGCGGTTTGTGTTTTTCCTTTATTGCATAGAAAAAAAATTCACAAAATACATACCATATCATTTATATGCAAAAAATTTATTCTGGCATTAGAAAAACACACACATACATAAAAATTTTTAGGTAAACTATGCTTAAAATTTAACTCAAATTTTCATATACATTTATATGGAGGTAAACAGATTTAAGTATCCTCTCACTCAAACTACTACAGTCGAAAAGTTTATCTTGCTGCATTATGTAAAAAAAAGTCAGAAATATTTTATCTCAAATCTATGTGTGTATACAAGTGTGTAATTATAACAAAAAGAAGAGAATTCGTCCAAAAAAAGTTAACTAAAAATCTTATGTGCATATTTTTGCATTTATATACCTGAATGCATACATAAGAATTATATTAGAATGTTAGGTGCACACAAAAAAAAAGTAACAAAGAAAAATGGTGCATATTTATGGGAGCTTAACCCTTTAACAGTATAACTTTTCAACAGCAATTATTTTCAGCCAAAACAATTTATTTTAAGTAAACAATAGTTTACTTAACATTTTAATAGAAACTTTAAAATTTCTGAATTAAAAGCAACAAGTCTTATTAGATTTTTTCTTTTCATTAGAGTTATATGTATTTTTATGCGAAAAATATTGTTTCTCTCTTAAAGGGTTAAATCTGGGTTTACATACATTAAACTTAGCAAAATTATTTTGTCTAAAATGCAAAATAATACGAGTTAAAATATATTTATTTCTTATACACAGAGATTAGTTTGCATTTGCTGAAAAGTATGCTTTAAAAAATGTGTGCATTTTATTTACAGTCTATGAAAAAAGCAAATGAACACACGCGCATTTTGCACCGTCACTAAGTTGTGAATGGCAAAAACAATACCAAAGTTGGGTTAACTTTCAGACAACCAGACTGAGTTGAGTAGAGAACGGCAATGGCACATATTAAATATTATATTCCCAAGGATATTTTGTTTTGTTAATTGGATTGTGTGCACAAAATGCAAAATATTACAAACATAATGCCGTAACCTTTATTATATTATATTAAGAACATAACTTAATATTAATTTAGTTTCTGCATGAACAAATAACTTTATGCGTATGCTTACTTTTCCCAATCACTATCAAATGTATACCCATATAAGTTTGTAAAGCAAGTGGCAACAAGCATTACTTTAAAATTCAAAAATTGTTAAAGCAAATTCATAAATTTTCAACGTTATTAGTTTAACAGCTTTACAGCAGTGAAAATTTCTATTTCATATGAATTTCAACACAATCACTTTACGTGGAAAATCTTTTTTTTTTTTTTTTTGTTGCTTTAGAAAAGTTTGAAGTAATATATTTTATTTTAAAAATTAGATAAAATGTGCATAAATAAATTTAAGGATTTTATTAATATAAACTAAATGCACTGTAAGCGCTTTTTCTACAACGTAATGTTTCAAACAACTTTTTAAATATTCGACAACGTTCGCAATCAGTACAAAAATGAAGCTTTCGTAATAATTATGGACGTCAGGCAAATGGCAACTATAATATATCAATTACCCCAATACACTACATCAAGGTGTACCAGCTTCATCCGGTAACTGGATATCACAAAGTGGCAGCATTTATAAAAAATTTCTATAGAAAAAATTACAAACCTAACTCTAGAGTTAATAATGTAAACTAAAATACTGTAAGTCTAGTACATCAGAAATCGCTGGCATAATCAAATCACTTAAGAATAGAAAATTGCCATGAATTGATGGTATCAACAATAGATGTTTTAAAGCACTTCCTCAAAAGAGAATTAAATTCTTGACAGTCATTATAAACTCCTCTTGCCTAAAACTATGTTACGAATATAATCCACAAGAATTTAAGGCATCCAAAGTCATTCCAATTAAAAAGCCAAAAAGCTCCAGATTGCCCTTTTTCGTGCCGATTTATAAGCTTATTACCCTCAGTAAGTAAAATTCTGGAAAAAATCATTAAAGTTAAAAAAGTAAATTTTACGGAAATCAATATTATTATTTCGCCTCAGCAGTTTGGTTTTCTTAGAGAACACAATACTGCACATCCACTGATAAGAATAAGAATCTTAGTCAACAAAAACTTTAATCTTTCCATGTAGATGTCAAGTTGCTTTTGACTCAGTATGGCATGACGGTCTCATTTTTAAAATGATAAATTTTAACTTCTCTATACAACTTACCAAGATCATTCATAGTTTTCAACAACTTCTTAAGGTTCATATCGGTTCATACTCTTTGGAAACAAAAGCAGCAACATGACGGTGAAGCGGTACTCTGCTGTACAAACAAAAATAAATCGTACCCACATATCGTTACGAATTTGTACCAATATATCTATCTCCTCGATTTCGTACCGAGATATTACAAAAATCATTACGATTTTGGTAATATTTCGGTTCCGAAGTCGGAAGATTTTGTCGGCCAGTCGGAGCGTTTGGTGGGTATGTACATAAACTAAGAGAATTTAGTTAATGAATTAAAACGTCTACGAATTATAATTCCAATGCCAAAACTATATGTGCCGTCTTAATATGACTTTTCCGTGCTTCTACAATCTCTTTAATATGCTTTCATACACATTTCCTCACAACACTCTTAAAGAAATGTTGTCTGTATCTATTGAAAATGTATGTTGTACTCAAAGATTTGTTATCTCGTACTTTAACAGATAAAGTGCCCAAGAAAAAAAAACAAAAGGAAATTAAAAGAGGAAAAATTATCTCCATTCCTAAGATTGTAATTAAAAGAATGAATAAAATACAAATTCCTTTATTTGCTAACAAAAGGGAAAACAAATAAACACTTTAGTTTTATAGAGGAGAGCAAGCATGAAACACATTTTCATTTTATTTTTCTATTGTATATTTGTTTGTGTATTTTTATTTCATTTTAAGACATTTGGCTTTGGTCAACATTACATTACATTACCTTACAGGCTAAGGAAATGGGAATTTCTAAGAGCAGAAGCGTTCAAGTGGAATAATTTGTAAAAGTTTTAATTTTCCGCAAAAGATTTTTACTACAAATGAATGGAGCAGACACAAATAAAAACAGAAAATGATTTTTCTAGCAAATTTTTCGATTCAAAAAAAGAATTTAAAGCAAAGCCTACCTTTTAAATTAATGAATGAATGAGTGTATTTAGAGGAGTTTTTTAAAGGCCTGATAATGTAACAGATAAGTGTGAATTTTTTATAACTAACAAACTAACAAAGAAGCAAAAACAACCCAAACAATAATCATTCTATTGTATTCTGCCTACGCCTTAATTTCCGCATTGCCTTTAATTAGAGGAGTTGGAAGGCATTTTTTAATAGCGGAGGTCCGCCTTGCAAGAAAGAAAGAAAACGAAAATTTTTTAGGTAAAAAGAGGTCTCTATGATTTATTAGATTGCCTTAGAAACGTTCAAAATCTATTGATATGTTCACATAAGTGTCCACCTTTACCGTCTCTATAACGTTGGCAAATATTTTTAGCAAAAAAATAAAAAGTCCCTGCATGTTATTTTGAAAGAAATGTTTTCCCTTCATTTTTGCAAAAAAATAAGAGCGCCGCGATGAAAAGGTTTTTTTTTTGACGTAAAATGTTTATACGATTTGTTTAAGAGACTCTTAACAACATTATCACCATATATAATTTAAAGCTAACACCAAGTCCGAATTAGCTGTTGGCCAAAAAATTGATGACACCTTTTTTGAGGTCGCACTGATTTTCGAAATCTTTGACGGGCTACAAAAAGAATATTCGGTTTTACTACCCTTTGGTAGTACTGTCGAGTTTTTTTTTTTTTTTTTTTTTTTTTTTTTATTGTCAATATTTTGTACTGTTGCACAGTGTAATAAGCGCCTAATGACTTCAGCTAAAACTTTTTTTGTTTTTTCACTATTTTATGTAATTTTGTTAGAAATGTAAAAATGTCATGATTTGTTGCGCATGCGATACGTATTAGTCAGGTGTGAGTCACGCATGTGTGACACATGATGGTGGTTGCATTTGAATGCAATAATGATTTAAAAAAAACGTGTGATTTTGGCTTTCTTTTTTAGGATTGTTAAAAAATCTATTCTATTGTTAAGAAATCTATATCAGAAGTCAAGCAATGGCAGGCAATTCATAAGGAGCGTGCGCGAATAAAAAATCATGGAGTTTTCTTTGTTTTGTTGGTTAAACACTATTTATATGCTTTTCGTTTCTGCTTCGATATTTTTCATATAAAAATAATCATGTTTATTAATTAACTAATTATTACTTTGTATGGGGGGCTACTCATCACCCCTTTCCTATACCACCTAGATTTTTGCGGAACATGGAGTTTGTTTTAAGAATTATCCTTATCAAATTTAGTGTGCTTCACTATGGTAGTTCTGAAGATATAGGACACATAATAATTACTTTCGATCAGAGTTACCCCTCTCCCCACTTTTATGCCACCAAGAGTTTGTATGACTTGCAGTTGGTTCTACGATCTGCCCATATAAAATTTAATGACCCACACTATTGTAGTTGTGGAGAAATGAATTTCTTAGCGAAAAAGTTACTTTGGTCTAACTGTGCGACGGAAGAGATTGACATGACAAGTACTTTGTGGTCGAACAAATTTGAACAGCTTCAAGAGGTTTGTTCTCTATTTAATTTATTTAACTAATGGCATAATTTTCTAAAATGTAATACCAAACGTTGACAAATTATTACGTTCTAATTTTGTAAAACGCAACGCCAAGCGTTGACAAATTTTATCTGAAAAAATTTTAAATAACAAAAAGAAAATATATACAAAATTTATCAACGCTAAGCGTTGCGATTTTTTTGTAATTTTAAATTTTTGCTTAAAAAATATTTCAACGCTAAGCGTTGCGTTTTACAAAATAATACCCTTAATATGGAAAAATGTATGCCCTAATTAAACGTAACGCAAAGCGTTATAATATTTTATGTTTAAAAATTTGAAATTACAAAAAAACGCATGCAAAATTTGTCAACGCTTAGCATTACGTTGTACAAAATTAGGCCCGCAAATTACTCAGCGTCGCGTCTTACAAAATAAGGGCCTTTGCGGTCGTATATAAACCGAACGTGTGGACCAATTTTAATGATTCTTAAGTCAATTGATTTGTCTTCATCGTAGTAAATATTCAATATGGCGGCCAACAGACGCCATTTTGTAAATACGAAAAAAAATCGGCGAACTATATCGACAGGTATTTTAAAGTCATCTTTAGGTTTCTCTTATGATTTTTCATTTTGAATAACCGTTTAGGATATTGAACGGCTCAAAGTTGGTCGCAGTCGGGTTTTTTGATTTTTTTTAATTACCACATATTTGTTTTTTTTTTTTTTTTGCAGACAGAAAAGACAATAACATAAAATAACAACCAAGTGACAGCTTAGCAAAAACCATGCAATTGCATTAACGAATCAGTTACGAGAGCATCCCAAAAATAGTTTGCCCGGCCAACTTAATTAAACTAATTTTATTGTGATTAGGCTAAAGATTGTATAGCTCTTTAACTTAAGTTATATAAGATAATTTTTAAGGAACAAATAACAACAAAGTTATTTGTAAATATTCTGACAAACACTAGCAGAACGGAACAACATGGTGTTTTCGAAGGTCACAACGCCTTCATATAGGGCTGTCAGAAAGGTTAATTTCTCGCCAAACGTCGCGATTTTTCAACTTGTTTGGTGCCCAAATTTTTGGTTTGGCGATGTGACGATTTTTCTGGCGATTTTTATGGCTATTTTTTTAACAAAATTTAACTTCAAAATTTTTATAATCCAGAAAAATTAGTTTACACAAGGAGTAGTTTAAAAAATAAATCAAACCAAAACTCGCCTGCAAAATATTAAAACAATTTGATTTTCACGATTTTTATCGTATTAATTATAGTGATTAATGTGTTTTGATTTTGGATAAGGAACATTTACAAGAAATAATTTTTGGCGATTTAATTTGTGCTTTTAGCGATTATCTGCAAAATTTTTATACGAATATTTTATAAAAATTTATACTAAAAAATGTCTTATATAAAAAGAAATTGATCTACATAAAACTGATTTTGGCGATTTTTGGCAACCCTGCCTTCATCATAAGCGTTCTTTGTGTTTGGTTGATGAATATTTCTGCTTTATATACTGAGCTTTTCAGTGCAAATAGAATATGTGAATTGTAACAAGATGATACAAAAACAATTTAATTTTTCCGCCGTTTGATTGCCTTTTGCTCTTTGTGTGCCGCCTCGAAGCTGCTCATTTAGCGCTCTATTGGATGTGCCTGTGCCTTATTACTAAAGTCAAGGTAATACAATTCTGCAACCATTTAAAAATTGCCTGATTGCTTGCCTTATTAAAATAATAGTTATCGCAATGTGTTACCAAAATAAATAAATATATATATATAATTCATGTTTTATTGCTAAACTAATGGAAAGGTAAATTTTATTACACTAGACCTGAGAACTTAATTTTCAATATTATCAGGTCTTGCCTAGCAATTAATTTTTTTTTTAATTTATATTTTCTGAAAAGTTTCATCGAAAAAATATCCTTTCACATTTAAGTCATTGCTTTACAAGAAACTACTTTAGCAATATGGTTTGAGAAATTGTCTACTACATTTTGCAATTTGTCTATTTTATTCTTGGTGTTGTTTTCCATGCGATTGCATTTAATTTATGCTTCACTTAAAGCTACAAAATTCATTCATAGCAATGAATTCTTTATAAGAAAGTGTTTAAGGTCTTTAAGTCTTAAGATTACGACCACATATTTATGGTTTTTTGGTTTAAATATTAAATCCATGTAATGTCTCAAAGACATTTCAATTACTTCAACTACAAACTGACTTTGTTGGTTACTAAAATGTAACTGATTAAATCTTAATAATCACTGTACGGCTAAATGTAGCAGAAAATCATTAAGAAATGGTAAAAAATATTAACTGAATTAAAATGGCGAGCGTAGACAAACTTTAATAATTGACATAAAATTGGTATATCTAACAAGAATTTTTCTTTCTTCAAATAGGGCGTTGCTTGAAGTTGTTGTGACATTGTTAATATAAATTTTACAAAACATTTAACATGGCATACTTTTGGGCTATTTACTTAGCTGGCAGACAAAGCATATTTTAGGGCTGCTGTTCTTTTAGTTTGTCCTCTAACGTTTTTAGAATTACTTTAAATGAAAATAATTTTATACATTATTTTATTTGATTGTATTATATTTCACTTTCTAGCATTTCGACCTGTTTTTGCTGTTACAAGAAATCAAAGCAATTTTCTTAAAAGAATAATGTATTAAACTTTTCAGTTTTAAAGCTAAAATTAATTAAGCAGCTTTTTATAGCCTCCAAAACGCAGCAAGAGAAAATTTATTAGCTAAAACTAAATTCTGACACATTTTTGAAAACACTTTTTAAGCTGATAAAAATAAATTTATATTCCCTGTTTTAGTGAAGCAGCAAGCTTTAGCAAACGGCAAAAATACTTTTATAAAACAGCAACCGAAATTTAAATTTACCTTTTGCAAGGCAAAATCGTTTTTCCTTTTTTTTTTTGCTGAAACAACAAAGTACACGAAAAGCTGTCCTTTGTATTATTATCCAGCAAAAGTAAATGAAATGTAAGAAAATTAGCATAAGCTATTGTATTTTGGTCAAAATACTCCAAGTTCTGTTACTTTTATTCTTCCTTCTGCGCACAACTTCTTAAGCAAATCGCATTTTAACGCTTTAATTTGAAAATTTATTTAAATATTCCTTTATCGTCACGGGCGGGGAAAATGTCTATTTAAATTTTTATTTTTTATTTTTTATATGCTGCACTCCCTCCTCCTTTATGGCCAAGAAAAAGAACTTAGTTGTCTTTTGGTGTGGATGTTTTTTTTTTAATTTTTCTTTGCTGTTCTCTTTATTCTACACAGCTAAAAAATTTATATTTTATCTTGGTTTTTGTTCCGTTCGCAGAAAAAATATATAGATTTTATTATTTGCTCTAGTTTTTTCTTTGTATTAATATTTTATTATTTAAAGCACAATATCTTAGATTGTGGCAAATAAAAAAAATAAAATATAAAAAGGAAAATCGAAGTCAGCGTTGGCAAAAAATGCTCTATTTTGTCAAAGTAAGTTTAGTTCAGAGTTCTACAAACTTTTTTATCCAAGGTTCTAATATATAAACAATAATGTCATATGACACTGAGTTCATTAAATTGTAAAACTAAGACTTCTAAACAGAAAATTTTTAATAAAAAAATTTAATAAAAATAAACACATTTTCAAAGTACGAGTACACTAGAGCCCAGCTTTTTTTGCTATTGGCTAATCTTAAATTAGATATGTAATTAAAATGTATGAATTTTTTATGTATACTTTTTTTAATTTTGCACTTATATCTAATGTCGCACGTGACCAAATTTTTTTGTGTATCACGATCACAAATCTTTATATTTTTAAGCAAGGTTTTTAATTTTAATTGAATTAAATATATCTGTTTGTATTGAATGCGCTTTCGAAGAGCCGCTAACAAATGTTTTTTCAGTGTCGCACATGACATCGATATGTAAAAGTTTATCCCCACAAGTGTGAAAAGAGGACAAGTTGTTGTTCAAAATTTCGACCATCGAAACGAATAACAACAAAGTTTCCAGTGTGGTGAAAATAGTATGAATGACTTCGTGTGAATATAAGCACTGTGTACATTAACCGGAACATGGCCTGGCACTCTACCGTGCGCTTCCGTTCAAAGAAAATGAGATCCATTAAGTGCACAACTGAAAATCTGCGGACATCTCTATTGTACAGGCAGACTTACCGCACTGTTGACTTAATGCTGGGACTCACCATCCTACACAATCGCGCGACTTACGAAAGAATACAAGAATCAACGTTGTACACGAGCGATATACACTAACCTCTTAAGGCCGCTAAATAGCAATTTGGGAATCACACTTTTAGTGTGAAAATATTTCTATATGAAACTAAGCGTACCCAGAGGAAATCTATGAAAAATGTGTGCAACTAAATGTTGGCAAATGTTAGGGAAAACAAAATGGATAAAAAAATTTGTGCATTTGAAGCTTTCTTTTGCTTTCTTTTCTGGCAGACAAATTATTTTCTCATGAATTGATAAAATAATTATATGCTATTAAGGATGATGTCCTTTAGTGTTATCCAAGTTAAACACGATTTTCTTAACTATTGAATTAGAAGTTGTAATAGACAGACGCTTTTCTTATGCTTTTATCTCTTTTTTTTCAAGATTTTACTTTAACTCAAATTATAACATTTCCTGTTTCCGCATTTTATTTTATTACTATTTTATTCTTTTATTCATATTTTGTCTTAGAGATAAGTGAGTTCGGAGAATTCCATTAAGCTTATCAACTAGAGATTGTAGCTACGCTCAGAAAAAGTGATTAGTTGGAAGTTTTGTGTATAAATTTTTATTATAAGAAATAATTTCGGTGTTTTAGCCCATTATGTAGCATTTGTGAATCAGATTAAAACTTAATTAAATTTGGAAAATGTAAGAAATGTGAACCAAAAATAATACAAAGTCGCTTATGCATATGTATGATCTTAAGAGAATAGTTATTCCAGCTGACAAGTTAAAAGGTATAGATCGCTTATTCGCATTTTACTTATAACATACAAAAATTAATAGCAAAAACAAGAATTGATAAAAGGAGTCAGAGTTCCAAGAAGAAAAAAAAAGAAAATGAAAGTCTTAGAAGCCAAATGTTCTTATAAGAAATAGTCACTTTGCTTTCTTTTTATTAAAGAGCGAGTCTTTAAGAGCATTCGGATTTGATTAAGAAAAACACATAAAATTTAGAGAAATGTATAAAATCTTTATAATTCAATGTTTAAATATGATTTCATTAAAAAGGTTTAACGCGTATACGTCTGAAATGTTTCATACGCTGGGTCCAATTTTAGCATAATCTTTCATTATATCGCCCAGTATCTCACGAATAAATTCTTCACTACTGGCTTCCAGTGCGCCAACACTTGCGGACTTGTGCCTATAGACATGAGCTTTAACATAATTCAACAAAAAATAGTCGGAATGTGTCAAATAAACTCTTCAACCAACTCGCCTCTCAATTGGGCTATAATTTTACATGGTGTGTGGCATGTGGCACCATTTTACTGAAATTATATGTCAGCCAAGCAAAAAAAAAAGAGTAACAAAGGCCGCGGTTGCACCGAATGGCGCCGAATCGGTAGTTCACGGTCACTAACAAACACTGGCGGATACAGCTGCGATATTTTCCTCTGTCCGCACTCGACGTATGGGTGTTAATGATTTAATGTTTGAGAATGTAATATTGGTGCGAAACTTAGTCAAACATTCCGAATAGCCGCCTCACAAGGTCGCCCAAAATGACCATAAAATGAAAGAAGTGCACGATGCATTTTCTTAGCCGAGCATGAATTTTGATAGTAAAATTTATTAATATGCAAGTTTTGTAAAATTAAGGACCAAAATGAACATGTTTCACAGTAACATGATACATGAAAACAGTTGAGTTGCCAAAAGCAAAGTTTGCTAGAAAATGACCCTTTATAATTGCAATAAACTCAGCCTTTTTAAAAAATAAGACAATGAGTTTATTATATTAATAAATTTGTATTTATTATTTTAATTTTCTTTTCGATGATGATGATGATGTTTTATATCTTGCACACTTGTGAGTAACTTAAAATATAAATTATACAAATTAAATATACAGTAAAATATTTGTTACAGTAGTAATAATAGAAATTAGAAAGCAATTATAATTTTAATATTGATATTAATTTTAATAATTCGATGTACTTCAATAACTAAAAAAATTATGATTTTCGAAAATAAAATTAGTTGCCACATTATTATTTTTTTTTCTTTTTTTTTAATTCATCCGTAAGCTGTTGATCGGTTGCAAGGCATGTGCTACAGCTGACCGCACATGTATTTCTTTCACAAACAGTAATACTTTGAAAAATCTTAACTCAACTGGAGGAAAGACAGAGGGAGGAATACTTTATCTTTCACCCAGCTGAATTAATACTTTTAACAGAATTACTGCAGAGAAGCATAATTTGGTAAACTAACAAAGCTACCCAATTTTATATATTTATGCACGATCGCATTTTGATACGAAAATTGTTGATAAGTGAAAGTGACTTGGAACTTTGTACTATACCAAATGCCTGGATTGGCGCTCAGATCGTTAAAGAAATGTCATACAAACAAAAATTGTCTTGAGATGATAAAACTTTCTAGAGATTTAATTTTTTTTATTATTATTTCTTGCTTTTATTATTATTTTTATTCCCCTACTCCTTAATTTTAACACAATACGTATCTGCACGAGACATCGCATAATTTTGTTTTTATTGCAAATACATTTTCTTCAACGAAAGCATTTAAAAATTCGCTTGGAGCACAAACAAAAAATTATTCTGTGTATAAAATATAAAAAAGTGATAAAAATATGTCATGAGACCCAATCAGCAGACGTCCAGAATATTTAACATAAATAAGTTGTATGACAAATACGAGTACCAAAAAAAAGAGATGTATAAATTTGTTTTATGTGTTTTTCTACATTAAATTATTTATGATATTTTTTTTTTATTTTATAGTACTACTTCTATTTTATTTAGCTCTAGTATCATAATGCATAAATTTACAGAAATATTAGATTTCAAAGATATGCTGGCCTAGACACAAAAAGAATAAAACGAAAATAAAAATTATGTATGATAACGAATTTACGTTATACAATTTTTGGGAAAATTTTATTAAATTTGTTGCACAAAACTTTTGCTGTTTACTAATAGCAAGAGTAGAGCAGAGAGTGGCACAAAAAAAATTGCATAGCTTGAACAGCTTTAGCAACTATTTTCTTATGATTTCCATTTTTGAATAAAAAGATTTTAATACAAATAATTCAGCGAAAAATTTCATAATGCAAATTTTATTTAAAGCTGAATTCAATCATTTGTTTCTGACCAAATTTTCTTTCCAACAAAATTTACATGTACATACCAGAGAATGGAAAAAGTATCGTATTAAGTACTCATTGAGTATTGGCCATCAAACAATGCATATAGCATCAATTTTAAACTAAATACGTAGAACTGTAAACAACCAACGACTTTGCTCCTGTACGAGTAGATATGTATATTTCTTAAATTACGCAGTGATTTTTTTCAGCAATTTTCCTTTTGGCAACACTATTTTTGGTAACTCAGCTGTTTTTGTGTATCATATTACTTTAAACATGTTCACTTTGGTCTATAATTTAAACATGAATCGACTTACAAATGAACAGTGCTTGCAGATTATTAAATTTTATTATCAAATTTCATGGTCGGCTAAGAAAATGCATCCTTCTGAGGCGGCTATTTGGAATGTTGTGACAAAATTTCGCACCAAAATTACATTCTTAAACATTATATCACCAACACCCATACGTCGAGTGCGGACAGAGGAAAATATCGCAGCTGTATCCGCCAGTGTTTGTTAGTGATCATGAATTACCGATTCGGGGCCATTCGATGCAATCGGGGCCATTCGATGCAATCGGGGCCTTTGTAATTTTTTTTTTGGAAGAACTGGAATTGGCTGACATATAATTTCAGTCAAATGGTGCCACATGCCATACAACACGCGAAACTATAGTCCAATTGAGAGGCGAGTTCGTTTAAGAGTTTATATTACGTTTGGTGCCGGTCCATTGAGCACCTAGATCGTGCGATTTAGCACCTTTAGACTATTTTTTTTTTGAGAAGTTATGTTAAAGCTCATGTCTAAAGGGACAAGTCCGCAAGGGTTGACGTATTGGAAGCCAATATTGAAGAATTAATTCGTGAGATACCGGGCGATATGTTGGCGAAAGTATGCCAACATTGGACCCAGCGTATGAATCATTTCAGATGTATACGCGGTCAACATTTACATAAAATCATCTTTAAACATTGACTTATATAGATCCTTCTACCGACTCAAATAAAGATTTTATAAGTTTCTCTAAATTTCATGTGTTTTTTTGTAATCAAATCTCAAAGCTCTTCAAAAATCACCCTATATTTATAAAATGTATACACTGTATTTGCTACAGTTACACAAATAAGTACAAAATTACAAAAATACCCTGAGTATTTATTTGGATACACATGAGTATATACAGGAGTATTTTATTTGCACACTTCCTGCGTCAGTATTGCCAGAGAAGTAAATTGGTGAAATGCTACAATTGAAATGCTATTCAACAGATTGTGTCACATGAATGGAAAAAATGCTAAAAACGTTTCTTACTAATTACACTGTGCAACACTGTGAAGAATAATATTAACTTGACAGTAAAGGTTCGATTATTTTTTTTGCGTAAACTATTGATAAGACTTGTTTGGTAGACTCTTAGCTACATTATTGCCATAAATAATTAAGCGCTATCACCAAGTCTGAATTAGCTATTGGCCAAAAACTTATAACGATTTTTTGAGGGCTCATAGATTTTCGAAATCTTTGCAATCCCATAAAAAAAATTGGTTACCAAAATCGCCAAACTGAATATACGGTTTTACTACTTTTTTATAATACTATCGAGCGTATACTGCTCAATTCGGGATTTTTTCGAAAAGTCTTTATTTGTCACATAGTGTTCTTTACTAGAAATTCATTTATCACTTTAAAAATTACAAAATATCAGTTAATCAACGATTTTTGAAAATTTGGTGAAAAATATTTGTTTGTTATGGCTTAAAGTTAATATTCACATTAAATTTTTACTTCTTATTATATGATTAATGTTTTCAAATCGCAAAGAACATTTTCTATTACATTTTATGCATAAAAATTCATACGAAAGCGTATGATAAATAAGTATTCTGAGTATCATGCGAATATTTATATGAGTATAAGCATACTTCAGTTATAAGTATATATAACAGCACCGACCACACGAGTGCCTGCAACTCCAAGGACCACCGAGCGATTTCATCATCATTGTAGCTGCCAGCATTATTCTGAAACTCCGTAACCGTAACCAAATACTGTTACTACTCTAACGAGGATTTCTACAACGAAAGGCTAATACTAATCATGAGTGCCACCATTGAATCTCAGTTAAGTTAAAGCTTTTTTCAATAATTCGCTATTATATTTTACATTTTTAAAATTGTATAGGATATAGAATAAAAATACCTTACAAAGGTAAACAAACGCTTACGGTTTGCTCTACCATAAATCACCCACAAATATCTAACCCTGCCAACGACAAGACCACGCTACAAACTTTAACAAGTAGTAAATAGTTAAAAAAATCAAAAAACCAGAGTGCAACCCACTTTGAACCCTTAAATATTCCGAATAGTCATTCGAAATGAAAAATCATAAGAAAATCCTAAAGATGATTTTAAAATACCTGCATGATACTCATTTTGATATAGTTTGGAGACTTCTATTTTGGTATTTACAAAATGGCGTCTGTTGGTCGCCATATACAGTTTTGACTACCGTCATATCTTTAGTGCAGAGATAAGCAAAAGGCCGCCCGTGGGCACTTCGTTATCCTCTTATTTTCACGTACATTCGTACAAGCATGCATTTTACTCTCTTTCATATTATGTATGTATGTGTTTGCCTGTCTTTGCTTTAGTGACACTCCCGGGATTAAGACAAGTCGATTGACGTAAGAATCATTAAAATCGGTCAACGCGTTCCGTTTATACATATAAGGCCACAAAGGAACACACATACATGCATACAAACATGCATACAAACATACATACAGACGAGTACATAGGCTGATAAACAAAATACTTTTCTTTGTGTTGCGCAGTCGGGTAAAAATATAAAGAATGGAAGTCAAAAATTCAATATTAAGTCCACAGTGAATGATGTCTATGGGCAGATGCAAATATCATCATATCCATGCTTTCAAAAGTCTGAAATATATAAAAGTTCTTCACACGTCTACCAATCTCACTAGTTTAAACAAAATATATTTACTTGACTGGTATGGTGATATTAAATTTTCTTTTTTTTCATTCGTCTTTGGAAAGAAGCAGACATTTTTTTTTAACCAAAGAAAAAAAGTGTCTTATTTCAATAAACTATTGCTTGATTAAACAAACTTTTTTAATAACATGTTACCTTGAATTTTAAATTAAACAGAATTATTATAAAAAGTTCATAACATTTCTTTCCTTGCTCCTTGTTTTTTTTAAGCTTTATTTTGTTAGTTCAGCCAACACATTATGGATCGTTATATCAACAAACTTAAAGTTTAATAACAAAGACACACATTATATACTTAAACATACACGCACTCCCATCCCTCGTTTAGTAACTCACGCATAAACTCACACATGTATGAACTCGTACGAAGTGTTTTAAATGAAGAAAATGGAACAACTTTAAACAACTTAAAGATTTCACAAAAAGTTGTTATAATTTCTTCTGTACGAGGGTTGATCAAGAAATTTATTGGTGGGAACTGTGGGTCGATATTCAAGATTATTATTTCAAAATCATGGTAATTAATATCAATTATGTGATTTAATATTTTATTTATATTTAATGCGAGTCAAAATAAATACGAATAAAAAAAAATGAGTTTTTAATGTTGGCTCTGTAGTAGATCAACTTTATAGAATATAGAGATTCGCATGCGTAGGGATGACAGGATATTTACGTACTAATCCTTTGGAGGCTTTGAATGATAAACTAAACCTTATTCCGATCGACCTTCATATATTGGCGGTATCCTCAAGTAGTGCGGCAAGATTTGCAGCATCTGGGCGGTGGCCTGAATGCTGGATCAACTATCCCCTATGCTGAGGAAATCTACTGACTACATGGTGCCTCATCTGGACTTTGACAAGGCGTTTAAAGTTCTGATTCCATCCAGACGGGAGTGGAATGGAGGCACAATGGTCAGGAAATATGACTTCAGAATATACACTGATGGATCAAAAATGGTCTGTGGTCTCGGCTCTGGAGTCTTTTAAGCCGATTTTGGTATAGAATACTCCTTTCGTCTCCCTAATGAAGCCACAGTATTTCAGAATGAAATTTTGGCATTAAGGGAAGCGGCTAGAGTGCTGATTGATGGGAAGGTACAGGGTAAATTCGGTATCTTTCTCGACAGCCAAGTAGCTCTTTTATGTCTAGGATCATATACCACTTTTCCTCTATTCTAGTTGGGCCTGGAAAAAGTGGGCTATCTGGGTGGTCAGGTTGCCCTCACGAAACGGTGTATTCAAGCACTATCTCCATAAGGCTGAATGCAGATGGCACACTATAGTCATGTGCAAGGGTGCTAAGAAAATGTGGCCTTGCTTCAATGATAGGCGCTCTATACAATTAAAAAAATAGGAATTTTAGGGACATCTTGACGCTCATTGCCGTCTTGACGGTGCACTGGAAGGTCCGCAGACACGCTTGAGGAATAGGTCTGTCCTACAATGAGTTGTCGAGAAGAAACCTAAGAAGAAACAATTTTGCACTTTCCTTGCGAATGTCCAGCTTTGCATCTCTCGAGACAAAGTTTTTAGGAAGAAATGTACTAGACGAACTTTCAGATTTATCTGGCGGATGGGATCTAGTACCTACCACAGTATCCGTATACTTAGACACGGTTCTATACATGTTGACACCAATGAGTGGAGTGGTCTTTCAAAAAGGAATCATCTAGATTCTACTTGAATGACTACGTGAAGTAGGACCCCACGTAAACCAACCAATGTTGGTTAAGCACGTCTAGATGCATTCCGTTGGAGTTGAAGTCTACTTATGTGTCGCTTGAGCAGCAACGAAATATATCTAGACCTGCTTAACCAGCTTATCTGTGTTTTATTTTAACATAAAATTTTAAATTTCTTAAAACATATCAGTTATGATGCCAGTACAGTTGCTGCTTCACAATTTAATGTCAAATAACACTTCAGCATACTCCTACCTGTTGTTAAACACTATATCTAGAACACGTTGTTATCTTTCAGTACCACCGTTTGTACAACAATCTTTTCTTATACTTATCATATAGGCGACAATATAAATAGATCTTGGCTGTATTTAAGACAGCGCAAAAGTCACATGACCAACATCAAGCAGTTGAAAAAGCGCATAACAACTAAACGACATGTATGCATATGTCTCATATTGTTTTAAACTGGATTAAGACCTTTCTTGAAGTCACATTGAAAATCTGTTCACTAACACACGCTCGCCTACACACACAAGAATAAAGAAACTTTACACAGCGTATATTTTGTGGAAAATTTGCTGGAAAATTACAATGAATTACTTATTTGCCTTCGCCTCGCCAGCATGCTGGGTTATGAAGAAACTTGCACGCACAAACAAGTATAAAAAGGCTTACAAACTCATAAACTTACATGGCAATAAGGATAAGCATGATTTTTGAACTTTAAAATTTACCCACCCACATATCGTACATATAAAGTATTTTATGAAATATATTAAAGCCAAATGCCCGCATAAGGCCACACATGAGTAATGAAAATAATCTTTGCTTCAGACACACATACATGCATTAACGTGCAGAAACTTAAACACCTTCAGTCTTGCCGTCTCCTTTAAAACCAGAAAAAAGTCAACGATTAACAACAGCTGTAAAACATTTTCAAACATTTCATTAAGTAAATGTTTAAGTGTATGTCTATAAGTAAGTTTCATAACTTAACTGTGCTTACCTCTCCCTCCCCCTCCTTCCCTTCAAAACTTTCATAGAAGCAAGTGAAAATAATTCTCTAGTTGTTTGAGTGTGGAATTGTTTAACCAGAAATACTGGAGGAACAATTTAAACGTTTTTGTAAGGCTGTTGTCTTTGTTTGATTCTCTTTTGTATTTATTTACGCCTTTTGTGACTTGTGACTGTTATTTAATGCTTTAATCCTATTATTTTATTACGTGGATGGCAATTGAAAAAGTTACATACGCCAAAAGCTTTCAAAAAGGAATTTCAATTAAAAGGGTTTCAATCATAACATTGCTTTATCATATAATGTATGGATACAACTAGATGAAGGCTTATGGTTAAGTATTTTCAAAGCCAAAAGCACACAGGAAAACATTTACATAATCCAACACAAAGTCAAGGCCAAAAACATGAATTTCAACATTCAAATATAAACACATTTTGAAGTGTTTTACGATTTCAGAGAAACACATTTGTAAGGTTTTTAATATCAAGAACTTATGTTTGTTGGTTCAGCAGCCTTAAAACTTAAAAAATTTATGTGCATGTGTAATACAAACAAGGTGTGTCAAAAAATTTTAAATTTTAGAAATCTGAGACAGCTATTTATATAAAAATTATTTTTAAATTACGCAGCACAAACAACTATAACTAAAATTTATAGACTTAACGAACTACAATAATAACCATAAGTATAAAAATATTCTGGCTATTAATCGGCTACACACGCATATATACACGGCTATTTTATTTACACACACAAGCATGTTTTGAAACAGCTACACATACTCACACATTTTGTGGACACATTTCTAGTTTCTAGATGGAACATAGGGTCTCAACAAACAAGTTAAAATTTGTTTTATCTAATGCTAAAGCTTTGATTTCAAGCCATGTACGCCCTTCTGTTAAACCCTCAGATTCAACTAGTCTCCTCCAAGTATTAGCAGGTCTTCCTTTTCCTCGACTACTCTGTGGGTTCCAGTCAAGTGCCGTTCGTGTTATATATATTGTCTGGGGGCTTCCTCAACGTGTGTCCAATCCATTTCCATTTACGATGTCGAATTTCAGTTTTTGTATGGGCAGTTGACCTGTTGTTGCCCATAATGTGGCGTTGGATATAGTGGTAGGCCAGAATTGCCTCAAGCAGCGGTTTATAAATACCTGGAGTGCATTTATTTCATTAGTGGGAGCGTGCCATGTTTCGCATCCATACAAAACAACGGATTTTACACTAGCGGCAAATATTTTGAATTTTTTGCGCTTATAAATCAGCGCGGATCGCCAAACTTTATTCAGCATTCCAAACGATGCTCTACCTTTTGCAATGCGGCATCTTATATCATCAATTACTCCACCATTGCTGCAAATAATACTTCCCAAGTAAGAGAGTCAACAACTTCTATTGCTTTTCCGTCTAGAAATACAGGTCGGATATTGCCGGTGTTAATGCTCATTATCTTCGTTTTTGCAAAGTTTATCCTAAGATATGATTGAGTTGCATATTCGCTCAATTTCTGAACTTTTACCACTACATGGGAGTGTTTGTGCGCCAGAAGGCACATGTCATCTGCATAGTCTAGGTCCTCAAGTATACCATGCAGGTCCCATGTAATACCGGTGTTGTTGATGGTTGTTACATTTTTCATTATTATGTCAAGTGTAAGGTTAAACAATAAAGGCGGGAGAATAAGTTAGCGAATGATGAATAAATATCCCGAGTATCATGCGTATATTTTTTTTGTGTCCTATTAAATATAAATAGTCTGAGTATAAGCATACTCAGACTATAAGTATGAGAGAATGAGAGATAGAGTCAATGCCCTTGATGCGTATATGCCTTTTAGTTTTTAGTTGTAGAGTATTTTAGTTTTATTCCATAAGCGAAGTAGAAATGGTTTTGTATATTTGGAATGGGCTTTAGTCATAGTTGCTTGAGAGAATATATGTGAGCGCACAACTTGTTTGAGCTACAATTTGGATTAAAAGCAGCTACTAAAATTAAGACTTTTTACTTCTGTATATTTTTTTTTAGTGCTCATCGCCATTCTTTGATATGCAATAGCGCTGCAAGCTTTTAATTGGTTAAATAATTATGTGTTTATCTAAATTTTGAAAATGTATTTTTTTTTATTTCAATATTTTACATTTATTTACAACGTGTTGTTGGTTTAAAAATATAACCTTCCATACAGCAAATAGACTTGTTAAGATTGTAAACTTATTGGAATGTAGGAAATCTGAAAGGTTTTCTAAAAAGGACTCCTGAACTACGATAGCAGAAAGCTATTAGCTGAGATGTATTCAATCAAAAGTGCAAAATCACTATGAGCGGAAGGCCGAGTGAAATTCGCAAACATTTTAATCATATAAAAAATGTCTATGATTTCTCACACACACTTTATTTTATTTAAATTCAAAAGTAAACATCGTGTAATGAAATAGCTTTTCATTACAATTATATCAGTTATATTTTCTTCAGTTTTTTCTTAAACTAGCTTATTTTATTATTAAATATTTTAACACTCATAATTGGCATTAGTCCTTTGTGGGAACTCTTAATACTTTAATAAGCATTTTTGTGGCTTTTTTTCAACAACAAAAAATAAATAAAAATAAGTGGGTGTAATTAATCAAATAAGTTGTAGGAAAAAAATTAAATAACAAATGATGTATAGAAAACAGGAATATAATTTCCATGATTAGAAATAAATAAATTGTTTCTAAATTATTGCTAAAACTGTCTGTACAGTGTGTTTTCATTTATAAAACTTTTATAGAGTTGACAGCATTAGTTTACTCAAATATTTGTTTATTAACTGAGACAAATATAATCATCAATTATATTTTGAGTTGATTAGTTTACTAAACTTAATGAATAATAATCATTTTGCTAAACACTAGCAGAACGGAACAACTGGGGCTGTTTTCGAAGGTCGCTGCAACTTCATCATCAGAGTTCTTTGTGTTTGGTTCACTGTGTATGCTGTCAGTTGATGTAGATTTCTGCCTTATATACTCAGCTTTTCAGTGCAAATGGAATATGTGAATTGTATTGATTCATCATTATTTTAACTTAATCAAATCATATATGTCGAAATTTTGATTTTGTTTGCCTAAGTTGTGAGTTCAAACACAAAAATTTCACTTTTAGCTCAGTGTAACTTTTCCCAAATTTCACTTTTTTCTTTAACGTATTTTATTATCTATGAATGTATACTCGTACATTACGTAAGCATTTTGTTTATTAAGACCGCAAAGTGTCTGGGTTTTGCTGGCATTGGTTAAAGTTTGGAAAGTACGAACAGTTTGTTTTTGAGTTGTTGTATACATGTTGTTTGTTGTCTTCTTACGAGTATTATTTTTGATGCTTTTTTATACGTAATTAAATTTGATTTGGTCAATACGAATTCGAAGAATCCCCTTTGTTAGAAATAAATATTGTTTATGCTGCAATGCTCCCAGACACCTCTTCGGTCATAGTCATAATTCAATATCATTGTCAGGATCTTTATGCTCCAGTAATAGAATAAATGAAATAAAAAAGGACTATACGGATATAAGAAGCGATGCCTTAAAAAATTTTTGGTGAGCAGGCAACAAAATTTGCCTAGAAAAATGTTTTTATATAGAGATAATAAATATTAGCGATTTTAATGTAGAATGTTTGTTTGCATTTCGTTCCTACTTATGTATGTAATTATCTGTAGACTTCAAGGACTTTTGGGTTGAAATCTACTAAAGGAAATTGTATATCAAGCCATAATCGCCAAAAAAAAAAAACTTAACCGACACATTTTGTAGAACTCGTTTTTTTGAGGAAAATTGTGTTCAAAAATTGTGTTGCTTTTTTTTTGATAGTTATGGCACGATATGTTTTAACAAAAATATATATGAAAAAATTTGCAACCAGGCCACTGTTCTTTATTGGTTTTCGAGAGTTTTGCATCTCCCTCGCACTGGTTGACTGATCTGCCACGGATAACCGTATATTCTTGCAGTTCTTCTGTGGAATTTCTTTAACAACCACGTTGCTACTTTCTATGTGAAGGCATAGGTGAGAGCATAAGTCAGTCGCAAAAAGTTCTTTAAAATACTGTTAGTACCATCTTGAGGGTGGCGTTGGCTGAAGTAGTTAGCACGTTGACTACAAAACAAAAGATCCTGGGTTCGAGCCCGGTCACTGACAGTCATTAAAAATAACAACACCACGCATTTTTCTGATGTGCATTAGTGTCCTTTGTATCAGTTGTTGTGGGAAAAAGTTTTAGTGATGCAGGCACTGGTCACTAAAAACTATACCGACTTCATCAGATACTAATCCTAATGTAACATCAGAGCGCCCTCCTTCGTTGTGTAGCAGAATCTTTGGCGAAGTAAAATAACCAATAAAATAAAATGGCTACTAAACACAGCTTCAATATTTAATACGCCTCATTTAATACCAGAAAGCGCTGCAACACTGCATTATCAAAAAGCGTGCAAAAAAAGCAGAGTTGTAAAAGAATGAAGCTTTCCTCCTCCATCTCTTCCTTCATTACCTGTCTACTCTATCACTATTCTTCCCTATCACCCTCTCTGACTATCTTCTCTTCAACTAACAGGCAGCACAATGGGATCATTGTATTGGACCCAAGTGAGCTGGACTCTAAATTTCACCCTTCCTTACCAGCAGCCTGTTAACCCTACCTAACCTTACCTATCTTGAGCATATGGTCCCGCCCATATTTGTGCAACAATACTTTGCAAATTTACTTTGTAAAGTATTTATGGAATAAATAAATAAATATTTATGACATTGTTCCCTATGAGTTGATAAGCTCATAACACCGCCTGGTACTTTTTAAATGTAAATTATTTGAAAACATGTGTGTTTATTTTTTACTCAAACATTTACTACTTGTCGGTCGGTCGGTCTGCATGCTACGAGTACTTTTTTCTTAACATCTGCACTTTTAGTGCATTAAATAAAATTTATATTTTATGTAAACTCTAATCCCCTGTTTTAGAGGTTTTCTAAACAATGTAAGTTTTAAAAAGTTTTTGTTTAAATGTTAATATTTCGAAATGGTTTTTACTTGCACATGTAAAATTGTTTAAAGGATTTTGTAGAAACAATTGGATTTAAAAAGCTCTAAATATGTTATTTAAATAAAATAGAAAAAATTTAAAATTAAAATTACAATTGTTTATTGAAAATGTATCGTAATATTTTGTATGCTTGTATGGTCGGATAACAGTTACTTCAAAAGACAAAAATTTCTTAGCAATTTGGCAAACGCATAATATAAAGCCTGACTTAAATAAAGTAAAGTGGGAAACGAACCACAAATGTTCTTAAGCCACATTAGTTTTTGATGGTTTAATTAAAAATGCTGAAGTTTTAAGCAGTTATGTATGAAAGTCATGATTTTTTTAATCACAAAAGCCTTCATGGAAAACCTTTAAGATGGAATTTTTTTTTTAATTTTCTGGCTTATAATGTTATAGCACAAAAAATCTAATGATTGAACTCATATCTTTTATGATGGTTTTGCTATAAAAAATTTTTATAATTTATTTAAAAGCATATACAAGAAATTATTTGGTTCAAAAAAGTTTTTGCTTGTTGTGCAACGTTGAATTTACTCCAAATAGGATTTATATTTTAATTTAAATTTAATTTTAATCATAGTCGCACGTGACATGTAGCATATGAAATTTTTTCCATCATGGCATTTAAATTGTTTCTGTTGCTCTCGTTACGAAGTTATAAATAAGAAAACTTAACAAACTTAATAAAAATATTTTGTTAATTTGTGGTTTTGTAATAATAGTTTATGTTCCTTCTATTTTTTTCTCCGCCATTTGCAACTCTGCTTATTTTTATTAATTTTTTTTTTTTGCTGTTGGCTCATCTTAATTTATATATGTAATTAAAATTTAATTTTTAATTTTGCACTTATAATGTCGCACGTGACCAAATTTATTTATGTATCACGATCACATATCTTTATATTTTTAAAAAAGGTTTTTAATTTTAATTGAATTAAATATATCTGTTTGTATTGAATGCGCTTTCGAAGAGCTGTGATGCTTGATATTCTTGAGTAATATTAATATAAATAATGTCATAGTTTTTAATAATTCTTAGGTGGGCAAAAACGATTCTTGATGGGGTAGGGGGACAAGTCATCCCCCAGAATGGCCTTTCTACGCCTATGAATATATACAGCCTGTGTAGACATGGATTGTGTGAATGCGCCAATTGTAACAACACATTTGTTAGTAGTACCACATAGTTCCCTGCCAGGTTTTTCATTATAAGAGCATAGAGGTGATTAGTGTAAAAGTTTATCCCTACAAGTGTGAAAAGAGGCCAAGTTGTTGTTCAAAATTTCTACCATTGAAACGAATGACAACAAAGTTTCCATTGTGGTGAATTTAGTACGAATGGCTTCGTGAGAATATAAGCACTGTGTACATAAGCCGGAACATGGCCTGGCACTTTACCGGGCCATACGATACATACGATAGGTATGTAATAGTAGTCGTTGTAAGGGAGTTCTTGAAAAACCAATTTTAAATATTATTTTAAATTCAAAGCCCTAATTAGTGGATCAGTCTTTATAATCTGTTTATTTTGAAAAAAATTCAGTTTCTTGTGCAAGATTATTCATAGTCAACTAAAATTTGAAAATTAAAATAACAATTTAATTTTACGAATATTATTGCTATTTAGTGAAAATGTCACTTCATTGTTTTCTGTGGCGATTTAATTATGTCATATAAATTAAAGGCATATGGAAAAGCACAGAAGCACACAAGCACAAGTTTATGCACTGACATACCCCAGATGACCATTAGACATTATCAAAGATGCATGAGTGATCCGTAATTATTGACAATCCAAGACTATTACTAACCAAATTTTTAGACAATGGAAGTCACTAAAATCTTTGAACAATGTCCCTAATATGTTTTCGAGGATTAGATATTAAAAAACTAAAAATTTAACGAAAATTTCATGAATTTTATTGCACGATATTTTTTTGACCCCTGTAGCGGGCTTTTATTCAGGATTATAGTTAGTTAAGAGAATATTTTCATCTGCAAGAAATCCAGTAAATTTCAATCGAAATTTTTATCAAAATCTATGCCATTTATATCACGTTTTTTACAAGATTTCTGGTCCAACACATAAACCATTAACCGAAAATTTTCCTGAACTACAATCGAACAACTGCGATGTAGCCAATTCACACACCTTTTCATGTACGCAGACTTGACTTTTTAGTACAAATTTGCAAAAATAACTATAGTTGCATCGCTAAGTTCTGCCAGATTTTAAGTAGATTTTGACAAAATCTAGTGTCAAGATTTTGCTCCGTTTATACTACTAATGAATTTTATTGAATAATATTTTCTTAAAAATTAATAATTCAATTTAATTGGTTGTAAAAAGGATGCTTTTAATTATTTTTAAGTTAACATTGTCATTTATTTATTAAAATGTTGAATGTACGTCAAAAATTCCAAATAAGACTTAAAATGAAAATTTTCGTTTTTTATGTTGGAAATTTAACAAGCACCTCTTCTGACAGACAGAGAGAGAGAGAGAGAGAAGTTCTCTAATAAGTATTCTATTGCGCTCTTCTATACATAAACAGTAATAAAACTTTATTATTCTTATTGTTTTGTCAATTGCCCAAAAGGGAATTCAGCTGAAAGCAGCTTAATGGCCGAACTTTAGTCCTCTTAACAGTTGCCAAAATGTTATTACAACTGTTAACAGTAAACTAGCCGCTGTTAGCTACAGTTGTAGAACAGAAATAATATTGGAATAGTTTTTACTCGTAAAGCAAAAAAAATTGTAAAATTCAAATAAAAAAATTTAATTAAATTAAATTAACTTTTACTCTTAGAATAAAGGTGGTAACTATAAAGAATTTAATTTTTAACTAAGGTGCCATCTAATAGATTCAATATTTTGTACTTCATCGAAAATAAATTCCACTGAATATTGGCCGCCAATCAAATAGGGATGCTCACAACTACAACTAAAACACACGCTCATTGCAAACATACGCATTAATTTTAAACCGTATATGTATAACTATGTATAAACATCCAACAGGTATGTTTATACAAATTTTTTAAATCACGCGGCACAAGCAACAATAACTAAAATTTAAAGACTATATGAGCTACAATCAGTATACAAATACTCCTGCTATTAAGCGGCTACGCAGAGGTATATTTTATTTACACACCCATAGAAATCATGTTTTCAAACACCCAAAATACATTTTACATTACATTTTATATACACAAATGTATGTATATGGTGGCGAATGATGAATAAATATCCCAAGTAGCATGTGTATATTTTTTTTGTCCGATTAAATATCCATAGCCTGAGTATAAGCATACTTCGATGCGTTTGATACGCATTTTTTTATTTTTTAGTTGCAGTGTATTTCAGTTTTTCGCATAAACGAAGTACAGATGCTTTTGTATGTTGGAATCGGTTTTGTTTGAGAAAATATGTGAGCGTACGAATTGTTTGCACTACAATACGCAGTGGCTAAAATTGAGACTATTTACTTAAGTATATTTTTTACAGTACTCATTGTCATTCTCTGCACTGAACTAATAACTTTTATAGTATTTTTAAAGAATTTTTTATTTTCAGTATTTATATTTTGAAGCTCTGTTATATAACCAATCTGTCATAATAATATATTTCCACTGGAGACTATGGCCATGTTTAAGAGTTAGAGAACCAAACTGAGTTGAGTTGAGAACATTAATAGGGACCCTAGTCTCTATTCAATTGCGTTCCAAGTTTCTAAAGTGCGCTTGTCATTTATAATCGAGCCAAAAAGAAAGTGTCTTCATGTTATCATCCGTAAAATAGCAAACACTATAACCCTGATAATGTCATCCTCTCTTCAATGAATATTTACTGCCGACAAATTAAAGTCATTTTCGCCTATCGCGTTGTCAATATGCCTTTAAGTAAAGCAACAAAACTCTAAACAAAGTTGAAAAATATTTTTAATATCTCGTCGTCAATGAATTTCGATACACCACATAATAAACACACAAAAAAGTAATATGAATGAGTTTGTAATATTAATTAAAATATTTGTAATATTAATTACAAAATTAATTAAATTTTCACCTATAAACAATTCTATAATATCAATTAAGTTTTTCCACTCAAATTAATTACTACAATTAAAAATTTAATTGAATCAATTAAATTATTAATTGAAAACATTAATTGGTAAATAGTTTTTTCTGTGAACTACTTCATCGATTAAATAGACGTCAATAATAGATGGAAAATTATCTTAATTACACTATTCATGCAAATTGCGTATACGACCGTTTGGGCAACTGGGACATGCTGCCATATTTCTGATGTGAACAGTGAAATTTATTGACCACTATAAAATATAATCAAACCGCATTTTAAAAACCTCAAGCTAGATTCAACAAACAGAGTAAATTAAAAATTTTCTATATAGTGCACACTTTATATACACCGATTTGTGGTGAATAATTTAATTTTTTCTTTTATGTGTATGACGGTATTTAAGTATTTATTTTACTCATAATTTAATATCAGCATAAGATACTCTATTAACAGGGAAATTAAACAAGTGCTCGAAGGCACTTTTGTTACAAAAGGTGTTCATAATATAAATTTGTTCTCTGACTTTACAATGGTGACTCTTAAGCTGTTAGTAATTAACTATTACGAAGGCAAAGGCATATTGAAATAAAATAAGCTGAAAGTTACTATGCTGTAGCTTTCTTAAAAATCACATGAATAAATTAAATTATTACCAAGTAAAAGTTTTGCATTGGAAAATTATATTTTTGGCATTATCTCAAGTGAAGCTTAGATTGACTTCAGTACCTGGTTGCACTAACTTTTTGCGAACCGACAGTCGTAATATTTATCGATCTATTTATTCGGTTGCGGTAACGATAATATGATTCTGTTATTTCCTTTTTATGATAGTGTACATCTGTGTTTAATTCAGTGATTTGACTTCAATTTTTGTGAACAAAAATTTGTTCAACATGGCCCGATAACGATCGCCATTGACTGTAACGGCCACTCCTTGCTCATTGGCCCAATTAAGGCTCTGGACCAAAATCCGCACCAAACAGTGACTCGTTTTGGGTGCGTCGGCTTTTCAATGTATGCGTGCGGGTTTTCTGTGCCCCAAATGCGACAATTTTGCTTGTTTACATACCCGCCAAGATCAAAATGAGCTTCATCTGAAAAGATGATTTTTTTTTGGCAAAATCGGCATCTTCTGTAAGTCGATCGCAGGCTATATTTCCCAGCGTTGTTCAAGCGTATACACAACCATATTCGTTCAGCGGAAGGATAAAACTAATTATCTGTCAAATCAGACATGAGCTAAGTGTTACCATTCACGAAATAAAACGTTAGATGGCGGACCCTGTATATCACGTCGCATCCCTGCACACAAAATTTCAAATTAAGCGAAAAGCACAAAGAAGAACTAAGGAAAAACTAAATGAATTTGAGCCTGTTATTTTACTGTTTTACTTCAACCTACACCGAATATCGTTAAATTATGTTACTGAATAGCAAAATCGATAGATTGTCGTTTAATTTTTTAAAGCGATACAATTATCGTAATAAAAGTTACTGAGTCCAGGTACAGCTCTTATTACTTTTTAGCACATAATTAATTTTTTAAACAAGTTAGCGTGAGATAGTTGAGTTATTGTTTGAGTCAAATTAAATAAATTTTTATTAATATACATTTGGTAAATGTTACCAATAAAAAGTTGAACCTTGTATTTTATTTAGGTACTTCAGTACTTATTTATTAAAGGTTTACTTAAGTTTAGTTATAAAAATTGATTTGATAATTCAGCAACGCGTCTATATTAGCGGAAAGAAAAATTAATAGAGAGTTTTTTTAGTGATACAAAAAATCATAAAACATTTTGTGAGTATTTGATTAAAAATAATTAGTAACCAGTTGGCTATTCTAACATAGGGTGCCACATACATACAAACATATCGCTATTGTTCCTCCTAAGGGAGTCAATTTAAAATTTAAAAATTCTCAGTAGAGCCCAACAAACAAACCAAGAAATATAGAATGGTACATATATATATACTTTTTGAAGCAGTGCTTAGACTTCGGTCGGAGCACTGTATGATATACATATATATACCTATATATTTTTTTTGTAAAGAGTTGGGCAAAACGATGTAAGATTTTTTCAGGAAAAAAGTGGAAATTGCAAGGTTTGAAATTGACACCCTTTAGAGGAACAAATGCGATATATATATTTATATACACTCAGCAGTTAAATTAATTATCTCTATAAATAGATTTATGCGTGTGAATTTTAAACAACAATAAATGCAAATAATTTTAATATTTTTCTTTCTGCATAAAAAAAGCACGCAAAAACCTCAATGACAAATGAAATGAATACGCTGTTTCCGTTTCCGCCAAATGTTACTGCATGTGTTAGTGCCGGTGTGTATGGATTTGTGTGGCCTTGCACATGTACACAAGCCATAAAACAATTACTAATTTATTGTGGTTAACACAAAGAAGAGGCAAGCAAAAAAAAAACTAAATTTATATTGTTTATTATACATATTTCTTTTATTTTATTGTACATATATTATGTGTTGTATTACTTTTTGTTTTAGATTACTTTCAATTTAATAAAAATTTAGACTAGAAAAGTGTATTAAATTACACTTCATTACTTGTGAGGCTTGGCAACATGTTTTGTCACTTGGAAACGAACACCTTCAGCAAATCGTGTGCAGCCACACAATTCTTCCAATTCAATTCAATCACATTTCTCAACTTACAAAAAGAAAAAAATCAAAATACATATGAGTAGGGTGCATTCCATTTTTGTTTGGATTTTCCCAAATTTGTGATATTTTTAGTGCGCCTCAAAAGATTTTCGTGGGTAAATTTGGGGATTTTTAAGAGATAAAATCATTTCAAAAAAATCATTTTTTTTTTTATTATTTTTTTTGTACATAAAATCTTAAAATCCTGATTGAGAAATGCTTAATTTTAAATAATTTAAAAAAAAATATATAAAATAATTCTTAGTGTGTTTAATTAAGATTCTTGGTTTCTAAAGTTTATATCATGTCTTTGGCAAACAGTGTATCCTTAAATATTTTTTTGTTTTCATAAGCTTACATCTACCCAACAGCAACTTTTAAGCCCGGTCCGGCAATTGACATTCCATAACTAAAATTTTTTCTTTTTTGGAAATTTCGAACCCTACGATGTTCCATGGAATACCCCATGGAACACATTGGCTGTGAATAAAAAGTGAAAATAGATTCGGTAGTGAAGGTCAAAAGTTTTGCATTCAAAACTAAAACTAAAATTTTATTTTAATAATATCCATTTACACATGCACAAAATCTAGCAGATTTTAATTAAAATCTTTATGAAAATCTATACCGTTTACATAATTTTTTTTATATTTTTAGCAAGATAGTTTTATCCAAAAGCAAACCCATTAACTAAAATTTGTCCAAGGCTACAACCAAACAACTGCAACGTAGCCAATTCATACACCTTTTTAAGCAGACGGTAGCTAATTCAGTCATCTGTTTTGTAAATATATTGTAAAGGGTAGTAAAGTTTAAAAAAAAATATTATAGTTTGATTAGATTTCGTGCAAATCAACTGACAAAATAGATTTTCTTTTTATTAGAAATTTAGTAAAGAAAACAGCAAGGTTTAGCCCGAAATCTCGTAAGTACTAGATTTCGGGACAATATAAATACTCTATAACAAAAATTGAAGATGAAGCAAAGGAGGAAGTGGATTTAACTCACACATGTGATATGAAAATAAAAAAATTAAGATGAAGCAAAACAAGAACTAATGAGAAAAACATATTGCTACAAAAATATACGTGAACGAACCTAATATAAATGTTTTCCCTAAAACATTTATTAGCTAAAGCCGTAATACAAGCGCATACACACACACACCTACACGACGATGTTGAAGTAAACATTCGAAAGACAACAACAACTATAATGCTAAATATTTGGCTTTTAAACAAATGTACAACTATACAAACACACAAACCGATGCAGATGAAAGACACTGTTTTCAACGAACATACACACAAACCATCAGAACGAATTGGAACGCGAGCAAATTATGTAATCGGCAACTACAGTTTAGAGGCTTATCAGGGGTGTTCTGCAAACCGCGCGATTTGAAATTGTGCGATTTCAAAAACGAAAAACAGTGATCTGCTGATCGGACGACTTAGCGCATTCGCAGGTCAGTTCGTATAAAATATCTTAAACATCTAAAATATTAAAACCAATTAAAAAGCTGCAACAAGTCACCTTTTTAATTAAGTTCTTTCCTGGAAATTAGGCGATTTCAAAACATGCGGTTTACAGAACACACCTGTATATATGTGCTGAGACTTTTTGCAGAATGTGCTGAGACTTTGCCAACGTTCTCTTGAAAGCTCTATGTTAAGAATAGAAAGAGCAATGCGTTAGAGTAAGCACTAATAGAACCTGACATCATTTCAAGCTAAACTTTTAAAATGCTTATTTTTTCTTAATATTGAAAGGAGCATATTTCCCAGAAGTTTAATTTAACTTTCTATCCAGCAGGTGTATAAGTTTTTTTCCTACTGACTGTACTTGCAATTATTACAATAATGCTTATATTGGCAAAAAAATAAAAAAACTTTTGAAAAAGATGAAACATGAAAATAACGAATAACAGCATGAAGAGTAAAACTTAAGCTGAACGTATTGCATAAATTGTGATGCAATGTAATGAAATCAATTTATTTGATCAAATCAGAAGCTGTTTGTCATTTATGCAACTACACACATACACACTACACAGTCTTATGCACATTATTGTTGCACTTGTACATAAAGAGCCACACACACATACATGCCCACATAAATGCAAGACATATGTAGTACATGAAGTACATATCAATGCATAACATAATAGAAAATTGTACAGTCTAATGATAGTTTCTCAAGTGGAAATGAAAGTATGTCAGTAGCATGTACATATGTACATATTAGTAATTTGCTTTCATCTCCCTAAAGAACTACTACCAGAGAAGCTTGAATGTGATTTACAATTTCAATCGATTTGAGCTGCAAATAAACTATGCAAACACCATGAATAGTTAAAGATAGCTGGAGAAAAAATTTGCAAGAAAAGAAAAAAGAACTAAATTTATGCAAACAAGAGAAATCTATGCGGAACTTATGCCAGAAGAAGTGTAAAAATTGGAATATATTATAAAGTGTGTAAGAAATACTCGTATAAAACAAGCATTATTTCAAATTAATAACTTTATTAGTTTCAAGTAAAATTTTAATTTATGGAATGAATTTCTGAAGGCAATAATCGATAGATAAGAGGAGCATGTAGAGAATAATGATTGAGTTCAGTGACTGAAATCAATTCATATTCACCCCTAACGTGAATGAGAAGTGGAATTTTTGTTCCATACAAAATTTCCAAAATTTCTCGAGACACAGAGACATAACGTGAAATTTCCTTTCTGCCATTAGTTTTCGGTATATCTGATATTATTATTTAATTTATGAAAATTGGCTTACAAAGCGATACGAACTTTAGCCTGATCAAATCATAAATATAGAAACAAATGAAGTTCAAACAATGATAATTAAAATTAACTAAAATTAATAGCCATGGGCCTGTGGCGAAAAAACTAAATAAAAATATACTTAATAGTATCAAACCAAAAAAATATTTTCTTAAGTAGAACAAAAATAAGCAAATTAACTAACATGTAATTAATTAATGAAATACAAACGGCAATGAGAAGACTGTTGTAAATTTAGAGATGGTCAAAATGAGCTTTCATTACAAAAAGGCTTTCAGCAAATTGTTATACAACGAATCAAAAGAATTGACATATTCCATTTGCCATAAAAGTTGCGTATATAAAGCAGAAATCTACATCAATTGACACCACACACAGTGGGTCCAAACACAAAGAACGCTGATGATGAAGGTGTAGTGACCTTCGAAAACAGCCGCTTGTTCCGTTCTACTACGTGTTTGCCAGAATATTTACAATTAACTTTAGTGTTATTTGTTCGTTAATAATTATCACATGTAATTTGGCTTACAGAGCGATACGAATTTTAGTCTGATCAAATCATAAATATAAAGTTTGTTTTTGTTTCCAATATAACGTTCGAAAGATTTTTAAATGACCAAGCTGTTACATTTAAAGGGTACCGTATTACCCTAACACTGTATTATCATTTTAATGTAAAATTTTGTATAACGTTTTATAACGACAATTTTACTTTAAAAAAGTACAGTATTAGCCTGGTACTGTATTATCATTTCAATGCTAAATTCTAGATTTTACACACCCTTTTCGGGAATAAAAGGCGAACATTTTGTTAAAGTGAAATATTTCCCTTGACCAAAAAATGGTGCACAAAATAAGCAAATAGTATACTGATACAACAACAACGCAAACATTGGCGATAACAATTTTAGGGAAAGGGGACACATTTAACGTAAACTTGTATTTCCGATTACCTGTTCAATTGTCGTTTTAAAGTGTCGTTTTAAGACGATACTCAAACGAGAATAGACCCGATTATCTCCATTTCCATCATATTTTACTGATAATTAAAGATACGACTATGGCCTTTGTTTTAATTGCCTAAGAACTCCTGTTATCTCTTTTTGATTTAATGTAGCAACGCTATTTATTGCGCGATACAGGAGTTAGGACGCGATTTTCGTAACAAAAATAATCGACACTATTACAGTTATAAATTTATTTTTGTTTTGATTTCTTTGTACTTTAAACCAGAAACAAATTGTTTGATTTTGTTTTGTGTCGTTCTTTAAAATGCGTGAAACAAAAAAAAACGAAGGATTGCTCAAGTTGTTTTTGTATTGTTTTTGCACATGAGCACATACCAGAAAGCACAGCCGCTCGGCTGTAAGCCGGCTAACAGCCGTCACCGGCCACAAACAACACATTAATTTAATCGTACGCCGCTAGAAAAGAAAATAATGGGAAATAAATGGAAACGTTTTGAAATATTTGAATTTGACATCACCATATAACACATGAAGTTGTTTTTATTTAAACTAAGCAGCGTAGCTAAAACCGGGTATGCTATGACACGTCTCTTCTTTTTTTTTAATTAATGGAGTTTTTTCTTCTAAAAGCAAACTATTTTGGCCCTTCCAAAGGGATATAAATAAATTTAATTTCGCGCCATAGAAGATAAGAAATCAAATTAAAAATACTCATGTACTTTTTAGGAAATAAATTTCTATTTAGGCCTTTTTCATAAAAAAATATTTTCGATTTGACAGATTTCCAAAAAAAATATTTTCCTTCATATTAACTAAACTACAAAAATATTCAAGTATAAAATCCTTTCACTGGAATTTTTCTACAATTACTACAACATGAAATTAAACAATCTGCCTTAAATGTATTTTACCTAAATAAAAAAATAAAATAAAATGAATATAACAACATGTACAAGAATGAATTGAAGAAAATGTTTAACTGTGAAAATGTACCCCTTTGTCCGCTCATTTACTGGTAATTGAATATTTCTTGCTTGTTTTACTAAGAAAAATTCATTTCCTTACACGCTCTGCTACACTTTCTCTTTTGGCAGTGAAAATTCTAACTGATTTGATATTATGACGAGGATGTACATACATTTCTACTACAGCCATCATTAGTGCAACTACAATAGAGTATGTATGTATTTAACTCACTTTAGCTAATTATTTAAGTTTCACGTAGAGAACGTGCGCCTTATGACTTTTTAATTATACCTTTTGCCTTCTACAATTTGAACGATAACGCAATTACAACTTAAACAGCAAATGTAGACAGAGAGACCGTGATAAACTTACCTGAAAATATAAGAAGAGAAAAAAGACATAAAGTTTTAAGTAAATGTATTAGTGAAGCAACAAAAAAGAGTAAATGAAATTTTTTGCTTTCTTAATGTCTTTAAATGAAAATAAAATTATATCGTAGATGGTTTAATACAATTTAAGTTAAATTAATAATGGAGCCTCAAATTTTAGTGAATGAAAATTTTATTTATTTTATTTAAATATCTTTTGAAGGATCCTACCATATGTAAAACATATACAATAGTAATAAAAGGATGTAAGGGATATTCCACTGGAATATATATTTACACTTGAATATCAGCTGAATATCAGCTACGGCAGCAGTCGTCTTCAAAATATCTAAGCAGCCGACGTACTTATTAGTGCCTCTTCAACTGCAAAATGGTGTCTGCTAATATTTTTGGTTTTTGGCTCTGCTAAGTAAAATTTAAATGTATCTTCACACACATTGAAAATGCTCAGTTATCAATTTTCTACTTGAAAATTGCAGACCACTGAAAAATTTAAAACTTAAAATTAAAATTAGAATTATTTTGGCCAAATTTCCATTATATCGACAACTTTCGCTTTTGAGGTTAAAGTCACATTTTCAAACATTTTAAAATTAATCTGCTTAAATATATTTAAAAGCATTTTTTTAAAGAAGCTGAATGTATCCAACATTCGAACATTCGAGAAGTTTATATTTAAAAAAAATTTAGCTATTTAGGTCATTCAGTGTTTTATTCACCAGAATTAAAGCTCTAGAATATTAAATTAACTAATCTTTTTCTTTCAACTTTTAAAACATTTATGACTTCAAACGTTTTGCAACTTAAAATTCTTGTTAAAAACTAAACAACTTTTTGAAGCAGGAAATTAAAAATTTATTAATAAATTATTAAAATAAATAATTTCCTTTTCAAAGCATTTTATTTTCTCAAACAAATAATAATTTCTAAGCCTAGACAAATTCTTGGAAAAATATAACAACTTACTAACAAATAAAAAAAAAATAATAGAACCACCCCTTTACGATATGGCAAACATTAATATTGCTTTTCTGGGAAATCTTGTATACACAAGAGAAATGAAATGAAATAGTGTATCAAGGACACAGCAAACACACACACACACACACACACACGCTCTCATGACTTTTTACACATACGCACACTGTCAAAACAAATCACAACTTTAAATAATAACAACAAAGTGAGTTTATATTTTCTTTACGCTTTAGTTTATGCGAAACCATTTAATATTTCTTTTTATTAATTGGCGCGTGTCATTTATTTATTAGCTGCAGGCTGGCTAAAGAAAGTAAAACTACCATGTTATAAAGTTTATTTTTTTTTTTCCTAGGTATGTAACATAAATAAAAACTTATAAATGAACAACAGAAAAGTAGGTCTCTGTTGTTATAATTTTACTTTCCATGAAACGTTTAAAAATTAGTTTTGTTATTTAAACCATTTATGTATGGTTTTGTTAAAGTGAGATTTCTACTTTTGCCATATTACAATTTATACAACAAATACTCGTACACATGATTTCTACAGCCAGCAAACATTTTTTGACATCTGACAAATGGCTGTAGTTTTGCTTGTTCCCCCTTTTAATATGCTTTAGATTTGGCTTCCCTTTAGTTTTCTTCATGGCGGTTATCCTGCAACTTAAGTAAAATAAGCCGCACGCATTTTAATTATAAATGAGTTAAAAAGTTAAATAAATTAGTTTTGTGGCCAGCAGGGAAAATATCGTGTGATTAAGTTTATGATTTGGTTTAAAAAATTATATCATGGCTTGTTGCCTAGTTAAGGCTCAAAATAAAGGCTTTTTGTTAAATAAAAAAACTACTTATTATCAAAGGGATCATTTTGTGTTTTAAAGTAATTACTCATGTTATTAAATGATAATTATTTGCTTGCAATTTGTCATTTCGGAAATTCAATTTAAAACAAAAATTATATAAAAGTTAAAAATTTAATGTTCCTTAACTAAAATTTAATTTTAGGCAAAATTACTTAATGGCTAAACTCAAAACCAGAATGAACCGATACTCTCTTGTATTTATTTCAATGCAAGTGAAGCAAGAACATGTCTACTGCTTATAAATCCTTCATTTAAACTATTTTAATTTTTAATACAAATATGCCATTGGTGTAAGCCTAACTCCCATATATCCTTTTTAATTAAAAAACGAAATTTAAGCTTAAATAATATTAATATTCCAAAAAACTTTAATAATTAGTTTTGAAACTATATTTTTAAGACCACGCAAAGCTCCCTAAGAATTTCATTTAAATTTTAGCAAGCACATGCGTGCTAGCCATATGTCCTTAATTTTAAAAATTAATTTCTAGCTAGAATAATTTTAAGCATCCACCAAAAATATATATTTGCTTTTAAAAAGTATACTAAGAACTCTCATGAAAGTTTAATTGTAATCGGTGTATAAATTTTCCGGACATCCTTTATACAAATAATTAAATTTTAGCTAAAATTATAATCAGGATGAGTAATAAGTACATAACAACTTGTAGAATTACTCAAAAACGGTTTATGAGAAGTTTCATCACAATCAGTGGAAGGATATAAGTAGCTCCCATATATCCTTTATTTTTAAAATTAATGTTTAGCCATAAGTATCTTCCGAATCAAAAAAAAAATATAAAATAAAATATAACTAATTGTTTTTAAAACGAAACTAACAAACTCAGCAAAGTTTTATTACAATTGATGGTAAGAAGTAATGACTTTATCCTTCATATAAATAATAAAAATTTATGTAAAACTGCAATCATTGTGAGAAACAAGTACATAACAACTTGTAGAAATATTATACTAAGCTTTATGAAAAATTTAATTGCAATCGGTTAAAGGACATGAGCATCTCTCATATATCCTTTATTTAAAAATTTAAGTTTTTGCCACAATTACAATAAAAAATAGCTTAAAATTAACACGAACTTATTAAAAGTATTCAGCAAAGGCTTCAAAAAGCTTTCATTGCTCTAAGCACCACAATTATCATCAGAATCAACCAAATATCAACAATAATTTTTTAAATATTCTTTATCTTTCTTCATTAAAAACTTCTGCAGTTTTAAATATTAACTCCCTTATAAAAGCATAATATGTATTAATATGTATTTCAAGTGTGCTTCAGCCAAAATTTGTTTGGAATTTTTCTTTTATCTTACACTTCAAATTAAAAATAAATTTCATGAGGGAGTTAATCGTTTACTCTAAAAATCATAAAAAGTAGAAATGTCCTCTTAAGCTCTACGAAAGTTTTAATAACAATCAGTGCAAGAATTATAAAGGGATAGTATGTATGCGGTTTATTAAGCTTTCGGAGAAAATTCGTCATAATCGATCTATGCACATGATTCATTCTCACATATTTTTTAATTTAAAATTCAAAATTTTTATTCACTTATAGAAATTAACAGTTGGTTATGCATAAATAACTTTGCAATTTGTGCTAGAAAATAAAGTTTTCTACAAACATGTTTTTAAAAAGGATATTTGCCAAAAGTTTTATTTGTACCAAAGGAAGGAGAATCTTAAATGCTGCCTACTTTTTGGGTTCAATGGAAGTTTCAAAAATTATAAAACTACCTGTTTTGCTAGACCTAAAACTTCCTAGCAAGGTTTTTCAAATGTAACTAAATTGTGCACCTTTTCATACTGAAGATAAAAGTTTATTAATGAACATTCTTTATTTAGCTTAATATAAAATTAAGTATCTTAAGTGCAAGTCAAATGTAAAATTATGAATTTTGTTGTAATTTCCAAGCATTTGTACTAAAAGACTATTTTCCCCCACCTTTTTTTATCATAAAGTGGATGCAATAAATTTGTCCCTTAAAATTGATTCCATTTTTAATACACCTTGAGATTTCGTCTTTGGGGTATATTTTATTTTATTTTATTTTTTATTTCGTTAGTTCTACCAACACGAGCATCTATTTTAACAGAACGTTTCTATGAACTAGACACTTATACATGTACGTCAACACACAAACACACACTCGTACATAAACTAAAATCGATGGAATCCATTGACAATAATACTGCTGCTACTTGTGCCACTGCTGGCGGTGCTATTTTCTGAATTTCTTTTTTCTTTTTTTTTTTTGTTACATTTTTCTTCTTCTTCCTTTTTTTGTGTAGTCAAAAGAAGTACCAGTTTGTTGGTTGTATCTATTAAAGAGCTGTTGTGGCAGTATCTGCAATACTCAACTTGTTAGGTACGCTAAATTTAAAACAAATACTATGAATTTTAGAAAATTGCAAGCAAGGTTTCTAGGTTAATAGCATAGAGAGTGTACAAATACAAACACACACACACAGACACACACACTCTCAACTAAGCCAAAACACCAATACTAAGAGAACTTACACACTCACACATTTAGAAAGCGAAAGAGTAAGTGCTGCTGGCGAAAAAAAACCATGGTGGCATTCCTAAAAGTATGCTTTAAGTTTTTGTTTTGTCGTACTCTCTTGAATTTGTGTGCTATTGTATTTAGGGTTTTCTATTGCTTCTAAATGAAAAAGTATGCTTTAAATAAATTTTGTAAAAATCACTCTGACTCACAACCAACCGGCTAAAGGAAATTTGTAGCATACTTTTAGGAAACTAATAACAAAAATAATTGCTTTAAATTTAAAGCCAAGGAAGAACAACTAAAACAAAGCAACAAGAAGAGAGAGGAAAAATTTTAAACTTTTTGCGGAACAAAGTTTTTTTTTCAGCAAACAATGAATTTCTTTCTTTAAGTTTTGCCTCAGCAGAAAAACTAACTTGAATGAACTATAAAGAAAATAAATATTCAAATGTTAGATAATAAAATAAACCTTAAGCATGCATATGCACACAAAAAAAATGTGTGCATAAATTCTTCTATTTGATACTGCAGTAAACTTAATTAAAAACAAATTCTGCAGCAAAGTTTGAAGAAATAAAAAAGTTAGTTTCCCTTTTATCTAAAAGTAATCCATGAACATAAGGTTAGAAAAAGTTTCAGCATTATATCCACATGATTTAAACAAATCTGAGCAAAGCAAAAAAAAAAAAAAAAAAACGTAAGGAAGAACTTTATGAAACAGATTGATTATTCCGCAAGGCTTGCGAGGCCAAGGAAGCAGTTAGAGAAGTTTGCTCAAGTCATTTAAAGAACAAATTTAAGTAACTGTTTTTGTCACATAAATTTATTGTGGAACGAATTTTTTCTCCTTAACATTTTACTACAATGAAATAATGTATTTAGTTGTAAAGGAAAATTATTAGTAATCAAACTAGAGGGTCATGAGATAATAGATAATGATTTTAATATGCACACTATTTATGGTTGGAATTAAATACTTTAGTATTTAAAAGCAACAATAACACCACTGGCTCTCAAATAATTTAAAGAAAATCTAACTCCTCTTTCCCAATAATAAAGAAAAATTTGACAAACCAATATCATATAAAAGCAAAAAATTTCATATTGTTGCAAATTATAAATTTAATCAAAAATCTTTAAAAAGTTTGTTTAAAGTGGCGGCAGCTCCTCTAAAAGCATTCAAGTCAAAGCAAATCGCAATTCAACCACCAACAACAAAAAGAAAACAAACAAAAAATACCAAAAGATAGCAGAATAAATGAGTCCATTATTTAAACCATGTAACATTATAACAATTCAATGTGAAAAGTACATCAAGAGCCAGTCATATCTGCTTCATTGTTTTCGACTCAAATGAGCACAAACTGGAACAGTCACCAACAACGGTGGCATGTTTATTTCAAAATCTAGTCATCATCATCATCAGCATCACTGCCACAGTATTATTATCATCACCAGGGGTAAGGGGCTTCGCCTGTAACAACTCATCTTGTTCTTGTCATGAGCTTACCAATTTTTGATAACGAGGCAGGAGTTGTTGTCATTTAATGATAAAATTTTTGTTGTTTCCTTGACGCTGCTCAATATTGACTTGATAGCAAACAAGCAGAGCGAGAGAGAGATAATAGCTTTTAAAAGAAAAGCCAGAGAGTGGTTGATTTTTTGTTTTTTTTTTTGTTCTTATAACGAATCTTGTAATTGTCAATTACTTGAATTTTAGGCCACATTTATATTTTACTTTGATGTTTGCTGAGGAATAAATTGCAAGGCTCTGCTTAAACACAGTGGGATGGTTTCATAAATTCTTTTGCACAAATTAGATGGAAAAAATGGCATTTTGCATTATTTTGACTACTAAAAAATAAATAAGCCATGCCCACCGCCCACGTCCCATAATTCTGTCCAAGCAGAACCTAAAAATGCTGCTTGCTAGTCCTTCAAAAATGTGAATTTTATTTCGTGAGAGATTAGAACCCAATCAACGTTGGAGTACTACAGAGCGTATGAGAAAGCAAAAAAAAATTGTTAATAACACAGTAACATAAAAATTAAATAATAATAATAACAATAATTCCTTATCAAAAATAAATTATTTCATATACTTTTGTATAGATAAAATGTAGCATGCAGCCGCTGACATTTGAAGGGAACAGTCAAAAATTAAAAGTTTCCTTGAGTTATACAGCAGCTTCTATTTATACTTAAAAGAAGTTTGTTTATATACATGTGTGTGTGTGTGTGTGTGTGTAAGTGTGTGTTTTGTGTTTCATTGTAATTTCGTTTGCTTTAAGTAAATTGCTAGTCTATTCCTCCTTATCCTAATCCTATTTTTATTTCTCTTTCCTACTTGTTTAATTCCTTATTTTCTTTCAAATGGAATTTAAGTGAAGAAAAAAATATGAAGCAGCTGATAAAAGAAAAGTAGCGACACGTGTTGTGACTTTGGCTTAAGAGCTGCCTAATGGACATATAAAATTACAATTTGTTACATATAATACGATTTAAATTGTCTCCTCGTCGTTTAATTTATCAGCAGAAAGGTAGTAAAATTAGCTGCAGGTATATTATTCTTTTAAGAATTAGGCCGGGGATGATGTATTTTTGAAAGTAGACAAGTGTTTGCATACAAAAAAATAAAAGTTATAAAAAAAAATCTGTGTATAAAACAAACAAAATTCAAATTTCATATCAAGAAAATCTTTGATTTCAATGCTTATATTCAGGCTCCAAGAAAAAATACCCCAATGGAAAATTAACATTTTAAACGATACGGGCCCTTAATTAGATAAAGTGCGTGGCGGCACAGAAAAATGTTGGCAGTTCCTCCCTCTAGTTCTTTTTCTCTTCTTTGCAAAAGCGGATTCAGAGCAGGGGAAAAAAAGGATATTCCCCCTCGATTTGCCTTAATCCTGGGAGTGTCACTAAAGATATGACAGTAGTAAAAATTCAATATGGCGGCTAACAGACGCCATTTTGTAAATACAAAAAAAAGTCGGCGAACTATATCAAAATGGGTATCATTCGACAGCTATTTTAAAATCATCTTTAGGTTTGTGTTATGATTTTTCATTTCGAATGACCGTTTAGGATATTAAACGGTTCAAAGTTGGTCGCAGTCGGGTTTTTTAATTTTTTTAATTAATTTTAATTAGTAGCAGTACTTAAGAAAGTTACAAAAAGACTCATATAACGATATAAACATATGTATATATTTTTTTACCATAATGTAACTTCCATTTCTGTTAGAAGAACTAGAAATTAAAAATTGATTTTTATTCCTGCTTAAAAAATAAAAATGAGGAAACAACTTATATTTCTACTCAAAAAAAAAAAATTAAAATCAGAAAATAACAATTAGTTTTGCTAAAAAAAAGAGAGGTGTCTTAGGACACAACAAACTTCATGTGTTAAATAACAATTTATTAAAATTATATTATATGATGATGCCAAATTAGCAGCAAATATTTTAAAAAGTTTCCATTTATTTCCCCTTCTTTTCTTTTCTAGCGGCGTACGATTAAATTAATGTGTTGTTTGTGGCCGGTGGCGGCTTTTAGCCCATCGGCCGTGTTCCTTGGTCTGTGCTCATGTGCAAAAACAAAATAAAAACAAATTGAGCAATCGTTCTCTCTGTTTTTGTTTTCTCTTTGTTTCACTTACTTCAAAGAACGAAACTAAACAAGTTTTAAGCACAAAGAATTAAAAACAAAAATAAAATTATAACTTTAATAGTGTCGATTATTTTTGTTATGAAAATCCTAGTTTTAACTCCCGTATCACGCAATAAATAGCGTAGCTACAAAAATAAAAATATAGCAATTGTATTTCTGCTTAAAAAAATAAAAATAAAAAATTTAAAAATCATTCCAGTTGAAAACAACTAAATGGGTACGTTGTCCGATGTTTCCTTGTAGTTGTTTTTTTTTTAAATCAAGAATAATTATTATTCTCGTACCCAGCAATTTTCATATAAAGTGGACTTACAAAGTTCGCCAATGACGATATGTGGTGAAACATTTTAATGTGATATGGAATATACTCGTATGTAGCAAAATAAACTTTTACAAATTAATAAACATTAACACGCATATTCATAAAATTTAAAATGAATTTGATATGTATTTTATTGAAAATTTTTCATAAAAAATTTTCCTAAAATGGATTTCAAATTCATTTTATTTTTTCTATCAATATGGGGGTACTAAAAAATATCACCCAAAAATTTCCCTGCTTTTTTGGAATATCACATTAATTTAAAAAACATATTTCATTCTTTAAACATTTGAAAATACTGAACATAAGCTCAATTAAGCAGTAAATCCTGATTAAAATTCATTCTAGTTCAATTAAATTTAAATATCAATATAAAATATTTTCAGATCCGATAGCAGGGCAATTTGTTTTTATTTATCATAGAAATTTGGAGTTGGTGCCGTATCTTACGATACAGCTACTTAAAAATACAATAACAATATTATTGCCTTCCTTTAGATAATTACTTTATTTTATTACAAGCACATTATTAGTAATTTCGAAAATTGGGTCTTATGCCGCAAGGAATATTTATATAAGGACAACATTGATTTTAAAATTTTAAATGCTTTTCTAAAACGGCGAATAAATTCCCAAGTCTATATATGATGAAGATTACAATGATACAAGAACAACCCAGCTTTCAGCAGGTTCTTTACAGTAAAAGTTAAAAAAAATATAATGGAAAAAGAAAACTTTAAGGATTTGTTTTTGCACGCAGATGAAAAAGTCATGCATAAGTGAGTGTGGTGGTGGGGGAGATCAAGGTGCAAAAAGGAAAACATTTCCAAGAAGCAAAATAAAAATAACACATAATATATTTCTTTTCACAGCTTTCAAATGGGGGAACTGGAAAAGGTAGTGCTGATACGAAGCAACAACACAAAAATTTTATTTTGGCTTTAATGTTTCAATTAAATATTTACCAACACCGCAGGTGCTGAAATTTTGTTTTTGCATTAATAATCTATGGGAAGGAGAAATAAGAGGAAACACATTGAAAAGAAAAGAGACCCAAACCGATACAATTTCACCTTTCGATCGGAACAAATTATTAATGCTTTCATAGACATTAAAATTTGCAGGCGTGTGAGCGTGCATGTGTGTGTGCGTGTGCGTGCGTGAGCGTGTGTGAGTACAAGATTCCGCTCAAGTGATACGGCTATAATAAAAATAAAAGCAATAATAATATTAATAATAATGTAGATATTAATATTGCTGATGAGTTTTCTTTCTTCCTTCTCTATTATCATTACAAGAGCGGATCAATAAATCCGTGACTTTTCGAACTTCCCTCGTAGTTATATAAAATGCAAAACTGTTCCCAGCAAGTACCAGCTGTTAATAGACTACTGTCAAATTTTGAGGAAGTGTCGTCATTTACTTTGCGTTTAACAGCTGTTCAAAACATACAACCTCGTGTATTTTAAAATGGAAAAAAGTGAATTTCGAGTGCTTATTAAACATTATTTTTGGCGAAAAAAACCGTCAATCAATGCAAGGAAAAACTCGATAAATGGTATGAGGACTCTGCACCATCGATTTCAATGGTAAAAAAGGGGTTTACTGACTTTCGTTGTGGTCGCACAAGTACAAATGACGCTGAACGTTCTGGACGGCCAATTAAAGTCAGTACACCCGAAAATGTTGAAAAAATCCACGATATGGTGTTGGCCCATGTAAAAGTGTGTGAGATTGTTGATGCCATAGGAATCCCACATGGTTCAGTGGTTTCTATTTTGAATGCTTACTTGGGTATGATAAAGCTTTCCGCAAGACGCGTTAGCTCACAATCGACCACAAACGCATGTGCATTTTCCATGGCAAAAATCCATGAATTGGGCTTCAAATTGCTCCCTCATCCGCCTTATTCTGCAGATTTAGCTCCTAGTGACTACTTCCTATTTCCAAACCCAAAGGAATGGGTCGATGGAAAGAGATTTAGCTCCAACACAAATGCCTATTTTGAGGACCTCGAAAAATCTTATTTTTTGGAAGGGATACAAAAACTGGAGAAACGTTGGACTAAGTGTATTGAGTTAAAAGGAGATTATGTTGAAAAATGAATTTTTGTTTTGCAAAAAAAAAACTGAGTTTCGTTTAAAAAGTCACGGACTTATTGATCCACCCTCGTATTGCAAGGAAAGTCAGGCGGCAAATTACGGCACTCGTTATAGAACGAAATTACTAAATATTTCAATAGATTTTATATGGAAATATTTTTAAATTTCGAATTGTATCAAATGCCGTAATTTGCCTCCCGGTCAAAGCCTTCGAAAAATCTTGGCATCTTTCAAGCATTTTTAAGTTATTCAACAATCCTTACTTGCAACGATAAGACGATAAATTAACAATGCCTTAAGGTCTTACATTCGTGTTCAGAAGCGATTGAGAAACTTAAAGCCTTCATGAAACTGTTTTTCCCATACAAAAAGCGTACGTTTGGCAAAAAAAACTACTTTAACAATCGTATAGGAGTAACCTATTGAGTTTAAGAGCTAGAAGAGACACTTAGCAACTTAAATGAGTAAGTAGCTCTTTTATATAATAATTTAAATATAATACGCTAATAAAGGAAGATTAAGGTAAGTCACATGACAATTTCGAATTAAATTTAGTAAAATTAATGATTGCTTTTAAACTGCATGGTCGAGCCTCATATTGTCCAGAGTAGATCTACCATTCTACTGGGAAAATATTTTATCTTATATCAAATTTTATTCCCTAGAAATTTCGAAGAAAAAATAATATGAATTTAGAAACACAGCAAGCTTAACAATTAAATGTAGACAATTAAAAGTCGTCTGAAAGACATATAAGAAAAAAATCTTTTATATGAAAAACAGCAGCAACGACAACATAACAACAATTGCCTCAAGGTGTCAGTTACATTAAGCAAAAAGAACAGACGAATATTATCGTTAAGCAAATATAAGTACGAGTATATTAAATACATAAGGGAAAAATAAAACTTGTGTCATAAAACAATTGTTGCTAGAGATTTCCTTTCTTATGATTTCTTACTTCTTACTCTAAACAACTTATCGTTTAAACACTAAAAAAATATAATAATGTATACAAAATCATGTCTGGGATTTTTATATTTTAAATCTTCCAAGTGCACAAAAATTACAAAGACAACAAACATGCTTTTGAGGATTATTTAAACTGTATTGTTATTTAAATAAAAAGAATTGTAGTTATTTATGTATATATATGATGAATGTATTTTTATTTTATATTTTTATTTTATGCAATTTGCATTTTTATAACAAAACAATTGTTAGCAGAGATTACAGCAGTAGCAGTTGACATTTTGTTTTTTCTTGCAGCTTATTAAGTTTAAATATTTACATTAAGATATATGATCTTATTGTTTTGTTATTCCTCAAGATATCTTTACATTTATATATACATATATAATTCACTATGTACTCGTATATGTTTGTTATTTTAATGTGATTTCTTAGCACAGCTCTTGTCATGTGATTTAAAAATAAAAATAGAAAATAAATAAAAAATATCGAAGCATATTTTATATTTATTAGTGATAAATTATTACCATGAAATGTATTTGTTCAAGTTTTATGTTTAAAAGACAATCAAATTTAATGCTCGTATCAATATTTGTTTATGTGTGTGTGCAGAGAGCAAAACTGTTATTATCAGTTTAAGTTATTTTTGTAAAGCATACTTTTAGGGGCGAAATTTTATTATATAGTAGAAATCAATATTATTTGAAATAAATCAGTGCTTGATAGTCTCGCTTTAAACTCAAACCCAGCTTGACTTATTTTTTTTAATTTTTTTTATGTTCGCTTTAATACAGGTTAGTTTAAAAAAAATTATAAGGTAAATCCTACAGAGGATCGTAGAGCGAAAAACCTCCCATAACCAGAAAATATTTATTATAATTTTAGCAGGGATCTATAAATCAAGAGTTTTTAAAGTTCAGGATACAAAGGAAAAACATAAGCCCAAATAACTTGAGTACGCTGTTTGCCCTTTATCCTGTCTGTCCGCCCCTTATTCCTTCCTTTTATACTGGTTGAAGCTGTCATGGAAGGCCTATATCGGACACAATACTTTGTTCCACTTTGCAAAATAATTAAAAAAATTATTTACCAAATTGTAGAAAGAAAATCCTGTACCACTTCACGCTCATTCCAGGTAGATAAGATTAAATCAAATTTGATTTAAATCATTGCAGCAGGCAGCAATCACAATTTCGAAAAAAAAGTGCATACCTGCCGAGTGATCATACTTTTAATTAATAACAATAATGAGGGTATTCATAAACTATTGGTAAATTTAATATTGGCTTAATGCGGGAATTTTTTGTGAGAAAACCGGTTTAAAGAATGCTTTAAGTTTAACAATTCTTCATGAATACCATTGTTAGACTTTTATTTGAATTCAACATTAATGTTTTTTTAATACATAGAAATTAATTTGTTTTCCATAACTAAAATTGTTTTAAGACTTTAAGACGTTCTTTAAAGTTCACACAACTAAAAAAGAGCTTACACTATTCCTTCAGTAAAGTTCAAGCAATGAAAATTGTTGCATAATTATTTCTTCTATTAAATAATTTTAGTTTTTCTGATTACTCTTGTTTTTGCTTGTCTTGAAACAGCAGCCAAACTTTATGCTGACAAAAACAAATTATGAAAAATCTTCAAATAATTTACTGCAAATGAAATGATGTCTAATTTTGTTTTTTTATTTCATTTCTTGTTTTTTTTTTGTGGCCAAAAGTTATACCAGCGCTTCTTTGCACAATTTGTTTTTTCTTTAGAAAATATTCATAAATTTTTTAGCTCCAGCAACAAGCAATAAGAACAAAATAAAAAAAACAAGTTGCTTAAAATTCTTGATTTAAGCAGTTTAATGTTGCTGCCACAAGAGTATAATTGCCTCGCTGCAAAAGTCGAAAAGTGGAAAATTTTTGCAAGTTCATTGAAATTGCAAAGTAACAATAAACAATTAAATTTTGTTTCGACTTCAGCAAATAACAAAAGCTGGAAATAGAAATTAAAATCAAATGCAAGATGAGCTAATTGAAGCTAAAAAGTTTATCTTGCGCCAAGCAGCAGTAAGGGAAGATTTTAATATTTAATAATAGAGATAGAGTGGTAAGATTTTTTTTGACTTACCTCACTTGCGCGTGACCAGACTAATTTGGTTCTCAAACTTAAGGGGAAAGAAAGTGTAGTCAGATTAGAAACGAGCAGAATAATTTTCCCAATTTAAATTTGTTGCGAAAAAATTATTTAAACTTTTCTTTTGATATAGAAAAACATGTCAAACATTTAAGAAAGATGTTGGTTGCTTCCAAGCAAATAAATTTTATGAACTTTTTCAGGTGCAGCCTACTCCCAGCATTGGTCGAAAATTATAATTAATTTTTATGTAATATATTTTTTATTTTTTAATATTTTTTATTATAAAGAAACTTGTCTTAAGTAACCGAGTCTTGACATCCTGGATGCAAATGTGTTCAGGAGAAGAGGTTTTTAAAAAAAAATTCAGATTTTAATAAACAAAATTTTTAAACACAGTAGCCCTAATTTTAACGATTTTAACGATTTTGTACTAGATTAAAAAAAAACTGTTGCAATGTTCTTCGGCCAAGTACAAAATCGTCGTAGTCGAAGTCGTAATACGACACTCGTAATGAGGCCCATTATGTTTGATAGTATTTCAACTTTTTCTTATGGTAAACATTTTTTTTAAGTTAAAAATTTAATACTTTTTAAGATATTTTAAGTAAAATTTTTACTATAAAATTTAAATTTTCGAATTTTTTATATTTGTTTTCATTTTCTCCGCTTCGCCTCTCTTCGACTTTTCACAGCGACCTATAGGTAAATTAATGTTTCCCTTTATTACATTCCTTTTCCGAAATAACTTCCATTTGTTCTCAAATAGCCAGTGGGCTCTCTTTTTTATCGTGAAACTCAAGCTCAACTTGTTTTAAGGCTTTAGCTATTTGATATGCTACACTTTAGTATTTTTCCTTACATCCCTATGGTATGCTTTGATTTCTAATTATTAAATTTTCTTTTCTGGCAATAATTCTTTACGAATTTATTTTTTATTTATTTCCATTAAAGAATTCAATTATTTCATTTCAGTTGTCTCCTTAGAATATTTAAAATCACTAAACAAAACATATTATCTTAACAATTTAACCCAAAAAAGTCTAAATCAATTGTACTTCAAATGGTAGGACGTGTTCAGTATATAAAAATATGTAAACGAAAACCCCAATAGCATTAGTAAATTGTCGATTTCAATTATAAATGAGTATAAACTGCAAAAAAGAATCTAAGAAAAGTTGAAACATTTTGCCAGCGAGAAGAAAAAAATGAAATGGCAAATTAAGGAAGAGCAAGAGCAAATAAGACATGGCAAATATACGAGTACCAACAAGTCAAAAAGAAATTGTAAATAAATGAATAATTTGACAGTTGTTTGTTTCCCTAAAGGCCACTAATTGGTTTGTTTTGAGGCAGGAAATTCTAATTAAAAATTTTAACTTTAGAGTACGAAAAAAAGAAAAGGAAAAAAAAGTTGCCAAAGTTGTAACACCGCCAAATTAAAGCCAATATTCTGTTGTCTTGAGTATTTTAATAAGAAATTTAGTTTTAATTTTTTTGTTGAACAAAATTTAGGTCTGAACAAAAACAAAAACAGCATGATGATATTACCAAAAATTTTATTTATTAAATTAAGTCATTATGACATTTTAACTTCTTATAAAATTCTTTGGCTTAATATTCTACTGGCTTTTTATATATATATAGTCTTCGTGTTAAAACTGTGGATTTCTGGATTTTGTTGGCTGTGTGCCAATCTTAAGCATCTTGTGTTTTAAAAAAATTAATAAAAGATTAATTAAAATATTTAAGGAAAGAAAAACAAAATTGTGTGCTCTCTTATTAAATTTCTTTCAATTGGCTTTCATAAGTTGACCTATTTTTATTTTTTATTTTTGCTCCTTTTTGTATTTGAAGCAGCTGAAGTATAGCAAAAAGCCAATAGAAAGAAAAAGGCAAATTTTCAGCATTTTTTTCTGGTTAAATAAGGTATGAAAAAGTAATAAGAAAATGATACAAGAAGGCAACAAATATGTATTGATTAAAATTTAAGGAGAGCATGGGACACATACTTATAGGAGTAGCAAAATTTAAGGCAGTTAATGAAATACCAATTCTTAAGGAAATCACTCAAATAGTTCAGCTAAAGTATAATGAGTGTTAATAAACAAATATATGCCTGCTTTTAGGAGCTTACAAGCTTATATAAACATATACTAGCGCCTTAGAATATGTGACATTATTTGTTTTCTTTTTCAGAGTATACAAAACGGGTAAATCTTAAAAAAAGGTTTGTTTTTTTGTTTAAATAGTGGCACTAAGCCAATTAATATTCCTACGAACAACATACAAATTTATGTGTACGTGTTATCTGTCATGGGAAAGGGATAAGGTTCAATCAGACGTACGATAACCATAACCATAGAAAACAGCTGGTCGAACTAAACTTATGGGCAACACTGTATTTAATTATACATGACTTGACATATCGCCATAACTATATAAACAAATTGAGTTTTGGTTTCGTTATGGCTATGGCATTATGGCTTTGGCACTTCTAATTTAAGCTATAGTAAGGAGATGGTGTTTACTTTAAGCTGTGAAGCCATTTTATGATGTATTTGAATTCGCCGACAATTCGTTGTTACAAGTATTGACAAGGGATGGTGCAGTGATGTCAATTATCTTAGACAACAGCACTCATTATTTCTACTAATTGGGCATTTACATTGTCTCGAAATCTAGTACTTACGAGATTTTAAGCTAAATTTAAACGAGTTTTACGAGATTTCCCATACAAAAAGAAATCTACTTTGCCAGTATCTAATATTTTTATTTTTATTTTACTACCCTGTATAACAAATTTATATAAAAAGTGAGTGAATTAGCTGCGCTTTACAAAATTTTATATTGAAGGTATGTGAATAAGCTAAGCCGGCAGTTTTTTGGTTAAAGTTTAAGAAAAATTTTAGACAAAGGATTTTGTCTTGGGTACGAAATTTTGTAAAAGGTAAAAAAAGCTTATTGTAAACTATAAAGATTTCCACAAAGATTTCACATCATCAAATCTACTATATTTTGAGACAATGTAAATGCATTAACGTTGTTTCTGCAATTTCGAATATTTTCAAGTAAATGAAAGTTCCAATTGTACAATTAGGCTCATTCCCAAAACTTTAATTGCTTTGTCTTCAAACAAAGTTATAACACTTGTACAGCTTTTCAAATTATCATCGACAAGTCGGTCTCATAATTGATGCTAAAAAAATAAAATTTTTAGCAACTTTGTATTTGTACACCGTGCATCGTAAAGTTATAAAAATTTGCTATTGACGCGTTTATGAAATCTGAGTTGTTATCATTCACCCAAAATGATATTGAGAGCTTTTAAAGAATACAAGGGCATTTCATGATACAATCGTGTTGAGAGCATTAAAACGTGTTAGACGCTATAATTGTATTGAGCTAAGAGTTGAGTCCAAGACATCTTTTTGAACTAGTTCGTTGGCGTTCGACTCAAAAGTTGTGGGAACTGTAAGTTTTAATCACACAATGTTACGTAATTTATCGAAAAAACAAAAAAATTAACAAAATTGCGGTTGAACAACGCCAAACACTCCTGCAAAGCTGTCACACTATTGCGTTTGCTGTCGATTAAGAGAAAATGCGGCACCAATCTTGCGGTTAAGATTTTCTATACGCAAGTAATCCTTCAAAAAACCACTGATGGCCTCTATTTCAACATTCAAACGGGCAACACCATATACTGCTTTTTTGCACAATAATATGGCACTGTGCACGAGCTTTCAGAGTTACAATATTAACAGGATTTTAAAATTTACATACTTGCATATTTATTTAACAATACACTTTTAAAAAAGCTAGCTAAAATACTAATAACTATAAATTAAGCTTAAAGGAAAAATTAAATTTAAAAGGGATGAAATATTTAAAGTAAACTCAACACAATTTGGAACATCTTATACAAAGTTCTTCTATATTATTAAGACTATTAAGACTTTTTTGTCTTAATCAATATGTCTGGCAGCTTGAGCAAAAAAAAAACATTGTTTCAATAAATATTAACAAAAAGGTTTAACTATTTGGGATGCTGGGCTAATTTGTAACTTTTTATGTTTCATTTATCCCTCGCTGTGTGGTGCCAATGTGCAGACAACAAATTGTTTTGACTCCTTAACCCAAGCAAAAGAAAGCAAAGAAGGGCATAATTACATAATATTTCAGGAAACATAATAATTTTTTTCTTTAATATTAATTAATATTTTAACAAAGACGAACAAAATAACTGGTTTATAATTTATCTTTTATTTAATAAGTTTCCTGCAGCCCTAGTTTAGGCAGCAGTTATATCAAATTCTTAAGCCTTAACATAGGCAACAGTTAATTAAGCAAGTTTGGATATGCTTTAATTTAAAGTAAATACAGATTTAAATTAAAGAGCTTTAATTTTTAATAACATCTTGAATAAATAAAAATATACTTTAAAAGATAAAAATTTTATTATTTTTTTTTCTGCCGTGTTATTTATTAAAGTCAATTAAACTGCAGTTTATATTTATTTATATACTATATATCAAAACTTTCTTCTTACTAGTTACTTCATTTAACTCAATATAAAACTGTTGTCAAATCAACAAGCTTTTCTATGCTGGCTTCTGTTTCGTAGTACTAAAGTTCACTTGTAAATTATTTTTATAATTTTTTTCGCTCATTTTCAGTAATTTATTTGCTGCCAAAAAAGAAATTGTCAAATAATGTAGATAAATGATAATGGTTTGTGAAATTCAGCTAAAAATTAACAGCACAGAGGGGTTAAAATTAAATTTGAGTTAAAGCAACAAAAATATCTACAAATACATAAACTCGTATCTAACAAAAAAAAAAAAAAAATACAAAACATTTTCTTCTTAGTTAATAAATATACTGAACATTTGAGTGTATCTCTTACTCTGACTTCAATATTGATTTATGATATTTGGCCTGAACTTTTGTTATCAACTGAAGAAAAGAATATATGAAAAATAAAACGAAAAAAAAAATTCATAACAAAGTTCTCGAGCAAGCAGTTTTCTTTAAGATGTCATTACTTCAAAATTATATTGTGCTACAAGTAGTTTGTTTTTGTAACTTTGCTGACAGTTATAAGAGCTTCTTTTTTTTGGCAGGATGGCTGGCTGTTGTTGATTGACTTACATTGCGTTTATTGAAAGTACCCAAGTCTATCACAGACTTTATACAACATTTATAAAATTCTTATACATCAATTTAAAACATTTTACTTTTCACTTTTCGTACAAAAGTTTTGCTACAAAAATATACGCATAAGGACTTTCACTTTAAAAAATTTTCAATACTTAAAGTTGTAAAAGTTATAATTTATTTATGGCTGCTTAAATTGTTTACCAAATATTTTATTTAATTAAAATTTCTTTAAATCAGACAGCCAAGGAAACAAATAGTTATACATCGCTGCTAAAATTATGCACGCGATCGCTGGGATTTGGTGGACAAACAAAATAATGCATATTGAAATTCTCGTGCGTGAAGATAAATTTCGAAATTTTTAACCCAAGACACAAACCATATACAATAAAATAGAAATATTAACCTGATAACGAATCTCTTTTACTTAGAAAATCTATGTAGAATTCTGACCATATCTTTCAAGCAACTGAACTAAAAACCCAGGCACATGTGAGTTTTAATAGCGAAACCAAATTCTGACACCAATTGTTACGTTTTTGCCTTTTAAAAACGTTATTTTTGTAGGTTTTAGTATTTGCAATGAAATAAAAAGTATTGTATATAATTTTTATCAAACCGAAACACTTTATTTACTCAATACTAATATGCAGAGCTTTTAAGCGCACAATGTTCAATAATTCACTGTAAATACCACGATGTTCTGTTGCTTATATAATGCTTACAATGCTGTTCCCTGCATGATACTCACTCAAATAAACCAACTCCGAAAATAATTCGCTGCATAGCCCTTTTTATACTCAAAAGAAAACTTTCAGAATAATTTTAATATTATTCAGAATTTTATATCACCGTCAACAACTTCTGAAATGCTATTTATCGATCAGGTAATTATTTCGTGTTGTAACTAGACTTGGGTAGAACACTTCCACACTCTAATCGCACGATTTTAGAAAACTAACTCCTATAACAGAAATATGTATGCTTACGGACTTTTTTCCATTTTTCTTTTATATAGAGTCTCAAATATATGCATACGGCCCTGTTTTGTTAATGGAATCTATTTAAAATCGTACAATTAATAGTGTGCAGGACAATCGTGCTGAAAATCATATACGATAATTTTCTTTCAGATATGATATTTCAGGCTCTGGTTAGAAATATAAAAAAAGTTTGCAGTTAGTTTTCTCCTTAACGCGTAGAAGCACGTTTGGTCACACATCAATCCTAAATGAAATAGTTTTTGTTGAGCAAGGATCCGTTATCCCTGGGTTCAAGCACTATAGAACTTCACCACTGGTAATTCCAAATAAAGACTATAGGATCAAAGCCGATAAGCTATATGAGGTAGCGAGGTCTTTACAGATGGCCTAAAAATGGGGAAAGGTACAGGAGGTGGTGTCTATATCTTGGAAACGAATATTTGTATTTCTTTCAGACTGCCGAATGAATGCAGCTTTTGGCAAGCTGAGATTTTGGCGACTTTTGGGGCAAGTGGCCAGGAGTGTCTCTGAAGGTGAGAAGGTAACCTTCTACATCGACAAGCAAGCAGCGCTTAAAGCTTTGGAGGAGCACAATGTCAAATCCAAACTTGTTAATGACTATAGGAGAGCCCTCAACTTGCGAATGGAAAAATATAGTGTCAGACCATGTTGGGTTCCTGGCCGTAGCAGTATTGAAGGTAATAAAATTGCCGATGAGCTGGCAAGAATAGGGTCGACGTTAGATGAGGGAATGTGTGACAGGCCAGTGAAATTACCGAAAGTTTATTACTACAAGGAACTCGGTATTTAAGTAGATAGCAGGACCAACACTTTATGGCAAAGTAGGGAGGATTATATAGTCTCGAAGGCTTTGTGGCCAAAACTTGACTCAGAAAGATCCAAACTGCTTTTATATAATTTATATTAAGGCGATGCGAATTGCGATAAGCGCATTGAATGGTCACTAATCGATCAGGGCAAGAACCAGCATTTGGAAAACTGGCATTCCAGACTTCTGTAAGATGTGTGAAAATATTATTTGTCACTGCCCGGAGCTGCAACGTCATAGGCTTAGATAGCTGAACAGATGTTTCATGAGAGCAGTAATGATATCGGGAAGTGTAAACTGGAGGATATCAGGGGCTTTAGCATGGTAATTTAGTGGCTTAATGACGGATAATCGCGGCAATTCTGTGTTTAAATGGCAGGTAAAAATTACTTTTAATGGGTAATAATAATACATAGGAATCACAAGGGACTTAACTGGTCCTCGGAGTGAAGGTACGTTAGGGCACCTCCCTTCTTAACCTAACCTAATCTAAACTAGTTTTCAAAAATCATGTGATTTAAGTCTGCAGATTGACCCAATTTACAGAGAAGAGCCATTTAATTATTTTTTAATTCCGGGAAAACGGACATTTTTGGGCGGCTTAAAATTTTTGTAGTAAGTCTTATGTGCCAATTTAGAAAGTTCAATTGTCCTTAAAAATAACCTGGTTTCATCACGTGCAATTATATTAACTTGTCATAAGGGTAATCCTTTAAAAATTCTTTTGTTTATTGTTTTTCGCTTTATACACAATTTATTTAATTTGTTAAAAAATATATGAGATTTTTGCATAAATCTTAAAAAACTTACGTAAGAAGCAGATAATTTTTAGTTTATGTGTGGTATCGAAATTGTAAAATTTTCTTAAGGAAAGATAAAAAAGTAAATTTTTAGCTTTCTCGCAATGTAGTCTTGTTATTGAAAAATAGGCTCCAGTAAAATTATATTCAAAAGAAATGGTATTTTGTGGATTTTGAGGGATTTCGATAAATTTTCAAATCATTAAATTGTTATAAAAAGCAAAAAAGAACTCTTGCAAAGCTTTGATTAAAACATTTTTTTTTAGTAGGGTGAAGAGTAGTAATCACAGTTAATGCCAAACTTTTTAGTTGTCTAGTGCAATTAAATGAATGGGTCCTTGGAGACAAATACACAATACAGATACAGATTTATATTTTTTTTTGTTTTTTGTTTTGGTCAGCCATTGAAGCTTTCAAGCCTTAACTGGTGAGAAAAAAATTATGACATAAAATCTCCCAGGATTGAAATTTCAGCTCTTCTAATAAATTTTAATTTTCCTGTTCATAAAAATTTACTTTTGTGTCCTTTTCTTAATTCCCCAGCCAATGAAAGATTTCCTTGTTTTGTTGTTAATTTCAAGTTAAATGGTTTAGTTATCAAATATATTGCCATTATATTTGATAGTGAGGCGCTAGTTAAGCTGTGAGCATTATTTAGAAACGAAACAAACTTTGAACTTTTGTTAATACTCTGTAGAAGAGAAATATAAGCAATAGTACTCGAGACTACATAGTTTGGTTTTGATTTTCCTTTTTTTATATGTATTTATGTATGTGTGTATGTATTAGTATTCAATTATTTTTTTATTTCTTTATTGTTGTTCAATAACTTGGAAACAAAAAAATAAAGTACTCAAAAGCAATAGCAACAATAAGATATAAGGGGATTTCAATAATGTTTCTATGACTTTCCAAAAGAGTATTTAACTTTATGGATAAAGAAAGAACCTACACACTTCGAAGTAGTATAGAGAGAAGGAAAGAAAAAGTATTTATATATAGTTTTCTATGAACAAATAGTTGTTGCAATGCAAAAGAAAAATAATGAACAACAACGACGTAGTAACATAATAACTTTGAAAAGTTTTCTTTATTTTCTATTTATGATGTGAAAGAAGCAAGAAAAAGCAGAAGAAATTTGAACTAAACCCAAATCCAGAAGTAATAGAGTAAGCCAATCATCTTCAATAGTATCAAAACTTACAACAAATTCGAAATTTTTTTTCAAAAAAAATATAGAACAATTCTTTTATCTAATTTTTCGACCTTTTTCAATATATTCAATTAAACTAATTTTTTGAGCTTTAGGTCAATGTTTATTATTATTTTAGTACTTCGATATTTCGTTAACCTTTGGTTAACTTCTTCAGGATATTTTTATATTTGAAATTCAATTTTTCTTTTTTTCTTTTTTCTCCTTTCAATTACAAAAATAACAATAAAAATATCCTGAAGAAGTTAACCAAAGGTTAACGAAATATCGAAGTACTAAAATAATAATACATATTGACCTAAAGCTCAAAAAATTAGTTTAATTGAAAATATAGAACAATGTTTTCTAATAACTAGGCTTCGTTTACAGTGAAATAGCTGCATTTTAGTCGCAGTATACGATAGAACTTTCTGATGTAAAATTTTATTGACAATTTTTTCTGCATTATTCTATTCCTGAAAATCTTCTTCATATGTGACTTTTTGGTTCATTCCGTGAAAAGAGTCAAGTGAGTTTATTTTCAAAATCTTGAGTTAGAAGCTTAACACTTCTTGGTATGGGTTGTTTTTTTCATATCTTATCCAAAACAAAAACCACGAGCTGAAAATTTTTCTAATAGGGCATTACGAGATTCCGAGCTGAATCTAGTTGCTTTGTACTGGATTCGCCCCCCCCCCCCCTCACAACCCACTACAAAACAAAATCTAATTTTTCAATAGATTTGTAGGAAATCTACTAAATATCTCATATTTTTCTTTATTTCCTACTACCATGTACAACATAATTTATGTAGAAGGTGAGTGAATTAGCTACGCTCTGCACAATTTTCTATTGAAGGTGCGTGAATGAGCTAAGTCGGCATATTTTTTGATAGAATTTAAGACTAAATTTCAGACAAAGAATTTTGTCTCGGATACAAAATCTTGGAAAATGTCCAAAAAGCTTAGTGTAAACGATATAGATTTCGTTTAAGATTTCTAATAAAATATACACGATTTCAAGGCAATGTAAATGCAAGAAGACTATTGTAGCTTATACTGCATTTACACTGTCTCGTAATCTAGTACATTTGATTAGAAATCTTTAACGAAATCTATATCGTTTGCACTGAGCTTTTTTGCCATTTTGTATCCAAGCCAAAATCCTTTGTGTGAAATTTTAGTCCTAATTGCAATTGCCGACTTAGCTCATTCACACGCCTTCAATAGGAAATTGTGTAGAGCGTAGCTGATTCACACACCTTCTATATAAATTACGATGTACAGGGTAGTAAAAAACAAATGAAAATATTAGATTTTTAGTAGATTTCCTACAAATCTATTGAAAAATTAGATTTTGTTTTGTTTGGGGAATCTAGTAAAAAGCAACTAGATTTAGCTCGGAATCTCGTAAGTATTAGATTTTGAGACAATGTAAATGCCCTATTAGAAAAATTTTAATTAAGCTAATTCACACACCTTTATAAGTAAAGAAGCTTACCTTTTTGTACAAAAAAAAAACATAGTTTCATTACTAAGTTTTACCATATTTTAAGTAGATTTCGAGAAAAATTTATAGAAATGACAAATCTGTGGTAATAAGGAAAAACCGCCAAATTAATATATTGAAATTTTATTTATATTTGCACTAAATATTATAAGAATATTTTTTAAGCCACTACTCTTAACAGTCACCCTTCAAAAAATATTATTTGTTTTATTTACAGTCAACAACTTTCGTAATAAAAATATTTGATTGCCTCACAAAATGCTTGACTTGTTTTCCCTCAATTTTTCTCTCTTCTTTTTCATGCTTCGCCTCACTTTTAGTTCCACTTTCATTTATTAAACTAGCGTTGTATAGATTTGCGTGTCAAAAGGTAACTAAGTTACTAAATTAAGATAATGTCCTTTAGATAAAGAAAATCTCAAAGGACTGCTTGCTCACTCAGATGTATGCCAAAGACTCTGCACAAAATAATGCTATCAGCAAGTAGTAGCTGTGACAACAAAAGTTATAGATTTTTTATTTTTTTTTAATTATGCGAAAATCATTTTATATAGTAAATCATGTCAAATAGGAGTAGGGTACAATATATAATTTTTTGCCAAATATTAAGTTAAATAAGTTTTTAACATACGCTTAAAGGTTAAGAGACTAGAGAAAAAGTCCAACGGAAATAAATAAAAATTTTATTAGACTTATTTAGTTCATATTTCTTACCTTTCCCGCAAAAGAAAAACCCATATAAAATAACGCTTTTATGACTTTTAAAAGTAACTTTTCGTTTCTCATTAAGTCATTTCGCTAACTTCAAAATGTACATATAAGTTACGCTTAATACGCGCAATAAAGTTTAATATAATTCTCATTTGCTTTGTAGTAAAATGTTAATTAGTATTTCAATTCGACAAACAGTTTGTTGTCGAATACTACGTGATTGGAAACGATAAATTGTAACTCTGGTTAACTAAGTATGTGAATAATGTGCACAACTGTATGGAAATAAATATTTTATTTGTCTTTTTGCTTTTTAATACTTTTATTGTTGACACCTCTGGCAGCTAATTGTAAAAAGGTGGTGCAAAAAAATTATAAATCGAATAAAGATGCTTGTTTTGTAAAGATTTTTGTTTCCAGCTTTCGAACTTATTACGTTTGTATATTGTGATTCTCAGTAATGTATTAAGAGTTGTACTATAAACATACACCGTTGTTTTTAAGCTAAATTCACAAAAATTTCTGAGTTGAAGTCTACTGGCGAGCTCCATAAACGGGAACGAAATGCATAAAGACAATGCTTAAACATAAAAGTAAAAAATAAATAAAATAAAATAAAATAAAATAAAATAAATTAAAATTTAATTAAATTAAATTAAATTAAATTAAATTAAATTAAATTAAATTCAATTCAATTAAATTAAATTATATTAAATTAAATTAATTTAAACTAAATTCAATTAAATTAAATTAAATTAAATTAAATTAAATTAAATTAAATGAAATTAAATTAAATTCAATTAAATTAAATTAAATTAAATTAAATTAAATTAAATTAAACTAAATTAAGTTAAATTAAATTAAATTAAATTAAATTAAATTAAACTAAATTAAGTTAAATTAAATTAAATTTAATTAAATTAAATTCAATTAAATTAAATTAAATTAAATTAAATTAAATTAAATTAAATTATATTAAATTAAATTAAGTTAAACTAAATTAAGTTAAATTAAATTAAATTAAATTAAATTAAATTAAATTAAATTAAATTAAATTAAATTAAATTAAATTAAATTAAACTAAATTAAGTTAAATTAAATTAAATTAAATTAAATTAAATTAAATTAAATTAAATTAAATGAAATTAAACTAAATTAAATTAAAATAAATTAAAATAAAATAAAATAAAATTAAATTAAATTAAATTAAATTAAATTGAATAGAATAAAATAAAATAGAATAAAAAATAAATAAATTAAAATAAAATAAAATAAATTAAAATAAAATAAAATATTTTTTTTATAAAAAAAAGTTGACTGTGACATAAAAAAATTTAAATGTGTCTTAGAATACTTTTGTTTATGAAAGATGTGCTGTTAAACAGTCAAAATGTTCTATAAGAAACATGTGCTGTGATGCAGTTAACTGCTTCATAAAATAATATTTTAAACTTATATTCAAGCCCCTGTGGCTGAGTGGTAGCGATGCTAACCTCTCAGTCCAGAGGTCGTGGGTTCGATTCCCGCCATAGACCCTGGGTGTTTTCTGCAGACAAGCTAATCGCTTTGCGGGGTTGTGTTTGTTTATATAAAAAAAAAAAAAAAAGTATTAAAAAAAAAATATTTCGCATTTATAAATATTTCGCATTGATCGTATTGCGATGATGAACTTAAAAAATGGCAAAAAAAAAATTCTGTAAAATGCACAGTTGGTTTTCTTTCTTTATTTTTTGCTTTTTCTCTCCAAGTCTTGAAAAACTCTTCTTCTAATCTGCGAGCAAATAACTTCCATGATTTTTTCGCCATCCATCAAGTGATCCATAGATAAAAACAAGATACTCATATTGCTGGTGGCCGCTTTGTCAGGTCATGTATGATAAATATAATTAACTTGTTCTCGTTAGAAACGACCAAATGTGAAAAGAGCTGAGAAATAAATAATTTGGTGTTCTTATAATTGAATGACCAGACATAAGAATGCAGTACAAAGTCCGAAATTTTGTGGCTGTAAACGTAGAATAAAATGTTGTTAACATTTTCAATGGAATCTAAGAACATTGCTAAGCAATATTTAAAAAAAAAATATTTGTACAGCCTTTTAGTTTATTTCTCTTGATTTGAAATGCTTCTAAATTCTTTTCTAATGAACAGTTGCTAACGGAGACACTGGAACGTGTAGCATATCCTGTTGTCCATAAGCGTAATTACTTTTAATGTCTAACAATTACGATAATCATCATTAGATAGCAGCCAAATAGAGGACACTCTTAAGGCTTCGACACAAAATGCAGAACCTAAATATTCTGGTTTTTTCTGTTTGTTCTATTACGGCATATCCTTTTACTGGCTGTTGTTTATCCTGTATACATATTATTTATATGTAATTCTTTTTTGTAATAATCTTATTATGGTATAATTTTGATTCATGTATGTAAGTGTGGTCATTTTTACGTCTCTCTGCTTAGCAAAAACTGCGTGTCTGTAATGATTTTGTTTGGTTTCATTTTATATTTTTTTTTATATTTTTTAGGGCAGCCAAATATTAAAACATGCCAGAGCTGAGTTTTTTCTTTTATATGTTTTTGTAGATTTTTTTGTTGTACCACTTAAAGGCCTCTAAAGCACTGTTGTTTTAGTTTTTTGGTAATAAATATTATAAATGAATGTTTGTCTTTTAATTAAATGTGTGTTCATGTTTAGTTTTATTTGTGGTTCGTTTTTAACCTTTTTTTTAAACAATATCTATTGTAGGTAATTTAAATTATACAACATTTTCGAAATAATATTAAAAGTTTACACGGAATTCTTTTAATGTAGACTGGCACGCATTTCTGTTTATTTTTTGCTTGCAATTATTGTATTATACATTAAAATGCAGGACAATTAGTGAAAATTAAAAATAAATTAACATTCAGCATATCGTATGTAGCTGCATAAAAGTTTTAAGGCTACTGAAATAAAAGTATAACTACGCAGTATAAATATTTGTTGATAACAACAACAAAGCATTTATATTGTTAATTACTTATTAAATGATAAAATTATATTACAAATTAAGTTCTAATAAAAACGACAAAAATTGCCATGTAAACTTACCCCTGTTTCCAACTGACAGATTGTAGTCAACTTATGTGGAAAATTTATCACTACAAAATATTAGAGCTTTTCATAGAAATTATCTAGACCAGAAGGATTTTATAATGAAACCAATTTTGCTCCTAAAAGTAGGCAGCCCGAAAATTCTCACTTTTAACAATTTTTATTGATTGGTACAGTTTTCATTGTCATTGTTGGTTAAAATTATCTAAATTTTTTTAATAAACGTTTTGTATATGAATACGAATTATCACAAATTTTTGGGTTTAAAATTATTGGTGTTCCACCAAACAAGGTATACTTTATTTACTATTTTCTAATTAGAATCAAGTTTTACTACAAAAGTTCTTAATATTATTTAATTTCTTAATAAATTTTCTAACTGTAACTTATAAAGGAGTTGCATGTTAATTTGACTTTGAGACTTTTTTTCCTGTGTACCACAATATAAATTGAGATAGGAAAATTTTAAAGAACTATGCTTTTTCAAATTGGCTTGAGTTAAGAGAGTTAACTTTATAGTATTTATAGTTTTCACCTTTACTTTAGTGAGAGTAAAAATTAACAATTAAGACCAGTAAGATTAACCAGGCAACCAGTTTGTGCATCTACTTCACAAAAAGAAAGCTTATTTGCAGTAAAATTAGCAACTGATTAGTAATATATTGATGATTCGAATTACTATTAAATTGGTTTTTTTCAACTGTTTATACATGTGTTAAACTAACCAAGAGCATAGTAAATATTATAAAAAAATTAAATCAGGAATAATTTCTTAATCGAGCTTAATTTCAGTATTTTAGTTCTCATAATAATTTTCTAAAGCAGAGAAAAATAATTAAATTACACTTTAGCTTGGTGAAATACTGGCATTTTTATGTGCCACCGCGCGCTTGAGCAGCACCCATGTTTATCTAATTGGGCACAGATTATTATTAAAAATTAAGAGAAAAAGCAAGTGTTCCGTAATGAGTTAAAAAGTTTGAAATTCAACGGCATTCAACATGATAGACTGTAACATTTTAATTTTAATATTTTAGCAAAAAAAAATATATAAAAAAAAATCAAATCAAAATTACAACAATAATTGGCACGTAAAATAAGATAATAATAAATTCACGTTGTTTATATTAACCACACAATATTTCAATAATAGAAGTTACTATACAAATTTATATTAACTATGAACGAGGCAATTGATTTCGGTTAGATTAACTTTCAAGATTTTTTCTGTGCTTTCAAAATAAATTGATTTTAGCTTGCCTTATTTTGGATAAGTTTAGTTGAAATGGATCTAATAGATCTTTTCTAATATATCGGTGGCAATAAGAAAAAAGTGCTTAAGTCATATTTGACTGTTTTGCAGGAGAGCACTTTTAAGCGTTCAAGTCGATTTTCAAAAATTTATTTGTCTTAAAGTTAAATTGAAAGATTCTCCGTTAACCTTTAATTTATGCGTAATGCATTCAAGTTGAAATATACCGAAGGATAACCTACATTAAGCTATTATTCCAAATGAGATTAGAAGTCTAAAAAAGATAAGCCGCAAGTCATTGTGCTATAACTTCTTGAAAAATCACACAAATTAATTGAGATTTTGACCAGGCGTACTTTCAAATATGGAGATTACGGACGTACCATTAACTCAAAATCAGCTTATCTCGACTTAAGCACTTTTTCCTCTTTGCCACAGATATATCATTAAAAAAATTCATACTTTAAGAGCTTAATATATATATATAAATATTTATGAAGTGTTGAAACTAGTTTCACTATTTTAAATAGAATTTTTTTATAATTTTTACATATTACAACTAATCATGTAGTTAATTACTAAAGGCCGTGATACACTAGCCTACACGATCGTGCGATTTTTGAGAAAATACAGCCCTGGTATAATGGAGTCTATGAACATTTTCAAAAGACAAAAACAAATCATCACACCAGGGTTGTATTTTTTCGTAGATCGCGCGATTGTGTAGGATAGTGAATCATGGCCTTAAGTGGGCATTCCCGCCTCGTCATTCATTGTTAATACATAAATGTGAACTTTTAAATTCACTGGGTTTGTCCGCTTTACATTTTCCTTGAGTCAAGTCGTTTCTACTAAATTTTTCAACGAGAAGGAGAAGAAGGCGGCTTCTGTATTCCCTTTTTTAAATAAGTATACATACATATATACTTTTACAAAATTTGAATTTAATAAGGACCAAACAGAGCTGAAGGAGAAGAAGTCATGTGCCATTCTATTATAATCAGTCACTTATAAGCCACTTATCTTCTCAGAAATCCCCTCCTATCTTTTACCTCCCTGAAGTATATCACTTTTTCTAACGACTACATTGGCTAAATATGGTCAGTAACTTACAACACTTTCGGAACATATTCTCCAATGCCATTATTTATATGGTAAAAAGTAATTGCTTTTTTTTGTTTTTGCTTCTACTTTCGCTTTTGAAAAATACAACAGTTTCAGTCAAAGCAAAATCACAAAACAACTTATGACATACTACGTTTATACGCAGGGCTTATTTGCAAATAAAACTGTAAATTGTTGCCATATTATTGTTTTTATTGCGACTTACTAATTCAGAAAACTATTCACGATTAACGCACTATTTGTAAATAAAATGTTTGAGGTTGCCACACTTACAAATGTTTGCTAATAAAAAAAAAATTGATAAATATTGCACAAAAACAATTGATAGAAACAAATAGTGGCAATAAAATCAAATGATTATTTATTACTTTATACATTTACACAATATTTTTGTAAAGATAAGCAACATTTCTACAGAAGTGCTACCAAGTTTTTATACATTTACAATGCCGTATAAACAGTAAGTTAATTTATTTGCAAATATTTTTATTTGCAAATAGTGCGCGTATAAACGTAGTAACAAATTGAGCATGTAGGAGTTTTAAGCAATCGTAGTAAAGTGGTTTTTGCTTTTGCCTCTTGTCTGATGTGCAAAAAAAAAAAACAACAAAAACATGTCAAACACCACAAGATAGTTGACTGAACCTGCAGAAAGCTTCTAAAAGCAAGAGCTTTTGCTTCTTCGACTGTGACTGTTTGGTACTTACAAAAGCATGTTTATACTTTTACTACCGAAAATAACCAAAATCCGCAGCAAAAAAAATCAAACTCAAACTTTTGAAATCGTAGACTCTTGAAAGTACTGCGCAATTGTTCCTACATCGATTGCTGCTTTTGCAAACGCATTGCTTGATTTTAAACAGTTGGAAAAAGCCAAAGCAGCGGAGAGTAAAAATTTTATGACTTGTGCAACTTCGACTTAAGTTTTTAAGCTGTTACTAGTGATACAGAATTTATATTAAAAAAAATAGACACATAACACTCACATCAAAACCAACATTAAGCTTACATTGAACTGAAATAAAAATTAAAAAACCAAATTTTTAATTTTTTTTATAAAGAACTGTATATCAATAGGAAAACATTATTAACAAGAATATCGAAGAAATTTCAACAATATTTAACGATTAAAAGATTAATGTATTGTATGTTTTCTAAATTCCTATTTACTGCTTTCAAGTAAGACGGAAAACTTTTCTCCACAAAAACACTGTACTTGAGACTTGGAACAAAACTAAACATATTTAACACGTTGTTAGTTTATAGTACTCGCTTCACAATATGACATTTCTCCAGGGATGAGCAGGCCTGTGAAGTTTGACAAGTTTGTGGCAAAGTGAAACAGTCACGTATTGTATTTTCATAACTTACTGTCAGTTGATACAAGACAAGTAAAAATTCTCGTCTATTCATTTATATTAAAAAGCAAAGCTAGGTTGAGTTCTTTATTTTTGTTTTCACTGTAAATCGGCTGACGAGAATTTTACTTTGTCTTCCATAAACTGGCAGTCGTTTTTATTATTCCCGCCCTTTTTATTGTTTGTCGGCGTAAAAAAAGTTACTGAAAAAAATCCACAACTTAGGGCAGAAAATTTAAAAGAGTATATAAAACAGGCAGATGAAAAAGGCATAATGTAAATTATGACCAACTCTATTATAAATATTTATTTCATCTAAGCTGGATTGCGGAAAAATCTACAAAATTATTTATTTCATGCTTTTAGGAGCCTTTAGCTTTTTTTTTCGTTTTACAAATTTTCTGCCAAGCCCTCGATGTCGACAAGAAATTTTCTTTAGCTTATTTATATTGCAAACAAAAACAAATTGTCTTATTTTGCTTTTTTTTCAATATAAATAAGCGAAAGAATATTTCCAGACCGTTTTTGCGGTTTTTTGCGATATTTTTTCAGTTTTAGCGATTTTTTATTTTTGATGTGATTTTTTTTTTTTTTTTGTATTTCAGGTATTTCTTTTATTTTTGGTGATATTTTTTATCCAAGCACTTTTTTCAATTCGGCGATTTTTCGTTTAGCATTTTTTGTTAATTAAGACATTTTTTCGTTCTGCTGATTTTTCCCGACTTTTGACGATTTTTTTTAATTATAGTGTTTTTTAGTTTTGGCGCTCTTTTTTTAGCGATTTTTGTAAATTTTGGCGATTTCGTTCGGTTTTTGACAATTTTGTGTTTTTTTTGGGTACATTTATATTTTTGTGATTTTTTGCATTGTTTTTGGTGATATTTTTCATTTAAGCGCTTTTTAGGTTGGCGATTTGTCGTTTCGACATTTTTTTATTCTAGTGTTTTTGAAAAATTTTGCCACTAACGGTTTCCAAGATGCAGCAAGTTGTCAAAATTATACGGTAGAAATTACATTAACTGATAAAATACTCTTTTTTGCATTTTTTTATTACAGTGTTAATTGGGGTGTAGTGTGCATAAAAATACAATAACTTTGGAAATTTCAAGTGTCAATCGTTTGTGTATTAAGATAGGATTTCAATTTGTTTCATTGCTGGCTTTAGAACAGCTTTTAATTTTTATAGCAGCCAAAATCTTACATTTCAGGTATTTTTCTCTTGCGAGAAACCAGCCTCTCATAGACAGACAGACAGACGGACAAAGGAAAAACAAAAGGGTTTATTTTCCCCTTAAGTGTACGGAACTCTAAAAAGTATCATAAAATCTTAGATATATGATGTACTGGACAACTGAATAGTTAAAATTTTTTTTTTAACTATTCTGTCATCAGTCCCATTGTGTTTTTATGATGACATGACATTTTTATTATAACAATATTCTGTAATACAACTTACCTCTTACTCAGATAAAAATTATTGTTAACTAATTTAATAAAGGCTTACCTGCAATGAAAAGGTTATAAAGAATGTTATTAGTATTAATATCTTGGTAGAACTACAATAGATATTTAAGCTTATATTATAAAAGTGTATTTTCCAACAATTTGTTTCCATTTTAAACTTTATTGGTTTTCATTATTAAAACACTTGGGTAAATGAAATTTTGCCAATTATGATAATTTCCTCAATCTTTTTAACATACATTTTAATTCAGGCAACAATTTGTTGATCCTCACAAACAGTTTTGAATGTTAAAACCCAAGCATACTAATGATAAAGTAAATGTTCTAACAATTTTCAAACAAATTTCTACTGGATTAAAAGCAATTTCATGTGGCTGACTAAAGAACAGCAAAAAGGGTTAAATGAAATATAAAAATATAACTTTATAAAATTTTTCCCATAAATATTTTATCTCTTTATCGACTTTTCACTTTCAATAAACTTTGCCACAGCTGGAGGAAAAAAATTGTATACACGAACACACATCCAGCCACAACAAATAGAATTGTGGTTTGTTTGACTCGGAGAATAGGAAAAAAAATGGAAAAGAAATACACATGAAAATAATTTAACAAATTTATGGCAGGGACCAAGAGAAAAAAAGTGAAAGGATCCCAATACTTTAAATACAAAAACGTGAGGAAACTTGAAATTTACATTTGGTATGTTTGGTCTGTCTGAAAATACTTTAAAGGGGAAGAAAATAAAATGAAGCCAATTTTGCTCGTTGCCATAAAAGTGAGTTAAAAAATCATGTCCTTTTTTTATTAAAATTACTAAATAACACAAGTATTATAGAACTTATGTCAATTTAAAAGAGAAATTAGAGTTTGCTAAGCAAGTATGTAATTGTAAAATTAAACAAGAATCGCTTAAATGATAATTAATAATAAAATATTGCTCATATTGCAGATTAGTTAAATCCCAATGTATCAGTGATCGGTAATGAAACGTTTTCTCACTATTCATACTAACTCATGAAATTTTATATATAAGTGAGTAGACTTCATTTACACTCAACTACCTTGATTTACACACACTCACGATGACATTGATTTATAAGTATAGATTGAAATAAATATAAATGCGACGTCAACGTCATAATCATACCACACTCACACTCATAAATTACCTCAGTTTGATTTCTAATTTCAGCAAAATACTTATACTACTCACTAGATTTGAGTCGAACTAGTTCACTAGTTCATTTTTGCCACAAACCAATGATCAAGCCCATGTAATTTCAATGGGTTTGAGTTCGACCCAAGTCTACTACTCACATTGATTCAGCTCACTCAACTCATGCATGTATGTTTATTTCAAAGTTAAGTCATTAGACAGTTTGCAAGTAGTATACAATAGTAGTAAATAGGGTTGTTTTTCAATTCCTGGAAAAATAAACAACAGAGCAACACATAACCTCATAGTGAGAACTTTAATGTTCGTATCCGAAGTTCGCATTGTGAATCATACTTAATTTGCATCGTCCATAAGCATTGAGTTAAGGAGTAGAGTTGTGTCCAACAGCTGTTTTGAACTAAAATTAGCTGTTGGACACAAGTCCGGTCAAAAACATCAATGTAAATTAAATGGGTTTGAAACAACTTTTGATTCGAACGCTCTCAAACTAGTTCAAAAAGAGCTGTTGGACACAACTCTATTAAGTCCTAGTTTACACTATTCAAGTCTGATTGCTAAGCTGATTAGTCTCATGGGAAAGAGAGACGAGGGGAAAAGAAACGTTACTGTTCCCCTCGTCTCTCTCTCTCTCCATCAAACTAATCAGCTTAGCAATAAGACTTGCATGGTGTAAATATGGACTAAGGAGAGTCGAAATCAGCAACGTCATAAATGTTGCTAAGTATGTGTTCGATGCGCACTTCAAACTTTCGAGTGAATATGATTCATAGACAACATTGCAATAAGTATGAGTGCGCATGAGTACAAAAAATTATTCAACTCTACTTACAACTCTACTTACTTTTTCACTACTCATTGCCGATCACTGGTTCAGATGAATTTAGTTGCTGCTAAGCCAACAACAACTATATTTGTTTAAATTCGTATTAATTTTGACACTCGTTAAGTAAAAATAATATAATATATTCTACTGCTTGAGTCGAGATAAGCAGATTTTGAGTTAATGACACCGCTGTAATCCTTATATACGACTACCAAGGACACTCGGCCAAAAACTCAATTATTTATATTTTTATATTTTACATTTTTTTTTTCGAATTGAAAGCTTAAAAACGCTCTACTGCAAAACAGTAAAATAGTACTTAAGCAAGTTTTTATTTATTGCCACAGATATTATGGAAAATAATATAGTAAATTAATTTCTGAACGACAGGTCGAAAATATGCTGCCTCTGAATTCTTTTGATTTTTCATTTGGAAATTTTTTTTTTAAATTTGATAACTGTGTAAAATTAATTTATATTGAATTAGTGTTATCTTTCGCTGATGAAGTAACGCAAAGACTAGCGAAATATTGAAATTAATTACAGGTAATATTTTTATAAAAAAAACACAGTCATTAAACTTAATTATTTTTCTACTACAATTTATATTTTTATCAAGTGCTTCGCCTTGGTTGCTTAAACCAATCGATGATTGCATAAATTCGCTTATCACTTTTTTTCCAGTATATAAAGCCAATAATGAATGCGAAAAGTTTCATAAGAATTGTTGGAAAAATGGACCATGCGAAAACGGAAAGAAGTATTCCAAGAACAATATTAAATTTGTATACGAGTATAGACTTTAAATTAGATGTATACCAAATTGCATTCAAATATATTTAGTTGGTCACGCTTGCCTAAGCAACAAATATCCCATTTACAATGGCCCATCATCTTACAAAAAAAAATAATCAACAAATTGAGTTTTTAATCCAAATAAATAGATTTTTAAGTATTTTAAAAAAATTTATTAAATTATTAAATAATCAGGAATAATTTCTGCATCGGGATGTGAATTCTTAAATAGTTTTTGCAAGTTTGTGCATAAGATAAGAGGTTTGTGACTGTTCAAAATGTGTGGTTGAAGTCTACTCACCATTTGTTAAAGCCACAACTAAATGCATATAGACATCGCTTAACCACCAGCAAATAAATTTCACTTATAATATAATTATGACAATATGTCGACTAAGAAATTTCTTGAATGTTCAGTATTTTTAATTTTTATTGAATGGAATATTTTTATTTATTCATGTGATTTTCTAACCATGAGAAGAAATATTTAACAGGACTTTTTAGGGGCATTTTTTCTGTAACGCTACACAAGCACTCATGTCTAGTTCAATTAAATTTAATATGTATTATTAATTAATTTTAAATTTATAATGAATGGTTTTTTGAAAAACTAAATATTGTACTTATGAACTTTTTATTTCTACAATGTTACAAGTCATTATTTTAATGAGCTTTAATTTGATATTTTCTTATACTTAATAATAACAAATTTTAATATTGCTCCTTAATGTAGGCAATATTTATACAAATAACAATTTCAGCTGAGCAAATAAGAAAATTATAAACGTTATTTTTTTCTCTCTTAATACATATGTAAGTAGCTCCACAAAGCTTCGTGCACCCTTAAACCAATAACTCCTACTTATCATTTATTTGCTTGTTTAACAAATTCATTGTATTCTCATTCTTGCTGTAGATTTTTAATCCTTAAAAAAATCATTTGTAAGCGAGAATACGTGATTGGGTTTCATTGGATGAAAAAAAAAACTGAACTAAAAGAACTGAAGCAATTATACGTTGAGGAAATTTTATATCGATGCTAAAGGAGAGATGAAAAACGAAGAGAATAAGGCTCCATTTAGTTGCTTAATAAGAAAGTAGCAAAATGAAAATAACGATGAAAATGTATTAAAGTTCATTAAAGATATGTAATAAAGATATTCATATTTCCATAAAAATGCAGTTAATTTCGTTATGTTGTATCTGAAATAAATGGTCAAAGTAAGAAAAAGTATAAAAAAAAGTCAGTTAGTAATTTAAAACTGAGTATACATTATGGTATGTTTTATGCAATTTGTTGCGTAAAACTAGTTAGTTCGAACTTATTTATTTCTCTGTTCAATATTTTATTAGGCTGACTAATTATATGAGATAATTTTTAAGCAACAAATTGTACTAAAGACAATTGTAAATTATTATGACAAACACTAGCATAACGGAACAACATGCTGTTTCCAGAGGCTGCCACATCTTCGTAATCAGCGTTCTTGTGTTTGATCCGCTGTGTAAGGTATCATTTAATGTAAAGAAGAATATTGTGTTTATCAGCCTACAAATGTATGCATGTATACATACGTATGTGTGTTTGTGTGTATGTGTGTTTGCGGCCTTATATAAACCGAACGCGTGGACCAATTGTAATGATTCTTACGTTAATTGATTTGTCTTAATCCCAGGAGTGTTACTAAAGATATGACAGCAGTAAAAATTCAATATGGCGGCCAGTAGACGACATTTTGTAAATATGACAAAAATAAGAAGTCGGCGAACTATATAAAATTGGATTTCATTCGACAGGTATTTTAAAATCATCTTTAGGTTTCTCTTATGATTTTTCATTTCGAATGACCCTTTAGCATATTGAACGGTTCAAAGTTGATCCCAGTCGGGTTTTTTGATTTTTTTTTTTAATTACTACTCTTTTCATATATTTTTTTCAATGCAAATGGAATATGTGAATTGGTTTGATGAATCGTACTCCAATTTGCTGAAAGCATTTTATGTAATCAAAGCGCAAATCTACCATTTTCAATTTAAAACAGTCTTGCCATTGTCGTTTGCTCTTTACTGATCATGCCCATGTTTATTAGTTTGCTTATTCTATTTAATATTGGAAAATCGAGCAAAATCTTGTGGATTTCTTATACAAAATAAAATTTATTTCATAATTAAATGACTGTAAGTATACTTCGTCATTAAACGACTTAAAATCTACTATTTAGAATTAAGCGATATAACTATTGCTTTATAGTGCGTTTATCAGGGGTGTTCTGCAAACCGTGCGATTTGAAATCGTGCGATTTCAAAAACGAAAAACAGTGATCTGCTGATCGGACGACTTATTAGCGCATTCGCAGGTCAGTTCGTATAAAATATCTTAAACATCTAAAATATTAAAACCAATTAAAAAGCTGCAACAAGTCACCTGTTTAATTAAGTTCTTTCCTGGAAATTAGGCGATTTCAAAACGTGCGGTTTACAGAACACCCCTGTATATCTGAGCAAAATCTAGTAGCTTTTCCATACAAAACAAAATCTACTTTGTCGCTAAATTTGATCAAAATGGACGTTGTCTCAAAATATAGTACTTACGAGATTCCGAGCTGAATCTAGTTGCTTTTTACTAGATTCCCCATACAAAACAAAAATGGTTAATGGGTTTTGGTTTGGATACAAAATCTAGATAAATGTCAAATAAATTATTATAAACGGTATAGATTTTCATACAAATTTTAATTAAAATCGAAATATACATTTAGATACAGATTTGAATTGAACTTTACTTGACTTTGTGCAGGTATAAATTACTCAAACCTTGGAGTTTTTCTTTATTCACGTTTTTTTCTTGAAACAATCCCCTAAACAGCTAAGCTAAAGTAAAAAAAAAAACAAAAAAAGTAATTTGTTTGTATAATTTTAACTTGTAAATCAATTTGTATACTAAACTGTGTTTAATAGCGAATAAAAAGAATAATAATAACATAATGTACTAAAATGCTAGAATGCAGTATAAACAAACATTAAATAGTGAAGCAAGCCTTTTGAAAACTTAGTTAACTCGCTTAAGTTTAGTTTACGACTTTTTGTTTGGTTTTATGCTTTTCATTTCGCAATTCCAAGTCTTACAAGCCTTGCAGGGTACTCGTATACATTTATTTCTTTGTTGTGTTACTTTGCAACTTTTTAATAGTTAATGGCTCAAAAGAATTGTGTTTGCCGACTATGCTGGGGTTGATAAAATTTTCCAAACAAATGAACAATATTTTTTCCTGTAGGAAAGTTTAAACATGAGTATGGGTGTGTTACATTATTCAGGCTCTCCTTTGTAAGAATGTTTATATTTATCAAGCAACCTACGTCTTTTGTGCGGCATAGTTTTAGGCATTTTTAGAAAATATTTCATGAAATTTGATTATGTTTTTTTAATATTGTTGCATGATACGTTTTGTTTGGATTTTTCCTTCAGCTTAAATAATAAATTCTGTTTGTTGGCATATTTGAAAGTACATATTTTTTTTTTACAGGTATTAATTTCACTTTCCTTTTGTATATTTTTTTGTGCGTGGAAGAAAGAGGTTTAAAAAAATAGAAGGTATTGAATTTTACTTCCCCTATTACTAAAGTTCTAGAAATTGTGTTTTAATTTGCAATGCATTGTAAATATGAACGAAAATTCAATTGCCTCTTTTAGGAATGTTATAGCCATTTCATATTATTCATTTACTCGCAGTGCCTCCAGCTATTTAAAATTAATTAGACAGGAAAATCAACAGGAGATCAAACAATACAGCCAATGCTATGATAGCAAAAAAAATTAAAAGCTTTTTTTATATTTCATTTGAAAAATTTTTTTATTAAAGAGTTATTTATATTAAGTCGCTTTAAGATTTTACGAACCCATTACATAAAAGGGATTATTACTCTCTCCCCCACAAACAGAGATATTACGTAAAAAAATATTTAACAAAAAATGTTCGATGAGGAACGTCATGCCTACTGCTTCATGTAATTCATTTTAAATCCTGAACTGCTGATGACATTTTATAATACATTAAAATTAAAGCTAAGTAAAATAATCAATTAATACCACTTCAGACTGTCCGATTGACATAAAAAAAAGTTCGTTTTATATTTTTCGGCCTTGGCGAATCTTATAAAAAGTGATTTTTTAAGAGCTTCCGCATTTGATTTATAAAAACAACACATTTAATTTAGAGAAATTTATGAAATCTCTATTAATGTAATTCAATGTTTAAAGATGATTTCATGTAAATGGTTCACACGTTGAGTGCAATTTTGGCATACTCTTGCCAATATATCGGCCGATATCTCACGAATAAATTGTTCAATATTGGCTTGCAGTGCGTCAACCATTGCGGGCTTGTTCCTATAAACATGAAACTTAAAATAGCCCCACAAAAAATAGTCTACAGGCGTCACGATCTAGACAGCCAATTAACCGTACCCAAACGTGAAATAAACTGTTCACCCAACTCGCCTCTCAACTGGGCCATTTTTGTGACATATGGCAACGTTTTATTGAAACTACATGTCAGCCAAGTCCAGTTCTTCCACTTTGAGCAAAAAATAATAATTTAGCAGAGGCCCAATTGCATCAAATGGCACCGAATCGGCAATTCAGGGTCACTAACAAACACTGGCGGATACAGCTAAGATATTTTCCTCTGTTCGCACTCGACGTATGCATTTTGGTGGTTTAATATTTGAGAATGTAATTAGGGTTCAAAATTTAATAACAACACTCCGAATAGCCACCACAGAAGGTCACTCAAACTAACCATAAAATGGAAGACGTGCACGATGCACTTTATTAAAAGAGCATGAATTTTGATAATAAAATTTAATAATATTAAAGCCTTGTTGTTGATTAAACTCAGAATGATACACGAAAACAGATGAGTTGCCAAAAACAGTCTCATTATAGCTTTCACCAAAAAGGCCGCAAGGTACGTATGAATTATATACACACTTACATTAGTACGTAATCTCAGAAAAATTATATATTAAAATATAGGAAAACAAGGTTAATTTAACGATCTTGCTACATATGTAATTCATGTTAATTCAGTATGATTTACAGTAACCTTCAAAGAAAATCATGTTGAATCAAAGTTATTTCAAGTTGAAGTAATTGCAAGTTTTAGTAATTTTTTTATTAATTATTTAACTTATGTAACTGTGTGTATTGGCCACAGTCATTAGGAAAATGAGTGTGTGCTTCCCCGGCCAAGAGCTGATTGCGTAGTAGTCAAAGCGCTGAACACTACATCCTTAACAGTAGTAAATAAATATTTACTATTGTGTGTTTATGTTTTGATTCCACATGAGTTATTATTTAAGCAATTTTTTACATAATTAATCATTTATATTTTTTTTGCATAAAGAGTTGCAACATTCAGGCACTGAATGCCTACGACTATTACTAGGTGATACCTTTTTTAGGAGAGAGATAGTGATAGAAAAGACAGCTGGTGAAGAAAGAGATGGACAAAAGCTTCATTATTTTATAACTCTGCTTTTTGCACGTTTTTAATAATGCAAAGTTGCAGCACCTCTGGTGTCAATGAGACGTATTAAATTTTCGAAGCTGTGCTTAATAGCTATTTTATTCGTTGCTTTACTTCGCCGATGATTCTGCTGCACAGTACCGACGAAGGAGGACGCTCTAATGTTACAGTAGGATAAGCATCTGCTAGAGATGGTGTAGTTCAGTGACCAGTGACTAGGCGTTCATCACTTGAACACTCCTACAACAACTGATACAAAAGGAAAATAACTCACATCAGATAAATGTGTGGTGTAGTTATTTTAATGACCGTGAGAGACCGGGCTTAAACCCAGGACCTTCAGCTTTGATTTCAAACCTCAGCCATTCCCAAGAAAGACTAGTTCTTTCCGATAGCAATTTATTCAACTATATGTGGTTAAGCGCAACTTTAATGCGCTACTATTGAAGCACCAGTCCTTGAAGAAATAATAAGCAATATGGGTACCACAAAGTGGCCCACACTAATTAGAAAAATCCATTCCTGTATATTCATTTAAGTTAATATGTAATTGCGTTTTGGCCTAATTTTTATGTCTTAGGAGATTGGAATGGTTGCTTTGTATGAAATTATATGTAAGTATGTTTAAAAATAATTAAAGACACTCTCTATTAGCTTAAGTTTTTGCTTTGCTCCCTTAATAACATTTCCTTTCTTCCTGCTCACATTTTAAGCTTAACAAACGCATTCATGTTTTGTTATAATTAATTAAAGTTAATTTTGATAAAGCCTGTCACAGTCAGTATGAGAATGTGTATGTTATGTCCTTGAGAATGTTTGTAAAATTTAATTTTTTTTTAGCTGTTGTTATGCTTTTCATTACAGGGCGGATGTGTACCAACTTTTCATTCCATTTTGTTATTTTTTCCCCTTCATATTAAAGACTCACAGAAAAATTATATTCTTTGGCTAAAAAATTCTGGTTTTTACATATATATCTATGTGACTTTTGGAAATATTTTGCTAAACATTCTGCTTTTTGAAGAAAATTTAAGAAAGTCTACAAGGAATCTTCGCTAAAGAGTGACTTGCTCATAAAAAACTTACTTTTCAAGGTCACGAATATGTTTGAGATAAGGGGAAAAAGAAAAGTCGCTTCGTTCTTTGTTCGTTTCTTGAGTTTATTTTTTCCTTTAGCTTTCCAAAAAAAACAGCGCAAACATGACGCTTATTTATTTGTTTCGGCATACCATTCATTACAATCGTACATTTACGTAAAAAAAATTAAATATATATATATATATATATATATTTTAGTGATTGTTTTTTACTGCCATTGCTATCTGAATAGTCATGTTATAATTAATCGGATTAGAAATCCTTGGGAAAATTAAAACGGATTCGGATTCAAATAAAAATTTTTGTTGGCAGGTTTTTGTTTGGGGCCTTTTATGTTTGTGTACGTAATTCTCGATAATATTTTGTGGGATTTTCTATAATGATACGAGTTTTGTTTAGGTTTTGTCAAATATTTTTTGATTGAAGTCTAGTAATCAGTTTCTAACACAGAAACGAAAGGAGTGCAGACGTTGCTTAAGCAACAACAACTTTCCTACAATAAGTGATACAAAATGGACACTAATGTACATCAGACAAATGAGTGGTGTTATGATGAAATTACTTTCGGAAAGCGGCCTCGATAGTAATAAATGCGTTTTGAATTTGCATGAGGCCAATTTACAAGAAATAATTTTTGGCGATTTTATTTCTACTTTGAACAACTTTCTGCTAAATTGTTATACGATTTTTTTTATAAAAATTCATATATAAAAAATGTTATATAAAAACAAATATACATATTATCAAATATAGGGTCCGCCAGATAACTGTTTTTTCGAGTGTAGCTTCGGCTGTGTGGCACGTAGCGCTGTCCTGTTGAAACCAAATGTTGCCAATATCCTCCTCTTCAATTTTTGTGAACAAAAATTCGTTCAACATGGCCCGATAACGATCGCCATTGACTGTAAGGGCCACTCCTTGCTCATTGGCCCAATTATGGCTCTGGACCAAAATCCGCACCAAACAGTGACTCGTTTTGGGTGCGTCGGCTTTTCAATGTATGCGTGCGGGTTTTCTGTGCCACAAATGCGACAATTTTGCTTGTTTACATGCCCGCCAAGCTCAAAATGAGCCTCATCTGAAAAGATGATTTTTTTTTTGGCAAAATCGGCATCTTCTGTAAGTCGATCGCAGGCAATATTTCCCAGCGTTGTTCAAGCGTATACACAACCATATTCGTTCAGCGGAAGGATAAAACTAATTATCTGTCAAATCAGACATGAGCTAAGTGTTACCATTCACGAAAAATAAGCACTAGTTGAAAAAAAACGTTAGATGGCGGACCCTTTATATACTCGTATTAAGAAAAACTACATAAAATTGATTTTGGAGATTTTTAAAATCAATTTGGCGAAAAAGTTCGGAAAAACTGACAACATTGGGCATGCGTATGAAATATTTGAAACTTTCTTTAGTCGGCTAAATACAAGTTACATTCACTTTGTTCTAAGCACATGAAAGATTCGGGGGTTCGGATGTTCTTCAGTTGGGAAATTCATGTACTTACTAAACTGAATTTCCATCCACTACCAAGTGTATATATAACGGATAAGGAATCACCAAAGCTCTCGTATAATAGTTCAAGTAAGTTTTTTCCAACTGCCAACTTGTAGGATGTCATGACCACAGAATAACAAGAACTACTCAAAAAAATATACTTAAGTAAAAAGTTTGCATTTTAGTAACTGCATATAAACATATTTGTAGCAAACAATTCGTAAGCTCAAATATTTTCCCTCAAGCAACTATGACTATAGCCGATGCCAAAATACAAGAGCATCTCTACTTAGTTTATGCGAAAAACTAAAATACGAGTACACTACAACTGTAAATAAAAAGTCACATGTGTGTCAAGCACATTGACTATCTCATACTTAATGTCTGAGTATACTTATAGTCAGACTATGGTTATTTAATCGGCTAAAAAATTATACGCATAATACTCGGGATATTTATTCATCATATATAAAATGTAATGGAAAATGTGTGTGTGTTTGTATGTGTGTGGCTGTTAATAAACATGCTTTATGGTTTTGTAAATAATATATCCCTGTATATACACATGTGTAGCCGAATAATAGTCAGAGTATTTTTTTACTCGTGCGTATGATTGTAGCTCATACAGTCTATAAAAATTTCGTTATAGTTGCTTGTGCTGCGTAATATAAAAAATGTGTTTAAACATATACGGCTTAAAATAAATGCGTGTATTTGCATATGAGAGTGTTTATTATTTTTAGCTGTTCGCATTCATAGTTGTTTGCCAGCAAGTACTCAAAGAGTACTTAAAACAATGCTTTTGTCCTTCTCTGGTCGTGACTTACTTCCCGATTGGGTACATGAGTATTCAAGCACTTATAAAATAATTTTCATAAAACCAAATGGGAAGTATAAACCAATGAGTATTAATAAAATGTGCATACATTAATAACAGTGTGTATAAACAAACAATTTTTTTGGACCCTACACTACACGAGGTGGGATGTACCTATCGATAACTATGTGTTAATATAGAATAATAGACGTATCGGTATGGCTGCAAAGCAATATGTAATTAGAGAGTCAGCTTTAATAAATTAAATACGCGAATTCAGTATTTTTTTTTACTACAGCAACGGAATATGGCTCTTGCGGTTTTTAATTTCCTGACTTCATTATACCTAATTAACTAACTTGTCAAATAGTCCTTTAAAAAAAATTTATTTAATTTGATTTCTGTAAACGAACTGAATGAATACTTATGTCAATTGTATTTTTCGAAATTTCCAGTTACATGCAAAAATTAAAACGTAAATGTTTAATAATGGCAGACAAGAAACGAAACTGAAAGTTGTTGATGAAAAGATCACACTGCAGACGAAAAGAAATAAAAAAAATTCAAGAAATCACTGTCACTGTGCATGTTTATAGCAACACGAATTAAAAGTTTTCCCATCAATTTTACATGCCAGCAATTGTGTAACAAAAGGAAATGTCATAATTTACATGTGTTGTGTTGTCGTTAATTTATCTTATTTAAGGAAAATATATATACATACATATTATGATAATAATATGCCAGCTTATTCCATACACAATCTTCTTAGAACATACAAGTCATACACACGAACTCATGCATCCATACGCAATTTTATGCGTGTGAGTCCTTTTTGTGTTGCCTTATACGGGAATAATTTACATAAAATATATTCGTTTGGTTTTGTATTATAATTTTTTTTTTTATTTACTTAAGTTACTTATGAAATAAGAGAAAAAAATCCTTATTTTATATCAGCCACACACATCATTTATGATCAAATCCTGTCATGCATTTAAAACCACATGAATTGTTATTTTTTGTGTGTGTATGCGTGCGTGATGCGTTCGTGTGGGTTGTTTTGTTTTCATAAAAGTTTATTATATGTTTCTCTAAACTGTTTATGTCACATAAAATTTTTTGTTGTTAGTCCTCAATATGACGACTTTAGCACAACAACTGCTTTCTTAAGCCAATAAAACTCATTGGCACAGTGAGCTTGTTCCTATGCAACAAATCAGCAAAACTAGAGGAGTAAGTTTAGATGAATATTTTTTTGAAATTAATAATATTTAAAAAAAATCGTTTCAAGGACGAAATTATTTTCCATCACCTTTCAATATAAAAAATAAAACTTTCACCAATATGCAACGAATATCGGCAGGCACCTGTTACATGATACATCAAAACTCTGCGCTACATTTCATAGATATTCGAACAAGGACATGGCGACCTCCCATACATCCTTAATAAAAAAAATTTATTTTAACTGCAATTATTGTCAGAATTGATAATTGAGTGAAACTGTGAAGACGAATTTTAAATTTCATAGATTTTTTGAACAAGGACATGCCACCGTCCCACATATCCTTAATAAAATAATTTAATTTTAACCACAATTATTATCATAATGTATGATCGAATGAAACTATACAGTGGAATTCTCTCTAACAAATTGCACAGTATTTGCTGCAAGGATATGAGTGCTGCCCATATATCCTTTATTTGAAAACCCCTATATCAGCTAAATTTATAGTCACAATGCATTAATAAAAATACTGAAATACTTCTAAAATCATATAGCGAAGCTCTCTAGCCAATTTCATTGTTATAACTTTCAGGACATTCTTACTTCTTACATATCCTTTGTATATAAAAAATTTATCCTACACTTTATATCAAATGAAACCAATTACATGTAAATGTAATAATGATCTTATGTTCATACTCCCAAAGCAATCTGTTTTCACATATACATATTTAGCAAGGACATGCTTAGCTTCCATATATCCTTTCTAATAAAAACTGAGCTTCCCTTTATATTGATTATTCTTAGAATCATACTAAAGACATATTACATATTTTATTTGACAAATTAGATCTTATTCTAAGCTTATCATCAAATGAGCAACAAAATGTACGTGTTATAAGCATCATGCGTTAATACAATCAAGCTAGTTATTTTTACAAATGTAACAAGGACATCCCTAACTCTTATATATCATTAATAATAAGAATTGAGCTTAACATTAGTTTCTGGCTAAAGATTATTCTTATATTCATATAAAAATGCCTATCCTACAAATTAAAAAAAAAACTTCCTGCAAGGACATTCCTGAGTCCCATATATCCTTAATAAAAAATTTTTTAACGCAGCAGTTATGATTAGAATACAAGGGAAAATAGAACTCCTGCGATTTCTTTTTGCAAATTCGTGTAAGGATAAAAAAAATTTAATATCGGCTGAAAAGAAAAATTTGTACGAAATATTCTACGACAAGTAAAATTTTAGTCAGTTCAAGGACAATCATACATAAAAAATATCCTTTTAAAGCAATAAATCCGTATTAAGTTAAGGATCACTCTTTTGAACTAAGCTTAATTGAAAATAAAGCAAGGACATTTGAACAGAATAACTATCTTTGCTTATAAAAAATTAAATTCCACTAAAATTATCAGGAAAATGTAATAAGACCTCTAAGTCATTCGTAAAATGATACAGAAAGGCTTTTTGTAAAAATTTCAAAAATGTCCTTGCAAGGACATTCATATCTAAAAAATATCCTTGATATAAAAAAATATAATTTACTTGCTGCAAATATGATCGAGAATGCGATGAAAACTAAACGCCTGAAGAAATTTTATGTTGTTCGTTTATTGAAAACAGAGCAAGGATATGTCTGCTCATATATCCTTGCATATAAATATTCAACTTTCGATTCATTTGTACCCGAAATAATGTCAAAGAACTGTCTTTGAATTATACAAAAATAAAGTCACCCCGAAAAAATTTAGTAACAATATGTGCAAGGATATGTCTATTTGCCATATATCCTTTAATTTGGAAATTGTTTGATTAGCCACAAATATGGTTAGAGTTTCGAAAAATCTATATTTTTCCGACCAAAATTTATAACTATTTCTGCAAGGACATACTTACCTCCCATATATCCTTAAATTTAAAAATTGTTTTATAAGCTGCAACTTTCATTGGAATCTGTAAAACACTATACCTCCGATTTAGATTTATGGATTTTTTGCAAGGACATACCCACTTTCATATATCCTTAAATTTAAAATTAGTTTTTAACTACATATATGTAAGTAATAAGTATTTAAATCCTCTAGAAAATTCAACTGCTAGTCGAGACAGGACATGTTACCTTTCCACATCGATATCCTTAATTTTCAAAACTAAATTTTTAGGCAAAACAAAGCAATCCTTACATGTATGTACCGCCCACCTTTTATATAATTATTTTTACTGTTAAGTCCTGGCCGCATTTATAACATGCATAAACCGAAAAATTCTAGTTATTAATAAAATTATACGATCACGACCTGTGACAAATTTCACTTTAATCACAAGAGATTTATTAAATAATTTAAATATTAGAATATCCAAGAATTTAGCAGAATTTTCCATATTGTGTTTTTTGCCATCTTTAAAAAAAATATTTCCAATATTTGCATGTCAAGCAAGGCACTGTGTTACATACACATTTGCAGGCTTCTCAAATTTCTTTGTCTTAAAATACTATTGAAAAAATATGAACAAGAAAAAAAAACAATTTTATGAGCTTGTTTCAATTTCTCAAGTATATACCCTTATACGTTTACATGTAGTTTTGTAATTTATTAAATCTTTTTATTTGCTAAGAAGGTTTTAAGTTTTTTTATAATTCACCAAATAATAATTAACCACCACAATATATTTTAAATGTTGAACGCCAAATTCTTTTTCGTGAGTATACAATTTTTGTATATGGATTATTTTCATATAAGTATGTAATATAATTATACAATATTATTAAAAACTCCTTTCCCTCTTTTCTGCTCGATAAGCATATCTAACAATATTTTTTTTTTCATTATTTTGAGATGATTGTGGTGAAATAACGATCTCTCAACAGTAGTCAGAATACTTGAACGACGCTTGTGGAGCAACATAAACAACATCCAAAATTACTCACAAAAACATCATTTGGAAAAGTCAAATACAATCCTTGAGTACTAAAAATCTTACAGTGGGAGTTTCATACAGCAACTGTATTATGCTGGGAACACAACTGGGACGAACGACGAATTTCTCGGTGCGAACTTTCGTCATAAAAAATAAAACACATTTGTGCACACAAAACTGAGCACAACACCGCCGTCGAACGACATTCGTCGTGCGTGACGAACTCTGAGATAGATGTATTTCTATTTTGTACGCTGACGAACGACGAAAAAACAATTTTCTCTCTCTCTCTCTCTCTTTTACACACAATAACTTTATCAATTATGAGAGCAGAATTCGCTTAGTAAGTTCGTCGTTATTGTGCTTCACACGACGAATTTACTCAGCGAACGCTTGTCGATGAATTCGTCGACGTGGACGAAATTCGTCGTTCGTCCCAGTTGTGTTCCTAGCATTATCAATTATAATGCATACAAAATGTCAAGCATAGAATACACATGTTTATATGAGAGTGATTCTTTTGAAGAAGGCAAGACAACAGGGGCGGCAGGTTGTTGCCTATGCTGATTTCGTTGTTGTAGTCCAATTAAACTAATTTCTATTTCTTTGGCTACAATGAGAAAATTCAGTGTTTCCAGTATAGTACAAAATGTTGAATGAATGATATCATCGTACAATTATTTCATACTAACAGAAACAATATCCGAAAATTTATATAAATTATAAATTGATTCATTTTTATACTTTTACGTCATACAAGTATATTTTGAAAGAGTAATTTAATTTTTATAAAAGGGAAATATTTGAAGGTGGCAGTACTGAACTATGTATTTGTACTTAAATATGAGGTGCGTCTCTAAGGCGACAAGTGATGCTAGCGCCATTTGAAGTCGTGTGTTCGTGTAGCCTGCTGTGGTGAATGTGTTTAATGCATAAGAGGGGAATTTGCTGATTAAATGCGCAGTTATTGTGCTTCACATGACGAATTTGCACAGCGAATGCTTATCGACGAATTCGTCGACGTGGACGTTGTGTTCCTAGCATTAAACTCATTTTCAGAGCAGACTTTCAGTAATAGAAAATCTATTATAAGGACCAAATTCACATTTCCTTGAAATAAATTGGTAAGATTTATTTCTTTTGCTTACCATAATTTACAATGTGTTGATGTTATAAAATTACCAGCGGTGCGTTTTCTATAAATTTGCAAAAAAAGAAATCTGACTTTCCATTTACACGCAGATAAAGGGAAGTACGTAAAATATTTATTGAATATAGAAAGCATTATTGTTTCTATAAAATTTATGTGTTTAGAAATTTGCCAGAAAATCCTTTTTTTTCACAAAAGTAAATGAAAATTTTTAAGAAGCGAAAATGAAAGAAGAGAAGGGGAGAGAGAAAGAGAGCAATTTTGGCCTATAAACTAGCAAGTGCTTAAGTAAGTTGATTTTATTTTATGATGTTAGAAAAACAGGGTATGCTCGTATTTAAGACCAAAAGCTTTAATGCCACACTACCGACAAATTCTTTACAACACACTGCGGTGTTCTAGCAAAATCCCAACATGTGTTTCTTGTTATTTGTTTTGCTGGCAATTTGCTTTTGTAACAAAAATCTATTATTTGCAGTTATTAGTCGTTTTCTGGTTTTTATTTCTCTTTGGAGTTTTTTTTTTTTTTAGAAATTTATGCTTATAAGGCATGTTTGGGTTGTTGGTGTTATTTATTAGATTTTTTTGCAGTTTTTTTAGCCTTTTGCTTTTCTTTTCTTTTTCTTTTGTAATAACACTTAAGTCTATGGAAAATTGTATTGCTGTTTTATTAGAGGTTTTGCTACAATATTTATTGAATATACATACTTTTACTACTTTAGAGGTTTGTATAAAAGTACGAGTATTTGCTGTTTTACTTTATGGTAGATTTATGTAAATTTTAACCTTAACAAAAGGTTTCAAAAGCTTTCTGTTTCGTTTAGGTTTCAATTTAAATTTTGCTGAAGTTGAAGTTCTGTAAGACTTTTCTCAAGTTTTAAAGCAGCACTTGAATTTGTTTAAGAATTAGCGTGAAAAAAATCAGCCTGAAGTGAAAAATTTTAAAAACAGTCACGCAATTCTATTTTTTAATACACTGAAATGCTTTAGAGTGCAAAATATTCGTATATAAAAAGTTTAAGTATATAAATTTTTTTGGGAACAATCAATGAAATACTTTGTAAGGCATTTCACAAGTTCATGTTGTTGAAATTTATCCTTAACAGCGGAATTAAATCGATCTGTGTTTACAATATTGTAACGATTTTACATTCAAGTTTACAATTGCAATTGAAATAAAAATCATCCAAAGTCACCAAAAACAACGTTTTCTCAAAATAAGAAGCCATTGAAGCAGTCCTCCTAGAGATCGATTAATTGTAGAAGCAGAAGTTTTATTTGAACTCTGCAGAAGGCAAAAAAAAAAAAAATAAACCACCTGCCTACAAATAATTCACGTACCTTTTTAAAAGGTTTTATAATCTATGAAAATCCAACTTCTTCAGTATCAGTTTCAGGGTGCTCTGATACCTTGTCTGGGAAAGCACCATAGTTTACTGGTTTGCAATATTTTTGTGCAATAATTTTGCACAATAATTTTGTACAATAAAATTGCCTGTTGTGTGTATTATATTGGTATATGAAACAACATAAGTAATATTAAAAGCCTTGTGAGTTATATTGCGCAATAAAAAATATTGTGTAATGTGTTGACAACATTGTACAATAATTAGTTCCACGTACATCACTACACATTATCTTTCTTTTTTTTTTAATTACTTAATTTAAAGTTATTTACTTTGTTTAGGTATCACAAAAAATCAATTTCAAAATTTCTTAAGCGCACATGCGTGTGTAGTTTTTGTTTATTTTAACAGATATTGTACGGAAAATTGCGCCGTTTATATATTTTTAGTATTGAATAGTGCGGAGCAAAACGACAGTATTCAGTAATATTGCATAGACTGTGGGTGCCTTTACTTGCGCACCGTAAACTTAAGCGGCTAAAGTGAAAAATGCTTTTAGTCTCAGCTTTGCACATAGTGGTGCTTAAAAGCAGATACCTTAGGGGCCATTCAGATATTACGTAACTCAATTTTAGGAGTTTTTTTTATAAATTTTTCAGTATACATTTTCTAAACCGTAAAAGTCTTAAGCCCCCCAAAATCAACTGGACCATTACTTAATATGTGAACAGGCTTTTTAGAGCTTAGAGTTGAAACGAACTCTTTCAGTCGGTAGCTTTTGACACAAAACTATGTACAAACCCATTTAAATTAAATGGGTTTGATCACAGGTTTGTGCCAAATATGACCAATTCTACGAGTAGTCCGGATGATGCTTAGACTTTTAGTCTCACTAGATCATTTGTACACTTGGGTCGAACTGGTTCACAAGTTCATTTTAGACACAAACTCACGATCAAACCCATGTAATTTAAATGGATTTGATAAACGGTTTGTGTTTAAAATGAAATAGTGAAAGAGTTCAACTGAAGTTAGATTACAGACTTGTATCGAACTCTTTCAGTAGCTTGTTTTTAATACAAACCAATGATCAAACTTATGTAATTTAAATGGGTTTGATCATTGGTTTGTGTCAAAAAACGAGCTACTGAAAGAGTTCGATACAAGTCTATTAGATTACGATAGGAAGGGTGGTGCTAAAATACAGCTCCACTTGCAGACCCAGTTGGGTTTATTGTGATTTCCTTCTATTGCCTATTAAAAGAGACTGACTGACTGACTGAAGTTCGACTGAAGTCTATTTAGTTGTGTCAAACAGCTCTTTTAGAATTAAGTGCTTCGCTCCTGTTCGAATCAAAAGTTGTTTCAAACCCATTTGACCGGACTTGTACCCAACAGCTCATTTTAGTTCAAAAGATTTATTTGTGACACATCTCTTTTCAATACAGTCGAAGCATCTGCTTCAAGTGCCTCGTTGGTTAAGCTTATGCAAGGAGAGCACAGGTAGGATAATTTGGCAACGTTATAGAGTTACATAAATCTATGTTAAAGGGTCTTACTATTAGGTATTTGTTCTTTAATATCATAATAGTCTCCGTGCAAAATCTGACTAATTATGAGACTAATTATGGTGATTTTAAATCGAGTTATAATACACATTAATGATTTTAATTGACTATATAAATTCGGAAGTTAATTTTTAGCCATTTATATTTGAGTTTTATTTGAGTTTTGAAGCCATGGAAGGCATAAGCCAAATATAAGCCGGCGAATGTGGTGTGTCAAGGCGTCAGTCGTGAGTGGCTTATCGCAACGACTTTAAATAGCTTCACAAAAAAGAGTTCAGGGGTGCTGGATCGCTTGATCTTGGAGGTCCTCTTGGCACGTAGATATTGCAGTAGCCTAAAAAAAAGAGAGTGTCGCGTGTTCAATTTCCGCTGAAATCTCCGAGTCTTGCTGCAGGTCAGCCACAAAAACCTCGCAGTTTGTATTTATTATTAAAATGAAAATTAAGTAAACATAATTTAAGACCTATTTACGGGTTCATTAGATAAACTAATTTGTTCAGTGCCAATTGTTCAGAAAACCAAGAAACTGTAAACTTATGGCGGTGCAAGACTACCAGCCTGAGAATTGAGACTTTGAATCCCGCCAAATGCTTTGAATGGAGCTGCAGGTACGCCTGAAAATCTTGATATGCTTTCGAAACTGTAGAAATTCAATTTCAACGTATGGCAAGTTCTATATAAAATTCATTATACAGTCAAGCCTCGGTATAACGAGTGGTATAATGTTACAACTATTTGTTATTGTGAAAAATCAGTTAAATAGTTTTAAGATTTTTGTGCATGATTTAATTAGTTTTAGCTGTTATTTAACAAAAATACTTTCGTTAAAATGCAGATAGTTTTGAGGTATTACATTGCAAAGTGAGCCATATTTTCTAATTTGAAAAGGAGTCATCTTCTTTTTATCCAAAGCATTTTGCATGAAAACGAGCATTTAATCTCTATTTGATATTTTCCTCCCTCTAGTAGTTGCTTCTCCAGCTGAACACATATTTTGTCTGGAAGCATCTTCCAATACACACCCATTTTAGCCGCAATAACAATTGAGTCATATGATAAGACATCTTTTCGTATAATTTTCCTCAGATTTTTGTGTAAATGGCTACACTTATTCATCTTCTGATAACAGTTTTTAATCAGACTCTTTTAGAAGTCGTATTCCGTGCCTTGAGTAACGTGAGTGAGTATTTGTTATACGGAGCTATGACTGTATTTCGCCTGAAGCAACATTCGTAGAAGTTTCTAAAGTTCTGTATGCGAACAAACAAAATATCAATATTTTAGTTAGTGAGTGAGGTGTCATAAAAATTTAATAAATATCTCTAAGACTCAAACTATTCTTCATTTATGCCATTCGTCTACATTGTAGAGTCTACAAAGATGTGTTTACCAAGCAATTCGTTTTTATATTTGAAAAGCTTTACTCTATGTGAAGCTAAAGGCAAAATGATGTACAACCTCTTGGTTTCTTAATTAGCACCATATGGTTGTTTTTTTTTAACATAAAAAAATCAATTATCTGAAGAAAAAAAATAGGCAAACATGCTAAAATGATAAACAAACTTTTGTTTGGTTTTATCTCTTCATGGAAGTTTCATGATGATTTAACAGACTTTTATGTTTATTTGATTAAGAAAAATACAAACAGCAACAGCAGGAAGCATAAAAATATATTTACGAGCAAAAATTTGCTAAAAATGTTTTCCAACTCGTACAAAGGGATGTCCTAGTTTGGGCGACTTGCTGGAAAAATCTTAAAATTTTAGAGATCAATTACGTCTCAGGTATGACTGGTACTTGGTAAAGTGATAAACTGCAATCTATTTTACTAATATAAGAAGCTTAAATTTATATAAGCTCTATATTTACCAGCATTTTACATACAATTTAATTTTTCGTTTTAGTGAATTTTCTTTTCTTGAAATTTATTTATGAAATTTAATTTTCCTTCCTTCACTCACACCCTCTTGATTATTGAGTTATTGAGTTTGTTTGTTTTGGGCCATAAATAATGAAAATGTGATAATTTATGCTTCAACAAATTGATTTAATGGTGAATTAAATATTTACGTTCAACAACAGGCAAACTGCTGCAATAGAACAAACACACAAACCATATTTCAAATATTAAATTTTTAAGAGCACTATTATTCATAAGTAAATATTGATGAGAAAAATTTATTACCATATTTAATTAAATTTTGAGCAAAATAAATAAAATTACATGCTCCTTTAAATATGCAACACTTTTAGCTCAATATTTAAGCTGTTAACTATGCTAAAGTTTTCTTTATTCTTTATTTTTGTTTGTTTTTTTTTTTCTTTAAAAACAGTCAATAATTTTCGTTTCTCTTTTAGTATTCAGCTTGACTCTAAGCAACTCAAACTTTTACAAAAACATGCATCAGACTTCACATTGACATGACTTTTTCACAAGTAGGGAAAAAAAGAAATTTTTATACGGGCTTCAAAGGAAGAAAACTTTTTTCTTTAGGTTTTTTCTTTCTACACAAACATTGCGTGTTGATGTTTGGCTTAAAAAAATAAAACTTATGCTGTTCAGATAATTTGACACAGTCTTTTTACGCAACGTACTTGCAAGACTAACATCAGTTTAGCACTCAAACAATAAGGAATTGTGCAGTGTAAACAGTTGAAAAATACACAAAAGTCTAAAGCTGAGAGATAGAGATTGTTTAGTTTACAAGAAAAGCCTGCTGGTTTTTTTTTATTGGGTGTGTGTGTCTGCATATTAAATTTGCCTAAAAATTTAAAAGAAATTTGAAAATATGTATGTATGCCTCAGCTTTAGTTGATTTTTTTTTTTTTTGCTTTTTGTGCTTTTTGTATGAGTAACACGTTTGCCAGCCATAAAGTTTGTTGAAAAGATCTTTGGATTTTGGATTTTTATTTATACCACCAAGTTACCTGCAGGTTTTAAACCCTGATTTTTTCTTTTCTTAAAAAAAAAGAATTTTTTTTAATGTTTTTTTTTTTTTAAATTACATAACTTTGTTTTTTGTGTGCTTGCAAAATTTTTTCCTGGCTTAAACAAAATTTCATTTTGTTTGTTACTCATAGAAATACAAAAACTTTTTTAAGGTTTTTCGTTTCTATCATTTAAAGTTTGAAGAATTTTTTTTTTTTTTTGTATTTTCCAGTTAAAGTCAAGCATGTTCGTGTTGTTAGTGACAGAGTATAACAAGAATGACATAAACGTTTTAAGCGTAGGACAGCAGGATAAGGAAAGGGGTTTTTTTTTTCTTGGAAACACACCATTTTCCAGCTGATTTTTATGAAATAAAATAGAAATGATAATAATTTTTTTTTGTCAAGCTCTATCTAGAATTATTTTGTCATGGTGTAAGGTTAAAATTTTATAAAATTTCATTGATATTAATACAGAATTAAAACGCAGAATGAAATTTAACAAACAAAATGAAATACAACACTGCGAAAGGTAGGGCACTCCTACATCACAGAGCTGCCAGCATAAAAAAAAAATTGAGATTTGTCTGCGTGATTTCGCAAACAAATCTGTGCTATTGATATTCTATTTCTGTTCTCGAAGGTCTAGAAAATAGCATGAGCCTCTCAACAATAGTCAGTTATTTTCGGCAACGGGTAGACAAGGCCCAATGTTGTTGTTTTGCATTTACGTGAAATCGATATTGACAACTGAAATAAATAATTTTCAACACCATAGTCTGTATATTATGCACGGTGGGCCAAAAGAAGTCATACGTTGTTGTTTGGCTCTCATTTTTTTTTTTTTCTAAATGAAAAACTTCGTTTCAGTTTTTTGATTATGTTTATTTAAACGTTTAGAATTTTATTGGTCAAGTCGAGAAAATGATATCGGCCAAACGGGCGCCGCCACAATTGATTGCTATAAGGGCCCGTTTTATGGTATTTTTCATCACTTCGGCGAGAACTTCGAGCGACAGATTCTCGCACTCGTGTCGAAGGTTGTCCTAGAGGGCTTCCAGGGTCTCGGACTCCAAAAAACTGCACAAAAAAATATGCAACGGTTAAATCGGGCGATCTTGTGGGCCAGTGTAAATCGCTAAAACGAGAGATGAAGCGACCCGGGATAGCCGTCTTCAGAATATCGGTTGTGTCTCGCGCAATGTGTGCCGTTGCTCCGTCCTGTTGGATCCACATGTCCTCCAGTCCTAATTCGTTCAATTGCGGCAGAAAAAACTTGGCCATATAACGCGCACTGTTGTCGTTTAACCAGCGGCGTCTTCGAAAAAAAATGGCCCGATGACTCCTCCAGCACGAACAGGGCAGCATGCAGTCACTTTGAGCGGGTGTAATGGCTGCTCGTGTATCACTCGTGGATTTGCGATAGTTTTGTTTGTTCACGTCGGTGCCAAACGACCGGGGAATCGGTGACGGAATTCGCGCTGTGTCAACACCATAGACGAATTGTTGCGCAAAAAAAATATACACGATTATTCCTCGTTCTTGGGGAGTGTATCTCTCCATGGCTTGTTGACTTGTATTCTACATCTGTCTAGTTCATAAATGTCAAAACAGATTTAACATTGGCCTCCATTTGCAAAAATAAGAGCATCTTGCACTAGGGTGATTTGTTTTGGCCCAACTTGTATTTAACAAAATTTGAAACTTTGCTGTTTTCAAAGGTTTTTAATAAAATTTTGAAACGAATGTTTTTGTAGATTTTTTTCGCCCATTATATCTCCAATTCGGGGTAATTTTTTGACTCCTCTTCAAAAAAAAAGGGCTCAAACACTAATAATGAGAAGAGTTAGAAGGTTAAAATGTTCCACTTTCGGTCTTATGTATAGTAAAAAATTGTGGCAAAATTGAACATGGTCTTACACATTAAAAATCATGCTAGGATGTAATCGTGTGCTAAAACTACATTTTGAGCCGATTTTTAATGTCAAATTGTATAGAGGAACTCGTCAAAATGTAGTTCAATTTCGTCACTTATGCAGAATATTCAATGTTGCGTGAGCTGTACGCTTGTATCGCCATCCCACTGAAGTAGCATGCCACTGATGTCCATATCATCAAATTATGGTAAAAAAAAACGTTGGTAATCATCTACCTATAGCGTTGGCGACCGTAAATTGGGCGAAGTAAGTGGATCTTTGCCCAAACAGGGCACTCATTTTGATCAAACAATTTCATCATTTGCAGGTAATGTTTAATGCTGTACCAATTCAGGACGATTAGGCAAAATACACTGAACAAATGAGAGACAATTTGACAGATGTATCTGTTTGTCAATAACAAAAGATTTTTTTTTTTTTTTGCAAACGGTGTAAAACAACTGATAAGCAGCCTGTGTATAAAAATAAATAAAATTTCTTTATTTATAAGTTGCAAAAAAAGCAAGAAAAAAAATTTCATGTTGAAATAAAGTTTATTTGTAGTTTATATAAAATGAAAGGAGGCAATAACAAGATATAAGAGAAGAAGAAAACCCCCATAGCACTCAGATGAATTGAGGAAAACAGTTCATAAGTAATAACGTACACAAAAACAAGCATGTGTAGGGACAAATGTTTTCTACATTTTGTTTTTATATGAAGTGTGTGTTGTGTGTGTGTGTGTAAGTGTGTGTTTTTGAAAATATATAACAAGTAAAACGAGGATACAAGTGTACGCTTTAAAACTTTTTTCCCCTTTCCTTTTGTATTGTTTGTTGACACTTTTACGGAAATTGCATTCATAACTTTAATACACAAAATAAAATAAAAATATGTAAAAAATAAACACAATTCATTATTTTCTAAATTAAAGCAGTGATTCGTTGTTTGTGATTTTGTTGTGGTGTGTTTAGCAGGAAGTTAAAGAATTCTCTATTTTCAATAAAGTTAAAAGAGCACAAAATATGTAAAATAAAGTAAGAACTATGTTTGAGGTTTCATTTGTCAATTAATGTATGATTTTAATGAAATACAGTACGCCCTCGCATAGAGAAACAACAATTTGTAAAAATTTATTAAAAGCATGAAATTATCAAAGGAAAATATTATAGTCAGAAATAATTTCTTAGTCACGCTTAACTTCAGTAATTTCAATTCTTGTTGAATGAAATATTATATCTTTTTAGGTTGTGCATTGCCTATTTAAAATAAATTTCATCTTTTTTTTCAACTTGAAATAACTTTGATTCAACATGGTTCTTTGTGGTGTTTCAGTATCAGATTCATGTTGTCTCAACTTGAAATAATTTTGATTTGACAAGATTCTTCATTTTTATTTTAACAGTGCTGGAAGATTAAAGGCTAGATTTTTTAAATACAAAGGTTTTTTTTTTTTTTTGAAATTTGTGTGGAAAAAATATTTAGTGAAACAAATTTTCCTTATTTTTCATACAAATTTGAAACGTTTAGAAACCATTGTTTTTTAATCTATATATATAAGATAGCATTGTGTGTTTGTTACCAACGCATGATTTATGGAACTATAAGACCTGTGAAGCTGAAATTTTCAACACAGGTTCGGGTCAATACTGGGTAGGTTTTTGGTATGGGGTAATTTGTAGTTAAAAAAATTATTGAGCGTAAGACAACGTTTGCCGGCATCATCTAGCTTTTTTGTAAATCAATATAAAATAAAGTTATTTCAACAGGAAAACTTGGCTGTGAAGGTTATAATAAATCATGTTAAATTAACATGAAACACATATGAAGCAAAATCACTACAGAAAAATGTAAAATTAGCCTTGTTTTCGCAGATTTTAATATGAAAGGCCATTTTGAAGGGTGCATTTTTCTTACCAAAATTTTCCTGTGAAGGCTACTGCAAGTCATGTTAAATTAACATGAAATATTTCTGTGTGTACAAATCTTGACACACCAGGCTGATACCGAAGTCTTTACGTTTTCTAAGTGACCTCGGAAACGACTTTATTAGACTTTACTATTCGTGCTATTTTTGGTGGAGTCCATACAAAAATTAAAATATAATAAGCTGAATTAAAAGTAATCTATTTATTTATATCCAGAAGGTTTATTTATTTTAAGTTCTAAATAAGTACTTGTATCTCAAGGCATAGAAAAGCCTTTAATAAATGTGTCATAAGAGAATCATTAAAATCTTTTTCTTTTTAAATACTTATAAGGCAAACTATTAAAAAACAATTTTTCTTCTACTTATCAGGCTTTTGCAACATGTATTTTGCTCCAATTGCCATGAAATATATATTCCACAAGCAATAATTAGAAAATAATAGCAATCACGAAAGCACCTTTAATACCCAGTTGTATTTAAGAATGAGGTGTTTATTAAAAAAAAATTATCATATTCCAAATTACGTGGTGGCAAATGGCATAAGTTAAGCACCAGTTATTATATACTTAGCCACAACAACAATAACAACAACAACAAAAGCCAGTAATTTAAATCTCATTTTGAACTGAACTCAAAACCCATAATTTAAAAAATGCAGCACTTTTTGTTTCATTTAATTTTTCCTTTTTTTTTCTCCCCACAAGTGTTGGTGTATTGCAAACGCTTTAAATACAATTTGGTGTAGCAATAAAACATTTTTTTATTTCATTACTTGCATTCGTTTGAACATATTTTTGTGTTTATATGACTCCTTCTTACAAAAACATGATTATTTTTACTGTCTGACCTTTTGCTTGGTGCTCCATTTGCTGTTGGGAGCCCTTTTGCTGTGGCGTCCATGAGTGCAAGCCTTTTAGTTTTTCCTGCTGCCTGTGCTATTTTCCATAATTTCCGTACTGTGGTATTTTACCAGAGCACATCCGTTTGTAATCACTAAAACAATGAAAAAAACTTTCGTTGTTGTTTTTGTTCATTTATTCTTTTGGTTGCTTTTATGGTTTGCGAGAGACAACAAAAGTGTTATAAAAACACATACTTTTCCTTAATGCTTTTCCATAAAAAATACACCACATATACAAATATATATTAATGACAATTCTGATCTCAGGACTGTCCTTTAAACATTTTAAGTTTGCTATATGTATTTTGGAATAATATTGAAACTACAGCTAGACTTGTCTAAAATAGGAAAAGGCCAAGAAACATAATCTTAATGATCTCAAAAAAGAGTTAGAGCACACAGAAAACAAAAACAATGTAAAATCAACATGCAAACATTTTGATTGGATGTCATATTAAGTTTAATGGAAATAATATGTTGTTTAAGTGTGTTGGTGAATATTTGCTGTAATCACTATTGAGCTCAGTTGTGTGACTTGATGTTATTTGCTTTAATGTCCGTATTGTGTAAATAGCTGACAAACTTTGTGTAACTTGCAAAAAATCCCTGCTGCTGGCTAGTGGGCAGTGTACTTGTGCTGTAGTCGGAGGATCGCAAGTTAGAATTATGCGTATATACATTTTTATACAACTTTACTTTTTTCATATAAATTTTATGTTAAATGATCAATTAAATCATGTTGAATTAAAATGTAATTTCATGATAGTTTTTATTTAGTGTGTATTTAAAAAATATTGTACGTTGTTGTGGCTGCAGCGGTAAGGACGTTGACTACCACGCGTTAAGCTCGAGTTCAAATCTTGGTCGGGGAAGCCAACTATGCTACACAAGTTTTTCTAATGTCTATGCCGCCCATACTCACAATTATATAAGTTCAATAATTAAGAGCATGAAATTACTGCATTAAATTAAATTCATGTTGTTTCAACGTGATATAACTTTGATTCAACATGATTCCTCGATTTAATTTAAAAGTACTGGCATGTTAAATCAACGCGAAATACAGTTATTTCAAAAAGAAATTTTTTCTGCGAAGATTACTAAAAATCATGTTGAAATGAAATACATGAAATACATGTTTCCTCAATTTTGAAAGTGATCTAAGTCATTGCTTCGAAATCTTAAATATATCTTTAAAAAACTTATCCTTACTTCCTTACTAATGTTATAAATGTGAAAGTGAAACCACTAAATTTAGGCTGTTAGGAGCGTTTTTCGTTTCTTTTCGGGTTTGATTGTTTAAACAGTTTTAAAACTGGTTTTTATTCGGTTTTTTGTTTGTTTTTTTATCGTTTTATGGTCGGTTTTTATTTTTATTTTTTTACATTATCAGTGAGTAACAAATAACAAAACATTCATAAATTTTAAGTATAGTTTCCAAAATGTCAGATCAACGCGATCATTAAACAAATTTATATTGATTGATTTTTTGATTTGTTAAAATGTAATCTACTCAATATCTCGACACAAAAAATATATGACTTATACCACTTTCATAATTAAGGGCACACATATGAAGCAAATTAAATTAACTTTGTCTTCATAGATTTTAACCTGAAATTTGTCTGTGTGAGGGTTAAAATGTTCCACAGATATGTTGCGCGTATAATTTTACATAAACTTCAATTTCGAACTTTAGCATACCTGAGGAATTTTACAGTTTTAAGGTCCCAATCCTCTACGAGTTGAAGAAACAAACTCACTGTTCTAACAATTCCAAAAACGTTTAGCATAATTAATCTTTATTATTTAAAATACCTTTCATATTTTGGGAACCTAACTCAAAAGAATTTTTTATTTTTTTGTTTTCTTATAGAAGTTTTAAATTTATTTTTTATTACAAAAATAAAACCCCCACTCAAATTTGACTGCTTCCCATCCTTTGTCACATTATTTTTATACATTGTATAAATAAATTGTTTTAATGTTCATTTGTATTGTTAATATTCTGCTCCTTCAATTCGTGCCACGTTTTATGTCAATTTCCATTTGCACTCGTACCAACATTCATGCATTCGTCTGTCAAAACTAATATAAAAAGGATCCTTGACAGCAGTATTACACTTTTTCCTATTTACCTTAATACACAGACAAAAGTAATTTTTGTAATACATCTGCATATTTTTCTCATCTGTATTGTAAAATGGTTTGCCCTGGTGAAAGTACGAGTATGAGTCTCATTATAATGTTTAATATTGCAACAGGAAAGAAATGTTTTTTTATTTCATCATTGTATCTGCTGCTTATTACATAAAGTACAATTGAAATGAGAGCACTTTTTGTAACACCCTGTTTGTAGATTTAATTTTATGGCAAAATGTTGAAAATTTCTTGCTGCTTTTAGTGTTTGCTGGGTTTGATATGTGTTGCTATTATTCTATGCATTTATAATAAGGACTTATGTACGTATGTATAACAGTTTCGTTGTTATATTTTTCAATTTCGTTTTTATTTTTATGTGTATATTTTTCTTGTAGTTAGTTTGAAATGGTCTGCAGCCGAATGTCATCAAACATAAATCTAATGTTGAATTAATTTTGTAATATTTTTTTATGTTTTCCAATTTAAAAACTCTTAAGGTGAGAAGTACGAAGGTTGCGTGTGAAATTTATAATTTATATTATTATAATATAATTTTAATTATGAAAGTGGTGTAAGCCATATTCAGTTTTGCTTCGAAATATTGAATAAATCTTAAAAAAAATATTAAATAAATTAAAATTATTCGGGACTATCGCAGCTCTAAATAAAATGTTGTATGTTGTTGTTGATATAAAAATATTTTTTGAATTGTTCCAAGTCTAATTTAATAAATATCGCTGACTCAAGAAATATGACTTAGATCACTTTCATAATTAAGGTCACATAAAAAAACACAAAGAACCATGTTGAATCAAAGTTATTTCATATGAATAGTCAGTCTTTTTTGTAAAGTGCCACTACTCATATATCGTGCCATAACTGCCCAAAAAAAGCTTAAGCGACATAATTTTCCACTTTCAATTTTTGACGAAAATCGATTACTTGCGATTGTAAATAGTCGAACAACGCTAAAAAATTATGCTCGAAAATAATGACACTTAAGCTTTTTTGGCAGTTATGGCACGACAAAAAAGACTGACTATTCAACATGGTTCTTCGTGTTATTTTAGTACCATATTTACCTTGTGCCAACTTGTTATAACTTTGATTCAACATGATTCTTCATTTTAATTTAACAGTACTGGAATTTTAAATCAATAAGAAATAAAGTTATTGGAAAAGAAAAAATTTTCTTTGAAGATTACTGTAAAACATGTTGAATTAACATGGAATATGTATAAAGCAAAATCTGTGCCGAGAAACGTTAAATTAACCTTGTTTTCATTCATTTTAATATGAATTTTTTTTGTCTTGGCATCACACTAGAGGTGCTTCAACCTTGCCATAAAAATTAAGATCACAAGACTTGTAAAACATGTTAAAATAAAATATTTAAAACTTCACTTTAGATCATCAGGAAAACTTTACCCAAAAATGTCTTAGAACAACTAGAGATAGTATGTTAAACTTTTATTTAAAGAAATGAGAAGTTCAACAAATATGAAAGTTGAAACAAGAACTCTATAATCAACATTAAAATTAGCATCAGTCAAGTACTTATGGAATCAAGCTAACCTCCCAATAATCAATTTCAATGTATTTTTAATTAAAAATATTTTTTTTGCATAAAAACTTACCAAATGTTTTCAAGTTATTTCAATATATCTGATAATGCTTACCTAGAAGTAAAGAGAAAAAAATATAAGAAATGATAATCGATAATAATTTCTTAATATATGTAATTTTGATTGAATGAAATATTTAGAAACAAAAAATTAAAATAGACTTTAACTGGCGGAAATATCGGCACTTTATCAGCATCCCTGTGTATCTACTTGGGCAGAGATTGTTTGGTAAACTTCAGCTATTTAACATGAATTTTTTAATGAAATGTATATGAGAATCAATAGAAATTAAGAATTTTTAAGGTTTTCCTTTTGCATATAGAAGTTGCTTAACCAAAAAAAAAAAGTTAAAATTTTTAATAGATTTAACACTAACTGTCAAATAATTATATGTACTTCGGTATCTATACATATATGGGCAGTTCCACATAATATCACGTACACGATGTCATGTGCGATAACCAATCAATTAAGCTTAAATTTCAGAGGAAATAAAAAGTTTTCTTTTGAGGAGCGTAAGTAGCTCCACATTTTTTAAAAGACGGGTAAAGATTTAATTTCATTGATCTGAAATACAGCTTAATTGATTGGTAATCACACGTGGCATTCTGTGGAATTACCCATATGTATAAATGTACGTATATAAAACGGAATGCTTGTTTGCACCTTATAGGAGACCAGACCTCTGAACCAATCTTCAGGAAATTTTTACAATATTTAAGTAGGACTATGGAATGAATTACAGGCTACTTTTGTTCAACCACGCCCACTCGTAAGCACTTTTTTAAATATTTTACTTCTTCCACATAGTTTAATAGTTTTTTTTTAATATATCGAAGAGGTGCACTATTTTTGAAATTTTTTTTTAGTAAGGGGGGGGGGCCTAAAAAAATAATTATAACATTACTTTGTCGTGTGGGCACCCATTTTCAAAATTCCTTTTTTATTTGGAAAAAGTTATTTGTGGACAGATTTTCTAAAATTGTTTTGTTTATGGAAACGGTTAACTTCTTCTAGTTTCTGATAGTTATAAGAAATTTTTTAAAAGTAATATCTGTGGCAAAAAGGAAAAAGTGAGATAAGCAGATTTTGAGTTAATGATACCTGCGTAAACTGCATATTTGAAAGTACCCCTGATCAAAATCTCAATTATTTTCAGGTGTTTTTCAGGAAGTTATAGAACTGTCTTTGGCAGCTTATCTGAGTTATCGGAAATTGAGCTCAAAAACTTGAGCCGTTATATAAGCAACAGTGGCTGGTATAGCGGCTAACTCCCCCCCTAGCCAAATTAGAACCCACTCTCACCCATCTTAATATAACTGTCATATCTTTCAATCCCTACTCCTCTCACCCTCCTTTCTCTTTTTCTCTCTTTCTTTATCCTTTTAATACAGGTAGCACAAAGGGATCATTATAATGGACCCAAGTGAGCTGGACTCTAACTTTTCAAATCTTCCTTGCCAGCAGCCTGCTAACCTAACCTAACCTAACCTTGGTACATTTCAACTTAAATGTATCACTTATAGTGTACAGAACGATGTTTGCTTAGAAATACTCGTATATAGGTTAACAGAGAGTTTCCCAATTTAACTGCAAAAGAAATAAATTTTTGAAAATCGACTTGAAAGCTCAAAAGTGTTCTCCTGCAAAACAGCAAAATATGACTTGAGCATTTTTTCCTTATTTCTACAGATATTATACTAAAATAATAGTGTAAATCTTTATTATTTAATTTAATATATTTGTTCCTTTCCTAATACGGAATTTAATAAAATTTACTACTTTTTGGGTCATCTACCCCAAAAATAAAAATTTTAATGTAACCGGATTCAATTGTTAATTGTATTGTGAATAACAAATAATAATAAAGTTTATTTTCCCATTTCGATGAACAACCTATTTGTCTGGTTAATTTAACCAATTTTGTGTTGCTAATTTACCGCCATTTTTATTTCGATTTACAATAAAATTTCTAAACTAAAAGGGCCTTTACACATGCAGTATTCAATTAAAATTTTTTTAAATTCAATTAAAATTTTTTGACATCAGTTTTTTTATTAATTTATAAAGATTTCAAGTACAAAACATTGACCGAAATTATTCCTTAACTACAACCAAACAACTGCACTATAGCTAATTCACACACCTTTTTTAATACAGCGTAGTTGCATCAGCGTAGTTGTACTACTAGACTTTAAGTAGATTTCGACAAAATCTTGTGACAAAGTAGATTTTGTGCTGTAAGGAAAATCTACTCGAAATCTCTCAAAATTTCGTAAGTACTAGATTTTGCTCAGAATTAAACACAATAAAGTAAGCATTTTTGGACAAGCATACATTACAGTTTTTCTTGGAAATTTTACTTTGATTTACCCATGATTCATATTTTATTCACTCTACAACTACGAGTACTTATTACCACATTATGTATTATAGTTTTATATATATATAATTTATTGATTTGCTACAAAATGTTGTACACATTTCATTTTAATTATTATTAATAAACTTAATAAAAAAGCTCTTTTGCTGTCAGCTTTGAAATGTCAAATTAAATAAATCAATCAATTGCTTTTATTTGACATCCCCATAGCTCGAGGTTGCAACAACCATTCATGCTTGTGGTCATTGTGGCTTGTAGAAAAGAAAATTGAGTTTTGCTTTGAAGCAAACTCATTTTTTTATATGAAAATATAAACCACATTCCAAAATAAGGGACAAGGATTCTTATCATTTATTTATATTTGGCTAATCAAAGCAAGAGTTGTGAATGTTGAACATATTTTGGTAATTAAATTAACTATTTGTCCTGCAGGTCCTTGATTGTCAAAAAATATTATTTAGCCACTATAAATAAATATCATCATGTGAAAAGGAGGAAAATTTATGTGGAATTTGGAATATTTCTTAATTAAATGACTAATAGACAAAATTTCCAAAAAAAAAAATCTAAAAAAGACACCGACAAATTTTATGACCATTTTTTGTTTTATTTATGACTAAATAGTAGATAATTGTTTCGTTACATTATGCCTTATTGATTTTAATAGATTGTAACTATTAAGTGTAATAGACAATTTCAAAAATTTTTCTTTTCAACAATTATTTTTGTAGGCAAATGCAACAGTATGCGGATCCCTATGCGCACCACGTAACTCGAAGCGGTCGCAAAACTGAAGCTACAGGGTGGTGGAATATGCAAAACTGCAGTGTTTTCGGCGCAACAGTAATTTATTTTGCATATTAATTTCTTATTGATTAAGTCACTTTTTAAGCGACTTCAGAAAAGTAGGAGGTTATCGATTCTTCTGTATATTTTATTTTTATTTTTTTTCTTTTTGCTACTTCATAATTCAACACCACCTAAACCCTGTTTAAAAATTCTTCTCTTGCCTGGGAGAGTATAACTTCCATTCCATTCCCACTAATTTATTTCTTTGATTTTATGATTTATAAGTAAGTATCCTATTGCAGCGAAACTTACCAGACGCATTGCGCTCGTAGAATGACACAATCTCGATGTTGAAAAATGGGGCGCAGCCACGCCCACTAAAACCGAATATTTATATATCACGTACTTCTATTCGAGCAATTTTTACGAAACTTGGCACACATGCTAAGCTCTGAAAAAGACTCAATCTAAACGTCAAAAAAGTGGACTGTGCCACTCCCATTAAATTTAATTATTATAAAGGGTGTTTTTTATAGAGCTATATAACTTTGAAATGGAATAAAACAAAGATTAATTTTTTAAGATGAGATGAAATTTACTTTATTCGAAAGGTAATCTACTGGCATTATAATTTAAATATGACTTCTGGCATATGACCGCCACGTCTGGTTCGGAAATATTTTGCCAGTATTTGTGGTAGTATGTATATTGGCAACAATAAGGTGAATGTTGTTCTTCAAGGGGTCAAAATTTTAGGGCTTGTCGGCGTAGACTAATTACTTCACATTTCTCTACAGAAAACAGTCTACCGGTAAAAAATCGCACGGTCTTGGAGGCCAATTCAGGGGTCAAAAAGTGAAAATATGGGATTAAATCAATTGCTGCATGAGCAGTGTGACATGTTGCGCCGTCTTGTTGAAACCACAGCTCCTGCACGTCATCATTCTTCAATTGATGAACGAAGAAGACAGTGCTCATGGCTCTATATCGGTTGATAAACTGATTTGGGTCTTCCTCTACGCTACGGTCTACAGCAGCAATGACTTCTTCTATACGCACTAAACGATGTCTCTGTGGATGTAAATTTTCATTTAGAGTAAACATAGTGCCAAAACGTTACATAGTTAACCTAATTAATTGCTCTGATGGACGATTATGTTGACCGTAAAATGGACGTAGTGCACGATATGTACTTTGAACCTAACCATAATTTTCAAAATAAATTTGCACAATTTGGAAGCGTTGTTCAGGCCTCAGTCTATTCATGTTGAAATGTCAAGTCAAACTTAACATATATCACTTGATAGCTGACAAAATGGCCGCCAGTTAAAAAAGTGTTGCAAGCTTAAAGTGTTATGCCTCTATTAAAAAGCACCTTGCACTTCACGTGTCCTTACTTAACCGATTTTTACGAGACTTGGCGCACACTTTGAGCTCTAAAGATTTAATGTTGCATTTAAAAAAGTGGACGGTGCCACACCCATTCAAACTTTATTATATATTTCAAGTGCTTCCATTTGACTGGCTTTAATGAAATTTTGCGCAAACTTTTAGTTCTAAAAAGACTCATTATTGCATTTAAAAATTTCCCACGAAATTTAGAAAGCAGTTTCGGCTCTCAAAAGACATAATTTTGTGCTAATAAAAAGTGGGCGGAGCCCTGCCCATTAAATTTATAATATTTTATTTCACCTACTTCTACCTGACGAGTTTTTACGAAACTTGGCTGTGAAAGTGACGCGATGTTTAATTTAGAAAAGTGGGCGTATGCTTACATTTGCGAAACTGTCTTAAGAATACAGAATTGGCACTTAAAATTTAAAAACAAGTCTTTAAAAAAAAGCTTAACCCGACTTCAGAAATAAGCTCTAAAAAGTTAAAAATACTCCTTGATTTAGTTACATAAAATATATTTATACGTGCGGCCCTGATATCGAATATGATATCCTATTCATCACTAATAATGTACTTTAACTTACGTACGTACCATGGGTTACTTTTTTTATATAAAAATTCTAATGATGCAGTTTTATATTAATCGTATTATTTGTTTATTGTATGTTGTTGTTTTTCGTATAACATAGGAAACACCTAACATTTTTTTGCCCACAATGTGTTTGCTAATATATGTATCTAAATTTTGTGCGGTATAACAGTTGAAAAAATTCTCTGCCAATATGAAATTTATAGAGATAAAGCTTAATTAAGGAAGTCAAAAAGGTCATTACTGATTTTCTTGCGATGACTCGCAAACAAACAGACATTAACTTTAACCATAAAAGAACCAAATGACACGAAATTTCATGCAGATTATAAAGCTTAGAAAACCTTTGAACATTTTGATGATGAAATTTTAAATAAATAGAAAAGTAGCAAAAATGCGCATATCTAATAAAAAAGTGATACTACTAATTGTGAAGTTTTATAAAAAATTTTTAAGGATGTAATTTTATATCATTTGCTATGGCTCAACGTTTGGTTATAATGAAAACTCATTTTATTTTTTAGTCTCAAGTAGTGTAATTAGTTAAATAAAACGACTACATTAAATTAAATTCATGTTTTTTCAACTTGAATTAATTTTGATTCAACATGATTCTTCGTGGTATTTCAGTATCAAATTCACATTATTTCAACTTGAAATAACATTGATTCAACATGATCCTTCAATGTGATGTAACAATGCTAAAACGTTAAATAAACATGATATAAAGTTGTTTGCAAAGGAAAAAATTTCCTTTCAAGATTACTTTAATTCATGTTGAATTAACATGAAACACATATAAAGCAAAATCAATGTCGAAAAATTTTCAATTAACCTTGCTTTCGTACCTTTGAACATGATATTATGATATTATTCTGTGGTTATGTTCTTGCAATAATTTCTTTTGCATTAGTGTTGTTAACAGTCATGAATTCTATTTCATGCATTGATATTTACATGCTCGTATGACTATGGATTCAGCATTTGTGCTCAAACATTACATTTTCAACCATATAACCACTCGCAAACGTTCAATCGTCTAAGGTAAAGAAGAACACTCGAATTAGCTAATTGTAGATATGTATGTGTATGTGTGGGTTTGCATGTGTTTGTGTGTCTTTAGGTGTGTATTACTATGAACAGAACGAACCTGTCGGATGTCTGGCTGTTCGTTTACTTCCATGTCTAAGTTGTCTATTCATATGACACTTGTATTTATATTGTACGGCTACAATAAAACGCGATAGACATTGTGGAAGGGGATACATATTTCAATAGATTATAATGTCAAGACTAACATACCCAGCGGGAAAAAGAATGAGTAAGGATGCCTTCTAAAAGGCCTCTGTACTCCTTCTTATGGATGTAAAAGGCCTGCTCGCTCCATCCCATCTTCATATCTTTTTTACACACGTTGTCATTGCGAGGTAGGCCTTCCGTTCTCGCTTCTTTTGCAGATATTCCAAAAGGCCTTTAAATTAATGGCTCTTAAAGGCCTTCCAGAGAATGGCTGTTAAAAGGCCTTCTAGAGAATGACCGTTAAAAGGCCTTCAAATAAAGGTCATATTGAAAGGGGTTTAATAAAGGTTTTCAACTGCTGGGGCCTGTATCTGAAAACTTATAAGTATTGAAATAAAAGTAAAATAGTTGTGAAAATATATTTTTTATATGAATATAAAATATTTTCCCAACTGTTTTACTTGTATTATAGCAGTTGTAAGTTTTGAGACACAGGCCCGAGGTGTCGAACATATTGAAAGGAAACTTCTGAAATAACAAGAACCCACATAGTATTTATATACAGGGTGTTTTTTTAGAGGTATAGAACTTCGAATTGAAATAAAACACAAGAAAATCGTTTTAATGTCCATCAATTTGGCTTTATTGGAAGGATAATTTTATGCCATTAACGTTTAAATATGATTTCGGGCATGTGGCCGCCGCGGCTGGCTCGAATAAAGACAATTCTACAGGTCCAATTTTCAACCACTTTTTCGAGCATATGGGGCCGTATGTTGGCAATAACGCCACGAATGTTGGCTTCCAAGTCCCCTAACGTTTCTGGTTTGTTGGCGTAGACGAGCGACTTCACATATCCCCAAAGAAAATAATCCAATGGTGTCAAATCACACGATCTTGGTGGCCAATTGACAGGTCCATTCCGCGAAATTATGCGCTCATCGAATGTTTCCTTCAATAAATCGATTGTGACGTGCGCTGTGTGGCATGTAGCGCCGTCTTGTTGGAACCACAACTCATCCACATTCATGCCATCCAATTCGGGAACAAAATAGTCGGTTATTGCTGTGCACGGTGGCGAATCGATTCATTCGGGTCCTCTTCAACACTTTCCTCTACAGCGGCAATTGTTTCTTCGGTGCGCACTGTTCGACGTCTCTGCGGATGCGTATTATCACATAGAGTAAACGTAGTGCGAAAACGATCCATGGTTAACCGAATTAATTGCTCTGATGGACGATTATGTCGACCATAAAATGGACGGAGCTTGCGGTAAACTTCGCGAACTGAACCATTATTTTCGAAATAAATTTGCACGATTTGCAAGCGTTGTTCTTTTGTCAACCTGTTCATGATGAAATGGCAAACCAAACTAAATATTAATCACTTGACAGCTGACAAAATGGCCGCCAGTTAAAAAAGTGATGCCAACTTAAAGTTCTATACCTCAATAAAAAACACCCATTACTAATGATCGAACAACACAACCGTCCTTTTAAACGTACAAAACTCAACTAAAATGATTTAAGTTTTCTTTTCTTTAATAGTTCTGTATTTGGTATTTTTATATGGAATTTTGTATTTTATAACGACATCTGAATTCTTTTGCTTTTGCTTTGCCAAAAGAAAAAGCAAAACAAAATAATTTACTCCTTCTATTCTGCCTTCTTATAGAAGTGAATGTGGAATGGCTATCCCATCTTTTTTTACTAAAGAGCCGAAGTCTTCTATTAGGCCTTCTTTAGAAGTTGCATAAGAATGGTAACTGAGGCAAAAACATGAATTCGTTTGCTTTTGTTTTGGTAAAATAACAAAGCAAAATGCTTTACTCCTTATGTTCTCCCTTCTCATAGAAGGGAATGTGGAATGTGTACCTTATCTTTTAAGCGGAAAAGCTGAGGCCTTCTATAAGGCCTTCTTTGGCAGTTTGATAAGAATAGTAATTAAATCGAAAAAATTCATGAGCAGGCCTTCAATAAGGCCTGAAGTAAGAAGGTCTTCTGAGTTTTACCGCTGGGTACTTACACACGAACATAAAAATAAAGTACATATGTAAATGTGTAACAAGAATAACATGTATATTAGCTCTGTAATGGTTACTATATAGATATAACAAGTAAAATTGCCCTGTTTTATGAAAGCGTAAATACTCTTATAAGAAAGTTTTATTTTTTGTTATCAAGAATATGAATATTATTTCTTCAACTCCATTGATTTCTCGCTATTACAAGCAAACACACACACACACATCCACTCACATACACACAGAAACAAACTCAATTGATATTACAAACTTGTAGATTTTTAAAGCACACTTTAAGAAATGAAGACAATCAATATAATTATATGTATATACTCGCCCGTGTGTGTGTGTGTAGATGTACTCTTAGTGCTGGAGCATAGGGCCGTAATATGTATGTGTATATGCAAGTGTAATTGTATCCTTGTAAGCATTAGCGCTTCTCTATATGCTAAAGTGTTTATTGCTGTGTCCTTGATAACGTGTCTGTAAATGTTGCTATTTGTTAAAAAAAAAAGACAGCTTTGCTCCACCTCAAAATTTACTTTTATTTTACATTGAAAAAATGCAAAATAAATCTTTAAATTTATATGCAAGTAGCTTTGCAAATGTATTAAATATATTTATGTAGGTAGTGTGCAAGTGTACAGTGAACTCGGGATAATATTGTTACGTTTTTACCCTGTAAAAATGCTTTTCTGTGGTACAAGTAAGCACTAAGACAAAATGAAGTGCTTCAGAAGCGCGAAAAAGCCTTACGAGGATGCAATATCGTAAGCGAATTACGAAATTTAATACAAAGACTACGCAGTTTGTCGGCTATTTATACTCAAATTCTGAAATTTTTTTAAAGTGCATCCTCTCTCGCTTACCTGGATACAAATTAGGATGCGAATGAAGTTATTACTTCGAGTTTTTATTTTTTTATTCAATTGTTTACAAAAATAAATACGAGTATGTACTTCGGTAGTTCAGTGGGTAGTGTTCTAGCCTAAAATACGGCGATCCTGGAATCAACTGATTCAACGCACAAACAAAGAGTATTTCATTTAATATTGTTTTAGTACAATATATTAATAATAATAAATTTAAAAACAAAAAAGTATTGGAAATTAATCTAAGAGAAGATAAAAAGTTATTATCTTAAGAGAAAATTTTTTAATTATATACATATCAAAAAGGCACAAAGTATAGGGTTCTTTCTGCTCATCCTATATGAATTCAGAAGCTCATACCTGGAGATCTATCAAGTGGGACATCAAGAACAAAAATCATATGATACCGATGCATGTTGGAAAGCGAGAGTTTTGCTCTCTCTCCCTCATCAACCTGGTTACAGGTAGACGAATATGTTTGCTGGGTAGGCATGAGGATGACAATTTGTTTACTAACTGGACATATGCTAAGAAAATCAAGAGCTTAAATACAACACACAATTTAAGTGACTTAAAAGGTTCACAAAAAGTTGCAACGACGTCTACACCGCTGTTGTATATACACGTCTCACAAAACTAGCTACGCTGGTGTTGAAGCATTACCCCTCTCTCCCTCTGCAATTTTTTACACACGACTCAATCTGTCGACTATCACTGTTTGTACAACAATAATTACTTTATTTTTACATACTTATGTACGTTTATCAACTACTTTCAACACTTTCTTTGCAATAATGAACTGAATCGTTAATAAACAACACTTTACAATAAAAAATTAAGCTTCAGACTGACTTTATGTTAGACTGAACTGCCATGAAAATGTGTCACCATTTGTATACTTCATGTAATGCTTCCAGAATGTGACAACAACCTCTAGACAATCTCAGCAGCATTTCAAATGCTTGCTTTTGATCGCGTCATTAGTTCATAAATTAACTTGGTATGTGCGTATATATGAACATCATTAAAGAAGCAATTTATAGTGGCTGATTACTTTATTTTTATTTTAGTCTGCACTAACATGTATGTATGCATGTGTGTATGTGTTTGGATGTGTATCTTCTTAACAAGCAGAATCTATTTCATTATTGTTGTTGCTATAGTTTTTATGTTTATTTAATCACGCTTGCATGTGTTACGCATGTGTATTTAGTTCTTTAAGCTTGGTACTCTGTTCACAATTTCGTGCGAAATGCTGTCAAACTGCATATAAAATTATTTGGTGTGAAATATTTAGTCTGGCATCATTTTAGTTTAGCTGCGAAACAACATGAGCAGTGCTTTTTTCGCACGGAATTTTAACAATGTTGCATACTTTCAAGCAATAAAAGCAAGAAATTTATAAAAAAAAACTGCGAGTTGATCTACATTTAGTACATGTCAAATTTTTCACGCGAAATAATCAATGGTGCTGAAAATTTTTCACAACTTTGAACAGAGTACCAGCCTTTAGCTAAAAAATTCTCGATAATTTTTGCTGTTTACCAAATGTTTTCTTTATAAAAACATTTACGTTAGGTCTGTTCGAATATTTTTGCGTAACAATATGAACAGTTCAAAAATTTAATTTTTTTTTTATAATCTGCCCTATTAGTGAAAAAGCTTTACCATAAAATATTTTTGTATTTTTGTAATTTTGGGGATTTTTCCAGCTGTTTGCTCATAAATTGTATTCAGCTGTCAATCAAAATTTCTTATATACACATTTTTGCTAGTGCTCACATTCAGCTGGAATGCCATTTTCTTTTATTTTAATGCAAATTTAAAGTGAAAAATTCTAAAATATTCATACAAAAAAAATGTATGCTTAAGTTTTTAACTTTATAATATATATCGCAAATTTGAGATCATTTAACAAACGTAAATGGCAAGACTGTTGTAAGTTTAGAGATGGTAAAATTGAGCTTTCATTACAAAAAAGCTTTCAGCAAATCGTAATTCGATGCATCAAAACAATTCACGTATTCCATTTGCACTGAAAACTTGAGTATATAAAGCAGAAATCTACATCAACTGACACCACACACGCAGGTGTAGTGACCTTCGAAAACAGCTAGTTGTTCCCTTATACTAAATAAATAAAAAAATTAACTTATGAACATTTTAAATAGGAAATTAGATTTAATAAGTTTTTATTATTGCGACTCCACTGTATATTGAAAGCAAAAATAGTAACAAATATTATTCTTATTTTTTTTCTGTTCAATCTCTTCTATATTTTTGGTATGGTTTTTTAAAGCTTCATTGCGGTTTACTTTTTGATGGCTGAATATAATGTTTTTGCGGTCACTATTATAATATTTTTGTACAGCAAAATAATAATAATAATAATTTGCATTTGTGTATAATAAAGATTTTAACATTTACACTTTTTTCATATTATTTATTTCACCTTCTGCTGTAATGTTCAATTTAATTGTGTGTCATGTCAAGGTAATTGAAGTGCTTATCATCAAAATGTTCGCTCATTTGTTAGAAATTTTTCAAGGGAATTTTATACAAATTACTATAAATTTGCCAAACATTAAATTTAAATAGTTGAAAAATTTATAAAGAGGGTCACTGGAAGCAAACGATGATTGTGCATGTAATAATAAATCGTTATAATCTTGAAGATTATAACGATTTATGAAGTATGTCCTTTTTTAGAGCAAAATATATTCAGTAAAGTGCAACTTTGACTCGCTTGCTTTTTTTTTGGAATTTTTTTGGCTTTGACGATTTTTTGTTTTTTTTTTTGTATTGACGCTTTTTAGTTTTGGCGTTTTTTTTTACGTATTTTTCGGTTTTTGGATTTTTTTTTTTTGTTTTTTCGCAAGACATGTTTTGAGTTTTAGCGATTCTTTTTTAGTTTTGGAGCTCTTTTCTTTTTGGTGATTTTTTTAGTTTTGGTGCTTTTTTCGCTTTTCAACGATTTTTTGGAATGGTTTTTAGTTCTGCTTTTTTTGCGTTTATTTTGGTTTTTGAAAATTTTTGGTTTTTTGCAAGACATGATTTTATTTTTTGCGATTTTTTATTTTTGCTTTTTTTTTTGTTTTGGCGTTTTTTTTTTGGTTTTTGAAAATTTTTGGTTTTTTGCAAGACATGATTTTATTTTTTGCGATTTTTTATTGTTGCTTTTTTTTTGGTTTTGGCGATTTTGCGGTTTTGGCGCTATTTTTAGTTCTGGCGATCTTTTTTTTTATTTTGACGAAATTTTTTTAAAAATCTGTCTACATCAATCAGATAAGATATTTGATTATATAGGCTTAGGTTCGTGTGGTATGCCATTTATAGTGTCCGTAGAGAACCTGTCGTGTGCGAAACCAAAATGCACTTTGCAGAAGTTTGTTAAGTTGTTTCAACTCATTTATTTACATGTCTGTTTACAACTGCCTCTTATAATCTAAAAATTAAAATACTTATAGTTAATACTTGAACAATAAAACTTAAACCTAAGCAAATATGGATGTGTAGAGAGAATAAACAATTACTTGCCAATAATATGACTCCTAGGTATTTGCAGGTAAATAACCTGTACTTTAAGTAAGTCAGCTAATAATACGATTCCATGGTATGTGCAGGAAATAACCTGTTGAGTGACACATGACTTATATATTGCGCATTTTCACTACAAGTTATTTTATTAGTATACGTACACTTCATAAATACGTAGAAAAAAATGGTTATTTTAAATTTTTGTTAAAATAACTTCCAACAGTAGTCACTTAATTTCCATAAAATTTAAATAACTAAAATATAAAATTCTTTAAAGCAACATCTTCTCTCTGTAGGTAATTAAATACCTAAATATTATAAATTTTACTTACCGCTTTTAAAAAAAATTTTAAAGCAGATGATACAACTTTATACAGATATTTAAAGGACGGAGAAAAAATAATAAATAATATCAATATTTTACATGAATATTATTATTGCTTATAACTATTTAATAATGCATCAATTAATTTTCTGAAGCTTCAAATTATATTGAATAGAAATAGTAAATCCTTTAACAGAAAACTAAAATCATTTAAATACATTCTATTGATATTATATTGTAATTATATGGAAGGGTGGATAATAGGTTTTGGAATGTGAGATATGGAGGACAAAGGGAGTGTGGTGTAAATTAAATAAATGGGTTATTTATGAAAGGACTCTTGTTATATAAAAAAAAAAAATTTTTGTAAAATCAAAAAGAAATCGCTTAGGAATTAGATTTGGTACTGTAGAGTTAACAAGTGATTAAAAGAAAATTTTGAGTATTGAAGCTTCAAAAATTTTTGTTTTGTTTCTGTGCTAGATATTGGTACTAAGTTTTGATTCCTAAGTCTTATTTAAATTTTACAATATAGTTTTGGCTCTCAGCTCCTCCTTCAATATGTCAAGGATAGAATACACATGTTGTTGAAGCTTAGAATAAGCAAGTGTTAAATGTAGTTCCAACCTTCCAGGTAGTTGACGCTTTTGGAGATCTGCGTTGAAAAATTAAATTGGTACCGAATTAAAAAATATGGTAGAAACCATGATCTATTACGATTCCAGGTGATAACCAGGGTTGCCAGATTTGAATTAGTTTTGAAGCTTAGAATCTTTAGATTCTAGTTCCACCATTGCCGACGCACTAAACATTTTCGTATTCAAACTACTACAAATCAATTAAATTTATAATTAAAGTCCATATAATAGATTTATTTATTCTAAATTAAATAGTCTTAAATTTATACTCGTAATCTGTTCTCCTTCCCTGTAAAAAAAAACTATACAGATACTCACGTCCTTTTGGGTTTTATGTAACGATACACAAGAAAAAAAGAAGAGAAGTGTCTTACGATACCCGGTTGTAGCTATGCTGCTTAGCTATATAATACAAACGTAATGTGTTAAATAACAATGCAATAAAATTATATTATATGATGATGGCAAATTCGCCGCAAATATTTCAAAACTTTTCCATTTATTTCCAATTATTTTCTTTTCCAGCGGCGTAGGATTAAATTAATGTATTGTTTGTGGCCGATGGCGAGAGTTAGACGTTAGTTAGCTTATAGCCCATTGGCTGTGTTTTCTGGTTTGTGCTCATGTGCAAAAACCAAACAAAAAGAAATTGAGCAATCGCTTTCATTTTGTTTTGTTTCTCTCGCTTCAAAGAACGAAACAAAACAAAATCAAATAATTTGTTTCGTTTATTTTCGAAGTACAAAGAAATCAAAACAAAAATAAATTTATAACTGCAATAGAGTCGATTATTTTTGTTACGAAAATCACGTCCTAACTCCTGTATCGCGCAATAAATAGCAAAGCTATATAAAATAAAATTCTTCACATTATAAATGACTTCAGATAGTTGCTTCAATACATTTATTACATTGCCTTTAACACCACAAATCCCTGTTCAGCGTTTGTTGAAAAGGAATGGGAAAAAAGACCTACTCAGGGGTGTTTTGTTGTCGCTAATTAAAGTTAGAAATTTGTTGCTGGCTTTTAGGCGCACAAAAAGATTTTATCTTTGTTTAATGTTTGTCAATTTTAAAAACGATTCGCATGGGAATTTATCTGTTATGCGGTAACAATGGGGGTTTAATGGTTCTTTAGCTTGGTCTAATGACAAAAGTTAGGAAATTAATTTGAATTATAATAAGAAGGCAAAAGATTATTAACATTAAAAAAAAGTTTAGACTTACTCGTATGTATGTATTAATTAATATATATTAATAAGATGAAAGTTTATGTATTTTATAAAACATTACCAGGGATACTTATGAGACTTCAGTTGAATAGTTTACCCAAAAAAAAACAATCAAAGTTTTAAATGGAAGGAGAGAATTCATTAGATTGTAGTTTCAAATATAAAAAATACCGAAGTATATTTAGCCGACTTTAAGTCTGTAATGTATTAAAATGATGAATTTTCATGTTTGGTTTTGATAACGTGCGTATTTTTTAGGAAGCCAAATTATATTTGATTAGTTTTAAGAAACAAATAACACCAAAGTCAAGCATATAGAGTCTATATGCTATGCTAATGTATTGAAAAAAAATTCAAAAATATGGATTTCAAAAAAATTAGTTGGTGCCTTTCAATATTAAGGTAATGCTATTCACATTTTGTATGCATAACTTTCCTCCTTTCATTACGTTCAAAAATTTATTTATTTATTATTTCGTAAAATATTCCATAGTTTATTTTTCAATGTAAATTTTTTCAATTGATGTGGAATCCAATGACTTTGCCATATTTTAATGCAAATAATTGTGCAGGTATATGTAACAGAATTACATTTTTAGCAATTAAATATTTAATTAAAGCAACTCAATTTAATTTAAAATATAATTCTTGTAGCAGTTTTTTATACAAATATTTTTTATTTATTTTTTTTGTAATTACAATTGCAGTGAAAAATGCAAATAACTCGCTCGCACTAAAACCAAAGCATACTTTAAGCTGTTGTGATTTTTGTACAGCTCCATTGACCCAATTGCAAGTAAAATTAATTACATTTCCTGTGTTTTTTTCTCCAGCCAATTTGAATTAAGCCAACACATTGGCAAAAACCAAACTACCTGGCAATTAATCAAATGTTTATTATAGTTTTCTGTTTAAAACTTTTTGCTAAGCAAGCAGAAAAAAATTTTTTTTCCTCAAAAATATTTAAATTAAATAAAAATAAAAATAGATGTATTTACTCTTTCAAATTATTAATATGTAGATGGAAAACAATGAACTCGAAAAAAGATTTCACCAAAAAAAAATATTTAATTTCAAACAAAAGAACCCGGAATTTGGCTTTTAATAACAAAAGTTTCATAACAATGTACAACTGCTGAAGTGAACTTTGTTATTGATACGAGTATTATTATTGTTTTTAATTGCAAAAACGTGCTGCAAAAAAATTCAATATTTCCATTCACTCAACATTTATTATTTTAGTGGTTATATAAAGGTTATCCTCCCACCAGCCCCTTTAATAAAATTGCACACATTTTTTCAAATTAATTCATTTTGCTTGCAGTGTATAATTGAATAAAAGTTCACTGCAAAAATAAACTTGCTAAAATTTCAACAACAACACACACACACAAAAAAACAAATATTATTGCTGTGAACTAGAAACTATGTACACAAAACGGATGCAGAGTTTTTAGTTTAATTGCTGATCACAATTTGTTTTAAACCAGTAAAAACAACAAGATTTTTCGTATGCAAGCCCCTTCAAGTGTAACGACACCACGTGTGCAAAAGTGCAAGTAAAGGTCATTGGAGTAGCAGCGAAGTGACTGTTTTTAATTGCATACGTTAAGGGGAGGCGTGAAAAAATTTAGTTTACTAGAAGTGCATATTGAAAGGTTAACGATTAAATGGAATTAAGAATATGTAAATGAATAAATATTAAATAAAACACTTGGCTCTTCTACACAGTGCTGAAATGTAATATAAAAATGTTCGAGTGATTTTTGTTTTATTGGAATTCGCAGCGGAAATACCAAGACTTCATTAATTAGGAAGAAATTTTATAAATTACCAAGAGTCATGCCTCTTCAAATTTCAAATTTATATAAAAACAAACCCATATTTTTTTTTACTTTTTAGTATTTTACAACAAGGTGATATGAATGACTGTATGAATTTGAAGTGTTATGAGAAACCCAGCGCACTGCCTCATCTAGACCTAAAGAATCTTAAGATTGCCATTGGTTATTGTATTGGCAAATCCCAATGTTCCAACAGGTTCAGTGCATACCGCACTGAGTATGATACGATATGCTACATGCATAAATAATAAATTTCTATAACTTTAAAATACAGGATATGTCCTTTCAAAACTTTTTTTTTACAGCATTATACCTAAAGCTAATTTTTGAATTTAAGAAAATAAACGAAAATTGGTGCAAGGTTAGAATAAATTTAGTAAAGTGCCACTTTACCTCGCGCACGAAGGGTTCGGTTCCGTACGAACACTACATACATACATAATGCTATACGAGCTTTAGCCTATTTAATCGAATATCTTACCTGATGTGGACATTTTTAGAAATTTTATTTTTGTTTTGGTGACTTTTAGTTTCAGCACTTTTGTTGCGGATTCTTGGCGATTTTTATTTTTTAGTTCAAGCGATTTGTTTAATTTTTTTGTTTTTTTTTATTTTAGGTTTTAAAGTTTTTTTTTTAATTCTGGTGCTTCTTTCGTTTTTTGCGAATATTTTACTTTTAGCAATTTTTTTTAGTTATGGTGCTTTTTCGTTTTGGCGATTTTTTTAGATTTTTCGCGAAATTTTTTTTACACATTAATACTGCGAACTTAAGCGTAATCAAATCATAAATATAGAAACAAAAATGAAGTTCGAACAATGAGAAAAAATAGTTTTGGTGATTTTTCGTTTGGGCAATTTTTTTAATTTTTCAATTATTTTAGTTAAGCGCTTTTTTGTGCTGCCCATTTTTGCCGTTGTTTATGATTTTTTAATAGAGCTATTTTTGTAATTTTTTGATGTTTTTTAGTTTCAGCGATTTTTCAAGCTTTGGTGATTTTTTTCGTTTTGGTGATTTTTAGGTTTCTGCCGGTTTTTCATAGTTTTGTAATTTTGATTTCGTTTTGAATGATTTTTTTTTAGATTTTTGGCGATGTTTTTGGGTTGTTTTTTAGTTTTAGCGATTTTTTTTAATTTTTTTTTTTGAGCATACGCATTCGCATCTGCCAAAATTATAGTTATGCCAAATATCAAGGCGTCTCGGCAGAAAAAAATTGCCTTTTAGCGAATGATGCCTCTTATCAGAGTGCTTCGCTTTATTCGTCAAATCAGAGGACATCTCATTCCTGGTCGCGGCATTGACGGTCACTGCATGATCGCCAGACATGCTAGTGGGCTGGGCCTTTTCCACAATATTTTCTGTCGCAACTGTCAGCAAAGCTCGGTGAACGCCTGGCATTACTCACGACGTGACACGAAGTTTTTGGCAAACATGTACTAGAAAACCTATCGGAGGTATGACGGGGGTGCTTATATGACCCAGTTGTAAGAAATCGTCCCTTGTGGAAAATAGTTAGAAGATTAAATTATTTTACAAAAATATTTTTGGAAAGATTTTACACAAATCTTTGGATCGCATTCTGAAACGCAAGTGTGAATAAATTAAGAAAAAAAAAACACTGAAATTCCTCGCAATGCATTCTAAAATGCAAGTGTGAATAGGTATGAAATTAAAGCTGGAATTCATTTCAAATTACGACTTATTTCTAGTATTTAAGCTAAATTTTGACTTGAGCTGTATTTAAAAACTTTTGGCAGAATTCTATGGCAAATGTTTATATATAATATATTTTAGGATGCCTTTTGCGCTTAATTATTCAAAAGGGACAAAAAATACACACAGTGAGAGAAACGAGAGGGTTAAAATGTTACACGCAGGATTTTATATAAAAATACAGAGCTTTTCCAACACCTTAAATTTTAAGGTTTTGATGGTTTTCTATGACGTTTCATTATAATAAAAAGCAAAAGAATGAAAACTATGACCATCTTTTAATATAAATTCATTCGCAAAACTTTTCAAATGCCGATAAAATTATGTCTTTTTTTTTAGTCATTAAAACTTTGTTGTTATTTTCTGTGTTCCGCAGTTTGTATATTCTAACATCTCTTTACCAAATCGTTTTGCTCATAACTCACTATCGTAAGTTTTTTTTTTTTTTTGTCACAAAAAGGTAACAAGTTTTCCTTTTGATAAAATATTTATTTATTTCGCCAATTTCCATAATAAAATAAAAAGTAAACGAGGACTAAGGAAATGTAATAAAACATGTTTTATTGGTAAAAAGGAATATAACATAAGAGCATTAACTAAAATATTTATTATACTTTTACTAAATAAAAATTTGTAATAAGAAATGTTAATTTAATGCCCACAATATTTATGGCCGAAAGTGCAAATGTATGGCAGTATTAAGCATACATTTTGCATTAGATACAGTTGTTATACTTTATTGTTTCTTGTGCTGTTTCCTCTTCCAACTACTCGTACACTTGCAAACTATAACAATAGTAACAATCAAATGGTTTCTTTTTTCTGATGCCATAAACTCTCAGTAAACTATCGACGCCCTCCATTACCTGTGAACAAATAGAAGTGATTGTGTGCATGTGTTACGTACACATTGGAAAAATTTAAAAGATAAAATTGTGAATAAATTTTGAATAAAATTCACATGTACGAGTACACACAGGTAGAGGTAGAGTTTCCGATTGCTTAACCCTGCAAATTAGTATTGCTTTGCATCCATTCACATACTCGTATGCATGCACAAATGTGTGCATTAAATGTAGGTAAATTTATAGACAATTTTATGCTACAGAAACATACGCGTGTAGTTCAACATATCGTACAGTTTCCGTGGGTTTATTCAAGGCCTTTCAGTTCTAGAAAAGGTCTCCAAAATAATAAAATTTTGTTTAATTCAGCATGTTTTTTAAACGATATCAAAATTGCAGGATGTTGTCAATTCGGTTGTATTTTTATACCCTTCACCTAAAATGTCAAAGAATAGGTTCGTCATTCCGTTCCGAGACCCATAAAGTATTTGTATCATATTCTGGGTGCTACTGAACAGGCAAGTCGAATAAGCGATGTCTGTCAGTCCGTTTTTGCGTCCCTCCGGACAAATGACGAACAGCATCTGTCCGTACGTGAAATCAGTTTTTCGAAGCTCCCAGAAATGTTCCAAAATAAATTGATATTAAAAATGCGCAAAATCAAAAAGAAGGCTGCAGAGCTGGAAAACTTTAACTTTTTTTTTGGCATATAAAAGTAACTAGCTAAAAGTAATTTTTGTTCCTTTGTTAAATAAACCTATTTTATATTTCAGTAATAATTAAATGGTTATTGAAAATCAAAATAATTTAAAAAGCCGATTCCAGGGTTGGAAAATTTTCACTTTTTTCGTTATATAAAAGTAACGTAGTAAAATTCATTTTCTTTCTGTATAAATTAAACATATTTTATATTTAAGAAAGAAATAGATTGACAAGATGATTTCAGGGTTGGAAAATTTATACTTTTTTTGGTATATGAAAGTAACCTACTAAAATCAATTGTTTCATCTTCTCTATAAATTGATTATATTTTGTATTTAAAGAAATAGATTTCTCTAACAAATCAGAAAAATCTAAAAGGATGATGCCAGGGTTGGAAAATTTACACTATTTTGCATATAAAAGTAATTTCTTCAGGCCTGGAAACAAGTAATAGGGACTATAACTTGTTCCCAGGCAAAGCCCGGAGAATGGAACGTAAGAAGAAGCAATTCTTTGCAGCCCTATGCCTGGATTTTTGCAAGTGAAACTTGCATTGTCCGGGTGAAAATTAATCTTTTTTCTTGGCCAAATGCTATCGTTCTTTGTTTTATATCAGCATTAATTTGACTCAATAAATTGGCATAACATTCGCAATTGATTTTTTAATATTTTTGCATATGACCCCGTGTATTCCAAAAAACAGTTGCTATGACTTTATGACTTTTCTTGAGACAGTTATAAATTGTTAAAATTGCTTATTTAAAAATTCGCACTCACATGCAATGCTTAGACTAGAAATTTATCGGGAGCTTACTGTATTTAAATAAAAAATATTCAAACCCATTTGTTTATTTTCGTAACAAATTTCCACAAACATTTAAATTGTTTTTAAAATCCTTAAAATAAGCATTTAATTTTTGTTTTTTCTTTTATTTTTTATTTTGCTATTTCAGCCCTCCAAGGATTTAGTGGAAAGCAAAAATGAGCACAAAATCCGTAAAACCGTAACTGAAATATGGTGACGGCCACTAAAGTAGAACAGCGCAGCGCTCATTCATTTTGCAAACCAAACGTCAGCAGAAAAGGAAAAAAAATTTAAAATAATTATGGTAAAAAAATCGCTGCTATATTTAATCTTGGTTAAAGTACACAAAAAAGAGGGATAGTAAAATGTGTTGTTGTTGTTGCACAAAGTGAAAAAATTGGAACGAGAAAAAATTTGTTTTATTCCCACGTTTTAAACTAAAACAAAAACTTAACTTAACGAGCAAGAACAAAATAAACGTAAGATTTGTTTTAATGAGTAACAAAATATATACTCGTATTATGGAGAAAGAAAAAAACAAATGATATGAAAAATAGTTATTGCCAAAGCGACAGAACAATGTGTTGCTTAGAGATATAGTGCAGCCTTAGTCAGCTCTTCCCGGTCTTCCTGATCAGCCGCTCTGGCAAAAATATACATTAAAAAAAAATAAAAAATCGGAATATTTGTCGACATATTTATTCGTTTTGCGGTAACGATAATGTGATTCCGTAACTTCTTTTTTACGAAAGTATTCAGCTTTATCTATCTCTGTATAGAAAATTTGAAAACAACTTTAAAAGTAACACGATACGAATTGACTAATTCTACCATTAAGTGCGGTATGGCTGGCGTGTGTTGCTTGGCCTTCGGGAGCTTTTCGTATCGCTCGCACTGGTTGACTGATTTGCCACGAATAACCGTATAGTCTTGCGGTTCTTTTGTAGAGTTTCGTTGACAACCACATTGCTACTTCCTATGTGAAGGCATACGTGAGGGCATAAGTCAGTCACAAGAACATTTCTAGGATTACTGTTAATAACATCATAGACATAAGGTCTAGTCACTCTCCGTCCATTACTGCGCAACCATATCCTGAAAATTTACTTTGTAGAATATGTATAAATAAATAAATAAATATTGCAGGAAATTGTCTCTGCTGGTATATTCGGCCATAACCGCCAAAAAACGCTTAGACGAGATAAGTCTCGAACTTAATTATTTTTCGAATTTTATAAAAAAAAAACTAACACAAAAAATGTGTTTGGAGATTATGGCTGAATTTTATAATCATATAATGTCCAAAATCTCTTGTTAAGGCCATGACTCACTGTCATACAAAGTCGTGCGATCTATGAAAAAGTACAACGCTGGTGTGATGAATTGTTATTGTCTTTTGAAAATTTTCATAAACTCCATCATACCAGGGTTGTATTTTTTCGTAGATCGCACGACTTTGTATGATAGTGTATCACGGCATTTAACGAGATGTATTATATAAGAATATTTTAATGGCACTTCAACCTTAAATTTTTAAACAGCTTTCAATCATTGATTACTAACACTGTGCTAGTTCAAAAATGTAACAAGCGGGGAAGGAGATGGATAAACCTAATTCCAGTACACTGAATCTATTGGTGCTAACCATTTTTTTTAAGTAAGCTCTGGTTTGCAAAATAATAAAGATTGAAAACCTAAAAATCGCAATTTTTCCCAGTTTCCTACTATTCATTAATTTTTATATAATTTAAAAGAAAATGCGTCCAAAAGAAGTTTTTGAAAAAAAAAATTAAAAAATTGCCTCAATCAAAAAAAAAATTGCCCCAAAAAAATTTACGCAAAAAATACGAAAAAATTTTTAATTTTTTTTTCCAAAAAGTTTTCTCAGGACGCAAGTTTATGAGTACATGTCTTTTCAGGCGCTTTATATATCGACATAATGGTTAATAAATGGTAGAAAAGTAGGAAAAATTTTGATTTTTAGGTGCTTTTAACCTGCTTGTTACAAAAAAAAAAAAATTCGAATTCGAGCACAGTGCTTTATTAAGGGAGTCCAAATTCTTCATAGAAAACATCGAAACCAGCAATAAGCCTAATAAATGCTAATTATTCGCACACAACTGCCGATACAAGTAACAGGAAATAAGCTGTAAACCCAAACATGCACTCTGACTCAACCCACAACATTGTTGAACTAGAACTTTGGACCTCGACGTTCTCAAAACATGCACAGTCGCCAACGTAGTTTTAAAATCTCTGTACACGTTCTACCGCCACAAATAAGCGGTTAAGGTTCAACAAGATAAAAAAATCCCTGCACTTTTCCTTGTGCATGCGTTTTTTTCTAAGCTTTAGCGTTAATAATAATAACAATAATATAAAAAAAATGCTACTTTTCTATTTTAATTTTCCGCTTTTCCTGTATTTCTGTTTACTTTCTTTTTAAGTCTTTGCATTAATATTTACAATGTTAGCAACATCATTGTTGCTTTTGTTAACTAAAACTTTATTTAAGCGCATAAGTGTGCAAAGTTGAGTGAGTGAGTGAGTGAGTGAGTGAGTGGGGCGAGTGAGTAAATGAATTGCTACAGCAACATTAACACACATCTTTGCATGTGTGTACACACATTCACATAAAAAAAGGAAACAGGTAAGGATGCAAGTGTTTAACTTTTTTCTACTCCACTGCTCTAGTCTGCTCTATTGTTTTAACTTTAGCGTTTCCTGTTTGCTTATGTATAGAATTACTGTTGTTGTATTATTGCATTGTATTGCATTTAGGAGGCATTTTTTTTAATTTATTTTGCCTACCACTTCGCTTCACTTATATTCTTCATATGCATCTGTTAGCATTTCTTGTGCGTTCATTTTTTTTTTTTAACAATAATTCTTTCATTGTCAACTTTTAGACAATGAAAACTTTTCATACGCCACGTTGCGCTCAAAAACATTGCGAATAAATGAAAAAGATATATGAAAGGAAGCCCAAGCACATAAAAGTGAATTCGCTCGCAGTGATAACAAAAACACTAGAGATCTTAAAAGAGCGTTAGGAGAAAAGTGCAGCTCTAATTCTTTGTGTTGCTGGCAACATTAAACAATTAAGATGTAGAACGAAATTTATAAAAGAAAATTAGTAAGCAAACTCGAATTTATACATAATGGATGGTTTCATTTCAATTTTATAAGCTTTGAAAGAAAGCTGATGTGCTGCATTGAAACTTCTGTCCACAAACAAACTCTTGCGTATCATGTACTCGTATAGTTTTTTTTTTTTTTATATAAAGAAAGAGTAAAAGTTTAGTTTTTTCTTGGGATTAAAATGAAAATATAGCATTTCCTGTTTCACTAATTCATTTTGTAAACTTGTGCAGGTGCAAAAAACTTTATTTGTAAGATTGTGTGACGGCTTGCACTGAAAGAAAAACCCTTCGTAAGGGTAATGAAACCATTACGTTGAATCACTTTCATTAATGCAACGACAAATTTCATTAATAAAATGAAACATTATATTATATTGATGCAAATTTCATTAATGGAATGAAACCTTTCTAATGCTTTATATTTTACATTTCGTAGCATAATTGATGTTACGAAATAGTTTTCATTCGGGTAATGAGAAACTTAAGTATACGTTTTTATAAAGAATTCATACAAAATAATATTTTAAACTGATTAGGTGACATAAAATAAGATCAAAGTATTAAACCACAATTGCAATTAATAAATAGTTGTGGAAATTATAGTTTCGTTAATATTTTAATGAAATATTTTAATAACTACCATAAAGAAAACTTGCTGCTGCTGGCTAGTAAGCAGTAGTGTTGAGCGAAACTGTGATTTTTTAATAATGCTGCTCCTTGTGAACGTGATTTCTAAATCGCTGTTCTTTTAAACTGTGATTGTGATATTTTGACAAAATCTAATAAGAAGAGCAGTTGTGAAATTAAACAGTGACTGTGATCACGGTTTAACACATTTCAGCTCTTCTGCTTTAAAAGTATGTATTAGTATTGGTATTTTGATAAATGCTAATAAGAAGAGCGACAAGAACAAACATTTAGCAACACCAACCAACCAAATATTGATAATTGTCGCGTGAGAGTCAGAGAGACAGTAAAATTGCAAATACAAAAATGTGAGAGCTATACATAGTTGCCAGAAAAGACGATTTGACACGATTAGACGATGTTTTCTCGACAAACGGTGAACGTATACAAATAAATTCATGTGGTAGCTTTATTTACTGTAAAGTAAACATGTAAGAGCTTTCACAGTTTGTATGAAAGAACTACATTTGCAAAACCTGTTACTTGATAAATTCAGTCACAGTTGTGATTAGTGATTTTTCAATCGCTGTGAAAAAAAGTAACAGGTTTCGAAAAATAGCTCATCACTAGTAAGCAGTGTGCTACCCTTGTAGTCACAGGTTCGAATCCTGAAGACAAGTCAAAGTTTTTTTTTAATATAACTATTTATACATATATATAAAGTTATTTATAAGTAATAACTTTTCAAATAAATTAAATAATGTTTAATTAAAATTTCATTAATGATGGTTTATACATATTTAGCGTGTATCCAAAAAATATTTGAGGTTGTTGTGGCTGCAGCGGTAAGCGATGAGTTCCTTGTTCAAATCTTGGCCGCAGAAGACAATTATATCATATAAACATTTTTCTGATGCCTGTGCCCAATATACACACGTAAGCTAAAGACAATTAATAAAATACAATGGCCTACATTAAATTAAGGAATCAGAGTCATTACAACAATGAATTATGTTGTTAACATAACACAATGATACGATATCATCAAAAAATTATTTGTTTACGTCTCAGTAATGAAATACTGTCATGATATACCTGAAAAACGTTGTTAATTCAATGAAAATTTCGTTAAAAAAAAAATGCAAGACTAACGTCACTGCATTGCATTGTATAATCTAAAAAAGTTCATTGCAATAATTAATTACATTTTTTCATTTAAAATATGAAAATGTACGTTGCTTAGTGAAAAACATGTCGTTGCATGACTGAAAATATTTCGTTGTATATATGAGATCTTTCAGCTGATGAAACGATTTTTGTAATGAGAATGAAGCGTTGTACTGGTTGAAAAACAATGACAAAATCATAAATAATGTGTAAAAACTCCTTGCATTTACGAAGGGTTTTCTCTCAGTGTATATATGTGCGATATTACGTCACCCTTGGTGCTTAAAAATTTATTTAACTTCCTTAATCTATGCCAATACAATGTGATTTACTTTTAATAGTTTATGAGAAATTCGTTAGTTAATTAAAAAATCTTATTAATTATGCTTGGATTCTTCGCCATACACAGCATGGCGTAGTAGTATAAACAAAGAGAAACTGTACCTGCAATAAATTCAATTATACCAGAGTTTTTAATTTATTATTCTCCGCCCAAGATATGACATTAAAAAATTACTTTACATTTACAAGTAAATAATAATTATTTTATGGAATGTCTTCGTTTGACATTAATTTCGATTTATTTACTTGATAATATGACAACTTGTTTAATGGCGCTAAATAATTAAATACTAATTTATTAGCGGCAGAAGCACAACTTTTATTTCCAAGGAATTTGTATCCTTAATTCTACCCTTTTTCCTTTTTCCGCATTTATTATTTTACTAATTACTGCGTCAATTAAAATAAAAATAATACTAAATGGTCTTTATTAATTTTTAATATTTAATAACTGAAAAATATATGTTTGTTCTAAATTCATATTTAAAGGAATTCATTAAAGATTTAAAATTAATTAACTATTCATACCAACAAATAACATGACTTAGCTTGAGTACACATCTGGCATTTCTGGTGTTGTCATTTTGCGGTGTCATTTTTGAAATGTGTGTCACACCTTTCTCATGATGCTTCTCATATGGCAAGCAATGTCACATAAGAAAAATATTGGAAAAGACAAACCTTGCCACTAGTATACACTATTACGATGTCACAAAATGCTATAGAAAGGTTTTCATTTTCCTTCCAAACATATGTATATTTCTTATGTTAACACATGTATACAAAATGTTACAGCTGTTAGTATTTGATCTTTTGCCCCTAAAAGTAGGCAAGCATTTTGAGGCTTATTTAATTGAAATTGTAGAATTTATAAACGAATTTTGGTGATTTTGCATACAAATTTTAAACGTTTAGAAACGATATTTTTCCAACAATAACACATGGTATCAAAATCTTAAATAAAAATTAAAGTTTTTGATTGACTTTTTTGCATAATCCTGTCTCGTTTCTTCAGTATTATGCCATGACAAGACAAGAAATTATACTGTTTTATTTTTAAATTAATTTTAGTTTATATATTAGTTTATATAACAATTGGTTAAAGTCTTTAAAATTTGACATATTCACTCTTCATTTTGTCGGTCTGAGCAATATTTTTCATTTTAATTGAAATAAATTTTAGAACTTTTTCCTACACAGAAAATATTATTCACCAGATTTTAATGAATAAAATTAAATTTTTAATTTATGATAATTTAATTAATATTTTAATTGATTTAAAAAAATTTTAATTAAGACATACTACAACAAATTTCCTACTACAAAAGAAATTCAATATAAAAGATTTTGGAAAAAAGATATGTAAATAAAAAAAAAATGTTGATGCAGCAACTCGATCCCTAAAGGAGCGAAAAATAAGAACAAGGCCGATAAAAAAATGTATGAGATTTTATAAATATTTGTTCCATCTGACTGACCATTACCTTACAACTATATAAATTGTTTTACAGAAATTTGGATTATTTATGGTAGCCGAAAAAAAATAACAAAAAGATTTAGACAGATACACATGTGAACGAAAAAATAAAATTAAAGAAATACACAAAACAATCACACAACAATACTCAGTGGGTTAAAATAAAATGTGCTCTCATGTGCTATAGATAAAAAAAAAAACAAATAAAAAAAGAACAAAAATGAATGCCAGAAAACTAAGAAAACCATGTGGAATACATGTGATACTATTTTATTTATGTAACTCCAGTACATCGTTAAACACAAATCTACGCTGTCTTATTCACATCCCATGAATTATTGCTGCTTTTTTTCAATTTTGCAGGATATCGTGCCTTAAAAGCTCTAACAATTCGAATTCGTTCATTTACATTCATTGATACCGGTAAAGGTTTTTGTTTTTGTGTTTTTTTGTTGCGATTTTGCCTGATTGTATGCTATAAAATTGTGTGCCATTATACATACGACAGTAGTCGTATGTGTGCACATTTGTTGTTTGTATGTGTGTGACTATTTTGGTAAACATATACATATTTGTTTCCAGTAATATTCCCACAAATCTCCTGGTAATATGATATTTTCAATTTCCATTTGTAGATTTCATTTATCAATATGTTGCCGACTAAAACTATGCTTGCTTTGTCTCTCTCTCTCTCTCTCTCTTAGTTGTTTGCTTTTTCGTTAATTTTCATTGATAAACCATGACTTTTTTTTTTTTTGCGAAATAATCTCACATTGTTTTTCATATCAGTTAGACGTAACTGTTATTTTGTGAAATAACACGTTTAGGTATCCCCGTTGCTTTACTTAAAAAAAATATTGGCAAAATAAGACGTGCTGGATAAAGTCGTTTTTGCTTTAAATAAATATTGAATGTATTTAAAAGATTTAAGAATAATATTTGCCTGTACTCGTTTTCCCTTTTTTGAAGTAATCGAAGCAAGTGACACCGCGGCCATTAATTTTTTGGCCGACAGACTCAACTTAGCCGTCCTTTTTGCATGTTCACTGGAGTTTAATTTAAAGTTATTGAGCTGGAACTACAAAAGGTCATAAAATTATCTAAATTATTTCTTATTAAAAAAATCTCACAGGAAAACGTTAAATTCTTCAACCAGAAATTTGATAAATCAATAAAATAAATTTGTGATTTATTTAATAGACATTGGTAAGCAACGAAAAAGGCTTTTAAATAAATATAAGCAAGCCGCTATTTTAAAATAAACTCCAGTTGTAATGTCCTTTATTTTCCTAGCTCGGGTATGATTCAGTCTGTCTAGGCTCAAAGGCCCACTTCCTTTGAATTAAAAGATTTAATTTGTTAGATATTAAGAAAAATATGCAAAACTTTATTTAGTGGAAACTAATTAGATATTTGACAGGTTACAAGATAAGCAGATACGAGACGGATTAGGAAGGTCTCGAGAAAAAAGACTAAAGATGCATACATTCAGTACACCAGTGAATGGGTTCCAGATATATTGAGTTGGTCTTGAAGTAAAAAGATTCCAGATATATTCGGTAGATTTTAAAAAGGTTCAAGATATAGGGTGTTTTTTTAGAGGTATAGAACTTCGAATTGAAATAAACACACAAGAAAATCGTTTTAATGTCCATCAATATGGCTTTATTGGAAGGATAATTTTATGCCATTAACGTTTAAATATGATTTCGGGCATGTGGCCGCCGCGGCTGGCTCGAATAAAGCCAATTCTACAGGTCCAATTTTTAACCACTTTTTCGAGCATATGGGGCCGTATGTTGGCAATAACGCCACGAATGTTGGCTTCCAAGTCCCCTAACGTTTCTGGTTTGTTGGCGTAGACGAGCGACTTCACATATCCCCAAAGAAAATAATCCAATGGTGTCAAATCACACGATCTTGGTGGCCAATCCATGGTTAACCGAATTAATTGCTCTGATGGACGATTATGTCGACCATAAAATGGACGGAGCTTGCCATTATTTTCGAAATAAATTTGCACGATTTGCAAGCGTTGTTCTTTTGTCAACCTGTTCATGATGAAATGGCAAACCAAACTAAATATTAATCACTTGACAGCTGACAAAATGGCCGCCAGTTAAAAAAGTGATGCCAACTTAAAGTTCTATACCTCAATAAAAAACACCCTAGATACTGAAGTAAGAAGGTCTAAAATATATTTGGTACATGATCAAAATATTCAAGATATACACGGTAGGTCTTTAAGTAAAAACATACAAGATATATTTGCTTGATCATGAAGTAAAAAGATTTCGGTAGATTTTAAAAAGGTTCAAGATATAATCGCTGGATATTGAAATCAAAAGGTACGAGATGTATTCGTAGATCTTAAAACGGTCACGTTAATGTTCGATAGATTTTAAAAAGGTTCAAGATATATTCCGCAGATCCTTTCCTTTGTGCTATACAGCTAGTATAACTAACCGTATTCGGCCATCCAATTTATTTCTCTCTTCTTGCTGCCCAACACCAACATCTTATAATAAGCGCAATTCCAACTTGTTGAGAATTATTTCACAGTTGTCAGGTTTGTTCGTTTAAGTTTGCTTTCTTTTCTGATGTTTTGTATTTAAGTGTATGTGGTTGTTGTATTTTAATTCTGTTGTCATGTTTTTAACTAGAGCAGCGGTGCGTAAGCCTTTTTAATTTGGTGCTGATATGTTTTTTGTAAAGGCGCTTAGCTATAGACTATAGACACTCAGCACTAGCAATACGAAATGCACAAACAACTTTGTCTTATTAGTTTTTTTTACTGTCGTTCTTCACTGTATACACGCAAGTGCAATAAAACTTTTTCTATTTTCTTTGTAAATATATATTAGTTTTTACAACAAAAAATATTGAACAGAAATTAGTTTGCTCTTCCATAAGGAACTTTAAGGCACCTCTGTTACAAAAAAACTTTTAAGGAAACACGTCTAAATATGTCTTAAAACGACGATTTTATTGTTTTGGAGCTGCTTCCCTAAACTACATTTTCTATCAAAACTTTAAAGACCAGTAACTCGGAAAATATGTGTTGTTCCAAGTGTTTATTTTCTCACACGTACAAATATAGTTTTATTTTTGGAGTATACTCGTATGTGTGTTTTTGATTAGCATTCCTATGGCCTTGTATTATGTTCTATTCTCCTTCATAAAGCACCAAGTTTCACCAAGTCTTGCAGACATCTTGCAACAGTCCACACAGATGAGTAAGTAAATTTTCAAACAAATGTAAGCTAAATTCAAACATAATAAAAAGAGCGACACTTTCGGTTATCTTTTCCTCATCACTGTAAAATTAGCAATTTCTACAATATTCTCATTAGTGAAATTATACACAATTTTAAATTGAACGCTGCAAGACCAGTTTGAGGATAATATTCACCAACCTATTTGATGCATGACCAGTAGACTATTTATTCTTTTACCCCATCTTGGAATGCGGTTTCTGTTAGTTTGTCTTAAAAGAAACTGTAGTAGACAAATATCGTGCATGATAAAGGTCGAAATTTCATGTGGTAGTCGTTGATGAAAAAATCCTCAGCTACAAGTTGGCCAACCGGGACCATCAATGTAAGAAAAAATTTATGATTTTTAAATTTTTTTTAATCTGGCTTGCAGTGCAGTGTGTCTTATAATTATCTATTATTGCCAAAAGGTTTGTCGCAAACACAGGATAATTTGTGAGGAAACGTTACAAGGTGTCGTCCGAAACTATGACCTTAAGAAAGGCTAACCGAAGTGTTTAAAAACTCAAGGAAACTTCCATTCATGTACTCTAAAAATCAACCTGTGCCTATGTTCTGTAACTTTGGTGAGACGAAAAGTTTGTTATCATTCTGTGAAACACAGGATGAGTAACAAAAAACTTAGTTCCCTGCTCATGTTTCTTGTATGCTTGTTTCAGGTTTTATATGAATCAGCCTGTGGAAAACAGGACAACCATTATAATTGTTTGATTTTTCTCGACGCGAAAACTTCTCGCCAGTTACAGAACACAAGTACTGGAAAGATTTCTAGTTCAAGGAATATTTTTTCATTCCGGCTTTTTAACTGAGTAATTTCAATTCTTTTAATCGGCTTCAAAAAAAAACAAAAGAAGGTAATCAATTCGTCTTTTTTTTTTTGACATTGAGCGATTGGAAAAATTCTTATATTTTCCTGAGATGGTACAGCTCCCAATTGGCCAAATTTGAAAAAAAAAATTTAAGCGGGGACACGCCAAAAATATTTTTTATTTGATTTTATGATATTCTGCTTATTTGATTGCTGTGAAAGCTGGCAAACACCTTTGGTTCTTGTAATTACATAATTTTAAGGTTGTAAAAATGGGCGGGGCTACGCCCATTAAAATTAAATTTTATATTTCAGGTGGTTCTATTTAACCAATTTTTTCAAAACTTAACACACACCCTGAGCTCTGAAAAACACACAATCTTGCATATAAAAAATTTGGCAGAGGCACGCCCACTAAAATTTAATTTTATATTTCACGTACTTCTTCTTAAGCAACAGATTTTAAAAGACATGTTTTTATTGAAAAATTTTACTTTCAGTTTGGTCTCATACATTTTTTCTAAAATGTTCTATCAGATTTTTACATTGAAGTTGGTTTTTTTGGCAGAATTATTTATAAGAAGCTTAAGTCTTAAGAAAAAATTTATGATTTGCTTTAAAAAGGCAAGAGAAGTTAATTTAGACTAGTCTTAGTGAGCCACTAGGCAGTTCATCAGTACCCATGTCTATCCATTTGGACGCAAATTACTTATCAGGTAACATCAGCTTATTTTGCATGAAAATTTTGTGTAATGGATAACGAGAATTAATTAATTAAGTTTTTTTCATTCGAATTAGTTAAAGCAATTAAAACCTTTATTGAATCAATTACATTATTTATTGGAATTAATAATTGGTGAAGATTTTTTTTGTGTGTAATTTATCACTTGGTGAGTTGGATTGTTTTATACATCTGAGATCCTTAAAAAAAGGAGGTTTTCAATTCGTCAGTATTTTTTTTTTTTTGTAGTTAAAAATCGTATGCCCTAAATTTGTATCTGTTGCCTTTTTTATTATATATGTACGTGATGAAAGATTGATTTATAGCTTTAGTGGAAATGGAATAAAATAAAAATAACAGCCATCAATGAATATTCCAAACAAAAATCACACAAGACTAAACAAACTAAAAATTGAGGCTGAATTACAAAATCACAGCTGCTATAAAACAAACAAAAATGTAAAAAAAAAACAAATATAGAAAAAATTTAAACAACAAAAGCAATATGGTATGTGAACACACACACACAAAGCTTAAGGAATAAATAACTCCCTGCAGCCTTTAATTCAGGCAACAGATTTCAAGTTACGCGTTTTTCGAACTATTTACACACGCACACACACTCAAATATATAACAGTGCGTGTGCTTGTGTGGGTGAAGAGGCAAGGAAACAGAATATTGTAAAGCTTTATATAGAAAGTTGGTATTTTGTGTGCACATGTGGGATATTTTTACATATTTTGCGTCTGTTATTTTGTTATGCACATAATTTCAGTAGTTTGTTTTATTTATATACATATATTTTTTCACTCTCCGCTTCTTTGCAGAGTTTTTTGATGGCGCAATGCCTGTGATGAAAATAAATGTTTTAATACATTGCAAAAATATACATATTTTAGTTCACTTTTTATATCGTTGATACTGGGAAATATTTTTATTATTTTCAGTGGTATTTTTTATGCCAATAGCAAAATACAACTAGTTCATTTTATTTTATATTTTTTTATATATGTATATTGCAAATTTGTTGTTTTCCCTCCAAACATGAATGAATTGATGATAGGAATGATGCTGGTGATACTGTTGAAATTCCCTTTACATGTTTGGGTTTTGGTTTCTTTTTACTTTAGTTTCTTCCTGTTGGCATTTATGAATGTTTTCAATTTATATGTTTGTTAAGCAAACGTATAAATATATGTTTAAATACCTACACACTTGTTCGATTGTATAATATCGTCCCATAACCGCCAAAACAAAGCTTAAGCTACATAATTTTCATATTTAATTTTTTGACCAAAATCGATTCTTTGTGATCGTAAATAGTCGATTTTCGTAAAAAAAAAAAACGAAGTCCAACAAATAAGTCCCTTAAGCTATTTTAGCGGCTATGGCTCGATATATGTACGCATATATTGTTATTGTTTTTACTTCTGTGAAATTCAAGTGAAATCATTTAAAATCTTATTGCAAACGCAGAAGAAGTAATAAAAATATTGTAACAGAAATAACTCTTACGCTCATGCTACAACAAACATACATTCCATATAAATATGATATTATTTACCATATAAAACATTTTACAATACATATGTTTTACTTTGCCACTCATGTTTTATGGATACAATGAATGAATTCGATACAAAACACAGCCATTGGTTTAAGATTATATAAATAAGTTTAACTGAAAAATACTTCAATTGAATTGAAGCTGCAGTCTATAAAAAAAATAGGATTTGTGCTTATAGGTTTATGTTTAAAATTGCTTTTTATTTTCTATAACAAACATAAATTGTTGCGTTTATTGAGGTCTGAAAATTTGTTTAAAGGGGTTTTTATTTGATAACTGAATTTTTTTATTATTTATTAAGCAAACGAGTTTAATAAAGCAATAAAAAAAATTTGCCAGCGCCCAAAAGTAGGCAACGTTATTCGATTTGCTGCACACAGTCAAGGGTATGTTACAAGAATTAAGATAATTAATTTCTTTTCTAAGGCAAACCACAATAATTGTATGAGCGAATTTAAAAAATACAAAAAAAAATTATATATAATACACAGAAAAAATTATAAATTTTACATGATATATATTATATTATAAATTATTGTTTTACAAACATGTTTTTAAAACTGATTTTAAGTTTAATTATTTTCATCAAATATAATTTCTTATTGAACGAAATGTTTTTATTATTTAATGTGATAAAGTGAAGAAAAATTAATCTAAACTTTTTAGCCGGGTGAAATAGCGGAATTTTTCTGCGCAGCCACGCACGCATGTCTATCTCTATCTACTTGGGTGGAGATTGTAATTAACATCAGCTATTTGACATGAATTTTTAAATAAAATGGAATATGACAAAAAGTGTAGTCTAATTGTTCTTCTCTTCTTTAGAAAATCACATTGATTTTTATTTTTTTTTAAGAGAAGTAACACTCAAGCAATGAATGCCTACTAGACCTGAGCACAAGATGTGTGCTTGCTTAATCTTCATGATGTACATTATTGAATTGTTCTCTCTTTTTAGTGCTCTTGATTTGATGACAACACTGAAACTGGTGCTCAATTTTATCAAAAGCATGCAACAGTATTTATTTATATGCCAAGCGATGACATTAGTTATTGTAGTGTCGAAGCATATTTCACTAGTGCACACCGAATGACAATTGTAAAATGAGCACACAAGTGTAAAAATATGTGTATGTGTAAAAGAAAAAACAAACAACCCTGCAGAAAATGCGAATAGTGAAAATGTAGTGATTTACTAGTGACATTGTCAGTAGCACTACTGACCAGGTGTACCCCAGCCAATGTAATCGCCTATTGACATTTAACATTAGCTTGTCATTGAAAATCCACCACTAGACTGTAGCACTACTGACTAAGTAGTGGTTTTTGGGACCACATGGAGACATTGGTACCAAAGATTCAGTAGTACATTTTAGGGGCTCTAGTCTAAAATATCGATATTTCCTCGCTCGATGTCCGTAGTAAAACTGTACTGATTCACTATAGACATTGTCACCACCTGCAGGAAATTGTTTGTTATTTCTATTAAATACATATGTATATTAAAACTAAAAATTGTATGTTTCGCTGAATTAGTAAAGTCAAACACTTACGTATGGATCTTAAAATGTGACAAATCTTTACCTGATGGCACAAAATCGTCCACAGGGTCAAAATTTCCATAATTGGCACCTTTCACTTAAAACTCTTCAATTTTCACATTTTATATTTTTACACAATATTGAATGTTTTTTTATTTTTTTTTGTATTATGTTTTTAATTATTGTTAAATACATTTATATACAATATTAACCGTATAATTCTATTTCTTAAGATAATTTTTATAAACACTTAAATTTTGCTTGACGTCACGTTTATTTTCAACAAACCAATAAAACATTAAGAAGAAGCATAGCTGTGTGTATCTGACAAAAAGTTTTCTACGCATTAAAACCATCATTAATAGACGCTTTGTTGACAATGTCACCATAATGGTCGACAAAAGTGGTGACTTGGGGACACTTAACCCCATGTTTTCTGCAGGGAACGTAGATTGCTTGAGCGTGTTAGTTTGCATGCGATAAGTTTTATAATTTATTTCTTAAGGCTAAAAAATAAAATATCTATAAAAATAATATATTTCACAATGTTTATACCCATTAAAAAGTTTTATTATCACTTAATATTTTATGAAATTTTGAGTTTGTGAAATGAAGTATGGTGCACTATGAAGTGTTCAATAAAAATATTGCACACTTGACACAACTGTCTATTCAACTGTTGTACAATGGTTTTGTGTGTTTTTTGTTTCCTTGTTCTCTATTTTTGCTTCACACTCAATTACGATCACCACTACAAACAATATTCGCTCTTGAAAAAAATACAATACTGTGCACTTTTTCCTAGCTTGCGCACACTTCTAATGCCTACTACTATTATGTTGCAGCGCCTCTGGTGTTAAATGAGGCCAATTTGATGGTTATTTTACTTATCCGATGATTCTGCTACATAATGAAGGAAAGCGCTCTGATGTTACATTAGTATTAGCATCCATCTGCTGAAGTCGGTATAGTTCAGTGACCAGTGACTATGCCTTCATCACTTGAACTTTCCTACAATAACTGATAAAAAAGTACACTAATGCACATCAGAAAAATGCGTAGTCAACGTGCTAAATAGTTCAGACAACACCATCTTCATTTTAATAAAAATATTTCATTCAATATGAATCGAAAACAATGAACTTAAGCCTTTTACTAAATATTTCCGTGGAGAGGAGCACTCTAAAATAATTTTTATTATTTTCTTTATTTGGTTGGATGAAAGTGTAGTAAAGGCCAAATTTTGGAATTTATATTTTTCCAAATAAAATTTTTCATATTAGCTTTCCTAAACTTGGCCCTAAGATTATTTTAATAAAGGAAAAATATCTTTTTTTTCTGTTAAAGGTTCTATTACAATAAAAATATTATTTGATTGTTTGAATTTCATAAAAAATAAAGTTTTTTCTGTGTAGACGCCTTTAAAATTAAAAGAATGTGTAAAACTAAATTTAGCTTTTAATTTAATATTTTCGCTTTTTTCCACAATCTACTAAAACTTTTAATGCTTCAATAACAACATTATTGAATATTTCCCATACAATTTCAATATCACTGTGACATAAAATTTTATAGGTCAGTTATTATTTATCACTTTCGCCTTACAGCTGCACACTGACACAAAAATGTATAAAAATATCAAATAAAATTTGTAACATGTGCTTTAGAAATGCTCTAATTGGCTGTTGAAGTTTTAGCAAATATTGTTAATGAAAAAATGTTGTAATCCGTATTCGTACATGTGCCTTAGCAAATAAATAGTCATAATCATTCATTTAGATTTTTGGAAATTTAAAACAAATAAGCACATGCATATCATTAGGGCAATAAATTCATTTTCTAAAGAATAATAAAATAACAAGCGAGGACTCGATTTACGGCATAATTTTATGTTGAATATTTTTGTGAAATATTTAATTCGTTACATTTCTGTTTAAGATTTTTACAGACTGACGGACGTCTGCGTAAAGAGTGGTTACAAATATTTTAAAAAAATGTTTCCTTTTTACTCGTATAATAATAAATAATGAAATGCCCTGGCAATAAATTTCAAAAATTCCATGTAATTTTCTTTTGAAAGTCCGTACTAGCAAATGGAACTTTCTTTATGAAATTTATCCAACCTGAATTTCTGTAATTTTTTTACAAACATTTTGTATGAAAACGTGAAATTCCTGAACCTTAGAATTTTTGTATAAGAAATAAAGAAGCATATTTATTTGACATAAAGTCAAAAAATAATGCAAAATCTAATAAAGATTCTTGTTTTGTTAAGTATTTTGTTTGAGGCGTTTCAACTTGTTATCATTTTATATTGTGCTGCTCAATAACGTATTAAGAGTTCTGCTATAAACATACGAATTTTTTATGTTATTTAAAAAATCTTTTGGTTAGAAGTCTACTGATGCAGAGAAAAAACTAAATTTTATTATCAGTAGCCAAATTCATTGAACGAGTAAATATTTTTTATGAAAGCGGTACTACAAATAATTTTGTAAATTATAATAACAATTTTGTAAAAATTTAAATTTAGCAGCACTTGGCTGAGAAAATTTGTTATTATTATATTGTTGGAGTTGTTGTTTGTTTTGATGGGTTTAACGAGCTGTTGTGCTCTTGTTGTTGTTCATTGTTATTGATCGTGTTGTATACATACATGTAAATGCCGAAAAGTAGCCGACAAACGTCGTGGGCTGTTTCTTCTCTATTCAGTTTTTCTTTGCAGCAGACAATTTACTGGAACAATGCAAAATAATTACTTGAATCCAAGTTTTATTTCAAACAAACATTTGTTTGAACATTTTTTGGGAGTAATTTTTTCTGTGTATCTCTCATAAGCGGGAAAGAAATGCATATATATATGTATATGTACAAGCAAAACTGTTAAATTAAAATTTTTAAAACCGCGGAAATAATTCTATGATTTAAAAAACTGAAATAAGCTCGATATTAACCCTTGAGTATATTTTCACTAAGGGGCGTAAAATACCCATGCGTAGAAGAGACAGAGGGTTAAAATATCTCTTAAAAAATTTCGCCGTAAGATTTGACATAAAACCTTAAAGTTTTATGTATCGTAAAACTGTCAAACACATTCTACGAATAAGCGATCTGCTTAGAATATTACGACATTAACCATTAAACGTATCTAAAGTACGACGAAAAAGAAGTTTCACACAGAAAACAGTTAGAGGGTTAACATTAAAGAAAAACCTCGTATGATTAAACATAAAACTCAAAAACGTTCATTAAAAAGTGCCAAATATATTCTATGAATAAAAGAAGAAATCACCAAATTAACCCTCAAACATACATCTGAATTTTATTTACTTCGGGAGTTAAAGTTTAGTCTCTAGATGAAATACCGAAGTATATTTATTTGACATAAAGTCTTTATTTATTTAATTTGAAAATTTTGCACAATCGAATAAAGATGCTTGTTTTGTAAAGATTTTTGTTTGAGGCTTTCAAACTTATTATGTTTGTATATTGTGATTCTCAATATAGTATTAAGAGTCTTACTATAAACATACGAAGTTTGTTAACTAAAATCAAAAATGTTTTGGGTTGAAGTCTACTGACGAGTTGCAAAAAGAGGGAACGAAATGCATATAGACAATCGCTTAACCATAAAAACAAGCAAAATTTTCAAGTTTAGTCTCTAGTACTACTGTACTTCTCTAATTATCTGAAAGTGTCACATTAATACAATATCTCTCTCGAGAAAAATGTGCATTAGCACTTACTGGTTACTCTTGTTTGCGCAAATATTTACCAAGTGTCGCTCCACCACCATAATTTTTTAATTAATATTTTGTGTACATCTGCATTGGTAACCTTTTGAGTTCGGTTTTTTTTATATGAAACTAGACGAGCAATATATTTGTAGAACAAAAACACTTCATGACGCTAAATCATGCCTTTCGCATTAAAATTTTCTAGAAATGTTTTATGGCTCAAAAATAGCCTTCCATTTTTTTCATTAATTACCATCCACAAACTGTGCTAAATATTTGCTAAACCCAGACAAATGGCCTTGCAACTTGGCTGATATTTACACTTCTTTATGAAAAAAAAAGCTTACATTTTTTTTGTGGCTGAGAAAATTATCACACAAACAAGTTTTCTCCTGGTTGCTTGAAAGAACCATGCAACAAATTTTACGGCACGCAATCCCTGTCTCTAGCTTCAATTATTTATTATTTTCTACCATTTGCACTTCTTCCCATTTTCTTATTTTTTGAGTAAAGTAAGTCCCACTTTATACTCTTTCGACAAAACTTTATTAAAATAAGAGTGAAATGAAGTAGTAAAACAAGCACAAATACGACTACAAACTTACCTCGATTTGAGATGGCAGCTGCAGCGGTGTTCCACAATAGACATGAGTGTAATAAACAAACGAGGCCAATTACAAATGAAAAACGTCGGCAATACTTTTTCATTTGTGTATAAACTGCAACAGAATGCGCAAGCGAATAGGCAGCTGAAGATGCAAATGATGGCAAGGGCAACGATGATGAAGTTATTCCTAAAGACGTTGTTAATGGCGTTGTTGTTGCTGCTTTAGCAACTGCTGATGTTATTGTTGCTGTAGCTAAGGGTGTTGATAACGATGGCGTTGTCAACGACAATAATGAGCATTTAGTTGGTGTTGCTGTGTTTGCTAATGCGTATCTGTGTGTTTCATTAGTGAGAAAAGCATTTTTTGCAGGCATTTTAATAGAAGTGTTGCTGGTGGTTGTTGCTGTTAAATTTGTAGCTGTTGGTGGTAGTTGTTTTAATGCTGCTGCTGGTGTTTTATTATCTTCATCTTCCATGTAAGAAGAGCCATAATAATAATGTTTGTTATAGTTGTTGCAATTAGTTAAAGGCATTATTGTGTAATTTAGTGAAATTATTAAAGTTGCTTTATAATTTTGCTCACTTGGGTTAATTCAAAAGAAAATGAAAGCCTTACCCAAGGCTTATTTTTATTTAATAAATGTTTAATAGAAAAACACTTGTTTCACTCAACTTTAGCAGTTAATTACTAGTTTTCCAATAAATAAATTTATTAAGCTTGAAATTTTTTGAATTAAACTAAATACTTTAAATTTTTATATTTTTGCTCTAATTGTTCATTTTAAAAGATACTTTAGGGGCCGAAATTTTTTATATTTATTTTTTTTGCTTATTACTTTTATTTTAATATTGCCATAAAAAGTTTTTGTTTAACACATTTTGGCTCAGCATTTCACTTCTTTTCATAACCTTTTTTTTTCTTGCAAGTATTAAATATATAAATATTTTTTAATGATTAACTTTTCCCAAACATTTCGTTGTGCAGTTAAAAACCTTAAAAGAAAGAAGAAAGATATATATTACACTATTAGCATGGCAGTCAGTTATGATGGGGGAAATTTGTTTTTTATTTTTTTATTTTAGTTTTCAACCTAATTCACTTTCAATATACCTTAACTCTACCATGAATAATTTGCTTTTATATGAGTAACTTTTTCCCATAGCTTACAACTGAAAGTTTTTGTGGTATTTCAAACAACAATTTCCTTATGGTTTATTTGCTTAGTATGGTTTAAGTTTATGGTGCAGGCATTTGTTGCCAACACCGTTACCGTTAACGAAATTTATATAAAATTTCTATACGCAACGGCCTTTAAAATTATTAAAACTAAGCGGCAGTGCTATTTAAAAATACACAACTTTTTAGCTTATATTGCCTCTACGCTTCACAGTGGGATTTCTGTGCCAAAAATCTCATTTTTTTCTCTCACTCAATTTCTAACTTTAACTGATAAAGTTTTGTGAAGAAATGTTTAAATATACATAAAAGTTTATGGTTTCATACACTAAAGATGAAATGGAACCCTATTATTTTCGCTATGATGTCCGTTTGTCCGTCACAGGCTGTTTTCTCAACAACCGCACGAGCTAGGGATCTGAAATTTTCACAGGATATGTAAAATTTTGTCCGCTACAATAGCAGATATATGATTGTTAAAAATTAAAGGCTATTCTAAAGCGAGCAACGAAACATGTTGAAATCCTAATGCAATAAACAGACAATTAATTATATATGGAAACTTTAAATTTTTAAAGTTAGTGCAGACACTGAGAAACTATTGCACCAACCTATTTAAATATCAATTCATATTTAAAAGAAATTTTTCCATAAAAAATTAATAAAAAACGACATTTAAATATGAATTGATATTTAAAAAGATTTGGTGAAATTGGCCCTGAAATAAAAAAAATAAATAAAATTAAACCATTTGTTAAAGCAACAATGAAATGCATATAGACATCGCTTAACCGCCAGCAAATAAATTTCACTTATGGTATTCTAAAAGTTAATGTAATTTTTACCATGTTATTTAGGCAACCTGTTGTATTTTGAGGCAAAGTTTTTGAGATTTTTATAAACGCTAAAACTAAAAAATCCCAAAATTAAAAAAATGCTAAAACAAAAAAGTTTTTCGAAAACCGAAAAATATCGCCAAAATTAAAAAAATCGGCAAATTTAAAAAAATCGCCAAAACTAAAAAAAATCGCCACAATTCAAAAAATCGCTAGAACTAAAAAAGCTAAAACTAAAATAAATTGTTACAAAAAAAGCCAAAAGACGAAAAAGTCCCAAATAAAAAAAAACGCCAAAACGAAGAACAAAATAAAATAATAAAAAAAATAAAAAAAAAACTGAAAAAGAAGTTTATAATTAACATTTTAAAAAAAATTTCAACATAAAGCAAGATATTCGATTACTGAGGCCAAATTTTGTATAGTATTACATAAATAGTGTCCGTACGGAACCCTACGTGTGCGAGTCAAAGTTGCACTTTGCTCAACTTATTCATCGTTTACATGGTTTCATCATCACACCCTTTTATAACAAGCTTAAGACATGCTCCATCTAAACAGGATTTGGAATGCGATGATGTAGTCAAAGAAATGATAGATGACGATGTTTCTTAGGCTGGGGTAAAACCCAGGGATGTTCAGCATTCGTTCACAAAAATTTTTTTGATTTTTGGGACCGTGAGAGAGAGAAAACAAATAAAGACTTTTGTCGAATGATAAACAAAATATTTTTAAAACTTCTTATCTATATTTTGTGGGGTGGTGGGAGTGACCGATTTTTATGAAAATCAGCGTGGCTGATTTTGCTGAAGCTCAGCATTTTTTATTATAGATATTGTATGTACCTAATTTGAGAACTTTTGCTTGAATAGAAAACATTTTATATGAAAAAAAAACGGATTTGGATTGCATGGGAAGAGGACAGTGGACCTGTGGGCTGTAGGATTGGCTAGTTGTGATGAAACTCAGCATGCGCCTTTTTTATGTGTACAAAATTCAAGAAACGATTTTATGCGAAAAAATCGATTTGTATTGCACAATTTATTCAATGTTGGAACCACAGATCAGCAAGATTAATGCCACGTAATTGAGGTACGAAAAACTTTCGAATCATGTTTCTATACCGTTCACCATTGACAGTAACGACGTATGGGCGGGCCAATGACCACCAGCCCATGAAGCGCACCAAAGAGTAATTTTCTGTGGATGTAATGGTGTTTCGACAAAATCTTATTGATTCTCCTCACTCCAAATGCGACAATTTTGCTTATTTACGTACCCATTCAACCAGAATTATGTACGCCATAAAATGGATGAGTTTGATAAATAGAACAATTATTTTTATTAAAAATGAGACAATTTTAAATTTTTAGTTGAACTATAGTGAATTTTAATCAGAAATAATTTCTTAGTCAGGCTTAAGTTCAGTAATTTCAATTCTTGTTGAATGAAATATTTTTATTAATTAATGTGAGTTTCTAAAAAGAAGAGAAGAAAAATTAAATTAGACTTCATTAGCTGGGGAAATACCGATATTTTTCTTTGCAGCCACGCACTTCATCAGCAGCCAAGTCTATCTACTGGGGTAGAGATTGTTATTATCATCAGCTATTTAACGCAAATTTTATGAAATGGAATATGAGAAATATTGTGTAACACATTTGTAAGTATCACTATTCATTTTCTGTTTATCCGTTTTTTCATTTTCTATTCAGGTTAGCACGAAGTTATGTCACTCTACCTAAGTGTGTTTAATCATTCTTGCTTATCTTTTACGATCATCTTAAGCCTCATCAACTTAAGCCTGACTAAAAAATTATTTCTGATTTTATTAAAAATTGCAACAATTTGCATGCATTGCTCTGGTGTAAGTCGATTCATAATGAAATTTCAAAGCAAACTAAACAGAAAGCAGCTATCAGCTGTTAAATGGGTGTCAAAGCTGTGACACTCTAATATACACCCTATATATAAGGCCGTCCCACTGTGCACTTCTAGACTGTTAGAAAATTTTCACCTGCACTGTATCTCGTGTAGCTACAATTCATGTCAATTTTATAATAGTTTATATAAATTACATGAAATTCGTTTTATATATTTCTAACTTCTTTTTTTGTGACATAAAAATTTAAATTACCCAGTTTCGTTAAAAAGCCATAAAATTATTGTGTTATCACTTGTGCAGAAAAAAAACTTAATGAATAAAAAATTATAACGGTAGCTGCTGATTAGTTAAGTGTTGAAGGTTAGAAGGTTAAACATAATTTAATTAAAATGTAAGCATGCTTTTGGGGGCAGAATAAAAATTCTGCTTGCATACATATGTAGGTGGCACGTTTAGTTAAGTTGTTTTTTTTTTAATTTAATTATTAAAAACCAAATGAATACAAATTTTGTAATAAATAATTTAAATTTTTTTATAGATATTAAATTTCTTTAGCTTAAGTTTTTGGGCTATTTTTATAAGCAAAGCAAATACATTTTTGTTGTAAATAGATTTTAAAACAAGCTTAGAAAATTTCTATTTATTGCGCCAGCAATAAATTATGCTTTGAAGTTTTAATGTGATTTATGGTGAATGTATAAGACTAACCGCATACAAATGAACATCTGGATCGAAAGACAGACAGCTAAAGGGAAAAAAATTTAAGATTTATATATTTCAATAATAAGGGCTTTCATGAGAAGGGAGACATGTTTCATGTAGCCCCTTTTCAACTTTTGGGCAAACAGTTAATGTGAAATTGAAACAAACTTCAAAAATTTCATTTAATAAAATTAAAATAAGAAAACTTAGAAGCAATTTTTTAGTTTACATACATATGTACAAATAAAAAGTGTAAATTGTGTTAAAAAAGTGTGTAAGGAAAGTTAAACAACTAAATTGCTCAGATTATTCGAAGAAATTGTGGTTTACAAAATGCACAATTGCACAGCTTAAGTTTACGAGTCAAAATTGTTGGGCAAACTTAACAGGTTTGTGTAAATAAATTTCTATAAAATTTTTGACATTTTATTTACGAAAGTGTAAAAATGCACAATTGCACAGTTTGCGAGACTTTTGAATGTTCTCATGAAAACTCTTAATAAGTTAATTGAACTAAATGCATAATTTTAAAATAAAACTTTTATAAATAAGTAAATATAAACTAGAAAATCAATATTTCAGCTGCTCAATATATTTATTTTAAAAGTATACTACGCCTAATAACAAATTTGTTTAAAATTAAATTAAATTTTTCTTTCAAATAACAATTCTCTTAAATTTAATTAACTTAAAACTTCAATTATTGCTTCTATAACTTTTTCATTTTGTAGAATGTATTGAACATTTACTAATCCCATTACTTATTTTGTTTGTTTTGTTTTATGTATTAGAAAATTACTTTTAAAAGCCTTCTTATAAACTACAAAATATTTTATATATTTATATATTTAAGTTTTATATTTTAAGAAAATATTAATGTTACACAGATTGCCTTCCAGTAGACTGCACTTTAATTTCTTTAAATTATTAAAAAATAAAATACTTTATTTGTTGTTTTATAACAACACACACACAATATTTAATAAAATTTCTGGCAAAATTTTACCTTCATGCTTTTTATTTGTTTATTTTACAATCGACCTGACTTGTGACCTTAATAGAAACCAGCTTATACCCTTTCCATGTATATGAATGAGCATAATGGCAGCAATATCCTTAAACAGGTATTAAAATCTATATAAACATTTTTCATATAATTGTATATGTGCATATTGGTCTTTATGCGTCTATCGGTTATTGAATTCACAAATATTTTACGGATGACTAAACATTTTGTTAAAATCAAATAATATCAAATAGCAATTGATGTACATACTCGAACACATTCATGTGTATATGTATGTACGTAGACATGTACAATAGATTGGCTTAAAAATTTAAGAAAAAAATCCAAATTTTACTAGTTTTTTTTTATATTTTGGCAGGTCTTTATATTGACCTAAAAAAATTAGTGCAAAGACTAAACTTTTGCCTTCAGCAATTAAGTTTCTGTTACATAACAGAAGATAATTTAACATCAAATCCAAAGACTTAAACTAACCCAACGTAAACTAAACTAAGCTTACTAAGCCGAACCTAACTTACGGCCCTTTTCACAAGTACAATTAAAAGCAAGTTTTGTATGAAAAACTTGCAGTTAAAGTTGATGTAAACTCTTAATCATACATTGTGAAAAGGGATGTTAGCCTAAAATCTCATGACCTAATCTTAGCTAATCTAACTTTACATAAATTATATAAATCTAACCAAACATAACATAATGTAATGTTGACCAGACATAATGTAATCTAACATCACCAAACTTAACCTAAACGCCTTATTTAACGTAACTTAATTGGATCCCACATGGGGTATAATTGCGGCTTTCGATTATTTAATTTGAAGGTTAATGTAAATCATGTTGAATTAACATGAAACATAATTGAATTTCTTCAAAAAATCTGCGCGTATATCTGCAGTTTTGAAAAGGCTCTCTTCAATTTTAATTAAAACTGTTACAATTATTTATATAATTAAATGTTATAGTTGAAATTATCAAAATAAAAATAAAATTAAATAATGAAAAACATTTTTGCAATTGAAGATTTTCGGACATTGCTGAATGTAGGGTACATGTCCAAAATACAAAATAGTTGACTCCAGGCGCATTCTTAAAAGATTGCCTTCAGCATTATGTGGTTAAAAAGTAAATGTGTTAAACAAAGTTTTTTTTGTTATAAAATTGAAAATAATGACGATGCTTTTTCTTAAACATGCCTTTTTTTAGGGAAATTTTAAAATTTTGATTTCTTAGCCTTTCCCCGATTTCATGAAAAAATTAAAAAATTAAAAATTTGTTCATTAGTTTTATTTAAATTCTGGTCAAAAATTTATTGCTGACTTTTAATTTAAATTTTAGCAATAAACTAAAAAGTTATGGACGAAATATTAAAAAAAAAGTCAAAGTCAATATTTTTTTTTCAATCGAATATCTTCTAAGTTATAAGAGCTACGGAAATACATCTTAAGAATTTTAAGCCTAGCTCAAAATGTTTTATTCGATAAAAATCGCATAATTTAAAAAAAGTTACAACTTTCAGAATTTTTTTTTTTTTGAGCTTGAGGTGGTCAACTTTGGCTTACTGTAAGTCCTCTCCAGCTTAAGCCACAAAGACATGCGTTATAAAGCCTAAATCCTCTTATAAAGGTAATCGAAGTTGTAGATAAATCCATTTAGTAGTTTAAAAGTTCTATACTTCTGTGGCAAAAAGGAAAAACTGCTTAAGTCGAGATAAGCTGATTTTGAGTTAATGGCACCTCCGCAATCTGCATATTTGAAAGTACCCCTGGTCAACATCTCAAATAATTTGTGTTATTTTTCAGGAAGTTATAGCCCTATGACTTGCGACTTATCCTTTTTAGACTGGGAATAATAGCTCTCATTTTGGAATAATAGCTTTATTTAGGTTATACTTTGGGATATTTCAATTTAAATGTATTACTTATAGTGTGTAGAACTAGGTTTGCTTAAAAAATTAAGGTTAACACAGAATTTCCCAATTCAACTGCAAAAGAAATACATTTCTGAAAATCGACTTGAACGCTTAAAAGCGCTCTCCTGCAAACCAGTAAAATATGACTTAAGCCCTTGTTCCTTATTGCCACAGATTTATTACAATTTATTTTGCACCGGAAAAATATAATTTAACCTTAAGTAGAACAAAAATAAGCAAATTAACTAACATGTGCATAATTAGTAATGAAAACACGACAATGGTAAGACTGTTGTAAATTTAGAGATGGTAAATTTGGGCTTTCATTACAAAACACATTTCAGCAAATTGAAATACGATGAATCAAACCAATTCACATATTCCATTTGCAAGAAAGTTTCGTATATAAGGCAGAAATCTACATCAACTGACACCACACACAGTGGACCAAACACAGAAGAACGCTGATGATGAAGGTTTAGTGGCCTTCGAAAACGGCTGGCTGTTCCGTTCAACTATGTGTTGTCAGAATATTTACAACTAACTTTGATGTTATTTGTTCATTAATAATTATCACATGTATTTTGGCTTAAAAGGCGATACGAACATTAGCCTGTTCAATTCATTAAATATAATTTAACCTTGTTTACGTAAATTTTAATATAAAATTTTTCTGTGTGTATGACATTCACTGTCGAAAGTTGCTGCATATAACCTAAAGTTTTAAGATATGCAATAACCAAAATATTTATTATTTTTAACAAAACTGTAGATATTCTATTCTATGCTAAAAATTTTATTATTTGGCACAACATTTATTGATAAAAAATCATTTTGTTTTATAAAGGAAAAACTTTTTTCAAAACCTCTTGTAAATCAAAAATATTTATATATTTAGTATTTTATATAAAAACTTCGTTTACTTACTCTTTATTTTAATTTCAACCTAAGAGTATTATGGATGATTTGTTGCACAGATTTGAATATTCATATTGTAAAATATGTATAGGTTTACACACAAACAAACACAAGAAATGCAAAGAGAAAAAAATATGTTAAAACAAGTAAAACTTTATTCAACAATAATGACTCAAATAGAGGAAAAGAAAACTTAAAACTTGTCTAATGGAATTAATGATGCATTTATTTCTGTTTGAGAAGAAAAATATTTGCTTGATAATTGTAAGAGCTTTACTATACCATACAATTTCAAAGATGAACGTAAAGTACAGGGTGGGCCAAAAGTTACCATGGAGTTTAAAAGTTTAATAACTTTTTCGTTTATTAATTTTTTTAAATTTTTTTTCTCAGATTATATAATATACAAAATTCAAAATTTTTTTACACTAAGTATGAAAAATAATGTCTCTTAAATGACCACCGTTTTCAGCTTCGCACTGATGGGCGATTATGATTATGATTGATGAAGCTCATTTTCATTTGAATGGCTTTGTTAATAAGCAGAACTGTAGGTTCTGGGGTTCTGAAAATCCAAGAGCCATTCATAAAGGCCAATTGCACCCCATTAGGTGTACAATATGGTGTGGGATCACATCTGAAAATATCATTGGGCCTTACTTCTTCGAGAATGAAGATGGAAGTGCTGTAACCGTAAATGGAAAGCGGTATCGGTTTATGATAGAAAATTTTTTACGTCTTGCTCTTGAAAACATACCTGGTATGTAGTTTCAGCAGGACGAAGCCACTGCCCGCACTGCCTGAGACAGAATGGCACTTTTAAGTCAAATTTTTGGAGAACGCATAATTTCCAGAAATTCGGAAATAATTTGGCCCAGCGCGATCGCCAGTTTTGACAGCACCCGACTATTTCCTTTGGGGTTATTTGAAGTAGCGAGTGTATGTGAACAAGCCAGAGACAATCCTTGAACTCAAGGCAAACATTGTTGCAGAAATTTTGGAAGATATTATGGAAAATGCTCTAAAACGAGCCCATCAGTGCGAAGCTGAAAACAGTGGTAATTTAAGAGACATTATTTTTCATACTTAGTGTAAAAAATTTTCCATTTTATATATTATATAATCTGAGAAAAAAATAAAAAAAAAATTAATAAACGAAAAAGTTATTAAACTTTTAAACCCCAAGGTAACTTTTGGCCCACCCTGTATTGCAAACCCAAACAAAAAAAATATTACAGAATAATGTTAAGAAGAAAAATGTATGCAACAGTGTTTGGTTACAGAGATGTTATGTCTGTTTGGGCAAGAGCTTGTAACAATGTTAAAGAAAAACATAATCTTTGTGGAGCAAAACATTACATATGTATGTATGACTGTATGTGTGTGTGTATTCAAAGGCAAATAACAAAATAAGCCCCAACGAGCAGTAAACAAAAATGTTTGAAAGTTAGTTGAGCTAAGAATTATTTGAAATTAATGAATGCTACTAGAAATGTTTGAAAAATGAGAATGTAGATATCATTTTCATACACTTTTGTTCATTACGTCAAAAAAAAACTCTTAAATATTTCATTGCGAGAAGTTTTGTTCATAAATCTTTCTGCATGTAATATGTTTTACAAACATGTCCATCAATGATTTATGGAAAGGATTATAAAACCAAACCAAAAATAATTATTTCTAATACATATTTGCCAGCTGCACACGAGAGCTGCTACTTTTTACTTTAATGATTACACTGTGTGACAAAAAAAAATATCTAGTATATGATACAAAAAATACCAATGTAAAATGACCAAGAAAAAACTTTGATTGAAAGCCATATTAAATTTATAAGTAATAATATCGTGACATAAGCGCCAAAAAGTCTCAAGCGACATAATTTTCAAACTTAATTTTTTGACCAAAATCGATCATTTGCGATCGCAAATAATCGATTTTCGTAAAAAACAAGGTCCAAAAAATGTGTTGGGTTAAGTTTTTTTTGCGGTTATGGCTCGAAATGTTATTGAGGTGTGTTGTTGTTTATTTGCTTTGTTCAGAGCTGCATTGCACTGTTGTAGTCAGTTGCATGTAGAGATGGGCGCGCAAAAAAATATTTCTTTATATTCAAATAGATACATATTGTTGTTTAATTTCAGAATTCTAAGCTTAAGATACCCCTACACTATCAACAAATTTGATGGTTTTACGTGTTTGACGATAAAAAATATTAAATTTTTTCTTTATTGGAAATTCATGCATAAATATTTTAACACCAAAAATCGCACGAAATCAGATTTTCTGTCACGAACATTTCGTGTGGAGTCGTGCGTTTTCCTGTCCACGAAAAAAAACAAGACACACGCCCATCTCTAGTTGCATGACTTCTTCTGGTTTTGTTGTTTTTTGTTCAGATGTTCGTGTTGTGTAAATAGCAACAAACTTCGCATTACCAGCGAAAATTTCCTGCTGCTGGCTACTAGACAGTGTACTAGTCTAGTAGTCGGAGGGTTGTAAGTTCCATTCCTGCAGTTGACTCTGGGTGATTTTGCAGACAAGCCAAAGTAGCTTCGCACTTTGTGCTTCTTATTCAAGAAAAAAAATAATAATAACTAGAACTTTCATTTCAAATAACTTTTATATTCAATCATTCATTAAATCAAGTATTTGGAAATCATCTAACGTTTCAGTATCCAATCATAGTCCTTGTTTAGTATGCAAAGCTTGGTATGCAAAGGTCGTTGGCGCCCTATGCTCTAGTAAATCATGTAGAATTAAAATTTAATTCATGGTAATATTTATTTAGTTTGCACTTAAATAACTTTTACGGCTGTTGTGGCTGCATCTGTAAGCGCACGGACAACCACGCGTAAAGTTCGAGTTCAAATCTTGGCCGGGGATGCCAACTACAAACAAACAGCCACACATTTCCCTGATGCCTGTACCAATGCACACTATCACAGTCAAGTTTAAATAATTAAAAATATAAAATTAAATGACAACATTATTAAATTAAGTCTATGTTGTTTCAACTTCAAATAACTTTTAATTCAACATGATTCTTCATTATATTATTCATTAAGTACCGGAATATTAAAAACAATAAAGTTATTCCAAAGGAAAAAAGCAGAGTTGTAAAAGAATGAAATCTCTTCCTTCCCCACCTTACTATACCTTCCTTATCACCCTCTCTCACTATCTTCTCTTCAACTCACAAGTAGCACAAAGGAATCATTGTCTTGGACCCGCAGCCTGCTAATCTAACCTAACCTAACCTGTTTCAAAGGAAAACAAATTCTTTGAAGGTTATTGTAAATCATGTTGAATTAACATGAAACACATTTTATGCCAGATCACCAAACCAAAACCTTGAATTACGGGTAAAAGCCCGGTTTCATCTACCTTTATACACTTATCGTACTGTAACTTAGAATAACAAACGATTTTAGAATTTGAAAGAATAAGTCTCTTCTTGTGCTGTCGAATATATTTGCTTTAAGTAAACTTTAAAATTTTCATACAGTATTTTGCGTGTGAAGTAAAACGAGAGTTTGAGTTTAAAAATCTGTTAAAATTTACTAAGTTTTATTAAAAGAATTGAAAAACCCAAAAAGTTTTCATAATGTTTGTTATATTTTGTTTAAACGCATTCTGTAGTGATCTGCGCTCTCCACAGTAAAACTCGCATAGGAAAGTGAAGTATTAATTTTGGGAAACAAAATTTTTAAATTTCACTTTCAACTCTAAAGCTTAAATTTTCAATTTCACCTCTAAAGGTGTGGATGTGTGGGCAAATATTTGATTCAAATACGTCTTTAGTTAACATTGTGCTTAATTATAAATCAGCTTTAAGTCTACTATAACTCTACTGTGTTCTAAAGAAATTACACGCAATAAAAATTACACTACAATTCCTACTGTTAGTCTATTAAAAGTTTTCCTTTAGTCTGCTGTAATTTGATCATAAGTCTACTTCAAGTGTAGTTTAAGTGCAATATAAGTATATCAGATATAAGTCTATTGTGTGTGTATAATATAAGTATGCTTTAACTTTGCTATAAATCTACTATAAGTGTACTGTAAGTTGGCTTTAAGTTTACTATAAGAAACCACTTATCCAGTAATGTAAATCGACTAATTTAATGATACTTTCAAGTCTGTTTCTGTTGGCCAGTCAGAATAAAAATAAAAAAGGTCAACATTTCTTAAATAATACTGTATGGTTGGTTCCCAAATGAATTAAAGCAAAAGTGCCTTAAGGTATGAATTTAATTTAAGCAAACTTTGACTGCAACTAACCTAATGAGAAAACGTTTGTATTAGAATAGCGAAGAGACACCGCAAATGGCGTTCAGCCCAGGAATCTTCGTCAGAGATATCTTGCTCTGTATTTGGCAACGAAACGTTTACTATGAAGGGCTCCACAACGGCCAAACTCATAATTGGAACGTAGATAGTCAACAATTGGGCCGTCTGAAAGAATTGTTCTCAAGCGGCAAGTTGAGAGCGATTTTGGTCTATCAGGGCGACACCAGACCACACACATCGATAGTGACCAGAAGCAGCATTATTGCGAGGCTTTCATACATTCAAATTTTATTCCGATCTGGTATAGCACATATTGCAGATTGAATGATATTATGGTTGGTGAAAGATTCGCCTTAACAGAAGTTGATGAAAATCGACTGTAGCAGTTTGTTATCAATAAGGATATGTAGAGTTTCTTATAAAAAAAAGACAATGATGCTAAACAAATATTCCTCCGGCGCTTTCCTCATTGCCTTCGCTATGAGCAGATGTACAAAAATTCATTTTCCTGATTTTAAGAAATTTCATTAAACATTTTAAGGTTTAGGTTCTGCATTAAGATGTGGGTGTGTGTATGCTGCTTTACTTTTAGGTTTTTATTACTGCATCCTTTTTTTTTATTGAATACCAATTTTGACAGATGTGCTGCACAATCAGTTCCAATAGACTTACCTTGTTACAAAAGCATTTTAGTTTTAGTAATATTGGCAATAAATTTTCTTACACTGCTGTCTCTAATACTTCCGACCTTTTTAAAAATTCATACCTACTTAAACAACAATCTGTAGGTTTAACGTCTGTGCCCAAGTTGTTGCATGTGAAAGTAGAGAGTGAGAGAGAGAGGAAAAATTATTTTTTTCCAAAGTTTAGTCAAACATTAGAAAATCTTTTGAAAACTTTAGGGATTTTTATGATACTTAAATGTTTTGTAAGCATAAATGTAGTTACTTTATGCAGAAGTATGAAAATATGAATGCACATGTACACACTGGGCCATGTACTCTATGTGTGTGTGAGTTGAGTAGTGTTTGTATTGTAATCTTTGTATATACAAACGTATGTATGTACGAGTATGTATGTATAAACATGCTTTATAGTTTGCAATTACTGCCTTATTTATTATGCCGAAATGGATTATCTCTTAAGCATCCTGGGAAGCTCAACACAAATACAAGCACAAACAGCAAGACGCACACACACGCACTCACGTGCACACATCCATACAAATGCACCACGTCCCTACCATAAATATGAATGCAAGAACATGCAGTGCAGCATAAAAAGCATTTATGCAAACGCTGCTATTTATGCAAAATTATGAAAAAAATAAATAGCAAGAGGAAAAAAATAATAATCTTTGAAGAAAAAAATATAAAAATTTCATGCAGCTTGACAAAGGAATCTGTTGTTTGCTTGTTTGTCATTATCGTCAACATTATTTTCTAACAAAAAGGAAATAAAGTAAAACCGAAAAGGAAGAAACCAAATAAAGAAAAAAGGATTCATATATCCATAACATATCAACATTATTTAAATACGAACAAACAAGTGCACACACACACAGACACACACACAATTGCTTACACACAAACAAATATTAGATAAAATGTGTGCACTTAAAAGAGACAAGGGCTAACAAGTAACAGAGGTAGTTTTACGAATTAATTCGTATACACAGCTCTACTATAGGTATGTCTGTATATAGTGCAGTAGTACATAGAAAAATAATAATAAAGTTGATTTGTTTATACACATTGTTAAGCTGGTATCATACTTACAAATAAGTACAATGAACAAAAATTTTAATTATTGTGGAGATAAGTTCAATTTAAACTGCAGCTCATTTAAATCAATTCATAATCCAAAATATATATATACTTTCAAGAGACTCTCAAGCCTTTCTCAAGCCTTGATCAAGAATTTCTCAAGCCTTTCGCAAGCATTTCTCAAGAATTTTTCAAGCTTTTTAAAATATATCCTTTTTGATTCTTTAAAAATTAAAAAAACATACAAAAAAATTAGAACATTATTAAAATAATTTCTTGTGCTTCACATTTTTTGAATTCTTGCAGGATTAATGAAATCGCTAACAAATTAAATGTAAGAAAAACTAATGTAATAAGTTTCACAACTTTTCTAAATTTTTTTTTTTTTTTGTTATTTCGCAAGCATAAGTAAAATTTTATATTCTGTGAGGATTAAAAATAACCAAAAAATATTTAAACCGGAGAAAAATTAAAATCATATTTAGCTAAAATATTTTCTAGTGTTTCTCAAACCTAACAGACATTTTTAATTTAAGCTCAAAAGCAATTAAAAAAGACGTTCAAATATTCTTTTAACGACTTTGTAACTAAAGCACGTTGTACATATACATTGGCGGAGGGTGTTTTAGGCGTTATGACTGATGATTTTAAAGAATAATATTAAAATTCTAGGCAGAAAGGGTAACAGCAGTTCTTGGTGTATGCAATGCCCCCACTTCCCCAACAGATTGACATATACACGCCCATGTAAAATATAAACGTTTTTAATGCTTAGAAATTTTATAAAAATAAAATTAAGTAAAATACATAAAAAAAATTTCCGATATTTTTTTTAAAACATTCTATAGTGTTTCTCAAACAGCAAACTAATTGACTTTATAAGTGTACAATTTTTTCTTTTCATTAGAAATATAAATAAATCAGTCTAACTTCCTGTTTTCCGCAACCCAAACGTTAGACTTGAGCAAACAATATATATGGAAAGATTTAATTTTTTTAAGCCGAAAAAATGGGCTCTTCTAGCCTTTCTCAAATAGTAAATTATTTGCGTAAATATTTATTTTTTTTTTTACTAGAAATATAAAAAGCAGTCTAATTCGCTGTTTCCACAACCCTTACGTTAGACTTGTATAGAAAATTTATATGGAAAGCACTAATTTTTTATTAAATAAAAAAACCGGGTATTTTCCAGCATTTCGCAAACTGAAATCGAATTTCATGTATAGCAGTTTTTAACTAATCATAGACTAAATAAATAAACTAAAATCATAAAACTAAGAATAATGAAAAATAATAGTCTTTGAGCGAAAGCTAAATACATAATGAATTCATTTTTATCTTAAAAAGAATTGAAATTAAAATCTAACATTCTCTAGCATTTCGCAAGGCCAGAACTACTTTGTATATAATATGTATTTTATTCTTAGAGGCTTAAATATATCAATATTAATAATAGACAATTTATTTTCTCTTTAAAATTAAATTCTCTAGCCCTTGTCAAACCTACATATATATAATAATGATTTGTGCTACTTTTTTTTGAACTTTTATTATTGCATAATAATTATTTTATTATGCTTTATGTGCTTTTCACCAGATTAACAATATTTATTTATTCACAGTATTTTGATATGCCCTTTGACAAGGCGGAAAACAATTAAGTATTCTTATTTTAAATGTTTTCTTATTTAAGTCTCTAAGAGTAAAAAAGATCTCAAGCTTAATTAAAAATTTGCTGTATACATATATATTTTTAAAACACTTTTATGCTTAAAGATTTATAAAAAAAAGGTAAAGTTTCTAAAAAGTACATTCAATATTCTTTAAGATTCTCTAGCATTTTTCTAGCCTTTAGTAAAGTGCAGATATAAAATTTTTAATTCTTTATAGAATGGTTTTTATAGACTCCATATAAGTACAAAATAAAAATCCTAAATTTTAGTTAATTTAATTATTATTGTTCGAACTTCATTTGATTTTTAAAAGGTGCGTATATAAAGCAGAAATCTACATCAGCTGACACCATACACAGTAGACCAAACACAAAAAACGCTGATGATGAAGGTGTAGTGGCCTTCGAAAACAGCCAGTTGTTCCGTTCTACTACGTGTTTGTACGAATATTTCCAACGAACTTTGGTGTTATTTGTTCATTAATAATTATCACATATAATTTGGCTTAAGAAGCGATACGAACTTTAGCCTGATCAAATCATAACTAAAATAATCCTAAATACTTGCCATATTTAGCTTAAATATTCTCCACGTTTCTCAAGCGCAAAGCAAAAAGTTAAAATAACATTTTAGAGATTTAGAAAAAATTTATATAATTAAAGATTCCGAAGCAGCAAATAGAGAAAAATACATATTTAACTAAATTCTCGAGAATTTCGCAAGCTTAAACTATGTTTGAATATTAGTTTTTTTAGTTAAGCTCAAGAGCAATTTTAATTTTTATATTTTGTTTGAAAGTTCTTCATAAACATTAAGTGCAAGAACACTAAAGAAATATCTTCGATATTTGTAAGATTCTGAAGTGTCTCAAACTAAGAATAAGTTGCGTATATACCTTATCTAATACTTCAGAAATGAAAACAACAAAATAAGATTAAATAAAAGAACAATTAAGAAAAACTTGTTGTATATAATTTTTATATCCTCTAAAATATCGCAAACCCAAGACAATTTGCACAAATATAGCTTTAAGTTCTTTCTGGAATTTATTAAATTAGGAAAAATAGTTTTTCTTGTTTTATGCTATAAGACAAAAAAATCATTAAAATGGTAATATATGTTATTCACATTTGAAAAACACTCGAGAAAATTGTTTAAGTTTAAGATTTATAATTTTAGACTAATTTCTGCTTGCTGAGAAATATGTGCCACTTGTTTACAATTTGACTTTCAATTTGTTCTTAAAGTGATATTAAGCTCTTTATGTTTGCTGGGGTAATATTACACAAACACAGACACACTTACATATACGAGTACATACAACCACAACAACAACAGAAGAAAGCATGAACATTTTAAGAATATGTGTAAGTGAGCCAAAAAAAAACGTGCATACGAGTACACAAAATTGCAAAGAGAGTTTTGCTAAATGCATAAATATTCTATAAATTTCTGGCCATCATAGCAGTAATTTTTCATTTCAAATCCTAGTTATCATTTGTGTATTTAGTTTATGTACTTTTTGTGTGGTTTATCTTTTTCACATGAATCCTTTGCTACGACTGATTATTATTACACACATGAAAGATATCTAATAATAAAGAGAAGAGCAAAGGAAAATAATTTAAATTTTAAGCAATAGATATATAAAACTATATGAGCCTTTTTACGGAATTTGTTATATTAAAATTTTTATTTGCCGACAAGTGGCCAAAAGCTTACCAAAAACGGAAGTACTAAAATTTCATAAAATTTTTCTGATTATTCTATATATAATTGAAATATATTTGCTGGTGGTTAAGCATTGTCTATATATTTCATTGGTACTTAGCCAAAACACTAATAGACTTCAACCACATTTTGAACAGACACAAATCTCAAACCAATGAAATATATAGACAATGCTTAACCACCAGCAAATAAATTTTAATTAAATTTCGATAACATAGTGTAATTGGAGTCTAAGCTAATTTGCTTATTTGAAGCCGAATCGTTAAGTGCCCTGCAGACGATCAAATAAAGCCGTCACTCACCATTTGAAATTTGAAAATTATGTCGCTTCAAATTTTTTTTTGGGGGGCATATGGCACGATTTTTTTTTTTAAGATTTTGTTGAATAGCGCGATTGTACATCATTAACAAGAATGACTTGTGTCTTAACTCAATTAGAGTTTTGAGTTAAGATGTTGAAAAAAGAAAACTTTATTTTGCTCTCAACAGTAGAGTATACAAGATTTTCAATCTGCATTATTAACTCAAAAATTCTATTTTTTTAGTTGTAAAATTTTGTATAGTAAATGAGCGTATAATTTGTGCTTAAAACTTAGAGCTAGTCAAATATTGTGATTTGATTTAGAGAACAAGCGTTTAAAGAGAATTAATGTTAAAATTTTAACAAGTTTTATTCAACTGAAACTTAATTACTTTTTTGAACTTTTGTGCCTAATTTTTGAGTCATTCCGATTTCATTTATAAAATTTGAATTGGCAATTGTTTATATAAAAGTAGCGTTATGCTTTAAACTTTGGAAAAAAAAAATGTATTAGAAACATGTAGATGTTTTCATTGTGATAAACTTTACATGCTTTTGTGCCCTAATGTATGTTATAATTCTCACAAAGTTGATATTAAAATTACTATAAGTCATGGTGTTTGGAAGGAATAGTTAGAAATCTGTTTGTAAGAGAACTAATAGAAAACTACTTTATTTTCACTGAGAGAAGGCACAGATAAAAAATTTTTATTATACCGGGCTAACATTATGAAATTTGTTCTTGCTATTTCTTGGCAGTGAGTAGGGTGGAAGCAGAGACTTACTTATGTATAGAATATGGAATAACATGAACTTCGGATGCATTTTTAGCAACTTCTTTAAAGAGAATTTGCTTCTAGAATTTTAAAAGTTCTTGAAGACAGGAACCATGTTCACTATGGTTCATAAAATCTTTGATCTGCTAAGTTTTCCCACGCCTTATATTGGCAACTATAAAAAAGGTTGTGCAACTAGTATGAAAAAATTCGTGATATAATTTAATTTAGAAAAAGCTAATGATATGGTAGACACATAAAATTTTTTTAAGTATCAAAAAAAAACATTCAACAATTTGCAACATTCCAGGTGCAATGTCCGCCTTTCTAAGTACTTTAATCAATTTTGTTGTTTGCTATAAGGAAAATTTCTCTCATTTTGCAACTACAACGATACAGATTATTCAAATAAGGACATGTACATGGTACTCGTACATGACACAGCAGCCTGTGGTGCAGAGGTGTTAAAAATATCAAACAAATTAGCAAAAAGAAAAAAAATGGCATTAAAATGTATACATTTACCCCGGAGGTAGGATGGAAAAAGAAAACAAATTATATTATTTTTTCTTTTTTTAATTTAAATCATATTTGTAATACACAACGTATCTTCTTGTAAAACAAAATTTATTATATTATTTTAATTTAGCATCACAAAATGCGAACATGCAACGGAGAGCAAGAGAGAGAAAATAATTTAATGAAACTTTTTGCAAAATAAGCTTGAAAAATGTTTTGTATTATTCAACACTTAAACGTACGCACCAAGCAAAAAACAAAAAACGTTTATATTAAAGTCGTGAGCAGTTCCAAGTGATTGTGCGAGCTCATGCCACTTATCCTCTAAGTGGATAAATATCTATAAAATCGATTTATCGATTTTCGCCTACAAATGCAATTTTTATGGCAGGCAATAGCTTAAAATATGCACAAATAGTCATCACAAAAAATTCAATAATTATACTCTTCACCAAAAATAGTAAAGGTTATATATAGGTTTGCCATTCCGTGTGTAATTTCCACAATATTCCTGTGCGACCCATAAAGTATATATATTCTGGACCCTTATGAATAGGGAAGACATCAGTCATGCAATAACTATTTTTACTATTAAGGCTGGTACTCTGTTCAAAGTTGTGAAAAATTTTCAGCACCATTGATTATTTCGCGTGAAAAATTTGACATTTACTAAATGTAACCCAACTCGCGGTTTTTTTATAAATTTCTTGCTTTTATTGCTTGAAAGTATGCAACATTGTTAAAAATTCCGTGCGAAAAAAGCACTGCTCATATTGTTTCGCAGCTAAACTAAAATGATGCCAGACTAATTTTGCATGGAAAGACATGCTTTTACGTGTTTTTCACAACAAGAACAGAGTACTACTTTTGCGAATTTATTTCGCAAATATTTCACACCAAACACTTTTATATGTAGTTTGACAGCATTTCGCACGAAATTGTGAATAGAGTAGCAGGCTTTAGGTAGTATTTAGTATTTCCCTGTTGTATATTTTTGCCAAAACTTTGTTGTCTACTCTTGCGCATGTTTAGTATAAGAGTATACGTATGTATGTTTGTATGCAAGATTATTTAAAATACGTAACTAAAACATGCTGAACACGATCCTAGTCAAACAACATTAACTACATGAATGTGAACGTGTAATGACAACATTTTGTGTGACATTGTAACAAGCAAAAAAAAAACTAAACACACAAGACTCACGAAAGATGAAAATGGAAGCGAACGTAGATAAGAAATAGTCTATCATAGTAACGCATTCAGTCACTCGCATACGAGAAATAGCACGCGAAAAAAAAGGATTTCATATAAAACTTAGTTTTTATATGTAAGTATATATATATATGTGTGTGTGTGTGTGTGTGTGTGCTCCCATTTGTGTGTAATAAGCCTTTTGTACTCAGCAGCAAAAAAAACGGAATTTTATTTTAAATATTTGTAATTGTTTGCTTAAGGATGTGTTTAATTTATGCACTCCGGCAACTGCCATTTGTTAAACCTCCGTTATTCGCTTGTTAAAGTAAGAAAAAAAGATTGAAGTATGTTTAAAAAAAAAAAAAATTGTTATAATTAAAATCTGAAGGGATTGCAAGTATATGCCCTGCAGAAAATTTGACGACTGGAGCATCTCCATTTAAAAGTGACCGGTCCGCTCCATGCGAAGTGTTGGAACTCGGACACATCCCTATCACTTGGGTACCGATCACATGATTAGTTTTATGTCAATTGGCATTTCCTGCAGCTTGTATAAATTTAGAAAGAATGCAACTGACAATTGCCTGTTGGCAGAATTAGTATTATCGTTTTAGTTAAGATTAATAAAATTCAATAAATCACGGAGCCATTGAATCACCTTTACTATTTATTTGAAAAAAAGCACATATTTATAAAAGTACCTATAGGACTAAATGTTTGGGAGTGATCCTAGATCGGATGCTGTTGTGGAGATATTGCTGGTCTCTCTGCTGAAGCGCCATTGGGTACAAGTGGGGACTTAGCCCTATTGCGACCCACTGGCTCTATAGGAGTGTCATCACACCATTTCCAACATAGAAAGTGCAACAGTAAAATTTTGGAGAAGGTTCAATGAATGTGCTGAGATGAGAACTGCATCCACCAGGGCATTGGATACCATTATTTATGTCCAACCTATAGATATTCGTATTAGGCACGAAGCAGCTTTTGCTACAAAATGTCTATAAGTTATGAGGGATTGCATCGGACAAGACAACCTACCACACCATCAGAACCTATGGACGCCACTAACCGGGTACGACCTGACTGTGGAAATAGCCGACCGAGTACGTGAGACTAGGGTTATATCTGAATGCGAGACACTGATATCAGAAAGATACTCCTGGGTCAATCGAATCCTCGAATAAACACGCGTGGGAGTTTGCTGCTACACGGATGGCTCGAAGCTAGGAGAAAGAAATGGCTTCATGCGATCACGGAGACCTTAAAATGGATTAGTGTTAATATTAGACTCAAAGAAGTCAATATATTTACCAACATTAAGTCGGCAATTAGGGCAATCACAACCGAAAGAGTAAAATCTACGACCGTGTTAGATAGCAAAAATATGATAAACGACAAAAAAGTAATATGAATGAGTTTGTAATATTAATTAAAATATTTGTAATATTAATTAAAAATTTAATTAAATTTTCACCTATAAACAATTTGATAATATCAATTAAGTTTTCCCACTCAAATTAATTAATACAATTAAAAATTTAATTGAATCAATTAAATTACAACAGAGTTGTAAAAGAATGAAGCTTTCCTCTATCTCTTCCGTCACCACCTGTCTTCTCTATCACTCTAACACCTAGTAATAGTAAAAAAAAAACATTCGTCTGGCATGGGTGCCGGCCCACTACGGTGTAACTGGAAATGAACATGCAAATGAACATGGGCGAAGATGGCCCACAGGACATGATAAAATTGTGATACTGTGGGTAGAGTAACCAAGGTTCTATAAAGCGACACGGACGAAGACAAAACAAGGGGACTGTTGTAACTAAACAAACCTGAGCCAGGAAATTTGACCGGCATCTTAACGGTGCACTCTAATCTACGAGGGCATTTGTACCGAATCGGAGCCATGAATGACAACTAAAGTACATTTTTAGAAATGCAACTTTTTAGTACTTTTTTTAAGTAAATTTTTTGAAAAGTACCCTTTTTAAAGCGTATCTTTTTTCAAAAATGGCTGCTTAGAAAACTACTTTCTAATTAAATAAATTTTTAGAAAACTAGCTTTTTATAAAAGTACCTTTTAACAAAGTACATTTTTAGAACGATAAGTTTGTAGGAAAGTACGCTTTTTGTAAAAGTACCTTTTTAGAAAAGTACAATTTTAGTAGAATAGCTTTTTAGAAAAGTACCTTCTCAAAAAAGTAAATTTTTCAAAAAGTACGTTATCTGAAAAGTACCCTTTTTGTTATAAAAATTCATTTTTAGAAATGTACGTACCTTTGAAGAATAGAGCTTCTCAAGAAAAGTACTTTTTAAGAAACATATCATTCAAAAACAGGAATATTTAAAGAAATGGCCTTTTATGGCAGGAATTTTTAACAAATTATTCCTTAAACAGTAATTTAAATGATTCGAATATTTAGAACTGGGGCCAAATTACGGGCACTCGTTATCGAACGAAATTACGAAATATTTCAATAGAGTTTATATGGAAATATTTTTAAATTGCGAACGGTATCGAATGCCGTAATTTGCCCCCTGATACTTTTTTGGCTTAATTCATATTCTTAAGGTACGGTCACACTTGTCAAACACTTGCCCAAAAAAGTGTAACCAACAAACACCAATGAAAAAAGTTTTGATCCAGACACTTGTTTATCATATTAAACAGTTTCGAACACAACTAATGCACCATGTCATAGAATCCAACAATATTGGCTAGTCTTTAACTTGACAAACTTTTGTCTGAATTGAAAGATTTTTCATTAGCATTTAGTGGTTACGCTTTTTTGGGCAAATGTTTGACAAGTGTGACCGTAGCTTTACTAACATTAATAAAAAAAAAACTAATATTATTAATGTGAAAGTGAGTTTGATGGTTTTCTACGCTTTCATGCTCAAATCGCTAATCCGAGTTTAAAAATTCTTTCACCACTGAAAAGCTGCATTATCAGTATCAAATATAGGATATTCTTTATCCGGTTCGGAAGCGATTTTTTATATCTGATACGGATTTTTTTCCGAAAAATACATTTTTGAGATGGTTAGGCATTTTTCGTTTCGGGTTTTAAGACCGGTTGTTATGTATTTTTTTAAAAGATAAACTCGAGCGGAGCTGAGGTTAAAAATTTTTTGTTAATATTTTATTAATTATTTCTTATTAAAATTTTTAATGTATTTATTTATTTATTTTAATAATCATTACTATTTATTTATTTAATAAATTCATGAATTGAAACAGACAAAACTAACTGAGTGGGGTAACTCAAATGGAAATAATTTATTGAATACGTACCTGCAAACAGAAGAAATAAATATTTGATTAATTTAATTTTCCCCTAAAAGTTATTTAAATAAAATCAAAGACATAGACGACTTAAAAAACTAGACTTTTATACTAAAGCTCCATTCTAACAATAGGATTAAAAAATAAAATAAACTTTTTAGTTTACTAATTAAAAATTTACATATAATTTTAGTTGGCACACATGTACATACATATGTGTAGGTATATATATATATATAGATATATATGTATGTACATTTTTTTTTGCTTATATCGCATGCTCATAACCTCATTCATTAATTTTTAAAAACTTTTCAAACTTTATTCATCTATCTTTTAATAAGAATACCAAGTTTTGTTTTTTTTTTGTTTTTTTGCTTCCATTAAATATAAACCTCATCATTTACAGATAAAAGCAGTTTGTTGTTTTTGTTAATTTCACATGATGATTAATAACAAAAGACTGACGACTGACGACTGACTCCTCCATTCAAATACTACTTGACATCAATGAAAGTGTACTTGAGAAGAGAGACATGGTTATTACAACCTCCCATGCCAAAAGCAAAATAAAAAAAAATAAACTTTTGTTTCAACAAACCTCAGAGTTCTTTGGTTATACAAGCAAATAGAAAACATATAATAGGAAAAGATGAAAAAAACCACAACTTTTCTTTAAAGGTTGTCTGTGAATTTAAAGGATGGCTCCTCTTTGTTCGAAAATAAAGAGCAGTGGCAAGGTGTTTTTAAGGCTTTTTTTTCTTTTTTTTTTTGTTCTTTATTAGTAAAGGCAAATGAAAAGCGGAAAGGTAATTGATAACCCTTAACCCTTGCTATGCGCTCATTGCATTCATAATTGCAAAAAAGAAAGGAAAAGGATCTCTCTCTCTCTCTCACACACACACCAGCACATCCGCACACACAAGAAGGCGCAAGTGAAAAAAGTTCAAGTTTAAAAAATTCCTCATTTGATGAAACCACCTTAGAACTACAACGCCAAAGACAAAATTTAATATGTAACATGTCTAACGGCAGCACACTTGTGTAGGGAGTTCTGAAACAAACTTCTTTCAATAACAGTTGAACTTTTTTTCATTGCCTGGGTTAACCAGGCACAAGAATACTAAAAACGTAAGGATGAATTACTTGAAATAGCAAGAGTTGAAGAGGAGAAACACTCGTAAAAGAAGTTTCTGTCAAGATACAATCACAAAAATTATGCCTTCATAAGGGAGTTTAAAGAAATTATTACATATTAATTTTTTTTAAATGTGAACATGCATACATATGAGGCAAATCAATTCATTTGGAAAATTCTTATAATCTCTTCTATCAGCAAAATCATTGAAGGAGTTTGGCTTTTTTCTCCGTCTTTAATAAGAAAAGATAAAAGATTGTAAAAAAGATTTCATTTTGTGTAAATGTAATAAAAGTGTACGTTATCTGCTTATTGAAAAGTTGTAAGAAATTTATTCTTTGACAAAACATATAGCAGAGTTTTTTTTTTGTTTTTTTTTCAAAGCTTCCATAAGTTTTTGGTACATATATCTTGAACATTCTGATTAAAGTTTTCGTATTATGAGACACCAGGGCATTATTATTTTAATTAATATTTATCATACGTGCCACTTAGCAGATGTATAAATGTATGTTAGCAGCTTCATCTGCGCTGCTTAAGAAATTTGCGTTAATCTAAACTTCTGCATATGGCTTTTATATAGAAATAATTTATGAGCTTACTTTATAAAAAAAAAAAAAATTACAAATAGTAGGGAAAAAAATGTGGGAATGTGTTTAATGAATGCAATGAGTTACATACCGTATTGCGATCGCTCTCCGGGTAAAGCTTAAATTAGACGTGCTATAGCCATAACCAAAATTCCATTGGTTTCTATGGTAATGTCTATGGCGTTATGGCGAGTCGCCTATAATTAAATACAGTGTTGCCCATAAGTTTGGTTCGAACAGCTGTTTTCTATGGTTATGATTACAACACTGTGGAACAAATTCAGGTCAGCAAAAGTTAGGTCGATTCTGAGAGCGAGGGGTGATAATAGAGGCTAAATTAGAAGACCCTCATCGCGGCGTTTGTTTATGTTAGTTCGAATTTTTTTTTAATCGCAAAGTTCGAAGGTAGATTAAAAAAATAATTCGAACTAACATCAACAAACGCCGAGATATGGCGTTAGAATCGACCAAACTTTTGCTGACCTGAATTTGTTCCACAGTGTTATGGCGCGTCTGATTGAACTTTTACCCAGCGAGCGAACTCGTGAAAATAAAAATCAACCAATGCTTCTTAACTTCCTAGAGTTGTCAAGAATAAAATAAAAATTGATATAAGCTCTGCTAAATCTAAAGCTTTATCTGTCAGATAAAAGCCATTTCAATTAGCAAAATTTGCCTTTATTTAACCATGAATCAGTTCAGACAGATTGTTTGGACACAAGACTACCTCCAGTCCCAAGAATTCAGCAATATCTACAACAATCATATTTTTTGTGAGTGTTATAAATAATTTAAATGTTATAAATGTAATAAATGTTATAGATGTTATAAATGTTATAAATGTTATAAATGTTATAAGTGTAATAAATGTTATAAATTTTAGAAATGTTATAAATGTTATAAGTGTTATAAATGTTATAACAAGTTCCATAGATGTTATAAATTTTAGAAACCATAAAGGTCTTATAATTATATATCGATGGCTTCATTCCAGAGTACGCTAAGTATAGAAAGTGAATTTTACAGGAGACGCGTTCAAAGTTTATTTGGAATTTCTCAAAGGCCGTATAAGATAGAAATTCAATTTTACAATTGTGAGCATAACTTTTGATAAGGTTGTCTGATTAATTCGAGCTTTTGACAGGACTCAAGTTACATCAATCCAAATTCAAGTAAACAAACTCCTTCAAAACATGCTAAGTCGACTTAGCATACTCTGGAAATAAGCCATCGATATAAAATGTGGTATAAATAGTTTAATTATTATAAGAGTTATAATTTGTTTAAGGATTCGGTCAGTAACTTTTGAAAATATTCAAGTAATTTACCTTGTCATTATGTTTGTATGTATGTGGCGTTAATATTTTTCAATATATATAAAATTGTTGCTGTTTATTTTTCCTTAAAAAATGGCAGGGGCCATTTTTGTTTTAGTTTGCTTTAAGTGAAATAAAAATTCATAAAGCAATTTTTTCTATTATCGCTCAAGTACAGGATAGCGTCATGATTTTTAAGCGAAGGTTTTGAATTGATTTTAAAGAATTTCTACTGGCTTTTTTACATCATACGAGTATGTTTTTGCTTGCTTTTTGAAGATGAAATTTAAAAGAAACAAAAGTTTTTATATATTTTTGTCTTCACTTTGGAACGTGGTTTGTGAAAAATAAACGCTAAAAAGCTGCCTTCTTAAAATGGTCTTTCTACGTTGCAGAAAGTCCGAGAAATTAGTTTAAACAACAATAGCCTACGAAAATGTTCGGCTTATTTCTTTGTTCATTCTATTATATTTTTTTTTTTTGCTTTAGTACTATCGCTTTAATTTCTTATACATAATAATATTTGTTATTTGTTTGTTTTCTTTTTCGTCTTCATTTCCGTTTCACTAAATGTCGTTGTTGTATGTTTGGCTTCGTATTTGCAGTTTGTTTGTGTGCGTAAGAATCCTGCAAATGCTATAAAATTAAATTATCTTATAAAAGCATACTTTCAGGATTGTTTTTTTTTTCTTTTACTGCTATTGAATTTTTATATTTGGAAACGTATACATGAACTTTGAGTATTCGTCTGCAAAATTCTAAAGACTGTTATAGTCAATTAGGGCGTTTTAAGAATTTATTTTACTAGCTGCGTAAATTATAATATAACGTCTATAATGCCCATCAAGATTAAAATAATATATTATTCTTTCAAGTAATTCAAAATAATTGCATTATGCATATCAAAAAAAAAAATTTATGTTTCAGGGGAAAAATTTTCATAAAATATTTTTAAGAAATTTATTATTCGACATATTGTCATAAGTTTATTTCAATTTGAAATTTATTTGCTGGAGGTCAAGCAATGTCTATATATTTCATTGGTGCTTAGCCAAATCATCAGTAGACTTTAACCACATTTTGAACAGTCACAAACCTCTTATCTTATGCACAGACTTTCAAAAACTATTTGAGAATTCACAAATTGCCTATTGCTTGTGTTTCGCTTGTGATTTTCAGAAATATTATTATTTGTGATTATTATTTGTGAATTCTCAAATAGTTTTTGAAAGTCTGTGCATAAGATAAGAGGTTTGTGACTGTTCAAAATGTGGTTAAAGTCTACTGATGATTTGGCTAAGCACCAATGAAATATATAGACATTGCTTGACCTCCAGCAAATAAATTTCAAATTAAAATAAAATATTTTTTTTTTTTTTGCAAATTTATATCTCTTTATAACATAGAGATAAAATGCTTGAACGTTTCATATACAACACAACATAATACAACATGCGCGTTGTGGCCATCAATAGTTCCCTATGAACTTTCTCTCAAAGAAAGAATACATTCATTATTTTTCACTACTTATTTCATACTTAATTGCTTTTTTGAGGAATTTAGCACATAAAACATTTCTTGTTGGCATTTTGTTTAAATGACAATATATTATGTTGGACTTTGAGGCATATTTAGAGAAAATATTTTATATCCAGGTAACATACTCTCATCAGTCAAAAATTTTAGCATTTGTTCACTCAAAGCTTTTACACACAAAAATCTTTTTTTTTTTGCCATTATTGAAAACTTAATTCCATGATACTTCCCACCTTACAGACAAAAAATGCTTGAAAGCAAATATTTTAGAGAGTACAAATTGAATTTTTGTTTATTATCATATAATAAATGAGTCATATTTCATATAAATTACAATTCTTATTCTGACTTCATTACATTTCAAGTCACAAGTAACTTTCTATTAATTATCCTTAAAATAATGCTGTAAACAATAACGACGTCCTTTTCCTCATTTACCTTGTAATTGATTAAATAAAAAAAAGTTTTATATACTTTAATAAAAGTTTTAATATTCTAAAAACAAACATAAAACATAAATTTTATTCAAGTAACTAGAAAAAGAAATATTTTTCATTTTTGTTTTATATCCTTAAGGGGCAATAAAATATTTTCAGCAAAATACAAAATTTGCAGGCAGATTATTAATAGAAAAATGTGTACTTCCAAATGGGTACGCAAAAGAAATAAAAGAAAAATGCATGAAAATTACATAAAAGAAGAAAAATGGAAAAAAAAAAATATTCAGCAAATGTGCCAAACCAAATTAATTTTTCCCACGGGATTACAAAGGTTTTGTACTGCTGAGCAAAAATTCGCTCACTTAATACGACAATATGGTGAAAGCGACCATTTAATGTATAGAACTCTTGCTTTCAGTTAAGAGGATGCCGAAAGATAAATTTTTATCGCTTTTATGGAGTTTTATGTGCTTTTAAGATCCTTAAGAAAGGGTTGCTGCCATTTGCTAGGAGCCATGTCTTACTTCATAGCCTTCTTTGTTTTAAATATATATTTAAATAGTAAACTAGAGAAAATGGAATAAAGTAAAAAGGATAAACCACAAATTTTTTGTTCATATACTTTGGCTAAGGAGCGCACAAGCAGCCTCATTTAGTATTTAAACAGCATTTATAGTTACAATAATTTTTTAAAAACATTTACAGCATTTATTATTATATAAGTATTTATGTATAAGATTTAATATATTCGAAACATTCATAACTTTTATAAAATTTACAACATTTATAACATTTATGACATTTATAACATTTATAACAGTTGTAACATTTATAACATTTATAAAATTATTACATTACATTTATAACATTTATAACATTTATAACATTTATAACATTTATAACATTTATAAAATTCACAACATTTATAACATTTACAACATTTATAACTTTAATAACATTTATAACATTTATAACTTTAATAACATTTATAAAATTTATAACATTTATAACATTTATAACATTTATAACATTTATAACATTTATAACATTTATAACATTTATAACATTTATAACATTTATAACATTTATAACATTTATAGTTCTAACAAACAAATTTTTACGTTGCATGTACATTAGAGTGCTCGTTTTTTTTTTCTTATATTTTCTCTTCCCAAATCATAAAATTTCATAGCGATAAGTTGTGTTTTAGGGGGTGCGTCCGCTCCTCAAAGTTGGTCTTCAATCCCATTTATTCAATGCCTTTTTAAAATACATTTTACAAAAATATGATATATGGCAATGTTTTAGCTCTTCCAGTCAACAACATTAGCTTCACAGAATGTTTTTTGCTAAAATTAATATTTTAGAAAATAATTCAAGAAAATATCCAAACAAAATACCAAAAATTATATACACCAAAATTATATGTTTATGGAAATTATTTATACTAAGCATGTTCAATAAGAGTTTATATCTAATACATTATTTCATGCATATATTACATTTATATAGATTGAATAAATGGACTTGATGAATGGCCACCATTGTGGGGCGGAAGCACCCCCTAAAACACAACTTATAGCTATGAAATTTTTTTTTTATTTTTTTACATAAAACTGTACCGATTTTGGGGGCAGAGAATATAAGAAATCAAAAAAAAAATAAAAAAAAATCTTCATACAACTACGGCCACTCTAATGTACATACTCGTACATGAACTTTCAAATAAATTAATACAATGCTAAAAAAAATTAAGTTATAAATGATACAGAGAGTTACAAATTATTTTTAACCTGCAAGAGAGTTTTATTTTTTTGCATTCCTCTTTGGCGAACTAACAGAAAGAAGTCGGTATCAGTTACATTTTTATTCAGTTATTATTTCAAAACTCCCAGCATGACTCACGTCTTTAAGTATTAAACAAAACAAAAAATCATTTGTTGCGCTTGTTTGATTTGGTAAACGATTATTTTGTGTTTTTGCGCCAGATTGTTTCCTATTATTATCTTCTTACAGTGTGTACCTTAATTTCCTGTTTGGATATTTACTCAAGCAATTTGTCAACTGTCACCGAGTCATGACAAGCACAACAAATAATATTTATTTAAATTAGTTTTTTTTTCGTTATGGTTCTTTCGACTTTTTTTGTTTTTTGCTAAGTTACTGCAACTTTATTTGTTTATTTGCAAATTTTATTTACATAATTTATTTTATTTCATTTTGACTTCATTTTATTATTTTACTATAATGACAACTTTGAGCTTAATGTTGTTATTTGCTGCTTGTTGTTGTTCATTTGTAATTGACATACAACTGTTTCATTTATCATTGCAATTAAGGTGCTTGCAAGCAATCGTGGATTGGGAACGTTTGCGAGATGTATTCGCTATTGCTAGTGAAATGAATACGAACTTCCAGAGTTGATACGTTCTCAGATTGCAAATACATATTTCAAATGTAACTTCAAAGATATTACGAAACATTCACTCGTCGTCATATTGTAATTATTTAATTTTTATAGCGCTCAACATTGGTTTTGAATAGGCACCTGCTCCAGCTCTGTGCATATTAAGCGTAAACTGAATAGTACTTGTGTGTGGAAAATAGTTTTTTATTTTTTTTCTTTTAATTGCAATCATGTGTTAGTTAACCATTTTGTTTGTATGATTATGTGTCTCTGTCAACATTATTTTATTATCAGTAATTTTTTATGTGTTTTGGCTTAAGTTGTCCAATGTTGTTGCTAAATATTTATTATGGATTTAAATGCGTTGAAAACATAATGACAGTTACCTGACAGTTAGTTTGTCAATTGTCAGTTAATTCATTCGCATCAACATCATGATATTTGTTTTGCTTGATGCATTATGTTTGGGCCAATAAATGCATTATTGAATTTATTAAAATCAAATTATCAATTAAAATGAAAACCACGATTACTCAATTTGTTTCAAGAATTTCATTTAGCAGAACAAAATAATTAATATTCTTAATGAATAAAATGGTCTCTTAAGGCATTTTTTGCTGGCCTTAGTGTCTATTCTTTAACCATTTAGTAAATCTGCTAGAGTTTGAGAGCCTTGTGCATTAGCAATAATACATATAAGCAACAAATTTGATAACTGTATCCATAAATTTAAATGATTCCACAAATTTTCAGATCGACTATTTACGTTTTTGCAGCCTAGTAAATGATAGTTTTCATATGAGCTCGTATTCTGCTCGCCTCCCCTAGCGAAATAGTTTACAATTGCCTTATAAATGTTAATTATTTATGTTATTAATGTTAATAGTTTTATAAATGTTATAAATGTTATAAATGTTGTAAATGTTATAAATGTTGTAAATGTTATAAAAGTTATAAATATTACAAATGTTATAATTGTTATAAATTTTATAAATGTCATAAATGTTATAAATGTTATTAAAGTTATAAATGTTGTAAATGTTATAAATGTTAAAAATGTCATAAATGTTATAAATATTATTAAAGTTATAAATGTTGTAAATTTTATAAATGTTGTAAATGTTATAAATGTTATAAATGTCATAAATGTTATAAATGTTATTAAAGTTATAAATGTTATAAATGTTATAAATGTCATAAATGTTATAAATATTATTAAAGTTATAAATGTTGTAAATGTTATAAATGTTATAAATGTCATAAATGTTATAAATATTATTAAAGTTATAAATGTTGTAAATTTTATAAATGTTATAAATGTTGTAAATGTTATAAATGTTATAAATGTCATAAATGTTATAAATATTATTAAAGTTATAAATGTTGTAAATTTTATAAATGTTATAAATGTTGTAAATGTTATAAATGTTATAAAAGTTATAAATGTCATAAATGTTATAAATGTTATTAAAGTTATAAATGTTATAAATGTTGTAAATGTTATAAATGTTATAAATGTTATAAATGTCATAAATGTTATAAATGTTATTAAAGTTATAAATGTTGTAAATTTTATAAATGTTATAAATGTTGTAAATGTTATAAATGTTATAAATGTTATAAATGTTATAAATGTCATAAATGTTATAAATGTTATTAAAGTTATAAATGTTATAAATGTTATAAATGTTATAAATGTTGTAAATGTTATAAATGTTATTAAAGTTATAAATGTTGTAAATGTTATAAATGTTATAAATATTATAAACGTTAAAGTGTTGTAAATGTTATAAATGTCATAAATGTTATAAATGTTATAAATGTTATAAATGTCATAAATGTTATAAATGTTATAAATGTCATAAATGTTATAAATGTTACTAAAGTTATAAATGTTATAAATGTTGTAAATGTTATAAAAGTTATAAATGTTACAAATGTTATAATTATTATAAATTTTATAAATGTTATATGTATTATAAAAATTTGAAATATTATAAATTTTATAATCATGAGGAAAGTTACAAGGCTCGTACATGCCTTAAATGCTTGAATTCTTTTTATGTTTAAGTGGTAAAAAATATATTGTCGCATTTGTTAAAAATATATTTTGCAACTTAAAAAAAGTGGGATCGTATTCACTATTGTGTATCACAAAATTTCAAGTCTCATTTCAGTAATTTATTAAATTTTATATAAATCCAGTTGACGCTCTTTTACTCCCAGCATTACTTCGTATACAATTCATTTTAATAAACTAAATTATTGTTCAATATTTTGGTCACGTTCTCTTCGTTTACCCATAAATAGAAAAGATTTAATTTAGTTTTATAGAGATAAGGAAATTAAGTTTAAGTAATATTTTAAGGAGAAAACTATGGATATTGTCTAAAATTTCATTCGGTTAACAAACAAATTATAAATTTATTATTAGTTTCATTAAGGTGTAAAGACTCTTTTGAGATATTTAAACTAAAAAAAAAATATTAATATATATAAAGTGTTAAATTAAATATATATTTTTAAATGTAATTTATTTATTTAATTTAATTTAATTAAATTTATTTATAAAGTGCAACGCGCATAATAAAAATGAAATGAGCACTGGTATTTGCAAAAGATTGTTAAGATTAAAGCATTCTTGACCAATTTAGTTAGTTGTTTTTTTTTCAAAAATGGACTTGGTGCATTTTCAATTAAATTTTATTATTATGTTAATGCGTTACTTTGCTAAAACTAGTAGAAATATCTACATATAAAAATATTTCCTTTAATAAATTTATAGCAAGTCATGTGAAGAGATTTGAAATTTCATTTATTTTAATTATAGATATTGCATAGTTGCACAACGGCTTCTTTTAACTTTATAACTTATCCATAAAAAATGTTTAATATTAATTTTTTTGCGTAATAAAATGCCCAAAATTCTATAAATATTATTATTGAATTGCAAGCAAATGACTGAATGAGTAAATGAATGAATGAAAGAGATCTATAGGCAAATGCGTAGAATGAGATAAACGAATAAACCAAAGTATTATTTAAATTAATGAAATATTTAAATCCATGTTAAATCTATGAATATTCATTTTATAAGCTTATTCATAAATATTTTGGTTTACTTTATTAAAGGGATTTAAAAAAAAAAACGTATTGTGTACAGATATTTATTTGTTTAACTTTTTTTCCGATAAAAGCAAAAATGTTGTAATGCACAAATAAAGAAAGAACAGGCTTCAACGACTGACAACAGCGGGAAGACAAAAACAAAATATATCGCTCATTTATTGCATAATGGACATATCTTACAAAATGAATTTTTGGAGTTAATAATGCCGGAAAAACCCTTTATATCTTGTCTATCTATTTATATTGAAATCAAAACAAATTTGTATGTAAATTAAAAACTTAAAAAAACTAATTTTTGCAAAACCATATTTTGTCACTTTTGCATGTATTGCAATAAGGGAGCGATATGTATGCTTAACCGCGGTTTGAAAATTTAAGACATTGTGGGCAAATTACGGCATTCGATATCGAAAAAAATGTTCATACAATTTTAATTGTGTTTGTATGGAAATTTCGATAGATATCAGAGCGCTGTGTAAAAATTTTTCAAATGTAAATGCGTCTTGCTTTTTAAATGTATTGCCATGGCGTTTATTATACTAAACCGACATTAAATGCTGTCGTATAATAAGCGAAGCACGATGTATGTGGAAGTGGTGTCGCGAACACTTCTTGTTCGTAACAAACACTTCAAATACCACAACAGGGAGTAGTGTCGTCAGCTGGTTAGAAAAAAATAGTAGCAACTGCATAACATGATGATGCTGCCACCGAGGACTTTCCGGGGGAGTGCCGGGGAAGTCCTGGGATTTTAGGGATTTTTCACTTAGTTTTTGGGAATCTCAAATAAGGTTAGTGTGTTTGCTAAAAGGTCGTGACTTGGATAAGTGGTTCGTGACAGTGTTAGCTGAAGGTGTCTCTGCTAAAATAAAAGAGCATATACATACAACTTACGTGTGTATCAGTGATCTGTAATGCATCGCTTTTTCGCTATTCATACTGGCTGTTGAAATTTTAAATCGAAATGAGTAGACATCGTTTAAACTCAACTACGCTAATTTACGCACACTCACGTTAAGATTGATTTCTAAGTATAGGCTGCAATAAATATGAATGCGACGTCTACATCATACTCATATCATAGTACAACTACAACTACAACTACAACAGTATAATGTGTATAAAGAAACACATTTCTAATCTCATAATGAGCAAACAAATAACCTCATATTTTGCATCGTCTATAAACATTGATTTAAGAAAAGTCGAAATCAACAACGTCATAAATCTTGCTAAGTATGAGTGCGATAAGAACTTGACACTTGCGAGTGCATATGAAGTTGGACAACATTGCAATAAGTATGAGTGCGCATAAGTACAAGAAATGATAAGTCATGATTCAACTCTACTCACTTTTTTACTGGTGTGTATGTACATGCATGAGGTTTGTATACGCGCCCACGCGCAGCAAAAAGCAAACATCACGGATTCTTTCGTCACGAAGTATTTTCTTCTTTACTTCTTTGTATATCTGCAATAATTGGAACAAATGTCTTGCACACAGTGTTGTTCAGTGTTTGTTCAGCATTTAAAAAATCACTCATGTTTTGAAAGTTCTTTTAATTGCTTTTATGCAGGGCTCTAATAGATATCGTATGCCGTAATTTGCCCCCTACCAGGGCTTTATTTAAAGAGTTAAACCAAGTTAATTTACACAATCTAAATATGCGATATTACCACAATTTTTATGTAAGCACTTATGAAGAAAATATTTGTGAGAAGTCTAATAGTGCGTTTACATTGGAGCAAAGTCTAATACTTACGAGGTTTCAGATAAAATCTGGATTTTTTTTTTATTTAAAACGAAATCTAATTGGACCTAGATTTTGTCAAAATCTGGTAAAACTTAAGAATGCATCTATAGATTTTGCAACTTTGTGCTAAAAAGACTGACCGTGTGCATTAAAAGGTGTGTGAATTGGCTAAATTGCAGTTGTTTGGTTGTTGTTTTGGAAATTTTTCACTTATTAGATTACAAAAATCTTAATAAATGCAAAAAAAAAACTAGATTCAATCAGTATAGTTTTTCAACTAATCTGATAGATTTGTGCATATTTGTTAAAATAATTTTTACTTGAAAAGCAGCCATCTACTGTTATGACTTTTGCCACCAGTAGGGCATGCAATTAATTCAATGGCCACAATATGTTATTTGTATTTATATTTATAAATATATATATATGTATGTTTATATGAGTGAGATCATGTACACAACTGTATGTGACATGTTTTGTGAAGCGTTCTTTGCTACATTAAGCATATTAATTATGATTAATTTTTTCAAAAGTTAATTAAATTGTTGTTGTTTTTTATATCTTTTGATGCTGTTTATATTTTTATAGCAAATTAACTTATAAAAATCTATATTCGGACGTACAAAATTAAATTTAAATTAAAGGTTGCACAAATAAAACCCAGAAAATAATGTAGAGCAAACTTAATCACATACATACATACATCTTTATATTATTTATGTATTAGTGTTGAAATGAAAGAGAGTAAACTGTATGCTGTGTCGTATGCTTATGAGAGATGGAGTTGTTTTCTTCCGTACGTGTACGTGTAAATAAGAGCAAAACGAAGTGCCCACGGGCGGCCTTTTGCTTATCTCTGTTGTAGAGACCTCATATTCATATTCAGCATGAACCTTTTCTACTGCTCCCAAAACCCGTGAGTAAAATATGTTTGATCTCAAGCTAAAAAAAAAACTCAAGAGCATATCTCTATAAAACAATATTCCCTGCATACTTTGGGGAGCGACAACTAAATATTTACTCCGGAGCAAACTAAAACTAAATTACTTAATATTGAAAATTCACAATTATTTTTGGGAGACTTAAAAAAATAATACGAACGGAATTGTCGAAAGCAACTGATTAAAGTAACAAAGGTATAAAAAGATAAGTTAATGTAAATCACAATTATTTTTGATATGCTAAACAAAATTAATTAACAAGACGTTTTTTTTTGTCACTTACAACATTGTTCGCTGAGAGCCTCCATTTATAAACCGATTTAGAATTTTGTTCAAAGTTTTTTCCTTTTTGCAGGAAACGTTTGCAAAATGTTTAATTAATTTTTCAATTTTTAAAAAAATGATTTACGAGGCCCCTCAAAACAAATGCAAAAGCTTTTGGCCTTCTATATATATCCCAATAAAGTTTTCAATTTAACAATTGATAAGTTGTGAAAACGAGCCTTAAGAAAGTTCATACAAAATTCTTTTAAAGTTTGGCCATAAATAAAACAATTTATTGCATTATTAATTCGAATTGCTTGCAAACAACACTGCTCCACAAACAAAAAATGTTTCAAGTCATAAAACAGAAACACATAAAATACAAAATTTTACTTCAGTATTTAAGTTTAATAAATTAAAATAATAATTCATAAAATATTCAAAGCAGGGTGTAACTTTAAACAGTGCCTGGGAAATAAATACAGCGAAACACACTTAGCAAAATAAATTTAAATATTAATTTGAATTCTCTGTAAGAGAGCAGGGGTCTAAGTCAAGGAGCTTACTAATCTCGCATTACTCTTATTTCATATTTCGTTATAACTTTTGCTCATTTACTGCTGGCTTGAGTGTTGTGAAATGACAGCCAAAAGCGATTCCTCTAAAGGTAAGCAGTAAATTAAGCTTGTGCAGCAATAAGCAGCAAAATAGAAAATTAACACTAATTAAACATTAAAATTATTTACGCGTATTTGAATATTAATGATTACTCCCTTTACAGCATACTGTTGTACGAGTATTTATTAAAAAAAAGTTGACAAGCATAACAGCGATTTAAACAAATTGCTCATGGTGAAGAAGGTGCAGCATGATTTTGGGATATTCATAAACAAACAGCATAAGTCAAAAAGTAAGTTATTTTTCCAAGAGACAAACAAATATCTTTGGATAAATAAAAGTCATGAAATTATATTCAGATTTTAGCGAAGTCGCAAAAAACATTTCTTAAAAACCTAGATTGTTGCATATACGGAGTTAGATGGTTGTTCAGGGAAGCCTTGTCATATCTACATAAGGATATTTATATTTGCACATTTGTTTTATATTCTTCGCCTTATCTTACTGTTTGAGAGAAAATTTAAATATGTGAAAAATACCACGTTGTTACGTTTTTACCTCTTAAAAATTAATTAAATAAAAAGGCCGTAAGTGTGCAACTTATAGTTAATCAGAACATTTTGCTTACTTCTACACTGATACTAATGTTAAGCATGCCTTCTAGAAGGCCTTTGTACACTGCTTCTTTTGAATGTCCAAGGCCTGCTCGCTCCATTCCGTTCTCATATCTTTTTATACGTGTTGTCATTACGGTGTTGACTATCCGTTCTCACTTCCTTCGCCATAAATTGTGAAAGGCCTTAAAATTAATGGATTTTGCTTTTGATTTGGCAAAAAACAACCACAATTTTCTATTGAAGGTGTGTAAATGAGCTAAGTCGGCATTTTTGCGTTACAATTTAAGACTTCATTCCAGACAAAGGGTTTTGTCTCGGATACGAAATCTTGGGAAATGTCAAAAAAGCTTAGTGTAAACAATATAGATTTCGTTAAATATTTCTAGTCAAATATACTAGATTTCGAGGAAATTTAAATTTAGTATAATTGGGTATAATTTCAGTATTTTTCAATTCCCTTTATGGACTGAAAGATTTTATTAAAATGAGAATTTAAAATAAGTTTTCTTATAGATTTAATTAACGGCAAACATAAGTTTTTTTAACACACTATTTTCCGATAATTATTACTTTACTTATTAAAGTAAATTGATCTGAGAATTAAGCTTGACCTCAAGCTTAACAAAATCATTATTAATATTTTTTTTAAAATAAAGGTCAAACCGCCAAATACTTATATTATAAGCAATTATATTCAAATGAAAATTCAATTGCCTACATTCAGAAACTAATAAATATCAACCACAATTATTCCACTTATTAATAAATAGTTCCAGCGTTTGAACAGCTTATAGTCAATTCATAACAAATATACTTTTGTAATATATATTGCTATTTCTATTTTATTTTCACTAATAATAAGAACAGGTAATTTAGTTTTTAATTTTTTTTTTTTTTTTTTGATAGCTGTATTTTTAACAATTCTCACCATAATGTAAAGCATAGTACTTTGTTCATATTAGTGAAAAATTTTGAACAATATTGATTATTTCATACGAAAAATTTGGCATGTAAACAATATTAAGTAGCCCTGAAACTATGCTACAATTTCTTATGTTTTTAGAAACGCCCCATGTGTTTGTTGTAAATTCCACACGAAATAAGTGCCACCTATCTTATTTCGCATGAAAACTTAAAATGTTGAAGATACATTTCATACGTTTTTCTAAAGATAAACAGAGTACTATATCTGCAACATTTTTTCATGAACAATTCGTGCAAATTTTTTTATATGTATTTTGACAGCATTTTACGTGAAATGTTGAACAGAGTACCAGGCATAAGAGTAAAATATCATCACTTATAACTAAATAAAAATACCATTGCCTACATTCAGGCACTAATAAGTAACATTAAAAATGTGCTATAATTTTTTAATTAACCCAAATATCAACCACAATTACCCCTGCTATTAATAAATAGTTTTAGCATTTAAGCAGTTTATGGCCAATGCAAAATAAATATAAATTTTCTAAAACATATATTTTTCATAATATGGTGACATTTTTCTTTTATTCAAAAAAACCATTTTGAATTACTAAAATATTTGTATATATTTTTTTTACAAATTTATTTTCACTTTCCACAATCGTTTTTTTTTTTATTTGCAAACATCTGTAAAACATGTTTGCAACCACAAAACATGTTTTTGCAATTTAGCTGTAAACTGCCATAAAAAAACCAAAAGATTCTATACTACCAGCAATAACAAGGATAACAATAATAACCAGTAAATATGTACAACAACAATAGAAACAATTTTGAAAACATTGTATATTTCATCTGGCAACAACTGTTACAATTTACATTTTTGGCAATTTATTTCTAACAAAAAATAAATAAAAAATAGAAAAAAAAAATTATTTATTTATAGTTAAAATTTTGTGGGATTTATAGAATGTTTCTTCTCTCTTTTTGTGACATTTACAGCAACAACAACAACGAAATTAATATAAAAAAAAGAGGATTTTACCATTAAGCTATTATAAATGATTTCTATATTAATCTGACATCAAAGAATAATTAATAAATAGTAAATTGTAATTTAAATCGAATGAACTAGAAAATTATTAAATCAAATTAATGAGCTTTGAGATTAAAAATTAAAAAAATGCTGCTTTAAATCAACCTTTTAGGTTATGAGTTAAAAAAAGTTCCCTATAATACTGCCAAGAAAGCTTAAGCGACATAATTTTGGAACTAATTTTTTTTTTACAAAATTAGATTATTTACGATGGTAGATAATCGATAATAATAAAAGGTTTGTGGCCTAAAACGAATGAATGAACAAGTTGGACCCAGCTCTAATTTGTGTGGAGTAGCCAACGGAGAGTAATATTCCTTTTAAAAAATTAGTTGCCATTCAAAAAACTAACAATCCAAAAATTTAAACCGAAATTTCAATATTCTTTTCCTCAAACACAAAAACTATGTAGAACGTTAACAAAATTAGCATGAGTAAAATTTAAATATAGGCAAGTAGAAAATATTGAGACAAACGGCTTCAAGTCATGTATAAAATATTATTTTAAAATTTATTTTGATAACATGTATGCCTTAAGTATAAAAAATAAATTATTTTATGATAAATTATAGTTTGGTTTATATGATATTTTTAGTGGTCAATTATAGCAACTTATTTTTGGTTGCGCAAATCGAGCTCGTACAGGAAGTAAAAAAACATTAGATCTTGATTAGAATCCGTACAAAACTACTCACTAAGTAGATTTTGTTTTGTATGGGGAATTAAGTAAAAAGCAGCTAGATCCAGCTCGTTATATTGCGACTACTAGATTTATAGACAGTTTACATTGTTGTTGCTTTATTAAAAATTTTCAAAATTCGCTTGAATTTTTAAATTAAAAAGTATTTGGTTTTTAAAAAACAATAGGGCATTTACACTTGCTCGGAATCTAGCGGATTTCAATTTGATTCTTTATAAAAATGTATACCGTTTGCACTAAGCTTTTTGCTACATTTATCATGATTTCTCATCGAAGGCAACACCCATTAACTGAAAATGTTTCTAAACTTCAAATAAACCACTGCAGAGTGGCTGATTCACATATCCGTTTTAGAACACAGAAGACTTGGATCGACGTGCTTTTGAAAAATTTATTAATAGGCACATTTACATTGTCTCAAGATCTAGTACTTACGATTTCCATACAAAACAAAATCAAATTTTTTAATAGATTTGTAGGAAATCTACTAAAAATCTAATATTTTTATTCATCATAATTTATGTAGAAGGTGAGTGAATTAGCTACGCTCTACACAATTTTCTATTGAAGGTGTGTGAACGAGCTAAAACTAAATTTCAGACAAATGATTTTGTCTCGGATACAAAATCGTGAAAAATGTCAAAAAACTTAGTGTAAACGATATAGATTTCGTTAAAGATTTCTAACCAAATATACTAGATTTCGAGACAATGTAAATGCAGTATAAAATAATTTCGTGTGGCAAAAATTTTATTTCTAATTTTGCTTGATTTTTGGTCAATATTCAATAAAAATGTTTCGATGGAAACATAAACATTGCTTACACAGAAAAAATTAATCCCAAAAAATTTTTAAATAAAACTTATAATAAAATTTTACCCCCATATTCATAAAATTTAAAAAGAATTTGAGTTTTTTATTTAACTTTCTAGTTTAGTTTTTCTTGTCTTTAGCAAATCACTTTAATAAAAATATGTCATTCTATAAGACTTGATAATACTGAAGTTAAGCCCAATTAATAAATTATTACTGATTAAAATATTCTATTTTTCACAATGTATGCCAACAATGGAAATTCTCTTCTACTTTTCAATTCAAGTAATGATACTTTTATATATAATGCCACATGAACAAAATGATATTATTAATGAATAAATTTTTTGTTTTTGTTTTTGTTTTTGTTAAATTCTATATTATTATAATATCCATTTAATATATATAAATTAGCAACAAACTTTAACCTGCTTCTGACTGTATTTGTAGAAACCTTATTTTTGTTTTCCTTTTGCACTAGCAAAACCTTAACAAACTTAAATCCACCAACAATTAACAGTAAAGTTAAACTCTATTTGTAAAGTATTCAAAAACATAAACTCCCAGCAAGCACACACACAACAACAACAACAACAACAACAAATTTCCTAAGAAGATTTTAGGCATTTAATTCTATTAAACTTCTCATATACACAAATGTACTCGTATTATTGTTTGTCTACTTTAAAACATGATTAACAAACAAATTTATGTATTAAACTAATGTTGGCCTACTTTGAGATTAAACATTTAACATAAATCAACAGCATATCCAAAGGCTCACAACTACGGTTCGTTAGCAAGATATTATTACAAAATAAACAAGAATTTATCATAAGCCTTTAATGCTTTTCAACAAGTTTTTTTTTAAACAGTATTAAATCTTAAAACATAAACATAAGACTCCTACTGTCATTTGCACACACACACACACACACACACGCACACACATACACGTATACTTTTATATTTTATATTACGAGTATATAGCGTTCAAATTGTCTTTTAATATAGTTTCATTTATAAAATCTATCATCAATAGATTAAACAATCACTGGGACATTATAGCAAAAAGCTTTCATCCTTTCCGTTGTTTGCCTTTTAAAAGCAACAAAATTAAGTAGAATGAAAGCAAAAATCAATCAATGCTAACAACTTAATCCGATTTTCGTTGAGCAGTGTATCATGGTCGTAAAATAAAACTGAAATAAATTCAAATTATAAAAGGACTTTGAGAAAAGGTTCATACATAATAGACAAGGGAGTCAGTAGGCCATAAGGAATTTGTTATAAAATCATTAAAATAAGATCTTTAAATAACCCATATACATACATACATACATTAGTGCTGGTTGTGCGAGAGCGAATGAGACCCACACCTACCCAGCGGGAAAACTCAGACATTCTTATCTAACTTCTAAAGCATGCCTTATAGAAGTCCTCGACTCTTGCGACCATTCTATGAGAAAAGAGAAGAAAAGGAGTAACATTTTCTGTTTTGTACATGAAATACCGAAGTATATTTATTTGACATAAAGTCTTTATTTATTTAATTTGAAAGTTTTGCTTGTTTTTATGGTTAAGCACAATCGAATAAAGATTCTTGTTTTGTAAAGATTTTTGTTTGAGGCTTTCAAACTTATTATGTTTGTATATTGTGATTCTCAATATAGTATTAAGAGTCTTACTATAAACATACGAAGTTTGTTAGCTAAAATCAAAAATGTTTTGGGTTGAAGTCTACTGATGAGTTCCAAAAAGCGGGAACGAAATGCATATAGACAATCGCTTAACCATAAAAACAAGCAAAATTTTCAAATTTTCTGTTTTGTTTTTTTTTACCAAAAGCAAAGGCATTTCAGGACATTTGGTAAAAGCAGCAAGAGCGGACGGCGTACCCCGCCATGGCAAAACGTTTAAAAAATATATGAGTACGGAATGAAGCGAGCAGGCTTTGTACATCCATAAGAAGGAGTATAGAGGCCTTCTAGAAGGCATCCTTACTCCTCCTTTTTCTCGCTGGCTGCAGACATTTATAACTACTCACATATACACATTGTCTGCATTATACAATTTTTGTTTATGGCACAGAACACAATTTTATAATAAAATAACAAGAGACAAAATGCCACAACCATCAGGTTCGTTTATTCCTTCTTCACATTTCACATTTTCTTATGTTTATTTATTTATATTTTTACGTGCATATAAAAAATAAGTATGTATATAAAAATTAAACAGCTGATTTGAATCATATGTGACTGTATGTAAATATTTTTCTTTACAAAACTGTTTTTTAAGAGATGTAACACTGAGGCAGTGAATGCATCTTGCTTTAACTTCTCTGCGGTAAATGAAGGTGATACCAGACTAGTCACGTGACCGGTCTCCAAGGGATAGGAACCAGTCAGTTCAGCGCATCAGTTACTTTTATATGGAGATAGCTTAGGATGGGGTTAATTGAACTATCTTATAGGGCCCTCCCTAATCGACGTAGAATAATATAAAATATATGATATTTCGTGATATTTTTTAGCACCTTTCAAAAAAAAAAAACCTCCCTTGTAAGTTTGCAGATTTTTTGATTTGTTCAAAATATATTTACTTTTCAAAACAACACTTTTTTAATTTTTGGAATTGAAATTTTATTTCTTTTAACAAAAGAAAATAAAAAAGAACGTTCCAAGTGTTTTCGATTAAGATTTTTGGAATTTTTATTTTGAATTAAAATGAGTGTATCGCTTGATTTTTTTTTTAAGTTTTTTATTTTAAACTTTTACCCAAATAAAGCGTGTTTTTTTAAAGTGTCACAACTTTGAGTTGGCATCACTGCTTAATTTGAGCACCAATTTAACAGCTGATAGTTGCTTTTTATTTAGTTTGCTTTTAAATTTGGGCTGAATTACAAAATGATATTGATTTTGAATTGCCATTAAAAATTTTATTTTCCAATGAAGTCCATTTCTGATTGAATGGGTACGCAAATAAGCAAAATTTTCGCATTTGGAGTGAGGAGAATACACAAGCTTTTGTCGAAGCAACATTACATTCCCAAAAAATTACTGTTATTTGGTACGCTTTATGGGCTGGCGGAGTCATTGGCCCATATGTCTTCAAAAACGACGATGGTCACAATGTTAGGAACATGATTCGAAATTTTTTCGTACCTCAATTACGTGGCATTAATCTTTCTGATATGTGGTTGGAACAGGACGGAACCACATGCCACACAATTGCTTTACTCAAAGAAACTTTTGATGAAGAAATAATTTCACGTAATGGCTCAATTAATTGGCCATCAAGATCATGTGATTTTATCCCAATGGATTATTTTCTTTGGGGTTCTGCTGAGTCATTTGTCTACGTCGATAAACCACAAACAATTGAGCATTTGAAAATCGACATTCGAAGAGTTATTGGCGAAATACGGCCGCAAATAACGCGAAAAATTGTTGAACATGTGTGTTCCAGATTGCGCCTTCTACGCGCCAGCGCCAGCCGTGGCAGAAATCATATTTAAACATTAATTTCAAAAAATTTTCTTTCCCAAAAAGCCCTTTTATTGATATTAAAGATATATTTTCTTGTTTTATCATGATTTAAACTTGTGTCACTCTATAAAAACACCCTTAAAAATATTCAACATTAAGAGCTGGTTTAAGCACAGTACAGAGTTCTTACGGAATTTTTACACGGAAAAATAATTATGTAGCCTTTTGTGTAGAATTATATTTGCATACACACAAATTTATTTATTTTCGAATTTACAATAAATTTAAAAAATTCTGTTTACTTTTCTTTTGAAAGTCCGTACTAGCAAATGGAAATTTCTATATGAAATTTAAAAACATCAATTTCCGTAAGATTTCTTTTCATACAGTTTGTATGAGAACCCAAGATTTCTGAACATCATATGTCATGGAACAAAATTATGATTGTATCAACTTTTCCGTTCCTGGAATAGTTGGTATGGCTTTTTGTAAAAGTGCAAGTTAACTTTAGTCAGATTTTACATGCATCAGATTTCGTTGTTTAGCATCAAAAAGAGATGCAAGCAGCAAAGAATTCTTAGATTAAAATAACATTACAATAATTGAAATTTATTTGCTGGTGGTTAAGCGCATTTCATTAGCGCTTCAACCAAATCATTAGGAGACTTCAACCACACATACCGAACAGTCACAAACCTCTTATCTTATGCACAGACTTTCAAAAACTATTTGAGAATTCACAAATATAATAGTTTTGAAAATCACAAAAGAAAAACTAAGCGAACTGATACAAAATCCAGCAAATAATTAATATTCAGCTGAACTCATTTTATTTTTCCACATCCTTATACAATATGAAATGCGTACATAGACCTTTAACTTTTCGGACAATATGTCAAATAATAAATATCCTAAAATAAGATTACTAAAAATATGATATTTGGCAGGTTCTCTTTGACTAAACTCATACATATTTTCTGATGTGCTTCGCCAAAAGCATGAAAAGAAGTTACATATTACACGACATACGTATATTTATTTATGCTCTAAGCAGTAAACATTTTGTGTTATTTGTCTTTATGTTTATTATGTTTGTTAGTTCACTTAAGCCACAATAAATTTTATACAAGGCATAATAATATAACTTGAGTGATTTTACTCGCAAAAAAAAGATATTGTTTGGTCGACTTAAAGTTAAAGAGATAATTGGGCAACACTGTATGCATGTAAGCCGGTGCACTCTGAGCCATTTTTGTAAATTGTGCGCTCAGAATATGAAGACTAATCTTTTAATATATGAGATAATAATTTAATTTTAATAATTTTAGATTGCTGGCAAATGTTTTGAAGCCGAAAATTATTTTAGTTTTATTGGGGATACTTATTTGATCCAGTTTTCGGTATCGGTATTAATATGGTAAAGGCTGATAAAAGGTTTTATTTTGTATATACTTATGCGTATTCAGGTTGCTTAAGATGCGGGTGACAGGGCTGAAGTCTCCTCTTTGATTTATTTTTTTTTTTTTTAATTTATTTTACAAACCGAGGAGCATATTCCTAGTCAACAAAATTATACTTTAAGACTCTAAAAGCAGTATTTTGTATGGTAATACAGGTTTTAAATTTTTAAATTATACATTGTTTTGACTATGCACATGCACCAAAATATATTGATAATGAACAAAATTTCTTAATATCTTATTAATATTGAAAATAAAATACTTTAAATTCTCGAAAAGTATTAATGGGTCACTGTGAATTGTAATAGATATATAAATAAATACCCCATTTTTGTTTCACAAAACAAATATGTATGTAATTATATATATTTCCTTCCTATGTCGGTGTAGAGTATTTGAAATCCGTCACAGCTTAGTATAGCACTCTTACTTAGTCACTTAAATAAAATTATATACATTTCTCTCTAATCCTTAAAGTTTTCAAGTAAAATTAGGAAACTAAAGAGAACTAGTTTATTTTAGTTCATCAACAACAACAAAAAGAAAAAGTTTTATCACTCTTTTCATTATCATTGACAACAACTTTATCGTAACGATGACGGTGCCAGAAAAATATTCATTTTCCGAAAATATGAAAGATATAAAGTGCGCGTGTGTCTAAATAAATGAAAATTCTTTGTCACAGTAGGCTGAGTGTTAGTTAAAGACATTGACATGGTCTATTTTTCATATGACTTTGTTCTTCATTATCGTCATACATATTGTTGTTATACAACATTTAAAAAGTGTGCGTGAGTTTGCTGTCTAATTGCTATTGCTAATGTTGTTGTTGTTGTTGTTGTTTTTATGTAGTTAAAGCATGGAGCAGACTTTTGAAATTGAAAAAAAAACACTTGTTACATATGAAATGCTTACACAAACTTACACACTGACATACACATACATACTCGTACATGGCAATGAGATATGATATAAATAGTATGAAGTGAGAGCGGCATTAATTGTTTGTTCACTTTCAGCGAATTACAATGATGTGCATATCAGGGATGGAAAGTTGGTACAATTGTACTTTTTTCAGCACTATTTGAAAGTCAAAAGTACCATAGCACCCCAATGACCAATTTAGCACTATTGAAACTTTTTTCCTATTATACAACATGAAAAAAAATTAATCAATAAATAACCAGTTTCGAGAGCTGGTTGATGTAGGAATTATTAAGCCTTTAAGAAACGACAATATTTATACGTTTTGCTCGATTGTATTAGAAATTAAAAATGAATTAAACAAACCGATGTTTTCGGATATTTCCACAAATGCTAGAGGAATATTATCTATTCTACATTTGTCTGAAAATGTGGAAAGGGTATTCGTACCTATATATAAATAAAACCAAAGTAATAAAGACTGTTTGCTTCGACTGTCTCCAATCGAATCAAGGATGGAAAAGTATATCTCCTAAATGCTACTTTTATATTCAGATCTCAACAACTAATAGTCTTTTGTATACCTACTGAAATTAGACATTAATATTGTTTAAAAATTAATATTAATTAATAATAATAATTAATGATATTATAATAAATTAACTTCAAAGTGCCTTTTTGATAATTGCTAAGTTTTTACACACATACATGCATACATATACAAATGAATTTTACGTACGTTTTGAGTTAATTGAAAAAAATTAAGAATTTGGTACAATCGTACTGAAAAAAGTACAATTTTTCTTAAAAGTTAGTACAATTTGAAAATCTGATTTCGCATGCCTGGTGCATATGATTTCTTGCATTAAACGCTTATTTGTTTCGCATAGGGTGGATACCAATCCATATGTATGTATGTGTGTATGTTAAAGCATCTAAATGCAGCATGTGGCCTACATTTAGGCGTAGTCATACGTATAATTTAAATTGAGAATAATTGCAATTTAAAACTTGCTATTTGTTGCGATTTTTTTTTATATTTTCATTAATTTTTTTAAGCTACAGGCGAGGCATTGAAAACTTGTGCTGACTAAGGAGGGCATAATAGAAAATTCAAAAGAGATAATATTATTCACAAAATCACAATTAAAAATAGTTTCGCATATAACAAATATTTACTCCAACGACGTGATGACAGCATTGGCTTTCCAATTTTAAATTGGTTTTGATTTCAGTGATAGTGCAAATTTTATTTCATAGATTCGAAATTGTTAAACTCTACGAACATACCACAGAAGAGATCCCACTTTAGGCGCAATGCACTCTGAGAAATTTCCCCATTAAACATTTTTATATGAAAAATTCGCAATTAGTTTTGCACTAATGTATCTAAAACATAACAAATTACTCTGTTATATCTTTTCACCACGTTGCTTTATCATTACGTTAGCATATGTTTTCCATGCAGTTTCTAAATGAGTTCTCAAGTGCGTACAGTGCAAATTTCAGATGAAAGTTTTAACAATAAGAATTTATAAATTCTTTAATTTAATAAATGGAAAATAATGTGGAAATTGAGTAATTTTTTGTGTTAAGCAACATTTTTGATGAACTTCTGCATAAATCAAAATTATAGTTTTGGAAATTTTTTAGTAAATGGTTTTTGTTTTGAATAAAAATATCTTGATAAATCGTGGGCTGGTTACTGGTTTGCCGCAGTTATAATGTATTCTTAATATACTTTGCCGAAATGTCAAAATGTCACGTTGGTGTAAATGGTATAGATTTTTATCAAGATTTGAATTAAAATCTGCTAGATTTTTTGCAGGTGTAAATGCCCTATAAATAGTTTTCGAAAATAACAAAAAAGTTTAAAACAATGTTGAAAGTCATTAATATTAGTCAACAATTGTCAAGCGTAAGAGGACGTGAGCGTGATTGATGCTATTTTTTTTTCTTCGTCAGATTAAGTGATAAAAACTTTAAAGGCGTTAAGAGGAAGGCTTCCTAAGTTTGATTCCTGCCGTTTGGCTTTAACTAATTATGGCCGCAAAATGGGTAAAATTTTCAATAAAGCAGTGTTAAAAAAATATATTTTAAAATATTAAAATGACAAAGATAAACATGTTAGATATAAGGAGAAAATATTGAGATAAGTACAATTTTATACAATTTTTTTATAGTTTGTAATATAGTCTAGAATCTAGAAGATGAGTATATAATTAATAAAAGTCAAAAGCTGTCACGCATGAGAGAACGTGAGCGTGAGTAATAAAAAAAAATTTATTCGTGAGATTATATGCTAAATGCTTTAAAAACATTGGAAGGGGGACTTGCGGAGTTTGATTCCAAAAAAATCATTTCAATCGGTTCTGCCATTTGGCTGTAAATATATACTTGCACAAAATGGGCAAAATTTCCCATAGTGCAATGTTTCGATTTTCATCGCCTCAAATTATAAGTAATAATTATTAATTAATATTAATTTTAAATCTAACCTTACTGCAGTAAGTCGACAAAAATCGGTACATTAACTCGATATATAAAAAAAAACAATTTCAGAAAATACCAAAAAAATATATATTTATATTTATTGTGTGTGTATGGGTGTGTGGGGATATGATAAAAAAAATTTAATTGAAATGCAACTTTTATTACAAATACATTTAGGAAAATACTTTTTATGTTCTGTAATTAGTTTCACAAGAGTTGATTAGATTTCTTTTGGAAAAAAATTGCAAGGTACATTTTCTAAAAATATCATATAGTATATTTCCACCCGCAGCCATCCAATTAATCATTAAACGGAAATTTGTTACTCATGCTGCTTCCTCAACAAGTAAAGTTTTTCCCTATAAAAAAAAAAACTAAATTATAAAAGAAGTGAATAGAATAGCTGCAGAGAAAAACTGTCTTAAGAATTGAGGCAAATATTTAAAGAAAAGTCACAATGATATAGATTGCTGTTCTTGGTAATGTTAATGGTATTCAAACTGTCAACAGTTCTATATCAAATGCTTCAAGATTCAATAGAAAATGTCAATGATATCTATTTTATAAAAAAACTAACATCGAAATAAAATGAAAATTTTTGTTTAACTTATATTTTTGTTTAATTTCAAAAGACTTCTTTTATATACACTTAAAGGTTTTTCTTAAAATTTAAATAAATAATACAACAATAATAAATGAGACACCTTTTTATTTACCAAAAAAAAAAAAGTCGGAATGTGAAAATCCTTTATCAATTACTTTTGCATCATTAAAAATATCAATCAAGGAAATGCAAATAGAGCGAACAATTTAAAATAAATAATAACACATTTTAAAGTTATTTTCTTTAACAGCAAGAAGTTTTGTTTATTGTTGGTTAAGCACGTCAACATGCATTTTATTTCAATTCAGCAACTTGATAGATTTGGTGTTAAGAAAATTACATTTGAAAAAATGAGGACCACGAAACATAAAGACATTTCAAGGAGATTTAATAATTCATAAAGAATTTCTCATAATAACAGCGCTTACAAAATATATTTTTTTTACTTAATATTCTAAATAAATTAATTATTTTTATTGATGTATAAGCAAAGCAAAATATGTAAAGACGTTTAGTAAAATGTTCCAGAACAAATTAAAATAGTTAATGAACTTGTTCATTCACACATAAAAAAAAATTTGTTTAGCATTTGCTAAAACTATTAGAAAACTCATAATTTCTATTTTATGTTAAACACTTTCCCTAAAATAAAAAAAGCCATTTTCAGAATTTGTTTCTTCCTTTCACTATATAGAAACCACATATTATACAAATAACAACAATTTGTTAAACATTCACCTCATAAACAGACCCGCATAAAGAAGCAATTACCACAAATAAACACTCATACATTCAAGGCAATTATCTAAAGCAAATAATAGAACATAAACTCATGACGTTGGTAATCATCATCACCAACATTAGCAGTAGGCAGCATAAAGAACATAATTATGAAGCAAGAAAATAAACTGTTTTCTAATTTTCCCAAGCCAGAAAGTACAAATAAACAAACCACAATGAGTGAAGGCATCAAACTTACTGCTGCGAAACAACATTTATTAACGAGAAATGGTGGGAAAAACAAAAAAAACGCAAGGAAGCAAAAAAAAAAGGTAAACATCCGGAATATTTAACACGTTAATAAAAAAAAATCCACAGGATAAGAAATGAATAAATAAAAAAAGAATAACCTCGCTGACATCAAAGTGCAATAACGAATAAGTTCCCCAATAGCGAAAAACAGCTCAACTTCCATTTTGCGGTTTTAGAAAACTTTTTCAAGTCTAAGATAGAGGTATGTTTTTTATACACATTCCCTCCCTTTGATGTAAAATGAGTTACTTTACTGCGGGTTCATTGTAATATGAAGTGTTATTTATGAATCTTCTATACGAAGTTAAAGTTAACGAAACAACAATTTTTAAATAAATTTTGAATGCAATTGCTCATAGCTTCAAGGAAAGTAAGCTAACTAAACAGAAATATTCGGAATAATCCCGCCTGAATGTTATTTAAAATGAACCATGAAAAGATAATTTTGCATTGAAAAGGCACGGTATTACCATAGTCCTGTATTATCATTTAAATGTGGAATTGTGAATATTCAAATAGGATAGAACCGATTGTCTTGAAAAACTTCAACCAAAAATGCAGACAAACTAGCCAAGAGGGGTTTTGCTCGGACCAGTGTCGTTCTATGGACACTGGACCTGAAGATTAGAATTCGAGCAGAAATATCGATTATTACCAATGTAAATCTCTGGTTAAATCTCCCTGGACATAATCAAGATCGTTTTAGAGACCGAACCGACTTTCTCGCAGGTCATTGAAGGTTGAGAAAACACTCCACAACATTGAGAGTAAAAACCGATTCAGATTCTGTTATTATGAAGTTTAATTATACTAAAATTATATTTTCCTTTGGCAAAAAGAATAACAATTTCTCATTTTCGCAACTAATTTCTTTTTATGCGAATTGTTTTCATATAAATTTCAATAAATATCCGAAAAAAATTGGATAGAAAGTAGTTCATGAATTTCCGAATAATTATTAAGGGCCTAATTTTGTAAAACGCAACGCCTAGCGTTGACAAATTTTGGGCAGGGACACGCCCACAATTTCTTTAATTTGATTTTATTATATTCTACTTGTTTGATTGCTGCGAAACATGGCAAACAGCTTTGGTTTTTGTAATTACATAATTTAAAAGCTGAAAAAATGGGCGGGGCTACGCCTATTAAAGTTTATTAGTATATTTCACGTGGTTGTACTTAACCGATTTTTACGAAATCTACCACATACTTTTATTTAAAAAAATGGGCTGAGTAACCCATTAAAATTTAATATTTCATTTACCGATTTTTACAAAACTTAGCACATACCCTGAGCTCTGAAAACACACACAATCTTGCATTTAAAAAAATGGGCCTTTTAAAAATAAATTTTACATTTCACATTTTTTTTTAAGAGTACACTTTGAGTTTGGTACCATAACTTTTTTTTTCAAAATGTTTTATTAGATCTTGGCAGACGGTTTCATTTTTGGCAGCATTATTTATTTATTGAATTGTGGTTGAAGTCTATTGATGTGTTGCTTGAGTAGGAGCGAAATGTATGTATGTGTAGTGTCAGCTGTGGTGTCATGAACTTTAGCCGAATCAAATAATAAATATAGAAACGAAGGAAGTTCGAACAATATTAAAATAAAAAGTTCATAAATTTCTTTAAAAAGAATCGATTTTTCGATTCGAATCGATTCTAAAACATTAACGAAATTAGAAATTTTTGTATGATTAATATAAACTTTTACTCGCTTTTCTAATAATTATCAGCATATTTTTAATAGAGAATGAATCTATATTAGCAATGAAACAATGAAAATGAGGTTCCTTAAAAATGGATTCCAATTTATTTACTAAGTGTAAATTTTATGGCAATTCGGCAACTGAACTTAACATCTGTTAGTTAGATGTTAGTAACATCTGTCTGTTGACAGAAACAATAACAGTTTGGCAACGCATATAAAGAGCAGTTGCCATTCATAGTGAAGCTAAGTTCCAAAAAAAAACAATAATTAAAGGTTCGCCGCAAATAACGTTGTAAGCAAAACTATTTTTTTTTTTATTAATTTTTTCAGTTTCTCAAAAAAAATGACAATTAACATTAACGGCCTCCTCCACGATGTCGGCGGAAAACGTTCGATCGACAATTTATATTGAAAAGGAAATTGATTTGCTGGTGGTTAAGCGATGTCTATATGCATTTCATTGTTGCTTTAACAAATCGTCAGTAGACTTCAACCACACATTTTGTAATTATGACAATATGTGGAATAATAAATTTCATGATTTTGTATTGAAAACGAAAATGAAACAAGAACACTTGTGTTTGTTTTCGATAAACTTAATCGATATAACGTTTTCCGTCGATATCGTGGGATAGGACGTAACTTTTCTTTTTAAACCTCTCTGGCATTTATCAACTACTTTCCGAGCGTATCATTTTGTAGTACAAAGTCCTTCCACTGACTGACTCTTTATATGGTTTGATTTTTGAGTAATATTAGCAATAATTTGTGAAGAAGCAGGTTTTGCAAAATGCGTCTTGCTTCAATTCTTAATTCTATTGCAACTGTTCAAAAATACTTTATTGACATGAATTAAAAAACATCAGCCTTCATAGCAATAGCAAAGTTGGAAAATAAAAACGCATGACTGCTTATTTAGTTCTTGCTTCAACTATTATATAAGTTAGACTTCTCAGTTGGTTTAGTGAAAGTTTAACATATTAGCTGTAGTTGTTCTAAGAATTTTTTTTAGTTAAAGGATCCTGATGATCTGCATTAGCAACAGTGAAACATGTATAGAAACTAGCTACAGCCATCAATAAGCAATTTGAATGATTTTTTTTTTAAGAAGTTTATAAATAAAAATTATTCCAAAAAAATTTTGCGATTAAAAATTTTAAATTTAAGAAAGTAAAAAAAAATTATTTTAAATTTAAGATATTTAAAAATTTTTGATTTAAGAATTCTTAATTTCATCATCAAATAAAGGCATTAACATAAATATCTGCTGCCTACTTTTAGGAGCATCAAAAATTTTTGCATCCCAAAATAATAAATTGAGCGAGGCGCCTTAAAATATAATTTTCCGTAACGAATCTTTTAAGCTGTTGTTCATGCTTATTTGATTTTCTACCCGATAAATAAGTAATACATATATAATTATATTTATATACATACATACAGCAGCTTATTTAAGCCCTGCTACACTAAAACAAATCGTTTGTACGCATTTTGTGAGGGAGAAGTAATTTTAACAAAACCTAAACTAATAAAAAGAAGTAAAAGAAAATTTTTGCTTACTTTTGAATTGTTTGTAGAGCCAGCCAAGTTGAATTCCAAGTTCGACTGTTAAATTGAATTTAGCAGATATTTGTTTGTGGTTTTAGTTAAGTATCCTCTGTGAGAGTGAAACATAAACACACAATTCAAACACTAATTTCGCCGAAAAATCTCCCGAAAATAGTAAAAATAAATTTCTAGGCCGAAAACGAAAAACTGTTTTATTTAGTTGGATATTTGCGTTAAATTTATTTTTCTTCTTGTTGGGTTTTTTTATAATTGTAGTGATTTGCTTTCCGTTTTGCTTCTTTTCGTGTAATTGCTGGCAGGATTTGTAGGACTTAAATAAAAATGTGGCCTTTTTCAGGCTGGTTTATTTTTACTCTTCACTAGTTTTTATTTGAATATGTTTTTGTTTTATATATTTATTTATTTTTTTCTTTGCGTTTGGTTAGGAAACACTTATTCATTCCCAATTGTAAAAGTAAGGTGTAAATTTGCTTTGCAAAGCGTGAGACAAAAACATTGTGAGTTAAGGAAAAGTGTTGAAACAAATTATTTTGGGAAACATTGTATATACATATTTAATATCCAAATATTTCTAATTTTCTGTTTGCTTTAAAAACTGTATTTTCGTTAATTTTTTGCTTGTTTTGTATTTTGCCTAAAAATGTACTTTAATTTTTTGTTTTTACATAAGCCTGTTTGTATGCTTTAATCTCAGTTGTTATGTTTATTATTATTTAGTAAACACTTTAGTTATTTGTGTCGAAATACACACACTATGATTAATATCTTATACATATATATTTATTTAATAACAATTTTTTCCACTTTTTGTTACGGAATTTAAAATAATTAATTTTCCAAATTTGCTTAAATTTTTTGATATATGGATTTTAAGGCAGAAAGAACTGATTTCTAATTAGAATCCGTTTCCGCACGTTGTTACGAAACACGTCAACTTAGCCGAAAAGTCTACTTTCAACTAAACGTTTTTGCTCTGTTAAATTGTATTCGGTTTACAAATTTGCTCATGTTGCTCGATGACATCGTTTTCCTACTTTAGCTTTCGCCGTTAGAATATGTATGTGCATATATGTGTGTGTGTGTGTTTGTAAATGAGTGTAAGTGTTGCAAAGAGAGTGCAGACTTCTACAACAAACTACCACAAGTTGCTTTCGTTTTGTTTTGAGCCCTCGTTTATTTTATGCTTTTTTCGGGGAGTTTATTCGAGTGCCAGCCTGCCCGTGTATGTTATTGTTACCCTTTCATATACATAATTTGATCGTTAACCATTTTCGTTTGTCTTACAACAAGAGCATGTAAACATATTCAGTTGAATTCGCTGTACTGTTATGTTTCAGTTTAGAAATGAAGAGTTTAACGTTCTCTTTCAAAATCTCTTATTAGTTGTTTAATTCTTTTATGGTGAATAAAACTGTAGGTTTTCTTATTAGAATATTTCGTGGGAGTGGTAAACATATTTTGAGATAGTTGAAAAATTTTATTAAAGTCTTGCATACAAAAAAAAAATAGCGTAGCAAAATGTAGCAGCTAAGAAATATTAAGCTGAATTAATATTACGAACAAAAACTTAGCAAACATATATAACGTTCATTGATTAATTATTTCGTCACTAGATTTTGGCGAAATCTACTTAAAATCTAGTAAAATTTAACTCTAATTTTAATTCTAATTTCTACAAAATTGCACTTAAAAACTGGCCACTGTTGTTGTTGTTTAACAAGCTGTGTGAATTAAATTTTTTTCAGTTGTTTGCTTGTAGGGAAAATGTCAGTTAATGATTTTTGTTTAAGATACAAAGTCTTGTCAGAAAAAACGTAGTGTAAACTGCATAGATTTTCATAATAATTTCAATTGATTGATTGATAAAAGAGATATTAAAAATCTGTCTAAAAATGATGGAGTAATAAAGTAACATACAAAATACAGATGTAGTGATCCTTATTTTTTTAAGTCGGTTAAAAATAAAATCCATATTGACTTATTTCAGTTAAATTCGTTGTTTTGTTAACAATCAAGTCGAAGACAAAAAATATATTTAAAAAATTTATTTTTTATATTATTTTTAACTGCAGGAAATCCCTGCATTAATATTATTTTTTTTTAATTTTTTTTTATTAAGGTTCTAGTTTTTTATAACATTATTAACCGACTTCAAAAAAAAGAGGAGTTTATCAATTTGTTTGTATTTTTTTTGACATTGTTTCTTCACTCTGTACATATTAGACCGATTGTAAATTTTTTTTTTTTTTTTTTTTTGTCTGAGAGAGTTTGGCTTCCAATTGGTCCTATTGTAAAAAAATGGGCAGGGACAGGCCCACAAATTTTGAAATATAATTTTATGATATTCTACTTATTTTAATGTTGCAAAACCTATCAAATCATCTTTGGTTTTTGTAATTACATAATTTTAAAGCTAAAAAATGGGCGGGCTACGCCCATTAAAATCTCACACACCTTGAGCACCATCTTTTATTTGAAAAAATGGGCGGAATCACGCCCATTAAAATTGTATATTTTATTTTAAACGGTTCCACTTTACCGATATTAACAAAACTTAAAACACACCCTGAGCTAATCACTTTGAAATATTCAGCCTAATCATAAATAAAATTTAAAATGGAAATTTTCGTATGTGAAAAAAATAAATTCACAGAGATTTGTGTGTCGGAAAAAGAGGGCATATGTTAGTTTTTAATTTTCAAGGAATTGATAATAATATATTAAAATCTATGTGAATGAAAAGATTATTCGAAAATTTCCACTTGTGGAATTCATGATAAGACTGATTGTAACTAGTGAACAATCAATTTTTGATTTTACCCAACGCGAATCCATTTCAAGGTCTCTTAACTGCTCAGGTGCCTTTTTTTCACCGCTTGTAATTTCCTTAAATTTCAATATATAATTTTCTGTGAACTTTCTTGCATCAATAGTATAAATTTTTTAAAGCAACATAAGACATTTATAACTTTGAAACAAGTTTTCTTTACTTAGACTATGAAAAAGCTCGTTTGTTCTTTGCTACTTATGCTTATTTTTGTTCTACTTAAGACAAAGTTTTTTGGTTTGTTACCTTTAAGGATACTTGTTTAATTTTTGCAAGAGAGAGCGATACAATATGCAGGGCAATTATGAATTAGGTTCCGCGAGAAATTGCTCCCTTTTCCAATTAGAATTCTTTTGTTTTGCCTATTACTTGCTATTTTTTGAAGTTGTTCCCCATGAAAATTTTCTCTCGAAATTTTATTCATAATTACTTACATTAGAAAAAAAAATTAATAGAAATATGTATGAAAGTAGTATAACATTAACTTTGACGATTACTATAAATTAAATTTTGTTTAACCAAAATTAAAAAAAACGTGCTAAAAGTTCTGTTTCGTCTGACAGGTGAATTCAACTAAAATAATCGAAAACTGTTCGTACCAAGTTTTTTTCCCATAAGTATGCAGACAACAAACAATTACTAAATTTAACAATAAAAACATAATACGTTTGATGAGAGTCTAAAGGCATGAACTTTAAAAGGTGTTAAACGTATAATATTTATTTTCAAACAAAGGCACGCTTGTAAAACATTTTCAACAATACGCATTATTTTAACTGTGTATTTTGTGGCCAGGATGTTTGCACTCTTCACCTAAATTCAATAAAACTTTGAATATAAAAGCCAAAAAAAAAACGAAAAAAATAAATATTTGTATACATTGAATGTCAAACTTTAATAAAATTATGTAGCACGTTAAATGCAAACACAAAATCAAATTCGCCTTAAAATCTCAAAAAATAAATTTTAATGGACCAACTTCGTGGAAAATTAGTTGGCAAAGTTCTCTCTTTTAGCATTTATTTCAAATTTAAACTCTTAAAAATGTACTCTTATTCAAAAAGGATAATAACCATTTGCAACATTTCGGAGTTAACAAAAAAAAAGTGGTGAGTTTTCACAAGAGAGCAAATGTTGCTGCAACATTTCATTTCACTCTTACATACTCATAGTTAGTTGAAATTTCATTCAACAATGTGGAAAATTTATTAAACTCCAGGCGAGTTGAAGTCTTTTTTAAGGGTTACACAAAAATTTATTTGTGTCATTCGCCAAACGATAGTGAAAGTGTAACGAACACCCCGAAGGCATGAAAAACACACACACACACACGCACACTTTATGTTTTCATAAGGAGCTAACAAGCGAGAAATAGGGAAAACTTAATTTTGTAGTTCAAAAGTTTTTATTAGGAACAGGAAAGGCTTTAAGAAAAAAGTTAGATATAGTTAGTAATAATATTTCAGCTAGAAAATTAACAAAGTTTGTGTAAAACATAAACAAAATAAAATTTAGTAATTTTTATAAGCATAATTGAATTTTTAATTTGAATTATTTCAAAATGTATGCTGTTCCATGTAATACATCACCAGTTGAATTGCAAAAAATTCAAAATTGTATATTAAATTGATTATTTGGTATTACATCCAAACATACGTCCTTACAAATTTTCAAAACTCTATCATAGCAATCAGCCGTATTAAAAATAACTTTACTTCCCTCCCTTGAATATTTTTGTTTAGTTTTTTCGGTCGCCTATAAAATTTAAAAAAGGAGTAGTTACATGATTTTGCTTTTCAGCTAGTGAGCTATTAAATAATATTATTATTAACTATCGTTTTAAAAATACATTGAACTTAATGATTGAATTTTTTTCAACACAAATTTTAAATTTACGTGCAAACAATTGAATCCTTAAAGCTTAAATTTCTTCAAATAGAAAAACTAACGATGAAGATATTAAACCTCCTTCCCACACATATAAAATATATACATAAATACATACACACATATGTATGTATCTATGTATATACATGTGTTGAAGGAAGTGAGGAACACAAAAATCAAATACCAGGCAAAAGAAATAAAAAATATCAACACACGTCAGCAAAAATATGAAATGTCAAAATATTAAGGACTTAATCTCCCTTAAAAAAAAATGAAAGCATTTCAAAATAAAAACTCGCCAGTCCAATTGTAAACTCTTTGTATAAAATACAATACAAACTCTTACAATGTCGGTTGGTCCATACCAATTGACACACAACGATACAAAAATACAGTTACAGAAAGCAAAAGAAAAAAAAGGGAAAGAAAAAGTAGTTTACCGACGGAAAATTCTGGTTGCCAACAATAACAATATAAATATGTAACAGTCATGTAGCAACTTGCATAAATATTTTTGGAACAGCAGCACAAAAAAAACGAATTGTAAAGAAGCAAATTAATTGAAATTTTTCATAGGGATTATAAACTCAGACAGAGGGTGAATTTTTAAGCTTCGAAAAAAAAATACAAATTAAATAATAATTTGTCTTCTTCGTTTTTAAGCTGCTTCAATTTTTTATTTATGTATATTTATTTATTTTTACTTAAGCTGGGAGAAGTAAAAAGTGTGCAAGATTTATTATCTCATATCGATCAATTCCCATAACTAGATTTCAAGTTAATTCAATTTTTTATTTTACATTAGAATGTAAAAAATTTATACACGCTATAAGATGTATATCTCGTTAGCGGGGACAGAACTTTGACAGTTCGTAGCGGAAATATTGTTGAAGCCGCATGAAATTTGCTGTCATTTATTCAGTAGAGATGGTTATAGCGTTCAACAACATGTGCTAATGATACAATGGTTTTTTTCTGTTAGGGCAACGACCCGCGCCCTGCTCCCATTTTATAGTTCGAAGACTACCAGCTTCTTTTGGCCAGAATTAGATGATACGAACAACAAAAACAACAGCACGGAGCTACGTAACACACAGCTCAAGCCACCTCAAACATTCTGCACGAGCGATTTGCGTGTCTGATCTTCTCACGTGTACATGATGTTTACTCGACATTAGGCATACGCCCCTCATGGATTCAAGCAAGAGAAAAAATTCCATAGATTCAGAAATTTCAAAAACTTTTTAAAAGCTTCATTTTTTACACATATGCTTTTGCACGTTTTGAATAAGCCCTATTAAATTTTCAAAGCTGGGCTTAGTAGCCATTTGATTGGTTATTTTACTTCGTCTATGATTCTGCTACACAATACGAACGAAGGAGGGCGCTATGATGTTACCTTAGAATTTGCTGAAGCTTAGCAACCATTGTCTCTGCCTTCATCACTTGAAGTTTCCTACAGCAACTGATACAAAAGGGACACTAATACACATCGTATTCATAAAAAATAATTCCTATTTACAAAGGCTTTATAAAAAAATTGTATGAAAATCAGTTTTTTAAACCTTTTATAAATCAAAGTTATATATTATGAATAAAGTCTTAAAGTAATCTGCACAGTGGGCTTCTTTTATATAATTAGTAGAATTTTTTTTCTACTTTCTACTAAAATGAGTTAAAATGCACGTTGCTTATATGTATGTACATAATTTAAATAATTGATTTTTGGATTGCATAAACGCAGAAAAACTTTATATTTAAATCCACGAAAACGAGGTTAATGTAACATTGTTTCATGTTAATTCCACATGATCTACAATAACCTTAAAAAAATTATTTTTGATATAACTTTATTTTATGTTGTTTCAATATTTTAGCACTGTGAAATCAAAATGAAGAATCATGTTAAATTAAAGTTATTTCAAGTTGAAGCAATGTGAATTTTATGCTGAAATGACATGAAAAACCATGTTGAATCAGAGTTAATTCAAGTTGAAGCAACATGAATTTTATTTAAGTAGTAATTCTATTGTGCATTGACGCAGATATCAGGAAAATGTATGTCTATGTTGTACTTATTGACTTCCCCTGCCAAGATTTAAACTTGGACTCTTGCATGGTACTTAACGCATTTGCAGCCTTAGCCACAACAGTCTTTAATATTTTTACATTCATAGAAACTAAATTTAATATAATTTAATTAATGATTTATACAAATATTTATTTGAAGTTAGCGTTTAGTTAAGAAAAACATTACACAAACAAACTGCGTAGCTACTCAAGCTTGTCTGCAGAAACAGCCAGAGTCTCCAGTAGGAATCGAGTCTGCGACGCTCCAACTACAGGACTAGTACAATACCTACTAAGCATCAGCAGGAAGTTTTGCTTGTAATGCGCACTAATTCCATTTTGTTTTTGGGGACTTATTTCGTGGGAAATTATTTCATGCCGCCAGGATTTGAGTATTACTTCACAAAATTAATTAAATATTAATTCAAAAACAAAATCAAGATTAATTTAATGATAACAAAAATTTAAAATTTTAAAATCACCCAATATGTCAAGAAATGATGTAATATCTTCTAAACTGGACCAATTTTCTTCAAGCATAGCTAAGAACACTCTCGATTAAGTCACCTTTCAAACAGAAAAAGGCTAAATCAAAATCGGTCCAGCCGTTTGGTCTGTACGTGGACTCGGACAGACACACAGCAACACAAACGCATACTACAAGCTTATAAAACCCCTTTTTTTGGTCGGGGTTTAAATATAAATAATATGTAAAAACAAATAATAAAAAAACATGCATACATAAAAAACTAAAATATACATGTATCGCGCTTATTGCAGCATTGTCATATCTCAATAAGTGAAGTTTTTCAACATGTTAACAGTTCTATGATCGGTTTTAGCTAATTGGTAGGTGAAGCTTAGGTACAGTTTAAGATATGTATGTTACTGAAAAATCATTTGCACATAAAATTAAATTAAAAGCATCACTTTTTTCTTAAGTAACTTAAAAGTTTTTATATTTTTTATTCACCCTTATTCCAGTTGTCAACATTGACAATTGTGTAAAATTTAACAAATGCTTATTGCATGGTACTTTCAATCAATAATTATTTTGCAGAGAATTATGTGGTATTTCCAGTTACATCCGTTTTCTATTTTACAAAAAAAAAATTAAATTAAAAAATCCAAAAGCACGGTGAGAAATTGTTAAAATGCACTGTATATACCAGCTTTTTAAAAAATGGTATTAACCCAAATTTTGCGGTTATGAAGAGGCAAAAAAGCACCAAAAAATACCCGAAACGCACCAAAATACCATCACTGTCAGTAAGTAACTAACTGAATAAAAAGTATTTAGCATGATAAATAACAATAAAATTCACACCCAGTTAAAGAAGCCATCAAAAAATTTACAATAAAATAAAAAATTAGAAGAATAAAAAGAAATAAAATAAAAGACATTATACATACATACATACATGTGTACATACAAAAAATATATAAATTTTTGTGACACAAGGAATGACTAGAACACGGAAGGGCAGACCCAGATAGTTTATTGTACTCGTATGTATATTCCTCTTTCTAATTCGTTTTTTAACATGTTTTAAATTTTCATTTATATTTCCATATTCTACATGCATGTATGTAATTCTATGAAATATTTTATAAGAAGAATTAAACACTATAGAAAGTATCAATAGTGATTCAGTCACAAGTAACTAAAAAGAATTACACGGGTGAATGATCGCAAAACGTATTAGAAATAGAACAAAAATTTTATTTGAAATGCCTAATCGATATTAAAAATCACTATATTAATTCAACTGCAAATCTAAGAACTTCTTGCCATGCAACAACTTTTTTTCAATAAAAATAAAAAGGGAAATCACTTTCGTTAGCACATTTACAAGTCTGGTAGATGTGATATATTTTTTTACAGGACATACCTAACGCGATTTGCATATAATGAATTATACAAAAATTTCTTTTCCCAGGAATAATTTCTTAATCGCGCTTAAGTATTTTTATTAATTAATGAGATAGGTATTCAAAAAAAAAGAAAATATCCACATTTTTTTGTGCCATTTCTATCTTATAAAGCTTAAGCAATTAGCCCAATACATTAACCCGCAGTTTTTAACTTAATATTTAAGTACGTATTTAGCTAATTTTTATTAAAACTTAAGTTTTATTTAAATAGGGTTTCAGTTTTTCAGTGTGAAAATGTGTTTGGTATTTAATTGTGATAAAAGTATGGTAGCACTATTAAATTGTGTATATATTTGTAATAAAAGTACGGTACCACTATTAAATGTCAAAAAATATAAACAACTTTTTCACTTAACAGCTGCAAAATGAAAATAGTTTGGTCTACTTCTTATTGTACGTGGAAGCCGCAAAATTTGTCTTCTTAATCTTGCACAGAATGCTGCATCATTCATATCTTCTTCATCTGAATTCATTGTTTTAGTTGATATTAATAATAACACAATCACAATCACGAGTTTATTTATTGTATATTTTTATAAAATAATGAAAAAGTTCAATGTGCAATTTTCATAATTTGCAGAACTGTCAAAATCATATGGTAGTATGAAAAACTTAAGTTTCACTTAAATGGATGGTCGGCGATTTAAGTCATATTTAAATACCTAGGATCTGTAAAAATGAATTTTTTACTTAAATGGAAATTAAGTTTAAAACCCGTTTAATTTTTAAGTTAAAAATTGCGCATAGAACTTCAATTAAAATAAATATTTTAGCAAATCGATGAAGCGTCTCTTTCTCTTTCGAATGCCATTAAAATGTCATATGCTTTAAAAAGTGGATTTAGCAGGTTTACACTCTAAGCCGACGATATGTAAGTAAGCGAAAATCTTGCAACAACATCTCCTAATAATTATAAAGGGGCAAAGGCTTTTGCTTTGCTTAGAAACAGACACCCAAAAAAGCACAGACATAAATATGTATATGTATGTACATAGGTGTGTACATTTTACATACTTGCCAAACAAATAACACAACATACATTCATAAAAGCACTTGGTAGTAAATGCATAAGAGATACACACATTTATAAAAAAAACAACAACAACACAACTGGACTTATAGTCAAAATATTTCATGCACTTGTCTCTTACCCTTGATAAACACAACAAGTGTGACTGCTATGCACAGGCATCCATACATATGTACGTACATATGTAAGTATTTTTAACATAAACGATTAACGGTTAATAAGAAACACACGACATTTTTACTACATATGTACATACGAGTACGTACATTTTTATTTGATTAAATACTACAGATATGTAGGCATGTATTAATATAATTAAATTAGTCTTTTGCAATTTTAAATAATTAATCTTGTAGGGATGTAGTTTTATTTGACATTTATTATATTTAAACACTTTTATTAAGAACTATTCACACACACGCGCATTCGTTTCACTACGACCGATTGTTTCAATTAACGCGAGAAGACTGAATGAAGGCTTGTTCCAATAAGAAGATAATCTCAAGATTGCAATAACATACGCTACAACAACAACAGCACTTTTTTATCTATGAAACTAATTCCACATAATTCGCCTGGAAATGAAGGTCGGTATACATAATCAGACATGGGAATTTCAACACTATTAATTAATATTATTTTTAACTCTTGATCAATTATATTAGCTGATAGGTACTAAAACTAACTTTTCATTTATTAATTTTTTTGTTTTATGTTATTAAATAATACTTGTTATTGGTAGCCTGCATTTCCATTTTAGCATTTTTTCAGCTAAATTTAGCATTTTTTTTTATGATTTAGCTGCAAAATTTTCGGTTTAGCAGTTATCATTTTCTTTGGCATTTTTCAATTATTTATTTAGCATTTTCTAGCATTTTAAAAAATATAACCTATTCAATTTTAAGCAATATAATCTATGCTATTTTGGGTATATTATTAATTTTCACGTGTAATAATATTAGCGTTAATCTGCGGGCTGTTTCTTAAGACCTACAAATGTTGTAATACAAGTAAAATAGATGTGAAAATATATATTTTCTATATGTTTTCACAACTTTTTTACTTCAATTTTATTCGTTCATCCATTTTTCATAACCTTTCTACAATTAGTTGCAGTATATCAATGAAACAATAACAATAAAAGTAAATAAAAAACGAAAAGAAAATGAAACTAGTTTTAAAAGGTTATAAAAAATTTAAATGAATGCAAAATCGAATAAAGTTGCTTGTTTTGTAAAGACTTTTGTTTTTATATACAATTCTCAATAACATATTAAGAGCTTTACTATAAACATATGAAGTATTTTTTAGCTTATTTCAAAAACTTTGATTTGAAGTCTACTGATGAATCGATTAAGCAGGATAAAAATGTATATAGGCGGTGGTTATCTAACAAGCAAAAATTCCTCACATAGGTATTATAATGATAATTTGAACAACTATTCTAATGACGAATATTCATTTTTAATATGTAATTATTTATGATACATATGTATATAAAATTTTATGAATATAAGAATTTGAAATCTTATTTTTT